>JASKON010000002.1:109027500-111725000 GCA_036010255.1 Myotis pilosus | reverse complement strand
GCCCATTGCTGCTTCTTTTCAGGGCCAGAGTGAAACTAGTCATGACCCCATGAAGGAGAGTCACATCCTTTTTGCTTTTCTGTCCTTAAGGAAAAGGGTAAAAGAAGCAATGAGGGATCCTTTAATGCTGATTAAGTGACTTTTGTATATAAGAGATTAATATGGATGTCCCTTCAAATAAAAATTCCTATTAAAACATATTTGGAGAGGCTAAAGACTGGCTGCCACATTGTTGTAGTGGTCTGGAGAATTCCAAGAAAGAAATGAGCTCTCTCTGTTTTGGCTGCAATGTCAGAGTGCATGGCTGCCAGCTCAGCTATGCATACACCTTAAGGGGCTTCAGTGTAAATAAAACTGAGTCCTTCTTCTGTAATATTTCAATTTGCCTAAAAAAAATGTGACAAAGAGAAGGACATTATAAACATTTTTAAAAAATATTTTTATTGATTTTAGAGAGGAAAGGAGAGGGGGAAAGAGAAACATCAATGATGAGAGAGAATCATTGATTGGCTGCCTCCTGCACGCCCCCTACTGAGGATTGAGCCCACAACCCAGGCATGACTGGAATTGAACCCAAGACCCTTCAGTCTGTAGGCTGAAGCTTTATCCACTGAGTCAAATCAGCTAGGGCCATCGTAAACATTTTAGGCCCTATCTGGTCTTTGTGTTTTTCTATGTAAGACTGGAAATTTTGACAGACAGATAGGGTCTAAGGTATATTTAAAAATACCTTTATAAAACCCATGGAGGAGAGAGAGAGAGAGAGAGAGAGAGAGAGAGAGAGAGAGAGAGAGAGAGAGAGAGAATCAAACAGGAGACAGCTCTGTTTAATCACTTATTTTTTACTTAAATCATTCCCAACCCAAATTGTGTGTTCATATCTTGAGACATGCATACATAGATTTTAAAATGGTTCTTTAAAAATAATGACACACCTAACTGCACATCAAACCAGGTAATAACCTTACAGGTGCTTGCTTCCATTCATACTAGCCACTCGGTAGAGAAAAAGAATTAGAACAGTCCAGGACAAATCAATTACCTTTGTGTTAAAAAGCAACTGAAAGCTACCTGAGGAGTGTATGTCAAGTTATTAAAATAATTCTGAATGTGGGTAATGTTCTTGGCAACATTATGACAACTTCTTCCCGTTTTGAAGATTAGAAAACAGATTTGAAAAAGTTAAAGGGCTTGGCCAAATCACTTACTTATTAGGTGAAAGGTGCTTTGAATTCCAAACCCTTCTAAGTTTCACAACAGCACAGCACCATTAACTTGTAAAAGAATACTATGTGATCTGAACATTTCTTTACTTCTATTAGGTACTGCTGGAATTATAGCCAATGAGTGCTTGAGACTGCTGGGTACCTTCAGATTCCATAATTAAATCTTCCACATAAGGCTCTGTGTCAAACTGACAGCCAGAGAGATGAAGTTTTTGTTCTCTGTGCCACTCTCTGCTACCAATGGTTTCACCCTCATTTATCACCAATACTTATTTGTGAGGCCCCTGGATTCTATCTTCTTCTGCCTCAGTCTCCTCATTAGCGCTTCCTCCTGATGTATAGGCTTATCATGCAACTCCTTGGACAGATGCCTTCAGCCTCCTTCACTACTAGTATTCATTGGCTGTCATCTTTTTCTTCTGTAATTAATTACAGTTGCATGGCCGCACATGAACTGAGTGATTGGAGGGAAGAAATGCAGTTTCCAGCTTTCTTGCTCACCTATTTCGCTTAAGCCTTATGTAAGGATTTTCACTGCTTGAGTTCCAAGCTGCTTAATTTTTGCTCAGTGCATAGCATTCCTTTTTCTCCTACCTCACTCTATGTCACACTCCCTCCTTCTACCTGGGCATGCTACTTGGTTTTAATGGGAGCACATTACTCTGAAGACTCTGAGTAATACATTACATTGTATGCCACAGCATTGTGAACTGTTGCAGTGCCTGCAGAGCAGCAGTGGTTACTAAGAGAGTGGGTTGTTGAGGTGTATTTCTAGTTCCCAAAACAATGGCCCATGACTTCCTGTCCTGCTCCAAGACCGAGGTTGGCCATGTTCAGTTCTGATAGTTGGATTCATGTTAACAACTGTTGCTCAATTCACAATTTTCTTACAATTATTGATACAACCCTGGGAGTGACAATTTCTTCTGTAAAAATAATTCTGCTACCTGAATTATGTGGTAAACTCATACAATTGCAGGTCCCAAAATGGTGTTAACTGACATGGAAAAAGAAGCAAGTGGGCCAATGACTAATGCAAAGTAGAAATCTCTAAAGCATTCAGGGTACAATGTGAGAACTTTTGCATTGTGATACTATAAACAAAATAATAAGTGACTGGGAATCATGGTTGATTACATTCATGTTAGATGCATCAGGACTGTTTTAGTATGCTTAATCTCTTGAGCACCCTTTCCCATTGTCAGCCAACAAACTATAATTTCATGCTTGACTAGCCTAACACAGATGTAGGTTCCAGATTCTGCGCACAACCATGCCAAGCCACAACAATGAAGTAAAAAGCGAATAAGTACATAAAACAGTAGGCAGAAGTCAAAAGACAACGCCCAACATCAACTTGAAATAGAGCAAGTCTCTCACTGGAATACATTAGGGAATTTACTATCATTTACCTAAAGGACCTTTTTTATTGCCTGCTGATTCAACATTTACTAGAACACCTGCTATGTGCCTGGCATATGTACTGGTATTGAGGTTATCATTGTGAGAAAATGGATACTAATGAGTGGCTGGAATTTCTCAATAGAAAACCAGATGGGTTTCCATCTCAACCATTCTATATTTAGTGGGGTCTTTGAAGAAACTCTGAAAGAGGTTTCAGTTAGACCTTTCCCTGGACTCTCTGTTTGTATCTTTTTAAAAGAGTTCTGTTAGAAAGGAGGCATGAATCCTTTCTCAGGTACAATTTATAATAATTATTTGCCCTTACTGTACTCAGTACTATTCTTGCTGATAGCAAAATCAAATCATAATTAAAGCTGAAAATGGTATTTAATTCTAAGAAAATTCTTAATAATATGCCTCCCTCCATCCTTCAAGCTGAAAAGTTTGCCCAAAAGCCTTTTGGTACTTACATTGAATTTAATCAGTTATTTTTCTGGGTTTTCTCATAATAGCATTAATTTGATATGATTGGGAGGGAATTTTCTTTAATTAGAATATTTTCACTGTTCTTTAGTGTTTCTGTCACACAGACTCTTTGGAGCAGAGTGCTATGGATGCCTTACTCCCATGAACTTTGCTTATGAGAATACACACCTGCAATGGGACCAGTTAGGGAGCCTCCAATGCCCAAAGTTAAAGAATTGTGGTCTGGATGGTTTGAGGGATCCAGAGTAGGATTTAAAAACAATCATTAATTAATAAGTGGATTGAGTGGCAAAAAAGTAAGATAATTATTCTGGTTCATAGCTGTTCAATGCAAATTTAGACTACAGAATAAAAGGTATTTGAGCACATCTTGTGATAATCATTATTGAATATCTATGAATTTAAACACACCAGGAGATGACAAGTTACTTGCTATGTATAAGCAGGAGAAGGTGTGAAAAATGGCGTGGGAGAGATGTGGAGAGAAATAACATCAACTTCAGACATCAAATTGATAATTAAACTTCCTGAAGAATTTTTTTATCCCTGATGAAGAAAAGTGAAAATATATTCTTTTACCAAAACTACTCCAATAAGCAAAGGCAGAAAATGGTGCTATGTGAGTGCTAGTGATTGAAATCTTTTTTAAAATTTTCTTTATTGATTAAGGTATTACATATGTGTTTTTATCCCCCCATCATTCCCCACCCCCTGCTCATGTCCTCACGCCCCTGGTGTCTGTGTCCATTGGTTATGTTTATATGCATGCATATAATTCCTTTGGTTGATCTCTCCCCCTTACCCCTACCCTCCGCTGCCTTCCCTCTGAGGTTTGACAGTCTGATTGATGCTTCACTGTCTCTGGATCTGTTTTTGTTCATCAGTTTATGAAATCTTTCACAATGGTGATATATTATGATATTTAATATTACAATAAGACCATAAATTTGTCATATATTCTCTATCATGCTTACTCACATGCACAAAAGTGGATCTAGATTTTGTGGAGCTGAAAGGTTATCCAATTCAGTGGGCCCTCCTTAACAAAAAGAATATAAGCTTTGAATGTAAAGTAAGGACAGATCCCTTATATGGGGTTCTTCCAAGTGAAGGACCCTGTAAGTTGGGAGTCACTGATTCTTGGTGAATCCACCTCTGGATATGAGCTATGTTATGGGAAGTCAGGAGGAGACAGGCAAAGGGGACATGCAAACTATAGTGCCAACATCCACACTTCACTTAGCACATCTGAGTGCTTTGCTGACCATCTTAGAAGCTGCTTGTTGATCCCCTAGGATGGGACCTCTCAATGAAACAAACACAAGAAATTCTGCTTCTTTATGACCAGCAGCCCCTGATCCAGAATTTACTGACCTGGAAGATTCCACTTCTAAAGTTTATTTCTGACATATTCCCGTTTATCATTGAATTACTTCAGATTTAAAACACCCCACCCATACCACCATCTATGAAACAACTAGAACAATGTCTACAAATAAAATAAGTTTCGAGCTCAAACAGCTAGCTACCAATAAATAGATTTGTCAAGGTAAACTTGAATGAGTTGTTAAAATCAGGCAATGCTTATAGACATATACCCTGTGGACACCATAACATATCATCCTATTTCAAAAGACCAAGCAAACTGAAAATTAGCTGTAAAAATTCCTAGTGGGTGATCTATTTAGTCACCCAGGATGGGTATGGTGTGTCCAATGCTTGTCTAAGCTTAGACATATGTGTGTGCACACACACAAATATCCACACATAATATGCCTGTTCCTGAGATTATTTTTTCTATCTTATCTGTCTTTGAACAGATTGTCAAAACAATCCTACAATGCTAGATAACATAATCCTAAAGAGGAGAAACCAAGATGGCGGCATAGGTAAACACCGGAGTTTGCTGCCTCACACAACCACTTCAAAAATACACCTAAAAGACGGAACAGACATCATCCAGAACCACAGGGGGGCTGGCTGAGTGGAAATTCTACAACTAGAAGGAAAGAAAAAAGCATACCGAGACTCAGAGGAAACAGTGCGGAAGTAAAATACTAAGGTACAGAGGTGCACATGGAGTGGGCTGGCGGCTGAGGACTCGGTTGTCGTTTTCAATCGGGAGGAGTCTCAGGCTCTGACCTCCAGTTCTGGGCGAGTCTGTAGGGACCCAGACTCATACGGGAGAAGCAGGACTCTGTCTGGCATCAGTCGGAACTCGAGGGCAGCTTTATCTCGGAGGGACTTGTAGTGATTGCTGAGACAATGAGAAGCAGCAGGGCCTCTGAGAGCAGCCATAACTGCTAGCCCCACCCTGTTGATTTCCTGGGAACCGCCCGCCCAAGCCCTGCAGGGAGGCTTTTGCTGGATAGCCTCAGGCAGAGGCTAGATTAGCACCTCCCTAGAGATCCAGGAGCCAGGAAACCCAGAGGTCAGAGTGGGACCATCCAGTTTGCAGCTCCGTGGAACCATAAAGGACACACTCAGGGGGCAGACTCAGTGAGCACCAAAGCCCCATTGAAACAAGTCTTGCCCCAGAGGTGTGTCTCCAGCACAGAAGTTCTTCCACTGCAGACACAGCTGATTCTCACAGCCAATTGGCCTGGAGGTCAATTCCTCCCAGTGATACCTACAAAATCAAGGCTTAACTACAACAAGACTGTGCACAAAGACCACAAGGAGGTGCACCAAGAGTGTCCTCCTCAGGTAATTGGGGAGGCTGAACCACTGGGCCCTAGAGGACACTCAGCACAGAAAACCACTTTATCAACACAGGGAAGCATAAAAAATGAGGAGACAAAGAAAAAGGACACAAATGACAGAAATGGAGGAAAACAAACTACTGGATATAGAGTTCAAAGCCACACTTTTAAGGTTTTTCAAGAATTTTCTAGAAACTGCCGATAAGCTTAATGAGATCTACAAGAAATCTAATGAGACCCTCGATGTTGTGATAAAGGACCAACTAGAAATTAAGCATACACTGACTGCAATAAAGAATATTATACAGACTCCCAACAGCAGACTAGAGGATTGCAAGAATCAAGTCAACGATTTGAAATATGAAGAAGCAAAAAAACACCCAACCGGAAAAGCAAAATGAAAAAAGAATCCGAAAATATCAAGATAGTGTAAGGAGTCTCTGGGACAGCTTCAAGCATACCAACATCAGAATTATAGGGGTGCCAGAAGATGAGAGAGAGCAAGATATTGAAAACCTATTTGAAGAAATCATGACAGAAAACTTCCCCTACCTGGTGAAAGAAATAGACTTACAAGTCCAGGAAGCGCAGAGAACCCCAAACAAAAGGAATCCAAAGAGGACAACACCAAGACACATCATAATTAAAATGCCAAGAGCAAAAGACAAAGAGAGAATCTTAAAAGCAGCAATAGAAAGAAACTCAGTTACCTACAAGGGAGTACCCATATGACTGTCAGCTGATTTCTCAACAGAAACTTTGCAGGCCAGAAGGGATTGGCAAGAAATATTCAAAGTGATGAATGCCAAGAACCTACAACCAAGATTACTTTATCCAGCAAAGCTATCATTCAGAATTGAAGGTCAGATAAAGAGCTTCACAGATAAGAAAAAGCTAAAGGAGTTCATCCCCACCAAACCAGTATTATATGAAATGCTGAAAGGTATCCCGTAAGAAGAGGAGGAAGAAGAAAAAGGTAAAGATACAAATTATGAAAAACAAATACACATCTATCAACAAGTGAATCTGAAAATCAAGTGAATAATCTGATGAACAGAATGAACTGGTGATTATAATAGAATCAGGGGCATAGAAAGGGGGAATGGACTGGCTATTCTTGGGGGGGAAAGGGGTGAGGGGGATGTGGGAAGAGACTGGACAAAAATCGTGCACCTATGGATGAGGACAGTGGGTGGGGAGTGAGGGAGGAGGGTGGGGTGGGAGCTGGGTTGAGGGGAGTTATGGGGGAAAAAAGAGGAACAAATGTAGTAATCTGAACAATAAAGATTTAATTAATCAAAAAAAACCCCACAACATAATCCTCAAATGTTAGTAATATAAGAATGGCTAATAATGCAAGTGGCATTGACACTTTAAGAGTTTCTCACTGAAACTAGTTTGGCTCAGTGGATAGAGCGTCGGCCTGAGGACTGAAAGGTCCCAGGTTCGATTCCGCTCAAGGGCATGTACCTTGGTTGCGGGCACATCCCCAGTAGGTGATGTGCAGGAGGCAGCTGATCGATGTTTCTAACTCTCTATCTCTCTCTCTTCCTCTCTGTAAAAAATCAATAAAATATATTTTTTTAAAAAAAGAGTTTCTCAAATCTGCAACTATCCTATTTTCTAGTCTTTACTCCTTTATTCACTGAAATGACTGATCTGAGCACTTCAGACACCAGAGGAGAGGAGAATGCTTTTGGCCTTAATAAATGGTTGCTTGTGCAACACATCCTATGATTTAATACAGAAGAGGTTCTGGCTGTTTTTCCCTGTGACTCTCTTTTCTTTGTCATGAAGAGACCAATGTGTGATCATGTACAAACAAGCATGGGTGTAATAAGAAACATTAAATTCTTTTTAATTTTATTTCTGTAGTGACAGGAACAGGAAGACATTCTTTCATTTTTTTTTTCTAGGCAAAGTGTGAAAATGGAGGGCTAGAGTAAATCAGTTCTCAGAATGAGATGTTCAACTAAGATATAAAGAAGAACATAAAGTAATTTTCAAAAGCTAAGCAAGAACTGCCACAAGTGGTAGTTGATTGAATCAATGACATGGCTTCACAGTGATGCCTCAGATTCAGCAAGAAGATGTTATGCAGAGAAAATTTTAGGAGTGCCTATTATGACTCCCTCCTCCCCCACGCCCCCTCCCCCTGAGACCCCACAATGAATTTCAAGGGTCTGCTGGAACTTAGGTGTGTCTGCTGTGAAGGTGGTAGGCCTACCATTGATTCTTTTGATAGTGTCAATGATGGTTCAGCGTTATATATAAAAGGAAGCACTTTAGTCTGCCATTCATACATTAAAAATGACAGATTATACCAGGGGTCCTCAAACTTTTTAAACAGGGGGCCAGTTCACTGTCCCTCAGACCATTAGCGGGCCGGACTATAGTTTTTTTAAAAAAAACTATGGGGAGAACCAAGATGGGGCATAGGTAAACACCAGAGAATGCTGACTCGCACAACCACTTCAAAAATACAACTAAACGACGTAACGGACATCACCCAGAACCACAGGAAAGCTGGCTGAGGGGAAATTCTTCAACTAGAAGGAAAGAGAACAGCATACCGAGACTCAGAAGAGGTGCAGTGCGGAAAATACAAAGGTGCGGAGGTGCGGTTGTCATTTTCAATTGGGAGGGAGGCTCAGGCCCTGAGCTCCAGTTCTGGGCAAGTCTCTAGGGACCCAGACTCAAACGGGAGAAGCGGGACTGTCTGGCATCAGTCGGAATGTGAGGGCAGCTTTCTCGCCAAAGTTTTCAGCGGTTGCTGGAACTCTGAGAGGCAGAGCCTCTGGGGACGGGACCGAGAGCAGCCATAACTGCTCCCTCCGCCCACCCTGTTGATCCCATGCCACCCACCCCACCCAAGCCCTGCACAGAGCCATTTGCCAGATAGCCTCAGGCAAAGGCTGGATTAGCACCTCCCCAGAGTACAGAAGATTTCCCACTGCTGACACAGCTGACTCTCACAGCCAGTTGGCCTGGAGGTCAAATCCCCCCTGTATTAACTACAACAATCAAGGCTTAACTACAACAGGACTGCACACAAAGACCACTAAGGGGTGCACCAAGAAAGCATAAAAAATGCAGAGACAAAGAAACAGGACAAAATTGTCAATGGAAGATATAGAGTTCAGAACCACACTTTTAAGGGCTCTCAAGAACTGTCTAGAAGCCGCCGATAAACTTAATGAGATCTACAAGAAATCTAATGAGACCCTCAATGTTGTGATAAAGAACCAACTAGAAATTAAGCATACACGGACTGAAATAAAGAATACTATACGGACTCCCAACAGCAGACCAAATGATTGCAAGAATCAAGTCAAAGATTTGAAATGCGAAGAAGCAAAAAACACCCAACCGGAAAAGCAAAATGAAAAAAGAATCTGAAAATATGAAGATAGTGTAAGGAGCCTCTGGGACAGCTTCAAGTGTACCAACATCAGAATTATGGGGGTGCCAGAAGATGAGAGAGAGCAAGATATTGAAAACCTATTTGAAGAAATCATGACAGAAAACTTCCCCTACCTGGTGAAAGAAATAGACTTACAAGTCCAGGAAGCGCAGAGAACCCCAAACAAAAGGAATCCAAAGAGGACAACACCAAGACACATAATTAAAATGCCAAGAGCAAAAGACAAAGAGAGAATCTTAAAAGCAGCAAGAGAAAGAAACTCAGTTACCTACAAGGGAATACCCATATGACTGTCAGCTGATTTCTCAACAGAAACTTTGCATGCCAGAAGGGAGTGGCAAGAAATATTCAAAGTGATGAATGCCAAGAACCTACAACCAAGATTACTTTATCCAGCAAAGCTATCATTCAGATTTGAAGGTCAGATAAAGAGCTTCACAGATAAGGAAAAGCTAAAGGAGTTCATCACCACCAAACCAGTATTATATGAAATGCTGAAAGGTATCCATTAAGAAGAGGAGGAAGAAGAAAAAGGTAAAGATACAAATTATGAATAACAAATATGCATCTATCGACAAGTGAATCTAAGAATCAAGTGAATAAATAATCTGATGAACAGATTGAACTGTTGATTATAATAGAATCAAGGACATAGAAAGGGAATGGACTGACTATTCTTGGGGGGGTAAGGGGTGTGGGAGATGTGGGAAGAGATTGGACAAAAATCGTGCACCTATGGGTGAGGACAGTGGGTGGGGAGTGAGGGCAGAGGGTGGGGTGGGAACTGGGAGGAGGGGAGCTATGGGGGGAATGAAAGAGGAACAAATGTAATAATCTGAACAATAAAGATTTAATAAAAAATAAAAAAATAAAAAAAAACTATGAACAAATTCCTATGCACACTGCACATATCTTATTTTGAAGTAAAAAAAACAAAACAGGAACAAATACAATATTTGTATTTGCATGTGGCCCGCGGGCCGTAGTTTGAGGACCCCTGGATTATACAGTTTCACCTAGGCTATTTACCACTGCCTTAAAAGCATGGTTCTAGATCCCATGAGTTACCATTGAAGGGGTCTCTGTCTTTGATCTGAGCTCTGAATGAGGTTCTGAGCCAACTACTTGAGCAATATTATATCTAAACAAACAGCTTCAAGTTATGGCTGAAAGAATGGCTTACCCATGAAACCCACACAACTCCCAGAATAATAATAATTAATTAAATATTTTGGGGGATGAAAATTATTTAAATAAACTATTATTTACAAAGGAAACAGTAGGAAAAAGAACCATGTAAATTCAATTCATTAAATGGGCAGATTCACTCTCTGTTCATTTCAGGATAATTTATGCCAGTTTTCTCTGATGTCATCTGTTCAGGTTAATAATTAATCATGCTCATTGTTAACTGCTGGAGGTTGCTTTGTATTTTGGCAGAGGGAGACATATTATTTGGGAAAGTGCCTATGAATATTGAACTTTCAGTATGAGTACAAGGCTTATTTGCAAAAATGCAACTCTTGTTTTCTCAACTAATTCAATATCCTATTGCTTTTAGCTCTGCATTCTCAGGAGGCTTTGTAGAAGAATCCATCTCTCTTTACTTATGTAAAAACAGTGAAGACAAAAAGAGAAGAGGGTAAAATGTTCTCTCTAACTCTAGTGCTTTCTTCTTAGAACTAAAGATAGCATTTTAAAATTCTTTAAGGAACACCTCTTTTACAGGCCAGGATACAGATCTTTTGAGAAGTCCAATATGTTGGTGATATCCATTTACAAGATTTTATGACCAGAAAATTAACTTTGAAACTTTTCTTTACAACTCCATCAAAGGTAAGAAATGTAGACACCTAAGAAGGTAAGGCAGTAACCCACTTAGGCCTTCGAAATTCTTCGTGTAGCTTGCAGTTGCTCATGTGTCCCAGTTCTGTGTAATACAGTGACTGGGACCTAAGAAGGTAACAAAAAATGATGCCCACTATTAATGTTGCTTGTCTGTTTAAAAACAAAATATTTCCTGGCATGTAATTATCTTTTTAAAATACTTGACCCTGTGCAAGTATTTAATATGATTTATATCATTTACCATTTATAATTCTTTCTTGTTTCAGGGCATTGGATGGGGAGGGGGAGTCTATTTAGTTCTTTAATTAAATAAAAACAAATAATGACATTTAGTTCTGAAGGTAATAAAACCAGTGAGAGATGATTTATATAACAGCTGGATGAAGGCGACACTATCTAGGAAAATGCTTAAGCTTTTTGTTGCAAAACAGATAAGGACACTGAACACAGATTAGATTCCTGAGTTTGGTTTTGGATATATTGACAGTGATGTGTCTTTAAGGAATAAAAATGAGGATAATCAAGTAAGTTGCATCTATGAATCTGGATAAACTTGTGACTCATCTCTGTTTTCAGTCATTTTAACACATGAGCACAGATGGAATTACTTAGGGTTAGATAATAGAGTGAGAAGAGAATAGAGCCTTGGATAGCCTCTTTATTAACTCCAACATTTAGTGGACAAAGGAAGATGAGCCTCAAAACAACTGGCCAAATAAGAAGGAGAAAACTCAGGGAGTGATGAGTCAGAAAGAACAACAGAAAGAGTCTTACAAAAAGGGTCATAGAGAACATTTTATGAATTTGAGCCCCAAAGCAAGGGAAGTAAAGGCAAAAATAAATGAGTAGGACTATATCAAACCAAAAAGCTTC
Source organism: Myotis pilosus (assembly GCA_036010255.1). Classification (NCBI taxonomy): domain Eukaryota; kingdom Metazoa; phylum Chordata; class Mammalia; order Chiroptera; family Vespertilionidae; genus Myotis; species Myotis pilosus. The sequence continues at coordinate 111,713,037 of JASKON010000002.1, read as the reverse complement.
TGCACAGCAAAATAACCCCCCCCCAAAAAAAAAAGCAATCAAATGAATGGGAAATGATATTTGCTCCTACAAGAGATTAATATCCAAAATATATAAAGAACCCATACAACTCAACATCAAACAAATAAACAATAGAAATAAAAAAAAAATGTGCAGAGGACCTGAACAGACACTTCTCCAAAGAAGAAGTACAAAAGGCAAACAGATACATGAAAAGATACTCAACTTCTCTAGCAATTAGAGAAATACAAATCAAAACTACAATTAGATTCCACCTCACACCTGTTAGAATGGCTACTATCCTATCTAATAAAGAGGTAATATGCACATTGACCATCGCTCCAACACACAAGATGACTGCCCCCATGTGGCCACATGATGGCCGGCAGGGAAGGGCAGTTGTGGGCGATCAGACCATTAGGGGAGGGCAATAGGGAGAGACTAGGCCAGAAAGGGAGAGCAATTGGGAGCGATCAGGCCTGCAGGGGAGGGCAGTTAGGGGGGACCCAGGCCTGTAGGGGAAGGCAGTTAGGGGAATCCAGGCCAGCAGAAGAGGGCAGTGGGGGGGGGGGGGCACCAGGCCTGTAAGGGAAGGCAGTTGTGGGGGTGGGGGACCCAGGCCTGAAGAGAAAGGCAGTTGGGGGGAGACCAGGCCTGCAAGGGAGGGCAATAAGGGGGACCAGGCCTGTAAGGGAGGGCAGTTGGGTGGGACTGGGCCAGCAGGGGAGGGCAATTGGAGGGGAACCAGTCCTCAGGGGAGAGCAGTTGAGGGAAGCCAGGCCTGCAGAGGAGGACAGTTTTGGCTGACCAGGCTGGCCAGGGAAGGCAGTTATGGGTGACCAGGCTGGCAGGGGAGTGCAGTTAGGGGTGACCAGGCTTGCAGGGGAGGGCAATTGGGGGCAATTGGGCCAGCAGGGGAGCAGTTAGGCATTGATCAGACTGGCAGGGGAGTTGTTAGGGGGTAATCAGGCTGGCACGCAGAAGCAGTTAGGGGCAATCAGGCAGGCAGGCAGGCGAGCGGTTGGGAGCCAGTAGTCATGGATTGTGAGAGGGATGTCCTACTACCAGTTTAGTCCCGATCACACCGGGACTAAACAGGTAGTAGGACATCCCTTGAGGGGTCCTAGATTGGAGAGGGTGCAGGCTGGGATGAGGGACACACACACAGCCCCCATACACGAATTTTGTGCACTGGGCCTCTAGTCCACAAGATAAGTAATAACATGTGTTGGAGAGGTTGTGAAGAAAAAGGAACCCTCAATCACTGCTGATGAATGTAGACTGGTACAGCCACTATGTGAAAAAGTATGGAGACTTCTCAAAATATTAAAAATAGAGTCACCTCAAAAAATTGAAAACATTTATTCACAAAGATATATACAGTACTATGTTCATTGCAACATTATTTACGGTTGCCAAGACATGGAGACAACCAAAGTGTCCTTTGGTAGAGGATTGGGTAGAGAAGACGTGGTACATCCTGGCTGGTGTAGCTCAGTGGTTGAGTGTAAACCCATGCACCAAGATGTCACCAGATAGATTCTCAGTCAGGGCACATGCCTGGGTATTGGGATCAATCCCCAGCAGAGGGTGTGCAGGAGACAGCCAATAAATTTTGATGTTTCTCTCTCATCAATGTGTCTATCTCCCTTTCCCTTCCTGTCTCTCTAAAATCAATAAAAACATATTTTAAAAAATATATGGTACATATATACAATGGACTACTATTCAGACATAAGAAAGAATGAAATACTGCCATTTGCAACAACATGGATGGACCTTGAGAATATCATACTAAGTGAAATAAGTCTGTCAGAAAAAGCTAAGAACCATATGATTTCACTCATATGTGAGATATAAAACTGAAACTCATAGACACAGACAACAGCAAGGTGGTTATCAGAGTGAAGAGGCTGAGCAGGTGAAGGGGCTCTAATATATGGTGACAGAGAAGATTTGACTTTGGGTGGTGGGCACACAGGGCACCATACAGATAATGTATCATGGAATTGTATACTTGAAACCATGATCTTACTCACCAATATTACCCCAATAAATTTAATAAAGTATAATTTTTAAAGGGAAAATAAAAAGGGAGCTATCAACAGTATCACTCTGTTAAAAAGACATGGCATGAGAACTAAAAGGTCTCTCTCATTTAGAAATGTAGTGTCATGGGTGACTGTGGAGAGCGGCTACAGCATTTGGACAGGTTCAAGCCTCAGACTGATTTGTGGCAAAGCCACATACAAGTCCGAGCTTGGAGGACAAAACCATCCCAGCACAATTATAGCCAAAAGGCAATGGTTGTAAGCTTGAGCTTATAGTCTGACCATACAGTCCTAGGTAGCTAAGGGATGTGGGCTGCGGGGAGTGCAGCAAGTGCTGCCTAAACAAAGCTTGATAGAATTCAGAGAATGGCAACAACAGGAAAGAAGGAAAGAAACAGATTTGAAACTCACAAGAACGTTGTAAACATCTTGCCCTTGTTTTGCTTTGTGTGATCTGACTATAAAATAAAGACTTGGCTTACAGACTGTGTCACTATTTCCTCATCCAGGCACAGTGATCTTACCTGGTCTCAACTGTATTCTCTTGTCTACCTTCTTTAATCCCTCACTGCCCCTCCCCAGGTTCACCCCTGGCTGTGCTGGGCATGATTCAGGTGACCTAACAAGCTGCATTAGAAAAGGGATTGAGATGGATGCCAGATGTAAGTGTGGTGAGGAGTAGAAAGAGAACAAATAGAGACAGTGAGTGCAGTCCACTTTTCTGAGAAGTTTGACTCTGAAAGGGAAAGTGATAAAGATGATTGATGAAGGGGTTGTGAGGTTCCTGGGAGTTTTTATTTATGTGGTTGTTGTTAAATGGTTAAGACTTAACCATGCCATTTCCAGTAATTTAGTTAAAAAAGAATGGTTGATGTGACAAGAAGAGAAAAAGTGTGAGAAGTAGTTTGGTTTAATGTTTGATTGAGAGGAGTTCCATATAATAACTTTTATGTTTTCTGTGGGGTAGGAGGTGAGTTTGTTTATTGAGAGTGAGCAGAAGTTGGAGAATAGAAGTTTGAGGAGAGAAGATATAGGTTTGAAAAAGTAAAGATAAAAATGATAAGAGATGTGAAGTAGGATAGTTGGGTAGTATGCATCCATTTGAGGTTGGTGATCAATAATTTATAAGAGAAGCAGTTTCCCAGGTGTGTAAATCTCATAATAGGGCTTAGCTACTCAGATGCTGTCCTACCAAAAGCAGAGATTAGGGTTGATCACTCATTGGGATTTTACCAGATGGGTTTACCAAAAAGATAATGGGCAAAGAAATCTAGAGCACTTGCAGGTTGTTCTTAAAATGATGGCACAGGTCCTCGACCTCAGGGGGAGCCACCAGCCACTGCCTATGACCATGCACATGTCCTAGGGAAGCCAGCAAATGCCACCCATGACCATATAGGTGAAGGGAGCCAGCAGCCACTGGCTGAGACCTAATGGGAGCCAGCAGATGCCACCTGTGACCACACAAGAGGGAAGCCATCAGCCATTGCCCGCAACCAACAGGGAGCCAGCAGACACCCTGTGGGGAGCAGCTGGCAACTACGTGGAGAGCAGCCACCACCCACAACTGCCCGAGGAGCAGCCACTGCCCTGTGACTGTGAGAGGAGCAGTTGCTGCCCATGACCATGTGACCCACCACCAGGCCCTCCACTGCAGCCTCAGGCCCCACACAACTTGACACCTAGATCCTTCAGGGAGAGCAAAAATGGGGAGACAGAAAAACAACCCCAAAAGAAAGAAAGGAGAAAATGTCAGAAAATAAACTGAGAGAAATAGAGGCATGCAATATGTCAGTAAAAGAATTCAGAATAAGAGTCATACAGTTCATAAACTGGATGGATGAGAAAATCAACAACCTATGTAAGAACTAAGAAAAAATAAAGAGTGATATAGCTACAATAAAAAACACTATTGAAGTTTTCAACAGTAGACTAGGAGAAAGCTGAGGACAGAATTAGTGAATTAGAAGATAAGGAAGCAAAACACACCCAATTTGAACTGCAATTGAAGAAAAAATCAAAATACAGGGGGAGAGCCTGAGGGAGCTTTGGGACAATATGAAACAAAACAAATTACATATAATAGGGGTGCCAGAACGACAAGAAGAGCGAGGGTTAGAAAACCTATTTGAAGAAACAATGTCAGAAAACTTCCCTGATTTGGGGAAGAAAAATTCACATAAGCACAGAGAGTCCCAAACAAGATAAACCCAAAAAGATCCACACCAAGACACATAATTACAATGGCAAATGTTAATGACAAAGAGAGACTCTTAAAGGCTGTAAGAGAGAGAAAGGAGGTTACCTACAAGGGATTTCCCATTAGATGATCAAATTATATCTCAACAGAAATATGTCAGGCCAGAAAGCAATGGAAGGAAGTATACAAAGTGATGCAAATGAGGAACTAAATCCAAGAATACTCTATCCAGCAAGGCTATCATTCAAAATTGAAATCAGGAGCTTCACAGACAAATAAAAGCTAAGGGAGTTTATCACTACCAAGCCTGCAATGCAAGAAATGCTAAAGGGAATCTTGTAAAAATAAGAAATAAAATAAAAAAGGAGAAGGAGGAACGCAGGCAAAAAAGATAAAAGTGGCTACAAAAAAGTACCTAGCAATAACTTTAAATGTAAATGGACTAAATACTCAAATCAAAAGACATAGAGTGGCTGAATGGATAAGAGAACATGACCCATGTATTTGCTCTCTACAAGAGATCCACCTCAGAACAAGGGACTCACACAGACTGAAAGTGAAGGGATAGAAAATGGAAATGAAAAAAAAAAAATAAAAGCTGGGGTAGCAATACTTATATCTGAAAAAAAAAAAAAGACCTCAAAGTGAAGGCCATTAAAAGAGATATGGAAGGCCACTTCATAATACTAATGGGATCAATACAAAAAGACATAACTCTGGTAAACATATATGTACCCAATACAGGAGCACCCAAATACATAAAAAACAAAACAAAACAAAACTTCTGGGAGATATCAAGAGAGAAATTGACAGCAATACAGTCATAGTAGGGGACTTTAATACCCCACTAAGATCAGTGGATAAATCCTCTAGACAAAAAAATCAGCAAATGAAACAGCTATCCTAAATGACTCACTAGATCAGATGGACTTAATTGACATCTTCAGGACATTTCACAACAAACTAAAGAATATAAATTCTTTTCAAATGCACATGGTACATTTTCAAAGATAGATCACATATTGGGTCACAGGCAAAGTCTCTCCAAATTCAAGAAGATTGAAATCATATCAAGCATCTTCTCAGACCACAATGGTTACCAAAGAGGTCAAAAAAGAAATTAAAAACATCCTGGAAACAAATGACAATGAAAACACAACAATCCAAAACCTATGGGATACAGTGAAAGCAGTCCTGGGAAATTCATAGCATTACAGGCCTACCTCAAAAAACAAGAAAAAATGGTAATAAATTATCTAACTCTAGAACTTAAAGAATTAGAAAGACAACAACAAGAAAAGCCCAGAGTTAGCAGAAGAAAGGAGACAATAAAGGTCAGAGCAAAAATAAATGACATAGAGACCAAACAAAAAAAAAAAATACAAAAGATCAATGAAACCAAGAGCTGGCTCTTTAAAAGGATAAACAAGATTGATGAAGCTCTAGCCAGGCTCACCAAAGGGCAAAGAGAGAGGACCCAAATAAACAAAATCAGAAATTAAGGAGGCAAAATAACAACAGATGCTACTGAAATACAAAGGATTGTAAAAAAAACAAAACAAAACACTATGAACAACTCTATTCCAACAAACTTAATAACCTAGAGGAAGTGGACATATTCCTAGAAAAATACGACCTTCCAAAATTCAATCAAGAAGAATAAAAAAATCTCCATAGGCCAATAACAAAGGAAGAAATTTAAGCAGTCATCAAAAATCTTCCAGCAAACAAATGCCCAGGGCCAGACAGTTTCACATGGGAGTTTTACCAAACATTCAAAAATGAACTAAAACCTATCCTCAGAATATTCCAAAAAATTCAAGAGGAAGGCACACTTCCTAGCTCATACCATGAAGCCAGCATTACCCTAATCCCAATACCAGATAAAGACACCACAAAGAAAGAGAATTATAGGCCAATATCCCTGATGAACATAGATGCTAAAATCCTCAACAAAATCCTAGCAAATTTGATCCAGCATTACATTAGGAAGATCATACACCATAACTAAGTGGGATTTATCACAGGGATGCAAGACTGGTACAATATCTGCAAATAAATAAAAGTGGCACATCACATAAACAAATTGAAAGACAAAAATCACATACTCATATCAGTTGATGCAGAAAAGGCATTTGACAAAATCCAATACCCTTTCCTGATAAAAACTCCCAGAAAGATGGGATGGAGGGATCATACCTCAACATAATAAAAGCCTTATATGTCAAACCTACAGCAAACATAATACTCAATGGGCAAAAGCTAAAACCATTTTTCCCTAAGAACAGGAATGAGACAGGGATGCTCACTTTCACCACTCCTGTTCGACATAGTACTAGAAGTACTAGCCATAGCGATCAGACAAGAAGAAGAAATAAAAGTCACACAAATTGGAAATGAAGAAGTAAAACTGTCATTATTGGCAGATGACATGATATTTTACATAGAAAACATTAAACACTCCATCAAAAAACTTCTAGACTTAATAAGTGAATTCAGCAATGTAGCAGGATACAACATTAACACCCAGAAATCTATGGCTTTTTTTATACAGCAATAATGAACTCACAAAAAGAGAAACTAAAAAAAAAAAAAATTCCATTTGCCATTGCAACAAAAAAATTAAGATACCTAGAAATAAATTTAACCAGGAGGTAAAGGACCTGTGCTCAGAAAATTACAGAATACTGAAAAAAGAGATAGAGGAAGACATAAACAAGTGGAAGAATATACTGTGTTGATGGATTGGTAAAATCAAGATCATTAAAATGCCCATTCTACCCAAAGCAATCTATAGATTCAATGCAATCCCCATTAAAATGCCATTTGCATACTTCAAAGATGTAGAACAAACTCTCCAAAAATTCATCTGGAATAAAAAAAAAAAAAGGCCCCAAATAGCTGCAACAATCTTGAGAAAGAAGAACAAAGTTGGAGGGATCACTATACCAGATATTAAGCTATATTACAAAGCCACAGTTCTCAAAACTGCCTGGTGCTGGCACAAGAACAGATATACAAAACAATGGAACAGAACAGAGAACCCAGAAACTGACTCAAGTCATTATGCTCAATTAATATTTGACAAAGGAGCAAGAGCCTATAATGTAGTCAAGACAATCTCTTCAATAAATGGTGTTGGGAAACTTACCACCATACACAAAAATAAACTCAAAATGGATAAAGGACTTAAACGTAAGATGGGAAATCATAAAAATCCTACAAGATTCCATAGGCAGCAAAATAGCAGACATGTCATAACAATGTCTTTACTGACACAGCTCCTAGGACAATGGAAACTAAGAAGAAAATAAACAAATGGAACTACATTAAAATAAAAAGCTTCTGCACAGCAAAAGAAACCATCAACAAAACAATAAGAAAGCTCACTGCATGGCAGAACATATTTGCCAATGTTAGCTCTGATAAGGGTTTAATCTCCAAAATTTATAGCGAACTCCTACAACTTAACAAAAGGAAGATAAACAATCCAATCAAAAAATGGGCAAAGGATCTAAATAGATACTTATTGAAAGAGGACATACAGAAGGCCCAGAGACATATGAAAACATGCTCAAATTCACTAGTCATCTGAGAGATGCAAATCAAAACAACAATGAGGTACCATCTCACACCTGTCAGAATGGCTATCATCAACAAATCAACAAATGACAAGTGCTGGAGAGGTTGCAGAGAAAAAGGACCCCCCTTGCACTGCTGGTGGGAATGGAGACTGGTACAACCACTGTCAAAAACAGTATAGTGTTCTTCTCAAAAAATTAGAAATGGAACTTCCATTTGACCCAGTAATCCTCACTTCTAGGAATATATCCCAAGAAAACAGAAACACCAATCAGACAGGATATATGCCTCCCCGCACCCGCCAAGTTCATAGCAGCACAATTTACAATAGCTAAGATTTGGAAACAGCCTAAGTGCTCATTGGCAGATGAGTGGATTAGAAAACTGTGGTACACCTACACAATGGTGTACTATGCTGCTGTAGAAAAGGAGGAATTCTTATATTTGCAACAGCATGGATGGAACTGGAGAGCATTATGCTAAGCTAAATAAGCCAGTCAGAGAAAGGTAAATATCACATGATCTCACTCATTTGTAGGATATAATGAACAACATAAACTGATGAACAAAAACAGAACCATAGTCATACAAGCATTGAGTAGACTATCCAACCTATGAGGGAAGGTGGGGGGAGTGAGTGGATAAGAGACCAACCAAAGGACTAGTATGAATGCATATGAGCATAACCAATGGACACAGAGTGGGGGGTGAGGGCATGTTCTGAGGGTTGGCTGCTGCCAGGGAGTGGTCAATGGGGGAAAAAAAGGAGACTTATGTAATACATTAAACAATAAAGAACTTAATAAAAAATGATGGCACATGGATTCCAATGTAAGTAAGTAAGAAATTTGAGAAAGAATATATCTTAGGAAACTAGAGTCCCTATCATGTCAAAGAAGGGTCTCATCTATACCATCATAATACAGTGTGTCTATAGAAAGAGAAAAATGTTTTATTTAAAGTTAAAAATCTTTAAAGTCACTAAATATAAATAATTTCCTTTTAACACTAAAGAACTAATTCCAATTTTAACCACTCTCTCTCCCCTAAAATTTGTAGGAGGGCCCATGCTCAGGCTTGTATGTATTCTTATCTGAAGATTTCTATTTATATACCAGTTAAAACTCAACATAATAAATGTGTGGGAAAATACTCTTTTTTACATTTGGCTAAGGGTAAAGGGACATCCCTGTATACAAAGAATTGTAGTGCAGATGAGAAAAAAATGGAGAGAAAGGATGAAAACTGTAAGTTTACTCAAATGGGAACCTCATCTAATTTTTCCATTTTTCCCAGCAAAATGAATGCTGACCTAATTGCTAAAGAAAACTGGCATTTGATGTTATAAAATACATACTTAAATATATAATCTGCCTTGTCTCATTCATTTTTCTGCTCTATGCAGCCTTTTTATATTATATTGTTGTTATTAAAACTTTTGGATAAAATGAAAAGGTAAAGAAATAGAATTAGAAAACAAGAGAAAAATTGTGAGGACTTTGCATTCAACTCCACAAAATTTTTCAGATGACTGTAGTCAATTTACTTTACCAACTAATAAGTAATATCATAGCCAAGGGCAAGTCTAGATTTTCTCTTTTTTTCCCCAAAAGGAAAATGACTAGTTATTCTGTAAAAGCGAATAAAAGGAAATGGAATTTTTTTTCTTACCAACCAAACCTCAGATAAACAAAAAGCATCTAACAATTTAAGGACTTGAATGAACTTGGACCTGGTAGGAGACATAAAGTGAAGCAATTGCTAACACTCCAGAATGTGCCCATCTGTGAGCCTATGAGATGATGCATACAATCTTTCTCAGTGAGAAACACTCAAGGTATATTTCATTATTGGATTTGGCCATGCACTGGCTCAGAAACTTTCACAAGCTTGGCAATCAATCATTTAGGGGTTTAATAGAGAAGGGCTTTATATATGATTTAATCAGATGTTACTGTGGGAAAGGAGCAGGATTAGTTTTGTTTGTTGCATTAACAAATGGAATGATGAGAAAGATGAAAGGGGAAATCAAGAAGAAAACTTAAGGAAACAGGTAAGTGAAGGAGTAAATATAAAATTCAAAATTCCTCCAAAGAGAATTAGTTATAAGAAAATGTAGGCTTTTTTGGCTAAACCAGAAATTAAGTGGAAACTATACCCAGTTGAGGTTCAGAGCTGTAAAGCACAAAATAGGGAAAGAACCCCTGGAAGGGGTGTCTCATGCACTGAGTTTTAATCCCAGCTTGGTTGAGCCTCAGTTTCCCTCCCTGTAAAGGGAGAGGGATGTCTACTGCTCTGTGCTAAACAAAAAGTCCACCAGAGTTGTAACCTGCCCACTCCAATCCCCAGCCAACCTATTTGACTTAGGATAGCTATCTTTTCCATCTTTTCAAATACTTGGGGTGCATTTTATAACCCCAAGTGAACATCTATGTCTAACTCTGTCTTCAGAGAATGTTATAGTTACTATGGGGCAGATATGATTATACTCATTTCACAGATTAGAAAATGTTGGCCCTGAGCAGGCCTAGAACCTGAGATTCCATGGCGGAAGGGCTGAGGCAGCCTAGGAGCTAGCTCTTCAAATTCACTCTATTTCAAAGTTCTGTGTTGTTTTTCTATCTCTTGTGCCGTGCCTTTTCTCTGACTCCCTCCAATTTCTACTTGTCAAAGTCTGCCTTTTTCTCAAAGTCCAGCTCAAGACCACTAACTCCATGAATACTTCTGAAATCACCTATAAGGGTTGATGGCTCTCTCTTCTCTGAGCTCTTATGCAACTTGTCTGGCATTTAAAGCAATTAGGGGAAAAAGCCCGAGTGTTCCCAAAAAAGGGTTTGAGGCCAATGTAGATCTAGATTTTAAACCTTTTTGATCATGAACCCTTTAGGAAACACATTTCATATCACAAACTAGTATACACACACACACACACACACACACACACACACACACACACCCCTAAAACAAGTCTCATGAAATAGTTTTTACTTCTAATTCTGCAGTGCCCTATCATTTTCTCTAGCCTACTTTCATTTATTTAAAAAGTGCTGGTTAGAAACCCACTAAAATGATTTTGAGAAGCACTAATGAGTCCCAAGCAGCAGTTTGGAAAACTCAGTTTAAACCTAATCTGCCTTTTCCAAATGGCCTAAATGACATTTTCAAAGACTTGGTGAAGACTAAGCTGGCAAGAAAACTTGTGTTCCTCAGGGATTTCATCTGCAGTTCCTCACAGGAACACAGACAGTGCTCACAATGAGGCCGGAAGGAAGGGCTTCAGCTGGAGAGCACCAGCTTCACCTTGCATGAAGATAAAGGACAGCAATTATTTTTTCAGCTTATTGATGAATAACTGCCAAAAAAAACCTGGATATGTTTAAGGTGTACAGTGTAATGTTTGATGGGTGTATACACTATGAGTTGATTGACACAATCAAGCTAACTAACAGATATATCATCTCACATAGTTAAAACCTTTGTGTGATAAGAACACTTAAAATCTACTGTCTTAGCACATTTCAACTCCACAGCACAGCATTATTAACTACAGTCATGGTGCTGTTCATCTGATCTCCAGAACTGCTCAGCTTGCAGAATGGAAACATTGTACCCCATTTCTCCCAACCTAGTCCCTGTTTCCACCATTCTCCTCTCTACTTTTATGAGTTTGAATTTTTTAGATTCCACATATAGGTGAAATCATGCAATGGTAGAGATCCTTGATGGGCTGGTTGGTGGAGGAGTGGGGAACATCCATTTCACAGTAGGTCATCTTCAAGAGTGGGGTTTGTGGGTGCCAGAGATCTGGGGAGGAAGATTTCTCAATAAGACATATCTATAGACTGAGAAGAAACTTATCCACACACCCTTATCTTAAATATAGTAGGGAATCAGCTAGAATTCTAAAATAATAAAAAATGTAATAAAATTATTTGCTTATATCTGCATAGTGTGTCTGAGGGCCTTCAGGCCTGTACATCTGTCACTGAATTTGGCACCATTTCAACTTAATGAAGTACTTGATGTTTGCAAAGTGCTTGTATAACTACTAATGAACATATTGCTCTTCTGAACATTTCAGTTTAGGAAAGACCTGAGGACTTCAGACTAAGAGTAAAGAAAAAAACAAAACACAAAAGAATGGAAGAAGAATTGGTCAAGCTAAAGACCATGCTTCTGAGCCTGTGCTGCTGGAGTTGCATAATGTATGGGTAACTGCTTCTGAGTAGGGCCCCTCTTGCTTTAGCACCCAAAGTCTCCCACACAGGCATGCTGCTCTTGGGACCTGCACACATGATTTGTTCTACATGAGGCAGGGGAGGGAAAGGTAAAGGGCTCAGTACCTGCAACCCAAGTGCTGGGCAGTAGTGAGGGATGTGGGAAGCGTTGTCCACGGTTGCTGGGAAAGGGAGACAGAAGTTACTGTCTTTCTGTTCCAGCTATTACCACTGGTAAAGGACTACGGCTGGACTTGCTTAGGAGCCAGAATTTATAAGCGGAAATCAACTCTGGCCAAGTTTACAGGCAACAAGTCAGTGATATACAACATGCTGGTGGATTTCAAGGAATTCCAAGGAAACTGCTTCAAGGGATGTCAAAGGCAATAGTTTGAGGATGTGTCTATTTCCTCTGGAAAAGCTTAGCTCTCTTGTGCTTCTATCCTCTACATTGGTCACTTTCAACCTCTCCCATCTCAGGGCACATATAAACTAATTACTAAAATTCTGCGGCACACCAAAAATATATTTTTTGTTGATCTGACAAAAAATAGGCATAATTTTGATTCATTCACACCATACAGCTGTTGTTGTGTTGGCTGTTGTCATTTTTTTACTTGACAGTCTAAGGGAAAAGAGGTCAGTGCTCCTGACTAAATAGTCAGGCATTTCATGTTTTAAAAATTCTTGTGTGGTTGGGGGGCAGGTTGGGGGTAAGAGATCAATCAAAGGACTTGTATGCATGCATATAAGCATAACCAATGGACATAAGACACTGGGGGGTAGGGGAGGCCAGGGGATTGTCAAGGGAGGAAAAAAAAGGAAACATATGTAATACCCTTTGTAATACTTTAAGCAATAAAACAATTAAAAAAAATAAAAATTCTTGTGGCACACTGTTTGAAAATCACTGGCCCACAGCATCAGCTACTACTGGCAAGGCTGTCCCAGAAGGCTGAAAAGGGCCTGCAGGCTGGTGGCATTTAGTTTATCAGTTTAGCAACAAAAAGCAGCTTTTCCTTTGTATATGAACTTGAATTCAACATTTTCTGTTAGATTAGTTAAAACCTCTGTCAGAAATTCTCCTGCTTCTGACCATGAATAGGTAACTGAAATAACAGAGCTGAGTTGAAGAACTGAGTTGGCTTTTTAACTAGAAAACATCTGGTAGTCCCTAACAATTACATCATTGGGTCATTTTTGTTAGTGGAAGTTAAGAGCCAATGTGTTAATGCAATGACACATTTATATTTTAACACATTTATATTTTGAGACACATATTGAGTGGTCCAAAATTTCTTTCACAGAAGAATGAGAACATTCTTGTCCTTGTTTTTGTCCATAGAAAACTGGTGGGTGTATTTAGGAGCTGCTCTCCAAAATCCTTTTAGATTTTATTGTTCTCCCTGACACAACACCTTCCTCATGGCTGTGCATTATCTCATGATAACAAGCTTCCTGCTGGCAGTAAGACTAACACACGTAGCCCTGTCCAGTTGTCTCATGAAAACTCTCCAGTGTCACTTTCCACCCTAAAGTTCTCACTATTTTCCAAACACCCCCCACACACTGATGATGCCTTTCCCTGCACTGTTTCCTTTGCCAGAAAGCCCTTCACATCCTCAGCCCAGCTCCTTACAGATTCTTGCTTTTTATCCCCTTTTCCTAAGTTATTTCTGTGTGGTCTCCTTCATTCTCTAAAGTTTGTTAGCTGGCTATACTCCCCCTCCCCGTCATGGCTTCTATAACACTTTTGCTCATAACTTCAATCTAGTTTTTGGCATTGGGGGCTGCTATCTCTACCTCATTAGGGTGCTGGCATCTTGAGGGGGGGCCACCCATCTCTGTGGCTTCAGAAGATGCTAGAAAACACACTTATATTTTTTGTGTGTATGAGTGTGGTGGGGAGTTGGAAAACTAAATTAAGTTAAAATCATTGAAGAAAATTTAAACAAAATACTGTTTTTGAGGGAAAGAGACATTAAAATGCAATGCAATGCTGGAAGCATTAAATGCATAAGTTCCTGATGAGTGACTGCCATGCCGGATGAATCAGATTTGTGACAGAAAGGAAACTAAAGGCTCCTTAGCCTCTGAAATATTGCTCTACCTTTTGCCATTTGAGCCACCAAACAAAAATATAAAATTAATGCCAGTAAAAGAGAATGTTGACTACCCCAGGTGTAGGGAATGAGCTTTGTCTTTTGCTTCGAAGGATGACTGCACAGTCCTCTGGAGATGACTCTTTTCTCTTCGTCCTTCCAATTCTGAATTGCACAGGCTGTCTCAACTGTTCACACCACCCTTTCATGGTCTTCCTCCAGGTTCCCCCTCTGCTCAGAGTGCTCAGCATCCCTCTCCACTGTTTAATTCACATTAGGAAATCCCCACTCCTGCACAGACTCTCTCACAGTACTAGAACAGTATGTGCTTCTCCAACAATCTCCCCTCCATTGACCATCAGCACACTTGCCTCTGCCCACTCTTATTTGTGAGTTGGTTTTACATACATTGAGACTATGTGATCACCATATATACCTTGTGCAGTGAACTTTAATTACAGCAGAGCCACGCCTGCCCACATGCTTTATGTTGTGTCTGCCACAGCTTCACATGCAGGCAAGAGCTAGATACCGAGGCCCATGAAACAGACCTGCTTCAGGCCCTGCCACTGATCCATGGAGCCTGCAGCCATGACTCATGTGGCAGTGTGTCTCTGGTAGCTCATGAATTTATTGGCAGCTTGTAAATGACTTGGCTCCTAGAGTTGAGAAGTAGTGACCAAGCAGCAATTTAAAAAGCTTTTTTTTTTTTTTTTTTTTTTTTAAAAAAAAAACACACCTTTTTCTTCAGGGGAAGAAATTAAAAACTAAATTTAAAACTGGCAACATTAAGGTAATACATATATTTTTGTCCATCCTTTTCTTTTTTCCTCTATTAAAAATCATTTAATACTGACCCAGAAATCTTCAAATATAACATCATACTAGTGACACAACACACAGCTTCACCTGTAAGGTGCAATGGAAAGGTTCCCTTTATCACGAGGAGGTACAAGAGGAGTAACTCTTATCAAAAGCTCGTACTGCTTCCATGTGGGACAGAAAGATCACTGCACTTCTCTGTCAAGCCCAAATTGCTATCTATGATCTAATCTTAAGAAAAATAAATATGCAACTATGGACTATAACTTAAAAAAATCATAAAACAATTGCATGTGCAGAGTAGGGGACACAAAAGAACTACCTAATATCCAGCTATATCCATTTACTCAAGATGAGAGGGGAAGAATTAAGTCTGATTTTAAGTTCCACCTAAGTGGAACCTTTTTTTTTTGGATATATTTTAATTGATATCAGAGAGTAAGGGAGAGGAAGAGAAATGATAGAAACATCAATGATGAGAGAGAATCATTGATCGGCTATCTCCTGCATGCTCCCAACTGGGGATCAAGTCCACAACCTGGGCATGTGCCCTTGACTGGAATCGAACCCGGGACTCTTCAGTTCACAGGCCGATGCTCTATCCACTGGGCCAAAGCAGCCAGGGCTGTGGAGCCTTTTTTTTTAAATTTTTTTTAATAAAGACTGAAGACGTTGTTATGGTATTAAAATATGGCTGTTACAACTAAAATTATTACAAGCATACAAAATAATGGGTAATTTGGTCACTGGGAGATAATGACAGTGAATACTAGAGAGTCTTTAGAAAGATGATTGCTTACCCTAAGGACCACATGTCATTTCAAGGAGCTTTAGGTTCATGATTCATTTCAAAGAGACAAATAAGCAAGACTACATGAGGCTCAACCATGTCTATCCCATAGGCTACTGAACCTTTAGTACTAGTATACTGCCTGACACATAGTAGGCGCTCAGTAAAGCATCCATTGAACTAAGGATTTCTTATTTGCATCTTCTGTTATACCTCCTGCTGCTACTAAAAGTAAAACACACCCTCTCTACGACTGGTGAAGCTTCTGATGGCAAGAATCCATCACATAGAACTACCAATTGTATGCCACTTACAATATCACACATATTGACACTACCAGAAATCAGTGGACGGACCACTGAACCAAGCCCGTTGGATTCATCAGGTGGACACAGACTGCTTTTTGTTGATTATGAATGCTGGCCCCAGTGTATCAGTTACCTTGGATGCACCGTTTCCCTATTTGGGCTCAGTTGCCTCATTTGTAAAACAGGGATCACAGTACCAACATTCCTCATTCCTCAGAGTTTTTGTAAAGTAAACTCATCATTCACAAAGCCACAGTCCTACTCCAATAGATAACTCATGGATGCTTCAGTCAGTCAGAATAAGAAATAACTGCAATGCAGTGATCATCATATAAAATGGAAATTACTGCTCACAATATTCATACCTATAATTTAAAGTAACTGTGACTGTGTGGGATGTAATGATTTCTGTCAATTTTTAGAAGGGGAAGGATTATTCCCCCCCCCTTTTAAAACTACAGTGCCATTTCATTTAAATTCATTAAACACTTGGGCCAAAGTTTCATTTTAAATTGCCCTGATGTTCATGTTTACTGCTCCTGGAATGCAGCCCAGCCTGTAACCCTTTGGTGCAGGAGGAGCTGGTACCTGCTCCTTGCTTACCAGACTAATGGGGACTCAAGGCTGCAGCACCACACATGCTGCATGGCCTGCATTTTGCTGGTCCAACTCCGTGCACAGATCACTGGCAGGAAGGAAGTTCATCCACGTGGCTTCATGTAATTCTGTTACTGCATCAACTTGCCAATCCATTGTTATCTTTGAACTTTATTCACATTTATGTAAAATGTTGGCAACCACATGATAGCTCCTTATTTTCAGTTCATATCAGCAGACAGGAAGTGCTAAAAATGATTTTAGGTTGCCCTTTTTATTTTGACAAAGGTCATTCTTATCTGGTGTCATTCACATGTGTAAGACCAATGTACACACATGCATAAAGAGAGAGATGATAAACAATGGAATGGAAGGAAGCAGACAGCCCAGAAGGGTCATTAGTCACTGTGAACAAATAAGATTCCCCACATCAGCTATAACACTGTCAGTCTAAGTAAATCATTTGTCTGATGACTAAAAATCTGAATAAAGGGGCATTGATTTCTACTCCTAGTCTCTTATTATGAAAGACTGTTAGTGAGGATGGCAGGTGCCTCTAAAATTTTGAGTTTTTATATTAATAAAATAAACACATGATAGGTGAGAGAAGATGCATTCAAAATCACCCAGACAGAGAGCAACTTCTAAGCCAGAGCCAGGCTTGAATGTACCCATTAAACCTAAGGAAGGATGGACCAACCATTGGAGGTCAGTGATGCAGATGTTCCTGCCTAGGGAGAGGGACACTGAGGCTGGGGAGAGTGGATGTCTACATGGAGTGTGACCTTTGAGTGCCAAAAGGCAGCCTGGGTAAAAACACTAAGATTATATCTAGTCAGCCTTGCTCTACTTTCACACTCATTTAGCAACCTCAGATAATCAATGGGATTTTTCAGCTACATCAATGTCTAGAATGAAGATGCTCTGGATAGCAAATATTGCTTTCTTCATTCATTCATTCACTCATTCAAAAATATTTATTGAGTGTTCATCATGTACCAACCTTGTACATGATGAACTTGAGGACACACCAATGAATGAACACAAACCCAAATCCCTGTTTCCAGAAAGCATATAGAAGAGATTATTAAAACAAATAAAGTACATATTGTGTTAGATGGTTATAACTGTTATGGTGAAAAATGAATCGGGGAAGGGGTAAAGAGTACTCCTGTTGGGACTGCTAATTTAAATATGGAGCCAGGAGGGTCTCACTGACAAGTTGAATGGAAGAAATGTAGGAGGAGGTATGTGAATATCTGAGGGAAGAGCCAGTGCAAAGGCTTGGAAGCAGGGTTGTACTTGGTGTGTCTCAGGAAGACCAGGAAGCAAGAGCGAGAAAGGGGGTTGGAGGGACACTAGGGACTACATTGGAACTTGAACCTCCCCATGGTTGGTCATGGGAATATATATGATTTAGGAATCCAGTGTCTGGTTTATACTGTGCCTCCTTCAGTTCGGCTAGTGTCATCTCCATAAAGCTAAGCCATTCTCCCTGCCCAAGCACTTTTGCTGGATAGCCTCAGGCAAAGGCTAGATTAGCACCTCCCTAGAGATCCAGGAGACAGGAAATCCAGAGGTCAGAGTGGGACCATCCAGTCTGCAGCTCTGTGGAACCATAAAGGACACACTCAGGGGGCAGACTCAGTGAGCACCAAAGCCCCATTGAAGCAAGTCTTGCCCCAGAGGCGTGTCTCCAGCACAGAAGTTCTTCCACTGCAGACACAGCTGATTCTCACAGCCAGTTGGCCTGGAGGTCAATTCCTCCCAGTGATAGCTACAACAATCAAGGCTTAACTACAATAAGACTGTGCACAAAGACCACAAGAGTGTGCACCAAGAGTGTCCTCTTCAGGTAATTGGGGAGGCTGAACCACTGGGCCCTAGAGGACACTCAGCACAGAAAACCACTTTATCAACACAGGGAAGCATAAAAAATGAGGAGACAAAGAAAAAGGACACAAATGACAGAAATGGAGGAAAGCAAACTACTGGATATAGAGTTCAAAACCACACTTTTAAGGTTTTTCAAGAATTTTCTAGAAACTGCCCATAAACTTAATGAGATCAACAAGAAATCTAATGAGACCCTCAAGGTTGTGATAAAGAACCAACTAGAAATTAAGCATACACTGACTGCAATAAAGAATATTTATACAGACTCCCAACAGCAGACCAGAGGATCGCAAGAATCAAGTCAATGATTTGAAATATGAAGAAGCAAAAACACCCAACCAGAAAAGCAAAAAGCAAAAAGAATCCAAAAATATCAAGATAGTGTAAGGAGCCTCTGGGACAACTTCAAGCATCCCAACATCCGAATTATAGGGGTGCCAGAAGATGAGAGAGAGCAAGATATTGAAAACCTATTTGAAGAAATCATGACAGAAAACTTCCCCTACCTGGTGAAAGAAATAGACTTACAAGTCCAGGAAGCGCAGAGAACCCCAAACAAAAGGAATCCAAAGAGGACCACATCAAGACACATCATAATTAAAATGCCAAAAGCAAAAGACAAAGAGAGAATCTTAAAAGCAGCAAGAGAAAGAAACTCAGTTACCTACAAGGGAATACCCATACGATTGTCAGCTGATTTCTCAACAGAAACTTTGCAGGCCAGAAGAGAGTGGCAAGAAATATTCAAAGTGATGAATACCAAGAACCTACAACCAAGATTACTTTATCCAGCAAAGCTATCATTCAGAATTGAAGGTCAGATAAAGAGCTTCACAGATAAGAAAAAGCTAAAGGAGTTCATCCCCACCAAACCAGTATTATATGAAATGCTGAAAGGTATCCTTTAAGAAGAGGAGGAAGAAGAAAAAGGTAAAGATACAAATTATGAACAACAAATATACATCTATCAACAAGTGAATCTGAAAATCAAGTGAATAATCTGATGAACAGAATGAACTGGTGATTATAATAGAATCAGGGGCATAGAAAGAGAATGGACTGGCTATTCTTTGGGGGGAAAGGGGTGACGGGGATGTGGGAAGAGACTGGACAAAAATCGTGCACCTATGGATGAGGACAGTGGGTGGGGAGTGAGGGAGGAGGGTGGGGTGGGAGCTCGGTGGAGGGGAGTTATGGGGGGAAAAAAGAGGAACAAATGTAATAATCTGAACAATAAAGATTTAATTAATAAAAAAATAAAAAAATCTCTTTGCATGTGTGTATGGATATATGTATGTATGCATGTTTTGTATATATGTGTGTATGGATGTATACATATGCATATATATGCTTGCATGTATGTATTTACATATATGTAGCTTCTATCAGCTGTGTTTCTGTCTCTGATTAATACAAGTGTATATGAAGGCTTATTTATTCTTCTTTTTCTTGTCAGTAATTGTTATGATGCCTCACTTACATGATGCAATTGTACTGAAATGAAACTTGAGCAGCTCCAAACTGCATAATCAATTTCTTTCAGCCTCACAATAATTTCTTTTTGGCCGGGCCAGGCAACTTGACCCCGGGGTGGGAAGTCATCCCTCCACAGGCAGGGCCAGCATAGCCTACCTGTGAGGTTCATGGGGCACATCACCTAGGTTCTAGGTGAACAATAGTATAAACACAATGCCAAGTGAATCACTTGTCTCTAAAATTACAACTATATCAAGAGGCCACCAAGTGGAAACGTGTGATGCTCTCCGGGATGCATTTAGAGCTTTGTTAGTATGTTAATAGGCTGTTGACTAAGTAAAGACACATTTGTGTAATGAGATAACACTGCACTTTCTAGAATGAGTACATAGGAAGACAATTACCATGAGAACAGATGTCACAGAGATTGTAAATCTGCTGTGATTTGTTGCTAGTCTGTCCACAATGATATGGAAATAAGCCCCTGCTGAAAAGTAAGATAAGAACTAGGCATCTGAGTTTAGTGACATTGCTCTCAGCTTAACATTTGGGTGGGTTCCCACCTTCATTTTCTGTTTAAAGTCACTTTCCCCCTTTATTCCTTTCCCTCATTATAAAACCTTCTTCACAGCACAGTCAGAATTTGAACAAAAACATCTTTTGCTGGAAGCCGGTCCGTCCTTGCTGCTTGACACAGTCGCTGCAGGAAAGAAACATCTGCACAGCATATGTTTCAAGGGACCTGGCGTATATGGCATACTGTTCTTAATATGTTTGCTCACCTTCTTGGCGCTATGTGTTTTAACCAAGGTCACCTCTACAAGAAAGGTTGTTTCCCCAGGTAGGGATTTTTCCCTGAAGTTAGGGAGGGAATAAAACCCCTTAACTAAGTGCCAGGCGGGTAGTTAATCACTTTAACTACAAACAATCACCTTTAAGCTACATAATCTTTACTCCCTGGAATGGAGATAAGAAACGCCCTAATCTTTGGAATAGAAATTGACAGGATTAAAATCAACTGGTATAAATATAGATGTAACAAGACAATAAAAGAACCAGAGCCTGGCTAGAGAACCTGGATAGAACTTGGCTGGAGATCCTGGCTAGGGAACCTGGCTATGATGATCACCTGAACGCTGCCTCCGTGTCATTCCTTCTTCACCAACTCTGTCCCCACCTATGGGAACCCCTGGACCTGCTGGGGCTGGACCCCAACAATCTTTTATCTCATTTCCAAGTTACAATTTTCTTATTATCCATCTTGTCATAACCAAGCAGCCTTTAAGTGTATTCTTTAGTCATATTTTTAAACTTTGTACAAATTTGATTATCAGATACTTTAAATAAGGGCAGAAGAAAAATCATCCAGGCACATAACCTAGCATAACCTTGTAAGAACCAGCTTCCACTGGGAAGGCCTTGGGTAGTTGATGAGATACCAGAACCTCCAAATGATAGTTGATGGCCAAAAGGGACTGCTTTTAAGGTGGAAGCAACTTGCATTGTCCATGAAACTCAAGATTGAGCACGGCAAGATACCTGAGCACAGTTAACAGAGCTATGGAAAAATAAAACCACATCCTCAGAAAACCTCTACTTTCCACGTCCCCATTTTGTAATTCTTGAAATGTTCTACTTTTTCAGAATTGTTTTCTAATTCTCACCTTGTTTTATTTTTGCTTATCTCTGCAATTTCAACTGGCTTCTCTTTACTTCATTCTTACTTGTTTTCTACACAGTCATTCCTCTAATTTTCTTTCCTTTCCTTTCTACTGTGAATTTTATGTATTTCTCTTGCCTCGTCTCCCTGTTCCATTTTTACCTCTTTTTCATATTATTCTTTGAATTTTTTTTCTCTATTCGTAATTCTTCTTCCTCTCTCACTGATCTCTTGTGGCTTTAATCATTGCGGAGTTGCTTTGAAATCACCCAGTGACTGACATTTTTTCCCTGGAAGAGGAGGGATTTGTGACCATGGGAAACTAATTATAAAGACCCAACACATTCAGTTTTCAGTGCAATCCTTGCCTTTCTTCGGCAGTGTTTTTGCATGGAATTAGGGATGCATTGCTTCCTGCAGCTCACACTGGTAGGGACTCTCAGGCCTGACTCAGCCCTATGAGTGACCTACCAGGTATATCTGAGCCACTGTATTTACACTGATTTCTACAATTTTAAAATTGCTCTTCACTGGGAAAAACTTACTCAAGTCTGCCTGGAAAACTATGTAGTGCTATTTTATAATGACCAGAAGTATTTTTCTCCTTGGCCCCTCCATTGCCCTGCCCACTCCATTATTTACTGCATTGAAAAAAGAACTCAAGTGGGCTCCTGGGAGAAGGGGAAGGAGCTTTATCTGGTCTCTGTCAAACTGGACCAGAAGTAAGATCTTTACAAAGGGAAAGACAATAAGGCAGATTGGTCCTCAGGACTCTATGGTTTTATCATCTTACACTGGGAAATACTTGACTCAGAGATTTCACTTTAGCCTCTTGCAACACCTAAGTATGGACTATACAGCTTTTCCATTTCTGAAATTACTGCTTCTGATAAATTTAGTGGTGAATTCACTTTACCTTTTTCTGTATTTATGGTAAGTGTTGGGGTAACCTCTGCGGGCAGCAGTCCTGGGTCATCTTTGTCAAAGGATACTTGTGGTCAAAGCCATACCACATTTGGAAGAGCCCAACACTCTGCTTTTGTTGTGCTTTTATCCAAGTTACTTGCTTCCTGTGGACAGACAAATAGAAAAAGACATTGAATACATAATCAACATAAAATATTGATACATAATATCAACATTAATATATATAGTTTCACTATAAAAATACATGTCTAAGCAAATGAAATATAACTGCATTAAAAACACTTTCCAGGTTGAGGCATTTCCATCTAAAAGTAAAGTCTCTGACATGCAAATGAGCTCTGAGACCTTGAGTGTGGATAAGGTATCTGGGTGCAAATCCAACATTTACTTTTCTTAGTAAGTCCTATTTTATTAAACAGCTAAGAAATTCTACTTTTTGACATCAAATAAAAATGATATTTCTGTCAGATTGCTGTTGTGGGAATTTTGCAGTTCACTTCTGTCAAATTTGGATGGTATTTATTTATGAGTTACTGAAAGGTCAAGACTAAAGGGATGATCCAGCCTAGTAATTTTTGAACTAATTTTCTTTTTTTTTCCTTTTTGATATATCATACCAAATTCTACTTATGGTTAATTTGTTATCTTCCAGCTTTGAACGGGATATTCCTACAGGTATCTTGGAATCACTGAATGCTCTTGTCTTATTTCTCCCCCCCCCCCGCCCCCCCCCCCCAAAAAAAAGGCCGCAGTGAAAAGCAGGAAGGAAAGGAATTAAGGACAAAATAGAAAACATTTGATGGGTGTATGTGTGAGAATAGAGGATGGAAATATGAGAAAAAGAGAAAAAGATGAAACACTTTTGAACTTTAGAGATACTAGTAGGTGATAATGAACATGGCAGTGTGGTAAGGAGATTCCGTTTTACTTCTTTTGTGTATTGCATTTTACATAGTAAGAGAATTCCAGGCTTCAATCAGTTATAATTATCTCTGTCATTAAAAGTACTTATAACTTTCTTTTTCTTTTTTTTTATTGCTTAAAGTATTACAAAGGGTATTACATATGTGTCCTTTTTTTTTTCCACACACTTGACAATCGCCTGGCCTCCCCTATCCCCCAGTGTCTTATGTCCATTGGTTATGCTTATATGCATGCATACAAGTCCTTTGGTTGATCTCTTCCCCCCTCCCTCCTGCCTCCTAACCTTCCCCGGCCTTCCTGCTGCAGTTTGACAATCTGTTCGAGGCAGCTCTGCCTCTGTATCTATTATTGTTCAAAAGTTTATAATGGTCTCTATTATCCATGAATGAGTGAGATCATGTGGTATTTTTCCTTCATTGACTGGCTTATTTCACTTAGCATAATGCTCTCCAATTCCATCCATGTCGTTGCAAATGGTAAGAGTTCCTTCTTTTTTACAGCAGCATAGTATTCCATTGTGTAGATGTACCACAGTTTTCTAATCCATTCATCTACTGATGGGCACTTAGGCTGTTTCCAGATCTTAGCTATGGTGAATTGTGCTGCTATGAACATAGGGGTGCATATATCCTTTCTGATTGGTGTTTCTGGTTACTTGGGATATATTCCTAGAAGAGGGATCACAGGGTCAAATGGGAGTTCCATTTTTAGTTTTTTGAGGAAACTCCATACTGTCTTCCATAGTGGCTGCACCAGTCTGCATTCCCATCAGCAGTGCACGAGTGTTCCTTTTTCTCCACATCCTCTCCAGCACTTGTCGTTTGTTGATTTGTTGATGATAGCTAGTCTGACAGGTGTGAGATGGTACCTCATTGTTGTTTTGATTTGTATCTCTCCAATGATTACTGACTTTGAGCATGTTTTCATATGTCTCTTGGCTTTCTGAATGTCCTCTTTGAAAGGTGTCTATTTAGGTCCTTTGCCCATTTTTTGATCGGATTGTTTATCTTCCTTTTGTTAAGTTGTGTGAGTTCCCTATAAATTTTGGAGATTAGGCCCTTATCAGATATGACATTGGCAAATATGTTTTCCCACACAGTGGGTTTTCTTGTTGTTTTGTTGATGGTTTCTTTTGCTGTGCAGAAGCTTTTTATTTTGATGTAGTCCCATTTGTTCATTTTCTCTTTAGCTTCAAGTGCCCTAGGAGCTGTATCAGAGAAGAAATTGCTTCGGCATATGTCTGAGATTTTGTTGCCTTTGGATTCTTCTAGAATTTTTATGGTTTCCTGTCATACATTTAAGTCCTTTATCCATTTTGAGTTTATTTTTGTGTATGGTGTAAGTTGGTGGTCTAGTTTCATTTTCTTTCATATGTCTGTCCAATTTTCCCAACACCATTTATTGAAGACACTATCTTGGCTCCATTGTATATTCTTGCCTCCTTTGTCAAATATTAATTGAGCATATTGGTTCGGGCCGATTTCTGGGCTCTCTATTCTATTCCATTGATCTATATGTCTGTTCTTGTGCCAGTACCAGGCAGTTTTGAGAACAGTGGCTTTGTAATACATCTTGATATCTGGTATTGAGAACCCACCTACTTTGTTCTTTCTCAGGATTTCTGCAGCTATTTGGGGTCTTTTTTTATTCCAGATGAATTTTTGGAGAGTTTGTTCTAGATCTGTGAAGTATGCCGTTGGTATTTTAATGGGAAGTGCATTGAATTTATAGATTGCTTTGGGTAGTATGGACATTTTAATGATGTTGATTCTACCAATCCATGAACACGGTATGTTCTTCCATCTGTTTATGTCTTCCTCTATATCTTTTTTCAACATCCTGTAGTTTTCTGAGTAGAGGTCTTTTACCTCTTTAGTTAAGTTTATTCCTAAGTAGCTTAATTTTTTTTGGTGCGATGGTAAATGAGATTGTTTTTATAATCTCTCTTTATGAAAGTTCACTATTGGTGTACAGAAATGCCTCAGATTTCTTGGGGTTGATTTTGTATTCTGCTACATTGCCAAATTCATGTATTAAGTCTAGTAGCTTTTTGATGGAGTCTCTAGGGTTTTGTATGTATAATATCATGTCATCTGCAAATAAGGACAGTTTTACTTCCTCTTTTCCAATTTGGATGCCTTTTATTTCTTCTTCTTGTCTAATTGCAATGACTAATACTTCCAGTACTATGTTGAACAGGAGTGGTGAGGGTGGGCATCCCTGTCTTGTTCCTGTTCTTAGGGGAAATGGTGTTAGTTTTTGTCCATTGAGTATGATGTTGGCTGTGGGCCTGTCATATATGGCTTTTATTATGTTGAGGCCTGATCCTTCTATTCCCACCTTGCTGAGAGTTTTTATCAAAAAATGGGTGTTGGATTTTGTCAAATGCTTTTTCTGCATCAATTGGTATGACTATGTGGTCTTTTTCTTTCAATTTGTTTATGTGATGTGTCACGTATATTGATTTGCGGATATTGTACCATCCTTGCATCCCTGGGATAAATCCTACTTGGCCATGGTGTATGATCTTTTTGATGTACTGCTGGATCCAATTTGCTAGAATTTTGTTGAGGATTTTGGCATCTATGTTCATGAGGGATATTGGCCTGTAATTCTCTTTCATTGTGTTGTCGTTACCTGGTTTTGGTATTAGGGTGATGCTGGCTTCATAGAATGAGCTTGGAAGTGTTCCTTCCTTTTGAATTTTTTGTAGTAGTCTGAGGAGGATAGGTTTTAGTTCTTCCTTGAATGTTTGGTAAAACTCCCTTGTGAAGCTGTCTGGTCCTGGGCTTTTGTTTGCTGGAAGTTTTTGATGACTGCTTCAATTTCTTACATAGTTATTGGCCTATTGAGATTTTTAGATTCTTCCTGATTGAGATTTGAAATGTTGTATTTTTCTAGGAATATGTCCATTTCCTCCAGGTTGTATAGTTTGTTGGAGTAGAGTTGTCCATAGTATTTTTTAACAATCCTGTGTATTTCTGTGGGGTCTGTTGTTATTTCGCCTCTATCATTTCTGATTTTGTTTATTTGGGTCCTCTCTCTTTGCTTCTTGGTGAGTCTGGCTAGAGGTTTGTCAATCTTGTTTATCCTTTCAAAGAACCAGCTCTTGGTTTCATTGATTTTCTGTATTTTTTTTTTTTGGTCTCTATGTCATTTATTTCTGCTCTAATCTTTATTATCTCCTTCCTTCAGCTCACTCTGGCGTTTTCTTGTCGCTCTCTTTCTAATTCTTTGAGTTGTAAAGTTAGATGATTTACTACCATTTTTTCTTGTTTTCTGAGATAGGCCTGTAGAGCTATAAACTTCCCTCTCAGGACTGCTTTCATTGCATCCCATAGGTTTTGGATTGTTGTTTTTTCATTGTCATTAGTTTCCAGTATGTTTTTAATTTCTTCTTTGATCTCATTGGTAACCCAATCAATATTTAATAACATGCTATTCAGCTTCCAAGTGTTTGAGTATTTGGGTTTTTTTTTAATTGTAGTTTATTTCTAATATTATGCCATCGTGGTCTGCGAAGATGCTTGGTATGATTTCAATCTTCTTGAATTTGGGGAGACTTTGTTTGTGACCCAATATGTGGTGTATTTTTGAATCTATCCCATGAGCACTTGAGTAGAAAGTATATTCCGCGGCTTTGGGCTGAAGTGTTCTGAAGATGTCAATTAAGTCTCTCTTATCTAGTGAATCATTTAGGATTGCTGTTTCTTTGCTCATTGTTTGTCTAGAGGATTTATCCAGTGATGTCAGTGGTGTGTTTAAGTCCCCTACTATGATTGTATTGTTGTCGATCTCTCCTTTGATATCTTCCAGGAGTTTTTTTATGTATTTGGGTGGTCCTGCATTGGGTGCATATATGTTTACCAGGGAAAAGTACTTATATCTTAACATGCACTTTGTTGCTTTATTTGGGCCCACAGTTTCCATCCCCAAATTATTTCATGATTTCACAGTCCGGTCATAATATGAACATTTTAATAATAAATGTGATCTATGGAAGAAAATGGCAATTCACTGGCTGCTCCAAAGCCATCCCTAGGTGAATCCAAGTTAAAATCCTTTCATTTTATTTTGTTTACTTTCTGCTGATTCTCAGAGAATTCCACTGCTGGTTAGTGATAAGTAGCTGAACACAAAGGTCTGTGCTCTGCTTTCTGATACATGTGGTTCAGCAGATGCTACGGCTCTGTCCCTACATAGAAAACAGGATACAAAAAAGCAAAGTGTGGCTCACTTCTAGTTAGCCATTTGTCCTTGGTCTAAAATGGTTGAAGCAGAGACTCACAATAAAATTAAGATCTGATTTTAAACTTTGTACAGTTTCCCAAATAGTGTTCCCTACCAGCCACTCTTCTGCATGATGGTGATGGGGATTGTGCCAGTCATTCAGGAAAATATAGGGACAGATGTATTAAACAGTCTTCTTACCTACAGGACTTCTCAGCATCTTTCATTTATAAATGAACATTGTAAAACTTCGAGAGCGAGGTGTTTCTCAAAGTTGGCCACGGAACCCATTTCCTATCCCAACCCCCACTGTGAGACATCTCTAATCTTTCCATGGACATTTGAGTTCCACATATCTGTTTTCTGATAGACCTGAAGGGCCATGCCTTATTATCTAGAGTTAGAGTTTATTCATTACTCAGCATGCTTCCCCAAGAAAGAAAGCAAATTGTCTGGTTCAATTTCCATCTGTCCCTGAACATTTCTCTAGCTATTTCTACCTCAACAAATGTGTCAGATTCACAACATCACTGCTGCACATAGTGTCTCATCATCTGGCATCATCTACAAGTTGTTTTAGTTGCCATCTCCCTAGCAGAGGCAGACACAGATGCTCATCCTAAACTCGACTAGTTTTAAATGCTTTTGGCCAACAGTGGGAGTTCTCTCTCTTCTCTCTCTCTCTCCGCCCCCCCCCCACACTTTCTTTTCTTTAAAAACAAAAAGGACTTTCAGGATTTTATCTATCAACTGGCACAAGTAATTTTTAAAACTATATATTTTTATTAATTTCAGAGAGGAAGGGAGAGGGAGATATAGATAAAAACATCAATGATGAGAGAGAATCATTAATTGGCTGCCTCCTGCACATTCCCTACTGGAAATTGAGCCAGGCATATGCCCTTAATCAGAACTGAACCCTGGACCCTTCAGTTCACAGGCCGACACTCTATTCACTAAGCCATGCCAGCCAGGGCCACAGGTAATTTTTGACAGCTGAAAGTATCTACTGAAGATAAGATAGTTATTAAAGAAAACTGATATAAAGGAGTATAAGCAAATTCCTGTTTTTTGTTTGGTTGGTTGTTTTTAAGTAGAGATGCACTGTGCAGGGTGAGTTTGACTGGCAGTCAGGGCCCAGAGATCTGGCACCCAATATGCAGCAGCCTAGCACAATCATGATGGCAGCTATGACAGCCTCAGAGATTGAATGCTCCTTAATCCGTAGGCAGCATGCTAGTCACATTATCCAGTCATTAACTTTTCCAGTCATTATTTTTCATTTTCCACAGTGATACATCAAGGTAGGTTGTGTTATCCCTATTTTACAACTGAGGGCCTAAAAAGCTCAGAAAAGGGAAGAGGTAAGCTCAAAGTCACACTTGCAAGTGACAGAACTAGAATTTGAAAGTAGGATTGCTGGGCTACAAAGATAGTATTCTTTCTGATAGTACCTCATTCAGCCTTTAAACTCTGGAAAGCACAGCCACAATATAATAGGCTACTTAGGCTACAGTGTTATTGTCTGTAAAATGAACAGAAAAAAATGGACTGGTTGGTCTCTGAGGTCCTAATCATATGAAAATACTATAATTTTATTAATGAAAACAATGAGAACAACGGCTAATACTTGTTGAACACATACCATGTGCCAGACATTATCCTAAGTGCTTTTCATATATTAACTCTTAATTCTTATAACAATTTAATAAAGTATGTTCTATTATTATTCTCAGTTTACAGAAGAGGCAACTGGGAGCACAGAGAGGTTTCGAAGCACACCTGTGGTCCCTCAGCAGCCAAAATTCTTCTCATCTAGATGGGGCCTCTAGGGGGTATGTGAGGAGCAAACTAAGCCAAAGAGGTTTCTGAACAAAGAGCTAAGTTCAGAATCCTGGGTACTCATGGAGGCTGAGATGGAGCATTCTCCTCACAAGTAGATTAGTGCCTGGCATGGGTGTATTTTATGTATACATCAATGAATGGGTAGATGAATGAATTAATTAATTAATGAATGAATACCAGTTACAAGTAGAAATTAAGAAACCAGATTGTCAAAGTTCACATTCCACTCCTTTCCTTGGGAAAGTTATTTAACTTCTCTGTATACATGTTACTATGGTGAATATACTTTATAAACTACAAAGAGTTATGCCACGTCATTTTATCATCTCTTCTCAACTCCACTCCAATTCCTTTTACATCTAGAACTTATGATTTCAATATATTGTTCTATTAGCTCTCTCTTACTACATAACAAAGTATCCCAAAATTTATTGGCTTAAACGAAGTCTTTATCTTCACAGAGCTTACACTCTAATGGGGGACACTGATAATACAAAGGTAAACTACTACCTACAATAAGTTCAGAGAATGAGAATAATATAGCAGGTAAGACGATAAGAACAGAGGAGAGGCTATTGGCTGGCCCAGGCAGGCCTCTCTGAGAAAGTGGCATTTGATCAGAGGCCTGAACGATATGCAGAAGAGAGCTGTGTGGGATCTTGGAGAAAGCAGTCCCCACAGATGGTTCTGCAAGCATGAATGCCATGAAGTCATAATGTGATGGAGTGCCTCCTGGGCAGCAGGAAGGCCAGTTTGGCTGGAACAAGTGAGCAAGGTGGAAGTGAATGGAGATAAAGTGGGAGACACAGAGAGGGTCAAGACCATTGACCATGGTGGTGAGCTTGATTTTATTCTACATGTGATGGAAGGTTTGAAATTTGGAAGTAATAAAACACTAATTTTTCTCCATTCTCCAATCTGCCGGTTGTTACAAAGAGATTAATTTTCATATTTTCTCACATAGTTTTTTAAAACTAGCTTGCTTCTCTATAGGCTGTCTTAATGCTAACTTCCCAATTTTATTTTTGCTTCCAATAGTTCCTTCAGTGAAATTTTGATTTGGTTGTCATTTATGCTTGAGTGTTGTTGGAAACCAGGTGTAAGCTGACACGGTCCTTGCACCTGAAGGGGCTAGCAAGGCTGGGACCCTTACCCAGACAGTTTTCCCAGACTTGTTTGGATGGCAGTTATCAGTAGAAGCAACCTTTATAGAATGAGAACAGCCTTTCATGGCTTATCAAGAAGTCTGTAACTATTTACTGAGATTTGCTGTGCCGAGAATTTGTCCTTCTGCTCTATCTCTCCCTTAGAGATTAAGAGGAACAAAGAATACATTCCTCTTGACAGACCTCCTATTCAGTGTTTTGTGTATAAAAGGCATTGAGTGATTAATAAACTTACTGCAGCTCCTCAATTGACCTGTAGTCCTCCCGATCCTGCTCTCCTGTCTTTCTTTCTTTTCTCAATTCCCACCTCCCTGCCTCAGCCCGGTTCAACCTGTCAGGCTGGCCCTGACAGAGTGTAACCTAGGTGGATCAGTTCTGGTGATTGCAGCTCAAGGAAGTCACAGAAGAGCTAAGAAAGGTCCAGAGAAGGGCCACTTGAATAGCTGAGCAGGGAGAGATGGAAAGGATTAGGACTTCAGCAGAGACCAGCAGTCAGAAGGCATACATCAAGGTGTCTATAAAAATATGAAGGATGTGAGCAATGTGAATGAACACTTGTTTGCTAACTCCCAGAAAACCTTTACCTAGAATACCCTTAAAACTAAAAAGAGCTCATGTGGGGAAGAATAAAGTATTTGTCCTCTGCACAATTGAAACTTATTTTTCATAGTCATCTAGAATTGGAAGGACTGGGAATATAAGTAGGTTCACAAGGGGAAGAAATTAACTAGTTGATAATAGGGCCATCTAGTCTACACTAATAAAAGACAAACATGCAAATTGACCATACTTTCGCTATGTCTTAAGCCATGCCCACCAGCCAATCAGAGCGGCTATATGAAAATTAACCCAACCAAGCTGGCAGCTGGCAGCCACAGAGCTGGAGCAAGCAGGAGGCTTGTTTGACCCAATGATGGAGGAAGCCAAGCTTTCCGCCTGCTCTGAGCTCCACTCAAAGCAACAAAGTTTCAATTATAGAAGGTAAATAAACCCCAGATACCTGCTTTCAGCCAGCCATGGCCACGGAGCTGGAGCAAGCAGAAGTGGGTTGCCCCTGGAGATGGAGGAAGCCAAGTCTGCCCTGGCCGGCTCTGAGCTCCACTCAAATCAACAAAGTTTCAATTATAAAAGGTAAATAAATCCCAGAATAAAAAAAAGAAAAAAAAGAAAAGGTTGGGAGCTTCCTTCGCAGGGTGGGGAGGGGCTTGGCCAGCCTGAAAATGGCCCTCAGCCCCTCCCCCAGACTGGCCAGGCACCTGAGTGGGGACCCCCACCCTGATCTGGGACACCCTTCAGGGCAAACCAGCCAGCCACCACCCATGCACCAGGCCTCTATCCTATATAATAAAAGAGTAATATGCAAACTGACCCTAACAGCAGAACAACTGGGAGTGACTGGTCACTATGACACACTGACCACCAGGGGGCAGATGCTCAATGCAGGAGCTGCCCCCTGGTGGTCAGTGTGCTCCCACAGGGGGAGCTCTGCTCAGCCACAAGCCAGGCTGATGGCTGCCAGTACAGTGATGGTGGTGGGAGCCTCTCCCGCCTCCTCAGCAGCACTAAGGATGTCAGACTGCAGCTTAGGCCTGCTCCCCGCTGGCAAGTGGACATCCCCTAAGGGCTGCCGGGCTGCCAGAGGGATGTCTGACTGCCAGCTTGGACCCAATCCCCTAGGGAGTGGGCCTAAGCCAGCAGGTGGACATCCTCTGAGGGGTCCCAGACTGCAAGAGGGCATAGGCCAGGCTGAGGGACGCCCCC
Organism: Myotis pilosus; assembly: GCA_036010255.1. Classification (NCBI taxonomy): domain Eukaryota; kingdom Metazoa; phylum Chordata; class Mammalia; order Chiroptera; family Vespertilionidae; genus Myotis; species Myotis pilosus. The sequence goes on along the minus strand of JASKON010000002.1, from coordinate 111,680,483 downwards.
GAGTGCACAAATTTTTGTGCACTGGACCTCTAGTTATTAAATAAAATCTCATTTTGCCTTGCAAATATTTCAAATATTCCCAATAAATTTATAGAAAACAGAATAAAGATTCCCACATATACATTCCCATATTTAACAATTTCAATTTTTTCCCATACTTGCCCCTATGAGGTTGAAGTGGTCTCATAGAAGGTAAATATTCTTCAAATATTTCAGAAATTGAATATGTACTAGGCTTTAAAATTGATCTCACCCAGATGACAGTTTTTTATCCTATATAATAAAAGCCTTATACTAAGTGTCCAGTAGTCTGGTCAGCCATTCAACCAATCAAAGTGTAATATGCTAAGGCTGCTTAACCATTCACTATGCTGTGTACTGATCACCAGGGGTCAGATGCTCTGACCGGTAGGTTAGCTTGCTACTGGGGTCCAGCTGATTGGGACTGAACGAGATGGGATGAACGCGCTCTGTAGCCCTCCCATGGTCCCCCCCCCTCCCAGCTGTCCAACCTCCCACATCCCTCAGTGGCCCTGATCATGCACTGGTTGGGGTCCTTCCACCTGGCCTGTGCCCTCTCACAACCTGGGACCCCTCAGGGGATGTTGGAGAGCTGGTTTTGGCCTGATCCTGCAGGCCAGGCCGAGGGACACCACTGGTGCATGAATTCATGCACTAGGTCTCTAGTGTTATTATAACTAATAGTATATTGAAAAAATATAATGAATACTTCAGAGAAAATATCTTGGGTTCTCCATAGCCAACATTAAATTCAGTTTGGCTATATTTAACTTATGACTTACATATCCAAAAACATATCCCCTCCCCACTAACTTTACTGGTTAGGACCAAATTCCATTTATTTATCTTACCGTGCAGATAGTACAATTATATGCTCTAGAAAGTAGAAATAATAATGAGGGAGAGGTAGAGGAAGATGGCACCTGCAATTTAGTGAGCACCTTTTATGTATTAGGTGCAATATATAAAATTAGATTGGATCTTTACCTTGATCACACAGGATACCTATTATAAGCCCTATTTCTTAAATGATGAAATTAAAGTTCAGAGAATTAAAGTAACTTTCCCAAGATGTTGACAACAGCAAAAAATTCCAGCCACTTCAGCAACAGCCAACTCCACTCTCTGGCTCCTCAACTCAGGGAGCCTGCTGCTCTCTGCTTGACTTGCACTGTTCTCTGCTAGGACTCTGCCTCCTCGCACTGCAATTGGGAAAGGGCCTCCAGGTAGAAGGTCAAGAAGAATGTAGGCTCACCTCACTTCTTTTCTTTCTTTTCAGGATAGTCCTTTGTTGTCTGTTATCCAATGCCTAAATTGCTTTCAGTCTGCTTGTGCACTCGGGGGGGAGGGAGGGTACCTCAGCCCTGCCTGTGCCCTCTCACAGTCTGGGACCTCTCGGGAGATAACAAACTGCTGGCTTAGGCCTGCTTTCGGGTGGCAGAGGTCAGGCCCAATCCCTAGTTTGCAGCCCCTGGTCGGGCTCAGAGCAGGGCCGATTGGGGAGTTGGGGTGCCACCCCCTGTCATGCACAGAGCAGGGCGGATTGGGTGGTTGCAATGCCACCCTCAGTCACCCTCAGGGTAGGGCCAATTGGGGGGTTGGGGCACCACCCCCGTCACACTCAAGGCAGGGTCGATGGGGAGGTTGTGACGCCACCCACTGTCATGCACAGAGCAGGGCCAATTAGGAGGTTGGGGTGCTGCCCCCTGTCACGCACAGAGCAGGGCCCATCAGGGGGTTGGGGTGCTCCCCCCGTCACACACAGAGCAGGGCCAATCAGGGGGTTGAGGAGCTCTCCCCTGTCACACACAGAGCAGGGTGGATCAGGGGGTTGGGGCACCGCCACTCTCACACTCAGGGCAGGGCCGATGAGGAGGTTATAACTCTACCCCGTCACACACAGAGCAGGGCTGATCAGGGGGTTGGGGTGCCACACCCTGTCACACACAGAGCCACAGGGCGATCAAGGGGTTGGGGAGCTCCCCCTATCAGGCACAGAGCAGGGCTGATCAGGGGGTTGGGGCGCCTTCGCCTGTCACGAACAGAGCAGGGTGGATAGGGAGGTTGTGGCCCCACCCCCTGTCACACACAGAGCTGCAGGGCGATCAGAGTGTTTGGGCGCTGCCCCCTGTCATGCTGATCCCGGTGTCAGGAGGCCTCTCGGCTCCGCTGATCCCAGTGCTGGGAGGCATATTACCCTTTTACTATATAGGATAGAGGCCTGGTGCATGAGTGGGGCCGGCTGGTTTGCCCTGAAGGGTGTCCTGGATCAGGGTGGGGGTCCCCACTGGGGTGCCTGGCCAGTCTGGGTGAGGGGCTGAGGGCTGTTTTCAGCTGTTGGGTGACTGAAGCTCCCAACTGCTCCTGTTTTTTTTTTTTTTTTTTTTTTTTTTAATTCTGGGCCAGCTTTAGCTCTGAGGCTTGGCTCCAGCTCTTAGGCCTCTGCTGCTGAAAGGTTTCTGGCCATTGTGTACCTTCTGTGTTTGAAACAATGTTGCAATCCTGCTGGCTGAAGCCCGGCGGACTAAAGCAGGTTTCTGGGGTTTTGTTTAGCTTCTATATTTGTAACATAGTTGCTTAGAGTTCTAGCTCAGAGGCCAGCAGTGGCAGGCGGGGAAAGTTGGAGTCCTCTGTCACTGAAGCAAGCAAGCCTCATGTTCAGTTTAAGCTGCCTGGCTGCCCGCCACCATCTTGGCTGGCAGTTAATTTGCATATCACCCAGATTAGCCAATGGGAAGGTTAGCGGTCGTACGCTAATTACTATGTTTCTCTTTAATTAGATAGGATAGCTTTGCTGGGTAATTTTGATTTGTCTGTGTTTTATTCAGTTAAGAGACATAGAATTCAAAACTGTAGTACATTCCATTTTTCAAAGTAGCACAAAATAGAGTATGTATTAAAGTTTAATAGCTGCATGTGGAGTACGCTTTCTAAAACTTCTGGGCCAGGTACAAATAGGAGTGCGACATCATTCACACTCTACAGGTACAAGTAAGAATGTAGCATCATTCACACTCTAAAGGGTTTACAAGGCAAAAAGGAAAATTGTGACATTGATAGTTAGTCACATTTGCAAGTTCATATTTCCCAAAGGCTTTTAAAAAACTTTCCATAAATAAAGAGAAAATTTATTTTAAAATATGTTTATTGTTGATTTTTCGAGTACATGATCAGTAATTGCCATAAATATCTCTGAAATTTTTGGTTTTTGATAAGTAAGAGTAAAATTTTTTTAAAGGATGACAAGTGTGAATGTTCTCCTATTTGCTAATGCAAGCCCAGTTTAATCAATGCACACCAAGTGGAAACATACATGCAGGTTCCTAAGAATTAGGGGTTAGGCTCTGTTGTCAGACTGAGCAACAAATGCAGATAATAAGCAAGAAGGTGTCAGGGAAAATGAGGGCTGAGAAAAGTTCTTGGAAAGTACCCAAAACAAACACCCCACCCCCACCCCCCCAAGAAAAAGCAAACACCAAAAACTGAGTGGGTTGAATGGCAGCAGTGTTGACTCTGTGGTTTGTTCCTACATCCTGAGCCCACTGTTTCCTGTACTTGACACTGAAGACAAGAACTATTCTAAGGTGTAGAGAAAACCTCTTTCTGAAATGTGGCCAAACAATATCATTATTCAAAACACTTTCAGATGCTTCCTAAAATCATCATTACTTTGAAGTGGCAGCAGTAGTAACCATGCAAATTACAGTATTAGTTCACATTAGGTGGCTCTTTATCAGTCCCCACAGTACGTGAGAAACTTCTAAAATACTGTGGCCATCTGCAGTTCAGCTACAGAAGTCTACAGGGCCTTGTGATCCAACTACTTATAATTCCTTTTTCTCCTTTGGTTTTGCCTTTCTGCTCTTATTAAATTTGCCTTTCTGCTCTTATTGAATTTTAAAATTGTTTTTAAAATGTTGTACAATTATTTTATTATTTGTAGTATTGTAAGCTGATTCAAATCCTTCATAAGAGAAGATGGGTTTCACTAATACAATTGTTAGGTAGCTTTATAGTGTTATGCCCAGATTTCAAGATCCCCAAGAAAACCACACCAGGGAGCCAGTCTGATGCAAAAGCAGAAGGTCCTTTACTTGAGCTGGCCAGCTCGACTCCCCGCCTCCTGGCCGACGCAGCGACCGGAAGCAGAGTGTCTCCCCCATGAGAAAATCAGGGCTTTAATAGGGGGGTGGAGTGAGGGGAGGGGAGCTGACTGTGGGCCCTGCCGATTGGCCAGGCGCAAGTCGGGTCTTGTTACACAGGATGTGGTCATCTCTATGGCGCGCAGGTTCCTTGATTGTCATTGGTTAGTTTAAAGAAATCCCGGCTTCCGGGAAGAAGGTACTTTCCTGAGCACATGGCGACTGCCCCAACATGGAGGATCTGGGGTAAGACGGAGGGCATAGCCCTCGCCCTTTCATTCCCCCCTTGTCTTGGAACTTCCGGCTCAATCATGAGACGGACTGCATTTTTATTTCACCGTCGCTAGAGGCCCGTAGTGGGCACACAGAACTATTAACGGAACTATTCCTATACACTTAACAAATGGTCCGGTGGAAGGGAAAGAAACCATTTTAGCTTTAACAACTTCTATTGAAACAGGATTTTTCTTCTTAAAATTCCTCCATGGCTATCAAAAAGCCAAATCAAGATTAATTTATCTACTGTCCTGATGTTTGCATAAACACAACAAGAATGGTAACTGACTACCTTTGCTGGAATTTCATGGTTGAACCTTAATGTGCCCCGTAGGGCCAGGAAGCCAAGCCATCCAGCTGCCATCAGGCCTGCCTGCAGTATCTGCTGAGTTAGGTGAATCCCTCACCTGTAGCAACTCCACCTGAGCCCACGCTCCAGGCTTTAAGGCTCATCTCAGTAGCCCTCCTACTCGTTGCGGCCCAGAGTGTGTGGGGGTTCCGCAGGGATGCAGAGGCATCTTTACTGCTCCCCTTCTACTCTTACCAACCGCCAGTGATGGTAGGGCATGGGCCTGACGCTCCAGCGCCAGCCATCTTCAGGACTCCCAAGCAGAATACCAGGCTTTCTTCGTGGCATTCTTAGTGGCTTCAAGTCTTTAGAGCTCAGACAGGGCTCTTTAAAACATGATACTCCAGTCAAAGTTTTCCATTAATAATCAGTCCTATTGGATCTATGCAAAGAAATGTACTTATTTAGCATTGCCAGATTTTGGAGGAATTACATAAGGAGAAAAACATACTGATCTACTCTAAGATTTTCTGACTTTCCTTGCTAATTCTTTTTCATGGATTTAAAACAAAACAGCAACTGTTGGCATAAAACCTTCTTTCTATGCATAACCATGCCTCAGACCTTCTATTCTAACTACCCCTGACATGGGCATGGTGATTCAGGCCTGCAAGACAGTATTACAGGCTGTCAACTGTTAGCTGTCTTTCAACAGAGACCAAAACCTGATGGGCACCCCTCCCTGCCCAGTTGGGCACCTGCCCTCTTGGCAGCTAGACATCCTTTACTTTTGGGGGTCACCCTGCACAGCTTCCTTCCAGGACAGCCAACATACATTCAAACCTGCAAAAGAATCAAAGGTTAATATAACATATAAATACAATGAAACATAATATTGGCATCATGGCCGCTTCAGGCAGCCAAATTTTCTACCAAACATGTGATTCTATAAATGGTCCTTGTCTCTTTGGAGCCATGTCCATGAAGATACAGGCATCATCTAAGTGTATTACACAGTATTGTGGGGGCTCCTGGTGACAGGAGCGATCGTGAGTCATGTTACCAGCATCAGGCAGGTCGAGCACGCCGCAGAGCGGGTTGCGTTGATCTTGATCGATGCTCCATTTGGTGATGAAGTCTTTCTGGGTCATGGATGGATCCGCTGACCGGACGTGAGTGTGAGGGACCCAGGTCACGACGCCGTCTACCTTGAGAGCGGTGGGGGTCGTCAGCACCACAGTGTAGGGACCCTTCCAACGTGGCTCTAGGGTCTTCCGGCAGTGCTTTCTGATGTAGACCCAATCTCCTGGTCTGTGCTGATGAGGGGTTGGGGTTGGGCTGGTCTCGTAGATGGCACGGAGGCACGACCAAATGTCCTCTGGAGACCTCTCAAGGAAAGAGAAAGAAAAACCACCCAGTCCCTCTGAGTCAGATTCCTCCTCTCTTGGAGAACTTCAAAATCCTGATGGCTTATAGGTAACCCTGTTTATCAGTTACAGAGCTCTGCTTTTTTGGCTTTCTACCAGTTTCCTTTGTGGCAGAGCAGCAACCAGGCCTCTTTCAAGGGAGTGAGCTAGAAGTGGGCATCAGCCCCTCCTTAGCTAGCAGCAACAGGTACCAGTACCAAACCCTTTCAGTACATTTGACCAGCTTCATTTCTGCACACCTTTACAGATTAAGGCCCATTGTTTTTCTTTAACCAGCAAGCTAAATGACACTGGCCTGTATTATTTAATTCAGCACAGGCAGGGGGAAGGGCCCATGAAATCTCTGCCCTGAGGAACTGTGAGCCCCACCCTTAAATGTCCCAATCAGACTAGAAAAGCCACAAATACCTTTTAAATTTACCCCAGAATTCCAAAATCCCAACCTAGCACAGAATATACTTCCACACTTACATGAATAAATAATTATACCTAAGTAGACATACAGACATCAAATAAACATTTACACTTACACCCTTTCTGTGAACAAGTCACCTTTACAGTCTTGGGATCTTGAGCAGATAATAGGAACACTGCCCAAGTCCCCTGATGGGGGCCTGACAAGAACAGATGTGGGGGCCTCCCTTTCTCACATCCCAGGACAGGACTTTGACCTATGTCTCATCCAGATAGAAACAGTAACTAGATACATTCCCCATTAAGAACTTTGAGGTGCATGCCACATTTATACCACAAAATACCAAGAAATCAGTTTCAGTTGTGTCGAGATACAGAACAAGTCCCTGAACAGAGGCGGTAGAAAACTGCCTAGGAATGCTTCTTTTTTACCTTTCTAAAAGATAGGCCAGATTCGAACCCTTAGCCAGTCCAAGTTTCGACTTCCCTCCCATTACACCAAGGCTATGCTTTCCAGGTAGCTAGAACTCTTAGCCTTAATTTTTAGGTGATTAGCAATACATTCAAAAATTTTTTAAGAGACATAGAAATTTTACTAAACAATTTTAAACAACAAAGATACATACTTAGGCATGTCCTGGGTCTCCAGAACACTGAACTGGAGCCCTCTAAGATCAGTATGAAACCAGTTTCTACCTGAAATAATTGTACTTTACTTTAGAAATTGGATTACTGCTATCCTGGCATAGCTGCTAAATTTCAAAAGAGCTATTTTAAATCGCCTTGGGAAACCAGCCTGTATTTCTTTCTCAGGTTCATCTCTGCCATTTTTAAGGCCAAAACAGTCTCGGGTTTTTATTCTGTATACAGCAAAAGGTTAAGTTCAGCTCAAAACTATGCGCACTCGTTTTTAAACTGGCCTTTTCCCTTTACATGTGCACAGAAATCCTGGATGCATTTATGAATTTATAAAAGCTTTTCAATTCTCTATCTACAAGCCTTTTAAGAAATACGAGCTCTATTGTCAGCCCTTATAAAGCCAACTGCTTAAAACATTGGTCTATCATATTAAGACCATGATTGCTAATTTATTAAGCATTAAAAAATATCTTCTTAAAAATAGTATTAAATAAATCCGAGAGGCAAGAACACTTTCTGCCCCATCCGCATTTCCACAGTAAAATTTTGCCTTAAAACTCCACCCCTGAAATCCCATCCCGCCGCAGTGAGCAGACACTCCTTTTGTGACTGGCTAAGTCAGAGGGCGGCGCCTTTACTGTTCCAAGATGGCGGCCCCCAGGGGCACGGCATGCCATGCGGCCAACATGGTGGCTGCCAAGTCAGGCAGCTCAAAGTGGCGGCTGTCTAAACTGTTCTCTGACAGAAAAGATGATTTCCTCATTCTCACAATAAACAAGGGAAGAGCAAACCAAAACCCCTAAAAGATAGATGGCCAACTTTATATTGCAGAACTTTAAACCATGTTTTTTTGCCTAGGGACTACTGGTGGAAAGCTGATTTCAAAGGAGCCACCTTTTTGGCCGCTTGACCTTTTCTGGGAAGGTCGGCAACAAAAGGTGTAGCCATTTAAATGCAAACTAACATTCCAAAAGATGACTGCTGGGGGGAATTGGATTACCTGAATACTAGGGGAAGGGCGTGTCTACCCCCGCCCTTCACTAAAAAAAAATAAAAATGCAGCTTTAAACTTTTAAACGGCAAGAAAAATGACCTTAAGCTTTCAGAGCTTTAAATCTTAGGTAGCAAATTAAATACTTAGCATTTTTAAAATCGATAATTTTACATTTAAGGATACATTTCAAATAAAACATAAGGCATTTTCAATTAATAGATTAACTTCTATCATCTAGACTTCATACTAGGCATACTCAGATAGCCACACAAAGGAGGGGAGAAGGCAGGCCCCCTCCCTCCATATTCATACACTTTCACCAGACATTCATTCAGAGTTTAAACAATCCATTCAATTTCTAACAACTTCCCAACTCCTGAGGGAGCTCTAAAGCCTCCCCCAATCTCCTTGAAATGATCAATCACAATACCCAAGGGAGCAGTCTTAGTCCTCATAACGTCTGGCCAGCAAGTCCACAAAATAAAATGGAAACACAAACAACTAAAGGGCCCAAGAAAGTGCAGCCTTCCAACTCCATGGAAGCAAACACCGAAGTGGGAGCGACCCGCCTTTTCTCAGATTAAGGGGGTTTCTACAGACCTTCCGACTCCGCGGAAGCAAAATTGCACCCCTTCAGATGGAGGATCGGGGCATCCCCCGACTCCTCCCGCCCTTGATCCCCCTCGTGCGTCCACGTTAGATCATGCGGGCGATTACAGATTTCAGAAGTGAGCTCACACAGGGCAGATACAAAACATACAATGACACACAAACCCCACACAAACCCCTACCGCGGTCAGTCAGGCCCTCCGGACTGGGGGGTCCCTCTATGGTGTTGGGGATCCCGGCGAGCCCCGAAAATGTTATGCCCAGATTTCAAGATCCCCAAGGAAACCACACCAGGGAGCCAGTCCGATGCAAAAGCAGAAGGTCCTTTACTTGAGCTGGCCAGCTCGACTCCCCGCCTCCTGGCCGACGCAGCGACCGGAAGCAGAGTGTCTCCCCCGTGAGAAAATCAGGGCTTTAATAGGGGGGTGGAGTGAGGGGAGGGGAGCTGACTGTGGGCCCTGCCGATTGGCCAGGCGCAAGTCGGGTCTTGTTACACAGGATGTGGTCATCTCTATGGCGCGCAGGTTCCTTGATTGTCATTGGTTAGTTTAAAGAAATCCCGGCTTCCGGGAAGAAGGTACTTTCCTGAGCACATGGCGACTGCCCCAACATGGAGGATCTGGGGTAAGACGGAGGGCATAGCCCTCGCCCTTTCATATAGATACAATTTCACTTAATTGTCATAACCTGGAGAAGTAGACATTAGTATTATTCATATTCACACACAGGACAACTCTATTCAAAGATATAAAAAACTATCAAGTACCACATACAACAACAAGAAAAGTTTTCTACTGGTTTAAGTATCTTTAGATAAGAGTTATTACTAAATTAACAATTGTGTGAATGAGCTAAAATAAAATACATTTAAATTGTAAAAGGAAAGAGTTAGGCTAGTAGGTAATCTTACCAATAATTACATGTGATTATAAAATATTAGGCAGTTAGAGGAAGATAAAGAATTCCTGTGATGAATTTCCTTACTCTTTCTCCTTTCTTTTAAAAAGAAGATATGAGTAGGGTAAAATTTAGATGAAAATTTTACTTGAAAGTAGAATGGATTAGTTGACCTATATGAGATGAAAATGCTTTGTCAAATCATCTATCACGGACCTTACTAACTGCTTCTGATAGCCCACCAGTGTAAGGAGATGGGTTCTGAGCTCCTCTGTGGTCACCGAGCTGTCCTGCCCTTGTCTGTGTTTCTGGGCAAAGAAGTGTCTGAAAACATCATGAGCCTGGCTATGGAGCATATTAATGAACACGTGAGCCAGGATCAGCACTAGAATAATTTTCCAGTCCTTTCTTGTAGAGCAGAGGGTCCTTCCTTCCTTATATCTATGTGAACCCAAAGCAGCAGCACTAGCAATTATGCCTGCAGTGATGGTACTGTGCAGAAAAGCCATAAAATAAAAGAGATGGGTCTTCTTCAAGTTCAGATATGATCATACACAATTCTTAAAGTGATATCACTTATTTACTATGCTGGTTGATCATATCTATCTTGCAATTTCAGCAAAAGGTGCAACATTTCTACACAATTGTTCAAGTACTTAGTTAAACATGACTAATGCAAAACTGCAATGACATATTCTCTCTGATGTCAGGTCCACGTCCAGAGCTTGGAGAATAGACTTCCTTTACTTTCGCAAACAACAGATTGTTCTGAAAAGTTTTACCTAAGGATATTCAGGTCTCTGCAGGTAATGGTTGCTTAGCTAAGTCAGGAATGGCTCACCTAGACAGTTCTGCTGTGCTTTTGCAAATTTTCAATATTTCTGTATACCTTGACCTAATGAATGAGAAGGCATCAACAGAAACAGGTCTATTTGTTGGATGTCCAACATGCATTGGGCTTGCATGGAGTATATTTCACTGAAATTACTTAGCTAGCAAGTTGCTCAGCAGGAATTTGAACTCCAGGCTGCCTGATTCCAAGAGCCACGTTCTTGCTCCTACCCTGCAGTTTCCAGGCTTCCTGCTGCCACACAGAGGGCACAAGTGTATATGAAGTCTAAGCACTCCAAAAGATATGCAGAGCTTATTGACCCCCTGAATCCTGGGGGTTGGTTTATAGTCATCTGATTAATTTTATCTGCAGAGGCAGCTCCCTTTAGAACAACTTCTTGGCAACATGCTGGGCAAGCAAGGAACATTCTAAGGAACAGAACATCTCTTAACTCTATATTCTATGTTTTGGCTTCTTGGACTTGCCTGGTGTGAGGAGGGCTCCTCCTTCAAATCTTCATCCAGGTCCACACCAACTCTGTTAAAGAAAACAGAAAACTAGCAATGGCCTTCCTGTAGTTTAGTTGTGTGTTTCTGATCACCTGAACTGCCTGAGTCCATTCATTGTCTTCACTAGATGAGTTTAGACAGAGACCACCCCCCCCCCAAAAGCTAGTAACCTTTGAAGTTCTAGCAAAGGTCAGAACTGTGCACCACCCAGTTAATTTAGGTAATAATAGTTGAAGCATCCCCACCTTAGTTCCCTTAATTCCTTAGATACTTATGTAGATCCTTGTTGATTATTGTTAATCAGATACTCTGCCTACTCCCAGAAATCTATTGATGAGCTAATCAGATACTTTATCTATTCCTGGAAATTGTCTGCTGATCTGTGTGTCATTGAAACCTCCTTACCCTAAGGGCTACTCCAGATCAATAAAAGATTGGAGAAGCCTGAGCATGGGTGGAAGTCCTTCGGGACTTGCCCGTCTGGTCCCCCAATATTGCAAAATTATCTCGTGTCTTTTTCTCTCATTTGTCGTGCGGCTCCTATTTCAGATACCGAACCCTACTCCACGCAGAACGTGGAGGGAGTGTTACTCGACACTGAACCAAACATAATACAAAATAGAGCTTTGGGAAAAAAAAAAAAAAAAAAAATATATATATATATATATATATATATATATATATATATATCTCCTACCTCCCCCAGATTCAAAAGAACTTCAAATAGACCTATGGCAAATGAGACCTATGAAAGGGCGAGGGCTATGCCCTCCATCTTACCCCGGATCCTCCATGTTGGGGCAGTCACCATGTGCTCAGGAAAGTACCTTCTTCCCGGAAGCCGGGATTTCTTTAAACTAACCAATGACAATCAAGGAACATGCGCGCCATAGAGATGACCACATCCTGTGTAACAAGACCCGACTTGCGCCTGGCCAATCGGCAGGGCCCACAGTCAGCTCCCCTCCCCTCACTCCACCCCCCCCTATTAAAACCCTGATTTTCTCATGGGTGGCACTCTGCTTCCGATCGCTGAGTCGACCGGAGGGCGGGGTCGAGTTAGCTAGCTCAATAAAGGACCTTCTGCTTTTGCATCGGACTGGCTCCCTGGTGTGGTTTTCTTGGGGATCTTGAAATCTGGGCATAACATTTTGGGGGCTCTCTGGGATCCCCAACACCACGGAGGGACCCCCCAGTCCGGAAGGCCTGACTGACCGCGGTAGGTGTGTTGTTGTATGTTTTGTATCTGTCCATCTGTCTGTGAGTTCACTTCTGAAATTTGTAATCGTAATCGCCCGCATGGTCTAAGGTGGACGCACTGGGAGGCCACGGGCGGGAGGAGTCGGGGGACGCCCCGATCCTCCATCTGAAGGGGTATAATTTTGCTTTCGCGGAGTCGGAAGGTCTGTAGAAACCCCCTTAATCTGAGTGGGTCGCTCCCGCTGGTTGGCACGCAGCCATCGGTTTTGGTTTCGCTTCCATGGAGTTGGAACACTGTATTTTCGGGGTCTTTAGTTGTCTGTGTTTGTGTTTTTTCGGTTTTATTTTGTGGATTTACTGGATGGATATTATGGGACAGACTCAAACTACTCCCTTAAGCATTATGGTCAATTATTTTAAAGAGGTAAAGGGAAGGGCCAGCAACCTCAGTGCGGAGGTCCGGAAGGACCGGTGGCAGGCTTTTTGTTCCAGGGAGTGACCGACTTTTAATGTCGGGTGGCCGCCGGAGGGGACTTTCGATCTCCCCACCATCCACCGGGTTAGGGACGTCATCTCCCAGCCCAAAGAGGGACATCCTGGTCAACTCTCTTACATTGTTACTTGGCAGGACCTCGTGGAAAATCCACCACCTTGGCTTAAGCCCTTCCTACCACCACACCCTCTGGAGCCAGAACCCATTCTTGCCTTGCAGGAAGCGGAGAAGAAGAAGAAAGCCACCCTGCCGTCAGCTCCAGCTCCCCCCTACCCGGTTTTGCAGGGGGGAACTGGAGAAGAGTTAATTTTTCCTCCCCCGTATCATCTCCACAGGATTCCGGAGAGATTTGATCCTACTCCGTTGCGGGAAGCTGACGCAGTTCCGGGAATGGCTGGGGGCGGGGTTCCGGGAATGGCCGCGGTTCCGGTTCCGGTAGGAGGACCACCTCTCACCCGGCAAAGAGCTCAGCGGGAGCTGTCTGTCGCAGCACCCGACTCCACTATCAAGACCCTGCCCTTACGGGCCGCTGGAGCCCCGGATGCGGATGGCAACCAGCCCCATATTTATTGGCTTTTCGCAACTAGTGACCTCTATAACTGGAAGGCACAGAACCCTAAGTTCTCTGAAAAACCAGGGAGACTTATTGACTTGCTAGATTCTGTTCTTTTCACCCATCAGCCCACATGGGACGACTGTCAGCAGCTTTTACAGGTTCTGTTCACGACGGAAGAGAGAGAAAGGATCCTCAATGAGGCCCGAAAGATGGTTCCTGGTGTAGACGGAAGTCCAACCACAAACCAGGCCCAGATAGATGTCTCTTTTCCCTTAACTAGGCCTGAATGGGATTTCAACACGGCAGAAGGTAAGGAGAGGCTCTTGGTCTACCGTCAGACTCTAATGGGGGGTCTCCGCAGGGCTGCTAGAAAGCCCACCAATTTGACCAAGGTAGGGAACGTACAGCAGGGAAGAGATGAGTCTCCAGCTGCCTTTCTAGAACGGATCATGGAGGCATATCGTACCTATACACCCATGGATCCAGAAGCCCCTGAGAATAAGGCAGCTGTAATCATGAGCTTTATAAACCAGTCAGCCATGGACATTAGAAAGAAACTGCAGAGAATAGATAGATTAGGAGAAAAGAGTTTCCAGGATTTACTGGTAGTAGCAGAGAAGGTGTTCAATAACCGAGAGTCCCCTGAGGATAGGCAAGCCCGCGCCATGGTGGCTGCCAGTGGCAAGCAGACTCGAAACCTGGCCAAGATTCTGCTAGCCACCACCATGGAGTCCCCTGAGGAGCGGACCCGCAGCCTTCGCCAGCTTGCTGATGGCCAAGAAAGGTAAGGGAACTGCCCGGGGCGGGAAAAAGAAGCTGCAACAGAACCAGTGTGCTTACTGCAAAGAGATGGGGCATTGGGTCCGAGAATGCCCAAAGAAGGCCAGTAAAAAGGGGAACAAGACAGACCGGGTAGAGGTCTTGGAACTGGAAGGACTGAGTGACTAGGAAAGTCAGGGTTCGGGTCCCCTCCCCGAACCCAGGGTAACTCTAAGAGTGGAGGGGACACCTGTTGACTTCCTTGTCGACACTGGAGCACAACATTCGGTTCTCCGCACACCTCAGGGGAAGCTAGCCAGCAAAAAGTCCTGGGTGCAAGGGGCAACTGGCATGAGACAGTATTCATGGACTACCCGAAGAACAGTAGATCTAGGAAAGGGCTGGGTATCCCATTCCTTCATGGTAATACCGGAGTGCCCCTACCCCCTATTAGGACGGGACTTGCTGAACAAGATCGGAGCCCAAATAACTTTCAGACAAGGGGGGCCCCAAGTCACTGATGGCAAAGGCCATCCCATCCAGGTTCTGACTCTGAGACTGGAGGATGAATATCGCCTCCACCAGGGGGCGCCCCCAGTAGGGAACAATATGGACAGGTGGCTGCAAGAATTCCCCACAGCCTGGGCAGAGACGGGGGGAGTAGGACTGGCCGCTCACAGGGCCCCCACCCTGGTAGAACTAAAACCAGGAGAAGGCCCGATGAGAGTCAAACAGTACCCTATGTCCCAGGAGGCTCGGAAGGGAATCCAGCCTCACATTCGGAGACTGCGAAGTCTAGGGGTACTGGTTCCATGCCAATCTGCCTGGAACACCCCCCTCCTGCCAGTCAGAAAGCCCCATACAAATGACTATCGGCCAGTTCAGGACCTCCGGGAAGTAAATAAAAGAGTCCTGGATATACACCCAACCATTCCTAACCCATACACTCTCCTAAGCTCTCTGGCACCCTCTAGAATCTGGTATACTGTAGTAGACTTGAAGGATGCCTTTTTCAGCCTGCCGCTAGCGCCTCAAAGCCAACCCCTGTTTGCCTTTGAATGGCACGACCCAGAGGAAGGCTACAGTGGACAACTAACCTGGACGCGATTGCCCCAAGGGTTCAAGAATTCGCCCACCATCTTTGATGAGGCGCTGCATGAAGACCTTGGTGAGTACAGGAGAGAACACCCCAGTCTCACCCTTCTTCAATACGTAGATGACATCCTGATTGCTGCAGATACCGCCAAAGATTGTGAGCAAGGGACCAAAGATCTGCTGGCCACCCTAGGAACCTTAGGGTACCGGGCCTCTGTGAAGAAGGCTCAGATATGCCAAAAGAGGGTGAGTTACCTGGGATACATACTGGAGGGCGGACAGCGGCGGTTGTCAGACGCTAGAAAAGAGACAGTTTTGAAAATCCCTGCCCCCACCTCCCGGAGGGAGGTGAGGGAATTCCTAGGATCGGCTGGCTATTGCCGCCTCTGGATACCAAGTTTTGCTGAGATCGCCAGGCCCCTCTATGAAGCCACCAAAGAGGGGAAGGCCTTTAAATGGACTGAGACAGAAGAAATTGCCTTTAATCAGATAAAGAAAGCTCTTTTGGCTGCTCCAGCCCTGGGCCTACCAGACATTACAAAACCCTTTCACCTCTTTGTAGACGAGCGCAAAGGAGTAGCAAAAGGAGTTTTAACCCAGGCTTTAGGCCCCTGGAGTCGCCCAGTAGCATATTTGTCTAAAAAGCTGGATCCCGTAGCTGCCGGCTGGCCACCGTGCCTAAGAATCATTGCAGCAACTGCGCTCTTAGTCAAGGATGCCGACAAACTGACCCTGGGACAGGAGATCTGGATCACAACCCCGCATGCCATTGAGGGGGTCCTAAAACAGACTCCTGATAGGTGGATGAGCAATGCTCGCATGACCCACTATCAAAGCTTGCTGCTCAACCCCCCTAGAGTACGGTTCCATCCCAGTGCGGCCCTCAACCCTGCTACCCTGCTACCTGACCCTGACCTAGATGCCCCACTACATGACTGTGCGGGAATCCTGGAGCAGGTACATGGACTTCGGAAGGACTTGACCGATCGGTCCCTCCCGGATGCAGAGGCCACCTGGTTCACGGATGGAAGCAGCTTCGTGCGGAATGGGTGCAGGTACGCGGGTGCGGCGGTGGTCACAGACACGAACACCGTGTGGGCGGAGGCTCTGCCCGCTGGGACATCAGCTCAGCGAGCAGAACTCATTGCGCTCACCAAGGCACTGACACTGGGGGCTGGAAAACGGCTTAACGTTTACACAGACAGCCGTTATGCATTTGCTACGGCTCATGTTCATGGGGCAATCTACCAGGAGAGAGGGCTATTGACAGCAGAGGGACGGACAATAAAAAATAAGCAGGAAATCCTCGACCTGCTCGCGGCCTTATGGCTTCCTGCCAAGTTAGCCATAATCCACTGCCAAGGACACCAAAAAGCTGATGACCCGGTAGCGAAAGGCAGCCAAAAGGCTGACCAGACTGCAAAGGCAGTAGCCCTTACCTCGGTCCCTACCATGGCCTTACAACTACCAGACCCAGGGGACCCAGTCTTACCAGACCAGCCCAAGTACTCCCAGGAAGAGTTGCAACGTATCAGAAAGCTCCCCAAAGCCCAGGAAATAAAGGGATGGTGGCATACACCAGAAGGAGAACTTATACTGCCGGACTGGCTCGGGGACACGATATTAAAACATATGCACCAATCCACTCACCTGGGAACCCGGAAAATGAAGGACTTAATCCAACATGCCAGGATCAAAATTCACCAGCAGAATACCAAGATAGATCAGGTTGTGTCTGCCTGCAAGACCTGCCAACTTACAAACGCAAGGGTTGGATCAAATGAAAGAGGGACCAGGCTCAGAGCAACCAAACCGGGAGCACAATGGGAGGTCGACTTCACTGAAATTAAACCAGGGAAGTATGGTTATAAATATCTTTTAGTGTTCATAGACACCTTCTCTGGCTGGGTAGAGGCATACCCAACCAAGCATGAAACAGCTCAGACGGTGGCCAAGAAGCTGCTGGAAGACATCTTACCCAGGTATGGTTTTCCTGCTATGATAGGGTCCGACAACGGGCCAGCCTTTATTTCACAGGTGACACAGGTAGTAACCAGGGCTATTGGGGCAGATTGGAAATTACATTGTGCTTATAGGCCCCAGAGTTCAGGTCAGGTAGAGAGAATGAATAGAACTCTAAAAGAGACCCTTACCAAATTAACCATGGAGACTGGCGGGGACTGGGTGGCTCTCCTACCATATGCCCTTTACCGGGTAAGGAACTCCCCATACACCCTGGGCTTTACTCCCTATGAAATCATGTTTGGCAGGCCACCCCCTATCATTCCTAACCTTAAAGCTGACTTACTCGCTGAATTTGAAAATCAAGAACTATCTCTTTCCTTAAGAGGGCTCCAGAGGGTGCATGAGGACATTTGGCCACGCCTTCGCGCCATCTACGAAACCGGCCCAACCCCAACTCCTCATCAACACAGACCAGGAGATTGGGTCTACGTCAGAAGGCATCACCGAGAAACCCTTGAGCCACGTTGGAAGGGTCCCTACACTGTGGTGCTGACAACCCCTACCACTCTCAAGGTAGACGGCGTCGAGACCTGGGTCCATCACACTCACGTCCGGACAGCAGACCCCTCCACAATCCGGAAAGACTTCATCACCAAATGGAGCATCGATCAAGATCAACGCAACCCGCTCAAGCTCAAGCTACGGCGTGCTCGACCTGCGTGATGCTGGTAACATTAAATAGATTTAAATAATACCTGCACCTTCATGGACATGGCTCCAAAATGGCAAGGACAGTTCATAGAAAGATCAGAAATCACATGTTTAGTAGCGGAAGATTTGGCTGCCTGAGGCGGCCATGATGCCAATATTATGTTTCATTGTATTGATATGTTATATTGACCTTTAATTCTCTTGCAGGTTTGAGTGTGTGTTGGCTGTCCTGGAAGGGAACTGTGTGGGGTGACCCCCAAAAGTAAAGGGTGTCTAGCTGCCAAGAGGGCAGGTGCCCAACTGGGCAGGAAAGGATGCTCATTAGGTTTTGGTCTCTGTTGAAAGACAGTTGACAGTTGGCAGCCTATGTACTACTTGCAGGCCTGAGTCATCATGCCCATGCCAGGGGTAGTAAAGCTAGGAAAGGCCTGTTTAAAATAAAAAAAAAATCTTAAAATAGATCAATAGGATTTTCTCCTTATGTAATTCCTCCGAAATCATGGAATCGTGATTTGTTTGTTTGTTTGTTTGTTTGTTTGTTTTTTTTTGATAGCCATGGAGGAATTTTTTTTTTTTTTTTAAATTTCATTATCTTATTTATAATGCAAATGAAAGTCCTTATATAAAAGGAGCATTAGGATTTCCTTAAAAATAGATCTAGAGAGGTTGTATAATTTTTTCAAGTGGTCTATTTTTTTTTTTTTAATTTTATTTTTTATTACAAAGGGTATTACATATGTGTCCATTTTTTCCCCCTGCCCAAGACAGTCCCCTAGCCTCCCCAATCCCCCAGTGTCTTATGTCCATTGGTTATGCTTATATGCATGCATACAAGTCCTTTGGTTGATCTCTTACCCCCCTACCTCCCGCCCCCGAACCCTCCCCGGCCTTCCCGTTGCAGTTTGACACTCTGTTTGAGGCAGCTCTGCCTCTGTATCTATTATTGTTCAAAAGTTTATAATGGTCTCAATTATCCATGAATAAGTGAGATCATGTGGTATTTTTCCTTCATTGACTGGCTTATTTCACTTAGCATAATGCTCTCCAGTTCCATCCATGCCGTTACAAATGGTAAGAGTTCCTTCCTTTTTAGAGCAGCGTAGTATTCCATCGTGTAGATGTACCACAGTTTTCTAATCCATTCATCTACTGATGGGCACTTAGGCTGTTTCCAGATCTTAGCTATGGTGAATTGTGCTGCTATGAACATAGGGGTGCATATATCCTTTCTGATTGGTGTTTCTGGTTTCTTGGGATATATTCCTAGAAGTGGGATCACAGGGTCAAATGGGAGTTCCATTTGTTGCTTTTTGAGGAAACTCCATACTGTCTTCCATAGTGGCTGCACCAGTCTGCATTCCCACCAGCAGTGCACAAGTGTTCCTTTTTCTCCACATCCTCTCCAGCACTTGTCGTTTGTTGATTTGTTGATGATAGCCAGTCTGACAGGTGTGAGATGGTACCTCATTGTTGTTTTGATTTGCATCTCTCGGATGATTAGTGACTTTGAGCATGTTTTCATATGTCTCTTGGCTTTCTGAATGTCCTCTTTTGAAAGGTGTCTATTTAGGTCCTTTGCCCATTTTTGATTGGATTGTTTATCTTCTTTTTGTTAAGTTGTGTGAGTTCCCTATAAATTTTGGAGATTAGGCCCTTATCAGATATGACATTGGCAAATATGTTTTCCCACACAGTGGGTTTTCTCGTTGTTTTGTTGATGGTTTCTTTTGCTGTGCAGAAGCTTTTTATTTTGATGTAGTCCCATTTGTTCATTTTCTCTTTAGTTTCAAGTGTCCTAGGAGCTGTATCAGTGAAGAAATTGCTTCGGCATATGTCGGAGATTTTGTTGCCTTTGGATTCTTCTAGAATTTTTATGGTTTCCTGTCGTACATTTAAGTCCTTTATCCATTTTGAGTTTATTTTTGTATATGGTGTAAGTTGGTGGTCTAGTTTCATTTTCTTGCATATATCTGTCCAATTTTCCCAACACCATTTATTGAAGAGACTATCTTGGCTCCATTGTATGTTCTTGCCTCCTTTGTCAAATATTAATTGAGCATATTGGTTCGAGCCAATTTCTGGGCTCTCTATTCTATTCCATTGATCTATATGCCTATTCTTGTGCCAGTACCAGGCAGTTTTGAGAACAGTGGCTTTGTAATACATCTTGATGTCTGGTATTGAGATCCCACCTACTTTGTTCTTTTTCAGGATTGCTGCAGCAATTCGGGGTCTTTTATTCCAGATGAATTTTTGAAGAGTTCGTTCTAGATCTATGAAGTATGCCATTGGTATTTTAATGGGAAGTGCGTTGAATTTATAGATTGCTTTGGGTAGTATGGACATTTTAATGATGTTGATTCTACCAATCCATGAACACGGTATGTTCTTCCATCTGTTTATGTCTTCCTCTATATCTTTTTCAACGTCCTGTAGTTTTCTGAGTAGAGGTCTTTTACTTCTTTAGTTAAGTTTATTCCTAGGTAGCTTAATTTTTTTGGTGCGATGGTAAACGGGATTGTTTTTATAATCTCTCTTTCTGAAAGTTCACTATTGGTGTATAGAAATGCCTCAGATTTCTTGGGGTTAATTTTGTATCCTGCTACATTGCCAAATTCATGTATTAAGTCTAGTAGCTTCTTGATGGACTCTCTAGGGTTTTGTATGTATAATATCATGTCATCAGCAAATAAGGACAGTTTTACTTCCTCTTTTCCAATTTGGATGCCTTTTATTTCTTCTTCTTGCCTAATTGCAATGGCTAACACTTCCAGTACTATGTTGAACAGGAGTGGTGAGAGGGGCACCCCTGTCTTGTTCCTGTTCTTAGAGGAAATGGTGTTAGTTTTTGTCCATTGAGTATGATGTTGGCTGTGGGTTTTTCATATATGGCTCTTATTATGTTGAGGTATGATCCTTCTATTCCCACCTTGCTGAGAGTTTTTATCAAAAATGGGTGTTGAATTTTGTCAAATGCTTTTTCTGCATCAATTGATATGACCATGTGGTTTTTTTCTTTCAATTTGTTTATGTGATGTATCACGTTTATTGATTTGCGGATATTGTACCATCCTTGCATCCCTGGGATAAATCCTACTTGGTCATGGTGTATGATCTTTCTGATGTACTGCTGGATCCGATTTGCTAAGATTTTGTTGAGGATTTTGGCATCTATGTTCATGAGGGATATTGGCCTGTAATTCTCTTTCATTGTGTTGTCTTTACCTGGTTTTGGTATTAGGGTGATGCTGGCTTCATAGAATGAGCTTGGAAGTGTTCCTTCCTCTTGAATTTTTTGTAGTAGTCTGAGGAGGATAGGTTTTGAATTTTAAGAAGAAAATCCTATTTCAATAGAAGTTGTTAAAGCTAAAATGGTTTCTTTCCCTTCCACCAGATCATTTGTTAAGTGTATAGGAATAGTTCAGTTGATAGTTCTGTGTGCCCACTACGGGCCTCTAGCGACGGTGAAATAAAAATGCAGTCCGTCTCATGATTGAGCCGGAAGTTCCAAGACAAGGGGGGAATGAAAGGGCGAGGGCTATGCCCTCCATCTTACCCCGGATCCTCCATGTTGGGGCAGTCACCATGTGCTCAGGAAAGTACCTTCTTCCCGGAAGCCGGGATTTCTTTAAACTAACCAATGACAATCAAGGAACATGCGCGCCATAGAGATGACCACATCCTGTGTAACAAGACCCGACTTGCGCCTGGCCAATCGGCAGGGCCCACAGTCAGCTCCCCTCCCCTCACTCCACCCCCCCCCCTATTAAAACCCTGATTTTCTCATGGGTGGCACTCTGCTTCCGATCGCTGAGTCGACCGGAGGGCGGGGTCGAGTTAGCTAGCTCAATAAAGGACCTTCTGCTTTTGCATCGGACTGGCTCCCTGGTGTGGTTTTCTTGGGGATCTTGAAATCTGGGCATAACAACCTACACAGCTGGGCCCACATGCAGCGGGTGAGGTGGAGCACCAGGCTGTTCCTTACCATTATGTTTCCCAGCAAGAGAAGGGCCTGAGAGCCTGGGAGAGGAGCTCTTAGGAAAAATACCTCTGCAGCCCCAAAGCAAGGATCCTGGATGGAGGGCTGCCTTGCTACTGCCACAAGACTCACTGACCAAAACTGCTCTGGGATTATGGGAGCCCAAGCTAGAGCAGGCTCCCCAAAGCAGAAAAAACTGCTTCTAAGTTTTAGTTAAAATAAGTTTGTAAGTTTTGCCTGAATAGTTTGAAAACCTCTTTATATGATAATGACTTTGTATTAAAAAGAATAAGAAGCTTTCTCTCTAGCCAGATTGATCAAAATGATTGAGAGATGGGAGGCATCACAGCATGCCTGCTCACACACAGACACACCTGTGTGTAGTACTTCTCACACAGACACACCCGTGTGCAGTACTGCTCACATGGGACATACCCGTGTGCAGTACTGCTCCCACGCAGACACAGGTATGTGCCCTGTAAAGACAGTTTCTGAGAAGCTTCATTTCACACAGCTCAGAGAAGATTCTCAGTGCATATGCCAAGTTATTGAATGCATTCCTAATTTTGCGCTTTGATGGGCATCATGAAAACAAATCTTCCACTTTGGATTTTGCATATTTCACCACAGGATTTCCACAGACTAGCTTCTGGTTTGGTACATTTCGAACCTTGTTTTCCCCTGCTGCCAGGTGGAGTTCTGCGGCCAGGTGCTATCTGATACGCTCACTTTGCTTCTATCTGACACTGGTCCTGAAACTCATGCCTGCACTGGTGCCCGGCAGTGACTTGCTCCACACAGAAGTGACTGTGTGCCACAGAGTCTTATCCCACTAAAGGCAAACTAAATGTATTCCCAATTCAGCTTCCCTATGTGGGCTCCCCACAACCCTTCAGGGCCTTCTGACCAGGGGAGAAGTCTGATGGAAGGAAGCTGATGTAGACAGGAACAGTGCTGGACCCCAGCTGTGGCTAAAAATATTCTGTTTGCAAATCTTACAAAAACACAGGACCATGGGAACACAGTGCTAGGGCTCTTCCCAGGCTCTTGGAAGGGCCAGGGCATGTACAGGGCCCTGGAGCTTGGACTTCCTCTGTTCCTGGTGTGTGTGTGGATGGCCTTGCCAGGTGGGGCAGGGTGGGGACTGTGGGGTGTGAAGCTCAGGACCTCAACTACAAGCTGCACTGGAGCCTTTCCTGTGAGCACTGCAACTTCTGGAGCTGTAGAGTCTTTTCTTTAACTCAGAACCCTGTAAACACAGGTCACCTTGCCTCAGTCCTCCAGGTGGAGGAGGGGAAGGCAGGGTTAGAAGCCAGCAGGCAGAGGTGGGAGTCTGTGGAAGGAAAGCGGCAACAGTGGACAGGCAGCTATTGAAGTACCTCTGATTCTTGAAAAAAAAAAAAAAAAAGAGTGTCCTCTGGGTATGAAGAGCCCCTTCCCTCTAACCCAGGGATTAAATGAGTAGCTTTTTATTTTACTCTGAACTTTTGGCCTTCAGGTAACTGGGGCCCCTGGAGGTGACTAACCTTGGATCCTCTTGGAGTCCACAGAGCTATTTGATCTATTTCATTAAAGTTGGAGGGAGAGAGGGAAGAGAAGGGGGTGAAGAAGGAGAAAGGTGGAGAGCAGAAAAAGTAAAAGAATGAGGGGAGGAAGGGAAAGGGCAAGGATGAGGGGAAGATGGGGGACTAGTGAAGAGAGAAGATGGAGAGGGCAGAAGGAGGTGGAGGGAGGGGAGGAAGAGAGAAGGATAAAGGAGGTGACAAAGGGGAAGAAGAAAAGGAAGGAGTAAAGGAAAGAGTGTGGAGGGGGAATTAAGGTCCAGCCTCCCAAAGTGAGTTCAGGCAGTGACTTTGAGGTGCTATTGGTCTGAGTTCAACTCTATGAACAGTAGGGCCCAAGCTGGAGGCCCCAAGCCCCTCTCTAATTTGGCTGGTCCACCTTAGCACCTCTGGTAGGTCTGAGATCTCTGGCTAATGCTGGTAGTTTCCATAAGCCTTTGTTGCTGTGGAAGCCTAGATTCCTACCCCCAGCCCACCCAGGTAGACTATGATTAAACAAGGGTCCTGAAGTTCCCATTGCTGCCTCCGTTTAGGGTCTTTTTCCAGTTCTCTATCTAGCAAACTGGAGAGAATAGGAATCAAATTTCACAAGATACCCAACATTTAACGTTTGAGGCAGTATGTACTAAGGTTTACCCCTAAATGCTAAACTTTTTTCTCAGAAGCAGAGCAGACTTTTCACGTTTCAATTATTCCAACAGCCAGAAGGAGCTGAGCAATGATGGCAGGCGATTCTGTTTCTTAGTTTTATGTGGGACTTGGTGAAAAGCATCTGGGAGTGAGGAGCAAGGACAGGCCTCTTCCCTCCTTCCATTCCACAAAGGTCAGGGTCTGTTCCTACTCCGGGGCCAGGCTTATAGCCCTTTCTGGCTTGAGGAGAAAAAAAGCTCTGTGAGAGTTATCTTCCTCCCAGGGAAGCCTGGTGACCATACAGTAGAGGTTCATGCAAACAGCTGGAAGGTTTGATTAGAAGGATCTGTAAAGGCTCACTGTAATTTAAATGCTATGAAGCAAAGGCACATAAGAATAATGCCTCTTTAACTTGTAATTTGAACCCCTTTGAATAAATGTTGTGCTAAAATTATTCCCTTCCTCCTGCCCCCTTAGACAAAGTGTGGCTGGGTCACTCAGACCTTCGCTGGAAGCATCCATATGGCACTGATGATACTATGATGATCTCTGAGATGCCCACATTAATTGTCCCTGGCTACTAATCTTTTCCTTTTTTAAATTCTTGTATCTGCTGGCAGATTGCCTTATCTTCTGCCTGAAACGTTACAGTAAGTTAGCATGGTGTCCCTATTCCCTACCCCTTTTAGTGTAGTATGGGACTGATGACCTGATAGTCTAATTTAATACATTTTTTCCTTTCAAGTTTATAGTACTTGCTCATATAAACACATATAAAAAAGTAATAAAATCCAAACATTGTAAAAGGGCTTACAATAAAACACAGTTGTTCTCTGCCCACCCTGCACACACATCCTCAGACCAAGTCTCCACTGGCTCTGAGGGACATTCTCTGCCTTTTCTTCATGGTGATATGTGAACTGTTACCAACATGCTGGGCACATTCACTAGCATCCCCAGGGCTCAGCAAGCATGCCAGCTGCCTCTGCATCCCTTAGTCTCCTGTCCAAGAAAGATAGTCAGAATGTGAACATGACATTCTTTTGGGATTAACCCCAAATTCATTCACTTTTACACATAAAGGTCATATATGCACTGTGGGTTCTTGAGAGATTATTAGAAAGATGAGGTGGTGTCATCTCAGGTGGTGGTGCCAGTGTATGTATAGTAGCTCCAAGGTGAGATCACAGGTGTATAAAATGCAGTTCAATCTCCTTAGGTGATGCCCATGGCTCTTTGGTGCCGCCCAGCAGTTTAAGCTATCCTTCCTACTGGTTTGATGTGAGTGCAGTGCCTCAGGGCTGGTAATTGGACTTTTCCTTGTTTCTGAACCTCAGTACTTGATATAGTCTCTGAGTCCCAGTAAGGCTGGGCCAGAGGAATCTGTCAGTTCCTCTCCCATTGACTGAACACCCTCCCTCCAAGTGGCAGCTGAAATCTCCACTACTGCCCTTCCTCTTCTGATCACCACTGTGGATCATCCATCTTGTTATGTTAGTTCAGATCCCCATCACTTGAGTTTTCACTGGCTTAGACTACCAGTGGCTGTGTGCCTTCACTTCTGATCTCTATTCCCACACCAACCTGTGGCACCTGTGCTTACTCTGTTCTGGCTGTGTTAGCCCTGGTTTACCCTGTGTTCACCCTTCCAGCTGCACCCGCTCTGCAGGGCAGGCCAGCGCTCTGGACTTCCAATAGTGTTGAGGGGTTAATGACACCTGGCTGTTAAGAGTCTCTCACTGGTGTGCCTTGGTCTCCTTGTTAGTACAATGGGGACAGTAACAGAACCTGCTTCAGGGCTATAGTGAGGAGTAAATTAGAAAATTCATGTAAAGTGGTTGGTTTAGGACCTGGTACCTAGTAAGTTCTCAACAAATGTTAGCAGCTATTGTTGATGTTATTATTTTCATTCAGATCAGTATTTTTTTTAAAATTAGAGTCCTGCCATCCTCACAGAAAAGCCCTCCTAATGTCAGTTCTGCACTGGGGATCTCGAATGTACACTCACATCTGCAGTGTAGCCACAGGGCCAGCCAATGAAATGAAAGTGTCTGAACAGCAAGGGCAAGGAGGGAAATGAAAAGCAGCAAAGAGTAATAAGGTGAGAAGGAAGCACCATATCAGTACTCAGACCAGGTGCAGGTGCTACGTAAGTAGCTGTGAAGGTGCATACAGCCAAGAGCAGGAACCAGGGTGTGGGGATGAACACCCCAACAAAGAAAATTTTTCCAATATGGAGAAATAAAGAATCTGGGAAGAATTAAAAAGCGAGTAAAAAGGCTGGTTAAAATTGTATACGATGTTTTTCATTCTTGATGTACCTTTTAATTTTAAGCAAGTATAGCACTGCCACTGTGGCATTCAATGGATATGAAAATTAGCTGTGCTGTTTCCCAGCGGAACACTCCAAAGTCTCACTTGGGTTCCTCATTTTCAAGTGGCATCATCTCCAGTTTTAGAACAGTATGCATCTCTGTGCATACATCACACCCCTTCCTATTACACTTCCATTCTTTGGAGAGTTTTATTAGACATATTAAAATCTCCAGGTGCTCCCATATCTGACCATGGCCAAAATGCATGTTCCAAAGTTGGGTCATTTTGTAGAGGAGAAACAAGGTAAGTAACTAACAAAAGCTCACTTTTCCATTAAAGCAGACAGAATCTGTTCTAATCCTTATCCCTTAGTGCCTCCAGCAAGGAGTGAAATACTACTAGTTTCAGTCTCATGTGAATTTCAGTAGTCTCAGGTGAGACTATGGTTCTTTGGAGCTCTTTGCTGACAGATGTTGGGTGGTGGGGGAGGAGATACCATTTTCCCTAAGAACTGTATTTAATGGCTAAGTGTGAAACATGACATTTTCAGTCAGGGAAAATGACTGAATGTTGGGCACATAAACACAGCAGGACAAGGGGGCATCTTAAAGATCCTGAGAGGTCCGAGGACCATGATATAGCCATGAGAACATCACACAGTGTCAAAATATGGAACTTCACACACATACCCATTATTTGAAAAAATATTAGTGAAGACAAAATTAAATTTGTTTTTCAGAAATAAGAAAATGAACTAGAGCCCTAACCGGTTTGGCTCCATGGATAGAGCTTTGGCCTGCGGACTCAAGGGTCCCAGGTTCGATTCCATTCAAGGGCATGTACCTTGGTTGCAGACACATACCCAGTAGGGAGTGTGCAGGAGACAGCTGATCGATGTTTCTCTCTCATCGATGTTTCTAACTCTCTATCCCTCTCCATTCCTCTCTCTAAAAAAATCAATAAAAGTATATTTAAAAGAGAAAAAAAAGAAAATGAACTAGAGTAAGTGGAAAAATTCACCTTAATTCATATTGTTATTTTGGGGCAGCATTGTAGTTACGAGTTGGGACCACGGAGTCAGGTTGCATGGGTTTCAATCTCATTTCTATCATTTACTACATTTGGGACTTAATCTCTTTAAATATCAGCTTTTTTAAAACTATAAGTTGGAATAAGCATGAAACTACATTATGGGTTGTTATAAGGATGAAATGAGTTAATACCCACATTGTATTATATGTATACATATATTTCTATGTACTACATGTATATGTAAAATATTGTCTACCACTTAGGAAGCACTCATGAAATATGTTCTTGTTATTATTGGTGTTAATTTTATTAGAGAGTTGATGTACCCTAAATTAAATGGTTAATACAATATAGGTTTAAGCCAAGAGTAGATATCTTATAAATAATGGACACTGAAATATAAATGTCAATGAAAAGATCTGATGGGGAAGACAGACATTGGAAACAAAAACTATGGTATGGTATGGTATGGTATGGTATGGTATGGTATGGTATGGTATGGTATGGTAAGATAAGCATTGTACATAGTATCATATGAACACACCAGTCAAAAGCCCAACCAAGAAGGACTGTGAAGCTGGGTATGGAAAAGTGTGTGTAGTACATGCACCCAACATTAAGCTTTTGACTGTTGAGGCACACATGTCAAAAGACATTCATATTGAATAAACACATTACCAGCTGTGCTTGCTACACAGCTACTAGCAAAACAACTAGATAAGGAATTAAGCCACTCTCACTCCTAATGTTCCCTCTTTCAGAAAGCCCTTGGTAACCTGGATAATTGACTATTTGTGTCACTTGGCTAAGTGACATTATGCTTTAAATTAACAAGTAAAGACTGACCCATGATAGCCTGGACACCCCACCTTTGGACCCTTTAAGAGCCCCAGGTCCTTGCTTTTGCTCTTTCTCACTCTTTCTGGTTCTCATGCTTTCTCTTTCTGGCATTCATGTTCTCTCTCTCTCTCTCTCTCTCTCTCTCTCTCTCTCTCTCTCTCTCCCGCAGACCTACCTGCTTATTAACATTTATGTGTGGCCTGGGGCATGCTGAGTATCCTTTCAGAGAATGTGAGTAATAAATCTTGTTCCTTAAAGTTTTCTGATGATTTTTACTAGAGTACCTCCTTCAATCATGAACACCATGAGGGCTGGTCCAGCCCCAGCCCTAGCCCAGTGGGGATGTCCATGGGGCTCACTGGGAGTCATATAGCTGGGTGAGTGCCTCAGGGGTTCTTAGCAACAGCCTCTCTATCAATGGCCTGAGAGACAGAACCGTGAGGATGCGGTCAGTGGCCAGTGAAAAGAAGGCCATGGAACTGCTCCAGGCTGCACAGCATGAGCAAAGGTATGGAAGTTTAAAAGAACAAAGTAGGTTTGGGACATGGTAAGTAGTTCTGAGTGGCTAAACTGCAAGGGTCATGCATGTCAAAGTGAACAGAGTTGCTTTGAATGAGATCAGAAAGTAATTTGAGGCCAAATTATGAAGGATTTTGAACATTATGCTTAGAAAAAAAGTTTCTGTTTTTGTTTTCCTCTAGATCAGGGGTGGGGAACATCTGGCCTTTGAGATCATTTGGTCTGGCCATGCCAAAGCATTAGGGGTGAGTTAATTAAATGTTTGACCAAATATAGCAGGCTAATTTCAAGTTGATAATTTTGTATGGCCTGTGAATGATATTATGAATATCTAAATGGCCCTTGGCAGAAAAAAGGTTCCCCACCCCATACTACCAGCGTGGGTGAAATGATTAGATTTATGTCTAGAAAAATCTCAGGTGGCATCCATTTTGCTATTGAGAAACTGAAGGCATGGAGGATATGTAGGAGACTACAGCAGAGAGTCCACTAGAACAGTGGTGGCGGAAAAGAGACAGGTCTGGGAAATGTGTGCATGAAGAGTGGGGCTGCTAGTACATGATGGACTGATTAACTGAAAGAAAGTACTGAGATGTTTCTGAGTTTCTACTCAGGGCCTGAGTGGTATGTCCCTGCCATTAACCATCTGATTGGAGGAGAAGTATGTGTGGGAATTTCCCTATAAGAAAGGTGGAGCTGAAGGTCAGCAGGCCCTGAGCACTTCCAGCATGAGTGCAGCAAGGTCATAGCTCTTTATATTTTCATAATTCTCATCATTTTCTGGATGAAGGCTGTGGCAGTAGATGCAGACAATCTGGTTTGGATTAACATGTACTACCTGGGGCAGCACCCCATGGAAGTTCTCAACTGTAGTCAATGTGGGCTCAGTAGCAGCCCCTAGTTCATGAATGCCTTCAAGCAGAGGATTTTAGATAGTATCAGAGGTGTTGTGACAGCAAGTCCCTTGTGATAACAGTGGGGGGTGCTTTTTCATTTCCAAAGAAGACTGGAGAATTAGAGCACAAAGTTTAGTGTGCACTCCAAGGCAACTATGATTTTGAATTTCAGGAGTGATGTGTTGACATGTCTGCCAATGAAGTGAAGGAAGAAAGGGAGGTCCCATCATTTGAGTGTGTAAGCGTGTGCTGACTGTGACCTCTTACAGACGAGTGAGACAGCATCTAGGGTCAGAGCTGCCGCTGCCTTCCTGGTTCATCTGCTGGTCTCCTGGGTGCTCTGCTGGGTCACACTCTCCCACTTCTGGGACTTGTCTGAATACCAAATTGAAAATGGCTGGATCTAGGTTTCATGTGACATTCTGTTGGTGTCCTGAGGCTCCCACATGACATTGGTTTTTCTCTCAGAGATTATAGATGTGGAACAGATTCCCTGGATCATTGTCAGGCTGATCAAATTACAAAAGGGTCTGATCTCCCTTTAACTGTTTGCTGACAGTCACTGAAAATACTAGGTAACAGCTAACAGGAAGCATATAGCGTAATTGCTAGGAGTTAGAAATTCTGAACAGCTGGTCTCACCATTTACTTGTGATGATAGGCAATAATCTGTGCCTCAGTTTTCTTTCCCATAAAACAAGAGTTGCATAGTAACTACTTCATGGGGTTGTTGTGCACTGATGCAGGTAATTCTCAGCATGGACCTCATCCAGAAAGTGCTCAGAAAGGGTGGCTGCTGCTCTCCCATGGTAGTGGTTGAAGTTTTGTCTTTGCTACATCGGCCTTCTGAATAAGGATTTAGCCGTGAACATCCCAGCACGAGCTGTTTCACCCTCCTCACCTGGTCTTGAAGTCAATTTTTCTTGTGACTTTGGCTCCAATGGAGGCTTCCCTAAGTGTGAAGATGGAGAAGTAGGTGTGCTTTGAAGATGATGAGGAGCCATGAGGACTGTGTATACAATGTCTGACAAATTTGAAGTACATTTGGGAATATATAAGTACACTGAAAACATTATGTTGTTTGAAAAATATATACAAACAAACAAGTATATGCCACAGACACTAATGCAGATATACATCGTATTCTTTAGGTTTGGTGAAACTTCCTATGAGTTTGGAGAGCTTCATTCCACCAAGATGTAAGCTAATGTCAGGCTGTGGATAAGCACCCATTAGAAACTGGATTGAGACAGAATGTACCGATCAAATTCTTCTGACTTGAGCTGCAGGCACTGGCACCCATTGGTGGGAAGACAGATGTCATAACATCTGGCTTTCTTCCCTAAGGCTCCACTCCTGGTGCTCTGCCTGGGTGATTAGGGGTCCATTAGAAGTAAGTGCACATCCTGGAAAAACTATCCTTAAGTGGATTAGTTTGTTTAAATTCTAGTGTGTTACTAGAAGGGGTGTCTTCTCAATGTCAAACTGAAGATATTGTATGAGAAAAAAAGAGAGACATTTTATTGCTAAATGCAAAATGGTTATAGGAGCCTGCTTTATATGTTGGTGTGAAACCGATAGTCTGAGAATAAATCCCAGACTATCAGGATCTCAGTAAGAAGTGAAAGTCTAAAACCTGGAAACTATTGTGGTTATAGTTATGGGTTGCTTAATGACAGGGACACATTCTGAGGAATGCATGGTTAGGCGATTTCATTCTTGTGCAAATATCAGAGAGTGCGCTTACACAAACTTTGATGTTCTAGTCCACTACACACCTAGTACATGGCATAGCCTGTTGTTCCTGGGCTACAAGGCTGTACAGAGGTTACTGTATTGGATACTGTAGGCAGTTGTAAAACAATGGTATTTGTGTATTTAAACACAGATACACCATAAAAACATGGTGTATAAGATTTGAAAAGTGGTGCACCACTTTAGTGTACTTGCCACGAATGGAACTGTGGGACTGGAAACTGCTCTGGGTGAGGCAATTAGTGTGTGGTGAGTGAGTGTAAAGGCCAAGACATCAGTGTGCACTACTGTAGACTTCATAAACACTATGCACCGGTATCCCACCACCTGCTACTTCAGAAGACTGAAGTTGTCAAAGCTGCTCCATGAGCAGGGTATATGGGCTGGGTTGGTTTAGAAGAAGACGAAGGAATTAACATGGAGAGGGTGTAGGACTGAGGACTCAATATTTTGACTTTGGAAATTTGGTTTGGTCCCTATCTGGCATTGAATTAATGGAAGAAATAAAACTAATCTATGCTTTACATCTTTACAACCCAAAAATATTTCTGAAGGACAAGGCAGGCTGGCTCCTACCACCACAGATGGCATTTGCTCAGTGGCAGTGGTTGGTGTATAGTGTGGGTCTGAGGTGCACGTCAGAGCAAGTCTTCACATTGCTCTTCTTTGACATGCTCAGACTCCAGAGGGAAGGGCCTGCATGGAAGTGTGTTCTACTGTTGCAAGGAGAACCTTTTCCCCATGAGAAATCATCTACAAAAATCAATAATGGACTTTTGTGGGGAAGCACAGGACTTTGTTGGAAAGTCTGTAAAGAGGAATCTCCGAAAGTTTGGAGGCCTCTATGGGGAGCTGGCCGAAGGTGGCAGACCCTGCCTTGACTTTTCCAAACAAGTCTGAGCCCCTGGGTGTTTTACTGGAATCTTTATGTTTAGGCTTTAAACATCCTTGCTTAAAGGACACTGCAGATGCATGTGTCTTCTCAGGATACTTACCCTGCTGATAGTATCTAGAAGTTAATTTTAGTTCAAGCTGTTGCTACAATAAAAGCCTGAGGAGGCAGGCAATGGAACTGTTTGGTTCCTAAAGCCAAGCAGTCCCTTAGCTTTCTCTTTCACAGAAACATGTGTCAGAGACTCACTCATCTGTCACTCAGGGTCTGCCGATCAGCTCTGGCAGACTTTGACAATGAGGGGAAAATACATGCTACACACCTTTAGGGACCATAAACTTTCCATATGCAATGATCCAGGAGAAAAGTGGACCCAGGAAGAACAACAAAGCATTTCAAATTGAGTGGATGCTTACCTATAGCACAACTTAAGTAAATTTCAGTGATTGATTCTGAACTTTCCATTTCCAATTAGCTTTGCCTGCTAGCAGGGAAGGTAGTCTAGAAGATGTTTTGAGAAGGCTACCTCCCCAAATCCTGACCTCTCTAACTTCTGATGCTTGAACTTCCTTAGCACAGGATCAAGCTCTTTATTTCCCTTTGGGGATTAAAACCTAGAGGGAAGGACTTGGGAGAAATCATATTTGGGCTTCTATTCACACAAGGCATGAGTGACTGGATCAGACTTATTCCTGAGAACAGAAAGAACAAAAGCTCAAGGGCAAAAGAACACCAAGGTATTGAGAGAAGCAAGGGAAGCAGAGGGTGCAAAAGACAGCTGGAGACATAATTTTAACAGTAGCAGCTAACATATGTCACATGCTTATGCAGTGCTAGAATATGCACAGGGCAATATTTATGTATTACTTAAAGAATAAGGAGATTGGGAGGAGCACCCAAAGTGAAGGATCACTGTGAAGTTATTGTAACACCCTGTATTTTAGTAATTAAAAATAGAAAAGAAAGATTTATAGTTCATATCTTTAAATTAGCCATTAAAAAGCACTTATAACTGAGTTTTGTAATAATTTTGCACCAGTAAATCTGTTGCTTCTGGTTATGGATAACCAGTTGGTACAGAATTATTAACCATGTGGACCTAAAACATGAACAAATAGCCAAAGAAGGTTACTTCACCAACACTAATAAATCACTAATGTTGAAATAAGAACAGTTTAGGAATAAATAATGCTTGTCAAAGCCATTAGTTAAGTTCACAATTAAAAGTAGATTGTAATCCATAATCTCTACAAACTGGCAACAGCAATCTTATTCTTCTTTGGGATGATTAACACTTTGTAAGACCATGAAGTGTTATTAATAATTAATACCCAGATTTGTGATATACATATTTTTACTTTTTAATAAAAATATTCTTTCCGGATATATGCACCCCTATGTTCATAGCAGCACAATTCACCATAGCTAAGATCTGGAAACAGCCTAAGTGCCCATCAGTAGATGAATGGATTAGAAAACTGTGGTACATCTACACGATGGAATACTATGCTGCTCTAAAAAGGAAGGAACTCTTACCATTTGCAACAGCATGGATGGAACTGGAGAGCATTATGCTAAGTGAAGTAAGCCAGTCAATGAAGGAAAAATACCACATGATCTCACTCATTCATGGATAATAGAGACCATTATAAACTTTTGAACAATAATAGATACAGAGGCAAAGCTGCCTCAAACAGATTGTCAAACTGCAGTGGGAAGGCCGGGGAGGTTTGGGGGGCAGGGGGTATGGGGGTAAGAGATCAACCAAAGGACTTGTATGTATGCATATAATCATAACCAATAGACATAAGACACTGGGGGATAGGGGAGCTAGGGGACTGTCTAGGGCGG
The DNA here is from genome assembly GCA_036010255.1 of Myotis pilosus. NCBI lineage: Eukaryota > Metazoa > Chordata > Mammalia > Chiroptera > Vespertilionidae > Myotis > Myotis pilosus. The sequence continues at coordinate 111,646,383 of JASKON010000002.1, read as the reverse complement.
GGGGGAAAATGGACACATATGTAATACCCTTTGTAATACTTTAAGCAATAAAAAAATAAAAAAATATTCTTTCCTGCCGAAACCGGTTTGGCTCAGTGGATAGAGCATCGGCCTGCCGACTGAATGGTCCCGGGTTAGATTCCGGTCAAGGGCATGTACCTGTGTTGCAGGCACATCCCCAGTAGGAGATGTGCAGGAGGCAGCTGATTGATGTTTCTCTCTCATAGATGTTTCTAACTCTCTCTATCTCTCTCCCTTCCTCTCTGTAAAAAATCAATAAAATATATTAAAAAATATTCCTTCCTTATTCCAAGTAAAGAGTTAAGTCAGAAATATCAGTTCTAATGATTCTCCTTTTTGCTAAAAATGAGTAACTATCTTAATTTTAGCAAAGAAATCGACAGGAAGATACTGGGCAAGGTAGGGCACTGCTGCTGCATGACTCATCAAAAGAGAAGAAAATAATTTCAGTTTCTTGCTGAGAGGGATTAAAGTAAATCACTAGAAAAACAATGTTTTTCTCTGTTCTAACTAGCTGCCTTTAATAATGAGGCTAAGGTACATGTTTGCAGGCAGGACTATGTTAAAATAAAGTTAAATGTGTAAACTTTAAAAAGTAAAATAATTCATAGTTAATGCTGGAATTACATTAAAAACTGCACTTTGACTTTGGAATCAAAGGGATGTGAGCTGAGAATGAAGGAGAATGCCTTTGGGAAGAAGTTTTCTTAGAGCACATGGAAAAAGGAAGACAAAAGGGGTTGTTAACTGTGAAACAGGAGGACTATGGGAAGTGCACAGCATGGGGACAGGACTCCAATCAGTTCTGTAGGAAATTAAAAATGAGGATTAAGTGAATGCTCATGCAACATTCAGACATTTTCATTCTCTCATGTTGACAGCTCGAACAACTCTGGTACATGAACTGGCAATTTTCCTGACATCACACTTTGCAAGTTCCAGAAGTAAATATGAACTAAGACAAGTGAACTTTTCATTTATTCATTCATTCATGACCCCTGGTGGAAGACATACTGTGATCATTATTACATGACAGCTATTATCATAGATGTGAAGTATTGTAAAGCCGGATACAGTCTCAGAGTATTTACAATCAATCCTATCAAATCAAAGAGGCCATCAATTATAAAGCACACTGTTCTTTTATGTATTTCTAAGAAGAAAAATACTGCTAATTGTATTTCTGACACCATTGATTATAAGACATATCTTGACTTCAGAAATGTTAAGATGTGAAAAAAATCTGCAAATGTGCAGCTGGACTCAATGACACACCCAATAAAAGCATTGAAATCCAGTGCTTACTAGCCAGGCCAGACCATTGAGCACACCAGCCCAAACATTTCATGATTGATGAGTATACTTTTGTCTGCCCAGTCCTTGGGGGAAAAGTCCAAAGAGATATTTTAAAATCTTTTAACAAAATGTTATTTTTATGCTTACACATTAAATGTTAATGCATTCCCTCTCTTAATTCTATTGCACATGACACACGAGCCCTCCTCTCCTCATCATGCAAGGGCTGAGCATCTGCCTGATCCTGAAAGTAAGCACCTGCATAAATATTGCATCCTGAGTACCCTGTCTTCCTCACCCTAGTCCCATCCTGACTTTCTTCATTTGCCCCTTTATATCAACTCTCCCTCCTTCCTCACACTGCCCTGGTCTCCTGATGCTCACTAAAATGATGTGCGTAGGATCAACTGCATCTGTTATCCTCTGAGAGGGCTTTGGTTTGAGGGAAGCACTGGCAGGCTACTGACAGGAGGAAGGGTGAAAACAGGGCTTTCATTCCTCAGTCTCCCTGCTGCCAGGTCACTGTGCTTGTGTATATCCCTCTTCCAAAACCTCAGCTCCTAATCAGCAGCCATCTTCATACTGCTACTGTCTTTGAGATCTGTTCATAAACCCTCTTCCTGCTCTTCTGAGTATGGCATGGTAACTGCTGTCCACTAATTTTAGCTCTCGGGTACTGCATTATCCTGTGTTGGTTTCCTTAAACCAGCTATATTTTTGTAAATATCTCATTTCTTAACATACTTGTCACCTGAGGATCTAATTAGGATGAAGAATCTGGTTTAGCAGGTATCTTTGTCAGTTAGGGCTGCCATGACAAAATGCCACAGGCCAAAATACCACAGGAGGCTTAAACAGACATTTCCTTTCTCACAGTTCTGGAGGCTGAAAGTCCAAGATCAAATGCTGGCTGATTTGGTTACTAGTGGGAGCTCTCTTCTTTGCTTGCAGATGGCTGCCTTCTTGCTGTACCTTCACATGACCTTGTCTCTGTGTGTGTAGAGAGAGAGTGCACAGTTCTTTTCTTCATATCAGTGCCCGACCCTATAGGGTCAGAGCCCTGTCCTTATGACCTCATTTAACTTTAACTATCTCATAAGAGGCCCTATTGCTAAATCCAGTGGCATTAGGGTTTAGGGCTTCCATATATGAATGTGAGGGTGACCCACTTCAGTCCACAGTAGTCAGTGTGGGTGGGGCCTGAGACTGAATTTCTGATGAGCTATCAGGTGATGTGGGCCTGAGAGGCCTTTGGACCACAGTCTGGGTATCAAGGAGCTAAAGTCAAAGGTCTCAGGTCTTGTTTCAGGACTGAGGGTGTTCAGAGAGGAGTGAGATGACACATAGATGCCATGGTGATAAGGCTTTTCCAGGAATGATGCTGATAGAGACCTCAGCCCACATCACATTCATCTGTGAGATGCCATCAAAGGAAGCACAATGCCTCAAAGAGATTCCCAGGATGGCAGCTCATTCCTCAACAAAAGACCCAACATGAAACTGCCTAGAGCACAGTGTCTTTCAGATATTTGGGCCTTTTCTAAGCCATGTGAAATTCTCGAGGTCAAATACTTCACATGCCCCCTCCCCACCAGATCTGAGAGTCTATTACCAAAGAGCCCCTTCTCTGGAACATTATTAATAGAGTTCATTTTATGTTAATGCAAAGAGAAATATAAAAATAATCTTAGCACATAGAGGGAAAAGCAAACCCTGCCTGAATTTCCAAATTGGTACTTCAACTGACTTTACAGAGATAGGTGCAGCTTAAAAAGGGGAAGAATCAGGCCATTTTGCCATCATTTACTGCTAATGAGCCAGGAGAAATGAGGATTGACTTTACAAAAGAGCTGCATTAAAAAAGAAGAAAAAGAAAAAAAAGAATGCTTGCCCAGATGTATTTTGCCAATTTCTTATGAGTGAAGCTAGTTAATTCTGGGCTCAGTTTTCTCCAATGATATGTCAGTGGTTCTTAGGGCTACTTGGGATATCAGGTCCTTTATTTCCCTTGAGCATGAATAGGGCTCATTTGGATGTGAGATGGGCCACTGTTACCACTAATGGTATTAACTCAGTGAAATTTTGGAGGTTTCAATTGTAAATATTGTGAAGTTCTATTTATTAAAGCGGCAGGCACAAAAAGAGTTATGTGAACGTCCATGGCTTTAACTTGGGAGAATCCTTTTTAGATTCTTAGACAGAGATACATAGCAAGTGGAACAACGTGAGGTCTCTGGAGTGTAACCATCCCTGGGAGTCTAGAACAGTGGCTTAGCCTCTGTTGTTTTGTTGCACAAAATGGTTTAATTAAAATCAGCTGACAATATTCAAAGTTCCCATTTCATTCACAGTTTAAATTTTCTCTCCAAGGACTAAGTTCACATGGCACAATAAGTGGTAGAGGATTAAGCAAATCTACTTTGCCTGAAGCTATCCTACATGAAAGAGAAAGTCAAGCTGACAATTTGGTGTAGGCAAAAGCTAAAGGAGAGTACTTTGCAGGATGCTGTCTGCCTGGCTTTTTTTTTTTTTTTTTTTTCATCCAAGCAAATATCATTGACCTTCTGCTTTTATTAGAAGCTGCACAGGAAGATTGACTTGAATGGAATTCAGAAGGTTTGTTATCTGATTTGTTTGAAATATTTATCTGAATGTGAAGGCATCCTGATCATAGATCTAGAATTCTCAGTGATACATTGCTCAGGGCCTGGGCTGCAGGGGTGGGAGAAAGAGGGCAAAAAAACCCACAAATTGAGCTGAAGTCCTAAAATTGCATCTAATAGTCATTAAGCTACAACTGTGAGGTTGTGTTTAATTACTTCAGGGCAGCGGTTCTCAACCTGTGGGTCACGACCCCTTTGGGGGTCGAATGACCCTTTCACAGGGGTTGCCTAAGACCATTGGAAAACACATATATAATTACATATTGTTTTTGTGATTAATCACTATGCTTTAATTATGTTCAATTTGTAACAATGAAATTGGAGGTCTCCACAACATGAAGAACTGTATTAAAGGGTCGTGGCATTAAGAAGGTTGAGAACCACTGCTTTAGGGACAAGTCTCTTGAGAAACTCACTTGTTTCCCATATAGGACCTTTGATTAAATAATGAGGTCTGACTGGGGAGATGTGTCCTTGCTTGTTTCTCTTGGCACCCCACTTTCCATTCCCAGTCTCCAGGACAGGGGTGGAGAGGGTGGACCCTTGTCTCTCACTGCATAATTTGGGTCAGCCATTTCTGGGATCAGCGTATATTAAGCATAACTTTTTTGCTTATTCACCACGTTGGTATGCCAACTGCAGTCCTGGACTGGTGACACAGGAATCTGGGGCGAGCAGCCATATTCAGGTCTAGACTAAGTACTGTGCCTCATACAGTGCCTTGCCCATCACAGGAACCTTAAACTCCATATCCTCAAAATTGAACTTCATGTCTTTCTTCTCATTCTCTCTTCTCCACTTTCTGCTTTTAATAGTATCGCCTTCCCGTAGTTACTCAATATCAAATTCTTACTCATGCTTGACTCCCCTCACTTCCTATTCTCTACTTCCATGCCAGGATCATCCCCGTCCAGAACAGTTTCTCCATCCTGCTCTTCTTTCTGATCTTGCTGCTTCTATATTTTATCTTCATCACTTTGCAGCAGAATTATTCCCACACTTTATCACATGGATTACTGCCAGAATTGTCTTCTTCTGCACTTTGCTATTTTTTTTCTAATTTCTTAAATTTGAATAGGTAAATTTTATTTATTTTAATTTTTCTGTACTTTCATTTTAATATTTCTAATACCTTGAAAGCACTTAAAGCTATACATTTTCTTTTGAATACAGCTGCATAATTTTTGTTATAAAGTGTTTTGTTTTACCCTCTGGACAATATACTTTACCTAGGTCTTGCCTACTATACAAAAGATAATTTCAAAGAATGTTACTTAATCTGCAAGTAATTACTTTTTTGGTAATTATTTGTTATTGATTTACAATATCATTGATTATAATTAGAGAATTGGGCCTATAGTACTATTTTTTCTTTTCTCTTTCAGATGAATGATACTTTGGTTGCATACTGTTTTAGGATCATTTGTTTTTATTAGTAATCCTTCTTTTTGCATGTGTTATTTCAGTGTTCTTTAAATTCTAGTATTTCAGATGGTGAGTCAGTAACCTGTTCTTTCTGTAAGATTTTCTCTGTATCTTTGAAATGTAGCAATTTTACTAGAGTATGTCCTAGTTTTTTTGTTTTTTGTCTTTGTTTTCCCCTCTTAATTCATCCTCTCTTGGACTCAAGGGAGCTTTTAATCTGATGGACCAATTATTCCTTCAATTTAGGGAATATTTTTTTCTGCTATTTACTCATGACTTTCCATGCACTTATGACTTCCTATCCTCTGGCGTTCCCACAGCTAACAAGGCAGATACACTGGATTTGTCTCCTGTCTCTTTTCTTGTTCCACATGGTTTCTACTTTGGCAGCTAGTTCTCTGCTACTTGAGGTACTTCTTTTACTTGATCTTGTAGAACATGAATTCTATTCTCAATAGTAAGCATTAATTTTTTTTCAATTTGTCTACCAAATTTTTAAAACCATGAATATTATTCTTAGTTACAGAAAGGATTTGCTGTGCTCTACCTACATATTTGTTCAATTACTTTTATTAATGTCCTCTTTCTTTCTTACATTAGTTCTACTCTAAATGAAGCTGGCAGCTCTGCTTGCTCAGCCTTGTTTCTCCTTTCTCCCTCTGGTTATAGAATCCCCTTAAGTGGGATTAATTTTTCATTGCCTACAAATTTTGTGTATTGTCTCAATACTTATACTGGTCAGACTGTTGCGTATTCTATCTATGATGGCAGAGCAGGGGCAGGAGGCATGCCCGTGTTAGCTCTTGTGGGCTGGTGGCCAGCCAGCAAGAAAACTGTTACCTTCAGCCAAGGTGCCTATTGAATCTTCTCTCCGCAGGACAGACTAGACCAATCCAGTCCACCTAAGCCACAAGTAGGTCCAAGAGAGTGAGTATGATTTGATGACCTCTCTGAATTCCACACTTCTGGTCAGAAGAGACATAGCACCCTTCTAAGGGGACAAACATCTTCCAAATAGGCTTCCTCAGGGAGCCATAAAACCCAAGGCCTTCACTTTGAGACTCCTCTTCTGCTGTTGGCTTCCAGGTCTTGCTGGCTGCCCTGAAGCCAGAAGTCCCTAACATGCTCTCTCCTTGATGAACCCTCTGAACTCTGTCTCTAATCTCTCTTATTGATTGAAAAGTACATGGACAGCCCTAACCAGTTTGGCTCAGTGGATGGAGCGTCGGCCTGTGGACTCAAGGGTCGCAGGTTCAATTCCGGTCAAGGGTATGTACCTTGGTTGTAGGCACATCCCCAGTAGGGAGTGTGCAGGAGACAGCTGATCGATATTTCTCTCTCATCGATGTTTCTAACTCTCTGTCCCTCTCCCTTCATCTCTGTAAAAAATCAATAAAATATATTAGAAATATATATAAATACAAAAATGAAAGATGTGTATTATAAGAAAAAAGAAAAGTACATGGACAAAGGGCCATTCTTTCTCTCTGCCAGCCACCTTCTCAGACTCCACGTTACCTTCATAAAGTGCAGGATATGATAATCCTGACATCTTCAGTGGCTCTCCATTCCCTATATCACAGTGGTCAACCCCAGCATTCTTTAAGTGGAGCCCTCTTCAAACTGGATGCATTGAACCAGGCTCCATGCCACACTAGACTCCTCACTTTCTCAAAGTCCATGCCGTGTATTTCCCCTTCTGTGTTAATATACACATTCCCTTTCTCTGAAAGTCCCATTACTTTCCCAGTATCTGACTGTTGGCATCCTTCTTATTCTTTAATTCAGATACCACCCTTTATGGGAATCCTCCTTTGGAATGTTTTCCCCTCCTCAGCACCCCTCCTCCACCCAGAGCTACTATTTGTTTCTCAATGGTAATTTTTGACATAATCTTCCTTTTCTTAGATTAGCTGTATATCTTCTCTCTCCCTCTTCCATTCCAAACCCTAAATAACATGAGAGAAGGTTCCAGGTCTATTTTATTTTATCTTTTGCATGAAATGGGTGCCAAAGTGTTGAATTGACAATGGAAAGCAATGAGCCTGGACATTTACAAGACCAAGCCCAAGAGACCCACTGGGTTGAGTAGAGGAACCAGTGTCCTCAGCATCAGCTCACAGATGTTCACCTTCAGAAAAGGCCTCAGAATCCCACAGGAAGGATTTCCAATCATTTTCTCCCACCCCACAGAGAATGATAGGGTATGGAGTACCAGGACTGTGGTAGCCCTCACCTCTGAATTGCAGGCAGAGCCTCCTCCTCAGTGGCTAAGGAGTATGAGGTTAGCAAGTAGAAGATGGCAGCTAAATCCACACCCACCCCACAGGTTGGTGCTCTTCAGAAGACTTGTCATACATGAACCATTAGAAAGGTGAGCTCTGATGGGGAAATGGTGCTGACACCTCAGAAAGTTTGAAAAGATGCCTTGTGTCAAACAGAAGGATTGCATAAGCAAGTAAGGTGCTATCCTATAGGATGCACAAAAAGATTTGGGAGGTGTGTTTTCAAAGGCAATTCATTATAATGAAGCAAGACACACTCAACTCTGCTTGACCAAAGGCTCTGACCTCACAGAGAGAAGCTGGGCACAGGGCAGTCGTTGTGCAGGAGGATGGTAGGCTATGGGGGAAGATGAACCATAATTTTCTAAGATCCCTTCACGTGACACCAGACCATTGTGTGACCAGAATGAGCCATAGTCTAATCTTGACATAGTTTGACCATTTCTCTGCTTGGAGGCCCCTTGAAGTAGCTGGTCTCATGGGGCCATTTTCTCGCTCTTGCTCTGGGAACCATAGTGAAGGGACTACAACACAGAAACCAGGATTATGAACTGAATGTGTGTGTATGTGTTTATATAAAGACTAGAGGCCCAGTGCATGAAATTTGTGTGGGGGTGAGGGGGTCCCTCAGCCTGGTCTGTGCCCTCTCACAACCTGGGACCCCTCGGGGGATGCCCTACTGCCAGTTTAGAGGTTAGAAAAAAACCTTGTGAGAGAAAAAAAAGAAAACAAAACAGAGGCCACTCCAGCGAGGGTGGGTTCTGAGGAGCTAGGGTTAACTTTCTGCGTGAAGATTCACCAGGCCAGGGAATAGGGGAGGAAGGAGTGTGAGTGTGTGTGTGTGTGTGTGTGTGTGTGTGTGTGTGTGTGTGAGAGAGAGAGATAGAGAGAGAGAGAGAGAGAGAGAGAGAGAGAGAAAGAGAGAGAGAGACCCCCCAAAGACTCCAGACTCTTTTGTTCTAAAGCACAAAATTTTGCTTTCCCCACATTTATCTTATGTCTAAACACAAACCATGGTATACTTCAAGCAACATGTATTAGGGAAGGAGAATGAAGCCTTAAAGCAGAGTGGGGGTGTCAGAAGTGAGTAACTCCTCTCGTCCCCCCAGCTGAAGCTCCTCAGGGGCCTGCCTCTTTGAGAATCCACATTTGTTTCTTGGCAGGTGGGAGGTTAGGGAGCGCATTGTCCTGGGAGGAGAAGGTCACAGGGACTGCACTTGTGGTACTTGCCCCAAGTTTCATTTCCTCACCCAGGTCGCTTTCTACCCCACCATTGATCCAGTTAATGGGGTCGGAGGTCTGCAGCTGGACGCCTCCAGGCAGAGTGTGCTGGGGGCCAGGTAGTCCAGCTCTGAGGCCGCTGTGTCCATGCCCCACCCCCACCAGCTTCCCACCTGTGGGCAGCAGCTCGGGGTGTTCCTCCCCACAGAGCACCAAACTCAATCTTACTGGGTGCGGGGAGAAATTGGGCGGCTGTATGGCGGTCAGCTCTGAGGCAAGCAATTTGAATTGTATACTGCTGGGGGGGGGAAAGAAAAGCCTCCCTAGAAAGAGATTTTTCAAAAGCCTTCAGGGGCCAGGAGGTTGGCCAGCCAGGGCCTTCCTACCCCTGGCTGCTTGCAGCCAGCCCCACCCCCCGCCCACACCCACCTTGGCCTGGTGCCACCTGCATCCACCACCACCCACCCCCTGTTTCCCGTTCCCCTTTGGGCGATCAGTGCCTGCCTGCTGGGGTGGGGAAGGGGCCAGGAGGTTGGCAGTCGGACATCCCTCTTGCAATCTGGGACCACTGGCTCCTAACTGCTCGCTTGCCTGCCTGATCGTCCTTAACCACTTGCATGGCTACCTGATAGCCCCTAACTACTTGCCTGCCTGCCTGATCGCCTCTAACTACTCTGCCTGCCTGATTGCCCCTAACCACTCGCCTGCCTGCCTGACTGCCCCTAACCACTCTGCCTGCCTGATTGCCCCTAACTGCTTGCCTGCCTGCCTGATCACTTCTAACCACTCACCTGTCTGCCTGACTGCCCCTAACAACTCTGCTTTCCTGCCTGATGACCCTAACTACTTGCCTGCCTGTCTGATTGCCCCTAATTGCCTCTGCTTACCTGCCTGACTGCCCCTAACCACTCTGCCTGCCTGCCTGATCACCCCTAACTGCCTCTGCCTGCCTGCCTGCCTGCCTCACTGCCTCTAACCACTATGCATGCCTGCCTGATCACCCCTAACCACTCTGCCTGCCTGCCTGATCACCCGTAACTGCCTCTGCCTGCCTGCCTGATCACCCCTAACTGCCTCTGCCTGCCTGCCTGATCACCCCTAACTGCCTCTGCCTGCCTGCCTGATCACCCCTAACTGCCTCTGCCTGCCTGCCTGTTGCCCCTAAGTGCTCACCTGTCTTCCATGATCACCTGTAGCTCCTTTGCTGGCCTACCTGCCTGATCATCCCTAACTGCTCACTTGCCTGCCTGATCACCCCTAACTGCCTCTGCCTTGGCCCTCACCGCCATGGCTTCATCAGGAAGGATGTCTAGAATGATGTCTGGAAGGTCGTTCAGCTGTCTGGTCTAATTAGTATAGTATGCTTTTATAGATATTGTGGAAAGGAGAAAGGTGATGGGAATAATTATTTATTGTTTTTATCTGCCAAACACTGCACCAAGCAGATTTGCAAGCATTTAAAAATCACAATTTGGTAGCATTATTAACATCCTATATAGTAAAAGCTTAATATGCAAATTTCCCCTATTTGGAGTTCCGCTAGGAGTTTGACTGCCTGACCAGTCGCTATGACATGTACTGACCACCAGGGGGCAGACGCTTCAACCGATAGTTTAGCTTGCTGCAGGTTCTGGTGGGCTGGACTGGAAAGTGAGGTGTGAAGTGAGAGACATCAGGAAGCTCCCAGGGTTTGGCCCGAGCCCTGGGTGGAGGCAAGCAGGGGTGAAAGCCAGGAGGGACTGGGTGGCACAGGAGGCTGTAATGCATGATCCAAGAGCCGTGGACTGCACAGCCCTCTGCAGCCTGTGGTGTTCTCAGGGCTCAATTTAAAATCTTTAGAGCTGCTTCTTTTTATTAAGTTTCACTACTCTAGAAGAGTGGGTAGCACCATTACGGGGAACAGGCTAGGTGCACCTGCCAGAGGCCAAGGGGCAGCCTTGGGCTCTTGGAACCCAGCGGTGGAGGTGGGCGGCGGGAGGATGGCTGAGTCAGAGAAACAACAGTCCAAAATTTGAAAGGAAGCAGGAGGCAGCAAGGAGCAGAGGGTTACAGCTGTGCAGGGGCCTAGAAAAGCTGCTGGGTGGGGGCAGCTGAGGAGCCAGGTGCCCCTTGAATGGGACAGGCTCCACATCCTTCCCTCCTCCCTGTGACCTCCAGCACTCCTCTGAGGCTCCATCTGGGCTGGACCTACACAGCTCTGCGCCACTGCAAGGCCTGCACATCCCTGCCCACACTGCCTTGCCCACATTGCCTCTCCTTCCCCTCACAGCCCTGCCCTGGCCCACACAGCCCCAGCCCACCCTGCACAGCTTTTGGATAGCTCTACCTACCAAGGGGAAAGGGGGAGGCTGCAGACAGGAGGTTGCAGGAGGAGGGGGCAGAACAGGGCCCACCAAGTTAGAAGGAGGGGAGGGAGTTGAGAGACCCCACAGGACTGGGGACAGAGATGGGCAGGGAAGGAGGGCATGTTAAAGCATTGCCCGTGGTTAAAGTAGAATTCCTGGCCCCAAAGGGACAAAATGGTAGCGGAATAGACAGATGTGCCTTGTCCCGGAGCAGATAGAATGAGCAGCTGAATCAAGTAACATCCACCCCAAACTGGCAAAGGAGACTCAGCTGGTGAGACAATTTGCAGCTGGGAAGGGAAGAGGACCCCTGGAAAAAGGTAAAATCAAAGATCTGAGCTGGAGGGTCTGCCAGACCTCTGAGCCCAGAGGGTCAGAGGGAAACTGCATGACACTGAGCCACATCCCTTGGGACAGGCACAGCATCTGACTGTGGAAAGGAGGTCCACAGGACTGCTGGTGGCAGGGGATTCTAGATCTGGGTCCACAGTCACAAAAGACTGAGCCCAGAGGGGGCAGCCTGAAGGGCTGAACAGACCACACAGTGCTGATAGGGGAGGAGCTCACAGAGGCACAGTCTTTCCCCCCTCTGTGGCCTGTGCTTTGCTTCACTGAACCTAGTTCATAGGACCTTTAAGATACGGACATTCACTGATGGCTGAGGTGCAGGAGAAGGTGTGGACTCGTGGGTCTGGGGAGAGCCTGGGGAGAAGAGAGGGTCCAGGAGAAGTGGCAGTGAGTCTGGTGCTGAGTCATACCTGAGCCCGGGACCTGGGCAGCCATTTTCTCCTGAAGAGATAGCTCCTCCCTCCAGTCTCCAGGCAACCAATACAGCCACACACAGAATACACCCTGAATGGTACAAAGAATTTAAAAAAAATCTGAATAGTCCCTGAGAGTCCACAGGGACTGGTCTAAAGAGAGGCCTTCAGTCCCAGCAACAGGAAACAGAAACCGCAGACAGTACAGAAGACTGGGATCTTAAACCAGCAAAGGTAATGAGAGTTCACTCTTTTATTTTAATTTTAATTTATTATTATTTTGTTATTTTGTTACTTTTTTCTTTATTTTCCTTCTTTTTGTTTTTTGCTTTATTTTCTATTTCGTTTCGCATTATTTTCCATCATTCTATTTTATTTTATTTTATTTGCTATTTTGTGTTTTTATATCATTTTTAAAATCCATTTCTTTTTGTAAATTTATTATTATTATTTTCTACTTATTCTCTTTCTTCTTATCCATTCATCCCCTTTCTACTTTCTCTATACTGAACTGAGGTCCTCCCCATATTCATACAATTCTTAACATTATGTTCTGTATATAAGCTCAGCCTCTACAGATTCTGCCCCCACCCTCTTTGCTGGGTGTTTGGTGTTTGCATTTTTTGGTTTATCTGTTTGTTCTGTGGTGCTTTCTCCAAATTATATATATATATATATATATATATATATATATATATATATATATATATATTCTTTTTTGTCTCCCCTAATTCTCTTTTCTCAGATGGTCACTTATATTGGGATTATCAGTATTATGAATACATTCATGTTTTGTTCCCTTTGTGTTGTGTCTTGTAGAGGTGAATTTTATCCTCTCCATCCAATGTGCTAGACAGCAAGCCACATAACTAGACACCTGGAGAGAAAACCCCATCCACAAACAGGTCAATAACACTCCAGACCCAACTACAGAAGCAAGAAGAAGGCGGCAGTGAGGGAGAGAGCGTGAGTGAGTGAGGGAGAAAGAGGAGTGTATGGTTGTGGTGTGTGTGTGTGTGTGTGTGTGTGTGTGTGTGTGTGTGTGTGTTTGTACGAGGCAAAGTTAGACCCTGCAGGACCTTTGGGGCAGGCTAACTGGGCTCACCTAACTAGGCAGCCTCTGCTACTGCAACCATTGCAAACAGTGCTGGGAGGCTGGCTCTTCCTCAGAGGCTTCAACTTTTTGAAGGGGAGAGCTGCTGTAACTGGGATCCCAGACTCACCTCAACCCACGGTGCCCTCAGATAATACCTGGGACTCTACAGCCACCCTTGTCAGGGACCTGCTACCTTGGCTGTGGTCCCACAGTCATCAAGTCTCCATCCACCCTGGCCCCCATCCAAGGAGCAGAAGCCACGTGAGCAGTCCACCACTGCCTGAGGAACAGCAGCCATGCAAGCAGCCTGCCCCCATCCGAGGAGTGGCAGCCACACACAACCCACCTCCATCTGAGGAGCAGAAGCCTCATGATCAGCCCACTCCCATCTGAGGAGAAGAAGCTGGGTGAGCAGCCTCCCCCAACCAGCCAGAGGGACCACCACTGCTGCAAACAGCACCCACCAGAGAAGCCACTGCCAACAGAGGAGCAGTGGCTGCCATGACCACCTGAGGAGCAACTGCAGCCAGAAGAGCCACTGCCACCCAAGGAGCAGCCTCTGCAAGACTTGACATCTGGATCCATTGGTGAGATAAAAAATGGGTAGACAAAAAACAAAACAAAACAAAGAAAAGAAGAAATCACCAAAAAGCAGCTAAGTGAAACAGAGGCATCAATATGTCAGGAAAAGAATTCAGAATAAGGGTCATACAATTCATAAACCAGATGGATGAAAAAAACAACAACTTATGTAAGAATCAAGAAGAAATGAAGAAAGATATAGCTGCAATAAAAAATACCATGGAAAGTTTCAACAGTAGACTAGGAGAAGCAGAGGACCAAATTAGTGAATTAGAAGACAGGGAAGCAAAACACACCAATACTGAACGGCAGTTGGAGAAAAAAATTGAAAGACAGGAGCAGAGCCTAAGGGAGCTATGGGACAACATGAAAGGAAGCAACATACAAATAATAGGGGTGCCAGAACAACAAGAAGAGGAACAAGGGTTAGAAAACCAATTTGAAGAAATAATGTCAGAAAACTTCCCGGATGTGGGAAAGAAAAAACTCACACAAGCTCAGAAAGTCCCAAACAAGATGAACCCGAAAAGACCCACACCATGACACATCATAATTACCATGGCAAATGTTCAGGACAAAGAGAGAATCTTAAAGGCTGCAAGAAGAGGCAGAAAGTTATATACAAGGGATCTCCCATTAGATTATCAAATGATTTCTCAACAGAAACACATCAGGCCAGAAAAGAATGAAAGGAAATTAATAAAGTGATGCAAAGCAAGGGAATGAATCCAAGAATACTCTATCTAGCAAGGCTATCATTCAAAATTGAAGGAGAAATAGGGAGCTTCACAGACAAAAAAAGACTAAAGGAGTTTATCATTCCAAGCCAGCAATGCAAGAAATGCTAAAGGGACTGGTGTAAAAAGAAGAAATAAAAAGGTAAGAAGGAACACAGGCACAAAAAAATAAAAAAATGGCTACAAACAAGTACCTATCAATAATAACTTTTTTTTCTTTAAAAAAATATGGAACGCTTCACGAGTTTGTGTGTCATCCTTGTGCAGGGACCATGCTAATCTTCCCTGTATCATTCCAATTTTAGTGTATGTGCTGCCAAAGCAAGCACTCAACAATTTTAAACATAAACAAACTAATTGCTCCAATCAAAAGACATTGAGTGGCTGAATGGATAAACAAACATGATCCATATATATGCTGTCTATAAGAGATCCACCTCAGAATAAGGGACTCACACAGACTAAAAGTGAATGAATGGAAAAATATTTTACAGGCAAATGGAAATGAAAAAAAAGCTGGGTAGCAATACTAATATCTGACAAAATAGACCTCAAAGTGAAGGCCATAATAAGAGATAAGGAAGGCCACTTCATAATACTAAAGGGATTAATATAATAAGAGGATATAACCCTGATAAACATATATGCACCCAATGTAGGAGCACCCAAATACATAAATAATTCCCTGAAGATATCAAGGGAGAGATCGTCAACAATACAACCATAGTAGGAGACGTTAGTACACCACTGACATCACTGGATAAATCCTTTAGACAAAAAATCAGCAAAGAAACAGCAATCCTAAATGACTCACTAGATCAGATAGACTTAATTGACATCTTCAGAATATTTTACTGGAAAGTACGGACTATACATTCTTCTCAGGTGCACATGAGACATTTTCAAAAATAGACAACATATTGGGTCACAAGCAAAGTCTCCGCAAATTCAAGAAAATTGAAATCATATAAAGCATATTCTCATATTACAATGGCATAATATTAGAAATAAACTACAATAAAAATAATCCAAAAAATTCAAACACTTGGAAGCTGAACTGCATGCTGTTAAACAATGATTGGGTTACCAAAGAGATCAAAGAAGAAATTAAAAACATCCTGGAAACTAATGACAATAAAAGCACAACAATCCAAAATCTATGGGACACAAAGAAAGCAGTCCTGAGAGGGAATTTATCGCTCTACAGGTCTATCTCAAAAAAACAAGAAAAAATGATAGTAAATCATCTAATTCTACAACTTAAAGAATTCGGATGAGAGCAACAAGAAAAGCCCAGAGTGAGCAGGAGGGAGGAGATGATAAAGATCATAGCAGAAATAAATCACATAGAGACCAAAACAAACAAACAAACAAAAAACAACAAACAAAACAATACTAAAGAACAATGAAACCAAGATATGGTTCTTTGAAAGGATAAACAAGATTGATGAACCTCTAGCCAGGCTCACCAAGAAGCAAAGAGAGAGGACCCAAATAAATAAAATCAGAAATGAAAGAGGAGAAATAACAACAGACACCACAGAAATACAAAGGATTGTTAAAAAATACTATGAACAACTCTATTCCAACAAACTTAACACCCTAGAGCAGTGGTCGGCAAACTCATTAGTCAACAGAGCCAAAAATCAACAGTACAATGACTGAAATTTCTTTTTAGAGCCAAATTTTTTAAACTTAAACTATATAGGTAAGCACATTGTTATTAACTTAATTAGGGTACTCCTAAGGCTTAGGAAGAGCCACACTCAAGGGGCCAAAGAGCCGCTTGTGGCTTGCGAGCCACAGTTTGCCAACCACGGGCCTAGAGGAAATGGACATATTCCTGGAAAAATACAGCCTTCCAAAACCCAAACAGGAAGAATCTAAAAATCTCAATAGGCCAATAACTATGGAAGAAATTGAAGCAGTCATCAAAAAGTTTCCAGCAAAAAAAAGCCCAGGGCCAGACGGTTGCACAGGGGAGTTTTACCAAACATTCAAGGAAGAATTAAATTATCCTCTTCAGATTACTCCAAAAAATTCAAGAGGAAGGAACACTTCCAAGTTCATTCTATGAAGCCAACATAACCCTAATACCAAAATCAGATAAAGACAACACAATGAAAGAGAACTACAGGCCAATATCCCTCATGAACATAGATGCCAAAATCCTCAACAAAATTCTAGCAAATCGGATCCAGCAGTACATCAGAAAGATCATACACCATGACTAAGTAGGATTTATCCTGGGGAGTCAAGGATGCTACAATATCCACAAATTAATAAATGGGATACATCACATAAACAAATTGAGAGATAAAAAGCACATAGTCATATGAATTGATGCAGAAAAAGCATTTGACAAAATCCAATGCCCTTTCTTGATAAAAACTCTCAGCAAGGTGGGAATAGAAGTATCATACCTCAATATAATAAAAGGCATATATGAAAAACCCACAGCCAACATCATGCTCAATGGGAAAAAACTAAAATCATTTCTGCTAAGAACAGGAAGAAGACTGGGATGCTCACTCTCACCACTGCTGTTTCACATAGTACTGAAAGTACTAGCCATTGTGATTAGACAATAAGAAGAAATAAAATGCATCAAATTGGAAAAGAAGTAAGACTGTCCTTATTTTCAGATGACATGATACTGTACATAGAAAACCCTAAAGACTCCATCAAAAAATTATTAGACTTAATAAATGAATTCGACAATGTAACAGGATACAAAATTAATGCCAAGAAATCTATGGCATTTTTATACACCAATAGTAAACTTACAGAAAGTGAGACTAAAAAAGCAATCCCATTTACCATCACATCAAGAAAATTAAGATACCTAGGAATAAACTTAACTAAGGAGGTAAAAGACCTATATGTGGAAAAATACAGGACATTGAAAAAAGTGATAGAGGGACACATAAACAGATGGAAGAACATAACGTGTTCATGGATTGGTAGAATCAACATCATTAAAATGTCCATACTACCTAAAGCAATCTATAGACTCAATGCACTCCCCATTAAAACACCAAGAGCATATTTCACAGACCTAGAACAAACTTTCCAAAAGTTCATCTGGAATTTAAAAAAGACCCAGAATAGCTGCAGCAATCCCAAGAAAAAAGAACAAAGTGGGTGAGATCTCAATACCAGACATCAAGCTATATTATAAAGCCACTGATTTCAAAATAGCCTGGTACTGGCACAAGAACAGACATATAGATCAATGGAATAGAGTAGAGAACCCAGAAATTGACCCAAACCACTATGTTCAATTAATATTTGAGAAAGGAGACATGAACATACAATAGAGTCAAGACAGCCTCTTCAATAAATGGTGTTGGGCTCAGCTGGTGAGACGGTTTGCAGCCAGGAAGGGCAGAACTCCCCTGGAAAGGTAAAAAAAACCCAGGGATTTGGGCAGGAAAGTTTGCCAGACCTCTGAGCCCAGAGGGTCGGAGGGAGACCGAGTGGCAGACAGCCGCGTCCCTTGGGACAGGCACAGCCCCTGACGGGGAAAGGCGATCCGCGGGATTCCTGGCGCCTGGGGATTTGAAAGCTGGGTTCTGTGATCACGGAGGACTGAGCCTAAAGGGGGCAGCCTGAAGAGCTGACCTGACCATGCAGTGCCCGTAAAAGAAGAGTTTACAGAAACCAAGCCCTCCCCGTCTCCGCGGCCGGCATTTGTTTGTTTGTTCTCACCGAACCCTGTTCATGGGACATTTCGGATACAGACACTGACCTGTGCTGAACAGAGGGAGAGGGTGTGGAGGAGTGGAATCCGGGGAGAGACTGAGGAGAGGCGGGGGGCCAGGAGAGGTGGAAGCGAATTGAGTGCTGAGACGCCCCTCAGCCCAGGACTGGGGCGGCCATTCTCTCTGGAGAGTGAGACTCCTCCCCCCAGCCCCCAGGCAAGGAGCACAGCCACACCCAGATTCCACCCTGAATGAGATCAAGGATTAAAATAATCTAATCAGCCCCTGGGAGTTAACAGGGTCTGACCTATAGAGGGATTTTCAATGCTGTATAGCCTCAGAGGCCAAGCCCAGAACACTGCCACCCAGAGGCTGAGCCACAAACTGACTCTTTGCTAAACACAAAATAAGGCGGGCTAGGAAAAAAATCCGGCCTGCTTTAAAATAAGGACTGTGGTTTAAAACACAGAGGAACAGTGTATCGCAGGGAAACTCAACACTCTCCTGAATACCTGGCAGGACTAAAGGCGAGCCAGACTGAAGAATGGAAGAACCGAAGGACCTTCACTACTGCAATTTTTTTTTCTTTTTTCACCTTTTAACTAAGAAACCAATTTATTTTTATTTTTTTTAATATTTTTCCCTTTTTTTTTCTTCTTTTTTTTTTCCTCTTTTTCCATCACCTGGTTTTACCCTTTTAATTACTACCTTCTTATTTTTAACCAGTATTATTATTGCTACCATTTTACCATCTTTTAAATTGCCATTTTATTTTCTCTTTATTTTATTTTGGGTTTAGTGTTCTCCATTCTATTTTCATCGTTATATTATTGGTGGTTTCTAGTTTGCATCCATCTACAGGGAGTTGTTGCTGGAATTTGCTGGGATTAGTGGTGGTTCTATAGGAGTATTCTCATCATATAAAAAGTCTCTTCCCCTCTTCCACTTCATTCTCTCTTTTCACTCTTTTTTTTTTTTCTTTTCTCGCTTTTATTTTCCCCCCTTCTTTTTCCCAATTTCATTTTTGCACTCCTTTTTGGGTCCATACTTTTCTTTTTCTCTTTTATCTTTTTCTTTTCCTTCTGCCTTATCCCCTAATTCTCTTAATTCGGGTGGTCGCCTTTATTTGGGGTTATTAATATCGTGAATATATTTGTGTTTAGTGCCTGGTACGTGGTGCCTTGTTGTGTTGTATTTTGTGCCCTTAAATCAATGCAGCAGATCCAAGCAACAGCAATCTCCTGAGGACCATACCCTCTGCTAAGGAACAGCAGCTGTACGTGAAACCGCCCCCCACCAGCCAGAAGAGCCACCACAGCTGTGAACAGCACCCACCAGAGGAGCTGCTGCCAACTGAAGAGCAGCTGCCACCGCAACCGCCCGAAGAGCAACCACAGACCAAGGACTCACTGCCACCCAGGGAGCAGCCACTGAACGACTCAACGTCTAGATATGTCAGTGAGATCAAACATGGGTAGACAAAGAAACCCCCAAAGGAAAGAGAAGGAGGACTCTCCAGAAAAGCAGCTAAGTAATACAGAGGCATGCAACATGACAGAAAAAAAATTCAGAATAAGGGTCCTAGAGTGCATAAACCGGATGGAGGAAAAAATCGACAACCTCTGCAAGAAGCAAGAAGAAACAGATGAAAAACTCAACAACTTAAGTAAGACCCAAGAAGAAATGAAGAGTGATATAGCTGCAATAAAAAACACCATTGAAAGTATCAACAGTAGACTAGGAGAAGCGGAGGACCGAATTAGTGAATTAGAAGACAAGGAAGCAAAACACACCCAAAATGTACTGCAATTGGAGAAAAAAATTAAAAGACAGGAGGAGAGCCTAAGGGAGCTTTGGGACAACATGAAACGAAACAACATACGAATAATAGGGGTACCAGAACAACAGAAAGATGAACAAGGATTAGAAAACCTATTCGAAGAAATAATATCAGAAAACTTCCCTGAGGTGGGGAAGAAAAAAGTCACACAAGCCCAGAGAGTCCCAAACAAGGTGAACCCGAAAAGACCCACACCAAGACACATAATAATTACCATGGCAAATCTTCAGGACAAAGAGAAAATCTTACAGGCCGCAAGAGAGAGACGGAAAGTCACATACAAAGGATCTCCCATTAGATTATCAAATGATTTCTCAACAGAAACACATCAGGCCAGAAAAGAATGGACAGAAATTTACAAAGTGATGCAAAGCAAAGGACTGAATCCAAGAATACTCTATCCAGCAAGGCTATCATTCAAACTTGAAGGGGAAATAAGAAGCTTCACAGACAAAAAAGGGCTAAGGGAGTTTATCACCACTAACCCAGCAATGCAAGGAATGCTAAAGGGTCTGGTATAAAAAGAAGAAATAAAAAGCTCAGAAAGAAAACAGCCACACAAAAAAAGAAATGGCTACAAACAAGTACCTTTCAATAATAACTTTAAACGTAAACGGACTAAATGCTCCAACCAAAAGACATCAAGTGGCTGAATGGATAAAAAACATGACCCATACATCTGCTGTCTACAAGAAACCCACCTCATTAGAAGGGACTCACACAGACTGAAAGTGAAAGGATGGAAAAATATCTTTCAGGCAAATGGAAAGGAAAAGAAAGCTGGGGTAGCAATACTTATATCGGACAAAATAGACCTCAAAGTGAAGGCCATAACAAGAGATAGGGAAGGACACTTCATAATACTAAAGGGATCAATACAACAAGAAGATATAACCCTGGTAAACATATATGCACCCAATACAGGAGCACCCAGATTTACAAAAAACTCCTGGAAGATATCAAAGGAGAGATCGACAACAATACAATCATAGTAGGGGACTTTAATACACCACTGACAGCACTGGATAAGTCCTATAGACAAACAATCAGCAAAGATACAGCAATCCTAAATGACTCACTTGATCAGATGGACTTAATAGACATCTTCAGAACGCTTCACCCCAAAGCCAGGGAATATACGTTCTTCTCAAGTGCTCATGGGACATATTCAAAAATAGACCACATATTGGGTCACATGCAAAGTCTTCCGAAATTCAAGAAGATTGAAATCATACCAAGCATCTTCACAGACCACGATGGCATAATATTAGAAATAAACTACAATAAAAACAACCCAAAATACTCAAACACCTGGAAGCTGAATAGCATGCTATTAAATATTGATTGGGTTACCAATGAGATCAAAGAAGAAATTAAAAACATCCTGGAAACTAATGACAATGAAAACACAACAATCCAAAACCTATGGGACACAATGAAAGCAGTCCTGAGAGGGAAGTTTATAGCTCTACAGGCCTATCTCAAAAAACAAGAAAAAATGGTAGTAAATCATCTAACTCTACAACTCAAAGATTTAGAAAGAGAGCAACAAGAAAACCCCACAGTGAGCAGAAGGAAGGAGATAATAAAGATTAGAGCAGAAATAAATGACATAGAGACCAAAAAAACAATACAGAAAATCAATGAAACCAAGAGCTGGTTCTTTGAAAGGATAAACAAGATTGATAAACCCCTAGCCAGACTCACCAAGAAGCAAAGAGAGAGGTCTCAAATAAACAAAATCAGAAACGATAGAGGCGAAATAACAACAGACCCCACAGAAATACAAATGATTGTTAAAAAATACTATGGACAGTTCTACTTCAACAAACTAGACAACCTGGAGGAAATGGACAAATTCCTAGAAAAATACAACATTCCAAAACTCAATCAGGAAGAATCTAAAAATCTCAACAGGCCAATAACTATGGAAGAAATTGAAGCAGTCATCAAAAAGCTTCCATCAAACAAAAGCCCAGGACCAGACGGCTTCACAGGGGAGTTTTACCAAACATTCAAGGAAGAACTAAAACCTATCCTCCTCAGACTACTACAAAAAATTCAAGAGGAAGGAACACTTCCAAGCTCATTCTATGAAGCCAGCATCACCCTAATACCAAAACCAGGTAAAGACAACACAATGAAAGAGAATTACAGACCAATATCCCTCATGAACATAGATGCCAAAATCCTCAACAAAATCTTAGCAAATCGGATCCAGCAGTACATCAGAAAGATCATACACCATGACCAAGTAGGATTTATCCCAGGGATGCAAGGATGGTACAATATCCGCAAATCAATAAACGTGATACATCACATAAACAAATTGAAAGAAAAAAACCACATGGTCATATCAATTGATGCAGAAAAGGCATTTGACAAAATTCAACACCCATTTTTGATAAAAACTCTCAGCAAGGTGGGAATAGAAGGATCATACCTCAACATAATAAGAGCCATATATGAAAAACCCACAGCCAACATCATACTCAATGGACAAAAACTAACACCATTTCCTCTAAGAACAGGAACAAGACAGGGGTGCCCCCTCTCACCACTCCTGTTCAACATAGTACTGGAAGTGTTAGCCATTGCAATTAGGCAAGAAGAAGAAATAAAAGGCATCCAAATTGGAAAAGAGGAAGTAAAACTGTCCTTATTTGCTGATGACATGATATTATACATACAAAACCCTAGAGAGTCCATCAAGAAGCTACTAGACTTAATACATGAATTTGGCAATGTAGCAGGATACAAAATTAACCCCAAGAAATCTGAGGCATTTCTATACACCAATAGTGAACTTACAGAAAGAGAGATTATAAAAACAATCCCGTTTACCATCGCACCAAAAAAATTAAGCTACCTAGGAATAAACTTAACTAAAGAAGTAAAAGACCTCTACTCAGAAAACTACAGGACGTTGAAAAAAGATATAGACGAAGACATAAACAGATGGAAGAACATACCGTGTTCATGGATTGGTAGAATCAACATCATTAAAATGTCCATACTACCCAAAGCAATCTATAAATTCAACGCACTTCCCATTAAAATACCAATGGCATACTTCATAGATCTAGAACGAACTCTTCAAAAATTCATCTGGAATAAAGACCCCGAATTGCTGCAGCAATCCTGAAAAAGAACAAAGTAGGTGGGATCTCAATACCAGACATCAAGATGTATTACAAAGCCACTGTTCTCAAAACTGCCTGGTACTGGCACAAGAATAGGCATATAGATCAATGGAATAGAATAGAGAGCCCAGAAATTGGCTCGAACCAATATGCTCAATTAATATTGACAAAGGAGGCAAGAACATACCATGGAGCCAAGATAGTCTCTTCAATAAATGGTGTTGGGAAAATTGGACAGATATATGCAAGAAAATGAAACTAGACCACCAACTTACACCATATACAAAAATAAACTCAAAATGGATAAAGGACTTAAATGTACGACAGGAAACCATAAAAATTCTAGAAGAATCCAAAGGCAACAAAATCTCCGACATATGCCGAAGCAATTTCTTCACTGATACAGCTCCTAGGACACTTGAAACTAAAGAGAAAATGAACAAATGGGACTACATCAAAATAAAAAGCTTCTGCACAGCAAAAGAAACCATCAACAAAACAACGAGAAAACCCACTGTGTGGGAAAACATATTTGCCAATGTCATATCTGATAAGGGCCTAATCTCCAAAATTTATAGGGAACTCACACAACTTAACAAAAAGAAGATAAACAATCCAATCAAAAAATGGGCAAAGGACCTAAATAGACACCTTTCAAAAGAGGACATTCAGAAAGCCAAGAGACATATGAAAACATGCTCAAAGTCACTAATCATCCGAGAGATGCAAATCAAAACAACAATGAGGTACCATCTCACACCTGTCAGACTGGCTATCATCAACAAATCAACAAACGACAAGTGCTGGAGAGGATGTGGAGAAAAAGGAACACTTGTGCACTGCTGGTGGGAATGCAGACTGGTGCAGCCACTATGGAAGACAGTATGGAGTTTCCTCAAAAAGCAACAAATGGAACTCCCATTTGACCCTGTGATCCCACTTCTAGGAATATATCCCAAGAAACCAGAAACACCAATCAGAAAGGATATATGCACCCCTATGTTCATAGCAGCACAATTCACCATAGCTAAGATCTGGAAACAGCCTAAGTGCCCATCAGTAGATGAATGGATTAGAAAACTGTGGTACATCTACACGATGGAATACTACGCTGCTCTAAAAAGGAAGGAACTCTTACCATTTGTAACGGCATGGATGGAACTGGAGAGCATTATGCTAAGTGAAATAAGCCAGTCAATGAAGGAAAAATACCACATGATCTCACTTATTCATGGATAATTGAGACCATTATAAACTTTTGAACAATAATAGATACAGAGGCAGAGCTGCCTCAAACAGAGTGTCAAACTGCAACGGGAAGGCCGGGGAGGTTTCGGGGGCGGGAGGTAGGGGGGTAAGAGATCAACCAAAGGACTTGTATGCATGCATTTAAGTATAACCAATGGACATAAGACACTGGGGGATAGGGGAGGCTAGGGGACTGTCTTGGGCGGGGGGGAAAAAATGGACACATATGTAATACCCTTTGTAATAAAAAATAAAATTAAAAAAAATAAATAAATAAATGGTGTTGGAAAAATCGGACAAATATATGCAAAAAAACAAAAACAAAACTAGACCACCAACATACACCATACACAAAAATAAACTCAAAATGGATAAAGGACTTAAACATAAGATGGGAACCCATAAAAATACTAGAGGAATCTACAGGCAGCAAAATCTCAGACATATGCCGAAGCAATTTCTTCACTGATACCGCTCTTAGGTAAATGGAAACTAAAGAGAAAATAAACAAGTGGGGCTACATCAAAATAAAATGCTTTTGCACAGCCAAAGAAACCATCAACAACACAACAAGAAAGCCCACTGCATGAGAGAACACATTTGCCAATGTTATCACCAATAAGGGTTTAATCTCTAATATTTACAGAGAACTCATAAAATTTAACAAAAGGAAGATAAACAACCCAATCAAAATTTGGAAATGGACCTAAATAGATACTTTTCAAAAGAAGACAGAAGAAAGGCCAAGAGACATATGAAAATATGCTCAAAGTCACTAAGTATCTGAGAGATGCAAATCAAAACAATGAGATACCATCTCACACCTGTCAGAATGGCTATCATCAACAAATCAACAAACGACCAGTGCTGGTGAAGATGCAGAGAAAAAGGAACCCTCTTGCACTGCTGGTGGTAATGCAGACTGGTGTTGTCACTCTGGAGAACAGTATGGAGTTTCTTCAAAAAACTGAAAATGGAACTCCCATTTGACCCTGTGATCCCACTTCTAGGAATATATCCCAAGAAATCAGAAACACCAATCAGAAAGGATATATGCACCCCTATGTTCATAGCGGCACAATTCACCATAGCTAATATTTGGTAACAGCCTAAATGCCCATCAACAGATGAGTGGATTAAAAAACTGTGGTACATCTACACAAAGGAATACTACACTGCTGTAAAAAGAAAGGAACTCCTACCATTTGCAACAGCATGAATGGACCTGGAGAGCATTATGCTAAGTGAAATAAGTCAGTCAGAGAAAGATAAATATCACATGATCTCACTCATTTATGGAATACTAGAGGCCCGGTGCACAAAAATTTGTGCACTTGGGAGGAAGGGGGGGGGTCCCTCAGCCCGGCCTGTGCTCTCTAGCAGCCTGGGACCCCTCGGGAGATAACGACCTGCTGGCTTAGGCCTGCTCCCGGGTGGCAGAGGGCAGGCCCAATCCCTAGGTGCAGCCCCTGGTCAGGCTCAGAGCAGGGCCGATTGGGGAATTGGGGCGCCTCCCCTATCATGCACAGAGCAGGGCGGTTGTGATGCCACCCTCAGTCACGCTCAGAGTAGGGCTGATTGGGGGGTTGGGGCACCGCTCCCTCTCACACTCAAGGCAGGGTCGATGGGGAAGTTGCAGTGTCACCCCCTGTCATGCACAGAACAGGGCCAGTCAGGGTGATGGGGCGCTGCCCCCTGTCACTCACAGAGCAGGGCCCATCAGGGGGGTTGGGGCTCCGTACCCTGTCACGCACAGAGAGGGCTGATCAGGGGGTTGGGGAGCTCCTCCTTGTCACTCACAGAGTAGGGCCAATAGGGGAGTTGGGGCACCTCCCCCTGTCACACACAGAGCAGGGCGGATCAGGGGGTTGGGGTGCCTTACCCTGTCATGAACAGAGCAGGATCGATAGGGAGGTTGTGGCCCCACCCCCTGTCAAACACAGAGCTGCAGGGCAATCAGGGCGTTTGGGCGCTGCCCCCTGTCATGCTGATCCTGGTGCCGGGAGGCCTCGTGGCTCTGCTGATCCGGTGCTGGGAGGCATACTACCCTTTTACTATATAGGATAGAGGCCTGGTGCATGTGTGGGGGCCGGCTGCTTTGCCCTGAAGGGTTTCCTGGATCAGGGTGCTGGTCCCCACTGGGGTGCCTGGCCAGCCTGGGTGAGGGGATTATGGCTGTTTGCAGCTAGTCACACATCCTTCAGGGTGGGGGTCCCCACTGGGGTGGCTGGCCATTCTGGGTGAGGGATTGAGGGCTGTTTTCAGGCTGGCAGGTGACGGAAGCTCCCAACCACTCCTTTTTTTCTTTTTTTTTTTAAATTATGGGCCAGCTTTAGCTCTGAGGCTCCAGCTCTTAGGCCTCCGCTGCTGAAAGTAGGTATCTGGTTTCTTTCGGTTCTATAATCGAAACAATGTATAACTCCAGCTCTGAGACCCCGGCTCGCTAAAAGCAGGTTTCTGGGGTTTTGTTTAGCTTCTATATTTGCTACAATGTTTCAAACTGCAGGCTCAGAGGCCTGCAAGGCAGGCGGGGAACGTTGGTTTCCTCCGTCACTGAAGCAAGCAAGCCTTATGTTAGTTTCAAGCTGCCTGGCTGCTGGCCGCCATCTTGGCTGGCAGTTAATTTGCATATTGCCCTGATTAGCCAATGGGAAGGGTAGCAGTCATACGCTAATTACCATGTTTCTCTTTTATTAGATAGGATAATGAACAACATAAGCTGATGAACAAAAACAGATCCAGAGACAGAGAAGCTTCTATCTGACCATCAAACCTCAGAAAGAAGGTAGGGGAGGGTGGGGGTAAGGGAGAGAGATCAATCAAAGGACTTGTATGCATGCGTATAAGCCTAATCAATGGACACAGACAAGAGGGTGATGAGGGCATGAGTGGGGGGGGGGCAATTGGGAAATGAGGACACATATGTAATACCTTAATAAATAAATAAAAAAAAATCCTGACCCCATTTTACATACCCCAGTAGAGTGTGTGGGGGGGGCTGGGGGGGGGCGGCGCACGAAGAGAAAAGAGGGTGTGATAGGACTGGAAGGATGAAGAGCAGAAATGTTTGATTCATTGCCTATTTATTTTTATTAATATATTTTTTATTGATTTTAGAGAGGAAGGCAGAGGGAGAGATAGATAAAAACATCAATGATGAGAGAGAATCGATTGGCTGCCTCCTGCACACCCCCTACTGGAAATTGAGCCTGTAACCCAGGAATATGCCCTTGACTGGAATTGAACCCAGGACCCTTCAGGCCACAGGCCGTGGCTCTATCCACTGAGCCAAACCATTTAGGGCAGCCCATGGCCTAGTTAAAACTGCTTCAGTAGGATGAGCATGTGTCTTACCATGATGGTGTTACTTGATAAGGAGGATGTCTCTCCTTATGTTGGGGTAATTGGAACTGCAGCAAAGTAAAGACATACCCCTAGAGCCTGCAAGGGTTTCCATGCACATGAAGCAATTTACTTTGTGTGGCAGCTGAAGAGGGTGAGCAGAGCCTTGGAAAGACATGAGGTCTCTAAGACCAGAGGCTGGAGGGAAAGTGCGTGCCAAGCATTCCACACCATGAGTTACAATATATATATAAAACTAGTGGCCCTGTGCACAAAAATTTGTGCACTCGGGGGGCATCCCTTAGCCCAGCCTGCCCCCTCTAACAGTCTGGGAGCCCTCACAGGATGTCTTACTGATGTCCCTGTGAGGAGCGGGCCTCAGCCGAAGTCTGGCCTCCCTCTGTGGAAGGCAACTGGCCAATCAGGTAAATAGATACTTTCTGAAGGCAGCACAGACTCCTTCCTTATTTCTTTCCTCTGCGGTTGGAGAATAGGGGACTAAAAGGTGGACACAGAACTGTGGCCGGGCCTGGGGCTCTTGTAAGCAGCAGAAAGAAGGAGAGGGCTGGGGAAAGCCTAGACATGGTTTTCTTCAATTGTCCTCCCTTCCTCCGGGCCCCTCGCTCTGTTCTCCCCTTGTCGTGGTGGACGCTTGGGCCTTGGACTGACAGGAGCCCAGCGATGGTGGAGTTCAGCCTCCTCACTTCTCAGCTGAACATACAACCACCTCACATTCCAAGTGGAGCTGTTTTCAAGTGGCTACAGTGCTGGCAATTCATGCCTCCCAGCCTTTCCTCTCTAGGGTTTCCTCCTTGGATCAGTTGCAAACTTCACCAAGACATCGAAGCAACTGTGCCCTGGTACTTCTCCACTGGCCCCTGCCAGGGCCTACACCAGGAGGATACCAGCTGAGTGAGGTACTCTCCCTGCACCCAGCGCTCTCCTCCCTGTTCTACTACTGGGGGAAGGGAACAGCTCACCTTCTCTGGACCCTGCCAACCTGGCAGGCTGAGGCACAGGCCAAGTGGTTTAGCCTAGGGTGCTGGTGGCTTCGAGCCTTCTCCCCATCCCTGAAGCATGGGGTGGGGTTGCAGCAGCTCACAGCTGCCCCTGGGCACCATGCATGGAGATACCACTCTCCACTGAGCCACCGTCTGCCCAGAACCTGTGGGGGTTGGGGTAGCCTGGGGCTCCCACTGGCCCCACTGTAGCCAGACTCGGCTTGGCCGGTCACCCCCACTGCCGGAGGGCTGTGCATGCCCCATGGGCCTCATCGCTCTCATGAATCCCCGTGGTCTGGCCATCCCATCCCAGGAAGTGGCCATCCTGATTGCCATAGCTCACTCTCTGGTGCAGTTGGGCCTGCCCAGCAAGCATGTAGGCAGGAGTTGGGCCTCTGAGGAGAAGGAGGAGGGATGTGGGCCAGGGCAGAGGTGGGGAACTTGGTGGTGTAAACACAACCCGCTCCCCCCACCTTGTGCCGTGCCGGGGTCCAACCCCAGCAGGTCCAGGGGTCCCCAAAGGTGTGGACGGAGTCGGCGAAGAAGGAATGAATGGCACAGAGGCAGTGTTCAGTTCATCAGCATAGTTGGGTTCTCTTGTCAGGATCTCCAGCCAGGTTCTGTAGCCATATTCCCTCGCTAGGTTCTCCAGCCAGGTTCTGTCCAAGTTCTAGTCAGGTTCTCTTGACACGGAGGCAGCCATCGGGTGATCATCATAGCCAGGTTCCTCTAGCCAAGTTCTGGTCAGGATCTCCAGCGAAGTTCTGCTTAGGATCTCCAGCCAGGTTCTGTCTTCTAAGTTCCGTGTAAGTTCTGTCTCCTAAGTTCTGTCTCTTAAGTTCTGTCTGTAGGTTCTGAGTTCTGTGTCTCGGGTCTGTCTCTCGGTCTGCCTCTCTAGGTTCTGACTAAGTTCTGTCTCTCTCTGTCTTGTTGCATCTGTATTTATACCAGTTGATTCTAATCCTATCAATCTCTATTCCAAAGGTTAGGGCGTTTCTTATCTCCATTCCAGGAAGTAAAGATTATGTACTTAAGCATGATTGTTCATAGTTAAAGTGATTAATTACCCGCCTGGCAGTTAAGAGGTTTTATTCCCTCCCTAACTTCAGGGGAAAATCCCTACCTGGGGAAACAACCTTTCTCGGAGAGGTGACCTTGGTTAAAACACAGCGCCAAGAAGGTGAGCAAACATATTAAGAACAGTATGCCATATGTGCCAGCTCCCTTGAAACAGCAAGGATGGACCGGCTCCCACAGTGCCGGCCCCTCACTGGGCTGCATTCCCGAACCACTGGGTGCCTCTGCCCAGCACTGTGCTCTCTCAGGCCTGGGGTGGGGATGAGGGACCTGGAACTGCGGCCTGAAGTCAGCCCTCGCTGGCCTGAATCACAGTGGTTATTAGGGAGGGATGCGGGGTGCCAAATTCCGCCTCTCTCTCTTCTCTCTCTCTCTCTCTCTCTCTCTCTCTCTCTCAGGGCCCAGTGTCCGGGTGGGCGGGGCTCAGGCCCCACTCACCATTGTATTGCTGCCTGCTTTGTTGCTGCTGAGGTGGCAGCAGGGTGCTGCTGACCTGACCCAGTCCCCTGGCCAGCCTCCTGCGTCTGGACCCCAAGCAGCAGCGGAGCTTCCAGCAGCCAAAGCAGCAGCAGTAGCCAGCTGGGGGGTGGCAGCGGTGGTGGCCAGAGTCCCAGCTCCCCTCTGCCATGGCCCTGCCAGGAGCACCCGGCACAAAGTTCCCAGCATCCAGCGCCAGCGGCTGGGGACTTCTTAGGTGCCTCCTCCTCCCCACTGCCCTGGCTTCATGAATCGCAAGTTTCCCCAGAGGCAGCAGCTGCAGGACGCAGAGCAGGAGACAGGGGAGCAGGCTGAGTGCGGTTCCCGCTGGACAGAGGGCACCGGGGCAGAGGAGATCTCCCTGGCAGCAAGGGGAGTCGCCTGTGCCCTCCATCAAGCCTGAGCCAGAGCCGAGCTTGCCCACTCCCCTGTCTCCCACTCTAGGTCCTGCAGCCATCGCCTCCGCGGAAAATTGAGATTCATGAAGCGCGGACAGCTGGGAGAGCGGGGGGGGGGGCTCCAGCGCTCTAGGGTCGCCTCCTGCCTTCCTGGCCCTGGGATGGATGGCTCCCAGCGGGTGGGCGGGGCTCATGCTAAGGCAAGCAATGCTGCCGCTGATCCCCCGCCCACCCCTGGGTCGCACACAGGAATGGGCCCCATGTCTCTGGTAGGCGGGCAAAGTGATTGCTATCGCTTGCCTTGGCCCCAGCCCCCACCCACCCCTGGGTTGCACACAGGAGTGGGCCCCTGTCTCTGGTAGGCGGTGGAAGTGATCAGCACTGCTTGCCTTGGCCCAGCCACCGCCCATCCCTGGGTCGCACACAGGAGTGGGCCCCCTGTCTCTCATAGGCTGGGCAAAGCGATCAGCACTGCTTTCCTTGTCCCCAGCCCCCACCAGCCTGCAGATCACACACAGGAGTGGGCCCGTGTCTCTGGTGGTCGGGGGAGGGCTCCGGTGTAGTGATCAGCACCACTTGCCTTAGGCTCCCCGCCATGGCACACAGGGGCCTGGATGGCAGCTTGCCCTGTCCTACCCTGCCTTCAGTATGCAAATTAGCCGCCATCTTAGTTGGCAGTTAATTTGCATATCTCCCTGATTAGCCAATGGGAAGGGTAGCGGTCCTATGCCAATTACCATGTTTCTCTTTTATTTGATAGGTTATGCTAAGTGTCTGACCAAGCAATCTACTGACTGGTCGCTATGATGTGCACTGACCACCAGGGGACAGATGCTCTGACCAGCAGGTTAGCTTGCTGCTGGGGTCCAGCTGATCAGAACTGGGCAAGATGGGGCCGTCATGCCCTAGAGCCCTCCCGTGGTCCCTCCTGCAGTCCTCCCTGGCCACTGGCCTTGATCGGCCCCAATTGGGACAGGGTGAGATGGCTCTGATAGGCCCTGATTGCTGGCCAGGCAGAGGGACCCCATCTGTGCACGAATTTTGTGTACCAGACCTCTACTCTCTCTCTCTCTCTCTCTCTCTCTCTCTCTCTCTCTCTCTCTCGCTCTCTCTCTCTCTCTCTATATATATATATATATCCTATCTAATAATAGACAAACATGGTAACCATACCTCCGCTACGTTTCCAATTGGCTAATCAGGGTGATATGCAAATTAACTGCCAACCAAGATGGCGGCCAGAAGCCATGCAGCTGAAGCGAACATGAGGCTTGCTTGCTCCAGTGATGGAGGAAGCCAAGGTTCCCCGCCTGCCGCAGCCTGGTTCTGAGCTCCAGTCTAAGCAACAATGTTGCAATTATAGAAGCTAAAAACAAACCCCAAATACCTGCTTTCAGCCAGCTGGCCTTAGAGCTGGAGCCACAACAAAGTTTCAATTACAGAAGGTAAATAAATCCCAGAATTAAAAAAAAAAGAAAAAAAGGAGAGACTGGGAGCTTCAGTTGCAGGCTTGGCCCCCCCTGAAAACAGCTCTCAGCCCCTCATCCAGGCTGGCCAGGCACCCCAGTGGGGATCCCTACCCTAAAGGGGGTGCAGGCAGCCTGAAAACAGCCATCAGCCCCTCATCCAGGCTGGCCAGGCACCCCAGTGGGGACCCTCACCCTGAAGGGGGTGCAGGCAGCCTGAAAACAGCCATCAGGCCCTTACCAAGGCTGGCCAGGTACCCAAGCGGGACCCCCACCCTGATCTGGCACACCCTTCAGGGCAAACCAGCCAGCCCCGACCAATGCGCCAGGCCTCTATCCTATATAGTAAAAAAGTAATATGCAAACTGACCCTAACAGCAGAACGACTGGGAATGACTGGTCACTATGACACACTGACCACCAGGGGGTAGACGCTCAATGCAGGAGCTGCCCTCTGGTGGTCAGTAAGCTCCCACATGGAGGAGCTCTGCTCAGGCACAAGTCACGCTGATGGCTGCCAGTACAGTGGTGGTGGTGGGAGCCTCTCCTGCCTCCTCAGCAGCGCTAAGGATGTCTGATTGCAGCTTAGGTCTGCTCCCCGCTGGCAAGTGGACATCCCCTGATGGCTACCGGGCTGCCAGAGGGATGTCTGATTGCCAGCTTAGGCCCAATCCCCTGGGGAGCAGGCCTCAGCCAGCAGATGGTCATCCCCCAAGGGGTCCCAGACTGTGAGAGGGCACAGGCCAGGCTGAGGGACCTCCCCCACCCCGAGTGCACAAATTTTTGTCCACCGAGCCTCTAGTATATATATGCCTAATATGCAAATTGTCCCCTCACGAGTTTGACTGAGAGACCAGGAGTTCAAATCACTTGCTATGACGTGTGCTGACCACCAAGGAACGGTACAGAATGAAGGAAGACCTCTGCTGGCAGCCAGCAGCTGAGGAAGGGAAGCCCCAGCTGGCAGCCAGAAAGAAGGCCCCAATTGGCCCTGATCGCAGGCCAGGCCTAGGGACCCTACCCATGCATGAATTTTGTGTACCAGGCCTCTAGTTTTAAAGATAAAGAAACAAAGCTCAGAGAAGTCAAGTTGCTTTTTGATGATCACAGAGTGCTAGGGTTAGTCTGGTCCAGGCCCTTTGTTCTGACCTCCGTCTTGTATGGCCTCCTGAAATAGTATTATGATCACCACTACTTTACCAATGGAGAATGGTTAAGTGGCTTGTTCAAGGTCAAACAGCTATTAAAGAGGAGGCCCAACTGAGTCCTAGTTTTCCTGTCTTCCCTGGGGCAGACAATATTGTAGAATGGTTAAGGACACAGGCTGTTAGGTTTCTCACTGTCCAATAAGGGAGTTACAAATGTGAAAAGAATGGTTTTGGACTAGAAATGAAGGTATTGGTATGAACTCATATATAAATGTATATATAGCCACACACAGTTATAGAAATGAACATCTATGTACATCTCTCTCTTCACATACACATGAGCACACACACATAGTTCCTAAGTTCCTACTTCTTTCCGCCTAGAGAGCCAGTGTGAAGCAGCATGAGCTCATCTCACTCCAGATTATGGTTTCTAAATGCCATTCTTCACAAAAAAGGAACAGTGATCTTTGGAGAAATGGTTGCTGCTAGGGATGGAACAGGAGGGTACAAGATGAACCTGAAATAGCTTATTGTGCCAATCAGTATGGAACTGCTCTAAAAATAATGGGAACATATAAAAAAGACAGAGAAGACAGGTTTAAGGGCCTCCCAATAGGCAAATTGAAAACAATTTGAACATCAAAATACAAAATAGTAGAAAGACATCATAATCCATTGAATAAATAGAAACCCATGAGACCATGCTGGTATAAATACATAAATTAATTGCTTGAAAGTTGAGAAGGACTGGAATATTTACAGAGCTTCAAAGTATCTCCCAGGAACTACTTATTAGTTATGTAGGGTAAATAAAGAGTGAATAGATATGGCTGACACCATTTTAATGAAGTGATCAAAGTGAAGATCACCAAAAATGAGACAAGTGTGTGTGCCTCCAACAGCATGCAGTGTGAAGAGCTTGGCCTCACTCCTACGATATTCCTACCAAAGGGGCAAAGCCTGAATCTAATTATGAGGAAATACCATACCCCCCAAATGAGGGACCTCTACAAAACATCTGGCTTCTAATTTTCAAAAGTGTCAAGGTCTTCAAAGATAAAGAAATGTTTTCAGATTAAAGGAGACCAATGAGAAGTGACAAGTAAACACAATAAATGATTTTGAAATGCAGCCTTCACTCCCAGGGGCATTAACAGCTAAATCTGTAAAACCCGAATGGGGTGTGAGGCTTAGAGGAAGTAAATCCTGAGTGTCAAATTCCTGATTTTGATTATTGTATTATGGCTTTGTAGGAGAATGTCTGGTTTGTCAAATGCTTCAGGAAAAAATGTCTTTGTATTGTACTTGCAACTATTTTTACATTTGATAGTTTTCAAAGTAAAAAGTTATCTCCCACAAGAATAAAAACCTCAAAACAGAAACAACATTAAAGGCAGAACAGGTGCTGCAGACAGGCAAGTAGATGATTAAAAATGTAGGCTGTGTCTGAATCCAACTTTATTACTTACTACCAAGTGAACTTAGGCCTAACTTATCTGTGACTTACTGTTTTAGTCTACAAAATAAAAGCAGCTGCATAGGATTCTTGTGCATTTAAAAATGCTGGTAACCATAAAGTACTTAACACCATGAGGCCTATAATCAGGGAGTAATACTATTTGCTGTTTCTATTACATGGCAGCCAACCATAGGATTAGCTGGGATCCATTTCCACCTTAGGGCGTATGCCAGGATATAGACCTCTTATGACTTGTTCAACTAGAAATATAATTCAGCTAGAAAACATTTGCTATATGTCCCACCCTATTATTAAGACAGATAGCAGCAGGTGTCATAGACTGAGAAAGTTTAAAATAACACAAATACGTTTATAATCTTTGGATATACACTTAGGTTTGATGTGAGGCCCAATGGGAATTAGATTTTGTTTTTTTTTTACTATATGAAATCATTATATTGGGCCAAAATATTATGTTAGGAATAATCTAAGCATTATTATGAAGAAAAAGTAATCACCACATTGACAAGGTGTTTCTTAAACAGTTTAAAAATATACATGTATGTCTTCTCTTCCAATCTGGATGCCTTTTATTTCTTCTTCTTGACTGATCGCGGTGGCTAGCACTTCCAGTACTATATCAAACAGGAGTGGTGAAATGATACTGTACATAGAAAATCCCAAAGACTCCATCAAAAAAGACATAATAAATGAATTCGACAATGTAGCAGGAGTCTATGGCTTTTTTATACACCAATAATGAACTCACAGAAAGAGAAACTAAAAAAAAATCCCATTTACCAAAATTTACAGAGAACTCATTGAATAAGATACCTAGGAATAAACTTAACTTAGGAGGTAAAAGACCTCTACTCTGAAAACTACAGGACATTCAAAAAAAGAGATAGACGAAGACATAAACAAATGGAAGACCATACCATGTTCATGGATTGGTAGAACCAACATCATTAAAGTGTCCATACTGAGAAACCAAGATGGTGGCATAGGTAAACACCTGAAATTGATGCCTCCCACAACAAATTAAAAAATATAACTAAAAGACAAAACAGACATCATCCAGAACCACAGGAAGGCTGGCTGAGTGGAAATTCTACAACTAGAAGGAAAGAGAAAAGCACACTGAGACTCAGAGGAGGTGCGGAAGTGCAGAGGTACGGAGGCGCACGTGGCAAGGGCTGGCAACTGAGGACCCGGCTGTCTTTTTGAATCGAGAGGGAGTCACAAGCCCCTGACTGCTCTGAACTCCAGTTCTGGGTGAATCTCTGGGGACCCAGGCTCATACAGGGAGAAACTGGACTGTCTGGCAGCAGGCAGAACTTGGAACTCGAGGGCGGCTTTCTCTCAAATGTGCTTGCAGTGATTACTGGGACACTGAGACCTGGGGCCCCTCAGGGTAGGGCTAAGGATCAGCCATAGCTGCTTACTCTGCCCTGTTGATTCCCTGAGACCCTGCCACACCCAAGCTGTGGCAGAAGCTTTTGCATATGAATGCCCTGGCCATTTGCAATCTGAAAATTACCTAACAAACTGCAGCTGGGCTAGACAGATCCAGAACTTCCAAGAGAAGACCCAAAGCCCCACAGCAGCTTGCATTGCTTCACAGCTGGGCCTCATTTGGGCACCTCCAAACCCCAAACAAGGAAGGGGAATCTGCAGATCTCCTCGTAGCTCCTGCTGCGTAGCCTCAGGCAGAGGCTAAATTAGCACCTCCTTAGATCCAAGAGCCAGTGTATCCAGTAGTCAGAGCGGGACCATCCAGTTTGCAGCTCTGTGGAACCATAAAGGACAGACTCAGGGGGCAGACTCAGTGAGCACCAAAGCTCCACTGAAGCAAGTCTTGCCTCATAAGGTTGTCTTCAGCACAGAAGTTCCCCCACCGTAGACACAGCTAATTCTCATAGCCAATTGGCCTGAAGGTCAATTCCTCCCAGTGATACCTACAACAATCAAGGTTTAACTACAACAAGACTGTGCACAAAGCCCACAAAGGGGTGCACCAAGAGTGTCCACCTCAGGTACCTGGGGAGGCTGAGCCACTGGGCCCTATAGGACACCTAGCAAATAAAGCCACTCTATCAACACAGGGAAGCAGCCAAAATGCGGAGACAAAGAAACAGGTCACAAATGACAGAAATGGAGGAAAGCAAATGACTGGATATAGAGTTCAAAACCACAGTTTTAAGGTTTTTTAAGAACTTTCTAGAAACCACCGATAAATTTAGTAAAACCCTCAAAAAGACTGGTGAGACCACCAATAAATGTAGTGAGGCCCTCAAGGTTATGAAAAAGGACCAACTAGAAATTAAGCATAAAGGATATTATGCAGAGTTCCAACAGCAGACTAGGGGATCGCAATAATCAAGTCAACAATTTGAAATGTGAAGAAGCAAAAAACACCCAACTGGAAAAGCAAAATGAAAAAAGAATCCAAAAATATTAAGATAGTATAAGGAGCCTCTGGGACAGCTTCAAGCGTACCAACATCAGCATTATAGGGGTGCCAGAAGAAGAGAGAGAGCAAGATATTGAAAACCTATTTGAAGAAATCATGACAGAAAACTTCCCTTCCCTGGTGAAAGAAATAGACTTACAACTCCAGGAAATGCAGAGAACCCCAAACAAAAGGAATCCAAAGAGGACCACACCAAGACACATCATAATTAAAATTCAAAAAGACAAAGAAAGAATTGTAAAAGCAGCAAGAGAAAGAAACTCAGTTACCTACAAGAGAGTACCCATATGACTGTCAGCTGATTTCTCAACAGAAACTTTGCAGGCCAGAAGGGAGTGGCAAGAAATATTCAAAGTGATGAATGCCAAGAACCTACACCAAGATTACTTTACCCAGAAAAGCTATCATTCAGAATTGAAGGTCAGATGAAGAGCTTCACAGATAAGGAAAAGCTAAAGGAGTTCATCACCACCAAACCAGTATTATATGAAATGCTGAAAGGTATCGTTTAAGAAGAGGAAGAAGAAGAAAAAGATAAAGATACAAATTATGAACAACAAATACACATCTATCAACACGTGAATCTAAAAATCAAGTGAATAAATAATCTGATGAACAGAATAAACTGGTGATTATAATAGAATCAGGGGCATAGAAAGAGAGTGGACTGACTATTCTCGGGGGGGCGGGGAAGGGGTGTGGGAGATGCGGGAAGAGACTGGACAAAAATCGTGCACCGGTGAATGAGGACAGTGTGGGGAGGGTCCAGGCGGAGGGTGGGGTGGGAATCAGGTGGAGACGAGCTGGGGGGTGCGGGGGGGGGGAAGAGGAACAACTGTAATAAACTGAACAATAAAGATTTAGTTTTAAAAAAAGTGTCCATACTACCCAAACCAATCTAGAGATTCAATGCAATCCCCATTAAAATATCAATGGCATATTTCAAAGATCTAGAACAAACT
This sequence comes from Myotis pilosus, assembly GCA_036010255.1. Lineage (NCBI taxonomy): Eukaryota > Metazoa > Chordata > Mammalia > Chiroptera > Vespertilionidae > Myotis > Myotis pilosus. The sequence goes on along the minus strand of JASKON010000002.1, from coordinate 111,608,210 downwards.
CTCCAAAAATTCATATGGAATAAAAAAAGACCCAGAATAGCCACAGCAATCCTGAGAAATAAGAACAAAGTTGGAGGGATCCCAATACCAGATATCAAGCTATATTACCAAGCCACAGTTCTCAAAACTGCCTGGTACTGACACAAGAACAGACATATAGACCAATGGAACAGAACAGAGAACCCAGAAATTGATCCAAGCCATTATGTGGAATTAATATTTGACAAAGGAGGCAAGAGCATACAATGGAATCAAGACAGTCTCTTCAATAAGTGGTGCTGGGAAATTTTGTCAGATACATGCAAAAAAAATGAAACTAGATCACCAACTTACACCATACACAAAAACAAACTCAAAATGGCTAAAGGACTTAAATGTAAGTTGAGAAATAAAAAAAAATCCCACAATATTCCATAGGCAGCAAAATAGCAGACATATGCCATAGCAATGTCTTTATCAACACCACTCCTAGGGCAGGGGTGGGCAACCCCTGGCATGTGTGCCAAACATGGCACGCCAGTAACTTTTGCTGGCACGCAAAACCATCTCTTATAATCTTCCATTTACAATTTTTTTCTTAATATCGCCTTTTTTATTTTTCAGATAAATTCAGTGTAGGTGCATCTTAGATAAATAAATAATTTTACATAACAAGTTATCTTAAAGACCATAGATATGGATTGCCAAGAGAGGAAGAACAATTTCTATGCCTCTGCCTTAACTCTCCCTGCCTTCCTAGATCCGACCAGTGTTTTGGTTTCATCCACATATGCTTCTGAATCTTTGTTCTCAGTGATGAATTTTGTTAAGTCTCATAATAGGAGTAGCCTGACCGATGAAAGTAGTAGATTGTGCATATCTCTGAAGGTCACGAAATATAAACCTGATGTAAAATCTCTGTCATCAGTGATGCAGCAGCAAAAGTCCCACTGATAATATCAAACGGAGTCATAAAGTTTTCTGCCGGACTATCAGTGTACATGTATACATTAAAAAATAAATGTGTTTTTCATCATCATATACTGTGTTTTTGTCACTCGAATGAATTTTATTATTTCTTCAAGGTTCTTCACATACATACAACTTAAGAGATACCAAGTAGGCGTAACATGTTCTCAAAAAATTAGGGTTGGCACGCAGAAGAATTTTGAGTCAGAGATTTTGCTGGTTTTGTCACGCACTCACAAAAAGGTGGACCACCCCTGACCTAGGACAATGGAGACTAAGGAGAAAATAAACAAATGGGACTACATCAAAATAAAAAGCTTCTGCACAGCAAAAGAAACCATCAACAAAACCACAAGCCCACTGCATGGGAGAACATATTTGCCAATGCTATTTCAGATAAGGGTTTAATCTCCAAAATTTACTGAGAACTTATACAACTTAACAAAAGGAAGATAACAATCCAAGCCAAAAATTGGGAAAGGACCTAAATAGACACTTTTCAAAAGAGGACATACAGAAGGCCAAGAGACATATGAAAACCTGCTCAAAGTCACTAATCATCAGAGAGATGCAAATCAAAACAACAATGACATACCATCTCACATCTGTCAGAATGGCTATGATCAACAAATCAACAAATGACTAGTGTGGCAAGGATGTGGAGTAAAAGGAACCCTCGTGCACTGCTAGTGGGAATGCAGACTGGTGCAGCCACTGTGGAAGACAGTATGGAGTTTCCTCAAAAAGTTAAAATGGAACTCCCATTTTTACTGGGAATTACTCCCAGTAATTCCACTTCTAGGACTATATCCCAAGAGTCCAGAAACACCAATCAGAAAGGATATATGCACCCCTATGTTCATAGCAGCACAATTTACAATAGCTAAGATTTGGAAACAACCTAAGTGCCCACCATTAAGCAAATGAGTGGCTTAAAAAACCGTGATACATCTACACAATGGAGTACTATGCCACTATAAAAAAGAAGGAACTTTTACCATTCGCAACAGCATGGATGGAACTGGAGAGCATTATGCTAAGTGAAATAAGCCAGTCAGAAAAAGATAAATATCACATGATCACGCATATGTTGGATATAATGGTCAACATAAACTGATGAACAAGAATAGATCCAGAGACAAATGGTAGGGGAGGTGGGGAGGGGGGTTAGAGAGCAACCAAAGGACTTGTATGCATGCTTATTAGCATAACCAATGGACACAGACACTGGGGTGGTGGGGGCTTGCCCAGGGTGGGAATGGCAGAGGTGGGGGGTGTCAATCATGGAAAAAGGAGACATATGTGAAACTTTAGACAATAAAATTTTATTAGCCCACTAATAAAGGATTAAAGTATATCTATTACCCAAAGTGGCTAATTACATTTAAAATGGACATTTAAAAATTGAAATGCAAACAATGTTGAAAAGGAAATACGGGTTGCAGTTTGATGTTAACTCTCTGAATTTATTCCTTTTCTTCCATTTGGATACTTTCTATCAGGCTACAATAAAAGAGTTGAGTTGGGGGGGGGGGCGAGCAGGGAATAAGGCTAATATTTTTCAAGTTATCGCTTGATGTATATTTTTTGGGTCCATCTCCACTAATGAAATTCAGTCTTAAATACCTGTGTTTTCTTCCAGTTATCTTGGGTTGACACCTGAGCAGATGGCTCTGACAAATCCTCTGCACTCATTTGGCAGTCTTTTAACATGTTGTTTTAAAATATTTTAAAGGTTCACAGTGACCATTGCTGACATGACAAAGTGGCCTCCACTCCAGCTCATGGAAAACTCATGGAAAACCTTGGAAAATTCCAGTTGATCTAAATTCTAAACTTGACCCTGGGGTGCCCACTCAAATATACCCCTGTCCCAAACTAAAGAGCCACACTGGCTTTTTATTTTTTTCTTGAAAGACACAGAAATTTTGATGCACCTTTAAGATTCCATTTATATCAGTGACATAATGTTGTCAGCTGTTTGAGGGAAGAAAGAAGAGCAGGCAGCAACTAGTATTATGTCATTAAGTGTCCAAGAATCAATTACATCCTTGCTAAAACAAAAGGCAATTTTCCCTTTTAAACTTCACAGATGTATGACCTGGCAAATTTTTGTTGAATTGTTATTTTAATTAACAATTGAAAAACACAATATAATGTAAATGTAATTAACTGTTTACTGACTATTACAAGCTCAGGTCATAGCAAACACTTTACTCTCAAGGATATAAACTACTAAAAAAGTATTTTAATCAACACTTTCATATTCAGTCACTGGTGTGGCGCTATTTTGGTCCTTCACAATTAAGCCACTGGAAATTTCCAAGCTGATCTGGATTTATAAAAAGCATCTTGTGGAAATCTTTCAGTATCTTTTCTTAAAATACCCAGCTCAGAGTTCATTAATTCTCCATTTCTGGAAAATGTGTCAGCAAGTTTCTGGCCTTTTTCCCACCTCCTAGTTCCCCTCCCCAGCCATTTTTGACCTTGTTCATTCATTAATTATTTTATATCAATGTAGACTCATATTCTTTAAATATATTTTATTGATTTTTTACAGAGAGGAAGGGAGAGGGATAGAGAGTTAGGAACATTGATGAGAGAGAAACATCGATCAGCTGCCTCCTGCACACCCCCTACTGAGGATGTGCCCGCAACCCAGATACATGCCCTTGACAGGAATCGAACCTGGGACCCTTCAGTCCGTAGGCAGACGCTCTATCCACTGAGCCACACTGGTCAGGGCAAGACTCATATTCTTAATATTTTCTAAACATACACACACATGCAACATGCATGAGAACCTATTTTCGCTCCAGGTCAATTAGACATTTTATGATCATATGGATAGCCTGTTTGAAGGAAGCTAATAATTTAGATAATAAGCAATACTATGCTGGAAAAAGCACTAGAAATGGAAATTATTACTTATTATAAGATTTAACACTTATAGGGTATTTATTATGTGTAAGACACTGTTTTAAGTACTGTATACTCTGTCTACATATTAACTCATTTAATCCTCACAATGACCCTCTGAGGTAGTTTCTATTATAATCATCAATTTACAGAAGATAGAAGGGAGGTGCCAAGAGGTTGAGTAATTAGACCATGTCTATAGAACTTGTAAGTGATGGAGTTGGGAGTCCAACCCATGCAGCTGATCTGGAGCTCATGCCTCCAGCCGCTGCAGTCTACCAGTATCTACAAAACATGATGACTGCTAATCCAAGGTTAGACTAATTTTTTCAAATCCATAAAAATGAAGAGAGATTGGAAAAGTAATTTCTTCGTATCCTGATAGACAATCAACACTGGAGAGTGTTCCCTTTGCTTACTCTGTACCAGGCTAAAGCATGAAGTAGTTAACTACCTGGAAAATATACATGGAAATGATGGCAAAACTTATGCTTGTGTAATACATTCATGCACATAACAGATTATTGAAGTCATCCTTACCTTCTTATGTGGTTGCAGATTCTAAGTAAGAAAAGGAACCACCATATTTTGCTGCGTAACTAATATTATTTTTTAAAGTTAGATATTTAAGCTACTATTTAGGTATTGAAAAATATTCTCAGATCTCCTTCCTATTGCATTAGGCATTTTGTGTAAGGAGTAAATTGTTCCTAATAATTATTGTGTCAGGTACTTATTACTTATACCCTCTCCTTTTACAAAATAGGAATTGAAGCAACTTATAGTAGAAGGTCAAGTAGTTGAACAAGGACAAGTGGTGTATGATGAAAAAGGAGATGGGATGGGGTGAAGGGCAGGTAGAGGAAAATTATGGTTTTAGAAACATAGGACTGGACATAAGTACCACAACTGAACCCATCATTTTGTGATTAACTAGTATAAAGCAATGGCACAGCACTAGTGGAATGTGTCAGGCTTCTGCTATTTTATCTTCTATCCTTGTTCCATGCCTGGCTATGGGAACTTAATACTGATACTTCTCTTGGACATGTCTGCTGAGGCTCCTTTCCCCAGGGTCTCTTAGCTGGCTTTCAGCTCATCTCATAGATGACACAGCTTGATATTGGCTTGAGAAACTACCTCTCTCAAAAGATCTGGGGTAGAATTAATGAAAGCACTTGGAAAGTTACAAGGATTTGTTATTATTAATGGGACATTTAAACCAGTAATACCTTTAAACCCAGAACTGAATAAAATGGTAACTCAGGCAGCTGTGTAGAATGTGAGCATGTTTGGATGATGTTTGGGTGAGGGCCTACTTGGGACTTTATACTCTTACCATGCATGAAGAAAGCTTTGTCTGGCACTAGGAAGATGGAGGGAAGGCAGAAAAAGGTGAAGACAAAAAAGCTGAGCCTATTTGCAAGGAGATGAGTAGAGAGAGACTTCCTGTGACCTTTTTGACCACAGCTAGGCAGTTATCTTTACAAACACTTATTTAGTGCCTGCTACATGCCAGCGCTGTGTTGGATGCCAGAAGTGCCATATGACCCAGACATATACCTGTCCCCAGCAAGTTGAAGGTCTAGTGGATGACACCAGAGGCAGCTGCTTCCATGGCTATCTACACCCAAATACCCATGTTCAGTGGGAGACAGGTGGAGGTCTTGGAGGAAAAGTGCACAGCTGATGGAAATCACCCCTGTGGAGGGAGAGCAGAGTGTGGGTCCTGGTCATCAGGGAGAGCAGAGAATGAAACCTCTGCAGGAATCCATGGTGGCAGCTAAGCCCAAGCCAAAGCCAGAGTCACACATGACCTGTGTCCATGCCTGGCTAGTGCAGACCCTGAGTCAGAGGTCATCTCCTCCACATCTGTCATTTACAGATGAGGGAACTAAGGCCCACAGGTATATGGTTCACTGGGTAGTGAGAGGCAGAGCTAGAAATAGAAACTAGATGCTGTGATGCCCTATCCCTGCCACACTGGGGCTGAGCCACAAGGGGGTTGGCAGCTATGAAGATGAGGATACACCCAGGATGGGGCATTTTTAGTCTATAAGTCATTACTCTTCAGGGTTAATGAGTTTATCAGAACCCTTGGAAAACAGAGTTGGAAAGAGGATGAAGAGAGATGATCAGTAGGCACCAGGGATTGGGAAGAGCAGGTTGTGGCCACTAAAATCAAGCTTCGCTGACTCACAGTGTGACTTGTCTCACACTGCCATGACCCCCACATGTGCCATCAGGTTTCATCACTTAGGCTGACAGGATAAAGCCCTCTTCTGATAAAGACCAGACAGAAGTGAGTCCTGAGTTTCAGGGAAGTTTTGATTGTTCAGTACCCTCACATATCCCTCTTCTCCAGAGAGGTAGGTCCCAAAGGTGCACAAAAGCTCGACACCACTCAGTGATGTTCACAGACACAGAAAAGGCAGGCTTGAGAGCTCCAGCTGCCTACCTGGGTGTGGCCTTCTGGGGAAGTACCCTGCTCACTGGCATCAGCTGTGAGCAGCATTGCTAGCCACTAACACACCTGGTCCACTGGTGCATCTGCCCAGCCACAGTCCAGGTAGGGATGGTCATGTGACCCAGTTGGGCCAAGCAGAAGTCTGTTGGGTAGGGATTCTAGGAGATTTTCTCTCCTGGTTTGAAAAATGGGATGCATGTGACTGATTCAAGACTGCGTATGCTTTCTTCCCTCTTCTTACTTCCTAGAACACGGATCTGGGGAGTCTCTTATTACCATGCCAAGGATAATGGACAGAGCCTGAGACATTGTTGTCATCATCATCTTTCTGCAGCAGTTCTGAGCTCCATCCTCCATATTTTTTGACATGTGAGACAGAAAGACCAGATTTATTTATGCTGCACAGATGTTATTTTCCTGGTTTGATAATAAGCAACTACCCCAGATTCAAGGCTTTTCATAACCCGATACCACAAAAATTTCCTGTCTCACCTCTTACTACCTTCCTCCCTTCTCCAAACCCCCTTTCTCCAATTCAAAAGTCATGGTGCTGAGAAGGCTTCCCTAGAAGAAGTGGCTGCACTCCTGCTCTGTGCTCCAGCCTATTCTTATCACTACACAGTGCACAGAATAATGCATTATGGTTGGTTTGCTCAGATCCTTTCAATTGTCTTTTAACTTGATTCCCAGCCTCCACCTTTGTCCCCTATAGCATTTTTTCCCAGGACAGCAGGCAAAGGATTTCTTTAAAATACCAGTGAAAGCAAATCTCCCTTCTTGGCAAACCCTGCAGTGACTCCTTAGCTTTTTCAAAGTAAAAAGGAAAGTCCTTATGATGTCCTGAAAAGCCCTATATGACCTTCGCATCACCATTCTTTCTCCAACCTCAGCCCTACTCTCTCCTTTGGCCACATCAGCTACTTGATGTTACTCCAATGTGACAAGCAAATTCTCATCTTACAGTGTTTGCATATGTTGTTCCCTCTACTAAAATTCTTTTCCTCTTTCCTCTCCCTCAAGTTTCATTAAGACTACTTGGACAACCCTAATTCAAATTGCATCTCAACCCCTTCTCCTAACCATCTCCTTACTCTGCTTAACAATAACCCTTGGGCTAGCATTTCTAAATCTAACTGGACTAGATCAAAGGACTCAGTCTTGATGACTTTTCTCCTGATTGTATGGAAGGGTCTATAGTTCTGTAACATCTGCAAAGAATCCTCCTCTTTTCAACTATGCCTGGTCTCAGCACCCTCCATGACCTCTCCATACCAAGCTCTCCCAGACTGACCTCCATCTTTTCATGCCTTCTGGGATTCATCCTAACCAAGCTCATGGTCTACACCATGAACCCCTTCCAACCTCTCTTCCAGGATCATGCTAACCCTTCCCCTGTCACTAAGCACTGCCCTTGGCTACAGTTCTGAACCCTGTTTTCATTCAGCTTTGGTTCCTGTGCCTCTCTGTCAACCTTTCCCATCCTTCACCTGTAGTAAACAACTTCTACTGGCTTCCCCTTGGCCCTTATCAAGATCCCTTTTAAAACATATATTTCAATCTTGTCTTTTAATAAAATATTTTATATATTTCATATTATAAACATCCTATTTTGAATGTCTTTTCTTTACTACCTGACTGTCTCATAAGAAACTTGAGGATAGAATGTGTGGCTGATGTGTCTTTTCTTTTCTTTTTTCTTTTTGTCTAAAGTTTTACATATGTCTCCTTTTTCCCCAATTGACCCCCGCCCCCCAGTATTTCCCACCCTGGGCAAGCTCCCACCGCCCCAGTGTCTGTGTCCATTGGTTATGCTAATAAGCATGCATACAAGTCCTTTGGTTGCTCTCTAACCCCCCTCCCCACCTCCCCTACCATTTGTCTCTGGATCTATTCTTGTTCATCAGTTTATGTTGACCATTATCCCAAATATGAGTGAGATCATGTGATATTTATCTTTTTCTGACTGGCTTATTTCACTTAGCATAATGCTCTCCAGTTCCATCCATGCTGTTGCGAATGGTAAAAGTTCCTTCTTTTTTATAGTGGCATAGTACTCCATTGTGTAGATGTATCACAGTTTTTTAAGCCACTCATTTGCTTAATGGTGGGCACTTAGGTTGTTTCCAAATCTTAGCTATTGTAAATTGTGCTGCTATGAACATAGGGGTGCATATATCCTTTCTGATTGGTGTTTCTGGACTCTTGGGATATAGTCCTAGAAGTGGAATTACTGGGAGTAATTCCCAGTAAAAATGGGAGTTCCATTTTAACTTTTTGAGGAAACTCCATACTGTCTTCCACAGTGGCTGCACCAGTCTGCATTCCCACTAGCAGTGCACGAGGGTTCCTTTTACTCCACATCCTTGCCACACTAGTCATTTGTTGATTTGTTGATCATAGCCATTCTGACAGATGTGAGATGGTATGTCATTGTTGTTTTGATTTGCATCTCTCTGATGATTAGTGACTTTGAGCAGGTTTTCATATGTCTCTTGGCCTTCTGTATGTCCTCTTTTGAAAAGTGTCTATTTAGGTCCTTTCCCAATTTTTGGCTTGGATTGTTATCTTCCTTTTGTTAAGTTGTATAAGTTCTCAGTAAATTTTGGAGATTAAACCCTTATCTGAAATAGCATTGGCAAATATGTTCTCCCATGCAGTGGGCTTGTGGTTTTGTTGATGGTTTCTTTTGCTGTGCAGAAGCTTTTTATTTTGATGTAGTCCCATTTGTTTATTTTCTCCTTAGTTTCCATTGCCCTAGGAGCGGTGTTGGCATATGTCTGCTATTTTGCTGCCTATGGAATGTTGTGGGATTTTTATGATTTCTCAGCTTAGATTTAAGTCCTTTAGCCATTTTGAGTTTGTTTTTGTGTATGGTATAAGTTGATGATCTAGTTTCATTTTTTTTGCATGTATCTGACAAAATTTCCCAGCACCATTTATTGAAGAGACTGTCTTGATTCCATTGTATGCTCTTGCCTCCTTTGTCAAATATTAATTCCACATAATGACGGGTCAATTTCTGGGTTCTCTGTTCCGTCTATATGTCTGTTCTTGTGTCAGTACTAGGCAGTTTTGAGAACTGTGGCTTGGTAATATAGCTTGATATCTGGTATTGGGATCCCTCCAACTTTGTTCTTATTTCTCAGGATTGCTGTGGCTATTCTGGGTCTTTTTTATCCATATGAATTTTTGGAGTTTGTTCTAGATCTTTGAAATATGCCATTGGTATTTTAATGGGGATTGCATTGAATCTATAGATTGGTTTGGATAGTATGAACACTTTAATGATGTTGATTCTACCAATCCATGAACATGGTATGTTCTTCCGTTTGTTTATGTCTTCATCTATCTCTTTTTTGAATGTCCTGTAGTTTTCAGAGTAGAGATCTTTTACCTCCTTAGTTAAATTTATTCCTTGGTATCTTAATTTTTTTGATTCAATGGTAAATGGGAATTATTTTAGTTTCTATTTCTGTGAGTTCATTGTTGGTATATAAAGAAGACATAGATTTCTGGGTGTTAATTTTTATCCTGTTATATTGTCAAATTCATTTATTAGGTCTACTATTTTTTGATGGGCTCTTTGATGTTTTCCATGTACAGTATCATGGCATCTGAGAACAAAGACAGTTTTATTTCTCCTTTTCCAATTTGGGTGCCTTTTATTCCTTCTTCTTGTCTGATCACTATGGCTAACACTTCCAATACTATATGAAACAGGAGTGGTGAAAGTAGGCATCCTTGTATTGTTCCTGTTCTTAGGGTAAATGAGTTTAGTTTTTGCCCATTGAGTATGATGTTTGCTTTAGGTTTGGCATAGAAGGCTTTTATGATGTTGGGGTATGATCCCTTTATTTCCACTTTGCTGAGAGTTTTTATCAGGAAAGGGTGTTGGATTTTGTCAAATATTTTTTCTGCATCGATTGATATGATTATGTGATTTTTGTCTTTTAATTTGTTTATGTGATGTATCACAGTACCATTCTTGCATCCCTGGAATAAATCCCACTTGGTCATTGTGTATGATCTTTCTAATGTAATGCTAGATATGATTTGCTAGAATTTTGTTGAGGATTTTAACATCTATGTTCATCAAGGATATTGGCCTGTAGTTCTCTTTTTTTCAGTGTTTTTATCTGGTTTTGGGATTAGGGTAATGCTGGCTTCATAGAAAGAGCTTGGAAGTGTGCCTTCCTCTTAAATTTTTTGGAATAGTCTAAGGAGGATAGGTTTTAGTTGTTCTTTGAATGCTTGGTAGAATTCTCATGTAAAGCCATCTGGACCAGGGCTTTTGTTTCCTGGAAAATTTTTGATCACTGCTTCAATTTCTTAGTTAGTTATTGGACTATTTAGGTTTTTTGATTCTTCCTGATTGAGTTTTGGGAGGTTGTATTTTTCTAAGTGTATGACCATTTTGTCTAGGTTCTCCATTTTAGTGGAATAGAGTTGTTCATATATTTTTTCATAATCCTTTGCATTTTTATGGAATGAGTTATTACTTTACCTCTTTCATTTCTGATTTTGTTTATTTGGGTCCTCTCTCTTTGCTTCTTGGTGAGCCTGGCTAGAGGTTCATCAATCTTGTTTGTCCTTTCAAAGAACCAGCTCTTGGTTCTGTTGATCTTTTATATTGTTTTATTGTTCTCTATATCATTTATTTCTGCTCTGAACTTCATTATTTCCTTCCTTCTGCTCACTCTGGGCTTTTCTTGTTGTTCTCTTTCTAACTCTTTGACTTGTAGGATTAGATAATTTATTACCATTTTTTCTTGTTTTTTTGAGGTAGGCCTATAGAGCTATGAACTTCCCTCTCAAGACTGAATTACTGTGTCCCCTAGATTTTGGATTGTTCTGTTTTCATTGTCGTTTGTTGCCAGGATGCTTTTTATTTCTTCTTTGATCTCTTTGGAAACCCAATATATATATAAAAAATCAATAAATCAATAATATATATGTATATATATACATATATATGTATATATATATATATACATATATATATTATTGATTTTTTACAGAGATGAAGGGAGAGAGATAGAGAGTTAGAAACATCGATGAGAGAGAAACATCAATCAGCTGCCTCCTGCACACTTCCCACTGGGGATACGCCTGCAACCCAGGCACATGCCCTTGACCGGAATCGAACCTGGAACCTTTCAGTCCACAGGCCGAGGTTCTATCCACTGAGTCAAACCCGTTTTGGCCCAATCAATGTTTAATGGCATGCTATTTAGCCTCAAAGTGTTTGATATTTTTCATTGTATTTATTGTAGTTGATTTCTAATTTTATGCCATTGTGATCTGAGAAGATGCTTGATATGATTTCTATCTTCTTGAACTTGAAGAGACTTTGCCTGTGCACCAATATGTGGTCTATCTTTGAAAATTACCTTGTGCACTTGAGAAGAAAGTATATTCTGTGGCTTTGGGGTGGAATGTACTGAAGATGTCAATTAATTCCATCTGATCTAGTGAGTCATTTAGGATTGATGTTTCTTTGCTGATTTTTTGTTTAGAGGATTTAGCCAGTGACCTTAGTGGGGTATTAAAGTCCCTTATTATGACTGTATTGCTGTCGATCTCTCCCATGATATCTTCCAGAAGTATTATTATGTATTTGGGTGCTCCTGTGTTGGGTGCATATATGTTTACCAGCTATATCTTCTTGTTGAATTGCTCCCTTTAGTATTATGAAGTGGCCTTCCTTATCTCTTGTTTTGGCATTCAAAATTTGAAGTCTAATTTGTCAGATACAACTATTGCTACCTCAGCTTTTTTTCCATTTCCATTAGTCTGAAAATTTTTTCCATCCCTTCACTATCAAGCTGTGTGAATCCTTTATTCTGAGGTGGGTCTTCTGTAGACAGCAGATATTTGGGTCACGTCTTCTTATCCATTCAGCTACCCTATGTCTTTTGATTGGGGCTTTAATCCATTTACATTTAAAGATATTATTGATAGTTACTTGTTTGTCACCATTTTTATTCTTTATACCTGTTTTCCTATCCACTCAGTTACCCTATGTCTTTTGATTGGGGCATTTAATCCATTCACATTTAAAGTTATTATTGATAGGTACTTGTTTGTTGCCATTTTTATTCTTTACCCCTGTGTTCCTTCTTCCCTTCCTATTTCTTCTTTTTACAGCAGACCCTTTAGCATTTCTTGCTTTGCTGGTTTGGTGATAATAAACTCCCCATTCCTTTTTTGTCTTTGAAACTCCTGATTTCACCTTCAAGTTTGATTGATAGCTGTTCTAGGTATAGTATTCTTGAATTCAGCCCATTGCTTTCCATGGCTTTGTATATTTCATTCCATTCCCTTCTGTCCTGATGTGTTTCTGTTGAGAAATCAGTCAATAGTCTGATGGGAAATCCCTTGTAGGGAACTTTCTGTCTCTCTCTGGCAGCCTTTAAGATTTTTACTTTGTTGCTGGTGTTTGCCAATTTAATTATAATGTGCCTTGGTGTCATTCTTTTTGGGTTCATCTTGTTTGGGACTCTGTGAGCCTCTTGGACTTGTGTGAGTTTTTTCTTCCCAATATCAGGGAAATTTTCTGTCATTATTTCTTCAAACAGGTTTTCTATTTTTGCTTAGTTTCCTCTCCTTCTGGAACCCTTATTATGTGGATATTGTTTCATTTCATGTTATCCCAAAGTTCCCTTAGGCTCTCCTCCTGTTTTTTAAGTTATTTTTCCAGTTGCTGCTCTGCTTGTGTGTTTTTTTCCTACCTTGCCTTCTAGCTCACTGATGTGATCCTTCGCTTCTTCTAGTCTACTGTTGATGCTTTCTATTGTGTTCTTTATTGCAGTGATGTCATTCTTCATTTCTTCTTGGTTCTTCTTCACTTCTTCTTGGTTCTTATACATGTTGTTGAATTTGTCTCCCATCATTTTCAGCGTCCTATGACCATTGCTCTGAATTTTTTCTCTGACAGGTTGCTTGCCTCCATTTCATTTACTTCCTTTTCTGGTGATTCCTCCTTTTCTTTCATATGGGGGTTGTTTCTTTGTCTCCCCATGATCACTCCTCTCAGGGTGTCTGGTTATATAGCTCTCTCTCTCTACTGCATTGACAGCTTTGTTTAATTCACCAATTCTGGGTGGATGTTATTTGATTCAGCTGTTCCTTCTATTTGCTCTGTGAGAAGACGCAGGATGCATCCATGTATATGGTCTCCACCTTGTCTCCCCCTGGACAAACATTTTAGGTGCTCCCAGCCGGGGAGGCTGGCATCTCTGTGTTCAAGGGTTCGCAGCTGAGGCAGCTGGTCCCTGGGCATTGTGGCTGTAGTGTCCTGGGAGGTATCTAAGATCTCTCTGCATGAAGGTAAGGCTGGGCTTCTGATCCCAGCCACTCTCCCTGCTTCGAGATGGCATGGTCTCTGCGGCAGAGCCGGCCACTCCAGGAGAGATTTAAGCAGTAGCAGAGGCTGCCCCCACCAGTCATGTGGAACATAACTGTCCTCATTCATAAATACAGACACTCCCCGCACACCCACGCCCTCTCCTTTTGCTCTTTTGCTCTCTCACTCACTATCTTGTAGCCTGCTGTCTCATAGGCTGCCATTTTCAATACTCCTGTCTTTTCTTTTTAAAAACGTTTTTTCTTCATTGTGAACCCATTGCACTGATTCTCTGAGTTGGAGGGAAATAATTGTAAATAGACTGTGAGAGAGTTTGAGTCCAATGGGCTTGCATTTTTCATGATGAAAAGATAGTAAAGCCAAGGTTTTAAAGTAAGTTTCAAGTAATCTTTTTAAAAAAGTAATAATTTTTTTTTATTTTGCTAATACTATTAAAATGCTCAGCTTACATATTTCCATTTCCAAATATAATTATATAGAAAACCTAGGTATCTGAAAATATTTGCAGACTCATTACAGAAAATTTTGGAAATTCTAAAGTTGGAACAAGTAAAAATATCATTACCTTGAATCTAACACATTGCCTGATACATTAGACTTTCATTAAATTATCTTGAAGAAATGAATAAATAAAATTGAGCTTTTCAGGAGATATGGCTTTGGAATGAGAGGTTCAGGGGAATGTGAGCCTGGGACTGGTTTCTGCAGCAGGATTTGAGGGATGGCAGGAAGCCCCATTTAGATCTCTCCTGAAGGTGCCCAGCCTGAATGCCACTCAGTCTGAAACTGAGAATCTTTCTCTCTTTTCCCCTCAGTCAAGCCATCTAGAGGGCTAACCCAACTATGCCCAAACAGGATTGCTTGGCACTTTTTATACCTTTTCATCCCCCCTTCCTGGGGCTAAGAAAAGACCCAGAGGAACATGCAGAGAGAAATCACAGATATGGACAGTGATCCTTTAACAATGCCTCACTACCCAGTCCCCGGCCCAGCCTAACTTCCTGCTGCCCTGCTTGTGCTCAGGACAGGCCTGTCCTGTTTACCTCTAATCTCTCTGCCCTTCTCTTATTCTAAGTTCACACTGTTCAGCCATTACAGCACTTCTCCAGGCCCTGCCCATGGCTCCCATGAGCAGGGAGAGGCAGGTTTGAGCCGTCTGATGCCCACACTTAGTGTCTTGTTTTGAGAGCACTGGGTGGTGGGCATAAGGTCTAGTCCTATTGCTGCCAGGCTCAGAGCATGGCCACCTTTCCTGGCATACCCCTCTCTTACACCAACTGGCTAATGAGCTAGCTAGACCCTGGCCTGTGAGGATTTATTATGAGAGAACTTAGTATTGGCATGAGGCCCTTTTGCTTGTCACTGCTCAGAAACTATATTGAGGCCTTCAGGTGGGAAGTGTTATAAATGGAAAACAGCCTCCCTTAAGCCTTGCTGTGTCCATCAGCACACGATAGGAGACTTACTGCCTTGTTCCATCGAGCTCCTTCCAGTGCAGTCTGATGATCAGTGGAAATCCTAGCAAAAGTAAAGTCCTCTCCCTGCTCTCTTCATGATGCAGGTGAAAGAGGAAACTGAGCATGCAGCCACCCTTGTTCTTGTTCCAATACAGCAAAATAAAGCACTTTTTCTTCATTGACTATTATTTGTGGTAATTCAGGATAGATGCATTCTGGCTGACCATCTCCAATCTAGAGGTCAGCTGGTATGTTCCTTACTAACTGAGAAGGAAGGACAATGTTCATCCTAGAACATGGGCATCTCAGCTGGGACAGGCTGGTGTGTCTGTCAGTGTTGCTCCTCCATCTGTGGGGGTCTATGGGGAGCCATGCTCCTCCCAGCTAACTCATCTCCAATGAGTCCACTCAAAGTCACTGCCTTCCCAATGCTTCCCCCCACTTCCTGAGTTGTGTATACATCTCATAGTATTGTGTACCATACTCTTGTTGGAATACCATCATCTCACATTTGATTCAACCTGCTCTTTGTACTTGACTTGGAACTCCAGGATGGCAGGACAAGGTCTGCCTTGCTCCCTACTGTTGCTCCAGTCACAGCGCTGGGTAATTAACGGGTGCTCCATACACTCTGAATGAAAGAATCATAGACTGGCCCAGCAGATGTGGCTCAGTGGTTGAGCATCATCCCATATACCAAGAGGTCACTGGTTTGATTCCATCAGGGCACATGCTCGGATTGTGGGCTCGATCTCCAGTAGGGTGTGTGCAAGGGCAGCCAATCAATGGAATGCTTCTATCTTTCCCTCTCCCATCCTCTCTGTATAAAAAATCAATACAAACATATATATCTATATACACTGAGTGGCCAGATTATTAGGACCACCCCATCAGTACTTCGTTGGGCCACATTTTGCCTTCAATACTGCGGCAATTCTTCTTGGCATTAAATCCACGAGATGTTGAAAGGTGATGAGAGGAATCTGACACCATGCCTGATGAATTGCACTGTCCAATTCTGTGAGATTTGATGGTTGTGGAACCAGCTGCCTGATGGCTCTTTTAACTTCATCCCACAAATGCTCAATTGGATTGAGATCTGGTTATTGTGGGGGCTGCCTAAGCAAGGTAAAGTCTGCCTCATGTTCTTGAAACCACTCCTGCACAATTCAAGCACTGTGGCATGGCACATTGTCTTGTTGGACGAAGTCATCTCCATTGGGATATGCCATCAACATGATAGGATGAACTTGATCAGCAATGATACTTAGATATGTTGTGCTATTCAGACGTTGTTCCACATGAATTAAAGGGCCTAAATCATGCCAGGAAAACATGCCCCAAACCATAACACTGTCCCCACCAGTTTGAAGGGTTGTACTCATGTATGTGAGATGCATGGTTTCATGCTGTTTCTGCCAAATTCTCACTCTGCATGATGGAACTGGAAATGTGATTCATCAGACCACATGATTTTTTTCCAATGTTTGACTGTCTAAACCTTGTGTTCCTGTGCAAATTGGAGACGTTTCATCTTGGTAACTGCAGACAGCAAAGGTGTTCGAACAGGCCTTTGGCTTCCATATCCCATATGATGCAGTGTACAGCTAATTTGCCTACAAATGTCAGGTGGTTGTAATAATCTGGCCACTCAGTGTATATAAAACCCTAATATGCAAATAGACTGAATGGTGGAACAACTGAACAACCAGTTGCTATGACATGCACTGACTGCCAGGAGGCACACAGGAAACATGGCAGGCATCGGCAGCAGGCGGCAAAGCAAGAAACATGATGGGTGTTGGTGATGGTGAGATGGTGGAGCAGGTGAGGGGGGCACCAGACCAAGGAGGGGCGCCAGTCACTGTCATTGGGTTGAGCCTCTGGTGGTTAGTGAAAATTCTATGCTCCTGTGCGCCATGGTCCTGCCCTTCGCTTGTGTCTGCTGTGGGCGCCAGCCCCACTTGCAGCCGCAGCTGGCGCTGGATCTTCTGCTCACACCCACTCCTGGCACTGGCCCCAATTGCTTGGCACCATCAGCAAGTGCGAGCGGCCACTGCCGGCCCCAATTGCCCCTGAGGGATTGTCCACCTTCCCCTGCTCCTGAAGGGCAGTCAGGGCAGCAGCAACCGCTTTCACCCACTGACAGTGCCGGCCCTGCTCACACCCGCTGCTGGCGCTGGCCCCAATTGCTTCGTGTTGTCAACGGATGTAAGTGGGGCTGGGGCCATCAACATGTGGGAGCAGCGGCGGTGGGAATGGGGTTGCTGGCCGAGAGGGGCCCAGGGACCGTGGCAGGAGGGGCCAGGCAGGGGCACGGATGATGGGCCAAGACATGCCCCTGTGCCCAGTGTAGCCTCATGGCCCACAGTGCCTTTCAAGGTGCACGAATTCATGCACTGGGCCCCTAGTAGATATATATCTATCGTATATAATAAAAGCCTAATATGCAAATGGACCAAATGGCAGAATGACCAGTGGAACGACAGTTGCTGTGACACACACTGACCACCATGGGGCAGACACTCAATGCAGGAGCTGCCCCAGCCCCCAGGCCCCAGGCCAGCCAAGGTGGGTGTGAGCAGGGGGGATCCCTGATTGCCCTGCTATTGCCCCTCAGAGGGAAGTGACCAGTGGTGGGGGTGGGGGGGCAGTGAATGGGCGGTGCCAGGCCAGCCATGGCGGGGGCCAGCGGGGGCCTCTTGATCACACTGCTGGTGCCCCACAGATCAGTCCTGATCGCTGGCCAGGCCTAAGGACCCTACCCATGCACAAATTTCATGCACCAGGCCTCTAGAGTGTGTGTGTGTGTGTGTGTGTGTGTGTGTGTGTGTGTGTGTGTATGTATATATATATATATATATATATATATATATATATATATATATATATATATATATATATATCATAGACTATTAGCACTGGAACAGACACCAAGGCCCCAGAGGTGACATGATTTGCCCAAAGACACAGTGTTCCTTGTGGCAAATCTATTTTCCTGATTTCCTTGTGGCAAATCATATTTCCCCACATTCCTTCCTACAGCCACTGTGACTATCCCCTAGTCCATGACTGCAGGCTCAGATTCCAAGATGGTAATGGTGGACACAGATGGTAAGAGGAGGGGAGATTCCTGTTGGATCCAGCTCCCTCAGACTGTCAATGCACCCTGCTTCCTTTGAAGCCGGGATGCTATATTGAGCTAAAGATCTAAGACTTTAACTCAGAAAATAGCTATTCTCTACTAGAAGGATATTAGAGGCCACAGGCAGCTCAATAGACAAAAAAGTAGGTCAAGGTGGGAAACTGGATGAAAAAGATGAAAGGGATTAAGTACAAATTGCCAATGATAAAAAATAGTCACCAAGATGTAAAATACAGCATAGGAAATATAGTAAATAATATTGCAATAACCAATTATGGTGTCAGAGTTCTAGATTTACTCTGGTGATTACTTCCTAAGGTATATAAATGTTTATTCACTCTGTTGTACACCTGAAATTAATATAATATCGAATGTCAACTGTAATTGAAATTTTAAAAATTCCAGGAGAGATCCTTGGTTAAATGAGGGGAGGCATGGTACAATCCCACTACTGAGGGTCTTGGGGAAAGGATTCCCCACTCTCAGTTGGAAAACTGGAGGTGGATACAATGAAAGGACTTTATTTACAAGAAACATCTTTTGTATTCAGGGGAGAAAAGTAGCTTTTAAGACAGTTTATAAAATAATTTCAATCAAGAGCAAGACTATAAACATACAGCATGAATGGTACAGAGAGATATATAAGCCCAGTGCATTGGAAAGCCCACTGTCTGTAAGTTAAATGGTTGATTTGCTTTGGTCACTAGAAAATTATAGAGGGGGATCATTTGCTCAGTAGTTTCTTTTCCAATAGTAAATCAATAGATCCTTCATTTTCACTAAGTTGTTTTCCTGGCCTCCAGGAAAAATAAGAAACAAGCATACTGTAGATGTGGAAAGGGAAGGCTAGGCTGGTGCAAAACATTTAATTAACTCTGCTTTTGTAAAACAGCCACCTTCCTCAGCTTGACAGATGGATGAAGCAAAATATGATTATACAGGCAACACAATTAAGCAGGTCCATTCACTTGAAACCAGCATGGATCAGCCACAGGTCTGATTCATTCTGCTGTCTGCCATGTGTGATGGGGAAGGGATGAAGAGGCAGGGAAATCTCTTCACTTCCCTATGGAGCAGAGAGTTGTGAGGGAGTGGCAGTGCCTTCCGTGTTTAAGGATAAAGGTGAAGAGGGTTCTAATCAGCATCCTGCATGTGCACGTATCATAGGGTTGGGAGGGAAGTCCCAGGAACTCTACAGAAGAAGGGGTCCCCAGTGGACCATCGCTGCCTTCCACCAGGGAGATCATCTAGCCTCCTTGTCCAAAACCTGTATCTGAGATTCACAACACCTGGGTAGTTTTTAAAAACTCAGATCTCCAGTCTCATTCAGAGAGTAGAATTAGTCATCTAACAAAGAGTCAGAACACTATTTTACAAAACTCTCAGCCTGCAATGACCCCCAGGGTTTGGGGCCCTCAGGTCTACCCAGCACCTACCTCAGCCACTGTGGAAACCAGATCTGAGGATTGCTCAAGCCATGTGGTTTTTGAATCTCAGATCAGGGAGAAGACCCCAGTCTCTAGTGACTAGTTCAGGGTACCTCAGCCCCTTAAGCCACCTCCAGAGCCACAGCCCACTGTCTCCAGGAATTGCTGTAAGACACAGGGGCTCATGTGACTAGGGAGGGTCACACCACTGGCTAAATTCAGGAACTGGGACCATAGTAAGTGAGCCTCTAACCCCATCTTCCTAGCCATAGCCTTGCATTGCTTCTGGTTAAACTTGTAGAACCTTCAGAGTCCAATGGGGGCATAGGGAGCAAGGGATCTTTCTCTGTCAGATCAGGAAAGGTTCATGGAGGAGAAGTCGCCACAACTCAGCACCAGGTAGAAGGTGGAGTAGGAAGGAGAACTGGGCGAGAAAGGAGGCTGAGCTGTGGGGGTTTCAGGAGCAAAGGCTGGAGGGACCTCATAGTGGCTTACCTGTCATACCATGGCTTGTGGAGTCATTAGCTTTTACACACATGTAATCTGTTACCCCCAGTTAGGGGTCAAATTCAGGGGACCATACCTCCTCATTCCACAAAGCACCCAATAAATATTAGGTGAATAAAAAGAAAGGGTAAGGAGAGGACACAAAAACCAGGGCAAGAAGGAGGCTAAGAGATCTGTCATGGTCCCTGGTAGGTGGGAAGAGGCAGTTATGGGGGATATGTATTCACAAGGGCAAAGCAGATGGTTGTCTTAGTGGGAACAGAGGTGGCTCTTACAAAACTCTGAAACCTACATCTGACTTTGAGGTTAAGTCCAAAAGTTCAGAGTCAACCTTGGGGCTAAGTTCAGCTTGCCCTGATGGTATGGCTTTCCAGAGCAGCAGAATCAGTCACTGCCAGCTGCAAGTTTATGCTCCTTGGAGTCATATGCAGGCTGTTTACAGGGGTGGTTAAAATGGAATGAATGGTGAAGAAATCAGGGGCACACAGGCTGTTGATGGCCGAGAATACATTTGAGTTTCATTTTCTATTTACCTCTGCAGGGGAGACCCACCTAAGAAATTTACAAACTCTCAAAACATGGCGATTTCATATTTCCTGTAGGAAAACTAAAGGGCCTTTAAGGCATTCTAATGTTTTCTTTAATGGCTGCTATGCTAATGCTGTGTGAATTTGGGGAGGTTTTCCCATTTTTTACTGTTGGCAAGGTGGGAACACACACCACTGGGTACATAAAGCTATTTATGAAATAAGATGTAAGAACCTGAAAGAGTTTTCCAAGGGCCTCAGCAAGCTCTTGCTTCCCAAGGCACTGAACACAGTGACGCTCTCTCTTTGATGTGAAATTTCAGAAAGGCCACAGAGGACTCCACGAGAGAAAACCACGTGAACAATGCACCCCCAAGAGAGCTTCCCTGGCAACATTTCAGCTGTTTAAATATTTTTATATAGAATAGGCCTTAAAATAAGCCTGGCATTATTTGAGGGTTGTTCTGTAGAACAATGGTGCCCTTCCTGGGAATTCTCTTTACTGAGTTGAGTTAAGTTCCATTTTGTGTTGTCAGGAAGTCTGTCCATCCTTGTGCTGTACGCTTTCAGGCAGGCTCACCCCTCTGCAGGATTTCACTGTGCTGATATAAATCATAAATTTTTTAGTTTAAATAATTTTTATTTTTTAATTACAATTGATACACAATATTATATTAATTTCAGGTGTATGTTCCATGATTAGATATTTATATAGCTTACTAAGTGATCATCCTGATAAGTCTAATATTTATCTGACACCATACATAGTTATTGTAGTATTATTGATTATATTCCCTGTGCTGTACTTTTAATCCCAGTGATTACTCTATAACTACCGATTTGTACTTCTCAAAACTTTCACCTTTATAACCCATTTCCTCAAACCTCCTTCCACCTAGCAACTGTCAAAATGTTCTCTGAATCTATGAATCTGTTTTTTTAAATATATTTTTATTGATTAAGATATTACATATGTGTCCTTATCCCCACGTTACCCCCTACCCCCCCCCATGCCCTCACACCCCCATTATCCGTGTCCATTGGTTAGGCCTATATGCTTGCATATAAGTCCTTTGGTTGATCTTTCCCCCTTACCCCCACCCTCCTCTACCTTCCCTCCAAGGCCCGACAGTCCAATCAATGCCTATCCGTCTCTGGATCAGTCCTTGTTCATCAGTTTATGTTGTTCATTATATTCCACAAATGAGTGAGATCATGTGGTATTTATTTGCTCTCCAGTTCCATCCATGCTGTGGCAAATGGTAAGAGTTCCTTTTTCTTCTTCCTCTTCTTAAAGAATACCTTTCAGCATTTCATATAATGCTGGTTTGGTGGTGATGAACTCCTTTAGCTTTTTATTATCTGTGAAGCTCTTTATCTGACCTTCTATTCTGAATGATAGCTTTGCTGGATAAAGTAATCTTGGTTGTAGGTTCTTGCTATTCACCACTTTGAATATTTCTTGCCACTCTCTTCTGACCTGCATGGTTTCTGTTGAGAAATCAGCTGACAGTCATATGGGTACTCCCTTATAGGTAACTGACTGTCTTTCTCTTGCTGCTTTTAAGATTCTCTCTTTGCCTTTTGCTCTTGGCATTTTAATTATAATGTGTCTTGGTGTGGTCCCCTTGGGTTCCTTTTGTTTGGGGTTCTCTGGGTTTTCTGGACTTGTAAGTCTATTTCTTTCACCAGGTAGGGGAAGTTTTCTGTCATTATTTCTTCACATAGGTTTTCAATATCTTGCCCTCTCTCTTCTTCTGGTACCCCTATAATTCTGATGTTGGTACGCTTGAAGCTTTCCCAGAGGCTCCTTACACTATCTTCATATTTTTGGAATCTTTTTTTTTTCTTTTTCGGTTGGGTATTTTTTGTTTCTTTGTATTTCAAATCTTTGACTTGATTCTTGGGATCCTCTTGTCTGCTGTTGGATCTCTGTATATTATTCTTTATTTCAGCCAGTGTATGCTTAATTTCTAGTTGGTCCTTTTTCATGTCCTTGAGGGTCTCACTAGACTCCTTGAGGGTCTTACTAAATTTATCGGCGGTTTCCCTAAAATTCTTGAAAAACCTTATAAACGTGGTTTTGAACTCTATATCCAGTCGTTTGCTTTCCTCCATTTCTGTCATTTGTGACCTTTTTCTTTGTCTCCACATTTTTTATGCTTCCCTGTGTTGGTAGAGTGGTTTTGTGTGCTAGGTGTCCTGTAGGGCCCAGTGGCTCAGCCTCCCCCGTTACCTGAGGTGGACACTCTTGGTGCACCCCCTTGTGGACTTTGTGCACAGTCTTGTTGTAGTTATGCCTTGATTGTTGTAGGTATCACTGGGAGGAATTGACTTCCAGGCCAATTGGCAGTGAGAATCAGCTGTGTCTGCAGTGAGAGAACTCCTGTGCTGAAGACACCCTTCTGGGGCAAGACTTGCTTCAGTGGGGCTTTGGTGCTCACTGAGTCTGCCCCCTGGGTGTGTCCCTTATGGATCTGAGGAGTTGTAATCCGGATGGTCCCCCTCTGACCACTGGGTACACTGGCTCTTGGAGGTTACCCAGCAGGAGCTATGAAGAGAGCTTCAGATTCCCCTTCCTTTTTTGGAGTTTGGAGGTGCCTTGATGAGGCCCAGCTATGAAGCAATGCAAGCTGCTGTGGGGCCTTGGGCCTTCTCTTAGAAGTTCTGGGTCTGTGGCCCAGCTGTGGTTTGTTAGGTAATTTTCAGGTTGCAAAGGGCCAGGGCATTCATATGCAAAAGCCTCTGCTGCAGCCTGGGTGGGGCGGGGTCTCAGGGAATCAAAGGGCTGAGCAAGGAGCTATGGTGGATTCTCAGCCCTGCCCTAAGGGGCCAGCACGTCTCAGTGTCCTGATAACTTAATTGCTGCAAGCACCTCTGAGGGAAAGCCGTCCTCGAGTTCCGAGTTCTGCCTGCTGCCAGACAGTCCAGTTTCTCCCCGTATGAGTCCTGGGTCCCCAGAGACTTCCCAGAGATGGAGTTCAGAGCAGTTGGAAGCTTTTGACTCCCTCCCAGCCGCGTCCTCAGGTACCAGCCCCTTTCTGCGCATGCTCGAGCCTCCGTACCTTTGCACTTTACTTCCGCAGCTCCTGACCCTCAATGTGCTTTACTCTTTCCTTCTAGTTGTAGAATTTCCACTCCGCCAGCCTTCCTGTAGTTCTGGATGATGACCGTTTTGTCTTTTTATTGCGTTTTTGAAGTTGTTGTAGGAGGCAGCAATTTCGGTGTTTCCCTATGCTGCCATCTTAGTTTCTCTCTATGAATCTGTTTCTGTCCTGCTTGATTATTTATTTTATTTTCCAGATTATACATATAAGTGAAAGCATATGGTATTTGTCTTTCTCTGTCTGACTTATTTCTCTCAGCACAATACCATCTACATCCATCATGTTGCACAGATGGCAAGATTTCATTCTTTATTTTATGGCTGAGCCATATTCCATTGTATACATGCACCACTTCCTTATCCATCACCTATTGATGAACACTTAGGTTGCTTCCATATCTTGGAATAATGCTGCAATGAACATATCCTTGTATATGTCTTTTAAATTTAGTGTTTTTTTGCTTAAATAACCACAAGTGAAATTGCTGGGTCCTTCTTTGTCTTTTTTTATATAGCCTTTGTTTTAAAATCTATTTTTGTCTGGTATAAGTATTACTACCTCCATTTTTGTTGTTGTTGTTATTTGTTTCCATTTTCATAAAATACCGTTTTCCATCCCTTTGTTTTTAGTCTCTGTGTGTCTTCAGACCTGAAGTGAGTCTTTTGTAAACAACATATAAAAGGATCTTGTTTTATTATCCATTCAACCATCCTATGTCTTTTGATTAGAGTATTCAATCCATTTATATTTAAAGTAATTATTGACTGAATCCCAGCAGCAACAACAACAACAAATCACAGACATTCCAGAAAACTGGGATCTTAAGCCAACCAAAGGAATGACATTTCAATTTTTCATTTTTATTTTTTTATTACTTTGTTAGCTTTTTTTTTGCTTTTTTCTTTGTTTTCCCTTTTTTTGTTGCTTTTTTTTTTGCTTTTTTATTTGTTCTTTTTTTTGTTTGTTCCTTTATTTCCTACTTCTTTTCACATTTTTTTCAACCACATGAGCAGCAGAAACATGAGCGGCACACTCTTGTCCAGGGAGCATCAGCCCCGTGAGAAGCCTGCCTTGAGCCTAAGAGCAGCAGCCTCATGTGGCCTGCCCCTGTCCAAGAAGCAGCAGCTGTGTGAGTGGCCCACTTCCCTGTCTGAGGAGCAGTAACCACGCGAGCAGTCCGAACTGTCCGAGGAGCAGCAACAGCATATGCAGTCTACCTATGCCTGAGGAGCAGCAGCCCTGCGCAGCCTGCCTCCACCCGAGGAACAGCAGCTGTGCAGAGCTCGCACCCTGCACTAGTCCGAGGAGCAGCAGCTGTGCAAGCATCTTGCCCTCATCCAAGCAGCAGCAGCCGCACAAGCAACCTGCCCAATCTGAGGAACAGCAGCTGTGTGAGCAACCCGCCCCTATCCGAGGAGCAGCAGTTCTACAAGAGGACAATCCCCATTCGAGGAGCAGCAGCAGACCACCCCGGTTTGAGGAGCAGCAGCCACACGAGCAGACCACCCACATCCAAGGAGCGGCAGCCCTGTGCATCATGCACCCGTCCGAGGAGGAGAGCCGCAACAGCCTGCACCTGCCCGATGAGCAGCAGCTGGGTGAGTGGCACATCCCCGTCCGAGGAGGAGCAGCCATGCGTGCAGCTCACTCCCATCCAAAGAGCAGCAGCTTTGCAAGCAGCCCACCCCCATCCGAGGAGCAACAGACTTGCAATCAACGTGTCCAAGTCCACGGAGCAGTAGCCCCACAAGCAGCTCACCACATCAGAGGAAAAACAGCAGCGAGCAGCCAGCCCCCATTAAAGGATCAGCAACCACGTGACCAGTCTACCGCAATTCAAGAAGTAGCAGCTGCGTGTGTAGCCCGCCCTCATTCAAGAACAGCAGCCTCGTGATCAGCACACCCTCTGTCTGAGGAACAGCAGCTGTGTGAGAAGCCTCCCCCCACCAACCAGAGGAGCCACCACAGCTGTGAACAGCACCCACCAGAGGAGCTGCTGCCAACTGAGGAGTAGCTGCTACCACAAATGCCCTAGGAGAAACCACAGCCCAAGGAGCCACTGCCACCCAAGGAGCAGCCCCTGAACGACTCAACATATAGATATGTTGGTGAGATCAAACATGGGTAGACAAAGAAACCCCCAAAGGAAAGAAAAGGAGGGCTCACCAGAAAAGCAGCTAAGTAAAACAGAGGCATGCAGCATGACAGAAAAAGAATTCAGATTAAGGATCCTAGAATGCATAAACCGGATGGAGGAAAAATCAACAACTTATGCAAGAATCAAGAAGAAACAGATGAAAAAAATCAACAACTTATGTAAGAATCAAAAAGAAATGGATGAAAAAACCAATAACTTGTGTAAGAACCAAGAAGAAATGAAGAGTGATATAGCTGCAATAAAAAACACCATTGAAAGTTTCAACAGTAGACTAGAAGAAGCGGAGGACCAAATTAGCGAATTAGAAGACAGGGAATAAAAACACACCCAAACTGAACTGCAATTGGAGAGAAAAATTAAAAGATAGGAGGAGAGCCTAAGGGAGCTATGGGACAACATGAAACGAAACAACAACAAATAATAGGGGTGCCAGAACAATAGAAAGGGGAACAAGGGTTAGAAAACCCATTTGAAGAAATAATATCAGAAAACTTCCCTGAGGTGTGGAAGGAAAAATTCACACAAGCACAGAGAGTCCCAAACAAGGTGAACCTGAAAAGACCCACACCAAGACACATCATAATTACCATGGCAAATATTCAGGACAAAGAGAGAATCTTAAAGGTTGCAAGAGAGAGATGGAAAGTTACACACAAGGGATCTCACATTAGATTATCAAATGATTTCTCAATAGAAAAACATCAGGCCAGAAAACAATGGACCGAAATTTACAAAGTGATGCAAAGCAAAGGACTAAATCCAAGAATACTCTATCCAGCAAGGCTATCATTCAAAATTGAAGGGGAAATAAGAAGTTTCACAGACAAAAAATGACTAAGGGAGTTTATCACCACCAAGCCAGCAATACAAGTAATGCTAAAGGGACTGGTGTAAAAAGAAGAAATAAAAAGCTAAGAAAGAAAACAGGCACAAAAAAGAAATAGCTACAAACAAGTACTTTTCAACAATAACTTTAAACATAAATGGACTAAATGCTCCAATCAAAAGATATTGAGTAGCTGAATGGATTAAAAAAAAAAAAGTGACCCATATATTTGCACTCTACAAGAGACCCACCTCAGAATAAGGGACTCACACAGACTGAAAGTGAAGGGATGGAAAAATATCTTTCAGGCAAATGGAAATGTAAAAAAAGCTGGAGTAGCAATACTTATATTGGACAAAATAGACCTCAAAGTGAAGGCCATAACAAGAAATAAGGAAGGCCACTTCATAATACTAAAGGGATCAATACAACAAGAGGATATAACCCTGATAAACATATATGCACCCAATGCAGGAGCACCCAAATACATAAAAAACTCCTGGAAGATATCAAGTGAGAGATCAACAACAATACAATCATAATAGGGGAATTTAATACAGAACTGACATCACTGGATAAATCCTCTAGACAAACAATCAGCAAAGAAACAGCAATCTTAAACGACTCACTAGATCAGATAGACTTAATTGACATCTTCAGAACGTTTCACCCCAAAGCCATGGAATATACGTTCTTCTCAAGTGCTCATGGGACATATTCAAAAAAAGACCATATATTGGGTTACAAACAAAGTCCTCCCAAATTCAAGAAGATTGAAGTCATACCAAGCATCTTCTCAGACCACAATGGCATAATATTAGAAATAAACTACAATAAAAAAAAACCCAAATACTCAAACACTTGGAAGCTGAATAGCATGTTATTAAATATTTATTGGGTTATGAATGAAATCAAAGAATAAATTAATAACATCCTGGAAACTAATGACAATGAAAACACAACAATCCAAAACCTATGGGACACAATGAAAGCAGTCCTGAGAGGGAAGATTATAGCTCTACACACCTATCTCAAAAAACAAGAAAAAATGGTAGTAAATCATCTAACTCTACACCTCAAAGAATTAGAAAGATAGCAACTAACTCTACACCTCAAAGAATTAGAAAGAGAACAACTAGAAAAGCCCAGAGTGAGCAGAAGGAAGGAGATAATAAAGATCAGAGCAGAAATAAATGAAATAGAGACGAAAAAACAATACAAAAAATCAATGAAACCAAGAGCTGGTTCTTTGAAACAATAAACAAGATTGATGAACCTCTAGCCAGGCTCACCAAGAAGCAAAGAGAGAGGACCCAAATAAACAAAATGAGAAATGATACAGGCGAAATAACAACAGACCCCACAGAAATAGAAATGATTGTTAAACAATACTATGGACAACTCTACTCCAATAAACTAGACAACCTTGAGGAACTGGACATATTCCTAGAAAAATACAACATCTCAAAACTCTATCAGGAAGAATCTAATAATCTCAACAGGCCAATAACTATGGAAGAAATTGAAGGAGTCATCAAAAAGCTTCCAGCAAACAGAAGCCCAGGACCAGACGCCTTCACAGGGGAGTTTTACCAAACATTCAAGGAAGCACTAAAACCTATCCTCCTCAGATTACTACAAAAAATTCAAGAGGAAGGAACACTTCCAAGCTCATTCTATGAAGCCAGCATCACCCTAATACCAAAACCAGGTAAAGACAACACAATGGAAGAGAATTACAGGCCAATATCCCTCATGAACATAGATGCCAAAAATCCTCAACAAAATCTTAGCAAATCGGATCCAGCAGTACATTAGAAAGATCATATACCATGACCAAGTAGGATTTATCCCAGGGATGCAAGGATGGTACAATATCCACAAATCAATATACGTGCTACATCACATAAACAAATTGAAAGAAAAAACCCACATAGTCATATCAATTGATGCAGAAAAAGCATTTGACAAAATCCAACACCCATTTTTGATAAAAACTCTCAGCAAGGTGGGAATAGAAGGATCATACCTCAACATAATAAGAGCCATATATGAAAAACCCACAGCCAACATCATACTCAATGGACAAAAACTAACACCATTTCCTCTAAGAACAGGAACAAGACAGGGGTGCCCACTCTCACCACTCCTGCTTGACATATTACTGGAAGTATTAGCCATTGCAATTAGGCAAGATGAAGAAATAAAAGGTATCCAAATTGGAAAAGAAGAAGTAAACTCTCCTTATTTGCAGATGACATGATATTGTACATAAAAATCCCCAAAGACTCCATCAATAATCTATTAGACTTAGGATACAAACTTAATGCCAAGAAATCTATGGAATTTCTATACCCCATTAGTGAACTTACTGAAAGAGAGACTAAAAAAACAATCCCATTTACCATCGCACCAAAAAATTAAGATACCTAGGAATAAACTTAACTAAAGAGGTAAAAGACCTCTACCCAGAATACTACAGGACGTTGACAAACGTGATAGAGGAAGACATAAACAGATGGAAGAACATACCATGTTCTTGGATTGGTAAAAACAACATCATTAAAATGTCTATACTTCCCAAAGCAATCTATAAATTCATCGCAATTCCCATTAAAATACCAACGGCATATTTCACAGGCCTAGAAGGAACTCTCCAAAAATTCATCTGGAATAAAAAGAGACCCCCAAATAGCTGCAACGATCCTGAGAAAGAACAAAGTATGTGGGATCTCAATACCAGATATCAAGATGTATTACAAAGCCACTGTTCTCAAAACTGCCTGGTACTGGCACAAGAACAGACATATAGATCAATGGAATAGAATAGAGAGCCCAGAAATTGACCCGAACCAATATGCTCAATTAATATTTGACAAAGGAGGCAAGAACATACAATGGAGTCAAGATAGTTTCTTCAATAAATGGTGTTGGGAAAATTGGACAGATACATGCAAAAAAATGAAACTAGACCATCAACTTACACCATACACAAAAATAAACTCAAAATGGATAAAGGACTTAAATGTATGATGGGAAACCATAAAAATACTAGAAGAATCCAAAGCCAACAAAATCTCAGACATATGCCGAAGCAATTTCTTCACTGATACAGCTCCTAGGGCATTGGAAAATAAAGAGAAAATAAACAAATGGAACTACATCAAAATAAAAAGCTTCTGCACAGCAAAAGAAACCATCAACAAAACATCAAGAAAGGCCACTGCATGGGAGAACATATTTGCCAATGTTATCACCGATAAGGGTTTAATCTCCAACATTTATAGGGAACTCATACAACTTAACACATTTGGTACTGCATAGAAATCTCTAAGACACGCCAGGGGCCGCACGTTTTTGGGCAAACTGCACGTTATTTAAATCATCATAACTACACATCATAATGCACTTTAGGTGTTGTTTTTCAATAATTATAACATTTTTCTTTACAAAAACAATTAAACAATTAAAGTTCCTAGTACTATTTTAATGTATGGTACTGCATAAAACATTTTCCTCTATGAAGAGGGACCAAACAGAATTTACATAAGTATCTGGATTTGCTCCTTTTTCCATGTGCGGCACAAACTCTGCAGGCTCTCATAGGAAATTGTTTCTTCCCACTTGCTGGAATACATGTAGGTTCATGCTGCTTCATATCACCTGACAACCTTTTGGGTAGATCTTTACAAGGTGCTCTTTTTGCACCCCCAGGGGTAGGGCTGAACAGATTTGTCTCTGGTTCTGGAGAGTCTTCAGTATTGTAATTCGTTATCCAGTCTATGACACCGATAGCAGAAACTGTTTATACTTCATTTTTTCTTGTGGATTGAGGACGTTGTACACTCTAAATGAATTGGAAAGTCCACAGTTTATAAGGTACAACACTACTTTTTTTGTCCATTTCATCGTTTTCCTTAGAATGGAACAACACAAAAGGAAGTGTATCAGTTTCATTGGTTTCCTTCCTTTTTCTAAGAGAGGGCATTTCTAAAAGCTCCAGGAACTTGAAGACGAAGACTATTCGAATGACCAAAATACAATGTAACTGCAATGCTTTATGGGTTCGTGCAATTATATAGTTTTTCGTAGATTCACCTGCACGGTTTCCACCAATGAGATCACTTCATTCTATGTGGACAAGACAGTGTGTTGACATCTAAGATCCATAACAGATGGCGCGTGAAAAACGAGAAATCTCGTGAGCGTTCCTTAAAAGATGGCACGCGAAACACAAGAAAGCTCGTGAGTGGTATGAAAGGTGTTAACAAAAGGAAGACAAACAATCCAATCAAAAAATTGGCAAAGGACCTAAATAGACACTTTTCAAAAGAGGACATTCAGAAAGCCAAGAGACATATGAAAACATGCTCAAAGTCACTAATTATCCGAGAAATGCTAATCAAAACAACAATGAGGTACCATCTTACACCTGTCAGAATGGCTATCATCAACAAATCAACAAATGACAAGTGCTGGAGAGGATGTGGAGAAAAAGGAACACTCGTGCACTGCAGACTGGTGCAGCCACTGTGGAAGACAGTATGGAGTTTCCTCAAAAAACTAAAAATGGGACTCCCATTTGACCCCGTGATCCCACTTCTAGGAATATATCCCAAGAAACACCAATCATAAAGGATATATGCACCCCTATGTTCATAGCAGCACAATTCACCATAGCTAAGATCTGGAAACAGCCTAAGTGCCCATCAGTAGATGAATGGATAAGAAAACCATGGTACATCTACATGATGGAATACTATGCTGCTGTAAAAAAGAACGAATTCTTACCATTTTCAACAGCATGGATGGAACTGGAGAGCATCATGCTAAGTGAAATAAGCCAGTCAATGAAGGAAAAATACCACATGATCTCACTCATTTATGGATAATAAAGACCATTATAAACTTATGAACAAAAATAGATACAGAGGCACAGCAGCCTCGAACAGACTGTCAAACTACAGCGGGAAGGCCGGGGAGGGTTGGAAGACAGGAGGGGGGTGGTAAGGGATCAACTGAAGGACTTGAATGCATGCATATAAGCATAACCAATGGACATAAGACACTGGGGTATAGGGGAGGCCATTGGATTGTCAAGGGCAGGAAAAAAAGAGACATATGTAATACTCTTTGTAATACTTTAAGCATTAAAAGAATTTTAAAAAAAGAAGGAAGAAGAAAAAGGTAAAGATACAAATTATGAAGAACAAATACACATCTATCAACAAATGAATCTAAAAATCAAGTGAATAAATAATCTGATGAACAGAAAAAATAAGTAATTATTGACTAACTATAGGCCCAGTGCATAAAAATGTGTGCACTCGGGTGGTGGGGGCGGATCCCTCAGCCTGGCCTGTGCCCTCTCACAGTCTGGGACCCCTCAGGAGATGTCCATTAGTCAGCGGGGAGCAGGCCTAAGCTGCCATTGGACCTCCTTAGCACTGCTGAGGAGGTGGGAGAGGCTCCTGCCACCACCGCTGTGCTGGCAGCCATCAGCCTGGCTTGTGGCTGAGCAGAGCTCTCCCTGTGTGAGCGTACTGACCACTAGGGGTCAGTTCCTGCATTGAGTGTCTTCCCCCTGTTGGTCAGTGTGTGTCATAGTGACCAGTCATTCCCAGTCATTCTGCTGTTAGGGTCAATTTGCATATTACCCTTTTATTATATAGAATAGAGGCCTAGTGCACGTGTGGGAGCCGGCTGGTTTGCCCTGAAGAGTGTCCTGGATCAGGGTGGGGGTCCCGCTGTGGTGCCTGGTCAGCCTTGGTGAGGTGCTGAGGGCTGTTTTCAGGCTGGCCACACTCCCTTCAGTTTGGGGGTCCCCACTGCGGTTCCTGGCCAGCCTGAGTGAGGGGCTGATGGCTGTTTTCAGGCTGGCCACACCCCCGGCAACCCACGCTCCCAGCCCCTCCTTTTTTCTTTTCTTTTTTTTTCTGGGATTAATTTATCTTCTATAATTGAAACTTTGTAGCCTTGAGTGGATGCCACGGCTGGCTGGAAGCAGTTGTCTGGGATTTATTTATCTTCTATAATTGAAAATTTGTAGCCTTGAGCAGAGCCCAAGGCTGGCCCGGGAAGGCAGGAAGCTTGGCTTCCTCCATTGCCGGCGGCAACCCAAGTCTCATGCTCACTTAAACTCCTTGGCTGCTTCCATCTTAGTTGGGTTAATTTGCATACTCACTCCTGATTGGCTGGTGGGCATGGCTGGCCGGCGTGGCTTGAGCATAGTGAAGGGATGGTCCATTTGCATGTTTCTTTTTTATTATATAGAATATGTGTTTATTGCCATTTTGTTAT
Organism: Myotis pilosus; assembly: GCA_036010255.1. NCBI lineage: Eukaryota > Metazoa > Chordata > Mammalia > Chiroptera > Vespertilionidae > Myotis > Myotis pilosus. The sequence continues at coordinate 111,575,056 of JASKON010000002.1, read as the reverse complement.
TCACATTTTTAATCTTTTTTTTTTTTTTCTTCATAAAGAGTACCTTTTAACATTTCTTCTAATACTGGTTGGATGGTGATGAACTCTTTTTTTTGTCTGGAAAGCTCTTTAGCTGTTCTTTGATTCTAAATGACAACTTTGCTTATAAGAATAATCTTTATTGTAGGTCCTTGCTTTTCAGCACTTTGAATATTTCTTGTTGATCCCTTCTGGCCTGTAAAGTTTCTGTCTTTAACTTTTGCCATATTTACTATGATGTGTCTTGGTGTGGGGCTCTTTGGGTTCATCTTGTTTGGGACTCTCTGCCCTTCCTGTATGTGTATGTCCACTTCCTTCACTTGGATAAAGTTTTCTGTCATTAATTTTTTTCACATAGGTTCTCAATTTCTTGCTCTCTCTCTTCTCCTTCTGGCATCCCCATGATAAAAGTGTTGGTATGCTTGAAGCTGTCCCAGAGGTTCCTTATACTATCTTCACTTTTACTGTGGTTTTTTTTTTTTTTCCTTTTGCTGTTCTGATTGGGTGTTTTCTACATCCTTATCTTCCAAATATCTGCTTTGATCCTCTGCTTCATCTACTCCACTGATGAGACTTAGGATGCTTCCATATCTTGGCTATTGTAAATAATGCTGCAATGAACTATGGATGAATATATCTTTTTGCTGTACTGTTTTAGGTTTTATTCTATTGTATTTTTTATTTTGTAGTGTATTCTTTATTTCTGACAAATTCTTTTTTATGTTTGTTTTCTATCTCCACTTTTATGTTTCCTATGGCTTTGTTGAAGTTCTCACTAAGTTGATCTACTTTACCCCCAAGGTCATTAGCATCATTATAACTAGTGTTTTGAACTCTGAATCTAGTAGATTGCTTATTTCTAATTTGTTTAGTTATTTTTCTGGAGTTCTGTTCTATTCTTTCATTTGGGACATATTTCTTGGTCTCATTTTGGCAGTTTTCCTGTGTTTTATTCTATGTATTAGGTAGAGCTGTTGCATCTCCTTATCTGGTAAAGTGGCCTTATGTAGTAGGTGTCCTGTAGGGTTGGTCCAGTGGCACAGCCTTCTTGATCAATCTAGCTGGGCACTCCAGATATATACCTTCCTGTTGTAGTTGAGTCTTCATTGTTGTTGATACCTCAAATGAAGGGATTTACACCCAGGCTAATTGGTTTTGAGGACTGCTTGGAAACACTGTCAAGGGTCAGCTGTGCAGGGGCCCACCCCATGGAGTAGGACTTACTTCAGTGGGGCTCTGGTGCCGGCTAAGTCCACCCTTTGAGTGTGTGCCTTGTGAAGGAGGTTGGCTAGTGCTTCAATATGGTCTGAAAATGTCCACCAGGTGTACTGGCTCTGGGGTCTCCCAGGAGTTAACAGGCCAAGTTCAGCTTCCATCTGTGCCCTGATTGGGGCCATCTGGAATGAACTACAAAGAAATCTGAAGATGGCTGCTACTTGTACTAGGCTTGGATATACCCATGAGAGGCCAAGCTGTGAAACAAGGACACCTGCCACTAGTGCCAGGCACCACTTATCAAGAGGTATGTGGTGGGATTCCAAATATGGCTCCCGATGGGAAGGCAGACTGCAAGATAGTGCATAAGAGAATAAAGGGAGAGTGTGTGGTCGCACAGGGAGTGTTTGTGAGTTGAGGGACAGCTATACTCCAGGAGACTGTGCAACTGGGCAACCTCAACTGCTGCTGGGATCCTTCCCGGAGCGACTGGCTCTGATGCTGAGACTGCGCCATCTTGAAGGAGAGAGTGGATGTTGTCAGAAGCCTGAAAATCCCGGGAATCTACAACAACAGTACCCAGTGAACAGCTGTGAACCCGGTAACACTGGTCCTCAAGTGGCACAAGCACGCAGATTCGGAGGAGCTCTGCACCTCCTCATGGAAAGGTCAGATTTCGCCTGGGATAAGGTGATGTCTGTGGTCTGGGCAGGAGAGAGACACACATGGTGGGAGCTGGAGGATCCAGGGAATTCTGCCCCAGAAAAGTTCACGGCTATTGGGGCTAGCGTGATCTGTGACTGTGGAAGGGGATATTCAGGGCTGCTAACAGAAGGGAACTCTAAAAGCAACCATAGCTGAACTGGGCATAAAAGGGCAGCCTAAAAATTTTAACAGTGTGCTGGCTGCTTAGACACAAGGGGAAAAAAGACTGCACAGACTTGTGCTGCAACACTGGAGTTCGCGCACTTACTCTGGCCTCTCTCTCTCTCTCTCTCTCTCTCTCTCTCTTCCTCTTTAAAACCTTGTTTTTGATTACTAAGTCTAATACATAGGATCACCCAATTGGGGACACTCTAAGAAACTGCAGGGGAAAGTTGTTTTTATGGAACCTGGGGATCAGAGCAGGGAATAAAGATCAGAGAACCAGCTCTGGGGCAGCCCATTCCCTCAAACCAGCATTAAGTGCCACAGGGAAAACAAAATTTAAACACTAGCTAGAGAAGACCTATAGACCCGGAGGTCAATGCACAAACACTGCCACCCAGGGGTTGAATCACAAATTGACTCTTGTGTAAACACAAATAAAGGAGCATAAGAAACAAAGAAGTACAGCCTGCTTAAAAATAAGGACAGTGGCCTAAACACTGAGGAGCAGTGGAACACAGGGAACTTCAATACTGTCCTGACTAGGAAACAGATGTGCCAAACAGAACAGTAGAGGAAGTTAATGACCTTCACTACTGCACATTTTTATTTTTTTAATCTTTTACTTAAGAAACTATTTTTTTTCTTTCTTCCTCACTTGATTTTAACTTTTTAAATATTACATTTTTATTTTTAATCAGTATTATTACTATTTTAACTTTTTTAAGTGTGACTTTATTTTCTCTTATTTTATTTTGAGATTAGTGTTCTACATTCTATTTTCATCTTTCCTTTAGCTTCATTTTACTCTATCTCAACTTTACCTTATGCCAACACTCTCTTCCTCACTTTTTCCCTTTTGTTGTCCTGTTTCTCCTACCCTATTCCTGCTTTAAATTTTCCCTATTCCTTCTTTTTACCCCCTGTTAAAATTTCACCCTACTTATATATCTAATTTCCAGTCCCCTGGTCTAAGTCCATACACACCTCTCTCTTCTCTTTCTTCACTATCCAAATTTTTTTCCTCTCTTTCCTTGTGTTGTTGTTTGCTTGATTGTTGATTATATTGGTATTTTTATGCTTGCTTGTGAGATTGTTTTACCTTTTCTTTTTTTTTTTGGTTGTTTGTTTTTTGCTTCTGTTTTCCCTTGCCTCGCTTGATATTAGTTATTGTTTATAGTTTGCATTCATGTCTAGGTATTTGTTACTGGCATTTGTTAGGATTAGTGACTGTTCTATTGAAGTTTTCTCCCCATATAAATAGTTTTTTCCCCTCTTCTTTTTTATTCTTGTTCTTTTCTCTCTTACTTTTTTTCCTTTTCCCAATTTCATTTTTGCATTCCCTTTTTCCTCCGTTTTTTCTCTTCTTCTTTCTTTCTTAAGCTCTAATTCTCTTTTCGCTGATGGTCACCTTTATTTGGGGTTATTAGTATCATGAATACATTTGTGTTCAGTGTCTTGTGCATTGTGCCTTGTTGCATTGTATTTTGTACACTTAAATCAATGCAGGAGAGAGAGAACTACATAACCTGACACCTGAAAAAGAGAGATCATGGGGAGACAAAGAAACAGCCCACATATGAAAGAAAAGCAGGCATTACCAGAAACGGAAGTAAACAAAAATGGAGGCAAGCGACCTGTCAGAGAAAGAATTCAGAGAAATGGTCCTAACGTGGATGAAAAGACTGGAAGACAAATTCAACAATATGTGTAAGAACCAAGAGGAAATGTACAAGAACCAAGAAGACATGAAAAATGACATCACTGCATCAACAGTAGACTAGAAGAATCAGAGGACCACATCAGTGAGCTAGAAGACAAGGTAGGGAAAAATAACCAAGCAGAACAGCTTCCACAAAAAAAATTTAAAAAGCAGGAAGGGCGCCTAAGAGAACTTTGGGACAACACGAAATGAAACCACATCCACATAATAGGTGTGCCAGAAGGAGAGGAAACTGAGCAAGGAATAGAAAACCTGTTTGAAGAAATAATGACAGAAGACTTCCCTGATATAATAAATAAAAAACTCACACAAATCTAAGAAGCTCACAGAGTCCCAAACAAAATGAACCCCAAAAGACAGACACCAAGACACATTATAATTAAACTGGAAAACACCAGTGACAAAGTAGGAATCTTAAAAGTGGCCAGAGAGAGACAGAAAGTTACCTACAAAGGATCCCCCATCACACTAGCAACTGATTTCTCAACAGAAATGCATCAGGCAAGAAGGGAATGGAATGAAATATAGAAAGCCATGCAAAGCAAGTGTCCGAATCCAAGAATACTGTACCTAGCAAGGCTATTAATCAAAATTGAGGGTGAAATCAGAAGCTTCACAGACAGAAAAGGACTAAGGGAGTTTATTACCACCAAACCAGCAATGCAAGAAATGCTAAAGGGTCTCCTGTTAAAAGAAGAAATAGGAAGTGAAGAAGGAACACAGGGGTAAAGAATAAAAATGGCAATAAACAAGTACCTATCAATAATAACTTTAAATGTGAATGGATTAAATGCCCCAATCAAAAGACATAGGGTAACTGAGTGGATAGGAAAACATGACTCATATATCTGCTGTCTACAGGAAACCTACCTCAGAATAAAAGACACACACAGACTGATGGTGAAAGGATGGAAAAAGTTTTTTCAGACAAATGCAAATGAAAAAAAAAAAGCTGGGGTAGCAATACTTATATCTGACAAATTAGATCTCAAAGTGAAGGACATAAAAAGAGACAAGGAAGGCCCTTCATAATACTAAAGGGAGCAATCCAACAAGAAGAAATAACTCTGGTAAACATATATGCACCCAATACAGGAGCACCCAAATACATAAAAAAACTTCTGGAGGAAATCAAGGGATAGATTGACAGCAATACAATCATAGTATGGGACTTTAATACCCCACTATCACCATTGGAGAAATCCTCTAAAAAACATCAGTAAAGAAACATCAATCCTAAATGACTCACTAGATCAGATGAAATTAATTGACATCTTCAGAACATTTCACCCCAAAGCAACAGAATACACATTCTTCTCAAGTGCACATGGGTCAGTTTAAAAGATAGACCATATATTGGCTCAAAGGCAAAGTCTCTTCAAATTCAAGAAGATAGAAATCATATCAAGCATTTTCTCAGATCACAATGGCATAAAACTGGAAATCAACTATAATAAAAACAATAACAAAAAATCAAACACACAGAGACTAAATAGCATGCTATTTAACAATGACTAGATTACCAGAGATCAAAGAAGACGTAAAAAACTTCATGGAACAAATGACAATGAAAACACAACTATCCAAAAACTATGGGACACAGCTAAAGCAGTCTTGAAAAGGAAGTTCATAGCTCTACAAGCCTACTGCAAAAAAAAACAACAAAAAAAAAAACAAGAAACAATGGTAATAAATTACCTAATCCTACAACTCAAAGAGTTAGGAAGAGAGCAACAAGAAAAGCCCAGTGTAGGCAGAAGGAAGGAAACAATAAAGATCAGAGGAGAGATAAATGACATGGAGACCAAGAAAACTATACAAAAGATCAACAAAACCAAGAGCTGGTTCTTTGAAACAACAAACAAGATTGATGAACCTCTCTAGACAGGCTCACCAAGAAACAAAGAGAGAGGATCCAAATAAACAAAATCAGAAATGAAAGAGGAGAAATAACAGCAAACCCCACAGAAATACAAAGGATTGTTTAAAAATACTATGAACAACTCTATTCCAACAAACTGGACAACCTTGAGGAAACGACATATTCCTAGAAGAATACAACCTTCCAAAACTCTATCAGGAAGAATCAAAAAATCTCAATAGGCCAATAACTATGGAAGAAATTGAAGCAGTCATCAAAAAGTTTCCAGCGCCAAAACCAGTTTGGCTCAGTGGATAGAGCGTCGGCCTGCGGACTGAAGGGTCCCGGGTTCGATTCCGGTCAAGGGCATGTACCTTGGTTGCAGGCATATCCCCAGTGGGAGATGTGCAGGAGGCAGCTGATCGATGTTTCTCTCTTATCGATGTTTCTAACTCTCTGTCCTTCTCCCTTCCTCTCTGTAAAAAAAATCAATAAAATATATTTTAAAAAAAAGTTTCCAGCAAACAAAAGTTCGGGGCTGGACAGCTTCACATGGGAGTTTTACCAAACATTCAAGGAAGAACTAAAACCTATCCTCCTCAGATTACTACAAAAAATTCAAGAGGAAGGAACACTTCCAAGCTCATTCTATGAAGCCAGCATCACACTAATACCAAAAGCAGATAAAGGCAACACAATGAAAGAGAATTACAGGCCAATATCCCTCATGAACATAGATGCCAAAATCCTCAACAAAATTCTAGCAAATCAGATCCAGCAGTACATCAGAAAGATCATATACCATGACCAAGTAGGATTTATCCCAGGGATGCAAGGATGGTACAATATCCACAAATCAATATACGTGCTACATCACATAAACAAATTGAAAGAAAAAACCCACATAGTCATATCAATTGATGCAGAAAAAGCATTTGACAAAATCCAACACCCATTTTTGATAAAAACTCTCAGCAAGGTGGGAATAGAAGGATCATACCTCAACATAATAAAACCCATATATGACAAACCCACAGCAAACATCATATTCAATGGACAAAAACTAACACCATTTCCCCTAAGAACAGGAACAAGACAGAGATGCCCACTCTCACCACTCCTGCTTGACATATTACTGGAAGTATTAGCCATTGCAATTAGCAACAAGAAGAAATAAAAGGCATCCAAATTGGAAAAGAAGAAGTAAACTGTCCGTATTTGCAGATGATATGATGTTGTACATAAAAATCCCTAAAGACTCCATCAATAAACTATGAGACTTAATAAATGAATTTGGCGATGTAGCATGATACAAAATTAATGCCAAGAAATCTATCACATTTCTATACACCATTAGTGAACTTACAGAGAGACTAAAAAAGCAATCCCATCAACCATCAAGAAAAATTAAGATACCTAGGAATAAACTTAACTAAGGAGGTAAAAGACCTATATGAGGAAAACTACAGGACACTGAAAAAGGAGATAGAGGGAGATATAAACGGATGGAAGAACATACCGTGTTCATGGATAGGTAGAATCAACATCATAAAAATGTCCATACTACCCAAAGCAATCTATAGATTCAATGCAATCCCCATTAAAATACCAAAACCATATTTCACAGACCTAGAAAGAACTCTCCAAAAATTCATCTGGATTAATAAAAGACCCCGAATAGCCACAGCAATCCTGAGAAAGAAGAACAGAGTTGGTTGGATCTCAAAACCAGATTTCAAGCTGTATTACTATGCCACTGTTCTCAAAACAGCCTGGTACTGGCACAAGAACAGACATATAGACCAATGGAATAGAATAGACAACCCAGATATCAACCCAAACCACTATGCTCAATTAATATTTGACATAGGAGGCATGAACATACAATGGAGTCAAGACTGTCTCTTCAATAAATGGTGTTGGGAAAATTGGACATATACATGCAAAAAAATGAAATTAGACTACCAACTTACACCATACACAAAAATAAACTCAAAATGGATAAAGGACTTAAACATAAGATGTGAAACCATAAAAATAGTAGAGGAATCCACAGGCACGAAATCTCAGACATATGCCGAAGTAATTTCTTCAGTGATACCGCTCCTAGGGCAATGGAAACTAAAGAGAAAATAAACAAATGGGACTACATCAAAATAAAAAGCTTCTGTACAACAACAACAAAAAAAACCATCAACAAAACAATAAGAAAGCCCACTGTATGGGAGAACATATTTGCCAATGTTATCACCGATAAGGGTTTAATCTCCAACATTTACAAGGAACTCATACAACTTAATAAAAAGAAGATAAATGATCCAATAAAAAAATGGGCAACAGTCCTGAATAGATACTTTTTTTTTAATATATTTTATTGATTTTTTACAGAGAGAAAGGGAGAGAGATAGAGAGTTAGAAACATCAATCAGCTGCCTCCTGCACACCCCCCACTGGGGATGTGCCCGCAACCCAGGCACATGCCCTTGACCGGAATCGAACCTGGGACCTTTCAGTCCGCAGGTCGACGCTCTATCCACTGAGCCAAACTGGTTTCGGCCTGAATAGATACTTTTTGAAAGAAGACAGAAGGAAGGCCAAGAGACATATGAAAATATGCTCAAAGTCACTAATTATCTGAGAGATGCAAATCAAAACAACAATGTGGTACCATCTCACATCTGTCAGAATGGCAATCATCAACAAATCAGCAAACAACAAGTGCTGGTGAGGATGGGGAGGAAAAAGTAACCCTCTTGTACTGCTGGTGGGAATGCAGACTGGTGTTGCCACTGTGGAGAACAGTATGGAGTTTCCTCAAAAAACTAAACATGTAACTCCCATTTGACCCAGTAATCCCACTTCTAGGAATACGTCCCAAGAAACTAGAAACACCAATGAGAAAGGATATATGCACCCCTATGTTCATAACAGCATAGTTCACCATAGCTAAGATTTGGAAACAGCCTAAATGCCCATCAGCAGATGAGTGGTTTAAAAAACCATGGTACATCTACACAATGGAATACTATGCTGCTATAAAAAAGAAGGAATTCTTACCATTTTCAACAGCATGGGTGGAACTGGAGAGCATTATGCTAAGTGAAATAAGCCAGGCAATGAAAGAAAAATACCACATGATCTCACTCATTTATGGAAAACAAAGAACATTATAACATGATGAACAAAAAGATAGATACAGAGGCAGTAACGCATCGAACAGACTGTCAAATTACAGTGGGAAGGCTGGGGAGTGTTTGGAAGGAGGGGAAAGAGATCAACTGAAGGACTTGTATGTATGCATATAAGCACAACCAATGAACACAGACACTGGGGTGTGGGTGTGATGAGGGCATGCGACAGGGGTTAGGGGAGACTGAGGGAAGGTCAATGGAGAAAAAAGAGATATATGTACTACTATGTGTAATACTTTAAACAATAAAAAAAGAAAAGAAAATAAAAGAGGTATATAGCATGCTGAGGCTAGTAGCTACTCATTTTTATAGATTTTTAGGAAAGTCTGAGGCATGAGCCAAGATAGGCCATTTGTATGAAAAGCCACTGGAAATGGCTGGCATGGCCTACAAGCTGGATGTTGTGGGATCTCAGGGAAACACAAGTGCAGGGATAACAGTATTAGCCAGGATGATGGAGACTCAAATAGGCCTACTTGCTGTATGGTTGGGAGTGCTCAGCAAAGAAATAATGGCCTGTGCCAACATTTCTGTCTGGGAGAAAGCTTTCCCTTCAGCTCTCACCCTGATGCAAGACTACTCAGTTTCTCCCTATAATTCTCTGGTGCCTGCTCCAGTGCTGTAGCTCAGAGCCAGTGAGTTCAAGTAAATGCATGTGTGGGCCCTTTAAGACTCCAGCAGCCCTCTGTCTCCCTCAGCCTCAATCCCGAATTATTTTCTCTGCCTGAAAGTATGGGAACTTCTCTTCCTGTCACTGGAATCCTGGGCTTGGGGTCCTGGTGTGGGGTTGGGAGCCCTTGCTCCTCAGTGGGGACCTGTATACCGAAGAAAAACTTCTGGATTTTTATCCGTGATGAGTGGGTGTGGGACCACCCATTCCATGTCTCCACCCCTCTTACTAATCTCAATATGGCTTTTGCTTTAAATCCTTATTTGTAGGACTTCTGTTCACCTAGATTTCAGATGTTTATTATAATGGTTGTTCTATGGTTTAGTTGTAATTTTGATGTGGCTGTGGGAGGGTATGAGTGTAGTTTTTACTTACACTGCCATCTTGACCAGAATCTAGATACTCTTATTTATATAGGTTTTCCTTTTACTTTTCTCATCTTTATTTTTCCTCCTTTCCATCAAAACTTATACATATGAAGTCTCACTTTCTCAGAGCCCTCCTTTCTGTCTATCCAAGTGGCAAGCAGTCATGATAATTTCATCAATATTCACTCACTAGTAGGATGAGTGAGAATCACTCTCATCCTATTTAATAGGTGCTCTTTGGTGTTTCAAAGGCTGTTTGTTTCAGGCACATGAATAAAAGGTTTGGAACTATGCTAGGGAAAGTGGAGTGTTCATCTGTAAATAAGGTGGAATAGAAGGATTCCAAGATGGCAGTGGATTAAGTGGAAGATATACTGACATTCTCCCAAGACCAAACTAGAATTAGCACTAAAATATACTCAATGGGCAAAAATTAAAACCATTTTCCCTAAGAATAGGAACAAGACAAGAATGTCCACTTTTACCACTCTTATTCAATATAGTACTAAAAGTCCTAGCCATAGCAATCAGACAAGAAAATAATTAGAAGGCATCCAAATTGGAAAGGAGGAAGTAAAATTGTCATTATACATGGATGACATCATATTATACATAGAAAACCCTAAAGACTCCACCAGAAAAACTACCAGATTTAATAAACAAATTCAACAATGTAGCAGGATACAAAATTAACACCCAGAAATCAATGGCATTTTTATACACCAATAATGTACTCTCAAAAAGAAAAACTTAAAAAAAAAAACAATACTATTTACCATTGCAACAACAAAAAAATAAGATACCTTGGAATCAACTTAACCACTGAGGTAAAAGACATGCACTTGGAAAACTATAGGACATTAAAAAAAGAAATAGAGGAACTTAAAAATAAATAGAAGAATATGCTGTGTTCATAGATTGGAAGAATTACCATAATTGAAATGTCCATACTATCCAAAGCAATCTATAGAATACTGTGGGAACCCTGATCAGAATACACTGGATGTTCAAGGCCAATTTAAGTGTTGGAGCCCTTTCCAGAGTAGGCTGGATGTTCAAAGCCAATTTTTCATATGGGATGCAAAAGCAAGAACACAGAGACTGCACTGTATGAAATGTACAGGCATACCTTTCTATAACCCAAATATTGATGTCTTTATTTGGAAAAAAGTTTCTTTTGGCTAAGTTGGTATAAAGATGTGTTACTGACCAGCTGAGGTGAGGCTGCTTTTATGTAGGGCTGGACTGCTTTGTGTAATAGCTTTGTTAGCAATGGCTCCTGTGTTTGCTACTGTATTAGCAAGAACTACTTTGTCTAATCACTACTTGGTAGCAATTACTACTTGGTCTGCAATAAAGCCTCTCTCCTATACACCAATGACTTCTCATATCTTTTCCATCTAATACCTGGAGTCCACAAATGTCCAGTTCTTGGGGGGGAACTGAAGCCACACAAGTATCAATGGCATATGTCACAGATCTAGAATAAATACTCCAAAACTTTATATGGAACCAAAAGAGACCCAGAATAGACTCAGCAATCTTGTGAAATAAGAACAAAGTAGGAGGAACACAATACCAGATATCAAACTATACTATAAAGCCATTTTAATTAAAACAGCCTGGTACTGGCATAAGAACAGCCATACAAATCAATGGAATAGAACAGGAGACCCATAAGTAGACCCAAGCCATTGCATTAAATTAATATTTGACAAAGGAGGCAAGAGCATACAATGGAGTCAAGACAGTCTCTTCAATAAATGCTGGGAAAGTTGGGAAAATTGAACTAGACCAATGCAAAAAATGACTACCAACTTACACCATACACAAGAATAAACTAAAAAAAGAATAAACTCAAAATAGATAAAATATTTAAATGTAAGTCATGAATCCATAAAAATCCTAGAAGAAACCATAGGTAGCAAAATCTCAGACATCTCTCATAACAATATGTTTAGACATACATCTCCTATGGCAAAGGAAACTAAGGAGAAAATAATCAAATGGGACTACATCCAAATGAAAAGCTTCTGCACAACAAAAGAAACCATCAACAAAATGAAAAGGGTACACACTGTATGGGAGAACATATTCACCAATGGTACATCTGTAAAGGGTTAATTTCCAAAATATATAAATAACTCAAAAAACCTAAAAGAAAGACAAACAACCCAATAAAAGATGGACAAAGGACCCAAATAGACACTCTCCAAAGAAGACATACAGATGGCCAAGAGACATGAAAAAATGCTCAAAGTCACTGATCACCAGAGAGATGCAAATTAAAATATCAATAATGTATCATCTCACACCTGCCAGGATGGCTACCATTAACAAATCAACAAATGACAAGTGCTGGCCAGGATGTGGAGAATGGGAACCCTAGCCACACTGCCTGTAGGAATGCAGACTGGTGCAGCCATTATGGAAAACAGTATGAAGTGTTCTCAAAAAAATTAAAAAGGAACTGTCATGTGACACAGTGATCCTACTCGTAGGAATATATCCTAAGAATCCCAAAACAGCAATCAGAAAGAATATATGCACCCTTATGTTCATAGCAATGCTATTTATAATAGCTAAGATCTGGAAATAGCCCAGTATATGAATGTATAAAAAACTATGATACATAGCAGCTATAAAAAAGCAGGATCTCTTACCCTTTGAGACATCATGGAAGGACTTAGAGAGTACTATGCTAAGTGAAATAAGCCAGTCAGGGAAAGTCAAGAATCACATGATGTCACTCATATGTGAAATAAAAAACAAACAAAATAAACTAGTAAACAATGTAGATCCATAGATACTGAAACATGCAACTGACTGATGAATTTCAGAGGAAAGGGGGAGGGCATAATGGAAGAAATTAACCAAAGAAATTATATGCATACTGGAGGCCCGGTGCACAAAACTTCATGCACTTGGGAGGGGGGTGGTCTCTCAGCCCAGGCTGTGCCCTCATGCAGACCAGGATCCCTTGGGGGATGTCTGACTGATGGCTTAGGCCCCCATCTCCCAATCGCCCCTCTGCCACTGCCCCCTGATCACCATCCCCTCCCTCTGCCTGCTGGCACCCACCTTGGCTGGCCTGGCACTGCCCGCTTGCTGGCTCCACCCCCTGCTGACAAGTCATTCTGCCACTCAGTCAATTTGCATATTAAGCTTTTATTCTATAGGCTATACATAACCCATGAACACAGACAATAGTGCAATGGGGGCAGGTACAGGGTGGAGGCGGTTAATGGGGAAAGAAAGGAGACATACTAGTATGTGATACTTTAAACAATAAAGATAAATTTTAAAAAAATAAATAGAGATCCTTATAGAAAACCTTACATTAACAGTTTTAGCATCAAACTACTGTTTTATTCCTACTGCATCAACTATCTTAGCAGATATTCACAGCCACTTCTTAGTGACTATTGGTCTTTCCACTTTCATAAAGAACCGAAAGGTTAGTCAAAAGCATCATGGCAGGTCATGTGTATCTCTGTCAAGCATTTAGAACAACTTAAGATTGTACTTGCAAATTTCTTATGAGCCAGTATCTGCACTTTATTTTTAGTAGAAAAATATCATTCAATGCACCAAGTTGTGTTGACATGGTTATTGTGTGCCTAAGATAGGTTGTGCAGAAAGAAAGTCTTTTCTCTGCCAGCCTCTCTGTGGGCCCTTTTCTCAGAGTTCCTTACCTCCGCCCTGTGTTCTCAGCTTGGGTATATGTAAAGTGTTATTTAAAACATCCTTTAGGCAGCCATTCATTTATTTTATTATTTTACTAGTAGCCTGGTGCACGAAATTTGTGCACTGGGGTGGTGGTGGGGCGGGGTAAGGGGCCCCTCAGTCTGGCCTTCACCCTCTCCAATCTGAGACCCCTCAGGGAATGTCCAACTGCCTGTTTGTGCCCACACTTTTAATAGATAACAGCTCCACTGTTGTTTCCTTCTTATGCTTAAAACCATTGAAATCATTAGGTATTTAAAGTGTGTATACATTTTGGGGGGACACCCTGTATATCTCTAGTCAGTGGTGAAAGAAACCAACAGCAGATTTGGAACGCCCAGACAGGGAACCTCGCTCACTCACCACATGTCTCCCCACTTCACTGTCCACCTTCGTGGGCAGCAGGAGAATCAACGTTTTCTCTCATTAATTTGGAAAAGCATGTCCTGTCACCTGCTGCCTGGAAGGAGTACGCTAGGCCCCAAGCAAGTGAGGCTCAGTCAGGACAGCCTTTGCTCATGGGTGCTGGCACCCAAAGTGCACATTCCTCCTCTACAGTCACCCCGACTATCCCACTGTTTCACTGAGAGGACAGAATTTCTCTCCACCTCTGGGTTCTTGATCTTGAATGCTGACTGAAGGCACCTCAATGAGGGCCACCCGCACCCACCAGGTGTGTCTGTCTGCATCTGCTCCCGCCTCAGCACCTGCATTAACCTCCTAGAGGTGATCTCATAGCTGCACTGGCCTCCGTGGGAACAGGGCATCACCACTCCGCCCTCTCACTGTCATCTCACAGGCACCCACCCTCAGCACCTAGAACACCCAGACACTCTCCAAAGGAAGTGAACACATCAAAGGGGATGTGTGCACATCCTGTGGGCGTGTTAGGCATGCTGGGTTGATGGAAGTGCGGTGGAGAGGCAGGGGGAACTTGTGCACGCCTTGGTTTGCAACTGTTGCAGGCGCGGGAGGGTGACAGTGTGCTGGTGGATGTTTGCACACCAGTGGGGGATGTGCACACCAGAGGCCTCTGGCTTTGCAGATCTGCAAACCCCCGTGGTGCGGCCAGGAGGATGTCAGTCTGGCCCGCCATGGTGGCTGTCCCTGTGATCCTGCACCTTCTGGGCCAGGAGGCAGATCTTGCGCAGCCACTCCTGGGCACTGATGGCCTGCAGGCGTTACTTCAGCTCAGCCTTCAGGCTCCGCTTGGCGTGATCACAGTTGTCACCAACGCCATGTGGGGAGTACAGGCTGCCCTCTGACGGCCTGCCTCCCCTGACCAGAGGCTCTCTGCGCTGCTCACCTGCCCAGAGTGACTGGGGCTGGGTGGAAGCCAGGCATCCTGCCCTGCCCAACCCCGGCTGATCCGCCCCTGTGCAAGCTGCTGCCCCGCTGGGAAGGGTCATGGATCCAGGTCCCGGGACTGCGGACAGGCTCAAGAACTGCCCCCCGCCCAGCAGGGTCACAGATCCGTGTCTTGGTCCTGTGGACAGCCTCAAGTGCTTCCCCTTGCCCGCCAGGTCACGGATCTGGGTCCCAGACCACAGACAGCCTCAAAGGCTGCCCCCTGCCAGGCAAGGTCACAGATCTGGGTCCCAGGACAGCAGACAGCCTCAAGCATTGCCCCCAGCCTGGCAGGGTCACAGATCCGGTCCTGGACCACGGACAGCCTTGCCTGCTGCCGACCGCCTTCAGTATGCAAATTAACCACCATTTTGTTGCTTCAGGGTGGGGGTCCCCACTGGGGTGCCTGGCCAGTCTGGGTGAGGGGCTGAGGGCCGTTTTCAGTTTGGCGGGCGACTGAAGCTCCCAACTTCTCCTTTTTTTCTTTTTTTTTTATTATGGGATTTATTTACCTTCTATGGCTGTCACTGGAGCTGAGAGCCAGCTTTAGCTCTGAGGGCCAGCTGTATCTCTGAGACCTTGGCTGCTGAAAGCAGGGATCTGGGTTTGTTTGCCTTCTATAATTGAAACACTGTTGAGATCCTGCTGGCTGAAGCCCAGCTGGCAGAAAGCAGGTTTCTGGGTTTTGTTTAGGTTCTATAATTGCAACATTGTTTCTTAGACTGCAAGCTCAGAGCCTGGCAGCGGCAGGTGGGGAACCTTGGCTTCCTCCATCATTGGAGCAAGCAAGCTTCCTGTTCGCTTCAGTTGCCTGGGTGCCGGCCGCCATCTTGGTTGGCAGTTAATTTGCATATCTCGCTGATTAGCCAATGGGAAACATGTCGGATATATGGTTAATTACCATGTTTGTCTATTATTATATAGGATTTTATTAATATAATAAAATTATTATTTTATTTTATTTTATTTTATTTTATTTTTTTTCATCCTTACCTGAGGATATTTTTCCCCATTAATTTTTAGAGAGAGTGTGGAAGGGAATGGAGTAAGACAGAGAGAGAGAAACGTCGATGTGAGAGAGACACATCGATTGGTTGCCTCCTGTACATGCCCCAACCAGAGCCTAGAGTTGAGCCTGCAACCGAGGTACATGCATTGAACCTGTGACCTTTCAGTCCTAGGGTTGACACTCTATCCCTGAGCCAAACCAGCTAGGGCTTATCAAAACCTGTAACTTATTCCCTTGCTCAGAATCTCCCAATGGTTTGCCATCACCCTCATGATAAAGCCATATCTCAGCCCCTGCCTAAATCTCCTACAACTCTGCACCTTTCTCACTCTACTCATTCACATGGGATTTCTTGTGTTTCTGAAAGCCCTTTTGCTCACTATTCTTTCTGCTTAGAACCTTCTGTACTGAAACAGTTACTCCATTGAGGTCTCCGATTAAAAGTTACTTTTTCAAAATTTTTCCTTTCTAAAATAGAGAACTCTTCAGAGTGTCCCATTACTTCACTTTATTTTTTATCCCAACTCTTATCTAAGATAATCACCAGATAAGAGCACAGATACTTATTTGTTTTCTACCTGTGACTCTTCCTACCATACAAGCTCCATAAAAGTGGGATCTTTATCTTTTCTCCTCTCTACTCTATCCCCAGAACCTAGAGGACCATCTAACAATAGTATTTGTTGAATAAAGGAGTGAATGTCTGATGTAAGTACTATGTTGCTCCCATTTTACAGAGGAGATAATTGAGAGTTAGGGGACTCATGTAGAATGTGATGGATCTAAGCTCCAAATCTAGTTCTAAATCCAGGTCTGATGCTCTTTAACCGTTAAACTCAACTGCATGCTACTGCCAAACCCTTTTCTGGGGCACAATTATTGACCTCTCGAAGTTCACAGAGTAATAGAAGGGGCCAGAAAGCAAATAGGTAATTACCTAAAGAGGAGTTAGCACCTGGACAAGACAGAAAGAAGGGGAGGTTTAACTCCATACGAATCTAGTTGAGATGGAAAATATCTTCTAGTCAAAAGAAAGAGGTCATATTAGGAAAGAACATGTTGGGGAAGCACTGGGGTGTGAAGTGCTTGGAGTGTTGAGCATCCTGCCTGGTTTGGGCTTGCTGCAGTGGAAGAGAGTAGCAAGGTGCAGGGGGTGCCAGGGCTGCAGAGCCAGATGCTGGCATAATGGAACACTACCCTTTGAGGATGATGCAGACCAAAATGGACAGAGCGGTTTCTGAAAGGACTCAATATATTGTTACAGAGCAGCATCTCCATGGAAATATGTACCCATATATCTATAATAAAAGGCTAATATGCAAATGGTCATCACGCCCTCACACCATAATGACCAATCATCAGGAGGTGCTGGAGCACCTCTTGGGCCCTCCCCCCGGCCCCTGAGCAGTGGCTTTTGCAGTGTGGATGGGAGGCGAGGTGCCGTGCACGATTTCGCGTGCTGGGCCTCAAGTATATATATATATTATACGAAGTGTCCCATGTTTCGACTGTTCGACCATTCCACTGGTATCTTTTTTTTTTTTTTTGAAATTTTTTTTTTAAATATATTTTATTGAGTTTTTACAGAGAGGAAAGGAGAGAGATAGAGAGTTAGAAACATCGATGAGAGAGAAACATCGATCAGCTGCCTCCTACACACTCCCCACTGGGGATGTGCCCGCAACCCAGGTACATGCCCTTGACCGGAATCGAACCTGGGACCTTTCAGTCCGCAGGCTGACGCTCTATCCACTGAGCCAAACCGGTTTCAGCTCCACTGGTATCTTTGATGTGCACTAACCACCAGGGGGCAGATGCTCAATGCACAGTCATGGAAACATGGAACAGACTGATGAATCTCAGAGAGAAGGGGGAGGGGGAAGGACAGGAAGAGATTAACCAAAGATCTTATATGCATACTAGAGGCCCCATGCACAGATTAGTGCACTGGTGGGGTCGCTTGGCCTGGTCTGCGGGGATCAGGCCAAACCATTCACTGGGCCTCTGACATCCCCCGAGGGTTCCCTGATTGTGAGAGGGCACAGGCCAGGCCAAGGGAACCCACTGGTGCATGAATCCGTGCACTGGGCCTCTAGTTTCAATAAAACAAAGAATGCATTTTTAGCTCCCCAGTTCAGAATGCTCGCTAAGACCTCAACACTTAAAACAAGACATTTCAAGTAACCTATAGTAACATGGGAAAGTGAAATGAGACTGGTGAGATCTGTTAGTAAAGACTCATAGAGGCTTGCGCAGGTTTGGACAGGATGGGAGAGTACCCAGTGTTGTTTAAAAACATAGTGTGAAAATAAATAAATAAATAAATAAACATAGTGTGGGTCTCTGGACCCAGTGTGGGGAGCTGGGGATGAAGGACAAAGATTTTTCTACTTCATTTGGCAGAATGCTTTCTGAGGTTTTGATTCTTTGATTGTTTCTAGTACTTAAATAATCAGCTGCCATGGAAGTATGGCTGAAGACTCTAGTTACAACCTCTGGGGGAAACAAGGGGATGTTTGCATCATCTGGAACCCTTTCTGGCTAAACAGACACAAGAAAGTGATGCCATTGTAATAACCTGGTTATTATTTACCAGGAAAGGAGTGAAAGGGGAGAACAAAAAGTATAGGCATGCCATTTATACAGCTTTGCCAAAAATCTGCATTTAACATTCTCCAAGTCTGTTCTCTGCTGATTTATGGAGAAAGGAACTAGACAAAGGTGGTTTAGACACATGCCCAGTAAGATCTGAATGACATGGGAAGGTGATTACTTGTCTGCCCGTCAATCAAAACTGGAAACACCAGGATGGCGTGGCCACTGCAAATGTGAGAATCTACACTAAAAAAAGAGAAACATGGGTAATTGGCATACGACCGCTACACTTTTCATTGGCTAATCAGCGAGATATGCAAATTAACTGTCAGCCAAGATGGCAGCCAGCAGCCAGGCAGCTTGCAACTAACATGAGGCTTACTTGCCTCAGTGACGGAGGAAACCAATGTTCCCCGCCTGTGGCTGCAGGCCTCTGAGCTGGCAGTTTCAAACATTGCAACAAATACCGCCGGACTTCAGCCAGCCGGATCGCAACATTGTAAGCAAAGGCCAGAAACCTACTTTCAGCAGCGGAGGCCTAAGAGCTAGAGCCAAGCCTCAAGCTAAAACTGACCCAGTATAAAAGAAAAAAAAAAAGGAAAAAAGGAGCGGTTGGGAGCTTCAGTCACCCCCAGCATGAAAACAGCCCTCAGCCCCTCACCCAGACTGGCCAGGCACCCCAGTGGGGACCCCCACCCTGAAGGGTGTGTGACCAGCTGCAAACAGCCATCATCCCCTCACCCAGGCTGGCCAGGCACCCCAGTGGAGACCCCCACCCTGAAGGATGTGTGACCAGCTGCAAACAGCCATCATCCCCTCACCTAGGCTGGCCAGGCACCCCAGTGGGGACCCCCACCCTGATCCAGGACACCCTTCAGGGCAAACCAGCCAGCACCCACCCGTGCACCAGGCCTCTATCCTATATAGTAAAAGGGTAATATGCCTCCCAGCACCGGGATCAGCGGAGCCATGAGGCCTTCCGGCACCGGGATCAGCGTGACAGGGTGCAGCGCCCCAACCCCCTGATTGCCCTGCTCTGTGGGTGATAGAGGGTGGAACCCCAACCCCCCCCCCCCATGGGCCCTGCTTTGTGTTTGACAGGGTAGAGCCATAACCTCCCCATCGGCCATGCTCTGAGTGTGAGAGTGGCAGCGCCCCAACCCCCCAATCTGCCCTGCTCTGTGTATGACAGGGGATGGTGCCCCAACTCCCCTCTCAGCCCTACTCTCTGAGTGACAGGGGGAGCTCCCCAACCCCCTAATGGGCCCTGCTCTGTGCATGACAGTGTACGGTGCCCCCACCCCCCTGATGGGCCCTGCTCTGTGAGTGACAGGGGCCAGCTCCCCAACCCCCTGATTGGCCCTGCTCTGTGCGTGACAGGGGGTCGCGCAGCAACTTCCCCATCGACCCTGCCTTGAGTGTGACAGGGGGCAGTGCCCCAACCCCCCAATCGGCCCTACCCTGAGCTTGACTGAGGGTGGCATCACAACCTCCCAATCTGCCCTGCTCTGTGCATGACAGGGGAAGGCGCCCCAACTCCCCAATCAGCCCTGCTCTGAGCCCGACCAGGGGTTGCACCTAGGGATTGGGCCTGCCCTCTGCCACCCGGGAGCAGGCCTAAGCCAGCAGGTTGTTATCTCCCAAGGGGTCCCAGACTGTGAGAGGGCACAGGCCGGGCTGAGGGACCCCCTCCCCCCGAGTGCACAAATTTTTGTGCACCGGGCCTCTAGTCTAAATATATAAACTTGCCGGGGTCCAGCCCCAGTGGGTCCAGGTGTCCCCAAAGGTGTGCACGGAGTCGGCGAAGAAGGAATGACATGGAGACAGCGTTCAGTTGATCAGCAGCCTTGCCAGGATCTCTAGCCACAATCTCCAGCCAAGTTCTGTGTCCATGTTCTCTTGCTAGTTTCTCCAGCCAGGTTCTCCAGGTCCTCCAGCCAAGTTCTGTAGCCATGTTCTCTCGCCAGGCTCTCCAGACAGGCTCGGTCGCCAGGCTCTGTCTAGGCTCTCCAACCAAGCTCCGCAGCCAGGTTCTGTCCAGGATCCCCCGCCATGTTCTTTCCAGCGAAGTTCTTCTGTAGGTTCTGAGTTCTGTGTCTCGGGTCTGTCTCTCGGTCTGCCTCTCTAGGTTCTGACTCCTGTTGTCTTGTTGCATCTGTATCTATACCAGTTGATTCTAATCCTATCAATCTCTATTCCAAGGTTAGGGCATTTCTTATCTCCATTCCAGGGAGTAAAGATTATGTACTTAGGCATGATTGTTCGTAGTTAAAGTGATTAATTACCAGCCTGGCAGTTAAGAGGTTTTATTCCCTCCCTAACTTCAGGGGAAAATCCCTACCTGGGGAAACAACCTTTCTCAGAGAGGTGACCTTGGTTAAAACACATAGTGCCAAGAAGGTGAGCAAACATATTAAGAACAGTATGCCATATATGCCAGGTCCCTTGAAACAGCAAGGATGGACTGGCTCCCGGCATAAACTTCTAAACTTCCAAAGGAAATTTGGCCCTTCCCCTCTCTCTGGTCTCCAGGGTGCCTGGCTCCTGTGACTCCTGCTACAGGGGGCTGGGTTCTCTTGTGTACATGGTGCATGGCCACGTTGGGCTCCACACATGGACTGATGGACTTTAATCTGGCCTCTATGCTGAACTAGACCTAGCTGCAACATGAAACTGAGACTCTGGACACTGGACCTGTTTTTGACTCTGCTAAACTTCCAGCTTCACCTTTTCCAGGACTGGCTTAAGGGACAGGAGACTTTTGAACACAAGAAATGTAACTTTACACAAATAAAGTCTTTTTCCACATTCCATCCTCCCCTGGAGCTGTGGGCTCAGTCCCCATTGGAGGGGCGGGGGGATTAGGGGGAGGCGTGCAGGAGGCAACCAAACTGATTCTCTCTCACACTGAAGTTTCTGTCTCTAACTCCCTTTTCCTTCCTCTCTGAAATCAGTTACAAAATATATTTTTTAAAGAAAGAAAATGCTTCTTTCAGCAGTGCCCCTCAAGAACCTTGCTACCCCAAATGACAGGGGAGTTTCATCCACCGTCAACAAAATCATGGTGTACACAGCCACCCCTGTAGGGGAACACAGTAGGGCAGAGGTGGGAGGGATAGAGTAATTTGTATCACCCCATGCTTTCCATGTATGGTTTCTACAAGCCACCACCAAGGTTCCGCACCACTTCCACAGGTGCCTGCTATACCCACACGGTGAGCATTATTTTACAGTTTTAAGCATAATAATGTTTTAAGATGTAACCTCATTTGCTGCTATTTTGATTGCTGCTTTGTAATGTTTTATCTGTTTTAATTACTGTTTTAATGTGCTACTTTACTCTGATGTGTTTCTGTGGAGGGTAGCATTTTAAGAAGTAAAGAACTAGATAATCACAGATGAGAGAACACATTAGTTAAACCTCTGTCTAAATGAGTATTTTTTTATTTGCTTGGTGTTGAGTGTTAATAAGCAATAGTCTCTCTTTCAAGTGTAAGGACCTAGGTGTGATGTCCAAAGTCAGACATGGAGCACAGTTAGAACTTGGAATGAAAGGCAATATTCCCAAGGGTTCTCTTAGTTTCCCATAACTAGAATTCATGTATCATGTATAAATTTGATCTAGGTTCTCAACAAGTCTTTAAAAGTAACAAAAATCTTACGTTTTCAACAAGCCTTTAAAAGTAAAAGCTCTAAAAAGTGCAAAAGTATACATTTTCCATTTAACTCAAATAGTAATTGAATTACACTTTTCTTGGCCAGGAAAAAAAATTCCACAGACCCAGTTCTTAACCTGAGTCATGTTACCCTTAGTCACACATTCTATTGCATTCCGTGGCTTAGTAAAGTAGGAAATGGATGGTTGGCTTGGAGTTTCCTGGCTTGAAGTAGGTGCTGTAATGACATAATACTCTTCCAGCCCCACAGGCACACCAAACTTTTTATTTCCATATTTAAGCACAGGCAAGGTCAAAACAATAGATGAAATTTCATAATACAGTAGTCATTATGCCAAACTATTTTTACTGACTTCCTAAAAACACTTTGGAATCAGCTCCAACTGTGTTTATAAATAAAAAAGGAAATGAAACCCCATGCCCCAACCACAAAATTCTTTGGTCTTGAATTGAGATGCCTAAATTTCCTATTCCTAAAGAGAGTCAAATGTAAGGCTTGTCAATTATACACTAAGGTCTGGCCTTCCAGATCTTCATGGTTAAAGATTGCAATGAAGTTGCCAGGTTTACACAAAGTCGAGATGCAGGTATGAAGAAACCCAGTCAGATGGATGCAACCAGCCAGACCTTTAGAGCAAATGTGGCTCACAGAGTGCAACTGTATCCCCTCCCGCCCAACACACACACACATACACACACACACACACACACACACACACACACACACACACACACTCACACACCTCTGCTTCTACAGACTCCTTTGTGAGGCTCAGTGCTATGACTTTTTATTATTCCCAGCTTATAAAAGAATCCTCTGGTCATTTGTAATCACAGCATTAGTCTTAGTTCAGTAATAACTCTGTACAGTCACATGTTATAATCTTAGAATCTGAATTTCATTCAAAGTGAGCTCCCTAACCAGCATTTTGTCCTCTTACTCTTCCTCATCCCACTCCTGCTTGATTGCTTGTTTTCTCCAAAGTTAGGTGATAGGAGAAGGAGGAGAGAAAACGGGCAAGGAAGGTTTCATGTGCCTGACATGACTATAGCATTATTTTATTGTGGCTATGATACATGTTGGAAGCTGGTGCCAGTATTTGTGAGGGCTCTGCAGAGGCCCATTCACCCAAGACTCTAACTTGTAGTTCCCTGATGTGGATTGTGTGCTCCAGCCACCCCCACCCCACCCCTTGCCTTCTGAACATCCACCTGTATAGCCTGGCTTCCTTCTGATGTGCTCTCCTCACCACTCTAGGTAACATTCTAAGTAAGGGTCTAAGACAGAGCCACACAGCTTTCTCTGTTACATCATACACATCAAGATACTCTTTAGATATATTAACTTCCTAAACTGTGGGTCTCCTGCTATTGCACACTGTTTCAGCCTGCTCTGGCCTTTTAGATTTCTCTGAACAGTAAGGCAACAGGTCTACCACTGGGTCTTTCAGTCCTCTGAGGACATGCGTCAAACTTGTGATAGACTCACTGAAGCTTCATGTCATGAGCTTAAGAGAGGAACAAGCCTCATCTATGTACCATAATCCCTCTCTCATAGGAGATGGGACTCACAGAATTACATTGGCCTATAGAATGTGAATAGATATAACACACACCATGGCCACCTTTTAAAAACTTTGGGAGTTTCGGCTTCTTTGCTCCTGTCCTCTATTTTTTTAAAAATATATTTTATTGATTTTCTACAGAGAGGAAGGGAGAGGGACAGAGAGCCAGAAACATCGATGAGAGAGAAACATCGACCAGCCGCCTCCCGCACACCCCCCACCAGGATGAGCCTGCAACCAAGGTACATGCCCCTGACCGGAATCAAACTTGGGACCCCTCAGTCCACAGGCCAACGCTTTATCCACCGAGCCAAACCTGTCCTCTATTAAGAGAGAATAGCATGATAGAGTTGCTCCCTTAGCCTGGCTCTTAAAATGATAAAACAGATGGCACTAAGACCCAGTTGACTGGTAGTCAATCAATGTCAAGCCAAGATAAGCTGCAGATGAATAGAGCTCAGTGGATTCAAGTGGACCAATAGCAAATCCATAGCCTTTATATAATTTAAATAAGAAACATGTCTTCATGGGTGAAAATCATTGAGATATTAGGACTATTGTCTCTGCAGCAAAACCTGACTCATATACTTGGCCAATAGTGTCTAGCAAAGTATTAAAAAAATTAGGGGGAGTATGTATTAGGATCCAAGAGAAGAAAGGAGGAGGATGGATTGAGTTAAATGTTGTTGATAGTTCAATGTAGATGAAAAGTGAGGCTTGACCATTGTATTTAGCAATATGGGAGGGAGCATCAAGACTAATACCGGTAAGAACAGTTTTGCTAAAATGATGAGGCCACTGTTTGATCTGAGAAGGTTCAAGAAAGTGTGAGAGGAGAAGACTTATAGACACTGTGAATTGAAAACCCTTCTGAAGGATTTTGCTATAAAACACAACAGAGAATAAGGCTGGAGATTAAGGGGTATGTATGGACAAGAAAGGTTTTTAAGATGAAAACAATTAAACTAGGTTTTAAAATTATTCAGTGAAGAGGACAAAATTATATAAAAGAGAAGAGACACAAATGTTGGAGTAATGCTTTCCAATAAGCAAGAGAGCCTGTGACTGACACAAAAATAGAAGATTGGGCCTTACTGGGTCAAGGGCAGTTTTTCCCTTGTGATATGATGCAACGTGAAATTTAGGACCCCCATGTAGGGAGGCAGGTAGATACAGGGGACCTTGTGCAAGTTTTCTTCTCATTGGTTCTCTCCTCTAAGTGAATTGGGAAGATCATCAACTGAAAGAGGGCTGAGAAAGAGGTGACAAGGGATTGAGGAGAGGAGAGAAGGTATGAATGAACTTATCTAGAAGAGTGGGGCTGTAAATGAGCTTTAGGATGATTATCCCCAAAGACCCTGAATACCTATTGCATGTCTAGCATTTAGCCTTATGTGTCTCACAGTCGGGTCTGAGAGCTGTCATTCAGATACTTTAATGGGTCAGGAATTCTGCATGATGTGGTCAGTCAGGAAGGAAAGGGTATGGACAATGGTGGGAGCACAAAGCAGGAAAAAACCTGTTCTAGGTGGGGGGTGGTACTGCTGGTGACACAAAGGTTCTTAGAGAGTGGCTGAGTCCTAGTGGCTCCAGGCATAAAGGAGAAAATGGTGTCTGGGTGTCCTGGAAGAGAAGATGCCTATACTGAAGAGGTAGTGTGGTATGTTTGGGGGAATGAAAGTTTTTCAGTATGGCTGAGATATAGGTGTGTGTGTGTGTGTTGTGTGTATGCATGTTTGGAAGAGGGTGTATGTATAACCAAGGGAGTCCCAGAAATATGTGTGTGGAATTCCACAATTAGCAACATTCTGCTCACCTGTTCGTATGTGATACGTGTCATACTTGAAACCACCTATGTTTCTCCCTAAGCCTCACCTATTGCAAAAGCCAAAATTATGATACTGTTATTCTTCTTTCATGCACAACCCAATTAGAAGTTCATTTTAAGATGTAAACACAGTCCAGATTTGCATTTCACCTTTGTGTCCTGTTGAGCTACACAGACTGAGGATTTGGTTCAATGACTAAGGAAAAAAACCCTCAACAAAAATTTGTGTTGAAGACTGAAGGCTGAAATATTAAGTAAAACAAAAAATCAAAACTGTACTACCATTATACTGAGAAGGCTAAAAAGGGTTAATTCCAATGTGACCCTGATATTTGGGGCACTAGCAATCTGGATTTGTGCCAGCAAGCCCAGTGTACATTCTTGACAACCTATAATTAAGTCACTACCTCTTTCCCAGAAACTGGTCTTGCAGAAGTGCTACAGAGGCCAAAAAACTGTGAATAGAATAACCAGAAAGAGGATTATTGATGCTAGTATCAGGCCAGACCATCAGATATGGTCTGGAGACCCCCAACACCTGGGGGCCTTCTTGCAAAGTCCGCGAAAAGGACCGGAAGCATAATTCATATTTGCGGGACAAAGACCCCAGAAAGATATAAAAGAGAAGCCCCCTGCACATTACTTTACTCAGATTTGGAAAGTTATTCCCTGAATCTGCCAGCGTAAATAAACAGTGTCACTCCTTTTCTCTAAAGCGTCACTTGGTTTTTCTCTGGTCTTCTGCAACAAAACATCAGTAGTTTTACAAAATATATGTACTCCTACAGTTTTTTTTTTTTTTTTTTTTGGATTGTTATTGCCAACAGAAAATTCTCCAAAAAGATTGCCTCATAGTTTACCTTGAAAAAAAAAAAAAAGCATTAAGTCATAGTTTTCAAATGCCTATGTGCCTTCTGTTTAAATTGCTTTCCAGTTAACATTTCCTGGGGTGCCCCTGCTAAGTTTTGTGAGCAAAAGGGGCCAAATGCAAACCTGACAAACTCAGGGAAGGCCTGCATGGCAATCTTGCAAACTCAAGAAACCTAAAGTAACCACAAAGGATGATCTGAAATTAACCTTTAACTAAAAGAAGTTATGGTGGGTAGTTACCAGTACATCCTAGGCTGGTATCTTCACTGACAAGGTCAACCTTTACCTTAACTGAGTCTGTGTGTCTTTTTGCATCTATAATAACATACCCTTGAAATGTCTGGGTAACTTTTAACTTCCCTTTTTCTGGACCCCTTGGGGCACAACCTAATGTGCTAGGTGCCAGGACAGACACCACAAATTCCTTCATTTTTGTGTTAATTGTTCCTGCACCCACCTAAGTATGTGTCTATCATTTTACTTTTTATACATCCCAGGGGTTTCCTCCCCCCTAGACCCTGCTTTGCTTTCTCCCGCCTCTCTAGTCTATCATCAATGGATTTCATGTAACCCACCTATGTCCCTTCTTTGATTCCAATGTATAAATATAGATGTAACCCACCATTCTCCGGAGCATTATCTCAATTTGTTGAGGTTCTGCTTCCTGGCAGTTGTTGACAGTTTAGCTCAAATAAAGTCAGAAAAATTCTTTATAGGTTTCAATGGTTATTTTTATGTTAACACTTTCTATTAAAATGTTTTTGAAGGTCCAAAAAGACAAAAAAAATGCCAATATTATTGAAAACCCACAGTGATGAACAAGCTAGTGTTAGAATCTCAAAAGAGTTTTCAATAATCATAAGACTGATAGAGCTATTTTGAGAAAAGCAACCAGTGCCTATCCATGCCCCACCTCATGGACTAAAGCTCCCTTGCCTGACTGTAGGACAGCAGAGTATACTTTGTTCTTAGCCCCACTATCCCCCTACTTAAAGAAGTTGTATAAACCATAAAAACTATGGCAAAAAGTAATAGGGCAAAGGTGGAGGTGGGAGTGGGGGCTATTGTGTCAGCTACACCAAGGCAGGGACTTTTGCTTCTTTTATTTTATGCTCTATGCCAGTGGTTCTCAACCTTCTGGCCTCTTAAATACAGTTCCTCATGTTGTGACCCAACCATAAAATTATTTTCATTGCTACTTCATAACTGTAATGTTGCTACTGTTATGAATCATAATGTAAATATCTGATATGCAGGTTGGACTTAGGCGACCCCTGTGAAAGGGTCGTTCAACCACCAAAGGGGTCGCGACCCACAGGTTGAGAACTGCTGCTATGCAGTGGCTGACACAGATTAGAAGCTTAGTAAATATTTAATGAACGAAGGAGGGAGGGCAAAGGTTGATATTTGCAATGGCACATTGCATTCTGGGGGTACGTGTCCCATAATTAAAGTGGTTTCCAAGGGAGGTTATAGGGATATATTAGTAGAGTGTACTGCATTGGTCCTGAGGGCCTGAAACTATGCAATGCAGACAACAGAAAAACTCCACACATTAGGACACAGCTTCAGCGATGAGTATTTTGCCTTATTCTATGGCCAAGGTATGAGTGTTACGAACTGACTTGCTAGCATGGCTCCAAGAAAAAAAAAGTGATGAGCAACCAGATGGGCATTGAGGAGAGCCAGGGGGAGACCACATTTGTCTGTTGGTAAATATGGAGTGTGGGAAGATTTCTCTACATTCAAATATAAGCTATGACAAGAAAGTCAGCACAGTTTTTCAAGATGTCCTATAGAATGAGGAAAAAGGAATGTCTTTCTGAAGACCTAGAAGAAACAAGTTTCTGGCAACAGGATAAAGTTTTAGAAAACTGTCAGGCACCCTCAAAAACATGAAGTAATCTTAGACTATAAGAAACAGGTTGGAAAGTCACTGAGAAAAATAATAGATTGCCTTGCTAGTGTTCAAATGAACTCAACCTTATTAGAAAGCAGTTTGGCAAAATAAATTAGAGCTTTAAAAAATATTAAACTTTTTGACTCTTTACTCCTATTTTTAGGAAACTATTCTAAGAAAATAATCAGAAATACAAAAGTGTGCATATATATTTATGAAATAATCACAGTACAATTTATACTAGTTTAAAATAATTCTAGTTCTAATATATTCTAATGAAAATTTAAATAAATAATTTTGGTATACTCATATAATTTTGTTATTCAGTCCTTGAAAATATAATTTCAAGGATAGCTAATAAAATTATAAAGTTATCATGCTATAATTTTAAGTAAAATATATAACACAATATCTGAATTTTATTTAAAAATTTTGATTGCCAAAAAGTCTATGGAAAAATGTATTAAAGTGTAAACAGTAATTATCTCTGCATAAAAGGACTTCAGGTGAATTTTATTTTTAAAATGATCTATTAGTTTTTTTAATTTTTTTAATAAGCACATTTTAATTTACACTTATAAAAATTAAACACTGGCTCAAATGCTTGGAATAAGCATTTGGAGAATAAGAAATGGAATTCAAGTTACTGTTTTAAACATATACATTTCTCTCTTTTCTTTGAGAATCTCACTGAAATGACAAGAGTGCTGTGCAAAAATGAATAGATCCATGGGACAATTAAAAAGAAATGGGTGAGATTACTTTGATGTCTAAACCTGAATAAACTGCAGCCCACATGGACAAAGGCTGTGGGCAGGCAGCACCTGTCCATGGCAAAGCCCCTGGAGGCCATGCCAGAGGGAAGGGAAGTGAGGAAACAGGCTGTGGTGCCCCAAGTGGGCTGACCAAACCCAAGCACAGCAGTTATGTGGGTCCTTTTGCTTGGTGAGGACTCATGTGTGGATTCTATGCGTGAGGAGAAAGAAGTTTGAGGGGCTATGAGTTGAGCCTTCGTGTCCAAATTGAATCCTGAAGAAGATAAGAAGAGAGCAGCCAATGCCACTGAGAAGCCAGCTGTTGAGATGCATTTGAATAATCATCTCCAAACATGGGACCCACTTCATTACTGACCAATTCCCTCTGCGTCGCAAATCCAGCACTGGCGGGGCATTACACTCTTCCTATTTACAAAAAGGAAGGAAGAGCTAGTCTTCTTCCACACACTCCTCCCACTGAGTACATTGAAATCTGCAGTCAAGTATATTTCACCTCTAGTGGACAATTCCCTCTCCTAAGCAATTTCTTCAAAGTGAATCTATGTGATAGAAAACACCACTTATTTTTAAAACCTTCAGTTTAAGTCCCATATTTTGGCAATGCAATTGATCTTTAGGGTAAAATGCAAAATGGGAATTTTATTGCAGTTCTTTGGATTTTACACAGTAATTTTCTTAAACCATTTCATTAAGGTTTAAAGTGCATACTGGCAGATAAAAGATTAAAAACATTAAAAAATGAAACTTATTTTCTGAAGATAAGTGAAGGACCCCAGGGAATTAAATGATAATAGATCTAAACATTGAAATCTATTTCAAGCAAGATTAGTTCACTGTTCACTTATAACCAAAATAAAATGGGGGGGGGGGGGCACTGTTTAGTGCTTAAAATGAGTTGGAAATGTTTATTCTCTTCTGTTTAGAAAATATTGTTTAGAATTAGTGTTATAGCTCAGCTGGTGTGGCTTAGATGGCTGAGTATTATCACCAGCACCAAGAGGTCACCCAGTTTGATTCCCGGTCAGGGCACATACCTGGATTGTGGGCTTGATCACCTATAAGGGGCATGTGATGGCAGCCGATGGATGATTCTATCTCAACATTGATGTTTCTATCTCTTTTACCCTCTCCCTTCCTCATCTCTCTAAAATCAATAAAAACATATTTTTTAGAAAAGAATTAATGTTCTAGCTATTTTTCAGAGAAGGATTTGCCAATGAAATCATCTGGGCCTGTAGTTCAATTTTTTAGAAGGCTTTCAACTATGAATTCTATTTATCTAATAAATACAAGATGACTCAGCTTATTTCTTCTTGAGTGGTTTTTAGCAGTTTGTCAAGAATTGTTAAATTTCATCTATTGTATTGAATTTATGTGCATAGAGTTGTTTATAGTATCCCTAATTAAATTTTTAATGTCCCTAAGGTCTGTGATGATATTCCCCTTTCAGTTTTGATACTGGAAGTTTGGATCTTTTTTTCTTTTTGGTTAGTCAGTCTGGCTAAAAATTTATCAATTTTATTGATTTTTTTTTTGCCCCAAAGAATCAGATTTTGATTATTCACTTTTTTCTATTATTCATCTAATATTAATTCCATTGATTTCTGTTCAAATATTTTATTTTTATCTGTTTATTTTATTTTTAATTTATATTATTGGAGTGATATTGGTTAATAAAATTGTATTTATATAATTTTATAATATATCAACTGTATATTGTATTGTGTGCTCACCTTCTTTTTGCTTGCTTTGCATTTAGTTTATCCTCTTAATCTAATTAGATTGCTGATTTGAGAATATCTTTGTCTTCTAATATAAGCCTTTAGTGCTACAAATTTATTCCTGAGCACTGATTTAGCTGTATCCCACAAATTTTTATGTTATGTTTTCATTTTCCTTTACTTCACACATTTTTTCTAATTTCCCTTGAGTTTTTATCTTTGAACCATGGAACCATGAATTGTTAAGAATTGTGTTTAGTTTTCCATTATTTAGAGATTTTTCAGTTATTTTTTATGTTATTAATTTCTAGTTTAATTCCAATATGGTCAGAGATCACATGTATGATTTCAATTCTCTTAAATTTGTAAGGCTTGTTTTATAAACAGAAATATTACCTTTTTTTTTTGTATCTGTGTGCACTTGAAAAGAATGTGTATTATGCTATTATTGGGTGAAGTGTTCTATAAATGTCAATAAAATGTCAGTTGATTAATGATATTGTTCAGTTCTTCTATACTCTTGCTGGGTTTCTATCTACTTGTTATACTGATTAGACTATGTTGCTACATGCATGTACATTTTAAATAATCATGTCTTCCCGTTAAATTGGCCCTTTTCTCATTATGCAATGTCCTCTCTCCCTGATAAATTTTCTTGCTCTGAAGACTATTTTACCTGATAGTAATATGGCCATTACAGCTTCAGTTTAGTATTTGCATGGTGCATCTTTCTTATATCTTTTTTCATTCTTTTATATTTTACCTATGTATATTGTTATATTTAAGGTGTGTTTCTTATAGACAGCATATTAGTATACTAGTGGCCCGGTGTATGAAATTCATGCACAGGGGAGGGTGAGTTCCTCAGCCTGGCCTGCACCCTCTCCAATTTGGGACCCCTCGAAAAATGTCCTGCCAGTTTACAGGGATTGGGCCTAAACCAGCAGTCGGACATCCCTCTTGTAATCCTAGACTGCTGGCTCCTAACCGCTCACCTGCCTGCCTGCCTGATTGCCTCTAACCACTCTGCCTGCTGGCCTGCTTGCCCCCAAATGCCCCCCCACCAGCCTGATCACCCCAAACTTCCCCCCCTGCTGGCCTGCTCGCCCCTACCTTCCATCCCCACTGGCCTGGTCATCCCCCCCCCCCGCTGTCCTGATCACCTCCAACTGACCCCCACTGATGGCCTGCATGTCCCCACCTCCCCCCCCCACTGGTCTGCTTACCCCCAATGGCCCCACCCCCCACCAGCCTGATCACCCACAACTGCCCTCCCCTCTTGGCCTCTAGCCACCTCTACCTCAGCCCCACCACCATGGCTTTGTCCAGAAGAACATCTGGAAGGCCTCTTGGAAGGTCTCCCAGTCTAATTAGCATATTACTCTTTTATTAGTATAGATATATTTGTCTGTAAATATGGTTATGATTGCAGATATGAGTAGGACCAGGTAAAATTTTATAGACTGGGCCTTTTATTACAAATGGTTTGCCACGTATGCATTTTTTCTGAAGAAGTAAAAATTACTTTAAAAAGTGTTTCAGGAAGACTTTGAGAAATTTACAGTATCTGCTCTTCTTCCAAGAAAGTTGTCACTTTTATGCCAGAGTGAGAATTATTTGTATGCTTTGTATGTCAGCATTGGGCCACTGTGACTGGGGGACACTTAGCTTGACTTGAGGCAATTATCTTGCTCACTGGCTGGGAGGGAGGGTGTGTGGCAGAGAAGATAAATACTGGGTTCTGGATTATTCATAGATTGCTGAATTTCTGGATTGATTGTACTAGCCCCTCCTTTTATTGATGTCCACCTTCTGTTGAAAGACATCTACCCTGGGAGAGAAATGAGATAAAACTCTCTTTCTTGTCATTGTAAAAAGCATTTGAATTCCTAAGGTGTGATAAGGCCACATTTTCATGGAGGATATTCCCACTCTTGAATAAATTAAAACAATTTTTTTTCTTTTAATTTAAACTTTCTTCTATAACTGTTTTCTTGTTACTTAAAAGTAAACTGCTTCCAAAAGCTTTTCAAGCTATATCTGTCCTTGGAATGAATTTATAAATAAGAATTGAGCCCGGCAGGTGTGACTCAGTGGTTTAGCATCGACCCATGAACCAGGAAGTCAGTTTGATTCCAGGTCAGGCCTGATCCCCAGTATGGGGTGTGTAGGAGGCAGCCGATCAATGATTTTCTCTCATCATTGATGTTCCTATCTCTCTCCCTCTTCCTTCCTCTCTGAATCAGTAAGAATATATTTTAAAGAGAGAGAGAGAGAGAGAGAGAGAGAGAGAGAGAAGAGTGTATATATTTGTAAATAAGAAAACATGTATTTGATGCTCTTAGAAAGTCTTATTTTCTTTTATTAAAACTTGTGCAGTATAGGGAACTCCATAGATTCTCTCAATTTGAAGAAAGTTAGAGGGAAAGCTACTAATTCAGAGTTCCTTGGGAAAATGTATCACTTTATATATATTTTTTAGATCAAAAACCGAAATATTTTCTATTCAGAAAATATATTGGGATCTAAATATCTTCTATAATTTTAACCCTAAAATATCAATTTAAATATTTTAAAAATGGTTGGGATGTTTTGTTTTTTTTTAAATAAGTTAGGTTACTGGAGTTCTACATGTTACTGGATCACCTGGAGTAATTTTCTGATTGGAAAATTCAGAATTATAGTCAGAGGGAAGGACATTAGAATTTTTAAAGGACATATTCAATTTACTTTAGAAGCCGAACCTATCTTATCATGTGACTTGTTTTGTATGTCTGTTAAACTATATTATCACATAAGCATTGCTGCTATTGGGACAAACAGTGACAGTTGATTCAGGTCATTTGAATGTTCACTGTCTGTTTTAATTTGTATGTTTGTTTTGACTCTGTCATATGCTCAATCTTCAGTGGAAGTCATGAGAACCTATTATTTTTGCCTGCTCCCTCCTTTACGTTGGAAATATTCTTTTTTACCCAGAGGGACTTTAACTTTGATGTAAGGGATTGTTTCCATTGCCAACTTTTTTCTTCCTTGCCAAGTAAGAGAGTTGTGGTGAACTCTTCAGTGATGCCTTCCCCAGGATATTTGCAGATGTGGTTGGGAAAAGTCATTTCATCCCCGACCTTTGCATGTCAGGTGTTGGGGTGCCCAGGTGCCGCCTGGCCTGCACCCAGGCTCTCCCTCCCTCCAATCGCCATGGTGATCACGGGGCCCACAGAGTTTTATTTGTTTCAGAGGAGTATAAATTATTTAAGAATTAAAGCTATGTGCACACGGCCAAAAAGAAAAAATCAGCTCCACCAGTCCCACCTGTCCTACCCATCCTGGCAGGGACTGAGAGCAAAGCCCCTCTCTATCCTGAGCCCTCCAGCCCCGTGCAGACGGAGCCCCCGGGTGAGAGCCGAGCAGCATGGACCTGAGGGCTGTGCACCTGGAGTGACCGCAGAGGGATAGGGACAGGCAGGAACAGCGAGCCAAGGAGGGCCCATGGGCCGCAGGCCGGGGGCTGTGGAAGTTACCAGAAAAGAAAAAGAAGAAAGATGCAAAAGGACCCACGGCCCTGGATCTGCCATCCACGGAGGACTTCGACGCCCTGGTCTTCGCCGCCATGAAGGCTGATAACACCTGTGGCCTCCTCAAGTGCCGGGCCAGTGTCGTCACTCTGGGCCAGTTCTGCCCACACTGCAGCCACCACTACTGCCTCAGCTACTGCCTGCCCGAGATCCATGGCTATGGGGAGAGGGCCCACGCCCACACCCCGCAGAGAATCAGCCGGGAGGGAGTGCTGTATGCTGGCAGTGGGGCCAAAGACCCGTCCCCAGACCACGCCAAGAGGGCCCTGCTGCAGAGGAGCCTGGATAAGAAGCTGGGCGAGCTGAACAGCCAGAGGAGGAGCAAAAGGACGGAGAAGGAATTGTGAGCCGGCCCTCACACCCTCCGGCCTTGTCTTTGCCAATGCGGGTGGGGGCATGAGGCCGTCCCTGGTGCTTTCTGTCCCTTGTAGCTGCTCTGGTGATGTGACCAGGGCTGCATGAGCAAGTGAGTGGCCTCTGGGAGGGGGTGGGTCCTCGGGCCCAGCGTGCCCTGCCTTGCACTGGGGTAGGGGCGGGCTGCAGTGGCTGTTCCCTGGACCTTCCTGGGGAGAGCTGACCCAGGTATCAGTTTTGCTGGCACCAGGGTCCCCTGGGGCTCTCCAAGGTCCCTCACCAACTGCTTTAAGAGAACCTTTAAGAGAGGTTCTGGGGGTCCGGGGTTGCCGCCTGGCCTGTGCCCCAGGCCTCCCAACCTCCAATTGCCATGGTGGGGGTCCGGGGTTGCTGCCTGGCTTGCACCCAGGCCTCCCGCCCTCCGATGGCAATCTCGGGGCCACAGGCCAGCCAGCTCTCCCACCCTCCAAACGCCATGGCAGGGGTCCAGGGTTGCCGCCTGGCCTGCGCCCCGGCCCTCCCACCCTCTGATCACCATGGCGATCGCGGGGCTCAGGCCAGCCAGCAACCCCAGCCCCAGGGGGGATCCAGGATTGCTGCCTGGACTGCACCTGGGCCTCCCGCCCTACAATCGCCATGGCGATCTCAGGACTGCAGGCAAGCCGGCAACCCCGGCCACAGAGGTTCGGGGTTGCTGCCCAGCTTTCCAATGGCGATCACCGGCTCGGGGGTGGGAAAGGCGGCCTTTGCCCACCCCCCAGCTCTTGCCTGCCGCCTGGGTTTAGGATCACCATTCTTCAATCCTTCCCCTTTCGCCTCCCATCATTGCATGTATGCAAATTAACCGCCATCTTTGTTGGCAGTTACCGCCATCTTTCTTGGCAGTTAATTTGCATATCGCCCTGATTAGCCAATGGGAAGCATGTTGGAGGTACGGTTAATTACCATGTTTGTCTATTATTAGATAGGATAGTTGAGTCTTATTTTTATCCACTTTCATAATCTTTCTTTTACCATTTAAATTCAATGCAATTATTAATATACTAGTGGCCCAGTGCATGAAGTTTGTGCAGGGGGGTGTCTCGCAGACCGGCATGCACCCTCTGCAATCTGGGACCCTTCAGGGAATATCTGACTGCCAGTTTGGGCCCGATCCCACATGGATCGGGCTTAAACCGGCAGTCGGACATCCCTCTCACAATCCAGGACTTCTGGTTACAAACCGCTCACCTGCCTGCCTGCCTGATAGCCCCTAACCACTCAGCCTGCCAGTCTGATCACCCCCAACTGCACCCCCTTGCTGGCCTGCTCACCCCCAGTGCACCCCCTGCTGACCTGATTGCCCCAAACTGTCCCCCCTGCTGGCCTGATCACCCCCAGCTGCCACCCCTGCTGGCCTACTCACCCCCAACTACCCCTCCCTGCTGGCCTGCTCATCCCCAACAGCCCCCCTTGTTGGCCTGATTGCCCCTAACCTGCCTCTGCCTTGGCCCGCCACCGTGGTTTTGTCCGAAAGGACGTCTGGAAGGTCTCCAGGTCTAATTAACATATTACCCTTTTATTAGTATAGATTGGGATTTAGCTCTACCATCATTTTACTTGTTTTCTGTTTGTTCCTCCAATTTTTTCCTCATATTTTCTTTGAGGTTATTTTTATCTGATGTGTGTTCCATATCATCCATTGGATTTTCCATTGCTATTTCTCATTGATTAAACTTTTTCAGTGGTTTATCTAGAAATTATATAAAAATTCTTAACTTTTCATAATTTACTTTGAACTGATATTTCACCACTCAGGGAGAATGTGGACTTTAAGGGATCTGCTCAATAATGGCTGCCATCATCACACTGTTGTCTCAGGATTGTCTGATATTGGGATGAGAGAATGAAATAAATAACAAAAACAAGCACATGGTATTTCCCTCACTATTCTGACCCATAGGGATCCCCTTTCCTGTGCCTTGTGACAGAAAACAAAGAATTTATCTTTCAGTTTTTTTTCTGTCTTCTTTGTTGCCAAATTCTTGTCTTTGAGCTGCCTTTGAGCCCTGGTCAAGAGATTCCAGAAAGGAAAAAGGTGAAAAATTAAATGCTGGTTTGATAGTATTCTGAATTCTTGTTCCCTTCCCAAACCTATCTGCTACCATTTATTTTTGGGTCCTTAGATAACTGCTATATGTATTCTATCCAGGGCTTTTAGTTTCATTCAGAGGAAAAGACCCAGGTGAGTAAATATGCTTATCCCCCCTTGACCAGAAATAGAACCTCCTCTCTACAGCCTTTTGAATAACAAGTTTCATCTTTTGCATTTAAAATCGCTATTTTCAACATCAAAGTTACAACTAAACTAGAGAACAAGCATCATTCAGAACCACCTGAAATCCAGCTGAATGAAAATTCTACAACTACAGATTTAAAGAAGAAGCCATGTCAAGACTGGGTGAAGGGGCAGAGACAAAGAATGGCTGGTCTCACATCTATGTGTGGAGGATAAAAATTGGGAGGGATATGTCCACTGTAGTGATCCCCCTCTGAGGAACTCACACCAGGCCACTCAGCTCAGGACTCAAATGCCAGGGAGAAAAGTCCCCATAACTTCTGGCTATAAATATCAGTAGGGATTGTGGCTGAGTGAGACAGAAGCTGCTGGAGTCTCAGGCAGTTCCTCTTAAAAGGCATGTACACATCTTACTGGGATTCACTCCTTCTGAGCTGCAGCACAGGGGAAGCAGCTTGAA
Source organism: Myotis pilosus (assembly GCA_036010255.1). Classification (NCBI taxonomy): domain Eukaryota; kingdom Metazoa; phylum Chordata; class Mammalia; order Chiroptera; family Vespertilionidae; genus Myotis; species Myotis pilosus. Next base: position 111,537,462 of record JASKON010000002.1, on the reverse strand, counting down.
AAGCACCAGGGATATAGAGTGAGGAACTAAATTGTCTCGCATCAGGCCCAATTGGCATGGTTCAGTAGTTGAGCATCGACCTATGAACCAGGAGGTAACAGTTCAATTCTTGGTCAGGGAACATTCCCAGGTTGCAGGTTTGATCCCCAGTACGGGGTGTGCAGGAGGCAGTCGATCAATGATTCTCACTCATCATTGATGTTTCTATCATCTCTCTTTCCCTCTCCTTTCCTCTCTGAAATAAATAAAAATATATTAAAAATAAATAAACAAACAAATACATAAATTGTCTGACATCAGGATGGGAGCTGGGGTGGGGCAGCTTTCTAACAGACAAAAGTGCTGGCAGAGCAGACACTATATCTGAGTATCATCCTTGTTCCTTTTCTGAGACATCTTCCTACAGAGCTGGCAGGCAGACACCACATCTGAGTATCTGTCAATCTGGCTCACACAGTTTGCCCCTCCATGGTGATTACCTGAGACCTCACCTTACCAATTTTCTGACCTACTCAAACTGTTTCTAGTACTTTTCAAAATGAATGCTTATCTTGGCTCAAACTTCGGGTTTTCCTAAAATCTCTCAAACAACCAACATCTGGCCTCAGCATGCTAAATGACCTCAGGCCTGACACTAGCAGCAGCCAGCCTTGGCTTGAAGCTTGGCTTCTCTTGGGCACCTCCAATACCAACAAAAGTAGAAAAAATATGTAGATTTCTTTGTAGCTAATGCTAGGTGGCCCTGGGCAGAACGCAGATGGTGGCTGATCTTGGCCTGCACCTCCAAGGAGGCCCCAGAGCCATCATACATGATGGGTAGCCCCAGACCAAGTCAAAGCATACCCAACCACCTCCACAGTGGGTGGATTCAACTAACACCAAAGCCCTGGTAAAGCAAGTCCTGCTCTGTAGTGTGGGTCCCTGAACAGCTGATCCTCCACAGAAGTTAGTGGTAGCAGCTAGTCCTTTCAGCCAATCAGCCTGGAGGTAAATCCCTCCATTCATATGCCAAAAGCAATCAAGGCTCAACTACCACATGAGGATGTACTCAGCTCACACAGTTGTGGCAGGAACCTAGAGTGCCCAGCTTGAGTGATCAGGAGCTGTGCCACTAGACCCTATAGAACACCGACTACATCGTTTACTCCTCTACCAAGCCTGGGAGACATAGAAGCTCTATCTAATTCATAGAAACAAATACAGGGAGGTTTCTAAAATGAGAAGACAAAGAAACATGTCTTAAATGAAAGAACAGAACAAAACTCTAGAAAAAGAACCAAAGAAAATGAAGTAAGGCAATCTAATAGATCCAGAGTTCAAAACACTGGTTATAAGGATGCTTAGTGAACTTAATGAGAACTTCAACAACATAAAAAACATTTGGAAACCATAAACAAGAACCAGTCAGAATAAAGGATATACTCACTGAAGTGAAGAATAATTGACAGGACATTAACAGTAGAGTTGATGAAGCTGAGAATCAAATCAGTGATTTGGAATAGATAGAGGCAAAAAAAACACCCGATCAGAACAGCAAAAAGATAAAAGAATCCAAAAAATGAAGATAGTGTAAAAAGCCTCTGGGACAACCTCAAGTGTACTAACATTCAAATAATGGGGGTGCTGAAGGAGAAGAGAGAGCAAGAAATTGAAAACCTATTAAAAAAATAATGACAAAAAATTTTCTTAACTCCATGAGGGAAATAGACTTACAAGCCTAGGAAATACAGAGAGTCCCAAACCAGGTGAAACCAAAGAGACCCACAATGAGACACATCATAATTAAAATGCAAAAGGTTAAAGGCAGAGAGAAAATCTTTAAAGCAGCAAGAAAAAAAGTAGTTAGTTACCTGCAAGGGAGCTCCCATAAAAGTGTCAGTTGATTCCTCAACAGAAATTTTGCAGGCAAGAGGGAATGGCAAGAAAATACTCAAAGTGTTGAAAAGCAAGGACCTACAACCAAGATTACTCTAACCAGCAAAACAATCATTTAGAATCAAAGGACAGATAAAGAGCTTCATAGACAAGAAAAAGCTAACAGAGTTCATCACCACCAAACCATTATGCTTTATTCTGACCATTATTACATGAATTGTGAAAGGGTCACTTTTAAGGTTTTTTTTATATATATATAGAGGCCCGGTGCACAAAAATTTGTGCACTCAGGGGGAAGTATGGCCTGTGCCCTCTCACAGTCTGGGACCCCTCGGGAGACAATGCCCTGCTGGCTTAGGCCTGCTCCCGGGTAGCAGAGGCCAGGCCCAATCCCTAGGTGCAGCCCCTGGTCGGGCTCAGAGCAGGGCCAATTGGGGAGTTGGGGCGCCGCCCCCTGTCATGCACAGAGCAGGGCAGATCCGGAGGTTGCGATGCCACCCCCAGTCACGCCTCAGGCCTGTGGGAAAGCAGGTGCTGTGAGCTGGTGATCCCAAAGGCCTGATAGCCCGGCAGTGGAGGCGGTGTTGGGACTGGGGAGTGGTGAGCGGGCAGAACATGGCCCTGATTGGACCAGTCGCTATGACACCCACTGTAGCCAGCACACAGCCTGATCAGGTGGTGGGGCCAGCAGCCAACCTCGCAGCCTCTCCCTTCTGCAGGCCTTCCCCTGATCAGACTCTCCCATCCACATCAACAGCAGGGCGAACAGAGCCTGGACCATTCCTGGCAGCTCTGAGTCTCTGGGGTTGAGAATTCTGATGGCCCTGCCCAGAGAGTAGAGGTGCCTGAGGGGCAGGGACAGGGACCACAGGCCTCCAGGGAGCACTGCAGAGTTGGCGATGAGAGTAGAGGGCCTGTGAAGGGGGAGAAGGTGAAGCCAGTGGACATCAGCCCAGAATCCAGCCCTTCCCCTCCAGAGGCAGCAGGACCTAAACCCAGAACCCCAGCCCAAATTAGAAGAGCCTGAGGGAGCTTCAGGAAGCTCTATGCAAAGCTGCACATTGAGAACAAGAGACTTCGTGAGGCCCTGACCCAGACCATGCTGCAGCTGGCACAGCTCAAGATAGAGCTGGAGCGCACCATGCAGAGGCAAGAGCGCTTTGCAGAGAGGCCCGCCATCCTGGAGCTGGAGAGATTTGAGTGCAGGGCCCTGGAGTGCAAGGCCACTGAACTGGAAGAGGAGCTAAAGGGCCTGTCCAATCTCCGAGCTGACAACCAGCGCCTCAAGGATGAGAATGTGGCCTTGATCTGCGTCATCAGCAAACTGTCCAAGTGACCCCAGAGGACTTGCCCCTGCACTCACATTTATACAGCTGCTTTTGCCACATGTACCCCTTCCCTGTGTGAACATGAGTGACAGGGCTGTCAAGGAGTCTCTGAGAAGCCATAACCTTCCTTGAGGTCTCCAGGTTAGGAGGGGAGGACAGAGCCCCCAGGAGCCAAGGGGGCCATCTGAGTCCAGGATGGAGACAGGAGGCTGATCCAGGTAGGGGGACCAGGGCTGCAGGAGGGACCAGAAAGGAACTGAGGACCAGGAAGTGCCAAGACCAGTAGCCAGGACCAGACTGGTCACCCAGAGGACCCCTCTCACGTGTGCTGCCACCAGTCACCCCTCCAGCCCCTGAGCAGGGATCCTAGAATGTGCCTAGTATCCTATCGGCCTGGGCCAGGTGAGCCTGTATATAAGGTCCGTGTGAAATAGGAAGGGATGTCTTCTATTTTTTGCTGCCCCCTTCCCATCATTGTACCGGGCAGGGGGAGAAGGTATTTTTCAGACATAGCACAGGCACCACAAGTAAAAGTTGTAAAGTTGCCAAAAAAAAAAAATGAGCAGGCCAGCTGGCCAAATACCCCCTCTTTTCCCACCACCACCCCCCCAGCCAGCCCCACCCTTGATCAACCTGCCCCACCACAATAGGCCCACAGCCCCTCCCCGTGGCTGTCTGCCCCTGATTGCACCAACCCACCCCAAGAGGGGACAGGGCTGGGCGGCCAATGTCCTGCAGCCCCTCCCCCAGGCCAGCCCCACCCCTGATCTCCCCACCCCAAGAGGGGGCAGGGCTGGCCAGCCAATCTCCTGCAGCCTCTCCCCTTGCCCAGCCTGACCCCAGATTACCCCCCCCCACTGCAATCAGGAGCAGGGCTGGCTGGCCAACCACCCATGACTCCTCCCCCAGGCCACTGGCCCCGACCGCCACCCCCCAACCCATTTGGGGGAGTGGCTGCCCAGCCCACCAACCACAGCCCCTCCCCATGGCCAGCCCCTCCCCCAACCCCAATCAAAGTGGCAAGGGGGGGCAGTTGGGAGCAATCAGGCTGGTGGCAGTGGGTAGTTGGGGGCAAACAGGCTGGCAGGGGAGGCAGTTGGGGGGGATCAGGATGGCAGTTGGGGGTGGTCAGGCTGGCAAACAGAGTGGTTAGGGGCAATCAGGCAGGCAGGCAGGCAGGTGAGTGGTTAAGAGCCAGTGGTCCTGAATTGAGAGAGGGATGTCCGACTACTGGTGCAGGATTGGGCCTAAACCGCAGTCTGACATCCCCTAAGGAGTCTCAGATTGGAGAGGGTGCAGGCCCGGCTGAGAGACCCCCCCTCCCCCCAGTGCAAGAATTTCGTGCACCGGGCCCCTAGTATAATATATATATACATATAAACAATAAAATGGCAATAAAGACATATCAATCAATGATTGAATCTGAAAGACAAACTAACAAGCAGAACAAAAACAGACTCCTAGATACAGAGAACATTTTGACAATAGCCAGATGGGAGGAACATTGGAGGGATGAGTAAAAATGGTGAATGGATTAAGAAATACAAATTGGTAGTTACAGAATGATCATGGGGATGTACATTACAGCATAGGGAATATAGTTAATAATCTATATATATATAAGACTAAGCGACCAGTTGACCGGTTGATTGATCGACTGGTCGCTTTAATGTGCACTGACCACCAGGGGGGAGATGCTCAATTTAGGAGCTGTCAATGGTGGTAAGCGCTTTCCCACAGTGGGAGCACTGCTCAGCTGACTAACAGGCACCATATGCTTTGGCTTACGGCCAGGGAGCTCAGCTGCGGTGGCACCCACAGCTGAGCAGCAGCGAGCCTGCTGCCATGACAGGCACAGGGGGGCTGGGATGAACAAGAGAAATATGGTGCCTAGCTCAGGCTTGGGCTCCTCCCCAGACACCTGCCGCTTCACACACTACTACATCCCTCAGGGGATGTTGGACTGCTGGTTGTGGTCAATCACTGCAGGCCATGCCGAGGAACCCCACTGGTGCATGAATCCGTCCACCTGGCCTCTAGTATTCTAATAATTATGTATGGTGTCCTATGGGTATGAATTTTCTCAGGGTGATCACTTAATAAGTTATATAATGTCTAATCACTAGGGCAACCATGTCAAACTGAAAGATTAACATAGGCCAAATAATCAAGGTTTAAGTTTATGTGGGCCACAAAAAAACAAAAGCTTCAATTTTCATAGAAATGTAGGTTTATTTCAATAGAGACATGCTGAATACAAAGAACTGAAATAAATGAGTAATCTACACTAATAAAAGAGAAACATGCAAATTGACTGTACCTCCACTACACCAACAAGCCATGCCCACCAACCACGCCCACCAGCCAATCAGGAGCAAATATGAAAATTAACCCAACTAAGATGGCGGCCATGGAGCTGGAGCAGGCAGGAGGCTTGGGTTTCCCCCGGCAATGGAGGAAGCCAAGCTTCCCACCTGCCCTGGCCGGCCCTGCACTCTGCTCAAGGCTACAATGTTTCAATTATAGAAGATAAATAAATCCCAGATACCTGCTTCCAGCCCACAGGAGTGGCCAGCCTGAAAATGGCCATCAGCCCCTCACCTAGGTTGGCCAGGCACCCCAGTGGGACACCCCTGCCACCCTGAAGGGGCTGTGGCCAGCCTGAAAATGGCCCTCAGCCCCTCACCCAGGCTGGCCATATCCCCATGGGGTGAGGGTCCCCACTGTGGGGCTTGACCAGCCTGCAAACAGCCATCAGCCCCTCACCCAGGCTGGCCAGGCACCCCAGTGGGAACCCCCACCCTGAAGGGAGTGTGGACAGCCTGAAAATGGCCTCAGCCCCTCACCCAGGCTGGCCAGGCACCCCAGCGGGACCTCCACCCTGATCTGGGACACCCTTCAGGGCAAACCAGCCAGCCCCTACCCGTGCACCAGGCCTCTATCCTATATAATAAAAGGGTAATATGCAAATTGACCCTAACAGCGAAAGCACTGGGAATGACTGGTCACTATGACACACACTGACCACCAGGGGGCAGATGCTCAATGCAGGAGCTGCCCCTTGGTGGTCAGTGTGCTCCCATAGGGGGAGCTCTGCTCAGCCACAAGCCAGGCTGCCAGCTGCCAGCACAGCAGTGGTGGCGAGAGCCTCTCCCTCCTCCTCAGCAGCACTAAGGATGTCCGACTGCAGCTTAGGCCTGCTCCCCGCTGGCAAGTGGACATCTCCCAAGGGGTCCCAGACTGTGAGAGGGCACAGGCTGGGCTGAGGGAGTCCCCCCGCCCCCCGAGTGCACAAATTTTTGTGCACTGGGCCTCTAGTCATTAACATAAAATAATAGAACATTTTAATAAAAATTAATATTTTTCTTGAGCATTAACTTACCAGATACTGAATAACAGCACAAATTAATAAGCATAACACAAATAAACCTATTTTTCTTAGTCTTCAAAAGCAAAATATTTCCTGTTGTGCACACCACAGAAGTCAGTACAAGACTAATGACCTGGCAATTGGCTGCTAAAATATTGGCTGCTAGTATTAGTGGAGAGAAATGGTGTGTCTGTGTATAAGGTGTATAAGGGAAATGAATGCAACATGACAATAGTAATCAGTCATTAGCAAACATAGTTCATTATTAATAATTATGTATAACAGGATATTTTAAAAATTAGGTTATGAAATTTTTATTAAAATGTTACTTACATACCATTATATTGGCTGGGCAACAAAAATATTCATTGTTGGCTGCATGCAGCCGCAGGTTGCAAGTTTGACATGTTTGCACTAGGGTATGGACCTGAAACTAATCTATCCTATCTAATAAAAGAGAAACATGGTAATTGGCATACGACCGCTACCCTTCCCATTGGCTAATCAGGGAGATATGCAAATTAACTGCCAGCCAAGATGGTGGCCAGCAACCAGGAAGCTTAAACTTACATGAGGCTTGCTTGCTTCAGTGACGGAGGACTCCAACGTTCCCCGTCTGACTTGCCGGCCTCTCAGCCTGCAGTTTAAGAAACATTGTAACAAATATAGAAGCTAAACAAAACCCCAGAAACCTGCATTCAGTGAGCCAGGATCTCAGAGCTGGAGTTATACTGGAGTTATACATTGTTTTGATTATAGAACCGAAACAAACCAGATACCTGCTTTCAGGAGGAGAGGCATAAGAGCTGGAGCCTCAGAGCTAAAGCTGGCCCAGAATAAAAACAAAAAGAAAAAAAAAGAAGCGGTTGAGAGCTTCCATCACCCGCCAGCCTGAAAACAGCCCTCAGCCCTTCACCCAGACTGGCCAGCCACCCCAGTGGGGACCCCCACCCTGAAGGATGTGTGAACAGCTGCAAACAGCCATCATCCCCTCACCCAGGCTGGCCAGGCACCCCAGTGGGGACCCCCACCCTGATCCAGGACACCCTTCAGGGCAAACCAGCCGGCCCCCACACGTGCACCAGGCCTCTATCCTATATAGTAAAAGGGTAATATGCCTCCCAGCACCGGGATCAGCGGAGCCATGAGGCCTCCCAGCACCGGGATCAGCATGACAGGGGGCAGCACCCAAACCCCCTGATCGCCCTGTGGCTCTGTGTGTGACAGGGGGTGGGGCCACAACCTCCCTATCGGCCCTGCTCTGTTCATGACAGGGGAAGGCGCCCCAACCCTCTGATCAGCCCTGCTCTGGGCCTGATAGGGTGAGCTCCCCAACCCCCTGATTACCCTGCAGCTCTGTGTGTGACAGGGTGTGGTGCCCCAACCCCCTGATCGACCCTGCTCTGTGCGTGACAGGGTACGGAGCCCCAATCCCCCTGATGGGCCTTGCTCTGTGAGTGACAGGGGCCAGCACCCCAACTCCCTGATTGGTCCTGCTCTGTGCGTGACAGGGGGTGGCACTGCAACCTCCCCATCGACCCTGCCTTGAGTGTGACAGGGGGGGTGCCCCAAACTCCCAATCAGCCCTACTCTGAGCATGACTGAGGGTGGCATCGCAACCTCCCGATCTGCTCTGCTCTGTGCATGACAGGGGCGGGGCCCAACTCCCCAATCAGCCCTGCTCTGAGCCCAACCAGGGGCTGCACCTAGGGATTGGGCCTGCCCTGGGAGCAGGCCTAAGCAAGCAGGGCGTTATCTTCCGAGGGGTCCCAGACTGTGAGAGGGCACAGGCCTGGCTGAGGGACGCCCCCTTTCCCCCGAGTGCACAAATTTTTGTGCACCGGGCCTCTAGTATATATATAAATGCCTAAGCGACTGTCCAACCATTTGACCATTCGACTGGTAGCTATGACACCTAATGACTACCAAGGGGCAGATGCTCAACGTACAAACATGGAAACATGGAACAGACTGATGAATCTCAGAGGGAATGGGGGAGGGGGGAGGGTGGGAAGAGATTAACCAAAGATCTTATATGCGTACTAGAGGCCCAGTGCACGGATTCGTGCACCATTGGGGTCCCTCGGCCTGGCCTGTGGGGATCAGGCTGAAATAAGCAGTCTGACATCCCCTGAGATGTCCTGGATTGTGAGAGAGTGCAGGCCAGGCTGTGGGACCCCACCAGTGTGTGAATCTGTGCACCCAGCCTCTAGTATAATATAATCCAATATAGTCTATGTAAACTGTGATTGAAAAATAAAATAAATGGTTTCAATAAAGAAAAAAAAAAAGAGCAAGATCTGGCTGAAAGGAGACATGTGGCTTCCACTTAGGGTTTTCACAGAAAGGCTTTAAAGCCCTAGGAGATCTTGCTCAGAAGTTTTGTGCATTACCTGCCCAATATGCACTCATCCTGGCCTGTTTCATAGTGTTGTTGGGGTCACTACATGGTTGATGCTTAAAACCTTGAGAAATTCAGGAGTCTCATCTTATATTGTTTTGGCTAAAGTCATATCATCTACAACTTGACAGATGAGATATGGTGGAATGGAAGAGTGGCCAGGATTAATTCAGACAGAAATGTGCAAATCAACCACCTTTGGTTTTATTTTTAGATAGAAAGGAACACTATGTTGAACAGTTTAAGAGCAATATGAGCAACCATGCTTGTGTTTGTTTCTATGAATTAGGTAGAGCTGCTATGTCTCCCAAGTTTGGTAGAGGAGTTTCCTTATGCAATAGGTGGGGATTCTGTGTAGAATCTTAGAGGAGATAAGCTCAATATCTTTAGCATTGGTTCTTTCCATTATCAGACTAAGGCACTGGTTCTTAAACTGGAACATTTACAAGGACCCCTGGAATGCTTGCCATAACATACCTATGGGCTTTGCCTCCAGAGTTTCTGAATCAGAATATCTGGAGTGGGGCCCAAAGATGTGCTTTTTTGGCACCTATTTTGCATAATACTTTATAATAACAGGCTAATAAATTCTTTTCAATAGAACAGAATGTTCATTGTTTTATAAACTTAATAAATGAGTGAAGTGTATTGATGTTCACAAGAGCATGTTGGAGGAATAAAAAAGAACATGGCAGTTTTCAAAATAAAGACTATTATCTCTGGAACTGAACAAATTCTGTACATACATATAAAGCATATTAAAGAGTCCGGATAGCATTGGAAGCAAATTTACAAGCTTCTAATTCATAATACTAATTATAAATCTAGGATACTTTTAGGTCTACAATAGGTTTCTAGATTCATACAATACCTCTAATAGAGTATGTCAAACTAGATTGATTTCAGCAGTAAATATTTTTGAGTTATGAACCATTTTTAGAAGAACCTATGGAAAATGGAACATAATTTTAAATGTGGGTTAAGGGTGGAAAATATAAAATATGAGTCTATATTCAAATGAATACATTGGTTTTCTATGTTTAATGACTGAGGGTATTTCTCAGGCCTGTCAGCTGATATGAATTGGTACAAAATATACAAATTGGTACAAAATCAATACAAAATTGTATATATATATATGAAATGGTGCTAATTAAATATCAGAAAAGATCCTAAGCAAAGGTTATACTAAGAAAGAAATAGAAGCATGTTCTATAAAGATTCTCTCTGAGTTGTTGGATAAATAAAATGTTTTTGTGAGCATTTTTCTTTAAGAAGTTTATAGTTTTGAATTCAGAAATAGGAGCTGGCTACAAAATTGATAAATCTAGTTATTACATAAAATGAACTAAGCTCCTCAAGGGCCAGTATTTCTTTTTGTTTTTCATGAAAGTCATGTTTTCACAAATACAATTAATTGATAACACTTTGTGTGTGTGTGTATGTGTGTACCTTTGGATTAGAAAAGGCTCATAGTCATCCTGTTATAGCAACATTTGTTGAGCATTTACTGCTTATGACAATGTAAACAGGTAGTTATTATTATTCCAACTTTACAAATAAAATAATTGAGGCATAGAGATATTGAATTTATTACTCAAAGTCACGCAGCTAGTAAGAGAAGGAGGAGAGTTGGGATCCACACCATCTACCTCCAAGTGTATATGCTGATTTGCTATGCTAATAGACCACTGAAGCAAATCATTCAACATGCATGAAACTAGATACACGACTGGAAACCAAATAGAATTCAGTTAGATATTGAGGGATCTTAATTATATGTATTCCTTCATTTTATTATACTAGAGGCCTGGTGCACAGATTTGTGCACCGGTGGGGTCCCTTAGGCTGGCCTGTGCCTTCTTGCAATCCAGGACCCCTCTGGGGATATCAGACCGCCAGTTTTGGCTTGATTCCGCAGGCCAGCGGCAGTCCAATATCCCCTGAGGGAGGAAGTAGTGTGTGAAGTTGCAGGCGACCAGGGAGGAGCCCAAGCCTGGCCCAGGTGCTGCGCCGCTCCTGCTCATTGTAGGATGGCATATAATAGGAATGGGCCATAAACCAAAAATTAAATTGAAATATTCACTTGAAATACTGATAGTGGAGAAAATGCACTAACTGAATTATGCACTCTGCAAAGGACATGGGCCAGTGTATGTGGTTTGTTTGATTTGTGAAAGAAGCTGACATCCATCTGACTTAAGATCCTGAATAGGGCCAAAACCGGTTTGGCTCAGTGGATAGAGCGTCGGCCTGCGGACTGAAAGGTCCCAGGTTCGATTCCAGTCAAGGGCATGTACCTGGGTTGCGGGCACATCCCCAGTGGGAGATGTGCAGGAGGCAGCTGATCGATATTTCTCTCTCATCGATGTTTCTAACTATCTCTCTCCCTTCCTCTCTGTAAAAAATCAATAAAATATATTTAAAAAAAAAAAAAAAGATCCTGAATAGGATTGGGAGGCAGATAAGAGGGTGACAAATTCCCATGATTCCAAATTCCTATTGAAAGCAAACTTCCCCCCCCCCCCCCTGGCTACTTTGGACTATAAGTGGTCTTTACCTTTAACTATTCTGGATCAAAGAGGAAAGCTGCACCAAAAAACTTGTGTGCTGCATGAGCAAGTCAACCCCATCACTCAGGACGGATGTAGATTTCCTGTGTTTCTTTCTTGGGTATAAAAGCACATCTCTTTTTCCCCAGAGGATTTGTTAATCAAGGTGAATTGCAGGCATTAGGAATAAGCTCATTTCTCTAGGGTGGCAGAAGAGTTAGGCATGCATGCCCTGGGCTCAGGTTACTCAGGTTGTTTGGCTCTGCAACCCAACAGTGGTATGACCCTAGGCCCCTTTGCCAGACCTCACCCACCCCATAAGAGGTAGCTACTATTATCATTCCCATTTTATATGTTAGAGGCTGAGTCATAGGAAAGTTATGTGCCTTGCCATTTATTATCTAATATTTGGCACAGAATTCAGTGAAAGCTGGCTGTTACTGTTTCAGATGTTAGGAGCTCAAATATGGAAGCTGTAGAAGCCATCTTCCTAAAAGCACTTTCTAATGCCATTTAAAATACAGGTTCTGCAGCTGGTGTGCAAGTTTTTCTGTACCGTGGTTCATTATTTTGAAGATATGGGTCCAACATTCCTATATGGGGAGCCCCGGAGAGGTTTGTATTGTAGTACAGGCTTCATTCTTGTGCATTTTGTTAGCTCCATGTGGTGCTCTACCCTAAAGAAAGGATTGGGTTATCACCCACATTCATTACATTGCCAGAGAGAGCTGCCCTGTTGGTCTTGGAGATTATCTGTAAGCATGTGCAATCATGTGGCGAAAATCCTGTTTACTGGCCTCTATAGGCGAAGTTTTGTTTCCTGGCTAAGAGCAGAGCTCCTCCTTGGAGACTGGAAGTTGGTTTGTTTCACCACCAGCACTAATGTATTCCACAGAAGGAAGGACAGCTGGGTCCTGATCAAGAAACATTTTTTTAAAATTTTATATGAATACCTCCATGATAATAATGCAGGAGTCTTGTCATTTTCTCTAGAATTTTGAAAGGCAAATATCTGTGATTTATTTGAGTTGCTGCATTAAAATATTATATTATTTTAAAACTAAAATAAAACAGCTTTAGGACAAGAAGTTTGAGATAAGATTTAATTCAATGGAGAAGTTATTTCATATTTAAAGATTGTTCCAAATTTCTCTGAGCACAGAACCATTATTGTTTTACATTCATTTCCATCAAAGTTCAATTCATATTAGTAGTATAACTTTTTCCTTATATAAAACACTATATCTGCATCCTACTATAGTAGTTTAAAACTAAGTGGCAAATTTTATAGGAATAAAAAAGTCAACTCAAGTTTTTGGTAAACAACTCAAATTTACGTCTAATAATTTAAGAGGAAAAAAAGTAGAATTAAAACAATCAAGAATTAAAGGCAATGCAAAGTATATAAATCACACAGTGAGCGAGGATACTTGGGCTCATTCAATATTCCATTCACATTCCTGCCCCTGGATTTCCACATTGTTATTGTATTAAAGCCCCAATTACTAATATTCTGCTATTTTATGCAAACAGTTTGATATGAAAGTTGGTTAATGAAATATTTTTATGTAAACAAGGAAGATTTTGCTAAATATAATCTAAAAGACAGTTAACTTTCATCTCACTTATAGGTGAATCTTATAAACAAAATAATTTAACAAATGAAATAGAAACAGAATCATAGATACATAGAACAGACAGACAACTGTCATATGGGAGGGTGTTGGATTGGGTAAAAAAAGATGAAGGGATTAAGAAGATATATATACATACACTAGAGGCCTGGTGCACGAAATTCGTGCACTCGGGGGAGGGGGTCCCTCAGCCTGGCCTGCACCCTCTCCAATCTGGAACTCCTTGGGGGATGTCAGAATGCTGGTTTAGGCCCGATCTTGCACCAGTAGTCGCAATTCAGGACCACTGGCTCTTAACCACTCACCTGCCTGCCTGCCTGCCTGATTGCCCCTAACCAATCTGTTTGCCAGCCTGACCACCCCCAACTGCCATTCTGATCCCCCCCAACTGCCTCCCCTGCCAGCCTGTTTGCCCCCAACTACCCCCTGCCACCAGCCTGATTGCTCCCAACTGTCCCCCTCTCGCCAGCCTGATTGGGGTTGGGGGGCCGATTGGGGGAGAGGTTGGCCATGGGGAGGGGCTGTGGTTGGTGGGCTGGGCAGCCACCCCCCCAAATGGGTTGGAGAGTGGCGATTGGGGCCAGTGGCCTGGGGGAGGAGCCATGGGTGGTTGGCCAGCCAGCCCTGCCCCTGATTGTGGTGGGGGGGTTCAGGGGGGAGGGCAATCTGGGGTCAGGCTGGGCAAGGGGAGAGGCTACAGGAGATTGGCTGGCCAGCCCTGCCCCATCTTGGGGTGGGGGGGTGCAATCAGGGGCAGTCAGCCATGGGGAGGGGCTGCGGGCCTATTGTGGTGGGGCAGGTTGATCAAGGGTGGGGCTGGTGGGGGGGGTGGGAAGAGAGGGGGTATTTGGCCAGCTGGCCTGCTCTTTTTTTTTTTTTTTTTTTGGCAACTTCACAACTTTTACTTGTGGTGCCTGTGCTATGTCTGAAAAATACCTTCTCCACCTGCCCAGTACAATGATGGGAAGGGGGCAGCAAAAAATAGAAGACATCCCTTCCTATTGCACACAGACCCTATGTACAGGCTCACCTGGCCCAGGCCGGCAGGATGCTTGGCACATTCTAAGATCCCTGCTCAGGGGCTGGAGGGGTGACTGGTGGCAGCACACGTGAGAGGGGTCCTCTGGGTGACCAGTCTGGTCCTGGCTACTGGTCTTGGCACTTCCTGGTCCTCAGTTCCTTTCTGGTCACTCCTGCAGCCCTGGTCCCCCTACCTGGATCAGCCTCCTGTCTCCATCCTGGACTCAGATGGCCCCCTTGGCTCTTGGGGGTTCTGTCGTCCCCTCCTAACCTGGAGATCTCAAGTAAGGTTATGGCTTCTCAGAGACTCCTTGACAGCCCTGTCACTCATGTTCACACAGGGAAGGGTGCATGTGGCAAAAGCAGCTGTATAAATGCGGGTGCAGGGGCAAGTCCTCTGGGGTCACTTGGAAAGTTTGCTGATGACGCAGATCAGGGCCACATTCTCATCCTTGAGGCGCTGGTTGTCAGCTCGGAGATTGGACAGGCCCTTTAGCTCCTCTTCCAGTTCAGTGGCCTTGCACTCCAGGGCCCTGCACTCAAATCTCTCCAGCTCCAGGATGGCCGGCCTCTCTGCAAAGCGCTCTTGCTTCTGCATGGTGCGCTCCAGCTCTACCTTGATCTGCGCCAGCTGCAGCATGGTCTGGGTCAGGGCCTCACGAAGTCTCTTGTTCTCAATGTGCAGCTTTGCATAGAGCTTCCTGAAGCTCCCTCAGGCTCTTCTAATTTGGGCTGGGGTTCTGGGTTTAGGTCCTGCTGCCTCTGGAAGGGAAGGGCTGGATTCTGGGCTGATGTCCACTGGCTTCACCTTCTCCCCCTTCACAGGCCCTCTACTCTCATCGCCAACTCTGCAGTGCTCCCTGGAGCCTGTGGTCCCTGTCCCTGCCCCTCAGGCACCTCTACTCTCTGGGCAGGGCCATCAGAATTCTTAACCCCAGGGACTCAGGGCTGCCAGGAAGGGTCCAGGCTCTGTTCGCCCTGCTGTTGATGTGGATGGGAGAGTCTGATCAGGGGAAGGCCTGCAGCGGGGAGGAGCTGCTAGGTTGGCTGCTGGCCGCACCACCTGATCAGGCCATGTGCTGGCCACAGTGGGTGTCATAGTGACTGGCCCAATCAGGGCCATGTTCTGCACGCTCATCACTCCCCAGTCCCAATGCCGCCTCCACTGCCGGGCTATTAGGCCTTTGGGATCACCAGCTCACAGCGCCTGCTTTCCCACAGGCCTGAGAGCTTCAGGCCTGTGGGAAAGCAGGCGCCGGTGACTTCAACTGCATGCATGTGCGCCGGGTGGCGGCTGATGGAACGAATTGCCCGCTTGGGGCCGCTCACACCTGGGCGGGCAGGTCGAGGGCATTGCCGCTACCGCTACTGCTGCTGCTGCTGGGGCTTGAGGCACTGACGCAGGCTGCCGGTGACCTACCCATCCCGGGTTGGGTGGCACATAGGATGCGCTGGCCAGCCGATCACTGCTGCTGCCCCGTGTCCCTTCACACAGGGGATACCGGGGCGGGTACCCAATCACTGCAGTCCCACCAGCCAACCCCAGGTCCACCACGGAGACCCGGATGAGGGCAGGCGGGTGCCCGATCATCGAGGTCCCACCCGCCAGCCCCGGGTTGCCCGGGGAGGGCTGTATGAGGGCTCAGCGGGTGCCTGATCCCTCCCACCCGCCAACCCCAGGTCCCCGGGGAGGGCTGGATGAGGGTGGGGCAGGTGCCTGATCACCTCGGTCCCACCCGCCAACCCCTGGTCCACCCTGGGAGGCCCA
Source organism: Myotis pilosus (assembly GCA_036010255.1). Lineage (NCBI taxonomy): Eukaryota > Metazoa > Chordata > Mammalia > Chiroptera > Vespertilionidae > Myotis > Myotis pilosus. Next base: position 111,521,514 of record JASKON010000002.1, on the reverse strand, counting down.
GATGAGGGCCGGGCGGGTGCCCCATCACCTCGGTTCCACCCGCCAACCCCGAGTCCACCAAGGGAGGGCCGGATGTGGGCAGGGTGGGTGCACTGAGGTCCCACCCGCCAACCCCTGGTCCACAGCGGGAGGGCCGGACCTCTGGCGCCAGCCCCTGATAAAGGCGAGCTGACTTTGGCACTGTTTTGCCCTGCCTGCAGTATGCAAATTAGCCACCATCTTGGCTGGCGGTTATTTTGCATATCTTGCTGATTAGCCAATGAAAAGGGTAGCGGTTTTACGCCAATTACCATGTTTCTCTATTATTAGATAGGATATATATATATATATATGACAGTATGGTGATTGCCAGAGGGAGAGGGGTTGGGGAGTCAGAAAAGGGCAAAGTGGGACAAGTTGTTGCAGAAACAGACTTGACTCTGGGTATAAGCACATGATGAAGTGTGCAGATGATGTGCTATTGAGTTGAACACTTGAAACTGTTTTATTAACTAGTGTCACCCCAATAAATTAAAAATAAACAAATAAATAGAATTTTTAGTGGAATGGAGAGTTTCTTTGATGTTCTCTCTGAACTGCGACAGTGAAGCAGAGCACATGCTGGTGTCAGTGTAACATGGTTGAGCCAAATTTATGTTACACTTTGATATTCATTTGTACACACTTTAATTTATGTCCTGTTCTTTTATGTTTATTGTATTACTAGAGGCCTGGTGCATGGGTGGTGTCCCTCAGCCTGGCCTGCGCCCTCTCCCAATCTGGGACCCCTCAGGTGATGTTGGATAACCAGTTTCAGCTCGATCTTCAGAGGCCCAATCCAGACAGAAGGGAGCCCGATCCTGTGCATTGAGCATCTGTCCCCTGGTGGTCAGAGCTCGTCATAGTGACCAGTCAACCGGTCGTTCAGTTGCTTAGGTTTTTATATAGATAGATGCTCTATTTCCCTCCATTAATCAATGCATAGTGACTCTTACTCCTCAAGTTAGCCCCTGTCTTCCTCCAATATCAGTGCTTAGGAGTTTAAGCTGAAAGCTTGGTGTGCCTGGCCCTGGGCAACCCCATTTAGATCTGGTGGCATTTCATATTAGCCCCATCTCCACTTGGGGTTAAGAAGTTCTCAAAGTGTGATCCTGGAACCAGCAGCAGCACCATAGCCCGGCATGTGGAAGAAATGCACATTCTCAGGCCCTGACGCAGACTGTTAGAGGTGGGGCCTGGTGGTCTGGGGTTACTGAAACCTCCAGCTGGTTCTGATGCTCAGTCAACCTTGAGGGCCATTGGTTTTAATTTTGCCTTGTTGCCTGTACCCTGTCTGCCTGCACTGACTTCCTGGGTACTGAGGTATGTATAATTTTTATTTTTCTTCCTCTGATTTCCTCATGACTGGGCCCTGTTCTATCTGACTGAGTTTCTTCCCTGATTGCAGATGAACACTTTAGTTCCCAATTGAGATTAACACCTTGCTTATCAGATTGGAGCCCTGCCAGCTCCTTTCCCTAAATACATCAATCCCTGCCTTTATTTCTCTCCCTTTCTGGCTGGTGGCCAAGCCTGGCATTGAATCAGTTAGGCCATTTGTAGCCACTTCCGACTGGGGCATCTCCTTAACTAGGCAATCTCATGCTGTGACCCAGGAGGCCATGTAGCACTGGCTAAGTTGACTCCAGCCCCTCACCTGTGAAGGTTGTGGTCGACGTTGCCATCTTTCCTTATTAGGCTCTGTCCTTTAACCTAGATAATTGACCTAACCTGCCTAGAGCCCATTGTTACAGCTCACTCTCCCTGCCCACCTGGACATAAGAGACTGCAGAAGTTATGGCACTGTGTGGAGTCAGGGGATGCCTTTGGAAATCCCGAGAGGAGAGTTGGGTAAATACTTTAATTACTGATTTGGGGACAATCTCTTCAGGATAATGAAAGACAATCGTAGAAAATAAGTTACATTTGCATTAATTTAAGACATACTGACACCATTTCATTTTCTGAGTACTCTAATTTACCTGATAGTACATTTGATACTTTTATCTTGTGGGCTTAGTATCCTCTAATTTTTGTTTTCCAAGCCCTAATTTTTCCATACATGAATCTCTCTGCTGAATTTTACTTTCCAGAAATCTGGACACACCTCTTTCTTAACAGTTTCCAGGAACCTGGTGATGTAGAGTTTAGTGCAATGTGTGTGCTTATCATAGAAGCCTATGGGTAGCTGCCACAGGGAAAGAAATTGCAGGTCACACTTTTATGCTAGAAAATAATTCAACAAACATTTCATAACCTCTCCACTTACCTTTTGTCAAAGCCCTTTTATAAGCTTAGCCAGTATTCACAATATATCAAGAGGTCCTTTTTCCCCTTGAATTTGTTTTAATGCATAGCCACTTGGCCCAGCTTAGGCAGTTTAGGCATAAGCTTTCTTATACTAAACGACTTATACCAAATAAACTTCCTGCTTCTGCTTTCTCTTTGTCAAATGGGTAGAAAATGATCAGTAAATGCTTAACAAAAGAATATTATATTTGTGGTTATATTCATTTAATTTTTCATGTAGCAATTATTTATTCAATCGTATGAAGTGCCAGGAATAAAAGTCAATATTGATGTATGAAAGACAATCGTAGAAAATAAGTTACATTTGCATTAATTTAAGTCATATTGACACCATTTCATTTTCTGAGTACTCTAATTTACCTGATAGTACATTTGATACTTTTATCTTGTGGGCTTAGTATCCTCTCATTTATATTGGTTCTGGAATAAAAGTCCTTGTCTATAAGAATCTTCTTGGAAGTCCTTTTTCAGGCAGTCAGATATGGGTGTGAATTTTCCTTACAGAGAATGGGGGGTCCAGGGAGGGATTGTGTGACCCATAAAGATATATGACTTTGAGAAAGAAAATGTGTTTTACCTGAAGTACCATTACATTCTGGAATATGATAATGAGGATCTAGATCAAAGAAACACTTAAATAGAGATAGCATTAAAAATAGATTTTCCCATTTTTGCAATTGGCACAAGCTATCAATTTTTGTCCAACTACCTCAGCTGCTACATGCATGCTTCAGGTTAGCAGTAATCATCCAATTGATTGGATGATTGCTAATTGGAGGGCTCCTTACTGAGGCCCTGACACAAGTTAAACATTGTCTGACTGTGTCTGTAGACTCCCTTTGGCTAAACACATGGCTCACTAATCAAGTATATTTAAGCATGTCCTGTGTCCCTGGTTCTATCTTAAGTGCTATGAGAAATTAAAAATAAAACTAATTCACTTTCTCCTTGGTATTAGAGATTTTTCTGTATAAATCTTTATGGATTGTAAGCATCTTGAGAACAAGACCTGTGTCTTACTCATTTTTGTAAACTCCAACCACAATGTACTCAAGAGTGTTGAATGGAGGAATTCATAGATTAATTAATCATTTCTAGGGACATACTATAAACAGACATCACCCTGAGGTTTCTAGGACTCTTGGAAAATTCAGGTCAGTTGATGATAGATCATATTGTGTCACCTTATGACTGACTGTGCACTTTTCCCTGGGAAATTAGCACACAGTCCTGCCATGGTACTTTTGAGCAAGTCAGCAACTACAGACTGGAACTGCCCAGCCATGCCTCCTCAGGTGTCCTCCCTTAAATAGTGCCCCTAACCTGATCTGAAGCCAAGTCAGCATGGGGGTCGTTCCTCCTCCGAACACCCAGACTGTGAAGAACACAAGCAGCAGTGTGGTGGTGAACATCATTTGTTTGGGCTGAGATCCTGTGTCCCGAATAGCTAAGGCAAATGCTATGGCTCTTCGCAGACCTTTCAGAGAAAACATAACAGAGAGAGAGAGAGAGAGAGAGAGAGAGAGAGAGAGAGAGAGAGAGAGAGAGAGAGAGGAGAGAGAGAAAGAATAAACATCATAATTCTCATTTAATTGAATTTATCTTTATAATTTGCTAACAAACAAAATAACTTTTCAAACACAGTTACTTTTTTAAATTAAACTTTTTATTTATAATTATGTAATGATAGATTCACAGGCAGTTGTAAGAAATAACAGACTTTCTGTTTGCCCTTTCCCTCTAATGATGACATCTTGCAAATTCTAGTGCAGTATCACAACCAGAATTTTGACACTGAGATAGTCAAGATCTACATTCCCATTGCCACAAAGATCCCTCATGTCATCCTTTTATAACCATATCTACTTTCTTCCTTCACAGTCCCTCTTACAAACTCTCTCTTTCATATCTTGCAACCAGTAATCGATTTTATATTTCTATAATGTTGCCATTTCAAGGATGTTATATAAATGACATCAATAAGTATATAGCCTTTTAGAATTGGCTTTTTCACCCAGCATGATTCTCTGGATACTCATCCAGGTGGCTAAATATATCAATAATTTGGTCCCTTTTATTGCTGAGAGGTATTCCATAGTATGGATGTTTGGTGGTTTGTCTTACCATCCACCTATTGAAGGACATCTGGGTTGTTTCCAGTTTGGGCTATTACGAATAAGGCTATTGTGTTTCTAAACTTAAGTTTTTATTTCTCCAAGATAAATTTCCAGGACTGAAATCACCAAGGCATATGATAATTGTGTGTGTGTGTATACATATATATTTTATATACATACATATATTTAATTTATTTTTACTGTTGAAAGTCTTACAGATGTCCCCCTTTTACCTCCATTGACTCCTTCTAGCCTGCACCCAACCCTAACCTAGGTATTTGTATATTTTTTAAAAAAATTACCAAAATGTTTTCTAAAATGGCTGTCTGCTAACCATTTTACATTCCCACCAGCAATATAGGCTGTCCAGTTTCTCTACATTCTCACCAGCATTCGGTGTTGTCAGTATTTTTATTTTATTTTAGTCATTCTGATAGGTGCATGGTAATAGTTTATTGTGGCTTTAATTTATATTTCCTTATAACTAATGATGTTGAACATTTTTAATGTGCTTATTTGCTCTCTTTATACCCTCTTGGGTGAAATGTCTCTTCACTTTTTACTTCATTTTCTAATTGGGTTATTAGAGTTTGATGGTTAAGTTTTGAGAATTCTTTAAATATTCCAGATAATAGTCCTTTGATGGATATATAGTTCTTTCCACTTTGGAGTTTTTATATTGATGAAGTCTAACCTGTTGATTTTTGCTTTTATGAATCATGTATTTGAAATAAAGTCTAAGAACTATTTTCTGGGGTCTAGGTAGCAAAGTTTTATCCCTGTGTTTTAATTTTTTCCCCCTAAGAGTTGTATAGCTTTACATTTTACATTTAAATTCATGATTCTTTCGAATTAATTTTTCTATAAGGTTGGGGCTCATTTTTTCATCTATAGATGTTTAATTGCTCCATTGAGTTGATTTTGTCCCTTTGTCAAAAACTAGTTGGGTGACTTTCTGTGTGTTCTGTTCCATTGGTATGTGTGTCTGTCCTTCTTTTGTGTGGTCACTGCAGACATATATTAGGCCTTAATATTAAGTGAGTTACACATGTTTTGTTTTCAAAATTATTTAAACTATTCTAGGTCTTTTGCTTTTCCATGACATTTTAGAACAATATTGTCTACATCTAAAAAATTATTTTCTGGACACATTTACTTTTAAAAAATTAAATGCGCCCTAACTGGTTTAGCTCAGTGGATAGAGCGTCGGCCTGTGGACTCAAGGGTCCCAGGTTCGATTCCGGTCAAGGGCATGTACCTTGGTTGCAGGCACATCCCCAGTAGGGAGTGTGCAGGAGGCAGCTGATTGACATTTCTCTCTCGTCGATATTTCTAACTCTCTATCCTTCTCCCTTCTTCTCTGTAAAAATCAATAAAATATATAAGAAAAAAATTAAATGTGTTGCCTGGCTGGTGTCGCTCAGTGGTTGAGCATTAATCTATGAATCTGGAGGTCACAGTTTGATTCCCAGTCAGGGCACATGCCTGGGTTGCAGGCTCAACCCCCCAGTGAGGGGTGTGCAGGAGGCAGCCAATCAATTATTCTCTTTCATCATTGATGTTTCTATCTCTCTCCCTCTCCCTTCCTCTCTGAAATAAAAAGATATTTTTAAAAAAATTAAATGTGCCAAATGACAATAAAAAAAGGTTATGGACCCTTGAAACTTAATAAATAGGTAACACTAAAGAATTGCCCCAACCAGAGTAAATACTTTTTTAAAGCCCATAATCTATTCTAAACTAACCTTTTAAAACCTGCATTTTTCCTATTTTATTTTTCTTCTTCATTAACAATGTGTTAATTGAATTTTCATGCTAAAATTTAAAATCAAAGTGTGATAACATAAATAAAAAGAGATGTGTACTTTGAGGAAAAGTAAATAGAAGTACAAATAGTAAACTAAAAATTAAAATGGAAAGCCTCTTGGGTAACATAAGACCCACAAGACATTTATGGGCCCTGTTATATCAGCTAACAGGGCAAATAAACATTTATAATGTCAACAAGTCAAGTCAAAAACATAGTGATTTGGTTAATTTTATAGAAATGTTTAAATCACATAGGTAAAATTTTAATGGTCTACTTTTTACTATAGTTAGTGTATCAGCTAGGTTTCTAAATTTCCAAATCTTTATTCAGACATTAAAACATTTTAGAAATTGGATCCATAGCAGGATGAGGAAAACTATAACTAGCCTGGCTTTTATCCCTAGATTCTCCACTTAGAACATAATGCTACTTTATTATCTCCACACTGAAAATATACAAGAACAAGTAGCAGGACACAAGATCCAGATGCTTAAACTAGAGAGGCCTCATACATTTTCCTGAAATAAAAAAAAGCCTCAGAAAGAGAGAGCAACATGCACTCCGATTATAAAATACTTTCAAGGAACAAAATGTAATTGGAGGAAGGAAATTATTCTGAATCTCCATGTAGACAAGGAAATGACCTGCAGATAAGGTGACATTTGAAGTAGATAGTAATAAAGAAAAGTTCTTATACATCTGAAATTCTGCACTCACGAAGAAAATTCCCACGGGGGCTGCTCATGGATTTAGACCCGGCTGAGGACAGGGAGGTTAATATTAATAACCCTGGATCCTGGGGAATAATTTATCAATATTATCTCCATGAAATATAAATGGTGTCATTAGGGAATGAAAACTCAAGGACACAGTCTTACAACAGACTTCAATACAAGACTGGAGATGGACGGTGATCTTCCCATTTTCTCTTTTCCTCTAGCTTGAGTGCCCATAAAAGAGCATTGCCCCAAATTAAGCGGTGAGTATGAGAAGTATTAAGTGATAGGAATCTAATTATTTATTGAATATTTATGTGTGTGTTCACTTTGAATTTTTGTAAGAAGGAAAATAACAGAAATTAGAATAAAAGTTAAAACTTACTATATCATGCTTATTATAAACTTTCATTTTAGATATCAAGGACAATAAAAAACACAATCATTTATATTCCTAAATATGTTTAACAATGTATTTCTATTATGTTAAACTAGCGTAACTATGTTTTCAAATCTAAATTATCTATACATGAGCAGTTCTTTTAAAAATATACTCAAAGATATCTGTTATTCTGATTTCTAATCCTATATAATAAAAGGGTAATATGCAAACTGACCCTAACAGCAGAATGACTGGGAATGACTGGTCACTATGACACACATTGACCACCAGGGGGCAGACACTCAATGCAGGAGCTGTCCCCTGGTGGTCAGTGTGCTCCCACACGGGGAGCTCTGCTCAGCCACAAGCCAGGCTGCCAGCTGCCAGCATAGCAGTGGTGGTGGGAGCCTCTCCCACCTCCTCAGCAGCGCTAAGGATGTCTGACTGCAGCTTAGGCCTGATCCTCGCTGGCAAGTGGACATCCCCCGAGGGCTCCCGGGCTGCCAGAGGGATGTCTGATTGCCAGCTTAGGCCCAATCCCCCGGGGGAACGGGCCTAAGCCAGCAGGTGGTCATCCCCCGAGGGGTCCCAGACTGTGAGAGGGCACAGGTCAGGCTGAGGGACACCCCCCGCCTAAGTGCACAAATTTTTGTGCACTGGGCCTCTAGTCTATATATATAAAACCCTAAGCAACCAATCAACTGGTCACTATGACACGCACTGACCACCGGGGGGCAGACGCTCAACACAGGAGCTTCCCCCTGGTGGTCAGTGCTCTCCAATAGCAGGAGCGCTGCTGCTCAGCTGACCATTGGTCACCAGACACCGGTCTCACAGCTGGTGAGTACCGCTGTGGAGGTGCGAGCCTCTCCTGCTTCCAAGGCAGCACTACTGTGTGGCAGCAGGCTCCTCGGGGCCAGGATGAACTGGAGCAGCAGGGCGTGGCCCCCCGGCCCAGGCTTGGGCTCCTCCCTGGCTGCCTGCTGCTTCTCTCACTACTACATCCCTCGGGGGATGTCAGACTGCCAGCAGTTCAACATCTCCTGAGGGGTCCTGGATTGTGAGAGGGCACAGGCCAGGCTGTGGGACCCCACCAGTGCACATATCCATGCACCGGGCCTCTAGTATATATATAATTCTCTATATTTATAGAATGCAATGTAGAAGTCTCTAAAAAAATTTCAGTCACTGCCTTGTACTTGTTGAGAACTATTGCTAATTAGGACCAAACTCTAAGATGTTGACAAGAGGCTGCCTTCTTCATATATTGACTAGCTTAGAAAAACACAGAAACAGTGTTTTCAAGAAGGGATCAGCTGTCTAGAGCCCTGGACACATGTGGCACATATAGCACATGTTGGGTGCTAGGCCCTAGCAGCATGGGAAGTGTGATACTGAAGTGAGGTTGCTAAGTAGGCTCCAGATAAGAATTATTGCCTATGTCCTACTCATTCTTTATGATTCCAAGATAATTTGTCATGCATTTGGAGCCTAGACAATTATCAGATCAATGGCCATTCATTGCTTCATTCAATACATGTGTGTCTTAGTCAGTCCTAACAAAATACCATAGACTGTGTAGCTTCAACAACTGAGATTTATTTCTCACAGTTTTGGAGGCTAGGTGACCAAGATCATGGTCATGTTCTGGTGATAGCTCTCTTTCTGGCTTGAAGAAGGCCAGTTTCATGCTATGTGAGAGCAAACTCCATGGTGCCTCTTCTAATAAGGGCACTAATCCTATCATAGGGGCCCCATTCTCATAACCTCCCAAAGGCCCCATCTTCAAGTACCATCACATGGATATTAGAGCTTCAACATATGAATTTGGTGGGGGAGGGGAGGGAGACTGATTCTGTTCATAGCAGTATGTATTGATTACCTGCTATATGGAGGTTCTGTGCCCACTTATTCTTTCTTCTTAACACAATGACTTAGAAAACAGGGGTCTTTAGGACTAAAATAAATTACTTAGGCAACCAAAGAAATACTAGAAATGAAAAATTAATATTTACTTGATTTCTTTTAGCAAATCACTATTTCCAGAGAACATGAAGCATTTTGCTTAAAAACTCAGCAAATCCAGAACTGATTGCCACACTTGTATTTGGTTTAATTTTATGGATTCTTTGGCCCCTTGGGCTTAACTTTCTCTTTCTTTGTTTTCTATACATGGAGAAGTTGATAAACTATACCATTTTGTTTTATTTATTTTGTTAAATATATTTTATTGATTTTTTTACAGAGAGGAAGGGAGAAAGATAGAGAGCTAGAAACGTCAATCATCTGCCTCCTGCACAACACCCTCTACTGGGGATGTGCCTGCAATCAAGGTACATGCCCTTGACTGGAATCGAACCTGGGACCCTTCAGTCCGCAGGCCAACGCTCTCCACTGAGCCAAACCGGTTAGGGCTACCATTTCATTTTAGATGGGTTTATTTTGCAGAGATTTGACATATTTCACATAGTGAGTTAGAAAGTTAGCATCATCTTGGGGGAATAAAAGAATTCCTGCAGTTAAATGTGGTTTCATTTAAAATTGGCCTCTAAGGGATCCTTATGCTAATTATACTGATGTTCCATGCATAACAAAAGAAGTGTATCAAGTATCATTAAGGAAAGCTTTCTTGCTGCAAAACGTGTGCATTTTCCTGTTTATCTTTACAGATCAAAAGTGAGACTTAATCTGTTATACATTTGCAAAAGTGTTCTGAATGGTGAAGGTCACATACAGTTACATTGAAATGGTGAAGGTCACCTACAGTTACATTTAAAGCAATATAAATGATTTTTATTGAAGGCACAAAGCAATAGTCAAAAACTAAGTATTTATTTAGCACTCACTATGTGCTGCACAATACACAAGATAATGGAGGTTATCTAGGTCTTTTGCTTAGGGGAATATAATGAAGAAATTTGGAGGCTAGGATGATGAAGATGTTGAGAAAGAAACTGGTTTTGCAAGGCATGTCAGGCCATAAAAACTGTGAACAATGCACTTCCCTGGTGTGTGTGGGGGGGGTTATTATTGCTGGCCCCAGGACAGATCATCAGATATGGCCTGGGAACTCCCAACACCTGAGGGCCTTCCTGTAAGCCCACAAAAGGGGGTGGAACCATATCTTCAAGACAAAGACCCCAGAAGATTATAAAAAGTGAAGCCCTCTGCGTGTTACCCACTCCAATTTGGAAATTATTCCCAGAGTCCACCAGTGTTAATAAGCAGGGTCCCCCCCCCCCCCCCGCCTTTCTCTAGGAATTGTGCTTGGTATTTCTTTGGTCTTCTGCAACATTTGGTTCCCTGACCAAGAAGCTAACCATGTTTGGCTTTTGCCTCCAGTGAGTGGACGGGGCTTGGGGCCTGAGGATGCTGGTCAGGGCTCCAGAAGGTGCACGCTGCTGATTTTCGCAGAATTGAACCAGGGGGAACTCCAGGTGCTCCCAGACCTCAGCCCAGGACCCAGCTGGCATCTGGAGAAAGTGGACAGACACCTCTGGACCTGTTGACAGAATCAGTAAGGTAGGGGCCCCAGTCAATCAGGCCCACTCCAAGTGAGTGGAAGGGGGAGCTTGATCACCTCCCCAGAAGTCATAGGACTTCGTCAGGTAAATCAGAAATCAGGACTCCAGACTCTGGAGGTGAGTGAATTCAGATTCAATTAAGGAATTATGGGTTCACTCTTCTGTTTGTTTGTGTGTGGGACTAGCCAATTGGCTACCAAGAAGGGGGGTTGGACACAGGTCTTAACTCCTCTGGTAGGTTCTTACTGAGAGGTTGGTCGAGAATTCTGTTCTGGGGCATGGGTGCCGGGAGTGCCCCCATGTCCATCTGGGGAGTTGGGCATTATCTGCTCAGCTCCAGTCTGGGCTAGTCTACTGAAAGAGTGTGAGTATGATGTTTGTCTTGGCATAATTATCTGCTGACTAACTGGTCTGTGTGAAAGCGAAAGCTACTTTGATTTTCTGTTTGCTCATCTGGTTAAAACGTTTGATTTACTGAAGGCTGAACCCGTGATGGTCTGCAAAAGTCTCAAGCAGTGCTGTTGAGTTAGTTTTCTCAGAGACGTTTGCTCTCTATCACAAAGGGATAATTGACAAAAATTTCTGTCTATGTTTGTGTACTAGGGGCTTTGGTTTGCTCTGTGATTTTGCTGTGTTAGGTTGAAATTTTGGAATTCTGGTGTAGATTTAAAGGTATTTGCAGCTTTTCTTGTCTCTTTTGGCTGGCTGGGACTTTCAGGGGCGGGGCTCACAGCTCCACAGGGTGGAGAGATTTTACCCACCCTGCCTCTGCCTGTGCTGATTAAGGATCTTTTCTTTAAGGAGACCCTCCAGGTTTTTAGTAAATTTCCCTGCACCCTTATCTATCTCTCGCCACCAATCATCATGGGGGTGGGACAAAATATACCCACTGTTCTCAATTGCATGTTGGAAAATTTTGAAAAGGGTTTTTTTGAGGACTATGGTATTAAAATGAACCCCAAAACACTGAGGAAATTCTGTGAAATAGAATGGCCAGCCTTTGGGGTCGGCTGGCCCCTGGAAGGCTCTTTAGATGTAGGACTGGTCAGGGTGGTCTGGAATATAGTCACGATAGACCCTGGATACCCTTATATAGACAGCTGGTTAGGAATTGTTCAAACTTTGCCACCTTGGGTCTGGTTCTGTAAGGTCTTAGGAGAAAAGTAACAGGTCTCTCAGAAGGTAACCCAACCCCTTGTTCTGCCAGGATTCCCTGAGGAAGTCCTGCTAGTTTTACCATCTCTATATGTGCCGCAGGCAGCACCAAGTGCTTCCCCAGCTGGTCTGAAAGGTCCAAAAACGCTGCCCCCTTCCATTTCTCCTCAACCAGGCTCTCCAGAGCCAGTTGAGCAGTGCTTGCATTCAGCTAATCAAGAGCCCAGGCCACAACCAGCACGCCAGATGCCTCTAAGAAAGATTTGGGGTCCCAAAGTAGTTGGCGAAGATGGGACCTTGCAGGAGGGAGGGCCAGTCTATATTATCAGCCCTTTACCACCAGTGACATCTTGAATTGGAAACATCACAGCTTATTCTGAAAAACCTCAGGCCATGGTAGATCTCCTAGAAATGATCTTCCAGACCCAGAAGCCCACCTGGGTGGACTGCAAGCAGCTCCTTTTCACATTCTTTAACACTGAGGAGCGCATGAGAGTAATATCAGAGGCTCAGAAATGGCTCCAGACCCAGGCTCCGGCAGGAATATTAGATACAGACAGATGGGCCAGGAAGGCCTTCCCAGATGAGGAACCCGATTGGAACCTGAATTCAGAAGATGAAAGGACCGGGCTAGAAAGATATCAGCTGGCCTTCCTCCAGGGGGTCAGGGCCGGAGTCAAGAAGCCCACCAACATAGCTAAAATCTCTGAGGTTTTCCAGAAGCCTGATGAAAGTCCAGCAGCTTTCTATGAGAGACTATGTGAGGCATACCGGATCTATACCCCTTTTAGACCTGAGGCCCCAGAAAAATCAAACCATGGTAAATACCATTTTTGTAGGCCAAGCCCAGCCTGACATCAGGAGAAAGTTACAGAAACTGGAAGGGTTTGCAGGAAAGAATGCTACTGAACTGCTAGAGATGGCTAACAAGGTTTTCAATAACCAAAATGGTACAGCAAGGAAGGAGGAAGAAAAGAGAATACAAAGAAGGGCCAATATAATAGCAGCAGCTTTTAGAGGTTCAGACTCCCATACAGATCAGCAAGGATACAGACCGGGAGGAAAAGGAAGAGAGAGCCTGAGACGAGACCAGTGTGCTTATTGTAAGGAAACAGGACACTGGAAGAATGAATGTCCCAAATGGCAAAGTAAAAAGACTGGGCCCCCTTTTCCACCCAGTTTCTATCAACCAGAGCCACCTGAAGCAGATCTCATTGGGCTAGCAATAGCTGATTCCAACTAGGACAGACAGGGCTCATTTCAGCTAGGCCCCCACAAGCCCATGATCAGAATGAAAATTGGAGGCCAGACTGTGGACTTTATGTTTGATATGGGAGCTGAACACTCAGTAGTCACTCAGAAAGTAGTGCCTCTCTCAGGAAAGGAGGTCACCGTTATTGGAGATACTGGGGACCAGACCGTAAACCATTCTTCCATCCTTGCCGATGCCAACTTGGCAGTCGTCAAGTAATTCATGAATTCCTGTACTTGCCAGACTGTCCAGTGCCTCTAATGGGTAGAGACCTTTTAGTCAAAATTGGGGCAGAAATCACTTTTGCTCCAGATGGCTCAGCACAGCCTCGCCTAGGTGAGGAGACCTCCTCACTGATCCTGTCCTTAGCAGTGCTGAGGGAGGAAGAATGGAGACTTTATACCGCCCAGACAAAGGCCTCACCATCAGAACCTGAATTAGAGAAGGAATTCTCGCTGGTTTGGGCAGAAGGGAATCCTCTAGGCCTGGCTAAGAACCACGCCCCAGTGCTAATTGAGTTAAAGTCTGGGGCACAGCCTGCTAAAATCCACCAATATCCAATTCCAAGGGAAGCACGCCTAGGAATCCAGGTCCACTTAGACTGGCTGCTTCAGTGGGGACTTGTTAAATGATGCAGGTCTCCATGATACACGCCTCTCTTGTCTGTCAAAAAGCCTGGGACTAATGACTACCGCCTGATGCGGGATCTACAGGCTGTTAATGAGGCTGTTATAACCCTGCATTCAGCACTGCCGAACCCCTACACTCTTCTGGGACTCATCAGAGGCAGAATGGTTTACATGCCTAGATCTGAGCCACTGATTTCTCTACAAAGCCTCCTCTGAGGTCTGGGCCTTGTTTGGGATAAATTATATTCCTAATACAACCTGTGTGAACTCTATCAGGGAACTTATGACACTACATTGTAATTGAATGGCTCTTTGTTTATCTGCAACACCTAGAAAAATGCCAAGCACACACTAGGTGTTCAATGAATATTTGTTGAACAAATTGTTGACTAAACTTGACAAACTGAGAGGAGGCCTGCATGGTGGGCTCTACAAACTGAGAGACCAAAAGCAAGCACATAGTGAAATAGCAGAGGGATTTGGGCCCAGAATGGAAAATACCTGGTAGCCAGGAAGCCAAGTTAAGACCAGGTGGCCAGAAGGAACACCAGATAAGCTGATGGCAATAAGAACACTGAAACCAGAATTTTAGGGGAATATAGGCAGGCTTAGGGAATTTTTAGAATTGGGACTCATGGAAAAACACAGGGCTACAGATTGGGAGAAGGTACATTTCCATAACACAAGGAAGCCAGGTGCAGTTACATTTCCATAAGACAAGGGAACTGGAAGTAGTCAAAAAGGTCTATATTTACAAAATAAAGGAGGAAGAAAGCCCAGAGTGAATAGGAGGACAATGAGGGAGGAGGGCCTCAGGAGTTACTATAGTAACCAATTTGGAAAGGGAATATTGACCAATCAGAGGGGATATCAGGGCATAGGAACTGCAGCCTTTATAAACCATGGAAACAGGAAGTCAGTGGGACAATTTCCCCCTACCCATGTGGGAGTCTATGCTGAGAATCTTAACCTTTCCCCACTTGGGAGTCTGTACTTATTCTTCAATAAATCTCCACCTTAGCTATATCACCTTCTGTCCGTGGATCATTCTTCCACTCCAGTGGACAAAGAAACCGGGCTCCAGTCCAAAAATTCCATATCAACACCACCCCTCCACTTTCTACTCAAAAAGAGGTGGCTGATTTTATCTCTCTTTAAACTTCCTGCCTCCCTGTAGATGTTGAAAACTACTGTCCCACATGTACAGTTTGACTCTTTACAACCCTCCTGGGCTGGTGCTACTGAACTACACTGCCACCTTGCCCCCACAGTGCAAGTGTGAACATAGTCACCAGACAATGCAGCTTGAAAAGGAAGTCACCCAATCTCGAAGTAAAAAATTCTGCAAGTTTACCCCTTAAAAAAACCTGCCAAGCAGATCCAGCCCTGGAGCCAGTCCAGAGGACCTTCCTTTCTTCTGTGCTGCCTCCTTTGTGCTCAAGCATAAGCTTGATAAAATCTGTCTGGAAATTTCTCTGGTAGTTCCTCTTCATTTCTATCTTGGGGAACCCAAAATCTCAGCATTGGTAACACTAGGATGGTCTGAATATAAAACTTCCTAAAAGCAGGTCATGGTGGGTTGTCAATGGCCTTCCTTGACAAAGGCCAGTCTTTACCTAAAGTGAGCCTGTTTATTGTCTTTTTGCATCTAAGATAGTATAACTTTAAAATGTCACAGTAATCTTCTTTTCCAGACCCCTCAAGGCACACTCACCAGATCAGGAGACCACAGAATCCCTCATTGTTATCTTATTCCTTGAATACTGTCTTTATGTGCTGTAAATGTTAACTATTAACTATCCTGTACCCACCAATGTAAAAGAATTATGTGTCTCTTCATTTTACTCTTTATCCAATTCCAAAGATTTCTCTGCTTTGCTTTCTTCCATCCCCTTAATCTACCATCAGTGGATTTCATGTAATCCTCCTTATATTTCCTCCTTTGATTTTAATGTATGAATAAGCTGCAAAATTGCCATTCTTTGGAGCATTTTCTCATTTCACTGAGATTTTGCCTTCTGGCAGTTGTCCTCAGATTGGCTCAAACTAACTCTTATGAGACTTTTTCTTAGGCTGAATGTTCTTTCATTAACAAAATCAATTAATTGATGAATGTTTTGATTTTCCATGATTCCAGATTACATATGGAAAAGTGATTAGTAATTCCTAGTTTAATGGAATGGCTGAATAATTGTTCCTTTAAGTTTAGCTTCTGCCCTTTTTTTATTTACTGAGACCCTGAAAGCATTATATTGAGTCAAGAGGCCTGGGATCTGTTCTAAGGCCTGCCCCTGACAGGTTGCATGATCCTAAGCATCTGGATCTGTGTTGTCTCATTTCTAAATGGAGGCTTTAAGACTAGACTTACAGTTTTTAACTAGTGGTGGAACTTAAAAATATATGCAGGTTTTGACACTAGTGTCCTAACTCTAGAGGTCAGAATTTGGCAGAGAATGAGTTACATGATATTTAAGACTCCTCTGACTTCCCATCACACCACCTTAGTCCAAGGCTTCTTACCTCACATCCTGACTATGCTTCTAAGAGACATTCTGGTCTCTTGGTCTCACAGCTCATCTTCTCCTTCTTCTAGACTATCCATGTCCCATTGAACAATTTCCTCAAAACTAACTTTATAAGGTTGTGATGTGACCCAACAACCACAAGTAAGTTCCCACAGATCATAGAAATTTTTTAATCAGAACCTCACCCCACTTTTCCCATTTATTTCTTCTCCACTGAGAACTTTTCATACCAAGAATCTGGTCTCCTCTCTTCTTGTAACAATTGTTATCTATACCTCATGACCCCAAAGTTAGTCCATTGTTTTATCTTTTTCTGACTCTATTCTATCCTCATGAAGTTTTTCCAAATACTTCAGTTCACATTGTTCTCTCTTACTTGAAATCCTATAAAACAGATTGCTCATGACACTTATTATTTGTCATTTTAATGTATTATTAAATGATAGTCTGAGATAAACAAGTAGTTTAATGTGATTTGCCTTTACCCTTAATTTTTAATCTTTTAAAATGTTGGAATTACATCTTTCTTACACAGTTTTTATATCTCTAATAGTACATAAAACACAAAACTTATAAATGCTATTGAATTGAATGATTGTAGTAGTTTTAGATCCTCTAGATTAGAGGTGGTGATATTTACGTATTCATTTCTTCATTCAGGCTTCAGAGGATAGCAGTAACCAAGAGATAGTCTCTGCTTTAAAGGAGCTTCCAGACTAGTTTGAAATGAAATTATATATATATATATAATGTAGGGCAAGAGGATAAAAAATGTGTTTAAGTGAGAGGTGAAGTGGACATATTTAGGTGGTTAGGAAAGCCATTCTGGTGAAGTAACATTTGAGCAGAGACTTAGTAGAGTGAGAGGTGCCATGTGGATATCTGAAAGAACAACATTCCAGGCTTCTGAAACAATAGGCCCTAAAGTTAGAATATGCCTGGCACATTCAAATAGCAGCAAAAGGGGCTGTTATGGCTGGAATGGAATAAATGGGGGGGGGGGTTAGAAGGGAATGGAAGGAGATAAGTTAATACCAAAATGGTAACACTGCCAGATCATGTTGGGCTCTTGAATAGACAGACTTTTGAATTTTATTTTGAGATGGAAAACTTTAGAAAGTTTGTTGGCAGGGCAGTGATATAATCTGTTTTATGCTTAAAAGGACCATTCTCGGTCTGCTATGAAAAACACTTTTCCAGGCTGGAGGTTGAAGGGCAGTGAGAGGCTGCTGCATTAGTCCAGGCAAGAAGTGAAAGTAGATCAGACCAGGATGGGAGCATAGTAGATGCTAGAATAATGTCAAAGTCATGAATATTTATTGTTAACTTTGAGGAGGGTTATGAGCAGAAGAGAAAACTCCAAGAATTGATGGCCTGCACAAATGGAAGAACTGAGGAAACTGTGGGAAGAGCATGTTTGGGTGGATGGAGGAGATCAAGGATTTGTATTCTGACCATGTGAAATCCAAGATGCAGATCAGTTTCAAATGGAAGTGGAGAGGCTGACTAGATGTTGTATTAAGAATCTGGAGTTCAGGGGAGAGGACTTTATACTGCAGAAAGTGGGAAGATAGCTGGAAAGTTTAATGTTTGTAAAGTGTAGGAAGATAAAGTTTATTTTAAAGCAAGTTTGTTCTTGCCTCAAGGCCTTTGTACATGCTTCCCCTTACCCTTCTATGCTCCTCCCACCTGCTTCCTGGCATTCCGAATCACTTCAGTCCTCAGAAGGGCTACTCTGACTTTCTAATGCTTTCACTTTAACCTAGATCTTCTCTATATATCTTTTATTGCACTTATCACCACCTGAAATTATCATGTTTATTTTTTAATATTTGAGATCTGTGTCCCTTCACATGAAAGTAAGCTGGGTAAGAGTGGACCGACCTGGTGCTAGAATGGTGCCTCTCATAGCATAAGCATTAGACAGATGTATGAATGGATGAGGGAAAAGTAATATTTTGCTTTTGAAACACAACTGGAATCAAAAAGAAAATGAGCAGTAGGTGGACAGCAATGCAAAAATGTCCCTGATAAATTAACCCATTTTTTAAAGAAATGTCCCTCAGGTGAGTTATTTTTCTTCCTTTCTTTCCATTTGGAATATAATCTACTGAAATCCCTTTTTTATTTCATTTCAAATACTGTGAGGAGGTTGATTTAATAGGTCTAACACATTCTTATCATTAATCTGATAAATCAAACCTAAGTTGGGGTTTACAATTGAAGTATGCATTGCTTTTACTCTTACTGAAGTTTCATGACCTTGCAAAGGACAACTACTTTCAACAAAAATGTCAGTTTAATTCAAATTACATTTTATAGGATAGTACAATCTTGCTGTACCATTCCATTTTCAGTTCAATGTTATTTTATCATATGGAAGCAAAGCCAACAGATTGTTTCTGTAGAAAAGCCTTCTGCATTCAACAGTACATTGACTTTTTCTGGAAACTAAGTCTGTGTTAGACAAGCAGAACTTCATTTTTTTCATCTCTCTCTGAACTTGAATCATTTAAACTTAAGGCCACATAACTTCAGTATATCTACACTAATAAAAGAGAAAGATGCAAATTAACCATCACTCTGCCAATCAGCTACAACCAAAAGCCATGCCCACCAGCCAATCAGGAGCGAGTATGAAAATTAACCCAACTAAGATGGCGGCAGCCGCAGAGATGGAGCAAGCAAGGATGCTTGGGTTGCCCCTTGCGATGGAGGAAGCCAAGTTTCCCACCTGCCCTGGCTGACCCTTGGCTCCGCTCAAGGCTACAAAGTTTCAATAATAGAAGATAAATGAATCCCAGATACCTGCTTCCAGTCCGCCCTGGCCTCCACTCAATGAGGTGCTGAAAAAAAAAAGAAAGAAAAAAAGGAGAGGCTGGGAACTTGGGTGGCCAGGGGGCGTGGCCAGCCTGAAAATGGCCATCAGCCCCTCACCCAGGCTGGCCAAGCACCCCAGCAGGATCCCCCCAACCTGAAGGGGCTGTGGTCAGCCTGCAAACAGCCATCAGCCCCTCACACAAGTTGGCCACACCCTCACGGGGTGAGGGTCCCCACTGGGGGGCTTGGCCAGCCTGCAAACAGCCATCAGCCCCTCACCCAGGCTGGTCAGGCACCCCAGCAGGACCCCCACCCTGATCCAGGACACCCTTCAGTGCAAACCAGCTAGCCCCCACCCATGCACCAGGCCTCTATCCTATATAATAAAAGGGCAATATGCAAATTGACCCTAACAGCAGAATGACTGGGAATGACTGGTCACTATGACACACACTGAGCACCAAGGGGCAGACGCTCAATGCAGGAACTGCCCCTCGGTGGTCAGTGTGCTCCCACAGGGGGAGCTCTGCTCAGCCACAAGCCAGCCTGATGGCTGCCAGCACAGTGGTGGTGGCAGAAGCCTCTCCTGCCTCCTCAGCAGTGCTAAGGATGTCCGACTGCAGTTTAGGCCTGCTCCCAGCTGGCAAGTGGACATCCCCCAGGGCTCCCTGGCTGCCAGAGGGATGTCTGACTGCCAGCTTAGGCCCAATCCCCCGGGGAGCAGACCTAAGCCAGCAGGTGGTCATCCCCCAAGGGGTCCAAGACTGTGAGAGGGCACAACCCAGGCTGAGCCCCCCTTCCCCCCCCCCCGGTGCACAAATTTTTGTGCACTAGGCCTCTAGTTTTTATATAAAGTGAAATTTGTTTTTGATGCCTTGGGCAGCCAGGATGGTCACTGTAAATAGGATTAGCTCCATCAGAGCTCTGAGTCAACATGTAGACATGCTTTTGACTTTGGAAGTTTATTTTTATGTATGTAAGGTAGATGTGATAATAAAGTGTGGAATAATTTTTGCCAATAGCTCATATCTTCAACATAGGGTTTTAAGAGAAAGGCTAACAGAGACCAGAAGAAAGTAACATTCTATGAGAAGTACCCAAAAGACAAGTCATGTTTTGTTTAGACCAATGGTTATCAACTTGGGTGATTTTGTCCCTCACAGAATAATTTGGCAATGTCTGAAGACATTTACAGTGGTCTCCAACTGGGGTGTGTGTGTAGGGGGGAGCATTATTGTTAATCTAGTGAGTAGAGGCCAGTAGTGTTGTTAGAATCCTATAATGTACAAGACAACCCCCACAAAATTTAATTATATGGCCCCAAATGTCAATAGTGGTAGGGATTGAAACAGTGTATTGCTTTTCCCAAAGGAACAATGTTATAAATGGTGATAACGTTTCTACTCCAGAGGGCTATATTGGCAAAGATGATTATCTGTCCACCAGAACCTATTCTTGTCATCCATAGTATTTGCTTTACCTGTCTACATTGCATTTCCTAGCTGATTTCTCATCAGAAACTCTACAGGCCAGAGGGAATGGCATGAAGTACTCAAGTTACTAAAAAGCAAGGATGTGAGACCAAGATTACTGTACCCAGCAACACTATCACTCAAAATAGATGGTCAAATAAAAAGCTTCCTAGAAAAAAAAAAAAAAAAAAACAGACTAAAGGAGTATTTTACTACCTACCCAGCATTACAAGAAATGCTAAAGGGATTGCTGTAATGAGAAGAAGAAACAGAGAAACCTAGCCATACAGAAATATAATGGCAATAAATAACTACCTATTAATAATAACCCTAAATGTAAGTGGACTAAGCACTCCAATCAAAAGGCGTAGGGTACTAGAATGGATAAAAAAATTTGACCCAACTATATGCTGACTACAAAACACCCACCTCAAAACAAAAGACACACACAGGATGAGAGTGTGTGGGGATGGAAAAAAGCTGGTATAGCAATACTCATATCTGACAAAATAGAGTTTAAAATGAAGGCCACCACAAGAGACAACAAAGGTCACTACATATACTAAAGGAATAGATCCAACAAGAGAATATAACACTAGTAAACATGTATGCACCCCATATAGGAGCACCTACACACACACACACACACACACACACACACACACACACACACATATATATATATATATATATATATATATAACTTCTAGAGGACTACAATGTAGAGATAGACAGCAATATAGTCATCTTAGGGGACTTTAACACCCCTTTGACTTCACTGGATAAATTTTCCAGACAAAAACTTACCAAGGAAACAGAGGCTCTAAAGGACATACTGGATCAGATGGATTTAAGTGACATTTATAGAACATTTTACTCCAACGCAGCAGAATATAAATGCTTCTCAAGTGTACATGGATCACTCACAAAGATAAAGCACATGTTAGAACACAAAACAAGTCTCTACAAGTTCAAGAATATTGAAATCATATCAAGCATCTGCTCAGATCACAGTAACATGAAATTAGAAATCAACTACAGTAAAAACACCCCAGAACATTCAAACACATGGAGGCTAAGCAGCATGCTATTGAACAATAAATGGGTTACCAAGGAGATCAATAAAGAAATCAAAAACTTTCTGGAAACAAATGAAAATTAACACATAACAACCCCAAATCACTGGGACACAGCAAAAGCAGCTCTGAGAAGAAGGTCATAGCACCACAGGCATACCTCAAAAAAACAAGAAAAATCAGCAGTAAACTATCTAACCCTACAACTTAAAGAACTAGAAAGAGAACAATAAGAAAAGCCCAGAGTACATATAAGAAAGGAAATAATAAAGATTGGAGCAGAAATAAATAACATAGAGAAAAAATATAAAAAAATCAATGAAACCAAGAGCTGGTTCTTTGAAAGGATGAACAAAATCAAAAAATCATTAGCCAAACTCATCAATAAACAAAGAGAGAGGACCCAAATAAATAACATCAGAAAAGAAAGTGGAGGACTAACTACGGGCACCACAGAAATACAAAGGATTATAAGAAAATACTATGAACAACTATATGCCAACAAGCTGGACAATGTGGATGAGATAGACAAATTACTAGAAAAATACAAACTACCAAAACTGAATCAGGAAGAATGAAAAAACCTGAATAGGCCAATAAAAATGTGTGAAATAGAAGCAGTAATAATAAATAAAAAAAAAAAACTCCCACCAAACAAAAGCCCAGATTAGATGGCTTCACAGGGAAGTTTTACCAAATATTCAAAAAAGAACTAATACACTCCTCAAAATATTTCAGAAAATCCAAGAGGAAAGGACACTTCCAAACTCTTTTTATGAGGCCAGCATTATCCTAATTCCAAAACCAAATAAAGACACTACAAAGAGAAGAATTACAGGCCAATATCCCTCATGGACATAGATGATAAAATCCTCAACAAAATATTAGCAAATCACATCCAGCAATATATTAAAAAGATCATATACTATGATTAAGTGAGATTTATTCCAGGGATGCAAGGCTGGTATAATAGCCACAAATCAATAAAAGTGATATATCACATAAAGAAATTGAAAGATAAAAATCACATGATCATATCAATATATGCAGAAAAAGCACAAGACAAAATCTAACACCCATTTTTTTTATTGTTTAAAGTATTACATATGTCTCCTTTTTCCCAAATTGACCCCTCTATTCACACCCCCCCAGGAAAAGCCCCCACCACCTCAGTGTCTATGTTCATTGCTTATGCTAATATGCATGTATACAAATCTTTTTGTTGATCTCTTATTTCCCCACCCTCCCCAGCCTTCTCTCTGAGGTCTGTTCAATGTTTCTTTGTCTCTGGATCTATTTTTGTTCATCAGTTTATGTGGTTCATTATATCCCACATATGAGTGATCATGTGATATTTATCTTTCTCTGACTGGCTTATTTTGCTTACATAATGCTTTCCAGGTCCATCCATGCTGTTGCAAATGGTAAAAGATTCTTGTTTTTTATAGCAGCATAATATTTCATTGTGTAGATGTACCATAGTTTTTTAAGCCACTAATCTGTTGATAGGCACTTAGGTTGTTTCCAAATCTTAGCTATTGTAAATTGTGCTGCTATAAACATAGGGGTGTATACATCCTTTCTGATTGGTGTTTCTGGTTTCTTAGGGTATATTCCTAGAAGTGGAATTATTGGATCAAATGGGAGTTCCACTTTTAATTTTTTGAAGAATTTCCATACTGTTTTCCACAGTGGCTGCACCAGTCTGCATTCCCACCAACAGTGCAAGAGGGTTCCTTTTTTCTTCACATCCTCTCCAGCACTTGTTGTTTGTTGATTTGTTGATGATAGCCATTCTGACAGGTTGAGATGGTACCTCATTGTTGTTTTAATTTGCATTTCTCAGATGATTAGTGACTTTGAATATGTTTGCATATCTCTCGGCTTTCTGTAGGTCCTCTTTCAAAAAGTGTCTACGTAGATCCTTTGCCAATTTTGTTAAGTTGTATGAGTTCCCTGTAAAATTTGGAGATTAGACCCCTATCTGAGATGGGATTGGCAAATAAGTTCTCCCATGCAGTGGGCTTTCTTGTGGTTTTGTTGATGGTTTCTTTTGCTGTGCACAAGCTTTTTATTTTGATGTAGTCTAATTTATTTATTTTTTCTTTAGTTTCCATTGCCCTACAAGCTGTATCAGGAAAGATATTGTTAGGACATATGTCTGATATTTTGCTGCTAATGGAGTCTTCTAAGATTTTATGGTTTCCCATCTTACATTTTAGTCCTTTAACCATTTTGAGTTTATTTTTCTGTACTGTGTAAGTGGTGATCTAATTTTATATTTTTGCATGTATCTGACCAATTTTCCCAGCAGCATTTATTGAAGAGACTGCCTTGACTCCATTGTATGCTCTTGTCTCCTTTGTCAAATATTAATTGAGCAAATGGCTTTGGTTGATTTCTGGCTTCTCTGTTCTGTTCCATTGGTCTATATGTCCGTTCTTTGCCAGTACCAGGCAGTTTTGAGAACCGTGGCTTGGTAATATAGCTTGATATCTGGTATTGTGATTCCTCCAACTATGTAGTTCTAGCTCAGGATTTCTGTGGCTATTCAGGATCTTTTTCTATTCCAGATGAATTTTTGGAGAGTTTATTCTAGGTCTGTGAAGTATGCAATGGTATTTTAATGTAGATGGCATTGAATCTATAAATTGCTTTGGGTAGTATAAACATTTTAATGATGTTGATTCTGCCAATCCATGAACACACTACCTTCTTCCATTTGTTTATGTCTTCCTCTATCTCTTTTTTCAAATATCCTGTAGTTTTCCAAGTACAGGTCTTTTACCTCCTTAGTTGTTTATTCTCAGGTGGCTTAATTTGTTTGTGGCAAAGGTAAATGGGATAGTTTTTTTTAATTTCTTTTTCTGTGAGTTCATTATTGCTGTATAAAAAAACCCATAGATTTCTGGGTGTTAATGTTACATCCTGCTACATTGCCGAATTCATTTAAGTCTAGTAATATTTTGATGGAGTCCTTAGGGTTTTCTATGTACAATATCATGTCATCTGCAAATAATAACAGTTTTACTTCTTTGTTTCTAATTTGTATGCCTTTTATTTCTTCTTCTTATCTGGTCACTATGGCTAGCACTTCCAGTACTATGTTGAACAGGAATGGTGAAAGTGGACATCCCTGTCTTGTTCCTGTTCTTTGGAGAAATGGTTTTAGTTTAGTTTTTATCAAAAAATGGTGTTGGATTTTGTCAAATGCTTTTTCTGCATTGATTGATATGATTATGTGATTTTTGTCTTTCAATTTGTTTATGTGGTACATCGTATTTATGGATTTGTGGATATTGTACCATCCTTGCATCCCTGGAAGAAATCCTACTTGGTCATGCTGTATGATCTTTCTAAGTAATGCTGAATCCGATTTGCTAGAATTTTGTTGGAAATTTTAGCATCTATGTTCATTAAGGATATTGGCCTGTAGTTCACTTTCTTTGTGGTATCTATATTTGGTTTGGGGATTAGGGTAATACTGGCTTCATAGAAAGAGCTTAGAAGTGCGCCTTCCTCTTGAATATTTTTTTTTTAATTTTTTATTACAAAGGGTATTACATATGTGTCCATTTTTTCCCCCCGCCCTAGACAGTCCCCTAGCCTCCCCTATCCCCCAGTGTCTTATGCCCATTGGTTATGCTTATATGCATGCATACAAGTCCTTTGGTTTATCTCTTACCCCCCTACCTCCCGCTCCCCAACCCTCCCCGGCCTTCCCGCTGCAGTTTGACAATCTGTTTGAGGCAGCTCTGCCTCTGTATCTATTATTGTTCAAAAGTTTATAATGGTCTCAATTATCCATGAATGAGTGAGATCATGTGGTATTTTTCCTTCATTGACTGGCTTATTTCACTTAGCATAATGCTCTCCAGTTCCATCCATGCCGTTACAAATGGTAAGATTTCCTTCCTTTTTAGAGCAGCATAGTATTCCATCGTGTAGATGTACCACTGTTTTCTAATCCATTCATCTACTGATGGGCACTTAGGCTGTTTCCAGATCTTAGCTATGGTGAATTGTGCTGCTATGAACATAGGGGTGCATATATCCTTTCTGATTGGTGTTTCTGGTTTCTTGGGATATATTCCTAGAAGTGGGATCACAGGGTCAAATGGGAGTTCCATTTTCAGTTTTTTGAGGAAACTCCATACTGTCTTCCATAGTGGCTGCACCAGTCTGCATTCCCACCAGCAGTGCACAAGTGTTCCTTTTTCTCCACATCCTCTCCAGCACTTGTCATTTGTTGATTTGTTGATGATAGCCAGTCTGACAGGTGTGAGATGGTACCTCATTGTTGTTTTGATTTGTATCTCTCGGATGATTAGTGACTTTGAGCATGTTTTCATATGTCTCTTGGCTTTCTGAATGTCCTCTTTTGAAAGGTGTCTATTTAGGTCCTTTGCCCATTTTTTGATTGGATTGTTTATCTTCCTTTTGTTAAGTTATGTGAGTTCCCTATAAATTTTGGAGATTAGACCCTTATCAGATAAGACATTGCCAAATATGTTTTCCCATGCAGTGGGTTTTCTCATTGTTTTGTTGATGGTTTCTTTTGCTGTGCAGAAGCTTTTTATTTTGATGTAGTCCCATTTGTTCATTTTCTCTTTAGTTTCAAGTGTCCTAGGATCTGTATCAGTGAAGAAATTGCTTCGGCATATGTCTGAGATTTTGTTGCCTTTGGATTCTTCTAGAATTTTTATGGTTTCCTGTCATACATTTAAGCCCTTTATCCATTTTGAGTTTATTTTGTGTATGGTGTAAGTTGGTGGTCTAGTTTCATTTTCTTGCATATATCTGTCTAATTTTCCCAGCACCATTTATTGAAGAGACTATCTTGGCTCCATTGTATGTTCTTGCCTCCTTTGTCAAATATTAATTAATCATATTGGTTTGGGCCAATTTCTGGGCTCTCTATTCCTCTTGAATATTTTTGAATAGTCTGAGGAGGATAGTTTTATTTCTTCTTTGAATGTCTGGTAGAACTCCTCTGTAAAGCTGTCCAGATGAGGGCTTTTGTTTGCCGGAAGATTTTTGATTATGCTTCAATTTCTTCTGTACTTATTGGCCTATTCAGGTTTTTTATTCTTCCTGATTGAGTTTTGGAAGCTTATATTTTTTCTAATATGTCCATTTTATCTATGTTGTTGCTTGTTGGAGTAGAGTTGTTCATAGTTTTTTTGTTGTTGTTGCTTTTATTTTACAGTTCTTTGTAGTTTTGTGGGGTCAGTTGTTACTTTACCTCTTTCATTTCTGATTTTGTTCATTTAGGTCCTCCCCCTTTCCTTCTTGATGAGCCTGGTTAGTGGTTCATCAATCTTGTTTATCCTTTCAAAGAACCAGCTCTTGGTTTTATTGATCTATTGCACTTTCTTTTTCTTTTCTTTTCTTTTTTTTTTTTTTTTTTTTTTGGTCTCTATGTCATTTATTTCCACTCTGATCTTTATTATTTCCTTCCTTCTGATTATGGTGGGCTTTTCTTGTTGCTCTCTTTCTAATTCTTTAAGTTTTAGTATCAGCTAATTTATTACCTTTTTTTCTTGTTTTTCTGAGGTAGGCCTGTAGAGCTATGAACTTCCCTCTCAGGACTGCTTTAACTGTCACATAAATTTTGGATTGTTTTATTTTCATTGTCATTTTTTACCTGTATGCTTTTTATGTCTGCTTTGATCTCTTTGGTAATCCAGTTATTTTTAACAGCATGCTATTTAGCCTCCCAGTGTTTTATTTTTTTCATTGTTTCATTTCAGTTGATTCCTAATTTTATGCCAGTGTGATCTGAGAAGGTGCTTGATATGATTTCTATCTTCTTGAATTTTTAGAGACTTTGCCTGTGTCCCAATATGTGGTGTCTCTTTGAAAATGTCCCATGTGCACTTGAGAAGAATGTATATTCTGTAGCTCTGGGATGAAATGTTCTGAAGATGATAATTAATTCTATCTGATCTAGTGAGTCATTTAGGATTGATGTTTCTTTGCTGATTTTTTGCTTAGAGGATTTATTCAGTGGTGTCAATGGGGTATTAAAGTCCCCTACTATGACTGTATTGCTGTCGATCTCTTCCTTGATATCTTTTAGCAGTTTTATATGTGTTTTGGTGCTCCTGTATTGGATGCATATATGTTTACTACAGTTACATCCTCTTATTGAATTGCTCCCTTTAGTATTATGAAGTAGCCTACCTTATCTCATGTTATGGCCTTCACTTTGAGGTCTTTTTTGTCAGATATAAGTATTGCTAACCCATCTTTTATTTTCAGTTCCATTTGCCTGAAAATTTTTTTCCCATCCCTTCACTATCAACCTGCGTGAGTCCTTTGTTGTGAGGTGGGTCTCTTGTAGACAGGAGATATATGGGTTACGTTTTCTCATCTATTAGGTACCCTATGTCTTTTAATTGGATTACTTAAACTATTTACTTTTAAGGTTATTATTGATAGGTTCTTGTTTGTCGCCATATTTATTCTTTATGCCTGTGTTCCTTCTTCCCTTCCTATTTCTTGTTTTTATAGCAGTCCATTTAGCATTTCTTGCATTGATGGCTTGGTGGTAATAAACTCCCTTTGCCTTTTTTCTTTCTTTCTATGAAGCTTCTTATTTCACTTTCAATTTTGAATGATACCCTTGCTGGGTATAGTATTCTTGGATTCGGTCCCCTGCTTTGCATCACTTTGTATAGTTCATTCCATTCCATTCTGGCCTGATGTGTTTCTGTTGAAAGATCTGTTGATAGTCTAATGTTGATAGTCTAATTACCTTATAGGTAATTCCTGTCTTTCTCTAGTAGCCTTTAAGATTCTTACTTTGTCGTTGGTGTTTGCCAATTTAATTATGATGTGTTTTGTTGTCGTTCTTTTTGGGTTCATTTTGTTTGGGACTCTGTGTGCTTCTTGAACTTGTGTGTTTTTCTTCCCAATATCAGGAAAATTTTCTGTCGTTATTTCTTCAAACAAGTATTCTATTCCTTGTTCAGTTTCCACTCCTTCTGGCACCCCTATTATGGGGATATTGACTCATTTCATATTGTCCTAAAGCTCCCTTAGGCTCTCCTCCTGCTTTATAAGTTTTGGTTTTTTTCCAGTTACTGCTCTCTGTGTGTGTGTGTTTTTTTTCCTACCTTATCTTCTCGCATGTTAATTCGGTCCTCAGGTTCTTCTAGTTGACTGTTGAAACTTTCCATTGTGTTCATTTTTTTGAAGATAAGTCATTCTTCATTTCCTCCTGGTTCTTCTTCATTTTTGCTTGATTCTTACACATGTTGTTGAATTTGTCTTCCATCCTTTTTAGCGTCCTTATGACTATTGCTTGGAATTCTTTCTCTGACAAATTGTTTGCCTCCATTTCATTTACTTCCTTTTCTGGTGATTCCTTCTTTTTTTTTTTCTGTATAAGGGCTGTTTCTTTGTCTTCCCATTTTTGCTCCTCTTAGGGTTTCTGATTAAGTGGCTCACTCTCTATCATGTTGACTGAAATGCACAAAATACAACTTGATAAGACATGACACAGAGCAAACAAAATATGAATGTATTCATGACACTGATAACCCCAATAAAGGTGACCACCAGAGGGAAAAAAAAATAGAGGAGCAAAAAGAAAACAAAAATGATATTGAATAAAGGAAAAAGGTAATAGAGAAAAGAAAAAGAAGAAAAAAAAAAAGCAGAAAAGAAATATACATATATGGGGAGAAAACTCCATAAAACAAATAAACCAAAAAATGCAAATAACAAACACCTAGAAAAAAAGGTGGAACTGATTTTAAAGAGGCAGAGCTTATTTCCAGAAGGTAAGGTAAAGGAATTGAATGAATTAGGGAATGGCCACGGTTTAGTATAGAGGAGTTAGAAAGAGAATGAGTGGATAAGAAGAAAAGTAAAAAACAAAAAATCAATAAAAATAAAAAAATCCCCTTTCTTTAATCTATCTATCTATCTATTTATCCATCTATTTTTGGAAAAGGAGAATACAGAGCAAATAGGCTTAATTTTGGTGAGTGGAACTAATTAAGCATTTAGGAAAAGAAGAGAGCAAGTGAGGAGACAAAAAACAAATAAATAAAAAGCTGACTAGTGAAGAAAGAGAAAAGAGAAGGGTCCATGGACTTTGAGCAGGGGTGAGGAAATTATATACATGAATAAGCCAACAGAATACTAGTAATGCATCAATAAAGCAGATAAAGAAGATCAATTTTATCAAGGAGTAAAGGGAAAGGAGAAAATCTAAAGCAGGAACAGGAGAAGAGAAACAGGATGAAAAAGGGAGAAGTGAGGAAGAAAAGGTTGGCGAAAAGGTTGGCAAAAATGAAACAATGAGGTAAAGTAAAGTAATAATACAAAAATTAAAATAGAATATAGAACCCTCATCCAAAAAATAAAAGGTTAAAATAATAATAATAATAATAAATAAAAATGAAATAAATAAAACAATATAAAGAAGTTTTTTTCCTTTTTTTCTTAAGTAAAAGATTAAAAAATAAAATGGTGAAGTAGTGAAGTATTCTTTTCTTCAGCTGAGTTTTAATGTCCCATGGAGGCTGGTTTAAGACCCTTCTCTACTGTTCTTCTCAGTTTCCTGTTAGGTAGTCAGCACCATGTTGAAGTTTCTAGCGATCCACCACTTTTCTGTGTCTGTCTCCACAGCCTTGGTTTCAGGCAGGCAGGAACAATTTGACTGCTTTGTTTGTCTGCCTGCTTTTAGTCATATTTACACAAGCGTCTATTTCTGACACAGGCTTTAGGTGGGGGTTTTGCTGTATTAGTTTCTGGGTCCAAATGGCCCCTCAACCCAGTCTCCAAGGGCTCCCTGGAGGTACTCAGAATCCTTGTTTCCCTGCAGAACTTGAGGCTGGGTGCAGCTGCACTGCTAGGAGGAGCCTGATCTTCAGGACAAAAAATGGCTGTTTAGGGTTGGAGGGACCGAACTGTCCCAGAGGTAGACTCCTGGTTGCCTCTTCCTGTTTTGGTCCCCAGCTTCCTCAAAACCACCTTCCCCTGCACTACAGCCTCAGTGAGTGTTTGTAATTGAAAGATCCTATGTACTGGGTTTAGTGAGTAAAAGCAAGGAAAATATAAAGACAGAATAACTATGCCACTGCGTAATTCTCTCACCCTGAACTGCATGGCCAGTGCAGAACTTCAGGTTGCCTTTCTGAGCACAGCCTCCCATGTCTGTGGACTTCTATCTAGACTAGTGGCCTGGTGTACAAAATCGGTGCACATTAAAAGGGAATTAATTAGAGGAAATATTTTAATATTGCTATTTGCCCTTTATAATAGAAGTGTCAGAGATGAAAGAAAATTACTAAAATGTACATGAAAATCTCCTTCCTGTCAGAGTCTGGGGCACACCATGGGACCCAGAGTCAAGTCCCCGCCTACCCACCTGCGACTTAAAATCGCATGAGACCCAGACCCGGTCAGACCCGCTCCCATCAAGCCCTGCAGGGCAAGGGGCATGGTCTCAGGTCCCCCATCAAGCTCCACCAGGTGGGGGACATGGCCTCAGGTCCTCTAGTGCAGCCTCAGGTCCCCTAGCCCTGATTCCAGGGCGGGGGGGCATGACCTTAGGTCCTCCAGCCCAGGCACCGGGACCGGGGTTGCGGCCTCAGGTCCTCCTGCCCCAGCGCAAGGACGCAAGGGCACCAGGGCTCGAAAGTGTGATGACCATTTTCATTTTAGCCCCTTATTATACAGGTTTCCCTGACAGCCAGCAGCCTTGTTGACCGCCTTCCACAATTGAGTGTTTCACGTGTCCCCAAGGGACACAGACTTGGTGCAACACAGTTTCCTTTTGACCCTCTAGTCTCCAAAGTTGGGCGTCTCTCCCTCCAGCCCACATCCCCTATATACTGTTCTCCAAGTATGTTCTGTCCTTTCTGGCCATGGATTGTCTCACCAGCTATGTTTAATTTACCAATTCTGGATGGATGTTATTTGATTTAGTTGTTTCTTCTATCTTCTCTGTGAGAAGGTGCAGGACCCATCCGCCTATTTGGCCACCATTTTGTCTCCCCCCAGACAAACATTTTAGGAGCCTGTGGCGAGGGAGGCTGGAGTCTCAATGTTCGTGGGTTTGCAGCCCAGGCAGCAGGTCAATGGCCAGTGTGGCTATGGGGTCCCGGATGGCGTCTGAGGGCTCCCCAGATAGAGGTGAAGCTGGGTCCCCAGTCGCAGCATCTCTCCCTTTCAAGATAGTGTTCCCTCCCCTGCAGAGCCAGCCTCCCCAGAAGTGATTGCAGTGGAAGCAGAGGCTGCCTGGCTAGGGGAATGTGGTCCACCAGCTTCTAAAAGTTCTGTGGAATATAACTGTCACACACACACACACACACACACACACACACACACACACACAGAGTCCACACATCCACTCACTCTCCTATTGCTCCCTCACTCACTCACACCCTTCCCTCATGGCCAGCCTGCTGGCAGCCATCTTGGATTCCAAACACCCATTTTTGATAAAAACTCTCAGGATGGTGGAAATAGAGGGATAATACTTCAACATAATAAAAGACTTATATGACACACCTACAACCAAAATCATACTCAATGGGCAAAAACTAAAACCATTTCCCCTAAGAACAGGAATGAGACAGGGATACCCACTTTTACCACTCCTGTTTGATATAGTATTAGAAATGGTAGCCATAGCAATCAGAAAAGAAGAAGAAATAAAAGGCATCCAAATTAGAAAATAAGTAAAACTGTTATTATTTGCAGATGACATGATATTGTACATAGAAAACCCCAAAGATTCCATCAAAAACTACTAGACTTAATAAATGAATTCAGCAATGTAGCAGGATACAACATTAACACCCAGAAATCTATGGCATTTTTATACAGCAATCAATGAACTTCCAGAA
This sequence comes from Myotis pilosus, assembly GCA_036010255.1. Lineage (NCBI taxonomy): Eukaryota > Metazoa > Chordata > Mammalia > Chiroptera > Vespertilionidae > Myotis > Myotis pilosus. The sequence goes on along the minus strand of JASKON010000002.1, from coordinate 111,488,840 downwards.
AGAGAAACAACAGCAACAAAAAAATCCCATGTACCATTGAACCAAAAAAATTAAGATACCTAGGAATAAACTTAAGAAAGGAGGTAAAAGACCTGTACTCTGAAAACTATAAGACATTCAAAAAAGAGATGGAGGGATACATAAACAAATGGAAGATATACCGTGTTCATGGATTGGTAGAATCAACATCATTAAAATGTCCATACTACCCAAAGAATTCTATAGATTCAATGCATTTCCCCATTAAAATACCAATGGCATATTTCACAGACCTAGAACAAACTCTCCAAAAATTCATCTGGAATAAAAGAAGACCCTGAATAGCTGCAGCAATCCTGAGAAGGAAGAACAAAGTTGGAGAGATCATAATACCAGATATCTAGCTGTATTATTAAGGTATATTACTTAAAATGCCTGGTACAAGCACAAGAACAGATATATAGACAAATGGAACAAAACAGATAACCCATAAATTTACCCAAACCATTTTGCTCAATTAATTTTGACAAAGGAGGCAAGAGCACACAATGGAGTCAAAACAGTCTATTCAATAAATGGTGTTGGGAAAATTGGACAGATACATGCAAAAAAATGAAACTAGACCAGTGGTCGGCAAACTCATTAGTCAACAGAGCCAAATATCAACAGTACAATGATTGAAGTTTCTTTTGAGAGCCAAATTTTTTAAATTTAAACTATATAGGTAGGTACATTGTTATTAACTTAATTAGGGTACTCCTAAGGCTTAGAAAGAGCCACACTCAAAGGGCCAAAGAGCCACATGTGGCTCGCGAGCCGCAGTTTGCCGACCATGGAACTAGACAATCAACTTACACCATACACAAAACTAAACTCAAAATGGATAAAGGACTTACATGTAAAAGAGGAAACCATAAAAATATTAGAGGAATCCACAGGCAGCAAAATATCAGACATATGTCATAGCAATATCTTTACTGATACAGCTCCCAAAGCAATGGAAACTAAGGAGAAATTAAACAAATGGGACTACATCAAGATCAAAAGCTTCTGTGCAACAAAAGAAACCATCAACAAAACAACAAGAAAGTCCAATGCATGGGAGGACATATTTGCCAATGTTATCTCAGACAAGGGTTTAATCTCCAAAATTTATAGGGAACTCACATAAATTAACAAAAGGAAGATAAACAATCCAATCAAAAAATGAGCAAAGGACTTAAACAGACAACTTTTGAAAGAGGACCTACAGAAGGCCAAGAGACATATGAAAACATTTCAAATTCACTAATCATCCAAGAGACGCAAATAAAAATGACAATGAGGTACCATCTCACACTTGTCAGAATAGCTGTCATCAACAAATCACCAAACGAACAGTGCTGGCGAGAAAAAGGAATCCTCTTGCACTGCTGGTGGGCATGCAGACTGGTGCAACCACTGTGGAAAACAGTATGGAGTTTCCTCAAAAAACTAAAAAAGGAGCTTCCATTTCATCCAGTAATCCCCACTTCTAGGACTATATCCCAAGAAACTAGAAACACCAATCAGAAAGGATATATGCACCCCTATGCTCATAGCAACACATTTTATAATAGCTAAGATTTAGAAACAGCCTAAGTGCCCATCAGCAGATGAGTGGCTTAAAAAACTGTGGTACATCTATAAAATGGAATACTACACTGCTGTAAAAGAGAAGAAACTCTTACTATTTTCAACAGCATGGATGGACCTGGAGAGCATTATGCTAAGTTTAATAAGCCAGTTGGAGAAAGATATATATCACATGATCTCACTCATTTGTGGAATATAATGAACAACATAAACTGATGAACCAAATAGAGACAGAGGAAAAAAATATTTTAGAAAATAATAAAAGTAATCATGTTATTTGCAGATTTTTAATATTTCCTACAACTTTTGTGATATGATATTATGTTAGTACAGTTTTAGTGATATTATCATATTTAAAATCATTTTTTCTTAAAATATTAATTTTTATTGCATGTCATATTATTATATTTAAAATCATTTTTTCTTGAAATATTAATGTTTATTGCATGCAACATTATTATGTTTAAAACTAGAGGCCCGGTGGACGAAATTCATGCACTCAGGGGGTAGGGGGGTTCCCCAGCCTGGCCTGTGCCCTCTCACAGTGCAGGAGCCCCATGATTGATCACACCAAAGAGGTAGGCCCCGCTCACCCATCTGGGGCTCCTTGGTGGATTGTCCCAAAGAGGTAGACCAGAGGGGGGCGGGGAGTGTCCCGCCTCCGCTCTCTGCAGGAACCCCAGGCCTCACTGCGCAGAGCCACGGGCCCCGCCTACCCACCACGCACTAGGGTCAAGCCCACCCAAGTTTGCCCGCTGCGCACACAGCCTCCTGGTGATCGCTGTCTTGAGGGCGTGACGACCACTTAGGCTTTTATTAATAGGATTTTCTTGAAAAGTAAAACAAAAAACCTCTTAAGACAAAGGACCCAGTACATGCTCTCTCTCCAAAACCTGCCCATGACTTCATTCTTTAGGCTTGTATCTTTGTTTTCTTTCTGTGAGGGTCCCTGTAAGACTTGAGACTAGGGGAGCATTGGGTTACAGCAGCTCATCCCGGGCTAACCCCCTTCAAGCAAGCCCCTTCTTTTGCTTCTGTAACCTGATTCCTGAGTTCACGCAGCCCAGCTGGCTCACTTCTTCTACCTCTGTGACTTTCTTTCTAAAGGACCAAGGCAGTTCTCTGAGCATTCTGCTCCAGTCTTCACTTTAAGTGTACTTTTACTTTGCATGCTAAATAAACTTCCCCTTGCGCTAGAGTTCTTGGCTCTGAATTCTTTCTTTGCTGAAATCAAGAACCAAGAGCCAACATCGCTGGTGACACTCCTAGTTCAGAGACCACTTTAGGACCCTTGGCTTAGGGAATGATGATGCTACAAAATGGAAGGAGCCTGGTGATATCTGAAGCAGCCTCTGGAAGAGAGGCATTTTTCCACTCCCATGTTAACATCCGCCCTGACCTGAGAGCATGCACTCCTGTGACAGTAAGTTTACATAGCACAGAAGAATGACAGTCACTGGACTCTGGGTGAGTGGCTGCAGAGGCAGGCCTGGCAAGGAATGCTGACAGAAATATTGGTGTCTTCCAGGCTGTCTCTTTCTGGAAGTACAGAACAAGGGAAGAGTGGAGAGTAAAGAAAGTCTTGTTGCTTGATGGCTCAGAATCTCAGATAACTCTTGTATGTACATTAAAGAAAATCTTTTTCCTAATTTAAAGTTAGATTTAGTCTGATTCTTGATTCAAATCACCTACTGTTAAAGTTCCTGAGTTTTAAATGAGACCTAAGGTTCTTAACTGGAAAACAAACACATCCCCGCAATATAAAGCAAGCAAAGCTTTAAAAAGAATCCTCAGATCCTAATGCAATGTTTGAGGAAGTGTTAACAATGTTTACTATTGTCAGCACTCAGGGAAGTGAGTACAGGAAAAACATTTTCTTCCATTTAAAAAACAAAAGGTTTTATTTGTTGATCTCTGTTCTTAAAATTATTATTGCTTGAGCAGCATTTTAATAAAATGTGCAATTTTAGTCAGATAGACAATGTTGTAGTTTGTTCACTCATTTGCCTATTTGTCCACCAGTTATTTGTGGAAGGCTAGTCCTGTTAGATCAGTCCGGCAAGCTTCAGTTCCAGGATTGGAAGCTCTCAGACCAGGCTTGCCTGGTTCCAGAGGTGAGAGCTAAGGGACAATAAGTTTAAGACAGAGATCAACAAATAAAACCTTTTTCAAAAAAATTATAGTGTGCTGGGTGCTGAAGTAAAGAGGGAACCAAACAAATAAGCACTGGCCTCATGAAGCTCCCGGTCTAAAGGGGCACACAAGCAAGCAAACCAAAAATCACAGTGGAATGTGATGGGTCCTAGGAGAGGAGAAACAATGGGCCTATAAAAACAGATGAGTGGGACACACCCACACTTGAAGACTTACCAAGGCTTCCTACAGGGAGTGATGTCTAAGCCAAATCTAAAGATTAAAAAAGTGAAGACAGGAGATATGGAAAGGATTCTGGGAAGCAGAAGAATCTGGGCGAATAGGGCAAGAACAGCATGCTCAAGGAACGGGAAGAAATGCAGTGATTGGCTAAATAGTTCTGTGCTGATCATATGGCAAATGAAAGAGTAAGAAGCAAGATTGGAATACAGGAGTGTCTAAGGAAAACAGGAAGAGGTGGGAGGAATAAGCTGAAGAGACAGCTCAGAACAGAGATTAAGAACTGCCATTATATTCTGGGATGTCCTTCTCACATGCTTACATACACAAGTAGGAGCTCCCACATAATGGCAAAGCTGCTGTTCTGAGGACCACACTTTTGGGCATCAAGGATTAAGAGAGCACATGGAAGTATCCTTTTACTGGTGGCTGGTGATTGCTGTGACACAGTCCTGATGGCCTAATGGACTTCCATTAGCTTGGGAAGTCACAGACATGGAGTCCTGTTCCCAGGCACTGCAGAAGCAGTGATACTGGCTCTTCACCTTCACGAATTCCATGCATGTTTTCTTCCTGATGAATTGATGCATGAGCTGGGGAAAGCCACTTATGAGTCAAAGTCTCAAAATGACTGTGATCATTGCCTGATGGCTCACCAGAAACACACTGAGAAAAATAGCCTCCTATACACTGATGGTGGTTCTGAAGCTATCCTTCTGTAGAATACTGATGTCCCCAAACTTGGATAATAATGGCAATCTTTCACCATTGAAAGGAAATTTAAATGCTAATGGAAAACTTTTCTTGCTGGGTGGAGGGGGGCAAAGAGGAGAAATGGGGGTCATATGTAATAGTGTCAACAATAAAAAACAAGAAAAAAAGAGAAAACTTTCCTTAATTTACAGATTTTCTTCCATGCCTTTCTCTTAATCTGTTGCTGCTGGCATCTATTTGAACGCCAACATATTCTGGGGAGAACCAAATAGGCAACAAACAAATTTAGGAGCAAAGCCTGGTGACCTGGTGCTGTGTGAGCTCATGGATAAGATTTTATACTACATTTGTACACTGTGGTCACACTGTCCTTGCTAAAACTCTTCTTAGTTTATATGATAGGATACATCAGGGTTTTAGTATCTTTTCAAAGTGCCGCAGAAATGGACACATCAGAGGGGCATATTCTCTGAAATATGCCAGGCTCCTTCAACCTGCCCAGGTGCTTCTGTGCCTCCTTCTAGTTCAAAATGAAGAAGCTTGAGTGTAAGTCTCAAGATCATTTCTAGTTTATCTTGAGATTGTCAGCAAGATGCCCAATCTCCTCTCTCTCTCTTTCTCGGAAAGAGACCAATATGCCTAGGCTACTTTGTCCTGCCTATGAGTCTCAAAACATTGCTCAGGAGAGGTCTTAGAAAAGTCTAGAGTGAGTTTCAAGCTGAGCATCTATGATTCCAAATAACATTGCAATCTTTTCATTTTAAAGCTAAAAAGACAAATTTTAGTGTGCTTTTCAACATATGAGGGAATATCAATATGAACATGTAATAACAATATGAAGTAACCCAATCTCTTTGTTGTTCAGATTCATTTCAGTGTGAAAAGTGTTCAAAACAAAAAATGTAGTCAAATTTGTAAATAGAAGCTCATTTTGGCCCATGATGACACTGACCCTTGAGGTTAAACTGCTAAACTGCTAACAGTAAGTGACTGGATGATCCTCAGATGACATGGATAGTCAATGAGGAAGACAAGGGGTGTCTTTCTCTGGGCATTATAGTTATATGTATGTAGGTGTCTTGAAATATGATGGTATTTTTAAAGACATAAGTATCTGATTGGCATTCTCTGAATTAAACCAATAATGACTACCCCATTAGAGGGTGAAGATGCTTTAGAACAGGGCTAGATAGTAAATATTTTAGGTTTTGTGGACCATATGGTTTCTGTTGCAATAGCTCAACACTGACCTTGTAGTGAAAAAGCAGTCATAGACCATATGTTTTTGTTTTCTTTTAAAAGATCTAGCTGTGTTCCAACTTTACTTACAAAATTGGCATGGGCTAGATATGGTTCAAAGGCCATAGTTTGCTGACTTTCTACTTTAGAATATCATAAAGATACCACCAAATTCGGGCTTCTTCATTCTCCCAGTTCTGCACACCATATTCTTGGCCCTCAGTTTTAGTGCAGCTCAAGTTTTATAGATCAGCAAATGTAGTTGCCAAACCCTGGAGAAACCATTAAGCCAGGTGGCCATTTGGGTAGATACTTCATATGCCAATGTAGCTATCTAAAACCCTACACCTTCTTCAAAGCATTTGTAAAATAAAGCATTGTTTAAATGTAATATCCAAGTTTTAAAAACAAACCAATGTTCTTCAGAGTACATCTACTGATGTTATGATGGGAAAGAAGAGAGAGTGCTTTCCTACTCCTAGAAATACTTTGCAAAAATGAAGCCCATCACTTATGCACAAGTGATCAAATTTGCCTTTTGCTTTCCCTTAAAATGTCAACTCATGACCAGTTTCTTATTGTTCTAACTCAAAGGTGGCCTGTCAGTCCAGCTCACCCTCTTTGTGACTCTCTCCACTCTCACATATCTGGGGATGCAGAAAGCTCTGTCAGAGGCCTGCAGAGGGAGGTTTTAAACTCTGAACCTCCATTTGCCTGCCCTTAATTAAACAACTCCTTCTCAGCCTGGGAGTTGGCACCCTTTACTGTGCAGAACAGGATAGAATGAAACTGAAGGTGAAACAAGTCCTTTATTTCTAGTACATTTAAAAATGTAGATTTTTGGAACACTATGGTGGGTTTAAAGTGGAGTCTCATAGACTTGAGCTCAAGAATGCTTTTGTCCTTGGCCCAGTTACTTAAGGTCTTTGAGGTCCTGAATTTCAGCTTCTACTTTGAAGAAAATAAAGTTAATATCTACCTCTTAGGATTGATCTATAGTGAGTAACAAATAGTAGATTTTCAATAAATGATAGCTTCTGAAATATTTTCTATATCTTCCTGTATACCCGGAAATTTTTTGTTTGGTCTATTCTGAAGAAGTGTTTTGTTGTCACTGTTTTACTCTCTTATATCATCCAATAAACCGTGAATAAAATGTAAGTGTATACACACCTAGAAAGCATGTAAAGGGAAAGGTCTTCAAACAGGAAAGACTAATGGTAGCAAAACTGATCGAACAGAAAGAAACCACAATCTCCAGAGTAGTTCAGGGTCATCAAATTCATTTGGTCTATTTTCTTTTGGAAAAGGGAGCCTCCAGGTTTGGTTTAAGCAAGTAGCACATAAGCTTCTTGAGAGCAGAGATCTTGACAGACTCACATACAGTCCCTGGAATTGCTCTTGGCACTTGGTGCCAATTAGTACTTGTTTTTTCAACTAATAAAGGGGCATGGTTTTTCTCAACTAATAACTTAGATACCATTTGCTTTTGTATTAACTATGAAAAGTTCCTGGAGCTCAGCATAAGGAAGGAACAGGGATTCTAAGGAGAAGGAGATTTAACATTGGACAAGGATGGTATAATTTACAGAATACTTACCTTCAAGTATACAATTTCTGAAATGATCATGACAATTCCCCAGTATGAAAATACCTATTCTAGGCCAGTTTCTGGCAGATGCTGTATGTACATTGAGGCCATTCCAACAAGATTTCCTTAAATTTCATTTGTTTTCTGGAAAGAAAAACCCCACTGTTGCTTATAATTTATGGAGTGTCAGCATGATGCTGGGTATGCTGGGGTAAGTAGGAGTTATGCTTCCCCAGAATGTCACTACGTGTCTCTGTGGTTTTCCACGTAGTGACATGGGAGAGAACAGTAGCACTGATGCTGCATGTAGTTCACATACCTGAAAACATCATCATATGCTGGAAGTTCCAGGAGACCTTCTGCTTCTGGCCCAGGTTCAGGAGGAAGGAGAGGGGATATATGTTGCAGGCTCTGGCAACAAGAATTGCTAGCTGGGAAACATTGAGGAAAGCATTACTTAGTAAGGGCACTAGTCCTTGAGCTTTAAATATCATTTCCTTCAGTTTCTCTATACTATGACCCAGAAAACAGGGATAAACATGTCAACACATGTATGCCCAACTTCCTTCCAAAATTCATCTTTCAATGCCAATTCCTTTTTAGAAATAATATATATTTATATTTGAATACATTTGGTTTACAATAGCCAATCCAATTTCAATCTCTGTAAATTTTCTCATCATATTTATTGTTGCTGGAGACTGACTTTATGCTCAATTCTGCTGCAAAGGAAGGCAGCAAGTGTGCAGGGTTGTGGCATGCTTCCTGAGCAGTGCTTCAGAAAAGATAAATGTGCTTTGGCTCCTGATTACCATCTCACTGTTCATCAATTATAGGCCCTGTATCTAGCAAGTTTCACTCTTTTTTTTTTCTTTTAGTGGATTTAATTTTGAGAGAAATTGCCTATATAAACATATGATACAACTAATGCTTTAAGAAGCATTTTACTAAATCCAAACTGTACACATTAAAATCTATGAAAATATTGGTGGTAGTCATTTCTCCCCTCTGTCATCTTGGACCACTTCCCTGATAGCCTTCCTAGTCTAGTTTACCCTCAAATGAGATGGAGCTGTTGGGAAGAGGAGCTTCCTTCTAAGACCCAGGTTTTGGATGAAATCTGAGGGTTGAGCTGAGTGGTCTGTGTAGAGAGAACAGGAGGCAGGTGCTTGGCTAGAACAGGGCTTTGAAAAAGGAGTTGACTCTCCTGGCTATAAGGTCATCTCCTGGAATCTGAGTGGGTATGTCCATTTTCCCAGTGGAAAGAATGATGACAGCCACTGACTGTCCTTGGGGACATCCCAGTGCCTCAGTATCCTTTTGTTCAGATACCCATTCCCATTGAGAGTGACTACACACCAGGCCTAGCACTACAAAAGTCCTCTGCATTAAAAGTGAGGTTTATATTTTTTTTCTAAATTGATTGATATAGTTCTAGCCATTAAACATCTACAATTTCTAGCTGGTAAAAAGAAGATGATTAATCCCAGGGATCTTATTTTGTTTATAAGAAAGGTTTTCTTATTAAAATAACCTTACATGTGCCCAATTATTAAGATATTGAAACATATCCATCATGCTAATTTCATTTGCTCTTTACTTTGCACATCCTATTTCAAAGTCCTTACAATAAAGATTTTACCATCTTGTAATGAAAATATCTCTAAAGCTTAATAATCTTCTGATCATACTAATTCAGGTTAAATATATTTCTCTGTAAAGAATGGGTTGAAATTTTAATATAAATGATTCATAATTTTAAGCATATTTTGAATATTCAAAAAGTCACTCTCCTTTAGTTCCCCCTCCCAGTATTTCCCAAAGTTCTTATGTTTAACCATACGCATTTAACTAGAAATTACATATATACCTTAAATTTGAGCCCTGTAGTAAGCCAAAGGAAATTACTTTAACAATTTAACAGAATAATCGGTAAAAGTAAGTAGTTTGTTCTCTTTCGTCAGCCCCTATTCTGTATTTCAAAGGATACAAAGGTTCCAAGTATAAAAAGGGCATTAAAGATATGATTCTGGAATGTGAACATTGCCAGACCCATGTAGCAGAAGATGACATTCTCAGCCAAGAAGTTCATAAATTCAAACAACTGAAAACAAAGTAGAAACCAAAATCATTAATGATGACTCAGGTTTTAATTCACTTAATCACCTGTATAATGTGTTTGGTGACTGGATGGCTCTCCTTATCTAGGAAGGCTATCCCTTTGTCCTGTGCTTATCTTCTGGAGGGGCACAGGGATGCTGCCTGTGTTGTCAGGTGAGCTGACTCTCCTGTGGTTCTCTACACAGTGACAGGTGCTGCAACCCTGTCCACATCCTACCTTCCTATCCAGCTGCAAAGCTGCCCAAGATTCCCCTGGGCCAACTTAACCAGTGTGTATCCTCCATGGCACACTTCCTACTGGGATGACAGAATATTCCATCACAGAAATGAGAAATGGAAGCTATGTGATTTGCTTAAGGTGTACTGTAGTAAACAATGCAAAGATAGTTTAGAATTTTTCTGCAGGTCACCCAATAGGTGCACTTGAATTCCCAGAACTTGAAAAAAGCTTCAGCTAATTTATTCTCCTCAGGCAGGCAGGAAGGACGAACTTGGAAAACTTAGAAAGTAGGAATAAGGATGAATGTTGATAATACTTCAATATTATAATGATCAGTATGTTTTAAATGAGACTCATTAAATTGATTGATATAGTTCTAGCCATTAAACATCTACAATTTCTAGCTGGTAAAAAGAAGATGATTAATCCCAGGGATCAGTTTATACATCAAGAACACAATAGGCATATCACATTCAGTCAGAGGAATGGGGTACTAACACCCATGCTGATGAAAGCTCCCCAGAATTATTCTTAGACAATTAACTAAACACTTTAAGTTGAACATGAAAACTATTATCCATGTTCTAGATTAGAAGTAAAAAGGGAATAATGTGTCCAGGGCTACAACAAAGGCCAATTTGGAAGAGACTTTATATTACAGACTTTTTATTTGGAAGTTCCTAAAACTTCATTTTAGACCTAAATGTTTCTGGAAGTATTTCTCTTGGCTTTTAAATAGCTCATTTTTTTCATGTAATGTGTTAACAGCCCTACAAATAATGCCCAATACCTGTTTACTGATGAAAAACAAAACAAACAAAAAAAACCACACACAGAATCTTGTCAGAAATATTATTTAAACCAGTAATAGAAAGAGTGGATTAAAAAGATGCAGCTCCTCTGGTGCAAGATGGTCTCCCTGCAGTGGCAGCGATCATTATCCATTACTCCCGGAGCGTTTCACATCCCAGGACAGCTCATCTCAGAAAACACTGCCATCCAGATAACCACAGGGAGCTGGAAAATGTGGTGGAAATATGGGGATGGGGGACACTTCTACCTCATTAAATCTTTACTTTTTCAAAAAGTGAGATTTGGCTATTTTAATTGGCTTGGGTTGCCATAACAAAATAATATCGACAAGTGGCTTAACCAACACAAACTTACTTTTCACAGCTCTGGAGGTTGGGAAATCCAAGATCAAGGTGCTGGATGATTTGATTCTAGTGAGGGCCCTCTTCCTGGTGTGCAAACAGCAGCTGCTTGCTGTGTCTTTGTTTGTCAGGGAGAGCTCCCCTCTCTCAAGGCTCTTCTCTCAAGGGCATTAATCTAATTCATGAGGGCTCTCATGACCTAATCACTTCTCCAAAGCCCCACCTCCAAGTACCATCACATTGGAGAGAGGGCATCAACATCTGAATTGGTGGGGATTGGGCACATGGATTCAGTTCATTTCAGCTACCTATTTTTAACATTAATAAACATGTCAAAGTTAAATTCATAGGGCCTCTTCCCCTGTGTATTTTACTCTATATGGGTCCATTGAACCTCTTCTTGGTGATCACACTCTGATTTCCTTTTGGGGTTCATCTCCTCCCCTACTCTAGATTGATGCCTGAATAGCTCAGATATGTAATATGTGATGTGGAACTAAACTACTTCAATCAAAGGATTTCTCCAGCCAACATGTTTGCTTCTAAATGGGTGTGATCCATTTAGAGTCCTGAGGCCTTCACGGAGAATGTTGGGACATAGACCCTACCTTTTCACTGTGTGGGAATTCAGCAGGATGCAGGCCAGGGAGCTGCTGCTAGCCATATTGTGAATTTAGGAAACAGCCACCTGATGACACTATTTAATCTTCAACTGTATTCAGCCTCTCTCAAAACAAAATCTACCCTTGGATTTTTAAAAGATACAAATAAATCACTTTTTATTTAAGGTGGGGTTTCTATCACTTAAAATACTACAAACTCCTTTATAGTCCAGCACCAGTTTAACAAAGCAAAATGAAACAGCTCTCTGACTTAGCAGAGATGATAAACAAAAGCATGGTGGTCAACTTTTTGACTTTTTCCAGTTAGTAACAAAGTCTGTTATCCCTGCCCACTACCGACACCCAATTTTAATCAATTTCTCATGTTAATGGGGCAAATAAGCATATGAGGAAAATCAGGTTTGGGTTTTTTTTCTGTTGATTGTTTAGATGTGATGGGAATTTGTCCCATACATTTTAGCTAGGAACCCATGATATCAAATATTTGTTTTAGAGATTTAAAAAGAGAATATTACTAGCACCCAGAAATAACTCTTGTTCCCCTTCCCAGTTATACCTTCACACTCAATGCAACTATATACAGACATGTTAGCTTTCCCTGTTTTTCAGTTTTACATGAATGGAAACAGATAACATATACTAATTCACATTTTTCATCTTTTACTCAGCATTGTTTGTGAGATTCTTAATGATGTATGCAGAAGTACCTTATTTTTTCTGTATATGACTATATCACAATTTATTTTATTCATTCCACCATTGACAGACATTTGGGTTGTGTCCAGCTTGGGGCTATGATGACTTTTGCTGTTATGAATACATTTGCATTTATACAAATAGTTGGAATAAAGTACCCAGCAGTTTTCCAAAGCAATGGCACCCATTTGCACTCCCATCAGCAGCTCTGGTTGATTCACATTCTCCTCAAGACATACAGATGAGTTTCACTTCACTTTATGGACATTTGTATTATTATCATTATTATTTCTTTTTACTATGAAGCTGAGTTACTTTCATAGTTAAAAATACTAGATTAGCCCTAACCAGTTTGGCTCAGTGGATAGAGCATTGGCCTGCGGACTGAAGGGTCCTGGGTTTGATTCCGGCCAAGGGCATGTACCTTCCTTGCAGGCACATCCCCAGTAGGGGCTGTGCAGGAGGCAGCTGATCGATGATTCTCTCATCGATATTTCTAACTCTCTATCCCTCTCCCTTCCTCTCTGTAAAAATCAATAAAATATATTAAAAAATACTAGATTAAATTAAAACAAAAAAAAATAAAAGTTGAATAGAAAGTTTTCCAAATGTTTTCTTCCTTTGGCCTTGCTCAAACAGCAACTATTCTTTTTATTTTCAGGAAGTTATCAACCATTCTTACTAATCTAATATTTTTCTTATTTTCTTTAAAAATGGTTTTTGAGTGCAGAAAAATACAAATAGCAATAACAAAAGGACATATTTTTGTGGAACATTTTTTTCAGCAATTCATAGTTCATAAGATGGATAGACAATTTGCATAATGTTACATAAATCTGATGATATTTTTATATAACTTACTTTATTAATTCAATATTTTTATCAGTCTCTTCCCATGGCAAAAAATTTGAATCAACTAAATAATATTTAATGCCAGTACAATAAACCCTGGTATCTTCCTACCAAATTTTATTTCATTGTACCCATTATTATTGATAGATCCTCCCTTCCCCCAACTGGTGGGCAGAGTATGATGTAATCTGCAGCCCGGAAATAGCTGAGTGACTAACTATGTACCTTATATGGACTATACATTGGGCCACCAAACCACACCTGCCAAATACCCTAAGCCCTTGTCTTATATGGACAATGCAGTAAGCCACCAATCCGTGTGCACTGAATACACTAAGCTCCACACCCTTCCCATTCCGCCCCTCAAAAGGCGTGCCCACCCCTGTACGTGCTGCTGTTCTCCCCTTTCAAGACAGCCTGGCGGTCCTTCTCCTCTAACAAAGCCTGTAGTCCTGGTTTTCAGCCTCTGTCTGATTTTTCAATTATATATTTGGTTTTTTACAGATTTCCCCCCTTATAAACAATGCTACGTTAAGTACCTTTGTACAAATCTCTCTCCCCATTTGAGTGATTACTCCTTAGGTAAAATTATTAGACATTGGCTACTTCTATCAAAGTATATACATTAAATTTTCTTTTTCAATATACTAAAGTTATCATCATAATTATCCAGTTATTCATATTAATAAAAGGAAGAGAGCAAAGGGAAAGTCAGACATTTTTGAGCATATTCAGCTGGGAAGCAGAGGCCTATTTGTTTCACCAGGAAGCTAAGCTACAACTTTATGCTCCCCAGGGAACCACTGGTCCATTCCCTGCAAGTCATTGGGGTAGAGGGAGGAGGGATCTGAAGCCTTTATTGCCAGTCAATTTCATGGTTCCCAGCATGAAAAACCCGACAAAGCTGAAGACTGATGGTATAGATGTGGACCAGCATGATCCTTTGAGATCTTTCTCAATTTAGAGCACTGGAATGATATCAGTACTACTACTTATAAAATAGTAATAAAGGCAATGGGACTCAATTTTTTAGGACTTAAACTGTGATAGGGAATATGGTAGATTTTTACTTACTTTAATTTATATATGGCCTAAAATAAGATAAATGTCATGCAGTTTGGAAGTTCTGTCTCTGCCCTACTGTAGGAGGTGGCCTCCAAATCCAAGATCAAATTCTTGAGGTTTAGGGGTATAAAGGCCCTGAAGTAGAGGACATATCTTACGTAAGTGTCCAGAGAGCTGCTGCTTTGTTATGTTTTATTGTTTGATGATTCTTCAGCCCTGTGCACTCCTGGCTGCTGCCCAGACCTCTCCCACCCCTGCATTTCATTTGTCTTCTTTTAAACTTGACTTTTAAAAAACATGAGAATTTTCCAAAACACAGCCTATTAAAACACAACAAAACACATTTTAGGAAGACAAATAGACATAATTAAGTAACTAAAGTTAATATGAGAATAATTGTAGTTATAGCTACAAGGAATTGGGCTTCATTAAACTGCATAAATACTGTAGCCAGATTTTCTTGAAATCCTTGAACTTAAGGGAAAGGTTATTTTATATGAATATGCTAAATTATTTTACTTTAGCCAAAAAACACTGATAATAGTGTTCTTATTTCTGGAGGTTTTCCACTTTTGATTCTTAGTTTTGGGGGTTGTTTTTTTATTTTATTTTGACTACTAAAGTAAAAGTCAGTATAATGTTGCATTTAAGCTAATATACTATTAAATTAAGAATAGATTCTCAAGTCTCTTTCTTTATAGAGTGCTCATTATCATGATATTGTTCAGAAATATTGGTCCCCACATAATATTGGTCTTAGATCTATTTTGATGAATTTACACCATACACAGACCCTACACAACATAAGATCACAAGATTTCAAGGGTAGAGCCACCTTGCAATTTTGTGTAGTCCAGATATATAGCCAATATTTGACTGCTCTAACACTCTCAGCAAGTGGCTGCCCAACTTGTAACTGAACACTATCAAGGGCAGAGACTTCACCACTTTCACTACATACAAGGAAGCAAATGGTATTTTTGGACATTTATAACTGTTAGAAAATCCTTCCTTATACTGAGCTAAAAGTTGGTCCTTTATCACTTTCTACCACTTATACTACTTTTACTTCTTTGGATTATAGAAAATAAGTCAAATAAGATTACTCCATGCTTCTCTGCTGTAATTGCGGGAACAGAATTTCTATCAGAAAAGTTGTAGTCATAAGCAGCAACTGCCACATTCCAGTCTTGCTAGTCTGGAAGTAAAAATTTTGCTAGGAGTTTGTGATTGGCATGTGGGAACTTGAGTCTAGAAATGTTCATGTGTCAAATGAGGATGAGAATACTAGTAGTACTAGCCTTACTTGGATGTCTTACAGAATACACTACCTAACATCATCCATTAAGTGTGCTAACCTATGGCTAAACTCTTTCCCCATGCCCTAATTACATTTTCTGTACAACATTGGTCACTACTAAGATTATGTCATATTTGCAATACTACATCTGATTACCTACATGTCATGAATTTTGATATGTAGCTTCAACTGTATTTATTTTATAGAATTCTATATGATAAAGAGGTAATATGCAAATTGACCCTCACTCCATCATGCTGCCGTAAGATGGCAGCACCCACAGTAGAAGCAGGGCAGGCTGCTCTGCACGCCTGCTGCCACAGTTACTGCGGCCCTGCTGGGGGTCAGCAGGTGCGCAGGGCAGCCCCCGCAGTCCCTGCATCCCTGCGGGAAGAAAAGGTGGGAGGCCCAGTGGTTCCCATGGCCGTCCAGGGGGCAGGGCATGGCGGCAGGCCTGTGGAGTGGCCAGCCCCACCCAGGGCCAACTGTTTCGCGCACCTGCCACTGTTGTTCCCTTAGCCCCACCAGGGGGCAGGTCCCCCCTGCTGCTCCGCGCAGCTTCCCTGGAGTTCTGTCAGCCCCATGTGCTGCGGGGGGTCCCACGGCTCCATGCGGCTTGATGCTGCGTCCCTCTGCCTGGGCACAGGCAGGTCTGCATCTCGTGGGATTTTGAGGTACACACAAGTGGGTGGGGACTTGACTCTGGGTCTCCCGGCACAGGCGGACTGAACGCTCTGTCCCCATGGGTGCTGGCCCAGACTCTGACAGCAGGGAAGAGGGAGTCCCATCCCCCACAGAATCAGCCAGAATCAGCCAGAATGAGCCATTGGTCAGCCAGCTCTCAGCGACCTGACAGCGAGGACTCTCATTCACCTGCATTCCAGACCCTAACAGCAGGGAGGTGGGAATATGTCTAAAGAGCAACTATTTACACAATGTAGCTCTGCAGCCAAAAGAAGCCAGGGTCATTCACAGAAAATGTCTGAAGACCAACGTGCCTCTGAAGCTGAAAGAAGGCAGCATCAGTGAGAGAATGTATCTGAAAAGCATCTATTGGCACAATGTAGCTCTGAAGCCGAAAGAAGCCAGTGTCATTGATGGGAAATGCCTAAAGACCAATGTGCCTCTGAAGTTGAAAGAAGGTGGCAGCGATGACAGAATATGTCTAAAGAACAGTCATCAACAAGTACAACCAATACTGGTAGGAACTGCCTTCTCAGAAAAAATGGAGTAAATGAGGATGCAATTATCGAACATAGCTGTGCTGGAATGACTGTTAGATGTCAATTTGCCTATCACTAAATTTCTCTGATGAAAAACCATCTGATGGAAAATTTACTCGATATTGTAGCAAAGGTAAAGTTTGTCCAAATGATATGCATTTTCCAGAATACCTGGAATATTTAAAAAGATTAATGACAAACGAAGACTCTGACAGTAAAAATTTCATGGAAAATATTTGTTCCATAAATAATTATTTTGCTTTTGTTTCCATGGGTGCAAATATTCATCACCATCAGGATATGGGCCATACTGTTTTAGAATATATGGACGAGAGAACCAAGATGGCGGCATAGGTAAACACCGGAGTTGGCTGCCTTGAACAACCACTTCAAAAATACAACTAAAAGACGGAACGGACATCACCCAGAACCACAGGAAAGCTGGCTGAGGGGAAATTCTTCAACTAGAAGGAAAGAGAGCAGCATACTGAGGCTCAGAGGAGGCGCAGTGTGGAAAATACAAAGGTGCGGAGGTGCGCGCAGAGCGGGCTGGTGGCTGAGGACGCGGTTGTCTTTTTTCAATCCGGAGGGAGGCTCAGGCTCTGAGCTCCAGTTCTGGGCAAGTCTCTAGGGACCAAGACTCAAACGGGAGAAGCAGGACTGTCTGGCATCGGTCGGAACACGAGGGCAGCTTTCTCTCCGAGGTTTGCAGCAGTTGCTGGGACTCTGAGAGGCAGAGCCTCTGGGGACGGGACTGAGAGCAGCCATAACTGCTCTCTCCACTCGCCGTGTTTGATCCTGTGCCACCCACCCCACCCAAGCCCTGCACAGAGCCATTTGCCAGATAGCTTCAGGCAAAGGCTAGATTAGCACCTCCTCAGAGGACAGAAGTTTTCCCACTGCAGACACAGCTGATTCTCACAGCCAGTTGGCCTGGAGGTCAAATCCCCCCAGTTTCAACTACAACAATCAAGGCTTAACTAAAAGACTGCGCACAAAGACCACTAGGGGGTGCACCAAGAAAGCATAAAAAAATGCAGAGACAAAGAAACAGGACAAAATTATCCATGGAGGATATAGAGTTCAGAACCACACTTTTAAGGGCTCTCAAGAACTGCCTAGAAGCCGCCTATAAACTTAATGAGATCTACAAGAAATCTAATGAGACCCTCAATGCTATGATAAAGAACCAAATAGAAACTAAGCATACACCGACTGAAATAAAGAATATTATACAGACTCCCAACAACAGACCAAAGGAGCGCAAGAATCAAGTCAAAGATTTGAAATGTGAAGAAGCAAAAAACACTCAACTGGAAAAGCAAAATGAAAAAAGAATCAGAAAATATGAAGATAGTGTAAGGAGCCTCTGGGGCAGCTTCAAGTGTACCAACATCAGAATTATAGGGGTGCCCAGAAGAAGAGAGAGAGCAAGATATTGAAAACCTATTTGAAGAAATAATGACAGAAAACTTCCCCTACCTGGTGAAAGAAATAGACTTACAACTCCAGAAAATGCAGAGAACCCCAAACAAAAGGAATCCAAAGAGAACCACACCAAGACACATCATAATTAAAATGCCAAGGGCAAAAGACAAAGAGAGAATCTTAATAGCAGCAAGAGAAAGAAACTCAGTTACCTACAAGGGAATACCCATATGACTGTCAGCTGATTTCTCAACAGAAACTTTGCATGCCAGAAGGGAGTGGCAAGAAATATTCAAAGTGATGAATGCCAAGAACCTACAACCAAGATTACTTTATCCAGCAAAGCTATCATTCAGAATTGAAGGTCAGATAAAGAGCTTCACAGATAAGGAAAAGCTAAAGGAGTTCATCACCAACAAACCAGTATTATATGAAATGCTGAAAGGTATCCTTTAAGAAGAGAAAGAAGAAGAAAAAGGAAAGATACAAATTATGAACAACAAATATGCATCTATCAACAAGTGAATCTAAGAATCAAGTGAATGAATGATCTGATGAACAGAATGAACTGTTGATTATAATAGAATCAGGGAAATAGAAAGAGAATGGACTGACTATTCTTGGGGGAGAAAGGGGTGTGGGAAATGTGAGAAGAGACTGGACAAAAATCGTGCACCTATGGATGAGGACAGTGGGTGGGGAGTGAGGGCGGAGGGTGGGGGTGGGAACTGGAAGGAGGGGAGTTATGGGGGAAAAAAGAGGAACAAATGTAATAATCTGAACAATAAAGATTTAATTATATAAAAAAAGAATATATGGACAAGTTTATCACCATACTGGAACTTTACATCCTTCGGTGTTTCTCGAAAGTTTGCTCAACTCTATATTTTAGATATGGCCGAAGAGACAAGTACAAGATTAGCAATGCCAGGAAACCAGAGCTGCTCAGAAAGACTCATGATCAACATCAACAACCTCATGCACGAAATAAATGAATTAAAAAATCATACAAGGTGCTACATGAGGTAAAAAGGAAGCCCAATCTGAAGCAGCACCAAAAGGTATTGCTCCCACGGAGGTAACAATGGTGATTAAATAAGATCATAACAGTGACCCGAGTAGATATAACTCTCCCTGTGTAACCGAGATTGTCGTCATATTCAGAAAGGAAGATGAGGAACCTCCTTTTGAAAGAGACTTGCTCATTCACTGTAAACCAGATCCCAACAATCTGAATGCCATTAAAATGAAACAAATCAGTATCCTGTTTCCTATATTAGATGCAATGACATATCCTATTCTTTTTCCACATGGTGAAAAAGGCTGGGGAACAGATATTGCATTAAGACTCAGAGATGACAGTGTAATCGACAATGATACTAGACAAAATCTAAGGACACAAGTCACACAAATGCAGAATTATGGATTTCATCTCTCCATCCAGGACATGTTCAATCCTATTTTAAATGCAGGAAAATTAACTCAACAGTTTATCGTGGATTCATATTCAAAAATGGAGGCAAATCGGATAAATTTCATTAAAGCAAACCAATTTAAGTTGAAAATTGAAAAATATAGTGGTTTGATGGATTATCTCAACTCTAGATCTGAAAAATGACAATGTGCTGATTGGTAAAATGATAATACTTCCATCATCTTTTAAGGGTAGTCCCAGAAATATGCAGCAGCGATATCAGGATGCTATGGCATAATGAGGTATGGCAAGCCCGATTTATTCATAACCATGACATGCAACCCCAAATGGGCATACAGTGGGGCCTTGACTTACGAGTGTCTTTACTAACAAGTTTTTTGAGATACCAGCTGTCTCTCCGCCGATTTTTTTGCGTTGAGTTGACAGAGTAATTTGAGTTAACAAGCTCCTTAACGAGCTCCTTAATGAGCTCAGTCTCAGAACAAATTAAACTCCTAAGTCAAGGCTCCACTGTATATTACAAACAATTTACAGTGCTGGCAAAAAGTTGAAAACAGACCTGACTTGGTAGCCAGAATTTTTAATATTAAGCTGACTGCTCTTTTAAATGATATATGTAAGTTCCTTTTATTTGGCAGAGTAATAGCTAAAATTCATGTCATTGAATTTCAGAAACACTGACTGCATCATGCTCACACATTATTGATATTAGATAGTGAATCCAAATTATGAACAGAAGATGACATTGACCATATAGTTAAGGCAGAAATTATGGATGAAGACTAGTGTCCTTGACTTTTTCATATTGTAAAATCAAATATGGTACATAGACAATGTGGAATACAAAATCCAAACAGTCCTTGTATGGAAAATGTTCAAAGGGATATCCGAAAGAATTTCAAAATGCGAACACTGGAAATATTGATGGATATCCCAAATACAAACGAAGATCTTGTAGCACCATGTCTATTGGAAATAAAGTTGTCGATAACACTTGGATTGTCCCTTATAACCCATATTTGTGCCTTAAGTCTAACTGTCATATAAACATTGAAGTCTGTGCATCAATTAAAAGTGTTAAATATTTATTTAAATACATCTACAAAGGGCATTATTGTGGAAATATTCAAATTTCTGAAAAAAATATTATCCATCATGATAAAGTACAGGACTTCATTGACTCCAGGTATGTGAGCGCTCCTGAGGCTGTTTGGAGACTTTTTCAATGCAAATTCATGACCAATCTCATGCAATCACAAGATTAGCTATTCATTTGCCAAATGAACAAAATTTGTATTTTCATACCAATGATTTTGCTGAAGTTATAGATGGCTTGGTTTTTATTGAATAGAGAAGATTCTGAAGCATGTAATTATTATTATTGGGAAATTCCACAGCATTATGTGTTTACTAATTCTTTCTGGACAAAACGCCAAAAGGGTGGGAATAAAATATTAGGTAGACTGTTCACTGTGAGCTTTAGAGAACCAGAATGATATTACCTTAGACTTTTGCTTCTGCATGTAAAAGGTGCGGTAAGTTTTGATGCGAACTGTAGGAGGTATAATTTATGAAACATTTCATGAAGCTGCTAAACAACAAGGATTATTAATAGACAACACTATCTGGAAAGATATGATTGACGATGCAATCATCCTTAATATGCCCAAACAACTACCGCAACTTTTTGCACACATATGTGTGTTTGGATGTGCTTCTGCTGCAGACAAATTATGGGATGAGAATAAATCTCATTTTATTGAAGGTATCTGTTGGAAATTACACTGAAGAGAAGGTGCCTGTGTAAACTGTGAAATACATGCCCTTAATGAAATTCAAGAGGTATTCACATTGCATGGATGAAATGTTCACATTTCAAACTTCTGAACTATCCTTTATTAATGAATACAAATACATGTGATGAATTGTACAAGCGACAACAGGCAGAGGTTTTGATAAATTCTCTGAATGATGAACTGTTGGCAACTTTCAGACTATAACTTCAGCCATTGAAGATCAAACTGTACACCCCAAATGCTTCTTCTTGGATGGTCCAGGTGATAGTGGAAAAACATATCTTTATAAAGTTTTAATACATTATATTAGAGGTCATGGTGGTACTGTTTTACCCACAACATTTACAGGAATTGCTGCAAATTTACTTTTCCGTGGAAGAGCCTTTCATTCCCAATATAAATTACCCATTCCATTAAATGAAACTTCAATTTCTAGACTCAGTATAAAGGGTGAAATTTTAAAACCATTAAAAAGGCCAAACTTCTCATTACTGATGAATGAACCATGGCATCCAGTCATGCTATAAATGCCATAGATACATTACTAAGAGAAATTATGAATTTGAATATTGCATTTGGTGGGAAAGTTCTCCTCCTTAGAGGGAATTTTCGACAATGTCTCAGTATTGTACCACATGCTATGCGATCGGCCATAGTACAAATGAGTTTAAAGTACTGTAATGTTTGGGGATGTTTCAGAAAGTTGTCTCTTAAAACAAATATGAGATCAGAGGATTCTGCTTATAGTAAATGGTTAGTAAAACTTGGAGATGGCAAACTTGATAGCAGTTTTTATTTAGGATTGGATATTATTGAAATACCCTGTGAAATGATTTGTAATGAATCTAGTATGGAAGCTACCTTTGGAAATAGTATGTCTATAGATAATATTAAAAATATATCTACATGTGCAATTCTTTGTCCAAAAACTGAGCACGTTCAAAAATTAAATGAAGAAATTTTGGATATACTCGATGGAAATTTTCACACATATTTGAGTGATGATTCCATTGACTCAACAGATGATGCTGAAAAGGAAAATTTTCCCAGCAAATTTCTTAATAGTATTACTCCTTTGTGAATGCCGTGTCATAAATTAAAATTGAAAGTGGATGCAATCATCATGCTATTGAGAAATCTTAATAGTAAATGGGTTTTTTTTGTAATGGTACTAGAATTATTATCAAAAGATTATGACCTACCATTATTGAAGCTGAAGTATTAACAGGATCTGCAGAGGGAGAGGTTGTTCTGATTCCAAGAATTGATTTGTCCCTGACACTGGCCTCCCATTTAAATTAATTCGAAGACAGTTTCCCGTGATGCCAGCATTTGCGATGACTATTAATAAATCACAAGGACAAACTTTAGACAGAGTAGGAATATTCCTACCTGAACTCGTTTTCAGACATGGTCAGTTATATGTTGCTTTCTGTCACGTTCAAAGAGCATGTAATGTTAAAGTTAAAGTTGTAAACACTTCATCACAAGGGAAATTAGTCAAGCACTCTGAAAGTGTTTCCACTCTTAGTGTGGTATACAGGGAGATATTAGAATAAGTTTAATCACTTTAGCAGTCATTGTTTCCATCAATGTTGTTTTTATATCATGTTTTTGTTGTTTTTATATCATGTCTTTGTTGTTTTTATATCATTTTGTTATTGTTTATTTATTAATAAACTCATATATTATTTTCACATACATTTTACTCATTTCCTTTCATCTTTGACACTTCTATTATAGAGAAAAGGCAAATAGCAATTTTCAAATATTTCCTCTAATTAATTCCCTTTTAATGTGCATGAATTTCATGCACTGGGCCAATAGTTAATTATAATTAAAAAACTAATATATAAATGCACTTTTAAAATCATTAGACCATTACAAAAGTTAGTCTCTTTTGACTACCTTTCCTGATCCCTCTCTGTCTCATCCCATTTTTAAAAAATATATTTTATTGATTTTTTACAAAGAGGAAGGGAGAAGGATAGAGAGTCAGAAACATCGATGAGAGAGAAATATCGATCAGCTGCCTCCTGCACACCTCCCACTGGGGATATGCCTGCAACCAAGGTACATGCGCTTGACTGGAATCGAACCTGAGACCTTTCAGTCCGTAGGCTGACGCTCTATCCACTGAGCCAAACCAGTCAGGGCTCTCATCCCATTTTTTATGTTTTTATCCAGAAAGATATACTGTTAAAAATTCTATGTTTGTATATGTTTTTCAAAAATTACATTATTTTAAAATTTGCTAGTCATATGCAGGTTTATACATTATTAATTTAATGGATACTACAAAATTGCCCTCTAAATGAGTATATTAGTTGACCTTTTCATGATCAGTTTATGGGCATATCTGTTCCCTAAAACATTAGAAATACTTAATTTGATCAATTTTTTTTCTATCTCATAAATATATTATTATTGTTTTAATTTGTAGCTTTTGATCAATCGTGAGTTTGAGCAATTTCTAATTTTTGGTAATCATTTTTTTAGATATTTTTTAAAAGTTCTTTTTGTTCTATAGTGAGTAGACATTATGGAATACTTATAATTGTAAAATATACACACACACTCCCCATACATTTGAAGAGAAAGAACATGACCTTTAAGATTCAAGATTGCTCTATGCTCTTCTGTTATCCCATCCTTCCATCCTTCCTCTGCAGTAATAACTATCCCACAATTTGTTCACTTTATTGCCTTGCTTTCATCTATACTTTTGCTGGACAATTTAGTATCTCAGAACAATATATTATTTGGTTTTTCAAATTTATATAAATGAAATCATTTGTACATATTGCTCAACATTCTATTCTTGAGATTTATCCATGTTGTTTTTTAAAAAAATTATTTATTTATTTATTGTCTAAAGTTTTACATATGTCTCCTTTTTCCCCACTTGACCTCCTCCCCCCGCAAGCCATTCCCACTCCAGGCAAGCCCTCAACACCCCAGTGTCTGTGTCCATTGGTTATGCTAATATGCATACATACAAGTCCCTTGGTTGCTCTCTAACCCTCCCAACTCCCCTGCCATTTGTCTCTGGATCTATCCTTGTTCATCAAATTATGTTGATCATTATATCCCACATATGAGTGATATCATGTGATATTTATCTTCCTCTGACTGACTTATTTCACTTAGCATAATGCTCTCCAGTACAAATGGTAAAATTCCTTCTATTTTATAGTAGCATAGTATTCCCTTGTGTAGATGTACCACAGTTTTTTAAGACACTCATCTGCTGATAAGCACTTAGGTTGTTTCCAAATCATAGCTACTGTAAATTGTGCTGCTATGAACATAAGTGTGCATATATCCTTTCTGGTGTTTCTGGTCATGCATGTTGTGTTGCTCTAGTATTGATTCATTCATTTACTTGGTATATGGCAGAGGTCCTCAAACTTTTACACAGGGGGCCAGTTCACTGTCCCTCAGACATTCCACACATGCGCACTGTGGGCCTGGGAGGAGTTGACTGCTAAACAGGACAAGCAGCGGCAGCAAAAACACCCGGCGGGCCTGATAAATGCTGTCGGCTGGCTGCATGTGGCCCGCGGGCCGTAGTTTGAGGACCCCTGGTATATGGTATAAATGAATGGAAATGCATTTATCTATTTGCAGTCCTTTGCTGTTATAAACAGTGGAGCTTTGTTTATTCTTGTACCTGTCCTCTGATACATATATGCAGCATTTAACTAGACTGTGTCCATCAGGAGTAGAGCTACTGGGTCAAAAGATACAACCATCTTTAGCTTTACTAGAAACTGTCAAATTGTTTCTCAAAGTTGTTAAAACTTACACTCCCACTAGCAGTATATAAATGTTCTAGTTGTTCCACACTCTTGACAAAACTTCATGCTCATTAATTCATTAATTCATTAACAAAAGGGTATTGAGGGCCTACTATATGCCAGCACCTGTTCTGAGTGCTGGGTTGCAGTAGTGAACAAACCTGACAAAACTCCTTGCCTTTTAGAACATATTCTGTAGAGCAGACACTAAAGAAGATAAGTAACTAAAATATATAGCATATTAGTGATAAGAGCTAAGGTAAAATATTACAACATGAAGGGAGATATCAAATATCAAGATGGGTAGTGAAATTTTAGGTAGTGTCCAATGAAGTTACCACTGTGGAGGCTTTTAAATAAAGACCTAGGGGAAAAAAGTGAAGGAGTAAAAAAGTGAAGCCAGGCAGACATCTGGAGGAGGAACATTATTATAATTAGACAAGTAACAATACGAAGGTTCTGAAGAACAGCAAGAAGCCCAGTGTGGTTGGAGCAGAGAAGCAGAGTAGAATAAGAAGAAATCAGAGTGAGAACCAGGAGCTAATCAATTTAAGAACTTGTAGGACTTAATAAAGACTTTGACTTTAATTGAGGAAAATGGGAAGGCAGTGAAGGGTTTTGAAGAATACAGTGACATTGTCTGATTATGTTCTCACACCAACATTTTGACTACTGTATTGCAAATAGCCTAGAGAGGCCAGCACTGAAGCAGAAAGATCAACTAGAAGGCTATTGTAATGGTCCAGGTGAGACATACCCGTGAACCTGGGCTATAGTGGTGGTAATGGGGCTGTGAGAAGAGATACAATTCTGTATATATTTTGAAAGTCAAAGTGAGAGGATTGTTTGTTGAACTCCAAAATGGAGTTCAAGATGACACCAAGATTTTGGCCTGAACAAGTGGAAGAATCAAACTGCTTTTAATGAGGTTAATGCCTCCATGAGGCAGAAAAATTATTAACCTAATTTTACACATAAGGAAACCAAAGCCCCCCAAAACTACAATAACTTGCTGAAGAGCATACAACTATTATGTGGATCTGGGACTTGAATCCAGATGCTCTGACTTCAGAGTCCATGTTCTTACCTACTATACATTTATATTTTCTGGAAGTCATTATTTTTATTTGAACTCCATATGTGATCACTGATGTTGAACATTTTGTGAAATATTGATGACTATTAAGATTTGAAATACCTGTTATTATTTTTGTCTATTTTTAAATCAATGGGTAGTTTATCCTTTTATTGCTTATTTATAGGGATTGTTTATATATTCTGTTATGCTGATGCTTTGGCAGTTACATATCAAATTGCAAATATTTTCTCTTGTTTCTGCTTAGACTTTCTATTATTCTTACGCTGTCTCTTAAAAAGTAAAATTATTCTTTTATACTGAAATTGACAAATCTTTCCCTATATATATTTTTTGAACTTAGGAAGCCTTTCCAAATTTGAGATTATAAAGACTGTCTTCTAAAAGTTTTATGAGTGTTGGCTTTCATACTTACATCTTTAATCTATTTTGGAATAAAAAGAAAAATTAATCTCTGCTGTTAGAGTCAAGAAGGTGAGCATGAGAGAGGCTTCTGATATCCTGATCATTCTCAACCTGTCTAAAAAGGGCTATCTATACAGTTGAGGTCAGATCCTAAACATTCAGATCCTAAAAATTCAATACGCTGAATTTCAGTGCACTTATATGCATTTTCCTTTGTGTACATTATACTTCAATAAAAAACTTAAAAAGCTAACTCTGACAGTTTCTTCCTGATGAATTTAATCCATTGACAGTTTTGTTTACTACTGATGTATTTGAATTTATTTCCACTGTCTGCTTTCAAATTACCCTTTTTTATGCTTTTGGGGTTTTGTTGTTGTTAACATTTCCTGCCTTCTTTTGTATTGATTGATTTAGTTTTTCTTCTTTACTTCTCCAGTGGATTGAAAGTTATGCATTTTATTACATACTAGGGGCCCAGTGCACGAATTCGTGCACCTTAAAAGGAACTGTGGACAGCGAGGCTGCACTGGGCACAGGGGCGGGTCTCAGCCCATCCTCCACATCTCCTCCAAGCCCCTCCCACCGGGTCCCTGGTCCCCTGTCTGCCAGCAGTGGCAGCCCTGCTCCTGCCACCACCACTCCCACACCCTGATGGTGTCAGCCCCGTTTGCACCCACTGACAGCGTGGAGCAATTGGGGCCGGTGCAAGCAGAGAGTGTGTGCAGGGCCAGCGCTGTCAGTGGGTATAAGTGGCAGCTGCTGTCCCGATTGCCCCTCAGGAGCAGGGGGAGGTGGAGAAGCCCTTGGGGGCAATCGGGGCCGGCAGCCGCCACTCGGACCCGCTGAAGGCGCCAGGCAATCAGAACTGGCTCCAGACGCCGGCAGCAGGTGCAAGTGGTGGCTCTGGTGCTGGCTGTGAGTGCAAGCAGTGGGTGTGAGCAGGGCCAGCGCCAGCAGCAGGTGCAAGTGCCCAGAGGGACTGCGGTGCACAGGAGAAAAGAATTTTCAGTAACTACCAGAGGCTTGCCCTGATGACAGTGACCGGCGCCCCCACTCACCTGCTCTACCATCTTGCTGCAGCTGATGCCCACCATGTTGCATGTGTGCCCCCTCCTGGTCAACGCATGTCATAATGACCGGTTGTTCAGTTCTGCTGTTCGGTCTATTTGCATATTAAGGTTTTATATAGAAAGATTTTACATAGGGTGAATTATTGTTAATACTCCTTTGATCTGTCTACTCTATTTTAATATTTTACATTCCTTTGTCATATTTTTGTTTCCATCTTTAATCATTTGAACTATATACTTGTGATAATGTTTATCTAGTTATTCATCATATGGAAACATTGAGGTGTGATTCTGCTGTCTCTCATTGTGGTATGTGTCCTGCAGTGTTTAACTTGGGGTTGTGAGCTTCCATTGGTGGAGCTTCAACAGGGTGACATCTCTGTGGCTTCGGCCCAGTGTGCAGCCTCTCAAACATGCTTTGTCTTTGTTTGTGCCAGTTGTTCCAAGGATATTTCCAACCTAACACATTTATTTTTAAGATTGGGTCTTTTGGATCCCATAAGCACAGCTCTGGTAAAGTCTAGCCCAAGGTTTAAATTTCCCAGGCTATACATCTTTTCCTCCCAAGAACCTACCAACATTTTCTGAGATGTTGTAGATATAGTTGTTCACATTTATGAACTATTTGTTAAACAAATATTGCCCATAAATTAGAATTGAAAATAGTTTAAGATCAGTATTTGTATCATCTTAATTCAATATTCATTTATTTCTAAATATTAGTTTATTGCTTACCTTGGTAGAACTGGGCTAGCCCTTGGGAATATAATAAGGAACAAAATACAGTTCTTGTCTTCAAAATATTAATAGTTGAATAGAGGGATTTATAGAAATGGACAAAACTTAGTATAGGTGCCATAACTTGTCCCTCCTATGCCCATGACAGGTATTGAATTGATCCCAGCTTTTTTCCCCATTGATTTTGAAAAGAGCCACACTCTCTTACCTCCTCATTTTACTATTGTCAGGTCAACTGAATCATCACAACTTAGTCAATCCATGACCTAAGAGAAAGGCCGGAATCAGTTAGTATTTCCACCAGCTTTCAAAAATATAAAAGACTGAGCACCTTCGAGTGGCAAGGAAACAATCTGATCTACCAAGGAGTTCCCTGTGCTACTTTAATATTGCCCACGAATCTATGACACAGC
Source organism: Myotis pilosus (assembly GCA_036010255.1). Classification (NCBI taxonomy): domain Eukaryota; kingdom Metazoa; phylum Chordata; class Mammalia; order Chiroptera; family Vespertilionidae; genus Myotis; species Myotis pilosus. The sequence goes on along the minus strand of JASKON010000002.1, from coordinate 111,459,892 downwards.
TTTGCTACTGCATGCCATAATAGTCACCACATTAGAAATCTATAAAAATATAGGAAAGCATAAGTGGAAATATGCCTACAATTCCAGAAAAACACATGCTAAAATGTTACCTGAAAAACTGAGACCGGGTAAATAGAAAGAAGAAACAGAGCCCAAGTTTCTCATTGGGCCTGCACCTGCCACTCTTTACACACACCTCCTGATCTCACTAGATCTGCCCCAATTCCATTTGGCTCTTGGGTCTTTGCTCATTTTCATATGGGAACCACATATCAGGGTCTCTTTCAGTTCCAGAATGCCATGTAGAGAAAAATAAAAGATGTCAATAATTAATGAGCTGAGCTGTCCGGGAGAGACATCTTCAGCAACTCCTAATCATATAAAAATTTCTAGTCCACAGATCTTAGTAGTGACTAGCAAAAGGCCAGCATTTAACTTTCTGAATGTATTTTTATATTTTTCACAAAATAATGCCTATCTTTGCTTCAAAGTGCATTATTTTGTAAGGTAGAAAAAAATGATGTGTAATTTAAAAAGATAAATGTAAATAGGAGTAACTTAACTTTGCCTTTTATAAAACTTTGCAGAACTTCATATTTTTCTTAGGTTTTTTTTTTAAATAAATAACATTTAAAAACTATAGATAGTGACCTTTGAACAATGTGGGTTGTAGAGGTGCCTACTGACCACACGATAAAAAATCAATGCATGACTTACGCTGGCCCTTTTTGCATATAGATTCCCAATCTCAGATAAAAAATGCTGTAATTAATTTGATCAAATCTAAAATCTAACCACAGAATCACCTTTTTGTATAATTTTTATCTCTTAAGAGCTGTTATAAATACTTAGGATTCAGTCATAAAAAGAAAGTGTTGAGTTAGAAAGACAGCTTGAATCCCTGGTTGCAAGCTGTGTGACCAGAGAACTTAGAGATTCAGTAACAATCCATATAAAATTGGGGAATTTAATACCTGTGAATTGGGGAATTTAACAACTGTGAAAAGTTGTTATGTTAACTTTCTGACATTGAGGGGCTCAGTGAAGGTTATCTCTTATCATTGTATTTTTTCTGTAATCCCTTCAATGTCTGGCACATATGTATTCTCAATGATTAATTGTTGAAGGACAACAAATCATGACAACATTGTGTGTTTTTATACCTGAGGTAAGAAGGTAATGAGAAAGGAACAAAATATTAATGGTACACATACTTATTTTTAGTTGTACCACATAAGCTATATTAAATGAATAGAGTTGAATATAGATGTCAGTCAATTTCTAAACAGAAACTTGGAAGGCCAGAAGGGATTTGCATGAAATATTCAAAGTGATGAAAAGCAAGGACCTACAACCAAGATTATTCTGCCCAACAAATCTACCATTTAGAATCAAAGATAAAGAGCTTTCCAGACAAGAAAAAGCTAAAGAAGTTCATCACCACCCAACCAGTATTATAACAAATGTTAAAGGTTCTTTTTTAAGAAGAAGAAGCAGTAGCGGGGGGTGGGGGGATAAAATATGAATAATTAAATGGCAATAAATACATATCTATGAATAATTACTTCAAATGCAAATGGATTAATTACACCAATCAAAAGATATACAGTGAATGAATGGCTAACAAAACAAGACCCTTACATATACTGTCTACAAGAGACTCACTTTAGATTAAAAGACATACACAGACCTAAAGTAAGGAATGGAAAAAGATATTTCATGAAAATGGAAACAAAAGCAAAACAAAAAAGTTGGGGTAGCAATGCTTATATCAGACAAAATAGATTTAAAACAAAAAGAGACAAAGAAGTACCCAGCAACTCCATTTCTGGGTGTATATCTGAAAAAACAAAACAAAACAAAAACAAAAACCACATATGCACTCCTATGTTCACTGCAGCATTATTTATAACTAGAGGCCCGATGCACAAAATTCATGCACAGGGGGAGGGGGAGAGTCCCTCAGCCTGGCTTACACTCTCTTGCAATCTGAGACCACTCGGGGGATGTCCGACTGCCGGTTTAGGCCTGATCCCACTATGGGATTGGGACAAAACTGACAGTCGGACATCCCTCTCGCAATCAGGGACCACTGGCTCCTAACTGCTCACCTGCCTGCCTGCCTGATCACCCCTAACTGCTCACCTGTCTGCCTAATCACCCCTAACCACCCACCATGGTGGCTTCATCTGGAAGGACATCCAGAATGACGTCCGGAAGGTCGTTCAGCTGTCTGGTCTAATTAGCATATTATGCTTTTATTATTATAGGTAAACAAGATATGGAAGCATCCTAAGTGTCTATTAATAGATGGATAAAGAAGAAATAGTGCATAAATACAATGGAATATGACTCAGCCATAAAGAAGGATTAAATCTTGTCATCTGTAACAACATGAATGAACCTAGAGGGCATTATGCTAGGTGAAATAGGTCAGCTAGAGCCATGGTCAACAAACTGTGGCTTGGGAGCCACATGCAGCTCTTTGGCCCCTTGAGTGTGGCTCTTCCACAAAATACCACGTGAGGACACGCACATAGAGTGCAATTGAAACTTCGTGGCCCATGTGCCACGAAGTTGGTATTTTGTGGAAGAGCCATACTCAAGTGGCCAAAGAGCCGCATGTGGCTCCCGAGCCACAGTTTGCCGAGTCGCAGTTTGCTGACCACTGAGCTAGAGAAAGACAAAAACCATATGATATGCAGAATCTAAAAAATAAACAAAGAAATAGAACAGAAACAGGCTCGTAGATACAGAGAATATTTTGACGATTGTTGGATGGGAGAGGGGTTGGGAGAATGAATGAAAAAGGTAAAGGCATTTAGAAGTATAAATTGATAGTTACAGAATATCACAAGGATGTAAAGTACAGCATAGGAAATATAGTCAGTAATATTGTAATAGCTATGTATGGTGTCAGATGGGTACTAGATATATTAGGGTGATCACTTTGTAAGTTATATAATGTCTAATCATGGAATTGTACACCTGAAGCTAATATAACACTGTAAGTCAACTTTAATTTAAAAATAAAAAATAATTAAAATAAATAAAATGTCATATTCCATTTTTATAAAATAACATTTAATTAACATAGATCCACTATATTTTGTGGGTGAGACCTCTATGACTCACAGAGGTTAAGTGACATATTCAAGACCACACAGCAAGTAAGTGGCAAGTGAATGTCAGTTTAGTGATGGTTTCTTTCTCTAGGACACTGAATTAATACATGAATCTCATGTTTGAATCTCATCTTGCGAGTCTCCTGGGGAACCACTTCTTCATTTACTCCAGGAATGTGCATTCATTGTCAGCACAGTCTTAGAGCACTGGTTCTCAGCCTGTGAGTCCAAAGGGACATTTAATACCTTAAAAATACCATTTCACTTTGGTGGTGTCAATGAGTTGTGGAATCCAATTTAAATTGATGCATAAATAAGAAAGAATAAAATAAGAAAAACCCATATGTGATAAGAGAAGAAAAGTAGATGGTATACATCTATTTGTCCATAATGACAAAAGTAGGAAGAATTAGAATCAATGGGGAAATGCTCATGCTATAACTGTCAAGTAGACAGCACTAGATATAAAACTGTACACACAGTTTATTCTTGACTAAATTAAAATAGCTAAGAAAGACTGGAAGAAAAAATGCCAAAATATTAGTAGTTTTATGGGTTGCTTTTAGGTAGGACTTTCTCTTAGTCTCATTATCCTGTTTTATATTACTGATATGCTACAAGAATTACCTTGTTTTCATACAATAGAAAAGAATAACAAAGTCAAAGACTTCACTGAAACCTTTTGGCAGGTGGCTTTGATATCTGGGTCTTTTAAATTCATGGGTAAACTGTAGCAAACCCTCCAATAAAAGAATCCCTGCTTTTTGGGGGCAGGGAGTGGGCAGAGCAAGTGCCAGAAGAAAGTCTCCTGGGTCTGTTCTCTTGTTCCAAAGAGCAGAACTGAATGCAGCCCTACACAGGATTGTTTCAATTCACTCATGCCATAGTGGCGAGGACAGGAGGGCCACCCAGGAATACTTAGGAGCAGACCACTCAGTCGTCACCCAGTAATTCCAGTTGTCTTAATGTAACTTCAAGCTAATCTACTCACTTCCTATATTTTAGTTAGTGAAACAGACCTACCAATAATTTAAGAGAACAAAGGTCCCTCTTAGCACCCCCTCAGCCTTGTACCCTAACTCCTCAGAGCAGCACTCACCTCAAGCAATCAATTCCACTTCTAAGACAGAGAACAATTTATTCAGCTTCAATGTGTTGAGAGGAAAACCTCCTATTCTCTAATATTAATTCTTGAAGTAGATTCAAAAAAAAATTTTCATTCCTTGCCAGGATTTGGGGCTTTGAAAGATTTAGACAGTCTTTGAAATATTAGAAGTTGGCAGCCACTGTAAAGATCCTGAACTCACTCAGCAAGGCATTAAAGGAAGTCTCAGGGCAAAGTATATGTTATCTTATATGTCATATATATATATATATATATATATATATATATATATATATATATATATATAGACACACACACCCACACCAAGCTTTTTATGGGGAACTATGGGCATATGCATAGGTAGCTGTTGCATTCATTTAAAGTAGATTTTCCCTGGTATAAGCAGGAGTGTTATTTGAGGAGATTTTTCTTTAGTTTAAAGGAGGATTTTATATCTCTTGTTCTGAAAGTTCCTCCATGCCCTTTTACACAAATACACAAACACACAGAGAATAGTGATAAGGTAGTTCGATAACCAATTTCAGTGCCTGTACTTCTCTTTCACAGGTTTCATATTTTCATTTGTGTTTGTTCACAGATAGCATTAAATATGTCCTCACTGCTCCCTTTTAGGCCTTACCATAAGATTAATACACTTTATCGTTGACTATACTCTAACATATTAGCTGTGTTGGAGTATAGTAAACTGTTGTTAAAATTTTCTATCAGTTCAGAATAATAAAAATCTGGGAACATTATCATGAAGCTGGAGTAATTGGGTTAGGTTGATTTTCTTTTTCATTCAGTTGACAAGTTGTCATGGTGCCACCCAGTATGCATTTACAGTATGGTATCAGAATTTGTCTACTCTCATATAATTAAGACAATCCTATAGATGCCCAGCACCAGGCAATCATCCATCTTATCTTTCTAAAACATAAATGTGTTCATGCCATTGCTTATAAACCTTAGCTGGCTCCTTACTGTCTATCAAATAAAAGTCAAACTGAGTAGCATGACATTCAAGATCCAAGACTCTCTAAGATCTAGCAACAGGACCACCTCTCCACTTAACTCTTTTTCCTTCTGCCCCTCAGCAGTGAGGAAGAACCATGGGGCTGTAGATAGAATTGCTTTGTGGGGAATGGTGGTCCAGGCACATGTGTGAAACTGGCTTAGTGGTGGAGAGAGAGGGTGGCACATCATGTCAAGAGCCAGGCAGTGTGCGCTGGGACAAGGCAAGAGGAATGTCACCAGGCTGGAGTTGGCTGTGGCATGACCAGGGCTAACTGGCTATAACAAAAGTAGATACTTAGGCCATGGGAAGGGGAAGAGAAAGAAAACGAAAATCAGTGAGGAATCAAGAAAATTTCCAAGAACCACATTCTTGGGCAGGCTTTGCAGAAACTGTGGGCACTAACATTGGGTTCAGATTCCTTGTGTTCAACTCCCTGACCCACTGCTGCAGGCTCTGTGACTACAGTTGGGTTACTTTGCATTTCTATGCTTCCCTTTATTTCCACTGATAAACCTGGAATAATACTTAGCTCATAGGTAGAATTAAACAAATTAACTCAGGTGTCTACACATGGTGAGTCTTCTATAAATCTTACCAATTATTATAATAAACTTTGAACTTTTTTAATATTTATGAAATAAGAAAGCAATATTTGACTGCAGTGACCAACTAGCTGCAGTTCACTGGCATCTTCCCTGACAGGGTCATATCCAGAGTCCCCTGTTCTGGGAAAACTTAGATCATCAGTTGGTCACCCTAGTAGTGGGTATGGGAACTCTACAAACAGAACATAAGGTGTTAACAACATGGCATGGGATGAATCATACAAAATTGCCATTTTTGTAGGTCAAAATCATCAAATAGCAGCAATTTTCTATTGCCTAACCCAATAAAAAATTTAATGTGGCTAGGAGAGGTAATGAGAGGACAGGGCCTTCTATACTCTAAATTCCCTCTACACAGGTTTTGTTTCTCTAGATCAGTGGTTCTCAACCTTCTGGCCCTTTAAATACAGTTCCTCATGTTGCGACCCAACCATAAAATTATTTTTGTTGCTACTTCATAACTGTAATGTTGCTATTGTTATGAATCATAATGTAAATATCTGATATGCAGGATGTTCTTAGGTGACCCCTGTGAAAGGGTCGTTTGACCGCCAAAGGGGTTGCGACCCACAGGTTGAGAACCGCTGCTCTAGATCAAAAGAAAGAAAAAGCAGAAAATATTTCTTGAGCACTTACTAGGAGCCAGGCATCGGACCATCTGCTAAATCAGGAGTTTTTTACTTTACGTTGATTGATCTGCATGGCTGATAAGTCAGGAGAATCAACAACATGAAATGATGAAAATATGAAGCAAGCAAGAACATTAATTGTAAAGCAAAATAAACAAGCCTGAAGGAGAATGCAAACATCTTAAAGAAGAGGATATGAGAACCAGGGTGTGCAGGGACGAGATGGCTCTCTGAGTGAGGTGCACTGACTCTGAAGGAGCTCACTTTCCAGGTCCAGAGACCTAGCCAAGCCTCACATGCAAGAACTAGGCATTGCATCTCATGGTAGGCAATGACTCTCTGGAAGGAGGTCCACATGCTATGGCCTGAACCACAGCAGTGTGATAGTAAAAACAAAACAAAACAAAACAAAACAAAACGAACAAAAAAACACACCAAGTTAAACTTTTCATTTTATAAAAACACTGGAGGGAGAAATAGTCCAAGTTCATTTTGGCTTTTGAAAAAGACCTAGAGAATTTCATGATCCATCTGAAGTATTTTGGCCCCATTTCTACTAAAAAGTTTTAATTTTTTCAATATGTGATTCTCTCTCTAGAGGTTTGGGGAAAACAAGGACATGAAGTTTTCCTTAGTGAATGCCATTCTATGAAGGGATCTGTGAGTGGGCTCTGGAAGGATCTCAACACTGTTTTATTGGGTAGTTTTAAAGGGTGAACTGAACACATTAGAGCAGATATTTTTAACTCTTAAGAAAACTTGAAATGAAGTATAACAAAGAGAAGAAAATAGAAGTCATAGCTTTTAGTTCCAAAGACTCCATGACTGGCTTCTAAACAGAGATTGAGAAGCCATAGCATTTTATAAAGTATTTTATATTTATACTAGTGACCAAGTGCACAACATTCATGCACATTAAAGGGAATTAATTAAAGGAAATATTTTAATATTGCTATTTGCCCTTTCTCTGTAATAGAAGTGTCAGAGATGAAAGAAAATGTGTATGAAAATCTCCCTCCTGTCAGAGTCTGGGGGGTGCTGCAGGACCCAGAGTCAAGTCCCCACTCACCCGCACACACCTTGAAATCACACAAGATCCAGACTTGGCCAACCCCACCCCGTCAAGCCCCGCAGGGTCAGGGGCACAGTTTCAGGTCCACTCTCAAGCCCCACTGGGCAGGAGGCGCAGCCTCAGGTCCCCCATCAAGCCCCAGATCCCCTGGCCTGGTGCTGGGCGGGGGGGTGTGGCTTCAGGTCCCCTGGCTCTGGCACAAGGGTGCAAGGGTATGAGGGCATGATGACCATTTGCATATTAGCTCTTTATTATATAGGACTAGCGGCCTAGTGCACGACATTCGTGCACTTGGGAGGTACCTCGTGGGGAGTGGGCTTAAGCCGGCAGTCAGACATCCCCCAAGGGGTCCTTAGCGCTGCTGCAGAGACGGGAGAGGCTCTCATCACTGCTGCTGCACTCGCTAGCCATGAGCCTGGCTTCTGGCTGAGCAGCACTCCCCTTGTGGGAGCGAATTGACCATCAGGGGGCAGCTCCTGCATATAGTGTCTGCCACCTGGTGGTCAGTGAGCATCATAGCAACCTGTTGTTCCACTGTTTGGTAGATTTGCATATTAGGGTTTTATATAGAATAAATTCATACAGTATTTATAAAGTATTGTATAAAGTTGTTGATATGTATATTAAAAACCAAAATAATTCACAAACAAAAGACTACAAAGATTGAATATAAATCTAATGCTCTACTTCTAGTAAATTTTGCAAAAGAAGTCTGTCAGAGGACTGCCTGATTTATTTTGAGTTTCTGATGACAGGAAAGATGCCTTCCCCCATGGTTCTATTTCGAAGAGTGAGAATGAGACCCCTGGGGTTAAATATGCATGGAATCTAAGCTGAGCAGCACCTGTCTTCAGACCCCAGGGAGGCATCCCAGCCTGTTTCAGAATTACAGTTCATTAAAGCCTATATGCATGGAGTCTGTAACATGCAAGACATATAGAGAAGAGAAATCAAGATGGCGGCACAGGTAAACACTGGAAATTGCTGCCTCACACAACCACTTCAAAAATACAACTAAAAGACAAAACGGACATCATCCAGAACCACAGGCAAGCTGGCTGAGTGGAAATTCTATAACTAGAAGGAAAAAGAAAAGCACACTGAAACTTAGAGGAGGTGCGGAGGTAAAGTGCAAAGGTATGGAGGCGCATATGGAAAGGGCTGGCAACGGAGGACGCGGTTGACTTTTTCAATCAGGAGGGAGTCTCAAGCTCCCAACTGTTCTGAAATCCAGTTCTGGGCGAGTCTCTGGGGACCAAGACTCATACAGGGAGAAACTGGACTGTCTGGAATCGGTCAGAACTCGAGGGCGGCTTTCTCTAAGAGGTGCTTGCAGTGATTACCAGGACACTTAGACCCAGGGCCTCTTAGGGTAGGATTGAGGATCAGCCATAGCTGTTTGCTTTGCCCTGTTGATTCCCTGAGACTCTGCCCCACCCAAGCTGTGCACAGAGGCTTTTGCATATGAAAGGCCTGGCCCTTTGCAATCTAAAATTACCTAACAAACTGCAGCTGGGTCAGAGAGACCCAGAACTTCCAAAAGAAGGCCCAAGGCTCCACAGCAGCTTGCATTGCTTCACAGCTGGGCCTCATCTGGGTACCTCCAAGCCCCAAACAAAGAAGAGGAATCTGCAGATCTCTCCATAGCTCCTGCTGGGTAGCCTCAGGCAGAGGCTAAATTAGCACCTCGTTAGAGATCCAAGAGCCAGTGTACTCAGTGGTCAGAGTGGGACCATCCAGATTACAACTCCTCAGATCCATAAGGGACACACTCAGGGCGCAGACTCAGTGATCACCAAAGCCTCACTGAAGCAAGTCTTGCCCCAGAAGGGTGTCTCCAGCACAGAAGTTCTCCTACTGTAGACACCTCTGATTCTCATAGCCAATTGGCCTGGAGGTCAATTCCTCCCAGTGATACCTACAACAATCAAGGCTTAACTACAACAAGACTGTGCACAAAGCCCACAAAGGGGTGCACCAAGAGTGTCCACCTCAGGTAATTGGCGAGGCTGAGCCACTGGCCCCCATAGGACACCTAGCACAGAAAGTGACTCTATCAACACAGGGAAGCAGCCAAAATGCAGAGACAAAGAAACAGATCACAAATGACAGAAATGGAGGAAAGCAAACTACTGGATATAGAATTCAAAACCACACTTCTAAGGTTTTTCAAGAATTTTCTAGAGACCGCCAATAAATTTAGTGAGACCCTCAAGAAATCTAGTGAGACCCTCGAGGTTATGAAAAAGGACCAACTAGAAATTAAGCATACACTCACTGAAATAAAGAATATTATACAGAGTTCCAACAGCAGACTAGAAGATCGCAAGAATCAAGTAAAATATTTGAAATACGAAGAAGCAAAAAACACCCAACCGGAAAAGCATAAAGAAAAAAGAATCCAAAAATATCAAGATAGTGTATGGAGCCTCTGGGACAACTTCAAGCATACCAACATCCAAATTATGGGGGTGCCAGAAGAAGAGAGAGAGCAAGATATTGAAAACCTTTTTGAAGAAATAATGACAGAAAACTTCCCCTACCTGGTGAAAGAAATAGACTTATAAGTCCAGGAAGCACAGAGAACCCCAAACAAAAGGAATCCAAAGAGGACCACACCAAGACACATCATAATTAAAATGCCAAGAGCAAAATACAAAGAGAGAATCTTAAAAACAGCAAGAGAAAAAAAGTCAGTTACCTACAAGGGAGTACCCATACGACTGTCAGCTGATTTCTTAACAGAAACTATGCAGGCCAGAAGGGAGTGGCAAGAAATATTCAAAGTGATGAATAGCAAGATCCTACAACCAATATTACTTTACCCAGCAAAGTTATCATTCAGAATTGAAGGTCAGATAAAGAGTTTCACAGATAAGAAAAAGCTAAAGGAGTTCATCACCACTGAACCAGTATTATATGAAATGCTGAAAGGTATCCTTTAAGAAGAGGAAGAAGAAGAAAAAGGTAAAGATACAAATTATGAACAATAAATACACACCTATCAACAAGTGAATCTAAATATCAAGTGAATAAAAACTCTGATTAACAGAATAAGCTGGTGAATATAATAGAATCAGGGGCATAGAAAGGGAGTGGACTGACTATTCTCGGGTGGGAAAGGGATGTGGGGGGTGCGGGAAGAGACTGGACAAAAATCGTACACCTATGGATGAGGACCGTGGGGGGGGAGAGGGGTAAGGGCAGAAGGTGGTGGGAACCAGGTGGAGGAGAGCTATGGGGGAAAAAAAGAGGAACAACTGTAATAATCTGAACAGTAAAGATTTAATAAAATAAATAAAAATAAACAAAAGGCAAAAAAAAAGACATGGAGAGAAGGGAATGAATACCTGCTTTGGAGGGGTTGACAGATTTGTGACTAAAATACAAGTAGTGGTTGACAAGAATGAGTATTATTGTGGTTACTAATATATTTCATTATATTACCTAGTCATGATTCATGACTTACAATTAAGTCTTTTATCCATTTTGAATTTATTCTTGCGTATGGTGTAAGTTGTAGCCTAGTTTCATTTTCTTGCATGTACTTGTCCAATTTTCTCAACACCATTTTTTTCTTTCTATTTTTTAATTCTAAAAATGTGCTGCTTTTTAAAAAATAATTCTTTAGGGGACTGTAAAACTGGTGGTTGAATAGCAGACATGTCCTGTGACTTGTCCCAGAGCAACTAGAAGGCACAACTAAATCGAATAACACCCACCTGGAATTGGTGAAGTAGACACAGCTGGTGAGACAATCCATAGCCAGAAGGGGCAGAAGATGCCTGGAGAATGGTAGGATCAGGAACCTAGGCTGGAAAGAGATATGCAACCACTGGGCCAAGAGGGTCAGGAGGAAGCTGCACTGCACCAAAGCCACATCCCTTGGGGACAGATGAAACAACCAACTGTGGAAAGGAAGTACACAGGATGCTGGAGGCTGGGGAATCTAGATCTAAGTCCACAGCCATGAAACGCTGTGCCCCAAAAGGTGACCTAAAGAGCTAACTGAGACAACCGGTGCCAGGGGCAGAGAATATCACAGTTGTGTGATTGTTTTGCCTCTGTTTTGTCTTTGCATTTATTCACTAAACCCAGTTCATAGGACCTTTCAATTACAAACACTCAACTGAGGCTGCAGTGCAGGTGGACATGAGGATTTGTGGAGACTGGGAAGAGGGTGTGGAGGGGAGCAGGACAGGAAGAGGTGATGAGGAATCCAGCACTGAGATATTTGTGACCCTCTGGACCCAAGCAGCCATTTTTCTCCTGGAGAGCCAGCCCCTCCCAACAGTCTCAAAACAGCTAATACATCCATGACCAGCCTATATCTCAAGCTTTTCAAAGGAACCAAGACTCTGAATAGCCCCAAATTGCCCTCAGGAACTGGGTTAAAAAGGGGCCATTCAGTGCCAGAAAGCAATACAGCACCACCCTCACCTAAAGCCCTGTCAGAAACAGAAGCTTTGAGTGATTAAGATTGACAGCAGGCAGACAGGCAAAGCAGGAGGATAGGTCCTGCCTGTTTGCAACCAAGGCTGTGGAGACAGACATAGAGGAGCAGTAGATCGCTTGGAACTTCAACATGGTGCTGACTATGTAACAGGAAACTGAGAAGAGACTGACAGAAGAGTGGAGTATTAAACCAAACCCCACGGGGCATTAAAACTTGACTGAAGCAAATGACATTTCACTTTTTTTTTTCCTTTATTGAATAAGATATTACAAATGTGTCTTTATCCCCCAATGTCCCCTCTCCCCCACTTTTTTATATTTTATCTTTTATTTCAAAAATTTTTCCCTTTTTTGTTTTTTTATCTTTTGATTTTTTATATTATTTTTCTTCATTCTATTTTTATTGTTATTTAACTTTATCTTATTTTTTCCTTTTCCACCCTTTTCTTCCTCACTTCTCCCTTTTTCATCCTGTTTTATCTTCTCCTGTCCCCACTTTAGTTTTTCTCTTTCTTTTTACCCCTTGTAAAAAAATTGAACTTCTTTATCTGTTTTATTGATCTGTTCTTAATATTGTAGTCTCTGTTGGCTTACTCATATCTAATTTCCTCTCCCTTGCTCCAAGTCTTTTCTCTTTTTTAGCTAGTCAATTTTTAATGCTTTTGTTTTTCCTCTCCTCTCTTGCTCTCTTCCTCTCCTAACTGTTTAAATAGTTTCACTCACTAAACTCAAGCCTATCTGCTCTCTTCTCTATTATCCTTCTCCAAAAATAAATGAATAAATATATACATTTTTAAAAAGTTTTTTGTTTTATATTCTTATTTTTTCTTTCTTCTTATCCACTCATTCTCTTTCTACCTTCTCTATACTGAACTGTGGTCCCTACCCTATTCATTAAATTCCTTAACCTCACTTTCTGTATATAAGCTTTGCCTCTACAGATTCTGTACTGCCCTTTTTCTGGGTATTTGTTATTTGCATCTTTTTTTTTTTGGCTTATTTGTTTGTTTTGTGGTGTTTTCTCCCCATATATTTTTTCTTCTTTTTCTTTTCTCTCTTACCTTTTTTCCTTTCCTCGATATCATCATTGCTCTCTTTTTCTCTCTCCTAATTCTTTCTCTGGTTGACACTTTTATTGGGCTTATCAGTGTCATGAGTACATTTGTGTTTTGTTCCCTTTGTGTTGTGTCTTGTTGAGTTGTATATCATACTGTTCTGTCAGCATGGTAGAGAGAGAGCCACATAATCAAACACCATGAGAGGAGACTCCATCCATGAATGGGACAATAACACTCAAGACCAAACTACACCAAGAGAATCCAAATATCCCAAATAGGGGGCATCCCTAGAATACCCAGACCAGAATCTGACAGATGGCATGACTGGGTCCCACAAAACATCTACTATATAAGCCAAACTCAAAAAATTTGGGTGGCATAGCAGTTTGATCTAATACTTAAAAACAATCATAAAGGAACAGCAAAAATGAGGAGACAAAGAAACAACCCACATTCGAAAGAAAAGGAGGACTCACCAGAAAGGAAATAAATAAAATGGAGGCGAGCAATCTGTCAAAGAAAGAATTCAGAGCAATGGTCATAAGGATGCTGAAAAGGATGGAAGACAAATTTAACAACATGTGTAAGAATCAAGAGGAAATGAAAAATGATATGGCTGCAATAAAGAACACAATGGAAAGTTTCAACAGTCTAGAAAAAGCTGAGGACCATATCAGGGAGTTAGAAGACAAGGTAGGAAAAACTTCCAAGCAGAGCAGCAACTGGAAAAAAAAAAAAAAACACACCACAACTTAAAAAGCAGGGGGTGAGCTTAAGGGAGCTTTGGGACAACACAAAACAAAACCACATCCACACAATAGGGGTGTCAGAAGGAGTGGAAGCTGAGCAAGGAATAGAAAATCTGTTTGAAGAAATAATGACAGAAAAATTCCCTGATTTTGGCAAGAAAAATCACACAAGTCTAAGGAGCATACAGAGTCCCAAACAAGATGAACCCAAAAAGACTGACACAAAGATGCATCATAATTAAATTGGCAAACATCAATGACAATGTAAGAATCTTAAAGGCTTCCAGAGGGAGACCAAAAATTACCTAAAAGATTTATCATTAGACTATCAATGGATTTTCCAACAGAAATACATCAGGCCAGAAAGGAATGGAATGAAATACAAAGTGATGCAAAGCAAGGGACTGAATCCAAGAATACTATACCCAGCAAGGCTATCATTCAAAATTGAAGGTGAAATAAGGAGCTTCATAGACAAAAAAAGGCTAAGGGAGTTTATTACCACCAAGCTACCAGTACAAGAAATGCTAAAGGGACTCCTGTAAAAACAAGAAATAGAAAGGGAAGAAAGAACATAGGCATAAAGAATAAATATGATAACAAACAAGTACGTATCAATAATAACCTTAAGTGTAAATAGATTCAATGCTCCAATCAAAACACCAAGGGGAGCTGAATGGATAAGAAAATATGACCCATATAATTTGCTGTCTACAAGAGACCCACCTCAGAACAAAGGACTCCCACAGACTGATAGTGAAGGGATGGAAAAAATTTCAGACAAAAGGAAATAAAAACAAAGCTGGGGTAACGATACTTATTTCTGACAAAATAGATCTTAAAGTGAAGGCCATAATAAGAGATAAGGAGGGCCACTCATAATACTAAAGGGAGCAATTCAATAAGAGAATATAATCATATATGCACCCAATACAGGAGCACCCAAATACATAAAAAGACTTCTGGAAAACATCAAGGAAGATATCGACAGCAACAAATCATAGTGGGGGACTTTAATAACCTATTGTCACCACTGGATAAATCCTCTAAACAAAAAATCAGCAAAGAAACAGCAATCCTAAATGACTCACTAGATCAGATGGAATTAACATCTTCAGAATTTTCACCACAAAGATTCAGAATATACATTCTTCTCACATGCGCATGGGACATTTCCAAAAATAGACCGCATATTGGGACACAAGCAGTCTCTTCAAATTCGAGAAAATAGAAACCATATCAAGCATCTTCTCAGATCACAATGACATAAAATTAGAAATCAACTACAATAAAAACAATGAAAAAAATCAATGAATAAAACCAAGTGGTATTTATTCCATGGGTGCAAGGCTGGCACAATATCCACAAATCAATAAATGTGATACATCACATAAACCAATTAAGAAACAAAAATAACAGAATCATATCAATTGATGCAGAAAAATATTTGACAAATTCCAACACCTTTTCTTGATAACGCTTACAAAGTGGGAATAGAGGGATCATACCTCAACATAGTAAAAACCTTACATGATAAACCTACAACCAACATCATACTCAATGGGCAAAAGCTAAAACCATTTTCCCTAAGAACAGGAACAAGACAGGGATGCCCACTTTCACCACTCTTGTTCAACATAGTACTAGAAGTGCTAGCCATAGTGATCAGACAAGAACAAGAAATAAAAGGCATCAAAATTGGAAAAGAAGAAGTAAAATTTTCATTATTTGCAGATAGCATGTATTGTACATAGTAAATCCTAAAGATTCCATCAAAAATCTACTAGAATTAATAAATAATTTGGCAATGTAGCCAGATATAAAATCAACACCCAGAAATCTATGTCTTTTTATGCACCAATAATGAACTCACAGAAAGAGAAACTTAAAAAAAATCCCATTTACCATTGAAGCAAAAAATCAAGATACCTAGGAATAAACTTAACTAAGGAGATAAAAGACCTGTATTCAGAAAACTACAGGACATTTAAGAAAGAGATAGAGGAAGACATAAACAAATGGAAGAATATAATGTGTTTATAGATTGGTAGAATCAACATCATTAAAATGTCTATACTACCCAAAGCAATCTATAGATTCAATGCAATCCCCATTAAATTACCAACAGCATATTTCACAGACCTAGAACAAACTCTCCAAAAATTCATCTGGAATAAAAAAAAAAAAAAAAAAAAAAAAAAAAAAAAAAAAACAACAACAACAACAACAACAACAAATAGCCACAGCAATCCTGAGACAGTAGAACAAAGTTGGAGGGATCATAATACCAGATATCAAGCTTTATTACAAAGCCACTCTTCTCTAAAACTGCCTGATACTGGCATAAGAAAAGACATATAGACCAATGGAACAGAACAGAAAACAGATATTGACCCAAACCATTTAGAGTTCTTTTTCCTTATTAAGTTTTTGTTTGGACGATCTACCCAGCAAAGTCAGTGTGGTGTTAAAGTCCCCTACTATGTATTGTTGTGGATCTCTCCATTGAATTCATCTAGAAGTTTTTTTGTTTGTTTTGAGTGGGGGTTTTTTGCATTTCTATTTTTTTAATGTTCTTTATTGATTAAGGTATTATATATGTATCCTTATCCCCCCATTACCCCTCCCCCGCTCATTCCCTCATCGCCCTGCTGTCTGTGTCCATTGGTTAGACTTATATGCATGCATACACAAGCCTTTTGGTTGATCTCTCCTGCTTACCCCCACCCTCCCCTACCTGACCTCTGAGGTTTGATGGTCTGATTGATGCTTCTCTGTCTCTGGATCTGTTTTTGTTGTTCATTATATTCCACAAATGAGTGAGATCATGTGATATTTATCTTTCTCTGACTGACTTATTTCACTCAGCATAATGCTCTCCAGGTCCATCCATACTGTTGCAAATGATAGGAGTTCCTTCCTTTTTACAGCAGCATAGTATTCCATTGTGTAGATGTGCCACCGTTTTCTAATCCATTCATCTGCTGATGGGCACTTAGGGTGTTTCCAAATCTTAGCTATTGTAAATTGTGCTGCTATGAACATAGGGGTGCATATATCCTTTCTGATTGATGTTTCTAGTTTCTTTGGCTATATTCCTAGAAGTGGGATTACTGGGTCAAATGGGAGTTCCATTTGTAGTTTTTTGAGGAAACTCCATACTGTCTTCTATAGTGGCTGCACCAGTCTGCATTCCCACCAGCAGTGCAGGAGGGTTCCTTTTTCTCCACATCCTCTCCAGCACTTGTCGTTTGTTGATTTGTTGATGATAGCCATTCTGACAGGTGTGAGATGGTACCTCATGGTCATTTTGGTTTGCATCTCTCAGATGATTAGTGACTTTAAACATGTTTTCATATGTCCTCTAGAAGTCTTTAAAATATATTTCAGTTTTCCTATATTGGGTGAATACATATTTACCAGGGTTATATCCTATTGTTGGTTCAATCCCTTTAGCATTATGTATTGACCTTTGTTGTCTCTTGTGATGACCTTCATTTTGAAGTCTATTTTGTTGGATATGAGTATTACTACTCCAGCTTTTTTTTCTTTTCCGTTTGCATGAAACATTTTTTTCCATCCCCACACACTTTCATCCTGTGTGTGTCTTTTGGTCTGAAGTGGGTCTCTTATAGACAGCATATAGTTTTGCCATGTATCCATTCAGATATCTTATACCATTTTATTGGAGCATTTAATCCATATACATTTATGGTTGTTATTGATAGGTACTTATTTATTGCCATTTTAATTCTGTATGCCTAGGTTTCTCTTTCTGTTTCTTCTCCTCATTACAGCAGTCCCTTTAGCATTTCTGTAATGCTGGCTTGGTGATGATGTATTCTTTTACCCTTTTTTTTTTTTTTTTTTTTTTTTTTTTTTTTTGTCTGGGATGCTCTTTATTTGACCATCTACTTTGAATGATAGCCTTGCTGGATATAGTAATCTTGGTTTCAGATCCTTGATTTCCATTACCTTGAATATTTCATGCCATTCCCTTCTGGCCCGTAGGGTTTCTCATGATAAATCAGATGTCAACCTTATGGGAACTCCTTTGTAGGTAACAGTTTGGTTTTCTTTTGCTGCCTTTAAGATTCTCTCTTTGTCTTAAAATTTTGGCATTTTAATTATGATGTGTCTGCTTATAGGCCTGTTTGGATTCTTCTTGTTTGGGGTTCGCTGTGCCTCCTGAACTTGTGTGACTTCTTACTTTACCAAGTTAGGGAGGTTTTCTGCCATTATTTCTCCAAACACATTGTCCCCCTTTCTCCCTTTCTACCTCTTCTGGCACCCTTGCTATTCTAATATTGTTAGGTTTAATGTTGTCCCACAGCTCCCTTAAGCTGTCCTCCTGTTTTTTAATTGTTTTTCTTTTTCTTTTTAGTTCTCTGATAGAGTGATTTATTTCAAAACTGTTTCTAAATCACTGATTTGATCCTCAGCTTGCCCTAATCTGCTGTGTATTCCTTCCAGTGTATTCTTTATTTGTGCTATGTCATTATTTTTGTTTTTATAGTTACTATAGCTTTTTTCATTCTGTTGAGCATCTTTACCATCATTACTCTGAACTCTGTTTCAATAAATTTCTTATCTCTATTTCATTTATCTCTTCTTCTGGAGAATTCTTGTGTTCTTTCATTTAGGTGTTGTTTCTTTGTCTCCTAATTTTGGCTGCCTGTTTGGGTTTGTGACTATGTATTAGGTATATATGCCACACCTCTCAATCTCTAGTGCAGGATAGTGTTAAATGCTGTTTCTGACTAATTAAACTAATTAAGGCAAAGACTCAAAGCCTCCAGAGACCACCTCTGCTTACATACTGATAGTATTTTGATTTGAATTGCCCTCAGGCAATTGTCCTGGTCAGAGTTTTTTTCCAACACAGTGAGGCAATTGCTTCTACCTGGAGGCTAATTGTTATTTTTAGTCTCTTAAGTGGTCTCAGGAACTGCACACCATGGGGCAAGGTGTTTTCTAATAGTGTGGGTCAACTGTCTTCCCCCCAAACAAGGACACCTGCATAGCAAATGTCTATGTGAGAAAGATGTCCTTCGCTGTGTGAGGGAATGACTCAGCATAGGAAACTGAGGTGTCTGCCTGTGAGCTCTAACCCCAGGGTCCCTGATCTTGGCTCCTGCTCTCACAGCTCCAGTCCACTCTGCCTTCTCTTTGCAGGAGCACAAGGTGGATGGCTCCACAGGCATTTTGTGCATTGGCCCTTTAAAAGGGTACCTAAATTTCCTGCTGTATCTCCCTGATAGACCACAACCCTGCTGCTTTTCACAGCCAGATGTTATGTGGGTACCCTTCTCAGTTCTTGTGCTCTCTCCTGGGGGGTCCAGCTTGGGGATTATACCCCAAAGTTTTCAGTGGCAACTCCCCACAACTGAGATATCACTCCAGAACTTCTGTTGCTGTCTGTTGGCACCTGTCCAGCCCTTTTTTGCCTCTGCCCCTCCTACCAGTCTCTATGTGGTCTCCACTTTTGTTCCTTGGTTATCAGGGTTCTCTCCTGCAAGTCTTCCATTGATTATTCAGGAAGTTTTTCTGTATCTTAGTTGTAATTCCAGTTTGTTCCTGGGAGCATATCCATGCAGCATGTACTTATTCTGCTGCCATTTTTTAATCTCTACCAGTTATTTTTCTAAACAAACCTTGAAAGAAACCAATTCTTTAAACTATGTGCATATATAATGACTTATTAAAGAGTCTGTCTTACACCATGTATGCTCTTGACTCCTTTGTCAAATATGAATTGAATGTAGTGGCTTGGGTCAATTTCTGAGTTCTCTGCTCTATTTGATTGATCTATATGCTTGTTCTTATTCCAGAACCAGGCTCTTTTTATTACAATGGCTTTGCAGTATAATTGGTATCGTGATCCTTCTACTTTGTTCTTTCTTTTAAAAAAAATAAATAAATAAATAAATAAATAAATAAATATTTTTTAGAGAGAGAACCAAGATGGCGGCATAGGTTAACGCCAGAGATTGCTGCCTCGAACAACCAATTCAAATTACACCTAAAAGACAGAACGGACACCATCCAGAACCACAGGAGGGCTGGCTGAGTGGAAATTCTACAACTAGGAGGAAAGAGAATATCATAACCAGACTCAGAGGAGGCACAGTGCTGAAGTCAAATTCTGAGGTGCGGAGTGCGCGGAGCGGGCTGGCGGCGCGGAGGGCACGGTTGTTGTTTACAATCGGGAGGGAGCTTCAGGCTCTGAGCTCCAGAGCCGGGCGAGTCCCTAGGGACCCAGACTCAAACGGGAGAAATGGGACTGTCTGGCTTCGGTTGGAACACGAAGGCAGCCTTCTCTCCGAGGTTTGCAGCGATTGCTGGGACTCGGTGAGGCAGAGCACCTAGGGACGGAACTGAGAGCAGCCATAACTGCTCTCTCTGCCTGCCCTGTTTGATCCCGTGCGACCCGCCCCGCCCAAGCCCAGCGCAGAGCCATTTGCTGATAGCCTCAGGCAAACGTTAGATTACCACCGCCCTAGAGATCCAGCACAGAAGCTCTCCCACTGCAGACACAGCAGACTCTCATAGCCAGTTAGCCTGGAGGTCAAATCACCCCAGGTATTCCCGACATCAATCAAGGCTTAACTACAACAAGACTTCGCACAAATACCACTAGGGGGTGCACCAAGAAAAGATAAAAAAAAATGCGGAGACAAAGAAACAGGACGGAAATGTCAGAAATGGAAGATATAGAGCTCAAAACCACACTTTTAAGGTCTCTCAAGAACTGTCTAGAAGCTGCCAATAAACTTAGTAAGGCCTTCGAAAAGACTGGTGAGACCGCCCATAAATGTAGTGAGATCCTCAAGAAATCTAATGAGACCCTCGATGTTGTGATAAAGAACCAACTAGAAATTAAGCATACACTGACTGAAATAAAGAATATTATACAGACACCCAACAGCAGACCAGAGGAGCACAAGAATCAAGTCAAAGATTCGAGATGCGAAGAAGCAAAAAACACCCAACTGGAAAAGCAAAATGAAAAAAAGAATCCAAAAATATGAAGATAGTGTAAGGAGCCTCTGGGACAGCTTTAAGTGTACCAACATCAGAATTATAGGGGTGCCAGAAGATGACAGAGAGCAAGATATTGAAAACATATTTGAAGAAATAATGACAGAAAACTTCCCCCACCTGGTGAAAGAAATAGACTTTCAGGTCCAGGAAGCGCAGAGAACCCCAAACAAAAGGAATCCAAAGAGGACCACACCAAGACACATCATAATTAAAATGCCAAGAGCAAAAGACAAAGAGAGAATCTTAAAAGCAGCAAGAGAAAGAAACTTGGTTACCTACAAGGGAATACCCATACGACTGTCAGCTGATTTCTCAACAGAAACTTTGTAGGCCAGAAGGGAATGGCAAGAAATATTCAAAGTGATGAATACCAAGAACCTACAACCAAGATTACTTTATCCAGCAAAGCTATCATTCAGAACTGAAGGTCAGATAAAGAGCTTCACAGATAAGGAAAAGCTAAAGGAGTTCATCACCACCAAACCAATATTATATGAAATGCTGAAAGGTTTCCTTTAAGAAGAGGAAGAAGAAAAAGGTAAAGATACAAATTATGAACAACAAGTATGCATCTATCAACAAGTGAATCTAAGAATCAAGTGAATAAATAATCTGGTGATCATAATAGAATCAGGGACATAGAAAGGGAATGGACTGACTATTCTTGGGGGGAAAGGGGTGTGGGAGATGCGGGAAGAGACTGGACAAAAATCGTGCACCTATGGATGAGGACAGTGGGTGGGGAGTGAGGGCGGAGGGTGGGGCGGGAACTGGGAGGAGGGGAGTTATGGGGGGAAAAAAGAGGAACAAATGTAATAATCTGAACAATAAAGATTTAATTTAAAAAAAATAAAATATATATAATTGACTTTTTACAGAGAGGAAGGGAGTGGGAGAGAAAGTCAGAAACATTGATGAGAGAGAAACATCTATCAGCTGCCTCCTGCACACCCCCCACTGGGGATGTGCCTGCAGCCAAGGCACATGCCCTTGACCGGAATTGAACCTGGGACCCTTCAGTCTGCAGGCCGATGCTCTATCCACTGAGCCAAACCGGTTAGGGCAACTTTGTTCTTTCTTAAGATTGCTGGGGTTGTTTGGGTATTTTTTGTTGTTTCATATAAATTTTTGGAATATTTGTTCTATATCTGTGATAAGACTTAACGGTAAACTGTGAAACCATAAAAATCCTAGAAGAAACAATTGGCAGAAAAAATTCAGACATCTCTCATAGCAATATGTTTGCCAATAAAATACATCGCCTAAGGCAAAGGAGAAAATATACAAATGGGACTACATCAAAATAAAAAGCTCCTGTACAGCAAAAGAAACCATCAACAAAATTAAAAGGGATTCCACTGTATGGGAATACACATTTGCCAATGATACGTCTGATAAGGGGAAATTTTCCAAAATACATAAAGAACTCATACAACTTATCAAAGGGAAGACAAACAATCCAATTTTAAAAAAGGGCAAAGGGCCAAAACCGGTTTGGCTCAGTGGATAGAGCGTCGGCCTGCGGACTGAAAGGTCCCGGGTTCGATTCCGGTCAAGGGCATGTACCTGGGTTGCGGGCACATCCCCAGTAGGAGATGTGCAGGAGGCAGCTGATCGATGTTTCTCTCTCATCGATGTTTCTAGCTCTCTGTCCCTCTCCCTTCCTCTCTGTAAAAAATCAATAAAAAAATATATTAAAAAAAAGGGGGGCAAAGGACCAGAGGAAGAGGGAGAAGATGGAGGCTGAAAAGGCAGACATTTTTTGCACCTCCTCCCAGGGACAGACTGGAAATAAAATTAAATTGGAGAATATTCACCTGGAATTGCCAACTGATGTCCAACTGAGGACGAGACTTATATCAGGAAAGAACAGAAAACACATGGATATTGGTAGGAACGGTGTGGTCAGGTTGCAAGAGGGGCTGACCAAGCTTCCATGGGCAGCAGTCTGAGAGTGAAAAGGGATCTCTCAGCTACAGGAGTGTTATTTCCTTAAGAAGATTGAGGCCCAGAGCCCATGCTGGGCTTTACACTCTAGAGCAACAGAACTGAGAATAGCGGCCCATGCAATATCCATCCATGAAAAATTGCAGGGCCTCTGTCTGGTGGGGAGACCAGAGTTGAGAGACAAGAGCTGGTCAGAGATAAAACCTCAGCTTTCATTTCTTTTAACTCCAGAGCACAGGATTTTCATTTGTAGCTATTCACCCAAAGCTTTAGTGGAGGTAGGGGCTGCAGACTTGAGGTGCCTAAGGAGAGACTAGAATGGGAAGCATTGGGGGGAGATGTGGAAAAGCAGCAGCTAGAAGACCTGCATTAGGTTGTAACCCTCCCTCCCCCAAACTGAAATGGCTATTTTTCCTGAGAGGCACTGGCCCCTCTGGGGAGCCACAAGAAAGAAAATAAACAAAACTTGCCCTAGGTTTTTTTTGAGCATGATCCAGAGGGAGTTCTCAGGAGGCACTAAATTAAACTCAGATGAGATGCACACCACTTCCCTTTTATGTTATTTCCTTTTTATTCTTTCTTTTGCTCTTTATCATCTTTAAATCTTCTTGCTTTATTGATTGGTTATAATTTTAGTTTCTATATATTCTCTTTCATGTATATAATTTTTCCTTTCCCTTTTAATACTCTATATTTTTCCGGCTTTCTCATCTTTTTTCCTTTTCTTATTTTTGGTCTATCTGCTTTACCCTCTATTTTCCTTTTTAAATATTTTTCTTTCTTTTTGCTTTTATCCTCCTTCCCTTCCCCTATTCTTTATTGTTATTTACTTTATTTCATTTCTGCCCTTTCATATTCACTTTTCTTATCCCTTTATTTCTCCTCATAATTTTTCTTGTTTCATTTCTTCTATCATTCTTGCTCTCTTTTCTCTTTCCTAATTCTCTCTTCTTTTGTGGTTGCTTTTTTTTTTTTGGTTATTATAGGGTCTTGTGTGTGTTTTTATTTTGTTTCTTTTGTTCCTTGTTTTGTTTTGTTGTGTTCTGTTCTGTTCTGTCAGCATCTCTACAACAGCTCACATGATGTGGTCTGGGTGAGCCTTACAGTCACCCAGCCTGAGAGGAGAGTCCATTCATGAATGGGACAAAAACATTCAAGACCAAAATACAACAGGAGAACCCAAATAACTCACATAAGGGACATTCCTAGAGCATCCAGCTCAGGAGATCTAAGAGACTGTACCACTGGGTTCCACAAAATACTTAATACATAAAGCCACCCCCAAAAAACTGGGAGGCATAAAAGTTTGATTTAATACATATAAACAAATACAAAAGGGACAGGAAAAACAAGGAGGCAAAGAAACAACTCCCAAATGAAAGAAAAGTAGGAATTACCAGGAAAGGAACTAAATGAAATGGAGTTAGCAACTTGCAGATAAAGAATTCAAAGAAATGGTTATAAGGATGCTCAAGGAACTTACTGAAAATTACATAGAACTTAGTGGGAAATATAACAGCATGAAATAAGGAAATAAAAATCATGAACAATAACTAGTTGGAAATAAAGAATATCAAATCAGATCAAGAATACACTGGAAGAAATTAAAAGTAGATTGGATGAAGCAGAGGATCAAATCAGTGATTTGGAAGACAAGGTAGAAAAAATATCCAATTAAAGCAGCAATAAATAAAAAAGAATTAAAAAGGATGAGAAAAATTTAAGGGAACTTTGGGACAACATGAAATGTAAAATTATCACATCATAAGGGAACTAGCAGGAGAAGAATGTGAACAAGAACTAGAGAATGTGTATTAAAAAATAATGAAAGAAAACTTCCTTAACCTGGTGAAGGAAAAAGTCACACAAATTGAGGAAGCACAGAGTCCCAATAAAGATGAATCCAAAGAGACAAACACTAAGACACATAATAATTAAAATGACAAATGTTAAAGACAAAGAGAGCTCCCATTAGACTGTCAACTGATTTCTCAACAGAAACACTATAAGCCAGGGGGGATTGGCAAGAAGTATTCAAATTAAATAAAAGCAAGGACCTGAAACCAAGAGTACTCTATCCAGCAAGGTTATCATTTGAAATTGAAACTGAAGTAAAGAGACAAAACAAAAACAAAAAAACCTAAACTGTACATTATCACCAAAAAAGCATTGCAAAAAATGTTAAAGAAAATCCTTTAAGCCCTAGCCAGTTTGGCTCAGTTGATAGACCATCGGCCGGCAGACTGAAGAGCCCTGATTTGATTCTCAGTTGCAGTCTCAATCCCCAGTTCTGGTCAGGGTGCCTGTGTGAGCCAATCAATCCATTTGTCTCTCTCACATCAATGTTTCTCTCTCTGTGTCTCTCCCTCTCCCTTCCACTCTCTCTAGAATTCAATGAAAAAATATCCTCAGATGAGGATTAACAACAACAAAAGAAAGAAACTGCTTTAAGAAGGGGAAGAGAAGTACATAGGTATAAAGAAGAAAATGACAATAAGTACCTATCAATAATAACCTTAATTGTAAATGGATTAAATGCTCCAATCAAGAGACATAGAGTAGGTGAATGGATAAGAAAACATGACTCATACATATGCTATCTGTAATAGACCCACCTCAACACAAAAGATTCACACAGAATGAAAGTGAATGGATGCAAACAAAAAAAGCAATACTAATATTTGGCAAAATAGACTTCAAAATAAAGGTCATAAAAGAAGAAGGTCATTACATAATACTAAAGGGATAGATCCAACAAGAAGTGATAACTCTTGTAAACACATATGCACCCAATGTAAGAGCACATATATAACCTAAATACACAAATGTAACAACAAAAACAAAAAACTCTTGGTGGATTTTAAGGGAGAAATTGACAGCAATACAGTCATAGTAGAGGAGTTTAACAACTCAGTGACATCACTGGATAGATCTTTCAGACGAAAAAGTCAACAAGCAAACAATGACCTTAAATGACACACTGGATCAGAAGGATTTAGTTGACATTTACAGAACATTTTATCACAAAACCGTTGAATACACATTCTTCTCAAGTGCACAGAACATTCTTAAAGATAGACCACATGTTAGGATACAAAATAAGTCTTAACAAATTCAAGAAATTTGAAATCATATCAAGCATCTTGGATCACAATGGCATGAAACTAGAAATTAACTACAATAAAAACTCAAAATATTCAAACACATGGATGTTCAGTAGCATGTTATTAAACAATGAACAGAGTATCAGTAAGATTAAGGCAGTGATGAAAAACTTTCTGGAAAGAAACAGAAATGAACACACAACAACCCAAAATCTATGGGACACAGAAAAAGCACTCCTGAGAGGGAAGTTTATAGCATTACAGGCCTACCTCAAGAAACAATAAAAAGTTCAAACCCTACAACTAAAAGAATTAGAAAGAGAACCAGAAAAGTCCAGAGTCAGTAGAAGGAAAGAAATCATAAAGATCAGAGTGTAAATAAATGACATAAAAACTAAAAAACAAAAGGCAAAAAACAAAACAAATGATCAATGAAACTAATATATTGTAATGAACTAGTTATTAACAGGAAAGGAGCAAAAGGAAGGCCAGACATTATGGGCATGTTTCCTGCAAAACACTGGGGGAAGGAACGACATAGGAAAGATAGATGCATGCCCAGTGAACTTGGGATGACATAGGGAATATACTTGACTGTCAGTCAAACCTGGGAGCAGAGGTCATAGGCCAGAATGTGTGTGACCACTTCAAGTGTGCAAAGATTTGGGATCCTTAAATCCCTGAACAAAATTTACTCTTTCAGTTCCTCTTGTCATGCTTGGCTCATGGCTCATGCTTGGCTTCCTTGTATTTGCTCATATGGCGCATGGTCATACGTACAGCACACACAATGGACAGACTGCAGTTAGCCTGATGCTGAATTGGACCTGGTTCCAATATGGAAAGGAAACTCTGAACATAGGTTGTTATTTTAGCTCTACTGAAATCCCAGTTACACTTTTATGACTGGATTAAGGGGAATGGGACTTTGGGTATGCAGGAGTGTCATCCAATGGAAATAAAGCTTTCTACTATATTGCATCCTCCTGTGCAAGTCCAGGAAAATTTCTTCTCTGGGGATATCATAAAGACTCCATACTGACTAGCAATGGGTGAAGGCAAGGAATATTTTTCTCCAATAACAGAACCAAGATCTGGTTCTTTGAAGAGACAAACAACATTGATGAACATTTAGCCAAACTCATCAAGAAACAAAGGAAAAGGAACCAAATAAATAAAATCAAAATGAAAGAGGTGAAATAACAACTGACATTACAGAAATACAAAGGGTTGCAGGAAAATGCTATGAACAACTATATGCCAACAAATTGGACAACCTGAGTGAAATGGACAAATTCTTATAACATTCAATATTCTAAAGCTCAATCAGGAAGAATAAAAAAAAACATGAATAGGCTGATAACAACTGATGAAACTGAAGCAGTAATTAAAAAAAACAAAACAAACAAACAAAAAAAAACAAGCAAAAAAAAAAAAAAAACTACCAGTAAAGAAAAGTCGTGGATTGGAAGGCTTCAAAAGGGAGTTTAACCAAACATTCAAAGAACTAGTACCTATCCTTTCAAACTATTTCAAAAAATTCAAGAGGAAGGAAGACTTCCAAGTTATTTTTACAAGGCTGGTATTATCCTAAAACCTGGTAAAGATGCTACAAAGAAAGAAAAGTATAGGCCAATATCCCTGATGAACATAGGTGCTAAAATACTCAACAATTATTAGCAAATCAGATCCAGCAATACATTAAAAATATCATACACTATGACTAAGTGGCATTTATTTGGGGGATTCAAGGCTGGTACAAAATTCATAAATCAATAAATGTGATACATCACATAAACAAAATCACATGATCATATCACTAGATGCAGAAAAGGCATTAGACAAAATCTAGCACCCATTTATGATAAAGACTCTCAGCAAAATTGGAATACAGGGGTCATACCTCAACATAATAAAGACCATATGTGACAAACCTATACCCAACATTATACCCAGTGGGCAAAAACTAAAAGTATTTCCCTTAAGATCAGGAACAAGACAGGGATGTCCACTTTCCCCACTCTTATTCAACATAATACTAGAAGTTCTAGCCACTGTTATCAGACAAGAGGAAGAAATAAAAGGTATCTAAATTAGAAAGAAATAAATAAAGCTGTCATTATTCACAGGCAACATGATATGGTACATAGAACACCCTAAAGATTCTACCAAAAACCTGCTAGATTTAATAAATGAATTCAGCAAAGTAGCAGAATACAAAATTAACATCCAGAAATAGATGTCATACTTATGTACCAATAATGAACTCTCAGAAAGAGAACCTAAAAAAAAATCTCATTTACCATTGCAAATTAAGATACCTAGGAATAAACTTAACCAAGGAGGTAAAAGACCTGTACTAGGAAAAAAATTGAAAACATAAATAGAAGAAGATAAAAATAAGTGGAAGCACATACCATATTCATGATTAGAAGAATTAACATCATTAAAATGTCCACACTACCCAAAGCAATCTACATATTCAATTCCATCCCTATTAAAATACCAATGGAATATTTCACAAATCTAGAACAAATATTCCAAAAATGTATATGGAATCAAAAAAGACCCTGAATAGCCTCAGCAATCTTGAGAAAAAAATAACATAATTGGAGGGATCACTATACTGGATATCAAACTATTCTACAAAGCCACTGTAATCAAAACAACCTGGCACTGGTACAGGAAAAGGTACATACTAGTAGACCAATGGAACAGAAGAGAGACCCCAGAAATTGATCCACACCATTATGGTCATTTAATATTTGACAAAGGAGGCAAGAGCACACAATAGAGTAAATACAGTCTCTTCAATGGGTGGTGTTGGGAAAAGTAGACAGGTACCTGTAAAAAAGATAAGAACTTAGTCCATCAAATTACACCATACACAAAAATAAAATAAAAATGGATAAAAGACTTAAAAAATGTAAGTCAAGAAATTATAAAAATACTAGAAGAAATCATAGGCAGCAAAATCTCAGCATATTTCCTAGGGGAGAAACAAATGGAAAAATAAACAAATGGGACTACATCAAACTAAAAATCTTCTGCACAGCAAAAGAAACCGCCACAAAATGAAAAGGGAACCCACTGTATGGGAGAACTTATTTGCCAATTATTCATCTGATAAGAGGTTAATTTCCAAAATACATAAAGAACTCATACAATTTAACTCCAGGAAGACAAACAATTCATTTAGAAA
Source organism: Myotis pilosus (assembly GCA_036010255.1). Classification (NCBI taxonomy): domain Eukaryota; kingdom Metazoa; phylum Chordata; class Mammalia; order Chiroptera; family Vespertilionidae; genus Myotis; species Myotis pilosus. The sequence continues at coordinate 111,430,779 of JASKON010000002.1, read as the reverse complement.
TTGGCAAAGGACCTGAATAGACACTTCTCCAAAGAGGACATACAGATGGCCAATAGTCATATAGAAAAATGCTGAAGGTCACTAATCATCAAAGATATGCAAATTAAAACCACAATGAGGTATCACTTCACACCTGCCAGATGGCAGCAAACAAGTGCTGGTGGGAACACAGAATGGTGCAGCCATGGTGGAAAACAGTATGGAGTTTCCTCAAAAAATAAAAAATGGAACTGCTATTTGACCTAGTGATCCCACTTTTGGGAGTATATCCTAAGAATCCAGAAACACCAACCAGTAAGAATATATACACCCCTATATTCATAGCAGCACAATTTACAATAGCTAAGATCTGGAAACAGCCCAAGTGTCCATCAGTATATGAGTAGATAAAAACTCTGTGGTACATTTACAGAATGGAATACTATGTGGCTATAAAAAAGAAGGATCTCTTACCCTTTGTGACATCATAGAAGGATCTGGAGAGTATTATGCCAAATGACAGGACCTCAGTCTTTCCATGCCCCATGTCTTTCTAGAGTATAGATTTTGGCTGCTCACTAGAATCACTTAGATACAGTTTAAAAAAATTTTTTCAGCACAGGTTCCATCGGGGATTTGTAAAAGCTCCTCAAATGCTTCTGAAGTGCGTCAGGGTTGAGAATGACTGCTCTGGTGGCTTTATTGCAGGCTTCTGCCAAGCTCTCCACTGCTGTCCACACCGCAGCTGCTGCCTCCTGCAATCCTAGGATTGCCTCAGTCCTTGGGAGCACCTGTTATTTCTGCCACTGGCCCTCTAATCTCCATTTCTGCCTGCATCCTGGTCTCAGCCACTTATCTCTCTCATCACCCAGTAGGGGAGGACTTCATTATTTCCTGTCCAGTTCATTTAGAGATGGCCCCTTAGCAGAGTTACTTGTACACCCATTCAAATTCTTTCAAGTTTACTACCTAGTATTCTGGGAAGACAGGAGGGTCCCAGCATAGGAGCAATGTTGTCCTCCCCACCCCAAATTTTACCAATTACAGTTCTCCCCAGAGTGCAGCCATGCCAGAAAGTAGGTGGTTTGAGACAGCCATATTATTCTCACAGGGTCCCACAAAAGGATACTGACCCTCAGCTATAGAGATCACCTTCCCATTTATAGGAATTTCCCTTTTAAGGCTTAATTATTCCCCCTTTATGTCTGACTTCATTAGCCCTTTCCACACATATATCACCACATGCCTGAATCTCAATTACAGATAAAATTCAAGCTTCTTCTCTTGGGTTTCCTGGACCTCGAGCAAATCAGAAATTAGAGCAAGATGTCTGTGGACATGCTGGAGTCTTTAATAAGAAGTTTTCTTCCCAGAACGTAGAGAAGACCCTCAAAGAATGTTGTGGTAGGTCCAGCCATTACATGAAACATTCATTAGGGCCAAAGGAGGAAGAAAGGTTCCCTTGAAATTACATTGCTTTTCCCTGGAAGGTCAGATGGTCTCAAACTCTTTTAGTGTCTCCTATAATTGGTTGAAGCAAAAGACCCCTGTAGACCATCTGGCCCCAGTTGATACTATAAAAACAAGCCAAGGCCCAAAGAATAAATGAGCACAAAAGGGTAGGTAGAATCATTAATTTAAGTCATATATGAGTACAGACAGTGTCATAAAATTGAATCACCAGCCTGCAGACCACAACTTGAGAACACTTGCACAAGGTCATAAAAAGTGAAGATACCATTTACCTTGTGGCCCCAAGGAGGACCCGGGGCTGCTCACAGAACTTTGCTTCAATCATCTAGAAACATGCTCTGCCCAAACTCAGAATACTAAAACGCAGCTGTTCTGGCACCTCCCTCAGCTGACTGTTTCTAGATGGTCAAGTATCTTCCACCTTGGCCCTATGATGGAGGCCCTGTGCTGTCATCAAAGCAGCATCTTCACAAAGGAAAAACCAGCTGAGGTATGAAGTCAGAGTCCTGGGAACCCAAATAACCATATCTCAATAACCACATTCCACAGATCTATGGGGATGGGAAGAGTTGTGTAAATTCAGTTACCTACATGACTGAGAAAGAAGGTTAGAAATTCTTTCCCAGCAGAAGAATTCCTTTATTTTCAATCAGGTATCTTTGTTCCTCTAGTTTGTTTTTGAAATTTTAATCTGAATGGAGCCAGGCGTAGTACAAATGGGAAAAAATATATGTTTTCAAACACAGTATTTTTTGTTTTGTTTTTTGTACAGCTTGGAATCAGTGGAAAAATGCATCAGAAACAGCTTGTTACCTGGGTATTCATTGTTAAAGCAGGTCCATTAAAGAGACATTCTCTTCTCCCTCAAGAAAAGATCAGTCACTGCTGACTCCAATCGAGTTCTTTCTCAGTGTAACCCAGAACAATTGCGTTAAGTGACTTTCCTAAAACCAAACTCTTATTCTCGCTTATTAGAGTTCCCTGTCAGGTACTGTATTCAGCAGTCTATATTATATCTATACTGATGGGATTCTTTGATTTTTGAGCTGAGCCTCCACAGGCAATTCAATTTCTCTCCTGAAGAAACTGCACAAAGGCCTAGGATTTCATTAAGCCGATGTGCTGCATCTTTTCAGATGATGGAGGAAATGGCATCCTCAAATTTGGAACATTCCTAATGAACACACAATCCAGCACACACATTTAGCCTTGATGTTTTCTGCACTGCATCTATAAAATTTAATTAAAATGAGTAGAAAAATTACAGTAATTTCCATTTATCAACTCAAAATGCCATTATAAAACTGAAGCTTTTTATGCCTGCACCTCTCAACAGGGTGATAAACACGAAATGGGCTATTCAAGGAGCTTATACTATTGCCATTCTTGGAATTTTTAAGGTAATAATGAGCCAGCATCTGACCTGAATGTCATAAAAGCAGGGACCAGGCCAGCTAATCTCTTAAATCCTGGTTAGCTAGTTTTCCACCATGCACCGAATCAGACTCATACATAGAAGGACATGCATCAAATATATTTCTATGTTAATATTCAAGCATTAATGATGGTTGGGTTGTTTTTCTTTCTTTTTTTCTTTTTTGTAAAGGTGATAGCAATGAGAGAAAAAAGAGTGAGACAAAGAGTTGGGAAAGAGGGGGAGGAAAGAGAGAATCTTCTCTCTGAGAGGCTGAGGCCCTTCATAGTGAAAAATAACACAAGGTCATTATTTTGTAGAAAATGTAATAAAGAAAATTAAATTAAATTTTAAAAAATGCTGAATGAAATAAGTATACTTTCTCAGGGTTTTGGAAAATGAGAAAGACAAAAATTAAGAGAAGGCTTTGGAATCTTGTTGGCAAGAAGTGTAAAGGTTCATTAACATGGGCCAAAAAGATAGTGCCTGCTGAGTGGAGATGAAGAAACTGGCCCTGCCAGGTGACTTTGATGCAGAGCCTACTATATGGTGATGATAAAGCAGAAGAAAACAACAGTAATAATACTAATTATTTTTAGCTACATGAAAGATGGATGAATCTTGAAGAAAGAGAAAAACAACAGTTCCAAAATGGAATGAAATATCTGTCACAAGATGAAGAGGTGAAAAGGACAGAGATGTGATAGCACCAATACTTTGGTAGAAGAAGAAAAGACATTCTTGGCTCTCCCTCCTAAGGCTCCCTTGGGCCAGTGTTAAAGCTGATAAAGGAAAAGAAGAACAAGGGGAGGAGTGGTGGTCAGTGAGGACAAAGTTACTTGAGTTAATCAGCCTCTGTTAAAGGGGAAAGGAAAGAAGTAGAGAAGCCCAAGGAGAGGAAGAAGAATACTATATAATAAAAGGCTAATATGCAAATTACCCTCTGGGGAATTTGACCAGCTGAGAGTTTGACCGCTTGCTATGAAATGCGCTGACCACCAAGGGGCAGTGCGGAATGAAGGAAGGCCCCCGCCAGCAGCCAGCAGCTGGGGGAAGGAAGGCCCAGATCGGCCCTGATCACGGGCCAGGCCTAGAGACCCTACCTGTGCATGAATTTTGTGCACCGGGCCTCTAGTGATAGTGCTTAAAGGGAAAGGAATAAATCAGAAAAACAGGAGTAGAATGGGTAAATAAATCCAACTGTTTTTAAAAATGACCAGTATAATATGCATTTATACTTTAAAGGGGAGAAATATCTACACAGAATTTTCTATAGGAATGGTCTATATCCAAATGTATGGAAAAGACATTAAAAATAATAATGGGTTATGATGCACATCTCTATTCTTTGTGTGACCTTCTTAACTTCTCTAAGGCTTGCAAAATTTAACTAATATTAGTCTTTACATCATGGGTTTTTTGGTAAATATTAATTGGAATATTTATATGAAAATATATTTGTAGTACCTGGCACAATATAGTGTTCAACAATTTATGTTATTAAAATTTTTGTGAATATGGAAAGAATAGATGGCTTACTGGAAAAGTAAAATTGGCTGAAGAGGTAGAAAGCCTAAATATTAAACCATATAAGAAATTAAAACCATTATCAAAAAATTACTTCTAAAAATGGCACCAGGCTCCACAGTAGTTTGAAAATATGTCCACAATTTTTCTCCCTTCAAGAGGTGGAGCTTAACCTCTTTCCATTAAGTGTGAAGTGGCCTCAGTGACTCACTTCTAATAATCTGGCAGAAGGGTGTGACTTCAGAGACTGTTAATAGAGGCATTACTACTTTCTCTCTCTGGTTTCACTTGCTCGGGGGAAAGTAAGCTCTTACATCAAACAGCCCCACAGAAGACACACAGTACAGAACTGAGGCCACTGCCAGGGTCCAACTAATGGTGGACCTTCTGGCCACTTGCCTTTAGGATACTGCAGCCTTGCATAACATTGTCTGCCACTGCAAGAGAGACCCTGGGCCAGAACCCCCTAGCTAAGCTAGGCTTCTGGGTTTGGTGCCCTTACAAACTAGATAAAATAATAAAATTCTGTTGAATTAAGCTACTAAATCTTAGAGTAATTTGTTCCACAGTGATAAATAACTGATATACCAAAGGGTGCTTTCAGGGGTGGGGAATATGAACTTTTAGTCCATCCAGGCTTGTCTCTGGATTGGAGGACTAACTCTACCCCTTCAAGTCACCAGACTTCCTTGGGAGTAAGTTCCTCTAATAAAATTTTAGATTTAAAATTTATCTTTGTAGTCGCATCTTGTTCTGAACTTCTTGGATTTTATGACAAAATTTTCAACTGCAATTATGTACTATGACAAATAAACAGATGTGCCGTTAAAATAGTAGCTAAGACTTAATTGAGAATTTATGGTATAATTATAGCTTTATCAGAAAAAAAATTATTAAAAAAAAGTTTTAAGAGAAAGCATGGTTTATGCCTTGCTTAGCTCTATTTCTCCCTGGGCCCCAGAATCTACCAGGAGGTACCTACTACTGAGGTTGCTGAATGGTCATTTGTGGTCCCTACTATACTGCAAATTGGTTGTGGAGTAAGACTTCATAACTAGGGGTTCATAAGACCATCATTCTTTCTGGGCACTGAAAGGACAGTGTGTTTGTGCAGGAGCTCCACTCTTATTAACATCTAAAAGAGATCACTTATTAGCTGAGCTGTAAATGTCCATTATACAATATAGTGAGTTTCATTGGAAAGAATTCCAGGTTAGATAAAAATAAATTTAAACACTCTGCCATCATTTATAAATTTGACCCTTCTAGTATGGTATTTTTTAAAAGTACTCTGAATGAAAGAAAGAAGAAAAGTGGTAGAAATATTGACAAAAGAAATGTAATTAAAGGCAATTCTATGCTTTATAAAGATATCTTTGATCTCAGTTCAGAAACCAGGAAGCAGGGACATTGTTGCCCATAGCATTCTTTCTCCACTGTGCCTTGGAAGAGGTAACTGGGATTGAACGTGCTTGCTTTTATTAAAAGTGATGGAAAAAATTGCTAAAAGCCATAATAAAAAAACACTGTAATGAAAATCAATAAGACTGTGCACACTGCAGGAAACAGAAGTAATGGAATTGTACTTGATCTTTCAATATTTCAGGATTACTTTAGACACATGCTTTATGCAGGCAAATCATTACTTTTAAATCAATGCATCATACCAGAATTAAATAAGACCATTAATTAGCATATATTATTTTCCCTATTTTTTATCCTGAAATGTTAATGGTAAAAATTCATTTATTCATTCATTTATTAATTCAATAAGCATTTGATAAACAAGTAAGTTCATCAAAACCAAATGAGAAATTTCCATAAACTTTTCATATAGATCACAACATCCTAAGAGGTTAGACAGGATAAATATATGCCTGACAGATCTCAGAGGGATGAAGGGTGGAAGACGGAAAGAGATCAACCAAAGAATATAGTATATATGCATAACCCACGGACACAGAAAATATGTGGTGAGGGGCAGAGACAGGGTGGAGGGAAGCAAAGGGTGGGCGGAATGGGGGACAGCTGTAATAGAGTCAACAAGAAAGAGAGAGAGAGAGAGAGAAAGATTAATATAAATTTAGATGTTATATATGTAGGTAGTTCATCAAACGGAAGTATGGTGAGCAATGATCAATGTCATTTCCTCCAAGATGCTATCTTCATTATCTTTATAAAGCATACATCTGAATTTTTGGCACAGATCTAATGATCATCATTCCTATGTCTAAAAGCCTTAAGTGATTATTAGGCTTATGGATACAGTTCTCCTAAATGTAGCACAGTGAGACACAGTGAGGTACACCTGATCTCACCTGTTCATTTTAATTCTCAGCTCTCTTCCACAGCCTTCCCTTTCTTGTCCCCGACCATAGTGGACACCTAACTACTGCCTCAAGGCAACCTAAGCTGCAATCATAGAGTGCTATCTTTTTTTTTAATGGGACTTGTCAAGTTCTTTCTTTTTTTATTGTAAAAAACCAATTTATTAAAGCACACACATTTACTGAAAAGACAAGGCAAGCAAACCTATACATCTGGCTTATGAAGTGCAGACAGACTCGCAGCTAATCTGAAGAGCAAGTTGGGTCTGAGGCACTATATATATTATTTTATGCCTTTGCAAATTCTTTCCTCTTTGCTTTCTTTCCCCCATGAAATCTTCATAATGTAATTATCCATACCCCTAACTCCAAAATACCCAGCTCACAGCTTCCCCTGAACACCTTGCCTCCAGGAAGCAAATCAGTCATTTGATTCTCATTACACGTTGTGCATCACTCTATTTTAACCTTTTTCACATGAGGTTGTTGTTTGTTCATGTGTGTGTAAGCATGTGTGTATGCATGTGTGTGCACACTTCTTTATGTATGTCTCCTGATGCATTAGGAGCTCCTAAAAGAGAGAACCATGTCTAATTTGCCCTGATCTCCCTGGCTCCCATACTGTTTAATCCATATCCTGCTTAATCTATACTTGATCCATGCTTGAACTGACAAGCTGGAATACCCTTCAGTCAGACTCTTGAGACTTTGTAAGCTCTGTATTCACGACCCCAAAGACACAGGAAGTTCTGTATTCACCACCCCAAAGACACAGGAAATCGGTGGCTAGAGCATCAGCCCATGCTGAAAGGTCACAGGTTTGATTCCCAGTCAAGGGCATATACCTGGGTTTCAGGTCCTACCCTGGCCCTGATCATTGGGGTGGGTAAAGGAGCCAACCAATCCATGTGTCTCTCTCATATTGTTGTTTCTCTTCTCTCTTTTTCTCTGTCCCCCCTCCCTTTCTCCCTTTTACTCTCTTTAAAAATCAATGGGGAAAAATATCCTTGCTTGAAGATTAACAATGATGACAAGAAAAAAAAAATGAAAGAAGGAAAAAGACATTGCAACCCCTTACTTAGGATCAGAGAGTTTTCTAGGAATTATAACCTAGCCCTCACTGAAATTTCTTATCCTAGTATGATCCAGGCACTTTGGTTTTTAATCACTTTATCCTTGGAATTGATTTGACAACTTAATGAAAAGGTCTACCCAGTGATTTGTCCTCAAGGTCAATGGCAAACTAGGATCCCTCCTCTCCTTTCCATGCATTGCAGTCTGTCACATGTGATCTCTGTCCATCCTAGTCTGTGAGAAGTACCTGGATGCATATCTTATGTTACATGTCAAGTCACAGAATGTTAGATTTAGAGCATGATCATTAACACTCAGTCATATAGTTCAATCATTCATTTTTACAAATGAGAAAACTGAAGCTCACAGGTTTTAAATGAATTATCCAAGACCCCACCATTAGTCATAAAGATGAGGGGTGAACCTTAGCTTTCTAGACTCTCAGTCAAGTGTTCTTTCCACTATATCATCTATATTGTCTCACATCTATACTAATAATACAGGAATATGAAAATTGGTTGGGACACCTTCACACAATGATCGAACAGCAGGCTGCATGGGGTGACCAGGCCAGTGGGGGGGCAGTGAGGGGTGACAAGGCAGGCAGAAGGGTACAGTTGGGGGTGACCAGGCTGGCAGGGGGGGCAGTGAGGGGCAACAAGGCTGGCAGAAGGGGGCAGTGATGGGCAACCATGCCAGTAAGGGGGGGGGGAGTTAGGGGTGATCAGGCCAGCAGTGGGGGCAGTTAGGGGTGACCAGGCCAGACAGGGGTGCAGTTACAGGCGATCAGGCAGAGGCAGTTAGGGGTGATCAGGTTGGCAGGGAGGGCAGTTAGGGGCAATCAGGCAGGTAGGCAGAGGCCATTAGGGGTGATCAGGCAGGCAGGCAGGAAGTGAGCCATTAGGAGCCAGCAGTCTTGGATTGTGAGAGGGGTGTCTGACTGCCAGTTTAGGCCTAATTCCCGGAATTGGGCCTAAACCTGCAGTTGGACATCCCCCAAGGGCTCCCATATTGGAGAGGGTGCAGGCTGGGCTGAGGGAATTCCCCACCACCACCGTGCATGAATTTCATGCACAGGGCCTCTAATTCTATATATTTTCCTTGAATTTTTTAAAAAATATATTTTTATTGATTTCAAAGAGAGGAAGGGAGAGGGAGAGAGAGATAGAAACATCAATGATGAGAGAGAATCATTGATTGGCTGCCTCCTGCACAGCTGCTACTGAGGATTGAGCCCACAACCTGGGCATGTGCCCTTGACCAGAATCGAACCTGGGACCCATCAGTCCATAGGCCGATGCTCTATCCACTTAGCCAAACCAGCTAGGGCTCCTTGAATTTTCTTACAAAGTCATGCACATCATATCCAGCTTGGCTCCCACTGTCTTATTTTTATTGGAAATTTAAATTTGGAGTTTTATTGCTGATTTTTTCTTCAATAGTGATAAACACTCAAAATCTCATCTGGGGATGGGAATGAAATTAGCATCTGGAAAGAATGTGCTGTAATGAAGATGTCATCATTTTCCCATAAATGCTAGACCAAGAATCTGGCTTTTCAAAAATAAATGCAAAAAAATTCCTGTGTATCCCCCAACCTATATTTTAGAAAAATATTAAAATACACTAAAACTGGCAGATTTTCAAAGATGATGGAATTAAACATAAGATAAAGGACTAATGATCTGAATGAACTGAAAGTGTAATAAAGATATCCAAATATTCATTCATTCATTTATTCACCCACTCAAGGTTTTTTGAATAAATGATACTCAGCCTCACAATTGCTACTATCCCTTCTATCATCAAAGGATATTTGGTAAAAGGCAGAATAGTTTTAACTACAAAGTTAAAAAGTCATATTCAAAATTTTTCTCTGCCACTTATAAGCCTTGACAAACCCTTATACACATAGTCTTCTCTTTTCTGTATTATTTCCATTAGCATAAAAAAGTATTCTTTCTTCCATCTTAAAAATAACAAGAATATTCGTTTTGTCTTACTTTTCCCTCCAGCTATCATTCCATGTCTCTTCTCCCCATTCACAGTAATATTCTTTTGAAGGATTTGTCTGTACATGCAATTTCCCATTTCTTTCCCTCCATTCTCTCTTGAACCCACTGCAATTAGGCTTTTACGATGACATCCCACCAATATGGCTGTCATCAAAATCATCAGTGATATTCATGCTCTTCATTCTACTTGACCTTTTAGAAGTATTTGGTACAATCCATTATGCTTTTTCTTGAGATTCTCTTTTCACTTGCCTTTCAGGACACCATACTTTCTTGTTTTTGCTTTTCCCTACTAGCTACTACCTTCAGTCTGCTTTGTTGCTTCCCAGCCTCTTACCACTGGAGTGCCTCAAACTTGGTTTTTGGATCACTCCTCCATTACTCCCTTGGAAATGTCATCCAGTCTCATGTTTGCAATATCATCTCTATACTGACAACTTCCAAAATTATGATTCTAGCCTAGACCCATCCCCTGAACTCTAGAATTTTGTGTTCAACTGTCTACTCAACAGCTCCACTTTATTGACTAATAAACATCCAAAATTTGACAAGTCAACACTCAGTTCCCAGCTGCCCTTAAACCTGCTGTCTCAGATTCTTCCCAAACTAACATATGGCATCTCCATCCTTTTAAAATTTAATCAACCATGCCCTGCCTGTACATAAAATATTCTAGTGTTTTTCCACCTTGTTCAGTCTCCCCCCGAGCCATCCCTTGTCACTGCTCTGATACCATCTCTCATATCCTCCCCTGGTCCTCCTCACCTCAGCCATATTGGTTACCTGCCCCAAGTAGCCATATATTTGTCACTAGTGGCCTGGTGCACAAAATTTGTGCACAGCGCGGAAGGTGTCCCTCAGTCTGGCCTGAACCCTCTCGCAATCTAGGACCGCCGGTTCCTAACCACTCACCTGCCTGCATGCCTGATCTCCCCTAACCACTCTGCCTGCCAGCCTGCTGGCCCCTAACTGCCCCCCCCCCCGGCAGCAAGCTTGCCCCCAACCTCCCCCCATGCCAGCCTGCTCACTCCCAACTGCCCCCCTGCCAGCCTAATCTCCCCCAACTGTCCCCCCTGCCTGTCTGCTCACCCCCAACTGCCCCCCTGCTTGCCTGATCGCCCCCAACTACCCCGCCCCCTTACTGGCCTTCTTACTCCCACCTTCCACCCCCCACCTGCCTGCTCACCCCCAACTGCTCCCCTGCCAGCCAGCTTGCCCCCAACTGCTCCCCTTGCCAGCCTGCTCATCCCCAACTGTCCCCCTGCCAGCCTGATCACCCCTAACTGCCTCTGCCTCGGCCCCACCACCATGGCTTTGTCCAGAAGGACATCCAGAAGGTCTCCTGGTCTAATTAGCACATTACTCTTTTATTACTTCAGATTCCCAATTTCTGGACAGCTATGCCCCAAACATATTTCACTTCTTTCAAGTATCACCTTCTTATTAGGTCCTTCCCCAACCATCCTATCTAAAATTGCAACTTTGCCTTCCCAAGTATACACACCTAGCTTCCATATCTGGTTTATTATTGATCTGATGACTCACCATAAGCTATATATTTAGCTTATTTATTTTGATCATAATAAAGCTCCTTTACCAGAAATAGGTTTTTGTTGCTTTTCTAACCCAGCACCTTGAACACTGGCTGGCATAGAGCAGGCTCTAACATAGATTAGCTGAATGATTGCAGTTAAGAAGAGCTACCTCTTAGGTAGAAAAGTAAATAAAAAGTAAGATAAGTACTTCATAAATGCTAATGCATAATAAACGGTAACTATTTAAATTAATATTATATGTCCATGATTACTCATTAGAACTAATGTTTAGGAGGTAACTGCAGGAAGGAAGGAGAAACTCTAGTTAAAAGGGATCATATAGAAGTAAATAGCTTTGCAAGTCAACCTCAGGCAAGGTAAAGACTGTGGAAACACCCTGAAGTTTTGCCCATATAACCAACCCTCAGACCTGCTAGGGGTGATGGCATGAGTCACTAAAGGCTTGGGAGGCAGGCAGGCACTGGTGTGTGTGGGATTATAAACTCTGTATGCAGTCTTGTGAATTCGAGGCTCTCTGACAACTGTGTGCTGATGTCTATCCCATAATCTCTAGCAGCTCTTAGTTTCTAGGGCGAGTTAGGGCTTGCAGGATTTTCCCATCTCTAAGGTTACATGTGCATATCCTAAAGCGAGAGAATCAATCCGAGTCCAGGGAGAGGGGCTGCCATGCCTGTTCATATACACTTTAATGGAATGCTTCACTATCAAAGTGAAATCCTCATGGTTGGTCCAGCACCAGAGTGTCCCTATCATACTGATTTGTGCCTCACACAGAGTCATGCTAGATGGTTTTTCACAAGTTGGAATGAAATAAATTCACCTACATCTAGATCATTATTAATTTAAAGACATATTTAAAGTGTAATGCAATTTGGAAGGAGCGCTCTATTTCTTGAAGCTATAAAGGACACACATTCAAAAGTCTGTATTCAGTTGGAGCTATTAGATTAGCTGGTACAGACACAGTCCATGAATAAAATGTCTTTGTAAATCATTTGCCTTTGCATTTTATAATACAAAGTTGATTTTTATGTATTTTCCACTGGCCTTCATTCATTGACTTTCTTTACTCCCATTGACCAGTTCCTGGGGCCAGAGACTCAGAGGCTATATATGCTAATTCTCCCACCGGCAGTGAAAATGTGCGGAGATGCAGAGAAAGACACTGTTCAATAATTATGTGTCATCATATAAAACTTTCCAACCTTTTCCATTTCACAGTGGAATCAGGTGTGATTTATACGATACTTGCCTCAGCTAGTCTTTACAATTTATAATTGGCTCCCACATGCAGTTTGAACTTTGCTTGCTACACTGCTGCAGGTGTGGCCATCGACCTCTGATCTGTGAAGTTAATTAAAAGGCTAGATCTCATTTCCTTCAAAGTTGTGACCTCAGATTCTGCATACTGGAGTGGGGAATGTGTGTATGCATGCACATATGTGCATAGATGGATAAATATGCATATAACATATGCATAAATTATGAGAAGAAGTAAGTAGAAAATGACAGACCCTGAAGAAAAAAGTGAGGAAAGGTATGAGAAGGGAACGGAATTAGAATTCATTAGGCCCTTCCTATGAACCAGGCACCTAGGAAAGAAGTTAATGGGGGGAACAAAGATGGAAGGATACAATTATCTGGATGCTAAAAAGCAATCTGGTAAAAAACACTTCATAAAAGGAGAGTGCTGTAAGAATGGAGGCTGGCAGTCCTTCAGGGAGCAATGGTCAAATCATTCAGAAGATAGCAGAGGGCTGTCGGGCACTGATTTGGGCTTTGACTTCTATGGTGCTGGGCTGCTGTCTCAGCAGGAGATGAATTATTTTTGGAGTTCTGCTGAGAAGTCTAGATAGCATGACTTAAAACTGCAGATCCCTACACAGAGTTCAACTTTCCAGAATGCAAGAACTCAGAGAACCAGACAAAGTCAGGAAGAACAGACCAACACATTTATTTCCCTTTAAACCCTAAAGAATACTGAGTCTCCATAATTTAAAGATCCTAGATGACTATATATTGGAGGGTTTTAGGTATTAGTATCAGATTTTTTGTTCACTTTTATTTTTAAGGAGAGGTACTTAAATTTTGTGAAGTCACATCTTTGTGGTTCCCCTGATGGGCAAAAGTCTAGGGTGAATTTGAAGAATTTCTGGGTAGGTGGGCAGTAGGGTCAGGTCCAGCTGAGCTTGAGATATGACAAAAAGAGCTTTTCAATTATCTTTGAAACTACTATTTAGGAATTTCTAGTCAATTACAAGTTTTGCTTAGATGTCACTTTGGCTTTCTCTACTTCTACTACCCCAAAATCATACCAGATATCTTCAGCGTCATTGGACTTACTATATAATCTTCTCAATCTCCATTTGCATTATGGGATAGATTGCAATAATTTTGTCCAACTCTTTATCATTCCCTAACTCCATGCTTCTTACCATATAACTTTGCAGTGTGGGCCTGTAACCTTCCTCAGCCTCTTGACCTTGGGCTCAGCCATGTGATTTTCTTTGGCCAATAAGATGTTTAGGAAAAGGGACCCAAGCAGAGGCTTGGGATGGACTGGAACATTGGGGCTTTCTCTTCTGCCAAGAGAAGAATGACAGACACATGGCACTGGCTGTGGTGTGGTGCTCCAGCCAAGCCTACCCTAGAATAGAGCCCTGTAAAATCCACAGACACAAGCCAAATTGAGACAAACAGAGCCATCCAGCTAAATCCACCTCAAAAGATTTGAAGTGTGCAGATGTCTGAAAAATAAGTGTTTATTGTTGGATGCCACTGGGGTTGTATTGTTGTTTGTGGCACAGCTAAAGCTCACTGATACAAATACCATTTGATTCATGCTCTTCTTGTCTGCCAGAGTGATATTTCTAAAATGGAAATCCAATTACCCTAAAATTACTTTGCCTAAGATACATAATGACTTCCTGCTATTGGGCTGAATGGTGTGTCTCCCCACCACCTTCCAAATTCATATGTTGAAGTCCTAACCAACAATGCTTCAGAATGTGGCCTTACATGAAAACAGGGTCATTGAAAATGTAAAATGCAATTAGTTGAGTAAAAATGATGTCATACTGGAGTAGGGTAGACACCTAATCTAATATGAATGATATCCTATCTAATAAAAGAGTAATATGCAAATTAACCATCACTCTGTCACTCTCTAACTCTGTCACTCCATCACTCCCTCACTCCATCACTCCCTCACTCCGTCACAAAGGTGGCAGCTGCCACAGAGCTGGAGCGAGCAGGAGGCTTTGGTTGCCCCCAGTGATGGAGGAAGCTAAGCTTCCCGCCTGCCCTGGCAGGCCAAGATCTCTGCTCAAGGCTACAAAGTTTCAATTATAGAAGATAAATAAATCCCAGATACCTGCTGGAAAAAAAAAAAAGAAAGAGAAAAAGGACAGGCTGGGAGCTTGGGTTGCCAGGGGCCTTGACCAGCCTGCAAACAGCCATCACCCCCACATCTAGGATGGCCACACCCCCATAGGGTGAGTGTCCCCACTGGGGAGCTTGACCAGCCTGAAAACAGCCATCAGCCCCTCACCCAGGCTGGCCAGGAACCCCAGCAGGACCCCCACCCTGATCCGGGACACCCTTCGGTGCAAATCAGCTGGCCCCCACCTGTGCACCAGGCCTCTATCCTATCTAATAAAAGAGAAACATGGTAAATAGCATACGACCGCTACCCTTCCCATTGGCTAATCAGGGAGATATGCAAATTAACTGCCAGCCAAGATGGCGGCCGGCAGCCAGGCAGCTTGAAACTAACATGAGGCTTGCTTGCTTCAGTGACGGAGGACTCCAACGTTCCCCGCCTGCTTTGCCGGCCTCTGAGCCGGCAGTTTGAAACATTGTAACAAATATAGAAGCTAAACAAAACCCCAGAATCCTGCTTTCAGCCAGCCAGTATCTCAGAGCTGGAGTTATACATTGTTTCAATTATAGAACCTAAACAAACCAGATACCTGCGTTCAGGAGCGGAGGCCTAAGAGCTGGAGCCTCAGAGCTAAAGCTGGTCCAGAATAAAAAAAAAGAAAAAAAGGAGCGGTTGGGAGCTTCCGTCACACACCAACTTGAAAACAGACCTCAGCCCCTCACCCAAACTGGCCAGGCACCCCAGTGGGAACCCACACCCTGAAGGGTGTGTGACCAGCTGCAAACAGCCATCATCCCCTCATCCAGGCTGGCCAGGCACCCCAGTGGGGATCCCCACCCTGATCCAGGACACCCTTCAGGGCAAACCAGCTGGCCCCCACACGTGCACCAGGCCTCTATCCTAAATAGTAAAAGGGTAATATGCCTCCCAGTACCAGGATCAGCAGAGCCACGAGGCCTCCTGGCACTGGGATCAGCATGACAGGGGGCAGCGCCCAAACCCCCTGATCACCCTGAGGCTCTGTGTGTGACAGGGGGTGGGGCCACAACCTCCCTATTGGCCCTGCTCTGTTCGTGACAGGGGAAGGTGCCCCAACCCCCTGATCAGCCCTGCTCTGTGCCTGATAGGGGGGGCTCCCCAACCCCCTGATCACCCTGTGGCTCTGTGTGTGACAGGGTGCGGCACCCCAACCCCCACCTCCCCACGGGCCCTGCTGTGTGTGTGATGGGGTAGAGCCATAACCTCCCCATCAGCCCTGCCCTGAGTGTGACAGTGGTGGCGCCCCAACCCCATGATCGGCC
Source organism: Myotis pilosus (assembly GCA_036010255.1). Taxonomy (NCBI): domain Eukaryota; kingdom Metazoa; phylum Chordata; class Mammalia; order Chiroptera; family Vespertilionidae; genus Myotis; species Myotis pilosus. The sequence goes on along the minus strand of JASKON010000002.1, from coordinate 111,414,731 downwards.
CTGCTCTGTGGGTGATAAAGGGCGATGCCCCAACTGCCCCCCACAGGCCCTGCTCTGTGTGTGATGGGGTAGAGCCATAACCTCCGCATCGGCCCTGCCCTGAGTGTGACAGGGTGCGGCACCCCAACCCCCTGATCTGCCCTGCTCTGTGTGTGACAGGGGGCAGTGCCCCAACTCCCATATCAGCCCTACTCTGTGAGTGACAGGGGGGAGCTCCCCAACCCCCTGATCGGCCCTGCTCTGTGCCTGATACAGGGGAGCTCCCCAACCCCCTGATCACCCTGTGGCTCTGTGTGTGACAGGGTACGGGGCCCCAAACCCCCTGATGGGCCCTGCTCTGTGCATGACAGGGGGCAGCACCCCAACCCCCTGATTGGCCCTGCTCTTTGCATGACAGGGGGTGGCACCGCAACCTGCCCATTGACCCTGCCTTGAGTGTGACAGGGGGCGGTGCCCCAACCCCCCAATTGGCCTTACCCTGAGTGTGACTGAGGGTGGCATCGCAACCTCTCAATCCACCCTGCTCTGTGAATGACAGGGGCAGTGCCCCAACTCCCCAATCGGCCCTGCTCTGAGCCTGACCAGGGGCTGTACCTAGGGATTGGGCGTGCCCTCTGTCACCCAGGAGCAGGCCTAAGCCAGCAGGGCGTTATTTCCCAAGGGGTCCCAGACTGTGAGAGGGCACAGGCCGGTCTGACGGACCCCCCTTCCCCCCGAGTGCACAAATTTTTGTGCACCGGGCCTCTAGTCCTATATAATAAAAGGGTAATATGCAAAATGACCTTAACAGCAGAACGCCTGGAAATGACTGGTCACTATGACACACACTGACCACCAGGGGGCAGACGCTTAATGCAGGAGATGTCCCTTGTGGTCAGTGTGCTCCCACAAAGGGAGCTCTGCTCAGCCACAAGCCTGGCTGATGGCTGCCAGCACAGCGGTGGTGGCGGGGGCCTCTCCTGCCTCCTCAGCAGCGCTAAGGATGTCCGACTGCAGCTTAGGCCTGCTCCCTGCTGGCAAGTGGACATCCTCCGAGGTCTCCTGTGCTGCCAGAGGGATGTCTGATTGCCAGCTTAGGCCTGATTCCTCAGGGTGCGTGCCTAAGCCAGCAGGTGGACATCTCCTGAGGGGTCCCAGATTGTGAGAGGGCACAGGCCAGGCTGAGGAACCCCCCCCGCCCAGTGCACAAATTTTTGTGCACCAGGACTCTAGTCCTTATAAAAAAAGGAAAATTTGACCTGAGTCAATAGTTCTGTTAATTAGAGCATCCTCCCAATAAATCAAGGTTATGGGTTTGATCCCCAGTCAGGGCAACAAATCTCTCTCTCTCTCTCTCTCTCTCTCTCTCTCTCTCTCTCTCATCTTAGTATTTTTAAAAATATTCTTCTTGATTTAGAGAGGAGGGGAGAAGGAGGGAAAGACAGAAACATCAATGATTAGAGAGAATTATTGATTGGCTGCCTCCTGCATGCCCCTCACTGGGGAACAAGCTTGCAACCAGGACATATTCCCTGACCATAAATTGAACTGGTGACCTCTTTGTTACTGCGTTGATGCTTAACTTCTGAGCCACACCAAGCTGGGCAATATTTTTTTAAAAAAGGGGGAATCTGGAGACAGACATGCTTTCAAGGAGAATGTCATGTAAGTGTAAAGGCAGAACAGGATGATGTGTCTGTAAGACATAGAACATTGAAGATTGCCAGAAAACCACCAGCAGCTAAGAGAGAGGAATAGAATGATTCTCCCTTACAGCCCTCAGAAGAAACAAATTCTACCAACAACTTGATCTCAGACTTCAGCTCTAAAACTGTGAAATGATGAATTTCTGTTTAAGCCACTCCCCATTATCTTTAGGGTAAAGTCTAACCTCCTTCACAAGGTATGAAAGTCTTTTCCTTTTTTTATTTTTTAAAATTAAAGTTGACAATATTATATTACTTTCAGATATATAATATAATGATCAACATTTGTATACATTATGTTGTGACCAACACACTCACCCTAGTAACCATCTCTCACCATGCAAAGTTATCACAATGTTATTTACCACATTTTCCTTCACCTTCTCCTCCTCCCACCCCCCAAACTCCCCTGGCAACCATCAGTTCAATCTCTGTTTCTATTGTCTGTTTTTGTTTTGTTTATTTGTTTAATTTTTTAAAATTTCAAATATGAGTGAAATCATGTGCTATTTGCCTTTCTCTGTCTGACTTTCTTCACTTAGTATATTATCCTCCAGGTCCATCCATGTTGTTACAAATGGCAAGATTTTATTTTTATTTTTTATTGCTTAGTAATATTTCACTGGACATTATTTCATAAGCTGGTCTCTGGCTATATCTTTAGTTTCATCCATCACTGGATCCCAGTAGCTTCAGCCTACCCCATTCTCTGGCCACACAGAACTATTTATAGTGCTTCATTCAAACAACTGCCTTAGGCTCTTGTTCATGTATAACTTGGGACTCAAATGCCTTTTCTGCTACTTTCCAATGCTCCACGTAATTACCTGATTAACTTCTATTTGTATTTCAAGCTCCAGATGGGGCATCATTTCTGAAACCTTCTTCTCCCCTTCCCAATCCTAGTAACTGGAAGATGCTCTATTGAATGCTCCCCAAACACTCTATGGAGATATTTCTATCACAGTTCACTACACATCTTAATCTTTATCAACAGACTTGATAATGAACCTCTTACAGGCAGGGTCAGATGCTATCTGTCTTTTTATTCCTAGTACCTAGCACAGTACTTGGCACAGAGGGGCTGTGCAGCAGTTTGTGGAAGGGATTTCTGCATGCTCATGTGCAAATATCCAAGCAGACATATTCTTGGCATACAGGAGGTACATTCTTTTGTGTGATAACTGGCAATCAGTTTATTTAGAAGCAAAAGCACCTAATTAAGGAGCAAGCATGGCTTCCTTATTCTTCTTTGTTTCCTTCTCTCTACCCAATCTCACATGCTTTATAATGCTTTTAGATGTAAGTGACTCTAAATTATTAGCATCTGTGGGACTTTCAACTTCAAGTCTGACAGTCTATGGCCCACATTTCTCAGGAGATTGAGACTATTATAACTATACTAGAGGTGCACAAAATTTGTGCAGGGGGGCCCTTAGCCCAGCATGCACCCTCTCATAACCCGGGACCCCTCAGGGGATGCCTGGCTGCTGGTTTAGGATCCCATGGGATCCGGCCTAAACTGGCAGTTGGAAATCCCTTAGTCTGACATCCCTCTTGCAATATGGGACTGCTAGCTCCTAACCACTCACCTGCCTGCCGGCCTGATAGCCCCTAAGCACTCTGCCTAACTGCCTGATAGGCCCTAACTACTCTGCATGCCTGCCTGTCACCCCTAACACCTCTGCCTGCCTGATTGCCCCTAACTGCTCTCCTGCCTGTCTTATTGCCCCTAACCACCTCTGCCTCAGCCCCCACTGCCGCAGCTTCATCCAGAAGGATGTCCGGAATGACATCCAGAAGGTTGTTCAGCTGTCCAGCCTAATTAGCATATTACACTTTTATTATTATAGATTTTTGCTTACCAAGAGAACTATTAATGGTTATCCTGGAGGGGAAAAAATAATAAATATCCAAACTTTAATGAAGCTCGGAGCTTCCTTTACTAATAAAACTCCAAGTGTACCGCCAGCATTGTTGTGTAACCGTTACATTGAGAAAGGACATAAGGCAGGGAGGGAGTTTTTCCTTTTACCTGTTTAGTCCTCATTTTGGAATCCAATGACAGATTATTGTAGGTATAATGTGCCTGTGTGACTCCACAGAAGAGAACAGCAACTATTCCTGAAATTCAAAAACACACCAGTTAAAACCAATTTTCTTTCTCATCCATGTCAAAGGGTAGGCCTATTCCAGCTAGAAGAAGATGAAAGGCCCTTTGGTAGCAGTAGAGTTAACACAGCTAATAACTACTATGAAAATGAAATCGGGTAAACATTGCTGCTTGCATTTAAACACTGGCCTGGCAAGATCAAGACTAAAGAAAAAAACTAAAGACCTAAAGTATTAAGAGGTAGATTCTTCCTGAGGATAAATGATTCCCTGGTCACGAGTTAGGAAAGTTACACTTGGAAAAACATGAAGAGAAGGCTGCATCATCAACTCTGGACTACTCAGCTAGCACAACTGCTTGGCTGCATTCACTAAATGCTGGCATATTAGCCCTGACATTTTCTTTCCATTAGGTACTTTGAAGAATTGGAAGCAGTTCCTGTCATGTCATAATTTAGTATAAAAACTATGAGACACACACACATACAAAAAAAAACACAAAACCATGAGTCACTGACATGAGAAATCTACCAGGGAAGGTCAGGAAAATGGCTGAGGTATAAATGGACGTGTCCTGTGCCTTGTCTTGGAGCAGATAGGGGTGAGCAGCTGAAACGGGTAACATACAGCCCGAATAGGCAGAGGATATTCAGCTGAGAGACTGTCTGCAGCTGGGAAAGACTGATAACTCCCAGAAAAAAAAGGACGGTTGGAGACTGCAGCTGAAACCTCTCCCGGTGCGCCAGCTCAGCAGCGGAGACCGCGCCATCTTGAGTGACTGTTACCAGCATCCAGAGATCAGCTACTAACCTGGAAACAAGGGATCTCAAGCAGCGTGACTGCGTGAACTCAGACGAGCACTGCTTCTTCTCACAGAAAGGTTAGACTTCCCCTAAAGGTGCTGTTTGCAATTCAGGTTGGAGAGAGGACTGCGTGTGCGGGGCGAAATCTGCGCCCCACAGAGTCCACAGCCGTTGGGACCAGTGTGACCCACGAGTGGGGAAGGGGCCCCACAGGGCTGCTGGCAGAAGGGAACGTTAAAAATAAGCCCATAGCTGGACTGGATGTAAAAAAGAAGCCTTGGATTTTGCCAGTGTGCCGGGTTCTTGGTGCCAGGGGCGAGTGGGCGCGCGGAGACTGCGCATAGACCTGGAAGGTGGAGGCTTGCGAATTCGCACAATGTATCAGGCTCTTGTTACAGTTCCCCTTAGATCCATGCGTTTGATTATTAAATCCAGTGCATGGGATTCCCCAGTTGGGGTCATTTGCAGAGCCTGTAGGGGAAAGTTGTTTTTGTCGAACCTGGGAATCAGAGCAGGAAGTCACAATCAAAGAACCAGCTCTGGGGCAGCTGACTTTCCCAAACCAGTAATAAGTACGATAGGGAAAACAAAACCTAACTACTGGCTAGAGAGGACTTATAGCCTTGGAGGTCAATCCAGACACACTGCCACCCAGAGGCAGAGCCGTGAACTGTCTCTTCTGTAAATACTAATAAAGGCAGTCTGGTAAACAAATACAACCTGCCTTAAAATCAGGACTGTGGCTTACGGCATGGAGGGACAGTGTATCACAGGGAAATTCAACACTCTCCTGAATGCCTGGCAGGTCTAAGGTGTGCCAAAAAGAAGAGTAGAAAATCTGAAGCACCTTCACTACTGCACATGTTTATCTTTTTTTTTAAATTCTTTTTTCACCATTTCATTAAGAACCTATTTTATTATTTTATTTTTTTCATCACCTGATTTTACCTTTTTAATTACCACATTGTTTAACCAGTATTGTTGCTATCATTTTACCATTTTTTCAAGTGTCATTTTATTTTATTTTTTTTTCTTTATTTTTGGGGGGGATTAGTGTACTACACTCTATTTTCATCGTTCCTTTAGCATCATTTCTCTCTATCTCACCTTTACCCTTAAGCCAAAACTCTCTTCCTCACTTTTCCCCTTTTGTTGTCCTGTTTCTCTTACCCTATTCTTGCTTTAGATTTTCACTATTCCTTCTTTTTACCCACTGTCTAAATTTCACCCTACTTATATATCTAATTTCCAATCCCTTGCTCTAAATCCATATACACCTCTCTTATCTTTCTATACTATCCAATTTATATTTCTCTCTCTCTCTCTGTTGTTTTGCTAGTGTTTGCTTGATTTTGAGTATATTGGGTTTTTTTATGTTTCTTTGGGAGGTTGTTTTGTTCTTCATTTTCATTTTTCTGATTTGCTTATATTTTCTTTCTCTGGTTATTTTTGTGCTTCTGTTTTCCTTTGCCTCACTTGATATTAGTGGTTGTTTGTAGTTTGCATTAATCTCCAGGGTTCTGCTGCTGGAATTCGTCGAGATAAGTTGCAGTTCTATTAGAGTTTTCTCCCCATACAAATAGCCTCTTCCCCACCTCTATTTCATTCTCTCTCTTGCTTTTTTTTTCTTCTCTCCCTTTTCCCAATCTCATTTCAGCACTCCTTTTTGTTTTTTCTTTTTCTCTTTAATCTTTTCCTCCTTTTTTTTCTTTATCCCCTAATTTTCTTCGCTCAGGTGGTCACCTTTATTTGGGGTTATTAATATCGTGAATACATTTATATTCAGTGTCTTGTATGTTGTGCCTTGTTGTGTTGTATTTTGTGCCTTTAAATCAACTCATCAGAGAAAGAACTACATAACCAAACACCTGGAGAAGAGAGATCATGCTGAAACAAAGAACCAACCCACATATGAAAGAAATACAGGCATCATCAGAAAAGGAAGTAAACGAAATGGAGGCAATGGAGGCAAGCAACCTGTCAGAGAAAGAATTCAGAGAAATGGCCATTAGGTGGATGAAAAGAATGGGAGACAAATTCAACAATATGTGTAAGAACTGAAAGAAAATGAAGAAAAACCAAGAAGAAATGAAAAATGACATCACTGCTATAAAGAACTCAATAGAAAGCATCAACAGTAGACTAGAAGAAGCAGAGGACTGCATCAGCGAGCTAGAAGACAGGGTAGGAAAAAATAACCAAACAGAACAGCTTCTAGAAAAAAAAATTAAAAAGCAGGAGGAGAGCCTAAGAGAACTCTGGGACAACGCTAAACAAAACAACATCCGAATAATAGGGGTACCAGAAGGAGAGGAAACTGAGCAAGGAACAGAAAACCTGTTTGAAAAAATAGTAACAGAAAATTTCCCTGATACAGGGAAGAAAAAACTCACACAAATCCAAGAAGCTCACAGAGTCCCAAACAAAATGAACCCGAAAAGACCGACGCGAAGGCACATAATAATTAAATTGGCAAACACCAACGACAAAGCAAGAATCTTAAAAGCAGCCAGAGAGAGACAGAAAGTTACCTACAAAGGATCCCCCATCAGACTAGCAACCGATTTCTCAACAGAAACACATCAGTCAAGAAAGGAATGGAATGAAATATACAAAGTCATGCAAAGGAAGGGCCTGAATCCAAGAATACTGTACCCAGCAAGGCTATCAATCAAAATTGAGGGTCAAATGAGGAGCTTCACAGACAAAAACAGTCTATGGGAGTTTATTACAACCAAGCCAGCAATGCAAGAAATGCTAAAGGGTCTGCTGTAAATAGAAAAAATAGGAAACAAAGAAAGAATGCAGCAGTAAAGAACAAAAATGGCAACTAACAAGTTTCTATCAATAATAACTTTAAATGTAAATGGATTAAATTCCCCAGTCAAAAGGCATAGGGTAAATGAGTGGATAAGAAAACATGACCCATATATCTGCTGTCTACAGGAAACCCACCTCAAAAAAAAAAAAAAAAAAAAAAAAGACACACACAGACTGATGGTGAAGGGATGGAAAAAGGTTTTTCAGTCCAATGGAAGTGAAAAATAAAGCCAGGGTAGCAATACTTATATCTGACAAATTAGATCTCAAAGTGAAGGACATAAAAAGAGATAAAGAAGGCCACTTCATAATACTAAAAGGAGCAGTCCAACAAGAAGAAATAACTCTGGTAAATATATATGCACCCAATATAGGAGCACCCAAATATGTAAGAAATCTTCTGGAGGAGATCAAGGGAGAGATTGACAGCAATACAATCATAGTAGGGGACCTTAACACCCCATTATCACCACTGGACAAATCCTCTAAACAGAAACTCAGCAAAGAAACATCAATCCTAAATGACTCACTAGATCAGATGGAATTAATTGACATCTTCAGAACATTTCACCCCAAAGCCACAGAATATACATTCTCCTCAGGTGCACGTTTGTCATCTTCAAAGATAGACCATATATTGGGTCACAAAGTCTCTTCAAATTCAAGAAAATTGAAATCATATCAAGCATCCTCTCAGACCACAAAGGCATAAAACTGGAAATCAACTACAACAAAAACAATCCAGAGAAATCAAACACATGGAGACTAAATAGCATGCTATTAAACAACGACTGGGTTACCAGTGAGATCAAAGAAGAAATAAAAAACATCATGGCAACAAATGACAATGAAAACACAATCCAAAACCTATGGGACACAGCAAAAGCAGTCTTGAGAGAGAAGTTCATAGCTCTACAAGCCTACTGCAAGAAACAAGAAACAATGAGAATAAATGACCTAACTCTACAACTCAAAGAATTAGAAAGAGAGCAAGAAAAAAAGCCCACTGTAAGCAGAAGGAAGGAAATAACAAAGATCAGAGCGGAGATAAATGACATAGAGACCAAAAAAACAATACAAAAGATAAACAAAACCAAGAGCTGGTTCTTTGAAAGGATAAACAAGATTGATACACCTCTAGCCAGGCTCACCAAAAAGCAAAGAGAGAGGACCCAAATAAACAAAATCAGAAATGAAAGAGGAGACATAACAACAGACCCCATAGAAATACAAAGGATTGTTAGAAAATACTATGAACAACTCTACTCCAACACACTAGACAACCTGGAGGAAATGGACATATTCCTAGAAAAATACAACCTTCCAAAACTTCATCAGGAAGAATCTAAAATCTCAATAGGCCAATAACTATGGAGGAAATCGAAGCAGTAATCAAAAAGCTTCCAGCAAACAAAAGCCCGGGGCCAGGTTGCTTCACAGGGGAGTTTTACCAAACATTCAAGGAAGACCTAAAATCTACCCTCCTCAAACTATGTCAAAAGATCCAAGAGGAAGCAATACTTCCCAGCTCATTCTATGAAGCCAACATTATCCTAATCCCAAAACCAGATAAAGACAAAACAATGAAAGAGAATTATAGGCCAATATCCCTCATGAACATAGATGCCAAAATCCTCAACAAAATCCTAGCAAATCAGATCCAGCAGTACATCAAAAAGATTATATACCATGACCAAGTAGGATTTATCCCAGGGATGCAAGGATGGTACAATATCCGCAAATCAATAAATGTGATACGTCACATAAACAAATTGAGAGAAAAAAAACACAGAGTCATATCAATTGATGCAGAAAAAGCATTTGACAAAATCCAACACCCTTTCTTGATAAAAACTCTCAGCAAGATAGGAATTGAGGGATCATACCTCAACATAATAAAAGCCATATATGACAAACCCACAGCCAACATCATAATCAATGGGGAAAAACTAAAACCATTCCCCCTAAAAACAGGAACAAGACAGGGATGCTCCCTCTCACCACTCCTGTTCAACATAGTACTGGAAGTACTAGCCGTTGCGATCAGACAAGAAGAAATAAAAGGCATCCAGATTGGGAAAGAAGAAGTAAAACTGTCCTTATTTGCAGATGACATTATACTGTACATAGAGAACCCTAAAGACTCCATCAAAAAATTATTAGACTTAATAAATGAATTCAGCAATGTAGTAGGGTAGAAAATTAATGCTAAGAAATCCATGGCATTTCTTTACACCAATAGTGAACTTACAGAAAGTGAAACTACAGAAGCAATCCCATTTACCATTGCACACAAAAAAATTAAAATACTTAGGAATAAACTTAACTAAGGAGGTAAAAGACTTATATGCCAAAAACTACAGGACACTGAAAAAAGAGATAGAGGAAGACATAAACAGATGGAAGAACATACCGTGTTCATGGATTGGTAGAATCAACATCATCAAAATGTCCATACTACCCAAAGCAATCTATAGATTCAATGCAATCCCCATTAAATTACCAACGGCATATTTCACAAATCTAGAACGAACGTTCCAAAAATTCATCTGGAATAAAAAAAAGACCCCGAATAGCTGCAGCAATCCTGAGAAAGAAGAACAAAGTAGGTTGGATCTCAATTCCAGATATCAAGCTGTATTACAAAGCCACTGTTCTTAAAACAGCTTGGTACTGGCACAAGAACAGACATATAGATCAATGGAATAGAATAGAGACCCCAGAAATCGACCCAAACCACTATGCCCAATTAATATTCGACAAAGGAGGTAAGAGCATACAATGGATTCAAGACAGTCTCTTCAATAAATGGTGTTGGGAAAATTGGACAGATACATGCAAAAAGATGAAACTAGACCACCAACTCACACCATACACAAAAATAAACTCAAAATGGATAAAAGACTTAAACGTAAGACGGGAAACCATAAAAATACTAGAGGAATCCAAAGGCAGCGAAATCGCAAACATATGCTGAAGGAATTTCTTCTCTGATACTGCTCCTAAGGCAATGGAAACTAAAGAGAAAATAAACAAATGGGACTACATCAAAATAAAAAGCTTTTGCACAGCAAAGAAAACCATCAACAAAACAACAAATCCCACTACATGAGAGAACATATTTGCCAATGATACCACCGATAAGGGTTTAATTTCCAACATTTACAGGGATCTCATGAAACTTAACAAAAGGAAGATAAACAATCCAATAAAAAAATGGGCAATGGACCCAGATAGACACTTTTTGAAAGAGGACATACAGAAGGCCGAAAGACATAGGAAACATGCTCAAAGTCACTAATTATGCGAGAGATGCAAATCAAAAGGACAATGTGTTATCATCTCACACCCGCCAGAATGGCTATCATCAACAAATCAGCAAACAACAAGTGTTGGAGAGGATGTGGAGAAAAAGGAACCCTTCGGCACTGCTGGTGGGAATGCAGACTGGTGCAGCCACTGTGGAGAAGAGTATGGAGCTACCTCAAAAAACTAAAAATGGAACTCCCATTTGACCCAGTGATTCCACTACTAGGAATATATCCCAAGAAACCAGAAACGCCAATCAGAAAGGATATATGCACCCCTATGTTCATAGCAGCACAATTCACCATAGCTAAGATTTGGAAACAGCCTAAGTGCCCATTAGCAGATGAGTGGATTAGAAAACTGTGGTACATATACACAATGGAATACTATGCTGCGGTAAAAAAAAAAAAAAAAAAAAAAAAAGGAACTCTTGCCTTTTGCAACAGCATGGATGGAACTGAAGAGCATTATGCTAAGTGAAATAAGCCAGTCAGAGAAAGATAAATACCACATGATCTCACTCATTTGTGGATTATAGAGAACAACATAGACTGATGAAAAGAAACAGATCCAAAGACTGAGAAATAGCGATCAGGCTATCAATCCCCAGAAGGAAAGTAGGGGAAGGTGGGGGTAAGGGGAAGAGATCAACCGAAGGACTTGTATACATGTATATAAGCCAAACCAATGGACAGGGACAACAGAGGGATGGGAGCATGAGTGTGCGGGGCGGGGGGTGGGGGGAGGTTGGGGGTTAATGGGAGGGGGGATGAGGACACATTTGTAATACCTTAACTAATAATAAAAAAAAAGAAAAAGAAAAGAAAAGAAATCTACCAGGGTTTTTGCTGCCCTTGCCAATGACCTATGTGCCAAGCAAGAAAGAGATTTCTGTATGTCCCTATTATACCAGCTTTAAATGCCATCAAGCTACACATACACAAGAAGCTACCATGGGACAAATGTGTCTCAGGCTCTGATATTTTCTGTGCTGCCTTTGGGCTGGAATGGAGAAGTGGTGGGGGCTGCATTCTACTTTGTATTAATTGTTCTGTTAATTATGAGAGATTGAGCACAGAAGAGGGCTTTAGGAAAAACACAGATATTAAGTATTTTTCACCTCAGGTCAGGGGGTTGAATGGAATTTTAAGCAGCAGAATCTTTTCAATTAAAAACACTCAAAAATTAAATGTTGATAATTCTTAAGAGGACAGAAATATGTGAGCTGAACACTGACATTTCAAATGAACCTACAATAAAGAATTTTAAAGAACCAAGCATATTTTTATATGTAGACTTTATGTTTCTATTTATATGTTGGTTATTTGGGGGGGTTGGTTTTAAATAAAATATTGCTAAGACATATTTACCTAATACAAGTGTCTAGATATTTTATTACTTATTTCTTTTAATACTGTTTTAAAATTTTAGATAAAAATGAAAGCGACTAGAAAATTTTGCCAAAAAATATATATGCAGTATTCATTTATATACATTTTTGATAATATCTCAGTTTCTTAGCTTCTCTTCAGAAATTCTAAGGGAAATTCAACATTATAAAATGCTGGGGTCTAGCCCCAGCGGGTTCAGGGGTCCCCAAAGGTGTGGACGGAGTCGGCGAAGAAGGAATGAATGGCACAGAGGCAGTGTTCAGTTCATCAGCATAGTTGGGTTCTCTTGTCAGGATCTCCAGCCAGGTTCTGTAGCCATGTTCCCTCGCTAGGTTCTCCAGCCAGGTTCTGTCCAAGTTCTAGTCAGGTTCTCTTGACACGGAGGCAGCCATCGGGTGATCATCATAGCCAGGTTCCTCTAGCCAAGTTCTGGTCAGGATCTCCAGCGAAGTTCTGCTTAGGATCTCCAGCCAGGTTCTGTCTTCTAAGTTCCGTGTAAGTTCTGTCTCCTAAGTTCTGCCTCTTAAGTTCTGTCTGTAGGTTCTGAGTTCTGTGTCTCAGGTCTGTCTCTCAGTCTGCCTCTCTAGGTTCTGACTCCTGTTGTCTTGTTGCATCTGTATTTATACCAGTTGATTCTAATCCTATCAATCTCTATTCCAAAGGTTAGGGTGTTTCTTATCTCCATTCCAGGGAGTAAAGATTATGTAGCTTAAGCATGATTGTTCATAGTTAAAGGGATTAATTACCCGCCTGGCACTTAGTGAAGGGGTTTTATTCCCTCCCTAACTTCAGGGGAAAATCTCTACCTGGGGAAACAACCTTTCTCGGAGAGGTGACCTTGGTTAAAACACATAGTGCCAAGAAGGTGAGCAAATATATTAAGAACAGTATGCCATATATGCCAGGTCCCTTGAAACAGCAAGGATGGACCGGCTCCCGGCAATAAAATGTTATATTTATTCTTTACAGAATTTCTATAAAAAAAAAAAGAACAACAACAACCAACACCAGGGACACATGTCTGCACCTGTGTGCACCAGCACTGTGGGTATGTGAGTCTCTAGACAACACTTACACGCTCTGTATCTCAAATTCTTGGATGCACAGTGGAGGGAAGGGGCACCAAGTATCCTTTGGGCCAGTTAGCAAACTAGTGTCTGAGCTTCTAAGCCAGCATCTGGTCTGTGACCCTGGGCTGGGACTGGGCAGGCACACCTTCCTCTGCCTGAGCATTTGGGTGGAGGGTGAGGAGCCCCAGAGGAGCAACATGTGGGGACAGATGCCTGCTTCTTCCTGTTCGCCTGCTGTTCTTTCAGGCAGCCCAGTCATGGCTCTTCTTGAAGGCTTTGGTAGCTGGTTCAGCCTCTAATTTTAAAACTTTAGGGCAATACAATCCATAACACCCATTTGTAAGTCCCCACCCCACCCCCACCAGGGGAACAAAAGACCAAAAAAAAAAAAAACCACAACTTGCTGGACACCAGAAATCAGACCATTTAAGGAATTGAAACTGTCCTGAAAACACGTGATTGTACACCTGCATTCCATTCACATTCCAAGCCCACCTCAGCCTCCAGACTCACTGATGACAAGTTTCCCACTAGTGAGTGCATATAGGGATGAAACTCCAGCTCCTGGGTGCTGCCATCATTGACCCAATGACACCTTGGCTTGGTGCTGTGCAGTCCTTCCCTTTTGATATCCCTTCTCCCATTCCCTTTCCTTAAATAAATTCAATTATTCTTTATCCACCATCGGAGATAGCTATTTAGCCTACCTACCCACACCACCCACCATGTTCGCCTTTCATTTTGATGGCCTGAATTTCCGTTTGTGTGTTTTTTCTGCACTTCCAGATCAGCCTGCTGGGACCTACTCTGAGAAAGCCAAAGCGGCCAGGGCAGTGCCCTTGGAGGTCGGGTCCCAGCTCAGTGGTTCCCTCTTAGGAGCCTCCAGATTCTCTCCCCTTTGCCCTCCAGTCTTAGGGGTCATACTTGCTTCCTGCAAATACTACCTCTGTGTTGCTTCAGCATCTCTCATTTCCTTTTTTAGCTCTCCACCACCTGCATGCCTAATTTCCTGCATTCATCTTCAATAGCCAGACAGTTCCTCTTTCCCAGTACTTTCCTATGGGTCCCTTCTCATCCTAAATCTTGGTGATTTTCTGAAACTATTGATGGTTTGCCATCTGGAAATAAGATACAACCTGTATTCTCCTATTGTAACTGGGACAAGGGGGGTGGCAAACTCCAGAGGCCTGGGCTCAGTCTTTTTTTCTTTTTACTTTTATTCTTTTTTTAAAAAATCTATATAGTTAAAAGTATTACTTAGGTCCTCCTTTTCCCCCATAACCTCTTCCAGCCCACTCCTGTCTTCCCCTCCCCCCCTGATCCCAGTGCTGGGAGGCCTCGTGGCTCCGCTGATCCAGGGTTCAGGAGGCCTTGTGGCTCTGCTGATTCCAGGCCGGGAGGCCTCGCGGCTCCACTGATCCCGGGTTCCAGAGGCCTTGTGACTCCGCTGATCCCAGGCTGGGGGGGCCTCGCAGCTCTGCTTATTCTGGTGCCAGGAGGCCTTGCGGCTCCGCTGATCCCGCTGCTGGGAGGCATATTACCCTTTTACTATATAGGATAGAGGCCTGGTGCACAGGTGGGGGCCAGCTGGTTTACCCTGAAGGGTGTCCCAGATCAGGGTTGGGGTCCCCACTGGGGTGCCTGGCTAGCCTGGATGAGGGGATGATGGCTGTTTGCAGCTGGTCACACCCCCTTCAGGGTGGGGGTCCCCACTGGGGTGCCTGGCCAGTCTGGGTGAGGGGCTGAGGGCCATTTTCAGGCTGGCGGGTGACTGAAGCTCCCAACCTCTCTTTATTTCTTTTTTATTCTGGGATTTATTTACCTTCTATGGCTGTCACTGGAGCTGACAGCCGTCTTTAGCTCTGAGGCTCGGCTCCAGCTCTGAGACCTCGGCTGCTGAAAGCAGGTTTTTGGGCTTTGTTTACCTTCTGTATTTGAAACTTTGTTGCGACTCCAGCTCTGAGATGCCGGCTGACTGAAAGCAGGTTTCTGGAGTTTGTTTAGCTTCTATATTTGAAACATTGTTTCTTAGAGAGCAGCTGAGAGGCCGGCAGAGGCAGGCGAGGAGCCTGGGTTTCTCCGTCACTGGAGCAAGCAAGCCTCCCTGTTCGTTTCAGCTGCCTGGTTGCTGGCCGCCATCTTGATTGGCAGTTAATTTGCATATCTCGCTGATTAGCCAATGGGAAGCATGTTGGAGCTACGGTTAATTACCATATTTCTCTTTTATTAGATAGGATTACTATCACCTACTGTCTCTGTTATTGTTAATATAATTCAGTAGTTCTTTTCTCATTAAAAGTTGATAAAGCCTTCAGATACAGAAGCTGAAAAATAAATGCCTATCCACATGGATCATGATTTCTTTAATATATGTATATAGGTCTGGTGCACAAAAATATGTGCATTGAGCTGGGGGGGGGAGTCCCTCAACCTGGCCTGCCCCTTCTCACAGTCTGGGAGCCCTCAGGGGATGTGTCAGTTTCCTTATCATGACAATGAAATAGGCTCCCATCACTGCAGGAGATCATTCTGGATTGGGATGAAATTCCATGAGTGCTGAGTGCTCCTCTCTTTCAGATAACTTGATTAATTCCTTAAAGACTGGGCCAGACCATCACTTGTTTTTGCCCAGCTGTTTAAAAATTTTCAGCCCTTACTGGGTGGCTCAGTTGGTTGGAGTGTCATCCTATATACCAAAGGGTTGGGCATGTATATGGGAGCATGTTCTTTTCATCTCTCTCTCTCCCTCTCTCTCTCTCTCTCTCTCTCTCTCTCTCTTTCTCTCTCTCAAAAACTTTGAAAATAAAAAAAATCAATAAACATATCCTCTGGTGAGGATAGAAAATGATTTTTTTTCAGTCTTCTACTCTCTAGAATTAGACTCCAATGCCCAACAGCAGCAGTAATCAGGACTTTTCTTTCTGATTTTTGCATGTTTCTTTTTTTAGACAGAAATCATTTTATGCTGAGTAAAGACAGTAGTGGGCTATACTGTTTACTTTTTGTATGAGAAAATGAGGTATGCCAATGGCCTCCTTCCCCCTTCTCTGCCTCCACTGGACATACAATATTCTCTAGGATCCTAAAAATGGATTCTGCCCTTTACAGCAGTGCCTAGAAGCAGAGAAATCATTAGATGTGGGCCAGTGTGCCATTAGAAATAACTCTTTGGGTGTTTAATGACAGCCTCTGAAAGTTTGTTTCTGGCACAAATCTGACTCACAAATTCTCAGCTGGGAAACATTACAGAAATGAATTTTCAAACAACCTATCTAGCTGTGTGTTTTGGTATCTTTATAAGCTGAAGAGCAGCTTCTACAATAGGATTCAATTCCATTATAGGTTATGCTATAAATAATACTACTGAATTATTTTCAATATTCAATTTAAAATAATGGCTCAGTAACCTAATGGCTTTTAGAGAATAGGCTTCTGTACAAGAAAAATTCCATTGGATCGGAGATTAGATATGCATGTGTACCAGGCACCTCAGAGAGAGACTGCCTTTCGGTCACACATTTACTCACAAGCCACATTCCTTCACTCATAATGTCCCTCCATTACAAAAGAATAAAATCCTTTTACCTTAGTGGTAAAGAAAACTGGGATACCCATTAATAGGAATACTTATTTCAATCCCTCAGCAAATCAGCATAAAAGCTATAAACTAGAGACATACACCTCAGTAGCTGACTTTTCAGTAGGGCAGACATGTCCACACACACTCCTCTCTGTGTGCTCCAGGCTGGCAGGGACTCCCAAAGTCTATTCCCAGCTACACACTCTCATCCTCTGACTCACTTGTACTTGACATTCTGTCCAGTCTCCCCAAAGAAGAGTTTCTCAAGCTGTCCTTATATTTTCCCAGCAGCAGAGAATCAGACTTCTGGGTAATAGAAGCACCAACTTTCATTTGCATGTCTAAAAGCAACTTGTTTCCATAAAACTAAGTTCTATGTGTCTATTGAACATTTGCAGGTACAATTTCCAAAGAATGGATATGAATTCAGCTACAAATGTGGCCTTTCAAGTAAAAGATGATCAAAATAAATCAAATGATCATCATCAAATTAGTAACAATGGAAAGTGAAAGCAGAGATGTGGTATTGAGCAAGCCCCCTCAAACTGGCCTGAAGTCTTCATAATTAATCTTATAAGAAGCTGAATCGAAATGGATAATAACACTGCAAACTGTCATTAAAAGCCTGACTTTTTTCTATCAGTATGCACCTGGCATAAGATGGTCTCAAGTGTCCTAGCCTAAAGGCTGTGTCTCTGAGCCTCTCTTTCCTTCTGTCACCAAGTTATGCAATTTCTTTTGTTGAAATACCTTGTGATTCTTCCTTCCCTTGTACCATTAGGGTTTCCTTGTTTGCAAGCAATAAAAACTAATTTTGGCTACTATAATCAGAAAGGAATTTATTGGAGGGAAGCATAATACCTCTCAGAAAAGAGGCAGGAAGGCAACTCCAAGGACTGTGGCATGAAGAGATAGGGGGTCTCAGCAGGGCTTTGCTGTTGGAAAGAAGATACCAATAGTTACACCTCTGTCTCCCTCTTAAAGGCTCATACCCCAGGGAAGATGTATCAGCCTGACCTAGCTTTGAGTGTTCTTGTCCAGGGGCTAATGGGGGGGGGTATATATATATATACCTTGATTAAAAGATGATATCTAATGGAGGAGAAGGAAGTAGTTCCCTAAGTAACATCAGGATGCTATTCCTAGTGAAAGTGAGAATGGGTGCTGGGCAGCCAAACCAACATATGTACACCATATTCTTCTAGACTAGGCTCTTATTTCCTCAGGTCTACATTGTTTGTATTTTAATATAATAGTTAGAGAAGTAAAATTTCAGATTAATGGCATTTATTATATATTCTTTAAAGTATATTTTAACTGATATCAGAGAGGAAGGGAGAGGGAGAGGGAGATAGAAACATCAATGATGAGAGAGAATCATTGATTGGCTGCCTCCTGCATGCCTGTTACTGGGGATCAAACCTGCAACCCAGGCATGTGCCCTTGAGCAGAATCAAACCTAGAACCCTTGAGTCCACAGGCCAATGCTCTATCCACTGAGCCAAACTGGCTAGGGCTATTATATATCCTTTAGTTAGCATATAAATCTGCACTGAAATATCCTGACCAGTGAATATGTAGAATCTGAAAGAATATTATGAGGCATGGGACATGCATAAAGAAATCCATTGTTCCGATTTTGACATTTTTCCTTTTGTTAAGCAAAAATCATTCATTCCAGTGCACAATAGATATTGAGTGTCTAGAATGCATCAGCCAGCATGCTGGTGCTGATATAGCCCTTATGGCCTGGATAGTCTATATAACTTCTGCTTATGAATCTTAATTCTTCAAACCATCTCTAGTTCTATATTTCAGAATTATAAAGAGTAACTCAAATATTATAGTGAAATCTAGAGGCATATAAACAAACAGTAGCAAGTTAGAAACCATAATGGAAGATGTTCCCATTCATCATAGTACCCCAAGTATAAAATAGCTTAAAAAGTACTTAATAAGAAATTTGCAATGTGAGGATAGTATATAAAAATGTAGTAAGTGGCATAAAATATAACTTGAATAGTGGGAGAGATATAATATACTCCTGGGTGGGAAGACTCAACACTGTAAAAACACCACTTCTCTTCAAATTAATATAAAAATTTAATGCAATCACAATCATAATCTCAGAGTTATTTTTTGCTTGAAACCTAACAGCTATTTTCAAGTCCAAATGGAATAATAAATATTAGTATTTATAGCAAAGAACCTGGGGAAAGGGAAGGGATTGAAATGAGCCATGAGGCTGAAATAATAAAGACAAGGGAGACCAAAAGCTCAGTGGAACAATAGAATTCTCAAAACATACATATACATATAGTAGAGGCCCAATGCACGAAATTCGTGCAAGGCAGGAGTCCCTCAGCCTGGCCTGCACCCTCACCAATTTAGGATCCCTTGAGGGATGTCCGACTGCCCCCTCAGCTCATGCCCTCACCCCCCTAGTATCTGTGTCCATTGGTTATGCTTATATGCATGCATACAAGTCCTTTAGTTAATCTCTCCCCCTTACCCCAACCCTCCCTTACCTTCCCTCTGAGGTTTGACAGTCTGATCGATGATTCTCTATCTCTGGATCTGTTTTTGTTCATCAGTTTATGTTGTTCATTATATTCCACAAATGAGTGAGATCATGTGATATTTATCTTTCTCCAACTGACTTATTTCATTTAGCATAATTCTCTCCAGGTCTATCCATGCTGTTGCAAATGGTAGGAGTTCCTTCCTTTTTACAGCAGCATAGTATTCCATTGTGTAGATGTACCACTGTTTTTTAATCCACTCATCTAGGCTGTTTCCAAATCTTAGCTATTGTAAATTGTGCTGCTATGAACATAGGGGTGCATATATCCTTTCTGATTGGTGTTTCTGTTTTCTTAGGATATATTCCTAGAAGTGGGATCACTGGGTCAAATGGGAGTTCCATTTTTAACTTTTTGAGGAAACTCCATACTGTCTTCCATAGTGGCTGCACCAGTCTGCATTCCCACCAGCAGTGCATGAGTGTTCCTTTTTTTCCGCATCCTCTCCAGCACTTGTCATTTGTTGATTTGTTGATGATAGCCATTCTGACAGGTGTGAGATGGTACCTCATTGTCATTTTGATTTGCATCTCTCAGATGATTGGTGACTTTGAGCATGGCTTCATATACCTCCTGGCCTTCTGTATGTTCTCTTTTGAAAAGTGTCTATGTAGGTCCGTTGCCCATTTTTTGATTGGGTTGTTTATCTTCCTTTTGTTAAGTTGTATGAGCTCCCTGTAAATTTTGGAGATTAAACCCTTATCAATGATAACATTGGCAAATATGTTCTCCCATGCAGTGGGCTTTCTTGTTGTTCTGTTGATGGTGTCTTTTGCTGTGAAGAGCTATTTATTTTGATGTAGTCTCATCTTGTATTTTCTCTTTAGTTTCCATTGCCCTGGGAGCTGTATCGGTGAAGACATTGCTTAGACATATGTCTGAGATTTGCTACCTGTGGATACATCTAAGATTTTTATGGTTTCTCGTCTTATGTTTAAGTCCTTTATCCATTTGAGTTTATTTTTGTGTATGGTGTAAGTTTTTTTTTGCATGTATCTGTCCAATTTTCCCAACACCATTTATTGAAGAGACTGTTTTGTTTCCATTGTATGCTCTTGCCTCCTTTGTCAAATATTAACTGAGCATAGTGGCTTAGATCAATTTCTAGGTTCTCTATTCTATTCCATTGGTTTATATGTCTGTTCTTGTGCCAGTACAAAGCAGTTTTGAGAATAGTGGCTTTGTAATACAGCTTTATATCTTGTATTGAGATCTCTCCTACTTTGTTATTCTTCTTTTTTATTTCAGATGAATTTTTGGAGAGTTCATTCTAGGTCTGTGAAATATGCCATTGGTATTTTAATGGGGAGTGCATTGAATCTATAGATTGCTTTGGGCATTTTAATGATGTTGATTCTACCAATCCATGAACCCGGTATGTTCTTCCATCTATTTATGTCTTCCTCTATCTCTTTTTTCAGTTTCCTGTAGTTTTCTGAGTACAGGTCTTTACCTCCTTAGTTAAGTTTATACCTACGTATTTTAATTTTTTTGGTGCACTGGTTAATGGGATTGTTTTTTCCATCTCTCTTTCTGTAAGTTCACTATTGGTATATAAAAATGCCATAGATATTTGGGCGTTAATTTTGTATCCTGCTACATTGCTGAATTCATTTATTAAGTCTAATAATTTCTTGATGGAGTCTTTAAGGTTTTCTATGCACAGTATTTTAGCTTTGCATATTATTAATCTACTTGTTAATTAGAACTTGAAGGATTTTTATCATTACATGAACTACTTAAAGAACTGAATTTGATACCACACCCTCAGATCTTATTTAAGGTTTATATGAGAAATGACTACATGAGGAATAAATCTCCATCTTCTTGGAAACTATTATTAAATACACTGTCCATTGTGGTGTTTAAAGGCCCTTATATAAGAAAGCATGTGATAAATTGCCTTAAATTTTAGTACCAAAAAAAAAGTTTGTCCATTTTTACAAATAAGCATGATTTCTTTTTATAATGCTGTGTTTTTCCTGTATGATTTATCAGGTTTCCCCCTTGGCTTTGGCTGCTAGAAAGCTCAGAGCTTTATTTATTGACAAACCACAGCAATAAATAGCTGCCTAATTTTGCAGAAATACTCTAGGCCAAAGCACTTGAGTGTTTGCCCTCAACTAAATGGTCCCATGATATGCATGTTATAAGTTGTCTCAAATCCAATTTGGAAATAGGAAAGGATTAAATAATTAATGAATAAACACATACGTAATTTGAACTCAGCAGGCTTGGTCTTTGGCAGTAGAAAATGCTCACACTTAGACTGGTTTGTAGTGAATGCCTATCAGGCATGCTGCTTAATCTGAAGCACTGCTCTGGATTGAGTGTGCCCTTGGTTGCAGGCTTGGACATCTGAGCCTTTCTGCTACTGAGGGCCACACATTCACTCACCCATCCCATCATGCTGACTCCTTAATGGTGGTCTCCATGGCATCCAATAAGAATAACAGGGTCAAAAGGGTGGGTCCAAGAGCAGGGTACAGATAAATTAGCAATTTACAAATGGGCCATAACCTTTAAAATAGTTAATGAAACAAGATCTTGCTGAAATGGACCAGAAAATAGAAAGACAATTTGCACACACAGAAACAATTTTTGTGTGAATGTGTGTGTGTGTGTGTGTGCCTGTGAGTGTGTGTGTTTTTATTACAATGTTCAACAGTAGACTAAAAATGTCAGGTGAGTTAAGATACTTCTTTGACCTTCCTGAAAGGTCAAATATGTATTCTTATTGTTAATATTACATCATTTTACAACATGTTAAGTGATAAAAAGGGCATAGAATGTGAATAAAGTGAACCAACAACTTTTGAATGGTGGGTATAAATTGTTACTTCCATTATTTCATTTAAGGGACACCAGTGCTCTTTTTCTTGGGCACACATAAATTCTTCAGCAACCTCCCTAACAACTAGTAAGGCACTACTATAATAGAGGCTGTGTTGGATGATTTGGATACAAGGGTAAGTAAGGTGGCTTCTGGTGATGTAGTCCTGATTACAGGGTCTTAAGCTTTTACTGGCAAGTGGCTCTCTGTGTGTGACAGACATACTCAACATCTGGGGGAATTGCTTGGTCCTTGCAGCTCTACAACTGCCCAGAACAACATCATTACCAAAATTTTGCCAAGATTTGGGGTTGTTGTATGTTCATTTTCATTTGTTTCCAGGAATTTTTTGATTTCTTCCTTTATCTCATTGGTAACCCATTCATTGTTTAATAGCATGCTATTTAGCCTCCATATGTTTGAATGTTTTTGAGTGTTTTTATTGTAAATGATTTTTAGTTTCATGCCATTGTGATCCCAGAAGATGCTTGCTATAATTTCAATCTTCTTGAACTTATAGAGACTTAAGTTTGTGTCCTAACATGTGTTTTATCTTTGAGAATGTCCATGTGCACTTGAGAAGAATATATATTCTTCAGCTTTGAGGTTAAATGATCTGTAAATATCAATTAAATACATCTGATCTAGTGTGTCACTTAAGGTCACTGTTTCCTTGTTGATTTTTTGGTCTGGAAGATCTATCCAGTGATGTCAATGGGATGTTAAAGTCCCCTACTATGACTGTCTTGCTATCTATCTGTCCCTTAAATTCTTCCAAGAATTTAGGTGTTCCTATATTGGGTGCATATATATTTACCAGAGCTATATCCTCTTGTTGAAATGATCCCTTTAGTATTATGAGGTGTTCTTCCTTGTCTCTTGTTATGGCCTTTGCTTTTTGGGAAAATGAGAAACATCTGTAATACTCTCAACAATAGAGATCAATAAAACAAAAAAAGATTTGCCAAGAAATTCATGTTCATAGGACAGCCAAAAATAGCCTAGGAGCAAATGGACCAGGCAGAACCCTGGGGCCCAAATATCTTCTATTCTTAGGGGCTACCTAATATTTCAGAGGTGAAATTTCATTCAAGGTAGTGATGCTTGGTCTCCACCAGCCCAGGGTCTGGAATCAAATCTCCTAATTTTAAAACTTAGCTCTACCACTTACTATTGGGTGAGTAAACCAGGTTTATATGGTTCCTAACTTTTAATCTTTCTATAAATTAATGAGAACCTTCCTACAAGGCAATTAGCAAGGGCCCAGTGGTAGCATAGTTTACTTTCAATATGTCAACTTTTATTATTATTTAGATTTAAAAAGTACTAACT
Organism: Myotis pilosus; assembly: GCA_036010255.1. Taxonomy (NCBI): domain Eukaryota; kingdom Metazoa; phylum Chordata; class Mammalia; order Chiroptera; family Vespertilionidae; genus Myotis; species Myotis pilosus. Next base: position 111,391,214 of record JASKON010000002.1, on the reverse strand, counting down.
ATTAAAATGCAAATTACTTTAGGGAGATACCCTGTTACCAATTAACACTTCAGGAGGGATTCTCACCACTTGAATGTCAGTTAAGATGTAGTGAATATCAAGGGTTAGGGAATGAAACCCAGGAGAAGCAGAAAAGGGGCCAAAAGAAAGAAATAGCTTTGACATTTTATAGAAGCCACTGTGATTCTTCTACATAGAAAAGCACCCAATCGTTGCAGCTACCCAAAAGCAAACCCTCACTGCTGCAGAAAGGCAATCTAATTGCTGAATCTAGATCACTGGATCTATGGCCCTGGGTACCATAGGGACTGCCCCTCTCTCTATCAACTATTCCATATCAGATCACCCTATATATAGACTTTCTATGGTAAGAGGTATTAAGCTGTGGAGCCTCATGTAGCTGTTTTCTGGCCTGCCATAGTATATGTGCAAAGATTTTAAACACGGTATGGATACTTGCACATCCTGGACACTTGCTGTGAACAATTAATCCTAAAGTTACCCATCACCTCTATTAATTAGTCATTTGTAGATTTTAATATCCCCTCCTGACCAGCAAGGACAGAAGAGGAAATGGCATTTTGGAGACTTTCAGTTAAGCTGTTGTGTACAAAATGGATGAATTATTATTTGTCTCTCCCAGAGTCCCCAGGAAGGCTGAGTGGGACACACACCTGTGAGGCCTGCTGCCTGCCTCCGCAGACAGGAAGGCGCTCCAAGACAGGAGGAAGAGCAGGGCCCTACCCAGCAGAGGGAACTCATGCAGTTTGGTAAATTTGGTCAAGTGACGAAGACAAGTTAAGGGAAACAGCCGCTCTGACAGCTAAGTCTGTTAGGTCGGAGAGAGCTCAGGATCAAATACATGCAGAAGTGTGATGAGATAATGGACCCTCCCTGGAATTTCAAACAGATCATTGTGCCAGACACAGATACTGGCTTCTCCCTGGAATCCACATGACCCCCACACAGATACTGACTCCTTCCTGAATACCCTGCTGACCTCCTGTGGCGGGGACTTCCTCAGTTCATGTCCCCGCCCCTCACCCAACAGCAGTATAAAACAAAGCCCCCCCTCTCTGTGGGCACAAATCCACTGGCCCTGTCCTTGGGGTCCTTGCGGGGACGCAGAATAAAACCTTTCCTTTTCTTTCTTTTCTGATCAACTTGGCTCTCTTTATTTCCTCCACCTCCTGAGCCACCTAACAAAATCTACTTCTTGGCTGAGAGATACTGATGTGGTTGTGCTAGTTTCTGAGTAAGAGAACGGGTTTCAGACCTGGCTAGCATGTTAACTCCCTAAGGCTATGTGAAGGTCAGCACAGCTTCATTGTTTCACTGGGTGCTTAACACTCTGATACAAATACAAACCTGTGTTCAGATAAAAAAGAAAAAGTGTCTTACGAAGAGGAAGAAACTAGCTAACTGTACACAACCTCTTGAATTTGAATTTAGGCCTTGGGACATGCTCCTCAGGAGACTGTAGCAGATCCTGAAAACAAAGCCACAGATTGTGGGTGAATGAGAAGCTGCAGGCAGGTAGCACCAAAGGAGGCCACTGCTCCCTGGAAAGGGCTACTCTTTGGACAAAGCACCTGGAACACTCTTCTCTCCTGGAGTGGGAAATAGGATCAGGAGCAGTATTATAGTCAGTGACCATATCCACTTGGTCTAAGTAGGGTAGATGAAAATGTATATTAATTCTAGGTCAGACAGATGTTCATTTTGACCAGAATAACACTTGGCCAATGGCCTACATATTGCAAATAGAGCAAAGACTTAGTGACCCAGGCTATGTGGAGAATGGGTTATGGAGAAATGATTAGGAGTATATGATCAGTGGGAAAGGTTTACATCACAATTGTGTCCAGGGTTAGGCAAAAACACTCTACAAATGAGATGAAATGTTGCATTTTTTATCTATCTAGAAAAAAAATCTGAAGAAGAATTCACATTAAGAGGTGTTTGGCAGAAGGGCATGGAAGTGAAAAGTATGACTCTTGGGGTAGAAGATCCAGGTCCATGTCTTGGCTCTGCTAGTCACTGGCCAGATGATTTCTGAGCAATATATTAACCCCTCTGACTCTCATTTCTATCCTATGTGAATTGTCAAGGAAAATAATTCCTACTTTACAAGGGTGAAAAGTAAAATAATACAAAATATATTAAAAATATTTTGTGAAGTATTAGAAGCACAAAATGTCAAGAAGAGGCAGAATGTCACTATTGAGAATATGTCCTCTGGAGGTCAAGTCCACCTGGGTTCAGACCTACTGTGTCATCTTGGACATGTTCCTTGGTCACTCTGTGCCTTGGTTTCCCTATGTGAAAATGGGAATGATAATTCAACCTACCTACTAGGTGTATAAACCAGTTGCTATACATTAAGCACTCAGTTGTTATACATTAAGCACTTGGTAAGCAACAGGGATATGCAAGTTTTTCTATTAGTGTGATTTAAATTAATTTGTCTTGTAAAAATCCTTTCTTGAAAATTGATTCAGTAAGGATCTGTAAGTAATTCTTAACTGGAGGAAAGCAGGGGCGGCCAGTTGACCCTTTTCAGCATCCCCTTTCACTGCCAGGAGGTAGGCTTTGTTTCCAGGCGGAGCTTGTTTCTTTGGCTCCTTCTTCTACTTTGTTGCCAAGACATCTCAGGAGATCAGGTGGGCATAGGGCATTTGTTTCTTTCACCTTTCTCCAGAAAGGAGTTCAGTTCTAGGTCAAGCCCCAAGTTCATCCAGAGGCCTGCACCCTAAGGAGCCTTAAACTTCTGTGGACAAAGTGGGAGGTTGTTACCATCAGGGAATGCCTGTGCACCTATTTCCCATACACCTAGTTGGTGAGTGCCAAGGCCACTAGGTGCAACATGATTGACTTGCCTCTGTGACTGAGCTGCAATCTCTTCTGTCTCTACCCTTTTGCCCAGATCTGATCTAATTCATGGCAAACTTTCAATCTCTGGGAATTTTCCCCCTTCCCTATAGAGCCAGTGGTTCTCAACCTTCTGGCCCTTTAAATACAGTTCCTCATGTTGTGATCCAACCATAAAATTATTTTCGCTGCTACTTCATAACTGTAATTTTGCTACTGTTATGAATCGTAATGTAAATATCTGATATGCAAGATGGTCTTAGGTGACCCCTATGAAAGGGTCATTCGACCGCCAAAGGGGTCGCGACCCACAGGTTGAGAACTGCTGCCGGTATAGTCTCATTTACTTTTGTGTCCATGCATTCCCTCATGTCAGGCAGAGGAGAGCTTCAGGCTTAGCTCCTCCACCTTGAGCAGCTCTGGAACCAAAAGCCTGTGTTTCAATGCCGGCCCTGAAATGTCCTGGCTATACAGCCTCTTCAGCGGTAAACTTGGGGAAGTAACAGTCTCTCCCTTCCAAGATTCTCATATGAGTTGTCTGAGATAATCCATGCAAAATACTAAGGACAATGCCTGGCACATAGCAGTGTTCCCAACAAATGTTATTATTATCATGTTAATTATTACTGATATGTGACCCAAAGTGAGCTACTTAACCTCCTAGACCTCAGTTTCCCCATGTTAAAGTGAGGCTAATTATAACCTGTCTTACAGGGTTGATTAAAATGAGGAGATACACATAAAATCCCTGGCACATGCTGACATCTACTACATGTTGTTATCACCATTACTATTACTCTAAACCTGAGACCTCCATTATAATTCCACTTAAGAATTAAGAGGCTATGGGAGTAGTAATAGGGAGCATAACTGTAATTTTGCTACTGTTATGAATCGTAATGTAAATATCTGATATGCAAGATAGTCTTAGGTGACCCCTATGAAAGGGTCATTCGACCGCCAAAGGGGTCACGACCCACAGGTTGAGAACTGCTGCCTGTCTCTGGGTTTCACTCCCTGGGTTTGAATCATGGCTCTGCTTACCAGCTGCATGACTTGGAGCAATAACTTAACTTTTCTGAGTTTCAGTGTCCAATAAAAATAGGATCTGTATGATATGATTATTGTGAAAGTCAAATGAAATATTGCATGTAAAACAAATTAGGCATCCCAACATATCATAAATACTGAGTAGATTATTAATCAGTATTTTTGTTAGAAATGAGCCCTACCTTTTCTGACTTACTTTTTTTTCTGTCAATGAGTTGGAATTCTCCAGGGTTTTCAGAACAAAACTTAGGAGTGGACTTGGTTTCTCTCCCTTTATTTATCTCTTATAGAGATATCAGCAACTAAGTTTTAGAGATTATTCTAAATATTGGTCTCCTTCCAGATGTTTCCCCTACAATTTATCATCAGTTTTCCTTGATTCTAATCCCCCTGATCTGATCACCCTACATACCAGTTATCGTTGTTTTAAAACAGGACTTCCAGTGTGTCACTTCCTTTGAATGATACTCCTAAAAGCTCTGCAGCTGACTCCATCCCCCTGTGTTCCCTCATCTTCCATCGCTCACCACCCTAAGGCTGTGGTCCTCCCAGGCACATCCACAATTCGCCACCTTGGTCCCACCCCATTTTCCTTGAATCACTTATCTTGTAATTTTTGCCTATATTCTACCTCTCACATGCCCAAGTCTAACTTAGCATCTAAATACTGCTTTTCGAATTATTTTCCAGAATCATGAGATTGGCCACAAGTCTATTAGATGATTCCAGGCACAGTGTCCTCATTTCCATTCCAATTTTTAGAGTACTAATAAATTGGCTGTGGCTTTGGCATCCGCTTTCTACCCAGCTATTATGTAGAGATTGTCTTTCAAAGTTTGTCACCAGTTGAAGACAGCATCCATGTTTTACTCATACTCTGATATCGTAGAAACCCTTAGTAGAACTCAGCCTGTTAGTAGCTGGTCAGTCACCATGGAAAAAGACCCCGACATTTTTTTTTTACCTGGACGCCTGGATGCCTCTTACACTTTCTTCCTTCTCTTTTCCTCAGAAATTTTTAGTTTTTAATCCTTTACTCCAATCTTCTCTGAGACTTTCATTAAACTCTCACACTTGACATTGGCCTCTGGCTTTCCTCCTCAACTCTGATTTATTTTGCCCCACCCAACTGCTCTAAGTGAACTGCCCACCAGAGCAGCTTCATTACCTGGCTTAAATCCTCTAAGAGCTCTACCAATCCTCCAACCTCTCTGCTGCAAAAGAGGGAATGAGATTGCCCACATATGGCAGACATATTTTCTGCCTTGCTTACTGGTCCCTTTTCAGATAGTAGCCATGGATGCTTGTTTAGACCCACAATGACCTTTGGCTTGGTCAGCACTGTGAGCTAGTGATTGATGCAATCTTGAAAAGAAGGTAGAGGATATGGATACTTGCTTTATCATTTCCAGTCAATTAAGCCTTGTTCTTGACGTTGTACCTTCAGTTTTTTTTTTTTCCTTTGGACCCTAATACAGCCAATCCTGATGCCCCTACCTACCTGTTTTCTGAGATAATAATTTTTAAGATAGTTAATATCTTATGATCAGATAGTGTCAGTTGTGATAGAACTGGAATTGGACAAGAAGAGATCCTGGGCCCCTCTGTCACCTGTACCAACCTCTGCCTGGAGGGTGATTCAGATGGCCCCAGTGGTGTTGTATCATCCTTGAACCAGACTAACCATTTGCAGGCTTGGTGGTTGTCCATTTCCCAAAACATTCCAAAGACACAGTCCCTAGCTCTCCCCATGCAGACAAAGGATATCAGTGCAGTAACAACAGCATACGCAGATCCCATTGCAAAGGAGCCGGCAAAGATCCCCAGGAAATTCCCCACAGACTGGAAGAATGCCACAGCATCAAATACATTTGGATTCTCCTTGGGACTGTAAATGGATATAGAACTGAAAAGAGAAGAGGGTGAAGGTTAATCAGTGATTTCCATCTTATAGCCTAAGTACTGAAGTCAGAATTTAGCACCCACTTTTGGGATGGGCACCTTCTTCTATAAGGTTAGGTACTGGTTAAAAGAGTTCAGGAGAAAGGGATGAGGACAGGGAGGTGTGGAGAAAGCAAAAAGCTTTCTTTCGCCTTTCTACACTCCCTCCCCACGGTACCCATATATTGCTGCTAGTCAGTAAACATTTTTATATTGGAAAGTGCCAGAAGCCAATTCCAGCATGTCAGCAGGGCATCTGGAAATGGCTGAGGGCATTTCCCCAAACCTGAAAAGGATGCATAAATGATTGCTTGCTGCCAGACAGCTCAGGGCATTTCAATCTACATGTTATTGCCTCCTCCTGCCAAACACCTGAACAGCAGAAGGCAATTCTTCTAATCTGACAATGGATTCTGTATACTAAACCCTGGCTTTTGATGTGTATACCTTGCCTCAGGACAATTTCTGTTAATAAAAAGCAAGGTATACACGTGTCCTGAGACAAGGTGTCCTGAGACAAGTTCCTTTAGCTAAGTCTTCTCTGGCTCCCCAAAATGCCTTCCAAAATTATGTTTCGTCTCTGGACTCTTTAATAATTTACACGCAGCACCTTCTCCAGATTCCTAAACACTTCTAGATGCTGGGGCAAGACCCCCAGCAGGAAGGGTCATAAAGAATATTGTTTTTTGAGCAAACTATGCATTAAAACATGGTAAGTGCATAAGGAATCTGTGGAGAAGATAGATAACTGTGAATCATTTAGTGGTCATACACATTCAGTGCTGCTGTATATTCACAATGTTCCTGATAAAAAAGTGCACTTTTATGGACTGATAAAATCACAGCATAAATTTTTCTATACAGAAAAATCAGTCCACCAGTAGGCAATCTGTTCACTTAAATCTTTTTGAGTATGTCACATTTGCTGCTTGCTTTTTTTTTTCTTTTTCGTTTTTTTACCAAGGCCTCAAACCTGAGAGTGTTGATGTGCAGGATAAGGTGTGCTTGTTTTAGGAGATGCAAGCTCCATATCATAGCATTGAATTGAGCAGATTGCTAGAGCCAATAGTTGGAAGATCCTTATGAAGTAATGTTTCAGATTCTTCTCCGTTTTAATTTTAATAACAGGTCTCAGTGGGAGGGACTGTGTGGCAGTGAGAGCAAGCCCACTAAACACCTGGCTGGAGATATAACCGAATTGTTCATGTCTGGGATTGCCCATGTTAACTCTCCCACCTGACTTTGTGGCTGGAGACTACTGTTAAGAGAACAGGGAGTGGATTCCAATTCTCCCATAGGAAGAGGTGTAGCATTAAAAACAAAGGTAGCTTTATTTTTTTAATATATTTTTTTATTGATTTCAGAAAGGAAGGGAGAGGGACAGAGAGAGATAGAAACATCAGTGATGAAAGAGAATCATTGATCGGCTGTCTCCTGCATTCCCCCAACTGGAGATTGAGCTAGCAACCCGGACAGTGCCCTTGACCAGAATTGAACCTGGGACCCCTCAGTCCTTAGGTGGATGCTCTATCCACTCAGCCAAACCAGCTAGGGCAAAAAAAATAAGGTAATTATAAATGCTCCTCGTTTTTCCCTGGATGTTTTTAAACCCTAAAGTAGGACAAACACTTTGGCTTTGATCACATAATTGGATAAGAAGGATGAATGTGGATCTAGAATGGAGCCCTGAGATGTATGCCAGAAGAGAATTGCCTTTGAAGTGGTTTTCTTTCTGGAAAGAGCTGTGCTTTGCAGGAAAAAAAAAAGGAAATTCATATTTGGGTGCTTTGGGTCCTGGGAAGGGTGTGGACCCATAGTCATTAGAAACTTGATGCCCCAGGCTGCAAAGCTGGGGATGAGAGTTGACATTCACCAGCACATATCTTCACTCCAATGAAGAAACAGTAGTGATGAGAAAAGATTGTGTTTGCATTCTGCCTTTCAAACAAAGATTTTGCACAGTAGCTCAGTTAGGTAAACAATTTTATTAATTCCTGAGGCCACTCTCAGCAGATGTGACCCTCAGAACACACCCCCTCACTCCTAGCTCCACCTCCCCAAAGTATTTTCCCTGACCCAAAGTTGCCCATATCCTGTAGCATTATTTATGCAATGTTTTTCTTTAAATCAACTAATCTTTATTCAAATGCAAGAAATTTTATTAAAGCATATTTACGAAATAATAGGTTTAATGTGCTAATTCTATTTATTTTTAATCAATATGAGATTATATAATTACTAGAGGCCCGGTGCACAAAAATTTGTGCACTCGGGGGGAAGGGGGGGTCCCTCAGCCGGGCCTGTGCCCTCTCGCAGTCTGGGACCCCTCGGGAGATAACACCCTGCTGGCTTAGGCCTGCTCCCAGGTGGCAGAGGACATGCCCAATCCCTAGGTGCAGCCCCTGGTCAGGCTCAGAGCAGGGCCTATTGGGGAGTTGGGGCGCCACCCCTTGTCATGCACAGAGCAGGGCGGATCGGGAGGTTGCAATGCCAACCCCAGTTACGCTCAGGGTAGAGCCGATTGGGGGGTTGGGGCACCGCCCCCTGTCACACTCAAGGCAGGGCCGATGGGGAGGTTGCGGTGCCACCCCCTGTCACGCACAGAGCAGGGCCAATCCAGGGGTTGGGGCACTGCCCCCTGTCACGCACAGAGCAGGGCCCATCAGGGGGGTTGGGGAGCTCCCCCTGTCATGCACAGAGCAGGGCCCATCAGGGGGTTGGGGAGCTACCCCCTGTCACTCAGAGAGTAGGGCCAATAGGGGAGTTGGGGCACTGCCCTCTGTCACACACAGAGCAGGGCGGATCAGGGGGTTGGGGCGCTGCCCTCTATCACCCACAGAGCAAGGCAGATCAGGGGGTTGGGGCGCCACCACTCTCACACTCAGGGCAGGGCCAATGGGGAGGTTATGGCTCTACCCTGTCACACACAGAGCAGGGCCTGTGAGGGGAGGGGGCGGTTGGGGCGCCGCACTCTGTCACACACAGAGCAGGGCCAATCAGGGGGTTGGGGCACTGCACCCTGTCACACACAGAGCCGCAGGGCGATCAGAGGTTGGGGAGCTCCCCCGTATCAGGCACAGAGCAGGGCTGATCAGGAGGTTGGGGTGCCTTCCCCTGTCAGGAACAGAGCAGGGCAGATAGGGAGGTTGTGGCCCCACCCCCTGTCACACACAGAGCCTCAGGGTGATCAGGGGGTTTGGGCTCTGTCCCCTGTCACGCTGGTCCCGGTGCCAGGAGGCCTCTCGGCTCCACTGATCCTGGTGCTGGGAGGCATATTACCCTTTTACTATATAGAATAGAGGCCTGGTGCATGGGTGGGGCTGGCTGGTTTGTCCTGAAGGATGTCCTGGATCAGGGTGAGGGTCCCCACTGGGGTGCCTGGCCAGCCTGGGTGAGGGGAGGAGGGCTGTTTGCAGCTGGTCACACACCCTTCAGGGTCGGGGTCCCCACTTGGGTGCCTGGCCAGTCTGGGTGAGGGGCTGAGGGCTGTTTTCAGGCTGGCGGGTGACGGAAGCTCCCAACCACTCCTTTTTTTCTTTTTGTTTTTTTATTCTGAGCCAGCTTTAGCACTGAGGCTCCAGCTCTTAGGCCTCTGCTGCTGAAAGTAGGTATCTGGTTTGTTTCAAAACAATGTATAACTCCAGCTCTGACTCTACCTCTGCGATCCCAGCTCTGAGATCTGAAAGCAGGTTTCTGGGTTTCTTTTTAGCTTCTATATTTGTTAAAATGTTTCAAACTGCAGGTTCAGAGGCCTGCAGCGGCAGGCGGGGAACGTTGGTTTCCTCCATCACTGAAGCTAGCAAGCCTCATGTTAGTTTCCTGGCTGCTGGCTGCCATCTTGGCTGGCAGTTAATTTTCATATTGCCCTGATTAGCCAATGGGAAGGGTAGCGGTCATATGCCAATTACCATGTTTATCTTTTATTAGATAGGATTAAAGTTTTTTAAAGTTTACCTGTGTGCCATCTAAAATCCTCTGGGTATCTGCCCTGGTTCATTGTCTGTATTTTAGGACATGTTCTCTTCCTGGGTTCTGATCCTCACCCAACTGGCTGCAGCCCAGCTTCATACCTTTCATGTGAGGTTTATCCTCACTGAAGGGAAAACCTAATTCTCCTTGCACTATGGAGACTTGCCCATTGCATGTGCCAGCCCTCACTCTCTTCATGATGCTTGTACCAGGAGTCTGCAACATGCCAGGGGATGCATTAGGTGCCAGGTATGGGCACAGGCAAGAAAGGCATAGAGAATTGAAGCAGAATTGAAGTCAATAAACATTTTATTGAATGTATGCCAGACATACCTAGGCCAGAAGCCTAACAGATGACAACTAGCTCTAGCAATGGTGCCAAGTAAATTTTGTGAGAGATACACAACTTTGAATGGTGTAAATGAGGAAAGGGACATTATTTTAGAATAGAGGAAATGGCATTTGTGCACCAAAGCAAGTTAGCAGACAGTAATGAGGAGAAGATATTCCAGGCTGTGGAAGGCATGTACGCAAAGGCAAGGAGGCAGATGAGTTGAGGGCACTTCAAGGCAAAACTACAGTCAAAGCTCCACATAACAGACTAATTCAGACAGGGGGTTGTCCATGAAAGCTGAAAGTCTATTATATAATAAAGTAGATTTTTCGAATGTGTATGTTTAAAAAATGACAAATTAGTTTACCCTATTTTTACTTATGTAGACAAGTTTGTGTAATTAAAATTAACCCTGCAGGCCTATGTTTCTGTCTCTATTTCTTCTCATTACAGCAATCTCTTTAGCATTTCTTGCAGTGCTGGTTTGGTGGTGATAAACTCCTTTAGCCTTTTTTTTTTGGGGGGGGGGTGGATTGGAGCTCTTCATTTCACTATCTATTTTGAATGATAGCCTTGCTAGATATAATCTTGGTTTCAGATCCTTGCTTTTCATTATCTTGAATACTTCATGACATTCCCTCTGCCCTGTAGAGTTTCTGATAAGAAATCATCTGAAAGGACACATATGTAATACCCTTTGTAATACTTTAAGCAATAAAATAAAAAAGAAAGAAAGAAATCATCTGACAGCCTTATCGGAGCTCCTTTGTATGTAACAAATTGCTTTTGTCTTGCTGCCTTTAAGATTCTCTCTTTGTCTTTAATTATTGGCAATTTAATTATGATGTGTCTGTGCATGGGCCTGTTAGGATTCTTCTTGCTTGAGATTCTCTGGGCCTCCTAAACTTGTTTGACTTTTTCCTTCACCAGGTTAGGGAATTTTTCTGCCATTATTTCTTCAAACACATTCTCTATTCCTTTCCCCCTTTCTGCCTCATCTGGCACACCTGTTAGTCTAATATTGTTACGTTTCACATTGTCCCCTTAAGCTGTCCTTCTGTTTTTTAATGTTTTTTTCTTTTTGGTTCTCTGATTGAGTGATTTTCTTCTACCCTGTTTTCTAAGTCACTGATCTGATCCTTGGCTTCCCCTAATCTACTGTGTATTCCTTCCAATGTGTTCTTTATTTGTAATATGTCATTCTTTATTTCCGACTGATTTTTTTTCATAGTTATCATATATTTTCTTATGCTGTGGAGCATCTTTTCCAGCATTATTCTGAACTCTATATCAGATAAACTTTTTATCTCCATTTCATTTAGCTTTTCTTCTGAAGAATTCTCTTGCTCTTTCATTTGGGGCTTGCTTTTTTGTCTCCTCATTTTGGCTGCCTGTTTGGGTTTGTGATCTGTTATGATTCCCAATATCTAGTGGAAGATAGTGTCATAAGCTATTTCTTACTGGCCCTGAGACCCTGTTTGGAGCTATCAGCAATCCATAGCTTGTGGCTCCCTTTGCTGGGTCTGGATGCCTTTGAAATGGACCAAGATGTGCACTAAGGTCTGCTTTCCCTAGCCTGAGGCCCTGAATTAGATCAGGCAAAGTCTCAAAACCTCCAGAGACCTGTCTCTACTTGCAGTCTGATTATTATTTAGTCTTGATTAACCTCAGGTTATTGACCACAGAGTGAGGCAAGAGGTTTTCTAACAGGATGGGGCAATTGCTTCTGCCTGAATGCTGTTCGTTATTCACAGTCTACTAATGCGTCTTAGAAACTCCACAAGGTGGGACACAAGGGGTTTTCCAATAGGGTGGGGCAATTGTTTTCATCCAAAGCAAAAGTTGCCTGGGTGGTAAAGGTCTGATGGAGAAAGATGTCCTCTGCAATATGAGGGAATGACTTCAGACGGGTAACTGGGGTGTCTGGCTTCTGAGATCTAATCCAGAGACTCCAAACCTGGCTTCTGCTCACAAGCTCTAGTACACTCTGCTTTCCCTCTACCAGAGCCCAAGGTTAATGGTTGCACACAAAATTTTGTGTGTTGGCCCTTTAAGTGGGTGCCTGCATTTCCAGCCATCTCAACCCTGCTGCTTTTCACAGGTAGATGTTATATGGGAACCTTTCTCGGTTCTGGTGCTCTGGGCTGGGATCCCAGCTTGGGGTTTAGACCTCAGAGTTGTCAGTGGGAACCCCACATAGCTAAGATATCCCTCCAGAACTTCAGTTGATGTCTGTGGAAGCCTGGCCAGTCCTTTGGTACTTTTGTACTTTCTACCATTCTCTATTCAGTCTCCACTTTTCATCCTTGGCTATCAGAGTTCTCTCAAGCTAGTCTTCAGTTGATTATTCATGATGGTTTTTCTGTATTTTAGTTCTAATTCCAGTTTAGTCCTTGTAGTGTGTCAGTGTAGCTTCCACTTACTCTGCCACCATTTTGGAAAGGAAATTTTTGTTTTGTTTTAAATGTTCTCACAGAGTCAATAATCTAAGGCAGAGAATTGGCAAATTATGCCCCAGAGGCCTTGTCTTTTTGTCAATAATGTTTTATTGGGATATAGCCAGACCCATTTGTTTACATATTGTTTGTCACTGATTAAATAAAATGTTTTCCAAACCCTGATCCAAGGCAACAGTTTTGTCTATATTTCCTTGGGTAAAGTTCTATAGAGGGCAATTCTGAAAATGGTAAATTTAATTTATTAATGTAAATTCTGTCTTCTAATCCTTTCTACCTTTATTTAATGGAATCTTATTAAAATAATGGTCATCATATAGATATTAAACATTTATTTTGTCTTTGCTCTTTCCCAAAGATTTTAGGATTACTAAAGTTATAAAATGTGCTACCTGCTCTGAAGGAGCTTATGTCTAAGCCAGTGATATTTAAACTTTTTCATCTCATGGCACACATAAACTAATTACTAAAATTATGTAGCATACCAAAAAATATATATTTTTGCTGATATAACAATAAAATAGGTATAATTTTGATTCATTCACAACAGATGGCTATTTTTTGTTGGCTGTTGTCATTTTTTTTTGACAGTCTAAGGAAAAGAGGTCATTACTCCTGACTAAATAGTCAGGTATTGCATGCTTATTTGTTGTTTTTTTCTTAATTCTCACTGAAGATATTTTTCCCATTGATTTTTAGAGGGAGAGAGAAGAAGGGAGGGAGGGAGAGAGAGAAAGACACAGAGAGAGGAAGAGGGAGAAAGAGAAACATCAATGTAAGAGGGACACATAGATTGGTTGCCTTCCACATGCCAACCAGGGTGGGGATTGAATCTTCAATCCAGGTATGTGCCATTGACTGGGAATCAAACCCAGGTTCCTTTTGTCTGTGTGTTGGTGCTCTAACCACTGTGTACACCAGCCAGGGAAGGTATTCCATGTTTTAAAAATTCTTGCAGCACACTAGTGTGCTGTAGCACACTAGTTGAAAATCACTAGTCTAGTTTAATTTAAAGAATACCACACTTAGAACTGTATATTAAAACATGGCAGTTGTAATGAGGCTATGCTCAATACCAGAAAATTATAGCAGAAACTATCTGTGAATGAAGGTAGAGTTTTACTTAAGCATTCAGATAGAAAAAAAAATTAAGCATGTATGAAAAGTTTAATTTCACAGAAAATTTTTCTATGTGTATTGCTATAATTTTAATATTATACTGAATTCTAGTAGATGCATGCATTAACCAGTTACCTGTAGTAAACAAATTCACATGGCTGGGGCATGGTTTAGAGCACTGGGAACATCGGGCGGAAAAAGTTAAAACTGCTGCAGAAAGTCAGGCCAGGTGACAGCAGAACCAGTTACCGCATGCAATGCAGCATGATCATGTGCTGATCATTCCCAGAACACTGTTTTTGAGCAGTGACTCTTATATTTAAATATGTAGACTATAGTTGTAGATATGTAACATTTATTTATGTTAGCAAAATTATACAGTATTTTTCCCAACATATAGCCCGTTTACTAAAATCAGGTAAAAATAACTGAATTAATAACAAAATAATAACCTGTTAATTTAATTATAAGAAAATCTTGGTTGAAAGCATTTTAAAATTAACAGGTGTCAATTTTCACATATGACATATGGACCCAAAATTTGTCTGTTAAATCCAAAGTCCGTTAAATTGAGGTCTGCAAAATCGAGGGCTCACTGCATACAGTTACAACTGGAACTTGAGGAGGGCACTTGTGCAGGGGAAAGTGGGTAAGTGTCATCGCTCAGAGATATAAATTCCACATTAAGAATATACAAAAGTCCTCACCTTACATAGTATTTTGTCTAAGTAAGGGGGGCACGTGTTATTATCCCTCCTTTCCTTCTTTTCTTTTCTACTTTTTAAAGTAAAATTAATAAACTAGAGGTCAGTCCCAGAACCTTTAATTTCACACCTCGATGAAACATGGACAACACCTTCTGCATAGGAGTTGAGAGAAGAATGCATTGGGGGCCCATCCTTCTCCCTTGTGACTCAGTGCTTCTTAGGGAACCTGCACTCAGTACTGGCTTCTGCTCCCAGACTTTAAGCTCTTGAGTCTCCTCCTCCTTGCATGCCCATCTCCCTCCTGCAGGCCCAGGACACTGCCATAGGCTGTATACAGCTGATGGGATGAAGTTAGGCCATCTGGGACATAGAAAGGAAAGAAGGAAGAAATGCAGGAATGAAGGAGGCTTGCAAAAGTTACAAGGTTTTTCTCAGGCATTGACTATGTGTAGTCAGGTTGTGCGTACTTTTAGGGTCATCAATCCAAGCTTGAAGGTGACACTTGTGACTCTTACTTTGAGCCTCAAAGATCTGGCACTTGTTGGCTGTATGGCCTTGGGAAAGTACTTCATCATAGGCAGACTATTTCAAAGTTTGTAAAATGAAAATAAGAATAGTACTTATCCCCCTGGTATGTGTGAGGATGTGAAGTACATTTAAAACTATACGTTATCTTGTGACTTTTGGACCATTCATGGAGTGCTGATTATGTGCATGAAAAATAGACACTCAGCAAATACTAACTGTCATCATTGATGCTGTTCTGCTAGGGATTTGCACCAGCTCCCAGTGCCAGAGAGCAAAGTGCTGTGGCTGAATCTCGGGCAGAGCAGAGTGTCTCCCTCTTGGACACTAGCTCCATGCTGCTGTAGAGGGACTAGTCCCTGCTGCATGGGAACAGAAGGGTCTTCAGGGAGGAAATGGCCATGAAAGTGAGACCAAAAGTTGTCATGTTTAGTGCACAGCACTTGGTTCTGTGGATCAAGGAGGGTAGTCAGGTCCTCAGCAGCCTCAGTAGCAATCGGCCTCAGGACAAAAACAGGCCAGGAGACTGAGGTTGAGGTGCATGACCCAAGTTTAGTGGGGGCACTGCAGGCAAAGCCCTCTGGCTTCTAGTAAGGAGTGAGGCAAAGGAACGGAGCCTGATGGTCTAGAGCGGTTGCATCTCTCGATGCACAGATTCAGGAGTTGTTCCTCACTAATCCCCTGTGAAGGAGGCATCCCCCTGGGCTTGGGTTTCCAGCTGCAGCATGAAGCCTCTGAATTGAGGAGCAGCAGCTGCAGAAGATGTTGTCAAAACCACCAAGAGTAGTTTGGCTAGTATGTGTAGAATTCTCCAACTTCAACCCGAGAGGAAGAAATATCATATTCCAGCAGTTTCAGCCCTTTGGGCTTAAAAAGGACTACCTCGTCCCCGGCACCAAGGGAGATGCTTGAACCATGAGTGGATGCAAGTAGCAGAGAAAGGAGAGAAGGGGAAGGTGTGGACTTTCTGCTGACTGGTGTGGGGTTTGCTCCTTGGAACCCACTCTGAAGGGGCACTGTTTATAACATGGACTGGAGATGAAAGATACACAATCCTGAGATTTCTGGGAAAGAGTATTTGAGTAGGATGGAACCCAAATCCTTGAAAATAGCATGACTACAAATATTCCTATTTAAATATTCCTCTCATTAATTGGAAATAAATACAGTTATTGATTCATTCTGTTCTAGAATAGATTATTCAACAAGAACTAGTTTGATGATAGCTTAGTATATCCATTCTAAGAAATAAATGTGTGCAGTACCTTTTATTCAAAAATTCTGAAATGGAAGAAATGTCCTAAATTCCTTTAATGAAAGCAACATGAACACTTGTGTTGTTTAAGATTCACGATAGGCCCTAACCAGTTTGCTCAGTGGATAAAGCGTCAGCCTGCAGACTCAAGAGTCCCAGGTTCAATTCCGGTCAAGGGCATGTACCTTGGTTGCAGGCACATACCCAGAAGGGAGTGTGCAGGAGGCAGCTGATCGATGTTTCTCTCTCATCGATGTTTCTAACTCTCTACCCCTCTCCCTTCCTCTCTGTAAAAAATCAATAAAACATATTTTAAAAAAAAAGATTCACGATAGGATCAAAACTCCAGAGTTTTCCAACAACCCATCTCCCCATCTTGATGACTTCCTGCAGGGAGCCAGCTTGGCAGCTCAGTAGGGGTACAGTACCAGAATCTAAGATCTGGGAGCAAACATCAGTTCCACCACATGGTGGTTGTGTGACCCTGAGCAAGTTACTTAAACTTATGCGCTCAGTTTTCTACAAAATGAGGATGATAATAATGGTACCTACTGCATAAGGTTCCTATGAAAATTCAATGAATTGTTGTTTATAAAGCACTTGAAATGGTACCTGGCACATAGTAAGAACTAGATAAGCATTTCTTGAGCAAATCATCCTTCTGCAAATAACCCATTCCTCCTCCTCCTCCCCTTATTCCTCCACCTGCCCCTCCCCTTCCTCTTCCTACTGCTCCCCTACTCTCTTTTGAACTAAGATCTAGTTTAGTTCTAAAAGAAGTACCTCAGACTGGATGTATAATTAGTACCTCAATCAAAGAAGAACTGTCAGCACCTGTCTCTCTCACACTCTGACTGATGCTCCCTGTCTAGGATCTCTGGGTATTAGGGGTCGCTTGAACTTAAAAATTGTTTTGTGTAGAATGATGTGTGGCACAAATGCTCAATAAAAGATAGTAATGAAGAAAAAGGAGAGGCAGAGAGGAGGAGGAGGAGAAGAAGAGGAAGAAGAAGAAGAAGAAGAAGAAGAAGAAGAAGAAGAAGAAGAAGAAGAAGAAGAAGAAGAAGGAGGAGGAGGAGGAGGAGGAGGAGGAGGAGGAGGAGGAGGAAGAGGAGGAGGAGGAAGAAGAAGGAGGAGGAGGAGGAAGAGGAGGAGGAGGAGGAGGAGGAGGAGGAGGAGGAGGAGGAGGAGGAGGAAGAAGAGGAGGAGGAGGAGAGAAAGAAGGAAAGAAGGTATTGCAATTATGATGATAGTGAAAATGAAATGATACATGGAAAGTCTTCTATAAATGGTGCTACCATCACTGCCACCAATGCCATCCCCTCCATGACTCTGGCCACCTTCCCATCCTGGATCTCACAGAGTCATCTCTCTCCTTATTCTTACAAAGCTTTCTCAAGGTCACCCAGTTTCCAACACCCTCCACTCCTTTTAGTCTTCACTGCAACTGCTAAAATACTTGCCTCACAGTTACTCACAGACACTACCCACCATCTCACGCTCCTGGGCCACCTTTTCTTCCTCAAGACACTCCTCTGACTGGTCCTCCTACCCTATAGCCCACTGTCCTGGGCGCCTGGTTTGGAAAACCTGCCTCTCTGCCCCCAGGCCACTCTCACTTGCTTTATTAATGTAAAATCAATGTTACTTGATACTTTTAAAATAAAAGTATCAAGCAAATATGTAAAAACATTGTATTCCTTTCGGAATTTCTATGAATTTAATCATTAAAAAATGAGAAAATGGCCCTATCTGGTTTGGCTCAGTGGATGGAGCATCGGCCTACAGACTGAAGGGTCCCCAGTTCGATTCTGGTCAAGGGCACATGCCTGCATTGCGGGCTGGATATCCAGTAGGGGGTGTGCAGGAGGCAGCCAATCAATGATTCTCTCTCATCATTGATGTTTCTATCTCTCGCTCCCTCTCCTTTCCTGTCTGAAATCAATGAAAATACTTTTAAAAAATTAAACACACACACACACACACACACACACACAAAATAATGAGAAAATGATTGCTATAGCCAAATTACAAAGGAACTTCTATTTTCTCTGTAAATCTCTGATTCCTAACAAAAATTTTCTAACTACTGACACCAGTTTATTAAAGAATTTTTGATTAGTTGGGACTATTTATGAAATGATCTACCCTTTCTGATCACTGTTTTCAACTGTACTATATCAAGTCCCTCTTTGTGCTGAATATGTAGTTCCATTCATGATATCTTGGTCAAATTCCATTATTTAATTTCCTTCAGTTGTTACAACTCAGTGCTGTCCAGCTTAAAATATAAAATTTTAAGGCAGGATGCTCCTCACTACAGAATATTCTAGAGCTGTAGGCCGATGACTTGGACAGGAGAAGCAGAAGTTGTACTCCTCCTCTTCCCTCTGGGTACCAGCACCCCTGCTGTTGGAGGCCTGGGCAAGGAATGGGGAGCCGAGCTCTCCACCTTAAGTGGCCAACTGCTTGTCCATGGTAGGCAGAGGTCCCTGGCCTCACTCTTCTTCCTGCCTGGTCACTCTTTTGAGGGCTCTGCTCACATGGTGGCACTCGCATTTTGCTGAGAATCCATTTCTATCTTTCATCTGCACTGCCAGGCTATACACATTCTCAGCCCATTTCTATGCCTTGGATCAGGAGCCACTTATGCAGCTAGGTGGCTCTTACCCTTTTCTTGGCCTCCAAACTTCTGTACTTGGGGTATCCATGAGTCATGGAGCACTGCACTGGGTAGGCTCACCCTGCCCACTCCCCAGACACACTACACCAAGGAGTCTCAAGTTCTTCTGACACAGCAGGCTTGGCTGACTCCTTCCAGAAATCTCTAGGCCAGTGCCTGTAATCTTGTGTGCTCCCATCCTGAGCAGCCGTCTCTGTGTGAGAGCCTTAGCCTCTCTGCAGCCTACTTCACTGGGGAACAAGCTTGTGAGCCCTCTTTCTGCAGGCAGCCCCTGTGCACTTTGGTGATACCAGTAGAGTCCCTTCCACTTGACTTAGGGGAAAGGAGGAACCCCATGGGGAGAGGTAGTAGCTTCAGACCTCAAGCACTAAAACTTCTCCAAGGATGACCCCCTTCTCCCCCACCACTCTCACAGACTTATTTGAGACAGGGAAATGGGTGGGGATTGGAGGAATGAGGTTGGTTCTGTTGCCCATGAGCCAGCTGGGAGGTGTGAGATTCTAACTGCTGGGAGCTCTGCTACTCTTTAGTACAGAGCCATTTAGCAACCTCTGTTCTCAGCTCTGCTCCTTAAACCCAATTTGAAAACAGAAAGGCCCACAGGATGACATTTTGTGACCTGTATGGCCAGTGCTTATAGTTATTCTCCTCCCCATCTAGTGTGGTTTTGTCATTCTGCTCTTAAGGATACATTTTATTTTTTTAAATATATTTTATTGATTTTTTTACAGAGAGGAAGGGAGAGAGACAGAGAATTAGAAACATCGATGAGAGAGAAACATCGATCAGCTGCCTCCTGCACACGCTCCACTGGGTATGTGCCCGCAACCAAGGCACATGCCCCTGACCAGAATCAAACCTGGGGCGCTTGAGTCCGCAGGCCGACGCTCTATCCACTGAGCCAAACCGGTTAGGGCAAGGATACATTTTAAATAAAAATACATTTTAAGGAGAAACACAACATAGAGTGGCTATAACAATTGTAAAAGCTGCCTGTCACAGATAAAAAACAAAGCAGAAGAAACACCGATTATAGTGCTATTGTATTTAAAATTTTTTATTTATAAAAAATGAAACAAGTGGATCCTTATCTATTATTTATAGTTTAATAACTATAGCAACCTGCCCTTTCTCAAGAAGTTGATTAATTATGAATAAGAAATTGATTTTTATGGGGCCAAGAATTTTGTACACATTGGGATTTATTCTGCTCGTTATTCTGGCTTACATTCTGTCAAAGGCTGTGGAAGCTCTGTTGATAGTACCTGTTGTAAAACATGATGACTGCAGGAACTGGGGGCATTCCAGGCACATGGCAGGTTAGAGGAGCTGCCTCTTAATCATAGGAGGTTCTGGCCAGAATTTACTATGTTTCAGTGGGGACCAATAGGGCTCACCTTCCCAAGGGCCGGTAACCACCCAGGTTGGAGAACTGTGCTTCAGTGGGCAAATTATTAACTCTTCCAGCTTCTTAGGACCATTTACGTAGTTAATGACAACTCCATTAAATCCAAATTCGTACCAAAGAGTGATTTTCCAAATTCTTGACAAATATCATTTTACCATTTTGATGTCTAGCACAAAAGAAAAAGTCCAGGGGAATTCTGTGGGAAGTCTGAGTTAGGTAGCACAGCTGCCCCCAGAACAATGATCTCAGGCTGAATTAATGGATCCATCATCATGAATATGTGCAGATGTGGGTCTAGGCACCCAATAAAGCTCGTGTTCCTGACTTTCCAGTGAGGAAGACAGTATGATAAATAGCTGAGCAAATAATACACGATTTAATAACACAGATTGAAAAGAAAGTGAAGCAGCATGAGGGGTGGCTCAGAGAGTGATGGGTGCCACTGTAGTTGGGGTGGTCAGGTAAGGCATCTCTGAAATTGAGGACTAAGTGGAGTCCCGAATGAGAAGGAGTGGCGAGTGTTTCCTGTCCCTGAAGCAGAGACACTCAGGGGGTCTGAGCAGCCACCAGGAAGCAGTGTGGCTGAGGGAAATGAGTGAGGGCAGAGTGGGGGAGACAGGCTGCAGATGGAGTCTGGGCCAGGTCCTGTGGAAGCTTTCGGGCCATTATTAGAACTTAGGATTTTCTTCTAGCGATGAAAAGGCAGCTACTGAAGGGTTCTTGGGTTGGAGAGAGTTGTGGTACGGAATATTCCAGATGAAGACTCTGGTAATGACAGTAGAGGAAGCTGGACAGCGGACAACGTGGTCCCATTGTTCTCCTCAACAGCCAGAACAGACCAGACTTTTTTCCTCAGTCTGGATGTCACCATCTGAATGGGAGCTGGCAAACCATGCATACACAGGAGCAAGAGTTGGGTGGTAAGGGGAAGGTGCAAGGAGGTGGGAGAGCTTAGAGGACAAATTTAGCAGAAACAGCTGCGCCAAGCACTTGAAGGTGGTCATTTAGAGGAAGAACCAGCCTCACTATATGTTTCCAGAAGGCAAGGTAAAGTCCAAGTGTAAACATCAGAGGGAGAAGAGTTTTAGCTTTATATTCTATCTCAAATTTACTAATTCTTAGGTCTGATGGAAAATGAAATGGTCTCTATAAAAGGATAGTTAGTTCTTTGTGGCTGGATATATTAAACATAGAATAAAAGAGTTACTTGCCAGGGTGCTGTGAAGAAAAGTCATGCAATAGACAGTGTGGCCTTGGGACTTCTTGCCCTAAACGTCTCTGATTGACTGTCCATTTTCTAACCTTCCCCAGGACTACCAGGAGAGGGATGCCAGGCACATGGCTTTCTGCACTAACCCACATCCTGCCACTGGAAAAAGCTGAGCACTCTGTGAGCAAGGAGCAGTATTTCCACTGGGATGCAAGGAAGGCACTGATGATTTAGGTTGGAGCTGGGTTGATAATGACATTAGGAATAGTTACAAACTTCAGTACCAAATAAAGTCTTTGACAGAGTACTGAGTGGTTCTGGTCCATTAAGTTCCAACTTTAAGACAACAAAGAGCTCTGAGTTTAAAATTGGTTAAAATGGAAGAAGAGTTAAGGAGGATTGTTATACATTATATGTGCATTTTCTTTGAAAAGAGATCTTAAATTACTTAGCAATTTAGCCTAAAAAGTCTCGTCTGGATTGAATTAGTCTGTGCACTTTGAAAAAATGTCTCTTACACCTAATATAGAGAGAAAAGTGAATTTGAGATAGTCCTAAAGATAAAAATAACTTGCAAAGACTCTTCTTATTTCATTTCCTTCCTTCCTTCCTTCCTTCCTTCCTTCCTTCCTTCCTTCCTTCCTTCCTTCCTTCCTTCCTCCCTTCCATCCTTCCTTCCTTCCTCTCCTCCCTCCTTTCTCCCCTCCCTCCTTTCTTCCTTCTTTCCTTCCTTTTCTCCATCCATCTCTCCTTTTCCTTTTCTGAAACAGAAATAGAAATTTGGATCCAACTACTAAGAGCTGTTTAAAAAAGAGAAAATAATTCTCATGTTCTGATGGGAATTTTTACCCTTTTTTCAACTTCTCAGTTCCTTTAATTCTTACTGATGAAATCTTAGCTCCAAAGAGTACTGTGATGTGTGAAGCTTTTAGTCATAATAGGTATAAAAAGATACAGAAAAGTAGGTTAATAGCCACTAAAGATGGAAATCTAGTTAAAGTTAAAATATAATCATTATTAGGTATAAGTAAAACCAAATATTAAATCTCAAGGTTAAAATGGAAAAGGAGTCAGGTGCTCTGACATTTTTTTGAGCACTCAAAATGCTTACTATTCTCATCTTGGCTGATGTGGTGTGGCTCAGCTGGTTGGTTGTCATCCTGTGCACCAGGAGGTTGCTGGTTCAATTCCTGGTCAGGACACATGCCCAGGTTACTGATATTTGTATTACTATTATTGTTGGAACAACTACTCTATCTTTCACCATTTTCTTGAAAAATCAAGAATAACTGAGCTCTATTTCTAAGATTATGGAAGCATCTAGGAATTCCAATTCCTGTTTCACAACAGTATAAGAATATTTTGGGGTGGAATGAACAATACTACACTTAGAGTTAGCTCAAATACTGAATTCATCTTTTTCTTAATGAGGCCTGTAGAGCAGAAGGCCATTGGGATCATATCAAACAATAAATTCTTAACAATAGCTGAGCATGAAAGATCCACGGTTGTCTTGCAATGCCAGCACAGCTGAATTCTAGCGGCCTTGCTGGGGAAGGGGATGCCAAGGTAGACTACCACAGCAGTTCTGTTGCTATACTTGAAGCAAAAAATGTTTTGAATAGAGGGTGTCTATGAAGTTGTGTGAAATTGCTGATTAACAACAATCAAGAAAAAAATCATGAAACCAGTGGGGTTTGCTTTCATGTGATCCCATTTGCAGCTCACACATGCTACATAGAGAGAAAGAGGAATCTGCAGACAGGTGCTTACTTGCACTGGGGCCTGACATGTTTCACAGATGCTGTGCTGAGGACAGATGATGGCTGAATGGAATACAACTTCCTCTGCTGCATCAAAGCCTCTTCATTGATAGCGAGCTGCCTTCCTGATCTCACTGCCTTTCTTTTCCACATCAGACAAGCTCTGATTATAAACAGCAGGCTGAGATAGTTTCACATGGTCACAAGCCAACTCTCAGAAAATGAGCTGATCAACTCATTCCCCAGTTCCTTCCACGACTTTTTCATTTACTAGCAATTAAGTAAGCAAAAAATCACAGATTAATTTAATTATGAATCCACATCCACCTGTTTAGAATTGCAGATAATTTCACTTGAGTTCCAGGTTATCTTTGGCGGCAAAGCACATAGTTGTCATCTTGAACTAACACATTTTCCCAAGGCTGTTGCATTACCCACAGATTTCAATTTTGCATTTGAAGCATGGAAATTGCAGACCAACAAATCTTACCCAAGAGGTCTTTGCTTCCACAGGAATATTTTAAATCACAGTATGTGTGTCTGGCAGTTGCTCTAGAGTGAATACTGCAGAGTTATGACTTTCCACAGGAGTATGTTCTGACACTAGATCTCCAGTACAGCCTTATCTGGAGTAAAAATGTGGATTTCAGAGTGTATTTGAATCTGAAACCAATGCAACTTATAAACATTGAGAGATTCCTGACTCAAGCAATTATCATACATTTCCCACCACATGCAATAAAGATAGTCACGAATGACTTCAGTCAGAGGCCAAGCCCAAGGATCAACATTTCATTTACCAAGGCACTGCTGAGCTATGAATGAGCAAAAGCCAACTCAAGGTGCCATGAGAAAAGGCCTGGGCCCTGAAGCGGTCTTGAAGGACTGAGGGATGATTTTCTCACATCTAGACAAACAATAGCTCAGAGGCTGGGGAATTTGCAGGCTGGAAGACTCAGTTGGGGGTTGGAGTGAAGGGAGGTCAGTGGAAGTCTTCAATTTAGAACCAGGTAGGAAAACCACAAGTCTATAACCAACCAGCAAGGGGGCCAGGAAATCAATAATGGAGGAGTCCAGTGATGAATAAAACCTAACATTTGTAAATACACACATGTATTTTTCTGAAAGGAAAGGCCTTAACTTTCATCACCTTCTCCCTGTAGTTCAGTGATGGTGAACCTTTTGAGCTCAGCATGTCAGCATTTTGAAAAACCCTAACTTAACTCTGGAGCTGTGTCACATATAGAAATATTTTGATATTTGCAACCATAGTAAAACAAAGATTTATATTTTTGATATTTATTTTATATATTTAAATGCCATTTAACAAAGAAAAATCAACCAAAAAAATGAGTTCATGTGTCACCTCTGACACGCTTGTCATAGGTTCTCCATCACTGCTGTAGTTTATGACCTCAGTAGGTAAGAAACCACTGAGGTCAAGAGACACAAATACTGATGATAGAACAGGAGAGAGTGGTCCACAGGTGAGGCAGTGATCTGTACAAGGTGAGACAAGAGAATCAACTGACCAGTGTAAGGTACAGGAAACAGGAACACCCCCGGTGCCCAAGCTCTGACCTTTTATACATGTGCTGCTTGGGCTGGAGCCATATGTGGCTGGGCCAGAAGTGTATAGGGGAACATAAGTGAACCATGAAAAGTCAGAAAGACTGGCAATTCCTGACATCTCGATAGAAAAATGAGGATTTTTGAATTGTATTTGCACATGAGTAACTGACCGAGCTATGAAGTATAACAGTATAAAGTATACCATAAAGCATAAATTAACTGTGGCCTGGATCAATCTTACTTTCTATTGATAGTTTAATTAATGTCAACTTTATTGATTCAACACATCCAAAATCACCATCACCACTACCAGGGCTTGGCTCCCTGTAGGTCACAAGATGTGTGGGACCCAGGCCTGGTTCAGTGTGTTCATGATGAGATCTTCAAATAATTCACTGTCTTTACTTATTTATGTTTTAAAATATGCCTTTATTGATTTTAGAAAGAGAGGAAGGGAGAGAGAGAGAGAGAGAGAGAGAGAGAGAGAGAGAGAGAGAGAGAGAGAGAAAGAACATTGACCAGTTGCCTCCCATATACACCCCGGCCAGGTATTGAACCTGTAACCTAGGTATGTGTCCTGACCAGAAATTGAACTGGCAAACTTTCAGTGCACAGGATAATGCCTAAACAACTGAATCGCACTGGCCAGGGCCACTATATTTTTGTGACATGAGAGAAAATGGGATAAACAGGCTCATGTTCTCCCAGGAATATGAGGGAGAAATTTCCCTTGAGGACTAAATTATGAAATAAGTAAGTAGCACTTTCGTAATAAAAAGCATTTGCAATACAGAAAATTTATCTTCATTGATAGTGAGCTGCCTTCCTGATCTGGCTGTCTTTCTGAGATGGCTCATAGGGAGGAAGCAGGTAATCTGTGGTAGGTTAAAAGGGAGAGCTGGTACAAGGTGTCCAGAGATAGGACTTCTCCTATTTGGAGGGCAAGAGACAGATCAGGAACTGCTTTTGGATACTCTCTTCTCTCTCTTTCGCCTTTCTTTCTTTTTAAAAGTAGCCCAAGGCCTATTGTAACTAATGTCTTTCTGTAGTATTATAATTCTACCCATTTAATGGGTGTGCTACCAGCTGTGTTGAAATTTACTTTTAAGTGGGACTAAAGTTACATAGAAATTACAAAGTCTTTGAGAGAAAAGACAGAATTAAATAGTTACACCTCACTGGCTTCTCTGGATTAGGTGTATTCATTAAATTTTTATTCAAACCTTCTTAAAAATATTCAGTTTTTGCAATATCTTAGGACCATTGTTAGAAAGCATCCAAACGGAAATAGAGGTGATCCAGTGATAGGAGAGAAGAATATCATTTAAGTAAAAACAAGTACTGTGGTTCCTTTCAGATCCATTAGGAGTGTGTGTGTGTGTGTGTGTGTGTGTGTGTGTGTGTGTAGGAAGAAGAAGAAGAAGAAGAAGAAGAAGAAGAAGAAGAAGAAGAAGAAGAAGAAGGAGGAGGAGGAGGAGGAGGAGGAGGAGGAGGAGGAGGAGGAGGAGGAGGAGGAGGAGGAGGAGGAGGAGGAGGAGGGATTCTGAAATATCTTATGCTGAAAAAGAGTGAAATCCCTGTTTTTGTGTGTGAAAAGCCTATTTCATTACTTAATGATAATGAAACATCACCATGTCCTAATCCTGAAATGATTAACTCACTGTTAATGGAATCACCTGTGCAAAAAACCATCAGAGAAGGATTGAAGGACATGCCGGTGGAAGAAAGGTTTGCATTTCCTATCATACAGGTAGCTGACCCACAGCTCCCGAATCAGATAACAAGACACCATGAAAAAATTGACTTTAAAATGATAAAGGCC
This sequence comes from Myotis pilosus, assembly GCA_036010255.1. Lineage (NCBI taxonomy): Eukaryota > Metazoa > Chordata > Mammalia > Chiroptera > Vespertilionidae > Myotis > Myotis pilosus. The sequence goes on along the minus strand of JASKON010000002.1, from coordinate 111,364,529 downwards.
TTACGTGAAAAATGGTCCAACAGCTCCTTTTACAGGAGAAATTATGAATAATATTTCTGAAGCATTCTTAATTCCTTATGATTGGTACTCTCTAGCTCATGCAACTCTGGATGGAGGAGATTATTTACTATGGAAGGGAGAATTTTTGGAGAAATGCCAGGAGCAAGCCCATACAAACCATGGACTGAATGCTCAAATAACTTATGAAATGCTAGCAGGACTGGGACAATATAATAACGTGTAAACTCAGTTAAATTATGTGCAGCTGGCATATGGGCAAATTAGAGTTTGTGGAAGGAAAGCTTGGTGGGCTTTACCAGCCAAAGGGGACTCTGAGAGAGCTTTTAGTAAGTGCATGCAGGGGGCTTTGAGCAGTGAGATGACAGATTCAACATGAGATAGCAGGAGATATTTTAATTCAGCAATCAGCTTATGAAAACACCAATGACGATTGTAAGAAATGCCTGATGCCTCTGAGAAAAGGTAGTACCATTACAGAAATGATTTCGAGCATGTCAGAATGTGGGGTCAGGCACTTTTCTAGCAAATGTACTCGCCGCCACTGTAACCGTAAAGAATAATAAGCGTTATAACTGCGGGAAAACAGGACATTTTAGAAAAGAATGTAGGCAACTAAGAAGGACACAAGGTGGTGCTCTAGGGAAAGGTGTCAACATCCTGCCTCTTGAGCCTATCAACACAGATCCAACCTCTCTGTGTCTGAGGTGCCAGAAGGGCTACCATTGGGCCAGCCATTGTAAATCGAGATTCCATAAAAATAGGCAACCTTTGTATCAAGACACAGGTTATGGCCAACCGCAGGGAAACGGCCAGAGGGGCTGCCCCCAGCCCCATCGTTAAAAGGGGAGATCTGCCCTGCAAAGCCCACAGTGGACTCTCTGATCTGGACCACTCCAGGGAGCGCAGGCCTAAATCTTAACAGTACTACAGTGGTCACTTTGACCCCTAATATGGCTCGGCAAGCTGTTCCTACAGGAATCTGGGGACCTGTGCCACCGGGAACTTTAGGATTAATTTTAGGGAGAAGTGGAAACACTCTGAAAGGATTAACTGTTTTTCCTTGGGTCATAGATTCAAATTATGAGGGAGAGATTAAAGTTATATTAGAATGTAATCATATTATGCGAATTACTCCAGGACAAAGGATTGCTCGGATACTACTTTTACCTTATGTTCAGCAAGGCGAGGCTATAAACAGGAGGAGAGAGGCGCAAGAGTTTGGAAGCTCAGACATCTATTGGATACAGGAAATTAGCAAAACCCATCCTATGATTAATTTGAGAACAGAAGGAAAAATGTTTAAGGGCTTAGTAGACACTGGGGCAGATGTCAGCGTTATCAGCAAAGAATTCTGGCCTCCAAGTTGGTCTGTGGTAGAAGCTATGGACTCAATTAGGGGGGTGGGAGTTCCTGATAACACACAATGTAGTGCTGCAGTCTTAAGGTGGCAAGATGAGGAAGGACAGACAGGATAGTTTCAGCCCTACATTGTCTCTGGAATTGCAGTCAATTTGTGGGGCCGAGATGTTTTAGAAGGTTTACAAGCTTGTATTATTACCGGCAAAGGACAGCAGTTTATAGCTCAGATGGGATATCAGACTGGTCAAGGCGTAAAAAACCCAGGAAGACGAGGATTAGGATACCAACCTTTTTAGGAATGGTCACTGCTCAGTCTCCTTGCCCCCATGCTGATCCTATACAATGGAAAGACGATAAACCTATATGGGTGGATCAGTGGCCATTAACCAAGGAGAAATTAGGTCATATTCATGAACTGATACAGAAACAAATAGGAGCTAGTCACATAAAGCCTTCCAATAGCCCTTGGAATACACCTATATTTATTATACCTAATAAGGTGGCAGGAAAATGGCAATTGTTACATGATCTTAGAGCAGTTAATGCTACTATGCATACCATGGGAGTTTTGCAACCTGGTCTCCCAGCGCCTTCGCAAACCCTCTTGATTGGTCTCTTATAGTAGTAGATCTTAAGGATTGTTTTTTCACCATTCCCTTGGCACCTCAGGATAAACAAAGATTTGCCTTTTCAGTGCCATCTGTTAATAATATAGAACCCATGAAAAGATACCAATGGAATGTTTTGCCTCAAGGAATGGCCAATAGCCCTACCTTGTGCCAAAAATATGTGGCTCAAGCTATTCAGCCTTTAAGGGACACATATTCCCGATGTTACATTATTCAGTACATGGATGACTTGCTCTTAGCAAGTCCACGGGAAGAGCAGACTTTGGAAATGTTTTTCCAATTATAAAAGGAGCTCCCTAAATGGGGCTTAAAAATTGCTCCAGAAAAGGTACAGAAGGAGACACCTTTTAAATATCTGGGAACCATAATTGAAAACCAATGCATTAGACCACAAAAGGTGGAATTAAGAAAAGACTGACTTAAAACTTTAAATGACTTTCAGAAGTTATTAGGGGACATTAACTGGTTAAGACCTTACCTAAAAATCTCTATGGGAGAAATGACAAATTTATTCAATATACTTAGGGGTGACTCTAACCTTTCCTCACCCAGAACACTAACAAATGGAGCCAGAAAGGAGTTGCTAAGAATTGAGCAGGCGATATCTTCAGCCCAAGTGGCACAGGTACAGCCTGAATTGCCTTTATTGAGACAGATTAACCATACTGCAAATAGTCCCACTGGAGTCATCTTCCAAAATAAAGACTCTCCCGCTATTATTGAATGGGTCCACCTAGGCCATCAGTCTTCTAAAACTGCTATTAGTTATGTAGAATTTATAGCTCAATTGATATTTCAGCTTAGAAAGCATTGCAGACAGCTTAGAAGAGAAGAACCAAAATGCATCTATCTTCCCCTCACTGGGAAGCAATTAGAAATGTTATTTCAAACTGACTTAAATTGGCAAATTGGACTAAGTGGATATTCAGGGGAACTTAGCTGTCACCTATTAAAAGATAAACTACTACAATTTTTATATTATACCCCCATTATTATACCAAAAAATACTAGACAGGAACCTATCCCTGGAGCATTAACTGTTTTTACTGATGGGTCATCTAATGGGAAAGCCGCCTATCATACAATAAAATCAGACCGAGTTATACTGACTAGTCATACTTCTGTGCAAAGAATTGAATTGGAAGCTCTTAAGGCTTCATTGCTAGATTTCCAAGAGCCTGTTAACATAATTTCTGACTCCTCTTATGCTTCGGGCCTAGTAAATAGAATTGAAACAGCTCGTTTGAAATGGCTCAGTGATCAAAGTTTATTCTTACTATTTCAACAAGTCCAGCAGATTGTGCAGCAGGGACAATACCCCTTTTATATCACCCATATCAGGGCTCACAGTGTATTACCTGGCCCATTAACGAAAGGAAATGCACATGCTGATCAATTGGTTGCCTTATTAAAAGAGGCCTCAGAGTCTCATCAGCTTTTACATCAGCCTGCCAAAATGTTGTCCAAACAATTCTCAATCTCTCAACATCAGGCAAAACATATTATCAAGGAATGTCCCACTTGCATGTTACATCTACCTCAAGGGCCTAACACAGGAGTCAACCCTAGAGGTTTGCTAAGGGACCATATCTGGCAAATGGATGTGATACCTTATACTCCTTTTGGACATCTTGGGGCATTGCATGTCTCTGTCAATACCTTTTCAAAAGTCCTATGGGCTACTGCATCATAGGAGAAACGGCAAAACAAGTTATTAATCATTGCCTAGCTGCTTTCGCCGTCATGGGAATTCCAAAAATTATTAAAACTGATAATGGGCCTGCTTATACAAGTTGTCAATTCCAGGAATTTTGTAAAAGATGGAAAATTCAGCACATTACAGGAATACCATATAATTCCTAAAGACAGGCCATTATTGAACAACAGCATCAGTGGCTAAAATCCCAACTTGAAAAACAAAAAGGAGAGATAATGGAGAAATCACCTACGGGTAGGCTGCACCAAGCCTTGATCACTTTAAATTTTTTCACTTGTGATGCTGATGGAAAGACACCTATGGAGCTACATTGGTATCAACATAAAACAAAAGAAAATGGTCTAGTTAAATGGAATGATCCAGAATCTGGTTTATGGAAGGGACCGGACCCATTATTAACCTTTGGCAGAGGGTATGCTTGTATATTCCCAGAGAATTTTTCCAAACCCGTGTAGATTCCTGCTAGAAATATTAAACTGCAACAGGGATCCAAGAGAGAAACTACCAAGACTAATGAGGACCTTGTGTCTGGAGCCACATCATGCAGCTGCAGACAATCCACTACCTCAGCCACAGAGAGCAGCGACTCCAAGCAGTCCACTGAAAATGAGCAGAAGGAGGCGGACAACAAACAGCCTGGAGATCACCTGAGGCATGGTAGAGAAGACGGTACTGACGCCTGACGCTTGAGAGCGTCTTTCCTGCCATGCTAGCAGTGATCATCTGTACGGTAATATTACCTAGGGAAACTCCCGCCAAAGCATGTGGGGAATTGAAAAGTTTTACAAAATTTAAAAATACATCTGGGATTTTTGTGCACGTGTAAAGAGAAAAGCTGGCTTAAAACTAATGCACGTATCGTCTGATTTTGGACATTTAGATAAAGTTTTGAGCTGAAATCTCTTTCCAACTGTACAAAATAAAACCCAAGACTGATTATTTCCTAAGAAAAATGGCGAATTTGACCCAGGGATTAAAGAACTACAGGCTGGTTCTAGCAACAAGATTGGTATTTTTCCATAATAAAGTGATTTCCAAAGTAAATGTCTTAAAATAATAAGTGGATTTGAATCTCAAGAATTATTGAAATATATTGGTTATGAAGGTCCAGTGGCCCAGGGAGAAACTAGCTTAAGCTCTTTGACATTTAAATGGACCAGGTTAGACCAGGGGAAAACAGTTTTTTCCCGAGGCTGCGATATCGTGGCCAATTTTGAAATTTCCTGCTGGCAAGCAACCAGCAGGAAACAATGTAGCTATAAGTTTGCTTCTTGACTTTCCCCAGAGAAAAAATTATGGTCGTTTTAAAGTCAAGGGCTGGGCCAGGCCTGTTTGCCAGCCTTAAGCGTGGTTTTCCAGAGCCACTGGGAACTTGGGACCTTGAAGTTTACGGAATCAAATGATAAAAACTTATACCTAGATATTTTGAAGTGAAATAGTACGAGGATGCTGATTAGAAATTACTTTGCAAGAAAATAATAGAAAGGGGGTTTTTCCTTCAAACATCCGGAGGACTGTAATTAAATGTACTAGGTTTAATATAGAAAGGTACATAATTCGGGTTTTTGGCTTCCTGAATATAGCTAGAGTAAAGTTACTGAAAGACTAATTGAAGAAATTTAATTAATGTCATTTCCAGTCTAAAATTGAATTGCCATGGCCTAGAGCAAAGAATATCCTTACATGTTATTGTTCTACAAGGTCATCAATGATTTTTGATATTTCACAACAGTATATTGTACATTTATCCCAAACAAACTTACAAACTAAATCTTTGAATGTTTGGAAGGACATGAAAGGATTTAATCCTTTCCACTGTGTGGAAGGTCCCCTGAGAAGGCACTTGAGCATTCTGTATTGACCTCTCTTGCCCTTTTTGCCAAGAGGGTCCCTCTTCTTAAAATCCAATTGCCCACAGCTGTTGCCTGAGCTCTGTTCATGCTGAGGTTGAAGCCTTGTGATGGCTGGTACCATGGATCTGTCTCTCGCCCAATGGCATGAGCTGGGCCCTATCTGGATAAGAAACCTGGGTTCCCCATGATCAATGCCGGGGCCCTGCCAGCAGGCGAGGGGATCCCAAGGAAGTTGCTGGGTGTGGAGGCCACAGGGGCATAGGCTACCAAGGAGACAGAACTGAGCCTCACATCACCCTGCTTGGCCCTAGAGGATGGCTGGTTAGTCAAAGATGGGTAAGATTCCTCAGGGAAGGAACGACCTAAGACAGGCACAGTTGCAGAGGGGCCACCAGGAGAGAACTTGGGGTCAACAGAGATGGGGCACAGATCCTCACCCCCCCCCCAACTATACAGGGGCTTGAACACTCGCTCCTTCTGAGGGAGGTCTCCTGCCCCCATGGCTGCTGTGCTTCCCATGCCCAGCTCAGGTTGGGACCCAGATAACAGAAAGAGACTTGGCCCAGCTGAGATCGGTACCCAGAAAACAGTGGCTTGGCTAACAACAACTACCCTATATCTAAATCCAGACTAACACCAGGAATGCTTGGGACCTCCTCAAGGATGCAAAATAATCCTTTCCATTAATACTTACAGTGTAAACTAAGGTTGTTGTTAGTATTAAATTTGACAGTAACGAGTGTAAATGAAATAAGTACTATTAACCAAAATTTTCATTTCATGGTAAAATTGCTTAACATGCAATGAACTTAAAGCAGTCATATTTTTGTGCAAAAAAATAAAAATTATCTAGACTGCATTATAAAAATTTTCCAAAAGTCTCCTAATAATTAAATCAAAAAAGGGAGGATAGTGGAAAAATACCATGTAAGGAAAAATATCCTGTAACTAATTTACATCTGGAAATTTTTTTTTTCATTTGTAACGCTAATAGCAAGACACCCATGAAAAACATACATGGTGTCAAAATAAGCCAAAGGAAAATCATTTGGGCAAATATAAAAAGGATCCCAAGTTAAATTCCCTTTATTAACCTTCGGTCGAGAATAGGTTTGTATATTTTCAGAAAACAACTTCAAGACCATGTGGATTCCTGCAACAGAGAGGAATTCTCAGGAATGCTCCAGCCATGAAGACAAGAGGAAAAACAATCCAGGGATGGAAGATGCTGACAACGCTTTGCCATGCTAGCAGTCAGCAGCTGTGCGTCACTGCAGGTTGCCCAGGATCAAACCAGAGAAGTTCGGACCTGCATTGCCACCATTTGTCCACCATCCAGAACTGAAATATCATTGCTGACATGTACACATAAGGCACTGTCGGACATTGAAACTTGGACTCAGAACTGTTGGACATTGAAATTGGGATTTGAACATTCTTTGTTCTTAAAATGTTATGTTTAAGTTTTAAAATGTTTTAGGGTTATGGATTGGCATTGTTTTGTTATTGTTTTAATACCAGGGTTTTGTTCTTGATGTTTAAGTTTTATTTTCATTATAGTAGCTAATATTTTTTTTTTTAAAAAAAGGGTGAGATGTGGGAAACTGATATAGGGTTGAGCCTCGGACTGACCTGCTGGCAAAGTCACAAACAAGTCCCAGCTTAGAGGGCTCAGTACTCTAAGCATAATTAGGCTTGACCTTATAACACTCCCCAGATCTTACCTGGGAAGCTAATGGGCTGAGGGAAGTGCAGGGAGTGTAAGCATGATCAAAACAGGTGAAACTCACAAGAACTGTAACTGTGGTAATCACTGCATTGTTTACCTCAGACTATAAAATGTCGATGCAGACTGAGCACGGGTGGAAGTCCTTCCTCTTGAGTTGGACTTATCCATCTGGTCCCCCAATATTTCCAAATTATATCTTGTCTTTTCTATTTCATTTGTGTGCAGCTCCTCTTCCAGATCCTGAACACTGAACCACGCGGGATGTGGAAGGAAACATTTATGACAGGAGTCCTCCTAACAGAAACATATTCCTTTTGGCTTCAGAGGTGGTTCAATGTAATAAATTGATACATTTATTAAATGATAAATTAATTATACTAAGATATATTCTATGCCAGATGGTGATCCCTTCTTGACCAACAATTCTTATTAACCATCTACCTGAGGCTACCACATGCAGGAAAATATTCTGACTTCTCTTGAAGAGAATGATGATCACCTTTCTTCATTGCTGCACTTTTTTCAATGTTCCCTTTTCTGTATTAGGATTTAAGCCAACGTGTCCTTCATTGTTGCCTAGTTTAGTGAAAGTAAAGTTGTTAGAGTTATATTCTTCTTGAGTCTCTCAACTAAGATGTGGTGCAACTCATGAATTAATTAATTAGAGTGATGTGGGTGAAGCCTAGAAAGAGAGAGAGAAGAAGAAGAAGAAGAAGAAGAAGAAGAAGAAGAAGAAGAAGAAGAAGAAGAAGAAGAAGAAGGAGGTGGAGGAGGAGGAGGAGGAGGAGGAGGAGGAGGAGGAGGAGGAGGAGGAGGAGAGGGTAGGAGAGGAGAGAGGAAGAGAAGAGAGGGTAGTAGAGGGGAGGGAAAGGAAGTGAGGGGAGGGGAGGGAAGGGGAGGGGAGAGGAAGGGGAGAGGAGAGGAGAGAGGAGGGAGGGAGGGAACCAGTGCTGAACTAAACAAATCCTGTAAGCCTGGCAGAAATTCCTATTTATTGAATAACTAACTTTGATTATCAAGGAAAGTGATATATGGGATAAATGTGGGCAATCAAAGAGCAGTGAAGATTTCTCTGGAAACACTCCATCAAGTGGTGTTCTAATCCCAAATTCTGGCTTACTTATGTGTAACAGTTGCTTGGTTGGCTTGAATGGGGAATACACTTGGCAGCAGAAAAGATAAAGATGGGACATAGTGCTTGCTGCACAATAGTTTCTAATATGCTACCTTGTTCTCTAATAAAAATAAAACAATCCACAGTGACTGGGCTTAAAGGGGAAAAGTTTTTTGTTCTTCAGTCATTTCCTCGAACTGGATGAAATGGAGCCTTTTTTAATGTTTCCTATATCCCAGGGCAAAAACTTTCTCTAAGGGCTTCTCTGCTTCTGAATGATGGGAATGAAACAAACCAGGGCACAACATAGCTCAGCAAAGTCTGAAGGAATTATAATGGGGGTAAAATGTACACTCTAAAGCTTTGGGGCCCCCATATATCTCACATATAAATGATAATATTTATTTATCCCAGGGATTTGAACCTTGTTAAACACTACGCAGATAATATTAACCCTAATCTCTCAACACACATACACCTGTGCTCAGAGACACAAGTGACCACACCCCACACCTGAATTAACCCATCAGGCTTTAGTTCTCTGTGAGTGAAGAATCTTAGTTTTCATAGACGTTTGTGCTATGCTCAGGGCTTATCTATCTGTAATGTCAGAGACCACAGTTTTTTAAGTTTTATTACCTCCATAAATTAGCCAGTATTAATATCACTGTTCTGTTGCCTCATGTTACATACTTCCTGCTGAATTAGCTGGCTGCTTCCTTCCATCAAGAACTTGGTCTATGGGATCATTAAAATGATGTGACACCATGCTTATGGAATAGACAAACTCATTCACACACAGCATGCAGACCCACTGCCACATGTATGACATCTTGAGCATATTCATGGAAATCTTTCTTTGCTAGCCTTTTCTTCACTCTTCTCAATGCTTAGCAAAAAGGAAGTGCCTGAACATTTAGCCTAAACCCATGAAACATGTTATTAACAGAGCAGAATTAAAGGAAACGGAAACTTAAGCTGTTTCATATTGATGGACAGGTGGGAGCAAACTGGTTCTTAAGCAAGCTTCTTGGAGCTCTAAGGGAAGTGCGCTCAGGGCAGCAGCTAGTTGGCCTTGATAACCATAGTCACCACCATCATCGCCATCAAGCAGTTCTGCTTAGGTGGCATGTTAGCCACTATGGGGCTGAAACAAGGGCCACTGCCACCCTGGAATCCCAGCAGTGGGAGCCAGCAACAAACAGCGGTGTCACCCAGCGACACAGACAAAGGCCCTATTCCTGCTTCCCCATATCCTGAGCTCTCCTCTTCCCTGGTAAACTTCTTTTGAACACATTCCCATACTTTTTATATTTTAAAAATGGAAATATTAGTGGGACAAATCCACTCCCTTATAAGGGACATGTTATTCCAAGAGCATAGCTTTCCTCAAAAATATCAGGGTCACTTCTATCACTCTAAGTGAGTGCAGCTGTTTGCACGGAGATTTTCATTTAAAGAAAAAATAGATAAACAATTTTATCCTCACAAAGGCAGGCAATGCAGCTGTTTCCAGAAGGCATCATGAGATGAACTGGTGTTCCTGCCTTTTGCCAGAATCAAGGGAACATGTCTGTAAGTCTGAGCAGAAGCAAAGATGGGCTGTGGTGTGTTCTGATAGGGGCTTCTTAGAGGTTAACATAGAGCTGATGAGTGTCCAGTTGCTACCCAGTTTTCCCAGGCAGATACTTAGCACTAGGTAATCGCCATTTACACTATTTCCCTAACTTCTTCCAACAGCAGCCTTTGAAACAGACACTGTCACCCCTAAATCTCCACCTGCTCCCCAGGAACATCTGGCAGCAAGCAACACTTGCTCAGCATTTGTTTGTCTGAGGTTTTATGGCCCTATCTGGATGCTATTAGAATGCTGAGAGAGTCAGCATGTATCTAAAATCATCCCCACTTCTCAGCCAGAAGTGCACCGCCTGCTGCTGCCCTGCCTGAATTCAACAGGAGACAGTCTGGTTCTCTGTGGGGCCCAGGGCATTCCAACAAGACAAAGAGGGGCAAGTGGGGCTGCCACCTCCTGAACAATGGCATTATCTTCCTTAGGAAGCAGGAATCTTTGGTTGTTGTTATGTTTTGACTTTTGTTTTTAGGACTTTGATTTGCTTGGCAGACCAGATGTTGCAAATTCTGTGAGTAGAATTCCTAGCTCTGAAATGTGGGTAGTCTCCGTGGCTCATCCTAAACAAGATCAAGACCCCTCACTGGCCTGGAGAGACAGCTTCTCCTAGAGGAGGGGAGGAGGCGCTGTAGCAGCAGAACAAGCAATAGAAGACAGCCTACCATGAATCCCAGGGGAATGGCTTTGAGAGGAAATTGCATACCTGTCATTCCCCTCTGTCCATCTCACATCATTCTTTAATTGTTAAAAAATAATTTTGATTCTGGATTTTATCAATAATCAGTTGCAGCTGGTTTGTTGTTACTAAGATCATTCAATTATAAACCATATAAATGGCCAAATGCCCTCGAAGCTAACAATAAAAGGACTTAACTCAGGAAAACAAAAGTGGTTCTTTTATTTTGTGAGGAGGGTCTTTGTTTGCAAAACACCATGGCCGGCTAAACAGAGTAATCAGCAAACTTTGTAGTGGTTGTTATTAAACATAAGGCTAAGATGTGACCTACAAATAATACACAGGGAGCTAGGAGCTTTGTGAGCTAAAAAGTTGCCTGCCTTCGGTACTACTTGCCACTGACACTATCACCAAACAAATTGTCACTTCTCTCCTCTGGCTATTGCATTGTGAAGGGCAACAGACTGATCACAGACAAGTCTGAGGAACAAGGAATCCATATCCCTTCACAGTGCTGTAAGTGTTAAAATGTCATACATAAGCTAATACATAATGACCTGAAAGTCATTAAAAGAAAGAAACAAAGGAACACCTGATGGATCCCTCAAGACCTGTAAGAAATCAGTGTCTCAAAATATTTCCTTTGTCTCATCACTTCTCAAAATAAAAAATCAATTGCATAAAAAAAAACAACTCAAAAATGAAAGGAAATATGGAGAATGAAGTCACTTGTCCAAGGTTACGTAGCTTATCTATAACCATCCTAACTACTGTTTCCTGGTCTTACCTACCAGCCCAAGGCTGCTTGCAGATATTCTGCTGCCATGAAAGGCAGCAAAAACTAAGAGCAAACCTCTCTCTGAACAGACTAGAATTCTATGAGTATGTGAAACATAAACAGAAGTAGAACTCATTAATTTATCAGATTTAAATACTAACTTGGTAAGTAAAATCTTAAGGCTAATAACTCTACTATTTCTAAATGTTAATGATGGTAAGAGATAGGTAATATTCTTATTCTCCCAGTAGATTTGAGATCATTCTCTCAAAACTCAGCTCACAGTAAATCAGAAAAACTGTGAGAATAAAATTGGCCTCTGGTCAGCAACCATAGGAGGAAAGAATGGGGCACCATGTCAGAGCTGTGGAGCAAAGCTAAGGTAATGAAATATAGTAGACATGGACAGTTAAATAGACCTTGAGGTTGAAATATTTCCTTCACAAATGCTTCCAACTACTTCAGTCCTCTATTTCATGGTGCCCAAGGCTGAAGTAGACCCCTACACTTCTCCTCCAGTCGGAGTTACTAAAATCAGAGAACCATGTAGGAAGGAAGCTTGTGCGATATATTTAACTGAGCGAGAAAGCAGGAACGGGTATGAGTGAAAATGCTGTGAGTAGGTTGGTTTAAGCACACAACCCATGTTTCTCCCTCAGCTTCAGACTCCAGAAGCTGAGGGAGAAACAGTCTCAACAGTGGCTATGGGAGGTTATTTTTCAAAATTTCTCTCTTTGATGAAATTGCAAATGATAATTCCTACTAGGTTCATGTTTATTCATTCAATAAATATATGCTAAGTACATATTACATGCCTGGCACTATAGTGGGGATGTGCAGGTATAATAGGAGGGGTAGGCAGAGAGACAGACAATAAATATATAACCCAGCAATCAGTCTTTTGAGATGGGAAGTGATTTGTGACCATGCCCAAAGATTTAAAATAATTCAGAATTTAGAATTATAAAGGGACTTCAGAGAGATATCTTATCTGAGTTTCATCCTCTCTCAATGAAATAAGTTTATGGTAAGCTCTATTTGATAGGTTTGGGGATTGAAATTCAGCAAGGTTAAGTGACTTGGCTAAATCCATTTCAACCATAAATGGGGGAACCAAGATGGCAGCATAGGTAAACACCTCTACTTACTGCCTCTCACAACCACATCAAAATTACATCCAGAACCATGGGAAAGCTGGCTGAGTAGAAGTACTACAACCACAGAGGTAAAGAAGAAAGTGCATTGAGACTGGTAGGAGGTGCAGAGGCATGGAACGGGCTGGCACCCTGGTGTGCTGCTTTTTTAATCTAGAAGGAGATACAAGCTCCTGCTTGCTCTGAACTCCAGTTCCAGGCGAGATTCTGGGGGATCCAGACACATACAGAGAGAAACTGGACTGTCTGGCATGGGGGCAGGAACACGAGGGTGGCTTTCTTTCAGATGGAGGTGCTCACAGTGGTCATTGTTCCTGCGCTGGGACTTCTCCAGTGCAGGGCTGACTGGCAGCCATTGCTGTTTGCTCTGCCCTGGTGATTATGAGACCTAGCCCCACCCAATTTACAACCCCATTGAAGCTGTGCACAGTGGCTTCTGCATATGAATGGCCTGTCCTTTCTCAGCCTAAAACCTGTCAAACAGGCAGCAGCTGGGTCAGGGAGCCCCAAAACTATCATAAGAAGGCCCAAGGCCGGCAGCAGCAGCCTGCCTTGCTTCACAGCTGGGTCTCATCTGGGCACTTCCAAACCTGATCCAAAGAGGAGGAATCTGCTGATGTTTCTGTAGCTCCTACTGGGTGGCCCCAGGCGGTGGCTGACTTTACACCTCCTTGGAGATTCAAGAGCTGGTATACCCAGTGGTCAGTGTGAGACCATACCAGATTACAACTCTTCATATCCATAAGTGACACCTCAAAGGGCAGACTCAGTGAGCACCAAAGCCCCACTGAAGCAAGTCCTGCCCCATAAGGGTGTCTCCTGCACAGCAGCTCTTCCATTATAGATACAGCTGGTCCTCACAGCCAACTGGCCCAGAGGTCAATTCCTCCCAATGATGGCAACAGCAATCAAGGCTCAACTACAAGACTGTTCACACAGCCCACAAAGGGTGCACCAAGAGTGCCCACCTCAAGTGATTGGGAAGGCTGAGCCACTGCGTCCTATAGGACACCTACCACACAAGGGCACTCTTTCAACTCAAAGAGACTTAGCAGTTACCCAATACCTAGAAACAAACACAGGGAAGCAGCCAAAATGTGAAGACAAAGAAACATGTCACAAATGAAAGAAATGAAAGAAAGCAAAATACTGGATATAGAGTTCAAAACCACATTATAAGGTTACTCAAGAATCTTCTAGAAACCTCTGAGGAACTTAGAGAGACCTTTAAGACCTTCAAGTGAGAATGCCCCCCCCCCAAAAAAAAATGGAAAAGGACCAGTCAGAAATTAAGCATACACTGACTGAAATAAAAAATAATATACAGAGATTCAACAGTAGACTAGAGCAGTGGTCAGCAAACTGCAGCTCGTGAGCCACATGTGGCTCTTTGGCCCCTTGAGTGTGGCTCTTCCACAAAATACCACATGCAGGCGCGCACATACAGTGTGATTGAAACTTCGGAGCCCATGCACAGAAGTCGGTATTTTGTGGAAGAACCACACTCAAGGAGCCAAAGAACCACATGTAGCTTGTGATCTGCAGTTTGCTGACCACTGGACTAGAGGATCCCAAGAATCAAGTCAAAGATTTGAAATATGAGGAAGTAAAAAACACCCAGCCAGAAGAACAAAAAGAAAAAAAAGAATACAAAAATATGAAGATAGCGTAAGGAGCCTCTGGGACAACTTCAAGTATACTAACATCCGAATTATGGAGTGCCAGAAGGAGAAAGAGAGCAAGATATTGAAAACCTATGTGAAAGAAATAGACTTACAAGTCCAGGAAGCACAGAGAACCCCAAATAAGAGGAATCTAATGAGGACCATACCAAAACACATTATAATTAAAATGCCAAGGGCAAAAGACAAAGAGAAAATCTTAAAAGCAGCAAGAGAAAAACAGTTAGTTACCTACAAGGGAGTACTCATACAACTGCCAGCTGATTTCTCAACAGAAACTATGCAGGCCAGAAGGGAGTGGCAAGAAATATTCAAAGTGATGAATAGCAAGAACCTACAACCAAGATTACTCTACCCAGCAAAGCTATCATTTAGAATTGAAGGTCAGATAAAGAGCTTCACAGATAAGAAAAAGCTAAAGGAGTTCATCACCACCAAACCAGTATTATATGAAATGCTGGAGGGTATTCTTTAAGAAGAGGAAGAAGAAGAAAAAGGTAAAGATAAAAAAGTATGAACAACAAAGTGACAACAAATACATATCTATCAACAAGTGAATCTGAAAATCAAATTAATAAAAAATCTGATGAACAGAATAAACTGGTGAATGTAATATAATCAGGGTCATAGAAAGGGAGTGGACTGATCATTCTCAGGGGGAAGGAGGTGTGGGGGGTGTGGGAAGAAATTGGACAAAGATCTTACACCAATGGATGAAGACAGTGGGGGCGCGAGGGCCTGGGATGAGGTAGAAACCAGTGGAGGAGAGCTATGGGGGAGAAAAGAGGAACATCTGTAATAATCTGAACAATAAAGATTTTTTTTAAAAAAAACACACAAATGGGAAAGCCATTTAAAATCAAGACATCTTTCTTTAAAAACCCTTTCTCTTTCACTGTATCACACCACCTCCACAGATAGTTTTTAAAATATGTGTGCCTGTGTAGGGTTTTCAAATCCAGTATTAAACAGTTTTCCAAACTCATGCATTTACTCCCACTCTTACGCTCACTTACAGTTCTACAGATTTCACCTTTATACACTGCTTTCAAATTTCACTGTGGAGACAGAGGAGGCTGGTGTCAGACTCTCTGGGTTTAGAAGTTCTGCCACCTTGGAGCAGCAATTTACTGAGCAAGTCACCCAGACACTATAAGTTGTGGATGAAATGGGGCCACATGCTAACCTGACTAGCTCAGGGAAGGCCTGTGTGGCGACCTTCCAAATCAGAGACCTAACGTAACTAAAAAGGATGGTTTGCAATTCAAACTTTTTAAACTAAAATCAGTTTATGGTGGGTAGTCATGTCCTAGGCTGGAATCTTCCCTGACAAAGGTCAATCTTTACCCTAACTGGGCCTGTCTATTGTCTTTTTGCATATATGACAGCATATCATTGAAATGTCAAAGTAATTTTCCTTTTGCTGGACTCCTCAAAGCACTCTGTGGAGACCACAAATCCCCCATTGTTATTGAGTTAATTGTTGACTGTTAATTATCCTGCACCCACCTAAGTAAAATAAAGTGTGTCTATCATTTTACTTTTTTATCCAGTCCCAGAGGTTTTCCTGCTTTGCTTTCTCCCACCTCCCTAATCTATCACCACTGGGTCTCATATAACCCACTTACATCTCCTCTTTTGACTGTAATGTATAAAACAAGGTGCAAAACTGCTATTCTCTGGAGCATTATCTCAATTCATTGAGCTTCTGCTTCCTGGCAATTGTCGACTGTTTGGCTCAAATAAACTCACAAAAATTCTCCCCAGGTTTGAATGTTTCTTATGTTAACAAAGTATAGTAACTCACAGGACTCAGTGGGGTAAGTGGCAATGCATGGCATATTCCACAAGCTGGTTCCATATGCGGCCCCGAAAGAACTACTTTTCTTTGCCTCTGTTGGTTCATGTAAAAAGGGAATGATAATGACATTAATTTGCCTTATTTATCTCTTAGGGTTGTCATAAGAATTGCATTGTGTAACAGATGTGGGATGACTGTGAAGGTTGGTGAGGTGTGTTATCTCTAAAGGAATCCTCTGCAACAGATGTCTGATGGAAGACATCTGGCCAAACTAGGCTTCTTAATATTTCTATTCACAAAGAGGATCCAAGTGTTTCGCTGAAATTTCTGGTCAATGCCGCGTTGTGAGCAGAACTCCAGCTAACAGGCTAGGTGGTCTATTTCCTAGGTTTTCATGCTCAGAGACCTTTGAAGCACACCTCTAGGGGATATTTAGTGAGCTCATTATCTAACTATCATGCAGAATCACCCAAAAAGAAGGCCCAGTTGTGTCCTCATGTTTGCACAAGTACATTGCTCACTCTGCAGACTCTTCTGGAGGAATCACCCTTGTGGAACCCAAAGGCCCCACTCTCCCCGGGCCTGCCTCACATTCCCCCTTGGGTAACTGTGCCTGTGGCGGCACCCAGCACCGTCCCTCTCTGCCCTCACATTCTCCCAGCTAAGATGAGCCCTGCTGTTTGCTCCTGGAGAAATTCTCATTTATTCAATTTCTAGCCTGTATACAATAGTCTTCCCTTGTCCTATTTCCTGTTTGTTTTAAATTCTTAGTCAATGTCTTTCTTCAATTTTTAAAAACTTATTATTCCTATGGGTTTTATTTGTCCTTAACACCATAATATACAAATTAACTTTGGGTTTTACTTGTCCTTAACACTATCATATAAAAATTAACTTTGCTATTGCATTATTCAATGTTTCAAAGCAGCCAAGAGTCTGGGGGAAGAGGAGGCCATTGGACCATTTGCTTGGACAAAGCCACTGGCTTGGTCACTGTGGAAACAGTAACACTTTGTAAACAACCTGTTCTGCCACCACCAGCCTCCTTCCTGGCATGTTCATGGCCCAAGCTGGAGTCTCTGGCTCAGACCAAGGACTCTAGGTCAACACCTCTCAAGATCTATCCCACAAGAAGTTCTTCCCACTGAGGAAAGCCAGCTGTGTCAGCTCAGTTGATCCAAACATTTACTAGCTGCCCATCAAAGGACTTAAGCTTTAGCAATTATTTTGCCCTTTAGAAATTCTTAGTACTCAGTACATTACTTTAACTCTATTTAATAATAGTTTTTTGCTTATGTGCTTAATTAATATTTCCTTCATTTTAATGTTTTAATAATTCCTTTCAAAAGGCTATGGGACATATGGAATAAGTGGGACAATTCTGCATGAGTATAAAATGAGAGCCTCATACAGTTTTCCTGCTGAATCTGACATCTGATGCTTAGCTCTGGAGCACTGGGTAAGTTACTTAATCCACCTGCACAGTAGGCATGGTGGTAATAGTACCCGTTTTCTCTGAAGGACTCCTTTTAACATTATAATGTGATTCCCTTCTTTCAATGTCTACTAAAAATCAGTTATTTGAAATGGCATTTCTAAGACTTGTGATCACAAGTGAGGTTAAAGCTTTTAAAGTCAGGAGTTTCTCTTCACATTCTATGTGCAGAAATCTACATCCAACTGTTTTAAGTACTTGAATACATTCAGATTTCTTTAAGAAAACATTGACTTTATCACTGTAGAGATGGAAAAGAAGTATGAACATACAGCCTACACATTACAAGTGAACCATACCAAGGACATCTGTCTCCTAGGATTGGAAATATGTACACCTTTCATTAATCAACAACATAATATTGACTTCCAACATAGACGTCAATTCCGAATGGTCTTCATGAAATACAGTGGGGCCTTGACTTACAAGTGTCCCGACTAACGAGTTTTTTCAGATACAAGCCGTCTCTTGGCCAATTTTTTGCTTTGAGTTGCGAGCTAAAATTCTGGTTATGAGCCAGCTTCAGATACCCCACTGCTAGTTGGTGCAGCGAACATCACAGTGAATGCCACAACATCAGCCCAGCATCATGTGTCTCACTCGTTCACTCTATGATTTGACATACGAGTAATTTGAGTTACGAGCTCTGTTACAGAACGAATTAAACTCGTAAGTCAAGGTCCCACTGTACTTGTAAGTGCTCACAGCTGAGATTTGAAAAGACCAACTAAAGGATATGAGAACCCAACATTCTTCAGGTTGCTGTAGTAACCATCTTTCAAGATGATCCCCAATGATCCCTGACACTCGACATCCACACCCTTGAGTACTGCCCTCTGACACTATAGTATACCAGGGTTGGTCTGTGTGACCAACAGAATATGGAAGAAAATGAAGTCACTCCTGAGACTAGATGTAAAGTCACTGTGGCTTCCATTGTGGTTGCTCTCTCATTCTCTCACATGTACTGCGTGACAATCTTTCTCTTGCATCACTCTCATTGGGAGAAACCTCATCATGCCAGCCCTTGGGGAGTCTGTGTGGCAGGAAGTGAGGTGCTCTGCCAATAGTGAGCATGGAAGTGGGTGCTCCAGTCTCAGTTTCCAGTGACTGTGGTGCTGGCCAACTGCTTCCATCATCACAAGAGAGCCAGCCAGACCACCCAGTCCAGACTCTCAGGAACCATGAGATACATGTTTGCCAGGTTAAGAAGTAAGGTTTGGGGTAATTTTTTATATTGCACAGCTATGGGTAACTAATAATTATTTAAGCTCTAGCTTTATTTTACCTCAGATCATCAGGAAACAACATTAGAGAACTATTATAGCAGTGGCTACATTCAGTTATACAGCAGTGGCTGCATTCAGTTATATAGTAGTGGCTGTATTCAGTCAGGGACTATTGCTTTGCTTTTAGCTTTTATAAAGGGTAGATTTTAGAAGGTCAGTTTAAAGAATACTTCCATGTATTTCCTAAGACTGTAATGAAAACCCCTGTCCACTGGTCACCTGTGCCCTGCCTCTCAGAGTTCAATGACAACACAGCACTGGCGAGTGGCTTGAGTGTTTCTTTTTACTGGCTCAGGACTATGTAAACTGATGTACTTCCCATTTCATTTTGTTGCCAAAGTGAACAAAATTTAGTGCTAAATTAAAGATCTAATTTGTACTAGGTACCCATTTTCTTATTTCCTTTCAGAGTTTTCTTATCACCTTTTACTTTTATTTATCTTTTTTGAAAATAAATATTTCTTATCCCTATAAACCAGCGGTTCTCAACCTGTGGGTCGCGACCATCAGAAAACACATATAGCATATCAGATATTTACATTACAATTCATAACAGTAGCAAAATTACAGTTATGAAGTAGCAACAAAAATAATTTTATGGTTGGGGGTCACCACAACATGAGGAACTGTATTAAAGGGTTGCAGCATTAGGAAGGTTGAGAACCACTGCAACTAACTCAAGTCCTTTGTGGAAGTAATTAAGTTCAATTCAATACATCATGAGTTTGTGACTGCCTATTAGTTGCCAAGCAAAGTGCAGGTTCTGGAAATACAAAGGTGACTAAGACAATAAGTAGGGCTTGCTCTTAAGAATTTCAAGCTGAGTGATGCACAGCTCTGTGGAGAACCAGCTACAGAGGCAGGCGACAGCCTTGCTCTGCACAGGAAGTCAAGCAGCAGGAGTGTTAGTGAGAGAACATGGCCTCTGACTCGAGGCAGCAGATAGACCTTGGTCTGAGGATGGAGGACAGCCTGGTGTCACATGAGTGTTAGGGTCGCCTAAAATGTGGCACGTCACTGAAGCAAGGGGGAGTGGAGGGGAAGCATGTGGGGTATAAATTAAAAACAGCTATGTGCTTCTGAGTACCTGAACACAATTTTGGGGGAAGAGTTTGCAACACAATGAAGGCTATTTTTCCACACTAGTACTGACCAGATTAATAAATACCTAAGCTACCAAGAATAATAAAGCAACTTAATAAGTTTACAATACTCCCACTCAGCTGTGATGCTACTGAATTCCTGCAAAACTGGAAAGAAGAATAATTTAGAATTGAAAGAACATCCAATTCTTATAAATTACTGACAAGTTCTGTCAAGTTTCCAACAAAGAGTCTCTGCTTCCTAAGAAATCACTAAACCTCACAAAGAAAAAAGAATTTCCTGCTTGTCTAAACCACCCTGGAGTCCATGGAGTTTATATTTACAATTAATGAGATGTTTTCTTTACAGGATCTCAGATTACTGCCCAAAATAAATATGCACGCATTGGAGTGTATCAAAAGAGCAGCCTCAGTGACTTAATGAAGTACCTACATGTTAAAAGCATCCAGCTGCTAACCAGCCCTCTGCATACTTATTCAAATCTGAATGGTGATTTATTGCATGGCACTCCACAAATGTTTTTCCCTCTTTAGACTACAAGTTGCAAGTGCAGGTGCCTGCACAGCCATGGGATAATGTGAAGGATCGAGCTGTGTGCCAGGACAGGGCAAGCATTGAGAAGATACCCTGCAGACAACTGCTCCCAGCACTGCCACAGGGATGCAGGAGCAACTGTGCTTTTCTGGTTATTTATTTTGTTTGTTTATTAAGAGACACTGAAAAGCTTAACCATTATGTGAAATTGGCTAAATTTTAAATGTTGGAAACTAATAGATTTAAACATTGTGTGGAATAAAAATACATTTGTAGATGGTATCTGACTGGTGGACTACATGTCTGAAACTTCAGTTTTAGACAATCATGTTAGCAGATATTATGTCTGGCACATATGAAAGGAATTGCATGGAAACCACCTGAAAGACCTCTGTCTGTTTCAAGGACCTTGTACAACCCTGAGTGCTGTCAGGGGCACAGGGCAGTACTAAGCAAAGTAAGTGCACTCTGAAAGTCAACACTAGGTGGTTCTAGCAGCCAATAGAATTAAACTGATTAACATTTCCTTCTGTATTCAGGAAGCAGCTTCTGCATGTTCCCTTCTCACGTAGATGTTTCTCTCTCTCCCTCTCCCTCTCCATCTAAAAATCATTTTTAAGTGCAGCTCACTCCTGTCCAAAGAGCAGCAGGCTCGCAAGCAGCCCACCACATCAGAGGAACAACAGCAGCATGCAGCCAGCCCCCATTCAAGGAACAGCAGCCACGTGAGCATTCCGCCCCAGTTCAAGGAGTAGCAGCTGCATGTGTGCCCGCCCCCATCCAAGGAACAGCAGCCTCGTGATCAGTACACCCTCTGTCTGAGGAACAGCAGCTGTGTGACGAGCCTCCCCCGACCAGCCAGAGGAGCCACCACGGCTGTGAACAGCACTTACCAGAGGAGCTGCTGCCAACTGAGGAGCAACTGCTACTCCAACCGCCCAAGGAGCAACCGCAGCCCGAGGACCCACAGCCACCCAAGGAGCAGCCCCTGACAACTCAACATCTAGATCTGTTGGGGAGACCAAACATGGGTAGGCAAAGAAACCCTCAAACGAAAGAAGAGGAGGACGCACCAGAAAAGCAGCTAAGTGAAACAGAGGAATGCAACATGTCAGAAAAAGAATTCAGATTACGGGTCCTAGAGTGCATAAACCGGATGGAGGAAAAAAATCAACAACTTATGCAAGAATCAAGAAGAAATGGATGAAAAAATCAATAACTTATGTAAGAACCAAGAAGAAATGAAGAGTGATATAGTTGCAATAAAAAACACCCATGAAAGTTTCAACAGTAGACTAGGAGAAGCGGAGGACCGAATTAGCGAATTAGAAAACAGGGAAACAAAACACACCCAAACAACTGCAATTGGAGAAAAAAATTAAAAGACAGGAGGAGAGCTTAAGGGAGCTATGGGACAACATGAAACGAAACAACATACGAATAATAGGGGTACCAGAACAACAGAAAGAGGAACAAGGATTAGAAAACCTATTTGAAGAAATAATATCAGAAAACTTCCCTGAGGTGGGGAAGAAAAAAGTCAACAAGCACAGAGAGTCCCAAACAAGATGAACCCAAAAAGACCCATGCCAAGACACATCATAATTACCATGGCAAATGTTCAGGACAAAGAGAGAATCTTAAAGGCTGCAAGAGAGAGATGGAAAGTTACATACAAGGGATCTCCCATTAGATTATCAAATGATTTCTCAATAGAAACACACCAGGCCAGAAAGAAATTTACAAAGTGTTGCAAAGCAAAGGACTGAATCCAAGAATACTATATACAGCAAGGCTAACATTCAAAATTGAAGGGGAAATAAGAAGCTTCACAGACAAAAAAGACTAAGGGAGTTTATCACCACTAAGTCAGCAATGCAAGAAATGCTAAAGGGATTAAGGCTTCTAGAGAAACCAAGATGTTGGCATAGGTAAATACCGGAAATTGCTGTCTGCGCAACCACTTCAAAAATACAACTAAAAGACAAAACGGACATCATCCCGAACCACAGGAAGGATAGCTGAGTGGAAATTCTACAACTAGAAGGAAAGAGAAAAGCACACTGAGACTCAGAAAAGGTGTGGAAGTAAAGTGCAGAGGTACAGAGACGCATGTGGAAAGGGCTAGCAACTGAGGATGCGGCTGTATTTTTCAATCAGGAGGGAGACACAAGCTCCGAACTGCTCTGAACTTCAGTTCAGGGAGAATCTCTGGGGACCCAGACGCATAAGGATAGAAACTGGGCTGTCTGGCATCAGTCGGAACTCGAGGGCAGCTTTCTCTCAGAGGTTCTTGCAGCGATTACCAGGACACTGAGACGTGGGGCCTCTTAGGGCAGGGGTGAGGATCAGCCATAGCTGTTTGCTCAGCCCTGTTGATTCCCCGAGACCGCGCCCCACCCAAGTTGCAGTAGAGGCTTTTGCATATGAACACCCTGGCTCTTTGCAATCTGAAAATTACCTAACAAACTGCAGCTGGGCCAGACAGACCCAGAAATTCCAAGAGAAAGCCCAAGGCCCCACAGCAGCTTGCATTGCTTCACAGCTGGGCCTCATCTGAGCACCTCCAAACCCCAATCAAAGAAGAGGAATCTGCAGATCTCTCCATAGCTCCTGCTGGTAGCCTCAGGCAGAGGCTAAATTAGCACCTCCTTTGAGATCCAAGAGCCAGTGTACACAGTGGTCAGAGTGGGACCATTAAGATTACAGCTCCTCAGATCCATAAGGGACACACGAAGGTTGAAGACTCAGTGAGCACCAAAGCCCCACTGAAGCAAGTCTTGCCCCAGAAGGGTGTCTCCAGCAGAGAAGTTCTCCCACTACAAACACGACTGATTCTCTCAGCCAATTGGCCTGGAGGTCAATTCCTCCCAGTGATACCTACAACAATCAAGGCTTAACTACAAAAAGACTGTGCACAGAGCTCACAAAGGGGTGCACCAAGAGTGTCCAACTCAGGCAATTAGGGAGGCTGAGCCACTGGGCCCTATAGAACACCTAGCACAGAAAGCGACTCTATCAACACAGGGAAGCATAAAAAATGCAGAGGCAAAGAAACAAGTCGCAAATGACAGAAATGCAAACTACTGGATATAGAATTCAAAAGCACACTTATAAGGTTTTTCAAGAATTTTCTAGAAACCGCCGATAAATTTAGTAAGACCCTCAATAAGTCTAGTGAAACCACCGATAAATTTACTGAGACCCTCAAGTAATCTAATGAGACCCTCAAGGTTATGAAAAAGGACCAACTAGAAATTGAGCATACACTGACTGAAATAAAGAATATTATACAAAGTTCCAACAGCTGACTAGAGGATCACAAGAATCAAGTCAAAGATTTGAAAAACAAAGAAGCAAAAAACACCCAACTGAAAAAACAAAAAGAAAAAAGAATCCAAAAATATCAAGATAATGTAAGAAGCCTCTGGGACAACTTTAAGCATACCAACATCCAAATTATGGGGGTGCCAGAAGAAGAGAGAGAGCAAGATATCGAAAACTTTTTTGAAGAAATAATGACAGAAAACTTCCCCTACCTGGTGAAAGAAATAGACTTACAAGTCCAGGGAGCACAGAGAACCCCAAACAAAAGGAATCCAAAGAGGACCACACCAAGACACATCATAATTAAAATGCCAAGAGCAAAAGACAAAGAGAGAATCTTAAATGCAACAAGAGAAAGAAAGGCAGTTACCTACAAGGGAGTACCCATACGACTGTCAGCTGATTTTTCAACAGAAACTATGCAGGCCAGAAGGCAGTGGCAAAAATATTCAAAGTGATGAATAGCAAGAACCTACAACCAAGATTACTCTACCCAGCAAAGCTATCATTCAGAATTGAGGGTCAGATAAAGAGCTTCACAGAGAAGAAAAAGCTAAAAGTGTTCATCACAACCAAACCTGTATTATATGAAGAAGAAGAAGAAAAAGGTAAAGATACAAATTATGAACAACAAATACACATCTATCAACAAGTGAATCTAAAAATCAAGTTAATAAATAATCTGATCAACAGAATAAACTGGTGAATATCATATAATCAGGGGCATAGAAAGGGAGTGGACTGACTACGCTGGGGTGGGTAGGGGTGTTGGGGGGGAAGAGACTGAACAAAAATCGTACACCTATGGATGAGGACAGTGTGGGGGGGCAGGTAAGGGCAGAGGATGGGGTGGGAACTGGGTGGAGGGGAGCTATGGGGGAAAAAAGAGGAACAACTGTAATAATCTGAACAATAAAGATTTAATTTAAAACAAGAAATGATAAAGGGACTGGTGTAAAAAGAAGAAATAAAAAGCTAAGAAAGAGAAGAGGCACAAAAAATAGAAATGGCTACAAACAAGTACCTTTCAATAATAACTTTAAACGTAAATGGACTAAATGCTCCAATGAAAAGACATCGAGTGGCTGAATGGATAAAACAACATGACCAATATGTTTGCTGTCTACAAGAGACCCACCTCAGAATAAGGGACTCACAGACTGAAAGTGAAGGGATGGAAAAATAGCTTTCAGGGAAATGGAAATGAAAAAAAAGCTGGGGTAGCAATACTTATATCAGACCCAACAGACATCAAAATGAAGGCTGTAACAAGAGGTAAGGAAAGCCACTTCATAATACTAAAGGGATCAATACAACAAAGAGATATAATCCTGATAAACATACATGCACCCAATGCAGGAGCACTCAAATACATAAAAAAAACTCCTGGAAGATATCAAGGGAGAGATCAACAACAATACAATCATAGCAGGGGACTTTAATACACCACTGACATCACTGGATAAATCCTCTAGACAAACAATCAGCAAAGAAACAGCAATCCTAAATGACTCACTAGATCAGATGGACTTAATTGACATCATCAGAACGTTTCACCCCAAAGCCACAAAATATACGTTCTTCTCAAGTGCACATGGGACATTTTCAAAAATAGACCACATATTGGGTCACAAGCAAAGTCTCCCCCAATTCAAGAAGATTGAAATCATACCTATCATCTTCTCAGATCACAATGGCATAATATTAGAAATAAACTACAATAAAAACAACCCAAAATACTCAAACACCTGGAAGCTGAATAGCATATTATTAAATATTGATTGGGTTACCAATGA
Organism: Myotis pilosus; assembly: GCA_036010255.1. NCBI lineage: Eukaryota > Metazoa > Chordata > Mammalia > Chiroptera > Vespertilionidae > Myotis > Myotis pilosus. The sequence continues at coordinate 111,338,841 of JASKON010000002.1, read as the reverse complement.
GATCAAAGAAGAAATTAAAAACATCCTGGAAAATAATGAAAATGAAAACACAGCAATCCAAAACCTATGGGATACAATGAAAGCAGTCCTGAGAGGGAAGTTTATAGCCCTACAGGCCTAACTAAAAAAACAAGAAAAAATGGTAGTAAATCATCTAACTCTACATCTCAAAGTATTAGAAAGAGAGCAACAAGAAAAGCCCAAAGTGAGCAGAAGGAAGAAGACAATAAAGATCAGAGCAGAAATAAATTACATAGAGACCAAAAAAACAATACATAAAATAAATGAAACCAAGAGCTGGTTCTTAGAAAGGATCAACAAGATTGATGAACCTCTAGCCAGGCTCACCAAAAAGCAAAGAGAGAGGACCCAAATAAACAAAATCAGCAATGATAGAGGCGAAATAACAACAGACCCCACAGAAATACAAATGATTGTTAAAAAATACTATGGACAGCTCTACTCCAACAAACTAGACAACCTGGAGGAAATGGACAAATTCCTAGAAAAATAAAACATTCCAAACTCAATCAGGAAGAATCTAAAAATCTCAATAGGCCAATAACTATGGAAGAAATTGAAGCAGTCATCAAAAAGCTTCCATCAAACAAAAGCCCAGGACCAGACGGCTTCACAGGGGAGTTTTACCAAACATTCAAGGAAGAACTAAAACCTACCCTCCTCAGACTACTACAAAAACTTCAAGAGGAAGGAACACTTCCAAGCTCATTCTATGAAGCCAGCATCACCCTAATACCAAAACCAGATAAAGACAACACAATGAAAGAGAATTACAGGCCAATATCCCTCATGAACATAGATGCCAAAATCCTCAACAAAATCTTAGCAAATCGGATCCAGCAGTACATCAGAAAGATCATACACCATGACCAAGTAGGATTTATCCCAGGGATGCAAGGATGGTACAATATCCTCAAATCAATAAACGTGATACATCACATAAACAAATTGAAAGAAAAAAAAACATGGTCATATCAATTGATGCAGAAAAAGCATTTGATAAAATCCAACACTCATTTCTGATAAAACCTCTCAGCAAGGTGGGAATAGAAGGATCATACCTCAATGGAATAAAAGCTATATATGATAAACCCACAGCCAACATCATACTCAATGGGCAAAAACTAAAACCATTTCCTCTAAGAACAGGAACAAGACAGGTATGCCCACTCTCACCATCCTGTTCTACATAATACTGGAAGTATTAGCCATTGCTATTAAACAAGAAGAAGAAATAAAAGGCATCAAAATTGGAAAAGAAGAAGTAAAACTGTCCTTTTTCTCAGATGACATGATATTATACATAAAAAACCCTAAAGACTCCATCAAAAAACTATTAGACTTAATAAATGAATTTTGCAATGTAGCAGGATACAAAATTAATGCCAAGAAATCTATGGCATTTCTATACACCAATAGTAAACCTACAGAAAGAGAGAAAATACTATTGTCTCTCTATACCTAAAAAAGCAATCCCATTTACCATCACACCAAAAAAATTAAGATACCTAGGAATAAACTTAACTATAGAGGTAAAAGACCTCTACTCAGAAAAATATAGGATGTTGAAAAAAGAGATAGAGGAAGACATAAAAAGATGGAAGAACATACCATGTTATTGGATTGGTAGAATCAACATCATTAAAATGTCCATACTACCCAAAGCAATCTATAAATTCAACGCACTTCCCATTAAAATACCAACGGCATACTTCACAGATCTAGAACGAACTCTCCAAAAATTCATCTGGAATAGAAAAAGGCCCCGAATAGCTGCAGCAATACTGAGAAAGAACAAAGTAGGTGGGATCTCAATACCAGATATCAAGATGTATTACAAAGCCACTGTTCTCAAAACTGCCTGGTACTGGCACAAGAATAAACATATAGATCAGTGGAATAGAATAGAGAGCCCAGAAATCGACCCGAACCAATGTACTGAATTAATATTTGACAAAGGAGGCAAGAACATACAATGGAGTCAAGACAGTCTCTTCAATAAATGGTGTTGGGAAAATTGGACAGATCCATGCAAAAAATGAAACTAGACCACCAACTTACACCATACACAAAAATAAACTCAAAATGGATAAAAGACTGCAATGTACGTCAGGAAACCATACAAATATTAGAGGAATCCAAAGGCAACAAAATCTCAAACATATGCCGAAGCAATTTCTTCACTGATACAGCTCCTAGGGCATTGGAAACTAAAGAGAAAATAAACAAATGGGACTACATCAAAATAAAAGGCTTCTGCCCAGAAAAAGAAACCATCAACAAAACAACAAGAAAGCCCACTGCATGGGAGAACATATTGGGCAATGTTATCATCGATAAGGGTTTAATCTCCAACATTTATAGGGAACTCATACAACTTAACAAAAGGAAGCTATACAATGCAATAAAAAAATGGGCAAAGGATCTAAATAGACACTTTTCAAAAGAGGACATTCAGAAAGCCAAGAAACATATGAAAACATGCTCAAAGTCACTAATCATCCGAGAAATGAGTATCAAAACAACACTGAGGTACTATCTCACACCTGTCAGAGTGGTTATCATGAACAAATCAACAAACGACAAGTGCTGGAGAGGATGTGGAGAAAAAGTAACACTCTTGCACTGCTGGTGGGAATGCCAACTGGTGCAGCCACTATTGGAAGACAGTATGGAGCTTCCTCAAAAAGTTAAAAGTGGAACTCCCATTTGACCCAGTGACCCCACTTCTAGGAATATATCCCAAGAAATCAGAAACACCAATCAGAAAGGATATATGCACCCCTATGTTCATAGCAGCACAATTCACCATATCTAATATCTGGAAATAGCCTAAGTGCCCATCAGCGGATGAATGGATTAGAAAACTGTGGTACATCTACATGATGGAATACTATGCTGCTGTAAAAAAGAAGGAACTCTTAACATTTGTGACAACATGGATGGAACTGGAGAGCATTATGCGAAGTGAAATAAGCCAGTCAATGAAAGAAAAATACCACATGATCTCACTCATTTATGGATAATTAAGACCATTATAAACCAATGAGCAAAAATAGATACAGAGGCAGAACAACTTGAACAGACTGTCAAACTACAGCAGAAGGCTGGGAGGGTTGGGGGATGGGAGGGCTTGGGGGTAAGAGACCAACCGAAGGGCTTGTATGCATGCATATGAGCATAAGCAATGGACACAAGACACTGGGGGGCATGGGAGGCTAGGGGAGGGTCAAGGGGAGAAAAAAAAGGAGACATATATAATACTCTTTGTAATACTTTAAGCAATAAAACAATTAGAAAAAGAAAAAGAAAAAGAAAAGAGAAAAACTAAGAAAAAAAAGAAAAAAAAAAGAAAAGTTCTCTCATGCCATTGTCTGCAAATACCCATCATCAACATCCAACCCAGCTCTTTCTTAAATCATGCCCTAATTGATTTTCATTGCTGTATGTCCCTTTGTACTGTTTGGACTTTTTTTATGTATATACATGCCTTCTATAATAAAATGATAGATAATAAAAAATCATTTTTAAAATCATTAAATATGGTTAAATAAATAAATAAGTAAATAAATAATGAAACAAAACACCTCACAGAGATGAATTTGTATGCTTCCTTTAACTGTCCTGGAGGTTAACATAAACCAATATTAATCTCTTTTCATTCTAACTTATTTCATATGTAACTAAAATTTAATATATAAAAATTATAGACTAACCACTATGAGGAGAAAAGTAAAAATAAAAAATAAAGAAGGGAGAACCGATGGTATAAGAAATAGAAAAAACGACACAACCTGAAAGACCCTTCAAAACAGCTGTGCTTAAAGTGATCAATGACATTTTAAACATAAGTATCAAACATAATAAAAGAACATCTATGTAAAAGAAACAAGCCAAAATCTAGAAAGTAAGGCATAGGCAATAAAACTAAAACTTAGTTGGCACACTGCAAAATAGAATTAGAAAGCCAGATCTGAGGAAATCATCTGGAACACAGATAAATAAAGACAGGAAATATATAGACAAATGAATGTTAAGAAGCATTCAGAGTAAATTGAAAAGCTCCAGCATAGATCTAATAGAAATTTTATAAGAAAAAAAGAGAAATGAGGGAGAGAGGTACTAAGAAATTTTTGTAGATTTAAAGAATCATATCAAGCTCTTAGAGGAATAAAGTAAACTTAATAAATACTTAGACTTTAGTGAAATGGCACAATTACCATCTATAAAAAGAAAACCAAAAATCATCCAGAGACAAAGACTGCTTAGCCTAAAAAGAAATAACAATCACAGAATATATTTTAAATTAGTAGCAACAAAGTCCCAAATAATTTTCTGATAAAGTACAGAGGGAAAATATTTGTCAGCTTTGAATTCTATGGCCAAATAAACTACCTTTCAAAAAGGAGGAAAAAGTTAAAAAATTATAAGCCAAAGACTAATAATTTACTGCTAAATTATTTCTATTGAGATAACTTACTAGCCACATATTTTTAGTAAAAGAATCACTAAAGGAAAAGTCTCAGAAAGAGGAAACTAGACACAGAGGAAAGAATACGTTCTTGAAGCAATGTTAAGAAAAGTAACTGTTGAATATGCAGATAGACCAAATTAAGAACTAATTGTAAAAATAATAATGATTATTGAATGATTAAAAATGAGGTGCGACTAAAATACCATGCAATTAATAACAAATGATGGAGGAGTGAAAGGAGATAAAGTATTTTAATTCTTAGTGTTATGCAGGATGATTGATGCTAGAAACATTTATTTCAGATGTTGTTAATAACTTATGCTACATGAATTAGGTACTTAAAATTTAAAGATAATGACTAAAATAATAAAAGGAACTAAAATGAATTGCTCCACTGTATTAGAACAACAACAACAAAGATACATAGAGAACTGAAATCCAAATAAAAGCAGGAAAGGAGGAAACCAGAAGCATTGAAAAAGCATTCAAACTAAAAGATAAAAATGAGGTAGGTGTGTCTGTGTGTCAGTAGAGATGAAAATGATGTTATCTATCATCCTATTCCACTATTTCAATATTCATTTTATATGTAATATAATATATAATACATATGTATACATGTTACATATGTATTATGTAAAATATATAAGTTATATATTTTTGTAATCTATATGTATTACATATAAAATTCTCACATTATTATAAAAAGATATATACAGCCCTGCCAGTGTGGCTAGATGGTATAGCATTGACCTATGAACCAGGAGGTCATGGTTGGATTCCCAGTCATGGCACATGCCTAGGTTTTAGGCTCAATCCCCAGTGGAGGCATGCAAGAAACAGCTGATCAATGATTCTTTCTCACCATTGATGTTTCTCTCTCTCTCTCCCTTCCTCTCTGAAATCAAATATATATATATATATATATATATATATATATATATATATATATATATAAAAGAGAAAGATAAAGAGAAAGATGCAAATTAACCATCACTCCATCACTCCACCACTCCATTACACCCACAAGCCACTCCCACCAGCCAATCAGGAGCGAGTATGCAAATTAACCCAACTAAGATGGCAGTGGCCACGGAGCTGGAGCAAACAGGCTTGGGTTGCCCCCGGCAATGGAGGAGGCGAAGCTTCCCGCCTGCCCTGGCTGGCCCTCAGCTCCACTCAAGGCTACAAAGTTTCAATTATAAAAGATAAATAAATCCCTGATACCTGCTTCCAGGCAGCCGTGGCCTCCACTCAAGGAGGGGCTAGGAGCCTGTGTTACCAGGGGTCACCCAGGCTTCCAGCTGGACCTGGGCTCCACTCAAGTCTAAAAAGTTTCAATTATAGAAGATAAATAAATTTCAGAAAAAAAGGAGAGGCTGGGAGCTTCGGTCGCTGTGGGGGGGAGGGGTTGGCCAGCCTGAAAACAGCCATCAGCCCCTCACCAAGGCTGGCCAGGCAGCCCAACGGGACACCCCCGCCCTGAAGGGGCTGTGGGCAGCCTGAAAATGGCCCTCAGCCCCTCACCCAGGCTGGCCACACCACCAAGGGGTGAGGGTCCCCACTGGGGGCTTGGACAGCCTGCAAACAACAATCAGCCCCTCACCCAGGCTGGCCAGGCATCCCAGTGGGGACCCCCACCATGAAGGGGATGTGGCCAGTCTGAAAACGGCCCTCAGCCCCTCACCCAGGCAGGCCACACCCAATGGGGTGAGGGTCCCCACTGGGGGCCCTGGCCAGCCTGTAAACAACCAACAGCCCCTCATGTAGGCCGGCCAGGTGACCCAGTGGGCATGCTGACATCCTGAAAACAGCCCTCAGCCCCTCACCCAGGCTGGCCAGTCACTCCAGCGGACCCCCACCCTGATCCGGGACACCCTTCAGGGCAAACCAGCCGGCCTCCACCCTATGTAATAAAAGGGTAATATGCAAATTGACCCTAACAGCAGAATGACTGGGAATGACTGGTCACTATGACACACACTGACCACCAGGTGGCAGACACTCAATGCAGGAGCTTCCCCCTGGTGGTCAATGCACTCCCACAGGGGGAGCTCTGCTCAGCCACAAGCCAGGCTGACGGCTGCCAGCACAGCAGTGGTGGCGGGAGCCTCTCCCACCTCCTCAGCAGTGCTAAGCATGTCTGACTGCAGCTTAGGCCTGCTCCCCGCTGGTAAGTGGACATCCCCTGAGGGCTGCCGGCCTTCCAGAGGGATGTCTGACTGCCAGCTTCCCCCAAGGAGCAGGCCTAAGCCATCAAGTGGACATCCCCCGAGGGGTCCCAGACTGTGAGAGGGCACAAGCCAGGCTGAGGGACCTCCCTGAGTGCACAAATTGTTGTGCACCGGGCCTCTAGTGCATATATATATATATATATATATATATACACAAAGATATTCATGTAGCATTTTTATAATACTGAAAAATGGCAACAACTTTGTTTATCAATAAAAATGCACAAATCAATTGTGATATCCTAGATAATAAAAGGCTAATATGCAGATAGACCAAACGGCGGAAGGACTGGTCGCTATGATGTGCACTAACTACCAGGGGGCAGATGCTCAACACAGGAGCTGCCCCCTGATGGTCAGTGTGCTCCCACAGGGGGAGCACCACTCAGCCAGAAGCCGGGCAAACAGCTGGCAAGCACAGCGACTATGGCCAGAGACTCTCCTACCTCCTCCTCAGCACTAAGGATGTCCAACTGCCTGGTTAGGTCCACTCCCTGTCAGTCAGACATCCCCTGAGGGCTCCCAGACTGTGAGAGGGTGCAGTCCAGGCTGAGAGACACCCTCTGAAGTGCACAGATTTCATGCACCGGGCCTCTAGTATTTATATAAAAGAATATTACACAGCCATTAACGTGAATATATTTTCGGTAATCAATGTGGAGAAATTATTTAAAAATAATGAAAATATAGAAAAAGCAAGTTACAAAAAATAACATAGCACTCTTCATGACTGGCTACTTACAATACATTAATAACCTTTTTACCCAGTGATTTTCTCTACTAAGGAAACTGAAAAGCTAAAATATTCACTATCTTGCCCTCTTAAGGGCATCAGTTCTAGCCAATAAGATGTAGTAAAATTCTCTGGGTGTCTTTCCCTTCCCAAATAAAAAGACAAAATTTAATAAGGAAAAGGCTTTTGGTGTTGTCTTCCCTCTTTTGTCCTCCCTGGAATGTGAACTCTTGATTTAGTAGCTAACTTGCAACCAGCAGATCAAAATTCACACATTCGGTCAGTGGAGCAGATGAGAGATTGCTGACTTCTGGGATGACACCCCTGAGGCTCTGGACCTACTATACTAAGTTGTGAGATTTCCTGTTATGTAAGACTATTAACATTCTTAATTATTTACTGCCCTGTGGAGGATTTCTCTGTTAGTTGTCAAAATCTAATAGAAACAAATAACTGCAGTACATTTTTATGTAAAATTTTATTTCTTTAAAAAGAGTTCCAAGTAATATCAATCTTTTTTATTTAAATCTAGGTAAAGGGTATATTTTTCTGCTAAATCATTTAAAAGTTTTCTTTGAAATAAAAGAAGTATATAAGATCATCTGCTGTGTGTTTTGTGGGTAGTGCTCTGTAATTCCCTTATCAGGTCTATTTCCCCACTCTCCTGAGTTAAAAGTGGAGGGGAAAAGGTGAAGGAAAGTCTACTGGTGCTCCAACTGTTCCATGTATAGATTGGCATCTAGGAGACTTGAGTGCTGCAACAGGGTTGGTAAATACCAGTTCTGGTGAGTGTTCTAAGAGCTATACACCCCTGCGTATGAAGAAGCAAGTGAGAAAACATGAGGGTGGGCAGCTGCAGATGGTGAGGGCAAAGGTACAGGTGATGACGACCAATTTTCTATAAGGCGGTTCAGCTTAGAATCAATATTTTTCAATTACATCTAAAAATTGCCTCACAATTTAATATTTGTTCAGCAAGCAGGCAATGCTTAGTTATTAAATTTTAACAAAATTTTACCTCTTCAAGATATGTATTCTTATGGGGAAAAAATAAAGAAAATCAAAGACTGCAGAGGTATAAAATGAAAAGTAAAAGATTCTTTTCTACCCTGTTTAGTACCAAATTCCCATCCCCAGGGGTACTATTAATATTTCTTATACTCCTAGAGCCTTTATGCATATTCAAAATTCCTACATGTGGGTTGGGATTTTTACTGACTCTACTTTTCCATAAAGGCTTTTCCTTTTCTAAGTATCACCCTTGGATGGCTGGAGCTTTGTAATATATTTTAATGTCTGGTAGAGCTCATTTCTCAGTGTTCCTCAGACTTTCAGAGATTTCCTTGCTATTCTTGAGTGCTTATTTTCTTAGGTAAACTTTAGCATGATCTTGTTAAGTTTAAATATCCACTCTGTTTCTCTGAGCAGCCAGCCATTGTCGCACACCACACCTTGGGAAGAAGAACTCTAGTGACAAACTGAACCAGGGATGTTCTGGACAGGGGACAAACAGCATGGGGGAGAAAGAGTGGGAAGCAGAACTGATAGAGGTGTGTTACATGAAAGTTTATATAGGCTCCCAGAATGTTGGCAATCTATCAGATCTAGTAATAGAGGAATTACTGAAGAAATGGACTAGTTCATGGATACTTAGATTTGGGGGGAATCTCTAAATAAAGACAGCTCCTTGTTTACCCTACAACAAGGCCCTCCAGTTGGCAAGGCCAGAACTTGCCTCAGCCCTCAGCTAGTGCCTTCTTAAAAAATTTTATTCTTACTCTTAAATATGGATATCCAGCCAACCCTCTCTAGATAGGTGAGGGAAAACAGAATAAAACAAAAAAATAGGCAATAAGAATATGTAGAAAACAGACACTATTTAGGCACTGAATAAAAATCTTTTAAAACCTATTAATATTCTGAGGCAAGAAAATATATTGTATTCATGAAACAAGGAGTCTAGGAAAAGAAACAATCAAAAAACAAGAAAGAACTTTAACAAAAATAACAGAAGGGTTGAAATAAAAATTTCAAAATTGGAACATAAAGTTGATCAAATCTCTCAGAAAATGTTTATATTAATGGATATTATATGAATGATAGATACACCAATATTTAGATATAAATAGATAAAGAATTGAGAAGTCAAAAAGATGAGAAGATGACATGATTAGATCATTGGGCCTAACATCTTTATTACGTGGGTCCCACAAAAAAAGAGAAAAGAGAATAGATAAAATTATCAGAGAAATGATATGAGAAAATTACCCAAAGTTCAGGATATAACTTTCTAAATTATAGTGCCAACCAAATATGAAGCACAATGAGCATTATACTCAGATACATTATTATGATAATTTAAAACAAAAGGAATAAAGAGAACTTAAGTAATTCCCTGAGAGACAGAGCCCAAATGAGGGATAGAAGTCACACATACTGATTTCTGAAAGCAGCCCTGGAAGCTGGAGAAAATGAAATGTGTTTTGAAAATTTTGAGGTAACATGATTTTTAACCTAAATTTCTATAGAATCAGTCCAGCATGAAAAGATAATAAGGTTATGTTCACCATGCAGTATGTCAAAATAATTGATCTTTGTGCTCCCTCTACACAAACCTACTAAAATATGTTCTCCATGAAAACACAGGGGAGAGATAACATAGGAAGTGGATGTGAATATAAGAATAGATAAATAAGCTTCAGCACACAGCAGTGGGGCAACAACCAGGCTGGGACACTGGCCATTGGTTTCTCCCACTCACTAGGTGACTCTCCCTCCTGCAAAGGCCCTTATGGCAGGAACACCCTGGGCAATTCAATCTTAACCCCCATCCTCCCAAGGAGTCATCTCTGGCATGCCTTTTAAAGAACCTTAAGGTCATCGAACTACAATATGAAATTAGACACAAATGCCTCATTTTATATTGCAATACAGCATGGCCACAGTATAAATCAGATCTGGCCCCAGAATGGCACCCTTAATTATAAAACCACTAGAGGCCCACTGCACAAAAATTTGTGCACTCAGGGGGGTCCCTCACCCGGCCTGTGATCTCTCGCAGTCTGGGACCCCTCGGGGGATGTCCACTTGATGGCTTAGGCCTGCTCCTTGGGGGAAGCTGGCAGTCAGACATCCCTCTGGAAGGCCGGCAGCCCTCAGGGGATGTCCACTTACCAGCGGGGAGCAGGCCTAAGCTGCAGTTGGACATGCTTAGCACTGCTGAGGTAAAGGAACCTCTCCCGCCACCACCACTGTGCTGGCAGCCATCAGCCTGGCTTGTGGCTGAGCAGAGCTCCCCCTGTGTGAGCGCATGATCACCAGGGGGAAGCTCCTGCATTGAGTGTCTGCCACCTGGTGGTCAGTGTGTGTCATAGTGACCAGTCATTCCCAGTCGTTCTGCTGTTAGGGTCAATTTGCATATTACCCTTTTATTATATAGGATAGAGGCCTGGTGCATGGGTGGGGGCCGGCTGGTTTGCCTTGAAGTGTGTCCTGGATCAGGGTGGGGGTCCCGCTGGGGTGCCTGGCCAGCCTGGGTGAGGGGCTGATGGCTGTTTGCAGGCTGGCCACAGTCGCTTCAAGGTAGGAGTCCCCGCTGGGGAGGCTGGCCAGCCTGGGTGTGGGGCTGATGGCTGTTTGCAGGCTGGCCAAGCCCCTTAGCGGGGACCCTCACCCCATGAGGGTGTGGCCATCCTGGGTGAGGGGCTGATGGCTGTTTGCAGTCTGGCCAAGCTCCCCAGCCACCCAAACTCCCAGTGGAGGCTGGCTGGAAGCAGGTATCTGGGGTTTACTTATCTTCTATAATTGAAACTTTGTTGCCTTGAGCGGAGCCAACAGACAGCCAGCACGGGCTGGAAGCTTGACTTCTCCATCACCGGGGCAGCCAAGCCTCCTGCTTGCTCCAGCTCCGTGGCTGCCGGCCACCATCTTGGTTAAGTTAATTTGCATATAGCTACTCTGATTGGCTGGTGGGCATGGCTTGTGAGTGTAGCGGAGGTACGGTCAGTTTGCATGTTTCTCTTTTATTAGATAAGATTCTCCAATTAAATTTATACTGCTGCCCTCTAGGTAAATGGTCCGATATTCCCTATGTTCTTTGAGCTCCACTGCCACCATGAACTCTGCTCCTCCTGTCATATCTTTTATGTCTCCACTTTCAGGTCCTTAAAACACAAGAAACCCCTGATTTTGCCTTCTCACCCATTCTTCCCCTTATCACTCCCTCTTCCCCAAAGCAGCTGCCTTTTAGCACTTTCTTTATTACAAAACTACAAACTGTTACTTAACAATCCTACTACTATCAGAAGCAGAATTCATTATCACTCAAACTTTGCATGTTATCTCTAAGGAAAGTTATAAATAGAAAGACTATTAAAGGAGTTATTCAGGTCTGTTAAGTGTTGAGCACTTTGGGGATATACTTTTCCTGACAGCCCCAGGCATCAAAAAAATATATAAAAAATAGCCTCAGGACCCAAAACCCCCACTGAGCAATTGGTAGAAATAACTTTCAGTGTTTTTAACACTGAGATAGGGCAGAGAAAGAGCAAGAAAGCCATCCCAAAGAAACAAACACTCAGCTTTAAGCCATATGTCACTTCAAGGGCTGTGCTGGCTCTGTCACAAGTTCAGCCACTGGAAGGGGGACTATCTCTGGGACTGGAGAGTCAGTCCCTGGACCAAAACCTACCCATACAATGGCCTCAAACTGAAGGGCCCAATGCTCCAGTAGGCCCCCACTATGAACAACATCTTTGAAGGGACAGAGTCAAGGGTGACCCTTAAGTGACAGGTAAGCCCACACTTTTTATTAGACATGGAGACTGTTCTCTCTACTCTGAACCACTCACCAGCATCTCTTTATTCCAAAACCTGCTTTATCACTGGGGTAAATGGGAATCCTCAATGGTACTATTTCACAATCTCACTTTTTGTCATGCCTTTCTAAGCTTCTGGGTAATATAATTAAAGGAAAGAATCTGGCAGTTCCAAATCCAAACAACTGGAGGTCTAGGAACTGCAATTCTGGTAACTGCTCTCCCCGCTACCCTCCCATACTTTTTCTCCAGACTCATATGCTTATACATAATTTTCCAAAGTTTTAGTATGGAGCATTGCTAAGTTAAATGATAAACATTTATATATTTTAAAATAACATGAACTACTGAAACATTGATTGCTAGGCAAGTATTAAGTTCACCTAATTTTAGCTTTTGTTAGAGAAAAATCTATAAAGTAAATCTGGAACTGTTGAGGTAATATCTTGTGTTTTGCTGAAAGTGTGTTTCTTAAAAATAAGAGTATGTTTAAAGTGTGTTCATAAAGTCAACCTAAAAAATGTTGGCTGTTTATGCTCTACACATATTTGTCTATATGTTATATGTAATGTGTTGTCTGCCTTCAGTTAGCACCACTAGGGTGTAATATTTTATTGGCCTACAGAAACTAAATACTTAGATAAATTAATTAGAATCCTATGGTATAGGCAAGTAATTTAATATTAAAAATCAGTTTAAGTTTAACTAATATGTGTGGGAACCCTGTCAGAGTACGCTGGATGCCCAAGGCCAATTGGAGTGTAGAGGCCTTGTTCAGAGTACACTGGAGGTTCAAGGCCACTCTGAGCATGGGACTCCTAATAAAAATGTTCAAGGTTGAGTTGCTATATGCAGGTGCAAAGCAGGGACACAGCAAGCTATATACTGCCCTTCTATAACCCAAATAGTGAGGTCACTATTTGGAAAAAGCCTCCTTCATCTGAGTTGGTATTAAAGTATGTTACAGCATACTGTGGCTGAGGGTATGGAGGCTGCTGCTGCTGTGTGGGAAAGATGTTTTGTTAACCAGCCAGTGTGTGGCTACTATATGGGACTTTGCTTTGAAGAACTGTTTTTTCTAGTGGCTCCTTGTTAGCAATGGCTACAGGGCCACTGGTTCCTACAATAAAGGCTCTTTTATATACCCATGACTTCTCATGGCTTCTCCATCAAATACCCAGTGTCCAAGAAGGTCCAGTCCCTGGCAGAGGGGCTCGGACCCAACAGTTGGCATAGTGGAGCAAGGTGAAGGAACTGAGTTCCTAACAATAGCCTTTAAAATTATTACCATAAAACTATACCTTTGCTTTACCAGATTTACCAAAGATTTATAATATAATCTTTTGGTTAAACATATTTGACAACCGTCCCAAAGTTTAATTTTCAAAATACTTTTTTAACAGAGAAATGACTTTGAATTATTACAACAGGCCCTGAAATACCTCAAGGATTCATTATTTCTTCTGTTTTTAAACTAATTAGGCCTAATTAATATACTTGAAAAATTACATGGGAAGCTTTGCTAAATAAGAATATACATATATTTTTATTAAAATGAATATTTTAAAAATTTCAGTCTGCTATTAAAATGAACTTACAAAGATTCAGGATGGAGTTTAAACAGGAAATTCTCAGGAGTAACAGGTATTTTGTCAGTGACACTAAGCAAGCTTAGAGTTGGCGTCTGGCAGTAGTACTCCAGATGTTTATAATTGTGTTTGTGAATTGTTTACAGTGCTCAATACACACTTCCTATGAGCCATGTGCAATGTTTTAAAATCTTGCATATTGTTTGTTCTTTATATATATTTTAAAACTCTACATTGAATCTAAGAATATAAATTCTATATTCTTTTTTGTCATTTCATAATAATTATTATTTACCAAAAAAATGTTATCTTGGAATGTTATATCTTTCAGAAAAGCAAGATTCTCTGTCAATTGGTCAAGTCTATACTAGTAAACATGTCATTTAAGTTTTTCATGTACAGATCGTCACTGTTATCTGATGCATTTACAAATATGTTAGTCAAGGCTTTGAAAAAAATTCATAACAAGGCTTCTGATTTACTATAAATTATGTTTCTAAGCAATTCATCTCTTTAAAGTAAATAAAAAATTATAGAACTCTAAAGAATGACATTAACATGAAATACTAACAAATAATCAGGACAAACAAAAAAAATAGTTATATGAAAATCTTCCTGTCTTCCAGATATAAGAATGATTGTTTTTATTTCCCTAGAACAATTTGGTAAATTATACTTTCATAAACAATTCGGGGGCTTTTATATTTTTCTCCCTACCTATCCCTCCAGAACTTGGCAATTCTTAATGAATGACTCATGGCAATACTTTTTTTTTTTTTTGTATGAATTCAATAAGACCAGCTTCCAAATGTGCTTTAATTAACCAAGATTTTGACAGGGATGTCATGTCTAAGAGAGATATGCCTGGCTCTTGATGTCACCAAAAAGCCTCAAAAGTCCAATTAGAGCCCTTTAAAGAAAGTCTGTTTGATCACATGGTTCATGGCAGTCTTTCAGGTAAGGAACAAAGATTGCTTTCCTGACAAATGGCAAGGAAGAAACCCCAAAACATTTTGGGAACCTCAAGCACTTGAGGAATTCACCCAAGTCTATAGGTATTGCAGGAAAACATGATGACAACTAGGCAGCTCAGCTTCTTTGCCCCGAGGGGCTAATTAAAGCTCAATCATGAAATTTCAGCAAAGCAGGTTTTTTAAGACCTATATAATTCATTGATATTCTTATTGTGTTCATGCAAACAATCAGGTTAAATTTTAAATTAAATTTAATACAGTAAATAAATTGGTCTTAATTTGGCTCTTTATAAAAATGAGAATAATTTTAGGGGAGGGGGAATTGTATTTCAATAGACTCCATATATATAGTTATAAATGTTAAACTCCAGTTCAGTTATTATCTTCAAAGTTTTATATTTTTCACCCATGAGCTACACTAAACTAAATCCTGATTTTTTTTGGAAGTTTTCTTAAATATTTGGCTACAACCCTTCAAACTAATGTTTCACTTTCCTCCAATCTTTTACTTGGAATTATCAAAACTAAAACGTTTTTCTTCCACCAGAACATTTTTCATAATTATTGTCATTCTAGCTTTTTCCCCAATAATACTAAAATTGATAACACAGTTTGCCTCCACCAGGTTACAAGCTCTGCTTGTACTCAGGAAATCTCATCCCTAGATACCATCATAACCTCCTTCCCTGCCCAGGTCTCATTGTCTGTTTGACAGAGAGCAAAGATTTTTTTGTCTCTGAAGGAAAATGTCCCCCCCCCTTTCAGCAGGAAGCAGTTACAGAAGAGATCCTGAACTCTTTTTTCTCTGAAAGAGAAATTGAGGCAGGGAATGTTAGACCCCCAGAGCAAGGATGATGGGCCAGGTATAGAAACTCACCAGGGCAGAAAGCCCCAGAAAGCCCCAGATGCCTAATAAGGGAAAAAACTGGGAAAACAAAAAAGTTACCCCTAGGATAACCTATCCTCCTCTAGCATATCACTGATCATGGGGTTTGGACCCTGGATCTTTCCATCCATAAAGATAACATCTAGGCCCCAGTTGTATTTTAGCTCCAGGCCCAGAAAAGCAGCAAAGCCAGACAAGGGATGCCATGGTGCCCTCAGGACCAGCTTTTATCTCCCAAGTTATTCAATAGGTTTTCTCAGCCTTGCATAATTAGTGATTTGTCATGTACTAGGAAGTTTTTCTTCATCTCTTCTTGGCAGGAGACAGAGCTCTACTCAAAACATGGAAAACCAGATCACCAGATGATCAACATTGATGGAAACCTGGGGCGTGTTTCTCACCACTTCAACTTCCCTGAAGTTGGCAGGGGTAAAGTCCTGGATCCAACAGACCAGAAGGGAAAGAATGGGTGACTGAACTCAAAGAGGAACCTATGTAGAACAGACTTTTACATCTCGCCTCGTAGGAGTTAGGGCACCTATTGCTAATATACAGAATTATACTCATTCTATTCATTTTGGGAAGAAAATCACATACAGGGACCTTTATGTGTTGGGACCCACTCTCTGAGAAAATGATGCAGGAATGTTTTCTCTAAAGGTTGCTGGAGTAACTCCCTGTGGCGAATGTCTGACTTTTACCAGGTGTTCTAGTTATTGTCTTTTAGTATCTAATAACTACAATATGAATTGTTCTGATAATTCACCTCCCCTTATAGTAATGGACATACTAAGCTGCTGGCTCTTTGGTTTCTGGTATGTGGGGGTAACTGTTCATTCATATACCCCTGCCGACAGCACTGGGATGTCTTGTTCCTTAGGACAACTGACAGAAAATAGAGATCTTCGCCCCAATTAAGATAATTACTAGCAAATATTTATTTACTTCCGCTAAATAGTATTAAGTAGTAGCAAGCTTAGTATTTGTGCTGATTTTGTGTGTTTTATAGTTTTGTAGTTTATATTTAAAATTTCACGTGGAATTTGTTCAATGTGAGACATGATGGTAGAGTTTTTGTTTGTCTTTTATAATTGGCCAGCTAAATGGCCCAGCTCCACCTGCTTCTCCTTTTTAACAGAGTCATAATGCTACTCCAAACATGTGGCACATGTGCCTTCACGTCCACAGATGCACATCTGTTTATTTCTGGACTTTCTTTTGTTTGACCTATCTATTTCTGTACTGGTGTTATCGGAGAAATTAGTGGATCCAGTTTCTCTGACATTAGTGGCTCTGAGCTGGCTCTTGTGATATTTTCAGAAAAATATTTTTCTAAGATTCACACTGGAGAATGAATGGTTTTCATTGGAGTGGAGTTACATTCCTTGAGTTGTAAACTCCCCTGCCCCTTAATCCAGTTCTGAAAGAGGTGCAATTGGGCTTCCAGTACAGCCAAAGGAGGGCCAATGTCCTGAGCTTCCATTCTATGTTGTAGCTAATCCACTTTAGTATTTAGACTTATTAAAGTCCATCAGTCCATTGTGTGGGTCCTACATGGCCCTGAGCCACGTGGGTATAAGGGAACATGCCCCCCTGCAACAGGAACCATAGGAGTGCAGTCAAGAAGGAGAAGCAAGAGCCAAGAGAGCATGCTCCTTTGTCCAGGAGTTTAAATATCCAGGTTTCATGCACTTGCAGTGGCCACACCTATTCTGGCCACTGACACACTTCCAGGTTTGACTAACAGGTAAGTATCTTTCCCAGCCATTCATACCTTACGGGGCCTGGGTCTAAACTGCCTTTGTCCATCCCTTCCCCCATCAATCAGTGGGGAACAGACCTGGGGAATGTTAAATTAACAAAGCTGTATAAATGGCATGCTTACATTATCTAGTATTCCCTTTGCTCCTTTCCTGTTAATAATAACCACATTATTACAATGATATCACTAGTACTGCATTGCAATAATTGTAATTGTATCATTCCTTTATTCTTTTTATTTCAGGATTTCGTTAGGTATTTCAAATTGTTACAGGATTCCAGGGCAGGAGGAATATCGAAATTGAGACAGGAAAGTTAAAATAAGACCAGACAGTGTGGGCAATTTGCAGCCAACTTTTAATTAACAAGCCATTATCTTCCCCAGCCAAGGACACTAGAGCAAATGGTTAAAAAACCTTCCTAATGAGAGAATTCAGAAAGGGAAGAGGGAAGGGGAAAGGAAAAAGGGGCAGTTTTACTCCCTAAGCGGAGAAGCCTGTACTCTCAAGGTTTGGCAAGATAAAGTTGCCAGGTGCTTCTCATGAATTCTGGGAAGGCCACAACAAAGTAAAAAGGGACCTTGAGAATTAATCTGTACCAAAATAGTCACCAAAGGAATTTTGAGATCTATAGACAGGAGGGTATATAATACTTTGCCGGGGTCCAGCCCCAGCAGGTCCAGGGGTTCCCAAAGGTGTAGACAGAGTCGGCGAAGAAGGAATGACACGGAGACAGCGTTCAGTTGATCAGCAGCCTAGCCAGGATCTCCAGCCAAGTTCTGGTCTGGATCTCCAGAGAAGTTCTGCCGTTTATTGTCTTGTTACATCCGTATTTATACCAGTTGATTTTAATCCTTTCAATTTCTATTACAAAGGTTAGGGTGTTTCTTATCTCCATTCCAGGGAGTAAAGATTATGTAGCTTAGCATGATTGTTTGTAGTTAAAGTGATTAACTACCCGCCTGGCACTTAGTTAAGGAGTTTCATCCCCTCCCTGACTTCAGGGAAAAATCCCTACCTGGGGAAACAACCTTTTAGAGGTGACCTTGGTTAAAACACACAGCGCTAAGGGGAGCAAACAGATTAAGAACAGTATGCTATATACGCCAGGTCCCTTGAAACATATGCTGTGCAGATGTTTCTTTCCTGCAGTGATTGTGTCAAGCAGCAAGGATGGACCGGCTTCCGGCAATACTTCAGACCCCCACACAACTTGCTCTTCAGATTAGCTGAGAGCCTACCTGTGTTTCATAAACCAGATGTATAGGTTTGCTTGCTTTGATTTTTCAAGAAAGGTACATGCTTTAATAAATTGTGTTTTCACACACAGTAAAGGTCTCTCGTATAAATTCATTTACATGAGAAAACAAGGATCGAGGTTGGGGACAACATTCTCCCAATGACTCAGGGATGTCTGGGAACACCTATAACAAAATCACTTTTCTTTCGTATGAAATTTAAATAATTTTATTAGATTTTAGAAATTTTGTCATAATATTTTTGGAAATTCCAATACATTTTAAAATTAATTTGAAGAGAAATAGCATTTTTAATATTGAGCACTCTGAAAGGGCGAGGACTACGCCCTCCACCTTGCCCCAGGGTAAGGGCTACGCCCTCCACCTTGCCCCAGGGTAAGGGCTGTGCCCGCCATCTTACCTTGGCCATGTGCTCAGCAAACTTCTTCCCGGAAGCCAAGCCACTGCTGGCCACACCCAGGACTTCTTTGAACTGGCCAATGACAATCAAGAGAAGTCGCCATAGATATGACCACATCCTGTGTGACAAGACACAGACTTGCACCTGGCCAATCGGCAGGGCCCACAGTCCTTTCTCCTCCCCTTGCCCCAACCCCCTATAAAGCCTCTCTCCACACAGAGTTCTCTCTCTCTGCCACTTGCTGCTGTGCCAGTAAGTGGGGGCAGGGGAGCCAAACCTAGGTTTGAAATAAATGACTCTTTGCTTTTGCATCGGACTCGCTGGCTCCCTGGTGG
The DNA here is from genome assembly GCA_036010255.1 of Myotis pilosus. Lineage (NCBI taxonomy): Eukaryota > Metazoa > Chordata > Mammalia > Chiroptera > Vespertilionidae > Myotis > Myotis pilosus. The sequence goes on along the minus strand of JASKON010000002.1, from coordinate 111,319,359 downwards.
GCCCTTGGGAATCTTGAAATCTGGGCACAACACACTCCTATGGGAGAATACATTTTCTCTTTCCTCGAGGTTCTGAACATTCCCTCTGCTTGTGTTTCCAGTTGCCCCCAGCTCCAGAGCAGCAGTCAGTCACTGAGTGAATGTGGGCACTTCCTCTGTTTCCTTTGAAAGTCTTCAACCAGCCTTCTGATGAATACACCATCTCTCAGTGTCCAGAGTACTATTTCCTGGACTCAGTTTAATGTTCCTGTTTCTGGTTGGCTCTCTAAACAAGTCCCTTTACTCATTTGTCAGGCCTGCATTCATTTCTGATCCCTTTCCTTTTCACACTTGCTATACATCATTTGGTAAACTGTATATTTGGTTCTCTGATCAGTCTTCCTGGCTCTCAATCATTTGTGCCTCTCTTTTTTAATGAGCCACAAAGAATATTCAGCTATACCTCAAACTTGGAAGAAAATAGCCTCCAGGGCTTTCTTCAAATTCCAGGTACTTGAAATCATAGTCTTCCCACAGACACAAGAATGCACTCACTGACTGCCAGAAACATGGGGAGAAACTACTCTCTGAAAGGGTTGCAGTCAGATCAGGTCTTTGATCACATGGTCTTCAGTAGAGACCCAGGGAGACATTTTTGTCTCTATTAGAATTAGAAAGATCTAGACCATAGTTAAGACTGACAACTTCCCACTCCTGAGACTGAGCTATCCATTCTGTATTCATGGGGTCCTTTTATGTGTCAATGGGAGGGATACTGGGTGTTCTCCCTGATGCTTCCTAATATCTGGCAATCTCAGCTTTTCAAAAGACAGCTGTGAGCCCAAACTTTGAAATAATAATGAAAGAACATAGTTTATAAAAGTTTAAGTCCATGCATTAAAATTATCTCAGAAGATAAGCCAGAACAAATAATAATAGTAAAATAAGTGTAGCAAGCATCTTGTTGAGTTTCTGTTATGCATTAGGTGCTATAAATAATGTATTATTATTGACTCTTATAACTGCATTAAGTGTGTATAATTATCCCATTTTATGGATGAGGAACACAGGTGCTCAGAGGCCCCACAGTGTGTGTGACAGAAGGAGGAACTGATCTTACTCCGAATAAAGTTGGTTGTCTTTTCAGTACATTATTCTGTTTCCACTTGCACTGACTACATGATTCTAAGAAGTTTAGAGAAGGTGATTATCTAGTTTTATAATATAAAACATTAAAATAGCACACTGAAAGAGTTAGAGTTTTCTAGAAGTATACAAATTCAGAACTAAAATTTTAGGAGGAGAAAGTATTTTAGCAACACCTCCCCCCGCCCAGCACACACACACACAGACACAATGAATAATCTGGGACATTAAATAAATAGCTCTGTGTGCCTTCCGATAATATCTGAGCTTATTACTGGATTATGCATTAAATAGGGTTAAACTATATTTATTCTGCTTTAAAATGTTCAGAAAACATCCTAGAGAATTTTTAGAGATGAGAGGAACATTTATGGATCATTATGTCAAGCTGACTCTACAGATATAAATAATCAAGGGCCGGCCGGGGGTATCAGAGTGACCCAGACAGACAAGAGCTAGTCATGAGCAGAACTGAGCACAGTCTCAGTATTACTACCTGCTGACCGGGAGGCTGACAACTCCTTCCAGCTTCTTCTCCAAAGGATGCTTAGTTACATCTCCCAGGAGGACTCTACTAAATATGGAAAAAGAAAAATCTTGGTTTTTTTGACATGGCTAGATTATATATCTAACTTTTACTTATATCAATTACTCTTATTTGCTCAATAAATTAGATATTAGATAAATGCCTGCCTGAGAGATCATCATGGTCTAATAAGGGAGAGAAATGAAACAATAGAAAGTTCAGGGTGGTAGAAAGAATGTTCCAGGGAAAATGGGAGCCCAGAGACCTCTAACACCACTGGGCTTCATCAAGAATCTGGCCTGGTTTTGAAGCATGGTAGGAACCATGCTTGGGTAAAAATTGCTGTTTAATATTTTAACCCTGCTGACGTGGCTTCTGTAATTATTTGCTTGCTAAAATAATAGAAAAGTTATTTTGATTTTCTGAACTTATATAAGTTATCCCATTCGATTGAATACTCCATTGATTGTGGTTTGAATACCCCCATTGATAGTGATCTTACTGGTCTTTTGAAACACATTCCTCTGCACCTGGAGACCATAACAGCACAATTACTCTAAATGGTCTCAGTGGCTCCAGATAATGTGTTTCCGTTGACTCAATGGTCCCAGGACCTGAAACTATAATTAATCTTTGTAACTAATTTGCTCAATCTAAGCTTCTGTAACAAACTGCTTTTTGCAAACCAGGTTCCTAATTCCAAACCTTGAGATGTAATTAATACTTTTGTGATATTTGCCTATATAAGTCTGATGATTCGGCCAAGAGGGCACTACGAGATTTGGAGAGCATTGCCTCCTCATAGTCCCGGCTTTGAAATAAATGTGGCTCCTTAATTCAACTTCTTGAGGCGTCCTTGTGTGATTCGTGGGGTACATTACAACAGTTTCTCAGACAGGTTTTCCTGAGTTCAGTGTTAATGGGTGCCTAAGAGATGAAGAATGACATTTCAGGCAAAGGAAAAAAACTCTACCATCCCATGGAGTCTGTGTAGAAATTTAAGGTAACATAGTTTGATTAGGCAGGAGTTTTCAGACTACAGCCAGCTCCTGGGCCTAATCCAACTACTACCTGTTTTTACAAATATAGTTTTATTGGAGCACAGCCATGTTCATTTATTTACATCGTATATATGCGTGCTTTTGGACTACACTGGCAGAATTAAGTAGCTGCCATAGAAACCGTATTGCTTGTAAAACCTAAAATACTTATCATCTGACAATTTATATTTGGCCTGCACAATTGTCCTTTTATTTGTTTAAACAAAAATATGAAATACTTTCAACATTTAAAAATTAATTTCATATAAAAAATACAGATTCCTAGCTTCTCTTGAAAAATCAGAAGTTGCATCCATTTTGGACCTACTTTTCTACAAACTTCATTTTCCATTGTCCTTCCATCCCAGATGACCTTACTCATCTGTTTCCCACAGCCCTGAGGAATCTAAGCTTATAGACTCCAGAAGGAGCTGACAATAAAGGCAGTGGTGAGTCAATCAAGAGCTAGGAATGCCTTGCTGAATAGTTTGGACTCAGTCCTGAGGGCCAGGGAGCCACTGAAGCGTTTGAAATAGCCCACACCCTGATAAACTGGCCTTTTGAAGAATAAGATGGATGGCACCATGAAGAACAGACTAGTGAAGACAGAGGCCCAGGCAGTGAGACCAGGGAAGAGGCTTTTGAAGAAACCCAGGAAAGGATTGAGGAAGACCTTAAATTAATGTGGGAAGGAAGGTAAAAAGGAAGTGGACATCAGGAATATTTGCATGATAGTTAAGAGAACAGCTGGGACTAAGGTAGAAGCAGATATTAAATTGACAAATGCTAACCACTACTACTCTTACTGGGATGGTGTGGGAAGATCATTAACACCTTCCATTTCCTGAACCCTCACTTGGGGATTCTCAACAAAGTCAATAATGCATAAGGTCTGCTTTGTGTGGCTGATGGATCGACCTTGTGTCAAGAGTTCATGCACCAGGAGCTTTGGGAATAAAGTGGGGGCAGAGAAGCTTTTTAGAAGAAGATATTAAGAAAATGTCTGAGGCCAATGGCTGTGGCCTTCCACAACAGGTAGGTGGAAAATCAGGGTGGCTGAAGGAAAATATGGCTTTGTTGGAAGGCTTGGGACCCAGTGTGCATCCAGATATGGAAAGTCTGAGCAAGCTCTTGATTGACTCACCACTGCCTTTATTGCCAGTTCCTTCTGGAGTCTGTAAACTTAGATTCCTCAGGGCAGTGGGAAACAGATGAGTAAGATCATTTGGGATGGAAAGACAATGGAAAGTGAAGAGCTTGTAGAAAAGTAGGTCCAAAATGGATCCAGAGGCCTCACAGGGGCTCAGGGACAACACAGGACCCACATGCCTCTCCCTACTCTCTCCTAAATCTGTCTCCGAAACCAAGGTGGCACCTGCTGGTGGATGGCAGCTGCTTCAGGACCAGATGGAGCTCTAACTGGAGACTTATCATTCTCAGGCTCCCCAGGTGCACAGCAGCTGGGTCGCTGCTTGCCTAGAAAGCCCCTCGTGAGTCCTACAATAAAAATTTATTCCTGTCAAATAGTAAGGAGTCTCACCTTAAGAATTGAAATGCTATTTTCACGTGTGAATGGAGAGGTCATCTCAAAACATTTATTTGAAGGGAAAAGAAAACAAGTAGATTTTGGTCTAGTGTTCTCCAAATAGAGAATGAAAGACAGAGGGTTTAGGCCATTTCTCTTGGGTTAGCAGAAATGGCAGTTTCCATTGAACCTCACATAAAAAGGACTCAAACTATACACCCTGCCTTTTGCAATTGTGAGAGCTTCTCCAATTGAGTTTGTCTTAACAGTGAAAAGAATTTTACAGAAGAGAAAGGATTTTTCCTCAACAACCTACACACCTCTACCTAACTCATTCAGAAAAGTCGCTGGGGCAATTTTTGAAGCTCTATATTACATTAATATTATAGAGAGATGTTGAAGAATGTCCACAAGGAGGAACTGGGAGACAAGGAAAAGCAAGTATGTTGAACAGAAAACCTGGAAAATGCTGTCACTTTAAAGATTAGTTTCTGAAGCAAAATTCCCAGAATCTTCAGTATTTGAAAGAACTTGTGATAAATGCTCTAAGCTCAGTTATTTTGTTTGTGCATGAGGTAAAGAAAAAGAAAACACAAGCCCAGGTTTCAGATTCGATCCATGGTTAGTAGGTAGCTGATTGATGTTACACTTTCACATAGATGTTTCTCTCTCTTGCTCCCTTCCCGTCTCTCAAATCAATAATAACATATTTAAAAATTAATTGAGGTCAATTGCTTTTTTATGCAAAGCGTTGAAGCCAGACTTTCTGGGTTCAAATCCTCTCCACTATTCATTAGCTGTGTGACCCTAAGCCACTTACTTAACTTCTCTGTGCCTTGGTGTCCCTGGTCGTAAAAGGATGTCAGGATCACATCTATCTCAGAGGCCATGGGTTTCCACTCTGGCTGTGCCTGAGAATCACCTGGGGAGCTTTTAAAAATTATGATACCCAGGCTGCATTCTAGGCCAATTAAATCAAAACTTCTGAAGATTAGTCCTGGGAAAAAAATATTTTTTTTTCTTTTTAAAAAATATAATATTTATTTCAGAGAGGAAGGCATAGGGAGATAGAAACATCAGTGATGAGAGAAAATCATTGATCAGCTGCCTTCTGCATGCTCCCTAATGGGGATTGAGCCTGCAATCTGGGTATGTACCCTGACTGGGAATAGAATGAACCCTGACCTCTTAGTTTATAAGTCAATGCTCAACCACTGAACTACACCATCTGGGCAAAAAATATATTTTAAAGCTTCCTAGGTGATTCATGTGCCACCAAGAAAGCCTCCTTGCCATAAAGACTATGTGGGTGCTAAATGAGATAATATAGAAAAAGTGCTCCCAGTGGTACCTGATACAGAGGTAAATGCAGTGGTGGGGGTTGTGGGAGCAAATATCCAAGACTGGGAGGTGGACAGGGAAGGTTTCCTGGAAGAGGGGTGCCTGAGCTGTAAAATGAAGGAGGAAAGGAAGAAAGAGGGCAGGATGCATTCCAGCAAGAGCAACAATACCTACTGGTGTCTGAAGACAGGAGGATGTAGCCCTTTGCAGGATCTAAAAAGTAATTTCTTGTGATTGGAGCAGAGAAAGGAAAAAGGGAGAGCTGGAAGAAAGCACATCACACTGGGTCCTCTAATGAGGTCAGAGGAAGCAAACCAGAACCATTGTGCTTGTCTGATAAAAATGGAATTTTCAAATTTGCAAATATTTTCATTTCATAACATACACATTTTCCATGCACAATATTCAATTATCCTATATAATAAAGAGCTAATAAGCAAATGGTCATTGTGCCCTTGCACCTGGGCTGGGGAACCTAAGCCCAGGCTGGGGGACCAAAGGCCATGCCCCCCCGCCCTGGCGCCAGCGCTGGGGGACCTGAGGCCGGGCTGGGGGACCTGAAGCCACGCCCCCCCACCCTGGTGCCAGGGTCAGTGGGCCTGAGGCTGTGCACCCTGCCCAGCAGGGCTTAATGGGGGGCCTGAAACTGCGCCCTCCTGCCCTGCAGGGCTTGATGGGGGTGGGGCTGGCTGGGTTTGGGTCTCACGTGATTTCGAGGCTTGTGGGGGTGGGTGAGGACTTAATTCTGGGCCCTGTGGTGTGCCCCAGACTCTGACAGGAGGAAGATTTTCATATACATTTTACTAATTTTCTTTCACCTCTGACACTTCTATTATAGAGAAAGGGCAAATAACAATATTAAAATATTTCCTCTAATTAATTCCCCTTTAATGTGCATGAATTTTGTGCACTGGGACACTAGTTGTCTTTATAAAACACTTTATTTAGTGTAATGCATGTGTACAATGTTTTGCATTGCCACAGATAAACATTCATCTTGTGGTTTCATGCTATGTCAATCCTCAGGAAAGGCACACAAATCCTCATTTTACCAGGACAATCGCTTTGAGTAAGAGGATAAGCTCCTCCTCATTAATCTCTACTGTCCTCCAGCTGCCCCTGGAGAGGGCCAGGGGTTTAGAGAAGAACCGAGAACTGATATTTCTAAGAAGGGTCGTTTTTCCCCAAGTATCTCAATGACCTCTGGCTCTACCAACATAAGAGGCTAAATAATAAATACCACTTTCCAGATATGTACAACTTTATAAAAGAGCCCATTTTATTAAGTTTTCACAAAAGTTGCAGCTATATTTTGTTGATGACAGCAATGAGTGTCAATTAAGTTGAATAACTTGTCCAGGGTCATGAGGAAGTGACAGAAGGGGTTTTAACACAGACTGTTTTTGTTTAATTCATGCCTTTCCCATGGAACCCTTTGTCACAGCTGTGCCTTGATCATGGAACAGCAGCAAGGCTGAGGCCCGTGTTTCTGGAGTCAAGACATGGTCCTTTGGTTCATTTGCAGGAACGGTCCTTGTCTTCTAGGACCTCTTTATTTTTACATTTATTCCATTATGTCACTTCAAATTATACCAAATATCTGAACAATAGGGTCCATTACTGCACTCTGCCACTTTCTAGCTAAGGATTCTTGGGGAAGTAGCTTAACCTCCCTGAGCCTCGATTTTCTCATCTATTAAATGGGAAAAATAACTATCACATAGTGTTGTTGAGAGGGTTGAATGAGATGGTGTATGTAAATCACTTGTCAGTTTGTAACTCATAGCACTCAACTCATCAATTAGTGAACAGGTATTTATTAGGTGTGACAGCTCATCTGATCTTCAAACTACTCCCTCAACTAATATGTACTGAGTACCTGCTAGTGCAAGGCAATGTGTGAGTAATGACGATATGTTGGTGAAGAAAGCAGAGATGTTCCCGGCTCCCACAGAGTTTACGAAATAGTAGGGGACAATAGGAAATAAATAGGTAAACAAGTAAATATATTACTTAAAATCATGGTAAATGCTATGATAGCACTCAGTAAATATTAAAATAAATAATTAGCAGGAAGCTGGTCATGCTCAGGTATTTCTCCAATTAAACTGGGAGTTGCCAGAAAGAAAGGGTGTCTGTATATAATGTATGTAGTTTATTGAATTTAACATAATCTATATTCTACCCTGGGACTCCCCTTAAATATATGTTGATCCCTTCTACACACGCTACTTTATCACTGTTTGGGATCTCTTAGAAGGAGCATGCTCTTGTTCCCAACATGAGCAACTAAGGGCAGAAGGTTTTCCCCTAAGGAACAGCTGGATAAAGGAGGGAGTGATGGAAGAAATAAAGAATAGAGAGAGCCCCATAATAACTCAGTCTTTACTCATTGTTAATAATATGGACTATGAATACCTATTTGAGTTATTTAAATTGACTTTTTCTGCTAGACTGACTATTTGGTGGCATCACAGTTACATTACAAAAATAGGAGACATTTAGTCAACACTTTCATTTCACAGGTGATATAAATAAGGCCCACAGAGCATGTTCAAATATGTTTATGAAATATCATAGTCAAACTATTTTATTTTATCCAAAATTAATAGATTCAAAGTTTCTTATTGTACAAATAAATAAAAGTGAAAAATGTAACTCAGTTAAATATTTTCTTTGCCAAAATGATTTAAGAAGACACAAATACCATCAGCAGAGAAGCTTCATTTTCATTATTTTGTATAAATTTAAGTCTGTTTCTCTGTTTCACTTTGGATCATCTGCACTAAGAGAGGTGGTCTTTGTGATGATGTCATCAAAAAAACATAGTGTTATGTGAATGTGATTGACTTCAGTCAGGCATGGAAGCTCTAACAACTATATTGTCTATCCACTCGACTCATCAATTAGCGAATAGTTATTTATTAGGCTTGACAACTCATCTGATCTTCAAACTACTCACTCAACTAATATGTCCTGAGCATCTGCTAGTGCATGGCACTATGTGAGCAATGACGATATGTTGGTGAAGGAAGTAGACATGTTCCCAGCCTCTATGGAGTTTAAAAAAATAGTAGGGGATAATAGAAAAATAAATGATTAATAAGTAAATATATCATTTCAAATCATGATAAATGCTATGATCAGGTAGAGTATTTAGGGCTGTCTATATTAAATTTACATATACTAAACAAATTATTCATTGTTGATGTGAAATTCAAATTTAACTGGGTGTCCTACATTTTTATTTGCTAAATCTAGTAATCCTACCAGCATAGAAAATAAATGTGTGTGTGTGCGTGTGTGTGTGTGTTTGTGTGTGTGTGTGTGTGTGTGTGTGTGTGTGTTGTGGGGTTAGGAGAGAGATATACTAAATAAGCTAGGCAGGCAAAGTTCACTCCAGTCACTCTATTTAAACTAAGGATTGGACAGATGAAAAGAAGGCAGCAGGAAAGAAAGAGGAGGGCATGGTGAGATGCTGTTGTAGGAGGGGGTGGTATTTTATTCCAGACAAAATAAATAACATATTCAAAAGCCCTGAGATGTTCATTTTGTCAGAAAATGTCTACTATAAGCCAGGTACTAGGCACTGGGGATGTAGTGAACAGGACAAAAGCACTCTCTACCCTCACAAACCTGTAAGTCTGAGAAACCAATGAGGATGGCAGGACACAGAAGCAGAGAAACCATATTTAGCAAAATCATAAAAGATTGTCCAAATATATCCTTTTTATTCCCTTAACCATAAATAGGAGGCTCAATGAAAAAAAAAGTGTATTTTTGTATAATTCAACAACCATTTCTACTCAATTTGGCCAAGGGGAAAAAAAGAAAAAAATTAAATTGACAGACAAGCTTTGTTCTTCTTTACAATAATTGTCATTGGGCAACTCATCAATAAGATGCCCCCAAATCAATCCTAATATATAAAAACCCAGGGTCCATAACATCCAAAATGACAGAAGGCTCAACCAACTGGAAGTCAGTGCTGGGAGTGCTGGCTTGCCACTTTTCCTCTCTGATTGCTTTTAAAATTTCCACTTTGTCTTTGATGATCCCAAATTTCACTATAACGTATTTGGATGTAGATTTTTAAATTGTTATAACATGTATCTTTATTTATTTTATTTTATTTTTTCCATCACCATTTATCCTCCCTATACTCTCCTTCCATTTCCCCCAACCTCCCTCCCCACCTGCAATCAGCACACTGTTGTCTATGTCCAAGAGTTTTCTCTTAGTTTTCTTTTTTGCTCAATCCCTCCCCCCACCCAAACTTCACCCCAACCTCCCACTCCCACCCCAGAGCTGTCTGCCTGTTCTCTCTCTCTCTGAGTCTGTCTCTATTTTGCTTGGTAGTTCAATTTGTTCTTTAGATTCTACATAGGAGTGAAATCACATGGTATTTGTCTTTCTCTGACTGGCTTGTTTCACTTAATATAATGTTCTCCAGGTCCATCCATGCTGTTGCAAAGGGTAACATTTTCTTCCTTTTAATGGCTAAGTAGTATTGCATTGTGTAAATGTACCACAGCTTTTTAGCCACTTATCTACTGATGGACACTTGGGCTGCCTCCAGATCTTGGCTGTTGTAAATAACACTGCAATGAATATAATTCATCCAGCTCTGGACATAATATGATATTTCAATTTTCTCTTCTTGAAAATTTTCATCCATTATCTTTTTAGATATTGCCACAAATAAATTATCTTTGGTTTATCCATTTGAAATTCTTATTGATACATTCCAAACTTTTCTTATACTATCTTCTACATCCCTTAATGAGGCCTGCATAGTTTTTAATCTCTTCTGCATTCTGTGTCATTTGCCAACTTTATCTTCTGGCTCACTAGCTGGATTTAATATGAGATTGGTCACACTCATTTGACTTTTAATGTCAATATCTGCATTTTTTATTTTGAAATATTATTTTGTTTCCTATTTTACTTAGCTTGGTTCCTCCATTTATCCCTTCAGTCATTTTTAATATGCCTGTTTTATAATTTATCTCCAACTTGTATAACTTTTTTAGTTCCTTAGGGTTCTTGTTCTTCTGATTTACATTTTTTTTTATTTCCTGGCTTTTCTCCATAGTAGAATTATTTCCTTTAGTAGCCTGTAAATTTTTATTGTGAACTAATTTTCAGGAAAAGTCATTCATTTCTGTGGAATTTCCATGTGTGTGGGTTAAAAAAAAATAACACTTTAGAGTCCTAAGACATATTTGAAAATAAGAAAAGGGAAATGAGGCTGGGGCAGGTGTATTAATAGTCCTTAAAACTTTTTGTCTTATTTTATTGGTTTGATTTTCTTTTATCACAACTGTTTAGGCCAGGGATTTTGATCCAAATTTCAGAATGATGACGTTTTTCTAACCATTACATAAGGACAATGGATAGTTTGTGTAACTGAGGGAGCACTTTGAGAGTCCCCTCTTTACCCAAAGAGCTTTACTCAAGTTACATTGCCATAAATGAGCCTACAGACAGGGCTCTGATTTCCATGTGAAATGGACTCCGAGCTCCAAAACCTCTCAGTCAGTATCCTCGCCAATATCATGTAGCCACTGATGAGGTAGCTTCTCACTCTTGCTGTGGGTTTTCTCTTACTTTTGACACCAGGAAATTTCCTTTTCTCTTCTTCAAAATCAACTCTACATTTAGAAAGGATTTTTTTGCCATTTAAAGTAAAGCATTCATTTGAGTTTGTAATGGCATAGACCCTATCTGCTTCATTTCGATCCACCATTTTCTGAGCATTCTGTTATTGTGAAATATGGTAGCTGTTGTTATGGGTTGCTCATTATATTTATCCTCCAGTCACTTTCTTTTAATAATAAATTTCATATCACTGATCTCAAGGATAGGGATATGATTCAGATCTGGCTAATCATTATGTCTATTTCCCTTGGAAAACTATGTGATTAGCCTAGACGTGATTGTCTGACACAAGCAGGGCCAAGAGGAGTTATTCTCTGTGTCTGATATGCAAATATTTGGAAAAACCAAGCATTATATCAAGCCAGTACAATACAAGCCTGGAGATGTCATTGGTCACCCTCTCCTGCTTCTCAGAGTAAGTCATCTGTGTGCACTAGAAAAGAAAGAGGCCAGCGCTCAGGAGGAATCAGGACAAGAAAAAATAGATAGTTGTGTATATTTGAGTCCCTGGGTCCTGGCATGCTCAGACTAGACCTGACCCTGTCAAATAGGCCAGTGAGCTCCTTTGGATTAAGCTATTTTGAGTTGGGTTTCTGTCACTTACATCTGACTTATATGTCAATAGTTAAAGTACAATGCAATTGAGATAAGAAGCATCAGTGTGGGTTTCTTTTATCTATTTAGTTTTGGTAGGTCAGTGTGTGGTGCATGGCTTGACATGAAGTAAAACAAGTTGTAAGTCGTAGGGCTGAGTTCAGGAGAAATAGTGAATGAATCTGGGAGACACAGACAAGGATAAAGCCAAGGTCAAATCCCAGGAATCTGAACAGTGCCATTAAGAGCTAGGGTAGGGGAGATGCCCGAGTCACAGATGAAGAATGAGAAAAAGACAACCAGGGCTGCAGCATCAGGCAAGGGTATGAGCAGAAAACCCAGGATGCCTTTCCAAGCCTGCTAGGTGATGCCACCTGGTGTCCAAAAAATGAATTGGCATGGAATTCTGTCAGGACAGAGTCTTAAGGCAAAAAGGGCCATACTTTTTTTTTTTTAATTATGTGTCACTGCAGTATCTAGACAAGCATCACTGGAGGCTAAGTCCAGCAGGTCATAATAAATGTGAAAAATCCTCAAAAGGCTGATGGGCTTTGATAGTCAGCAGAGCTGAATATCAGCATTATATTACCCTGCTGCTGGCTGAAAAGCTGTAGGCAATTCCCCTGAGCTGATAATCTTTAACTGTTTACCAAACCTTACCTTTGATATGTGTGTCTGCTTTGTTAAAGGGCAAAATGTGTGAATAAAAAGCTGTGGGTCCGGACATCCAGGGAGCCACTCCACTAGAGAGCTGGTTTCCGTCTGGCTCCCCCAGTGCCTTCCAAATTTATATTTCTTGTCTAGTCTCTATCCATTTATGTATCAGCCCCTTCTCCAGATTCCTGAACTCTTGCTGAAAAAAGACTGCAGCATTTATGGCGCCTCAATGGGGGACATCTGGAGAAGAAGATTATTCGCCTGAGTGGAAAAGGGATCACTAGTAAAGGTGGAATCACTGGAAAATTCGGTGGGGAGATTCACTGCACATAAAGCTTGTACCAGCTTTGGAATTCATGACCCAGATGGGCGAAGATGTCTTTTTCAAGCCAGGCCATAATGGGGAAGAATTCGGTTAAAAGGCAAAATTATAAAGAAATGGAAATGTCAAAAAGTACTCTTTTAAATCAGGCTCAAGGAAAACGAGTGGCCTTGTCATATTTAATTATGTGGGGTTTTGTTCAAATTGGAAAATGCCTAATTCGTATTGGGGATCAAATGTCTATTATTACTAAAAAGCCGCTGGATCCTCTGCCTCTGATGTGGAAAGGCTAAGCAGCTAGAGAGGATAGAGCTATTACTCCTCTCACAGGGGAACACTCTGATGCTTTGTTTAAAAATTACCATATGATGCCTTGTGACAGGCAGAGTTTAGTTAAAATAACATTAAAGTGCTGGAGAGTGAAAGAGGAAAAGATTCATGAAAAGAACTGTGGGAGAAAGAAGATGGCGGCGATATAGGCAGATGCGTCCCAGGTCCTGTCCCGGAGCAAATGGAGTGGGCAGCTGAAACTATTAACACCCACTCCGAATTGGCGAAATTGCTCAGCTGGTGAGACGGTTTGCAGCCAGGAAGGGCAGAACTCCCCTGGAAAAGTAAAAAAAAAAACAAAACAGGGATTTTGGCAGGAAAGTTTGTCAGACCTCTGAGCCCAGAGGGTCGGAGGGAGACCGCGTGGCAGACAGCTGCATCCCTTGGGACAGGCACAGCCCCTGACTGGGGAAAAGAGATCTGCGAGATTCCTGGTGCTGCTGGGGGATTTGAGAGCTGGGTTCTGTGATCACGGAGGACTGAGCCTAAAGGGGGCAGGCTGAAGAGCTGACCTGACCATGCAGTGCCTGTAAAAGAAAAGTTTACAGAAACCAAGCCTTCCCCACTTCCGCGGCCGGCGTTTGTTTGTTCTCGCCGAATCCTGTTCATGAGACATTTCAGATTCAGACACTCACTTGTGCTGAAGAGAGGGAGAGGGTGTGGAGGAGTGGAATCTGGGGAGAGACTGAGGAGAGAAGGGGGGCCAGGAGAGGTGGCAGCGAATTGAGTGCAGAAACACCCCTTAGCCCAGGACTGGGGTAGCCATTCTCTCTGGAGAGTGAGACTCCTCCCCCCAGCCCCCAGGCAAGGAGCACAGCCACACCCAGATTCCACCCTGAATGAGATCAAGGATTAAAATAATCTAATCAGCCCCTGGGAGTTAACAGGGTCTGGCCTATAGAGGGATTTTCAATGCCATATAGCCTCAGAGGCCAACCCCAGAACACAGCCACCCAGAGGCTGAGCCACAAACTGACTCTTTGCTAAACACAAAATAAGGCAGTCTGGGAAACAAATATGGCCTGCTTTAAAATAAGGACTGTGGTTTACAACACAGAGGAACAGTGTATCACAGGGAAACTCAACACTCTCCTGAATACCTGGCAGGACTAAAGGTGAGCCAGACTGAAGAATAGAAGAACCGAAGGACCTTCACTACTGCAATTTTTTTTTCTTTTCTTTTTTCACCTTTTAACTAAGAAACCAATTTTTTTTCCTTTTTTTTCCTTTTTTTTCTTCTTTTTTTTCCCTCTTTTTCCATCACCTGATTTTACCCTTTTAATTACTACCTTCTTATTTTTAACCAGTATTATTACTGCTACCATTTTACCATCTTTTAAAGTGCCATTTTATTTTCTCTTTATTTTATTTTGGGATTAGTGTTCTCCATTCTATTTTCATCATCATATTATTGGTTGTTTCTAGTTTGCATCCATTTACAGGGAGCTGTTGCTGGAATTTGCTGGGATTGGTCGCGGTTCTATAGGAGTATTCTCCTCATATAAAAAGACTCTTCCCCTCTTCCACTTCATTCTATCTTTTTGCTCTTTTTTTTCATTTCTTTTCTCGCTTTTATTTCCCCCCCCTTCTTTTTCCCAATTTGATTTTTGCACTCCTTTCTTTGGTCTATACTTTTCTTTTCTTTTTTCTCTTTTATCTTTTTCTCTTCCTTCTTCCTTATCCCCTAATTCTCTTAATTCGGGTGGTCGCCTTTATTTGGGGTTATTAATATCGTGAATATATTTGTGTTTAGTGCCTGGTACGTGGTGCCTTGTTGTGTTGTATTTTGTGCCCTTAAATCAACGCAGCAGATCCAAGCAACAACAACCTCCTGAGCACCATACCCTCTGCTAAGGAACAGGAGCTGTGCGTGAAACCGCCCCCCACCAGCCAGAAGAGCCACCACAGCTGTGAACAGCACCCACCAGAGGAGCTGCTGCCAACTGAAGAGTAGCTCCTACCGCAACCACCAGAAGAGCAACCACAGACCAAGGACTCACTGCCACCAGGGAGCAGCCACTGAACGACTCAACGTCTAGATATGTCAGTGAAATCAAACATGGGTAGACAAAGAAACCCCCAAAGGAAAGAGAAGGAGAACTCTCCAGAAAAGCAGCTAAGTAATACAGAGGCATGCAACATGACAGAAAAAGAATTCAGAATAAGGGTCCTAGAGTGCATAAACCGGATGGAGGAAAAAATCAACAACCTCTGCAAGAAGCAAGAAGAAACAGATGAAATAATCAATAACATATGGAAGAAGCTAGAAGAAACAGATGAAAAAATCAACAACTTAAGTAACACCCAAGAAGAAGTGAAGAGTGATATAGCTGCAATAAAAAACACCATTGAAAGTATCAACAGTAGACTAGGAGAAGCGGAAGACCGAATTAGTGAATTAGAAGACAAGGAAGCAAAACACACCCAAAATGTACTGCAATTGGAGAAAAAAATTAAAAGACAGGAGGAGAGCCTAAAGGAGCTTTGGTACAACATGAAATGAAACACCATACGAATAATAGGGGTACCAGAACAACAGAAAGATGAACAAGGATTAGAAAACCTATTCGAAGAAATAATATCAGAAAACTTCCCTGAGGTGGGGAAGGAAAAAGTCACACAAGCCCAGAGAGTTCCACACAAGGTGAACCCGAAAAGACCTACACCAAGACACATCATAATTACCATGGCAAATGTTCAGGACAAAGAGAAAATCTTACAGGCCGCAGGACAGAGACGGAAAGTTACATACAAGGGATCTCCCATTAGATTATCAAATGATTTCTCAACAGAAACACATCAGGCCATAAAAGAATAGACGGAAATTTACAAAGTGATGCAAAGCAAAGGACTGAATCCAAGAATACTCTATCCAGCAAGACTGTCATTCAAACTTGAAGGGGAAATAAGAAGCTTCACAGACAAAAAAAGGCTAAGGGAATTTATCACCACCAAGCCAGCAATGCAAGGAATGCTAAAGGGTCTGGTATAAAAAGAAGAAATAAAAAGCTCAGAAAGAAAACAGCCACACAAAAAAAGAAATGGCTACAAACAAGTACCTTTCAATAATAACTTTAAACGTAAACGGACTAAATGCTCCAACCAAAAGACATCAAGTGGCTGAATGGATAAAAAAACATGACCCATACATCTGCTGTCTACAAGAAACCCAACTCATTAGAAGGGACTCACACAGACTGAAAGTGAAGGGATTTAAAAATATCTTTCAGGCAAATGGAAAGGAAAAGAAAGCTGGGGTAGCAATACTTATATCGGACAAAATAGACCTCAAAGTGAAGGCCATAACAAGAGATAGGGAAGACCACTTCATAATACTAATGGGATCAATACAACAAGAAGATATAACCCTGGTAAACATATATGCACCCAATGCAGGAGCACCCAAATTTATAAAAAAACTCCTGGAAGATATCAAAGGAGAGGTCGACAACAATACAATCATAGTAGGGGACTCTAATACACCACTGGCAGCACTGGATAAGTCCTATAGTCAAACAATCAGCAAAGATACAGCAATCCTAAATGACTCACTTGATCAGATGGACTTAATAGACATCTTCAGAACGCTTCACCCCAAAGCCAGGGAATATATGTTCTCTCAAGTGCTCATGGGACATCTTCAAAAATAGACCACATATTGGGTGACAAGCAAGGTATCCCCAAATTCAAGAAGATTGAAATCATAAAAAGCATCTTCACAGACCACGATGGCATAATATTAGAAATAAACTACAATAAAAACAACCCAAAATACTCAAACACCTGGAAGCTGAATAGCATGCTATTAAATATTGATTGGGTTACCAATTAGATCAAAGAAGAAATTAAAAACATCCTGGAAACTAATGACAATGAAAACACAACAATCCAAAACTTATGGGACACAAAGGAAGCAGTCCTGAGAGGGAAGTTTATAGCTCTACAGGCCTATCTCAAAAAACAAGAAAAAATGGTAGTAAATCATCTAACTCTACAACTCAAAGATTTAGAAAGAGAGCAACAAGAAAAGCCCAGAGTGAGCAGAAGGAAGGAGATAATAAAGATTAGAGAAGAAATAAATGACATAGAGACCAAAAAAACAATACAGAAAATCAAGGAAACCAAGAGCTGGTTCTTTGAAAGGATAAACAAGATTGACAAACCCCTAGCCTGACTCACCAAGAAGCAAAGAGAGAGGACCCAAATAAACAAAATCAGAAACGATAGAGGTGAAATAACAACAGACCCCACAGAAATACAAATGATTGTTAAAAAATACTATGGACAGCTCTACTTCAACAAACTAGACAACCTGGAGGAAATGGACAAATTCCTAGAAAAATACAACATTCCAAAACTCAATCAGGAAGAATCTAAAAATCTCAACAGGCTAATAACTATAGAAGAAATTGAAACAGTCATCAAAAAGCTTCCATCAAACAAAAGCCCAGGACCAGACGGCTTCACAGGGGAGTTTTACCAAACATTCAAGGAAGAACTAAAACCTATCCTCCTCAGACTACTACAAAAACTTCAAGAAGAAGGAACACTTCCAAGCTCATTCTATGAAGCCAGCATCACCCTAATACCAAAACCAGGTAAAGACAACACAATGAAAGAGAATTACAGGCCAATATCACTCATGAACATAGATGCCAAAATCCTCAACAAAATCTTAGCAAATCGGATACAGCAGTACATCAGAAAGATCATACACCATGACCAAGTAGGATTTATCCCAGGGATGCAAGGATGGTACAATATCCTCAAATCAATAAACGTGATACATCACATAAACAAATTGAAAGAAAAAAACCACATGGTCATATCAATTGATGCAGAAAAAGCATTTGACAAAATTCAACACCCATTTTTGATAAAAACTCTCAGTAAGGCGGGAGTAGAAGGATCATACCTCAACATAATAAAAGCCATATATGACAGGCCCACAGCCAGCATCCTACTACATGGACAAAAACTAACACCATTTCCCCTAAGAACAGGAACAAGACAGAGATGCCCCCTCTCACCACTCCTGTTCAACATAGTACTGGAAGTGTTAGCCATTGCAATTAGGCAAGAAGAAGAAATAAAAGGCATCCAAATTGGAAAAGAGGAAGTAAAACTGTCCTTATTTGCAGACGACATGATATTATACATACAAAACCCTAGAGACTCCATCAAAAAGCTACTAGAGTTAATACATGAATTTGGCAATGTAGCAGGATACAAAATTAACCCCAAGAAATCTGAGGCATTTCTATACACCAATAGTGAACTTTCAGAAAGAGAGATTATAAAAACAATCCCGTTCACCATCGCACCAAAAAAATTAAGCTACCTAGGAATAAACTTAACTAAAGAGGTAAAAGACCTCTACTCAGAAAACTACAGGACGTTGAAAAAAGATATAGAGGAAGACATAAACAGATGGAAGAACATACCGTGTTCATGGATTGGTAGAATCAACATCATTAAAATGTCCATACTACCTAAAGCAATCTATAAATTCAACGCACTTCCCATTAAAATACCAATGGCATACTTGATAGATCTAGAACGAACTCTCCAAAAATTCATCTGGAATAAAAAAAGACCCCGAATAGCTGCAGCAATCCTGAAAAAGAACAAAGTAGGTGGGATCTCAATACCAGATATCAAGATGTATTACAAAGCCACTGTTCTCAAAACTGCCTGGTACTGGCACAAGAATAGGCATATAGATAAATGGAATAGAATAGAGAGCCCAGAAATTGGCCCGAACCAATATGCTCAATTAATATTTGACAAAGGAGGCAAGAACATACAATGGAGCCAAGATAGTCTCTTCAATAAATGGTGCTGGGAAAATTGGACAGATATATGCAAGAAAATGAAACTAGACCACCAACTTACACCATACACAAAAATAAACTCAAAATGGATAAAGGACTTAAATGTACGACAGGAAACCATAAAAATTCTAGAAGAATCCAAAGGCAACAAAATCTCAGAAATATGCCGAAGCAATTTCTTCACTGATACAGCTCCTAGGACACTTGAAACTAAAGAGAAAATGAACAAATGGGACTACATCAAAATAAAAAGCTTCTGCACAGCAAAAGAAACCATCAACAAAACAATGAGAAAACCCACTGCATGGGAAAACATGTTTGCCAATGTCATATCTGATAAGGGCCTAATCTCCAAAATTTATAGGGAACTCACACAACTTAACAAAAGGAAGATAAACAATCCAATCAAAAAATGGGCAAAGGACCTAAATAGACACCTTTCAAAAGAGGACATTCAGAAAGCCAGGAGACATATGAAAACATGCTCAAAGTCACTAATCATCCGAGAGATGCAAATCAAAACAACAATGAGGTACCATCTCACACCTGTCAGACTGGCTATCATCAACAAATCAACAAACGACAAGTGCTGGAGAGGATGTGGAGAAAAAGGAACACTTGTGCTCTGCTGGTGGGAATGCAGACTGGTGCAGCCACTGTGGAAGACAGTATGGAGTTTCCTCAAAAAACTACAAATGGAACTCCCATTTGACCCTGTGATCCCACTTCTAGGAATATATCCCAAGAAACCAGAAACACCAATCTGAAAGGATATATGCACCCCTATGTTCATAGCAGCACAATTCACCATAGCTAAGATCTGGAAACAGCCTAAGTGCCCATCAGTAGATGAATGGATTAGAAAACTGTGGTACATCTATAGGATGGAATACTATGCTGCTCTAAAAAGGAAGGAACTCTTACCATTTGCAACGGCATGGATGGAACTGGAGAGCATTATGCTAAGTGAAATAAGCCAGTCAGTGAAGGAAAAATACCACATGATCTCCCTCATTCATGGATAACTGAGACCATTATAAACTTTTGAACAATAATAGATACAGAGGTAGAGCTGCCTCAAACAGATTGTCAAACTGCAGCGGGAAGGCCGGGGAGGGTTGGGGGGCCGGAGGTAGGGGGGTAAGAGATCAACTAAAGGACTTGTATGCATGCATATAAGCATAACCAATGGACATAAGACACTGGGGGATAGGGGAGGCTAGGGGACTGTCTAGGGCGGGGGGAAAAAATGGACACATATGTAATACCCTTTGTAATAAAAAAATTTTTTGAAAAAATAAAGAAAACAAGAAAGAAGCAAAAAAAAAAAAGAAAAGAACTGTGATATATTAAGTCTTGTCTATATATTTGTTGATCTGCCTTTTTGTTTGGTTTAATTTGTTTATTGTTAGTCTATTAAGCATTCCTTTAATTTAATAAGAAAGGTAACCTGGGTGACCAGGCCAGGTGCTGAATTTCCCCAGAGCAAGCAGGATGTGGGGTTGGGGAGACCCATGGTGGTCCTGAAAAATGGACGCCCACTCCCGAGAGTGCTATTAAAAGTCTCATTTTCACCATGTTTCTTTTTTCCTGGTCCATTATTTAAAATTTAGCAGAATTTAGAAATGCATCTGCGATTTCTGTATTCTCGAAGAGAAAAAGCTGGCTTAAGACAAAAGTGCGCTCTCTCCGATTTTGTATAGCTCTTGGGCTGAGCCCTTCTCTCTTTACGGATGATATAGAATAAACCCAAGACTGTTTTTTTCTCAAAAAGATGGCAAAAATGACTCAAAGAAAAAAATTACAGGCTAGGTTTGGGCAACAAGATTAGTGTTTCCATAATAAAGGGTCATTTTTGAAAAAAAATGAACTGCATTCCAAGGTTAACCTTAAGGCCACTAAAAGTAAGTTATCTCTGTTACAGAATTTGCCAAAGTAAATGCCTTGGATAATAATAGTTGGCTTTAAAATCTCAAAATTGTTGAAATGGATAAATAAATTTAACTAAAATGAAGGATTTGTAGGGGAGCTTTTCAGTGATAATTACAGGTAGTGGGGGAAACTGGCTTCACTCTTTGATGAAGAAGGGAGCTGGTCGCATTTCCCCCAGCAGAAAAACTATGGTGATTTTACATTCAAGCGGAGTGACCTAGACCCTTGCTTCCTTCCCCCTCCCCTTCTAAACATAGTTTTTCAAAGTCTTTGGCAACTTAAAGCTTTGGAGTTTGCTAAATTAAATGATAAAAATTTATTAAATATCTAGGAATTTTAAAATGACAAAATACAGAAATATTAATCTCAGTTTGCCTCGTATGAAAAATCTAGAGGATAGAATTGAATCTATTAATTAAATATGTCTTGTATTTTTGAAATATATTCTTAAAAATGTAAAGTTATTGCTATGCCCAGTTTTCAAGATCCCCAACAGACCACGCGAGGGAGCCAGCTGTGTCCCATGCAAAAGCAAAGAGGTCTTTATTACCACAGACCCAGGTCTGGCTCCCAGCCTCGAAATGGCGAGATGAGAGACCCCCTGGGAAAAAAATGGGGTTTTAATAGAGGGGTGGAGTGAGGGGAGGGGAGATGACTGTGGGCCCTGCCGATTGGCTAGGTGCAAGTCGGGTCTTGTTACACAGAATGTGGTCATCTCCATGGCGCGCAGGTCCCCTGATTGTCATTGGTTAGTATAAAAAGATTCTGGGCATGGCCAGCAGAGGCCTGGGCTTCCGGGAAGATGGTGCTTTCCTGAGCACATGTCTGCTGCCCCAACATGGAGGATACGGGGCAAGATGGAGAGCATAGCCCTCACCCTTTCAGTTATTACTAATCTAAAAAATGCTAAATATTTAACTTACCACCTAAAATTTAAGGCTTCTAAGAGTTTAAAGTTCAAATTAAGTTAGGAGAAATTATATGGTTGTGATAACAAAATGCTTAAAGTATAGAAATTTATTTTTGAGAAAATAATTCTTGTATTTTCTCTGGAGAAATTAGTAGTTCAAAATATATAGTAGTCATTATGTGTACTACATATTGTAAAATGCAACCGACATCAGATTAAAAAAGAGGATTAATTCTATAGTCTGAACCAACTATTTAAATATAAAAACCAGTTTAAATTTAGTTGATATATTTTAGAATAATTACAAAAAGTATATAATATAATCTTTGGGATATATATATATATATATATATACACATTATATATATATATATACACACATTTTATATATATATATATATATATATATATATATTTGATGGTCTTTCCAAGTTAAATTTCAATACTTTAACTGAGATATGACTTCTTTTGGGACATTCCAAGAGCTCTGGAATGATTCAAGGATTTATTCTCTCTCCTTAAGAGAAATATTTTTGAATTAGGCTGATATAATATACTTGAAATCATGTGGAAAGCTTTATCAAATAAAAATTAATAACTATATTTTATTTATATACATATAATTTAAATGTTATAAAAGTTTCAACCTCTAGGGGAGGGCAAAATAAGTTGCTGAATATTTCTTAAGCAGAACCAGATTATTCAACAGCAGAATTTTAAAAACAAAAGCCCTCAGGAAGCCTGCTTTTCAAATAGGCTGGGGGTCCTGGGGAGGGCAGCATCTGTACTTCATAGGTCAAATGTATAAGTTTGCTTGCTTTGCTTTTTCAACAAAGATGCTTACTTTAATTACTTACTAGATTAGCTTTTTAAAATATAATCAAGGTCTCATATAAATTTAGTTATATGAGAAGCCAATATTTTTATAAGCAATTGAGTCTAACAAAGGTCAAGGTAAAAATTTGCATTCCTGAGACCTCCCATAACCCCTCTGTGTATGCAAATGAGCACTAGCCAAAAAAGAATGCTGTGTAAACGTAAGTTTTAAGCTTAAAAAAACAAGAAATTTTAAACTCTCTTCCGCTACTATTTACAGGGTAAACTGAAGGTTATTACTCAAGCATTAAATCTAATTGTTAAAAAAGTTACCATAATTATAAAGAGAGTCACTTAAAATGTAGGCATGGCAGTATTAACCAGTATCTGAAAAGCAATCATGCTTGTTGCTGCATTTAAAAGAAAGAAAAAAAAGTTTTTAAAAGAAAAGTCTTAAACGTGGCCTAGGAATTACTCTGGGAGAAAATAAAGAAAGATTTCCTTCAAATATTTAGAAAAATGAAAAGTCAATGTATTAGACTTCACAAAGAAAAGTAAATAATTTGCATTTTGCCTCCCTAAACAAAGCTTATGTAGATATACTCAAAGACTGGTAGCAGGCATTCAATTAATGTCATTTACTGTCAACACCCAAGGACAAATGAAGTTAAAAA
This sequence comes from Myotis pilosus, assembly GCA_036010255.1. Lineage (NCBI taxonomy): Eukaryota > Metazoa > Chordata > Mammalia > Chiroptera > Vespertilionidae > Myotis > Myotis pilosus. Next base: position 111,296,072 of record JASKON010000002.1, on the reverse strand, counting down.
ATAAGTCTTACTTCAGACTAATTTTAATTGGCAAATTGAAAAAAGTGAATATTCAGGGGAACTTAGTTGTACAAGGCAGAAACCTATTCCTGGAGCATTAACTATTTCGCACTGATGGTTCATCTCATACTAAAAGCTGCTTATCATGCAATGAATTCAGACCAGTCATACTTCTGTGCAAAGAATTGAATTAAAAGCTATCAAGATAAACAAGATTGATGAACCTCTAGCCAGGCTCACTAAGAAACAAAGAGAAAGGACCCAAATAAACAAAATCAGAAATGAAAGAGGAAAAATAACAACAGACCCCACAGAAATACAAATGATTGTTAAAAAATACTATGAACAACTCTACTCCAACAAACTAGACAACCTGGAGGAAATGGACATATTCCTAGAAAAATACAACCTTCCAAAACTTAATCAAGAAGAATCTAAAAATCTCAATAGGCCAATAACTATGGAAGAAATTGAAGCAGTCATCAAAAAGCTGCCAGCAAACCAAAGCCCGGGGCCAGACAGCTTCACAGGAGAGTTTTACCAAACATTCAAAGAAGAACTAAAACGCATCCTCCTCAGAATATCCCCAAAAATTCAAGAGTAAGGAACACTTCCAAGCTCATTCTATGAAGCCAGCATCACCCTGATACCAAAACCAAATAAAGACAACACAATGAAAGAGAATTACAGGCCAATATCCCTCATGAACATAGATGCCAAAATCCTCAACAAAATCCTAGCAAATCGAATCCAGCAGTACATCAGAAAGATCATACACTATGACCAAGTAGGATTTATCCCAGGGATGCAAGGTAGGTACAATATCCACAAATCAATAAACGTGATACATCACATAAACAAATTGAGAGATAAAAACCACATAGTCATATCAATTGATACAGAAAAAGCATTTGACAAAACCCAACACCCTTTCTTGATAAAAACTCTCAGCAAGGTAGGAATAGAAGGATCATACCTCAACATAATAAAAGCCATATATGAGAAACCCACAGCCAACATCATAATCAATGGGCAGAAACTAAAACCGTTTCCCCTAAGAACAGAAACAAGACAAGGATGCCCCCTCTCACCAATCCTGTTCATCATTGTACTGGAAGTACGAGCTGTTGTGATCAGACAAGAAGAAGAAATAAAAGGCATCCAAATTGGAAAAGAAGAAGTAAAACTGTCCTTATTTGCAGATGACATGATACTGTACATAGAGAACCCTAAAGATGCCATCAAAAAACTATTAGACTTAATAAATGAATTCAACAATGTAGCAGGATACAAAATTAATGCCAAAAAATCTATGGCATTTCTTTACACCAATAGTGAACTTACAGAAAGTGAGACTAAAAAAGCAATCCCATTTACCATTGCACCAAAAAAATTAAGGTACCTAGGAATAAACTTAACTAAGGAGGTAAAAGACTTATATGAGAAAAACTACAGGATACTAAAAAAAGAGATAGAGGAAGACATAAATAGATGGAAGAACATACCATGTTCATGGATTGGTAGAATCAACATCATCAAAATGTCCATACTACCCAAAGCAAACTATAGATTCAATGAAATCCCCATTAAATTACCAATGGCATATTTCACAGATCTAGAATGAACGTTCCAAAAATTCATCTGGAATAAAAAAAAAGACCTCGAATAGCTGCAGCAATCCTGAGAAAGAAGAACAAAGTAGGTTGGATCTCAATTCCAGATATCAAGCTGTATTACAAAGCCACTGTTCTTAAAACAGCTTGGTACTGGCACAAGAACAGACATATAGATCAATGGAATAGAATAGAGAACTCAGAAATCGATCCAAACCACTATGCCCAATTAATATTCGACAAAGGAGGCAAGAGCATAGAATGGAGTCAAGACAGTCACTTCAATAAATGGTGTTGGAAAATTGGACAGATACATGCAAAAAGATGAAACTAGATCACCAACTCACACCATACTCAAAAATAATTTCAAAATGGATAAAATACTTAAATGTAAGATGGGAAACCATAAAAATACTAGAGGAATCCAAAGGCAGCTAAATCGCAAACATATGCCAAAGGAATTTCTTCTCTGATATAGCTCCTAAGGCAATGGAAACTAAAGAGAAAATAAACAAATGGGACTACATCAAAATAAAAAGCTTTTGCACAGCAAAGGAAACTATTAACAAAACAACAAAAAGGCCCACTGCATGGGAGAACGTATTTGCCAATGATATCACCGATAAGAGTTTAATCTCCAACATTTACAGGGAACTCATGCAACTTATCAATAGGAAGATAAACAATCCAATCAAAAAATGGGCAATGGACCTAGATAGACACTTTTTGAACGAGGACATACAGAAGGCCGAAAGACATAGGAAACATGCTCAAAGTCACTAATTATGCGAGAGATGCAAATCAAAACGACAATGTGTTATCATCTCACACCCGCCAGAATGGCTATCATCAACAAATCAGCAAACAACAAGTGTTGGAGAAGATGTGGAGAAAAAGGAACCCTCTCGCACTGCTGGTGGAAATGCAGACTGGTGCAGCCACTGTGGAGAACAATATGGAGTTTCCTCAAAAAACTAAAAATGGAATTCTCATTCGACCCAGTGATCCAACTTCTAGGAATATATTCCAAGAAGCCAGAAACGCCAATCAAAAAGGATATATGCACCCCATGTTCATAGCAGCTCAATTCACCATAGCTAAGATTTGGAAACAGCCTAGGTGCCCATCAACAGATGACTGGATTAAGAATCTGTGGTACATTTACACAATGGAATACTACGCTGTGGTAAAAAAGAAGAAACTCTTGCCATTTGCAACAGCATGGATGGAACTAGAGAGCATTATGCTGAGTGAAGTAAGCCAGTCAGAGAAAGATAAATACCACATGATCTCACTCATTTGTGGAATATAGAGAACAACATAGACCAGCTGTGGGCAAACTATGGCCCACGGGCTGGATCGGCCCGTTTGAAATGAATAAAACTAAAAAAAAAAAAAAAGACCGTACCCTTTTATGTAATGCTGTTTACTTTGAATTTATATTAGTTCACACAAACACTCCATCCATACTTTTGTTCCGGCCCTCGGGTCCAGTTTAAGAACCCATTGTGGCCCTCGAGTCCAAAAGTTTGCCTATCCCTGACATAGACTGATGAACAGGGACAGATCCAAAGACAGAGAAACAGTGATCAGACTATCAATCCCCAGAGGGAAAGAAGGGGAGGGTGGGGGTAAAGGGAAGAGATCAACTAAAGGATTTGTATGCATGCATATAAGCCAAACTAATGGACACAGGCAACAGGGGGGTGAGAGCATGAGTGGGTGGAGGGATGGGGGAGTTGGGGGTTCATGGGGGGATGAGGACACATTTGTAATACCTTAACCAATAAAGAAATTAAACATTAAAAAAAAAAGAAATGTCCAAACCTGTAAAAAAATAAAAAAGCTATCAAGACTCCATTACAGGATTTCCAAAAGCCTCTTAATATTATTTAAAACAAAAAAGGGGGAATAGTGGAAAAATATCCTGTAAGTAAACTACATCAAGCCTTAATTACTTTACATTTTTTTACTTTAAAATTTTTTCACTTATAATGCTTATAGCATGACACTCATGGAATTATACTGGTGTCAGAATAAGCCTAAGGGAAATAGTTTGGCAAAATGAAAATATCCTGAGTTTAGTTGATGGAAGGAAAGGTCCCTTTATTAACCTTTGGTAGAGAATATGCTTGTATATTTCCAGAAAACTCCTCCGTGTGGATTCCTGCAACAATGAATCTGAGAGAGGAACTGACCAGAATACTCCAACCACAGAGAGCAGTGGCCCTAAGCAACACGCTGACGAGATAGAGGAGAAACAGTCCAGAGATGGGGGATGGTAAAGACACCTTGCCATTCTAGCAGTCATCAATTGTGCATTGGTACAGGTTGTCCTGGACCAACCAAAGAAGGTCGGACCTGCATTGCCATTGCTCACCATTTGGCCACCATCCAGAACTGGAATATCATTGCTGTCATGTCACAGGGGACAGTGACTGAGAAGGGAACCCACAAAAAACTGTTGGACAGTAATTGGGAAGGGGACTCAAGGAACTGATGGCCCAGAAAGGAGCTAACTGCAGACTGATTCCTTTGATGCCTGGCAGCAATTTTAGAAGGACATGAAAGAACTCAATCCTTTTCATTGAATCTAAAAATCTTAAAAGGACCTGAGCTCTGCAAATGGCATAGATTCTTGTTAAATTTATTAAAAATCAAAAAAGGGGATATTCTGGGGGCTAAGTCCAGCAGATCAAAATAAATGTGAAAAGTCCTCAAAAGGCTGATGGGCTTTGATAGTCAGCAGAGCTGAATATCAGCATTATATTACCCTGCTGCTGGCTGAAAAGCTGTAGGCAATTTCCCTAAGCTGATAATCTTTAACTGTTTACCAAACCTTACCTTTGATATGTGTGTTTGCTTTGCTAAAGGGCAAAATGTGTGAATAAAAAGCTGTGGGTCCGGACATCCAGGGAGCCACTCCACTAGAGAGCTGGTTCCCGTCTGGCTCCCCCAGTGCCTTCCAAATTTATATTTCTTGTCTAGTCTCTATCCATTTATGTATCAGCCCCTTCTCCAGGTTCCTGAATCCTTGCTGTGAAAAGTTCAGCAAAAAATCAAGATAAATGTTTCATGCTGATTATCAGTTTCAAAGGCAAATATAAAAGTAAATTACCTTTAAGAAGATGTGTTAAGGAACTCGTTTTTAAGTAAGCAGTTTCATGAGGAATGTTACCCTTTCTGGTGGTGATAACATTTTTTATTTATTCTCATCAAAAAGAGACACCTTCTCATCACCTTGATGTTTACAACTATGGGCCAAATGGGAGAAGTAGAGATAATGAAGGTCCTATACAACAAAAGCCCAATATGCTAAGTGCCTAGTCATCTAGTCGTCCATTCAACCAATCAAAGCGTAATATGCTAATGATGTGATAAGGCCGCTCAGATGTGCACTGACCACCAGGGGGCAGATGCTCTAACTGGTAGGTTAGCTTGCTGCTGGGGTCCAGCCTATTGGAACTGAGCGAAACAGGCCGGACACACCCTGGAGCCCTCCTGCAGTCCCTCCCTGGCCGACCAACCTCCCACATCCCTCCCAGCCCCGATCATGCACTGGTGGGGTCCCTCAGCCTGGCCTGTGCCCTCTCACAATCTGGGACCTCTCGGGAGATGTTGGAGAGCTGGTTTCAACCCGATCCCGCAAGCCAGGCCAAGGGACCCCACTGGTGCACGAAGGCATGCACTGGGCCTCTAGTAAGTAATAAGGCTTTTCAAATATTTGGAAGAAGCAATATGAAAATTTTCTGGAATAGATTTTAATGATATTAGTAAAATGTCTCCACCTGTTTGAAAGTGTATATTAAGTCACATGCAGTAATTATTTGAGAGCCTTCTAAGTACAGGGTGCCCCCCCAAAAAATGTATACACACTTAGCAGCTGGTAGCTTAATTGGTGTTTCTTTCTTTTCAGATTTAACCCATTGAAATTAATAATTATTCAAGGTATGTATACAGTTTTGGGGGACACCCTGTAGATAGCTGCCTATTGTGAGGATGGAGAAAAGTATAACTTGCCCTCAAGGAGTTTTCAGTCTACTTAGAAATTATGTACCATGAGAAATAATGGACTTCTCTTAGTGATACATGTTAATAACCAAGCCCTACGCAGCTGTTTTCTAAGATGATTTTTACAGCAAGTTTTGCTTCACATATTAAATCGCGTTATAACTATTGTTTGCCTGTTTCAGTGAGGAGTGCTCAGGGCCAGGACGGGTAACTGCGCCCATTCATCTTATCACCAGTGGTCAGCATAATGTCTGTCACTGAGGACTCCTCAGTAAACTTTTGTTGAATGGCTGCTGACCTCTGAGAAGTTTCCTCTTAGCGGCACGGTTCTTTAGTCTCATCACCATCCCATTAATTTCCATGTTAAATTTCCCTTAAGATGCATGGATCATTAAAACTGTGGTATCAAAATGTCACTCACTCAAAGTGCTAAGCATTCACTAATATTACACTTGAAATGACATTTCTAGTAAGAAACTCTGAGGAGCACAAACATTCCTATTTAAAAAAGAAAATGAGCACTCCCCCCCCCCCTCTTTAATGATCAGCAATGGATTTCCTTATAAACATTTGCTTAACTTGGAACAAGGCACTTCACATGCATTTACTGTCACCCAACAGCTAGTTGTTAAATGAGGACTTGTTCTACCCCCCTAAGAACATTGGGGGCGTTTGCACATATGGAATTAGTTCAAAGTAGCAGTTTCAGTACAATACTGGAAATATTTCTTTTCTTGCAGATAAATAGCTAAAAATGCTCATCCTCCTTCTGCTCTTTCATGGATAAAAAAATTTTCAGACTTAAACTTATGTAGAATCTGTATGTAAATTAAGATTGCTAATTATCAAGTATGTTAATGGGGAATTCTTTGGACCAGAGTTGAGCATAAGTAGTTTAATCTATTTCCAATAATCATGTATAAGCTAAACATGAAAATTAAATCACCTGTGTTCTCATCTAACATTTTGATTATATATATAAACTAGAGGCCCGGTGCACAAAAATTTCTGCACTTGGGCAGGGGGTGGGGGGGACCCTCAGCCCGGCCTGTGTCCTCTCTCAGTCTGGGACCCCTCGGGAGATAACAACCTGCTGGCTTAGGCCTGCTCCCCGGTGGCAGAGGGCAGGCCTAATCCCTAGGTGCAGCCCCTGGTCGGGCTCAGAGCAGGGCCGATTGGGAGGTTGCGATGCCACCCTCAGTCACGCTCAGGGTAGGGCCGATGGGGGTTTGGGGCACCGCCCCCTGTTACACTCAAGGCAGGGTCGATGGGGAGGTTGCGGCGCCACCCCCTGTCAAGCACAGTGCAGGGACAATCAGGGGGTTGGGGCTCTGCCCCCTGTCACCCATAGAGCAGGGTCGATCAGGAGGTTGGGGAGCTCCCCCCTGTCACGCACAGAGCAGGGCCAATCAGGGGGTTGGGGAGCTCCCCCCTGTCACACACAGAGTAGGGCCGATAGGGGAGTTGGGGCACCGCCCTCTATCACCCACAGAGCAGGGCCGATCAGGGGGATGGGGAGCCGCCACTCTCACACTCAGGGCAGGGCTGATGAGAAGGTTATGGCTCTACCCAGTCACACACAGAGCAGGGCCCGTGGGGTGGGGCGGTTGGGGTGCCACACCCTGTCACACACAGAGCAGGACCAATAAGAGGGTTGGGGTGCGGCACCCTGTCACACACAGAGCCACAGGGCGATCAGGGGGTTGGGGAGCTCCCCAGTATCAGGCACAGAGCAGGGCCAATCAGGGGGTTGGGGCGCCTTCCCCTGTCAGGAACAGAGCAGGGCTGATAGGGAGGTTGTGGCCCCGCCCCCTGTCACACACAGAGCCGCAGGGCGATCAGGGGGTTTGGGTGCTGCCCCCTGTCATGTTGATCCCGGTGCCGGGAGGCCTCACGGCTCTGCTGATCCTGGTGCTGGGAGGCATATTACCTTTTTACTATATAGAATAGAGGCCTGGTGCATGGGTGGGGGCCAGGTGGTTTGCCCTGAAGGGTGTCCTGGATCAGGGTGGGGGTCCCCACTGGGGTGCCTGGCCAGCCTGGATGAGGGGATTGTGGCTGTTTGCAGCTGACCATACACCCATCAGGGTGGGGGTCCCCACTGGGGTGCCTGGCTAGTCTGGGTGAGCAGCTGAGGGCCGTTTTCAGGCTGGTGGGTGACTGAAGCTCCCAACTGCTCCTTTTTTTTATTTTTTATTTTGGGCCAGCTTTAGTTCTGGCTACAACTCTGAGGCCTCTGCTGCTGAAAGCAGGTATCTGGTGCGTTTGGGTTCTATAATCTCGAAACACTGTATCAACTCCAGCTCTGAGATCCCAGCTCCCTGAAAGCTGATTTTTGGGGTTTTGTTTAGTTTCTATATTTGTTACAATGTTTCAAACTGCAAGTTCAGAGGCCGGCAAGGCAGGCGGGGAACGTTGGAATCCTCCGTCACTGAAGCAAGAGAGCCTCATGTTCAGTTTAAGCTGCCTGGCTGCCGGACGCCATCTTGGCTGGCAGTTAATTTGCATATCGTCCTGATTAGCCAATGGGAAGGGTAGCGGTCGTACGCTAATTACCATGTTTCTCTTTTATTAGATAAGATTATATTTATAATCTATGTATATAAAAGCCTAATATGCATATTGTCCCCTCGGGAGTTTGACAAGGAGACCAGGAGTTCGATTGCTCACTGTAACATGCACTGACCACCAGGGGGTGGCGTGGAATAAAGGAAGGCCTGGCCAGCAGCTGGAAGGCCCTGATCAGTCCTGATTACTGACCAGGCCTAGGGACCCTACCCATGCACAAATTTCGTGCACTAGGTCTCTAATCCTATCTAATAATAGACAAACATGGTAATTAATCATACCTCCGACATGCTTCCCATTGGCTAATCAGGGTGATATCCAAATTAACTGCCAGCCAAGATGGTGGCCGGCAGCCAGGCAGCTGAAGGGAACAGGAGGCTTGCTTGCTCCAGTGATGGAGGAAGCCAAGGTTCCCCGCCTGCCGCTGCCGGCCTCTGAGCTGCAGTCTAAGCAACTATGTTGCAATTATAGAAGCTAAACAATCCCCAGAAAACTGCTTTCAGCCAGCCAGGCCTCAGAGCTGGAGTTGCAACAGTGTTTCAATTATAGAAGCTAAACAAAGCCCAGATACCTGCTTTCAGCAGCCAAGGTCTCAGAGCTGGAGCCAAGCCTCAGAGCTAAAGCCGGCTCTCAGTTTCAGTGACAGCCATAGAAGGTAAATAAATCCCAGAATAAAAAGAAAAAAAAGAAAAAAAAAAAAGAGAGGTTGGGAACTTCAGTCACCCGCCAGCCTGAAAACGGCCCTCAGCTGCTCACCCAGACTGGCCAGGCACCCTAGTGGGGACCCCCACCCTGAAGGGTTTGTGACCAGCTGCAAACAGCCATCATCCCCTCATCCATGCTGGCCAGGCACCCAAGTGGGACCCCCACCCTGATCCGGGACACCCTTCAGGGCAAACCAGCCGGCCCCCACCCATGCACCAGGCCTCTATCCTATATAGTAAAATGGTAATATGCCTCCCAGCACCAGGTTCAGCGGAGCTGGGAGGCCTCCCAGCACTGGGATCAGCAGAGCCGTGAGACTTCCCAGCACAGAGATCAGCGGAACAGTGAGCCCTCACTGCCCCTGTGTCAAGCAGAGCTGCAAGGCCTCCCAGCACCAGGATCAGCGGAGCAGCAAGGCCTTCCAGCACTGGGATCAGCGGAGCCTCGAGGCCTACTGGCCCCTGGAGCAGCATGACAGGGGGACAGCGCCCAAATCCCCTGATTACCCTGCGGCTCTGTGTGTGACAGGGGGTGGGGCCACAACCTCCCTATCCGCCCTGCTCTGTTTGTGACAGGGAAGGCGCCCCAACCCCGCCATGGGCCCTGCTCTGTGTGTGATGGGGTGGACCCGCAACCTCCCCATCGGCCCTGCCCTGAGTGTGACAGGGGGAGTGCCCCAACCCCCTGATCGGCCCTGCTCTGTGGGTGACAGGGGGCGGTGCCCCAATCCCCCAATCAGCCCTACCCTGAGCATGACTGAGGGTGGCATTGCAACCTCTCAATCCGCCCTGCTCTGTGCATGACAGGGGGTGGCTCCCCAATTCCCCAATTGGCCCTGCTCTGAGCCCAACAAGGGGCTGCAGGGCAGGCACCTAGGGATTGGGCCTCCCCTCTTCCCCCCAGGAGCAGGCCTAAGCCAGAAGGTCGTTATCTCCCAAGGGGTCCCAGACTGTGAGAGGACACAAGTGGGGCTGAGGGACACTCCTCCCCTGCCAGTGCACAAATTTTTGTGCACCAGGCCTCTAGTATGTTATAATTACACACACATGAATTTGGCTGTGATTTTTTTTTTAATCAAAATAGATCTTGTTGCATACACAATTTAAAATTTTTCTTTAAAAATATGTTGTGAAAATATTTCACATTATACATTTTTCTCCATTTTTTTCAATCCTCACCCAAATATATGTTTTTATTGATTTTGAGAGAGATGATGAAAGAGAGACAGAGAGAGATAGAGAAAGAGAGAAAGAGGGGGGTGAGGGAAAAAAGTGAATCAATTGCCTCCCTTACTCACCCACCTAGGTATGTGCACTGACTGAGACTCATACCTGCAACTCTTTGGTGTACAGGACAACATTCCAACCAACTGGGCCACCACCAGCGCTTTATCTATTTTTCAAATGTCTGTGTAGAATTACGTGATTTTAATACATTATAATTTACTCAACCAACTAGTAGCTTATATACAACTTTTTGCTCAAATTAATGTACTCATCTCCATGGGGAAACTGTTTCACGTGACCTTAATTATTTCTTTGGATAAATTTCTAGAAATGAAATAGAGGAAAAATAGATTCATAAATTCTAATGCTTTTGTAAAAGTTTTGTCACTTTCTCTCACCAGTGACACAGGAAGCTCCTTCTCCACAAACTCTGACCTACTGCAAGTGTGGTTGCTTCTTATTGAGTTCTGAAAATATGAAGATTTGCTAAGCGAAAAATGATACCCCATTGTTGGTTTAATTTGTTTTATGTCATTATCAGTGAAGCTGATCTTACTGAATAGGATTGCTGACTATTTATGTTTCTACTCTTGTTTATTATCAACTGAAAGATTTGCCTATTTTTTCTATTTTTCTTACTTTTACCTTATTGGTCTTTGATAACAGAAGTACTTTCAGCAACTTATACCTAACAATTATTGAGTGTTATAATCCAAGCCTTGCAGTGGGTTTTTAATGTTTGATCCCAACTAATTATTTAAGTGCTATTTACCATCCTCATTTTATAAATGAGGCATCTGAGGCACAGAAAAGTTAAGTAACCTATTTGGTATATCAAGGAGATTAACAATTCATCATCTATACATATATAACCTTAATATGCAAATAGACTGAACTGTGGAACAACCGAACAACTGAACAACCAGTCACTATGACATGCACTGACCACCAGGGAGTGTGTGCAGAACATGGCAGGCATCAGCTGCAGTGGTATGGTGGAGTAGGTGAGTGGGGGGCCCCAGACCACGGTGGGGTGCTGGTCACTGTCACCGGGGCAAGCCTCTGGTGATTACTGAAAATTCTTTGCTCCCGTGTGCCACAGTCCCACCGGGCACTTGCACTTGCTGCTGGTGCCCACACCTGCTGCCGGTGCCAGCCCCATTCACACATGCTGCCAGTGCTAGAGCCACCACTTGCACCTGCTGCCGGCGTCTGGCACCGGCCCTGATTGCCCTTCAAGGCTTCTCTACCTCCTCCTGCTCCAGAGGGGTGATCAAGGCTGGCAGCCTCCTCTTGTGCCCATTGCCAGCGCCAGATCTGCTGCTCACACCCACTGCTGGCACCAGCCCCAATCACTCTGCATCATCATTGAGTGCAAGCAGGGCCAGTGCCATCAGTGCATGGGAGTGGCAGCAGCAGGAGCGGGGCTGCAGGCAGACAGGGGATCAGGGTCCATGGTGGGAGGGGCTGGGCAGGGGCAAGGAGGATGGGGAGGATGGGGCGCGACACGCCCCTGTACCCACTGTAGCACTGGGGCCCACAGTTCCTTTCAAGGTGTGTGAATTCATGCACTAGCCAGTGGTCAGCAAACTCATTAGTCAACAGAGCCAAATATCAACAGTACGATTGAAATTTCTTTTAAGAGCCAAATTTTTTAAACTTAAACTATATAAGTAGGTACATTGTTATTAACTTAATTAGGTACTCCCAAGGCTTAGGAAGAGCCACACTCAAGGGGCCAAAGAGCCGCATCTGGCTGGTGAGCTGCAGTTTGCCAACCACGGCACTAGGCCCCTAGTGTATATTATAAGAACCATTAACCTACCAAAATGTGGGTTAAAACTGCTTTCTTGGGTTTACCCTTCATCAGTTAGTTTATTTGCACTGGTTTTTGCCTGCTGGGTCTACTTGCCTCTATTGCTATTAGATAAATCGGCTTTTCTTTTATAGTTTCTGCTTTTGATATCTTGATCATCTGCAGATTATTTTAAATAAATATAATTCAAACGTATATAAACATTCAGATAATAAAGAGGGATATAAAATAAAAAGTTAAACTATATGTTTTCCCTTTCCATGAACAGTGGTCCTACATAGAAAAGGATTTCTTTTTCACAATTTATGTTTTTATTTCTTCCCATTGTGGCCCTCTGACTAAACAATATGCATGCACCTCCATTTCTTGATTTAGCAGCTCTGCACAGGATATGCCGATTTCTAACCACCAGAAATGTGCTATTTTAGTTCACTTATCCCTTCCTTTCCTTCTCTCCTCCTCCACCTAATTGTATGAGAAATATCAATTTTGGTTGTGGGTACCTTTATGACTTTAAGTAATATACTTGAACCTCCATTTTCGATTTATCAACTTTAAATAATGTGCACTAACTAAGTGGCTCGTCTGTAATGGGGGAAAGCACAAGTAAAAATGGTTATTCTCATAAAATGCCACATTTATAAAGGAATGTTTCATTAGAAGCAGGTCTATCTTTAGTCATTTTAATGAAACCAGAAAATCTGTGTAAATTAGTGATATAAAAGATTATATGAATTATAATGAGCATTTATTTGTTTATATAGTATAGATTACATAGATTATAGAGCCTTTCCAATGAGACTGCTCTCTTTATTGCTCTGAATAATGTTGTAATGTATACAAAACTTCCACTGTACAGAAGGAAGCCAGCACAGAGAGTTTATGGCTAAATGAAGTCACTGCAGAGGTCTTCTCGGTCTTGTTTGGGTTTGTTTCTGTCAAGTGTTCATTCACTTTTCCTTTTGTGTGGCATTAGTACTCTAAGCAATAATCTCACCTTTCCCAGTCTTAGTTCAATGCTTTTAAGTGAAACTGATTCCACTTTTGAACTCAGGAAGCATATGACTTAGGCCTGAGCAGTACATTTCCTTGGCTGCAGTGATTTATTCCACGTGGGTCTGGAAAAGCCTAGGAATCTATAAGGTACACTGAAATTTGGGCTGGGAGTAGTGGGCCAGAGATTTTTTTCTTTATTCTCCAGGAGAATGATACAGCCAGGGCAGTGATGGCCATCTGAGAGCAGGTGAGGTAGCTAACTCTGGAAAGGCTAAATCTATTCATCTCAGAGGACCTTTCCCGAGCCAGGCCCACTCCTGCTGTTTAGAGACATCAGCCAAAACAGATTCCCTTCTTGTTGACCAGTTGGGGTGGGTTTCCTGTCAATGGCAATAATTGTGCAGTAATTCCTGGTGATCCTGACACCAGCTCTTTTGACTTAAATCTAGGGCTCTTTCTACCCAACCATACTGCCTCTGAAAGTAACATCTTCATTAAGAACTCGAAACCACACATCCTTCAAGACTTCTTCAGTTTATCTTTTTTTTTTTTTCATAACCATGAAACAATCTTTAGAAATGCAAATACATTACATGGAGTTCACTCATTCATGAACTAGTATGCATACAGATTTGGCCATGACATTCTCTATATACCCTAATTAACAGCGTGGGTCAAGCTAATTTCAAAAACCTTATGTTAAAGTTACTTTATTTTAAGATGAAAAATTTTGGATCATTTTAACCCATAAGGACACCACTCATCACCTGCTGCTGTGTAAATAAAATTTAATTATAAATAGTTGTCTGAAAATCAGAGCATGCAAACAATTAAAATTTTAAAAATACTTAAAGTGAAGAGAATAATTTTTAAACAAGGAGGTTAGCAGGTGGAAGATGGGTGTCAGAGACAGCAAGAGCATTGCTCAGTTTGGTTGCTCTCAGTTCTTCTGAGTCCATATATTCTTCTAAATTCTTCCAACTATGCCAGGGCAGGTCCTTCCTTGAACCCTGCCCACTGTACTAACTGTTGGAAACTTATTCCAGGTTCTTCCTTTATTCTCTGTTCACTAGCTACAGGTGTTGGGTCTGAGCCCCTCTGCCTGTGGCTGGACCTTCTTGGACACCGGGTCATAGATGGAGAAGCCATGAGAGGTTGTGGTTGTATAAAAATGAGTCTTTATTGCAGAAGCCAGTGGCCACATAGCTATTAGACAAGACAGTTCTTCACAGCAAAGTCCATACAGGCAGGCAGACAGACATTAGTTGGTAAATACATATCTTGCCCATAAAGCAGCATCAGTCTCTATATCCACAGTTATTACCTGAGCAGCCTCATGCTGCCTCTAGACCCCTAGCTTTATATAACAATAGTACCTGAGCTCTCCCTTAGAGCTACAGCCTCAGTAGCCTGCCCAGCCACTCTAGCTCAGCAGCTTCTCCTGTCTCTCCTGCACAGCACACTGGCTGGTTAACATGGTAACTCTATCTGAGCTCTCTATGAGCTCTTAGACTTAAATCGTAGCAGTACCAGCTCTCAGCTCCGTCTGAGCTCTCCTGTGTCCTGCAGACATGTGAGCTACATTCTCTGTGCCTGCTGACACTGCTGCTTCACACTCCTCTGGCCAGCCTAACTTGTATATTATTCTAGAGACTAAGAAGGCTAGTTGCCAACGGTGACATCAATAATATTTTGTTTACAGAGGGGCACAGTGTACCGTGTGTCCTTGCACGGGCTCATGGTATCGTGGCCTTGGGCACCCTGATTAGCTCATGCTCAGAGAGGCCTTGGCTATTCTGGTGTATTGACAACAAGGTCTCTGTTCCCATTGGCCTTGACTATCCGGGGACCCTAGTATGGTTCCCACAATGGGAAAGTGAATGAAAGTATGGCCATTCCAAAAGGTCTCTGGAGGCTCTAAGAGCCATAGTGGCCAATGATTCGGGTTCTTATTATACTTGATTTCACATCCAAACATACAACTTTTCTTTTTCAGGTACAAGAAGAGCTATATCACTATTCCTAAAAAAAACAACACAAAACCCCGTCCTCCCACAAATGCGTAACTAAAAGGGGAAAATACAAAAGAGGTTTTCATTTGTTCTTTAATATTTATTTTAAGTATATAAACAGTGTTTAAAAAGTTACTATCTACAACAACAAATATCCATGTAAACCCAAGGTTGCAACATTTTGCAGGGAGGTAACTGATGAAGTACAGGGCACGGTAAGGTAGTGGCTCCCCGCATGTGGGCCACTGGGTTCTCAAGAAGGAGCTGGTTGTAAGTGGTGAAAGACAATGAGGCAGAAAGAGATGCTGGGAGAAGTGATGCTGTGTGTGCAAAGGCATGAAGGTACCAGCCAGAGAATTGTGACAGGGTGCTGTGCATGGTTTAGTGTGAAGAGAGAGAAAAGTGGAGAGATAAAATATTTAAACTTCTAGTCTGAAAATCATGGAAAACTTTTAAATGATTTTTAAATAAGGTTTTTCTAAGGGAACTAGAAAATAGATAATAGAAAGAGTGTAGGGATGGGGCATTAAATGGAGAGGAAATATGCATGTGTAAATAATGTATAAAAATTATCATGCGCTATAAACTAAGTTAAAGAAGCTAGTGAGCAAGAAAAGTGGAGTACAAAACATGGAAAACTGTGAAAGGTGGAGGCCCTGGTGGATAGACAGCCCAGACCCGGCACAGCAGGTCCATCCACTCAGTAGAGTGTGAGAGGCTCTGGTGGGATCCAAACACACCAGACGGAAGAAAGAGTTGCAGATTCGATCCTGTAGATGTTTCTGTGTGTGTCAGGTGTTCCTGATCATCTTTATTGTAAATAATGAAGCTCATTAGAGTCACTCTGCACAATACCTGAATTGCCCAAGTAGGGAGCGCACAATTTCAGTGAGTATGGCAAGCTCTCCTGCCTTGAAGGCAGAGATCTGGCATGGGGAGGGAGGGGCACAGGAGAGGCACCTCCAGTGATAACTGCATGTGGACCTGAGGCAACGCCAAACAAATAGACTGTTTAAAGCCCACAGGCCTGTGTTCAATGAACATCAATCTTCATCCTGGAGTGTAACTTTTCTTTTTTGTTATCCTCACCCAAGAATATTTTTTCCATTTATTTTTAGAGAGAGTAGAAGGGAGTGAGGAGAGAGGGAGAGGAGGAGAGAGAGAGAGAGAGAAACATCAATGTGAGAGAGACACATCGATTGGCTGCCTCCCACAAGTGTCCCAATCAGGGCCAGGGATGGAACCTGCAACCCAGGTACATGCTCTTGACAGTAATCAAACCTGCCACCCTTCAGTGCATGGGCCAATGCGCTATCCACTGAGAAACACTGGCCAGGGCCTGGAGTATGCATTTTTAATGAAACTACTGTGAATGGAAGTGCTGCCCTGGAAAGGCCCATCGTTCCTTAGGCTGTGGCTAAGTGGATCTTTCCTAGTTCATTTGTGCTTTATTGGTTTTCGTCTTGGCTTGGCCCTTTACAGATTGGCAGCTCAGAAAGTGAAAGTGAGGGACTTAGCAGATTTTTAAATTTTTTTTTAAATGGTCCTTTAATATCTGTATTTCTTGGGCAGGGATTCCATATGTCCTAATTAATTTCCTTGGTATTTCTTTGAAAGCATCCTTCAGCATTTGTGAGTCTGCCATGGCTTTTGCTTTTAATTTGCTCTCACCAACATTTTCTTTTAATGCAGAAAAGGCAGTTTTCTGTGGTCAGGTGAAATATAAGTTTATTTGGAGACTCTTGCTTGAAATTTGCTGAGTTCTGTGGTGATTCCAGGTGGCAACTTTAAGAAAGGTCAGCTGGCAGGAAGAGCAGTGCTCCCCCGACCCCAGCTCCTCTGCTCTTACGGTCTCACTTCTAAAAGTCTTTTGTTACTTCACAGTACTTTTCTAAATGTATTTGAAGTAATAAACATCTTAAATCAATCCTGTTGTCGCATTTACTTATCAGATGGTTCCTTTCCTTTGGTTATTTGACAGTTGCCCAAAATGTTGGTCTTAATCTAAAATCAAGAAGAGACCCCTGACTCAGTGAAAGTGGCATTATCTATCTATCTATCTATCTATCTATCTATCTATCTATCTATCATCACCCTAATATGCAAATAGACCAAATAGCGGAAAAACCAAATAACCTAACAACCGGTCACTATGACGGCACCAGGTGCGAGCAGGGCTGGTGCCGTCAATGTGTGGGAGTGGCGGTGGTTGGAACAGGGCTGCTGGCAGACAGGGGACCGGGGGGACTGTGGCAGGAGGGGCCCAGCAGGGGCATAGAGCATGGGCCGAGACTTGCCCCTGTGCCCATGGCAACCTCAAGGCCCACAGTGCCTTTCAAGGTGCACAAATTCATGCACTGGGCCCCTAGTATTAAATATAAGTGGTGTATAAAGAGGAGATGAAGAAGGAGCACTGGCTCTCATCTCAGAAAGAAAATTCTTGCAGGACAGGACTAAGGAAGCCTTGCAGGAGCGCTTAACTGCAGCTGTCCATCTCCCTTGTCCTGAGGACCTGAATATGTGTGGTTCCTCTAACACAGTGGTCAGCAAACTGCGGCTCATGAGCCACATGTGGCTCTTTGGCCCCTTGAGTGTGGCTCTTCCACAAAATACCGACTTCTGCGCATGGGCCACGAAGTTTCAATCGCGCTGTACATGTGTGCCCGCATGTGGTATTTTGTGGAAGAGCCACACTCAAGAGGCCACAGAGCGGCATGTGGCTCGCGAGCCACAGTTTGCTGACCACTGCTCAACACATCACATTTGCATCAAAAAATGAATAGTATTCTGACTCTCAGGTTCTAACTCCAGTTTTCCAAATTTACTATAAATACAATGGTTTCCATTAGTCTATTATCTATAAAATGACTTGTATAAGGAAAAAAATAAATGATATTGACTTGAAATGAAGAAAGCTCATTTATGTGCATTTAAGGAACCCTACATGAATCAGCTAAATATATGTGTCGAGTAAGACTCCCTCCACGTTCTGTGTGGAGTAGGGTTCGGTATCTGAAAGAGGAGCCGCACACAAATGAGAGAAAAAGACACGAGCTAATTTTGCAATATTGGGGGACCAGGCGGCTAAGTCCCGAAAGACTTCCTCTGATGCTCAGGCCACTCCAATCTTTTATTGATCTGGAGTAGCCCTTAGGCAGGCGACCCCCCATTAACAGGCAGACTAGCCCATCAGCAAGGATTTACATAATAATAAATGGGGGAGTAGTTTCAGCTACCACTGTCTGGACAAACAGAGGTGGCGCCTAGCTTCGAGCTTTGTTAGGGCTTCAAAGGCACCCAGCCTTCGGGGGGTTTCTGTCTATGCTTATCAGATAGTGAAGGCAATAAACAGTTTCCCACATATATGCATTAAGAAAAAATAAATAAATGTTAACCTCTTCATAGTACATGATAATAGGCTGGAAACACGAAACCCATTAACAGAGTTAGACATTAGGTGCTTAGTGAATTATACCTAATTTTGGAGATTTCCTGTGGTAACAATTCCTTGAAAGCTAGAAATTGCCTGTATCTCTACAACATAACAAAAAAGATAACTATTAAAGCCACCAGGAATTATCTTCAAGTGGAAGTGCATTTCACATCATCAGAAAAACATGGGCCAAATCTCAGTACTTACTATGTTAGCACTATGGCCACTGCATCATTCAGCACACTCTCCCCAAACAAGAGTGTGTACAGGTCAGGGTCCACATGCAGCTCATGGAAGATGGCCAGCACTGTCACTAGGACAAAGCACACACAAATAGGCAGAGTTAGCTGGGACTACCATGCACTTAGTTGTGGTCACCTCAGAAAAGCATTCATTAAGTGCTCATCTCAAATCCGTCCTCTATACCCACAGTTGACCTTCATTCAAAAGTAATCTGATTGGTGATGCCCCTGCCAATAGACTTCTCTGGGACCCACCACTCTTTGATAGTCTTCTATCATCTGCACCATTTACCTTCCAGCATTTCCCTCTGTTGCCCCTGCCTGCCTACGCTGTGCTGTTTATATCAAGCCACACTGAATTTACCATAATTTCCTTGCAAGGTAACTGTGTAGATTTTTAACTACCTTTGCATTTGGGTTTACTTCACCAGGGCAGCATTTTTCCCCATCCATGTGCTACCATCCCTCACCCCCATTCCCTTCCCCTATCCCAACCATCCCCCCCAACACACACTCATTTCTGAAATACATATACAAACATACATATTCTTGCTACACAAACAAAACAAAACAAAAAAACTTTATTCAATCTTTTAAAGCATCTCAAGTGTTTCATTGTTTCCCCAGTCCCCTGGTCCCTGAAACCTGGCTCACTCTGTTTTGATCTTGGCACTTGGATCCAATCACAGAACTTATGAAGAAGAGACTGTGAGTTCCCTGAGGATAGGACCCATCTTTGCAACACAGGGCACTTGGCAAATGCTCAGTAAGTATTTGATGCTTGAATGACTAAGTGACTGAATGAATAAATGAATATATTTGCATGGTCTGCTTCTGTGAAGGGAGAGATAGTCAGCACCTGGCTCTCATTCTCTCCTGAGATCATACTCATCTGTAAAGATGAATTCAATATTCCTAAGAGCAAGGTCTAAGGCCTTGCTTCTGCTGGTGTGCTGCATGGTGCCATATGCCACAGAACTGTATGGAGTGTGTGTGAGCACAGTAACTAATCACACACTGATTATCCGTGTTCACCAGAACTGCTCAGTGTCTTGCTATATGAAACCATTATGCAAAGTATGAACAGCAATCATTAGGAAAATGATCAATTGAGCTGATTGCCAAAAGGGGAAAGAGTGTGATTGAAAATGATACTGATGGTAAATTTTAAAGCAGAGTAGGCATTTTAATTTCTGTTCTTTCCTTTCCTATTTCATGGACTGTGATGTTAATAACTGTGTTACATAAAAGAGTGCTATGGAAAGGCTGAGTTTGTAAGTGGGTCAAGAAATCTGTGCTTGTCCTGTGTCATGGGGAGCCAAGGAAGTGTTTTAGTCACAGGTGACATTATCTGATCCAAACTTTATAAGTAAACACAGGCAGCAGGGCAAGGAACAGAATGGCTTTGTGGCCAGAGGCTTTTCCAAATGTCCCAACATGAGATGAGCTGAACCAAAACAGGAAGAGTCCTCAATTCAAGCTCCCAAACTCCTGTATATACACCATACTGACTTCTGAGAGGTCAATGACCACAGGGCTTTGCGCTTGACTTATTCATCAGCTTTTCTGTGTATCACTAGCCCTTAGCACAGTGCTAGAATATAGGGCTCCTTCAATGAATGAGTGAATAAAAAGTAATATCAGGGAGGGTAAATCACAGGACACAATACCCCCAACATATATGGGATGGAGAATTGGTCCTTGGTGCTTGAGAGACAACAAAGAGTGACTCTGGGTTTCAATCCTGGGCAATAGGTACATGGAGCTGCATAAGAGAAATTAGTTTGTAGACAGGGCTATCCTATAATCTTGGTTTCAGACATACAGACTTAAATAGCCAGGTGGAATTTTAAGTGGAAATTTAAATTAGAAAGCTGGAAATAAAAGGCTGGAACTACAGAGTCAGGGCAGCACTCTCTGTGGTAACCAGTATGTGTGACACTTGTCCCAACACAGGAATACTATGCAGCAGTAAAAAAGAAGACTATCTTACCCTTTGAGGTGGCATATAGGGATCTGGAGAGTATCATGCTAAGTGAAATAAGTCAGTCAGAGAAAGGCAAGTATCACGTGATCTCACTTATATGTGGAATCTAAGTAATAAAATAAACTGATGAACAGAGTGAAACAGAGTGCAGAATCTCAGAGGGAAAGCTGGGGAAGGAGGGTGGATGGGTGGGAAGTAATCAACCACAGACTTTGTATGCATATATGCATAACCCATGGACACAGACAATAGGGTGCTGAAGGCATATGTATACTTCCAACAATAAAGAATTATTTTTTTTAAAAAAAGATAACAGAGTAGAAAAAAAAGGTAATCAGAAGATCATGAGGTTTGACATTATAGAAAAATAAATAAGATATATAAAGATTGGATAGCAAGAAACCTGGGAATGAATTAGGGGGTCTGGGGTGCTGTTTTCCAGGTACCTAATTTGGGAACTTAAGAGATGAAATCTGCTAGCACATTGGCTAGTGCTTTACAAATTTCCCCAAAGGCATCTGCATCAGAAATGTTCTAAATTTAACATTAGCACAGAACATAGACCCACTTTTTCACAAAGACCCACTTTTCTAGCCAATGGGGTTTAATGAGCCATGTGCGGGAATCTGAAGTAAGCCCGATGTCTGAGTGAAGATGACTCACCCTGCAGTACATGCATTCTCTAATCAGGACTATTACTGAAGTATCTTGCCATTTTTAAAATGAACATGGTAGGCAAGGGTTTGCCACAAATCCTGAAGTAAGTTCACAGAATAGCTCAGTGGGCTTATAAAACAGCTAGGGTTTGGATAGGTCACCAGGAAACAAAATTCAGAAGGAAAATATCACTGTGACCCAATGAATGTAACAAGTGTAAGGAAAGAGACAACTGTGATAGTCAGAATCATGATGCACATCAAATAAGTGGGCTTCACAAACAAATGTACAGAACTATGTGAAGCAACCTGTGGATCAAGACACAGCTGGATGAACATTACAGACACTTTTGAAGTGGAGGGTGAATACTCCTGCTTTCTAACCTGCTAAGGGTGAAAAGAGTTATAGTAAGAAGAATCAATATTGTACCTGTGTGAGAGAAAAGGGCAAAAAGACAGGAAGAGAGGAATCATACAAATCAACTCATTCCTGCCATCACTCTGTGTGGTTGGCTGACAATTTCCCCACCCCTCTAAATGCCCATGCAACCATGCCCAGAAGCTGTCCTATGTTATCTTACATGCAAAAGGGACTTTGCAGGTATAATTAAGGTAACCTTAAAATAGGCATATTCCATTTGGTTATTTGGGTGAGTCAAACTCATCTACCCTTAAAAGAAGATAAATTTCTTTGCTTGGAGTTAGAGAGATACAGCAGAAGATAAGGCAGAAGAGTCTTGAGACACCCAGGTAAAGTCAGGAAGGCTCCAAGTGTGAGAAGGATGTCACACACCATTGCTGACTGAGATATAGGCACTCACTTGCAAGGGCCAAAGAGAGACCTCTAGGAATCAAGGTTGTCCCCAGCTGTCAGCCAAGGAGAAAACAGGGACCTCAGTCCCACACTTCGAGGAACTGGATTCTGCCAACAACCTGAGTTGACGTGGAAGTGGATTCTTCCTCGAACTCCTTTATGAAACCCAGTCAATCAACACCTTGATTTTGGCCAGTGAGAACAAGGTCAGAGAACCCAGTTGAGCCAACCTGGACTACTGACCTACAGAACCTTGAGCTGATGAGCTTGTGTCTGTGCTGATTTGTTCCAACAACCCTAGCAAAGGTGCACACTTTGCTCCCCTCTCATGAGAGGGGCTACAAAATGGTGGCAGGCAGACTCCTGTATCCCACTGTTTAATAAATACATGAGTTACTGAGGAGGGATGTGTCTAGAATGACTGCTCATAAGCATAGTTCTCCTGGCTCTTACCCCATCACTGTAAAAGAGAAGTGTATTAGATCATGCTTAGCCAGGACAAGGCTGTGTGCTTGTGAATGTGTGTGCCCACAGGGCCCTGGACCAGGCTGTGTACATGTGAGTGTGTGTGCCTATGGGGCCAGGACAAAGCTGTGTGCTTGTGAATGTGTGTGCCCACAGGGCCCTGGACCAGGCTCTGTACATGTGAGTGTGTGTGCCTATGGGGCCAGGACAAAGCTGTGTGCTTGTGAATGTGTGTGCCCACAGGGCCATGGACAAGGCTGTGTGCTTGTGAATGAGTGTGCCAATGGGTCTTGGGGCTGATTGATTACCAATGGTGTCACCCTCCATGTGACCACTCGTTCTCAGAGTGTATTAGTTTATACTTTATCAAATTATTTGTTTTCCAGTGTTTGTCCTGTCTGTACTACCCTGTTGAGCAATCACTTATGAAGATATGGTGCTGAAAAGAGGATGACGAGGTTCAAACTGGATGGAAGTTTAAGCCCCAGGTACAAGCAAGTCTTAGGAGAGCCTGGATCTTGGACAGAAGCAAGCAGTAGCCATTTTATTTTTTTGTTGTTGAACTGTTTTGTATTTTATATATTTTCTACAATAAGCATGGATTATTTTTAGAATCAGAAAAGACAAAATACCATTTTAAAAACTGGAAAATCTTAATGAGGAGACAGGTTGTGGAACTCTGAGTCTCTTTCCATGGCCCAGGATGCCATATGTAAGGACTGTTCCCATCCACACCCCTGCTTAAGACATCCTCCCTGGGCTAGTAGACTGCTGAGCCCTCTGTGTAAACTGGAGCTTCCTGTGTACCCTCCCTGTCTTTCTGACATGTTTGCTTCATTTAGGTTTGAGAGACTGGTTTCCTGGCAACACCTTTAGCCTCTCTTTATCTCTCCTTTGTAAACCTTTTAATATAGATGCTGCCCAGGAATAACACGTCAGTCCCATTCTCACCCTACAAATTCTCCCTGGGCACTCTCATCCACACCCAATAATCTAATCTCCAGCCCTTCCTTTCTTCTCCATCAGCTACAGACTTCTGTATTCAGCCACTTTCAAGGTATCTCCATCTGGCATTCTCCTGAAATAAATACTTACTCAGCACCAACTCTGTGGCCTGCACAGGGTTCTACTGACTCCTAACCCTAACCAACCCCAGGAAGTCTGTTGCTCCAACTCTTGAATTACCTGTCTCAAGGAATGGCATCATCGTCAACCAGAAACTTTTTGTTGGTGTTCAAAAATTTATGGGAAAAAAAAATGGTGTAAGAGTAAGTGGATGCTACACAGACATGCTCCCAGGACCACACTTGAATTACAACTAATAACAAAACAAACAAACCATCCTATCTAATAAAAGAGATCCATGGTAATTAGTGTATGACTGCTACCCTTCCCACTGGCTAATAAGGGCGATATGCAAATTAACTGCCAGCCAAGATGGTGGCCGGCAGCCAGGCAGCTAGAAGCGAACATGAGGCTTGCTTGCTTCAGTGACGGAGGACTCCAACGTTCCCTGCCTGCTGCTACCGGCCTCTGAGCTGCAACTCTAAGCAACTATGTTACAAATATAGAAGTTAAACAAAACCCCAGAAACCTGCTTTAGTCCCGGGCTTCAGCCAGCAGGATTAAAAAATTGTTTCAAATACAGAAGGTAAACAAAGGCCAGGAACCTACTTTCAGCAGCAGAGGCCTAAGCACTGGAGCCAAGCCTGAGAGCTAAAGCTGGCCCAGAATAAAAAAAGAAAAGAAAAAAGGAGCAGTTGGGAGCTTCAGTCACCCGCCAGCCTGAAAACAGCCCTCAGCCCCTCACCTAGACTGGCCAGGCACCCCAGTGGGGACCTCCACCCTGAAGGGTGTGTGACCAGCTGCAAACTGCCATCATTCCCTCATCCAGGCTGGCCAGGCACCCCAGTGGGGACCCCCACTCTGATCCAGGACACCCTTCAGGGCAAACCAGCTGGCCCCCACCCATGTATCAGGCCTCTATCCTATATAGTAAAAAGGTAATATGCCTCCCAGCACTGAAATCAGTGGAGCCGCGAGGCCTCCTGGCACCAGGATCATCATGAGAGGGGGCAGCGCCCAAACCCCCTGATCGCCCTGGGGTTCTGTGTGTGACAGGGGGCAGGGCCACAACCTCCCTATCCACCCTGCTCTGTTCATGATAGGGTGCGGTGCCCCAACCCCCTGATCAGCCCTGCTCTGAGCCTGATAGGGGGGAGCTTCCCAACCCCCTGATTCCCCTGTGGCTCTGTGTGTGACAGGCTGCAGTGCCCCAACCCCCTGATTGGCCCTGCTCTGTGTGTGACGGGGTAGAGCCATAACCTCCCCATTGGCCCTGCACTGAGTGTGACAGTGGTGGCACTTCAACCCTCTGATCGGCCCTGCTTTGTGGGTGATAGAAGGCGACACCCCAACCGCCCCCCACGGGCCCTGCTCTGTGTGTGACGGGGTAGAGCCATAACCTCCCCATCGGCCCTGCCCTGAGTGTGACAGGGTGCAGCACCCCAACCCCCTGATCCGCCCTGCTCTGTGTGTGACAGGGGGCAGTGCCCCAACTCCCCTCTTGGCCCTATTCTGTGAGTGACAGGGGGGAGCTCCCCAACCCCCTGATCGGCCCTGCTCTGTGCGTGACAGGCTACGGAGCCCCAAGCCCCTTGATGGGCCCTGCTCTGTGAGTGAGAGGGGGCAGCGCCCCAACCCCCTGATGGGCCCTGCTCTGTGCGTGACAGGGGGTGGCACCGCAACCTGCCCATCGACCCTGCCTTGAGTGTGACAGGGGGTGGTGCCCCAACCCCCCAATTGGCCCTAGCCCAAGCATGACTGAGGGTGGCATTGCAACCTCCCGATCCGCCCTGCTCTGTGCATGACAGGGGTGGCGCCCCAACTCTCCAATTGGCCCTGCTCTGACCTCGATCTGGGGCTGCACCTAGGGATTGGGCCTGCCCTCTGCCACCTGGGAGCAGGCCTAAGCCAGCAGGTCGTTATCTCCCGAGGGGTCCCCGACTGCAAGAGGGCACAGGCCGGGCTGAGGCACCCCCCCTTCCCCCCGAGTGCACAAATTTTTGTGCACTGGGCCTCTAGTCCTTAATAATCAACTGAAGACTAGCTGGAGAGAACCCTGATAACCAAGGATGGAAAATAGAGACTGGTAGGAAGGGCTGAAGCATGAAAGGTCTGGCCAGGCTCCCACCAACAGCAGCTGGAGTTCCAGAGACATATCTCAGCTGTGGGGGGTTTCCACTGAGAACTCTGGTATATAATCCCCAAACTGAGATCCCCAGCGGAAAGTAACAGAACTGAAAAAGGTGCATATAAAACATCTGGCTGTGAAAAGCATCAGAGTTGCTATCTGCCAGGGAGAGACAGCTGGAAATGAAGATACCTTCTTAAAGGGCCAATGAACAAAATTTCATGTGCAGACACTCACCTTGGGCTCTGGCAGAGTGTACTGGAGCTGTGTGAGCAGGAGCCAGAGTTGGAGGCTCTGGGATTAGAGATGGAAAGCAGACACCCCAGATTCCTATGTTGAGTTATTCCCTGATGCTGAGGACATCTTTCTCAGGCACATATTTTATTTCCAGGCAATGTTTGCCTGGGGGGGAAGATAGTTGACCCACATTTTTTGGAAACCCCTTGCCCCACCCTGTTTAGAGACTGAAAATAACAATTAGCCATCAGGCAGCAACAATTACCCCACCCTGTAGGAAAACCTCTCACCCCACAAGTGGGTGATTGCCTGAGGGTTACTCAAGACTGAATCCAATCAGTTGGTAGGCAGAGGCGGGTCTCTGGAGGCTTTGTGTCTTTGCCTAATCTAATTAGTCAGAAACAAGCATTTGACACTATCTGGCACTAGAGATTGGGAGGTGTAGCAGAGCTACCTAATACATAGTCACAATCCCAAACAGGTAGCCAAAACGGGAAGACAAAAACACAAATGAAAGAACAAGAGAATTCTGCAGAAGAATAGCTAAGTGAAAGGGAGATGAGAAATTTATCAGACATAGAGTTCAGAATAATGATGGCAAAGATGCTCAGTTGCATGAGGAAAGATATAGTAAATATGAAGAATGACATAGCACTAATAAAGAACACAGTGGAAGGAATACACAGTAGATTAGGGGAATCCAAGGATCAGATCAGTGAATTAGAAGACAGGGGAGAAAAATAAAATCAGAGAACCATAATGAATAAACAATTTAAAAAAAAGAAACAAAAACAGCAGGACAGCTTAAGAGATCTGTGGGAAAACATGAAATGTTACAAAATTCACATTGTAGGTGTACCAGAAGAGGCAGAAATGGAGAAAGGGATAGATAAACATGCTTGAAAAAATAATGGCAGAAAATTCCCCTAACCGGGTAAAGGAAAAATTCACACAAGTCCAGGAAGCACAGAGAGTCCTAAGCAAGGAGAACCCAAACTGGCCCATATACAGACAGATCATAATTAAAATGCCAAAAATTAAAGACAAAGAGTCTTAAAGGCAGCAAGAGAAAAGCAATTTGTTATCTACAATGAAACTCCCATAAGATTGTCTGCTCTACAGGCCAGGAGAGAATGGCATGAAGTACTGAGCTAATGAAAAGCAAGCATCTGACACCAAGATTACTATATCCAGCAAGGCTATCATTTCAAAATAGATGGTGAAATAGCTTCCCAGACCAAAAATGGCCAGAAGAATTTATCACCACCAAACTATCACTACAAGAAATGCTGAAGGGACTGCTGTAATGAGAAGAAGCAATAGAGAGAGAAGCATAGGCATATGGAATTTAAAATGCCAATAAATAAGTACCTATCAATAATAATCTTACATGTAAATGGATTCAATGCTAAATCAAAAGACATAGGGTAACAGAATAGATATAAAAACATGACCCAAATATATGCTGTCTATAAGAGACTTACCTCAGAACAAAGACTCACACAGTATGAGAGTGAAAGGATGGAAAAAAATTTATATTAAAATGGAAACAAAAACCTGGGGTAGCAATACTCATATCTAAAAAAATAGAATTCAAAATGAAGGCTATCACAAGAGACAACAAAGGTCACTACATAATACTAAAAGGAGCAATCCAACAGGAGGATATAACCTTGGTAAACATATATGTGCCCAATATAGGAACACCTAAATATATACAAAAAGTTACAGAGGACTTTAAGGGAGAGATTGACAACAACACAGTCATAGTAGGAGACTTTAATACTCCACAGACTTAACTGGATAGACCTTCCAGACAAATAATTAACAAGGAAACAGTGACTCTAAATGACACACTAGATCAGATGGATTTAATTGACATTTATAGAACATTTTACCCCAAAGCTGCAGAATATACATTCTTCTCAAGTGTACATGGATCATTTGCAAAGACAGACCACATATTAGGACACAAAACAAGTCTCTAGAAGTTCAGAAAGATTGAAATCACATCAAGCATCTTCTCAGATCACAGTGGTATGAAATTAGAAATCAACTACAGTAAAAGCACCCCAAACCATTCAAACACATGGAGGCTAAATAGCATGTTATTAAACA
Source organism: Myotis pilosus (assembly GCA_036010255.1). Lineage (NCBI taxonomy): Eukaryota > Metazoa > Chordata > Mammalia > Chiroptera > Vespertilionidae > Myotis > Myotis pilosus. The sequence continues at coordinate 111,267,980 of JASKON010000002.1, read as the reverse complement.
ATAAAAGGGTTACCAATGAGATCAACAAAGAAATCAAAAACTTTCTAAAAACAAATATAAAACTTTCTAAAAACAAAACAATCCCAAATCTCTGGGACACAGCAAAAGCTGTCCTGAGAGGGGATTTCATAGCACTACGGCTACCTCAGAAAACAAGAAAAATTAATAATAAACTATTTACTCCTAAAACTGAAAGAATTAGAAAGAGAACAACCAGAAAATCCCAGAGTAAGTAGAAGGAAGGAAATAATAAAGATTAGTGCAGAAATAAAAGATATAGAGACTAAAAAATAAATAAAAAAGCAAAAAAAAAAAAAAAAAAAACACAATGAAACCAAGAGCTGGTTCTTTGAAAAGTAAACAAGATTGATGAATTGTTAAACAGACTCATCAGGAAACAAAGAGAGAGGACCCAAGTAAATAAAAGCAGAAACAAAAATGGTGAAGTAACAACTGACATCACAGAAATACAAATGATTGTAAGAAAATACTATGAACAACTATATGCCAACAAGCTGGACAATGTGGATGAAATGGACAAATTCCTAGAAAAATTCTATCTCCCAAAACTGAATCAGGAAGAATCAGAAACTTTAATAGACCAATAACAACTGCAGAATAAAAATAGTAATCAAAAAACTCCCAGCAACCCAGCTTGCATGGCTTAGTGGTTGAGCGTTGACCTATGAACCAGGAGGTCATGGTTCAATTCCCAGTCAGGGCACATGCCTGGGATGTGGGCCCAGTGTGGGGTGTGCCGGAGGCAGGCATTTAATGATTCTCTCTCATCATTGATATTTCTATCTCTCTCACCTTTTCCTTTCTTGTCTGAAATCAATAAAACAAACAAACAAACAAATAAACACCTCAAAAACTACAAGCAAACAAAAGCCCTGGCCTGGGCAGCTTCACGGGGGAGTTTTACCAAACATTCAAAGAAGAACTAACACCTATGCTCCTCAAACTATTCCAAAAAATCCAAGAGGAAAGAACATTTCCAAGTTCTTACAAGCATTATCTTAACTTGAAAACCAGATAAAGATATTATAAAAAAAAGACAATTACAGGCCAATATCCCTGATGAACATACAAGATAAAATCCTCAACAACATATTAGCAAATCAGATCCAACAATATATTGAAAGATCATACACCATGGCCAAGTGGTATTTAATTTGGGGATGCAAGGCTGGTACAATATTTGCAAATCAATAAATGTGATACTTCAAATAAACAAATTGAAAGACAAAAGTCACATGATCATATCAATTGATGCAGAAAAAGCATTTGATAAAAACCAACACCCATTTTTGATAAAAACTCTCAGCAAAGTGGGAATAGAGGGATCAAATCTCAATATAATAAAGGCCATATATCACAAACCTACAGAAAACATCATACTCAATGGGCACAAATTAAAAACATTTTCCCTGAGAACAAGGATGTCAGCTTTCACCACTCTTATTCAACACTAGAGGCCCGGTGCACAAAATTTATGCACTCAGGGGAGCAGAGAGGTTCCTCAGCCTGGACTGCACCCTCTTGTAGTCTGGGAGTCAGACATCCTTAGCACTGCTGTGGAGGCAGGAGAGGGTCCCGCCATTGTCACTGAAATCCTCAGCTGTGAGCCTGGCTTCTGGCTGAGCAGCGCTCCCCCTGTGGGATTGGGCTGAAACCAGCTCTCCGACATCCCAGTAGGGGTCCAAGATTGTGAGAGGACTCAGGTCAGGCCGAGAGACCCCACTGGTGTATGATCAGGGCTGGGGAGAGATATAGGAGGTTGGCCAGCCGGGGAGGGACTGCAGGAGGGCTCCAGGATGTGTCTGGCCCATCTCACTCAGTCCCGGTCAGCCGGACCCCAGCAACAAGGTAACCTACCAATTGGAGCATCTTCCCCCTGGTGGTCAGTGCATGTTATAGTGACTGGTTGACCACCTGCCCCCTGGTGGTCAGTGCATGTCATAGCAACTGGCCAACTGGTTGACTTTCTTTCCCCTGGTGGTCAGTGCATGTCATAATGAATAGTTGAGTGGCCTTAGCATATCAGTAGCATACTAGGGGCCCGGTGGGAGCCCAATCTGGGAGCCCTCAAGGGAGCCTCTCCAATCCGGGAGTTGATGTCTGTCTTTGCAATCATATGAGTGAATTGTCTGAGACCCCAACCCAGTTTGGTTTTGTGCTCACAGAATAGTAGTGATCTTTTTTTTTTTTTTTTTCCTTTGCTGCATTGGTGGAGATTTCCTAGAAGTTGCAAGATATCTTCCTTTTAATTTTTCCTTGACACTCTGACTTTACTTATGTCTCTCACCTTTGCTTTCCCTCCATCCCCCACCTACAACAGTAACTTGCTCCAGGCTCACTTTGCTCTAGTGTCTAGGAGATTCCATAACACATCTGCCACCAGAACTACTATTCCCAGAATTCCTGGTGCTCCCACACTCTTGGTTTTCGCTTCCCATCCAGGGGCTGCAGAAATGAAAAGGACTGGGAACTTCAGCCACCCCCAGGCCAGACTGACAGGACCGGACACTCTAGTGGCATCCTGGGGACCCAGGCAGCTCGGCGCCTGCGTGGGTAGGCCCAGAGTGGCCAGGGGGCTGGAACACCCTCTGGCATCCCGCTCTGCCCCCCAGCTGCTCGGTGCATGCGCGCTGCCCACAAGCCTGCCATGGCGACACGGAGGGTGTTCCTGCTCCGCCCCCAGCTGCTTCACACCTGCGTGCATAGGCCCGGAGCAGCTGGGGCAGGGGGGCAGGGAGGCTGGAACACCCTCCGGCATCCTGCTCCACCCTCTGTGTCACCAGGGGGATGCGGCAGGTGTCCCACTCCACCTCCTGGCTGTTCCGCACGTGCATGCTACCCACAGGCCCGCCATGGTGATGTGGAGGGCATTACTGCCCCGCCCCCAGCTGCTTGGCGCCTGCGTGCATAGGCCCGGAGAGGCTGGGGGGAGGAAATGCCCTCCGTGTCACCAGGGCGATGGGGCAGGTGCCCCGCCCCCCGTCCACTTGGTAATTGCACGAGTGTGTCCTGCCCACAGGCCTGCCATCTTTGTCGGGTCAATTTACATATGGCTATGGGGCATGGTGAAGGTATGGTAAATTTACATATTCATCTATTATTAGTGTAGATTATGCTTTGATTGGTTGAATGGCCAACTGGTTGACCGAACACTTAGCATATAGGCTTTTATTATATAGGATAGTACTGAAAGTCCTAGCCACAGCAATCAGACAATAAGAAGAATTAAAAGGCATCCAAATTGGAAAGGAGGCAATAAAACTCTCATTATTCACTGATGACATGATATTGTAAATAGAAAATGCTAAAGATTTCCCCCCAAAAAAACACTAGATTTAAGAAATGAATTTGGCAATGTAGCAGAATACAAATTCAACACCCAAAAATCAATGGCTTTTTATACACCAATCATGAATTCTCAGAAAGAGAAACTAAGCAAACAATCCCATTTGCCATTGCAACAAAAAATTAAGATCTTCAGAATTAACTGTTCAGACTACCCTGAAAAGGAAAATGAAGGGCTTGCAACCAAGTTCAGTATCTGGTTAAAACTGGAGTCTTACTTCCCCACACTGACTGACTTGGGCAGAGCTGCAGAGCCTAACCCCAAGGCCCCACCAACAGTGACTTGGGCAGAGCTGTGGGGACCCTCAGGGGCCCACCACAGGAGGAAATATATGGGTTAGAGCCTCTCCACGAGTTCAGTTCAGGCTCTGGATCCAGAATTCCTCTGGACTAGCAGATCTGCAAAATAAAGGTTAAACTCTCTTCCCTCAGAGTGTTGGCTGATCGTTCTCCCGTGCATTCTGCCACAATATTTGGTGCATTGGGCTGAAAAAACGTCAGTTGAATTGGCTCTTAGGCCACTGCTGACGAGAGTGGACTTCGGGGCACTTGCTTTGGGCTCTGGACACAAGCAAGGTGTGCCACCAGCACATTTGCTGGTTCCTGAACTTGAGGGGCCCAGAGGGACTGTGGCAACTCAGCGCTCAAGTGGACCCAAAAGAGGCAGAAAATATCTTTCTGGGACTTCCCAGAGGGAAGTCAAAATCAGACTTCTGGAACTAAGTTTTTCCCTGGACAAATGTGTCTGAGTTCTGGCCTGTCCTATGGGACAGAAGAGGTAGCTGGCCCCTACCTAAGTAATTATTTACTTCAGGATAGATTAGATCATCTGGAGGAATGGCTTCTAGACAGTATTCACCATCTCTGGGACTTCCCAGGAGGGAAGTCAAAACTCGGACTGGCTAAGGGTCCGAGTCTGGCCTGCTTTTGAAAAAGGTAGAAGAGAAACATCCCTAGGCAGTTCTCTACTGCCTCTGTTCAGGGACTTGTTCTGTATCTCTGTGCAATTGAAACTGATTTGGTGAATGCAAGGTATTCTGTGGTGTAAATGTGGTGCGCGCCGGTATAAAAGTATTCTTGTTTTTTTTTGTTGTTGTTTTTTTGTGTGTGTGTTTTTTAAACCCTTCTAAATCTCTCCAGCATTTCTGTGGTGATTCAGAGTTTTTAGTGAGGAATGTTATCTGTCTTTATTGTTTAAATATGTCTCTGTTGTTTGTTTAAATTGTTTAGCTAGTGAAATTTCTCTTTGTGTCTCTTTTTAACAAATATATATTTTATTGATTTTTTACAGAGAGGAAGAGAGAGGGATAGAGAGTTAGAACATTGATGAGAGACAAACATCAATCAGCTGCCTCCTGCACACCCCCTACTGGGGATGTGCCCACAACCAAGGTACATGCCCTTGACCAGAACGCACTGAGGAAGCCCTGCTACTTCTATCACCTCCATATGTGCCTCAAGTGGTACCCAGTGCCCCTTTGCCTAGTCAGGGAAGCTTAGATACACCACATCCTTCCATCTCCCCCCAACCGGACTCTCCAGAGCCGGTTGGATGACGTTTGCACTCAGCTGATCGGGGACCCAAACCACTCCTGGATTTCCAGATGCCTCTCCAAGAAATGCGGTGCCCTCATATAATTGGAGAAAATGGGACACCACAAGAGGGGAGATCAGCCCTTTACTACCAGCCTTTCACTATGACTGATCTCTTAAATTGGAAACATCACACTCCCACTTATTCCAAAAAACTTCAAGCCATGGTTGACCTCCTGGAGTCAATTTTTCAGACCCATAAGCCCACCTGGGTCAACTGATAGCAACTCCTTCTCACTCCTTTTTAACACTGAGGAGCATATGAGGATAACAGAAGCTCAGAAATGGCTCTAGACCAGGCCCTGCCAGGGACATTTGACATAGACAGATGGGTCAGGGAGGCCCTCCAAGATGTAGAACCCATATGGGACCCGAATTCGGAGGATGGGAGGGCCAGATTAGAGAGATATGGGCTGGCCTTCCTCCAGGGACTTTGGGTTGGGGCCAAGAAGTCCACTAATATGGCCAAGACCTCTGAGGCTTTCCAGAGACCTGATGAAAGTCCAGCAGACTTTTATAAGAGACTCTGGGAAGCATATCGAGTTTACATTCCCTTTGACCCAGAGGCCTCAGAGAATCAAACTATGGTCAATACAGTCTTCATTAGTGAGGCTCAGCCAGACATAAGGAGAAAGCTATAAAAGCTTGAAGGATTGGCAGGAAAGAATGCAACCGAGCTACTAGAAATACCAAACAAGGTTTTCATTAATTGGGACAATGTGGCTAAAAAGGAAGTAGAGGAGAAACTAAAAAGGAAAGCAACTCGGATTGCTGCAGCTGTTATAGAAGCTAGCTCCCAGAAAAGGAAAGGGAGACAGCAAGAAGCCAAGTCAGGAAAAGTGAGGACAGATCTTAAGCAGGACCAGTGTGTCTACTGTAAACAATTAGGACACTGGAAGAATGAATGTCTGAGCCTCCAGAAGAAGCAGGCAAAGCCATGCAAACCATCCAGCCACTATCAGCCAGAGCCGCCTGAGGAAGACCTCATTGGACTGGCAGCAGCCAACTCCGACTAGGATAGACTGGGCTCTTTCCAACTGGGCCCCATGAGCACATGGTTATAATGAAAATCAGGGGCCAGACTGTGAACTTTATGGTTGATACAGGGGCAGAGCACTCAGTAGTTACTCAGAAAGTAGCTCCCCTCTCAGGTCAGGAAGTCACCATTATTGGAGCTACCAGGGACCACACCTGCAGACCATTCTGCTGCCCCCCGCTGATGTCAGTTAAGTGGCCACTATGTGGTTCATGAATTCCTGTACTTGCCAGATTGTCCAGTCCCTCTAAAGGACAGAGACCTTTTAGCCAAAATGGGAGCAGAAATCACCTTTGCCCCGGGTGGCTCAGCACAACTGTGCTTAGGTGAGGAGACCTGTCCAATGATCTTGTTTTTAGCAGTGCCTAGGGAAGAACAATAGAGACTTTATACCTCCCAGTCAAAGGACTCACCATTAGAGCCTGAACTAGAGAAGGAATTTCAGCTGGTCTGAGCAGATGGAAATCCCCTGGGCCTGGCTAAGAACCATGCCCCAGTGCTAATTGACTTGAAGCCTGGAGCACAGCCTGTAAAACTTCGCCAGTATCCAATTCCAAAGAACGCATGCCTAGGCATCCAGAGCCACCTAGAATGACTACTTCAATGGGGACTTCTTAAGCGGTGTCAGTCTCCATGGAACACCCTTCTCTTACCTGTCAAGAAGCCTGGGACCAGTGATTACCACCTGGTACAAGACCTGCAGGCTGTTAATGAGGCTGTTATAACCCTGCATTCGGCGTTGCCAAATTTATACCCCCTTCTGGGGACTCATTCTGTCAGAAGCAGAATGATTTACATGACTAGATCTAAAATATGCCTTTTTCTGCCTTCAGCTGGCACCCTCCAGTCAGCCCTTGTTTGCCTTCAAGTGGGAAAACCCAACCACAGGGGCTAAGGAACAGTTCACCTGGAGACTGTCACAAGGGGTCAAGAACTTCCCAGCAGATTTGTCCAAATTTCCAGGCCACGATGAGGGGTGCGTTCTAGCCCAATATGTAGATAATATCCTACTGGCTAGCTTCATGCCAACTCAGTGTTGGGAAGGAACACAAACCCTTCTAAGACTGAAACAGCTTATCGGTGTCCAAAAGGAAGGCTAAAATCTGTCAGAGGGAAGTCAAATACCTAGGTTTCCCAATTCCCCAAGGGAAATGAAAACTAGGGACTGAAAGAAAACAGACAGTATGTGCCATACCAGTCCCCAGCACCCAGCGACAGATTCAGGAATTCCTAGGGTTAGCAGGGTTCTGTCAAATTTGGATCCCACGATTCTCAGATCTATCGAATCCCCTCTATGAAGCCTTAAAAGGAGAAAAAAAGGCACCCGTTAACTGGGGTCCTGAATAGGAAAAAGCCTTCACAACCATAAAGACAGAGCTCATTGAGGCGCCAGCCCTAAGGCTCCCAGATGTGACACAGGACTTTAACCTTTTCATTCATGAGAACAATGGGGTAGCCCTAGGAGTTCTGACTCAGGAGTTGGGACCCTGGGAGAGGCCAATAGCCTACCTCTCCAAACAGATGGACTCCGTTGCCTCCTGGTGGCCCCCATGCCTCAGGACCCTTGCAGTCACAGCCTTATTAGTAAAGAGACAGACAAGCTCACTCTGGGACAGAACTTAAATGTCAAAGTGCCTCATGCTGTTGTCACCTTAATGGAAGTTAAGGGGCAACATTGGCTGACTCATGCTCGGATGACTCAATACCAAGGGCTCCTATGTGAAAATCCACGAATAAGATTAGAGGCAGTAAGAACTCTTAATCCTGCCACTTTCCTGCCCATCACAGAGAGAACCCCTGAGCATGATTGTCTAGAAGTCCTAAAGGAGGTTTACTCCAGCTGGCCAGCTCTAACAGATAGGCCTCTACAGAATCCAGACTTAGTATTGTTCATGGACGACAGTACCTTCCTAGATGAAAAAAGATGAGCTGTGAATGCAATGGTATCAAACTTTGAGATAAGAGAGGCACAGGCCCTGCCTGAATGGTGGTCAGCAAACTTTGGGCCTTAGTCAGAGCCTCAAATCTCAGTAAGAATAAGGACACCAACATCTACACTGACTCTCAATTTTCCTTCACTACCCTACATATACATGGGACCACATACAAGGAAAGGGGGCTCCTGATGGCCAGAGGAAAAGGAATCAAAAATCAGAATGAGATCTTGAAGTTACCAGAAGCAGTCTGGGAGCCCAAGGAAGTAGCAGTCATCCATTGTAGAGGCCACCAAAAAGGAAAAGATTCAATGTTAGAAGGGAACCATCGTGCGCATGTAGAGGCAAGGCTAGCTGCTAAGGAGTAGGCAGCGCTGTCATGGATCATGCTGGTTCCTGAATTACCTGAACCTCCAAAATACACCCCGCAAGAAGAAGAATAGGCCCAACAAGAAGGGGGTAAAAGGACAAAGGAAGGTTGGTGGATATTCCCAGATCATAGGGTCTACATTCCAGAACAGTTAGCTTGTAGAGTAGTCCTCCAGCAGCATGAACTTACTCATTTAGGGAAGATGGCTGTAGAAGCCTTTTAAGCAGATACTATGTAATTGCCTGTCTCCCCTCCTTATGCGCCTCAGTCTCTCAGCGCTGCCTCCTCTGTGCACAGAACGATGCAAGGCAGGGTCCTGTAGGACCAATGGGAATTTAGCACTGTGGGCAGGTTCCCTTTGAAAATCTAGAGGTAGACTTTACAGAAATAGGGCCTAGTAGAGGACATAAATATATTTTAGTTTTTGTCTGCACCTTTTCAGGCTGGGTTGAGGCATAGCCTACTTGCACAGAGAAGGCAAGAGAAGTCACCAAGGCGTTACTAAGGGACATAATTCCATGATATAGAATGCCATTAACCATAGGGTCAGATAATGGCCCAGCCTTTGTAGCTAAAGTAGTACAGCAGGTAGCTAAGGCCTTAGGAAAAGTGGAACTTACATGTAACCTACAGGCCCCAGAGTTCAGGGAAAGTAGAATGCATAAACTGGACTCTCAAGCATCTCTATGGCTAAGCTATGCCAAGAGATGAACTTACCCTGGACAGATATCTTACTATTTGTGCTCCTGCAGGTGCACTGTGCTCTGAGAGCCAGGGTAGGGTTCTCTCCATTTGAAATTCTATATGGTAGACCCCCTTCCTTAATTCGGGCAAAGGGAGATTTGGGAGAAATAGGGAACTTAGAAATTCAGAAACAACTACCGGATCCACCAATCCCGGGTAAAAGCAGCCCACCAGCTGGACAATTGGCATCCAGAGTTGAAGCTGACCTCTGACCTGAACTACCCCCTGAAGATCATCTTCAAGAAGATGGCAGATCTGGCTGACTGACCTAAATCTCCTTATCCCCTCCTATATTGTTTTTTGGGGGTTTTTCTAACAGTTTTATTCTGTCTTCATACAAGTGTCGCTGGAACCCCACACAGGAGTAGAACTTCTCTGCCTCTGCTACTTCGACAACCCCCTTGGGGAAGATGGTGAAGACTTGGGGTAGTGAACCTCCTTTTTCATCGCCCGCCCCCCTTCAGCAGGAAGTAGCTAGAGTGGGCATTGACCTTATCCCCAATTCCTGAGTCTTTTGTAATCCCCAAACCTAAGAATAGCTTGTGGAACAAGAGGGGGGAATGAAAAAAAATGGGGGGGGGCTTGCAACCTAGTTCAGTATCTGGTTAAAACTGGAGTCTTACTTCCCCACTCTGACTGACTTGGGCGTAACTGCAGAGCCTAACCCCAGGGCCCCGCCACAGCTGACTTGGGTGAGGCTGCGGGGACTCTCAGGGGCCCCCCACAGGAGGAGATATATAGGTCAGAGCCTCCCCATGAGTTCAGTTCAGGATTTGGATCTGGAATTACTCTGGACTAGCAGACCTGAGAAATAATGGTTAAACTTTCCTCCCTCAGAGTGCTGGCTGATCATTCTCCTGTGCATTCTGCCACATCAACCTAAGCCAATCTACAGATTCAATGCAATCAATATTAAAATACTAACAGTATATTTTACAGATCCAAAAAGATATTCCAAAAATTTATAAGAAACCAAAAGAGAACTGAATATCAGCAGCAATCTTAAGAAAGAAGAACAAAGTTGGAGAAATCACAATACAGTGGGGCCTTGATTTACGAGTGTCCCGACTAACGAGGTTTTCGAGATATGAGCCGTCTCTTGGCCGATTTTTTGCTTTGAGCTTCGAGCTAAAATTCGGGTTACGAGCCAGCTTCAGATACCAAACCACTAGTTGGCGCAGCAAACGTCACAGTGAACGCCACAACATCAGCCCAGCATCATGTGTCATTTTTATGGTGAAAATTGATTTGACATCCGAGTAATTTGAGTTACGAGCTCCGTCACGGAATGAATTAAACTCGTAAGTCAAAGCCCCACTGTACCAGATATCAAGTTATAAAACAAAGCCACCATAATAAAAACAGCCTGGTACGGACACATGAAGAGGCATATAGATCAATGGAACAGATCAGAGAACCCAGAAATTGATCCAAGTCAATATGCACAATTAATATTTGACAAAGGAGGCAAGAACATACCATGGAGTCAAGACAGTCTCTTCAATAAATGGTGTTGGGAAAATTGAACAGATACATGTAAAAAAATGAAATTAGACCACCAACTTACACCATATACAAAAATAATCTCAAATGGATAAAAGACTTAACTGTAAGTTATAAAACAATAAAAATCCTAGAAGAAACCATAGGCAGCAATATCTCAGACATCTCTCTTAGCAATATGTTTAGGGATACATCTCCTAGGGCAAAGAAAACTAAGGAGAAAATAAACAAATGGGAATACATCAAAATAAAATAAAAAAGTTTCTGCACAGCAAAAGAAACCATCAACAACTTCCCTGACTGGTTTGGCTCAGTGGATGGAGCGTCGGCCTGAGGACTGAAGGGTCCCAGGTTCGATTCCGGTCAGGGGCATGTGCCATGGTGCGGGCACATCCCCAGTAGGAGGTGTGCAGGAGGCAGCTGATCGATGTTTCTCTCTCATCGATGTAGATGAGATATTTCTCTCTCATCAATCCCTCTCCCTTCCTCTCTGTAAAAAACCAATAATATATATATATATATATATATATATATATATATATATATATATATATATATATATATATAAAGAAACCATCAACAAAAGAAAAGGGAGTCCACTGTATGGGAGAACATATTTGTCAATGATACATCTGACAAAGGGTTAATATCCAACATATATAAGGAACTCATGCAACTTAACAAACTGAAGACAAACAATCCAACTAAAATATGAGCAAAGGACCTAAATAGATGCTTCTCCAAAATGGGTATACAGATGGCCAAGAAACATATGAAAAAATGCTTAAAGTCACTGATCATCAGAGAGATGTAAATTAAAACAACAATGATGTATCACCTCACGCCTGTGAGAATGGCTACAATCAACAAATCAACAAATGACCAGTGTTGGTGAGGATGTGGAGAAAAAGGAACCTTAGTACACTGCTGGTGGGAATGCAGACTGGTGCAGCCATTATGGAAAACAGTATGGAGTTTCCTAAAAAAATAAATAAATATGGGACTGCCATTTGACCCAGTGATCCCACTTTTAGAAATATAACTAAGCAACCCAAAGCACCAATCAGAAAGAATATATGCACCCTTATGTTCATAGAAGCACAATATACAATATCTAAGATCTGGAAATAGTCCATGTACCCATCAGTAGATGAGTGGATAAAAATGCTGTGGTACATTTATACCATGGAGTACTATGCAGCAGTAAAAAAGAGAGATCTCTTACCCTTTGCAACTGTATGGAGGGACCTGAAGAGTATTATGCTAAGCGAAATAAGCCAGTCAGAGAAAGCCAGGTATCACATGATCTCACTCATTTGTGGAATTAATGAACAAAATAGGTCCAGAGACATAGAAGCATAGAACAGAATGAGGATCCCAGAGGGAAGGCAGGGGATGGTTGGTGGGTGGGTGGGTGGGAAGTTATCAACCAAAGAACTTGTATGCATATATGCATAACCCATGGACACAGACAATAGAATGGTGAAGGCCTGAGTTAGAGGGTCTAGTTGGGCTACAAGGAGTCAATAGGGGGAAAAGGGACATATGTCAAACTTTTAACAATAAAATTTTGAAAAGTGTTGTGGTTTATTTTGTTTGCAATGGAAAATGTCTCTGGCTTTAGAGGATATAATATTAAGAGGCAAAATACAGCTTTCAGTTCAGTAGTTTACAAGGTCAGTCAGGAAGAGAAAATAAAGAACTGTAAAGTTACTCTAACATGTCAGCTCCTGCAGTATATAGACTAACTTTGTCCTCTGAAATTTAGCCCTCTACAGTAATCCTTTCTGGACTAGAAAATTACATAAGAATGCAGAAGTTCAGGTGCAAATAAATGCACTTTCTTATGTGAAAATAGCATTTTATTTTTTTTAACTTTTTAAAAATATATATTTTTATTGATTTCAGAAAGGAAGGGAGAGGGAGAGAAACATCAATGATGAGAGAGAATCATTGATCAGCTGCCTCTGGCACACCCCACACTGAGGATCAAGCCCGCAATCCAGGCATATGCCCTTGGAGAGAATCAAACCTGGGACCCTTCAGTCTGCGGACCAACACTCTATCCACTGCGCCAAACCAGCAAGGACAAAAACATTTTTAACAAACAGTCCCTAAGAAATGACATGTAAGAACTTTAACTTGTCTTTGAAGCAGTTCTCTTATATGAAAAGTTGGTCATCACTGTTATCAGTTGTTCATCTAGTGTTGGTGGATGCTTTTGACAGTTTCTGGCAAGCAGTAGGCAATTAATTCTGTTGACTGAATGAGTGAATGAAGGAGTAAAAATGTGAAGGTTATATGCCATCTAACTCCTTGAGGGTCAGACTAGCTCCTGCCCTCTTATTCTTCCATTGTAACCAGTCATAGCTAGAGCTGAATAATGTTTGCTAAATGAAATCTAATCTAATAAAAGAGAAACATGGTAATTTGTGTGCGACCACTACCCTTCCCATTGGCTAATCAGGGAGATATGCAAATTAACTGCCAGCCAAGATGGCGGCCGGCAGCCAGGCAGCTTGAAACTAACATGAGGCTTACTTGCTTCAGTGATGGAGGACTCCAACCTTTCCCCACCTGCCTTGCAGGCCTCTGACCCTGCAGTTTGAAACATTTTAACAAATATAGAAGCTAAAAACACCCCAGAAACTAGCTTTCAGCGAGCTGGGATCTCAGAGCTGGAGTTGATACAGAGTTTCGATTATAGAACCGAAACGAACCAGATACCTACTTTCAGCAGCGGAGGCCTAAGAGTTGGAGCCTCAGAGCTAAAGCTGGCCTGGAATTAAAAAAAAGAAAAAAGAAAAAAAGGAGCGGTTGGGAGCTTCCGTCACCCGCCAGCCTGAAAACAGCCTTCAGCTCCTCAACCAGACTGGCCAGGATCCCCAGTGGGGACCCCAACACTGAAGGGTGTGTGGCCAGCTACAAACAGCCCTCAGCCCCTCACCCAGGCTGTCCAGGCACCCCAGTGGGGACCCCAACACTGAAGGGTGTGTGACCAGCTGCAAACAACCATCATCCCCTCACCCAGGCTGGCCAAGCACCCCAGTGGGGACCCCCACCCTGAATGGTGTGTGATCAGCTGCAAACAACCATCATCCCCTCACCCAGGCTGGCCAGGCACCCCAGTGAGGACCCCCACCCTGATCCAAGACACCCTTCAGGGCAAACCAGCCGGCACCTACCCATGCACCAGGCCTCTACCCTATATAGTAAAAGGGTAATATGCCTCCCAGCACTGGGATCAGCATGACAGGGGGCAGCTCCCAAACCCCCTGATCGCCCTGTGGCTCTGTGTGTGACAGGGGGTGGGGCCACAACCTCCCTATCCGCCCTGCTCTGTTCGTGACAGGGGAAGGCGCCCCAACCTCTGATCACCCTGCGGCTCTGTGTGTGACAGGGTGTGGTGCCCCAAAACAACCCCCCCCAAGGACCCTGCTCTTTCTGTGACAGGGTAGAGCCATAACCTCTCCATCGACCCTGCCCTGAGTGTGAGAGTGGCTGCACCCCAACCCCCTGATCGGCCCTGCTCTGTGTGTGACAGGGGGCAGTGCCCCAACTCCCCTATTGGCCCTACTCTCTGAGTGAGATGGGGGAGCTCCTCAACCCCCTGATGGGCCCTGCTCTGTGTGTGACAGGGGGCAGCGCCCCAACCCATGGATTAGCCCTGCTCTGTGAGTGACAGGGGGTGGCGCCGCAACCTCCCCATCGACCCTGCCTTGAGTGTGACAGGGGGTGGTGCCCCAATCCCCCAATCAGCCCTACCCTGAGTGTGACTGGGGGTGTGCATGACGGAGTGGCACCCCAACTCCCCAATCGGCCCTGCTCTGAGCCCGACCAGGGGTTGCACCTAGGGATTGGGCCTGCCCTCTGCCACCCGGGAGCAGGCCTAAGCCAGCAGGGCATTATCTCCCGAGGGGTCCCAGACTGCGAGAGGGCACAGGCCAGGCTGAGGGACCACCCTCTTTCCCCCTGAGTGCACAAATTTTTGTGCACCAGGCCTCTAGTCTATACTAATATAAGGGTAATATGCTAATTAGACCGGGAGACTGGACATCTTCCGGATGTCATTCCGGACGTCCTTCCTGACAAAGCCGGGGCATTGGTGGCTTGCAAACCACCCCTAGCCCCTTGCCCAGGCCAGCTACACCCTCAGCAGGGACCCTCACCCCAATCAGGGGCATGGCCAGTCTGCAAAACCTCAGTGGCCCCAACCCCAGGCCAGCCCAGCCCCCAAGTAGGGACTCCCACACCAATCAGGGGTGTGGCCGGCCTACAAACCCTTGGCAGCCCCTTGCCCAGGCTGGCCCTGCTCCCCAGTGGGGACTCCACACCCTGAACTGGGCCCCCTTCAGGTTAGGCCAGCCAGCCCCCACCTGTGCACCATGCCTCTATCCTATATAATATAAGGCTAATATGCAAATTGACAGCAGAACAACCAGAACGACTGCTGGACCAGTCACTATGAGGCACACTGATCACCTCTTGGTCCTTTTCCCCAGCCAGCAGGCACCAATCGCCTGATGACGGATGGGGAACTGGGAGTAGTTGGTGGTGGGGGGTGGGGCCAGCTGAGGGCTGCTGAGGAAGATGGCCCTGATTGCAGGCCAGGCCTAGGGACCATAACTGTGCACAAATTTTGTGTGCTGGGCCTCCAGTCAATCCTATATAATAAAGAGCTAATATGCAAATGGTCATCATGCCCTTGTGCCCTTGTGCCCTTGTGCCCTTCCTCCAAGGCCGGGGGACCTGAGGCTGCACCCCCTGCCTGGTGGAGTTTTACATGAAACCTGAGGCCATGCCCCCAGCCCCAGCACCAGGCCAGACCTGAGGCTACACTGGGGGACCTGAGGTCATGCCCCCAACCTGGAACTGGACCAGGGGACATGAAGCCATGCCCTGCTCCTGGTGGGGCTTGTTGGGGACCTGAGGCTGTGCCCTCTGCCCGGCGCCGGGCCAGGGGACCTGAGGTTGTGCCCCCCCTAACCTGAGGGGCTTAACAGGGGTGGGGCTGGCTGGGTCTGGGTCTTGCATGATTTCTAGGTGCACATGGGTGGGTGAGAACTTGACTCTGGGTCCCGTGGCATGCCCCAGACTCTGACAGGAGGGAGATTTCCATAAGCATTTTACTAATTTTCTTTCATCTTTGACACTTCTATTATAGAAAAAGGGCAAATAGCAATATTAAAATATTTCCTCTAATTAATTCCCTTTTAATGTGCACGAATTTTGTTCACCAGGCCACTAGTAGTAAAATAAAAACTTGACTCTTGGGTTTCATTTTGTGCTAAGCCTGATTAGAATATCATTGTTATACAGGGTGGGGCAAAAGTAGCTTTACTGTTGTGAGTATGCAAAACAAAGTGTTTATTTTATTATCTATTAATAATTGCATTATTTTTCATATGAACACTGTAAACCTACTTTTGCCTCACACTGTATTTTGCAAAATAGTAGTTATATAAGACAAAGAATATTGGAAATACTTTTTCTCCCATCTTTGCCACTTAGAGCCTTTTAAACTGAAATACCACTTAAGTTTAGAAGCTCAGTTTCTTAGATTGGAGATAATTGACTGGCTGTGGTGATAATCCAATTAGATGATATATGTGTACACACTTAGGTAATGGTTATCACTTGATGACATGCTCTGCAGATAGTAAAATTCATAAGTAGCTTTTAATTTCTGCCAATATGTGGCTTTGGATCAAATTATTTTAAATAATTTAATTTATTTAAAATTAAATTATCTGAATTTTAAATAATTAATACTGACTCAAGTGCACCGTTGCTCTGATCAGTAGAAATAGGTATGTTACTAATTTTAGAGCTAGTGGCAGGTTAGCTATAGTCAACAACATATTTTGATCACATAGATGTCGGTGACTTGCATAAACTAGTCTAGTCATTTAACAAAATAGAAGTCTTGGGTTCTGTATAAATTTTCCATTGCCTTATTATAAAATTTTGAGAAAAATCCCAAAATTTCTCTCTTCCTCAATAATGTTACCTAAAAAAATGGATCCTCTCTACCCAAGAAAACTATGGAAATAACTGAAATACTGTGTATGGAAGCAATTTGAGTTCTTTTGAAAGAGATACATTATACAAATCCATGCTGTTATTTTTATTTCTGGGTAAATGTTCATAGCAGCATTATTTACAATGGCTGAGATCTGGAAGTAGCCCCAGTGCCTATCAGTAAATGAGTGGATAAAACATCTATGGCACATTTGCACAATGGAATCCTATGTGGCTGCAAAAGAAAACAAACAAAAAAAAAAACCCAAAAACCCAAGGATCTCTTACCCTTTGCAACAGCATGGATGGACCTGCAGTGTATTATGCTAAATGAATTAAACCAGTCAGAAAAAAGACAAGTATCACATGATCTCACTTATATGTGGGGTCTAATGAACAAAATAAACTGATGAACAAAATAGAATAAGAGGCATGGATGCATAGAACAGCCTGGCAGACCTCAGAGCTACAAAGATATTAACCAAAGAACATATAAGCATACATGGATAACCAATGGACACAGACAATAGTGGTGTGAAGACCTGGTTGGGACAGGGATGGGAGGAGGATGATAAACTGGGGACATTTGTAATACTGTCAACAATGAAAACATAATAGTACCTGGGTTTATATGATGGTGTTTTATAGACCTGGGTTTATTAGATGCTTTTAAACTTATGTTCTCCCAGTGTGCTTACCACGGAATTGGATAGGCATCAAATTCCACAGCCAAGTACTGTTGAATGCACTGTGTGCAGCTTGAAACACACACTGCATAGTGAAAATGGCTGGTCTGTCTGCAGTCTCTAGAAGCCTCTGACTTTAATGGCAAGTATATTGACTTCCTCAGAGGTATAAACCTCACCACCCCAACCTCCAAATTAAGTGAATATTCTCTTACCATTCCCATTGTTTTCCCATGCAATATTAATATAATACTGTTCTACCAGTGCTAGATACTAGAAGTAGTGTCACCCAAGTTTCTCTCCAGGTAACTGGGCAAATGGTTCCAGGCCATGAGCCTTACATTGTGTGTGAGCCTTTCCTTTTCAGAATATGAGTATAAAATCATCTCATCATATGCTGCTTAGCAGATATTCAATGAATGTTATTTTGTTTTCTGAGCCAACCCTGGTACTGAAGAAATTGCATTTTTAGTTAATATTTCTTATTTATTTGTCTGTGAATAGAAAGTTATTCAGGTGTGTTTTTTGTTGTTGTTGTTGTTTTTCATGAATTCTGTGTAGAATGCTGGTAACACAAGTGATGAAAAACCACAAACCAAAATGCAGAGGCAGATGAGGCCAGATGTGAAAAAAACCCAAACACAATAAAGATGACTTTAAAAAGAAGATGAAATCCAAACAAAAGGAAATAATGAAGACCACAATTAAATATTGCAAATAACACTGAAGAGAGTGTAATCAAAGGGACTGAAGAAAAACCACAATTAAAAAATAAAAACCCTTCTGATTATGAATGGCAGTGTTAGCAATCATTTCTCCTGTTTTAGAAAGAAATCAGAATTTTAACTAAAGAGTTCAGTGATAAATGAAAAAATATGGGAGACAGTCCAATTAAGTCACTCTTACTGGAGAGCTTTTCTCCAAAAATAACAGTTCTGTGTTTAATTTTAGGTTCTTTGGTCTCTTAATCAGCTATCTTCCTAAAGGCTAAGCTCAGTGCAAAGAGCAGAGCAGGATTCAACAAAATGCCTTTTAATTAAAAATATTTTCATACACATGACCAATCACCATTATTTATGTAGATGTTCCCTCTTGCTACTTTGGAAAGGCTTCTTTTTCCAATATGTTGTTCATCTGCATGAGCTACTGTGAAATGAGAAGCTCTGTGACTGGTAGTTAATACCTATTTTTATCAAAATAGCAGTGCAGCTCACACATCACCCTGCAGCAGTAACAATAGCAACCCCAAATAGAAAGGGTTTTCCCAGTATCAACACAGTCAAAGGCAAGATAGTTCATGTGCTTCTGGAATAGTTACACTGCAGCAAACTTTAAAAGATGAAGGTGGCTTTTCCCTACAACTTAAAGGTTAAATGAAAAGAATGACCTGCAAGTGTGGTGTATTAAAATGTTTTCATTATGGAAATCTCTTATTTGCTTAAAGTGTTAATAATTGAAAAGATGAAAACTCAGTGCCACACATCTGTGCAGTGCTCCTGTCTGATTATGCCAAGGAGGGAATAATAGTCATTTTGCCACATTGGAGAGATTGTTACAGGGAAACCCCTCCTTGAGCATCTTGCAGGAGGAGAAGCCATATTTTTTGTCCAGGCATTCAGAGCATGGCTACAGGCAATGATGATTGCAGATACACATCACATGGGATAAGCTACAGTGGCTGGCTAAGGATGTAGACTGGCAGTCACTTACAAAACAAAGAATCCTTTAATTAGGGAAACAGTGGAACTGGCTTGAAATATCAACCCAAACACAAATTTGAACTTGGCTCTACATTTTGTGGTTGGGATAGGATAGGGTGAAGAGGGATGAGTGAGCAGGAAATAAAAGGCTTGAGCACCCATGTGCAATTATTCTATCAGGGGACTATGATTTTTATAATCCAGAGCTAGTATCCAAGCCTTTATACTACATTTTGCAATGCCTAATGTGACTACAGAAGCAGTGTCTGGAAGTGTAGGACAAGTAGTCTGAATTTTAAATATTTAAATGTCAGCAGATATTACAAAAAGTAGAGAACCTATATAAGGGTAAATATCATTTGACTATGTTTTCTTTTTAACCTATTTACATTTGTTACTTACCATAAAAGTGTTTGGGCTAGTAAAATATATGAAGAGAAAACAATTATTTCCTCATGGCTACTTAAAAAATAATGGATATCTGAAGCTGACTTTCTTGCTGCAAGAACTCTCTTTCCTTGAGAGGGCTCCAGAGGGCACATGAGGACATTTGGCCACGCCTCCGCGCCATCTATGAGACTGGCCCAACCCCAACTCCTCATTAGCACAGACCAGGAGATTGGGTCTACGTCAGAAGGCACCACCGGGAGACCCTCAAACCACGTTGTAAGGGTCCCTACACTGTGGTGCTGACAACCCCCACCTCTGTCAAGGTAGACAGCTTTGCGACCTGGGTCCATACCCATCCGTGATCCGGGAAGACTTTGTCACCAAATGGAGCATCGATTGAGATCAACGCAACCTGCTCAAGCTCAAGCTATGGCGTGCTTGACCTGCATGATGCTGGTAACCTTGCTCGTGATCACTCCTGCTACCAGGAGCCCCTACAATACCGTATAATAGACTTAGATAATGCCTGCATCTTCATGGACATGGCTCCAAAGAGACAAAGACAATGTATAGGAAGGTCAAGAATAGACTTTAGTATCACATGTTTAGTAGCAGAAGATTTGGCTGCCTGAAGCAGCCATGATGCCAATATTATGTTTCATTGTATTGATATGTTATATTGACCTTTAATTCTCTTGCAGGTTTGAATGTATGTTGGCTATCCTGGAAGGGGACTGTGTGGGGTCAACCCCAAAAGTAAAGGGTGTCTAGCTGCCAAGAGGGCAGGTACCCAACTGGGCATGGAAGAGTGCCCATCAGGTTTTGGTCTCTGTTGAGAGACAGTTGATGGTTGGCAGCCTGTATACTGTCTTGCAGGCCTGCGTAACCATGCCCATGTCAGGGGTAGTTGGAATAGAAGGTCTGAGGCATGGTTATGCATAGAAAGAAGGTTTAATGCCAACAGTTACTGTTTTGTTATAATTCTGAAGAATCCATGAAAAGGAATTGGCAAGGAAAGTCAGAAAATCTTAGAGCAGATCAGTATGTTTTTCTCCTTATATAATTCCTCTGAACTATTGGCAATGCTAAATGAGTCATGGAAATACATTTCTTTGCATGGATTCAATAAGACTGGTTCCTGATAGTAGTTTTATTAATGGAAAACTTTGACTGGAGTATTATGTTTTAAAGAGCCCTGTCTGAGCTCTAAAGACTTAAAGCCAGTAAAAATGCCATGAAGAAAGCCTAGTATCCTGCTTGGGAGCCCTGAAAATGGCTGGTGCTGGAGCATCAGGCCCAAGCCCTACCATCACTGGGGTTGGTCAGAGTAGAAGGGGAGCAATAAGGATGCCTCTGCGTCCCTGTGGAACCCCCACACACTCTGGACCACAACGAGTAGGAGGGCTACTGAAATGGGCCTTAAAGCCTGGAGCGTGGGCTCAGGTGGAGTTGCTACAGGTGAGGGATTCACCTAACTCAGTAGATACTGCAGGCAGGCCTGATGGCATATGGATGGCTTGGTTTCCTGGCCCTACGGGGCACATTAAGATTCAACCATGAGATTCCAGCAAAGGTGGTTGGTTACCATTCCTCTTGTGTTTATGCAAACATCAGGACAAATTGAATACAGTAGATAAATTAATCTTAATTTGGTTTTTTGATAGCCATGGAGGAATTTTAAGAAGAAAAATCCTATTTCAATAGAAGTTGTTAAAGCTAAAATCGTTTCTTTCCCTTCCACCGGACCATTTGTTAAGCATATAGGGATAGTTCAGTTGATAGTTCTGTGTGCCTAGTACGGGCCTCTAGCAATGGTGGAATAGAAATGCAGTTTGTCTGATGATTGAGCTGGAAGTTCCAAGACAAAGGGGGGAATGAAAGGGCGAGGACTACGCCTTTCATCCTGCCCCAGGGTAAGGGTTATGCCCTCCATCTTGCCCCAGGGTAAGGGCTACGCCCTCCATCTTACCTTGGCCATGTGCTTGGCAAGGCTTCTTCCCGGAAGCCCAAGCCTCTGTTAGCCACACCCAGGACTTCTTTAAACTAATCAATGACAATCAAGGGAAGTCACCATAGATATGACCACATCCTGTGTAACAAGACACCGACTTGTGCCTGGCCAATCGGCAGGGCCCACAGTCCTTTCTCCTCCCCTTACTCCAACCCCCCTATAAAACCTCTCTCCACACAGAGTTCTCTCTCTCTGCCACTTGGCTTGCCATTGCATTGGTGAGTGTGGTCAGGGAGCCGAGTTAGCTCAAATAAAGACTCTTATGCTTTTGCATCGGGAAAAAATAAATAAATAAATAAATAAATAAATAAATAAATAAATAAAAAAATAATGGATATCTGGCAATTTTGTGTTCAATTATAAACATAACACTGTTATGACAGTGTTATCAAAAAAGCCAGCATGTTCCTTGGAAGAATCCATTGTAAGTAATATTTTATTTGTTAATGCTTAGCAATTTACAAAAAAAATTTCTATATAGCATTTCGTTTTATTTTACAGCAATTCTGTAACTATTTCTGGTTTGTTTTGTGTTTATAGTATCTATTTTAAGTACGTGACAAGTGAGGTTTAGAAAAGTTGAAGCCCTGAAAGCGGTGCTTCATTCATCCATGACTCTAGTCTTAATGAGCAGACCTTTCAATACTCAGGATGATCTGGCCACTGGAAAGCCCTGTCCTGGCCTCATTTTTAGGTAACTTTCCTATCCCATCCCATGCCTGTTTTATTTTTAGTGGTAGTTCCTCTTAGGGTTGAATTAATTCTTTTATGAGGAGAATTTCCTGGAGCTGTCAGAAGGTTTAATCACAAATATAGGAGCTGGGGACATTCCCTAGTGCCCTAGCTCACACTTGCCCTTGAGTTCAATTTGCCCCAGAATTAGGACGACACCTAATGGTAATTTTAGGTAGCACATAATGGGAAAACGGGATAATTGAGACTGCCAGGAAACAAGCCAGCTGGTGCCCTCTAAGGAGGGAAGTCGCTACTCCAGGAGGTGCAAGTTTCAGAAATTTTCTAACAGCACTTTCTACTCTTCTGCAGTGCCCTGGGAACTAAGACTTCTGGATTATGTCTTCTGAGGAGGAAACACATATGGTAGGGGAAATTTACCTTTATTACAATTACGATAAAAAGTAATGTCACCCTTGAAATTACATACTTGTCCTACAAGTGCATAAACTGATATTTAACTCAGCCTAAAGACATCAGAGCTTAGCCTACTTCATTCTCTATAATTCACCACATTTGCTCAGAAATGCGAATATTTCCCTCATCAATTTTACTTATATTCTTCAGGTGTCTGCCCTGGCACCATTAGCAAGAGACACTTGTGAGAACTGCAGTTTTGCATCCCACCCCAGTCCAACTGAATCACAATCTTTGGAGGTGGAGCTAGGTAATCTCCATTTTTACCAACTCCCCATGTAAGTTCTCTGAGTGTAGCATGCACAAGCTGAAGAACTACTAAGGTAGAGCAGGAAGCTACCTCAGCAATCTTTTAATCCCTCTAGGAATATGTGAGTAAACTAAGCCTTGACAGGTTAAGTACCACCTGATCTATCCTGTGAGTCAGTAGCAGGAACTAAACTAAGCCTCAGATCTCCCAACTGGCAATAATAGCAATAACATAGACTTGTCAAGCAGAAGCTGGTTGGACTCAACATTAGCAAATCAGAGACTATGACTTTGTATTCTGTATTCCTCTTGGCATCTAATTTCAATAAATACATTACCCATGCATTAATTTAGACTCTAGACAGGATAATGCCAGAGTGAATTTTCTAAATTCCATTTACATGAGCCTTCTGAAAGCCAGCCTCCTGGGTTCAGGCATCATTAAGCACTGGGGATTCTTAACACTTGTTAGCTGCCTGAGCATGTCAAGGTGTGCAGCCTACATGTAATATGTGAAGTCACTGAACATTTTTTTACATCATGGCATGCGCGATATCATATTGAGTTTGAAGATTTTTCCCTCAAGATCCTGTCATTATACTTCAAAGTGTTTTACTAACATTATATAAAAATGACTGGATAATTTTATCACTTCTATGAAATTTTCTTTTTTACAGACATAGATGTGCTTCCATATAAATGCATAAATATCATCACACTGTACATACTCATTGTCTGTTTGCTTTGTTTTATTTATTAATTTATTTTTTATTTTAAATAATTTTTTATTCTTTAAAACAGTTGACATACAATATATTAGTTTCACATGTACAACCCAGTGATTAGACATTACATAATTTACTAAATGATAATCCTGAGGATAAATCTCCCACCAATTTCACACCATACATAGTTATTGCAATATTATTGACTATATTACCTATGCTATACTTTACATCCCGGTAACTACAATCTGCACTTCTTAATCCCTTCTTGCCAAGATAGATATAAATAAATAAATAAATAAATAAATAAATAAATAAATAAATCTGAATCTGATTAAGTCTCTAGATTTATCTATCAGTTTATAAGAAATACAGATGATAGAAGAACAAAGAAGAAATCATATTTAATTCAACCACAAGATAAATTGCCTTTTTTCCCCAACAAATAAATGATCAGAAAAAAAGAAAATGGAAGGGAACCTATGGATTAAAGGAGACTTAATAGTCATATGAGTCAATTGTAATATGTAGCCCTTATTTGGATCTGAATTCATACAAACTACCACACAAACTAATAATGATAATGACAAAAAGAAGGAGTGTAGGTGAGTACAGTTAAAAACATTGGCCATATTTGATAACTGCTGAAGGGTGGAAGATAATTATTTTAATTCTCCATAGTCTTAATATTTTTGAAAAGTTCTATAGTAAATAATTTTTATCATTTAATTCAACAGACCATTTTTGGGAAAAAGATAAGTTAGAAAAAAATTAAGAACTGTAACTCAAAATGGTTATATATTCTATAGAAATAAACTATAATAAATTTTAAAGCATGCTTCCCACTACTAAAGTTGCTTCCAGATCCATTTTTTGGAGTTATTACAATATTCACCTGTTTCTTTTACTTTTTTTAATAATCACTAACAGATATATCAACTGCAAGTAAATAGGAATAAGAAATTACTGTGTAGAGTTAGATGGTGGTCTTAGAAAATATTTAATTTAAATGTTTGATTCTTCAAAAGAAAGCATATTGGGTGAGCAATTACCTGGGTCTGTTGCCGACATCAGTGAACCAAAAAACAAGCAGTCAGTGAAATGGAAGTCTCCATCGTTCAATTGGTCAGCATATACCATAGCTTTCACAAAGCCATACATAATTAACCTGTTGAGAAAAATAAAATCTTCAAACATCAAGTTGAATCTTGTGTAAACCTATGCCATCAGAGCTAACATTTAATAGACTCCCTAAATAAGCATCATGCACAAATTACATAATTCTGCCTTCATGGCTGTGTTAGCTGTCAATATACTATCTAAATCTCTTGTCTATATGGAAAACATTTTTACCAAATATCACAACTCATTCATCTGGAAAAGGGTAAGAGAACATTCTATAGTGTATGTCAGGGATCTTTCCCTGCATCTAGAAGGGTTCAGGAATCTGGATAAGGGCTGCGAGTAAATTAATAAAGAGACTAGACATGAAATATAAATTTGGAAGGCATTTTGGGGAGCCAGAGGAGACCTAGCTTCAGTAACCATGCTCTCTGAATCTCTGGACCCCTAGCTTTTTATTAACACAAATTGCCCTAAAGCAAAGCAGATATACATATCAAAGGTAAGGTTTGGTATACAGCAGGCATTGTCAGGTTGGGGGAACTGCCTTGGCTGTCAGGCTGCAGGCAATAATATATGCAGATGTTCAGCCCTGCTAAAGCCTCAAGGTTAATCAACCTTTTGATAAACTTTTTTGCATTTTATTACGCCATGCGGGAATTAGCTTCCAGCAAGTGTATTTTAATGAAAGTAAAATAAATCTAAAGGATATAAAAATAATCTGTCAAATACAACATAGCAAATCATGTTCACAAAAAGAGCAGCTGGGTTAATACTGGCAAATATTGTTTTCCAGTTTTCATTGTTTTGTCTGCTAAGGGTGTCTGAAAGGGTTTACATTTCCAGTCTGTCACTGTGATGAGAAGGATATTGGCCACTGGCAGGGCATGCTGTCAACCAGTTACTTTACAATAGATGAATCTCAGCTCCTGCTGGTGTCAGGACACTTCCACAATGGGTGGAACATCACTATTAGGTTAGAGAGCCTGTAATTCAACGCGCTGTTCAAAATGAATCCTGAATGGTTAGGTTTTGGTCTTGCAATGAATGCTGGGTGGTTGTTGTTTGTGTGTGTGTTTCTCCATGAGATTATAAAGTTTATAAACCTACCAGGCTTACTCCATGGAATGCAAATGGTTTGTTTTGGTCCTCATTTTCTAATCTATAGCTTTTAAATTGTACTTAATTATTTAATTGACTGATGGATTTTGCTAAAATCCTAGTAGGGGAAATACAGAGATTGGTGAACTTGACCACATTCAAATCAATATAAGTGATGGTAAGAGACCTTAGAGACTGACTCTCAGATCAATAGATGAATGTTTAAGTATTCACATGTATTTAAAGTTAGTTTCTTTTAAAATGTTCTAAGGTTGTGGGCATGGCTAAAAAGGCTAGAAATCAGATACTGGAAATTATAATGTCAAAGAAAATGCAGATGCTTCAAATTCTGTTAAGAAAAATTTATCTGTGAGAGAATATTTCAGATAGCATTGCATTTAAAACAAGGTTCTACCACTCATTAGCTATGATATTAGGACATTACTATAAGTTCCTGAGCTTCATTTATGAGGTAGGGATAACAATAATAGTTAGTTCATGAGTTTTTTAAAGGGTGACCTGAGATATATTTGTATATATATTTGGTTTCTGGCTCATAAGAAACTTTCAAAGAAATTATTATTACTGGTAATTATAATATTTATCAAATAGGCAATACTTACTTAGAATTTCTTTTTCTTCACATGTTTTAACTTATTTAATTCACACATTAATTCTATAAAGTAGATACTCTTACTAGTGTACAGATGAGAAAACTAAACACAGTGTGATCAAGTAATTTGTTCAAAGTGGCACAGGTGCTGATTCTCAAACCCCAGATCTGAACTGTGGAGATTTGGCTCCAGTGCCCAGGCTTTTAGCTACCACATTGTATTCCCTAGGTAAGTTGTTCTATATGTTTACATTGTGTGTTATCTCATAAAATATACTCACAACTCTCCTATTAGGTGGTTGCTCTAGGTAGTACAAAAGAGAAGAATGGATTATCCCTAAGAACATCGAAATAACACTACTCTATATGTTGACCTATTAAGACAACCCATAGTGAGCTGGAGCTGAGAGACCCAACATTGCTGTGAAGAATGCACACTCAGTAGGGGAGGTTGAATCTTAACTGGGCTGAAGATATTACCGTATTTGCCGGCGTATAAGACGACTGGGCGTATAAGACGACCCCCTAACATTTCCACTCAAAATACAGAGTTTGTTATATACTCGCCGTATAAGACTACCCCCTCTTCCGCACACCTTCCACACACCAAATAAAAGGTAAAACAATATCAGATTTGATTTTAACATTTTAATTTATATTCAAATGCTTATGACATGCAGGAAAACTGTCACAAGGCTGTATGTAATCAAACATATACATAAAACAGTGCAAGTTTATTACCGGTAAACATACTGGTAATTCACTAAAGAAAACACACTCTATAGACTGGTACCGTAGATGCTTCTCAGGAACACAGGCAAGCAGCTCACAACCTAGAGGGACTGTCAATGATAGAAGTAAGATAACAAATAGAGGGAGAGAGCAAGTGCCAGGTAAGTCCTTAGCAAGTTTGCTGGCGTGACAGTTTCACCTTAAAAGCCTTCAAACTCCTCTTCATCATCTGATATTAAAAGTTCATCAACGACATCTTGGTGCCATGATAGGGATGATAGGGGTTTGACTGGTCGACATTTTCTATGCTGTACTGTACAATGGGGCAGTATTGTGGTTGGCTGTTGGCTGTATACAAAGCCTGATTTGATTGGTCCCTGCTCCCTGTTTGCCCGCCCTGTCACTATAGCAGTCTGGTCCACCCTTGCATCAGCATCTCCCTGGGACCTCACTAGTGCGCAAGTGCGAGCTCTTCAACATTCTAACAGGCACCATGATAGCGCAAAATCGCGAATCTTCAATGCATATGTAAAGAAATATACGGTAACCCAAATTTACCACACTCGCAAAATCGCACACAGCCAACCATACACCCAGTATGGTATCGCGATTCGCGATTTTGCGCTATCATACTGGGTGTATGGTCGGCTGTGTGCGATTTTGCGAGTGTGGTAAAATCGCATAACAGCAAAATCGCATAACAGCCGAGCATACACCCAGCAGCGCTGCTGATGCCTGAACGGTATGTGGAATGAAGTGGGCGGGCATCGGGAGGCCACTATGGCACGGGGCAAGCACTATGGGCAGTCCATCTGAAGTGTACCTGGCGTATAAGACGACCCCCCACTTGGAGGCATATTTTTCAGGGCCAAAAAATCGTCTTATACGCCGGCAAATACGGTAACATATCAGAGAGACTGTACCATGGGGCACAGAGAATATTGTTGGGAAGAGGCAAGTACAAGAGGCCTCAATCATGGCAGCTCACTCACACTTATCCTGGGGAGGGTGTGCAGCATTTTGACAGGTTACCAGGCAGCTTCATTCTGCATATTTGTTCATTTAATAGACATTTATTATTGAACCCCTATTTTGAGTCAGGCTCAGTCCTAGGTGCTTAAGCTATATCAGTGAAACAAACAAACAACCAAACAAACACCCCCACACAGATCTCTGTATGCATTTTAGCAAGACAGACAGCAATAAAAAGAATCATAAATTTGAATTTTATCTGTTGGGTAAAAACCACTCTCTGAATTGGAAACTATAGGTCTGATCAACAGTGGGACATTCTAGGCAGTCCCGATATTACCATGGAAATGCTCTCAGCAAGGGAGGGAAGTTGGGGCGAGATCAGGTCGGCAAGGGAGGGCAGTGGGGGGCAACCAGGCAGGCATGGGGGCAGTTAGGTGTTAATCAGGCTGGCTGGGGAGCAGTTAGGGGGTGATCAGACTGGCAGGCAGAAGTGGTTAGGGGCAATCAGGCAGGCAGGCAGGCAGGCAAGTGGTTAGGATCTAGCAGTCCCATATTTTAAGACATGCCCCAAGGGGTCCCAGATTGGAGAGGGTGCAGGCTGGGATGAGAGACATTCCCCCCCACCACGGTGCATGAATTTCGTGCACCAGGCCTCTAGTGGTTATACAATGAAATTAAATATAACTATTTTCGTTTTGGCTTTCTGCATGTTTCCAGTTCTTTTTAAATAATTCTATCTAATAAAAGAGAAACATGCAAATTAACTGTCCCTCTGCTGCGTTCAAGCCAGGTCCACAAGCCACGCCCACCAGCCAATCAGGAGCGAGTATGCAAATTAACCCAATTAAGATGGCAGCAGCCATGGAGCTGGAGTGAGCAGGAGGCTTGGGTTGCCTCTGGCAATGGAGGAAGCCAAGCTTCCCGCCTGCCCTGGCCGGCCCTCGGTTCAGCTCAAGGCTACAAAGTTCCTATTATAGGAGATAAATAAATACCAGATACCTGCTTCCAGCTGGCTGTGGCCTCCACTCAAGGAGGAGCTGGGAGCCAGGGTTGCCCTTGGGCTCCACTAAAGGCTACAAAGTTTCAATTATAGAAGATACATAAATCCTAGAAAAAAAAAAGAAAAGAAAAAAAGGAGAAGCTGGGAGCTTGGGTCACTGGGGTGTGTGGCCAGCCTGAAAATGGCCATCAGCCCCCCACCCAGGATGGCCAGGCACCCCAGTTGGGACCCCCACCCTGAAGGGGTGAAGGGGGTGTGGCCAGCCTGAAAACGGCCCTCAGCCCCTCACCCAAGCTGGCCAGGCACCCCAGTAGGGACACCCACCCTGAAGGGGGTGTGGCCAGCCTGAAAACAGCCCTCAGCCCCTCATGCAGGCTGGCCAGGCACCCCAGCAAGACCCCCGCCCTTATCCGGGACACACTTAAGTACAAACCAGCTGGCCCCCACTCGTGCACCAGGCCTCTATCCTATATAATAAAAGTGTAATATGCAAATTGACCCTTACAGCAGAACGCCTGGAAATGACTGGTCACTATGACACACACTGACCACCAGGGGGCAGATGCTCAGTGGTGGTGGCAGGATCCTCTCCCACCTCCTCAGCAGCTCTAAGGATGTCTGACTGTAGCTTAGGCCTGTTCCCTGATGTCTGACTGTCAGCTTAGGCCCAATCCCCCAGGGAGTGGGCCAAAGCCAGCAGGTGGACATCCCCTGAGGGGTCCCAGAGTGTGAGAGGGCACAGGCCTGGCTGAGGGACCCCCTGCCCCCCGAGTGCACAAATTTTTGTGCACCGGGCCTCTAGTAGTCATAATAAAAGCAAATAACAATGTATATTAGTGAGTGCTATTATGTGACACAATAGACATTCAACGTGTTATTTAATCCTTACAATGTAATGAGTTAACTATCTCTTTTTATGAAAATGAAAAAATTAAGGCTCAGAGAGGTAACTTATTTAATGTCAAATAAGTGGTGATGGAGCTGGATTTGAACTCAGGTAATTGGTTTCCAAAGCCTACACTATAAACCACCAACTCTATAAAGCTCTTTAATTGCTTCAAAATCAGGAGAAACACTTGTGCATATACACACACACAGACACACATGTACAGTTTGAAGTAAAAAAAGATTTATTTACTTCAAACCAACTCCTGGAAATAATTAGAGTTCAAATACCTTCCTTATGATAACACCAAAAAAGTACATATAAAGCCCAGTTCAGGAAAAGCTCAATATGGTCATTTTTATTTATAATAAACCAATAGTTATAATAAATCAATAATTAGTGTGCATCTTCTATGTCTAGGCACTCTTATAAATCAGAGCTATTGTCCTTATTGCTACATTATTAATTTTTTTTAAAAACTAGTTATAAGTATATCACCAATAAGACTAAAACATGAACTCATTAAGGAGCTCTGGTCAAGATGTCAGAGTAGGTGGACACTGTGCTCACCTCCTCCCAGGACCACTTCAAAATTATAACTAAATTATACAGCAATCAACCTAGAGAACCATCTGAAGACTAGGTGAATAGAAGTCCTATCTACACTAATAAAAGACAAAGATGCTAATTGACCATACCTTCGCTACGCTCATCAGCCAATTAGAAGAATATGCAAATTAACCCAACAAAGATGGCCATTAAATTTGCATACTGCAGACCAGAGGAGCTGCTACCAACTGAGGAACAGCTGCTACCACAACCACATGAGGAGCAACCGCAGCCTGAGTAGCCACTGCCACCCAAGGAGCAGCCACTGAACGACTCAACATCTAGATATGGTGGTACGATCAAACATGGGTAGACAAACCCCCAAAGGAAAGAAAAGGAGGACTCACCAGAAAAGTACCTAAGTGATACAGAGGCATGCAACATGACAGAAAAAGAATTCAGAGTAAGGGTCCTAGAGTGCATAAACCAGATGGAGGAAAAAATCAACAACTTATGCAAGAAGCAAGAAGAAACAGATGAAAAAAATCAATAAATTATGAAAGAACCAAGAAGAAATGAAGAGTGATATAGCTGCAATAAAAAACACCAGTGAAAGTTTGAACAGTAGGCTAGGAGAAGCGGAGGACCGAATTAGCAAATTAGAAGACAGGGAAACAAAACACACCCAAACTGAACAGCAATTGGAGAAAAAAATTAAAAGACAGAAGAAGACTCTAAGGGAGCTATGGGACAACATGAAACAAAACAACATATGAATAATAGGGGTGCCAGAACAACAGAAAGAGGAACAAGGGTTAGAAAACCTATTTGAAGAAATAATATCAGAAAACTTCCTTGAGGTGGGGAAGAAAAAAATCACACAAGCACAGAGAGTCCCAAACAAGGTGAACCCTAAAAGACACACACCAAGACACATCATAATTACCATGGCAAATGTTCAGGACAAAGAGACAATCTTACAGGCTGCAAGAGAGAGATGGAAAGTTACATTTAAGGGATCTCCCATTAGATTAGCAAATGATTTCTCAACAGAAACACATCAGGC
Organism: Myotis pilosus; assembly: GCA_036010255.1. Taxonomy (NCBI): domain Eukaryota; kingdom Metazoa; phylum Chordata; class Mammalia; order Chiroptera; family Vespertilionidae; genus Myotis; species Myotis pilosus. The sequence goes on along the minus strand of JASKON010000002.1, from coordinate 111,236,459 downwards.
CAGAAAAGAATGGACAGAAATTTACAGTGATGGAAAGCAAGTGACTGAATCCAAGAATACTCTATCCAGCAAGGCTATCATTCAAAATTGAAGGGGAAATAAGAAGCTTCACAGAAAATAAAGGTTAAAGGAGTTTATCACCACCAAGCCAGCAATGCAAGAAATGCTAAAGGGACTGGTGTAAAAAGAAGAAATAAAAAGCTCAGAAAGAAAACAGCCACACAAAAAAAGAAATGGCTACAAACAAGTCCCTTTCAATAATAACTTTAAATGTAAATGAACTAAATGCTCCAACCAAAAGACATCGAGTGGCTGAATGGATAAAAATACATGACCCATACATTTGCTGTCTACAAGAGACCCACCTCAGAAGAAGGGACTCACACAGACTGAAAGTGAAGGGATGGAAAAATATCTTTCAGGCAAATGGAAAGGACAAGAAAGCTGGGGTAGCAATACTTATATCGGACAAAATAGACCTCAAAGTGAAGGCCATAATAAGAGATAAGGCAGGCCACTTCATAATACTAAAGGGATCAATACAACAAGAAGATATAACCCTGATAAACATATATGCACCCAATGCAGGAGCACCCAAATACATAAAAAAACTCTTGGAAGATATCAAAGGAGAGATCAATAACAATACAATCATAGTAGGGGACTTTATACATCACTGACATCACTGGATAAATCCTCTAGACAAACAATCAGCAAAGAAACAGCAATCCTAAATGACTCACTAGGCCAGATGGACTTAATTGACATCTTCAGAACACTTCACCCCAAAGCCACGGAATATACATTCTTCTCAAGGGATCATGGGACATATTCAAAAATAGACCACATATTGGGTCACAAACAAAGCCTCCCCAAATTCAAGAAGATTGAAATCATACAAAGCATCTTCTCAGATCACAATGGCATAATATTAGAAATAAACTACAATAAAAAAAATTGCATAGTGCAGGCAGATCCTGCTGCGCCACCCTGCCCGGGCAGGCAGCAGCAAGATTTCAAGCTGCCCCTGCCCCAGCTCGGGATATGGACCTGCCGTGTGCGGGGCTGGGTGGGCGGGGCATGTGGCAGCAAGTTCCCAAGCCACTGCCCAACCCAGTGTAGGATCCAGGCCTGCCATCTGAGACCAGGGAAGATGGGGCAGGCACCACGGGATCGGGTGTGCCATCTGCCACCAGGGGATTGGGCCTAAGCCAGTAAGTGGTTATCTCCCAAGGGGTTCCAGAGTGTGAGAGGACACAGGTTGGGCTGAGGACCACCCTCCCCGCCCCCCCCCCCCCCCCGGCAGTGCACAAATTTTTGTGCACCGGGCTTTTAGTAAGAATATAAAGAAGAAGCCATGTTGAGACTGGTAGGAGGGATAGAAATGTGAAATAGGTTGATCCCACACCTACATGTGGTAGTTGAGAATCAGGAGGGATATCTCAGCTGCAGAGGCCCACATACCAGGTCCAGGATGAAGAGCCCACAAAATATCTGGCTATGAAAATCAGCAAGGATTCCACCCATCCAAGTGAAATGAAAGTCTGCTAGAAGCCCAAGCATCCTCTTAAAGGACCTGCTTACAGCCTCTGGTTCTCAGGCACTCGCCCTGGCTCTAATGAAGAGACAGTGTCTCAGAGACATACAGGGAGAAACTGAGTTGTGTGGCTTTAGGGTGACGGTTGGAGGTACAGCTGCCATAGTCCCTGAGTTGAACCCTGCACAATCAAAACCAAATTTGAATGTACATTAGTCTGATGAACACCACTAACTCCAACTTGTAACTCCTGAGACTCCACCTTACCACAAAGGTTCACAGGCCCCTGGCAAGTAACTGCTGAACTCAGTGTAAATGGTGACTTTTGATGAATGGCCTCAGACTCAACACTGGCACCAAATCTGAATCTGCATTAACTACTCGATCTACCTGGTGACTCTGTGAGAATTTGCCTCACCAAACTCACATACCACCCAAGAATCTAACAGTGTCTGAGCCATACATGCAGTAGGCAAGAGGCAACAGGTCTCAGGAAGCCCTGTGCCTTTTGCTGACCTTCCCTAGGCTTGGTACTAGTGACAGCGGCCTTGAATCTTAACATGGCTTTTTCATGCCCATTTAGGCCCAGCACAGGCAGCTACCAACTATTCATTGCTTTGTACCTCCTAACAGCTAACCCTGGGTTTATCAAAGGCAATATCTGACATTAGCTTGCAGTGATGCCTCTCTCAAGAAGCTTCAGAACCAACACACCTGGTGGTCAGCTTCAAGTCACAATACCACCTAATTAGCTCTACTAGAAAAACACCCAAAGGGTGGTCTCGGCACAATCCAGAACTGCTGGGGTGAATCCAGCTTTATAAAGGAGTCAGCTTCTACACAGAAACTTGTACACTGTGGTTGTGACCAGTTCTCAAAATTACTCAGCCTGAGGGTCAATCCAACCCACTACTATGCTAACAACAATCTAGGCTCAACTGAAACAGAAGGGCACACACAACCCACATAAGTGACACTCATGGAGCACCCAACCCAGGTGATCAGGAAGACTTTGCCACTGAGCTCCATGGGACACCTACTACATAAAGCCACACTACCATGACTAGGAGACATATCAGATCTATCTGCTATATAGAAACAAATACAAAGAGGTAGCCAAAATGAGGAGACAAAGAAACATGTCCCAAATAAAAGAAAGGTGAAATACTATGAAAAGGAACTAAGTGAAATGAAGGAAAGCAATCTACCAGAGAGTTCAAAACACAGGTTATAAGGATGCTCAATAAACTTAGTGAGAACTTCAACTAAGAGATACTAAGTATAAAAAGAGTACATAAAAACTATAAAAGAGAACAAGTCTGAAATGAAAAATACAACTGAAATGAAGAATACACTGGAAATAATGAACAGCAAATTAGATGATACAGAGGATAGAATCAGTAATTTGGAAGACAAAGTAGCAGAAAACACCTAATCAAAACAGCAAAAAAAGCAAAAGAAGAATTAAAAATGAGGATAGTTTAAGGGACATTTGAGACAACATTCACACCAAAGGAAGAGAGAGAGGGAGGGAGGGAGAGAGTGAGAGAGAGGGGGGAGGCAGAGAGAGAGGAGGCAGAGAGAGAGACAGAGGGAGAGAGAGAGCAATTGAGAACCTACTTGAAAATATAATGACTGAAAACCTCTCTAACCTGGAGAAGGAACTAGACATATAAGTTCCAGGAAGTGCAGAAAGTCACAAATAAAATGAACCCAAAGAAGTCCACACCAAGACACATCATAATTAAAATTCCAAAGGTTAAAGACAAAGAGAGAATCTTAAAAGCAACAAGGGAAAAAAGTTAGTTACCTACCAGGGAGCTCCCATATGACTGTCAGCTGATTTCTCAGCAGAAACTTTTCAGGCCAGAAAGGATTGACACAGAATACTCAAAGTAATGAAAAGCAAGGACCTAAAACCAAGTCTCAGTAAAGCTATAATTTAAAATTGAAGAAGAGATTAAGAGTGTTCAAGACAAGATAAAGCTAAAGGAGTACATTATCACCAAATCAGTATTACAAGAAATGTTAAAGGGAATTCTTTAAGAAGAAGGGGGTAAAGAACATAAATATCTATAATAATAAAAGCTCAATATGCTAATTAGACCAGACAGCCGAATGAACTTCTAGACATCCTTCCAGACGACCTTCCAGATGAAGCCAAAGCTGCGAGAGCAGAGGCAGCCACTACAGCTGTGAGGGCTGAGCCCCTTGCACAAATTTCGTGCATTGGGCCTCTAGAAAATAATAAAATGGCAATAACTGTATACTTATCAATAGTCACTTTAAATGTAGATGAATTAAATCTGCCAATAAAGAGACATATGGTAGCTGAATGTATAAGAAAACAGGATCCGCACATATGTTGACTATAAGAGAGAAACCCACATTAGATCAAATGACAGACATAGACTGAAAGTGAAGAGATGGAATATGTATTTTATGCAAATAAAATTTGTTTTTAAAAGTTGGGATAGCAATACATATTTAGACAACATAGAATTTAAACAAAGAGACAACAAAAAGAACATTTTGTAATGATAAAGGGATCAACCCAACAAGAGGATATAACCCTTGTAAATATTTATATACCCAATGTAGGCACACCTAAATATATAAAGCAAATATTGATTGACATAAAGAGAAAGTTAACAAAGAAGCAGTGCCTTAAGTTACACATTAGATCAAATGCATTTCATTGATATTTCACCCCAAACATCAGAATATACATTATTTTCAAGTACACATGTAATGTTTCCAAGAATAAACTACAGGTTAGGCCACTAACAAGTCTATATAAATTTCAAAAGATTGAAATCATATCAAACATCTCCAACCATAATAGTATGAAACTAGAAATCAATTACAAGAAAACACTGAAAATCACAGAAACACATGGAGGCTAAATATCACGTTAACAAACAATCAATAGTTTAACAATAAGATCAACAAAGAAATCAAAAGTTACATTGAGACAAATGGAAATGGGAACAAAACAACCAAAATCCATGGGAGATAATTAAAGCAATGACTTCTAAGAAGGAATCATAGCATTATAGGCCTACCTCAAGAAACATCACAAATAAACAATCCAACTTTACACCTAAAGGAACTAGAAAAAGAACAACAAACAAAGCCCACAATGGGTTGAAGGAAGGAAATAATAAAGATCACAGCAGGCACAAACAAAATAAAATTTTAAAAACAATACAAAAGATCAATAAAACCAAGAACTGTTTCTTTGAAAAGATAGATAAGACTAATAAATCTTTAACCAGACTTATCAAGGAAAAATGAGAGTGGATCCAAATAAATAATATCAGAAATAAAAGAGAAGTCACACTTAAATCACAAAAATAAAAAGCAGTATAAGAAAATACTACAAAAATTATATGCCAAAAAATTAAACAATCTGAAAGAAATGGATAAATTCCTAGAAACATTCAATCTTCTAAGACTGAGTCAAGAATAAACTGGAAAAGAAGAATTAACACCTATTCTTCTCAAACTATTCCAAAAACTTCAAGAGGAGGGAAGGCTGTCATGCTCATTTTATAAGACCACCATTACCCCAATTCCAGAACCAGAAAAATACATTATAAAAGAAGGCTAATATTCCTGATGAACATAGATGTAAAAACCCTCAACAAAATATTAGCAAATTAAATTCAGGAATACATTAAAAAGATCAGCCAGCCTGACCAGAGTGGTTCAGTTGATTGAGCAACATCCCATGCACAGAGAGATTGCCTATTTAATTCCCATCAGGACACATGCCCAGGTTGTGGGTTTGATCCCCAGTAGGGGGAATGCAAGAGGCAGCTGATCAATGATTCTCTGTCATCATTGATGTTTCTACCCTTCTCTGCCTCTCCCTTCCTCTCTCTGAAATCAATAATATATATATATGGCAGGGCCAATCAGGGGGTTGGGGCGTTTCCCCCTGTCACGCACAGAGCAGGGCCCATCAGGGGGGTTGGGGCTCCTTACCCTGTCATGCACAGAGCAGGGCCGATCAGGGGGTTGAGGAGCTCCCCCCGTCACTCACAGAGTAGGGCCAATAGGGGAGTTGGGGCACCACCCCCTGTCACACACAGAGCAAGGTGGATCAAGGGGTTGAGGTGCCTCCCTCTATCACCCACAGAGCAGGGCCGATCAGGGGGTTGGGGCACCGCCACTGTCACACTCAGGGCAGGGCCGATGGGGAGGTTATGGCTCTACCCCATCACACACAGAGCAGGGCCGATCAGGGGGTTGGGGCACCGCACCCTGTCACACACAGAGCAAGGTGGATCAAGGGGTTGAGGTGCCTCCCTCTATCACCCACAGAGCAGGGCCGGTCAGGGGGTTGGGGCACCGCCACTGTCACACTCAGGGCAGGGCCGATGGGGAGGTTATGGCTCTACCCCGTCACACACAGAGCAGGGCCAATCAGGGGGTTGGGGCACCACACCCTGTCACACACAGAGCCGCAGGGCAATCATGGAGTTGGGGAGCTCCCCCTATCAGGCACAGAGCAGGGCTGATCAGGAGGTTGGGGTGCCTTCCCCTGTCGCAAACAGAGCAGGGCAGATAGGGAGGTTGTAGCCCCGCCCCCTGTCACACACAGAGCTGCAGGGTGATCAGGGGATTTGGACGCTGCTCCTTGTCACACTTATCCTGGTGCCGGGAGGCCTCTCAGCTCTGCTGATCCCGGTGCTGGGAGGCATATTACCCTTTTACTATATAAGATAGAGGCCTGGTGCACAGGTGGGGGCCAGCTGGTTTGCCCTGAAGGGTGTCCTGGATAAGGGTGGGGGTCCCCACTGGGGTGCCTGGCCAGCCTGGGTGAGGGGATGATGGCTGTTTGCAGCTGGTCACACACCCTTCAGGGTGGGGGTCCCCACTGGGGTGCCTGGCCAGTCTGGGTGAGGGGCTGAGGGTTGTTTTCAGGCTGGCGGGTGACTGAAGCTCCCAACCGCTCCTTTTTTTCTTTTTTTTTTTTTAATTCTGGGCCAGCTTTAGCTTTGATGCTTGGCTCCAGCTCTTAGGCCTCCGCTGCTGAAAGCAGGTTTCTGGCCTTTGTTTACCTTCTGTATTTGAAACAATGTTGTGATCCTACTGGCTGAAGCCCGATGGACTAAAGCAGGTTTCTGGGGTTTTGTTTAGCTTCTGTATTTGTAACATAGTTGCTTAGAGTTGCAGCTCAGAGGCCGGCAGCGGCAGGCAGGAAACGTTGGAGTCCTCCATCACTGAAGCAAGCAAGCCTCATGTTAGTTTCAAGCTGCCTGGCTGCCAGCCGCCATCTTGGCTGGCAGTTAATTTTCATATCGCCCTGATTAGCCAATGGGAAGGGTAGCGGTTGTACGCTAATTGCCATGTTTCTCTTTTATTAGATAGGATATTCATATAATATGATCAAGAGGAATTTATTCCTGGGATGCAAAATTGGGTAAATATCTACAAATCAGTTAACATGAAATACCACATTAAAAAAAGGATAAAATCATATAATGACATCAACAGATGCAGAAAAAGCATTTGACAACACCCAGCATCTACTCATGATAAAAAGTCTCAGCAAAGTGGGAACAGAGGGAACATACCATAATAAAGGCCATATATCGAACACAACTAACATCAGAGTCAATGGTGAAAAATTAAAAGCATTTTCCTAAAGATCAAGAACAACACAAAGTTGTCCACCCTCACAATTTTTTTCACCATAATATTTAAAGTCCTAGCTAAAGCAATTGAGAAGTAAAAGAAATATACATCCACTTTGAAAAAGGAGCAAAACTTTCATTATATAGAGAACCTTAAAGATTCCATTCATAAAGTATTAGAACTGATAAAGGAATTTAGTAAAATAGCAGGAAAGAAAATAAATATTTAGAAATTGGTTGAATTTTTAAAAATCCTCACCTGAGGATATTTTCCATTGAGTTTTTTTATTTTTTAAATATATTTTATTGATTTTTCACAGAGAGGAAGGGAGAAGGATAGAGAGTTAGAAACATCAGTGAGAGAGAAACATCGATCAGCTGCCTCCTACACACTCCCCACTGGGGATGTGCCCACAACCAAGGTATATGCCCTTGGCTGGAATCGAACCCGGGACTCTTCAGCCCACAGGCAGATGCTCTATCCACTGAGCCAAACCAGTCAGGCTCCATTGAGTTTTAGAGAGAGTGGAAGGGAGGGAGAAAGGGGGGGGGAGAAAGAGAGAGAGAAACTTTAATGTGAGAGAGACACATTGATTGATTGCCTCCTGCACATGCCCCAACCCAGGCCAGGAATTGAGCCTGCAACTGGGATACATGCCCTTGACCTGGAATCAAACCCAGGACCCTTCAGTCTGAGAACTAATGCTTTAATCCCCAAGCCATCCCAGCTAGGGATGAATTCATTTTTATTTACCAATAACAAACTATTAAAAAGAGAAATAAAGAAAATCTCATTTACAATTGCAACAATGGTAACAAAATACCTAGAATTAAATGTAATCAGAGGTAAAAGTACCTGTAATCATAAAAGTATAAGACATTAAATAAAGAAATTAAAGAAGATACAAGTAAATGGAAATATATACCATGTTCATGAATTGGAAGAATTTAGTTCATCATTAAAATATCCATTCTACCCAAAGCAATCTATAGATCAATGCAATCCCTATCAAAATACTAATGGTAAATGAGTGAGATCATGTGATACTTATCTTTCTCTGACTGGCTTATTTCCCTTAGCATAATGCTCTCCAGTTCCATCCATGCTGTTGCAAATGGGAAGAATTACTTCTTTTTTACTGCAGCATAGTATTCCATTGTGTAGATGTACCACAATTTTTAATCCAATCATCTGCTGATGGGCACTTAGGCTGTTTCCAAATCTTAGCTATAGTAAATTGTGCTGCTATGAACATAAGGGTGCATATATCCAGTCAGAGAAAGATAAATATCACATGATCTCACTCATTTGTGGAATATAATGAACAACATAAACTGATGAACAAAAACAGATCCAGAGACAGAGAAGCATTAATCAGACTATAAACCTCAGAAGGAAGGTAGGGGAGGGTGGGGGTAAGTGGGAGAAATCAACCAAAGGATTTGTATGCATGCATATAAGCCGAACCAATGGATACAGACACTGGGGTGAGGAGTGAGGGCATGAGTGGGGGTGGGGGGGCTTTATGGGGGATAAGGACACATATGTAATACCTCAATCAAAAAAAAAAATAACAATGGCATTTTTCACAGAACTAGAACAAATAATCCTAACAATGATATGGAACCACAAAAGACCTCAAAGAGCCACAACAATCTTGAGAAAGAAAAACAAAGTTGGAGGTGTCATGCTACCTAATATCAAACTATACTACAAGGCCATATTAATTAAAACCCCATGTTACTGGCATAAAAATAGTCACAGAGATTAAGGGAACAAAATGAGAGACAAGAAATAAATCCATGCCTATATGGTCAATTAATCTATGAAGAAGGAGGCAGGAACATACAATGGGGGTAAAGAGAGTCTATTCAATAAATGGTGTTGAGATAATTGGACAGGTACATGCAAAAATGAAACTAAACCAGTTTCTTATACTATATACAAGAATAAGCTCAAAATGGATTAAAGACTTAAATGTAAGAATCAAAACTATAAAAATCCTAGAAGAAAACTTAAGCAGTAAAATCTCTGACATTTCTCTTAATAATATATTTTTTTCTGATATTTCTCCTTGGGCAAGGGAGACAAAAGAAAAAATAAACAAATGAGACTACATCAAACTAAAACTTTCTGCACATCGAAGAAAACCATCAATAAAATGAAAAGACAGCCTACTGAATGAGAGAAGATATTCACCTATTATACATCTGATAAAGGGTTAATACCCCAAATTTATAGAGAACTCATACAACTCAACACCACCACCACCACGACCCCCCCCGCCCCCCCCACACACACACAAATAATCCAATTAAAAACTGGACAGAGGATCTGAATGAACACTTCTTCAAAGAGGGCCTACAGACGGCCAATAGACATATGAAAATACGCTCAACATCACTGATCCTTGGAGAAATTCAAATTAAAATCACAATGAGATATCATTTAATCCCTGTCATAATGCCTATTGTTAATTAACGAACAAACAGCAAGTGTTGGTAAGGGTGTGGGAAAAGAGAACACCTGTGCACTGTTAGTGGGAATGTAGATTGATGCAGCCACTGTGAAAAACACTGTGTAAATTCCTCAAAAATTTAAAAGTGGAACTGTTTTATGACCGAATGATTCCATTTCTGAATATATGTGCAAAGAAATCCAGAACACTAATTCAAAAAGATACATGAAGCTCTATATTCATTGCAGTGTTATTTACAACTAGAAGCTCAATTCACAAAATTTGTGCACTGGGAGGCAGGGTGTCCCTCAACCCAGCCTACACCCTCTCCAATCTAGGACATCCTCTCACAATCCAGGACTGCTAGCTCCTAACTGCTCACCTGCCTGCCTGCCTGATTTCCCCTAACACACTCCCCTGTTGGCCTGATTAACACCTAACTGCTCCCCTGCTGGCCTGATCTTGCCCCCAACTGTCCTCCCCTGCCAGCCTGGTTGCCCCCAACTGTCCTCCCCTGCAAATCTGGTCCCCCAACTGCCCTCCCTCTCCTGCAGGCCTGGTTCTCCCCAACTGCCCTCCCTCCCCTGCAGGCCTGATTGCCCCCACTGCCCTCCCCTGCTGGCCATCTTGTGGCAGCCATCTTGTGACCACATGGGTCGGCCATCTTGTGCAAGGGCATGATGGTCAATTTGCATATTACCTCTTTATTATATAGAATATCCAAGATTTGGAAGCAGCCCAAGTGCCCATGAATAAGCAAATGGATAAAAAAAGTGGTGGTACATTTACACAATAAAATATTACTCGGCCATAAAAAGGAAGGAAATCTTATCATTTGCACATTTTCACAGAGTGGTATATTCTATCAGCACCTCATAGAAAGTGTCTGAGATGGCTGAGAATACAGAAAGGGTGTAGTTCAGTGGGAGAGGGAGCCGGTGAAGTCTAGTACATGCACTGTTGTGAAGATGGAGGACTTCAGGGAGATGTCCTTCAGGGGGCAGTCTGTGGTGAGTGATAGCCCAGGTTACAAGGGTGAGCAAAGAGTAACTGCTTCATAAAAAGTAAAATTGTTGATGTCATTGATTTCAACAAATATCCACTTTATGCTATTCTTTGAGAAGCAAAATGCTGTTGCTATGGAGGCAAAAAAGAGGAGATCTATTACCTGCCTTCAAAGAGCAGAGCATTACAGGGTGGCAGTCATATCCCTCCCACTAATGGAAGGCATTGGGCAAATGGAAATTTGGGGAAATGTCCAACACAATGCTCCACCCACTCACTTTATAGAGTGTTTATGAGACATATACTGATTTTATATTTCACTAGTCGCCCAGGGCATGGATTCATGCACATTGAAAGGAAATTAATTAGAAGAAAGATTCATGTGGTAATTACGTTACTGCAAAAAATTACATGCCAAAATAGTATATATAATATAGTATTATAAATTATTTGCTATGATACATATATTTAAAACAAATCAAATTAAAATTATTTAAAAATACTATTGCTACTACTATTATTATTAAGATTAAAAATAATTAAATAACAAAAAAAGATAAAATGAAGAAATGTGTCTGATATTTAAGACCAATGAATAAATTGCAATGTGGTCCATGTTGAATGTCAACAAAAACAATCAAATTCAAGATGGACAATGATGGACCGAAACACATGCATGCGATTGGTGCCAGCGTCAGCTTTATATGTATCACACATGTGTGCGTAAATTTTTATTTTTAAATTGTCAGTGCATGTCATAGGTACCACGCATACATAAATAAATGTTCATTTTTTAATTTAATGACTTCTATAAATATTTAAAATATAAAATTAAAATCCTAATATATAAAATCCCAGGGTCCATAAAAACCAACTGAAAGTTCACCAAACACCGAAAGTCAGTCCTGCAGTCAATGTTGGGTTGCCGTGGTGACCCAGCACTGACTGCTGAGAGGGCTGTGGATCAGGCCCAGAGAGAGGCCTGGAGAGAGAGGCAGGGTCTGATCCACAGCCTCTGTGGCAGCTGTTGATCATCCGTTGCCTCTCTTTTTCTCTCTGGGTTTTGCCAGCAGCTGCGCCTCAGTTTCTCTCCAGGTCTTGTGGGGGCTGCTGATCAGCCCCGCCTCTCTGATCAGGCCTGGAGATAGGCCCAGAGACTGTGACTGGCATAGGAACCAACCAATCAGAACCAAAACTTAGTGAACTGTGAGGAGCCAATGGCTGCCTAGGAGGCAGAGCTTTTGACGCTGACTGGCATAGAAACCAACCAATCAGAACCAAATTGGCTGGCAGGGAAGGGCAGTTGGGGGTTATCAGGCAGGCAGGCAGAGGGGTTAGGGGCGATGAGGTAGGCATGCAGGTGAGTGGTTAGGAAGCAGTGGTTTCAGATTGCGAGAGGGATGTCTAACTCCTGGTTTAAATTGGGAGCATCCCCCAAGGGGTCCCTGATTGGAGAGGGTGCAGGCTGGGCTGAGGGAACCCCCCTTTCCATGCATGAATTTCATGCACTGGGCCACTAGTATTATATAATTTATTTAGAAATACTATCGAATATTAACATTGACTGTTTTGATTGAATTGTAAACGTTTTTGGCAGTGTTTTGTGCTGTTAAGATGCTTGTCATTCATTAATTCTATACACTTTTCATTTGAAGCATCACAATTTGATGTTTATTTAATAATGTGACAATGTCGCCCTGCACCATTAATGAGCATATTAGTATCAAACAGTATCGATCCTTTTTATCATATTGCTGAAAATTGTAAGCTAAAACATCCGATGCATTGACAGACAGGTGACGTTTTTATAGTAACCTAACAAATATTGGTGTGACTTCACACTTATATTCTCTCTTTTACATCTATAGCATAAAGCATGTCATTCTTTACTCTGGTCGGTCCTTTACCCCAGTCAGTTGGTGGGATGGTTGGATGGACAGACAATCGGTCACTTAGCCATTTATATATATAGACTAGTGGCCTGGTGCATGAAATTCATGGACATTAAAAGGGAGTTAAGTAGAGGAAATATTTTAATATTGCTATTTGCCCTTTCTCTATAATAGAAGTGTCAGGGATGAAAGAAAATTAGTAAAATGTATATGAAAATCTCCCTTCTGTCAGAGTCTGGGGCAGGCCATAGGACCAAGAGTCAAGTCCCCACCCACCCTTGCGTGCCTCAAAATCATGAAAGACTCAGACCTGGCTGGCCCCACCCACATCAAGCCCCGCTGGGTGGGGGGATGCAGCCATAGGTCCCCTATCAAACCCTGCTGGGTGGGCAGCACAGCCTCAGGTCCTCCGTAAAACCTCACTGGGTGGGAGGCATGGCTTCAGGTCCCACGGCCTGGCCTCAGGCCTCCCGGAACTGGGGCCATGGTGGGGGGCACAGCCTCAGGTCCCCTGGCCTGTCCTCAGGTTCCCCGGCCTCAGCGCCAGGATGGGGGGCACAGCCTCAGGACTCTTGGCCTGGCCTCAGGTCCCCCGGCTTGGTCTCAGGTCCCCTGGCCCCGGCTCCAGGGCAGGGGTTGCAAGGGCACAAGGACACCAGTACGAGAGGGTGTGATGACCATTTGCATGTTAGCTCTTTATTATATAGGATGAGCTTCTCTCATGCCATTAAAGCTTCACACCTAAAAGCATGTTACAAACATGCTCTAAAACAAAAAGTTCCAGAAGGTGATTGCTTAGATGATTTTTAAGATATGCCATCTTAATCTCTCTCTCAGTATTTTTTTAAAGAATATATGTTCTTTTTAAAAATAGCCTTGATCAAACTAAGAAGAAAATAAACAAATGGGACTACATTTAAACAAAAAGCTTCTGCATAGCAAAAGAAACTCAACAAAACAACAAGAAAGCCCACTATAAGGGAAAACATATTTGGCAATGATACTTCTCATAAAGGGTTAATATCCAAAATCTATAAGGAACCCATACAACTTAACAAAAGGACAACAATCCATTTAAAAAATAGGCAAATGACCTAAATAGACACTTCTCCAAAATGGACATACAGATGGCCAAGAAACATATGAAAAAATGCTGATCAAAGTCACTGATCATCAGAGAGATGCAAACTAAAGCAACAATGAAGTATCACCTCATACCCATCAGAATGGCTACTATCAAAAAATGAACAAATGACAAGTGCTAGTTCATTGCTGGTGGGAATTCAGGCTGGTGCATCCATTATGGAAAACAGCATGAAGATTCCTAAAAAAGATAATTATGGAACTGCCATTTGACCAAGTAATCCCACTTCTAGGAATATATACTAAGAATACTGAAATACCAATCAGGAAGAAAGTATACATACCAGTGTTCATAGCATCACAATTTACAGTACCTAAGATCTTGAAACAGCCCAAGTGCCCATTAGTAGAGGAGTGGATAAAAAAGCTGTGGTACATTTATACCATGGAATACTATGCAGCAGTAAAAGAGAAAAGTCTCTTACCCTTTGAGACAGCAAGGAGGTACTTGGAGAGTATAATGCTAAGTAAAATAAGTCAGTCAGAAAAGAATAAGTATCACATGATCTCACTCATATGTGGAATCTAAGCAACAAATTAAACTGATGAATGGAGTGGATTCAGAGACATAGAAGCATGGAACAAAGTGTGGAATCTCAGAGGGAAGGTGGGGGAGGGTGGGTGGGTGGGTGAGAGGTAATCAACCAAAGACATTGTATGCATATATGCATAACCCATGGATACAGAAAATATGTATCTGAAGACCTGGGGTGGGGGATGGTGGCGGGCTGTAGGGGGTCAATGGTGGAAAAAGGAGACATATGTAATACTTTAACAATAAAGATTTATTTTTAAAAAAATAGCCTTGACAACGAGGCCGTGTTCCTTGGGACAGGGTGCAAGGAACCCTGTCTGACTGTGGAAGGGAGGTCCTCAGGACTGCTGTTGGCAGGGGATTCTAGATTCGGGTCCACAGCCATGAGAGACTAAACCCAGAGGGGGCAGCCTGGATAGCTGCCAAGGTCAGGCCATGCCGGGGGAAGAGGTGCTCCCAGTGGCACAGCTTTTTCCCCTATTTTTGGTCTTTGCTTTTGTTTGCTGAACCTAGTTCATAGGACCTTTCAAATACAGACGCTCACTCGTGGCTGAGGTTCAGGTGGAGGTGCAGACTTGTGGAATCTGGGGAGAGGAGAGGGTCAAGGAGGGGTGGCTGTGAGTCAGATGCTGAGTCATACCTGATATGCTAGACCTAGGCAGCCATTTTCTCCTGAAGAGATAGTCCCTCCCTGAAGTCTCCAGGCAACCAAATCAGTCATACCCAGACTACACCCCAAGTGGTACAAAGAATACAAGAAAAAAATCTGAATAGTCCCTGAGAGCCCTCAGGGACTGGCCTAAAGAGAAGCCACTCAGTCCCAGCAACAGAAAACTGAGAAGCAGCAGACAGTGCATAAGAGTGGGATCCTAAACCAGCCAAAGGAACGACACTTCACTTTTTCATTTTTATCTTATTTTATTATTATTTTATTAACTCCTTTTTCTTTTCCTTTTTTCATTTATTTCTTTATTTTTTATTTCTTTTGGCATTATTTTTCATCATTCTAATTTTTTTAATTTTATATGATTTTTAAAATTAATTATTTTTCAATTTTTATTTTTTTTATTCTCTTTTGCTTTCTTCTTATCTACGCATACTCTTTCTACTTCCTCTATCCTGAACTGAGGTCCTCCCCATATTCATCCAATTCCTTAACCTTACTTTCTATATATAAGATTCTGCCCCCACCCTCTTTACTGGGTATTTGGTGTTTGTACATTCTGGTTTATCTGTTTGCTCTCTGGTGTTCTCTCTCTCTCTCTCTCTCTCTCTCTCTCTCTCTCTCTCTCTCTCTCTCTCTCTCTTTCTCAGCTGCACGAGCAGCCTGCCCCCATCAGCCTGCCCCCATCAGCCTGCTCCCATCAGCCAGAGAAGCCACCACTGCTGTGAGCAATGCCTACCAGAGGAGCTGCCACCAACTGTGGAGCAATCACTCCCATAATCGTCTGAGGAACAGCCTCTGCCCAAGTAGCTGTTACCATGCAAGGAGCAGCCTTTGCACAACTTGACACCTATATCCTTCGGTAACAACAAAAATGGGGAGACAAAGAAATTCCCAAAGGAACAAAAATGAGGAATTGCCAGAAAAGCAGCTTAGTAAAATGTAGGCATGCAATATGTAAGAAAAAGAATTCAGAATAAATGTCATAAAGTTCATAAACTGGATGGATGAAAATCAACAATTTATGTAAGATCAAGAGGAAATAAAGAGTGATATAGCTGCAGTAAAAAACACCATGGAATGTTTCAACAGTAGACTAGGAGAAGTGGAGGAATGAATTAGCGAATAAGAAGACAGGGAAGCAAAACACACCCAAACTGAACCACAATTGGAGAAAAAAATGAAAAGACAGAGGGAGAGCCTAGGGGAGCTTTGGGACAACATGAAACAAAGCAACATACAAATAATAGGGGTGCCAGAATAAGAGGAAGAGGAATAAGGGTTAGAAACCCTATTTGAAGAAATAATGTCAGCAAACTTCCCTGATGTGGGGAAGAAAAAAGTCACAAAAGCACAGAGAGTCCCAAATAAGATGAACCCCAAAAGACCCACAACAATACACATCATAATTTTGATAGCAAATGTTCAGGACGAAGAGAGAATCTTAAAGGTTGCAAGACAGAGACAGAAAGTTACCTACAAGGGATCTTCTATTAGATTATCAAGTGATTTCTCAACAGAAACACATCAGGCCACAAAAGAATGGAAGAAAATTTACAAAGTGATGCAAAGCAAGGGACTGAATGCAAGAATACTCTATCCAGTAAAGCTATCATTCAAAATTGAAGGGGAAATAGGGAGCTCACAGATGAAATAGGCTAAGGGAGTTTATCACTATCAAGCTAGCAATGCAAGAAATGATAAAGGGACTGGTGTGATAAGAAGAAATAAAAAGGGAAGAAGGAACATGGGCACAAAAAATAAAAATGGCTACAAACAAATACCTATCGGTAATAACTTTAAACATAAATGGACAAAATGCTTCATTCAAAAGACATAAAGTGGCTGAATGGATAAGAAAAACATTACTCATATAAATGCTGTCTATAAGAGACCCACCGCAAAACAAGGGACTAACACAGACTGAAAGTGTAGGAATGGAAAAATATCTTTCAGGCAAATGAGAATGAAAAAAAGCCGAGATAGCAATACTTATATCTGACAAAATAGACCTCAGAGTGAAGGCCATAACAAGAGAGAAGGAAGGCCACTTCATAATACTAAAGGGATTTATACAACAAGAGGCTATAGCCCTGGAAACATATATGCACCCAATGCAGGAGCACCCAAATACATAAAAAAAAAACCCCACAAAAAACCAAAAAACAAACAAACAAAAAACAACTCCTGGAAGATATCAAAGGAGAGATTAACAACAATACAATCATAGTAGGGGACTGTAATACCCAACTGACATCACTGGATAAATCCTATAGAGAAAAAAATCATCAAAGAAACATCAATCCTAAATGACCCACTAGATCAGATGAACTTAATTGACATCTTCAGAACATTTCACCCCAAAGCCACAGAATATACATTCTTCTCAAGTTCACATGGGGCATTTTTAAAGATAGATCACATATTGTGTCTCAGGCAAAGTCTCTCCAAATTCAAGAAGATAGAAATCATATCAAGTATCTTCTCAGATCACAATGGCATAATAGAAGAAATAAACTACAATAAAACAATCAAAAAAATTCAAACACTTGAAAGCTGAATAACATGCTATTAAACAATGACTGGAGAGGGAAAAACCAAGATGGCGGCATAGGTAAACACCAGAAATTGCTGCCTCACACAACCACTTCAAAAAAACAACTAAAAGACAAAATGGACATCATACAGAACCACAGGAAGTCTGGCCAAGTGGAAAATGTACAACTAGAAGGAAAGAGAAAAGCACATTGAGACTAGGAGGAGGTGCGGTGTGGAAGTAAAGTGCAGAGGTACGGAGGTGCACACGGAAAGGGATGGCAGCTGAGGACACAGTTTTCTTTTTCAATTGGGAGTGAGACACAAGCTCCCAACTTCTCTGAACTCCAGTTCTGGGCTGGTCTCTGGGGACCCAGACCCATATGGGTAGAAACTGGACTGTTTGGCATCAGGCAGAACTCGAGGACGGCTTTCTCTCAGAGGTGCTTGCAGCGATTACCACGGAACAGTAAGACCCAGGTCCTCTTAGGGCAGGGCTGAGGATAACCATAGCTGTTTGCTCCCCACTGTTGATTCCCTGAGATGCTGCGCCACACAAGCTGTGCCCAGAGGGTTTTGCATATGAATTCCCTGGCTCTTTGCAATCTAAAATTACCGAACGAACTGCAGCTGGGTCAGAGAGACCCAGAACAACCAAAAGAAGGCACAAGGCCCCATAGCAGCTTGCATTGCTTCACAGCTGGGCCTCATCTGGGCACCTCCAAACCCCAATCAAGGAATAGAAATCTGCAGATCTCTCCATAGCTCCTGCTGGGTAGCCTCAGGAAGAGGCTAAATTAGCACCTCCTTAGAGATACAAGAGCCCGTGTACCCTGTGGTCAGAGTGGGGCCATCCTCAGACCCATAAGGGACACACTCAGGGGGAAGACTCAGTAAGCACCAAAGCCCCACTGAAGCAAGTCTTGCCCCAGAAGGGTGTCCCCAGCACAGAAGTTCACCCACTGCAAACACAGCTGATTCTCACAGCCAATTGGACTGGAGGTCAATTCCTCCCAGTGATACCTACAACAATCAAGGCTTAACTACAACAAGGCTGTGCACAAAGTCCTTAAAGGGGTGCACAAAGAGTGTCCACCTCAGGTAATTGGGGAGGCTGAGCCACTGGGCCCTATAGGACACCTAGCACACAAAGCCACTCTACCAACACAGGGAAGCATAAAAAGTGCGGAAACAAGGAAACAGGTCACAAATGACAGAAATGGAGGAAATCAAACTATTGAATATAGAGTTCAAAACCACAGTTATAAGGTTTTTCAAGAATTTTCTAGAAATCGCCAATAAATTTAGTGAGACCCTCAAGGAAATGAAAAAGGACCAACTAGAAATTAAGCATACACTGACTGAAATAAAAAATATTATACAGAGACCCAATAGCAGACTAGAGGATCCCAAGATTCAAGTCAAAGATTTGTAATACGAAGAAGCAAAAAATGCCCAACCAAAAAAGCAAAAAGGAAAAAGAATCCAAAAACATGAAGATAGTGTAAGGAGTCTCTGGGCCAACTTCAAGTTTACCAACATCCGAATTATAGGGGTGCCAGAAGAAGGGAGAGAGCAAGATATTGAAAACCTATTTGAAGAAATAATGACAGAAAAAATTCCTTACTGGTGAAAGAAATAGACTTACAAGTCCAGGAAGCACAGAGATCCCCAAACAAAAGGAACCCAAAGAGGACCACACCAAGACACATCATAATTAAAATGCCAAGAGCAAAAGATAAAGAGAGAATCTTAAAAGCAACAAGATAAAAACAGTTAGTTACCTACAAGGGAGGACCCATACGACTGTCAGCTGACTTACAACAGAAATTATGCAGGTCAGAAGGGAGTGGCAAGAAATATTCAAAATGATGAATAGCAAGAACCTACAACCAAGATTACTTTATCCAGCAAAGCTATCATTCAGAATTGAAGGTCAGATAAAGAGCTTCACTGATAAGAAAAAGCTAAAGGAGTTCATCACCACCAAACCAGTATTATATGAAATGCTGAAAGGTATCCTTTAAGAAGATAAATAATTTGATGAACAGAATAAACTGGTGAATATAATAGAATCAGGGACATAGAAAGGGTATGGACTAACAGTTCTCGGGGGGAATGGGTGTGGGGGGTGCAGGAAGAGACTGGACACAAATCATACACCTATGGATGAGGACAGTGGCAGGGGTAAGTGCAGAAGGTGGGGTGGGAACTGGATGAAGGGGAGCTATGGGGGGAAAAAAGAGGAACAACTGTAAAAATCTGAACAATAAAGATTTAATAAATATATATATATTTTTTTTAAAAAAGGGGTTTTATGTAGACTTATTTTTCACCCATGATGTTGTTTGATAAATTTAATAGTCTGATTATGACACTGAATAAATGTCTTTAGAAAACAAAACAAAAAAAAATGATTGGTTACCAAAGAGATCAAAGAAGAAATTAAAAACATCCTGGAAATGAAAGACAATGAAAACAAAACAATACAAAATCCAGGGGACACAGTGAAAGCAGCTCTAAGAGGGAAGTTTATAGCTCTAAAGGCCTACCTCAAAAAAACAAGAAAAAATGGTAATAAATCATGTAAGTCTACAACTTCAAGAATTAGAAAGTGAGCAACAAAGAAAGCCCAGAGTGAGCAAAAAGGAGGAGATAATAAAGATGAGAACAGAAATAAATGGCATAGAGACCAAAAAACAATACAAAAGATCAATGAAACCAAGAGCTGGTTCTTTGAAAGGATAAACAAGATTGATGAACCTCTAGCCAGGCTCACCAAAAAGCAAAGAGAGAGGACCCAAATAAACAATAAGAAATGAAAGAGGCAAAATAACAACAGACTCTGCAGAAATACAAAGGATTTTTAAAAAATACTATGAACAACTTTATTCCAAAAACTACACAACTAGAGGAAATGGACATGTCCCTAGAAAAATAACACCTTCCAAAACTCAATCAAGAAGAATCCAAAAATATCAATAGGCCAATAACTATGAGGAAATTGAAGCAGTCATCAAAAAGCTTCCAGCACACAAAAGCCCGGGGCCAGACAGCTACACAGGGGAGTTTTACCAAACATTAAAAGAAGAACTAAAACCTATCCTCCTCAGACTATTCCAAAAAATTCAAGAGGAAGGAACACTTCCAAGCTCATTCTATGAAGCCAGCATTATCCTAATACCAAAACCAGATAAAGACAACACAATGAAAGAGAATTACAGGCCAATATCCCTCATGAACATAGATGCCAAAATCCTCAACAAAATTCTAGCAAATTGGATCCAGCATTACATCAGAAAGATCATGCACCATGACCAAGTAGGATTTATCTCGGGGATGCAGGGATGGTACAATACCCATAAATCAATAAACGTGATACATCACATAAACAAATTGAGAGATAAGAACAAGATAGTCATATCAATTGACCCAGCGAAAGCATTTGAGAAAAACCCAACACCCTTTCTTAATAAAAACCCTCAGCAAAATGGTAATAGAGGGATCATACCTCAACATAATAAAAGCCTTATATGACAAACTTACAGTCATCATCATACTCAATGGGCAAAAAACAAACCATTTCACCTAAGAACAAGAATGAGACAGAGATGCCCACTTTTACCACTCCAGTTCGACATAGTTCTGGAAGTGTTAGCCATAGCAATTAGATAAAAAGAAATGGATAAAGGACTTAAACATAAGATGGGAAACCATAAAAATATTAGTGGAATCCACAGGCAGCAAAATCTCAGACATAAGCCAAAGCAATATCTTCACCGATACAGCTCTCAGGTCAATGGAACTAAAGAAAATAAACAGATGGGACTACATCAAAATAAAAAGCTTCTGTACAGCAATAGAAACCATCAGCAAAACAACAAGAAAGCCCACTGCATGGGAGAACATATTTGCCAATGTTATCACCAATAAGGTTTTAATCTCCAACATTTATAGGGTTTAATACAACTTTACAAAAGGAAGATAAACAATCCAATCAAAAACGGGCAATGGATCTCAATAGGTACCTTTTGAAAGAGGGCATAAGGAAGGCCAAAAGACATATGAAAACATGCTCAAAGTCACTATTCAATCGAGACATGCAAGTCAAAATGACATTGTGGTACCATATCACACCTGTCAGAATGGCTACCATCAACAAAGCAACAATGAACAAGTGCTGGTGAGGATGTGTAGAAAAAAGAACCCTCTTGCACTGCTGATGGGAATGCAGACTGATGCAGCCACTGTGGCGAACAGTATGGAGTTTCCTCAAAAAACTAAAAGTGGAACTTCCATTTGACCCAGTAATCCAACTTCTAGGAATATATCCCAAGAAACCAGAAACACCAATCAGAAAGGATATATGCACCCCTATATTCATAGCAATACAATTTACAGTAGCTAAGATTTGGAAACAGCCTAAGTGCCCATCAGCAAATGAGTGGATTAAAAAACAGTGGTACATCTACACAATGAAATACTATGATGTGGTAGAAAAAAGAAGGAATTCTTACTATTTGCAACAGTATGTATGGAACTGGAGAGCATTATGCTAAGCGAAATAAGCCAGCCAGAGAAAACTAAATATCACATAATCTCACTCATAGTGGGATATAATGAACAACATAAATTGATGAACAAAAACAGATCCAGAGACAGAGAAGGATCGTTCAGACCGTCAAACCTCAGAGGGAAGGTAGGGGAGGGTGGGAGTAATGGGGAGAGATCAACCAACGGACTTGTATGCATGCATATAAGCCTAACCAATGGACACAGACACCAGGGGTTTGAAGGCATGATTGGGGGTGGAGGGTGGGGACCATGGGGCGATAAGGACACATATGTAATACCTTAATCAATAAAGAAAAAAATTGTAAAAAAAAAAAAAGAAAAGAAAATAAAAAATTTAAAATGCTTAAAAAATAGCTTTGGCAAGCTATGAATGGATCTGCTGGAAAAGGCAGTCTTTTGAATTGCTGGGGATTAGGAAGGGGAGCTGTCAGTTTGAAGACATAGCTGTGTGGACTAGTCCTGTTACTTGTCAGAAGAATCATATTGCTGCCAAGAAAGCATGTGAGACACACCCCTCTGTGAAGCTCACTCTGCTGGGAGAATGCAGCACCAGCTGGCAATGGAAGCTATGTGCAAATTATAGTCTGTATTCAGACTTCTAGTTTCTATACCCAAATATTTTCATTTGGGTAAGCATCTTTATTTATTTGTTCAAATCTTATAAATAGTGTTAATCTAACAACTTCTTTCTTTTTCTTGGGCATACATACAAGGACAATAACCCACTAGAGAACTCATAAATTATTTTTTTCAGCTTTATTGAGATACTAGTGGCCTGGTGCATAAAATTTGTGCATGGGAGGGCCCCTCAGCCCAGCCTGCACCCTCTCCAATCAGGGACCCCTTGGGAGATGTCCAACTGCCCTGTGGGATCAGGCCTAAACCGGCAGTCAGACATCCCTCTTGCTATCTGGGACGGCTATCTGGGACCTCTTGCTATCCTAACCGCTATCTGGGACCTCTTGCTATCCTAACCACTCACCTGCCTGCCTGCCTGATCACCCCTAACTGCCCTCCCCTGCTGGCCTGATCTTGTCCCTAACTGCCTCTGCCTGCCTGATCACCGCTAACTGCCTTCCCCTGCTGGCCTGATCCTGCCCCCAACTGCCCACCCTTGCTGGTCTGATCTCACCAACTGCCCTCCCCTGCCAGCCTGATCTCCCCCTAACTGCCTCTGCCTTAGCCCCCACCACCATGGCTTTGTCCGGAAGGAAGTTGGATGTCTGGAAGTTGGCCAGGCAATCTGGTCTAATTAGCATTACCCTTTTATTAATACAGATATATTATACAGGATAGGATTGCTTAAATGGGGGTAAAAGCCTTTTTCAGCAGGCGGAGATGGTCTTGGCAGACAAAAATACGTAATCCCTATATCTGGACT
The DNA here is from genome assembly GCA_036010255.1 of Myotis pilosus. Taxonomy (NCBI): domain Eukaryota; kingdom Metazoa; phylum Chordata; class Mammalia; order Chiroptera; family Vespertilionidae; genus Myotis; species Myotis pilosus. The sequence goes on along the minus strand of JASKON010000002.1, from coordinate 111,213,088 downwards.
GATAGCCAGCCATATGCACTATACTGCCAAATCAGTCATTAAAAAATTGAACCACTTTCTTACATCTTACACCAAACAGCTGTTGCCCTTAAACCCCCTCCTCAGCCCCCACCTTAGGTTCTTTCTTCGCAGTTCACCCAGATTAGGTTCTGATTGGTCAGTTTCTGTGCTAGTCAGTGTCAAAGCTCCACCTCCTAGGCAGCCATTGGCTCCTCACACTTCACTCATATTTGGTTCTGATTGGTTGGTTTCTATGCCAGTCAGCGTCTCCTGGCCTATCTCTGGGCCTGAACAGAGAGGCGGGGCTGGTCAGCAGCCCCTGTAGCTGTTGGTGAGGCCTGGAGAGAAAGAGAGGCAAAGACTGATCAACAGCTGCCACGGTGGCTGCGGATCAGACCCTGCTTCTCTCTCCAGGCCTGATCCGCAGCCCCCTCGACAGTCAGTACTGGGTCACTGGTGACCCAGCACTGACTGCAGGACTGACTTCCGGTGTTCAGTCATCCATTTGGTCGTTTTGGACATTTTGGATCCTGGCTCTTTATATATAGAGATAATTGCTATATAACATTGTGTAAGTTTAAGGAACAATGTATGTATAGATTGCCAAATGATCACAGCAATAAGGTTATTTAACATATCCATCACCTCATAGTTATAATTTGTGTGTGTATGCTGAGAACTTATAAGATCTACTCTCTTAGCAACTTTCAAATATACACCACAGTATTGTTGACCACCTCTAGCCCCTGTTTCTGGCAACAACCAATCTTTTCTCTCTTACTATGAGAGTGATCAATTTCTGAATGCTGGGCTGGATGGGAATGAATTTGACTTGACTCTGTTGGTCAAGTTCATTCATTTATTCACTCTTGCATTCATTAATTTGCTCATTAACTCCTTCCTTGAGCAAATAATTTTCAATACACATAGTTCTTCCTCTAAGGGGGCTTACATTTCATTGTGATAGCCACACATTTAATAGCTCATTTATAATTTATCATCTTTTTTTTCATTACTAATTCTTTTATTGGGATTTTTGGTGCCTGAATAAAATTATTCATACTTTATATTGCTTGGCTTTTCTTTTCTTTTTTAAAAAAATATATATAATTTATCATCTTATCAATACATTGGTTTATTTTTAAGGAGAGTAGCATGCACACATGCACACTTCTGCTAGCTGCAAGCATTGAATGGAGATTGTATTTCATGAGAGAGATCCCAAGTTCAACTTTAGAAATGTTGAGATGAGACTATTGAGTATAAAGATTTGGATCCCAATGAGGGGTTTGTTTGGGAGAAAGACTTGAAAGCAGACACAGTATTGTGCATAAAGTGGAAGAGGGCCCACAGTGGAGGATGAGGAACTCCAGCATTTGAATATGAGAAAGAGACAAGGAGGCAGCAGGGACTTCCAAGAATCAGTCAATAGAGACATGAGTGAGAATGAAGTAGAATGTTGCAGGAGTCAAGAGAAGAACGTGTTTCCAGAAGGGAATAATGAATAGCGCTGAATGTTGCCATGAGGGAATTTCATCCTGTGTCACTACAAGAGTGGGCCTGTAGCAAGACTGGAATTAGTAGACAACCCATGGAAAATGAAGAAATTGTGCAATATGCAACATACTCAAACTGTCTGAGAAGTTAGGCTATGAGGGAGCCAGAACTGTCTCCAGACAAAGAGAAAGGGTTGCAGTGAGACTTGAGTTTCTCATAGCAACATCAGAGGAAGCTGGAAGAAGCTCACATTTCCTGGGGGATCACCAACAGGGTGCCAGGATGATTATTTGTTCTGTCAAGATTAATGGCATGTGGTGGTGAGTCTGATTCTGGGTGGAATTATAAGGACCTTGGAGGGTCTGTGGATCCATAGGCTTCTGGTGGTGCCTAAGGGATGGTTTTCCCCTCTTGTCCCCATATATAAAATTTACTATTGTAACAGCCTTTACTGAGAAATTCAAAGATAAATCAGACATGATTTCCACCCTCGGAGAGGAGAGACAAGTCACCTACATAAGCAGAACACATGATAGCAAGTGCTAAGTGTCCCAGCAGAGGTACAGGTCAAGTGCATCATGTCCACAGGAGAAGCAGCTCTCCTTTCTTGGGATTCAGAAGGGCTTCTGAGGGAAGAGGGCAAAGCTGCTGAACCTGAAATATATATCCAAGTAAGGAGACTGCCAGCAATATTCTATCTCTGTGTCAGATGTTCCAACTACTGATTTATTTTTCTAGAATGCAAAACTGTTCCTACTGAATGTGGTTTGTTCTTGAATCAGTACAAAACCTAGTGGACAAACAAATGAAACCACTCCTTTGGCAATCCTGGAACCTGTTGGCCATCTGCCATCTATTGAAGAGATGAGGGGGAAAGGCATGTCCTCACTGAGCTGTGGTTCCACTTAAGGCTTTCCCTTCAGTTACCAGTAGGCAATACTCTGCCCCAAGAAGCTCAGCCCAAAGTGGACCCTGTTGTAGCTAAAGCAGGTACTCAGATCCCATAATGCCTGATGATCCCTTAGGTCCATTCTACTTTTCTCACTAATCTCAAGTCTGTTCTCCCTCTTTCATTGCAAGTTGGGGAGAAGAAGCAGATGAAATAGTCAGGGTGGCTTGTGGGCATTTAACAAATGGGGATCAGATGAAGCCTCACTCAGCTTTTCTAGAGTGACAGGGAGCTCTGTCTATTCCCATATCAGACATCTGTACAAGGAACTATTAAGACTGCAGAATACCTTCTCTGAATCTTCTCTCCTCTGAAAAGGGTGCGAGAAGACAGGCTTTAGAGAAAGGTGAAGGGTGCATCCAATCATGTTATCCCAAAGTGTCAAGAGGAGGCTGGTTAGGGAGTGGATTGGGTAGGAGGAGGGGAACAATAAAAGGAGGGTTCATTGTCAGGGGCAGAAGTATGTGTTAAGGTTGGAAAATTCTATGTCAGGACATTTGACCACTCAGAAATTTTGTTTACAACAGCCAACACCAAAACAACTCCACCCCACCCCATTTTTCCCTATCCCTGGCTTCTACTCTCTTCTTAGCTGCCAACCATTCCTTGGAACCTTGATTCTTCTCAAGGCACCTATCAGTCATTGGGTAGCAGACTCTGGTTTTGATATTCTAAGAAGACTGTGGAGGACTAAAAGTGGGGGAAGAGTGGAGGGAACACACATTTGAACATTTCTTGAGTAGTTACTCTGTACTGGGTCCTACATTAGTGCACTTTATACATCTTTAAATCTACACACACACACACACACACACACACACACACACACACACACACACCAGTTGGGCAGCCATCATGACATCATTATTCTTATTTTAAAAACTAGAAAATACAACAAATGATAGAACTGAGGTTTAACTATGTTCCTTTCTACTTTTTACTATTGTACACTAAGGGTAAAACTTAAGGTAACTTTGTCTTGGTTTTCCAAAATTAAAAAAAAAAGTGCCATTATTAGATTTTTTGTTCCCGTTAGAATGTCTCTGACATAATACATAATGGGACCAGCTCTTCAAGGGTTAGGTGTGGCCCAGAAGACCTTCCTTTTAGGCATTTAATTTGGCTGTAAAAGGGTATGGAAAGCACTGTGCCTTCCATGATTTTACCTTTAAACCAGTTCTGCATCTGGCTTACTGTGGGCCTAGAAGTGACCACTATATATTTTCAGGAAAAAAGAAAGGCTACAGAGAGGAGGCTGTGATGAAAACCACTGTTTTTTAACCATGGCTGGGGTCCAAGGCTCTAGGATCTTAGAGCCCCTGGAATGAAGTTAGTGAGCCCATTTCCCACATGCTCTCTTGTCCACTTACCACCCCCTGTGCCTTCTCCAGGATCATTCTCACCCTGTGCTTCTGTGCCAATTCCTGTTTCTATTGCAACCTGTGCGTTATTTGTAGGGAACCAAGTTTCCTTTCCGTAAAATACTTCAAGGTTCTTGGAAGAAATGTTATCTAAATCCACGTGTGAATATGGAATGGGCCTAAGTTGCAATGCTCAGAGGCATTAGGAGATAGAGATCCACTGAAAGAAAAAGTACCCACAGGTGAGAAGAGAGCCAGGCATCCTCATTGCATGTCTACTTATGTGGACTCTGCTGGCTCCTTCAGGGCTGAGAGGGGATCACTTCTGAGAACACTGAGAGGAATGATAGAGGCAGTGTTGAACTCAGCCATACTCACTAAATGACAACCTCTCTTGCAAAGCATGTCAGCCTGTGCCAGCATCCTGACTGGTATGACCCCTCCCCCCAAACTCTCTGAGTAATCTGAGCACCTCACCTCTCTCTACTTCCTGGCCTTCTCCCCCTTTTAGTGTTCACTGTACATAATCACTTCTCTCTTGCTTCCAACTCTCTCTCTCAACTCATATCCCACTGTCCATCCTTTGATGTGGCTTATGAAGCTCTCTTCTGTATGTCATCCAGGTTCCAAATTCCACCATGCATCCTTTGTTGCCCATCTTACCTGACTGATTTGAAGAGAGGCAGCATACCTGGGCTGTTCTGCCTTCTGCCCTCTCTGTTCCCATCCACAGTCCATGCACATATTACTCAGCCTGGCTAGATTCTAGAATCAGACATGGCTGCTCTCCTCTAGGAGCTAACAGACTAGGGAGGGATAAGCAATATGTGTAAGTAACTTCTATTAAGTGAAGAGTCACAGGTTCAATAAGAAAGCTATCATAAAGGGATACAGGTTCAAGGAGGAAAAGAGAGCCATGGCCTATGTGAAGAAGGCATTGGAGGAGAATCTTGAAGATAAAGGGGGTCAGACATGAATTGGGGTAGAAGTAGAAACAGGTTGGTCACTACAGGAAAAAGCAACATGGGCCACCAAAGCAAGAGGGTGGTAACAAATGAGGTGTGGACAGTGAAATTTAGTTAGTTCAATATGACAGATTCTCTAATTCCGTGGTCCTCAAATTTTGATACATATTAAAATCACAGAGGGAACTTTGAAAACCATGATGCCTAGGCTAAATCCCAGACCAAGTATATCAGAAACTCTGTAGGTGGGACCCAGTCATTAGTGTGTGTGTGTGTGTGTGTGTGTGTGTGTGTGTGTGTGTGTGTGTGTGTGTTTTAATTCTTCCATTGTTCCAATATGCAGCCAGGATAGAACAAGTGTTCTAAATCAGCTGGTATGAAGTGGGGCCTGACATTCTGCATCTCTAATGAGCTTCCAGGTGGTGCCAGTGCTGCTGGCCCCAGACTATGCTATCTGCAGGGGACTGTAAACGAGGACACCGTTAACCAAGCACAATCCCTCAGCCATTTGTGAGCATCCTGGACCTGATGGTAAATTCCTTAAAGGGGCAGTACTTTGAATTCATAAACAAGCTCACTTGAGATGCAATTAATACAGGTCCACCTATGGATAACCACCTAACACCTGCTGCTCAGTAATTTGGTCTCCCTGCTGATTTGTGGATGAGAGACAAAGATCATTGAATAGCATGTAAAAATTCAAGGCACTATTACCTGTCAGCTCCAATTCAGAGCTCCTTGTATAAGAAAATGAAAAACAATGTGATGAGACAGAAGGTGTGAAAAGATATCTCACCCACTGAAATATAAACTTCAATAGAGCTCCATTATGCCTGCAGCCGTAGCTCTAAAGAGACTTCTGAGGCACACAGACCTGCCCGCATGGACACAGGACAAGAGCTGAATGATTGCTCTGATCTCATGATATCTGAGGCTGGTCAATGAGAAGTCTTACCAACTTTTAAAAAGTGGCAAAGGGAATCATCAAGCTTTCATTTTTAAGTTTTTAAAAAAAAAAATACTAGCAGAAATTGTATGTCTGTTAAAGGAATGCTATCCAGTTAAATAAAGCAAAAGATTACTTAACTGTCAACTCATAAGCTCTGATTGGCAATACAAATACATACATATGTGTATGCATGTTTGTATACATATACATAACACACAGTGTTTACTGTGTGATTGATAGCTTTAAAATATATAATCATTATTTTTTTATTTTTTATTTATTTTTATTTTTTATTTTTTTTATTTTTTTTTTAAATTCTTCATTCATTTTTATTCTTTTTATTATCTTGAAACTCATTACATGTGAGAAACAGTGGTTTGTTTCATCCTGGAGCGTAGCTTCTTTTTTTTTTTTTATTCACTTGATATTTATTTTTTATTTTTTTCCTTTTATTTTTTTTAATTTTATTTTTTATTACAAAGAGTATTACATATGTGTCCATTACCCCCCCCCCCCCCGCCCAAGACAGTCCCCTAGCCTCCCCTATCCCCCAGTGTCTTATGTCCATTGGTTATGCTTATATGCATGCATACAAGTCCTTTGGTTGATCTCTTACCCCCCTACCTCCCGCCCCCGAACCCTCCCCGGCCTTCCCATTGCAGTTTGACAATCTGTTTGAGGCAGCTCTGCCTCTGTATCTATTATTGTTCAAAAGTTTATAATGGTCTCTATTATCCATGAATGAGTGAGATCATGTGGTATTTTTCCTTCATTGACTGGCCTATTTCACTTAGCATAATGCTCTCCAGTTACATCCATGCTGCTGCAAATGGTAAGAGTTCCTTCCTTTTTACAGCAGCATAGTATTCCATCGTGTAGATGTACCAAAGTTTTCTAATCCATTCATCTACTGATGGGCACTTAGGCTGTTTCCAGATCTTAGCTATGGTGAATTGTGCTGCTATGAATATAGGGGTGCATATATCCTTTCTGATTGGTGTTTCTGGTTTCTTGGGATATATTCCTAGAAGTGGGATCACAGGGTCAAATGGGAGTGCCATTTGTAGTTTTTTGAGGAAACTCCATTCTGTCTTCCATGGTGGCTGCACCAGTCTGCATTCCCACCAGCAGTGCAGGAGGGTTCTTTTTTCTCCACATCTTCTCCAGCACTTGTCATTTGTTGATTTGTTGATGATAGCCATCCTGACAGGTGTGAGATGATACCTAATTGTTGTTTTGATTTTCATCTCTCAGATGATTAGTGACTTTGAGCATGTTTTCATATGTCTCTTGGCTTTCTGAATGTCCTCTTTTGAAAGGTGTCTATTTAGGTCCTTTGCCCATTTTTTGATTGGATTGTTTATCTTCCTTTTGTTAAGTTGTGTGAGTTCCCTATAAATTTTGGAGATTAGGTCCTTATCAGATATGACATTGGCAATTATGTTTTCCCACACAGTGGGTTTTCTCATTGTTTTGTTGATGGTTTCTTTTGCTGTGCAGAAGCTTTTTATTTTGATGTAGTCCCATTTGTTCATTTTCTCTTTAGTTTCAAGTGCCCTAGGAGCTGTATCAGTGAAGAAATTGCTTCAGCATATGTCTGAGATTTTGTTGCCTTTGGATTCTTCTAGAATTTTTATGGTTTCCTGTCTTACATTTAAGTCCTTTATCCATTTTGAGTTTATTTTTGTGTATGGTGTAAGTTGGTGGTCTCGTTTCATTTTCTTGCATATATCTGTTCAATTTTCCCAACACCATTTATTGAAGAGACTCTCTTGGCTCCATTGCTATGTTCTTGCCTCCTTTGTCAAATATTAATTGAGCATATTGGTTTGGGCCAATTTATGGGCTCTCTATTCTATTCCATTGATCTATATGCCTGTTGTTGTGCCAGTGCCAGGCAGTTTTGAGAACAGTGGCCTTGTAATACATCTTGATATCTGGTATTGAGATCCCACCTACTTTGTTCTTTTTCAGGATTGCTGCAGCTATTCGGGGTCTCTTTTTATTCCAGATGAATTTTTGGAGAGTTCGTTCTCAATCTTTGAAGTATGCCATTGGTATTTTAATGGGAAGTGCGTTGAATTTATAGATTGCTTTGGGTAGTATGGACATTTTAATGATGTTGATTCTATCAATCCATGAACATGGTATGTTCTTCCATCTGTTTATGTCTTCCTCTATCTCTTTTTTCAACGTCCTATAGTTTTCTGAGTAGAGGTCTTTTACCTCTTTAGTTAAGTTTATTCCTAGGTAGCTTAATTTTTTTGGTGCAATGGTAAACGGGATTGTTTTTATAATCTCTCTTTCTGAAAGTTCACTATTGGTGTAAAGAAATGCCTCAGATTTCTTGGGGTTAATTTTCTATCCTGCTACATTGCCAAATTCATGTATTAAGTCTAGTAGTTTTTTGGTGGAGTCTCTAGGGTTTTGTATGTATAATATCATGTCGTTGGCAAATAAGGACAGTTTTACTTCCTCTTTTCCAATTTGGATGCCTTTTAATTCTTCTTCTTGCCTAATTGCAATGGCTAACACTTCCAGTACTATGTTGAACAGGAGTGGTGAGAGGGGGCATCCCTGTCTTGTTCCTGTTCTTAGGGGAAATGGTGTTAGTTTTTGTCCTTTGAGTATGATGTTGGCTGTGGGCCTGTCATATATGGCTTTTATTATGTTGAGGTATGATCCTTCTACTCCCGCTTTACTGAGAGTTTTTATCAAAAATGAGTGTTGAATTTTGTCAAATGCTTTTTCTGCATCAATTGATATAACCATGTGGTTTTTTTCTTTCAATTTGTTTATGTGATGTATCACGTTTATTGATTTACGGATATTGTACCATCCTTGCATCCCTGGGATAAATCCTACTTGGTCATGGTGTATGATCTTTCTGATGTACTGCTGGATCCGATTTGCTAAGATTTTGTTGAGGATTTTGGCATCTATGTTCATGAGGGATATTGGCCTGTAATTCTCTTTCATTGTGTTGTCTTTACCTGGTGTTGTTATTAGGGTGATGCTGGCTTCATAGAATGAGCTTGGAAGTGTTCCTTCCTCTTGAATTTTTTGTAGTAGTCTGAGGAGGATAGGTTTTAGTTCTTCCTTGAATGTTTGGTAAAACTCCCCTGTGAAGGCGACTGGTCCTGGGCTTTTGTTTGCTGGAAGCTTTTTGATGACTGCTTCAGTTTCTTCCATAGTTATTGGCCTGTTGAGATTTTTAGATTATTCCTGATTGAGTTTTGGAATGTTGTATTTTTCTAGGAATTTGTCCATTTCCTCCAGGTTGTCTAGTTTGTTGGAGCAGAGCTGTCCATAGTATTTTTTAAAAATCATTTGTATTTCTGTGGGGTCTGTTATTTCGCCTCTATCATTTCTGATCTTGTTTATTTGGGTCCTCTCTCTTTGCTTCTTGGTGAGCCTGGCTAGAGGTTTGTCAATCTTGTTTATCCTTTCAAAGAACCAGCTCTTGGTTTCATTGATTTTTTGTATTGTTTTTTTGGTCTGTATGTCGTTTATTTCTGCTCTAATCTTTATTATCTCCTTCCTTCAGCTCACTCCGGGGTTTTCTTGTTGCTCTCTTTCTAATTCTTTGATATATAGATTTATATGATTTACTACCATTTTTTCTTGTTTTTTGAGATAGGCCTGTAGAGCTATAAACTTCCCTCTCAGGACTGCTTTCATTGTATCCCATAGGTTTTGGATTGTTGTGTTTTCATTGTCATTAGTTTCCAGGATGTTTTTAATTTCTTCTTTGATCTCATTGGTAACCCAATTAATATTTAATAACATGCTTTCAGCTTCCAGGTTTTTGAGTATTTTGGGTTGTTTTTATTGTAGTTTATTTCTAATATTATGCCATCGTGGTCTGAGAGGATGCTTTTTATGATTTCAATCTTCTTGAATTTGGGGATACTTTGCCTGTTACCCAATATGTGGTCTATTTTTGAATATGTCTTATGAGCACTTGAGTAGAATGTATATTCCACGGCTTTGGGGTGAAGTGTTCTGAAGATGTCTATTAATTCCATCTTGCCAGGAGCTGGTCCATCCTTGCCGTTTCAAGGGACCTGGCATATATGGCATATTGTTATTAATATGTTTGCTCACCTTCTTGGCGCTATGTGTTTTAACCAAGGTCACCTCTCCAAGAAAGGTTGTTTCCCCAGGTAAGGATTTTCCCCCCGAAGTTAGGGAGAGAATAAAACCCCTTAACTAAGTGCCAGGCGGGTAGTTAATCACTTTAACTATGAACAATCATGCTTAAGCTACATAATCTTTACTCCCTGGAATGGAGATAAGAAACGCCCTAACCTTTGGAATAGAGATTGATAGGATTGAATCAACTGGTATAAATACAGATGTAACAAGACAACAGGAGATAGAACTTAGAAGACAGAACCTAGACACAGAATCTACACAGAACCTAGAGACAGAACATGGCAAAAGATCCTGGACAGAAACTGGCGACAGAACCTAGACACAGAACCTGGACACAGAACCTAGAGACAGAACCTAGCGAGAGAACCTGGCTGAAGATCCTAGAGGAAGAACCTGGCTATAGAACCTGGATAGAAGATGGCAAGAGAACCTGACTAGGACCTGGTGACTGAACCTGGCGAGAGAACATGGACACAGAACTTGGCTGGAGATTGTGGCTAGAGACCCTGGCAAGGCTGCTGATCAACTGAACGCTGTCTCCATGTCATTCCTTCTTCGCCGACTCCGTCCACACCTTTGGGGACCCCTGGACCTGCTGGGGTTGGACCCCAGCACCATCTGATCTAATGAGTCATTTAGGATTGCTGTTTCTTTGCTGATTGTTTGTCTAGAAGACTTATCCAGTGCTGTCAGTGGTGTATTGAAGTTCCCTACTATGATTGTATTGTTGTCAATCTCTCCTTTGATATCTTCTAGGAGTTTTTTTTTTTTTTTAATTTGGGTGCTCCTGCATTGGGTGAATATATGTTTACCAGGGTTATATCTTCTTGTTGTATTGATCCCTTTAGTATTATGAAGTGGCCTTCCTTATCTCTTGTTATGGCCTTCACTTTGAGGTCTATTTTGTCCGATATAAGTATTGCTACCCCAGCTTTCTTTTCCTTTCCATTTGCCTGAAAGATATTTTTCCATCCTTTCACTTTCAGTCTGTGTGAGTCCCTTCTAATCAGGTGGGTCTCTTCTAGACAGTAGATGTATGGGTCATGTTTTTTTATCCATTCAGCCACTCAATGTCTTTTGGTTGGAGCATTTAGTCCGTTTACGTTTAAAGTTATTATTGAAAGGTACTTGTTTGTAGCCATTTCTTTTTTTGTGTGGCTGTTTTCTTTCTGAGCTTTTTATTTCTTCTTTTTACACCAGTCCCTTTAGCATTCCTTGCATTGCTGGCTTGGTATAAAATATTGCCATTTGGTATTTTTTATATAATCATTGGATTTTGTCATTTATATATACACTAGAGGCCCAGTGCATGAATTCATGCACGGGTAAGGTCCTTAGGCCTGGCGTGTGATCAGGGCCAGTCGGGGCCATCTTGCCCAGTCCTGACCGGGGCTGGGCCAATCTCGGCTGGGCCAATTGGGGCCTGCTGCCCAGGGAGAGGGACGAGGGGAGGGACTGTAAGAGGTTGGCCAGCTTCAGAAGGTTGACTGTGGGAGCACACTGACCACCAGCGGGCAGCTCCTGCATTGAGTGTCTGCCCCCTGGTAGTCAGTGAGCATCATAGCAAGTGGTCAACGGGGCATTCTGGTTATTCCATTTGTTCAGCTCATTCAGTCATAATGGTCACTTAGGCTTTTATATACATAGATATATGTAATATATGTTATATTATTATTACTTGTAACCAGATTATTGTTTTGAACTGTCATAGGTTAGGGTTCTGAACCTGAAGTAGGATTCCAAATTGGCTGTGGATTAAAAGTAGATATGGTGTGATGTAGATGGGAGTGTATTGATGGCACAGGAGCCAGCTTAAAGAGTTCCCAATGGCCAAAGGTGAAATAATTTGAGCAAAAATATTAAGTAGTATTGGGTTATAAATCAAAGTATAAAATAAATAGCCATGTGCCCATACTGAAATAAATAAACAACTAAATAAATTATATGGGGGAGAAGAGACAAATCTCTTCTTGTAGAAGAAATTCAAAAAAGTACACAGATACTCCATCAAAAGGAAGGGGAACAAAACTGTCCACCACGTGGGCTACACAGTGACCACCTTCCAAAGAGTGCAGTGTGGAAGGGGCTGGGAGAGTAACTTCATGGTGGAGAAGCTGGACTTGCAAACACTGACTAAGGAAGCTCACCGAGGTCAACACCAAGTCATAAATCATGTGGGTAGTTTGTATCCCTGATATAGTGTGGCGAAAATGGCACTTCACGTCTGTGATCTCTCTCACCCCCCAAACCAATAATCCACTTTTAGTCAGACAAATTCCAGTAGAGAGATATTTTATAATATATATATATAAGCAGTTCTCAACATTGTCCATCATCAAAAGCAAGGGTGTCCGAGAAACTATCACAGTCAAGAGGAGCTAAGGAGACAGGACAACTAACTGTAATGTGGCCTCCTGGGTAGGATCCTGAGACAGAAAAATGACACTAGGTGAAAACTAAGGACATCTGAATAAAGTATGGCCTTTAGGTAATAATGTTTCAATATTGGTTCATTAGTTGTAACAAATGTACCAAAATGATATAATATGTTAATTATAAGGGAAATTGCGTGTGTAGGGTGGGGCAGATGTAATGGGAACCAGCTGTACTGCCTGTTCAATTTTTCTGTAAATATAGAACTGCTCTAAAATATAGCCCAGTACTTACAAAATTAAAAATTATCCATTGGGTAATTTGCTTAAAGATATTGCATGTGCTTATAATTTGCGAAGGCATTGGTGTGTAATAGTTGGTGTATGTCAGTTTCCCATGGCATTCCTAATTATTTCAAGAATAAAAGCCTGAGTGTGGAGAGAAGGCTATCTTTTTTCTGCTTCATACTTCTTTAAATATGAATGCAAGTGAGAAGTTCGGCTTGACTATCTTCTGACACTTTTAAGCCTCTAAAGGCAGAAATTTGGACCAGATGACTTTCAGGCTTTATGATTCTGTGGCTGCAGGTGGTGAGTAGCTAATAGGATTAATTGTAATAATAGTAGCTATCAACAATTAAATACTGAACCCTGTCCCGGGCACCAGAATAGAAGATTCAAAGTAATTTTTGGAAAGTCCAGAATTTTTAGTGCCCCTAGGTAAATGCCAATTCTCCAGTTTGTGTTAGCAGTGGTTGGCAAACTGCGGCTCGCGAGCCACGTGCGGCTCTTTGGCCCCTTGAGTGTGGCTCTTCCTAAGCCTTAGGAGTACCCTAATTAAGTTAATAACAATGTACCTACCTATATACTGTTGATATTTGGCTCTGTTGACTAATGAGTTTGCCGACCACTGTGCATAACAATATCCTAGTTTGCCTTTGCTTGCAGTGTCCTCTGGTAGAGACCTGCTGATGCCACTGTCCTCTTTATAAACTCTGGAAAAACTGCATCCTTCATGGTGCCCCTTGACTGAGGAGACAGACTCTCACAGTCTCTGCACATGGCTCCCTGATCAGGTACCCAGGCTGTGTTAATCAGAGATGACGGTTACCTGTACACACTATTTCCCCCACAGGTGTCTCTAAGATCTTCTTTGAACCTGAGCCACAGTGACAGAAATCTTGACTCTCACCCAGAACTTCATCACTGCCCACTCACCAGCTTCTCAGACCTCACACCTGTGCCTCTCACTATTAAAAATAAAATGTACTTAGAAAAATAGTGTTGCTTTAAAATGAGAGCAATCCAAGAGATAAAACTGTGATAATTGTAATTGGTCATTTGAAAATCTCTCATTTTTCCTAGAGTCTTCTTATCTGTACTTCAACACTAAAAATATCTTTAATACTTTGCAACCAGAAAAGCTTACTACAAAGACATGTATTGCTTCCTGAAATATGCTCACTGGTTAGTATTTTGCATTTATCAACTTCTATGCAATATTTTGTCTAGAAGCTTCATCTCTGCTTTGAATCTTTGCTTGAGCATCAAACTAGTGTATTTTATATGCCAGTTATATAAAGTGGAGGTTAAATTAAACAAGCTCCTTTGTGTAAAGGTCAAACTCTCTTTAAAAAGCTTCTGTCATTCAATTTGAAGCAGTAAACAAGGATGCTTAATTTGAACAAATGGTCCTTAATTGCCAATAGACTTGGACTAATTTAAAAACAAATGCCTAACTATCTACCACATCTAACCAAGGTGTTCCCAGGTGATCTACCTCATATAAGGACCATCTAAGCCAGCGGTTCTCAACCTGTGGGTCGCAACCCCTTTGGGGGTCGAATGACCCTTTCACAGGGGTCGCTTATGACCATCGGAAAACACATATATAATTACATATTGTTTTTGTGATTAATCACTATGCTTTAATTATGTTCAATTTGTAACAATGAAAATACATCCTGCATATCAGATATTTACATTACGATTCATAACAGTAGCAAAATTACAGTTATGAAGTAGCAACGAAAATAATTTTATGGTTGGGGGTCACCACAACATGAGGAACTGTATTAAAGGGTTGCAGCATTAGGAAGGTTGAGAACCACTGATCTAACCTTTCCTATTCCTCTCCACTCTGGCACAGTAAATACCTGATCTAAAAACTACTCCTGGCTCACACCCCTTTTCTCTGATTCTCCACTTAATCAGACTTAATCATTATTCATTTGCTTAATTCAGGAAACATTTTAAACTGTTTTTCACTTAATCATTTTGACTAAAACTGCTACTAGACCAGTGGAGATTTTGAAGTCTGTTAAAACCATTAGAGCATAAAATGGTGAATTCTATTATCTAAATCAAATAGGGGGGTTGTTCACTCCAGCATTATTCACAGTGGCCAAGACATGGAAACAGCCAAAGTGTCCTGCAATAGAGGACTGGATAGAGAAGAAGTGGTACATATACACAATGGAGTATTACTCAGCCATAAGAAAGGATGATATATCATAATTTGCAACAACATGGCTGGACCTTGAGAACATTATGCTAAGTGAAATAAGTCAGTCAGAAAAAGCTAAGAACCATATGATTTTATCATATATGAGGTATGAAACTCGTGCATACAATCAGCAGTGTGGTGGTTGCCATAGGAAAGTGGTGGGGGAGAAAGGGGGCCTTAATATAAGGCAACAGGAGATTTGATTTTGGGTGTTGGACACATGGTGCAATATACAGATCTTGTAACATAGAAACCCACATCTGAAACATATGTGTTCATGTTGATCAGTGTCACCCCATTCAATTTAATTATAAATAAACAAATAAATAAATAAATCAGGTAGGGAGGAAGGATTGGGGCTAACTATGACTAACCAAGGAATCTGGAGAGACCCTGAAGTCCCTTCCTGCTTCGCAGTTGTGTGCTTTGGCCTGCTTTTAATGTCTCCGGTAAAAATGTCACCAATCCTGGAACACTAGGGCTGCTGTTCATTTTTCATACCATGCCAGGTGCTAACATTTATATCTATTGTGTGACAAGCAATGGGGAGAAATTGTTGAATAAGACGAACAAGTTTCCTGCCTCCAGGAAATTGCATTTCAATTGTAAAGGAAGAAAATAAACACAGGTGATCACTTTGGAAATTGATATTTGTTATTAAAAACACAAAACAAAACATTAAATTGGGGTCAGAATTTTTCCTTTACAGGAGGTCCATCTGAGCAGAGACTGGATGAGAAGAAGGAGCTAAGGTAGAACAAGAGAAACACAAGAGCAAAGGCCCAGAGGCAGGAATGGATGTGGAGGTTCCAGGAAGGAAAAAAGGCCAGTGTGACTGGAGAAACGTGAATATAAGCAACAATCAAAAAATATGCAGGGGTAAATCATATCACCTGTAGGCCAGGGCAAATAAGTGGAATATGATTCCCAATATGGTAGGAAACAATAGAAGATTTTCAGCAGAGAAGACATAATTTCCTGCATGGAGAATAAATTGAGGGCCATGGAAATGGCAGCAAATTATGCTAGTTAGAACTTGGGGTGGGGAGGAGTGGGCAGTGGTCCATTCTTTACATGACTAAGTGCTCCTTGAGTGTCAGGTACTTTCCTAGGTTCTCTTTTTCCTCCTTTTGGACCCTTATCTCCAGCACTTCAGGCATACATCTTTCACAGGACTTAACACATTGTGTTTTTCATTCTCTCAATTGTTTGTTTCTGTGACTCTCACATGCCAAATTGTGAGCTCTTGGACAACATTTATGAAATATAATTTATCTTTCCACCTTTAAAGCCCAGTGCTATCAGTCTTCAATAAATGTTTTTTAGTTTAATTGAAATGTTGAACTAAATTCAAGACACCTATGTCAAATTCTCAGGAAAAATTGTCATTGGGCCCTACTTATTTGTGTACACTCACCTTTTTAAAAAAGTGTTAAAATAATTTCTTTAGAACATGGTGTGGTTTGCCAGCTCCCCATCCCAAATAAAGATAACAAAATTAGAAAATAGTTAGCTAGAAATCCTTTCTTTCTTAGTCACCTGCTATCTGTTTTTCTCCCTAAAAATAGAAAAAGATGACCAAACAGAAAGCTTTTGTCATCACTGATGGTCTTCACAGTGTACAGGATGAAAATAATTGTCTCCATATTAACCATGCTGCAAATCTGCTTTTCCTTCAAAAGTGTTATTTTTTGGATCCTTTTTTGACTAAATGTTATAACTTGGATTATCAGACAATACAAATGCTGTAGTAGGCTGAACAAGAACCCACAAAGTATCAGGTCCTAATCTCTATAACTTGTAAATGTTATCTGATAGGGAAGCAGGGGCTTTGCAGATGTGATTAAATTAAAAGTCTTGAGGCGGGAGATTATCCCGGGTTTTTCAATCAATTGCATAGATCCTTGTGAAACAGAGGAAGAAGGAGATCTGAACACACAGAGTGGAGATGCTGGCCTTGAACTCTGGAGTGATGAGCCCATAGACAAGAGGTGCTAGCATCCACCAGAAACTGAAGGAAGCCAAGAACTGATTCCCCTCTGAACCACCGGAGGAAGAGCAGTCTGCTGAGACCTTGACTTTGGCCCCATGATACTGATTTCAGATTGGGCCTCCAGAATTGTGAGACAAGACATTTCTGCTGTCTTATGGTTCCAAATCTATGGTGATTTGTTAAAACAGCTTCGGAAACTAATATAGCAATGCTGTGTTTTGAGTTGCTTTTTCTAAGAATTATCCTTAGGGCTCTGGTCTGCTTTCTGTCCTCTGTAGCTTCCCACTTCACCTGTCTTGTACGAGAACTCCAGCAAGAACAAGCACATGGAATGCTCTTTCAAGCAGCATTCAGACACTTGGGCACGGCAGAGGAAGTCTGTGAGGTCACCTTAGTGCAACCCCACCCTTCTGTGGGTCTTTAACATGTGGGGCCCAGGACAAGAGCTCAAATGACACCCACATAGCATTAGTCTAAATACTGAAGGTGAAAGTCAGGCTAGCAGAATGCTAAATACATATGTTCAGACTTCCATCTTGACAGATGTACCTGCATTATGACTGTATTATGACAGCTCCAATTTGGAATTCTTGAGACTCTAAGTTCAGTGGGATTGTGAGTCTCTGACCCTCAGCTGCCCACCACTCTGGCTCTATCTCAGACTTGGGGAAAGGCCCACCAGTCTCAGGAGCAGGTTCGGACCATTCATTAAGGGCAGAGCATCCCAAAGTCTCACATATTGGGTTGTGGCCTGGATAAGAGGGTTGTAGGTTTGGGGTGGCCACACCTTCTTGGCCCTATACACACTCCACCCTGTGAGGAGGGGACCTCAATGGATATGTGAATGGTTGGGTGTCTACAGCACAGGCCCTGGGTAGGCAGTCTTTTCCTCAGGTGTTAGGGTGGTGCTATTTGTCCAGGGCAGTGAGACGTTGCTCAGACCCCCAGGGGAGCGGCTCCAATGAAAAAGACTCAGAGCTTCCCAAACAGACTTGGCAACAAGCTATCTCCATGACCGGTGGCCTGTTCTTTAGGTTCAGGGACCTCAGCTGCTTGTCACCCGCCCTGCTGCTCAGTCTGTACTTTTGCTCTCCAGAGAGCACCCACTTCCACCAACAGCTCCAGGGACCTTTTTAACAAGACAATCAGCTAATCTTACAAAGATTCAATCTCTCCTTGACCAAATTTCAGTCAGGCTCCTGCCCTTTTGTAACCAGGCCCTGTCCTTGGGCCTTGTCCTCAAGACTAAAAAAATCCTCCTAAGTTAGTTTATCCTGAATTCTCTGCCAGCAATATCTGATCACCCTGGCCTGCCTTCAGCAAGAATCCTATTGAGGTAGTTTAGCCAGAATCTGTCCTCATCCCTGATATTTCCTCTCATAATTTTCATCCACTGAGCTCTGCCCTCTCCTTGGCTATAAATCTCCTCTTGTCTGTGTACTTGGAATTGAGTCCAGTTATGTACTGAGGTCTCTTTTCCCCATTGCAATACGTACTGCTTAAAATCGCTCATGACCACCCTGACTACTGTGCACTGTTTTTCTTTGACACCAGTCCTCTTCAGAACATTGTCCCAGCACATCCCATCACACTGAGAGGGCCACAATCTCCACTCCAGCCCAACGGACCTGGCTCCTCCCTGACCTCCCCACCTCCCTGCTTCCTCCTTGCCTACCTTTCTCCAGACACACCTTCCTTCCTTCTGTTCCTTGAAGGCTCTACATTCATTTCCATTTTAGGGTTCTCTCTGTCAGTCTGGAATGTTCTGCCTGCACATCTCAGCACTGGACTCCTTCTTCCAAGTACCTCCCAGCTCAACTATCACTTCCTCATGTCCCATCCCAGGCTCCTGCCAAACACCTTTGTGTTTGCTTGTCTGTTTAGTTACTGTCTGTCAATTTCTTCTAGTTCAGTGAAGCCCATGACAGAAGGGACTTGCTGACTGGTGTGCTGCTGTCCTCCCAGTGCCCAGCATGGTGCTGGCACTGTAACTATCTCCTGAACAAACACTTGTCATAGGGTTGCTCTGAGGGTTAAATGCCTAGGTCACCCACCTTACATGAAGCCCTTAGCGATGGTCCTCCTTCTCCCTCCCTCCAATAGGATGTGCACTTCTGGTCCTCTGGCCACACTACCTCTCACTTTATCTAAGACCCAGAACTTTTCTTACATCATAAACAGAAGCTATTCCTCCCATGAAGCTCTCTGAAGCTTCATTAGGTTACACTTGCTGCTTTTGATTTTGCTTTCTTGATAACAAAGGAAGCCTTTCTCCTTGGAGTTCCTCTTCTTCCTTCAGGCCTAAGCACAAGTATTTCTAGAATTTCTCATGGAATGGTGATAGCTTGTATACTATTCTGTCTTTCCCATGGACATGAGTCCTCTGAAAACAGCAGTCACATCTTATCATTTATCTTGTCACAAGTGAGAAGCACATCCAATAAACCCAATGAATATGTGTGTTCAATACATCTTTTTAATATCTATAAAATCTAACAACTGATTTCTTCCTGAATGCCTTCATTTGTTCATTCACGTATAGTGTGTAATAGGTGCAGGGCCACATATGCCCATATGTTTTTATAAAAATTTATTTAATTGCTTGTCACCACCATCCTCCTTCCAAATGATATACACATGCATGCATGCATACACATACTTTCTTCATAAAAAATATTTTAGAAGTCTTTAAGGGGTAATGTAAAGTATGAAAGATTTATTTCAACTATATAAAGTAGTTGAAAGAGGAGTAAAGATATAAAAATAAGATGGTACTAACTGGAGACAGGAATAAAGCTAAAATTATAGGCAGAAATAATCTATCTATATAATAGAGTAATATGCTAATTAAACTGAGACTCCCTAACCCTCACGACCACTTAGCAGGTGGTGGGGTATGGAGGCGGGGCCACAGTGGCCGGGGGACAGGAGCCTGTGGTGCCTCCTTTAGAGTTGGGGAGCTAATGACAGACTGGCTCTGGTCCTCCTCCAACAGCCCTCTCCAGCAGGCATGGGGTTGCTGAGACCCAGGCTGGGCCTCCAGCCACAGATCCACAGCTTCAGAGACCGACTCTACCAGGCCGCCTGGAAGCCATGTAGTTGGTCCCAGATTGAAGAGGGTGCAGGCCGGGCTGAGGGACACCTCCCCCCATGCACAAATTTCATGCACTGGGCCACTAGTCCAAATATAATAAAGAAGTACATTATAGCATTATATAAGCAGGAAAATAATGAAAGTGCCATTTTCTTCATAAAATAGTTAAATATGGCATATATATTTCCTAACTGGACTTAATTTTTTAAGTCTTGATTTTTCCAGGCCTTTATTTACTTCATAAATGCAAATATAGACTGTTAAAAATTATAAAGCACTTTGTTATTATAGATACTGTGAACATGTGGTTTTATTTATTTGCTTGTTCTTAATTGATATTTACCAATGCTGCACATACCTCTTTGCCTTATTTGGGAGCCTTGCAGTGTTGTGATGTTAAGAACAGATAGCTATAGTGTCATTCTTTATCTCACACAAGCACATGTTTATTTGTTTATATCCTTTTAGGAGAAAGTATCCTAAAAGAAGAAAATTAGCTGTAAAATCACATTTCAGAAACAGTATGGGCATTTGTTGACTTTTTGATAATAGCCATTCTGATTGCTGTGAGGTGGTATCTCACTGTGGTTTTGATTTGTATTTCCCTGATGATTAGTGAAGTCAAGCATCTTTTCATATGTCTATTGGCCATCTGTATGTTTTCTTTGGAGAAATGTCTTTTATTTTTTAAGTTATTTTATTGATTGATTGATTTTTAGAGACAGAGGTGGAGTAGGGGTAGAGGCAGAGGGAGAGAGAGAGAGAGAGAGAGAAACATTGATTTGTTGTTCCACCTATTTATACATTCTTGTATGTGCCCTGATAGGGGGTCAAATTTCCAATCTTTGCCGGGCCAGAGTGGATCAATGTTTGAGCATTGACCTATGGGCCAAGGAGTCATGGTTTGATTCCCAGTCAGGGCACATGGGTAGTGGGCTCGATCTCCAGTGTGGGGAATGCAGGAAGCAGCCAATCAATGATTCTCTCTCATCATTGATATTTCTATCTCCCTTCCTCTCTGAAATCAACAAAAATATATTTTTAAAAATAAATAAATAAAAATAAAAAAATTGCTATTTTTGGTATATCTGGACAACTCTCTAACCAACTGAGCTACCTGGCCAGCACAAAATGTCTTTTAATTTTCTCAGTCCATTTTTAAATCAGATTATTCATTTCTTCGTTATTGAGTTGTATGAATTTCTTATGTATTTTAGATAGCAACCCCTTATCAGATATATCATTTGAAAATATAGTCTCCAATTTAGCAGGTAGTCTTCTTGTTTTGTTGATGGTTTCCTTCACTTTGTAAATGCTTTTTAGTTTGATGAAGTCCCATTTGTTTATATTGGCTTTTGTTTCCCTTGTTTGAGGGGATATATTTAAAAAGATATTATTCAAATTGATGTGGAGAAAGGGAATTCTCATGCACTATTGGTGCAGCCACTAAGGAAAACAGCATGGAGAGTCCTCAAAAAACTAAAAATAGAACTACCATAAAACCCAGCAATTCTACTTTTGGGTATTTATCTGAAGAAATTGAAAACACTAATTCAAAAAAATATATGCACCCCTAAGTTCATTGCAGCATTATTTACAACAGCCAAGATATGGAAGGAACTGAAGTGTCCATTGATAGATAAGTAGATAATGAAAATGTCGTGGCCCCAGCTGTTTTTGGCTCAGTGGATAAAGCATCAGCCTACAGACTCAAGGGTCCTAGTTTTTATTCTAGTCAAGGGCACATGCCCGGTTTGTGGGCTCGATTCCCAATAAGGGGCATGCAGGAGGCAGCCAATCAATGATTCTCTCTAATCATTGATGTTTCTATCTCTCTCTCTTCCTCTCTGAAATTAATAAAAATATATTTTTTAAAAAAGAAAAGTAAATGTGATGTATAATGGAATAGTACACAGCAATAAAAAGAATGAACCTTGACATTTACAACAACAGATCTAGAGGGAATTATGTTAAGTGAAATAAGTCATTCAGAGAAAAACAAATACTGTATGGTCTCACTTATATGTGGAATCTAAAAAACAAAACAAATGAACAAACAAAAACAGACTTATAGAAATAAAGACCAAAGGGATGATTGCCAGAAGGAAGGGGCTGGGGCAATGGATGAAAAAGGTGAGGAAAAATAGTCAATAATATCCAAGATAAGTTTTCATGGTGACATACTGTACACCTGAAACTACTATAACTAATATAATATTGTATACCAACTATATGTAACTAAAATAAAAAATAAATTTCCCATAAAAAAAGGAAAGAGTCACAATCCACAGCAAAATGCTACAGAATCAAAGAGCTAGGCAAAAAATTCCATGTCTGGAGACAGCTAGAATTTCTTCTCTACCACTCAGGAAAACATGCCCAGATGCTACAGATTAAGCATGATACATTATGGGACTAATGTTAAATGTTCTCTACTTCACTCAAAAGTAAAAAGTAACTCATTCATAAAGTTCAATACTTTATCAGTAGCTTCACATTTTGTTACATCTTAAAATGAGAGTTGAGGCATATGGCTAGTTGGGACCTTTAGTTGCTTTTCAGCCTTAAGTGGCTCAATAGTTGATTTGCCTCTTACTGTAATTCTCAGATAGCCAGAATTGCCCTTGAACATTCTGTAATTAGTCCATGAGGTACAGCTATCCTGGTTTCAAAAGTATACTCCTGTACAGAAATCCTTGAGTGCACCATTAAAGTTTGATAACAACTGGCTAGATTAAAATAAGGAAAATCTCAGTGCAGATATTTAGGTATCTAAATTATTCTGCCTTGAGATTCCACCCTAGTGGTGAGCAGGGGCAGACTTCTAAATTACTCAGGCTCACCTGTGGATGCTACTCCATTTGTTGTATGATCAGGTCTCCATGATCTAAATATTTGTTAGTAGACTTACCATAGGGATCAAGTCACCACTTTTTAGTTAAATGAATGATACTGTACTGTCTCAATATTGCAGTTAAAAGTGAGCTTAAATTCAGATGGAATAGAATTAACACATCAAAGGAGCCTTATTTACAATCCTATCTTCAGTTATAGTTATTTGCTTTGAGCTTTGTTCTTTCAATAGAGTATTTAATGGCTTTAGTAAATAACAATTTGAATTTTCACTGACATTTTTTATTCTTACAAGCTTCACATTTCTTCAAAGAGCCCCTGCCTTAGTAGCATTATATTTTTTGTAATATCAGTAATCAAGACCTTCACCCAGGTCCCAAGCAAAGGAAACAAATAGTTATTCTTCACAATAGAGCTAAAACAGGACTCTAATTAACTAATGAACTAATCGAACTTCCCCATTCTTGATAAATTAGTTCCTGCTCTACATAAACACTAATCAAACTCATTGAATAATTCAGCTCTTCACTTCCCTCACCTGTGTAAACAAACTTACCTGCTGTCCTGTAATGGTAACATAGAACTAAATGTTCCTTGATGCTATTTGATAATGTCTTTATGTGCCAGTAATTGATAAACATTCTATAATAAAGTGCAAAGAAGATACAGGGAAAAAGCAAACTGTAGTTAAAAAATACTTATATATATACACAAAAAATATATTTATACATTCTATAAATATGTGTTGTATGTATTTATATATTAGCAAATGTATTTATATTTTATGTAATATATGAATATATATTTATATTATTTGCTATATGTAAATATAAATATTTGTTTTATCTTTAAAAAAATAAATCCATGGAGAAAAGGGCCTTTTGAGGAACTACTGTAAAATATTTCACAAGAGCATCTTCATTTTAATGAAGCAGGTCATTTAGATTGCAAGTGTACAGGAATATATTTCCTTTAATTGTGTGATTACATAAATGTTTACATATTTCTTTTTTTAATTTTTTTATTGATTTCAGAGAGAAAGGGAGAGGGAGAGAGAGATAGAAACATCAATGATGAGAATCATTGATTGGCTGCCCCCTGCAGCCCCCTACTGGGGATCGAGCCCGCAACCCTGGCATTTGCCCTTGACAGAAATCGAACCTGGGACCCTTCAGTTTGCAGGCTGATGCTCTATCCAGTGAGACAAACCGACTAGGGCTGTTTACATATTTCTTCTCTGTTGAAATGCAGGCTCCCTGTTGAGTGTGAATGCTGGCTACTGGAGAAGGCTCCCATCAGATGCTGCCCCAAGGGGCTATGGAGTCCTTCAGGGACACTTCTGGTTTTGAAGCCATGCTGGCTGGGAACCAGTTTGGCAGTGCAGGTAAGTCCAGGTTACTTCTCTTGCCCCTGCTCAATTGGGTCCGTGCTGAGTGGAGGAGGACACACCTTCTGGGAGGGCATCTTTCTCCGTGAATACTATAGAAGGTTTCCAGCAGACCCACCAAGTGATCTGACAAGGTGACTGGTAGATGCTAGTGAAAGGAATTTAGAGACAGGAAAGGCAGTTTTAGGGAAAGGAGGTCCATGAGGAACAAGACATGTATAACAGATAGCTTCAAGCCAGATTGTTTATCTTACATTCACAGAGGCTAGTCTCTCAGTCGAACTCCTGAGGGGACACTTTGCATATTAGCTTTTTATATATATAGACTAGAGGCCCCGTGCATGAAATTCATGCACAGGGGAAGGGGGCATTTCCCTCAGCCCAGCCTGCACCTGCTCCAATCTGGGACTCCTCAAAGGATGTCCGGCTGCCAGTTTGGACCTGATCCCACAGAGATCGGGCCTAAACCGGCAGTCGGACATCCCTCTTGCAATCCGGGACTGCTGGCTCTTAACTGCTTGCCTGCCTGCCTGCCTGATCACCCCTAACTGCTTCTGCCTGTGGGCCTCTGTGGGCCTGATGCCCCTAACTGCTCCCCTGCCAGCCTGATCACCCCCTAACTGCTTTCCCCTGCCAGCCTGATCATCTCCTAACTGCTCTCCCCTGACGGCCTGATCACCACTAATGACCTCTGCCTCAGCCCCTGCCACTGTGGCTTTGTCCGGAAGGACGTCCAGAAGATGTCTGGTCTAATTAGCATATTACCCTTTTATTAGTATAGATTTTAGTCCATGAATTTTATTCTTAAACTTCACAGGACAAGGACCCACAAGGAGAGTCTGCACCCCAACTCCCCATTACAGTGTCCATAGGCAATGCTGAAAGGATGGGAAGGAAAGTCCTTGGATGTCCAGGAGGAAGTGGGCCAACTGAAGGCCACAGTGAAGTGGTGGTGTTTTCCTCTCTCCTCAGACTGCACTAAGAGAAGAGGATAGGGACTATTCCGGCACCCTCCGGTGTCTGAGAAACCTGAGAAACCTCCAATGGCTGGCCATGGAGAGGAATTTGGCAGGAAGAAGGGGCTGCTTCTCCTTCCAGAGTCTTTCAAATACCCTCAGACACTTGTCAAACTCTTCAGAAACCATTTCAGAAAATCCTTACTTCAAAGTGATGCTCAGAGATTTAGAAATACACTCCAGGGTTCCAGAAGCCTCCCTAGCATAGAGTCAACATGGGCCCAGGCCTCCCTGTTCTGCAGGGAATGGCATTCCCGGACCTCTCACAGTGGAGAGAACTGAGTCCACCTTGAGCACTCCTGATAGGAAACACTACTCCAAGTCCCAAAAAAGCCTAGCCATCCTCATGTCCGAACCCTCCTTTCTGTCACCTTCACCAGGTGGTCTAGCTTTTCCAGAGGGGACTGTGACTTTTAAACACCACTACCCAAGACAGGTGGGCACATTTCCCACAGCAGAGCCTTGCCAGGCCCACTGAGCAAACCCCTCACAGGTGCCAGCCTAGGCCTGCATCCTGGGGAGCAGCGGGCTCCTAAGTGAGAGGTAGAGAAGCTGCAGTGTGGTGGCAACTTTAAGAAAAATAAATGTAGACCTAATCCTTGGTGATGTCTTTGTCTACAAAAGCCATCTCAGGCCTGGTTGTCTGAACACAGCTCCAGCTCATGAAATTGTACCAGGTAAGTTGTGTGAACGATTCCTTTTCTTTTTGTTAGTTATCTGCTAAATCAGGGGTGGGCAACCCCTGGCACGCATGCCAAACATGGCACGCCAGTAACTTTTGCTGGCACACGAAACCCTCTCTTATAATCTTCCATTTACAATTTTTTTCTTAATATCAACTTATTTATTTTTCAGATAAATTCAGTGTAGGTGCATCTTAGAGAAATAAATATTTTTACATAACAAGTTATCTTAAAGACCATAGACATGGATTGACGAGAGAGGGGAAGAGCAATTTCTATGCCTCTGCCTTAACTCTCCCTGCCTTCCTAGATCCGACCAGAGTTTTGGTTTCATCCACATATGCTTGTGAATCTTTGTTCTCAGTGATGAATTTTAAGTCTCGTAATAGAAGTAGTCTGATAAATGAAAGTAGTAGCTCGTGCATATCTCTGAAGGTCACGAAATATAAACTGATGTAAAATCTCTGTCATCAGTGATGCAGCAGCAAAAGTCCCACTGATAATATCAAACGGAGTCATAAAGTTTTCTGCCGACTATCAGTGTACATGTATACATTAAAAAATAAATGTATTTTTCATCATCATATACTGTTTTTGTCGCTCGAATGAATTTTATTATTTCTTCAAGGTTCTTCACATACGTACACCTTAAGAGATATCAAGTAGGCGTAACATGTTCTCAAAAAATTAGGGTTGGCACGCAGAAGAATTTTGAGTCAGATTTTGCTGGTTTTGTCACGCACTCACAAAAAGGTTGCCCACCCCTGTGCTAGATGCTCTGAAAAGAGCTTTTTGTGCTGAGCTTAAGGCAGATCAGTTTAGCTGGAGGAGGCAGAGCATTGTTAAAATGATGAAAATAGGAGATAAAGCTTTGCTCCCACAATCTGCCCCAGTGGCTGTGTATCAGCAAAACTCCCTTGGCACCTGGGGCTGCAGCTATGCTTCTGCCAGAGGCTTTCCCCTGGAATTAGCACTCAATTGCAGTTTTCTGGGGAAGGAGTGCCACTGAGATTTATTGAGAGGGAGGCAAATCCTCTCACTTAGCTACCCTTGCAGAAAGCAGCCAATGAAAAGACTAAAATCCCTGGAGGAGGAATGTCTTATTTGCATTTCTTTGAAGTTCAGGATTTCCTTCCTTTTCTTTCCCCACTCCCCTGAGCAAATGGCTCCAGGAAGTTTTGCTCTGGTTTTGGTTTTATAAAGCTCACAGTGCCCCTGGTCTGCAGGTTTTGTGCCTTGTATTTTGCCACCTTTGAAAGGCTTTTCTGTCTCCTTGAAATTAGGATTTGGCCTATGAAAAAGAGAAGATGTAGATGCATCACTTTGATTATTCCAAATGCAGGCCAGCTCTGGAGCTGCAACCCAGTGAACTCGGAGAGCTTCACTTTCTCTCCCATCTTCTATTGACTGCAGCCACACAGAGCTCTGGTCCCTTCTTTCCATGGGAGGAGAACAAAGACTTTGTCCTCCAACCAAGGTAAAGAAAAAAGCAGAAGGAGGCCCTGGGTTTGGTGCAGCCAGCCTCTGTTGTTTCCTGGTGCTCTTTAGGGTCCTCACTGCTTCTCACAGGGTGAGGTTTAGATGGTGACTCTCCTGTGGCAACCTTATAGGGAACCCAGGAAAGATCCCTGGAACATTCCCAGCCCTTGATGGATGGCCCCTCCTGGTAGGTGGACACCACTGACAGTGCCTTACCCACTCTGGCCTCAGCCTCAGGATACCCAGCTCACTGCGGTTACTTGTGAAAAGAATTTTAGAGACAGAAAAGGCAGTTTTAGGGAAAAGGGGTCCCTGGGAGAGGAATAATGCATATGTGAGGGGCGGAGATAGCTCCAAGCCAGATTGCTTATCTTACATTCACAGAAGACTGAATAACGTTATAAGATAAGAGAAAGAAGAGGGGGGCACTGGATGGCCTTTGGAACTTTGAAACTGATACTGTACTGGAGAGTGACCAATTAGGAGAGCATGGGGGACATACTAGTAAATTAAGGAAGGGTCTAATTAGAAAGGGTCATGAAGAGACAAAGAGCTGCATCCTTTATAAACCCATAGACAAAGAAATTTGGGGGACTGCTTTTTTTCTATTTTAGAGGGAGAGAAAGCAGGTTTTCCTCATTTGAGAACCCCTCCCCAGGGGGATTTTGTATATGCTTTCAATAAACTTCTACATGGTTGCTTAAAAAAATATTTTAATCCACAAATTTTATTCTTCAAACTTCATAGGACTGAAAAGGAAAATGGGGGGTGGGGGTGGGGAGGGCTTGCAACCTAGTTCAGTATCTGGTTAAGACTGTAGTCTTACTTCCCCACTCTGACTGACTTGGGCAGAGCTGCAGAGACCCCAGGGCCCCACCACAGCTGACTTGGGTAGAGCTTTGGAGATACTCAGGGGCCCGCCACAGGAGGAGATACATAGGTTAGAGCCTCCCCACGAGTTCAGTTCAGGCTTTGGATCTGGAATTCCCCTGGACTAGCAGATCTGCAAAATAAATGTTAAACTTTCCTCCCTCAGAGTGCTGGCTGATCATTCTCCCTTGCATTCTACCACAACATTTGGTGCATTTTGGCCATGAAACGTCAATTGAGCTGCCTCTGAGGCTGCTGATGAAAGCAGACTTCAGGGCACTGGCTTCGGGTTCTGGGACCCAAGGAAGGCGCGCCACCAGCACATTCTCCATTCCTAAACTCACGGGCCTGGAGGGACTGCACCAACTCAGTGCTTTGGTAGACCCCCCAAAAAGGTAGGAAACACCTTTCTGGGACTTTTGGGGAGGAGGTCAAAATCAGACTTCTGAAACTGTAAGTTTTCCCCCAAGGGAAACGAGTCCAAGTTCTGGCCTATATACTATGGGACAGAAGAGGTAGCTGGCCCCTACCTAGGTAATTATTTACTTCGGAATAGATCAGATCATCTGGAGGAATGGCTTCTAGACAGTATTTACCATCTCTGGGACTCAAAACTCTGACTGGCTAAGGGTCTGAGTCTGGCCTGCCTTTTATTTTATTTTATTTTTATTTTATTTTATTTTTATTTTATTTTATTTTATTTTTTCCATTTAAAACAAAGCATTTTTATTTATTTTTCTGGGGTTTTTTTGTTTTTATTTATTTTTTTTTATTGCTTAAAGTATTACAAAGGGTATTACATATGTGTCCTTTTTATCTGCCCCCGCTCTTGACAATCCCCTGGCCTCCCCTACCCACCAGTGTCTTATGTCCATTGGTTATGATTATGCATGCATACAAGTCCTTTGGTTGATCTCTTACCCCCCGCCCTTCCGCCCCTCAACCGTCCGGGGCTTCCTGCTGCAGTTTGACAATCTGTTTGAGGCAGCTCTGCCTCTGTATCTATTTTTGTTCAAAAGTTTATAATGGTCTCTACTATCCATGAATGAGTGAGATCATGTGGTATTTTTCCTTCATTGACTGGCTTATTTCACTTAGCATAATGCTCTCCAGTTTCATCAAGGCCTTTGCAAATGGTAAGAGTTCCTTCTTTTTTACAGCGGCATAGTATTCCATCGTGTAGAAGATGTACCACAGTTTTCTAATCCATTCATCTACTGATGGGCACTTAGGCTGTTTCCAGATCTTAGCTATGGTGAATTGTGCTGCTATGAACATATGGGTGCATATATCCTTTCTGATTAGTGTTTCTGGTTTCTGGGGATATAATCTTAGGAGTGAGATCACAGGGTCAAATGGGAGTTCCATTTGTAGTTTTTTGAGGAAACTCCATACTGTCTTCCATAGTGGCTGCACCAGTCTGCATTCCCACCAGCAGTGCAGGAGGGTTCCTTTTTCTCCACATCCTCTCCAGCACTTGTCGTTTGTTGATTTGTTGATGATAGCCATTCTGACAGGTGTGAGATGGTACCTCATTGTTGTTATGATTTGTATCTCTCGGATGATTAGTGACTTTGAGCATGTTTTCATATGTCTCTTGGCTTTCTGAATGTCCTCTTTTGAAAGGTGTCTATTTAGGTCCTTTGCCCATTTTTTGATTGGATTGTTTATCTTCCTTTTGTTAAGTTGTATGAGTTCCCTATAAATTTTGGCGATTAAGCCTTTATCAGCTATGACATTGGCAAATATGTTTTCCCACGTACTGGGTTTTCTTGTTGTTTTGTTGATGGTTTCTTTTGCTGTGCAGAAGCTTTTTATTTTGATGTAGTCCCATTTGTTCATTTTCTCTTTAGTTTCAAGTGCCCTAGGAGCTGTATCAGTGAAGAAATTGCTTCAGCATATGTCTGAGATTTTGTTGCCTTTGGATTCTTCTAGAATTTTTATGGTTTCCTGTCTTACATTTAAGTCCTTTATCCATTTTGAGTTTATTTTTGTGTATGGTGTAAGTTGGTGGTCTAGTTTCATTTTCTTGCATGTATCTGTCCAATTTCCCAACAACATTTATTGAAGAGATTATCTTGGCTCCAATGTATGTTCTTGCCTCCTTTGTCAAATATTAATAGAGCATATTGGTTCGGGCTAATTTCTGGGCTATCTATTCTATTCCGTTCATCTATATGTCTGTTCTTGTGCCAGTACCAGGCAGTTTTGAGAACAGTGGCTTTGTAATACATCTTGATATCTGGTATTGAGATCCCACCTCCTTTGTTCTTTCTCAGGATTGCTGCAGCTATTCGGGGTCTTTTTTTATTCCAGATGAATTTTTGGAGAGTTCATTCTAAATCTGTGAAGTATGATGTTGGTATTTTAATGGGAAGTGTGTTGAATTTATAGATTGCTTTGGGTAGTATGGACATTTTAATGATATTGATTCTACCAGTCCATGAACACGGTATGTTCTTCCATCTGTTTATGTTTTCCTCTATATCTTTTTTCAACGTCCTGTAGTTTTCTGAGTAGAGGTCTTTTACCTCTTTAGTTAAGTTTATTCCTAGGTAGCTTAATTTTTTTTGGTGCAATGGTAAATGGGATTGTTTTTATAATCTCACTTTCTGAAAGTTCACTATTTGTGTATAGAAATGCCTCAGATTTCTTGGGGTTAATTTTATATCCTGCTACATTGCAAAATTCATGTATTAAGTCTAGTAGTTTTTTGATGGAGTCTCTAGGGTTTTGTCCGTATATCATGTCGTTGGCAAATAAGGACAGTTTTACTTCCTCTTTTCCAATTTGGATGCCTTTTATTTCTTCTTCTTGTCTAATTGCAATGGCTAATACTTCTAGCACTATGTCAAACAGGAGTGATGAGAGTGGGCATTCCTATCTTTTTCCTGTTATTAGGGGAAATGGTTTTAGTGTTTGCCCATTGAATATGATGCTCACTGTGGGCCTGTCATATATGGCATTTATTATGGTGTGGTATGATCCTTCTACTCCCACCTTTTTGAGAGTTTTTATCAAAAAAGGATGTTGGATTTTGTCAAATGCTTTTTCTGCATCAATTGATATGACTATGTGTTTTTTTTTTTCTTTCAATTTGTTTATGTGATATATCACGTTTATTGATTTGTGGATATTGTAACATCCTTGCATCCCTGGGATAAATCCTACTTGGTCATGGTGTATGATCTTTCTGATGTACTGCTGTATCCGATTTGCTAAGATTTTGTTGAGGATTTTGACATCTATGTTCACGAGGGATATTGGCCTGTAATTGTCTTTCATTGTGTTGTCTTTACCTGGTGTTGGTATTAGGGTGATGCTGGCTTCATAGAATGAGCTTGGAAGTGTTCCTTCCTCTTGAATTTTTTGTAGTAGTCTGAGGAGGATAGGTTTTATTTCTTCCTTGAATGTTTGGTAAAACTCCCCTGTGAAGACATCCGGTCCTGGGCTTTTGTTTGCTGGAAGTTTTTTGATGACTGCTTCAATTCCGTCCATAGTTATTGGCCTGTTGAGATTTTTAGATTCTTCCTGATTGAGTTTGGAATGTTGTATTTTTCTAGGAATTTGTCCATTTCCTCCAGGTTGTCTAGTTTGTTGGAGTAGAGCTGTCCATAGTATTTTTTAAAAATCATTTGTATTTCTGTGGGGTCTGTTGTTATTTCGCTTCTATCGTTTCTGATCCTGTTTATTTGGGTCCTCTCTCTTTGCTTCTTGGTCAGCCTGTCTAGAGGTTTGTCAATCTTGTTTATCCTTTCTAAGAACGAGCTCTTGGTTTCATTGATTTTCTGTATTGTTTTTTTGGTCTCTATGTCATTTATTTCTGCTCTAATCTTTATTATCTCCTTCCTGCAGCTCACTCCGGGGTTTTCTTCTGCTCTCTTTCTAATTCTTTGAGTTGTAGAGTTAGATAATTTACTACCGTTTTTTCTTGTTTTTGAGATAGGCCGGTAGAGCTATAAACTTCCCTCTAAGGACTGCTTTCATTGTGTCCCATAGGTTTAAGATTGTTGTGTTTTCATTGTCATTAGTTTCCAGGATGTTTTTAATTTCTCTTTGATCTCATTGGTAACCCAATGAATATTTAATAACATGCTATTCAGCTTCCAAGTGTTTGAGTATTTTGGGCTGTTTTTATTGTAGTTTATTTCTAATATTATGCCATAGTGGTCTGAGAAGATGCTTGGTATGATTTCAATCTCTTGAATGTGGGGAGACTTTGTTTGTGACCCAATATGTGGTCTATTTTTTAATCTGTCCCATGAGCACTGGAGTAGAATGTATATTCCCTGGCGTTGGGGTGAAGTGTTCTGAAGATGTCAAATAAGTCCATCTGATCTAGTGAGTCATCTAGGATTGCTGTTTCTTTGCTGATTGTTTGTCTAGAGGATTTATCCAGTGATGTCAGTGGTGTATTAAAGTCCCCTACTATGATTGTATTGTTGTTGATCTCTCCTTTGATATCTTCCAGGAATTTTTTTATGTATTTGGGTGCTCCTGCGTTGGGTGCATATATATTTACCAGGGTTATATCTTCTTGTTGTATTGATCCCATTAGTATTATGAAGTGGCCTTCCTTATCTCTTGTTATGGCCTTCACTTTGAGGTCTATTTTGTCTGATATAAGTATTGCTACCCCAGCTTTCTTTTCCTTTCCATTTGCCTGAAAGATATTTTTCCATCCCTTCACTTTCAGGCCGTGGGAGTCCCTTCTAATCAGGTGGGCCTCTTGTAGACAGCAAATGTATGGGTCATGCTTTTTTATCCATTCAGCCACTCGATGTCTTTTGGTTGGAGCATTTAGTCTGTTTACGTTTAAAGTTATTATTGAAAGGTACTTGTTTGTAGCCATTTCTTTTTTTGTGTGGCTGTTTTCTTTCTGAACTTTTTATTTCTTCTTTTTATACCAGTTCCTTTAGCATCTCTTGCATTGCTGACTTGGTGGCGATAAACTCCCTTAGCCTTTTTTTGTCTGTGATGCTTCTTATTTCCCCTTCAATTTTGAATGAAAGCCTTGCTGGATAGAGTATTCTTGGATTCAATCCTTTGCTTTGCATCACTTCGTAAATTTCCGTCCATTCTTTTCTGGCCTGATGTGTTTCTGTTGAGAAATCATTTGATAATCTACTGGGAGATCCTTTGAATGTAACTTTCCGTCTCTCTCTTGTAGCCTGTAAGATTCTCTCTTTGTCCTGAACATTTGCCATGGTAATTATGATGTGTCTTGGTGTGGGTCTTTTTGGGTTCATCTTGTTTGGGACTCTCTGGGGTTGTGTGACTTTTTTCTTCCCCACCTCAGGGAAGTTTTCTGATATTATTTCTTCGAATAGGTTTTCTAATCCTTGTTCATCTTTCTGTTGTTCTGGCACCACTATTATTTGTATATTGTTTCGTTTCATGTTGTCCCATAGCTCCCTTAGGCTCTCCTCCTGTCTTTTAATTTTTTTCTCCAATTGCAGTAGAGTTTGGGTGTGTTTTGGTTCCTTGTCTTCTAATTCACTAATTCAGTCTTCTGCTTCTCCTAGTCTACTGTTGATACTTTCAATGGTGTTTTTTATTTCAGCTATATCATCATTTCTTCTTGGTTCTTACATATTTTATTGATTTTTTCATCTGTTTCATCTTGCTTCTTGCATAGGTTGTTGATTTTTTTATCTGTTTCTTCTTGCTTCTTGCATAAGTTGTTGATTTTTTCCTCCATCCGGTTTATGCACTCTAGGACCCTTATTCTGAATTCTTTTTCTGTCATGTTGCATGCCTCTGTATCACTTAGCTGCTTTTCTGGCGAGTCCTCCTTTTCTTTCCTTCGGGGGTTTCTTTGTCTACCCATGTTTGATCTCACTGACATATCTAGACGTTGAGTCATTCAGTGGCTGCTCCTTGGGTTGCAGTGGCTCCTTGGGCTGTGGTTCCTCCTCAGGCTGTTGCAGTAGCAGCCTCTACTCAGTTGGCAGCCTCTCCTCTGATGGGTGCTGTTCACAACTGTGGTGGCTCTTCTGCCTGGTGGTGTGGAGGTTTCACGTACAGCTGCTGTTCCTCAGACAGAGTGTGTGGTGCTCAGGAGGCTGCTGTTGCTTGGATCTGCTGCGTTGATTTAAAGGCACAAAATACAACACAACAGGGCACCACGTTGCAGGCACTGAACACAAATATGTTCGTGATTTTAATAACCCCAAATAAAGGTGACCACCCAAATTAAGAGAATTAGGGGATAAGGAAGAAAGAAGAAAAAAAGATAAAGGACAAAAAAGAAAAGAAAAGAAAAGTAGTGGAAAAAAAGGAATGCAAAAATGAAATTGGGAAAAAGGAGGGGGGGAAATAAAAGAGAAAAAAAAAGAGCTAAAAGAGAGAATGAAGTAGAAGAGGGGAAGAGACTATTTATATGAGGAGAAAACTCCGACAGAACTGCCACTAATCCCAACTAATTCCAGCAACCGCTTCCTGGAGATGAATGCAAACTAGAAACAATGAATAACATCAAGAGAGGCAAGGGAAAACAGAAGCACAAAAATAACCATGGGGAGGGGGATGGGGGGTGGAGGGAGAGGAAAAACCAGCAGAAAAAAATAAAAAATAAAAAGCAAAACAACCTCACAACCAGTCTTAAAAACACACAGACACACACACACACACACACACACACACACACACACTAACAATATACTCAACAATCAAGCAAACAGCAATAAAACAATAGTAAGATAAAAGAAGAGAAAAGAAATTTTGGATAGTGAAGAAAGATAAGGGATATGTATATAAGGATTTAGAGCAGTGGATTGGAAATAGGATATATAAGTAGGGTGAAATTTTGACAGGAGGTAAACAGAAGGAATAGGGAAAATCTAAAGCAGGAATAGGGTAAGGGAAACAGGACAACAAAAGGGGGAAAGTGAGGGAGCGGGTTTTACATAGAGGTAAAATTGAGGTAGGGAAAATTGATGCTAAAGGAACGATGAAAATAGAATGGAGAACACTAATCCCAAAATAAAATAAAGAGAAAATAAAATGGCACTTTAAAAAATGGTAAAATGGTAGCAGTAATAGTATTGGTTAAAAATAAAAATGTAGTAATTAAAAGGGTAAAATCAGGTGATGGAAAAAGAAGAAGAAAAAAAATTGGTTTCTTAGTTTAAAGGGGAGAAAAGAAAAAAAAAATTGCAGTAGTGAAGGTCCTTCGGTTCTTCTACTCGTCAGTCTGGATTGCCTTAGTCCTGCCAGGTATTCAGGAGAGTGTTGAATT
Organism: Myotis pilosus; assembly: GCA_036010255.1. Taxonomy (NCBI): domain Eukaryota; kingdom Metazoa; phylum Chordata; class Mammalia; order Chiroptera; family Vespertilionidae; genus Myotis; species Myotis pilosus. The sequence goes on along the minus strand of JASKON010000002.1, from coordinate 111,177,716 downwards.
TCCCTGCGATACACTTTTCCTCCATGTTGTAAACCACAGTCCTGATTTTAAAGCATGGCCTGCCTTTTGAAAAGATAGAAGAGAAGCATTCCTAGGCAGTTCTGTACTGCCTCTGTTCAGGGACTTGTTCTCTATCCCTTCACAATTGAAACTGATTTGGTGAGTGCAGGGTATTCTGTGGTGTAAATATGGTGCACGCTGGTGTTTATGTTTGCTTGTTTCTGTTTTGTTTAAAAAGAAACCCCTTCTAAACCTTTCCTGCATTTCAGCGCTGATTCAAAGTTTTTAGTGGGGATTGTTATCTGTCTTATTTTTTAATTTGTCTCTTTGTTGTTTAAATTGTTTAGCTAGTGAAATTTCTGTTTGTGTCTCTTAAAATATATGAATGTATTCCTAATCTGAGGAATGTTAATCACTTATATGTCACCTAAAAATTAAGGTTAAGAATTCTAACTAATTATAATGAAAGTATGGCTTTGGTGCAATAAAGAAAACATATGCATAGAAATGCATTTTGAAGGAGAAAAAAAAGGTAATTTCTAAAGCTGGTTATTTCTGAAAGTTATAAGAATGTTTGTGTCTAATATATTTTGATATGTAATCTTTCGGTAAAATCAAGTTTGGTAACCTTCCTAGGGTTTAAATTTTAAGAAACTTTCTCTTGACCTAGAATTGGCTTTAGATCATCCCAGTATGCTTTGAAATGCCTTGACTGTTGGTTTCCTCTCTCATGAAGGAAAATTTTATACTGAAAGTACATAGGAGCCTTTGTCAAATACAGTTATAACTAATAGTTATTAGTTATAATATTATATAATATTGGGTTTTACAGAAAGAATTTGCCAGGCAGGTATTATAGTGTGAAAGTAGTTACCTGGAAGTTAAGAAAATTCTGCAAAATAGAGTGGCCAGCCTATGGTGTGGGTTGGCCCTCAGAGGAAACCCTAGATGTCCCAACTGTCAGGGCCCTCTTTGAGTTTTACCACCTCCATATGTGCCTCAAGTGGCACCTAGTGCTCCTTTGCCTGGTCAGGGAAGCTTAGATGCACCACCTCCTTCTGTCTCCCACCAACTGGACTCTCCAGAGCCAATTGGATGCACTTACGCTCAGCTGACCCAGGCCACCACCGGCTTTCCAGATGCCTCTCCGAGAAACTTGGGGTCCCTCACTATTGGGAGAAGACAGGACCCTACAAAAGGGGGATCAGTCTTTTACTATCAAACTTTCACTATGACCGATCTCTTAAATTAGAAGTTATCACACTCCCGCTTATTCTGAAAATCGCAGGCCATGGTTGACCTCCTGGAGTCAATTTTTCAGACCCATAAGTGCACCTGTGTCAATTGCAAGCAACCCTGATCACTGAAGCTGTCATAGAAGCTAATTCCCAGGACCCTCAGGCAGGAAGTTTTATGCCCAGATTTCAAGATCCCCAAAGACAGACCACCAGGGAGCTGAGTCCCATGCAAAAGCAAAGAGCCTTTATTCAAGCCTGGGCTTGGTCCCTCCACTCTACCGACGCAGCAGCAACATGCGAAGAGCCCCGAGTCCCAAGAGAACAAAGATTTTATCAGGCTTGGGGTCATGGGGGTGGGGGCACACTCGGACCACTGATTTGGCTGATTCTGGTTGGTTGAGTGAGGGCCGGGGGCTAGTGACGCAAAGGCAGGGTGCGGCTAGGGTCTGGTTACACAAAGACAGGGGGGTGGTCAGCATACTTTTGGCCTTGGGTTAGTTCCCCTTGCATTCCCATTGGCTGATTTAAGGGTGGGCTGAGTAACTGATACGTTCTGTGGTTTTTTTTCTTGGAAGAGGAGTCAGGGACACAGTCTGTCCTTTCAGAAGGAAAGGGAGACAGCAAGAAGCCAACTCAAGAAAAGGAAGAATAAGTGTGCCAACATCTACACTGACTCGCACTATGCCTTTCCTACCCTGCATATCCATGGGGCCATATAAAAGAAAGAGGTTCCTGAAGGTGGAGGAAAAGGAAACAAAAATCAGAATGAGATCTTGAAGTTACTAGAAGCAGTCTGGGATCCCAAGGAAGTAGCAGTCATCCATTGTAGAAGACACCAAAAAGGAAAAGACTCAGTGTCAAAAGGAAACCTTAGCACAGACGCAGTGGCAAGGCTAGCTGCTAAGGAGCAGGCAGCACCATCGAGGATCATGCTGGTTTCTGAATTCCCTGAACCTCTGAAATACACTCCTCAAAAAGAAGAATGGTCCCAACAAGAAGGGGGTAAAAGGACGAAGGAAGGTTGGTGGATATTCCCAGATCATAGGGTCTACATTCCAGAACAGTTAGCTTGTAGAGTAGTCCTCCAGCAACATGAACTTACCCATTTAGGGAAAATGGCCCTAGACTATCTAATTGCCTTTCTCCCCTCCTTATGTACCTCAGTCTCTTAGCAATGCCTCCTCTGGGCACAGAACAATGCAAAGCAGGGTCCTGTAGGACCAATAGGAATCCAGCACTGTGGACAGTCTCCCTTTAAAGATCTAGAGGTAGACTTTACAGAAATAGGGTCTAGTAGAGGACATAAATATATTTTAGTTTTTGTCTGCACCTTTTCAGGCTGTGTTGAGGCCTATCCTACTTGCACAGAGAAGGCAAGAGAAGTCACCAAGGCATTACTGAGGGACATAATTCCATGGTATAGAATGCCATTGACTATAGGGTCAGATAATAGCCCAGCTTTTATAGCTGAAGCAGTACAGCAGGTCACTAAGGCCTTAGGAATTAAGTGGAACTTACATGCAGCCTACAGGCCCCAGAGTTCAGGGAAAGTAGAACATGTGAACCAGACTCTCAAGTAGGCTATGGCTAAGCTATGCTAGGAGATGAACTTACCCTGGACAGATATCTTACCACTTGTGCTCCTGAAGGTGCACTGTGCCCCAAGAGCTAGGGTAGGGTTCTCTCCATTTGAAATTCTATATGGCAGACCCCCTCCCTTAATTTGGCCAAAGGGAGATTTGGGGAAAATAGGGAACTTAGAAATTCAGAAACAGTGACAAAGGCTTGGGAAAACTGTCCTTGAAGTCCACAGATGGGTTACTGATTGATTGCCCATCTCTGTAGAAATATCTATGTACCCTCACAAGCCTGGGACCAGGTTTGGGTAAAAGATTGGAAAAAGCAACCCCTTAAGCCAACCTGGAAGGGATCTTATCCAGTCATACTAACCACCCCCTCAGCTCTCAAAGCTGAACACCTGGATCCACCACTCCCAGGTAAAAGCAGCCCACCAGCTGGACAATCAGCATCCAGAGTGGAAGGTGACCTCTGACCTGAACCACCTCCTGTGGATCATCTTCAAGAAGATGGTGGATCTGGCTGACCGACCTGAATCTCCTTATCCCCTCCTATCTGGATAATTATTGTTTTTGTTTATTTCCAACAGTTTTTTTTAAATATATTTATTATTGATTAAGATATTACTTATGTGTCCTTATCCCCACGTTACCCCTACCCCCGACCCCCACTCATGCCCTCACATCCCCGTTGTCCATGTCCATTGGTTAGGCCAATATGCTTGCATATAAGTCCTTTGGATGATCTTTCCCCCTTACCCCCACCCTCCCCTACCTTCCCTCCAAGGCCCGACAGTCCAATCAATGCCTCTCTGAGTCTGGATCAGTCCTTGTTCATCAGTTTATGTTGTTCATTATATTCCACACATGAATGAGATCATGTGGTATTTATCCGCTCTCCAGTTCCATCCATGCTGTGGCAAATGGTAAGAGTTCTTTTTTCTTCTTCCTCTTCTTAAAGAATACCTTTCAGCATTTCATATAATGCTGGTTTGGTGGTGATGAACTCCTTTAGCTTTTTCTTATCTGTGAAGCTCTTTATCTGACCTTCTATTCTGAATGATAGCTTTGCTGGATAAAGTAATCTTGGTTGTAGGTTCTTCGTATTCATCACTCTGAATTCTTGCCACTTTCTTCTGGCCTGCATGGTTTCTGTTGAGAAATCAGCTGACAGTCGTATGGGTACGCCCTTGTAGGTAACTGACTGTCTTTCTCTTGCTGCTTTTAAGATTCTCTCTTTGTCTCTTGCTTTTGGCATTTTAATTATGATGTGTCTTGGTATGGTCCTCTTTGGGTTCCTTTTGTTTGGAGTTCTCTGTGCTTCCTGGACTTATAAATCTATTTCTTTCACCAGGTAGGGGAAGTTTTCTGTCATTATTTCTTCAAATAGGTTTTCAATATCTTGCCTTCTCTCTTCTTCTGGTACCCTTATAATTCTGATGTTGATACGCTTGAAGTTGTCCCAGAGGCTCCTTACACTATCTTCATATTTTTGCTTTCTTTTTTCTTCTTCAGTTGGGTATTTTTTTTTTCTTTGTATTTCTAATCTTTGACTTGATTCTTGGGATCCTCTTGTCTGCTGTTGGATCTCTGTATATTATTCTTTATTTCAGTGAGTGTATGCTTAATTTCTAGTTGGTCTTTTTTCATATCCTCCAGGGTCTCACTAAATTTATCGGCGGTTTCCATAAAATTCTTGAAAAACCTTAGAAGTGTGGTTTTGAACTCTATATCCAGTTGTTTGCTTTCCTCCATTTCTGTCATTTGTGACCTGTTTCTTTGTTTCCGCATTTTTTTATGCTTCCCTGTGTTGGTAGAGTGGTTTTGTGTGCTAGGTGTCCTGTAGGGCCCAGTGGCTCAGCCTCCCCAATTACCTGAGGTGGACACTCTTGGTGCACCCCCTTGTGGGCTTTGTGCACAGTCTTATTGTAGTTATGCCTTGATTGTTGTAGGATCACTGGGAGGAATTGACCTCCAGGCCAATTGGCAGTGAGAATCAGCTGTGTCTGCAGTGGGAGAACTTCTGTGCTGAACACACCCTTCTGGGGCAAGACTTGCTTCAGTGCGGCTTTGGTGCTCACTGAGTCTGCCCCCTGAGTGTGTCCCTTATGGATCTGAGGAGTTGTAAACTGGATGGTCCCCCTCTGACAACTGGGTACACTGGCTCTTGGATCTAAGGAGGTGCTAATTTAGCCTCTTTCTGAGTTTACCCAGCAGGAGCTATGAAGAGAATTGCAGATTCCCCTTCCTTTTTTGGAGTTTGGAGGTGCCCTGATGTGGCCCAGCTGTGAAGTAATGCAAGCTGCTGTGGGACCTTGGGCCTTCTCTTGGAAGTTCTGGGTCTGTCTAGCCCAGCTGCAATTTGTTAGGTAATTTTCAGTTTGCAAAGGGCCAGGGCATTCATATGCAAAAGCCTCTGCTGCAGCCTGGGTGGGGCGGGGTCTCAGGGAATCAAAGGGCGGAGCAAGCAGCTATGGCTGGTCCTTGGCCCTGTGCTAAGGGGCCGCACGGGCGTCTCAGTGTCCTGGTAATTTAATTGCTGCATGCACCTCTGAGGGAAAGCCGCCCTCGAGTTCCGAGTTCTGCGCGCTGCCAGACAGTCCAGTTTCTCCCCGCATGAGTCCTGGGTCCCCAGAGACTTCCCAGAACTGGAGTTCAGAGCAGTCGGGAGCTTGTGACTCCTTCCCAATTCAAAAAGACAGCTGCGTCCTCAGGTACCAGCCCCTTTCCGTGCGCGCTTGAGCCTCCGGACCTTTGCACTTTACTTCCACAGCTCCTGACCCTCAGTGTGCTTTTCTCTTTCCTTCTAGTTGTAGAATTTTCACTCAGCCAGCCTTCCTGTAGTTCTGGGTGATGTTTCTTTTGTCTTTCTGTTGTATTTTTGAAGTTGTTGTAGGATGCAGCAATTTCGGTGTTTACCTTTTTCTAACAGTTTTATTCTGTCTTCATACAAGTGTCGCTAGAACCCCAGACTGGTACCGAGAGGAGAACTTCTCTGCCCTTGTTACTCCGACGACCCCCTTGGGGAAGATGGTGAACAGTCGGGATACTGAACCCCCCCTTTTTTTGCAGCCCCCTTTCAGCAGGAAGTCCCTAGAGCAGTCATCAACCTTATCCCCAATTCCTGAGTCTTTTGTAATCCCCAAACCTAAGAATAGCTTGTGGAACAAGATGGGGGAATAAAAAGGAAAATTGGGGGTCGGGGGGAGGACTTGCAACCTAGTTCAGCATTTGGTTAAAACTGTAGTCTTACTTCCCCACTCTGACTTACTTAGGCGGAGCTTTGGAGACCCTCAGGGGCCCGCCACAAGAGGAGATATAGAGGCCAGAGCCTCCCCACAAGTTCAGTTCAGAATTTGCATCTGGAATTCCACTGGACTAGCACATCTGCAAAATAAACGTTAAACTTCCCTCCTTCAGAGTGCTGGCTGATGGTTCTCCTGTGCATTCTGCCACAACAGGACAAAAATCTACAGGGAATGTCTGCTCACCAAACTCCATGCTTCATTTGCATACCAGTGCTGCCTAGGAGGACTTGTGATAAGTATAAGAAAAGGTCTTGAAATTATTTTCTAACTCTTTAAGTGGAGAAGAAAGGGAAAGGGGTTTTGACAAAGAAGTGCTGATTCCTCCTCCACAGTCAGGCATGCGGGTGTCTCCTGCCAAAAGCCAAGAGAGAGGCAGGGGCATGCAGCCCAGTTCCCTCCACAGTTCTGTGAAGGCCCTTCAGAGACCACATCTGCAAGACTTCTGGAACAACAGAGTCAAAACATGAGGACCAGCTGGCCAGATTAACCATCTGGATCCACACAGTGAGAGAGTGGAACTGAGGGAGTAGGAAGTCTAGAAAAGTATAACCAGCAAGATGAGAGCATAGGCCATGCTCCTATAGCCACTCTCAGTAAGTCAGCTCCATGGTAGCCCAGAGTCAGTCCCTGGTGCTCTGGGACTGTCCTGCTTCATCCCACGAAGCTCCTTCCAGGGAACATTCTATTTTCCTTTTATCAGGGTTTTCCTCTTTAGGCTCCCAACAAGGTCCTTTCGCCAGAGGAGTATTTTCTTGTGTGGGAAGGGTTCCCGGGATTGTTCACTCTGAAAAGCATCCACAGACAATAATTGATATAAGTGTTAAACCTGCCATCAATCTGTTTTATTGACTCTGAAGCCTCTGTGGGTGCCAGAGCAGAATAGACATTCCTCAGGTGAGTGAGAGTGGAAGGCTGAGGGCTGGAAAGGAGGAGCCAGACAGGCAGATGCCAGGAGAGGACCATGACCAGGGCAAGCAAGGTGGAGGAAGCTGGCCAGAGCTCCTGAGACAGAGCCTTAGATGAAAAAACTGCTCTGGAGGTGTTCAAAAAGAAAGTTGCTTCTCACAGAAACTCCTCCAAAGAAGGTAAGATCAGGTGGGTTGAGAAGAGGAGAGAATCTGTGTATTAAAGGAACCTCATCTGGGGGGCACAGTTCCTGTCTGTAGAGTTTGATTTTTATTGAAGCTTTCTTCTCATTACAATATCATCTCTAGTTCTGCCATGGAGCGGTGCAGTATCCTCACTTGGTTTACTGCACCTGGACGAATGGCAGTTATAAGCCTATAATTCCCTCAATGGGAGTTGCTGTTTCAATAAATTATAAGAGCTGAGCTTCAGTGGTTTATGGCACCATCAGAACCTTGCTGTGGACACATAACCTTATAGCCACAGCTCAGCAGTGGTAGGAGTTTGTCCCATGTGTGATTTAGGGCCCCCAGCCCTCCTCAAGGAGCACAAGCACTGGTGGATTCACCCCAGCCCTGAAAATATGAGCACAAACACCCATTTGCTTTATAATCCTTGCCCTAGGTATACTAGTATTAAGCATACAAATATTTTCAAGAGTACTTATTTTCAAAAGCATTGATTGGCCCTCCACACTTTTGCATATCTGACATCAGGGTCCTCTGGGGAGAGCATTAGTTTGTCTGATGGATAATCTATTTTTGTAGCAATAAATACAAATAGGCTTAATGTATTAACAGGAATGTTCACATTATTAGAATTAGTGTAAAATACTTTGTTTCCAAACAAAAGTGTATGTTTCCCTAAATCAGCAATGAGAATTACATAATGCCCTTTTTGTGTTATCCAAGGAAACAGAGTTAAACGTCTGACTGGAGTAACGAATTAACCCTGGTAGTTCTACTCCTTTTAGTTGATCTCTTAAATGATTCTGTTTCTATTTTTAATTGTCCTATTAGTAAGCTGCCTCAAAGGTATTTTTAAAAAGGCATAAATCGTGTATAAACAAATGTAGTAAAAATGCTTTCTACAAGGGCCTTTGGGTGAACCAATAAGGTCCATTTCAAGTCACAAGAGAAGTGAGAGGACAAAAGCTCCACTTGTGACACCCCAAAGCCTGGAAACTATGTAGCTGAGGTCCACAAGGCCCAGCAGCTCACAATGCCAGAGGAGGAAAAAGTAAACCAATAGCAGGGAGAATTCAGGCTTTGCTTTTCAAAAATATAGATTTGTGACACCTAAATCAAAATCACCCAGCAGATTCAAATGCTATCAAGTTCCAACTGGGTAATGCCACAGATGGGGAGCTTAAGAAGAAATGGAGAATGTACTTCCTCCCATTCAAATTAAAATTTTATAAAACATACTTCCAAGCAAACAAAAGACATCTGTTTATTGCAGTCGTTGGCTCAATAGACATTTTTTGACCCCTGATCTAAATAATGGATATACTTTAGTCCACTAAGATTTTCTCAGCAGTGAAAGTCCAGGCAGTGGAACCACTTTTCACCGTGCAGGACTCTGCTGTGCATCGCCCAGAAACCAAAAGATGTAACAACACTCAGATAACTAAAAGTGTTCTTCCCATCCCCACAAATTTCACACATTAGTCTCCTATCCCAGTATGAGAAACATAGTGTCCAGATCCTCAGCTACCCCACTCTGTCCTTTGGCATTTTTATATCTCACCTTGAATTTTTCCTTCTTCACTATCAAAGTATGACATGGCTTTAAGGATTTATAAAGGACAATATAATAGCAGACCCTTTCCTTTGTCTTACACCGTATTAGAAAGGGTACTGTAAGGGGTTGGCAGGAAGTATGAAGATAATGGAGGAAATGATCAAAGGACAAATCAATGCAGTCACCAGACAGTGGAAACAGCAGGGAGAGTATGTGTGGATGGAGGCTGGATGAGTGAGTTTTATAATTGCCACCACCACAGTTTTTCAAAGCGGCTCTCTTTCATCCTCTTCCATCACCTTGGAACTTCCCAGAATTTTCAATTTTAGAAAGTTTGTATTTTTATCTTTGGCCCCCAAATAAAGGTATAAACTTCTATTAACAACTACCATTTATAATGTCCAATTCTACATAATGAGAATATTATAGTGTGGTCAACAGCCTACACTAAATTCAAGGTTGCTATTATGGATATAATTATCTTCCTTAAATGAAAAAGTCATGTAGGAGAGATGTAAGTTACTGTTCATTTATCAGTTAACCTAGTTAATAATATACCTACTGATATAGTGTTGCATTAAAAAATTACTTTTGGAAGGAGAAACTAAGATGGCGGCATAGGGGAACACCGATATTGCTGCCTCCTACAACAACTTCAGAAACGCAACAAAAAGACAGGACGGTCAACATCCAGAACTACAGGAAGGCTGGCGGAGTGGAAATTCTACAACTAGAAGAAAAGAGAAAAGCACATTGAGGGTCAGGAGCTGCAGAAGTAAAGTGCAAAGTACGAAGGCTCTAGCGCCCGGAAGGGGGCTGGTACCTGAGGACGCGGCTGGGGAGGGAATCACAAGCTCCCGACTGCTCTGAACTCCAGTTCCGGGAAGTCTCTGGGGACCCAGGACTCCTATGGGGAGAAACTGGACTGTCTGATAGCAGGCAGAACTCAGAACTCGAGGGAGGCTTTCCCTCAGAGGTGCATGCAGCAATTAAATTACCGGGACGCTGAGACTCCCGTGCGGCCCCTTAGCACAGGGCCAAGGACAAGCCATAGCTGCTTGCTCCGCCCTTTGATTCCCTGAGACCCCGCCCCACCCAGGCTGCAGCAGAGGCTTTTGCATATGAATGCCCTGGCCCTTTGCAAACTGAAAATTACCTAACAAATTGCAGCTGGGCTAGACAGACCCAGAACTTCCAAGAGAAGGCCCAAGGCCCCACAGCAGCTTGCATTACTTCACAGCTGGGCCTCATCAGGGCACCTCCAAACTCCAAAAAAGGAAGTGGAATCTGCAGTTCTCTTCATAGCTCCTGCTGGGTAACCTCCAAGAGCCAGTGTACCCAGGGTCAGAGGGGGACCATCCGGATTACAACTCCTCAGATCCATAAGGGACACACCCAGAGGACAGACTCAGTGAGCACCAAAGCCGCACTGAAGCAAGTCTTGCCCCAGAAGGGTGTGTTCAGCACAGAAGTTCTCCCACTGCAGACACAGCTGATTCTCACTGCCAATTGGCCTGGAGGTCAATTCCTCCCAGTGATCCTACAACAATCAAGGCATAACTACAATAAGACTGTGCACAAAGCCCACAAGGGGGTGCACCAAGAGTGTCCAACCTCAGGTAACGGGGGAGGCTGAGCCACTGGGCCCTACAGGACACCTAGCACACAAAACCTCTCTACCAACACAGGGAAGCATAGAAAATGCGGAGACAAAGAAACAGGTCACAAATTACAGAGATGGAGGAAAGCAAACAACTGGATATAGAGTTCAAAACCGCGTTTATAAGGTTTTTCAAGAATTTTATGGAAACCGCCGATAAATTTAGTAAGACCCTCAAGGAGTCTAGTGAGACCCTCGAGGACATGAAAAAGGACCAACTAGAAATTAAGCATACACTCACTGAAATAAAGAATAATATACAGAGATCCAACAGCAGACAAGAGGATCCCAAGAATCAAGTCAAAGATTAGAAATACAAAGAAACAAAAAATACCCAACCAAAAAAGAAAAAAGATTCCAAAAATATGAAGATAGTGTAAGGAGCCTCTGGGACAACTTCAAGCGTACCAACATCAGAATTATAGGGGTACCAGAAGAAGAGAGAGGGCAAGATATTGAAAACCTATTTGAAGAAATAATGACAGAAAACTTTCCCTACCTGGTGAAAGAAATAGACTTACAAGTCCATTTGGAGTTTGAAGCGCGGAGAACCCCAAACAAAAGGAATCCAAAGAGGACCATACCAAGACACATCATAATTAAAATGCCAAGAGCAAAAGACAAAGAGAGAATCTTAAAAGCAGCAAGAGAAAGACAGTCAGTACCTACAAGGGCGTACCCATACGACTGTCAGCTGATTTCTCAACAGAAACCATGCAGGCCAGAAGAAAGTGGCAAGAAATATTCAGAGTGATGAATACGAAGAACCTACAACCAAGATTACTTTATCCAGCAAAGCTATCATTCAGAATAGAAGGTCAGATAAAGAGCTTCACAGATAAGAAAAACCTAAGGAGTTCATCACCACCAAACCAGCATTATATGAAATGCTGAAAGGTATTCTTTAAGAAGAGGAAGAAGAAAAAAGAACTCTTACCATTTGCCACAGCATGGATGGAACTGGAGAGCGGATAAATACCACATGATCTCACTCATGTGTGGAATATAATGAACAACATAAACTGATGAACAAGGACTGATCCAGAGACGGAGAGGCATTGATTGGACTGTCGGGCCTTGGAGGGAAGGTAGGGGAGGGTGGGGGTAAGGGGGAAAGATCATCCAAAGGACTTATATGCAAGCATATTGGCCTAACCAATGGACACGGACAACGGGGGGGTGAGGCATGAGGGCGGGGGGTAGGGGGTAACGTGGGGATAAGGACACATATGTAATGTCTTAATCAATAAAAAATATATTTTAAAAAATCAATAAAATATATTGGAAAAAAATTACTTTGGGATGATTGCATGTTATAATATTCTTTGTAAATCTGGCATCAATTCTCAAAGTGTGGCTTTTTTATTTTCTATGAGTAGAGAATGTTTTCACTGTGAGGACTTTCTTTTTCTTTTGTTTTTCTACCTGTGAGGTCTTAATGGCTGTAGAAATATCCCCTGATGGAGAAATAGCCCTCACATCTTTAATAAGGTAAGAAGGCCCCTAGTATATACAGACTTGAAGATGTATGGAAGCACGTTGTTAATAATGGAGAAAATGAACCAAGATAGGTGAGGCAGTGGGGGCAAAATGTATGTCAGACAATTTCAAAAGTTCAAAATAGAGGAATTGAAGATAGGTAAAGCAGGGTAGAAGGTCCAGGGTAAAAAATGTCAGTAGGTATAAATGATGCTGAGCTGGTTTTAGCATAGAGTAGCAGACTGGTTTGGGGGAAAAGGGGTAGACAGAGGGGACATGGGCAGAGGGAGGACAAAGGGGTCATCTAAGCCTATACAACTGAGCTTTTAAATGTAATGTCTATGCTTATTGGTGAAGGTAGGAGGTTTACAAAATAAGAGGTTATTACTAAGTTACTACAGTCTCAGAAACTGACTCAAAGTTAACCCTAGACATTTTTTAAACATCTGTACCTTTTAATAATTATGATATAGTCAACAACTAATATTCATTAGCTATGTTATGGGCAATTTACTATTAACTGCACATAGTTTTGCTCTGTGTATCTCTACTCTATGGGCATCTTCATTTTACAGCTGGAAACTAAGGTTATGCCCAACTTAGTCACATGTTAGTAAGGTTCAAAATTCCTGCTTTTAACTATGAGGTGACATTGCCTCCTTTATGTCTGAAATTCTATTTTATGGGTGACAGACACTATCGCTACATCAGAAACCCTGTGTGTACTATCCCCTCTCCTGACAGAATTGTTCAAATCAAGGTGGCTCCAACTTAGTCCATTCAGGTTCTATCCTAACCCCCTGCAAATAATGTGATCAAAATAACTAGTCAGTTTTAATTTCTGTTTGTTTGTTTTTTTCTTAAAAAACTATAAATGCAGGGGCTATGGGATGACAGCCTTCTAGCTCCACTGAGAGAGGAGGGGAAAGTGGAAGGATCCAAAAAAGAGATTGAAGGTGAGTACTCCCTAAGTCCTTGGTGGTTGTCCAGTTCCTTATTCCAGTCCCTTCCTGGGGCCAACTCCTTTTCTGCCATCAGATTGAGTGAGATACCCACTGTTCTCATAATACACACCTCTTTTCTGCTTAAGCTGCCCTGAGATGAATTCTGTCACTTAAACCAAAAAGTTGCAGCTAAAATGACAGAGTCCTCCAATCTGTAGTTTTTGTCTCCTCATATGTATTTTACTATCTTAAGCATTTCTCCCTTTATCAACATTTTCATATGAGGGGCTCTTTCCTAAATCCCACTGAGGGTTAGTCTTAGAACAATAATATAGGCACCAGCAGACCTCCATCCCCTGTATAGAACGAATGGGAACAAAATAACCCAACCAAACCCAGTGAAACTTGGTTCTCCATGTCCAAATCTCCCACATTTTATTGTGAACATTTTATAGAATTCCCATATATAGGAACTGGACAAATGATTACACTCAGAGCCATGTTCTCCACATGGCTTTCTTTGAAATTTCCCAAACAGTCCTCTCTAGGCATCATCTTCTGATGAGTTTGATATTATTGTAAATATGGAGAAGAATGTAAAAATGTTCTTTATGGAAATGGTTTAGAAAATAAAATAACACCATCAATTCCACATCTGATATAATAAGTACCCTTTTTATTTTTAGAGTCATCTCTAACTTTAAGGATATTTTGAGACTTTGTTATTTGAATTTTAATGCACTGTTTTGATCGTCTACTAATTTTATGAAAATAGAACTCCACTGCTACCCTTAATGCAAAATTAAAATAGCCCCTGATAGAAGCATAACATCTGTATTCCCCAATAAAATTTTGCAATGAATTATTTGATTTATTAGCAAGGAGATATCCAAAGTAGCTTTCCCAAAAGAAATATATTTTATTAAGTACTATAGAGGCAAAAATGCTACTTGTGATTATTTCCTTGAGTTGACCTGAGCTTGCCTGAACAATTAATATACCTGTGTGTATGAACACAGATAGAATGAGAAAATTGTCTTTTCCATCCTCCTCATTTTATTACAGATGAGGATGCTGAGGCCCATAGAGCAAGGTCACACAATTTTTGTAGCAACCATTTACCACTGGGTCCTGAGTCTGCTGACATTCCTGATTTAAAGCTCTTTATATTTCACCTCTTTGAGAAAGCTTTGTGGCTGACTTTGCCAGGTTTCATAACATTAAGAAGCAAGCTTACAGGTGGGTTCAGGATGGTGGTGAAGTAGATGGATCGTGCTTGCAGTGACTCCCATGACCAAATTGGAAGTTACAACTACTAGTAAATAAGGGAAAAATCACTCTGAAATACTAAATGGAGACTCTTTGAAGAGAAGACTTTTAACCAAGGATTGCAGAAGCCACATCAACACTGCACCTGAACAACAACTTGCATGATGTGGTCAGAGGTGAGCCTCAGAGTCAGCCACCCTGAGGATTGATCCCATGCACAAATGGGCCAACAACAATCAAGACCCAATGACATGAGGAGGGCCCACATAATCCATACAAGAGACATTCCTGGAGCATCCAATTCAGGAGATCAAGGATGCCCACAGGAAACCTACTACATAAGGCTACTCCACAAAGACTAGGAGTTGTAACAGATCTACGTAATACATAGAAACAAACCTAAAAGAGACAGCCAAGATGGGAAAACAAAGAAATAGGCCCAAAATGAAATAACAGGAGGAATCTTCCCAAAAAAGCTAAATGAAATGGAGGCAAGAAATTTACCAGATATGGAATTCAAAGTAATGTTTATAAGGAAGCTCAAGGAATTCAGTGAGAATTATAAGGAATTTAGTGGAAACTACAACAAGATGAAAAAGGAAATAGAAAACTATGAATAAAAACCAGTCATAAATGAAGAGTGCCATATCTGATGCCAAAAAAATTAAAAGTAGGTTGGAGGAAGTAGAGGTTTGAATAAGTGATTCAGAAGACAAAGTAAAACACACACACACACACACACACACACACACACACACACACACACACCTAATTAGATCAGTAAAAAGGAAAGAAAGAATTATAAATAATGAGAATACTCTTAAGGGAACTTTGGAAAACCATGACACATAACAATATCCACATCATAGGGGTACCAGAGGGAGAAGAAAGTGAGCAAGGAATAGAGAACTTATTTGAAGAAATAATGACTGAGAACTTTACTAACCTGGTGAAGGAAGAAGTCACACAAGTTAAGGGAGCATAAAGTGTCCCAATCAAATGAATCCCAAGAGACAAACACTAAGACACATCATAATTAAAAAGGCAAACATTAAAAATAAACAAAGAATCTTAAAGGTAGCAAGAGAGTGACCAAAATTTACCTATAAGGGAGTTCCCATTAGACCGTCAACTGATTTCTCAACAGAAATATTTCAGGATAGAAAGTATTGGCATAAAGTATTCAAAATAATGAAAAGAAGGACGGAACCAAGATAGTGGCATAGGTAAGCACCTGTACTCGCTGCCTCCCACAACCAAATGAAAATTACAACTAAACTACAGAATAACCATCATTCAGAACCACCTGAAATATGCCTGAATGGAAGTCCTACAACTACAGAAGTAAAGAAGAAAGCACATTGAGACTGGTGGGAAGGCAGAGGTGTGGAAAAGGCTAGTCCCACACTCATGTGTGCTGTTTTTTAATTGGGAGAGATATCTCCAAGGCTTCCTATGAGAAGGAGGGTGTCCCAGCCGCATACTGGGTCCCCCAGTCCAGGGTTCCAGAGCTGAAAAAAGAAGTCCTCATAACTTTGGACTATAAAAACGAGTGGAGATTGAGGCTGAGTGACACTGAGGCTGCTGGAGTTCCAGGTATTCCTCTTAAAGGGCCAGTGCACTAAAGTACACAGTCTCACTTCCTCTAAACTCCAGTATTGGGCAGAGATTTGGGGGGAATCTAGGGACATAGGGAGGAACTGGACTTTCTGGCATTGGAGAAGGAACTCAGGAGCTGTTTTGTCACAGACAAGGTTCCTAGCAAGGGTCATTGTTCCTGTGCTGGGGCCTTCCCCATCATAAAGCTGACAGAAGCCATATCTGAATTTCCATCAACATGATCAATGTGGCCCACACTGTTCACTTGCCCTAGTGATTCCCTGAGACCCCGCCCCATCCAATTTGCAGCCCTACCCATGCTGTTTGCAGTTGCTTTTTTTATATGAATGGCCTGTCCTGGCTCAGGCTTCAAACTTTGTAAAATCTCTTAAACAAACAGCAGTTGGAGTCAGCATACTCCAAACCTATCAATAAAAGGTCCAAGACCTGGAACTAGCACAAGCCTGCATTACTAGACAACTAGGCCTCACCTGGGTCCTAGTGGCTGCCCAATTATTATGCAATTATTATGGCTGCCCAATATAAGTAGCAGCCATCTGCAGATATCTCTGTATTCCTGCAGGGTAGCCCCAGGCAGTGGCTGACTTTGCACCTCCAGGGAACCCCAAGAGCCAGTACACTTGAACAGCTTCACTCCATACTAGATTATAAATCTACGCATCCGCAAGTGACACAGTCAAGGGGCAGGCTCAGTGAGCACCAAAGCCCCACTAAAGTAAGTCCTGCTTTATAGGGGTGTCTCCTGCACAGCAGCTCTTCCATTGTAGTAACAGCTGGTTTTCACAGCCAGTTGGCATGTAGGTCAATTCCTCACAGTGATGCCAACAGCAATCAAGGCTCAACTACAACAGGACTTTGCATATAGCACACACAGAGGTATACCCTGAGTGCCCAGCTCAGGTGACTGGGGAGACTGAGCCAGTGGGCCCTACAGGACACCTAATGCACAAGCCCACTCTACCAATTCCAGGAGACATAACAGCTCTACCTAATACATAAAGACATACACAGGGAAGCAGCCAAAATGTGGAGACAAAGAAACATGTTAAAAATGAAAGAAATGCAAGCAAGCAAACTACTGGATACAGAGTTCAAAACAATGGTTATCAGGTTACTAGAGTATCTTAATGTGAGCTTCAGGGGACTTAGTGAGTGTTTCAAGGATCTTAATGAGAATGTCAAGGACCAGTCAGAAACTAAGCATACACTGACTGAAATAAAGAATAATTTACAGGGATTCAATAGTAGAGTAGAGGATTCTTATACACATGGGAGTTGCAAGTTCAATTTCTAGTCAAGGCCATGCCCGGGTTGCCAGCTCCATCCCTATTGGAGGGTGTGAAGAAGACAGCCAATCAATGTTATGCTCTCACATCAATGTTTCTATATATCTCTTCTTCTCTCTAAAAATCAATAAAGAAAAGACATAGGGTAACTGAGTGGATAAGAAAATACGGCCCATATATATCCAAAAGACCCACTTCAGGACAAAAGACTCATACAGTCTGAAAGTGAAGGGACAGAAATTCTTTTTCCATGAAAATGAAAACAAAAACAGCTGGGATAGCAATACTCATATAGAACAAAGTAGACTGCAAAACAAAGAAGAGATAAAGAATATCACTACGTAATACAAAAGGGATCGATCTGACAAGAAAATATAATCCTTGTAAACATCTATGTACCCAATATAGGAACACTAAATATATTAAAAACAAAACAAAAACAAAAAACCTTCCTGATGACTTTAAGGACGAGATCACAACAGCAATGCAGTCAGAGTAGGTGACTTTAGCACCCTATTGACATCATTAGATAGATCTTCCAGACAAAAAAATCAACAAGGAAACAATGACCTTAAAAGACACACTAAATCAAATGGATTCAATTGACATTTACAGAATATTTCATCTCAAAGAGGCAAAATATACATTCTCAAGTGCACATGAAACATTCTCAAACAAAGACCACATGTTAGGACACAAAATAAACCTTAACAAATTCAAGAAGATTGAAATAATACATCAAGTATCATCTTGGATCACAATGGCATGAAACTAGAAATCAACTACCAAAAAACCTCAAAAACATTCAAACACATGAAGGCTAAATAGCATGTTATTAAGTAATGAATGGGATACCGATGAGATCAAGGAAGAAATGAAAAAAGATTACATGGAAACAAATGAAAATGAACACACAATACCCAAAATCTATGGAACATAGCAAAAGTAGTCCTGAAAGGGAAGTTCATAGCATTACGGGTCTACCTCAAGAAGCAAGAAAAATCTCAAACAATCTAACCTTACACCTAAAAGAATAAAAAATAAATAAATAAATAAATAAAGCCCAGAATAAATAGAAGGAAGGAAATAATAAAGATCAGAGGGGAAATACATGACATAGACACTAAAAAATAATACAAATGATCAATGAAACCAAGAGCTGTTTCTTTGTAAAGATAAATAAGATTGATACACCTTAAACCAAATTCATCAAGAAACAAGGAAAAAAGACTTAAAATAATAAAATCATAAATGAAAGAGAAGTAACAATAGACATCACAGAAGTACAAAGCATAATAAGAAAATACTATGAGTGACTATATGCAACAAATTAGACAACCTGGGCAAAATGGACAAATTCCTAGACACATACAATATTCCAAAAGCAAAACAGGAAGAATCAGAAAACCTGATTAGACCAATAACAACTAATGAAATTGAAGCAATATTCAAAAAATTTCCAACAAAGTCCTGGACCGGATGGCTTCACATTGGAGTTTTATCAATCATTCAAAGAAGAGCTAACATCTATTCTCAAACTATTCCAAAAAAAATTTAATAGGAGGGAATATTTTCAAGCTCTTTTTAAGAGTTCAGCATTATCTTAATTACAAAACTAGATAAAGACACTACAAAAAAGAAAAGAAAATAATAGGTCAATATCCTTGATGAACATAGATGCTAAGATCCTCAATAAAATATTAACAATTTGGAACCAGACATACATTAAAAACATCTTACACCATGACTAAATAAAATTTATTTGGGGGTGCAAGTTTGGTACAATATTCACAAATCAATAAATGTGATAGTTAACATAAACAAAATGAAAGATAAAGATCATATGACCATATCAATAGATACAGAAAAATCATTCAATAAATTCTAGCATCCATTTATGATAACAACTCTGAACAAAGTAGGAATAGAGGGACCATAACTCAACATAGTGAAGGCCATATATGCCCGGGTGGCTTGCTCAGTGGTTGAGAATCAACCTGTGAACCAGGAGGTCACAGTTCAATTCCTGGTCAGGGCATGTTCCCAGGTTGTGGGTTTCATCCCTAGTGTGGGGCAAGCAGGAGGCAGCTGATCAATGATTTTCTCTCATCATTGATGTTTCTATCTCTCCTTTCCTCTCTGAAATTAATAAAAATATATTTTAAAAAAATAATAAAAGAAAATGAAGGCCATATATGAAAAACCTACAGCAAACATCATACTTAATGGGCAAAAACTAAAATTGTTTCCCTTAAGATCAAGAACTAGACAGGGATTTCCGCTTTCACACTCTTATTCAGTATAGTACTGGAAATCCTAGCTATTGCAATCAGACAAGAGGAAAAAATAAAAGGTATCCAAATTGGAAAGGAGGAAGTAAGGCTGTCATTATTCACAGATGACATGATGTTGTACATAGAAAACCCTAAAGACTCCACCAAAAAACTACTAGAATCTAATGAATTCAGCAAAGTAGTAGGATACAAAATCAATAGGCCAATAATGAACTATCAGAAAAAAGAAACTAAGAAAACAATTCCATTTACTATTGCAACAACAACAAAACAAATAAGGTACATAGGAATAAACTTAATCAAGGAGGTAAAAGACCTGTATTCAGAAAACTATAAGATGTTGAAGAAATAAATAAAAGAAGGTACAAACAAGTGAAAGTATATACCATGTACATGAATTAGAAGAATTAACATCATATAAATGTCCATACTACCCAAAATAACCTACAGATTCAATGCAATTTCTATTAAAATACCAATGGCATATTTCATAGTTCTACAACAAATATTCTAAAAATGTATATGGAACCAAAACAGACCCCAAATAGACTCAGCAATCTTGAGAAAGAAGAATAAAGTTGGAGGTTTCACAATACCAGATATTAAACTATAATACAAAGCCACTGTAAACAAAATAGCCTGGTATTGGCAGAGGAACAGGCACATAGATCAATGGAACAGAGCGGAGACCCCAGAACTCAGCCCACATCAATATGGTCAATTAATAATTGACAAGGAGGCAAGAGCATACAATGGAATAAAGATAGTCTCAATCATAAATGGTGTTGGGAAAATTGGACAGGCACATGCAAAAAAAAGAAAGAAAAGAAAAGAAACTAGACTACCAACTTACACCATACACAAGAATAAACTCAAAATAGATCAAAGACTTAAATGTAAGTCACAAAACCATAAAAATGCTAGAAGAAAATATAGGCAATAAAATCTTAGACATCTTGCATAGCAATATTTTTATCTATATATCTCCTCAGGCAAGGGAAAGAAAGAAAAAATAAACAAATGGGGCGACATCTATAATACTAGGTTTACTAAAAAGGTTTTGCTAAGCAAAACAAACCATTAATAAAATGAAAAGGGAACTCACTGTATGGGAGAACATATTTGCCAATGATATATCTGATAAGGGGTTAATTTCCAAAATAAATAAAGTACTCATAGAACTCAACATCAGAAAGACAATCCAATTACAAAATGGGCAAAGGACCTAAATAAACAATTCTCTAAAGAAAAATACAGATGGGTAATAGACATACAAAAATGTTCAATGTCACTAATCATCAGAGAGATGCAAGTTAAAACTACAATGAGGTATCACATCATACCTGCAAGAATGGCTACCATTAATAAACCAACAAACAAGTGTTTGTGAGGATACTGAGTAAAGGGAATCCTCATGCATTTTTGGTAGGAATGTAGACTGGTGCAGCCACTGTGGTAAACAGTACAGAGTTTCCTCAAAAAAATAAAAATGGAACTGGGTTTTGACCCAGCAATCCCACTTCTGGGAATATATCCTAAGTATCCTGAAACACCAATAAGAAAGAATGTATGTAGTCTTATGTTCATAACAGTTACAATGGCCAAGATGTGGAAATAGTCCAAGTGCCCATCAGTAGATGAAAGGTTAAAAAAGCTGTGGTACATTTATACCATGGAATACCGTGTAGCAGTAATACAGAAAGATCTCTTACCCTTTGTGACAGCATGGAGGGACCTGGAGAGTATTATGCTAAGTGAAATCCACCAGTCAGAGAAAGACAAATACCATATGATCTCACTTATATGGAGAACTTAATGAACAAAATAAACTGACAAACAAAATAGAACCAGAGGCATGGATACATGGAACAGTCTGACAGTAGTCAGAGGGGAGAGAGTGGGAAGGAGCTGGATAAAAGAAGGTGAAGAGAATAGCCAAAAGAATATATAGACCCAGACAATAGAATGGTGAAGGCCAAGGGAGAGGTGGTTGGGGGATGGGTGGAGGTGGGCAAGGGAGGAGAGGAATGGGAGACATATATAATAGTCTCAACAATTAAAAAAAAAAAAAAGAGGCAAACTTAGCGTGGAAAGACTCAGTTCAATTTCCATAAGAAGGATCCAATGGAATGGCCAGGCCCTGAAGGGGGAGTTCTGGTCCAGGCTCTGCCGTTAACAGAGCTGTGCTTTTGGGTTCCATAGGTTAAAAAAAAAAAAAAAAAAAAAGGAGTAGAAAGAGCTGTTGGTTTCTTGACATCCAGAGAATCCTTAGAACCTCTAGAGCATCTGTTCTCAACCTGTGGGTCATGACCCCTTTGGGGTCGCGACAGGGGTCGCCTAAGACCATTGGAAAACACATATAATTACATATTGTTTTTGTGATTAATCACTATGCTTTAATTATGTTCAATTTGCAAAAATGAAAATACATCCTGCATATTTACATTACGATTCATAACAGTAGCAAAATTACAGTTATGAAGTAGCAACAAAAATAATTTTATGGTTGGGGATCACCACAACATGAGGAACTGTATTAAAGGGTTGCAGCATTAGGAAGGTTGAGAACCACTGCTCTAGAGACCTGGATAGACTACCAGTGCGGCTCTAGGTGGCAGCTTCTGCTCCCTTTCCAGTCTAGTAGGCAGAGCTGGAAATTAGTTTGCGGTCCTGTGAGCCAAGGGAGTGCCCACATCCTTTCTTCAGAACCCAGGTAATGTGCATAAAATATAAACCACAATGACAGATATCTGTCCCAGTCACTAAAGGAAGAGATATTTAGTTCACAAGCTTTGGGAATTTACATCCTATCACTTTTTTTTCATTTTGACTTTATCTTACTAGACTCAACAAAGAAATTTTGAATTGAAAAAAATCCGGCCATGCATTTTAAGGTAAATGTCTTAATAAACAGATCAGTTCAAATAATTGATGTGTGATTTTATCACTATGGTTCGAAAGGAAAGGACAGATGCCTGCACTTCTCCTTATAAAAAAATATCGATGTGGATTTTACACTCCTGGGTTCTGGGATCAATTCAGTCTCCTGTGATAGGTGTTACTATAAACCTTTGAAATGCTTGTTTGTACGTGCCAGATTTTCTTTAATATGCCAACCAATACATAATTCCACTATGCAACTAAAAAAAAAAAGCCATGAAAAGTGAAGTAAACAGCAAAATAAAAGTTTTTCACATTTCTTCAATTTTTTTTTTTTTTTTTTTTTTGTCATGAAACAGGAACTATGGCTCAGGCTCTCCACCTAGTGGAATCTTTGAGGTGATAACTGTTGTAAAACCTGTAAAACAAGAAACTTGGGTATGGAGCCACCAAATCAGATTAATGACTTTTTTTTTCTATACAAAAATGTATTTCTTGAGAGTTTAATATAGTAATTCAGTGTTTCTTCTTTTTAACTGGGAGGGTTTCCTAGGTAATGATTAAGAGATCTTTATCTACTAAGATCTTTGACCCTTGAAAACCATCCTTTGAAATATTGTAGGCAGGATACCTGGCTCTTCTTCTCTTTGCTAAGCTCATATTAGAGGACACCATTGCTTTAAGAAAGCCACTTGACAGGGAAGGGGAAGGGGAAGACATTATTATTCCAGAAAGGCCATTTTATCCTAATTATTAATTCTGATCCAAAATTTGATGGAGAAAGCTGCTCATAGTATCTAACAGGTGATGTGAGTGCTCTCAGATAGATTAAAGAGACAGAATAAATCCTGGGGCTCCATCCACTTCTCAGAGTAGACACAAACTATTTCTGTGCAGTCCACTGGAGAAAGTTCACCGATGGCATGTCATCGGCTAGATCGACCACTCCTGATCCTTTCCCCATGGAAGATAAAACATGGAGCACATTTCCACAAGCAGTGCTAACTGTTGCCCTCAGAGCAGTTTCTAGAAAACCTTCAGGTGCATGATCCCACCTCATGTGGTCACCCCAACGTTCTGAAAAGGCCAAAGATTCCTTTGCTGAATTTTCCATCTTCTTATTGCATCTGGTATTTTATTTCAGGCATATGAATCTATCACCAATGATCACAGAGAGATCATTGAACTATGAGAGATCTCTGTTTTCTAACATCTGAGGTGCAGCCTGGAGTCTATCACACTGTCCATATGCTTCCTAGAAAGAAGGGGGGCATTCGGGGTTCAGTAGAAATCTTACTATAATTATACTGCTCAATAGCCTAGGTGTTTATTCATGATTAGCACATCATATTTGGTAAATAAATACTTACTAATTGAATTAAATAGAATTTAATTTATATAACAATTGTTCTTTACTATTAAAAAAGCAACAACTGTCAGTTGGTGCTAAAGTGTTCTCTGTGAAAGGTAAAAATCAGTGCTCCATAGTCCCCTGGGCTCTAAGCAGCCAAATTCAATATAATTTTCATGTCAGATTTGAATTTTAATTTAGGATGTATAGTGGGATATTTTCATTACTAGCTCCACTTCCTCACCCTTCCATCCCATTGCCATGTAACCTTGCAGAGCCCTCTCCCTCTGCCATGTGACTTGTTTGGCCCATAGGCTGTTAGCAGACTTGGCTCAAGCAGAGGCACTTGAGCATTTCTGTTTGCTCTCATGCCTCAGTCATCACCATGGAAACATGTCCATGTAGGCCTGCCAGAAGATGAGAGGCAGGTGAATATCAAACATGTGACTGGGACCAAATAATACAAGAACCAACCAGCAGACCAGAACCTAAATCCCTGGCTTGCAGACTGGAGCTGTCATTACCTTCTGATGTAGAAAGAGGGCTACCACACAGAATTTCCCCTCATCACACATTTAAAACTAGTGTGGTGATTGCTTTAACCACTAATAAACTGCAAATTGATAATTTTTGCACCTAGGTCTTGGTGTGTTTTTTTAATCTATAAATGGAGGGGTGGACTGGAAGAGTTCCAAAGCTTCTTCCACATGTCCTATAATTGTATTATTTCAGTATACTGATTGATTGCTTTGTGAAACAATCCTTCAACAACCCTTGATTGGATCTCTAGACATTTCTTCAGGGGACTGAAGTTTGACTAGAATAACAAGGCCAAACGTCGTACATGTTATTCATGCCAGCGTATCATTAGATGGGGCTGGACAACAAGAGCTTTGAATTTGTAAAGAACAAATGTTGCCATTGCCTATGTGCAATTTCCCAAACTGAGATATTTACTTCTTCCCCATCATATACACACATGAGGTGGCACTGCCCTTCAGGAGATTTGGTTACTGAAACAGAAAGTGTGTGTATGTGTGTGTGTGTGAGAGAGAGAAAGAGAGAAAGAGAGAGACAATGAATTTACTTCAAGGGCTAGATTAAATGCCTATTGTGTTTTGGGGGAGGAAGGATCATTTTGTGGGCAAATGTCTCATTAACCTCATGAAATGACCAAGGACTCATCTCATTCTTGGATACCTGCAGTATCCCTGCCCATTGGAATAAACATTGTAACCCTCAACAAACATTTCTATTTTTTTCTACTCTTTTGAAGTACAGAAATTTTTGTACAGTCCTGTTTTTATAGAGGACAAAAGGTTTAAAATTTCTTCATTAGTAAGTATGCATCTTTTTCCATTGTTTGCAGCAGGATTTTTAAAATGTCAATGAGTTTTTAAAAATAACAGCCTATTTCCTTAATGAAATGGCCATTTATATATCTAGGTTCCAATCTTTATTACTTCATGCATTTCTATGACACCTCTCCATCTTATAATCTAACTAGTGACCTGGGGCATGGATTCGTGCACATTGAAAGAAAATTAATTAGAAGGTGGTTGGTGAGGCAGGACTGGGCGAGATGGGTCAGATGTGCCCTGGAGCCAACCTCCCACAGTCCCTTCCTGGCCGGCTGCACCTGGAGTGGTGCTGTGGCTCAAAAAGCATCTGCCAAGTAAGCGGGTTTCCTCTGGCAGGTGGGGTCCTTCAGCCTGACCTGCGGGGATCGGGCCAAAACCGTCACTCCAACAACCCCTGAGGGGTCCTGGATCGCAAGAGGGCACTCTGCAAAGTTGCTGTCATACAGGGTGTGGAACACAAATGCAAGTGTGCAGTAAACCAGATTCAGGCCTGACAGTGCCCCAGCAACAACATAATCCACAGGGGTGAAGGTGGAATCCTGTGGCCCCTCGAAGAATCAGGCTCCCTCCTCTCTGGTTTCAGGTCTCCTGCATTGAGTGTTTGCCCCCTGGTGGTCAGTGTGTGTCATAGCTACCTGTCAGATGGACACTTAGCATATTAGCCTTTTACTGGTGTATAGATCATTATAAAGGGAGAACATAATGATTTAGGATTAACTATTCAGAGAGTAATTAAATCTTTCCAGTCTTTCCCTTTCTCAGAATTTTTAAATGATTAAAAACATTTTCTTGAAGAGAGCTTGGATGGATTCTAATGTTTGTTTTGTTTGTTGCAAAGTCTATACCAGGTAGTTAAAGGTAAACAGACAACAGCTATAGAGATACTGTCCACACCATCCATTTGCCTGTAGCTGAACTTTTCCATCTTTCTTAACATGTCCTTTTCCCTTACTCCTCCCACCACCACCTCCTCTTTCATTGAACACTCCCAGATGCCAGGGCTTCTCTCTCTCAGTGACTCACAGTCAGGAGAAAAACCAGATGAATAATTATCTTGGATGCAGATACAGGACACCCCTGGACATGTGACTTAGAAATAGATTCTACTTACAAAGTATTGCACTCAGATGAGGTGTATCTCCTCTAAACATCAGTGGAGTGCTTTCAAATATCAAAAGGCTGTTTTAGGTGGGAAAAAAAAAACCCGGCCCATGCATAATCAGACACACAGATGCCATATAGTATGGCCACTGAGGTGTGCAGTGCTATGCACATGAGAGGTACTTTTAAAGTAGTTGTTGAATGAATGGCATGGCATATTAGTGCTCTCTGAGTGTCTTCCTTCAGCAGAATGTGGGTGCTAATGAAGGGAAATTGGATTTCTTGGTAAAGTTTCCAATTCCAACATATTAATGCTATTTTATTTGAAACAAGATCAGAATTAAGAGGCAGGATTAAAGGATGAATTAAAGGATGATGGAGGAAAAACTAAAACAAGATCAGACTCTGACCTCAGTGCAACAGTTAGTATAGATGTTTGTATTTGATCACTTTGAGAAAAATTTTCATTATAAATATGAAGAGTTAAGAAATAACAAGGTCTTTAATCTGTTATAAAGGCTAAGTAGCCCAGCTCAGTGATTAAATGATCATGTATCTTCTTGGTTCACTATCTGCTGTGTCTGTGATTGTGACTGAATCCGTTAACTATTCAGAGCCTTGACCTCCTCAATTGTGAAGTAGGAAGAAACAACATGGTCAAGTGATCAGATTATAGAACATGCATGTAAATGTCTGACAACTGGCATGCTAAACAGTAAGTATTGTTACTACTAGTCATCGAAGATGACACAAGGAGCTTCCATGGTAAATGAAAATAAAATTGTATTATCTAATCTTAAAATATGGGAGTGTTTTTTTCATTTCTTACTACAGCCTGAACTTGCTTTGGACTCGGTACTGCATCATGCTATTTCTCCACCAGAGACCAAAACTGTTCTTTATCAACTCAATGGATTCACCCACCCCTTCCCCAGGAGAGGGAAAATGCTTGTTGTCACTCACATTTTCAAATAAAGTATTTATAACAATAATTACATGAAAAATAGATATTTACAAAAAACTCATCATAAACAATAACAAACTGGAAAAATATTTGCAACTCATAGCACAATAGACTAATTTCATTGATGTATAAAGAGCTCCTACAACTCAATAAGAAAAAATCAAAACAGACAAAAGATGTAAAGGTCATTCACAAAAAGGAAGTATAAATAGTTGTTAAACAATTTTAAAGATTATCAGCCTTACAATCCCATCCTGGGGACCCCACCTTCATGACTTCATCTAAATTTAATTACCTCCAAAGGCCCCACCTCCAAACACCATCACACTGGGAATAGGGCTTCAACATATTAATTTGGGAGAGGGGCATATAAATGTAGTCCATAGCAATACAATTCAAAGAAGCAATGAGATCTCATGACAGGCCTGAGAGGTAATGCCTGTTAAAGACATCTCCCAGGAATAGGGAAAGGAGTGTTCTCTAAACAGAACCAATACTCATTGAATGTCAACAGTGTTAAGATGGAGTCATTCTTTGTGATATTTATTTTCTTTTTATGACATTTTGAGTGGGATTCTAATTCAATTGCATATAGTTTTTGGTCTGTACCAAAGAAGCGCAATGATGGAGTAACTGGATTGAATCAAGCTTGCCTTTACTGATTAATCATAACCTTACAAGTCATAACAAACTGGAAAAAATATTTGCAACTCATAACACAATACACACATATAGACGCCCTGAATTTGCGGAGAGTTAAGTGCCACGGGGGAAAGGCTGAGATCTGAAGTTCAAGGATAGCTAAAGATACTAAGTGGGAATTTATTTTCTACCTTGAACTGTTTTGTTTTAGCCTAACTTGGAAACCCCAGAAAACTTCCTAATTATAACCAGGAGGTTTATGGACATTGGGGTGGGCTCAGGTAATAGGACATTATTATTTCCTTCCCCCTCCTGTTGTTATCCTGTCATGTTTTTGCTGTGAAAGTAGTGGGGAGCAGCAGCATAGGCCCCAGAATGGCTCACACATGCCTCAGACTTTGCTGTCCAGACAAGAAAGATCACAGAAGTGAAATATGTAGACCGCTGACAGAAATCCAGACTGTGGTGTTCCTGAGCACCAGCATGCCCAGGTAACATCCAAGAAGCCCCTGCCCCTGGGCCTCAAGTGATCCAAAGTCTCCTAGTATTGGACACCTTCCCAGGGAAAGAGATTTGGTTTCAGCCACCCAGAATGTTAAAGCCTCAAAACAGAAAATAATTTTAGTTTTAGAAACAAAGTAAAGTTTACTTCTGGTGCACTCAAGCTTTTGACTGAAAAACAGTCAGCACAACCAAGTGCAGATATTTGAGAAGGAAGGTTCTAGTGAGAAGGACCTCAAAAGCCAGGTGAGGTCAGGTGTTCTTTACTCGGGGAGCCCTTTGGCTCCCTGGCAGAATGTTCTCTCTGGTTGTCACCTGAAGTAAAATCATGTCTGGAAGGAGCCATAGCACATAAATCCTAATGGTTAAACACTTCCACAGGCTCTCACCTGCACAGAAGAGCTGTGACTACTCTGGAGGGCTAGTTAGCCACCTGATTGTGGTTGCCAGCGTGCAGCATGTGAAAACCTGTCCGACCACAGAGCTGTGGCTAGAAACATTAGAAACACCACTGCCTCCACAAGGTCCTGCAGGATTGATTCCAATTTCAGAAGCAAAGAGTGGCATCAATGCTCTATTTCCATCTGAAAATTCCTGAGAAATTTGAAAATTGAGTTTATTTAACTATGTTAAAAGATAGTAATTTAAAATCACCATTGTTAGAGACCATGATACTTTTGGTGTTTGTTTTGTTCAGCTTTTCCTTTTTAAAAAACATTTTTTAGTGTTACTGTTCAAATCACTGGTTTATTAGACTGATAATTCTTTTTTCATAGAAAAAATTGCCAATTTCCATGGTATAAATACACAATGACCAATTTCAAGCTACCAATGTGAGGTGTCTGACATAGAGATGGGAAGGAATGCACACTCTCTTGTTCATTCTCACACTGAAGTTCCTTCATATAGATCAAATTGTGAATAACCTCAAGAGCATGAATAGTAAAATGCAGCAAAAAATTAGCAAGGGATTAAGTTCATGGTATTTATTAGCTCTGTCTTTAATATACCTCATATATTTGTATACTCATATCATTTAATTTTTTAAATAATTTTATTGATTTCAGAGAGGAAGAGAGAGAGATAGAAACATCAGGGATGAGAGAGAATCATTGGCTGCTCCCTGCACACACCCTACTGGGGATTGAACCCACAACCAGGCATGTGCCCTTGACTAGAATCAAAATCAGGACCCTTTAATCCACAGGCCAACGTTCTATCCACTGAGCCAAACCCACTAGGGCTAATTTAATTTTTAAGAATGGTTGTATATGACAGCTGTCTCACAGAAGTCCTGAAACATGACCCGCTGGCTACTGTGAGCCAGCACAACGGCACAAGCTGCTCCAGTGGCCACTAACTGTTTTTGTCCCCAGTACCAGACTGCCACCAGCAGGTATTTTGCATCTGTTTCATAAGTCAGTGAGTTCATTAATTCATCAGTTACTATCAGGGCCTAAAAGTTTTATAAGTGCAAATGAAGTAAAAGACTCAGGTTTGTTTAAAATAAAAGAAGAGATAGGTAAGGGAGTGACCCCCACATACAAGAAAAAAAAGTGTATAACGCAAAAATTCTGATTTGTTGGCATCAATAAAAATCAACTCTGTAGCATTTATATAACTCAAAAGCTGGATTTTAAACTTAACAAGATATAATATCCAACTGTGGGTAGGCGACTCAGCTCTTCTGGGAAAGGCGCCTTGGTAGGGGCCTTCACTGGTACTAGTGACAGTTGTTAGTGTTTAAGTCGAGCCAAGTTTTACAGGTGTTTGATTTATTATGATGCTTCATAACTTCATGTGAGCATGGAGTGTCTGTTAGGAACACAGGTTGGAGCCAGAGGGCCTAGGTTTGAGCCTCAGCTCTTCACACTTACTGTCCCTATTACATCTGCCATAGCACTTACTCTTCTGGGTTGGTGTCTCCTTATCAGCAAACAGAACAACACACTGTTTCATGGGGTGTGGGTGAGAACGGAATGATTTGAGCTACATGAAGTACTTGGAACAAAATATATAATAGGTGGCCTGTACTGGTAAGTGTTAGCTATTATGTTATTACTAGAGGCCCGATGCACAAAAATTTGTGCACTCAGGGGGGTCCCTCAGCCTGGCCTGTGCCCTCTCACAGTCTGGGACCCCTCGGGAGATGACCACCTGCTGGCTTAGGCCCACTCCCCAGGGGATTGGGCCTAAGCTGGAAGTCACACATCTCTCTGGCAGCATGGAGACCTTGGGGGATGTCCACTTGCCAGTGGGGAGGCTTAAGCTGCAATTGGACATCCTTAGCGCTGCTGAGGAGACAGGAGAGGCTCCCACCACCACAGCTGTGCTGGCAGCCATCAGCCTGGCTTGTGGCTGAGCAGAGCTCCCCTGTGGGAGTGCACTGACCACCAGGGGGCAGCTCCTGCATTGAGCATCTGCCCCCTGGTGGTCAGTGTGTGTCATAGTGGCCAGTCATTCCCAGTCATTCTGCTGTTAGGGTCAATTTGCATATTACCCTTTTATTATATAGGATAGAGGCCTGGTGCATGGGTGGGGGCCGGCTGGTTTGCCCTGAAGTGTGTCCCAGATCAGGGTGGGCATCCCGCTGGGGTGCCTGGCCACCTGGGTGAGGGGCTAAGGGCCGTTTTCAGACTAGCCACACTACCTTCAGGGGTGGAGGGGGGGGTGTCCTGCTGGGGTGCCTGACCAGCCTGGCTGAGTGGCTGATGGCTTTTTGCACGCTTGCCACAGCCCCTTCAGGGTGGGGGTCTCTGCTGGGGTGCCTGGCCAGCCTTGGTGAGAGGTTGATGGCTGTTTGCAGGCTGGCCAAGCCCCCCAGCAGAGACCCTCACCCCATGAGGGTGTGGCCAACCTGGGTGAGAAGCTGATGGCTGTTTGCAGGCTTGCCATAGCCCCTTCAGGGTGGGGGTCCCCACTGGGGTGCCTAGCCAGCCTGAGGGGCTGATGGCTGTTTTCAGGCTGGCCACAGCCCCTTCAGGGTGGGGCTTCTGATGGGGGGCCTGGCCAGTCTGGGTGAGGGGCTGATGGCTGTTTGCAGGCTGGCCAAGGCCCCTAGCCACCCAAGCTCCCAGTGGAGGCTGGCTGGAAGCAGGTATCTGGGACTTATCTTCTATAATTGAAACTTTGTTGCCTTGAGTGGAGGCCACAGCCGGCCAGGGCAGGCAGGAAGCTTGGCTTCCTCCATTGCTGGGACAACCAAGCCTCCTGCTTGCTCCAGCTCCGTGGCTGCCGGCAGCCATCTTGGTTGGGTTAATTTGCATATAGTCGCTCTGATTGGCTGGTGGGCATGGCTTGAGGCATAGTGGAGGTGTGGTCAATTTGCATGTTTCTCTTTTATTAGATTATATTATTATGTATATCATGTATCATATTATAAAGGAGAAAAATAGTTTTTTTTAAAAAACAAAAGTCGAACTAAATATTGTTGCAACACTAATTCTAAAAATGTTCATATTCTACACATTTTTGTCCACTCTGAGCCTTTCACTCTGAGCACATGTGAACACACCCACTCCAAGACTAGAAGCAAATGTACCAGGCCCTCGGAACCCTGCCCCCCTCCTCTCACCTGCGTCCTTGTTCATTTTCTCCTCAGCTTTCCTGGCTTCACAAGCTCCATGGTGGATTTCAACCATAGATCTTTGTCTCCACCTGCCCCAGTCCTACTGCTAGGTGAAGGACCCTGGTCTCAAGTCAGGTCTCACTAACTTGAGAGAGCAGCACCTCCTGAGACCACCCCTGCCAGTCTTGCTTCTTTTATGTCCCTCTCTGAAAGGGGACAGGAAGCAAAGAACACTTAAAGCCTGAATATGCAAGTAGGCATAAACTGGAGATGTGATTTTTAGCTCTGGAAAGACCTTCAGGAACAGGGAAAGGAAGAGAAAAAGCATTGGACTAAATTCAGGGTTAATAGTGTCTGGCGCTTACAAGGTATTCAATAATTAACACTTTCCACAGGAAAACTGAATAGTAAATAATTCACTTCTTTCAAGTCTGACTGAATAATGTATCATCTCCAGGCAAAAGCAGGAGGTCGGATTAGTTGATATGTAACTCTGCCTCCATCACCCTTCATGTGTTTTCCCTTAGGCTTGAGTCTGATTATACATAAAACCCAGATATAAAAACAAGCTTTGCTGAAGCAGTTAAAAACTGTTTAAATTGTGATTTATAAATTTTCCCACCAGAGGGCACAATGAAACAGCCAGTGGTGCTGAGCTATAGCTGATATATCCTTTATGATCCATCAGGATTTCATTCTGTTGACTTTGGAACTAGAGTTTCAGCTTCCTAGGTGGCCAGAGCTGCTCCCTGCTGTTACATCCATTTTAATGTAATCCCACTCCTTTCTTCACATGTTTAGACTTTGCCCAAGTCTGAAATCCACAAATAATTTTACCAAAATATCTTTTCACATCTGCTTATTGAAGCAGACCCTTTTAAGGTCCCAACTTTTCTTTCCAATAGTCAGATTGTAACTGAAATTATCTTGAAATGTAAACTTACAATCATCTACTGTGGTGCCTTTAAATAGTGCTAACCTTTGGCTTCACCTCTTCATGTGCGTTAGCGATAGAAAGTATGGATATAGTTGCATCAATTTGTTTTGTGCTTTGAATCTAATTTTTATGCAAGTCCTCAGGACAATGAAGAAATGGACACATCCTTATCATGTTCTAAACAAAATCTAGCATCTTCAAAATTTAAGTGTATGTCTTTTAAATCTTAAACATCACAATTTTTTTTTACTAATTTACTATTCTTTTCTGCTTCTCAAAATGTGAGTTTTTAGAACACTGTCAGTATGAAAGGATTTTAATACAGATCATACACTATGCATTATTCCTATCCTACCACGGGAATAAGTATTAAAGATCTTTATCAGCTGTCCTCTCAATCGTTGTGCCAATAGTAGAATTTTTCTTCCACCTATTCAAACCAAGTATTTGCTAAGGGCATTTCCCCATAGTATTGAAATGTTCTCAATAGCAATTCAATAAACTTTCATAATGGAGTTGTAAACTAGTGGGAAAACATTGCATCTGAACAGCAAGGTGGCATGAGAGCAAACCCTTATTGAAACATGGGATTCAGGCTGTAGACTTTTCTTCCATGGGTCCTTGTCCAATGAAGTTGAAGAATAAATTCATGGACTAACAAATGTCTTTTAAAAAAATGTAGAAGTTTATTGGAAGCATATACAAACTCCATCTGGGCAGGGGTGTCCCCAAAAGGGATCCCCTGGGGAGGGGCCCCAAAATACAAAAAGCCCTCTCTCTCTCTCTCTCTCTCTCTCTCTCTCTCTCTCTCTCTCTCTCTCTTCTCTAATGGGAAAAATTCAATCTAAAAAATCTGTCTCGTATCTCTTTGTCTCCGGTTTATATATGCTGCAGTTCTTTGTCTGACCCTGACCCTTTCTAATTGGACCTTCCTTAATTGAGGACCTTCGTGCTTTCCTCATTGGTCACTCTGCTACAGGGTATCAAAGCTCAAAGCCCATGTGGAACCCCTCTTTTCCCCCCTTATCTTGCAACATTCCTCTATCCCCTGTGAAAATATGTTTCCCTCTTCCCGATATCTTGTGACTTTTCTTTATCCTCTGTGAATGTATGCCTTCCTCCCCGTTATCCTTGGCATTTCTCTATCCTCTATATTACAGCGATTCTCAACCTATGGGTCTCAAACAATGAAAATACATCCTGCATATCAGATATTTACATTACGATTCATAACAGTAGCAAAATTACAGTTATGAAGTAGCAACGAAAATAATTTTATGGTTGGGGATCACCACAACATGAGGAACTGTATTAAAGGGTCGCGACATTAAGAAGGTTGAGAACCACTGCTCTATAAAATAAGCATTTTGGCATCTCCAAGCCCCCATCTATACATTCCTCTCCCATGGACCCTCTTTATTTCCTAAACCTGCCTGTTTTATCTCTAAAATTCCTTTCAATAACACACTATGAAGTCAACTCTTCCATTCTAAGAAACAATGTGTATTTTCTCTTCCTTTTTTAAAATGGGACAGTAGGCAACATGCCATTTAAAATAAAAGCAACTTCCCAAAACTATACTTCTCTTATACACTCATGGATTTGTATAAACTGTCTATTTGAAGAAGAAAGATTAAAATTCAAATTGATAAAAAAGAAGACTCATAAATATTATTAGATGTTAAAATATGTGGATGAAAGGGGCCACATGCTAACCTGACTAGCTCAGGGAAGGCCTGTGTGGTGGCCATGCAAACTCAGAGACCTAAAGTAACCACAAAGAATGGTTTGAAATTAAAACTTTCTTAACTAAAAGCAGTTTATGGTGGGTAGTCATATCCTAAACTGGTATCTTCCCTGACAAAATTCAATATTTACCTTAACTGAGCCTGTCTATTGTCTTTTTGCATCTATGATAACATATCGTTGGAATGTCAAAGTAATTTTCCTTTTGCTAGACTCCTCAAAGCACAGGGGCTTTGTGGTCTCCTCATTGTTATTGAGTTAACAGTTAACTGTTAACTATCCTGCACCCACCTAAGTAAAAGAAGTTTGTGTCTATTATTTTACTTTTTATCCAATCCCAGAGGTTTCTCTGCTTTGCTTTCTCCTGCCTCCCTAATCTATCACCAATGGATCTCATGTAACCCACATACGATTCCTCCTTTGGTTGTAATGTATAAAACAAAGTACAAAACTGTCATTCTCTGGAGCATTATCTCAATCTATTATATTCTGCCTCCTGGCAATTGTCGACAGTTTGGCTCAAATAATCTCACAAAAATTCTTCACAGGTTTGAATTTTTCTTACATTAACAAATAAGAAGTCTGAGAGAATCTGCAAAAGGGGGGATATTTCCTTATATCAGAACTCTTTTCAATCATAAGTAATGTTCTAAAGCAACATTTTATTTCCCCTTTTACATGAGTGAATTTAACACCATGTTAGGAATGTTACTTCAACTGAGGAAAACCAATCCCTACACATGTTTGTTATTTTAGAAATATGGCAAATTTTGAATACTTTCCATCATAAGAATTTTGTAAACTCACTTAAGGGATAGATAAAACACATTCTCAATATAGAAATTATCTTTTGGGGAAGCCAAGATCTTACAACATTCAGGAAGTGAATATTTAGCTGGTGAAAGATACTTTATTTCTTTGGGAGTCCCAAGGCAACCACTGATGGGCTTTTTTTGTCACCTATTCCCTAACCCCAATCTCTCCCTGAAAAATACCCATCACAGCAACCATTCCTATAACTCAGTTCTTCTGGGCTCTTCCTGGAAACAGTTTTTTCATTGAGAAAGGACACCAGTGACTTGTAATTCCACTGCTTCAAACTTACTATGAAGAGCATATGACAAGAAGGAGGAGTTAACCCAGGTCCCCAGTATCCAACTCAGCTGCTTCCCTCTTCTCCCTAACTCCAATAAAAGAAAGTCTGAAGCATAGTCATTAGAGTTAGAATCATTTTTTTATAAAAAATCTTCTAGGAGCCGTAACTGGTTTGGCTCAGTGGATGGAGCGTCGTCCTGCGGACTGAAGGGTCCCAGGTTCGATTCCTGTCAAGGGCATGTACCTTGGTTGTGGGCACATCCCTGGTAGGAGGTGTGCAGGAGGCAGCTGATCAATGTTTCTCTCTCATTGATGTTTCTAACTCTCTATCTCTCTCCCTTCCTCTCTGTAAAAAAAAATCAATAAAATATATATATATATAAAAATCTTCTAGGAAAAAAATGCCATGCCTTAAAAATGATTAAGTAACTTTCTGATGAATTTTAATGGAATTGAGATTTTTTCTGAGGAACTAGTTATCTACCTAGTAAAGTTTAACCAAACTTTTAAACCACAAACTAAAAATTATTTTCTAAGCATTTTCTTCTCCTCTGTGAAATGAAGAAGTTTTGGAATTAATGCCCTAAGCACTGTTTCTTAAATTCCATGGCAAAAGAGCATTGATTAATTAATTAATATTATTATTATTTCCAAATTGTCACTGATACTTTCAGATAATGCAATAAAAATGAAATGCTGGACAAATATTTTTATATTATACAAAATATGAGTCCAGAAATTTTATTATTTAACTATTATTTTATTAAAAATTTGTGCACCCAGCCTATGCCCTCTCGCAGTCTGGGACCTCTCGGGGATGTCCACCTGCTGGCTTAGGCCTGCTCCCTGGGGGATTGGGCCTAAGCTGGAAGTCAGACATCCCTCTGGCAGCCCGGGAGACCTCGGGGGATGTCCACTTGCCAGTGGGGAGCAGACCTAAACTTCAGTCGGACATCCTTAGCACTGCTGAGGAGGCGGGAGAGTCTCCCGCCACCACCACTGTGCTGGCAGCTATCAGCCTGGCTTTTGGATGAGCAGAGCTCCCCCTGTGGGAGCACACTGACCACCAGGGGGAAGCTCCTGCATTGAGCATCTGCCCCCTGGTGATCAGTGTGTGTCATAGTGGCCAGTCATTCCCAGTTGTTCTGCTGTTAGGGTCAATTTGCATATTACCTTTTTATTATATAGGATAGAGGCCTGGTGCATGGCTGAGGGCCAGCTGGTTTGCCCTGAATGGTGTCCCAGATCAGGGTGGGGGTCCCGC
Organism: Myotis pilosus; assembly: GCA_036010255.1. NCBI lineage: Eukaryota > Metazoa > Chordata > Mammalia > Chiroptera > Vespertilionidae > Myotis > Myotis pilosus. The sequence continues at coordinate 111,140,982 of JASKON010000002.1, read as the reverse complement.
TGGGGTGCCTGGACAACCTGGGTGAAGGGCTGATGGCTGTTTTCAGGCTGGCCAAGCTCCCCAGTGGTCCAAGCTCCCAGCCTCTCCTTTTTTTCTTTTCTTTTTTTTCCCTGGGATTTATTTATCTTCTATAATTGAAACTTTGTAGCCTTGAGTGGAGGCCAGGTCCAGCTGGATGCCTGGTTGCCCCCGGCAACCCAGGCTCCCAGCCCCTCCTTGAGCAGAGGCCAGGGCGGGCTGGAAGCAGGTGTCTGGAATTTATCTTCTATAATTGAAACTTTGTAGACTTAAGCGGAGCCAAGGGCCAGCCAGGGCAGGTGGGAAGCTTGTCTTCCTCCATTGCCGGGGGCAACCCAAGCCTCCTGCTTGCTCCAGCTCCATGGCCACTGCCATCTTAGTTGGGTTAATTTGTACACTCGCTCCTGATTGGCTGGTGGGCATGGCTTATGGGTGAGACTTGAGCATAGCAAAGGGATGGTTAATTTGCATGTTTCTCTTTTATTATATAGGATTCAACAGATATAAAATGACTCTCTTAAATCACCATGAATGTTTCTAAATGCTGTTCTCAGGGTTTGCACTTACTCCTGCAGGTCCAGAAGCAAGGCCCAGCCTCCAGGGCAGTGCTGGCTGCTGTACATGCCCTTGGCAGCACTTTCCAGAGCTTTGTGTAATGACCTTTCCTTCAAGCAAGGCTGTAAAAACTGGAGATCTTCTCATAATACATTGTCTGAACAGTATTAACACTACTCAAAATATCTTTCAAAGTATGAACATTTCATACTTTTAGCTATGAACAACTCAAGGTGTAAGTAAAGTCCCTTTAATTGTGTGAAACTTTAAAACAAAAATACCAACTATTATTGACTGCTGAAATTCTTCTATATGGGAAGAATGGAGTCAGAGACTGGCTCCTGGAACTATATATTAATGTCTAACTATGTTCCTTGTAACCATATCCATCTGCAAGATATACAAAAAGAGAAAAGAGATTAAAAATAATCTGGCAACTATATATGAAAATACCTTTAAAAATAGCTGTGCCTGGCTGGTGTGGGTCAATTAGTTGGAGCACCTCCTGTGAACCAAAAGGTTGTGGGTTCGATTCCCAGTCAAGGTACAGATGCAGGTTGCAGGTTTTATCCTTGGTCAGAAAGCATACAGGAGGCAACTGATTGATATTTCTCTCCCTCTTCTCCTTCCTATCTCTCTAATAGCTATAAAAACATGTCCTTGGGAAAGGATTAAAAAAAGCTGTATTTTCCTAATTAAATGTATGGGAAAATAGTTAAATTTAGAAGGTAAAATGGAAAAAACCTTTGAGAAAATTTCTGCACTATTTTTCCAATAGGAAAACCATTTTATTTTTACAAAAGTTATTCATTTGAAGTAGCCAAACTAAACAGCACATTAATGCAAGTAATAGATCAGTGACATGTAAGAAAAGAAGTCTAAGAAAAGAAAAGTCTATATTTTTCAGCTCTTGAAAAATATAATCTGGGCTGCAATTGAGTGAGTTAATGCTGGTTGGCTTGCCCACTCTGCAGATTTGATTTCTCCTAGAGACTATCTACATGCAGTTCTCTGAAGGTCAATGAGCACAGCACTCTTCCTGACCAAAGGACTCTTGCAATAGCATGAAGTTATATCCGGTGTCCTAAAAAATTTCACTGCATTTACATTCACTCCTGGGTCCGGCTCAGAGGTGTCTTTTGGGGGAAACCTCATATCCCAGATGGCTTGATGGGCAATGAAATAATAGATATAAAAAAAGACTATTAAAAGTGGTGTATATGCATGTGTGTGTATATATATATATATATATATATATATATGTAAATATACACAGTATATATAATATACTGTTATTACTTATCACATCTATCATAAGCTCAGACTTTGTTACATTGAGTGACTAACAAGAGTCAGCTTCAAGGATGTGGCAGGCCCTTAACCAAGTATGAAAAGCATTTGCAGAAATCTAGGAAGTAGAAAAAAATAGAAATCACTGCCAGTTTTGACAAATTCTAATGGAAAATATTTGAGAAAGTAATTTAATTTCTCTAATACTCAGTTTTCTTTTCCATAAAGTAAGATGTCTCCCCTGCTTATTTCACATGGTTGTGAAATGTGAATGAAAGCACTTTGTAAAGGGGATTTTGCCTATATTTCTAACACACAGTGTCTTTCCTATATAAACAGGCTGTTTTGAAAGGGAATTCTTTTCTAAAGCATGGGCAGTCCACAACTACTTACATTCTTTCAGTGAGTTTCCATTTACTCTGCACTCTTAAAGGATACTGTTTACCTTTTCCCTCATTCTCATTTCTCTCTGTAGGGGTAAGGCTACAGTTGTATTCAGCCCTGTGAAACACAGCAGATACATGTTAAATACTCAGATTATTCTTTTTTGTAGAGGCCTTAAATTTGTAAACCAGAATAGATACCTTTTTGCTGCAAATTTAAAGCAATATCTTCGCAATCATGTAAGTAATTTATCTACATATGTTAGAAGCCATAGAGGATAGCCCAAGAATGGAATACCAAGTTATACAACATCAATTGGAAAAACTTAAAGACATAAGTAAATTTAGAAACGGAAGTGACATGTAAGAACCAGACAGAATCAATTAGTAACCGATGGTTACAATTTGGAGGGAAGAAAACATTGTCACATTACATGCAACCAAAAACCATAATGAAGATATTATGATCATAGCCACAGAGAAATTATCTTCAGAAATGTGATTACAGAATCACAGTCATCAGGAGTCATAGTGCTTTCTGATCACACTCAGAAAAACTTTGGTCCATCATGATTTGGTCAACAGTGTAATTTGGACACTTAAAGAGGAAAAGCAAGAAACTCAGCAGGGCTAATATACATCCTGTACAATAGAAGAAATAAGGTTGATCTTGGGCAATTAAGAAAGCATTGTCCTCTTCTAAGGGACTCAGAAGTAGGTCACCAGAAAAATGGCTAACCAGGGGGAAAGTTTCCTGCTAACCATAGAGTCCTGCTGATAGACAGAGGTGAAGTGAAGCCACTGCCACGCTGCTCAACCACGGTGCTGCCACTAAAATGCTGAGTGGACTTTAGGAGTTCAAGAGCCTAAAGGAGTTGGAGTCCAAGATTTAGAGCAGGACTCTGGTTTTCATCTAGTATCACCACTTCGGCCATCAGGAATATCTGGTATGTTCTATTTGTTAAAGGATAGGAGTAGATTTTTAGTGTGGTCATTCTTTTTTTCTTTTTAATTAACAGACTTTATTTTTTAGTAGCTTCAGGTTTACAGAAAGATTGAATGGAAAATATTCAGAATCTCAACATGTGTCCTCAGATACCCCCTCACAGCCACCCTCCCCTATTATAAGTCACTAGAAGTTCAGCATGCACGAAATCGTGCATGAGTAGCTCGCTTCTGCTTGCCTCGGCTGGCCAACCCACCCATCGCCACTAGTAGCTCTCTGCCGTGTAGCTCACACCCTGTCCTGCTGCCCCAAGAGCCGCTGTTCCTTTGGTCATAACACTGTGACCACAGGTCTTTTATGATATAGATTATTGATCTTAAGAAACCTAAGCTTCTACTATAGATGCACAAAATGATTAAACAAGAATCTATTATATAAATAAGAATATTTATGAAATTATTTTGCTAAACTATAACATTTAAGGAAAACATTATTTTAATAAAGAAAATTGGGGAGAATTTTATTATAGAAATAAATATATATTCTTTTGATGCAAAAAATCTTTAAATGGGAGATGGAGGTAATGAATGAACTTACCTCCATTCATTGCATGTAAAGGCATGGTGTTGAGCATTTCTAACTGTGACAGCTCTATGAGCCTGGCTAACAGTATTCTACCAATTATCTTCTGCATAACACATATACAATATTTGACCCAGGCATGTGCACAGACACAAAGAGCCAATATAAATTTTGTGGATATAAATTACAAATTTAATTGATTTGGTTTAGTGTCAATGATACCTGAATAAATAAATTAAATGCAAATTAAAATTAGTGTGATACCTATATTCTGTCCTTACTAAATCCTAAGTAAATTATTAAATCTATCTACCAGTTTGGGGGTGCAGCATAACAAATTCACCTGTTAATAGCATCTCAGAATTCAGGAGGTCTGGAATGAGGCCCAAGACTCTGCATTTCTAACAAGTTCCAGGTGTTACTGTTGCTGCTGCAGATCAAGGATGCACTTTAAATTGCAAAGAAATTTAAATTGCAAAGATGATTTCAGCATCAAGCTCCAGAGTCAGTCACACCTTGGAAAAGTTACTTAAGCAATCTGAGCCTTAGGCTTCTCACTTATAAAAAGGAAACAACAGAAGTATCTATAATTACTGTTTGTTGTGAAGATTAAATGAAATAATAAATGCAAAAGGTTCAGTTCAAGACAGAGAACATAAAAAATGCACCAAAAAGCTAGCTTTTGTTCTAACTTTTGTCAATGTAAAGATATGCATGCCTCAAATTTTTTCATTAACTCAGTAATTCACTTGGCAATATAGTCATTAACTCTTTCTAAAAGTGAGGGCATGGCAACTAAGAAGTTAAGTGTACTAGAGAATATAAAACAAGGATGGAAGGGGATAGTACATGTGATCGAAATTGTGCTGGATTTAACAGTCAAAGCCAGAGTGAGCTTATGGTTAAAGCCAGAAGATTCCTAGTCACCATGACCGCCTTTACTTCTCTAACTCTGCTGACAGGATACAGCTTTAAAAAGCAATTTGGTATTGCACAGTTCACCCAAGGCCATTGCTTAAAGAACCTGTTACATATGTGGATATTTGTATATGGAAAAAAAATGATCAATAGGAGATTAGGTAAAGCAGGGAATATTCACACATATGCATATTATAAAATGAAAGTGAATGAGCCACAACCTAAAACCATAATATGGATGAATCTTAGAAAGTCGTGAGTGGGGAAAATGAAAATGTCTTAACATAAAGTATGATACTGTTTTTATAAAACTCCAAAGCACGTGGAAGAACTATAAATAAAATTCAGGACAACATTTACCTCTGGGGGCCAGGAGAGGGGAGAATAGGGAGGTATGGACAGGTAAATTTGACAGTTTGGGTGATGTAGTTTAGTTTGGTGAAGGATTCATGGATTGCCATTTTTAAGTTAATCTTCAAGGCCCTGGAAAGGTGCAAGAAAGGCCATGTGGAAGAGCACTTTATCTCATGTCTCCTTAAACTGCTGAAGCAAAGGGAAGAAGATGCCAGGATCAAGCTTTCCCCTCTCCAAATCTCTACCCAAGCACCACAGCCAGCAGACAAAGGTGGATGCAGGTAACAGCATGGCATTTCCCATGCATGTAGGCCCAGGAGACAGCCTGGACTGAAAGTCTATCTGCACAAGTGGAGGGCAGGGAAAAACTGGAGGAAGAGGGAAGCCACTCCAGTCTGGCAATTAACAGCTTAAAGGAACCTTACACGCGAGGCACATTAGGACAGTGGCCAGATGAAGTGGATCCTCGCACTGCTTGACAGGTGTCTAAGAATGGCATAGATCAGGGTGATGGACAGGTGTACTGGTATATCACTGCCCCATGTAAGGGAAAATACCTCACAGGCTTGCCTGGGTAAGGATAATGGCCTGTTTTAGGAACCACATGCCGTGAGGCACAGAGCACAGGTACTAGCCTATGTCTGAAGGAAAGTGTCTATTACAATTGGATAGTCCCTAAAAGGATTTCCAGGAAGCAATCTCTGTCTGGCCCAGGTCTAGCTAATGGGTCCAGCAGTGGTCACACTATGAAACAGTCTCTTCCGCAACATGACATCCCTTGACAAAGATAAGCAGTTATGAAAGAAACCACCTTTGAAGAGATGTTGAATTTATAGCTAATATGACCACACCTCCACCTCCACGTTCTCTGCATCACTGGTGGTAAAAAGAGAAACTGAAATTCTCAAATTAAACAAAGCTTTTCCATAATTCCATAATGTTAGATGAGAAAGGGTCAATTTTCCATGTTTTGGTGGCATAAAATCTCAGTGAGCCATGTTCTCTACTTTAGCTCCTTTGAGCTTTATGTATATTTTCCCATGAAGTTTTACATACAAACATAGAACATTCTAAGATACTTCCTGTAAGTCACTTAAGTCACCAGGGAAGAAACTCATTGTTGCTGGTTCCAGATCATCAGGAAGTATAATAGAAAGCAAGGGATCAGCCTCCATGGTTTACTTGGTTCTCCATTGTCTTTTCTTTTTGGAGCCATAGGTTTTGCACTAGGTTCTAATGCAAGCTCTTGTATTGATATCTCTGAAGATATTTTAGAGTTTCTTCCTAGAGTAGAGTCTTTGAAAGATGACCACAGTGATTCTTCCCATTCCAGTATGCATGCTCCTTTGTAATGTGACTTTATCATACCTCCCATCTAGAGATGAAGCCTATTTCCCATGCCTTCATTCCTGGCTGTGCTCTAGAAATAATTTGACCAGTGCAACATGGTTGATGTGATATTACCTGACTTATACGACTGGGCCTTTGCTCCATCATCTTAAAATGCTGTCCTGTCACGACCATGCGAAAAAGCCAGGGACAGCCTGGTGGGGCTGGAGGGACTGGGTGCCACCATATTGTGGCTGTGGGCACTGCCATCTTTGAGGGCGTGGCAGTCAATTAGTATATTCCCTCATTGGCTGTGGGTGCCACCACCTTTGAAGGTGGGACAGTCAATTAGCATATTCCCTCCTTATTACCTGTGGGCTCCACATCTTTGTGATGGTGTGAGGGTCAATTAGCATATTCCCCTCTTTATTAGATAAGATTTTCTTTAATGTCAACAGTTTCATGTGTTTTCCCTTCTACATGACTTTCAGCATTTCTCTTCCTAAATTGCAGTTAGTCTTTCTTTGCTTTCCTTTTTGATTCTTCCGGAATTTATTTTTCTTTGTTCTGTTCTGTCATTCTAACCCCTAACATCTTCAAAGCTGTGACACAGGGATTAGGTCAGATTAGATTAGATTAGATTAGATTAGATCAGATTAGCTTCTTGACTAATGCATAGATCCATATGTCTCTGATGACTTCACCTCCTTTACTTCAAAATATAGCACTTGATATTCTCCACAGTCTCCTCCATCCTACCTTTTGTTTTTTCCCCTCCCAAATGTCACTCTCCTCCACGGGCCAGCAATGTGGCCCACACACTGTGCTATGGCCATGATTCACCACACTCAGCTGTACTTGACAGATTAGAGGTGTTTTTTCCTCATCCAGCTATGTCATGTCAGTGGCATATTTATTTTTCTCTCTGACATCAATGACAGCTACTTTAATACACTTCAAGTCCAGAAAGCAAATGAATGCCCAGAGGAATGATGGACCTTCCTGTCTGACTCACCACAGTCTTCTTGAGCTCTGAGCTTTGCAGCCTGCTGTCTCAGGGAGGAAGAGCCCAGACACATCTCAGGGACAGTGAGGAAAACAGGGTTGGGAGGAGGGGCAGACCCAGGGAAAAGGAGAGGGGGAAGATAGATGGCAGAAGAGAGCAGGGACATTTGGGCTTGTCTTTGATAAGAATGAGCTGGGGGTTACTGGAGAAGCACCTTTGCCTCTTGGCTGCTGGCTGCCCACCTGAGCTGTTCTTATTAAAAATACTCACCAATAGAAATAATAGAAGAATCGGAGTTTCTCAGAAATGAGAGTAATCAGTATAATCAAGTATACCATACACAAAAATCAGTTCCATAAAACGGACTTACTGCAAAAGGCAAAATGTTAAAACACTTTAGAATAAAATGTATTTCTGACTCTGGGGTAGGAAAAGATTTATTACAATACAAAATTGCTAACCACAAAGGAAAAAAAATCATAAATTTGACTACATTAAATTTAAGAACTTCTGATCTAGCAGGAGTGGCTCACCTTCTACAGGTATGGTTGGAGCAACGTCCCGTTGGTTGTGGGTTCCATCCTGGGTCAGGACATGTGCAGAAGGCAGCCAACCAATGTTCTCTCTCACATCAATGTTTCTCTAACTCTCCCCCCACCCTCTTTCCCCTCTCTCTAAAAAAATCAATAAGCATATACTTGGGTGAGGATTAAAAAATTTTTAAAGAAGTTTTATTCATTAAAAAACATCATGCATGAACAAAGTAAAAGCACAATTCACAAACTGAGAGAAAATATTTTCAACATCTATAACTGAGTATGGATTAACATGTGGAACATATAAAGAAATATGGCAAATTAATAAAATATGATAAGGCAATTTAATAGAAAAAAATAGATGAAAAGACTGAGCAGGCAACATATGAAAATCATAATCAACTTCATTAACTATTATAAAATACAAACAAAGACCACAATATGCTTTCAATTCACTCCTATTAGATTGCCCAAAATTAAGAAGAAAAGTTGGTACAACTACTTTGGAAATTTATTTGGCATTATTTTGTAGAAATGAATATTCATTTGTAGACAATTTCACTTGGTCTTAGATACATATACAGGATGGTTACCTTGTCTAGGAACACAGACTAATTAAAACACAATAACTGGCTTATTGTTGTTACATTACAGTACACAATGAAATAATAGCATCAGATATCTAGACTTAATGGCCACCCTCAGTGTAGTCTCAAGAATACTTCAGTCTAATAAATATGAAGATATTTAAAATCCCTCCTTTTCTAGCTGTCTCTTTGCTTAGGCTCTTGAAAAACATACTGGTTCTTTGTGTTTATGAATTGTAATTCCCTAGAAAAGCTGATGGAACAGTAAAATCTATTCAGACTCTCTCCCATGAAAAGTTCATGGTTAATTTATGGGGTTCACTGACTTCCTGAAGTCCTTCCATAAGTCATCTCTGGGCCCATGTTTCCTGGGTTCAGAACTCTGCTTGACGTAATTCTTCCAGAGTCAGATCCCTGGGCACTGAGTTGTGCTTGCCCAATCTATAAACTATCCCTCCTTGGGGTTTGCTTCTAGACTAGCACACATCCTTCTTCCAGGGTTAGTAGTCAGCATTTGACACTCCTAAGCCTCACCAAACCTAACCCGGGGTCAGAACAGAGCAACTGCAGTTCCAGACAGGGGCCCAGGGCATTTAGGCCTGAAGGCCCCCAGCTCAGCAGGCCCAGTGACACAAGAGGGCAGGGTCAGGGCTTCCATGGGGCCCTTCACTCCTGCACCTCATGGGCAGACAGACAGAGTGTCAGGTCAGATTCTGTGGTGGTCTATTAAGGCTCATAACAGGAAAATTAACATTCCTGAGGAATACTGGTATGAATAATATAAACAATTTAACATCTTTGAATTCAGAATTTCAGAGTGAGTTACCCTGAGTCCCAGAACTTTAATCATGTAAATGATTCTTGCCATCCCTCCAACTAGCTCCAGTAAGAAAAGACAGGTTCCATTTCTGCTTTACAATCATATTCAGAGCTCATTCTAATGTTCAGATTTTCCATATTTGTTAGCCATAATGGTAAATGTAAAAATCTGAAATTATTGAGGGCATGATTTACCTAGCATGTATAAAACACTATAAGAGCCGTGAAGTATCATAGTATGAGGAGGACAAGGTATGTCTAAGACTGTGTGTTCTGGAGTCAGACCAGCTCTGCCATTTACTATCAGTTACTTTTCCTTTACCAGGTTAGGGAAGTTTTCTACCATTATTTCTTCAAACACATTCTCTATCCCATTCTCCCTTTCTGCCTCTTCTGGCACACCTGCTATTTGAATATTGTTATGTTTCTCATTTCCCACAGCTCCCTTAAGCTGTACTTCTGTTTTTTAATTGTGTTTTTTTTCTTCTTTTTGGTTCTCTGATTGATTTTTTCAACCCTGTCTTCTAATTCATTGATTCAATCCTCAGTCTCTCCAATCCGCTGTGTATTCCTTCCAATGTGTTCTTTATTTGTCTCCCCTAATCTGCTGTGTATTCCTTCCAATGTGTTCTTTATTTGTGCTATGTCATTCTTCATTTCTGTTTTTAAAGTTACTATATCTTTTCTCATGTTGTTGAGCATCTTTACCATCATTAATCTGAACTCTATATCAGATAAATTTGTTATCTCCATTTCATTTATCTCTTCTTCTGGAGAGTTCTGTTGTTCTTTCATTTGGGAGTTGTTTCTTTGTCTTCTCATTTTGGCTGCCTGTTTGGGTTTGTGACTATGAATTAGGTAGATCTGCTACACCTCTCAATTTCTAGTGCAGGGCAGTGTTAAATGCTGTTTCTGACCACTTATATCAGGCACAGACTCAAAGCCTCCAGAAACCACTTCTGCCTATAGACTGATAGGATTCCGTCTTGAATTGCCCAAGGACAATTGTCCACAGGTGTTGTTGTTTTTTCTTTAACAGGTTGGGGCAATTGCTTCTGCCTACAGACAATTGTTATTCTCAGTCTCTTAATGGGCTTCAGCAACTCCGCACAATGAGGCAAGGTGTTTTCAAATAGGGAGGGTCAACTGTCTGTCCCTCAGACAAAACTGCCTGAATAGTAATTGTCTGTCTGAGAAAGATGACCTCCACAGTGTGAGGGAATGACTCAGCACAGGAAACCAGGGTGTCTGCCTTCTGAGCTCTAAACCCAGAGCCTCTGATACTGGCTTCTGCTCACACAGCTCCAGTCCACTCTGCCTTCCCTCTGCCAGAGCACAAGGTTTGTGGTTCCACGGGGAATTTTTTGCATTGGCCCTTTAAGAGGGCCTCTGAAATCCACCTGCCTTTCCCTGGCAGACAGCAACCCTGCTGCTTGTCACAGCCAGATGTTATGTGGGTACCCTTTTCAGTTCTGGCGCTCTCTGCTGGGGGGCTCAGCTTGGGGATTAGGCTCCAGAGTTCTCAGTGGCAACCCCCCCTCCCCCACAGCTGATATATCTCTCCAGAACTTCAGCTGCTGTCTGTGGGAGTCTGGCCAGCCCTTTCGCACCTCCACCCTTCCTATGAGTCTCTGTGTGGTCTCCACTTTCTGCCCTTGGTTATCAGGGTTCTCTCCAGATTATTCAGGAAGTTTTTCAATATTTTAGTTGCAATTCCAGTTTGGTCCTGGGAGCATGTCCATTCAGCATCTACTTACGACACCACCATTTTTAATCTTATCACCAGTTATTTACTATGTAACTTTGGGCAAGTCTCAACCTCAGCATTCTTATATGTAAAATAAAGTTAAAAATATACTATCTCACAGAGTATTGTGAGGATAAAATCAGATAATGTGTATAAAAAGCACAGGTCAGTGTCTGGCATATGAGATGAGATTTATAAAATGAGAAATTTTTAAATTTAACACCTGTTCTTCATTTAGATCCATGTCCCTTTCTCCAAATATTTGTGAAATTGTGGCATTTTTAAAAATTCCTCATTAACAAAAATTCTTTTAAATATTTTCATTTTTTTTAAAGAAGCATTTCATTGATAATTAATTAGTTCTTGGGACAGGATGGAATGCTGACATAAGCATGATGACACATCGCAGCAGCACAAATGGCTGGAGACACAGGATCAGGGATAAAGGAATAGTTCCCAAAGATGGAAGAGATGAATAGAGAAATATTTCAAATATATTTAAATATATATTTATTTAAAACAGAGATGTATCTAAGATATTTCCTAAGTGGCAAAATGGAGGAGAGGAATAGAAAAGGTGGTTGAATTCTTTAAGAACAGTCCATCCTTAAAATTTTTAAAGGTTTCTCTGATTTTATAGTCAGAAGGGATATTGTTAAACTTTTCCATGCAATATAAAAGATTGTTTGTATCTAATTTCTGAAATGATATAAGGTTAACAAAAATTAATTAGGCACTCTTTCATTTAAATGGACCCAATGATCTCAATCCCTGTGAAGCATTTGAGTCACCTTTAAAACCAACTTGTAGTGTGAATAGAGACAGTCTTTACCTGCAGAAGACCATGGCACACTAGCTCTTTTCATTCATGATTCACATAACCCTTCATGGCCTTCACATTCGCATGAGTTTCAGAGGCTGAGCTTCACAGCTCTTTCAACTGACTGCTGCACTGCAGTTCCCACAGCCCCTTACACTGCCCTGTGAGACCTCCGCCCCACTGGGAGCCTGGCACAGTGCTCACCATGCCCACAAGCACTAATGCACCTGATAGCATGGAAAACCCAACTGTCTCATCACTCTCCATTAAATGCCCACCCACATTCTACCTCCTCTGCAAAGTCATTCTCAGAGTCCAATCTCATTGACTGTCCTGAGTCTGTTCTCCTGCCCAGTTCATGCCATTATGAGTATATCTGCATACACCCAAACATCCCTTCTTCTTAGAAATCTGAATTCCTTTTGGATAGGATTTCCAAATAAAAATCTCTCATTTCTGTGAGAACTCCTACAGGGCTAATGAAGAAACATGTGGCTTGTTAGTAAATGCTGACTGATTTATACAATTTTATTTTTTAGTTTAATTTATTATATTTTATTTTTAGGGCCAATAATAAATAGAAGTAAGCACATTTGGGGAATTAAGTTGACTGTGGAACCAAATGATTTATTATATTACTTACATTATGTTATTTCATTATTTACATTATGTTATTCTATCTAAACCTTAGGTGTCTCAGCTGTTAAAGGATGGTAATAATAGCATCTACTTGAAAGGATTATTTCAAAGATTAAATGAAGTTAATTAAATTTTACTTTTAAAACAGGCATTGTACATATCGAGTACCCAATAAATGTTTGTGTTGTTTTTATTAGCATTAATGTATCAGAAAAATATAACCAGTCATTTTCTAAGGTTTGATTGGCAGTTTCAATCACTCATAAAACAGATATTACAAATTATGAAAGTGTCAGTTTGGTCTGAATTTAAGGTTGTCCCTTTCTTTCAGAAGTTTTTAAATTGTATCTGGAGATAGCATAACTATGAACTCTTGCTTCTCAACATATGGTACCCAAAGCAATTAATCTTGCCATTATTTTCCCCTTATTCCTGCCACCAATCACCACCTAGGATGAATGCAATGGACATGACAGCTCCTATTCCACTTGCCACCACCCACGTTAGCCACTGTTTGCTGCCCTTTACCTCTTCCCTTGCCTTCCAGGCATAAGCCCTGAATGTTTGCTTCTCATTTCTTGGGCCCAACACTTCTTAGTCTTTTGTGGGCACCTCTTCCCTTTCGTTAAGTAGTATTGTTGCCCAGGTACTTTCTCTTCTCACTCCACACTTGCCCTGAATAACCCCATTTTCTCTCAGGATTTCAACTGGTTGCTGACACCACATACACCTTTTGCTGCCCCTGCCTGTGGCCAGGCCTTCACCTCCTCTAACCCAGCCTATGGAAATCGCTGCTTAAATGGTGCCCTGGCTGCCATATTTTCTCCACTTGAAAATTTCTCCTTCACACAGGCACCAGAATGACCTTCCTAAAGTTTAAATCAGACCTCCGCAACCTCAAGCTAAAGGTTGCCAATGGTTTCCTTTATTTGCAGATAAGATCCAAACATCTGTAAGCTACCAATCAATCTCTCCTGCACTTGGTAAACCACATTCAGAAGGCACACTATAGACATTTATTGTCCAGATTATGCTCAGTTCAACCAAGCAACACTGTTCTAAAAGTTATTCAAATCACTTTCCAATATGTGATTGATTGTAACCTTAAATCAATTAGAAGAGGTTCTTAACTCCAGCCAATGAATATCACCAGACCTCTTGAACTGAAATTATTTAGAACAATTCACTTATATTTTCCCCACACACATTACACATTGTATCACTTCAAAAAATAAATTTATAGATTTTCATGATAGTCAAAGCATATTATATTAATGCATATACTTAAATGTACTTAAAATCAGTTATACAAAGAAAACAGGAAAATAATGAAAATTGATAAGTTGACAGCATTGTCCACAAGCTTAGAATTTGAATCCATTATAAATTCCAGATCTCCATATTATAGAACTGTTAAAGATCAATCTTTGCTATAAAGTGACAAACATTTGTTGAGAGTCCACACTTCTCAGAGCCTCTGTCAATATGTAGGAGCAATGTGTAAAAATTCAAGAGAAACTACAAGAAGAAGGGGTGATGGTAAGACCTGCTGGGTCTGAATTCTGCCCTGACCATGTTACTGTGATGATTAAGATGATTAATTAACCTTTGAGATGTTACTTTCTTCATTTTCAGAATGAGGGGGTTTAATGACACAAATTTCTAAGGCCCTTGCCAGCTTTGAAATATGAATATTTAGCTACAGCATAACCAGAGAACCAAAAGCTTTCCCCTGAACATGCTTTGAGGGAGACTAAATCCATGGTGCCTCTCAGTAAAAAATAGTGTAAAAGCACTAAGGTACCCAGACTGGATGAGGCTCCCAACACACACTCCTGCAAGCCTCCACCTTCAGGTGCTAAAATCTTTAGCTCCTCACTGCTTTAACCATGCTGGACATTTTCATACAATGTAGCCAGATTTTTTTTAGGCTTGAATCAATAAAAATTTAACAGAGAATTCAACCCCCACCCCGCCCCCTGCTTTCAGATACAAGCAGTGATAAATATATAGCCTTCCAGTGACACACACTAACAATCCACAAGGGAAGGGCTGGACAAGTGGCCCCTGTGTGCTTAGCCCCAGTTGTGTTAGGATATAACAGGGGTACACAGTAAAATGCAAGAGCCGCATTGGCTGTATAGACGATGAAAGGCATTCACACCACCAGTCACCACAGCTGTGTTTTCTGCAGTGGACCTTTAATATATTCGATAGAGGTATAAGTGAATCAGATTGGCTTTACCATTTTGTATCACATTTTGCTTTATGATGAGCAGCAAGCCAGAGTCTATACAGACTTGGGATTTAGACATATAACCAATAACATATCATGAGAAAGAAACAAGTTTGCATGCTACAGTGCATCAACAAAGAACCATCCCAGCATTAACAGCTCTCCTGCTATTTGAGGATGTCTGTCTCAAACTGCTCTCTGGTAAACTTTTTAGAAAGAAAACCTCTGCTCTGACATACAGTTACTATTGTATCCCTGCCAATGTAAAAAAGGTGAAAATAATGTAGTGTGCTTATCTGTGTCATGTAAGCAAAAAAGAAAAAAGCAATGTACTTCACACAATTCAAGCTAAGTTATCCATATTCCCTGAGTCAGAAATCCAAAGCTCACAGAGAAAATCCAGTAACCCAATTTTAGTTTGCTTTGATTTTGAAGCCTTGTGTTTGTCAAGATGTGAAAGTCTTGGAACTGAATCATAAAATTTGCAAAAATGTGATATACTGAAAAAAAAATAGACAATTCACCCAGTCATTGTGAGCCCAGGAAGTGTGATATTCCTCCCAGACATCAGCTGCCCACCAGCCTCATGGAATTTAAGCCCTGAATGTCACTTACCCTATGACAATACAGGAGATGGCAGTTCCCAAGAAAGTGTATGTTAAAATAGATCCAAAGTTTTCAAAAAAGTGTCTCTGGGGAGAAAAATATATATTTTTATTGTCTGTCAGCATTTTTCTTAGTGTAATAGGAAATAAAAATAACATGCATTTTACTGCCTCCTCCTTTCCTCACTGCTTAGGCAAGTTTTGTTGTTGGAGCCCCAGTTCCTGGCTTTCTTGTACAATAAGACTTACTTAATCTACACTGCAAGGACAGAGGTTTTTCAAAGAAGTAGGGGAAACATCTGGAAAGTGATGGGGTAGAGATGACAGAAACAAGTCCCAGGCCTGGCAGGTGAAGAGAAAGGAAGGGACTGGGCAATGTCCATGCAGGGCTCTGGCAAGAGAGTTTTTAGGAAGCTTGTTGTCACTGGAACCACTTAGCATTTAAAAATGCCATTCTAAAATATTTAAGTCGGTTGCCTTTTTACTTTTATTATTAGATCTCTGACTTACATGTTATGAAACAAACTTTAATCACCTACAAAAATTTATTTTGAAGACATACAAAATGGCACCCTAGTATTGGGGCTGGGTGAAGAAGAATGACCTGAATAAATCAGCCTCCTAAATCTTTTCAAGGGCTTGCTTGGGAAAACTCTCCTCCAGCTCCGTAAGTGGGGCCTGAGTAACCAGAACTGACAGCAAGAGGGAGCCCAGAGGCCACAAGAAAATCAGGTCTGCACTGAGCAAGCAGCCCAGCATCTGGCATAGGAACCCACAGACCCAAAGGCACTGCCCAGGAATCTGGGCAGGAGGGCAGCAGAGCAGCAGCCTCATAGCCTCTGCCACTCAAACTGAGGCCAGAGCCTCACTCTGGGATGGGTCATTGCCCTGCCAGCCCTGCACAACAGGCTGCATCTGAGAAATGGCAGAGGTGCTTGCAGCTGTGAGGCTGGGCCTCCACTCTAGGAGCACCAAGGACAGAGCACAAGCACAGCTTTCCTGAGCTCTCACTCTGCGGGCTAACTCCATGCTAGTTCACCGCCTACTCTTGATTACACTCACAGAATATCAATGTCCAATAGAAATATAATGTGAACCATGTATATCATTTAAATTTTTCTAGTAGTTACATTAAAATATGATTTTTAGAAAGCAAAATTAATTTTCACAATATTTTTATTCAACCCCATATACCCCAAACATCATTTCTACATGAAATCAAATATACAACATTATTGAGATATTTTACATTCTTTCTTAATACTAGGCCTGAGAAATCCAATGCATGTTTTACACTTAAAACACATCTTCATTTCGACTAGCACACTTCAAGGGCTTAGTTGCTGCATGTGGCTAATGGTTGGTGTGTTGGTCAGAGCAAGTTCAGAAGAATTCCAAGCATGTCAGATTTTAACCTATATAACATAATCTAAGATAATGATATTCTTACCAAATAGGTAAACCCATAAAATAACTGTTTTTTCAGTAGTGCTGATAAAATTCTCTCCTTGATGATAAGGAAAATAGTCACCATAAACTTACCTTCTTCAGGCTATATCCTGCATGAAATATAATTGGTGGCAGTAGGACATTGAAAAAGATTTCTGGGTCAAAAGTCATCTGCCAAAGGGGGGAAAAAATGAAACTGCAGTTAGGAAGATGCTCCTTTGGGTCACTAAAACTGTGTTTTAAAAATACAATTATATCACCTTCTCTAAGGTTGTATGAGGCACATAAAGAGCCTATCATATTGGCAGAAATAAGAGAAAATGTGAACTTAGACATTTGTCAGTGCAATATAACTATAAGGTAACATTTAATGTGTATTTTCTAGAGCCAACAGCAACACATCCCAGTGAAACTCTGCTGGGCAAAGAAAACTTTTCACTCTTATTTTGCTTAGTTTTTAAATGTTTTGAGTATATGTGGTTGAATAAAAATATTGTGAAAATTATTGATTTTGAGACAGAGAGGAAAGGAGAGGGATAGAGAGATAGAAACATGGATGAGAAATGTCATCTATTGGCTGGCTCCTGCACGCCCTTTACTGAGGATCAAGTCTGAAACCCAGGCATGTGCCCTGACCAGGAATTGAACCAGTGACCTCTTTGTTCATGGGTTGACATTCAACCACTGAGCCACACAGTTTATTGGCTTTTATTTCAATGTTAAGTTAAACTTGGCCATAAAAACTTTACTTGGTGTGAAGTCCCATAAGATAAGATGTAGAAATTTTTGAATTCAGTATCTGCAATTTGTTTGAAAATGAAAATATTTAATCTTTAAAACATTCCTTAGACTCATCCTCTTCTTTCCCACTCAACCAGAACATTTCAAAAATCAGAGTGCGCCATTCCCTGCATGAAAGTTAACTAGTGCCTTTTGATCTACATTTCCTAGCACAGCCAGAGGAAACTGGCAGGCTGAGAATGGCATGCAGCATGCTCATGTTTATTTGTGTATACAAAGCAGATTTGTGTTGCTCTCAGACTTGCTAAAACTCAGGAACTGCTACATCAGAGTTCTGGGAGTAACTCCAAACCTAGACAGTTTCTCAGAAATGGCTGGATCTGCACTGCATCAACTTCCAGATGGGGATCCCATGTGCCATTTCTGCATGTTCAAACCATGGCCTTGGAGATGAGTCTGCTTTTAAGGCAAAAACAATTAAAATCTCTTATCTATACTAATAAAAGTATAATATGCTAATTAGACCAGATAGACCAAATGTCTCACAGACATCATTCCAGACATCCTTCCTGACAAAGCTAGGGGTGTAGTTGACCTGCAAACTTCCCGTGGTCCCTATCCCAGGCCGGCCCTGCCCCCCACTGAGGACCCCCACCCTGATTGGAGGCATGGCCAGCCTGCAAACCCTCAGCGGCCCCTCACCCAGGCCAGCCCCACCCCCCAGCAGGGACCCCCACCTCAATCAGGCACTTAGCCAGCCTGCAAACCCCATGGCCCCTCACCCCAGCTGGCCCCACTTCCCAGTGGGTCCCCCAACCCTGATCTGGGGCCCCCTTCAGGGCAGGCCAGCCAGCCCCGCCCATGCACCAGGCCTCTATCCTCTATA
Source organism: Myotis pilosus (assembly GCA_036010255.1). NCBI lineage: Eukaryota > Metazoa > Chordata > Mammalia > Chiroptera > Vespertilionidae > Myotis > Myotis pilosus. Next base: position 111,122,536 of record JASKON010000002.1, on the reverse strand, counting down.
ATAAAAGGGTAATATGCAAATTGACCCTAACAGCAGAACGACTGCTGGACCAGTCACTATGAGGCACACCTCTTGGTCCTTTTCCCTGGCCGTCAGGCACTGATTACCTGATGGTGAATGGGGAGCCAGGGGTGAGTGGTAGTGGGGGGCAGGGCTGGCTGTGGGCAGCTGAAGAAAATGTCCTTGATCGCAGGCCAGGCCTAGGGACCCTACTCATGCATGAATTTCATGTGCTGGGCCTCTAATTACAGTATAAGGGGGAATATCTAAGATAGGGGTGAATGGGAAGAGTAGAAAGATAAAAATATTTCAGCTAAAGACACTAGGTATTTAAGATACAAATATTGAGACCAGCACATTCACTACCACTTTCTGTGACAATGAAAATTTCTGTAACTGGATTGCACAGTGTGGTAGCCACTAGCCATGCAAGTTATTGAGCAAGGGAATGTAAGCTAGTGCAACTGAGGAAGTGCATCTGTGTCTAGCTGCTATTGGACAACACATTTATAGACAGTTACTAGAATTTAAAAATCTTATCATTCAGTGTTTAAACAATCTATCATCTTATACAAGGTAGGGCAAATTTGGAGCAATATACCTGAAACTATATGGAAGAATTATGGATTCTTCATGAAAGCAGTAAGATTTTCAATTATTGGGAATTAATTCTTAAAATATCAGATGGCATGGGGGACACAAAAATATCAATATGTTCACCAGGATGCAATAGTGTTCTCTATTATCTCATACTAGAGGCCTGGTACACAAATTAATGCACGGGTTGGGTCTGGCCAGCCTGCCTCAATCAGGGCTGATTGGGCCAGGCTGGCCAGGGGGAGGGGCCATGGGCAGTTGGCAGGCTGGCCCCGCCCCAACATGGGGGCCAACCGGGGGCAGTGCTGGCAGGGGAGAGGGGCCACAGGCAGTTGATGGTCTAGCCCTGCCCCCTGCTTGAACTCCCAGTTGAACTCCTGGTTGAACTCCCAGTCGAGGAGATAATTTGTATATTAACCTTTTATTATATAGGACTAGAGGCCCGTTGCAGGGAGATTCCTGAAAGAATAGGGCTTCCTTGGGCCTATTCCTGTAAGAATAGGGTTTCCTGAGACCGGAGCAAAGCAGAGAAGGGAGCGAAGCCCTCCGAGGCAGGCTTCGCTCCCATCTCCGCCGCCTTGGCTCCCTCCCTTCTTTGCTGCCTCGGCTCTCTCCCTTTTCTGCTGCTTCGCTCCCTCCCTATTCCGCTGCCTCGATTCCCTCCCTTCTCTGCTGCCTTGGCTCTCTTCCTCCTCCACCACTTCGCTCCCTCCCTTCTCCACTGCCTCGGCTCCTTCCCTTCCCTGCCACCTCAGCTCGCTCCCTTCCCCACCACTTCACTTCCTCCCATGTCCGCTGCCTCAGGAATGCTCCCGTCTCTGCTACCTCTGATCTGTTCCCTTCCACACCACTTGGCTCCCTTCTGCAGTGCTTGGCTTCCTTCTACACTGTCTTCAGTCTTCACTGGGTGTGGGAAGAGCTCAGGAGATTTATCTCAGTGCAGTGGCAGATGCAATGGCGTGAGCACACTCTGCCTATACAAGCTTCCTCGGCACACCAGGAAGTGGCAGCGCCTGCCTGAGCAAGCCCCCTAGAGCCCCTACATAGTACCCTGATCTTTCCTACTATTGGCTGCCCTAAGGATGGTATAAACTTCTGATTGGTCCAGAATGTTATATATGTTGCTGCACTTACACAATAAACTTAGATCTGTGTCACTGAACCTGGTTGCCAGAGTTGGGCATGCTTCATTAGGACTCCATCGGCCTCACCCCCACGGGACCCCCTGCTTCATTCTGGCGCCGTGAACAGGGACCCCAGCAGGCAAGCTTCAGGTCGGGTGATTGCCCCTCTGTAACGATGGGAAACCTTCCCCCCTCAGCCTGAGCGGCTCGGGCACTCCATGCGTTGTTACAGAGCAGGTGAGTGAAGGTAACAGAAAAGGAGCTACAAAAGGTCTGGGATATCCTAATAGCATTTAACCCCTGGTTCTCCGCCACTAGCAGTGCGGGCGGGGGAACAGAAGACCCTTTATCTCCCTATTCCCTTCCAGAGCCCTCTGCCCCCACAGATTCCTGGGCTGTTTTCAACAAGCCAAAAGTAGTTTCTCAAAACTCAAGGAAGGCTGAAACTGAGACAGAAAAAACCTCAAGCGAGGTGAAAGCAGGGGAGTCTCACCAGGAGGCTTCCTGCTGGAGTCACTCCCTCGCTCCCCTTGCAGAGCGAACAAAAAGTTTAACTGTCCAGCGGCCCCCAAGTAATCCTTTTGTGGGGGACACGGATGATAATCCATGGACGGGGATATATCAATCCTTGTGTAGCCAGAGGGATAGAGCAAAGAAGTCCTTAGGGCTAGAGACCCCTGGACTCTTTCCTGTGAATGTTAACCCCACAGCTGCAGCAAATGCCACCAGATCTGCAACAATATTCCTTATAACCAAATGGTTAATGCAGAGAAAGAAAGAAAAAAAAAAAAGAGGCCGTTGCCATGGAGAGCAGGGAGAGAATTCTTTGTTGGTTTTTGCTTATCTAAGGTATGCGGGTCTCGAGGACCCTAGCTGCTAGCAAGCAAACTTATCTCTGTCCAGTTTTCTTCTCTTTAATCCTTCCAATACTAAAATAGACTAATACAATATACTTAAGATTACACAAGAAAGAAAGCACCTACTCTTATTAATCTAAAGAAATGCTGAATGTTTAACTTGCCAGCTAAGAGTTTAAAGTTCTAGTTAAATTAAATTGGGAAAAATTATAATTGTGGTAACTAAATGCCTCAAGTATAAAAAGAAAATCTTGTCAGTTTTAATTTAATTGATATCTCTTATTAATTATAAAAAGTACTATAACCAAGGAATGACTTTGGGACATTTCATGGGCCCTGAAATGTTTTCAAAAGTTTATTCTCTCTTCTTAAAGGATTTTTTAATAAAGCCAATTTAATGTGCTTGAAATCACATGGAAAGCTTTATCAAATAAAAATTAATAAATATATATCTTGAGTTTTTGCTCTAAGAAAGGGCAAAACAAGTTATTTTATATAATATTTCTTAAAATACAGCAGTGAAATTTTAAGATATAATTTAAAATAACAAAAGCCCATTAATAATTTTTAATATTTTATAACAGCATATTATACATTTATTCCAAACAAGCTTACAAACTAATTCTTTAAATGTTTGGAAGCGATATAATTTAAAGAACATGAAAGAATTTAATCCCTTCCACTGTGTGGAAGGCCCCCTGGGAAGGCACTTAAGCATTCTATATTGACCTCTCTTGCCCTTTTTGCCAAGGGGGTTCCTCTTCCAATTGCCCACAGCTGTTGCCTAAGCTCTCTGTTCATGCTAAGGTTAAAGCCTCATAGTGGCTAGTACCATAGATCTGTCCCTTGCCCAATGGCATGAGCTGGGCCCTCTCTGGAGAAAGAAACTTGGCCCAGATGAAATCGGTACCCAAATAAAGAGACTTGGCTAACAGCAGCTACCCTATTGTGGGACGAGCTCAGGAGATTTATCTCAGTGCAGTGGCAGATGCAATGGCATGAGCACACTCCGCCTATACAAGCTTCCTCGACACACCAGGAAGTGGCAGCGCCCACCTGAGCAAGCCCCCTAGAGCCCCTACATAGTACCCTGATCTTTCCTACTATTGGCTGCCCTAAGGATGGTGTAAACTTCTGATTGGTCCAGAATGTTATATATGTTGCTGCACTTACTCAATAAACTTAGATCTGCATCACTGAACCTGGTCTCCGGAGTCAGGCATGCTTCGTTAGGACTCCATCGGCCTCACCCCCGCGGGACCCCCTGCTTCAACTGGGCACCTGTGTATGCAAATTAACCACCATCTTTGTTGGGTTAATTTGCATACTCTTCTGATTGGCTGGTGGGTGTAGCAAAGGTACGGTCAATTAGCATCTTTGTCTTTTATTAGTGTAGATATGCACCAGTATTAGGCTAGATATGGCCTAGTCATATGTTCACAGAGATAATCAACTTGAAAACTTTCAAGAATAGAAAGGAAATGTACCCAGTTAAATTTCCAAGTTCATTAGACAGTAATAGATACAAAATTCCATTTGGGCCTGAGTATTAAAGCATCTGACAACTTAATATGACTTATCTGAGAAGAAATACCACCTTAATAGAGGACTGTGATTTATGTGGCATGCTACTTCCAAAGAGCATTTCAAAAAAATTATTTCACCAACTCTGACAATATTCCTGAGTGGCAGCTGGAAAATGCAATGATCCCCATTTCCAGAGACAGGAGCAGAAATGCACAGTGCCCATCGGTGTGACAGGGACATCACAGGGCACTGGGTGCATAGGCATGGGCAAGCTAAACATGTTCTAACATAACTGCTTAAAGCAAGATTTAAGAGTTTTTAAGAGAATTTGGGACTCAGAGTAGTCCCAATTTCAGCAATTCCCAATTCCTTTAGAAAAGTAAAAGTGGTTAAATCAATAATGTTTTTGATAATCTCCAATGCTTTATTTGGTAAACATTTAATAACTTTCTTCTCTGCTGCAAAGTTGATTGGTAGACAGAATTCATGAAGGTCACAGTCAAGGAAGAAAAGACTGTGAAATTTCAGTACGAGGCAGGGAGCTAAACTATAATAGTTCTCTATGACAGAGAGCAGTCTGGACTTGCTGACCCTACAGACAGGCTTGGTGTTAAAACAGCATATGAGCTGGGTTTTGAAGGATGGTTAGGAGCCTATCTGTAGGGCATCAACATGCAGAACCCTGCTCTCTGCCTGACTGGTGTAGCTCAGTTGTTGAGCTTCGACCCAGGAACCATGAGGCTGTCTGTTCAATTCCTGGTCAGGGCACATGCTCAATTGAGGGCTCAGTCCCCTGTGGGGGGCATGCAGGAGGCAGCCAATCGATGATGTTTCTCTCTCATTGAAGTTTCTATCTCTATTCCCTCTCCCTTTCTTTCTCTCTCTCTCTCTCTCTCTCTCTCTCTTTCAAAAATAAATAAAAACATAAAAAAAAGAACCCTGCTCCTTTGTCTGCCCTGAGGGCAGTGGGCCAGGATTCACCAAGCCACAGAGGAAACACAGCTTCCTGGAGTTGCAGTTCTACTTGATAGCAATCAATTTGAAATATTAAAATAAATGCAGCTATATTAAAAAGTGATATTCAAAATGTGTATATATTTTGAACACAAATTGGATACTTCAGAGAGATACTCCTGGCAGGCAGCTTTGGGATGCGGAGACAGCTCAAAGGTAGGTATTTCCTTCCCTATGCCCACTTCCCTATGCTTCCCTATGCTTTGGGATGAGAAGCACCAGGTGGGAGAAAAATAGATTCAGTGTATCTGATGAAAATATAGCAGACACTAATTAGATGACCTATTTGACATCTCTGAACCCCAGTTTCTTCATCTGCAACATGGGCATGCAAAGGCCTACTTCCTAGCGTTGCTTTTGTGGATTAAATATAAAGACAGGTGTTAAGGCTTCTACTTCCCACCAGTCCTGGTTGTTTCTCCAGTAGTGTTCGGTGTAGCTGAATCTAAATGATAGAAACTGTCGAAGCAATGGGTGGAGGACAGGTATATTTGGAAAACATGGATAGACACATAGGGCTCCTGAGGTATAGAGGAGGAGGTTAAGCCCTGGCATATGAATGCTACCCAGACAAGGAATCTCCCTCTGACCCAATGGAGATGGTTTTAAACTGTATTCATTCAAACGTGGACAATAGTAGAGACATTTAACATAAGCAGGATTAAACAAGAAATGGCTTAGTGGGAGTATATATCTGCATAATTTTTTAGGGCTAATCATTAGGTAATGTCAGATGTCCATAGTGTTTGATTCAGCAACATGTCATCTGAAAATCTGTCCTACAGATATGCTTACACATGAGTGGGATGACATGAGGACAAGAATAGCACTGCAGATAAAAGAATGGAAAAGAAGAAAGCACTGCAGATGCTTGAGCCTTGGAATAGTTACATAAATTATGGTGCAATCTGTAAAACTGAATCCTATGCAACTGTTAGAAAAGCTAAAGAACTTGTCAAAATTTGTTGTCAAGTCTAAAGAGCAAGATGTAGGACAACATTCTGGTATGTGTAACAAAAACTACTATGGGCTCACCACATCCCATTTCCTCTGTGTCCTAGTCAGAAACCCAGACTACTCTTCCTGCAGTCACATGCATCCATATGACAAAGGTCTGGCCAATTGCAAACCATTCCCAAGCCTGCTCCCCCTAACCCTCTCGATCATCATGTTCTGTCTTCCTGCGTTTGTTGGCTCATAGAAAGACATCTGGCAGAGGCCCCAAGTCCCCGGGACTGGCAAAGCAACCAGATTAAAGGACACTGTGACAATCAATGACTCCTGGAGAAGACTGTAGTGCTCCTGTCACTCTGGATTTTGATATGAGCAAGAAATAAATCTTTATTGTTACATCATTGAGATTTGGGGGTAGTTTGTTAAAGCATTCAGCTTATTTCATGAGTTGTATAAAATCGGGGGAGTCTCTCATTTACTTGTGCACACATAAATGTATGTATACATATTATTGGCTGTCTCCTGGGAGGTTAAGGAGGAGAATATGGTGGCAGGCAGCGAATGGGAATGGAAGAGGATTTTCTGTGTGCACTTACTGAGAGTGACTTTCTCTGTGCTGGCTTCATATCTACAGCTACAGAGGGACCATAGCTCAGAGGGAAAGGTGCACAGTGCACCCCAGCATCTGTGCCATTGTGACACACACAGAAAATGATCACACTGAGTCAGTGGGGGAAATTAGGAAATGTATGAGACTACTTGGGACTGAAAGGGTAAGACTAGGGCTCTGACCATCCTGGGCCTAAGAACAAAGAGATTGGTACCTCATGGTGCAACTGCAACCCATCAGCACACCAGCTGGGTAGCACTGTGCACATTTCTCTTACCCACCCCAGGAAACAGAGTGACTAATCTGATTAGTGAGTTAGAGAAAATAAAGTGAAAGCTTGCAGCTTATCCTTTCACCCTAACCCCCACCCGGGCCATGTTAGAATCAGCCTGATTGCTGGAAGGGGATGCATCTGGCTCCAGCAGCCCTAAGCTTATATAAGAGCAGAGCCCAACAGAAAGGCCTCTGCTGTCCAGCTGGGTCTGTGGCTGCATGGGTAAGCCTTGCTAATTCTGGAGTGAAAGATGCACAAGCCACTCACTAAAAAAGCCTCCTTATATTACCCAGCTTTTTTTCTCCATCTTTCTCACTAGTATATCTATGTCTCAACCAGTTACAAAATCAGGTGGGCAAAGACATACTGAATGACCCCTTCAAGATTCCAACGACCCTTCTGTGCCTTTGGAACCTTGAGCCACATGAAGGTATTATCTACTAAAAAAATTAATTAAAGGCATTAAAAGAGACAGAGAGAGAGATGTCTTGGATAAATTAGTTTGAAGGGGCCTAGAGGCAGTGGTCGGCAAACTCATTAGTCAACAGAGCCAAATATCAACAGTACAACGATTGAAATTTCTGTTGAGAGCCAAATTTTTAAAACTTAAACTATATAGGTAAGTACATTGTTATTAACTTAATTAGGATACTCCCAAGGCTTATGAAGAGCCACACTCAAGGGGAAAAGAGCTGTAGGCTCACGAGCCGAATTTTGCCGACCATGGGCCTAGAGCAGTAGTTCTCAACCTTAGCTGCACATTAGAATCACCTGGGAATCTTTTTAAAATCCTGATTTCTGGGCCTCATCCTCCAGAAATTCTGTTCCTCTGTTACTAATGTTCTGGCCCCACCCCATAACAAAGAAACAGAATTCCCGGAGGATGAGGCCCAGAAATCAGGATTTTAAAAAGATTCCCAGGTGATTCTAATGTGCTTCCAAGGTTGAGAACCACTGGCCTAGAGCAAGGGAAGCCACTATCAGGCTTCAGTTAAAGTGAGCACATGGTAATGGCAATGTGAATGCAGGTGGCTGTAACAGAATGGAAAGAAAGGAGCAAATCCAGAAGATTTTATTCATTCAGTAAATCTTAACTTAGAACAACCCAGGCATGAGGCAAGGAGGTTTGGCAGGGCTTGCAGATGAAATGGAAAGGCAAAACTGAAAAGCCCCAGAAGGTACCTATGTTCTTTTTAAAAAAATATATTTTATTGATTTTTTACAGAGAGGAAGAGAGAGAGATAGTTAGAAACATTGATGAGAGAGAAACATAGATCAGTTGCCTCCTGCACGCCCCCTACTGGGGATGTGCCTGCAACCAAGGTACATGACCTTGACCGGAATCGAACCTGGGACACTTCAGTCCACAGGCCAACTCTCTATCCTCTAAGCCAAACCAGCTAGGACGGTACCTATGTTCTTGCATCTGGGTGAAGGACAGAGCATATATGCTTGGGAAGGATCTGACTTGGCAGAGGTAAGAAGGGTGAAGAAAACTGAGGGATAAATGAGGCCTCAGATACTGAGTGCAAGAGACTTTGAAATATGTGCTGGGTGGAAAGATCAGGGCCAAAGAGAAATGATCCGGAATCGTCAGCACAGAAGAAATGATTTGATGAGTAGAGATGGGGTCTCAAAAGGCATGAGTGCCATAGAGAAGAGAAGAGGACTGGGACAAAAGCCTGAGACAGGGAGGAAGTGGTACCACCATGGAGACAATGAAGGAACAGTCAGAGAAGGGAGGAGGCTGAAGCTGGGGTCACAGAGAGCCCCAGGAAGTAAAGGGTACAAGAGAGGGGCTGCTCCTTCCTTCAGACACTCAGGACACCCAGTTACACTGCAACCTCAGATAAACAACACTTTTCCAGGATAATTTCTTAGTACTGCTTTTGGGACATACTCTCTTCCAATTATTCATTATTTATCTGAAATTTCATAAAGAGAGAATGCTCGCCAAGAATAAAAACAAGTGAGTGTATGTATGGACCTTGCTGGCTGGGGATGACCCAGGAACAACTGACTCTATCTACCTTCTTTGATGTCAATGACTGAGGAAAGAAGTTTGAGCATGCAACAGAAATCCTCTGGATGTGCCTACCTGGTGTGGCTCAGTGGTTGAGCATCAACCTATGAACCAGGAGATCACAGTTCGATTCCCACTCAGGCACATGCCAGGGTTGTGGGTTCGATCTCTATTAGAGGGTGTGCAGGAGGCAGCCAATCAATAATTCTCTCTCACTATTGGTGTTTCTATTTCTCTATCTCTCCTTTCCTCTCTGACATCAATAAAAGAAAAAAGAAAAAATTTAAAGAAATCCTATGGATTTCATAATTAGGGAGTGGTTGGTGATTCTTTTCAATTGATTTCAAACAAGAAGTAGGTGCCCAGGGGTAAGGGAAGGTGAACAACAGCAGCAGCGGGCTCTGGACCTGCCAGGAGCAGAGTAGCAGGCTCTGTCAGGAGCCTGGTCAATGGTTGTTCTATGAGGGTAAGGGGTGAAGGAGCAGGAATCAAGGCCAGGGGTCACAGAAGGAGGAGGCCACAGAGCAAATGAAAACAGAAAATGTGAGGGCAGAAGTCTATGGAGGCAAGGAAGGAATATGAGGAACAAAAAGATAATGAGTTAACATTTTTTAAGAGTGGGGAGAAATCCTACTCTCATAATTGAAATCTGTAGAATGACCAGGTAAAGAGATGGTTATTCAAAGTCAGAAGCATTCTTCCCTTCATTCCAGATGTTTCCTACAGAGCCCTGGTACTTGGTAGGCCTTCTCAGGAAATAGACCTTACCTTATGCAGGTTGATGTGTAAGAAACACCATGTCACAGTCACACAGACTGTCAGAGAGGGAGGATGCCTCAGCAGTCAGCCATCCAGGGGTTTGAAAACTGATCTCTGCCAAAGCCCAGGCTCTGTGGAGGAGGTGGTGACAACAGAAAGTGGGGGCGCCAGAGAGCTCTGCCCTCTAATTTCTGCCTGAGCAGCTTTGATGTCACCAGTTTCATACCAGTTTCAGATTTTATTTGAACAAAGGGACCCTATGCTAAAACATGTTTGCAACCCTAACCTAATACCATCCCCCAGAAATGTCAAGGGACATGTGAAAGGTCATCAGGCCACTCACAGCCACCACTGTTAAAAATCCTAAACAAGAACTGTTTCTATTTTATTATATTTATGTTCTGAATTTTGTTTTAAATAATGTGTCAGAGTTAAAGCCTCTCCCTCCACTCCTTTCCAGAAGTAAGCAATACCCTGAAGTTAGAAAGTGTTCTTTCCATAACTGTATTCCTGTACTTCATATATATATATATATATATATATATCCATAAGCAATACTAGTAATTAGTATTATTTGTGTATTTTAAATTTTACAGAGTGACGTCAGAGGAATGGCAGCATAACAGTGCACCTTGTCCTCAGCCCTTGAAATTTCAACAAGTAAACCATTTATAATTCAACAAAGAAATCCCTGCTCAAGACAGACACATGCCTGAGAGACATGAATATTGAAACATCTAAAGGTGGACAACCAAAAATAAACAGGGAGACAAGAAGGGAGGAAAGCTCAGATGGCACACAGACAGAGCTCTGCAGTGGGGAGCTCACAGCTTGGCCAAGAGAGAAAGGAAGCTGGCAGTAGCAGGTGTTTCCTTCAGCCAAGAGGAACAAAGAGCTGTGGGGAACAGCCCAGCAGGGGAGGCAGTGAGAGAGCAAACAGTGTCTGAGTTAGCAGATCCCTGACAGAGCATGGGGTTCTGTCTTGCTGCTCTCCACTTTTGGGCTGGGTGGTGGTGTGTCAGAGAAAGAAATGGAACCACAGAGCCCTGCCACTACTATGACTCCCCAAACTCACCTCCCATTGCCCTTGGAGTCTAGTTCAGGAGCACATTATCTGTAAAACAAGAGCTGTTGCAGTAGAACTGCCAATTCCCTCTGTGACTGATCCCCACAAGGGGTACTTGGGGTAGGACTCCATAGATGCCAGCGGTTGCTAATGCCAACCCCACCTCCAAGCAGCATAGCTGCAGCATCTTATGGAAGCATGGAATGTGGAAGTCAAGACTGGGAGATCACATTGATAAAAATCTTGCAATTCAGCACCATCTACTGGAAAATAATAGAAAGACTTCTTCAGAGATAAATGCATAGGCAATGGAGAATAGCAAATACCATGACTAACCATGGTATGAGGATGATAAGAAAGAAAGTGAAGAATACCCAGAGAGCAAGCTGGAACACATGGAAATATGTGATGTGAATGACAGAGATTTCAAGATTGCCATTCTGAAAATACTCAGCGAGATGTAAGAAAATACAGACAGGCAATTCAGTGAACTCAGAAAACAAATCAATGAACAAAATGAGTACTTTACTAAAAAGATTGAAAATTTTAAAAAGAACCATTCATACATCCTGGAAATGAAGCATGAAATTAAGGAGATTAAGATTGAACTAATGAGCATAGAAAACAGAGCCAACCAGATGGAGGAAAGAATTAGTGAGATCAAAGATATGAATCAAGAAATGATGCAGAGGGAAGAAGAGAGATACCTGAGCATAAATAAAAATGAAGGAGCTCTATGAGACCTTTCTGACTCCATCAGAAAAAGCAATATTAGAATTATAGGCATTGTGGAGGAGGAAGAGAAGGAACATGGGATGGAGAGTTTATTCAAACAAATAATGAATGAGAACTTCCCAAATCTATGAGAAGTACTAGATCCTCAAATCCAAGAAGCGAACAGAATACCTAGTTACCTCAATCCACAGAGGCCCTCTCCAAGGTGCTAAGTATTAAAACTGTCAAAAATTAATAAAAAATAAAAAAATTCTCAAAGCAGTGAGGGAAAAGGAAGAAGTTACCTACAAAGAAAAACTGATCAGAGAAGAATTGCATCCAAATTCTCAGCAGAAACTGCACAAGCCAAAGGAGAGTAGAACCAAATATTCAAATGTCTGAAAGAGAGAAATTACCATTCATAAATAATATATCCAACAAAATTACCCTTTAAATATGAAGGAGAAATAAAGACATTCCCAGACATACAGAAGCTGAGGGAATTTATCACCAGAAAACCTCCATTGCAGGAAATGCTCAAGGGAATTATCCTACATGAAACAAAGAACATAAGGTCACAATATGAATAAGACCACCAAAAAGCTTACAGCATAAACAGAGATAATTTGTGACAAAAAAATCATAAAAGGGTAGAGGGTTAAGGTCTGAACTGGCAAAGGAGGTCAGATGCACTCAAAGGGGGGGAGGGGAAAGCTATGGTATAGATGCAACTTTATTTTTTATAAACCTAATGGTAACCACACATAAAAATCCCCAAACCAAGACACATAGCTTAAAAAAAAAGAGGAAACAGAGAAACAAAGAATGGAATACCACCAAACAAAAACAACAGACAGAAGCACAAAGGAAAAGAACCAGTGGAGGCACAGAGCTACCAGAAAACGAAAGATAAAATGGCTATAGGAAATCATCATACATTAATAATTACCCTAAATATAAATAGTCTGAATTCACCAATAATGAGGCACAAAGTAGCAGAATGGACCAAAAAAATAAAACTCAACTATATGCTACCTACAAGAGTCAGAGTTAGGCTGCAAAGACAAAGGTAGATTCAAAGTAAAAGGGTGGAAAATGATTCTCCAAGTAAATAACATCCACACATCCACAGAAAAGCAGGTATAACCATACTTATATCTGACAATATAGATTTCAAGATAACAAGAGACAAAGATGGACACTTTATAATGATAAAAGGAACACTACATCAAGAAAACATAACACTTCTTAATATATATGCACCTAACCAGGGAGCATCAAAATGTATAAAACAACTACTCACAGAACTAAAGGGAGAAACAGATCAAAATGCAATCATAGTTGGGGATCTTAATACTCCATTGACAGCTCTAGGCAGATCAACCAAACAAAAAATCAATAAGGAAATATGAGCTTTAAATGAAACACTAGACCAAATGGACATAATTGACATTTACAAAATCTTTCAACCCAAAGTATCACATTATACATTCTTCTCCAGTGCACATGGAACCTTCTCAAGGACAGACCAGATGTTGGGTCACAAAATTAGCAACAACAAATTCAAGAAGACTGAAAGTATACCTAGCATATTCTCTGACCATGATGCTTTGAAATTAGAAATCAACTGCAGGTTGTCAACAAAATGGCAGCAGTATAGACAGACGTGTCCCGTGCCTTGTCCCAGAGCAGATAGGGTGAGCAGCTGAAACAAGTAACATAACTCGAATTGGCAGAGGAGATTCAGCTGGGAGACAGTTTGCAGCTGGGAAAGGCAGAGGACTCCAGGAGAAAGGGGACTGTTGGAGATTGCCAGATCAGCCTCCCCTAACCGGGCAACCTCCACTGCTGCTAAAATCTCTCATGGAGTGGCTGGCTCAGCAGCGGAGACCGTGCCATCTTGAGTGGCTGATATCAGAAGTGTATACATCCAGAGACCTTGCAACCACGGCATCCAGGGATCAGCTACTAACCCAAGAACACCAGATCTCAAGCAGCACAAATACATGGACTCAGACAAGCCCTGCTCCTCCTCACAAAAAGGTCAGATTTCGCCTAGATAAAGGTGTGATTTGCAATTCAGGTTGGAGAGAGGAACACTCATGGGGGAAGTCTGCGCCCCACAAAGTCGGCGGCCGTTGGGGCCAGCGTGATCAGCGAGTGTGGAAGGGGTCCCGCAGGGCTGCTGGCAGAAGGGAACTCAAATATAAGCCCATAGCTGGACTGGATGCAAAAAGGCAGCCTTGGATTTTGCCAGTGTGCCAGCTGCTTAGTGCCAGGGGAGAGAGGACGTGTGGAAGAGACTGAGCAAAGAGCTGGACAGTGGAGGGTTGTGGATTCCTGCACCTTTTCAGGCTCTTTTTTTCCCTCCCCCTTAAATCTTTGCGTTTGATTATTAAACCCAATACATAGGATCACCCAATTGGGGTCACCCACAGAGACTGTAGGGGAAAGTTGTTTTTGTGGAACCTGGGAATCAGAGTGGGGAGTAATGACCAAAGAACCAGCTCTGGGGCAGTCGACTCTCTCAAACCAGTATTAAGTGCGATAGGGAAAACAAAACCTAAATACTGGCTAGAGAGGGCTTATCGCCTCGGAGGTCAATCCAGAAACACTGCCACCTAGAGGCTGAACCACAAACTGACTCTTCTGTAAATACAAATAAAGGCAGCCTGGGAAACAAATACTGCCTGCTTTAAAATCAGGACTGTGGTTTACAACACGGAGGAACAGTGTATCACAGGGAACTTCAATACTTTCCTGAATACTTGACAGGACTAAGGCATGCCAAACAGAAGAGTAGAGTAACTGAAGGATCTTCACTACTGCACATTATTATTATTATTTATTATTATTATTATTATTATTATTATTATTATTTTCACCTTTTACTTAAGAAACTAATTTTTTTCTTTTTTCATCACCCGATTTTACCTTTTTAATTACTACATTTTTATTTTTAACCAGTATTATTACTACTACCATTTTAACTTTTTTTAAAGTGTCATTTTATTTTCTCTTTATTTTATTTTGGGATTTGTGTTCTACATTCTATTTTCATCTTTCCTTTAGCATCATTTTACTCTACCTCAACTTTACCTTTATGCGAAAACTCTCTTCCTCACTTTTCCCCTTTTGTTGTCCTGTTTCTCTTACCTTATTCCTGCTTTGGATTTTCCCTAGTCCTTCTTTTTACCTCCTGTTAAAATTTCACCCTACTTATATATCTAATTTCCAATCCCCTGCTCTAAATCCATATACACCTCTCTCTTCTCTTTATTCACCCTCCAAATTTTTTTTTCTCTCTGTCGTTATTTTTGCTTGATTGTTGAATATATTGGGGTGTTTTTTTTTGCTTGTTTGTGAGATTGTTTTGCTTTTTATTTTTATTATACTGTTGTGGTTTTTTTTTTTCAGTTATTTTTTTGCTTCTGTTTTCCCTCGCCTTGCTTAATATTAGTTGTTGTTTGTAGTTTGCATTCATCTCTAGGGATCTGTTGCTGGAATTTGTTGGGATTAGTGGCTGTTTTATTGGAGTTTTCTCCCCATATAAATAGTTTCTTCCCCTTTTCTATTTCATTCTCTTTTTTTCTCTCTTACTTTATTTTCCTTTTCCCAATTTCATTTTTGCACTCCTTTTTTTTTTTCCGTATTCTCTTTTTTCTTTTTCTCTTCTTTCTTCCTTATCCCCTAATTCTCTTTGCTCTTGTGGTCACCTTTATTTGGGGTTATTGGCATTGTGAATATATTTGTGTTAAGTGCCTTCTGTGTTGTGCCTTGTTTTGTTGTATTTTGTGCCTTTAAATCAAAGCAGCAGAGAGAGAACTACATAACCAAACACCTGGAGAAGAGATATCATGGGGAGACAAAGAAACAGCCCACATATGGAAGAAAAACAGGCATCACCAGAAAAGGAAGTAAACGAAATGGAGGCAATGGAGGCAAGCAACCTGTCAGAGAAAGAATTCAGAGAAACGGTCATAAGGTGGATGAAAAGAATGGAAGACAAATTCAACAATATGTGTAAGAACCAAGAAAAATGAAGAAGAACCAAGAAGAAATGAAAAATGACATCACTGCTATAAAGAACTCAATAGAAAGCATCAACAGTAGACTAAAAGAAGCAGAGGACCGCATAAATGAGCTAGAAGACAAGGTAGGAAAAAATACCCAAGCAGAGCAGCTTCTAAAAAAAAAAAAAATTAAAAAGCAGGAGGAGAGCCTAAGAAAACTTTGGGACAACACGAAATGAAACAACATCCACATAATAGGGTTGCCCGAAGGAGAGGAAACTGAGCAAGAAATAGAAAACCTGTTTGAAAAAATAATGACAGAAAACTTCCCTGATACAGGGAAGAAAAAACTCACAGAAATCCAAGAAGCTCAGAGTCCCAAACAAAATGAACCCCAAAAGACCGAAGCCAAGGCACATTATAATTAAATTGACAAACACCAATGACAAAGCAAGAATTTTAAAAATGGCCAGAGAGAGACAGAAAGTTACCTACAAAGGATCCCCCATCAGACTAGCGACCGATTTCTCAACAGAAACACATCAGGCAAGAAGGGAATGGAATGAAATATACAAAGTCATGCAAAGGAAGGGTCTGAATCCAAGAATACTGTACCCAGGAAAGCTATCAATAAAAATTGAGGGTGAAATCAGGAGTTTCACAAACAAAACAGGACTACAGGAGTTTCTTACCACCAAACCAGCAATGCAAGAAATTCTAAAGGGTCTGCTATAAAAAGAAAAAATAGGAAATGAAGAAGGAACACAGGGGTAAATAATAAAAATGGCAACAAACAAGTACCTATCAATAATAACTTTAAATGTAAATGGATAAAATGTGCCAATCAAAAGACATAGGGTAACTGAATGGATAAGAAAATATGACCCATATATCTGCTGCCTACAGGAAACCCACCTCAGAAAAAAAGACACACACAGACTGATGGTGAAGGGATGGAAAAAGGTTTTTCAGGCAAATGGAAGTGAAAAAAAAGCTGGGGTAGCAATACTTATATCTGACAAATTAGATCTCAAAGTGAAGGACATAAAAAGAGATAAGGAAGGCCACTTCATAACACTAAGGGGAGCAATCCAACAAGAAGAAATAACCCTGGTAAACATATATGCACCCAATATAGGAGCACCCAAATACATAAGAAAACTTCCGGAGGAGATCAAGGGAGAGATTGACAGCAATACAATCATAGTGGGGGACTTTAATACACCAATATCACCACTAGAAAAATCCTCTAAACAAAAAATCAGCAAAGAAACATCAATCCAAAATGACTCACTAGATCAGATGAAATTAATTGACATCTTCAGAACATTTTACCCCAAAGCCACAAAATATACATTATTCTCAATTGCACATGGGTGATTTTCAAAGATAGACCATATATTGGGTCACAGGCAAAGTCTCTTCAAATTCAAGAAGATAGAAATCATATCCAGTATCTTCTCAGATCACAATGGCATAAAACTGAAAATCAACTACAATGAAAACAATCCAAAAAAATCAAACACATGGAGACTAAATAGCATGCTATTAAACAATGACTGGGTTACAAGAGAGATCAAAGAAGAAATAAAAAACATCATGGCAACAAACGACAGTGTAAACACTACAATCCAAAACCTATGGGACACAGCAAAAGCAGTCTTGAGAGGGAAGTTCATAGCTCTACAAGCTTACTGCAAAAAACAAGAAACAATGATAATAAATTACCTAACCCTACAACTCAAAGAGTTAGAAAGAGAGCAACAAAAAGAGCCCAGCTTAAGCAGAAGGAAGGAAATAATAAAGATCAGAGCAGAGATAAATGACATAGAGGCCAAAAACAACAATACAAAAGATCAACAAAACCAAGAGCTGGTTCTTTGGAAGGATAAACAAGATTGATAAATCTCTAGCCAGGCTCACCATGAAGCAAAGAGAGAGGACCCAAATAAACAAAATCAGCAATGATAGAGGCAAAATAACAACAGACCCCACAGAAATATAAATGATTGTTAAAAAAAATACTATGGACAACTCTACAACAACAAACTAGAAAACCTGGAGGAAATGGACAAATTCCTATAAAAATACAACATTCCAAAACTCAATCAGGAAGAATCTAAAAATCTCAATAGGCCAATAACTATGGAAGAAATTGAAGCAGTCATCAAAACGCTTCCAGCAAACAAAAGCCCAGGACCAGTCGCCTTCACAGGGGAGTTTTACCAAACATTCAAGGAAGAACTAAAACCTATCCTCCTCAGACTACTACAAAAAATTCAAGAGGAAGGAACACTTCCAAGCTCATTCTATGAAGCCAGCATCACCCTAATACCAAAACCAGGTAAAGTCAACACAATGAAGGAGAATTACAGGCCAATATCCCTCAAGAACCTAGATGCTAAAATCCTCAACAAAATCCTAACAAATCTAATCCAGCGGTACATCAGAAAGATCATACACCATGACCAAGTATGATTTATTCCAGGGATTCAAGGATGGTACAATATCCGCAAATCAACAAATGTAATACATCACATAAACAAATTGAGATGTAAAAACCACATAGTCATATCAATTGATGCAGAAAAAGCACTTGACAAAATTCAACACCCATTTATGATAAAAACTCTCAGCAAAGTGGGAATAGAAGGATCATACCTCAACATAATAAAAGGTATTTAAGAAAAACCCACAGCCAACATCATACTCAATGGGCAAAATCTAAAACCATTTCCCCTAAGAACAGGAACAAGACAGGGATGCCCACTCTCACCACTCCTGTTCAACACAGTACTGGAAGTATTAGCCATTGCGATTAGACAAGAAGAAGAAATAAAAGGCATCCAAATAGGAAATGAAGAAGTAAAACTGTCCTTATTTGAAGATGACATAATATTGCACATAAAAATAACCCTAAGGACTCCATCAACAAGCTATTAGACTTAATAAATGAATTCGGGAATGTAGCAGGATACAAAATTAATGCCAAGAAATCTATGGCATTTCTATACACTAATAATGAACTTACAGAAAGAGAGACTAAGAAAGCAATCCCATTTACCATCACACCAAAAAAATTAAGATACCTAGGAATAAACTTAACTAAAGAGGTAAAAGACCTCTATTCAGAAAACTATAGGACATTGAAAAAAGAGATAGAGGAAGACATAAACAGATGGAAGAACATACCATGTTCATGGACTGGTAGAATCAACATCATTAAAATGTCCATACTATCTAAATCAATCTATAAATTCAACGCACTCCCCATTAAAATGCCAATGACATATTTCACAGACCTCGAATGAACTCTCCAAAAATTCATCTGGAATTAAAAAAGACCCTGTATAGTTGCAGCAATCCTGATAAAGAAGAACAAAGTAGGTGGGATCTGAATACCAGAAATCAAGCTGTATTACAAAGTTACTGTTCTCAAAACTGCCTGGCACTGGCACAAGAACAGACATATAGGTCAATGGAATAGAATAGAGAACCCAGAAATTGACCCGAACCAATACACTCAATTAATATTTGACAAAGGAGGCAAGAACATACGATGGAGTCAAGGCACTCTCTTCAATAAATGGTGTTGGGGAAATTGGACAGATACATGCAAAAAAAATGAAACTAGACCACCAACTTACACTATACACAAAAATAAACTCAAAATGGATAAAGGACTGAAATGTAAGACAAGAAACCATAAAAATTCTAGAGGAATCCAAAGGCAACAGAACCTCAGACATATGCCGAAGCAATTTCTTCACCAATACATCCCTTAGGGCAGTGATGGAGAACCTTTTGAGCTCGGCATGCCAGCATTTTGAAAAACCCTAACTTAACTCTGGTGCTGTGTCACATATAGAAATTTTTTGATATTTGCAACCATAGTAAAACAATGACTTATATTTTTGATATTTATTTTATATATTTAAATGCCATTTAACAAAGAAAAATCAACCAAAAAAATGAGTTCACGTGTCACCTCTGACATGGGTGTCATAGGTTCACTATCACTGCCGTGGGGCATTGGAAATTAAAGAGAAAATAAACAGATGGGACTACATCAAAATAAAAAGCTTCTGAACAGCAAAAGAAACCATCAACAAAACAACAAGAAAACCCAGTGCGTGGGAAAACATATTTGCCCATGTTATACCGATAAGGGTTTAATCTCCAACATTTATAGGTAACTCATACAACTTAACAAAAGGAAGATAAATAATACAATCAAAAAATGGGCAAAAGAGGACATTCAGAAAGCCAAGAGACATATGAAAACATGCTCAAAGTAACTAGTCATCCGAGAGATGCAAATCAAAACAGTAATGATGTACCATCTCACAACTGTTAGAATGGCTATCATCAACAAATCAAAAAACAACAAGTGCTGGAGAGGATGCGGAGAAAAAGGAACACTTGTGCACTGCTGGTGGGAATGCAGACTGGTGCAGCCACTGTGGAGAACAGTATGGAGTTTCCTCAAAAAGTTAAAAATGGAACTCATTTGTCCCAGGGATCCCACTGCTATGCATATATCCCAAGAAACAAGAAACACCAATCAGAAAGGATATATGCATCCCTATGTTCATAGCAGCACAATTTACCATAGCTGAGATTTGGAAACAACTTAATTGCCCATTAAGGGATGAATGTATTAGAAAACTGTGGTACATCTACACAATAGAATACTATGCTGCTGTAAAAAAGAAGGAATGCTTACCATTTGCAGCAGCATGGATGGAACTGGAGAGCATTTTGCTAAGTATAATAAGCCAGTCAGTGAAAGAAAAACACCATATGATCTCACTCATTTATGGATAATAAAGACCATTATAAACTGATGAACAAAAATAGATACAGAGTCAGAGCAGCATTAAACAGACTGTCAAATTACAGTAGGAAGGCTGGAGAGGGTTGAGGAGGTAAGAGATCAACCAAAGGACTTGTATGCATGCATATAAGCATAACAATGGACACAAGACACTGGGGCGTAGGGGAGGCTGGGGGAAAGTCAAGGGATAAAAAAAGGAGACAAATGTACTACTCACTGTAATATTTTAAGCAATTAAAAAATATCTAAAATAAATAAATAAATTAAAATAAAAACATCAATACTAAAAAAAAGAAGAAAGAAATCAACTGCAAAAAAGGAAGTAAAGAACCCCCAAAATACATGAAAGTTAAACAACACACTCCTAAAAAATGACCAAATCAAAGAAAAAATAAAAGATAAGATCAAAAGATGTGTATAGACAAATTCGAATGATAATACAATATATCAAAACTTCTGCGATGCAGTGAAAATAGTGACAAGAGGGAAGTTGATATAATTACAGGCCTATTCCAAGTAAACAACCTAATATCACATCTTAAAGATTTAGAAAGAAGACCAAAAGTAACCTAAAGTCAGCAGAAGAAATGAGATAATAAAAATTATAGCAGAATTGAATGAAATAGAAAATAAAAAGACTATAAAAAATTAATAAAACAAAGATATGGTTCTTTGAAAAGCTAATAAAATTAACAAACCCCTTGCTAGGGTCACTAAAAAAAAAAAGGAAAAAACCCATATAAACAAAATCAGAAATGAGAGAGAAGTCACCACTGACATCACAGATATACAAAGGATATACTAGAATATTGTATATGCCATAAAATTGAATAACTTAGTAGAAATTGATAAATGCCTAGAAATACACACACACACACACACACACACACACACACACACACACACACACACATTGAGTGGCCAGATTATTATGACCACCCCATCAGTACTTCGTTGGGCCACCTTTTGCCTTCAATACTGTGGTGATTCTTCTTGGCATTGACTCCACGAGATATTGAAAGGTGATGTGAGGAATCTGACACCATGCCTGATGAATAAACCTGTCCAGTTCTGTGAGATTTGATGGTTATGGAACCAGCTACCTGATGACTCTTTTAACTTCATCCCACAAATGCTCAATTGGATTGAGATCTTGTGATTGTGGGGGCCACTTAAGCAAGGTAAAGTCTCCCTCATGTTCTTGAAACCACTCCTGCACAATAGGAGCACCATGGCATGGTGCATTGTCTTGTTGGAAGAAGCCATTTCCTTTGGGATATGCAATCAACATGATAGGATGAACTTGACCAGCAATGATATTTAGATATGTTGCACTATTCAGACATTTATAATGATCTGGCTCTCTAGCAACTTCAGGGGAAAATTATAGCTAATTTGCCTACAAACATCAAGTGGTCATAATAATCTGGCCACTCAATATATATATATATATATATATATATATATATATATATATATATATATATATATATATATATTTCCTAGACTAAATCAGGAAGAATTGGAAAATCTATTTAGAACTATCAGCAGTGAGAAAATTGAAAGAACCATCAAAACCCTCCCCCAAAACAAAAGTCCAGACCAGATGGTTTCACCTGTGAATTCTACCATACTTTCAAAAAAGATTTAAAACCTATCCTTTTCAAACTCTTCCAAAAAATTAAAAACGAGGCCAATATAACCTTAACACGTTTTATGAGGCCAATTTAACCCTGATACCAAAAGCTGCCAAAGCTAATGGAAAGAAAACTACAGACCAATATCGCTGATAAATAAGATGCAAATATTCTAAACAAAATATAAGCAAATCAAATACAGTAGTACATCCAAAAAATAATATATCATGATTAAGTGGGATTCATTCCAGGGACCCAAGGATGGTTCAATATGTGTAAATCAATCAATGTAATACACCACATTAACAAAAGAATGTGTAAAAATCATATGATCTTATCAATAAATGCATTCCCCATTACTAATGAAATGAGCATATTTTCTTTGTTTATTGGCCTTTTGTAATATCTCTTTAGTGAGTATTTGGATCATGTCTTTTGCCCAATGTAACATTTTCTCTTTAAGTAGTTCTTCATAAAATCGGATTACTATTCTGATGTGTTTATTTACGTTTCAAGTATATTCTTCTATTCTCTCACTTCTTTAAACTGTTTAACTTGCCTTTTCACTGTTACTGGTATCTTTTTCATAAGCATAACCAATGGACATAAGACACTGGGGGATAGGGGAGGCTAGGGGACTGTCTAGGGCAGGGGGAAAAATGGACACATATGTAATACCCTTTGTAATACTTTAAGCAATAAAAAAAAAGAACCATTGTTGCATTTAGAAGTAAAAACATATAACCTCAAAACCAAAAAAAAAAAAGTTTTTATTTTAATGTAGAACAATTTATTCTATTTTTACCTTATGCATTCAGTTTTTGGTAACTTCTTTAAAAAAGCTCTCCCTGTTCTGATGCCATAAATATATTTTCTCCAAAAGTTTTGTTTTATTGGTTGTTTACAGTTAAGTCTTTAATGCATCACAATTTTCTTTGTTATATGATGTGAAATAGGAATCTAACCACTTCTTTCTTCTTCCACATGGATGCCCTGGAAATATTCATAATGTTTGGTAGTTTAACTCTTTCCCACTGACTTCCATTAGCTCTTCTGTTCCTGTCCAATGTTTTTGTCAAAGATCCGTAAAACATTTAGTCTAATAAACATTTGATATCTATTATCAAATAGCTAGCCTATTGAATATATCTAAATATGGGAAAAACTTTATGAAGGCCTGTGTTCACTGAAGCATTATTTATACTAGTGACCTTTAAAACAACTAAAAGTTAAGCACATTTACACCCATCACCCTGCACTTTCAAAGGCAGAGGAAAGACTTAGGGTATGATGAAAAATTAATAAAGCAAGTTAAAATGTCTTAGAGACCATTTGATTAAAACTACATAGAAAAAGTATATATAGAAAAACTGAATGAAAATTTAGACGATTTACAGTGTCTACATAATGTTGTGGGATTATTTGAATTCTTCCTTTAAAAAAAAGAAACTTTCCTGTCCTCAAATGAATATCTTGAAAAGTGATCATTTAGGGAGTTACATCACAAGTGGAATAAAATCACTAATAAAAATAATACTTATTCTTAAAGTGACAAAGGATTATGGACATCTGAAAAAGAATGGAACTTCTTAAAAAGTTAAGGGTAAAAGGTGATAAATAATACATGATGGAAAGTTAAGAATTGAGGACCTTGATTTGTTACAATTTTTCAGTTGGATCAAATATTAAAAGGGCCTGATACAGAGTTTAGCAGAGTCTAATAGTGTTTGTTAAATGGTTAACCCATGCCATGTCCAAATGTATTGAGTTGTTTTCATTCTTTTCAAAAATTTCTGGAAGATTGAGGATAGTTTTCCCAAATAGAACATTTAGTATTATGAATGTCAATGGTTAAAAACAGTGGATCTCAGAAATATATACATTTTGCATTGAAGTTTGTAGAAGAAGTTCTAGAAACAGCAAGAGAATAATGTAGAGAAAAATTTAATGAGCATACATTATCACTGAGAAATTGTGAGAATATTATACAAAAATTATGATTGCTTTTCAAGTAACTAAATTCCAGAAGTTAGAAATACATGATTGCAAACATTATATGTGTAAAATTAACAGATATAATCACATATTTCATTGGAGGTAGATAGTGCCTACAATTCCAAGCAAAATTAAGTGGAAAATTGAGAACAAAACATTTACATAATTCTAAATATTTAATTTTGCAGCATGGAGCTGTGAGAAGGACTTTGACCTCAGAGTCAGAAGACCTGGTCCTACAACCAGCTCTGCCCCAGATCAATCACAACAAAATCACCTAAGCTTTCAGAGCTTCAGTTTCCTGAGACATGGGTGGGGCCCTATCTGTTCACCTCATGGAATAATGGCAAGTTTGAAATGGACAATTCAATAAGGGAAGCCTTTGTAAGTAACCAATTACTTTGGAAAAGGGAATGAACAGTCATTATAATTTAGGCAGATCTGAAGTTAAGGGTCTGTTTTCCTCACAGACTGGTACAGCTACCACTTATCAATTAATTAAAATAAAAATTTTAAGGTAACAATTTAAAAATAACAATGTGACATTCCCATAGGGCTGTTACTGAAAGAACCTTCACAATAATCTCTCATTTTAGTCTTCAAAACAACCCTCTGAGGCGAACATTCTATTTTTGTAGAGGTGGAACCAAGGTTCCGAGAATTAATGATTGGCCCAAAATCACATACCTTGTAAGTAGCAAACTTCAACCCAAACCCTAGATTCTAATGGTGAGTCCACCACTTTATTGATAACAATAATGGTAACAAAACTAACAGTTAATATATTTTGAGGACTTATGATGAGCCAGACACTATTCTAAGTGCTTTACATGTATTTTCTCATTTGCAGCTTACAAAGACCCTACAACATGGTTAGAGAATACTCCATCTTACAAATAGGGAAACTGAAGCTTAGGGAGGTTAGTTATCTCACTCAACACCACACAACTGATAAGTGGCATTTGCACCAAGTAATATGCTCCAAGGGTGCCTTCCTAACTACAATATCCCATCTGCCATCCACCTGCAGGCTCAGGTAACCCACTCCACTGCTGGATATGTCCTCATTAGCTGCAAATTCATAAAATCCACCTGGGTTTTTCAGGTAATTGCCACAGCACCCAGTCACTGATGGCCAGAGGTGTCCTGTGCTTCTGCATAAGATTCTTCATGCATGAACTTACTTCATTACCTTTATGAATCCTTACTAACGTAACAGTGCATGCTGATTTGACTTGGCAGCATGCAGTTATGACAAGTAAGAATAGTTTCAGGTAATGCACTATTAAAAGACAAATGATATGGTTTCCTACTCCTAACCCTAGACCCCCAGTTTCCAAGCCTTTTAGGCCACTACACATAACTCGGTTTGGCTGCTGATCCCTTGTGGGACTGCCCTTTGTTGTGTGGACTGTGTACCTCCCCCCACTAGCTGTGGTCCTGGCATGGCAGTGGGACTCCATTCTAAGGCTGACTCATATATCAAGGAATATAAAATAAGAAGTGGATAACAGAAGGGCCTGGTCCCCCATCTCACGCAGGGTTTTCAGTCTTCAGTACTAGGTGAGAATTGCAAAAGGAAAAGCATCCAACACAACTAAAACCTATGCATCAACAGTGAACTCCTCCAATCTGGAATCTATCTTAATCTCACCCAATCTCTAAATTAAAGACAAAAGAAACTGCTTTCTAACCCTCAGAATTTTGGGGAGTATTTCGGCACCACAGTTTCTTTTTTAGGGTCTTAACTTTGAAGTGTGCTTGCAGCTTCCACATCATAAGACCTGACGGGGACCACCCAGGCTGGGGAAGCTGGATGGGAAGGGCTAAGTCAACAAGGACCACAGTCACAGCAGACAAGCTTGAGGGGACTGGGGAATGGAGAGGAAGTGCTGGAATCAGGAAAAAGTAGATGCCAAACAGTCTTATTTAAAATTAAAATTATGTGTTTTCAAATGGTGCATTCATCTTTACTAGGTGTACCGGTTAATAATGCAGATTTTTTTTCAATAGATGGAGTTACACATATGTTGATATATATGCGATTTGATATGTATGCTATTTTGTTTTATTGACAGCAAGCTTCAAAACTTCATATGTCAAATTTGCTGAAAGTGTTAACATCATAGATATTTTTATGCTTAAAAATGTCGAATTTTGTGCCAAAAAAGAGCATTTGAAGGAAGTTTTAATACATTATTTTGAAGAAAAGTGTTGCTGAATACTTTGGGAAGCTTATGGTGAACATGCTCCATCTCAAGATACTTGTGAACACTAGTTTAAATGCTTTAAAAGTGATGATTTCAATGTGAAAGACAAAGAACTTCCAGGTCAACCGAAAAAGTTTGAAGACCAACAATTACAAGCTTTATTTGATGAAGATGCATGTCAAACTCAAAAACAACTTGCAGAAAGATTAAATGTTGCTCAACAAACAATTTCTGATGGTTTACAAGCAATGGGAAAGATTTTAAAGGAAGGAAAATGGGTGCCACATCAACTGAATGAAAGACAAATGGAAAACCGAAAAGTCATCAGTAAAATGTTCCTTCAACGGCACAAAAGAAAGTCATTTTTGCATGGAATTGTGACTGGTGATGAAAGTGGATTTATTTTGAAAATCCCAAAAGCACAGAATCATGGGTTGATCCAAGTCAACCATCACCATCAACTGCAAGGCCAAAGTAATTTTACTTCAGGATAACACACCATCACACACTTCAAAACCAGTTAATGATATGTTAAAAGGTCTTGCCTGGGAAGTATTAACCTACCCGTTGTATTCACCAGACCTTGCTCCTTCAGATTACCAGTTGTTCTGATCGATGGCACACACACTTTCTGAGCAGCACTTCAAAACGTACGAAAAAGTGGAAAATTGGGTCTCTGAATGGTTTGCCTCAAAACAAGAAAAGTTATACTGGGACAGTATCCATAAATTACCTGAAAGATGGGGGAAACGTGTAGCTAGCGATGGACATTACTTTGAATAAAGCACTTTTGATGTTTCTCTTGAAATTATCGGGTTTTCTTTGATTACAAAATCCACATTATTAACTGGTAAAATGGTGCATTAAAGACTTTATCATCCCACCTCAAGTTTCTTCCCAAGGGGAAACTGCCTGTCCAGGGCAGATGTTACAGAAACAGAGTAATATTACAGCACATCTAACACTAAGCATAACTTTTTTCTCATTTATTCTGAAAAGCAATCCTTTAAAGTGGGCACCACTATTTCCTGTTTTAAAGATAAAGAAAAATTGGAGAGGTTAACTCAGTGGTTCTCAACCTTGGCTGCACATTAGAATCACCTGGGGATATTTTTAAAATCCTGATTTCTGGGCCTCATCCTCTGGAAATTCTGTTTCTTTGTTATGGGATGGGGCAACAAAGTTAGTAACAAAGGAACAGAATTTCCGGAGTATGAGGCCCAGAAATCAGGATTTTAAAAAGATTCCCAGGTGATTCTAATGTGCAGCCAATGTTGAGAACCACTGGGTTAACTTGTCCAAGGTCTCAATGTTAGAAGGGACAGAGATAAGTTTCAGCCATACGTTCAACTGCAAAGCTTCAATGGACTGAATATTTGGGTTGCCTCAAAATTTATATGTTGAAATCCACCCTCCCCCGCAAAGTGCTGGTATTAGGAGGGGGGCCTTTAGGAGGTGATTAGGTCATGAGGATAGAGCCCTCAAGAATGGTATTAGTGCCCTATGAAGGACACCTGAGAGCACTCTCATTCTTTCCACCATTAAGAACACAGTAGGAAGACAGCCATCTACATACATACCAGGAAGCTTGCTCTCAACAGACACCAAATATGCTGGTGCCTTGATCCTGGACTTCCAGCCTCTAGAAATGTAAGATATGAACATTGGCTGTTTAAGTCACCCAGGCTATGGTATTTTTGTTATAGCTGCCTAAATAAGGTAAGATAAACATTATGTACTTCCCTATATCACCTTAGAAGTCATCAGAGTTTAAGCTGAAGATACAAAGCTCGAACAGTGGAATTTTAAGATAATCATCATGAGGGAAAGGACTTTTTGGTAAGGTGAAAAATGAGGTGTTTGGATATTTCCAATTCTTCTAAAAATGCAATATATGGGCATATTTTCAGGGGTAATCTACCTCTCTGGAGGGAAATGGGGGGCATAAGCCCTGATTTGTAGCACTTGACAATTTCTGTGGTGTAAATGCTTCCTTCTACCATGTCCACTTCAATCTGCCAACAGTTTAACAACTGCCTTGCAAAATTCCTAGGTATTTACTAAATAATCAGCTCTAAGAACTGGACAAGCTTGTTCTGGTACTCCACATCATCATTTTATCCCAAATATGTGTTAACTCACCATTGGGTGCTATTCCTGAGCTCACCATTGGGTACTATTCTTGCGATTCTCTAGTCTGCTGTTGGAATTCTGTATAATATTCTTTATTTCAGTCAGTGTATGCTTAATTTCTAGTGGGTCCTTTTTCATATCCTTAAGGGCCTCACTATATTTATTGAGGATCTCACTAAATTTATCAACAGTTTCTAGAAAATTCTTGAAAAACCTTATAACCTTGGTTTTGAACTCTATATCCAGTAGTTTCCTTTCCTCCATTTCTGTCATTTGTGACCTGTTTCTTTATCCACACATTTTGGCTGCTTTCCTATGTTGATAGAGTGGCTTTCCGTGCTAGGTGTCCTATAGGGCACAGTGGCTCAGCCTCCCCAATTACCTGAGGTGGACACTCTTGGTGGGCCCCTTTGTGAGCTTTGTGCACAGTCTTGTTGTAGTTAAGCCTTGATTGTTGTAGGTAACCCTGGGAGGAATTGACCTCCAGGCCAATTGGCTGTGAGAATCAGCTGTGTCTGCAGTGGGAGAACTTTTGTGCTGGAGACACCCTTATGGGGTAAGACTTGCTTCAGTGGGGCTTTGGTGCTCACTGAGTCTTCCCCCTGAGTGTCCCTTATGGATCTGAGGAGTTGTAATCTGAATGGTCCCACCCTGACCACTGGGTACGCTGGCTCTTGGATCTCTAAGGAGGTGCTAATTTAGCCTCTTCCTGAGGCTACCCAGCAGGAGCTATGGAGAGATCTGCAGATTTCTCTTCTTTGTTTGGGGGTGCCCCGATGAGGCCCAGCTGTGAAGTAATGAAAGCTGCTGTGGGGTCTTGGGCCTTCTTTTGGATGTTCTGGGTCTCTCTGACCCAGCTGCAGTTTGTTAGGTAATTTTAGATTACAAAGGGCCAGGTCTTTCATATGCAAAAGCCTCTGCACACAGCTTGGGTGGGACAGGGTCTCAGGGAATCAACAGGGCTGAGCAAACAGCTATGGCTGATCCTCAACCCTGCCGGGAGAAGCCCCGGGTCTCAGTGTCCCGTGGTAATCGCTGCAAGCACTCTGAGAGAAAGCTGCCCTTGAGTTCTGCCTGCTGCCAGACAGTCCAGTTTCTCCCTGTATGAGTCTGGGTCCCCAGAGACTCACCCATAACTGGAGTTCAGAACAGATGGGAGCTTGAGACTCCCTCCTGATTGAAAAAGAAAACCACATCCTCAGTTGCCAGCCCTTTCCCCGTGCGCCTCCATACCTCTGCACTTTAATTCCACTCCTACTCTGAGTCTCAGTGTGCTTTTCTCTTTCCTTCTAGTTGTAGAATTTCCACTCAGCCAGCCTTCCTGTGGTTCTGGATGATGTCCGTTTTGTCTTTTAGTTGTATTTTTGAAGTGGTTGTGTGAGGCAGCAATTTCCGGTGTTTACCTATGCCGCTATCTTCTCCAGAATTTTTTTGTATTCACAAAATCATCTTGAATATTGATGAACAATATAGCAATGAGTTGGCAAGGAAAGAAAAAGACTTATAGAAAGCAAAAGTCTCTAATGTTATTTAGTTTTTCCCTGCTTTGAAGTTCTCTTCAGCTCTCTGTGTGTCTCACTCCCAACTTCACAGAGATCTCAGCTTCAGCTGTGTGTCCTCAGAGAGACCTTCCCTGCAGGACAAATACACTTCCCTATCCAGTCTCTCATTTTGCCAACTTTTGTCATTTTGCTAACATCTGTCTGCCTGATGGTAGATTGAAGTGCCTATGCTAACCTGCCCCTGTCTGTCTCCCTAGAAGCCAAGCTCCATGATAGCATTGGCATTATTTTGTCCACTGCTTTGTTGACAGCACCGAGAACAGTGATGACATATGATGCATGCCCAATAAAATATTTGTTGAATGACTAGATGAATAAAAAAATAATCTATTTTGTTCAATGCCTAAATTAAAACCAAATGGAACTAATCACTACAGAAATGCAAATCAAACCTACAATGAGATAGCACTTCACACCTGTCAGAATAGTTCGTTGAAAAGAGACAATAACAAGGGTTCATGAGGATGGGAAAAGGGAACCCTTGTGCATTGCTGGTGGGAATGTGAACTGGCACAGACACTAGAGAAAACAACATAATTTCCACATGATCAAACAATTCCACTTCTAAATACTTGTGCCCCCAAAATTGAAATTATGGTTTTGAAGAGGTATCTGCACTTCCACATTCATTACAGTATTAGTTACAATAGCCAAATTATTAAAATAACCTAAGTATCCATCAATGGATAAAGAAAGAGATAAAGAAATCCAAAGATGAGGAAGGAAGATGGCAGCCAGCAGGATGGCAGTGAGGGAGAGAGTGTGAGAGAGTGAGGGAGTGAAAGGGGAGTGGGTGGACATGTGGGATGTGTGTGTGTGTATGTGTGAATGAGGGACAGTTAGATTCTGCAGGATTTGGGGGGACTGGTGGACCAGGCTCCCCTAGGCAGGCAGCTCTGCTACCACTACAATCTCTCCAGGGGCGGCCAGCTCTGCTGCAGAGGCCATGCCATCTTGAAGGGGGGAGCTGCTGTGACTGTGATACTAGTCTCACCTTCACCCAGGGTGCCTTTGGACACCACCCAGGGACCCTACAGCCACTCCAGCCAAGGACCTTCTGCCTCAGCTGTGGGCCCATGAACACCGAGACTCCAGCCTCTCTGGCCATGGCCTCCTATGAGTTCCGGAGTGTGTTCCCCTCCCACCACCCAGATGATTTAGCCCCAGGTGCCATGACCACGCCTGAACAGCCAAGCCTTATGCAGCAATCCCAGGCCCCATGTCCATTATGTAAAGACAAGCTTCATGCAGCAACCCCAGGCTCCATGAAAATGTGCAAACAGCCAAGCCTTACAAAGAAACCCTGGACACCACAACCACGCTAGCCACTGCCAAGCCTTATACAGCAACACCAGGTGCCTCAAACAGCAACACCGGGTGCCGCCACTGCGCAAATCACAACCAAGCCTGACACATTGACCCCAGGCCTCGTGATTATGTGACCTGCTGCCAAACCCACTGCTGCAGTCACAGGCCCAGTGAGACTCAAGTCCTAGGTCCTTCAGTGAAAGCAAAAATGGGGAGACAAAGTAACAACCACCAAAGGAAAGGAAAGAAAGAATCTCAGAAAAGGAACTAAATGAAATGGAGGTATGCAATTTGTCATAAAAAGAATTCAGAATAGGAGTCATACAGTTCATAAACCAGACGGCTGAGAAAAATCAACAACTTATGTAAGAATAAAGAGGAAATAAAGAGTGATATAGCTATAATAAAAAACACTATGGAAGGTTTCAACAGTAGACTAGAAGAAGTGGCGGACAGAATTAGTGAATTAGAAGACAGGACTAATTAGAATTAGTGAATTATTGAATCCAATCTGAACTGCAATTGGAGAGCAAAATTAGAAAGCAGGGGGAGAACTTAAGGGAGCTTTGGGACAACATTAAACAAAGCAACATACATATAATAGGGGTGCCAGAATGACAAGAAGAACAAGGGTTAGAAAACCTAATTATTTCTGAAGAAATAATGTCAGAAAACTTTCGTGACTGGGGAAGAAGAAAGTAACAAGAGCAGAGAGTCCCTAACAAGATGAACAGAAATACTTATATTGGACAAAATAGACCTCAAAGTGAAGGCCATACCAAGAGATAAGGAAGGCCACTTCATAATACTAAAGGGATCGATACAACAAGAAGATATAACCCTGGTAAACATATATGCACACAATGCAGGAGCACCCAAATACATAAAAAAACTTCTGGAAGAAATCAAGGGAGAGATCGACAACAATACAATCGTAGTAGGGTATTTTAATACCCAAATGACATCAATGGATAAATCCTCTGGGGAAAAAAAAAATCAGCAAAGAAACAGCAATCCAAAATAACTCACTGGATCAGATGGACCTAATTGACATCTTCAGAATATTTCACCCCAAAGCTATGGAATATACATTCTTCTCAAGTGCACATGGGACATTTTCAAAGATAGACCATGTATTGGACACAGGCAAAGTCTTTCTGAATTCAAGAATATTGAAATCATATCAAGCATCCTCTCAGACCACAATGGCATAATATTAGAAATCAACTACAATAAAGCAATAAAAAAATTCAAACACTTGGAAGCTGAATAACCAGCTATTAAACAATGATTGGGTTACCAAAGAGATCAAAGAAAAATCCTGAAAACAGATGACAATTAAAACACATCAATACAAAACCTATGGGACACAATGAAAGCGGTCCTGAAAGGGAAGTTCATAGCTCTACAGGCTTACCTAAAAAAAAAAAAAAAAGAAAGAAAGAAAGAAAGAAAGAAAGAAAGAAAGAAAGAAAGAAAGAAAAAGAAAAAATGGTAATAAATTGTCTAACCCTGTAACTTAAAGAATTAGAAAGAGACAATAAGAAAAGCCCAAAGTAAGCATAAGGAAGAAAATAATAATGATCACAGTGGAAATAAGTGACACAGAGACAAAAAAAAAAACATCAATGAAACCAAGAGCTGGTTCTTTGAAAGCATAAACAAGATTTATGAACCTCTAGCCAGGCTCAACTAGAGAGAGGACCCAAATAAACAAAATCAGAAATGAAAGAGGTAAAGTAACAACTGACCCCACAGACATAAAAGGATTGTAAAAAAAAAAAAATACTAAAAACAACTCTACTCCAACAAACTGGACAACCTTGACAAAATGGACATATTCTTAGAAAAATAAAAGCTACTGAAACTCAATCAGAAAGAATAAAAAGCCTGAATGGGCTGATAACTACTGATAAAATTGAAACAGTAATAATAATTTAAAAAAAAATCTTCCAGCAAAGAAAAGCCCTGGACCAGACAGCTTCACAGGGGAGTTTTACCAAACATTAAAGAAGAACTAAAACCTATCCTTCTCAGACTATTCCAAAAAATTCAAGAGGAAGGTACACTTCCAAGCCCTTTATATGAAACCAGCATTACCCTAATCCCAAAACAAGATAAGGACATACAAAGAAAGAGAATTACAGGCCAATATCCCTGATGAACATAGTTGCTAAAATCCTCAACAAAATTCTAGCAAATCAAATCCAGCATTACATTAGAAAGATCATACACCATGACCAAGTGGGATTTATTTCAGGGATGAAAGCCTGGTACAATATCCACAAATCAATAAATGTGATATATCACATAAACAAACTGAAAGACAAAAATCATATAATCATAACATTGATGCAGAAAAGGCATTTGACAAAATCCAACACCCTTTCCTGATAAAAACTCTCAGTAAAGTGTGAATAGAGGGATCATAACTCAACATAATAAAAGTCTTATATGACAAACCTATAGCCCACATCATACTCAATAGGCAAAAATGAAAACCATTTCCCTAGGAACAGGAACAAGATAGGGATGGCCATTTTCACCACTCCTGTTCTACATAGTATTGGGAGTGCTAGCCATAGCGATCAGACAAGAAGAAATAAAAGGCATCCAAACTGGAAAAGAAGAAGTAAAATTATCATTATTCGCAGATGACATGATATTGTACATAGAAAACTCTAAAGACTACATCAAAAAACTACTAGAGGCTTCTGAAGCCCGCCCCCATTCAGGGAACTGCAGCCTCCTGATCACCACACCCTCTGTCTGAGGAACAGCAGCTGTTTGTGAAGCCTCCCCCCACCAGCCAGAAGAGCCACCACAGCTGTGAACAGCACCCAACAGAGGAGCTGCTACCAACTCAAAAGCAGTTGCTACTGCAACCATCCGGGGAGCAACCACAGCCCGAGGAGCCACTGCCACCCAGGGAGCAGCCACTGAACAACTCAACATCTAGATATGTCAGTGAGATCAAACATGGGTAGACAAAGAAACCCCCAAAGGAAAGAAAAGGAGGGCTCCCCAGAAAAGCAGCTAAATGATACAGAGGCATGCAACATGACAGAAAAAGAATTCAGAATAAAGGTACTAGAGTGCATAAACCAGATGGAGGAAAAAATCAACAACATATGCAAGAAGCAAGAAGAAACAGATGAAAAAAATCAATAACTTATGTAAGAACCAAGAAGAAATGAAGAGTGATATAGCTGCAATAAAAAACACCAGTGAAAGTTTCAACAGTAGGCTAGGAGAAGCGGAGGACTGAATTAGCAAATTAGAAGACGGAAACAAAACAAACCCAAACTGAACAGCAATTGGAGAAAAAAATTAAAAGACAGGAGGAGAGCCTAAGGGAGCTTTGGGACAACATGAAATGAAACAAGATTAGAATAATAGAGGCGCCAGAACAACAGAAAGGGGAACAAAGATTAGAAAACCTATTCAAAGAAATAATATCAGAAAACTTCCCTGAGGTGGGGAAGAAAAAAGTCACACAAGCCCAGAGAGTCCCAAACATGGTGAACCCAAAAAGACCCACACAAAGACACATCATAATTACCATGGCAAATGTTCAGGAAAAAGAGAGAATCTTACAGGCTACAAGAGAGAGGCGGAAAGTTACATTCAAAGGATCTCCCATTAGATTATCAAATGATTTCTCAACAGAAACACATCAGGCCAGAAAAGAATGGACGGAAATTTACAAAGTGATGCAAAGCAAAGGACTGAATCCAAGAATACTCTATCCAGCAAGACTGTCATTCAAACTTGAAGGGGAAATAAGAAGCTTCACAGACAAAAAAAGGCTAAGGGAGTTTATCACCACCAAGCCAGCAATGCAAGAAATGCCAAAGGGACTGATGTAAAAAGAAGAAATAAAAAGCTCAGAAAGAAAACAGCCACACAAAAAAAAGAAATGGCAACAAACAAGTACCTTTCAATAACAACTTTAAATGTAAACGGACTAAATGCTCCAACCAAAAGACATCGAGTGGCTGAATGGATAAAAAACCATGACACATACATTTGCTGTCTACAAGAGACTCACCTGATTAGAAGGGTCTCACACAGACTGAAAGAGAAGGGATGGAAATATATCTTTCAGGCAAATGGAAAGGAAAAGAAAGCTGGGGTAGCAATACTTATATCGGACAAAATAGACCTCAAAGTGAAGGCCATAACAAGAGATAGGGAAGGCCACTTCATAATACTAAAGTGATCAATACAACAAGAGGATACAACCCTGATAAACATATATGCACACAATGCAGGAGCACCCAAATATATAAAAAAACCTCCGGGAAGATATCAAAGGAGAGATCAACAACAATACAATCATAGTAGGGGACTTCTATACACCACTGACATCACTGGATAAATCCACTAGACAAACAATCAGCAAAGAAACAGCAATCCTAAATGACTCACTAGATCAGATGGACTTAATTGACATCTTCAGAACACTTCACCCAAAAGCCACGGAATATGCATTCCACTCAAGTACTCATGGGACAGATTAAAAAATAGACCACATATTGGGTCACAAACAAAGTCTCCCCACATTCAAGAAGATTGAAATCATACCAAGCATCTGCTCAGACCACGATGGCATAATATTAGAAATAAACTACAATAAAAACAGCCCAAAATACTCAAATATTGGAAGCTAAATAGCATGTTATTAAATATTGATTGGGTTACCAATGAGATCAAAGAAGAAATTAAAAACATCCTGGAAACTAATGACAATGGAAACACAACAACCCAAAACCTATGGGACACAGTGAAAGCAGTCCTGAGAGGGAAGTTTATAGCTCTACAGGCCTATCTCAAAAAAAAAAAAAAAAACAAGAAAAAATGGTAGTAAAACATCTAACTCTACATCTCAAAGAATTAGAAAGAGAGCAACAAGAAAAGTACAGAATAAGCAGAATGAAGCAGATAATAAAGATTAGATCAGAAATAAATGACATAGAGACCAAAAAAAAAAAAATACATAAAATCAATGAAACCAAATGTTGGTTCTTCGAACGGATAAACAAGATTGACAAACCTCTACCCAGGCTCACCAAGAAGGAAAGAGAGAGGACCCAAATAAAAAAATCAGCAATGATAGAGGCAAAATAACAACAGACCCCACAGAAATATAAATGATTGTTAAAAATACTATGGACAACTCTACAACAACAAACTAGACAATCTGGAGGAAATGGACAAATTCCTAGAAAAATACAACATCCCAAAACTCAATCAGGAAGAATCTAAAAATCTCAATAGGCCAATAACTATGGAAGAAATTGAAGCAGTCATCAAAAAGCTTCCAGCAAACAAAAGCCCAGGACCAGATACCTTCACAGGGGAGTTTTACCAAACATTCAAGGAAGAACTAAAACCTATCCTCCTCAGACTACTACAAAAAATTCACGAGGAAGGATCAATTCCAAGCTCATTCTATGAAGCCAGCATCACCCTAATACCAAAACCAGGTAAAGACAACACAATGAAGGAGAATTACAGGCCAATAACCCTCATGAACATAGATGCCAAAATCCTGAACAAAATCTTAGCAAATCGGATCCAGCAATACATCAAAAAGATCATACACCATGACCAAGTAGGATATATCCCAGACATGCAAGGATGGTACAATATCTGCAAATCAATACACGTGATGCATCACATAAACAAATTGAAAGAAAAAAACCACATGGTCATATCAATTGATGCAGAAAAAGCATGTGACAATATCCAACACCCATTTTTGATAAAAACTCTCAGCAAGGTGGGAGTAGAAGGATCATACTTCAACATAATAAAAGCCATATATGACAAACCCACAGCCAACATCATACTCAATGGACAAAACTAACACCATTTCCCCTAAGAACAGCAACAAGACAGGGATGGCCACTCTCACCACTCCTATTCAACATAGTACTGGAAGTATTAGCAATTGCAATTACACAAGAAGAAATAAAAGGCATCCAAATTGGAAAAGAGGAAGTAAAACTGTCCTCATTTGCAGACAACATTATATTCTACATACAAAACCCTAGAGACTCTATCAAAAGCTACTAGAGTTAATACATGAATTTGGCAATGTAGCAGGATACAAAATTATCCCCAAGAAATCTGAGGCATTTCTATACACCAATAGTGAACTTTCAGAAAGACAGATTATAAAAACAATCCCATTTACCATTGCACCAAAAAAAATTAAGCTACTTAGGAATAAACTTAACTAAAGAGGTAAAAGACCTCTACTCAGAAAACTACAGGATGTTGAAAAAAGAGATAGAGGAAGACATAAACAGA
The DNA here is from genome assembly GCA_036010255.1 of Myotis pilosus. Taxonomy (NCBI): domain Eukaryota; kingdom Metazoa; phylum Chordata; class Mammalia; order Chiroptera; family Vespertilionidae; genus Myotis; species Myotis pilosus. The sequence continues at coordinate 111,085,004 of JASKON010000002.1, read as the reverse complement.
TGGAAGAACATATCGTGTTCATTGACTGGTAGAATCAACATCATTAAAATGTCCATACTACCCAAAGTAATCTATAAATTCAACGCACTTCCCATTAAAGTACCAATGGCATACTTCAAAGATCTAGAACGAACTCTCCAAAATTCATCTGGAATAAAAAAAGACCCTTAATACCTGCATCGATCCTGAGAAAGAACAAAGTAGGTGAGATCTCAACACTAAACATCAAGCTGTATTACAAAGTTACTGTTCTCAAAACTGCCTGGTACTGGCACAAGAACAGACATATAGATCAATGGAATAGAATAGAGAGCCCAGAAATCGACCCAAACCAATATGCTCAATTAATATTTGACAAAGGAGGCAAGAACATACAATGGAGTCAAGATAGTCTCTTCAATAAATGGTGTTGGGAAAATTGGACAGATACATTCAAGAAAATGAAACTAGACCACCAACTTACACCATACACAAAAATAAACTCAAAATGGATAAAGGACTTAAATGTACAATGGGAAACCATAAAAATTCTAGAAGAATCCAAAGGCAACAAAATCTCAGACATATGCAAGAGTAATTTCTTCACTGATACAGCTCCTAGGGCACTTCAAACTGAAGGGAAAATGAACAAATGGGACTACATCAAAATAAAAAGCTTCTGCACAGCAAAAGAAACCATCAACAAAACAACAAGAAAGCCCACTGCGTGGGAAAACATATTTGCCAATGTCATATCTGATACGGGCCTAATCGCCAACATTTATAGGGAACTCATACAACTTAACAAAAGGAAGATAAACAATCCAATCAAAAAATGGGCAAAGGACCTAAATAGACACCTTTCAAAAGAGGACATTCAGAATGCCAAGAGACATATGAAAAGTCACTAATCATCTGAGAGATGCAAATCAAAACAACAATGAGGTACCATCTCACACCTGTCAGAATGGCTATCATCAACAAATCAGCAAACGACAAGTGTGGAGAGATTGTGGAGAAAAAGGAACACTCGTGCATTGCTGGTGGGAATGCAGACTGGTGCAGCCACTATGGAAGACAGTATGGAGTTTCCTCAAAAAACTAAAAATGGAACTCCCATTTGACCCTGTGATCCCACTCCTAAGATTATATCCCAAGAAACCAGAAACACCAATCAGAAAGGATATATGTACCCATATGTTCATGGCAGCATAATTCACCATAGCTAAGATGTGGAAACAGCCTAAGTGCCCATCAGTAGATGAATGGATTAGCAAACTGTGGTACATCTACATGATGGAATACTATGCTGCTGTAAAAAAGAAGGAAATCTTACCATTTGCAACGGCCTTGATGGAACTGGAGAGCATTTTGCTAAGTGAAATAAGCCAGTCAATGAACGAAAAATACCACATGATCTCACTCATTCATGGATATTAAAGACCATTATAAACTTATGAACAATAATAGATACAGAGGCAGAGCTGCCTCAGATTGTCAAACTGCAGCGGGAAGGCCGGGGAGGGTTGGGAGGCAGGAGGGAGGGAGGTAATAGATCAACTGAAGGACTTGTATGCATGCATATAAGCATAACCAATGGACATAAGACACTGGTGGGTAGGGGAGGCCTGGGTATTGTCAAGGGCGGGGGGATGGAGGGAAGGACACATATGTAATACCCTTTGTAATACTTTAAGCAATAAAACAATTTTAAAAAACTACTAGAATTAATGAATTTGGCAATGTAGCAGGATACAAAATTAATACCCAGAAAGCTATGGCTTTTTTGCACCAATAATGAACTCACAGAAAGAAATGGAAAAAAACAAAAACAATTCCATTTACCATTGCAACAAAAAATTAAGGAACCTAGGAATAAATTTAATGTACAAGGTAAAGGAGTTGTACTCAGAAAATTACAGGACACTGAAAAATGAGATAGAGGAAGACATAAACAAATGGAAGAACATACCGTGTTCATGGATTGGTAGAATCAACATCATTAAAATGCCCATACTACCCAAAGCAATCTATAGATTCAGTGTAATCCTCATTAAAATACCAACAGCATACTTCAAAGACCTAGAGCAAAACTCTACAAGAATTCTTGTGGAATAAAAAAAGACCCCAGACACTCGGCTGCGCAGCGGGGCTGCTGACCTCCCAGCAGTCGGAGGAGTTGGTTGCGGGCTAGCCGGACTCCCAGCAACGGTGCGGGAGAAAGCGGCCGTCCGGAAGCTTTCGTCTTTCCGCGGCTCTGCTCGGGGCAGAGGAACGGGTGCCTGGTACGTGGTGCCTTGTTGTGTTGTATTTTGTGCCCTTAAATCAACGCAGCAGATCCAAGCAACAGCAACCTCCTGAGGGCCATACCCTCTGCTAAGGAACAGCAGCTGCACGTGAAACTGCCCCCCATCAGCCAGAAGAGCCACCACAGCTGTGAACAGCACCCAACAGAGGAGCTGCTGCCAACTGAAGAGCAGCTGCTACCGCAACCGCCCGAAGAACAACCACAGACCAAGGACTCACTGCCACCCAGGGAGCAGCCACTGAATGACTCAACATCTAGATATGTCAGTGAGATCAAACATGGGTAGACAAAGAAACCCCCAAAGGAAAGAGAAGGAGGACTCTCCAGAAAAGCAGCTAAATGATACAGAGGCATGCAACATGACAGAAAAAGAATTCAGAATAAAGGTACTAGAGTGCATAAACCAGATGGAGGAAAAAATCAACAACATATGCAAGAAGCAAGAAGAAACAGATGAAAAAATCAATAACTTATGTAAGACCCAAGAAGAAATGAAGAGTGATATAGCTGCAATAAAAAACACCATTGAAAGTATCAACAGTAGACTAGGAGAAGCGGAGGGCCGAATTAGTGAATTAGAAGACAAGGAAGCAAAACACACCCAAAATGTACAACAATTGGAGAAAAAAATTAAAAGACAGGAGGAGAGCCTAAGGGACCTTTGGGACAACATGAAACAAAACAACATACGAATAATAGGGGTACCAGAACAACAGAAAGATGAACAAGGATTAGAAAACCTATTCGAAGAAATAATATCAGAAAACTTCCCTGAGGTGGGGAAGAAAAAAGTCACACAAGCCCAGAGAGTCCCAAACATGGTGAACCCGAAAAGACCTACACCAAGATACATCATAATTACTATGGCAAATGTTCAGGACAAAGAGAAAATCTTACAGGCCGCAGGACAGAGACGGAAAGTTACATACAAGGGATCTCCCATTAGATTATCAAATGATTTCTCAACAGAAACACATCAGGCCAGAAAAGAATGGACGGAAATTTACAAAGTGATGCAAAGCAAAGGACTGAATCCAAGAATACTCCATCCAGCAAGACTGTCATTCAAACTTGAAGGGGAAATAAGAAGCTTCACAGACAAAAAAAGGCTAATGGAGTTTATCACCACCAAGCCAGCAATGCAAGGAATGCTAAAGGGTCTGGTATAAAAAGAAGAAATAAAAAGCTCAGAAAGAAAACAGCCACACAAAAAAAGAAATCGCTACAAACAAGTACCTTTCAATAATAACTTTAAACGCAAACGGACTAAGTGCTCCAACCAAAAGACATCAAGTGGCTGAATGGATAAAAAAACATGACCCATACATCTGCTGTCTATAAGAAACCCACCTCGTTAGAACGGACTCACACAGACTGAAAATGAAAGGATGGAAAAATATCTTTCAGGCAAATGGAAAGGAAAAGAAAGCTGGGGTAGCAATACTTATATCAGACAAAATAGACCTCAAAGTGAAGGCCATAACAAGAGATAGGGAAGGCCACTTCATAATACTAAAGGGATCAATACAACAAGAAGATATAACCCTGGTAAACATATATGCACCCAATGCAGGAGCACCCAAATTTATAAAAGAACTCCTAGAAGATATCAAAGGAGAGATCGACAACAATACAATCATAGTAGGGAACTTTAATACACCACTGACAGCACTGGATAAGTCCTATAGGCAAACAATCAGCAAAGATACAGCAATCCTAAATGACTCACTTGATCAGATGGACTTAATAGACATCTTCAGAACGCTTCACCCCAAAGCCAGGGAATATACGTTCTTCTCAAATGCTCGTGGGACATATTCAAAAACAGACCACATATTGGGTCACAAGCAAAGTATCCCCAAATTCAAGAAGATTGAAATAATAAAAAGCATCTTCGCAGACCACGATGGCATAATATTAGAAATAAACTACAATAAAAACAACCCAAAATACTCAAACACCTGGAAGCTGAATAGCATGCTATTAAATATTGATTGGGTTACCAATGAGATCAAAGAAGAAATTAAAAACATCCTGGAAACTAATGATAATGAAAACACAACAATCCAAAACCTATGGGACACAATGAAAGCAGTCCTCCGAGGGAAGTTTATAGCTCTACAGGCCTATCTCAAAAAACAAGAAAAAATGGTAGTAAATCATCTAACTCTACAACTCAAAGATTTAGAAAGAGAGCAACAAGAAAACCCCAGAGTGAGCAGAAGGAAGGAGATAATAAAGATTAGAGCAGAAATAAATGACATAGAGACCAAAAAAACAATACAGAAAATCAGTGAAACCAAGAGCTGGTTCTTTGAAAGGATAAACAAGATTGATAAACCCCTAGCCAGACTCACCAAGAAGCAAAGAGAGAGGACCCAAATAAACAAAATCAGAAATGATAGAGGCGAAATAACAACAGACCCCACAGAAATACAAATGATTGTTAAAAAATACTATGGACAGCTTTACTCCAACAAACTAGACAACCTGGAGGACATGGACAAATTCCTAGAAAAATACAACATCCCAAAACTCAATCAGGAAGAATCTAAAAATCTCAACAGGCCAATAACTATGGAAGAAATTGAAGCAGTCATCAAAAAGCTTCCATCAACCAAAAGCCCAGGACCAGACAGATTCACAGAGGAGTTTTATCAAACATTCAAGGAAGAACTAAAACCTATTCTCCTCAGACTACTACAAAAAATTCAAGAGGAAGGAACACTTCCAAGTTCATTCTATGAAGCCAGCATCACCCTAATACCAAAACCAGGTAAAGTCAACACAATGAAAGAGAATTACAGGCCAATATCCCTCATGAACATAGATGCCAAAATCCTCAAAAAATCTTAGCAAATCGGATCCAGCAGTACATCAGAAAGATCATACACCATGACCAAGTAGGATTTATCCCAGGGATGCAAGGATGGTACAATATCCGCAAATCAATAAACGTGATACATCACATAAACAAATTGAAAGAAAAAAACCACATGGTCATATCAATTGATGCAGAAAAAGCATTTGACAAAATTCAACACCTATTTTTGATAAAAACTCTCAGTAAGGCGGGAGTAGAAGTATCATACCTCAACATAATAAAAGCCATATATGACAGGCCCACAGCCAGCATCATACTCACTGGACAAAAACTAACACCATTTCCCCTAAGAACAGGAACAAGACAGGGATGCCCCCTCTCAGCGCTCCTGTTCAACATAGTATTGGAAGTGTTAGCCATTGCAATTAGGCAAGAAGAAGAAATAAAAGGCATCCAAATTGGAAAAGAGGAAGTAAAACTGTCCTTATTTGCAGACGACATGATATTATACATACAAAACCCCAGAGACTCCATCAAAAAGCTACTAGACTTAATAAATGAATTCGGGAATGTAGCAGGATACAAAATTAACCCCAAGAAATCTGAGGCATTTCTATACACCAATAGTGAACTTTCAGAAAGAGAGATTATAAAAACAATCCCGTTTACCATTGCACCAAAAAAATTAAGCTACCTAGGAATAAACTTAACTAAAGAGGTAAAAGACCTCTATTCAGAAAACTACAGGACGTTGAAAAAAGATATAGAGGAAGACATAAACAGATGGAAGAACATACCGTGTTCATGGATTGGTAGAATCAACATCATTAAAATGTCCATACTACCCAAAGCAATCTATAAATTCAACGCACTTCCCATTAAAATACCAACGGCATACTTCATAGATCTAGAACGAACTCTCCAAAAATTCATCTGGAATAAAAAGAGACCCCGAATAGCTGCAGCAATCCTGAAAAAGAACAAAGTAGGTGGGATCTCAATACCAGACATCAAGCTGTATTACAAAGTTACTGTTCTCAAAACTGCCTGGTACTGGCACAAGAACAGACATATAGATCAATGGAATAGAATAGAAAGCCCAGAAATCGACCCAAACCAATATGCTCAATTAATATTTGACAAAGGAGGCAAGAACATACAATGGAGCCAAGATAGTCTCTTCAATAAATGGTGTTGGGAAAATTGGACAGATATATGCAAGAAAATGAAACTAGACCACCAACTTACACCATATACAAAAATAAACTCAAAATGGATAAAGGACTTAATTAAATGTACGACAGGAAACCATAAAAATTCTAGAAGAATCCAAAGGCAACAAAATCTCAGACATATGCCGAAGCAATTTCTTCACTCTTACAGCTCCTAGGACACTTGAAACTAAAGAAAAAATGAACAAATGGGACTACATCAAAATAAAAAGCTTCTGCACAGCAAAAGAAACCATCAACAAAACAATGAGAAAACCCACTGTGTGGGAAAACATATTTGCCAATGTCATATCTGATAAGGGCCTAATCTCCAAAATTTATAGGGAACTCACACAACTTAACAAAAGGAAGATAAACAATCCAATCAAAAAATGGGCAAAGGACCTAAATAGACACCTTTCAAAAGAGGACATTCAGAAAGCCAAGAGACATATGAAAACATGCTCGAAGTCACTAATCATCCGAGAGATGCAAATCAAAACAACAATGAGGTACCATCTCACACCTGTCAGACTGGCTATCATCCACAAATGAACAAATGACAAGTGCTGGAGAGGATGTGGAGAAAAAGGAACACTTGTGCACTGCTGGTGGGAATGCAGACTGGTGCAGCCACTATGGAAGACAGTATGGAGTTTCCTCAACAAACTACAAATGGAACTTCCATTTGACCCTGTGATCCCACTTCTAGGAATATATCCCAAGAAACCAGAAACACCAATCAGAAAGGATATTTGCACCCCTATGTTCATAGCAGCACAATTCACCATAGCTAAGATCTGGAAACAGCCTAAGTGCCCATCAGTAGATGAATGGATTAGAAAACTGTGGTACATCTACACGATGGAATACTATGCTGCTCTAAAAAGGAAGGAACTCTTACCATTTGCAACGGCATGGATGGAACTGGAGAGCATTATGCTAAGTGAAATAAGCCGGTCAATGAAGGAAAAATACCACATGATCTCACTTATTCATGGATAATTGAGACCATTATAAACTTTTGAACAATAATAGATACAGAGGCAGAGCTGCCTCAAACAGATTGTCAAACTGCAGCGGGAAGGCCGGGAGGGTTGGGGGCGGGAGGTAGGGGGTAAGAGATCAACCAAAGGACTTGTATGCATGCATATAAGCATAACCAATGGACATAAGACACTGGGGGATAGGGGAGGCTAGGGGACTGTCTAGGGCGGGGGGGGGGGGGAATGGACACATATGTAATACCCTTTGTAATAAAAAATAAAATTAAAAAATATATAAAAAAAGACCCCAAATACCTGCCGCAATCTTGAGAAAGAAGAACAAATTTGGAAGGATTAGAATACCAGATATCAAGATATACTACAAAGCCACTCTTCTCAAAACCGCCTTGTAACTGGCACAAGAAGAGACATATAGACCAATGGAACAGAACAGCAAATACAGAAATCGACCCAAGCCATTATGCTCAATTAATATTTGAGAAAGGAAGCAAGAGCATACAATAGAGTCATGACAGTCTCTTCAATAAATGGTGTTGGGAAAATTGTCCAGATACATGCAAAAAAATGAAACTAGACCACCAACTTACACTATACACAAAAATAAACTCAAAATGGATAGAAGATTTAAATGTAAGATGCAAAACCATAAAAATCTTAGAAGAAGCTATAGGCAGCAAAATAGCAGACATTTGTTGTAGTAATATCTTTATCGATACAGCTCGTAGATCAGTGGATTCTAAAGAGGAAATAAACAAATGGGACTACATCAAAATAAAAAGCTTCTGCACAGAAAAAGGAACCATCAACAAAAAAACAAAAAAGCGCACTGCATGGGAGAACATATTTGCTAATGTTATCTCTGATAAGGGTTTAATCACCAAAATTTATAAGGAACTAATACAACTTAACAAAAGGAAGATAAACAATCCAATCAAAAAATGGGCAAAGGACCTAAATAGACACTTTTTGTAAGAGGACTTATAGAAGGCCAAGAGACATATGAAAACATGCTCAAAGTCACTAATCATCTTAGAGATGCACATCAAAACAACAATGAGGTACCATCTCACACCTGTCAGAATGGCTATCATCAACAACTTAACAAATGACAAATGCTGGCTAGGATGTGAAGTAAAAGAAACTTTCTTGCAGTGCTGGTGGGAATGCAGACTGGTACAACCACTGTGGAAAACAATATGGCGTTTCCTCAAAAAAATAAAAATGGCCCTAACCGGTTTTGCTCAGTGGATAGAGCATCAGCCTGTGGACTGAAGGGTCCCAGGTTCGATTCCGGTCAAGGGCATGTACCTTGGTTGTGGGCACATCCCCAGTAGGGGGTGTGCAAGAGGCAGCTGATCGATGTTTCTCTCTCATCGATGTTTCTAACTCTCTATCCCTCTCCCTTCCTCTCTGTAAAAAGTGAAAATATATTTAAAAAATAAAAATAAAATAAAATAGAAATGGAACTTCCTTTTGACCCAGTAATCCCACTTCTAGGACTATATCCCAAGAAATCAGAAATACCAATCAGAAAGGATATATTCACCCCTATGTTCATAAAGCAAAATTTACAATAGCTAAGGTTTGGAAACAGCTTACGTGCCCATCAGCAGATGAGTTAATTAGAAAACTGGTATATCTACAAAATGGAATATTACGCTGCTGTAAAAAAGAAGGAATTCTTACCATTTGCAGCAGCATGGATGGAACTGGAGAGCATTATGCTAAGTGAAATAAGCCAGTTGGAGAAAGATAAATATCACATGATCTCACTCATCTGTGGAATATAATGAACAACATAAACTGATGAACAAAAATAGAACCAGAGTCATAGAAGCATTGAACAGACTTTCCAATCTATGAGGGAAGGTGGGGGGTGAGGGACTAAGAGATCAACCAAAGGACTTGTATGCATGCATATGAGCATTACCAATGGACACAGATGGGCGGGGGGGGGGCATGTGCTGGGGTTGGGGGCAGCTGGGGAGTGGTCAATGGGGGAAAAGGGAGACATGTAATACTTTATAAAGAATTTTTTTAAAAAAGAAAATAAAATCATATCAAGTGTCTTTTAAAACAAATTTCTAAACTAAAAAAAAAAAAAAAAAAAAAAAAGAAAGAAATCCAAAGATACACAATGGAAAGTTATGCAGCCATAAAAAAAAGACATTCTGCCATTTGCAACAGCATGGATAGACCTTGGGGACATTATGCTGAGTGGATTAAGATAAAGACAAATAGTGTATGATCTTGTTTATGTTGAATCTAAAAAAAAAAATTCAAGGAAACAGGGAAGAGACTAGTAGTTGTCAGAGGTGAGAAGAGAGGGGCTCAGAAGTGGATAAATGGAGTTAAAAGGTACAACCTTCCAGTTATATGATAAATAACTCCAGGGGACCTAATGCACAGCATGATGACTATAGTTAACAACACTCTGCTACATATTTGAAAGTCTCAAAGAGAGTAGGTCTTAAAAATTCTCATCACAAGAAAAAAATTATAACTATGTGAGGTGATGGGTGTTAAGTAGACTTATTGTGGTCATCATTTCACACTATTTACATACATCAAATCATTATGTTGTACACCTTAAACTAATACAATCTTATATGTCAATTATATCTCAAAAAAACTGGAAAAAAGTAAATTAAAAATAGCTTTATACCAATAAAAAGGTGGGGGAATACCTAGAGTCTTGAGACATTTCTGAAATCATTTCTCAGGCCACTTTTTGCAAAGTTGAACAAAGGTGGAAGAAAACAGCTACAACAAATAAAAAACAGTTAAGTTTCTTTATTAACAACAGATCTCTTAACTAGTGTTAGGATGAGAGTAACTAAGTCTATCTAGACAACCTCATCCACTCACTGCCAGGCTTGAGCTTCCCAGGGCCACCTCAGTGTAGAAGCACAAGGCCTGAATCCCTACTCTCTGCAGACCAGAATAGCTGATAGTATCATACAAATGTTTCTCCAAACCCCACTTGCTGTTCATTGTGGTGGTTGCTTCTCTCAGTATGCCTAGAACAGTTTTAGAGGAAATTTATTTCCTGTCTTTTCTTTATCTTCCCCCTGCATTAACTGCACACGTTTATCTTGTGGTTCAGACTCTGCCTGGTCAAACTGTTTTTGTTACTGAAAGAACTTCGCCCTCTGGCCTCTGCAAGCAGAATATTTAAGGAGAGAGAAAGACTAGAAAAAAAAATTTACAAATAAATATGTAAGAATTAAGACTCTGGACCACAAAAAGTCTAAATCACAATTAAAAAAGTTGGACAGTAGAAAAAATTAAGACATTGATGTTTTAATGCTGCAAATACAAAATTATTTTTGTCATATGGTTACTGTTGCTCTAAGGGCTTTCTTAAAACATCGCTAAACTATACAGTATTATCAACACAGCTGATAACAGCATCAGAGTGACCTATTTGCAGTCTGGCATTCTCTTCATGGAAACAATAGAGAGGATAGATGACTCAGCAGTGTTAACTTCAAAATAACTTCCCTCACCAAATGATAGTGTCACTTGTCACACAGGAAGTGAGGGCTTGGCAAAATTTTCACTGGGTAATTTCCTTTGACTTTTCACATTGCAGTCAATTAATTTATGAATGACAGAAAGTATAAATTTAACTGTGCTGACAACTTTTTGAAAATTTACTAGTTCTGCAAGACCTTTCTAGCCTAATGATCTGCTGACCCTTCCAACTCAATATCGCAAAAACATAGTATCTATACTAATAAAAACTTAGGTGGCCTCGCATGCCATGTCGCTACAAGATGGCCGCCACCAGATGGCCATGCGCACAGCAGAGGCAGGGCCCGGTGGCCGCTCCATGCAGTGAGGCCTAGGGGTCCTGTAGTTCCGCGTGGCACAGAGGAGGCTGGTCCCAGCGTCTCCACTGCCTTGCACAAAGAAGGCAGGTCACAGCAGGGGATGGCAGTTGTGTGTGATCAGGCCAGCAGGGGAGGGCAGTTGGGGTGATGGGACCAGTAGGGGAGGGCAGCTGTGGGCATTCGGGCTGGCAGGCAGAAGCGGTTAGGAGCAATCAGGCAGGCAGGCAGGTGAGCGGTTAGGAGGAGCCAGCAGTTCCGGATTGTGAGAGGGATGTCTGACTGCTGGTTTAGGCCTCATCCCTGGGATCAGGCCTAAACCAGCAGTTGGACATCCCCTGAGGGGTCCCAGATTGGAGAGGGTGCAGGTCAGGCTGAGGAACACCCACCCCCCGCAAATTTCGTGCACTAGGTCACTAGTGTTAAATAAATTAATGAGAAACATTCATTCATTCATCAGTTTTAAACCTTACTTGTGATTTTTCCCTACAAACCAGCCTCTTCCCTGACTTCTAACTTCCCCATTTCTGCCCTAGCCCCTCTGTGACCCCCAAGTCAGGGTGGGAGAGCAAGCAGGTTCCCTTCCTCTTTAGCCCAGCCAGTCCCAACTCTACAGCATCTTCCTTCCTTGCTTCTTTTCCATCTGCCCTTTGGATACTGTCCAAGCTTAAGAAATATTTCAAAGAAGGATAGTTGATTGATTCGGATGGTGGTGATGTATGTGTTGTGTGGAGGGAGAGCCATTCCAAGGGGCGTTTCCATTAAAAATGTCTTTCTTTTTCACAATATTCTCTACCCCATTTATAATCAGCTAGCTGCTCACGGTTTATAGAAATTAGCATTGTCCCCTTTGTGTGCCTATGGTACTTGGCCCCACTCCTTTGATGCTTGCCTTGTGCTGCATTTATTCATTTATTCCTATGCCCTGTTTCCTACAACTTACTAATAAACTCCTTGAGACCATTCTTTGAGAGTTGAAATGGATGGAACACATTCAGGTCATCTGTGTTGAAAGAATGAGTTAATAATGGAGAAAGTTCTTTTATCACCTGCTCTTCACAAGCAAGTTTTTAAACTTCTTATTGGTATTAAAGTCAGAAAAGTTTAGTAGACACTATGGTATTCCTAAATGTTACATAACAAATTAATGTTTGCAAAGCCACTGTGAGTAGGAGAGAGGTCCCATTCAGCTGAAACTGAATGCCTTGATTCACAGAACAATCTGACAAATGATGTTGGAAACATTGACTGGATCAATAGAAACAACACAATCTAGTTTTATTCTCACAGAAGGTTGTGTTGAGGTCATCAGCTAGCTGCTCATAATGTATAGAAAAATACTTTCTTGAACAAAACAAGCTAGTATATATTTCCTGAATTTTTTGTATGTTTTACATGTGGCATAAGTGCACAGTATACTGCTGCTTATATAAATACCAACAGCTATCATATTTTCCAATTTTATACCTTCCTATTAGAAGGAACTCAGGGAGCCATCAAGTCTATTGCTGTTTCCAAATGCATCCATGCCTAGTCACCCCAGAAATACACGTGCTCTTATAAATCTCCCAAAAGGAGATATGAATAAAGATAGCATAGAAACTCATTCAAGCCTCTCCCAATCCTGAAGTCAGGAATTTCATTTGAGCCTCTAAAACTACATTCTTCTGAGAATAAAGCTCATTTTCCCATCCTGTAACTTTTCCTGTCTTTAACCTGTACCACAAGGAAAGGGACTCAGCGGGGCCACACAGTGGCATCTGCGACTGCTATGTTGGGCCTCTTCTTGTACTCTGACCCCCTCCTCTCCATCTGCCTGTCTAACGGTGACTCTCCCCAACTCTCATCCAAGGCACCTTGCCCTTCGCTGTCCACAGGGCCACCGGGAAGGGAACCTGTGCAGTGGTGTGGGCTCCACAAACCACTCAGGTCTCAGGGTGAAGTGCTTTGGATCCCAGATCTGCCTCTGACCAGTAGTAGAACCCAGACCCACCCTGTGATTTCTGTAGATATGCATTCATTTTCTGTATATTCACAACTAAGTCTAGTTAACACCTTAGTTTCTTCAAGCATTAAGCATCTAGGACACTCCACTTCTACCAATTCCAAGATGACAACTTCCAAATACTCTAGCTGTATGTGCTCTACCAAGCTTTCAGACTCTTTTTTATTCATTCATTTACTCATTTATTCAGCAGCAACTGTGTGTCAGGTACTGTGATAGACTTTGAAAATACATTAGTCAATGAAAATGCATGGTCTCTGCCTTTGCAAAGTTTACAGTCTAGTGAACGGTAAACAATAGGAAATGATCATTAATAAGTGAGAAAACACATATATAATTTCAGATGGTGCTAAATAAAGAAAACAAAGAAAGGGGAAAGGGACAGAAAGGGGAGAGAGAGAGAGAGAGAGAGAGAGAGATGTTACCATGTGAAAGAATTGCAGGGGCAAGCCCTCTCTGAAGAGATGACATTTCACACAAAAAGCCAAGATTCTAGGGATACAAAGGAGCCTGACATCTGAAAAGCAGGATGATTTTAGACAAACAGAACACCATGAGCAGAGGTCCTGGGCATACTGCTTTTTGTGTGAAGGGGGAGATTGCATTGCAGGGGAGGGGAGGGAGCATAATAGTGGCATTTCCCTCATCACCATATTCACTTGAATAAACATAGAACTTAAAACAATGCTTCCCCACCTTATCTGCTCATTAGAATCACCTGGTGATCTAAAAATTCCAAAGAATAGGTCCCAGGCCAAAGCAGTGAAATCAGAAACTCCAGGGGGAAGCATAAGCATCAGGGATTTTAAAGCTTCAAGTGACTCCTAAGTGCAGACATGTTTGGGAATCAGTGACTCAAGTCAATTTAGCTCTTAAGTTCTTGTTTTACTCACCTATGAAATGATGGGTCCAACATCATGAGACCTCTAAATCAGATGACCTCTATGTAACTCCGGGAATTTTCACACATCCTTATCCTCAAATCTTTTTTCCCTCTCTCACCTCTGTCCTGTGATTCTCATATTCTCAGCCAGGTCTAAAACCTCCAGGTCTTGGCTGCTTCTCTCACACTGTACCTATACCATATGAGCAAGGTTCTGCTGACCCACAGAGTCTGAAGCCTCCTCACCCAGACAACAATGCCCCACAGCCTCACCCTGCCTATCCTGCCCATCCTGCCCAGTGCATTTCTGAACTTGGTTCCTAACACCTGTTCAAACTTTCAGAGCACTTCTCAAGGGCCACCTCCTGCAGGAAGCCTCCCTAACATGTTCAGGCATCTGTGACAACTAATCTGTAAAGTTTTATAGTCCTCATAGTCCCTATGATAAAATTTAGAACTAAATTATATACAGACTTAAACTAGTCTTATCTCCTCAGCAGATGTTAAATAAGTTAAAAAACACACACATTTTATTAATCCCTGGCTTTTTTAAACATTCAAATATTACCTAGCAGCAGTGAGGGTGCATTAGTGTTGGAGGTGGTGTTAGAAGTGGACACAGGAGTTGTATAGAGAGACAATGGTGCAATATAAGGCCTCATGGGAGCCAGGCATTTTATATACATCACTAAAGGCCCGGTGCACAAAAATTTGTGCACTCCAGAGGGGTCCCTCAGCCCAGCCTGTGCCCTTTCGCAGTCTGGGACCCCTCGGGGGATGACCACCTGCTGGCTTAGGCCCGCTCCCCAGGGGATTGGGCCTAAGCTGGCAGTCAGACATCCCTCTGGCAGTATGGGAGCCCTCGGGGGATGTCTACTTGCCAGCGGAGAGCAGGCCTAACTTCAGTCGGACATCCTTAGCGCTGCTGAGGAGGCAGAAGAGGCTCCCACCACCACCACTGTACTGGCAACCATCAGCCTGGCTTGTGGCTGAACAGAGCTCCCCCTGTGGGAGCACATTGACCACCAAGGGGCTGCTACTGCATTGAGCCTCTGACCCTGGTGGTCAGTGGGTGTCATAGTGACCAGTCATTCCCAGTCATTCTGCTGTTAGGGTCAATTTGCATATTACCCTTTTATTACATAGGATAGAGGCCTGGTGCATGGGTGGGGGCCAGAGGTTTGCCCTGAAGGGTGTCCCGGATCAGGGTGGGGGTCCTGCTAGGGTGCCTGTCCAGCCTGGGTGAGGGACTGAGGGACAGTTTCAGACTGGCCAAACCCTCTTCAAGGTGGGGGTCCCTGCTGGAGTGCCTGGCCAGCCTTGGTGAGGGGCTGATGGCTGTTTGCAGGCTGGCCAAGCCCCCCAGCAGGGACTCTCACCCCATGAGGGTGTGGCCATCCTGGGTGAGGGACTGATGGTTGTTTTCAGGCTGGCCACACCCCCTTCAAGGTGGGGGATCCTGCTGGGGTGTCTGGTCAGCCTGGGTGAGGGGCTGATGGCTGTTTGCAGGTTAGTCACAGCCTCTTCAGGGTAGAGGTCCCCCCTGGGGTGCCTTGCTAGCCAGGGTGAGTGGCTGAGGACCATTTTCAGGCTGGCCACACATCCTTCAGGGTGGGGGTCCTGATGGGGTGCCTGGCCAGTCTGGGTGAGGAGCTGATGGCTGTTTGCAGGCTCGCCAAGCCCCCCAGCAGGGACCCTCACCCCATGAGGGTGTGGCCATCCTGGGTGAGGGGCTGATGGCTGTTTGCAGGGTGGCCGCGGTCCCCAGCCACCCAAGTGCCCAGTGGATGCTGGCTGGAGGCAGGTATCTTGGATTTATTCATTTTCTATAATTGAAACTTTGTTGCCTTGAGCAGAGGCCACAGCCAGCCAGGGCAGGCAGGAAGCTTGGCTTCCTCCATCGCCGGGGCAACCAAGCTTCTTGCTTGCTCCAGTTCGGTGGCTGTCAGCTGCCATCTTGGTTAGCTTAATTTGCATATGGTCACTCTGATTGACTGGTGGGTGTGGCTTGGGGCATAGTGGAGGTGCAGTCAATTTGCATGTTTCTCTTTTATTAGATTAGATTTCAGTTAAATAGGAAAACCAACCTACAAAATAGTTCTAATCTCCCACTTTACAAAAAAAAAAAGTTGGAGATTACAAAATCCAAGGAATTTACTAAGAACATTTGGCAAATCTGTCTGGTCCTAAATTGTTTGTCTATCACTCCATGTTACCTCCCTAT
This sequence comes from Myotis pilosus, assembly GCA_036010255.1. Taxonomy (NCBI): domain Eukaryota; kingdom Metazoa; phylum Chordata; class Mammalia; order Chiroptera; family Vespertilionidae; genus Myotis; species Myotis pilosus. The sequence goes on along the minus strand of JASKON010000002.1, from coordinate 111,068,730 downwards.
AAGCCTGCCAATGAATACAGCCTTTTTTGAAATCTTTTTGCATCTGATATGGATGAATTGATTGGCTGATATGAATAGTTGCATGCAGTGGAAACAGCCCATAAGGAAGACAAACTATTGTTTTTTTGTTTTCGAAGACTAAGTAGCATCCCCAGACATTGGCACAGAAGCAATAAGTGTGCACTAAGATATACTCTGGCCATTTATAAACAAGATCTTTCTACTTAAATTCGTCTAACATGGTAAGCATACCAGTGGGTTCCCCTTACCCCAGCAGTGATGGGAGGGTGTACACTGGGTATAGAGTCATCCATTTTCAACCTTGGCTGCTCTGAGAAACAAATTTGAATTGTGACTCACATGAGTCACATGATTTAGAAGTTAGTCTAAAAAATACTTGAACCATTCAAGGTCAATTATAGCCTCAATTATGTGCAGAAATCATACTCTCTCCATTGAAAAACCAAAGAGGGCCCCAGAAACTTCAGCATTTTCTTCATCTCTTGCCTTAGTTTTTCAAAAGCAAACACTGGAGTTTGCTGCTGATAAAGGAATCAATATATCAATAACAGAAACAAAATTTCTGATCTGGTGTTTGTTGGAAATCTTGTTAGAGAACAAAATTACTGTAGAAACAGAGATAATTGTCAGCATCTTTGGGGGTCAACCTGAAGAAATAGTGCTGCTAAGTAAGAAATACAGATGAAAGTAGGTAAGAGAGCAGGGAGGAAGATAATTATGCCATGGCACTAAAACAAAGGTAAAGCTGAAGAGTATCCTATATAATAAAGAACTAATATGCAAATGGTCATCACACCCTCATGCCCTCGTGCCCTCATGCCCTCACACCAGGGCCTGGGGACCTGAGGCTGGGCTAGGGGACCTGAGGCCACCCCCCCACCCCAGCACCAAGGGCTGGAGGACCTGAGGCTGTGCCCCCTGCCTAGCGGGGCTTCACAGGAGACCTGAGGCTGAACCCCCCACCTGGCAGGGCTTGACGGGGAACCTGAGGCTGTGCCCCCCACCCTATGGGGCTTGACAGGGTTGGGGCCAGCCATGTTTGGGTCTTGTGAGATTTCAAGGTATGTGCGGGTGGGCAGAGACTTGACTCTGGGTCCCATAGCACTCCCCAGACTCTGACAGGAAGGAGATTTTCATATACATTTTACTAATTTTCTTTTATCTCTGACACTTCTATTATAGAGAAAGGGAAAATAGCAATATTAAAATATTTCCTCTAATTAATTCCCTTTTAATGTGCATGAATTTCATGCACCGAGCCACTAGTGTTTTAATTAAAACCCTATGCTGTTAAATCTGCTCCTTTTTATTCCAGAAATACATTATTTCATTGTCTTTTTGTTCCTTCAAGTTGCTTTCCTAACTAAGGCTAATTTAGGCTAATATATTTTGTTTGACTTTCCTGAGCCCTCATCAAGTGGTAGAAGGAAGTTAATCCAGAAATGTGTTAAGGAAAGATAATGTGGAAAAAAAACACTAAAAATTATCCATCTTGAATGAGGAACCATGGGAGACCAAGTATCTCCCCTCTACCCCAAATCTCACAAAATGGGAAAAATGCATATATTAAAAGAAAACTAAATCCATGTATGATAAGATACACTTCCATAATATCAAGGAAGTTCTCATCTCAGACCCAAAAAGATCTGGAATAAGTCACATGAGACTCTAGTTCTTACTAGGGACTTGTATTGTTAAACACAAATTCACTTATTACAAGGACTGATCCATAACACACAAGGCACCCCAAAAGGCAACAGCACCTGTTTTCTGACCCAGCGTCCTGAAAGCGGAAGGAAGTTTTCCTTCCAATGCCTGAGGCAGTTCACATATTTGCAATAATAAAACCATTTTTAAAAGATGAGTCACTTCTCAGTTTTGTTCTACCTAAGGCTAAATTAATGGAGTCAAGCTCCATTGAGATGACTCTCTTGTCGGTGTGCTTCCAACCAGTCCAGTGGCAGTCAGACTAGATCAAGGTTTGCAAGTGCAAATTTTTTCATTGCCCCATTTTTCTTTTGACTTAGGGAAATTTGAACTGAGTAGTCAGCTGGTAATATATGCACTAATACTAAAAACACACATGGGAAAATTTGAGTCAAGCTTCATGAAAGGCAGCATCAGTTGAGTTATATTTTTTTATCTAATGTAACTGTGGTTTGCAAAAAAAAATATATAAAAAGTATATAAAAAATACAGACAACTGAGCTTACACTAAGTGCATATCAGTCCTGTCCAGTGTAGCTCAGCTGGTTGGAGCTTCAACCTGTGCCCCAGAAGATTGCGGGTTTGAATCTGGTCAGGGCACATACCTAGGTTGTGGGTTCAATCCCCAGTCAGGGCGTGTGCAGGAGGCAACCGATTGATGTATCTCTCTCACATCGATGTTTCTCCCCCTCTGTCTCTCTGCATCTCCCTCCCTCCCTCTATGGAATAAATAAAAAATTTAAAAAGAGTTTATCAAGATGTTAACCCCTTAGTTAATTAAATCACCCTCATAGTGTGGTGTTGAAAAGAGCATATATATGTGTGTGAATATGTTACATATGATGGATCATGTATGATAAAATTATTTATACTGGACACCAAAAAGAGATCAGATTCTTACCTTTTCAAGTATGGCATTGCCTTGGTGAGGACTAATGTTGTGCTCACTTATTTCTCTCTTGTATTTATATTCATAGATGTGGTCAGTGATATTAATCAGCAAAGTTGATGGACTGAAGGCCAGTTGTCCACAATCATACACAGTTCCACTTTCAATACCAGTTGGTGCAGTGGCATATAGTAAGATTAATCCCATAATAAGGCCCAAAATAAATAATAAATAATTGTACTTGAGGAACACAGTCTAAAATGTTCACTATTGTATGCTTTTAAATATGTGATTTGGAACCTGTAGAGTGGCAGAAGAAAGAATTGGGTTGTTGCCTCCTTTGGAAAATTGTTCGCTCTTTCATAGACACCAATTCAATAGGTTGTATTGTTAAAATATTTGTGATGAACATTACTGCTTGAATACCCAGCATATATTCCCCCCCCTTTTTTTTTCTTTCTAATGGACCCATGAATTTTGGAGAGAAGAGCTACCCACCTCTTTTATCCACCCAAGTGCTTCTAGAAAACCTCTGCTTTGTGAGACACTGAGTAATCTAATCAGTTAGGAGACAGAATTCCCTGGGAAAAGTTTCCAGTCCATGGATCATCATATATATATATATCAGTCTTGTCAGACTAAAAAGAAGCACTTATATGGTTGGGGGAGAGGTGTTCTTATTTTCTCCCTCAGGACATAATCAAGGCAATATATTTCCCCACTTTTTGCTGGCAGATATCTGTGACCCCTTGAAGGGATCCAGTCCAAAGACATAATAAATATACTGAAGAAAGTAGGACTGAGACAAAGACAGAACCCAGGTCCTGGTTGACTTAACTGATCCACTGGATCAGCCTATCCTGTAACTACCCTAATTCTAGACTTCATGCTATGTGACATAGTATATTCTCTAATTTTTCAAACAATTGTGACTCAAGTTTCAGCTTACTTGTAGCCAAATGCATCCTACTAACATAACATTCCTTTTAGTGAAGATCTGATCCCAAGTCACAGTCCTTGAGTTCTGAGTGTATGAACTCCGTTAGGATGCTCAGGGTAATCTGGCCACTGTGAATACTCTTTACATGACAGATTTATTAACAAGAGCAAAGAAACTTCAGAGGCCTACACATTCCTCAATTTAAAAATAAGATTGATATATGTGTTTTAACATAAATTTACTCTTTTAAGATAAAACTCACTCTTTAAAACATCCAATGTTGGATGTTTTACCACTCTCTTGTGAATCCAGTCATACAATAACTTTTCATTTATTTAATAAAATATTTGTGGGTACATATTTTGTGCCATATATTTACTGATTTAAAATAAAAACACAGTACCAGTCCTACAGGAGCTCATGTTTGTAAAATAATAACTATACATAAACACAGTTGTAATACAATGTGTGCAATGATAGCTGGTGAGCTCACTGTGTTATATGAGTATAAAGTGAAGATACTCTAAAGCCTTTGAAATGATGCAAAGCTTTAGATGAATCTTAAAGGCCACATAAGAGTTGTCCAGATGAACTGAATCAGGGAAGGAGCTGGGATCCAGACTACATCTATAGGTGACAGCACATGAGAAACAGCAGAGATAGCTGGAAATCCCCATAATTTATGTTCTCCAATGTGCAGGACAGCTGCTGAGAAGGGGCAGCCAGAGATTGGGTTTCCTGGCTGTCTTGCATCTGGTTGGGTTTTCAAAAATGGAATGTAAGCAAAAGTAATACGTGCCACTTCTGGGCCACAACATTGAAGAAGTAGGAGAGTTTTCTCTTCTCTCTTTTCCCTATTATTAGATTGATGGGAAGAAAACAAAAGCACCTGCCCTGAGACACCAGGTGGGGGAAAACATCACCAACCAGGAGTACCTGCATTGGACTATTATGTGAATGAAAAGTTAATGTTCTGTTGCATAGTTACTAAATGTTAGTGTTTCTGCCTCAACAGTCACTAGGATAACTTAACAAAAATAACATATAAATGCAGAGGAGAGAGAGAGAGAGAGAGAGAGAGAGAGAGAGAGAGAGAGAGAGAGAGAGAGAACTCTCCACTATAGACCAGAGGTGGGGTCACATCACAAGGAGGCCCCTCTGCCATGTAAGAGTTCTCAGTTTTAACCCAATGGCAACACAGAACTATTGAAATATTTTAGGTAGTAGAGTTAAACAATCAGATTTTCATATAAGAACTATCACTTGAGCAACAATATGGAGAACTAATTAGAATGAGAGGTGAGAATGAAAACATTCCCTTCACAAATATTTTTACTTTACTTGTTCTTCAGAACATTGAGGGAGCAGGGCACTCAGACAGGGAGGCTAAGCACTGAGAGAGCAGAACACTCACAGGGGGCTTCTCTGAACAGCCCAGTGGCTGGAGGATGCCCACTCAGCCCTGCCACCACTTGCTTAGAAATGCCCCACAGCTTAAAGCTTCTCCCCTGCTTTCTTTTTTCCCCTCTCTCCAATGAGGATGGGGCTGCAGGAAGGTCTGACAGCTGTCCCAGCATCCACAGACTCTCTCCCTATCAAAGGACTTTCCCCCAATAAGTCTTTGGTACAAAGAATATCTTCCCAGAATCTGCTTCTCAGAGGACCCAAGTTATCACAGTAGAGAAAACACTCTGGCCTGCCTCTCCCCCATCCTGAGGGTTGAGAGGCATCATCAACTTGGTGGAGTATGAGGGCAGCAGGGAAACTGCTGCCTCACATGCACCCACCTGTGTGCCCCTGCTTCAGCAGCAGGAACCCCTAAATCCCTGATGTCATAGGCCAGACACCTACCCACAGAGCTTCACAATTCTCTTGACAGCCACCAGTCCACTCAGCACTTTAGCTTCTGCTGACAGGAATATGAAGGGTTGGGTTATCCACTCCAGCACAATGTATGAGGGCAAGCAACAGAGTAGCATTGGTAGTAGGAAGAAAATGCAAAAAAAAAAAAAACAGTTGTTTTCATACTCAGACAAAGCTTCAGGATAAAGATAAAGTTCCAACCACTTAACAGAGAGGAAAAGAAGAGACTGGCTTCCTCTGCCTATGGACACACACCCAGTTTCATTAGGAAGTCATGAATCAGGCTCTACCTCCTCAGGAAAAAAGAAGAAAGCCTGCCCTGGCAAAGCAATGCCACCCAGCACATGCATGCACAGTCCTGATCCCAGGCTGCATCCTCAGGAGCATGACCCTTCACTGAGCTCTTTCCCTGGCCATCTGGTGGTGTCACCTTCTCCAGGCAGAAACTCTAGTCTAGATGCATCCCTTACACCACCAGTCTGGCCATCTGGGCAGCTGGGGTGGCAGTAGTGTGGACCTACTCTTCAGTGAACTCTGACCTGTCCCCAACAGCATACAGGCCCAGGATGAGGCTTAGACAAAAGACCTCACCCCTAAAGCACTCCCATCCAACAAACTCCATCTCAAGTCCTATCTGTGGGGGCCTGTGCACTGGACAGCCTGTGTCTGAGCCTCCTCATCACTGAGTTCTTATAGCACTCACAGTTTAAACCACACCCCTTATGGCCCAATTTTATGAAGACTTATTGTTTAGCATTGCTTTGCAGACCTTGGCTCTGTCTGCCCTATGAAACAATGAGACTGCTTAGAATAGAGACTGTGCTATTCTTCATCTCTTTCCTCTAGAAAAGCTAAACACTTTAGGCAGCATTATAACCCAACTTCCTCCAAGTCCACAAACTCCCTTGAAGTCCAGAAGAAGAGTATCCCCCAAATGTATGTAGTTAATGACCAAATTTTAAAATGTCACATGGAAGGAATATCACAGCCAATGCTCTCATGCTCCTGTCCTCACAGAGCTTGCTAACAGATGCCTGACAGGCCGTGATATGGTGGCGTTTCTGGGACAAGACAGAGGAAAGAAAAGAAGGAGAGGGAAAGCACCTCATCAACACTGTAAATGAAAAGCATTGAGAAATATGAGCCTTGGCTCTCTGGACTCTCTCTCACTTCATCGCCACATTGAAAATATGAGAAAACTCCACTCCACCCTACTTACATTTTCACACCACATACAGTACACACAAGGCATTGGTCTAAGACTGTAGGAGTTATAAAGAGGAATAAAATATGGCCTTTATCCTAACATAAAATGTTCTAATGCCGCCAGCCCTTTCCTCTTGCCCAGTGCTGTGATCCTGACTTCCAGTAAGGATCAGGTTGAACACGTGCCTCTAAGTCTCTTCCCACAGTGAACCTGCAGCGCACAGCCATATCCCCTAGGACTGACCATCATTCTAAGTGACCCAAAGCATTTCCTAAAGGGGCTGTTATGAGAATAACACAGATGGGGATTTATTTAAATACGTAATTATTATAGTTATACACAGTGAACCAGATTTCAGAACCATTACTAGAACACAAAGTGTTAAAATCTCTGGCTATGTTCAAAACTGCCGTCTCACACACTGGCACTGCCGTGACTGGTGTGTGCACATGGTCCCACACACTGGCACTGCCATGGTGTGCTCTGGCGCACTCCCTCAGATGCCCTTCCTGTAGCTCCCCTGGAGGCACACAGCCCAACTGTACATGCGTATCTAATCAAACTCTTCATAGATGTGGATTAAAATGCCACATGATGTTGGAGAGAATTCAGGAGGCTGTGGCAAATGGAGTTAATGCATAAAGACTATGGAAGAACTGTGTCTTGCAGTTCTTTCCCTCTGTGCATTCAGGGGTTACAAGCGTAAGCTAGATAAATGAGGCATTCTCCCTTACCAAAACAAGAAAATAAACCCTCAAACTGTATAATATCATATTCCAACTTTCTAAGTGTATCAGACACCATGCATTGCCAACCTAGCGTCCATCTCTCCTTTCCCCAACAAAGACCAGATCTGTCCAGCCCTCCCCACATGTTTATGATAAGCTGGACCTCATTTCCAGATAAAGGGTGTTTCTATTCCCTGTGTGGATAATTGGTTCTATAAGAGCATGTGACCTGATCCCAGTCAATAAAAGTCAAGGAAAGCTGAATAGGAAGCTTAGAAAGTTTGGACATCCTAAGGGAGACAGATGAGAGATGATGCTCTTCTTCCTCGGAATAACTCAGATCTGCAGCCAGCCTGATGCTGAAGTCAGCATGAGAAAAGCAGAGCAGAGAACAGGAAGAACCTCAGTGTGTGATGACAAGAGCAGGCTGTGGAATCTGCCAACCCTGAAGACTGCTCTTCTCTGTACTTCTGGTTATGGGAGATAATAAGTGTCCTTATTGCTTAAGTCTTTTCCAGTCAGGGTTTCTGTTGCTATCAGCTGAATGCATCCTAACAGATAGAAACAGGTCTCCATCCACCAAAGTGTCAGAAAAGGCTTCACAGCCTTGGCCAGTTTGGCTCAGTGGATAGAGTGTTGGGCTGTGAATTGAAGGGTACAGGGTTCAATTCCAGTAAAGGGCACATGCTGGGGTTGCAGGCTTGGTCCCCAGTAGGGGGCGTGCAGGAAGCTGCCGGTCAATGATTCTCTCATCACTGTTGTTTCTCTCTCTCTCTCTCCCTCTCCCTTCCTCTCTGAAATCAATAAAAATATATTTTTTTTAAAAAAAAAAGAAAGAAGAGGCTTCACAGAAGAAGTTTTTAAGGATGTGTAGGAGTTCACCAGGTGAGAACAGGGCATGGACTTTCTAGGGGAAGTATTCAAAACTTAATGAGCATAGTGCTAATGAGGCACATCAAGCAGTTTGGTATGGTTGACTCAGCACCTGAGATCCAGGGTCCCAACACAGCTGAAGAACAGAAAGTGTCCAAGAAGGAGAAAGTGTTGGCAAGAACATCTTGTGGAAAAAGTGAGTGAGCTCTTTGCTAGCCAGCAGATTTGCTCTGTTTTGGAGCAGAGGAAACTGCATTTGGAGACAATTATCTGAAGGAAAAAGGAGATGTGCAATACAGTGAAGACATAGAGAGGAAATTAACATTAGAAATCATTTCTATTTATGTGAAGAAGAATTCAGCAAAGGAACTGACTGGAGGAGCTTCAAGATGATAGGAATAAAACAGATCCCAAGGAAGAGTGCTCTTTCCCATGAGTAGGACTTTTTATAGTGGGAGACTCTTTAAGGCAGGGAATCTGTGATGTTATTTCAGTCATTCAGATTAAAAAAATAAATTAGGGATTCAAATGTGGGATGAAGAAGGAAAGGGTGGGAAAATATTCTAAGAAAGCGGATTCAGTGCACAGCATTAAACTCTTTAAGAGAGTAGCCATAAATATTAAATGGAAAGGGGCATCTCCACAATTTTAACTTTTTTACTTGATACTTACCCACCTCCCCCATCTTATCAAAGCCTTTGATGTAGTGAGATAAAATGGATTTGAATTTCAAATGCTAAGTGCATTTCCTAACATTTTTCCTTCTACTTTTGTTCTTTCTCTGCCCTCCTACCAACCTTCTGAATTCAAAGAACTACAGGAAAGTGTGGGTGTTGCTATAAAAGGACACAATTTATTGCTTTGTGCTGGCTCACTGTCAACTTGTTTTGGTAAAGAAAAGAGTCCCATAAGGGTTTCAGAACAGAGCTGGAGCACCTGCCAGCAAGAGTATCCCATGGTATTTCCAGGTAGAAAGTGGTCCATGAGGCTGTTCCAGTGAGGGTATCTTCTTCACAGTTTTTGTTTTCTTATAGGACAGCACATGTGGTAAATGACAGAAAGTCCCAACATCAGATCTTCCACCATGGTGGGGAGTCCAATGTTTGCCCCCATCCTTACTGTAGGAAAACATATACATGCACACATGAATGAACACAAACATGTACAGACACAACATACAAAAACACATTTCACAAGACTCTGGGATTCCTAGCAAGCATTATGGACAACTTCTTTAGAAATGATCTCAGCCACCAAGTTGTACATAATCTAACACTCTTCCTTGCAACTCTCTTAAGAAGTTTACAGAAGAAATATATAGAGCTTTCTAACTAGATACATACTGACTACAACAAAATGATTTACTGCTTTATAATGTTTACACAAAACTGTCTATTTTTCTCAAACTACAGTTGAAAACATTACAAAGTATTGTAAATAGTGAAAGAGGGAGGGACTGTCCAACAAATAGATTGTCTTCCAAACCCCTCTTCATCACAGGAGGGTACAGGGTGAAAAAGAGAAAAGATAGGGGAAACAGAGGAGACAAATCTAGGCATTTTTTGTTCAATTTCATTTCCCTGGTGAAGTAGTTCTCAGATTATAGTGCATCAGAACCCGCTAGAACAGTGGTTCTCAACCTTCCTAATGCCGCGACCCTTTAATACAGTTCCTCATGTTGTGGTGACCCCCAACCATAAAATTATTTTCGTTGCTACTTCATAACTGTAATTTTGCTACTGTTTTGAATCATAATGTAAATATCTGATATGCAGGATGTATTTTCATTGTTACAAATTGAACATAATTAAAGCATAGTGATTAATCATAAAACAATATGTAATTATATATGTGTTTTCCGATGGCCTTAGGTGACCCCTGTGAAAGGGTTGTTTGACCCCCAAAGGGGTCGCGACCTACAGGTTGAGAACCACTGCTCTAGAAGGTGGTTAAATGCAGGTTTCTGGCCCCCAATAGAGTTTCTGAGCCAGCAAATCTGGGCTGGGGCCTATATATTTGCATTTCTCACAAGTTCTCAGGTGACCCTGATGCAGCTGGTCCAGGGGCTACACTGTAAGGAGCACTGTTCTGTAAGACAAGAGTTCCTACCAATATGCACACCATGCCAGCATGGAATGTTTCCAAGTCCATGTTATTTCAAGACTATGTTCACCGGTTTTTATAAAGCTTGGAGAGCCAGAGGTGTAATTAGTGATTCTACCTTCAGTCTCTCCCCAAAACTCAATTCAATTAAACTGACATACAATGAAAGCCATGGTCCACATGAAGAAGATACTTTCCCTTTTCAAACTGTTTATAGTACCTTCCATGCCCATTCTGACTTTCTCAGTATGGAAACTCAGAATGGCTGTAGACTTGCCACACTGCTGCCCTTGCCACTGGGCACGTGTCTCCAGGTTGGTCTTGTCACTCTCCAGACCTGGACATCTTGATCTCAGTGTCTTTCCCACACCTGGCTTTCTGCTTTGGACAGCATAACATCTCTGCAGTTTCAAGGAAACAGAAAAATATAGCTACCCACCTCCTCTCCCCAGTCTTTCCCTATTCCGGACTTCCTGAGAGTTAGCTTTCACGAGCAGACCTTGATGAGAGGACAACTGTGGCCAAAACTTGAGAGCACTAGCTTTCAAAAACAGTATTCTTGCCAATTCTTCTATATAGCCTTGGCCAAGCCATAAATGTCCTGCATTTCCATGTCCTTATGTGCAAACTAAAGGTCATCATATACATTTTGCATGGATGCAGTGAGGATTAGCAATAAGGTACACAGTTATTAGCTATCTCAATCTCTTCTAGAAACTTCTCAAGGCACCAGCACCTGGCAAAGAGAACATGGGTTTTATGGTCCTGGGCTTGAAGCTCAGCCCTATTGGTTACCAACAAGTTACTTTTTGTCTCTGAGTGAGAGCTTCCTCATTTGTAATATGAAAATGATAATACCTCCCCCCTCCAAGCAAAGGCGCATATAGTTGTCCTCTCATCAAGGTCTGCTCGTGAAAGCTAACTCTCAGGAAGTCCAGAATAGGGAAAGGCTGGGGAGAGGAGGTGAGTAGCTATATTTTTCTTTTTCCTTGAAACTGCAGAGATGTTATGCTGTCCAAAGTAGAAAGCCAGGTGTGGGAAAGACACTGGGATCAAGATGTCCCAGGTCTGGAGAGTGACAAGGCCGACCTGGAGACACGTGCCCAGTGGCAAGGGCAGCAGTGTGGCAAGTTTATCACGGCCAGGTTTGTGATACCCGGTGGCCACATAGAGCCAAACTGCCAAAGTCTGAGTCCCACTGATGGGGAAAATGAGACATTTTGGGGGAGCTAGCAATCTGAATCTGTGCCAGTAACCTAATGCACATTCTTGTTAGCCTATAGTCTAGTCACTGCCCCTTCTTTAATTACCTGGTCTTTCAAGACTTATTTACCTAAGTACTACTCCCATTTTAGAGAGGCCATAAACCATGAACAGTACATAACCCCCAGATAGAGTTATCAGTGCTGGCACCAGGCCAGGCCTTTAGGTGCAGTCTCACAGCCCCCATCCCAACACATGGGGCTTTTTGCAAAGCCCACGAAAGGTCTGGAAGTCCCATCCCATATTTGGGGGACAAAGAAACCAAAAGGTATAAAGGGAAAGCTTCCTCCATATTGGCTTGCTCAGGATTTGGAGAGAAACAGTCTCCCCTGAGTCACTGTACCGGTACATGTGAAACATCTGAAAATAAATGGGTTTTTCCTGTGTCTCCAAGTACTCCTGTGTGTTCTTTGGTCACCTGGTAAATTCTGTAACACCACCTGGGGCATTTAAAAGTCCTGTGGCCTTAGGCAAGTTACTTAATTTTTTGATGCCTCAGTTTCCCCACATAAAATGGTTCCTGTAAGGATTGAGTTAACACATGTAAAGTACTTATGATAGTATAGATCCCATCTCTATGCTATGTTAGCTATTATTATTATTGTATTTTTATATAATAGATGTTTAGCAAACATTAGTTCTTATGTCCTCACTTCACTAACCATATAACTTGAGTTAAATTTAGATTGTATATTATTGCTGTAAATAGTTTGAATCATGAGTTCATTGTCTTGAGGAGCAGAGTCACCTGCTCTTAGAACTGAGTGCAGACCCTCTGAGGCCCCACAGTCCTGTGCTCCCAGGGTTTCCTCTGTAGCTCCTTGGGGACACAGAAGCCCAGCAGAATAGATAGGAGGCTATTTCCTTAAAATTAACTTTTAAAAACCTACAGAGGACAGTGCCTGTGATTTCCCACTTTTTAACCTTTCTTTAGCTAACACTTCATAGCAGGCAAGCCTTGCTTTGGCCTCGGAAGTTCCTTCAAATCAGTCTTCTTATTCCGAAAAGAGAGCAAGCTGAGTTCACTGGGGTCATAACCTTAATCTCCTTTTCTGCAGAGCCCTTCAAATAAAACCAGAGTCACCCTGATGTTCGTGCAATAGGCATTCACAAGCCCTGACCCAAGGCTGCCCTCACTGCTCTGTTGGTGTGACCTGCTCTCTTCACCTTTCTGAGAAAAACTCAGCAGCATTTACCAAACACTCATCCCAGAATCAGAACCAGAAGCACTCAGAGTGGAGAAGTAGCACTAGCTAGAAGCCTGTCTGAGAGAAAGGGCTGAGTGTCCTAAGCCCATGGGTTCTGGGAGGAAACTGGTTTGGGTACGGATGGCTGAGAGATGCCTGGGCTGGAGGGAGTCATTCTTGGTCTGAATTCTGAAAGACTTTTGCAGCTGAAAGGGAGCTTAGTGATCTCTATTTCCTTTCTTCCTCGTTTTACAGATGAGAAAATTAAGGCCAGAGGTGAAGTCACTTGAACAAAGTAATGCATCTAACTCAGAAAAAAATTTTTTATTGGGATTTAAAAACTCAAATGCCCAAGAGAGGATCCAATGCTTTCTCCATAAAGCCTGACACATTTGAACCAGTAAAACCTTGGGAAAGATCTTCCAGGTAGGGAAGGTAGGGAGTGTTGCGAGCCTATCCCTTGGGCTGGGTTGGCCTGGAGACAGGGTCAGACTGGATCAGGACACATGGATCAGCAGGGTTGAGCCATGTTTTGTCCAACAACCCAATTTTATCCTGAGCATCCTCTGAGCAGTGCTAAGATGAAATGGATGCCTTATGATTTTTTAAAGAACGATGGCTTTAAAAACCTTGCTGATTCACTATGTAACTTATTTTCTTTAAATTTTAAAAAACATGCTTCCAAATGAACTAAATTGGCCCTATTATACTGCTAAGTATACTCTTAAGAATCAGATATAATTTAATAGTTTAATATGACTTAGTTTAATGAATTAAAAATCTAAACTTTGTGGCTTAAAATTTCACTTCTACCCACTAAATAATGAGCAAAATGTCCATATGAATTCAGAGGCTGTGCCATATATTGTAAGGCCACGGAGTCAAAGGTGGAATTCTAAGAGGTTTAAATTGTCTGTCCCTAAGCTCCAACCCCAGCCCTTGAGCACAGGGCATTATGAGTGTCCTATGAAGTAAGGAGGCACCCAGTGATGTGTAATGGAACTCTCAATGCTATCAGGACACCAGGGGCATTTTTCTTTATGAATAGGAGCTGGAGACACAGACCTAAGTGAGCAGCGCTAAGTGCACCAAGCTGCTATCAATCAATACTTTGACCATTAATAGTCATTTAGGCTTTTAGTCCAATTTAGATTAGTATCTTCATAGCATATATTTTAAATTAGTTATGGACTCTCATCCTTCCATTTTGAAATAATGAGAGCCATAGTATATCATGAGACACAATTACCCATTACTATTCCTGGTGAGATAAAAATATTGTTAGAATATTGCCACTAATTTTTAAAAGCATCCTGTGGCCCTTAATACCAAGACAAAAGCTATTTTTCATATAGTGGATTATTTGGATTTGGAGTAGCAGCTCTATCTCCAAAGAACAAATTCAAATCAAACAATACTTGCAAGGGTAGACAAAACTAGGTTTACTGTGCCATTGTGATATTCTTTTGAGTCAATAGAGCTATTTGTAATAATTATAATCTGCATGTCTCTTTCCATATGAAGAACTGTATACCTACTTTTACCCACCCCTGTATTTTAAGGTTAACAACTTAGAAATTGTTTATAACATTAAGTAAAAGAGCAGTGAAATGTTATGTTTAATCACTTTTTCTTTCATTTTACTTTAACTGCTCATTTCCTAAGGCTCTGCTCCCTAGAATGTTTTCATTGGATTCTCTGGTATACTGATAAAATGTATTGATATCTATTATGTCTTCTAAAGACTATTTGAAACACATCAACTGAATACCATTAGAAAGGCAGATGGCACACTGGGCTGAGGTATTACAGAAAATTCATTGTTTTAGAAAAATAGCTATGTTTCTCGATACAGAGAAAATGTCACATTATACAAAAAGTTAAGAGCAAGAGCAGTATTCAGTCCATCGAGGGCTGTTAGCCAACTTCATTGATAAGCATTAGGTACCTCCTTAACAAGTTTTAGAAGATGTTTCATTACAAGTATACCCATCTATAGGGTGGAGATGACTGAGGTACACTAAACTCTCAAATGTTCATCTCCTTTAAAAATTTTTTTAAATTTAAATTTTAACCATAGTTTGGTTTATTTTCTTCCCCATTGATTATCATCATGATCTTGGTAGGACTCCAGCAAAAACTATGAGTTTCATCCTTGAAGAAAGAGGGGTTTATATGGCCTTATCCTCCAATTTCCCTCTTGGACTGCCTAGAAAGTGGAATCTATGACTAATCCTGAAGCATAAACAGTATGAGGATGCAACTGGAGCTCACAGACACCTCTTCTCTCCAGGACAATCATTGAGAGAATTGACTCATTTTAAAATGCCTTTGTCATCTCTTGGAGATGGAGGTTGAATCCCAGCTCAGTGGCTAACTAATTAAATAACCTTTACCTCTATAAGTTTTTGTTTTCTCTCCTGTGAACTGAGGATGTTGGACTTGTGCTAAGGACTCTTCACCTGTGAGTTTCAAATTCACTTACAGCTACTGAACAATTTATTTACTTGGCCTCTCCTCTCCCCTTATCATTTAAAGTGTTTATTAGAAAGTCCCATCTTGTTCCTCTGTTGTTTCAGACTATTTTGTTATATCACTGACAGAAAGTCTCTAATAAGCACTGGGATTTAACCTTTAGATCATCCCTAAAGAAGAACTATGAGAAATCACTAATGACATCCTTGTGGACTATTTCGGAGACTATCAGTGAGTGCTCTTTTAAGACGGACATGAACCTTATTACATACGAAGATGAGTAAAAGCACATGGACCATGACATGAGTGGCTATTAAGTTTTGGGGGAGTTATTTCACTTTTTTGAGATTCACTTTCTTCCTCTGTATAATGAGAGAGCTGGTGAAGATAACCTCTAAGATCCTCTTAAATTCCAACAACTTTAATTTTATGTCAACAAAAACATTAAACAACACTAAAAGAAAATTATTTTAATTGATTATAGCTCAAGATAACTCAAGGAAAACAAAATTCTAGTACTGAAAACAAAATTCTAATGTCTTCACAATTTTATAATCCTTTTACAATGCACTGTTTCAGAAATTGCTTTCAATAATTTTGGCATAAAATAAAACTGTGAAATGATATAAATCAGACAGCTCAACTTAATCTCACTCTCATTAACTTCAAGCATAAACTGCCTTAATAATACCAATCTAGAGAAATGCTATTTCAACTATAGTGCAATGTGCTAATATGTTATCACTTCAATCACTACTTAAAAGTATAGGATCTCTTATCCTTTGAGACAGTATGGAGGGACGTGGAGAGTATTATGCTAAGTAAAATAAGCCAGTTAGAGAAAAGCAAGTACCATATGACTCACTCATATGTGGAATCTAATGAACAAAACAACCTGATGAACAAAATAGATCCAGAGACATAGAAGCATGGAACAGACTGTTGAATCTCAGAGGCAAGGCAGGAGTGGGTGGGTGGATGGAAAGAGATCAACCGAAGAACTTGTATGCATATATGCATAACCCATGGGCACAGACAAATAGGTTGGTGAAGACCTGGGGCAGGGGTTGGGCATGGGCTAGAAGGAGTTAGTGGAGAAAAAAAAAGGACATATGTAATACCTTCAACGATAAAGATTTTTTTTAAGTATTTCATGGAGCTTTTGAGGATTAAAGGTAATCTGAAAAATTTCAGGTGCAAAATAAAAGTTACATTTATTTGTTGTGAGTATAAAGTATATTTTAATTTTAATGTCACCAAATTTAATTAAAAGTTTTACACAACAGTATCTCTATCATAGATAAGCTGAAATTGGTAAATAAGTCACAGTTCAATCAAATTCAGGGCTGTGAAGAAATCTTTCCCTCTAATAAAGATTTCTAATTTTAAAATCTATAGTTTTGCTAAACCATATGTAGCCCTTTAATTTAATGCCTAGAATTACATTGTTTCTGGCTCTTCAAATTACACCTCATATCCTCATTGATTATTTATTAGCTAACTCAAGAGAAAGATCCTGGCCCACTGATGATGGAGAAGGGCAAGTGTCTGGAGCTTCTGGCTTGACATCTGACAATATCACCTCCTTTCTGTTTGAGAGTTTTGTTGTTGATTTAAGACTCTCAATACAAAGAAATTTAACTCTGTGCTCTGAAAGGCTTAGTTTGTCAGTCTCCTGAAAGGAATTACACTGCTCAGCCTGAACTTTCTGCCTCCTGCTCCAATGTCTCACAGTGGGATCCAGTTAGGGTGAGGCAATCCTGATTAAGCATCATTATTATGGGGACTTCGTTTGGGTTAGCATATAAAATGTGGATTGATCCCATCCCTGAACCTGAGTGACATTAAAGGCCTCAGAACTTCCAAAATAATAGGAGCAAAGTATGGTAAAAGCATATTCTTTGCTATGAATTATAACAATGCCATACCTGTCTCCACTGTGCTCAAAGTTCTTATCAATTATCAGGCTGAGATAACAGTGGTAAAGTAAACTATTTCATCAATAAGATCAGTTTTTAAACCACTGGTGGCTTGGATTTTACTTTAAAAGATGAAAGTACAGCCTGGATAATCTTTGTCACATTTTATTCTGAGAAGAATAACATTGTAAATTACACAGAAAAAGCAACTTTGAGAGTTTTAGATGTTAAACAAGTGCATTTCTACACACCCTACTCTGGAAAAAAAAGATACATAGGCAATAATACTAATAATGACAACAATTACAACTTAGAAAGTCTGAAATGAGGCTAAAAAATAGAAAGTACTGCATTAAGAAACTCATATATCAGAAGATAAAACATTGCTCATATAATTAAAGTGGATTTTGACACAATTAGTGCAAAAGGGGGTGGAGAGCGTTTCTGCAAGTTTTCTTCTTGAAAACTTGTTGGTGTAGGGGATTTACTTCAGACATTTTTGTAATATTAGTTCTAGAACTTTCTAATGCCCCCAGGTCCCTCCTGCCATGGCAGACATCCTCCCCAGGTCTATCTTTACAAAGAATTCCAGGTCTGACTCCACACATGACAATGGCCCTGCATCTTTCCACAGACTTGCCAGTCCTGAGAACAAGACTCTGACTTTTATGAGATGACAAGGCAACTGTCAGCAGCTACCTGTAGAGAGGAGCATTCCTTATGCTGCAGCACCTTCCACCAAGCTACTGACTTCTTGGTGGGGTCATTTCCTCCAGCTTTGGCACTGAGCCATCTGAGCAGGAGTCTCCAGTTTCCCAAGCAACATGCTTCCCATCAGCCTTGCAGGGGCTGCACTCACCATACACCATCGCTCCTCCAGTCTCATGCAGGAAGCGAAAACGATGATTTTTAAATAACCAGATGGTCAAAATGGTCAGGATGAGCAGAAGATTGAAGATGAGCAGCTCCACAGCTCCCTGGTGTTGGAACTGGTCGTCATCCTTCCCTGCCAGGAGTCTGTGCTACCTCTCCATCCCATCTGTGTAGGGGTCCTCATAAAATCTGGCAAGGGCTGTTTTATCGGATTTCCCGCAAGATAGGCGGCTGCCAGAGGATTTCAGAGTAAACACTAGCTAAGTTGCCACTTGATGAGCATTCTGCTGGCTTGGCATTCACACGGCTTCTAGTTACAACTTCCTGTTTCTGCCTTAAAGCAGCCCCGTCACTTTTCAAACTCTGCAGTTTCATCCTAACTCTCAGTCTTAAAATAATACACTAGACAGAATTATCTTCCACCTGGGACAAACCTTTGATCTTATTGGCTCAAATAAGTCTCCTTTAGCTGCATAACTGGTGAACTGTAGATAAAGAATAAAACAGATCACCATACATCAGCAACATTTTCTAAGTTCAAAAAGCCAATCCCTGAATTAGGACCTCAACTCACATGGGAATCTTTTCCTCCCCAACCAAACCCCACCAGTGTTTGGCAGGCTGGTTTTTTGTTGTTGTTTTCTTTTAATTCATTTTATGTTCTCTGAATAGTTCAAGACAGTACTCCATGGCTCTGCTGCTTTCTCAGCGAATGCTACAATGTGATTGCCGTCTTGGTCCTACAAAGCAATTAGATACATCCCAGGGTACATGAGGGTTTTCATCATGTCATGAAATTATCATAACTCAGGAGTATTAATCATCTAATATCCCCATACTTGACAGAATTAATTCAATTTATACAGTATAAGTGGTTCATTGGGGAGAATGAGTCCAAATACTCCTCAAAAGGTCTTGTCACTAAAAGCTAGAGGTCAAACATGCAATATATTGGGAGCTAACAAGTTCCTGATAGCAGCTTCACTCACTGAGAAAGGTTGACCCACTTCATTTAAAACTGCTGCTTCTGCTGGTTTGTCTTCTGTGACTTTAGGAGCTGACTTCCTCTCTGGGTTGAACTCAGCAGGTGGTATTTGTGTGTGCTGCAGATGTTCTTTAACACTCTGCCCTCTTTGGCAGGCTTATCTGTGATGACTAATATTAAAATTGCTCTGAAATCTGTCAGCTAATGTTTGCAATCACTTTGTGAAGCTTTTGCTAATAGGTTCTATCTCCATCATTTTGCAACCCCACAAGTCCAGACTTGAGTTGTTAGATTTAGGAGATAACTCAAACTTCAAACCTGGGAATGTTCTGTCTTTTTTTGCCTGGGGGTGGGGGGGATCATTATTTATTTATTTTGATTCCTTTTCATAATTGTGAGTACTCCATCTGGATAGAATAAACTTTCTTGTGTTGTCTTATCCAACCTCACTAAGAGACTCAGTGAAAGAAATGAAGGCCCATAAAATGTTTTGATATGCTCTTACATTTGTTTTAAAAAGTCCTAAGTGAGATGTCAACATATTCAAATAAGTATATCTCTAATAAAAAATAATATGCATGGCTTCTCTAGAAAAAACTGGTATGATCTGGCATACTGGGTCTTCTTTCCCAAGTGGCCACAGCTGCTAGGGCTGAGGTAGGTACAGCTTCTGTTTATAACCGCTTTGCCACAACTCCCATTCATCCCATTTCACTCATTACATTCCGCTGTACCTAATTTAAAAAATGAAATAGAAACACATATCAATTTGTTATCTACTAAGGACCAGAAAATGTGCTGGGAAATTTAATCGAATTTAATAGTCATAAAAACATTTCCACAGATGAGAGATTTAAGGTTCAGAGAGAGTTAGTAACATACTCAAGAATGCACAGAGAGTAGAAATAAATTTAAATGTTGGTTTTAATGGCTTAAGATTCATTTCAGCTAGAGCAGTGGTTCTCAACCTTCCTAATGCCACGACCCTTTAATACAGTTCGTGTTGTGGTGACCCCCAACTATAAAATTATTTTCGTTGCTACTTCATAACTGTAATTTTGCTACTGTTATGGAATCGTAATGTAAATATCTGATATGCAGGATGCATTTTCATTGTTACAAATTGAACATAATTAAAGCATAATGATTAATCACAAAAACATTATGTAATTATATATGTGTTTTCCGATGGTCTTAAGCGACCCCTGTGAAAGAGTCATTCGACCCCCAAAGGGGTCGCAACCCACAGGTTGGCGACCCACAGGTTGAGAACCGCTGAGCTAGAGTGACCAACTCACCTTGGTTTGCCAGAGGCTTTCCAAGTATTATCACTCAGAAGTCCTGTGTCCCAGGGAACTCCACAGGCCTGGGCAAACCAGGGCAGGAGGTCACCCTAACAGCTCAGGCTCTAGAATTTCCCAAATCCTGTATTGTCAATAATAACTGTATATATATATAAACACTTGAAGAGAGGAGCTTTGCAGGCAAGGTGGCCTTATATAGCATGGTAATATACACACACACACACACATTGAGTGGCCAGATTATTATGACCACCCCATCAGTACTTCGTTGGGCCACCTTTTATCTTCAATACTGCAGCGATTCTTCTTGGCATTGACTCCACGAGATGTTGAAAGGTGATGCGAGGAATCTAACACCATGCCTGATGAATAGCACTGTCCAGTTCTGTGAGATTTGATGGTTGTGGAACCAGCTGCCTGATGGCTCTTTTAACTTCATCCCACAAATGCTCAATTGGATTGAGATCTGGTGATTGTGGGGGGCCGCCTAAGCAAGGTAAAGTCTCCCTCATGTTCTTGAAACCACCCTGCACAATAGGAGCACCGTGGTATGGTGCATTGTCTTGTTGGAAGAAGCCATCTCCATTGGGATATGCCATCAACATGATAGGATGAACTTGATCAGCAAAGATACCTAGGTATGTTGTGCTATTCAGATGTTGTTCCACACAAATTAAAGGGCCCAATTCATGCCAGGAAAATATGCCCCAAACCATAACACTGCCCACACCAGCTTGAAGCATTGTACTCATGCATGTGGGGTGCATGCTTTCATGCTGTTTCCAATAAATTCTCACCCTGCCATCTGCATGATGCAACTGGAAATGTGATTCATCAGGCCACACGAGTTTTTTCCAATGCTTGACTATCCAATGCTTGTGTTCCTGTGCGAATTGGAGACATTTTATCTTGGTAACTGCAGATAGCAAAGGTGTTTGAACAGGCCTTTGGCTTCCATATCCTATACGATGCAGTGTACGGGTAATTTGCCTACAAATGTCAGGTGGTCATAATAATCTGGCCACTAAGTGTATATTGATTTAAGAGAGGAAGAGAGAGGGAAAGATAGAAACAGTGATGAGAAAGATCATTGATTGGCTGCTTTTTCCACACTCCACACTGAGGATCAAGCCTGCCACCCAGGCATGTGCCCTTGACCAGAATCAAACCTGGAACCCTTTATTCCCAAGGCCGATGTTCTATCCACTGAGCAAAACCAGCTAGGGCAATAATAACTATTCTTCATGAGATTCCTGAAATAAATATTCACACAAGGAAGAGTATCAATTAAAAATATAGACATTGTTTTATTAGTGGCAACCATAACTATTAATGGCAGCTTCTTTGATGAAGTTGGGCGGGAACCCAAAACTTAAGCACAAGCCCCAGAGAAGAATTCTTTATTGTCCTTTAATCCCAGTATTAACACTTTCTGGCAACTGAGTCATAGGTTCTTGCTGAAAGTTGCAACATGCAGGTGAAAGAAGTAAAGAGGAAAACAGATAGTCCCACCTACTGCTGTGAGTATGCCCTGCTTCAGCCTGCCCAGTCAGCCCCATGGAAGAAAACACTTGAAGAGAGGAGCTTTGCAGGCAAGGTGGCCTTATATAGCATGGTAATCCCACCCATTGGTGAAGGTGACCAGCTAGAACCCGTAGAACAGGTTTTGGTATCTAACCAAGTATTTAAGAGCTCCTTGTTCTTGGAGAAGACAGTGGAGATTGTGGGCTCAAAGCATAGAGAAGAAAAAATTTCCTAGGTTGAGGAGAAATGCTGACAGTTCCCCTTCCCTGCTCCCTGGAGCCCTATCCTGACCAATTTTAGTTATTTCTCCATCATTAAACTTAACAGAAAATACTAGTCAACCCAGGCCCTGGGTTAGAGGAAAATCCCATTGCCTCATTAACTGGGCCTCTTTCCTGAAATTTATTCCTCTCTGGGAATGATGAGATGGGAGTTTCACATTTTGTCCTCCAACCCTCCTGAAATGGGCCAGAACAGACCTGCAATTAAGTTTACTTGAAAGTCACACAATGGAAAGATCCAAGATGGCTGCCGATGGGACGGCAGGCTGCAAGATAGTGTGTGACTGAGAGAGGGAAAGGAGAGTGTCTATATTTGTGAGTGAGGGAGAGCTATATTCCATAGGACTGTCGGGGACTGGTGGACTGGGCTCCCCTGGCCAGGCAGCCTTTACTACTGCTGAAATCTCTCCCAGAGTGCCTAGCTCTGCTGCAGAGACCACACAATCTTGAAGGGGAGAGCAGCTGTGATTGGAATCCCAGCCTTACCTTCAACCAGGGAGAACTCGGATACCTCTCAGGACCCTACAACCACAACGCCCAGGGACGAGCTGCCTCAGCTGCAAACCCACGAACACTGAGAACCTAGCATCCCTGACCACAGGCACATAAAATGTTTGTCCAGGGGGAGACAAGGTGGACAAACACATCAGGTCCTGGGCCTTCTCACACAGCAGATAGAAGAAACAGCTGAATTAAATAACACCCACCTGGAATTGGTGAATTAAACACAGGTGGTGAGGCAATCTGTGGACAGAAAGGTCAGAGATTGCCTGGAGAGAGGTGAGAACTGGGATTCAGGCTTGAGGGAGAAACGTGCGCAGTGGGGACTAGAGTCTCAGAGGAAGACTTCACCCCACCAAATCTGCGGCCCTTGGGGTTAGTGTAGCCCTTGAATGTGGAAGGGAGTCCCCAGGGCTGCTGGCAGAGGGGTACTCTATATCTAAGCCCCCAGCCATGGGACACTGTGCCCAAAAAGAAAGCTTGAAGTTCTATCTCAGACTCACAGTGCCTGGGGGAGAAAAACGTGGGTTGGCACAGTTCCTTTGTTTTTGTTTTTTTTTACTTCCTTGCTTTTGCTTCTAAGCCCAGTATGTAGGATCTTCCAATAAAAAACACTCACAGAGACTGCAGGGGAAAGTTGTTTTTGTGGAAACTCGGGATCAGAATAAGGAGAGATGAGCAGGAAACCAGCTCTGGGTCAGTCCATCCTTCCAACCCAGTATTTAGTGCGGCAGGGAAAGAAAAGTCTAAACACTGCATAATGGGGCCATTTAGTCCCGGATATTGATACAAAAACACTGCCACCCAGGGGTTATGTCAGAAATTGACTCTTGTGTAAATACAACTGAAGGCAGAGAGAAACAAAGTGAGCAGAGAGATCTCGCCTGCAGTGGATTGCAGGGAACTTCAATACTGTGCTGACTACCTGACAAGAAACAGACATGCCAAACAGAACAGTAGAGGAAGTGAACAACCTTTACTACTTCACTTTTTTATTTTTTATCTTTTAATTAAAAAACTAAATTTCACATAGAAAATCCTAAGGACTCAATCAAAAAATTATTAGACTTAATAAATGAATTCAGCAATGTAGCAGGATACAACATTAACTCCAAGAAATCGATGGCATTTTTATACACCAATAATGAACTTACAGAAAGAGAGACTAAAAAAGTAATCCCATTTACCATCGCACCAAAAAGATTAAGGTACCTAGGAATAAACTTAACTAAGAGAGTAAAAGACCTATACACAGAAAACTATAGGATGTTGAAAAAAGAGATAGAGGAAGACATAAACAGATGGAAGAACATACCATGTTCATGGATGGGTAGAATCAGCATCATTAAAATGTCCATACTACCCAAAACAATCTATAAATTCAACCACTCCCCATTAAAATGCCAACAGCATATTCCACAGACCTAGAACAAACTCTCCAAAAATTCATTTGGAATAAAAAAAGACCCCAAATAGCTGTAGCAATCCTGAGAAAGAAGAACAAAGTAGGAATGATCTCAATACCACATATCAAGCTATATTACAAAGCCACTGTTTTCACAACAGCTTGGTACTGGCAAATAAACAGGCATATAGATCCATGGAATAGAATAAAGAACACAGAAATCGACCCCAAACACTAGGCTCAATTAATATTCAACAAAGGAGGCATGAACATACAATGGAGTCAAGACAGCCTCTTCAATAAATGGTGTTGGGAAAATTGGACAGATACATGCAAAAAAATGAAAATAGACCACCAACTTACACCATACACAAAAATAAACTAAAATTGATAAAGAACTTAAAAATAAGATGGGAAACCATAAAAATACTAGAGGAATCCACAAGCAGCAAAATCTCAGACATATGCAAAAACAATTTCTTCACTGATACTGCTCCTAGGGCAAGGGAAACTAAAGAGAAAATAAACAAATGGGACTACATCAAAATAAAAACTTCTGCACAGCAAAAGAAACCATCAATAAAACAACAAGAAAGCCCACTGCATGGGAGAACATATTTGCAAATGTCACTGATAAGGGCTTAATCTCCAACATTTACAGAGAACTCATACAAGTTAACAAAAAGAAGATAAATAACTCAATCAAAAAATGGGCAATGGGCCTAAATAGATACTTTTCAAAAGAAGACAGAGGAAGGCCAAAAGACATACAAAAATATGTTCAGTCACTAATCATCCAAGAGATGCAAATCAAAACGACAATGCAGTACTATCTCACACCTGTCAGAATGGCTATCATCAACAAATCAACAAACGACAAGTGCTGGTGAGGATGTGGAGAAAAAGGAACCCTCGTGCACTGCTGGTGGGAATGCAGACTGGTGCAGCCACTGCGGAGAACTCCCATTTGACCCAGTGATCCCATTTCTAGGAATATATCTCAAGAAACTAGAAACACCAATTAGAAAGGATATATGCACCCCTATGTTCATAGCAGCACAATTCACCATAACTAAGATTTGGAAACAGCCTAAGTGCCCATCAGTAGATGAGTGGATTAAAAAACTGT
This sequence comes from Myotis pilosus, assembly GCA_036010255.1. Taxonomy (NCBI): domain Eukaryota; kingdom Metazoa; phylum Chordata; class Mammalia; order Chiroptera; family Vespertilionidae; genus Myotis; species Myotis pilosus. The sequence continues at coordinate 111,043,553 of JASKON010000002.1, read as the reverse complement.
GGTATATCTACACAGTGGAATACTATGCTGCAGTCAAAAAGAAGGAGTTCTTACCATTTGCAGCAGCATGGATGGAACTGGAGAGCATTATGCTAAGTGAAATAAGCCAGTCAGAGAAAGATAAATACCAGATGATCTCACTCATTTGTGGAATATAATGAACAACATAAACTGATGAACAAAAACAGATTCAGGGACAGAGAAACATTGATAAGACCATCAAACCTCTGAGGGAAGGTAGTGGGGGGGGGGGGCAAAAGGGAGAGATCAACCAAAGGACTTATATGCAAGCATATAGGCCTAACCAATGTACACTGACAACAGGGAGGTGAGGGTATGAGTGGGGGGGGATAGGGGGTAACGTGGGGATAAGGACACATATGTAATAACTTAATCAATAAAAAAATTTAAAAAGAAAGAAAGAAACTAAATTTCTTTTCTCACTTGATTTTATTTTTTATTATTATATTTTTACTTTTAATTATTATTATTATTACTATTATTTTACCTTTTTTAAAGTTTTATTTTATTTTTCTTTATTTTAGTTTATTCTGGGATTAGTGATCTACATTCTATTTTCCTTTTTCTTTTAGCATTATTTTACTCTATCTCAATTTTTCCTTTATGCCAACACTCTCTTCCTCACTTTTCCCCTTTTTTGTGCTGTTTCTCTTATTCCATTCCTGCTTTAATTTTTCTCTATTCTTTCTTTTTACTCCCTGTTAAAAACTGATCTTACTCATATATCTAGTTTCTTCTCCCCTCCTCCAAGTCGATACACACTTCTTTCTTCTCTTTCTTCACTATCCAAAATTATTTTCCTCCTTTTATTCTTTATTCTTTCTTTCAGTCTTGTTTTTGTTGTTTGTTAGATTGTTTGTGAGTGTGTGTTTTTTTCCTTTTTTTGCTTCTGTCTTTCCTCTCCTCGCTTGTTCTCTTCTTCTACTAATAGCTTAATTAATTCCAATCACCAACTCAGGCCTATCTACTCTCTATTCTTCTTTTCCACTAATAGAGGAATACATAGATAGATTAAAGAAAGGGGAAATTTATATATATATTCATATATTGTTTTTTACTTTTCTTCTTATGCACTCATTCTCTTTCTATGTCCTTCATACTGACTTATGGCTATTTCATCATTCATTCAATTCCTTGACATTACCTTCTGGAAATAAGCTCTACCTCCTCAAATTCATTTCGGTGTTTGTTGTTTGGGTGTTTGTTGTTTACATTTTTTTGGATTAGTGGTTGTTTTTATGGAGTTTCCCCCCCCCCATATACATATATTTTACCCCTTCTTTTTTCTTCTCTTTATTTTCTCTCTTACATTTTTTCCTTTTCTCCATATCATCTTTGCACTCTTTTCTATTCCCTAATTCTCTTTCCTCTGGTGGTCACCTTTATTTGGGTTATTCGTATCATGAATACATTTGTGTTTGATGCCCTGTGCACTGTGTCTTGTCATGTTGTAGTATTTTGTACCTTTAAGTCAATGCAGGAGAGAGAAGAGCTACATACGTAACCAGACACCCTGAGAGGAATAATCATGAGGAAACAAAGAAACAGCCAGCATACAAAAAAGGAGAAATCACCGGAAAAGGAAGTAAACAAAATAGAGGCAAGCAATATGTCAGAGAAAGAATTCAGAGGTATAGTCATAAGGACGCTGAAAAGGATGGAAGACAAATTCAACAATATGTGTAAGAACCAAGAGGAAATGAAGAACTAAGAAGAAATGAAAAATGACATTGCTACAATAAAGAACACAATAGAAATCATCAACAGTAGAATAGAAGAAGTGAAGGACTCCATCAGTGAGCTAGAAGACAAAGTAGGAAAAAATACCCAAACAGAGAAGCAACTAGAAAAAAGAAAACTTAAAAAAAAAAAAAAAAAAACAGGAAGAGAGCCTAAGGGAACTTTGGGACAACATGAAACAAAACACCATACACATAAAAGGGGTTACAGAAAGAGAGGAAACAAAGCAATGAATAGAAAACCTGTTTGAAGAAATAATGACAGAAAACTTCTCTGATACTGGGAAGGAAAAACTCACACAAGTCCAAAAAGCTCATAGAGTCCCAAACAAGATGAAACCCAAAAGACCAACACCAAGACACCTTATAATTAAATTGGCAAACACCAACGGCAAAGTAAGAATCTAAAAGGCTGCCAGAGAGACAGAAAGTTACCTACAAGGGAAGGGATCTCCCATCAAACTATCAACTGATTTCTCAACAGAAACACATCAGGCCAGAAGGGAATGTAATGAAATATGCAAAGTCATGCAAAGCAAGGGTCTGAATCCAAGCATACTGTAACCAAGCCTATCAATCAAAGTTGAGGGTGAAATCAGGAGCTTCACAGACAAAAAAGGACTAAGGGAATTTATTGCAAGAAATGCTAAAGGGTCTGCTGTAAAAGAAGAAATAGGAAGGGGAGAAGGAAAATTGGCATAAAGGATAAAAATGGCAACAAACAAATACCTATCAATAATAACTTTAAATGTAAATGGATTAAATGCCCCAATCAAAAGACATAGTGTAGCTGAATGGATAATAAAACATGACCCATATATCTGCTGTCTACAGGAGACCCACCTCAGAGCACAGGACACACACAGAATGATATTGAAGAGATGGAAAAAGGTTTTTCAGGCGAATGGAAATGAAAAAAAAAAAGGCTTGGATAGCAATATATTTTTCTGACAAATTAGACCTAAAAGTGAAGGCCATAACAAGACATAAGGAAGGTCACTTCATAATACTAAAGGGAACAATCCAACATGAAAGTATAACTCTGAAGAACATATATGTACCCAATACAGAAGCATGCAAATACATAAAAAAAACTTCTGGAGAATATCAAGGGAGAGATTGACAGCAATACAGTCATAGTAGGGGACTTTAATACCCCACTAACACCACTGGCCAAATCCTCTAAACAAAACATCAGCAAAGAAACATCAACCCTAAATGACTCACTAGATCCGATGGAATTAATTGACATCTTCAGAACATTTCACCCCAAAGCCACAAAATATACATTCTTCTCAAGTGCACATGGGTCATTTTCAAAGATAGGCCATATATTGGGGCATACACAAAGTCTCTGCCAATTCAGAAAGATAGAAATCACATCAAGCATCTTCTCAGATCACAATGGCATAAAATTAGAAATCAACTACAATAAAAACAATTAAAAAATCAAACACCTGAAGACTAAATAGCATGCTATTAAACAATGATTGGGTTACCAAAGAGATCAAAGAAGAAATAAAACGCATCATGGCAACAAATGACAATGAAAGCACAACAATCCAAAAACTATGGGACACAGTGAAAGCAGTCTTGAGAGGGAAGTTCATAGCTCTACAGGCCTACTCAAAAAAAACAAAATAAAATGGTAATAAATTATCTAACCCTACAAGTCAAAGGATAGAAAGAGAGCAACAAGAAAAACCCAGCATAAGCAGTAGGAAGGAAATAATAAAGTCCAGAATGGAAATAAATGACATAGAGACAAAAAAAAAAAAAAAAGAAAGAAAGAAAATATACAAAAGATCAATAAAACCAAGAGTTGGTTCTTGAAAGAATGAACAAAATTGATGAAACCCTAGCAAGGCTTATCAGAAGCAAAGAGAGAGGACCCAAATAAACAATATCAGAAACGAACGAGGTAAAGTAACAACCCATCCCACAGAAATACAAACAATTATGAAAGAATACTATGAACAACCCTATTCCAACCAAAGGAAAACCTAGATGAAATAGACATATTCTAAGAAACTCAATCAGGAAGAATCAAAAAAACCTGAATCGGCCTGTAACTACCAAAGAAATTGAAGCAGTGATCAAAAATCTTCCATCAAACAAAAGTCCTGGTCCAGATGGCTCTACAGGGGAGTTCTACCAAGTATTCAAGGAAGAACTAAAACCTATCCTCCTCAGACTATTCCAAAAAATTCAAGAGGAAGGCCCACTACTAATCTCTCTCTATGAAGTCAGCATTACCCTAATACCCAAAACATATAAGAACACCACAAAAAAGAGAACCACAGGCCAATATCCTTAAAGAATATAGATGCTAAAATCACAACAAAATTCTAGCAAATAGGATTCAGCATTACATTAGAAAGATCATACACCATAACCAAGTGGGACTTATTCCAGGCATGCAAGGATGTATAATATCCCCAAATCAATAAATGTGGTACATCACACAAAAAAATTGAGAGACAAAAATCACATAATCATATCATTCGATGCAGAAAAAGAATTGGAGAAAATACAACACCATTTCTTGATAAAAACTCTCAGCAAAGTGGGACTAGAGGGATCATACCTGAACATAATGAAAGCTTTATATGACAAACCTACAGCCAACATCATATTCAATGGGCAAAAACTAAACTCATTTCCCCTGAGAATGGGAATAAGACAGGGATGCCCACTTTCACCACTCCTGTTTGATATAGTCCTGAAAGTGCTAGCCATAACGATCAGACAAGAAGAAAAAATGAAAGGTATCCAAATTGGAAAAGAAGAAATAAAACTGTCCTTATTTGCAGATGACATGATACCATACATAGAAAATCCCAAAGACTCCATCAAAAAACTATTAGACCTAATAAATGAATTCGGCTAGGTAGCATGATACCCAAGAATCTATGGATTTTTTTTATACACCAATAATGAACTCGCAGAAAGAGAAACGAAAAAAGAAAAAATTCCATTTACCATTGCACCAAAAAAATTAAGATACCTAGGGATAAACTTATATAAGGACGTAAAAGACCTGTACTCAAAAAACTGCAGGACATTGAAAAAAGAGATAGAGGAAGACATAAGCAAGTGGAAGAACATACCATGTTCATGTATTGGTAGAATCAACATCATTAAAATGTCTATACTACACAAAGCAATCTACAGATTCAATGCAATTCCCATTAAAATACCAATGGCATATTTCAAAGATCTAGAACAAACTCTTCAAAAAATTCATCTGGAATAAAAAAAAAAGACCCCAGAATAGCCACAGCAATCCTGAGAAAGAAGAACAAAGTTGGATGATTCACAGTACCAGTTATCAAGCTATATTATCAAGCCATGGTTCTCAAAACTGCCTGGTACTGGCATAAGAACTGACATATGCTCAATTAATATTTGACAAAGGAGGCAAGAGCATACAATTGAGTCAAGACAGTCTCTTCAATAAATGGTGCTGGGAAATTTGGTCAGATACATGCAAAAAAAAAAAACGAAACTAGATCACCAACTTACACCATACACAAAAACAAACTAAAAAAGGATAAAGGACTTAAATGTAAGACGGGAAACCATAAAAATCCTACAAGACTACATAGGCAGCAAAATAGCAGACGTATGTTGTACCAATGTCTTTACTGACACAGCTCCTAAGGCAATGGAGACTAAGGAGCAAATAAACAAATGGGACTACATCAAAATAAAAAAGCTTCTGCACAGCAAAAGAAACCATCAACAAAACAACAAGAAAGCCCACTGCATGAGAGAACATATTTGCCAATGCTATTTCTGATAAGGGTTTACTCTCCAAAATTTACAGAGAACTCATATAACTTAACAAAAGGAAGATAAACAATCGAATCAAAAAATGGGCAAAGGATCTAAATAGACACTTTTTGAAAGAGGACATACAGAAGGCCCAGAGACACATGAAAACATGCTCGAAGTCACTAATCATCTGAGAGATGTAAATCAAAATGACAATGAGGTACCATCTCACACCTGTCAGAATGGCTATCATTAACAAATCAACAAATGACAAGTGTTGGCGAGGATGTAGAGTAAAAGGACCCTCATACACTGCTGTTGGGAATGCAGACTGGTACAGCCACTATGGAAGACAGTATGGAGTTTCCTCAAAAAGTTAAAAATGGAACTCCATTTGACCCAGTAATCCCACTTCTAAGAATATATCCCAAGAAATCAAAAGCACCAATCAGGAAGGACATATGCACTCCTATGTTCATAGCAGCACAATTTTCTATAGCTAATATTTGGAAACAGCCTATGTGCCCATCATCAGATCAGTGGATTAAAAAAACTGTGGTACATTTACACAATGGAATACTATGCCGCTATATAAAAGAAGGAACATTTACCATTTGCAACAGCATGGATGGAACCAGAGATCATTATACTAAGCGAAAAAAGGCAGTCGGAGAAAGATAAATATCACATGATCTCACTGATATGTGGGATATAATGACCAACATAATTTGAGGAACAAGAATAGATCCAGAGACAAATGGCAGGGGAGTGTATGTGTGAGTGTTTGGGGAGTGGGGGGCGTTTAGAGAGCAACCAAAGGACTTGTATGCATTCATATTAGCATAACTAATGAATACAGACACTGAAGTGGTGGGGGTTGCCCAGGTGGGAATGGCTGGGTGGGGGTCAATTGGGGAAAAAGGAGACTTATGTAAAACTTCAGACAATAAAAAACAACAACAATATTTCAAAAAATCCTTCTTCCGCCCCCCCCAAAAGAAAGTCACACAAGCAGTCAACCAAAAACCCCTGTTGTATTTTAACACTCGCCATAAATCCACCTGTTAAAGTAATTAGGTTGGGGCAGTTCTAAAGCCATGGTCACCCATGCAATCAAATCACATCTGAGCCAGAGGCAAAGCGCTCAAATCTGAGAATATGAAATTTAAGAACAACTAATCAGAAACAGCCAATTAGGCTTTCCTATGTAAGGCAACCACTAAAGCTATGGTCAATCATGCCATTTTCTTGCTTCACTTCCGCATCTTAGAAATTTTCTCTCCTAGCTCTTCCCAATGGAGTACTCCTAAACATTTTTAGTTTGGCACTGCTCCAGTTTACATAAATGTATGCTCAAATTAACTCTTGAAAATTTTAAGTATCTTTTAACATATCTTTGCTACCCCTACCCCCTAATTCACAGGTTGTTATAAAAATGTCCTGAATCTGAGCAATATGAACCCCCCCATTATCAGATTCTCACAGAAATGAGAGTTCAAAAATTTCACAAGAACATTAAACTCCATAACAAACACTTGGACAATATCAAGTGCCAAAGAAATTAATTTCCCTGTACCTCATTCATCTTCTTCAACCTCTGCAGAATCTGGACCACTGGGACCCAGTACCATAAACCCAAGTTATAACCCCAGGTTCACATTCTTTCCAGTGCTGTTTAGTATGGTGGCAAGAATAAATAGTATGGTGCAAACTAGTAAAAATGAGAGAACTTGTATAATTTTATTAAACAACTCATGTACAGAAACATGTATGGCATGAATGAGGATCTCTTCCTTCCACCAATTAGGGAAGTCATTACTGTTTTCCCAGGGGAGGTCTCTTCTCTGGATTGTTGATCCTTGTACCCAGGAGCACAAAAGTAGGCTTCTATCCAGTGCAAAGAGAAGGGAATCCCCTTCTACTTGCATTGGATACCACTTGCTGGCCTTGCTCCAGCAGGTACATACTTTATCCCACTTTTTAAAAAACAAAAATTTCCTCATTGAGGAATCCCAAGCTATAGAGAGCTGGAGAAAGGCAAACCTGGCATTGTGCCTGTGATCTAGCCATGCCATCCGACTGCCATAGAAGCGCTAGGGCCTCAAAGCTAAAGCCTCAGGAGTGAGGAGAGTCACAGCTAGATACCCTTGGATTCCTAATTCAGCCTATTCTCTCCCTTTTGTATCCAGCCTCATATTCACAGAATATCACCCTTGTTTTGTTTGTTTGCTTGTTTTTGTAGAGAGCACCTTTTCAAGAAATAATAAATTTTTTTTTTATTTCTTTTTTTTTATTTTATTTTTTATTACAAGGGGTATTACATATGTGTCCATTTTTTCCCCCCCGTCCAAGACAGTCCCCTAGCCTCCCCTATCCCCCAGTGTCTTATGTCCATTGGTTATGCTTATATGCATGCATACAAGTCCTTTGGTTGATCTCTTACCCCCCTACCTCCCGCCCCGAACCCTCCCCGGCCTTCCCGTTGCAGTTTGACACTCTGTTTGAGGCAGCTCTGCCTCTGTATCTATTATTGTTCAAAAGTTTATAATGGTCTCAATTATCCATGAATAAGTGAGATCATGTGGTATTTTTCCTTCATTGACTGGCTTATTTCACTTAGCATAATGCTCTCCAGTTCCATCCATGCCATTGCAAATGGTAAGAGTTCCTTCCTTTTAGAGCAGCATAGTATTCCATCGTGTAGATGTACCACAGTTTTCTAATCCATTCATCTACTGATGGGCACTTAGGCTGTTTCCAGATCTTAGCTATGGTGAATTGTGCTGCTATGAACATAGGGGTGCATATATCCTTTCTGATTGGTGTTTCTGGTTTCTTGGGATATATTCCTAGAAGTGGGATCACAGGGTCAAATGGGAGTTCCATTTGTTGCTTTTTGAGGAAACTCCATACTGTCTTCCATAGTGGCTGCACCAGTCTGCATTCCCACCAGCAGTGCACAAGTGTTCCTTTTTCTCCACATCCTCTCCAGCACTTGTCGTTTGTTGATTTGTTGATGATAGCCAGTCTGACAGGTGTGAGATGGTACCTCATTGTTGTTTTGATTTGCATCTCTCGGATGATTAGTGACTTTGAGCATGTTTTCATATGTCTCTTGGCTTTCTGAATGTCCTCTTTTGAAAGGTGTCTATTTAGGTCCTTTGCCCATTTTTTGATTGGATTGTTTATCTTCTTTTTGTTAAGTTGTGTGAGTTCCCTATAAATTTTGGAGATTAGGCCCTTATCAGATATGACATTGGCAAATATGTTTTCCCACACAGTGGGTTTTCTCGTTGTTTTGTTGATGGTTTCTTTTGCTGTGCAGAAGCTTTTTATTTTGATGTAGTCCCATTTGTTCATTTTCTCTTTAGTTTCAAGTGTCCTAGGAGCTGTATCAGTGAAGAAATTGCTTCGGCATATGTCGGAGATTTTGTTGCCTTTGGATTCTTCTAGAATTTTTATGGTTTCCTGTCGTACATTTAAGTCCTTTATCCATTTTGAGTTTATTTTTGTATATGGTGTAAGTTGGTGGTCTAGTTTCATTTTCTTGCATATATCTGTCCAATTTTCCCAACACCATTTATTGAAGAGACTATCTTGGCTCCATTGTATGTTCTTGCCTCCTTTGTCAAATATTAATTGAGCATATTGGTTCGAGCCAATTTCTGGGCTCTCTATTCTATTCCATTGATCTATATGCCTATTCTTGTGCCAGTACCAGGCAGTTTTGAGAACAGTGGCTTTGTAATACATCTTGATGTCTGGTATTGAGATCCCACCTACTTTGTTCTTTTTCAGGATTGCTGCAGCAATTCGGGGTCTTTTTTTATTCCAGATGAATTTTTGAAGAGTTCGTTCTAGATCTATGAAGTATGCCATTGGTATTTTAATGGGAAGTGCGTTGAATTTATAGATTGCTTTGGGTAGTATGGACATTTTAATGATGTTGATTCTACCAATCCATGAACACGGTATGTTCTTCCATCTGTTTATGTCTTCCTCTATATCTTTTTACAACGTCCTGTAGTTTTCTGAGTAGAGGTCTTTTACTTCTTTAGTTAAGTTTATTCCTAGGTAGCTTAATTTTTTTGGTGCAATGGTAAACGGGATTGTTTTTATAATCTCTCTTTCTGAAAGTTCACTATTGGTGTATAGAAATGCCTCAGATTTCTTGGGGTTAATTTTGTATCCTGCTACATTGCCAAATTCATGTATTAAGACTAGTAGCTTCTTGATGGACTCTCTAGGGTTTTGTATGTATAATATCATGTCATCAGCAAATAAGGACAGTTTTACTTCCTCTTTTCCAATTTGGATGCCTTTTATTTCTTCTTCTTGCCTAATTGCAATGGCTAACACTTCCAGTACTATGTTGAACAGGAGTGGTGAGAGGGGGCACCCCTGTCTTGTTCCTGTTCTTAGAGGAAATGGTGTTAGTTTTTGTCCATTGAGTATGATTCCAAAACTCAATCAGGAAGAATCTAAAAATCTCAACAGGCCAATAACTATGGAAGAAATTGAAGCAGTCATCAAAAAGCTTCCATCAAACAAAAGCCCAGGACCAGACGGCTTCACAGGGGAGTTTTACCAAACATTCAAGGAAGAACTAAAACCTATCCTCCTCAGACTACTACAAAAAATTCAAGAGGAAGGAACACTTCCAAGCTCATTCTATGAAGCCAGCATCACCCTAATACCAAAACCAGGTAAAGACAACACAATGAAAGAGAATTACAGACCAATATCCCTCATGAACATAGATGCCAAAATCCTCAACAAAATCTTAGCAAATCGGATCCAGCAGTACATCAGAAAGATCATACACCATGACCAAGTAGGATTTATCCCAGGGATGCAAGGATGGTACAATATCCACAAATCAATAAACGTGATACATCACATAAACAAATTGAAAGAAAAAAACCACATGGTCATATCAATTGATGCAGAAAAAGCATTTGACAAAATTCAACACCCATTTCTGATAAAAACTCTCAGCAAGGTGGGAATAGAAGGATCATACCTCAACATAATAAGAGCCATATATGAAAAACCCACAGCCAACATCATACTCAAGAAATAATAAATTTTATATGTCAATTATATCTTCCTTTTAATAAAAGTTTAAAAAGAAGAGGAATAACACATTTCGGTTTCCTGGTCCCCACTGCTGTCTTATACAAATAGTCAGTTGTGAGAACAGTATAATTTACTAGCTTTTTCTTTTGTTCCATTTCTGTCAGCTCTTCACAAGGGAGAATAAGTGCAGGCTGGCCACAGTGACTGAAATCTCCCACCAACCTTGTCTGGATGGAGGCTTCAGAGATGAAAAGGAATGTGAGCTTCAGAGCCCAAGGCAGGGAGCACAAGATGGACAACTGCCACTCAAGCTACAGCTTATTTTTGTTTGTTTATTTTAAACTAGAGGCCTGATGCACAAAAATAGTGCAAGACTAGGCCTTCCTTTCCCTGGCTGCCGGCACCGGCCACCTTCTGTCACCCGGGACCAGGCCTTCCCTCACAGCCCTAGCTTTCATCCAGAAGGTCATCCAGAAGGACGTTCGGAAGGATATCTGGTCTAATTAGCATATTATGCTTTTATTATTATAGATATTTATTGTTGAGATTATTTTCCCCGATTGTCCCCCTCTACCCAGATCTCACCCCACCCCAGGACTTCACACACTACTGTCTGTGTCCATGGGTAATGCATATATGCATATAAATTCATTGATTAATCTCTTCCCACCCCCAACCCCCACTCTGAGACTCATCAGTCTGCTCCATGTTTCCATACCTCTGGTTCTATTTTATTCAAGATTCCTTGTTCATTTACTTTGATGTTTAGATTAACTGTTGATGAATATGAATTTATTGTCATTTTATTGTTCATATTTTTGATCTTTTATTTTTTCTCCTTTTTCTTATAGAAGACCTTTTAACATTTCAGGAAATATTGGTTTGGTGGTAATGAACACCATTAGTTTTTTGTTGTTGTTGTTGCTGCTTTGGTCTGGGAAACTCTTTATCTTTCAATTCTAAATTATAGCTTTGGAATTAACCTGAAACTCTGGGAAAATGGCGACCAGCAGGAAAAGTAGGGAGGGAGAGACTGTGAGAGCACAGGGAAATGATAGAGGAGTGTGTGGGCGTGTGTGGTGTGTGTGTATGAGCTAGGGACAGTTAGATTCTGCAGGTCTTCTAAGGGGCTGCTAAAACGGGCAGTCTAGGCGGTGGAGTCCCTCTCCCTGCGCGGACACTCCTGGGCGGCCAGCACAGGCACAGCGACCACACCATCTTGGGAAACAGAGCTGCTTGAGACTAGGATCCTGGCCTCAGCACCACCCCGTCTGATCTCAGACGCATACCAGGACCCTGCAGCCACTGGGGACAGAGACCTGTGACCACAGCTACAGACCTGCTGACACCAGAAGTTCAGAAATCCCCCCGCGGCAGATCCCTGAGTGACAGAGCCCATTCCCCCTTCCCACAGGCTTGCGGGCAGCACCAGAGTCACTAACTGATAGACTCACACCTTGCCAGGGCCTCAGCACTGCAGGAACTTTGGCCTGGAAGTGTGGGAGCACCTTGGAACTGATCCCACATAGGGCCCGGTTCAGGAGTCCTGGGCTGGGAGCAATCGCGAAAACACTGGGAACTGGTCCTGCTCGCACTGCCTGCTCCAGGAACCCAGGGCTGGGAGCAAACGCGCGAACCCCTGGAACTGATCCTACGCTCACTGCTGGCTTCGGAGCCCTGGGCTGGGAGCAATACACCGGGAATTTGTCCCACATAGCACAGGCCCAGTGACCCCGATTCTCTGGGCAGGAGGCAGCACCAAGCACCAGTGACTTGACTGTGTTTCTTATCACCTGCGCCTAAGATCATGATTCCCTGTGCATTCATACTAAGAGCCAGTGACTCCAATTCCTGGTGCAAGGGCACACAGGGACCCTGATTCTCAAGGCAAGGTCACGTGAAGCAACAGAGACTCTGATACTGGATTCATGGGGAACTCTGACTCCTGGCGCACGCTAGAGGGCCCTGGTTTTCAACAAGCTCCAGGGGGTTCTCTGTTTCAGCACAGTGCAGGCAGGGTCCCTGATTTTAAGGGCACGTAAGAGGCCGCATTGAGCGCTGACAACACTGACTCTGAGCGAGCCTGGTTCCCACCAACCCACATAACCACACATCTTAGTGTCAGAGCTCTTCAGTGACACTAGGGTGGTGGGAGGCTCCCACTGCATACGGCCCAGGCCCACGCAATTCGACCTTAGAAACATCGGGAGATAATCAGAATGAAGAGACAACACAACACCCAGAGGAAAGAAAATGAGGAGTTGCCAAGAAAGCAAATGAATGAAGTTGAAGCATGCAACATGACAGAAAAAGAATTCAGAATAATGGTTGTACAATTCATTCACCGGATGGATGAGAAAATCAACAACCTATGCAAGAATCAGGAAGAAATGAAAAGTGATATAGCTACAATAAAAAACACCATGGAAAGTTTCAACAGCAGATTAGAAGAAGCAGAGAACCAAATTAGTGAATTAGAACATAAGGCAGAGAAACAAGCTCAATCTGAACAGCAACTGGAGAAAAAAATTAAAAAGCAGGAGGAGACCCTAAGGGAGCTTCGGGACAACATGAAACAAAGTAAAATACGCATAATAGGGCTGCAAGAAGGACAAGAAGAGCAGCAAGGATTAGAAAATCTATTTGAAGAAATAATGTCAGAAAATTTCCCAGATATGGGGAAGAACAAAGTTACACAAGTAGAGAGAGTCCCAGGCAAGATGAACCCCAAAGACCCACACCAAGACACGTCATAATAACGATGGCAAATGTACAAGACAAAGAGAGAATCTTAAAGGCTGCAAGAGAGAAATAGTTACCTACAAAGGATCCCCCATCAGATTATCAACAGATCCCCCAAATGATTTCTCAACAAAACACATCAGGCCAGAAAAGAATGGACAGAAATTTACAAAGTGATGCAAAGCAAAGGACTGAATCCAAGAATACTCTATCCAGCAAGGCTATCATTCAAAATTGAAGGGGAAATAAGAAGCATCACAGACAAACAAAGGCTAAGGGACTTTATCACCACCAAGCTAGCAATGCAAGAAATGCTAAAGGGACCAGAGTACAAAGAAGTCAAAAAGGCCCAGAAAGAAAACAGCCACAAAAAAAATAGAAATGGCTACAAAGAAGTACCTTTCAATAATAACTTTGAACGCAAATGGACTAAATGGTCCAATCAAAAGACATCGAGTGGCTGAATGGATAAAAATACATGACCCATATATTTGCTGTCTACAAGAGACCCACCTCATTAGAAGGGACTCACACAGACTGAAAGTGAAGGGATGGAAAAATAACTTTCAGGCAAATGGAAATGAAAAAAAAAAAGCTGGGGTAGCAATACTTATATTGGACAAAATAGACCTCAAAGTGAAGGCCATAACAAGAGATAAGGAAGGCCACTTCATAATACTAAAGGGATCAATAAAACAAGAGGATATAACCCTGATAAACATATATGCACCCAATGCAGGAGCACCCACATACATAAGAAAACTCCTGGAAGATATCAGGGAGAGATCAATAACAATACAATCGTAGTAGCGAACTTTAATACGACACTGACATCACTGGATAAATCCGCTAGACAAAAACTCAGCAAAGGAACAGCAATCCTAAATGACTCACTAGATCAGATGGACTTAATCGACATCTTCAGAACACTTCACCCCAAAGCCACAAAATATACATTCTTCTCAAGTGCTCATGGGACATCTTCAAAAGTAGACCACATATTGGTCAGAAAAAAAGTCTCCCCAAATTCAAGAAGATTGAAATCATAAAAAGCATCCTCTCAGACCACGATGGCATAATATTAGAAATAAACTACAATAAAAACAACTCAAAATACTCAAACACTTGGAAGCTGAATAGCATGTTATTAAATATTGATTGGGTTACCAATGAGATCAAAGAAGAAATTAAAAACATCCTGGAAACTAATGACAATGAAAACACAAAAATCCAAAACCTTTGGGACACAATGAAAGCAGTCCTGAGTGGGAAGTTTATAGGTCTACAGGCCTATCTCAAAAAAAACAAGAAAAAATGGTACTAAATCCTCTAAATCTACAGCTCAAAGAATTAGAAAGAGAGCAACAAGAAAACCCCAGAGTGAGCAGAAGGAAGGAGATAATAAAGATTAGAGCAGAAATAAATGATACAGAGACCAAAAAAACAATACAGAAAATCAATGAAACCAAGAGCTGGTTCTTTGAAAGGATAAACAAGATTGACAAACCTCTAGCCAGGCTCACCAAGAAGCAAAGAGAGAGGACCCAAATCAACCAAATCAGAAATGATAGAGGCAAAATAACAACAGATCTCACAGAAAAACAAATGATAGCTAAAAAATACTATGGACAACTCTACTCCAACAAACTAGACAACCTGGAGGAAATGGACATATTCCTAGAAAAATACAACATTCCAAAATTCAATCAGGAAGAATCTAAAAATCTCAATAGGCCAATAACTATGGAAGAAATTGAAGCAGTCATCAAAAAGCTTCCAGCAAACAAAAGCCCAGGACCAGACAGCTTCACTGGGGAGTTTTACCAAACATTCAAGGAAGAACTAAAACCTATCCTCCTCAGACTACTACAAAAAATCCAAGAGGAAGGAACACTTCCAAGCTCATTCTATGAATCCAGCATCACCTTAATACCAAAACCAGGTAAAGACAGCACAAGGAAAGGGAATTACAGGCCAATATCCCTCATGAACATAGATGCCAAAATCCTCAACAAAATCTTAGTGAATCAAATCCAGCGGTACATGAGAAAGATCATACACCATGACCAAGTAGGATTTATCCCAGGGGTGCCAGGATGGTACAGTATCCGCAAATCAATAAACGTGATAAATCACATAAACAAATTGAAAGAAAAAAAACACATAGTCATATCAATTGACGCAGAAAAAGCATTTGACAAAATTCATCACCCATTTTTGATAAAAACTCTTAGCAAGGTGGGAATTGAAGGATCTTACCTCAACATAATAAAAGCCATATATGACAAACCCACAGCTAACATCATACTCAATGGACAAAAACTAACACCATTTCCCTTAAGAACAAGAACAAGGCAGGGATGCCCCCTCTCACCACTCCTGTTCAACATAGTACTGGAAGTATTAGCCATTGCAATTAGACAAGAAGAAAAAATAAAAGGCATCCAAATTGGAAAAGAAGAAGTAAAACTGTCCTTATTTGCAGATGACATATTATACTTAAAAAACCCTAAAGACTCCATCAAAAAACTATTAGACTTAATAAAAGAATTCGGCAATGTAGCAGGATACAAAATTAACTCCAGCAAATCTATGGCATTTCTATACACCAATAGTGAATTTGCAGAAAGAGAGACTAAAAAAGCAATCCCATTTACCATCGCACCAAAAAAATTAAGCTACCTAGGAATAAACTTAACTAAAGAGGAAAAAGACCTCTACTCAGAAAACTACAGGACATTGAAAAAAGAGATAGAGGAAGACATAAAGAAATGGAAGAACATACCATGTTCTTGGATGGTAGAATCAACATCATTAAAATGTCCATACTGCCCAAAGCAATCTATAAATTCAACGCTCTTCCCATTAAAATATCAATGGCATATTTCACAGACCTAGAACGAACTCTCCAAAAATTCATCTGGAATAAAAAATGACCCCGAATAGCTGCAGCGATCCTGAGAAAGAACAAAGTAGGTGGGATCTCAATACCAGATATCTAGATGTATTACAAAGCCACTGTTCTCAAAACTGCCTGGTACTGGCACAAGAACAGGCATATAGATCAATGGAATAGAATAGAGAGCCCAGAAACCAGCCCAAACCAATATGCTCAATTAATATTTGACAAAGGAGGCAAGAACATACAATGGAGTCAAGATAGTCTCTTCAATAAATGGTGTTGGGAAAATTGAACAGATATATGCAAGAAAATGAAACTAGACCACCAACTTACACCATACACAAAAGTAAACTCAAAATGGATAAAGGACTTAAATATATGATGGAAACAGTAAAAATACTAGAAGAATCCAAAGGCAACAAAATCTCAGACATATGCCGAAGCAATTTCTGCACCCTTACAGATCCTAGGGCATTGGAAACTAATGAGAAAATAAACAAATGGGACTACATAAAAATGAAAAGTTTCTGCACAGCAAAAGAAACCATCAACAAAACAACAAGAAAGCCCACTACATGGGAGAACATATTTGCCAATGTTATCACCAATAAGGGTTTAACTTCCAACATTTATAGGGAACTCATGCAACTCAACAAAAGAAAGATAAAGAATCCAATAAAAAAATGGGCAAAGGACCTAAATAGACACCGTTTAAAAGAGGACATTCAGAAAGCCAAGAGACATATGAAAACATGCTCAAAGTCACTAAGATGCAAATCCAAACAACAATGAGGTACCATCTCACACCTGTCAGAATGTCTATCATCAACAATTCAACAAACGACAAGTGCTGGAGGGGATGTGGAGAAAAAGGAACACTTGTGCACTGCTGGTGGGAATGTAGACTGGTGCAGCCACAATGGAAGACAGTATGGAGTTTCCTCAAAAAACTGAAAATGGAACTCTCATTTTACCCTCTGATCCCACTACTATGAATATATCCCAAGAAACCAGAAACACCAATCAGAAAGGATGTATGCACCCCTATGTTCATAGCAGCACAATTCACCATAGCTAAGATCTGGAAACAGCCTAAGTGCCCATCAGTAGATGAATGGATTAGAAAACTGTGGTACATTTACACAATGGAATACTATGCTGCTGTAAAAAAGAAGGAACTCTTACCATTTGCAACGGCATGGATGGAACTGGAGAGCATTATGCTAAGTGAAATAAGCCAGTCAATGGATAATAAAGACCATTATAAACTTATAAACAAAAATAGATACAGAGGCAGAGCTGCCTCGATCAGACTGTCAAACTACAGCAGGAAGGCCGGAGAGGGTGGGGGGGCAGGAGGGGTTTTGTAAGAGATCAACTGAAAGACTTGTATGCATGCATATAAGCATGACCAATGGACATAAGGCACTGGTGGGTGGGGAGGCCAGGGGATTGTCAACGGCGGGGGGGAAAAAAGAGACAGATGTAATACTCTTTGTAATACTTTAAGCAATAGAAAAAAATATATTTTAGTCTTTTTTTAAATTAAATCTTTATTGTTCAGATTTTTACAGTTGTTCCTCTTTTTTCCCCCCATAGTTCTCCTCCACTGAGTTCCCACCCCACCCTCTGCCCTCACCCCTCCCACTGTCCTCATCCATAGATGTATGATTTTTGTCCAGTCTCTTCCTGCACCCCCACACTCCTTTTCCCCCTAATATTGTCAGTCCACTCCCTTTCTATGCCCCTGGTTCTATTATATTCACCAGTTTACTCTCTTCATCACATTTTTTATTCACTTGTATTTTGATTCACTTGTTGATAGATATGTATTTGCTGTTCATAATTTTTATCTTTGCCTTTTTCTTCTCCCTCTTGTTAAAGAATACCTTTCAGCATTTCATATAATACTGGTTTGGTGGTGATGAACTCCTTTAGCTTTTTCTTATCTGTGAAGCTCTTTATCTGACCTTCAATTCTGAATAATAGCTTTGCTGGATAAAGTAATCTTGGTTGTAGGTTCTTGCTATTCACCACTTTGAATATTTCTTGCCACTCCCTTCTGGCCTGCATAGTTTCTGTTGAGAAATCAGCTGACAGTCATATGGGTACTCCCTTGTAGGTAACTGACTTTTTTTCTCTTGCTGCTTTTAAGATTCTCTCTTTGTCTTTTGCCCTTGGCATTTTAATTATGATGTGTCTTGGTGTGGTCCTCTTTGGATTCCTTTTGTTTGGGGTTCTCTGTGCATCCTGGACTTGTAAATCTATTTCTTTCACCAGGTAGGGGAATTTTTCTGTCATTTCTTCAAAAAGGTTTTCAATATCTTGTTCTCTCTCTTCTTCTGGCACCCCTATAATTTGGGTATTGGTGCACTTGAAGTTGTCCCAGAGGCTCCTTACACTATCTTCATATTTTTGGATTCTTTTTTCTTTTTGTTTTTCTGGTTGGATATTTTTTGCTTCTTCATATTTCAAATCTTTGTCTTGATTCTTGGGATCCTCTTGTCTTCTGTTGGACCTCTGTATATTATTCTTTATGTCGGTCATTGTATGCTAAATTTCTAGTTGGTCTTTTTTTAGATCGTCCAGAGTCTCACTAAATTTATCAGCGGTTTCTAGAAAATTCTTGAAAAATCTTATAACCATGGTTTTGAAATCTATATCCAGTAGTTTGCTTTCTTCCATTTCTGTCATTTGTGACCTGTTTCTTTGTCTCTGTATTTTTTATGTTTCCCTGTTTTGGTAGAGTGGCTTGTGTGCTAGGTGTCCTATAGGGCCCAGTGGCTCAGCCTCCCCAATTACCTGAGGTGGACACACTTGGTGCACCCCTTTGTGGGCTTTGTGCACAGTCTTGTTGTAGTTAAGCCTTCATTATTGTAGGTATCACTGGGAGGAATTGGCCTCCAGGCCAATTGTCTGTGAGAATCAGCTGTGTCTACAGTGGGAGAATTTCTGTGCTGGAGACACACTTCTGGGGCAAGACTTGCTTCAGTGCGGCTTTGGTGCTTACTGAATTTGCCCCCTGAGTGTGTCCCTTATGGACCTGAGGAGTTGTAATCTGGATGGTCTCACTCTGATCACTGGGTACACTTGCTCTTGTATCTCTAAGGAGGTGCTAATTTAGCCTCTGCCTGAGGCTACCCAGAGATCTGCAGATTCTCCTTCCTTGTTTGGGGTTTGGAGGTGCCCATATGAGGCCCAGCTGTGAAACAATGCAAGCTGCTGTGGGGCCTTGGGCCTTCTCTTGGAAGTTCTAGGTCTGTCTGACACAGCTGCAGTTTGTTAGGTAACTTTCAGATTGCAAAGGGCCAGACCTTTCATATGCAAAAGCCTCTGCACACAGCTTGGGTGGGGCGGGATCTCAGGGAATCAACAAGGCTAAGAGGCCCCATGTCTCAGTGTCCCAGTAATCGCTGCAAGCACATCTGAGAGAAAGCCGCCCTCGAGTTCTGAGTTCTGCCCGCTGCCAGACAGTCCTGCTTCTCCCTGTATGAGTCTGGGTCCCCAGAGACTTCCCGGAACTGGAATTCAGAGCAGTCGGGGGCTTGTGACTCCCTCCCGATTCAAAAAGCAACCGTGTCCTCAGTTGCCAGCCCTTGCCGCACGTGCCTCCATACCTCTGCACTTTACTTCTGCACCTCCTCTGAGTCTCAGTGTGCTTTTCTCTTTCCTTCTAGTTGTAGAATTTCCACTCAAGCAGCCTTCCTGTAGTTCTGGATGATGTCCATTTTGTGTTTTAGTTGTATTTTTGAAGTTGTTGTGGGAGGCAGCAATTCTGGTGTTTACCTATGCTGCCATCTTGGTTTCCATTCTACATTATAGTCTTTATGTGTATGTTTGTCTGTGTAGTATGTCTGGTAAAATTTCAACCTAGGATATAATATTTTATTGGCCCGATTTTTAAAAAAAGGATTAATTATATGGTCCAGATGAAATTTTTAATATTAAAACTGGTTTAAGCCTAATTGATGTCCCTTAGAATAATTACAAGTGTTATATAATTTTTGGATTGTGTATATTTGACAGTCTTTCCAAGTTAAATTTTAAGACGTTAATTAAACGATAGCTTTGGGACATTCCAAGGGCCCTGGAATGACTCAACGACTTATTCTCTCTTCTTAAAAGAAATATTTTTTAACTAAGTTAAGCCGATTTAATATACTTAACATTACATGGGAAGCTATCAGAAAATGCTATACATATACATAGACCTGGAACTATTCTATGCAAATGGGACCCCCTTTTCAGTACTTTGTTCTTTTCACTTATATTTAGAGCTCATTATGTACCCATATACATTTTCTCAGTCTTTTTAAGGCTGCTTAGTATTCCAATATAGAGACATACTATCATTTATATAACCAGTGACCTATTAATAAACATTTTAAATTGTTTCCAACAAAGCTATTAAAAACAATTCTGTAATAAGCAGCCTTCTACATCCTGTCACTTTGCATGTCTGTGAGCATATTATAGAATCAATTTATGGGTCAATAATTCTGTATATCAGCAATTCGTTATATTTTACCAAATCTCATCACTAATGTTGAGAGTATATGTTTTCTCACATGTTCCATAACACAGCAGGTTATCAGGCTTCCTGATCTATGTCAATCTACTGGGTAAAAATAGTATATTTGAGTAATTAATTTCTCTCATTATGAATGGTCTTGAGCATCTGTGCATGTGTGAGTTAAGAGACATCATATTTCCTTTTTTTTGAACTGTCTGGTATATCTTTGGCTTTCCAATGAGTGCTTTAACAAGCAAAACTTTATTATTATTACTACTACAATTATTTTTGTTGTTGTTTTGCTTCTTTGCAATAAACCAGGTCTGTCGCACTGGCAGACATCTGCAATCATTTTCCTAAATGCTTTTCCCAGTGCAGAGGTCAGAGGGAAAAGATGGGACAAAAAGACAAGGACAAAGACAGGACCTCGGATGGGCAGGGCTTTACAATTATGGACATCAAAGAAGAAATTGCTTTTAAAGAGGGTTTTGTGTTTTTAATTTCTTGAGTGAATTAATGATAATAGGAGAATTGTCATTTTCAGTAATTTAAAGAAAGAAACAAATACATGACAATATTCACAGGAGGGGAAAGGAAGAAGATTATTAAATGCAAAGTTAATGAACTTCCAACCTCTAGAACTTTGGCAACTAAAGCATTGGTTCCTCCCCTTAGTTGAGCCCTTCTAAACAAGAAAGAACAAAATTTACAAGAGTGCAAACTGTATGTTGACTCAACTTTCAGACAACATTGTTTTAATTACAATTATTATGGTGACAATACTTCAGTGGTAAGTGATTCTTCCAGTTATTTTTTTTCCCACTGCAGTCACAATCTATGGATTTTATTTGCTTGCTTACTTTTATTCACCTTAAAAATGTTCTCAAGGTAGAGAACATCTTACTTACAGCATAAGATTGGGTTCCTGATCATTAGCTAAAATCTAGCTGGAGATAAGGATCTCTTTCAGCTGCAGTTTGTGGGTACTTCGTGAACTGTTAGGTCTGATCAAATAATCGAGTCAATATCCCTTCCCTGGGAAACTGACCTTTAAATCATTTCACAACTGACATTCCCTTTAGTTTAGACCACATACCATTGTCTAAAACCAGCAACTTTCCCCTCTGGACCTGCCCAGAGAATTCCCCTCTGAAAAAGCCCACCTAGCATCCTTTAAAATTTCTGACTCCCAGTTTCTGGGTGCTGGTGCCATTTTTAGGCTCAGCCCATCTGGTTTCCAGATAACCTAATAAATTCATAATTATTGTTAAATAAAAAACCACTGAGACCTGTAAAGAATTTTTGTGAGTTTATTTGAGCCAAACTGTCCACATAAACCAGGCAGCAGAACCTCAATGAATTGAGATAATGCTCCAGAGAATGGCAGGCTACATCTGTATATATACATTGAAATCAAAGGAAAGGGACATAAGTGGGTTACATGAAATCCATTGGTGATAGACTAGAAAGGCAGAAGAAAGCAAAGCAGGGAAACCCCTGGGTTTGGATAAAAAGTAAAGTGATAGACACATACTTAGGTGGGTGCAGGAACAATTAACATAATAATGAAGAAATTTGTGGTCTGTCCTAGTGCCCAGCACATTAGGTTGTGCCCCAAGAGGTCCAGAAAAAGAGAAGTTACAAGTTACCCAGACATTTCAAGGGTATTTATACTAATGAAAAGGTAATGTGCTAATTAGACCAGGTTGACCGACCATCTTCCGGATGTCCGACTTTCTTCCAGACAAAGCCATGGTGGTGGGGGCCAAAGCAGAGGCAGCTAGGGGCAATCAGGCCAGCAGAGGAGGGCAGTTGGGGGTGAGATCAGGCCACCAGGGGAGGGCAGTTGGGGGCAACCAGGCCAGCAGGGGAGGGCAGTTGGGGGCAATCAGGCTGGCAGAGAAGGGCAGTTGAGGGGAGATCAGGCAGGCAGAGGCAGTTGGGGGTGAGATCATGCGGGCAGGGTATAGCAGTTGGAAGCAAGATCAGACCAGCAGGGGAGGGCAGTTAGGGGTGATCAGGCAGGCAGACGTAGTTGGGGGCGAGATTAGGCTGGCAGGGGAGAGCAGTTGGGGGCAAGATCAGGTTTTCAGGGGAGGGCTGTTAGGGGCAATCAGGCAGGCAGAGAGGTTAGGGAGATCAGGCAGGCAGGCAAAGGGGTTAGGGGCAATCAGGCAGACAGGTGGAGGCAGTTAGGGGTGATCAGGCAGGCAGGCAGCTGAGCAGTTAGGAGCCAGCGGTCCCAGATTGCAAGAGGGATGTCCAACTGCTGGTTTAAACCGGCAGTTGGACATCCCTCAAGGGGTCCCCGATTGGAGAGGGTGCAGGCTGGGCTGAGGGACCCTCCCCCCACCATTTACGAATTTCATGCACCAGGCCACTAGTGTTATTATACTAGATGCAAAAACACATAGGCTCAGTTAAGGTAAAGGTTGACCTTGTCAGTGAAGATACCAACCTAAGATGTAACTACCCATCATAAGTGCTTTTAGTTAAAGTTTAATTTCAGACCATCCTTTGTGGTTACTTTAGGTCTCTGAGTTTGCAAGACCACCATGCAGGCCTTCCCTGAACTTTTCAGGTGAGCATGTGGCCCCTTTCATCCACACATCCCCCTTTTGGTCATAAATCAATCCAAAGGATGCATTGATGACCAACCTTTTGGTTAGATAATGGAGTCCCATGGTGCTAGGAAGGCTCATTCCTAGGATGTCTCAGTATCAGCATGTGTTGCTGAACAGGTGGACCACTGGGGATGGGGCAAGACCATAACCTTAGATGGTATTTAAGGTCGAATTATTATTAAAAAAGAGTAGGTAAATGGGAGGCAGTCAGATCCTATATGTTCTTGTTAAAAGGTATTCTGGATCATTTCTAATTTTTGAGCCACCATGATCTAAATCTTTTTGCTGTTTGTCAAGTTTTGTTTGTCTTGTCCCTGACTGGACACATGCTATGCCCCCTGAAAGTTTCTGTTTGTACTTGGCTCTTAAACTTTGCAAGTTCCTTTCTGAAACAGAATGAAATTCCTATAACATTCATTTTTAACAAAATATATGTATATAAATTCAACATAGTTATTAATTTTTATTTGGCCAAACTTCCCATGTAATGTCAAGTATATTAAATCAACTAAGCATATTAAATCGGCTTAATTTTGTTCAAAGATATTTCTTTTAAGAAGAGAGAATAAATTCTTGAGTCATTCCAGGGCAGCTATCTCTCAGTTAAAGTCTTGAAATTTAACTTGGAAAGACTGTCAAATATACACACTCCAAAGATTATATTGCACACTCTTTGTAATTATTCTAAAAGACATCAATTAATCTTAAACTGATTTTAATATTAAAAATTTGGTTTGGACTATAGAATTAATTCTTTTTTTAGGCCAATAAAATACTACCGTATTTGCCGGCGTATAAGATGACTGGGCGTATAAGACGACCCCCTAACATTTCCACTCAAAATACAGAGTTTGTTATATACTCGCCATATAAGACTACCCCCTCTTCCGCACACCTTCCACACACCAAATAAAAGGTAAAACAATATCAGATTTGATTTTAACATTTTAATTTATATTCAAATGCTTATGACATGCAGGAAAACTGTCACAAGGCTGTATGTAAACATACCGGTAATTCACTAAAGAAAACACACTCTATAGACTGGTACCATAGATGCTTCTCAGGAACACAGGCAAGCAGCCCACAACCTAGAGGGACTGTCAATGATAGAAGTAAGATAACAAATAGAGGGAGAGAGCAAGTGCCGGGCAAGTCCCTAGCAAGTTTGCTGGCGTGACAGTTTCACCTTAAAAGCCTTCAAACTCCTCTTCATCATCTGATATTAAAAGTTCATCAACGACATCTTGGTGCCATGATAGGGATGATAGGGGTTTGACTGGTCGACATTTTCTATGCTGTACTGTACAATGGGGCAGTATTGTGGTTGGCTGTTGGCTGTATACAAAGCCTGATTTGATTGGTCCCTGCTCCCTGTTTGCCCGCCCTGTCACTATAGCAGTCTGGTCCACCCTTGCATCAGCATCTCCCTGGGACCTCACTAGTGCGCAAGTGCGAGCTCTTCAACATTCTAACAGGCACCATGATAGCGCAAAATCGCGAATCTTCAATGCATATGTAAAGAAATATACGGTAACCCGAATTTACCACACTCGCAAAATCGCACACCGCCAACCATACACCCAGTATGGTATCGCGATTCGCGATTTTGCGCTATCATACTGGGTGTATGGTCGGCTGTGTGCGATTTTGCGAGTGTGGTAAAATCGCATAACAGCAAAATCGCATAACAGCCGAGCATACACCCAGCAGCGCTGCTGATGCCTGAACGGTATGTGGAATGAAGTGGGCGGGCATCGGGAGGCCACTATGGCACGGGGCAAGCACTATGGGCAGTCTATCTGAAGTGTACCTGGCGTATAAGACGACCCCCCACTTGGAGGCATATTTTTCAGGGCCAAAAAATCGTCTTATACGCCGGCAAATACGGTACATTGCAGACACACAGACAGAAATCTCACTAGCTGTTTCTGGTGACTGAACCTTGAGAGGGAGAGCAAGAAGAGCCCCCAAGATTAAGAATTCTTGGCAGCTGCTGGGATGTTCCTGCAATCTCTCTCACACTTTCAACCTCACCACACACAACTAGGCTTCACCAAAGTGGGACTTGCCTCCTCTTTAAAAAAATTAAACAAAGAGACACAAAACATCAACACTCTTATATAGGCACACAAAACACATTAGAAGTTTACACCAGAGAATGTCCGACATTAAAAATACCAAAGTGTCCCTGGTTCGGAAACTGCCCCTCTCTAGAACCTCAACATTCTTTCAATGGGCTATTTTTTAAAAATGGGCTGGGGCCTTTTCTAGTTGCCTCTACCTCCCTTTGTCTGGGGAATCTTCCTAGGACATGTGCCATTGGCCCCGTGTCTCCCCACTCCCACATCCTCGTTGTTCTAGGGAAATTCAGTACTGGCCTGGCCACCTACTGTTTCTTTTCTATGGAGATAAATCAGAGGCATGCTTTCTATGGGGGAACTGAGGAGGAAACTGGTCTTGCAAGGCATGTCAGGCCATAAAAACTGTGAACAATGCACTGCCTTGGGGGGGAGGGGGAGGTCATTATCACTGGCCCCAGGACAGATCATCGGATATGGCCTGGTGACCCTCAGCACCTGGGGGGTCTTCCTATAAGCCCCTGAAAGGGGGCGGAACCAAATCTGCAAGACAAAGACCCCATAAGGTTATAAAAAGTGAAGCCCTCTGCATGTCTCTTCACTCTGATTTGGAAATTAATCCCAAAGTCCACTAGTGTTAATAAACGGGGTCCCTCCCTTTCTCTAGGAAGTGTGCTGGGTATTTCTTTGGTCTTCTGCAACAGAACAATGGGGTATAGGCATTTATTAACCTCAGAATAGTTCTGAGACAGTCTCTAAAATTTCTTATTAATTTCCATCTTTTTGGAAGATTTTTTTTTCTATGCTTTTCCTTAGAAGCTTCTAATTTACAAATCAAGATATGCTTCCCATATAGTCATTCAATTTAATTTCAGAGCTGTCATTTTCTAATTTCTGCATGCAAAATATTAATGTAGGTACCCAAAAAAAAACTGCATTTGGGCCATTTTTAAGCTGATATTCTCTAGTTAAATCTTCCTATTTCTGTAAAATACTTGCAAGTAAAGACTTCTTATCAGGAGTATTAACCAGTAAATGAGGGCTGGGGTTTGGGAGCTTCTAGCTTTGGAAGCACAATTTCCCATTTTATTTTTTTGTATTTTTTTTTTTATCTGTAGTCTGAGCAAATTTTCTAGACATGTTATGTAGTGGGTCAAATGTGGTCTCAGTTTCTCTCCTGACTGTCTAAAACCACAGGAAAGGTTTGGGGCCCGGGCAGACCAAGCCATATGGTGGCCCCCTAGATGAGCCATTTAGTTAATTACAGTTGTGTTGGGACTTCCCTATGGGGCTCCTGCATTTCTGACACTTCCACAAAGATTCTTAGTCACCTAAGATCACCCCAAAATCAGACTGGAGGGAGGATGTGCACCTTTATCTTCCGAACTGAATGAGTTCAGCTCATTTATACGGCAAAGGTGTTTTTGTTTTGTTTTGTTTTTTGCTCAGACTCTCAGCAATTCCATTTGAAAAGCCAAAATCAAAACCAGCCACCCATTTTTTCCTCCAGTACTGCCTTAGCCTGGGTTCTGTCAACCCTGGTTCCACCTCAAGGATTTTAAAACACAGCTCAAATAAAGTCAGACCCCCTACCAAAGCAAGGAAAGGTCCTGGATCTAAGAGACAACTCACCCAAGTTCACCCAATGGGTGGAGAACAGGCGGGCTCAATGGGCCCTTTGCTGGATCCTAGCACCAAGTCCAAGTCCAAGGGATGGCCCTGAGTAAGCGTCTTTGGAATCCTGCCATGACTACGCCAAGTGATGTTAATGTAAAAAATCACTGAGACCTGTAAAGAATTTTTTTGAGTTTATTTGAGCCAAACTGTCCACATAAACCGGGCAGCAGAACCTCAATGAATTGAGATAATGCTCCAGAGAATGGTGGGTTACATCTGTATTTATACATTGAAATCAAAGGAAAGGGACATAAGTGGGTTACATGAAATCCATTGGTGATAGACTAGAAAGGCAGAAGAAAGCAAAGCAGGGAAACCCCTGGGTTTGGTTAAAAAGTAAAGTGATAGACACATACTTAGGTGGGTGCAGGAACAATTAACATAATAATGAAGAAATTTGTGGTCTGTCCTAGTGCCCAGCACATTAGGTTGTGCCCCAAGAGGTCCAGAAAAAGAGAAGTTACAAGTTACCCAGACATTTCAAGAGTATGTTATTGTACATGCAAAAAGACACATAGGCTCAGTTAAGGTAAAGGTCAACTTTGTCAGTGAAGATACCGGCCTAGGATGTAACTACCCACCATAACTGCTTTTAGTTAAAGTTTAATTTCAGACCATCCTTTTTGGTTACTTTAGGTCTCTGAGTTTGCAAGATTGCCATGCAGGCCTTCCCTGAGCTTGTCAGGTTAGTATGTATCCCTTTTCATCCACATTCTTTAGCCCTTTAAGCCCATTTATACCTCCTTTGGTGACCCTAACATTTGGTGTGAAAAATGGGAAGGTTCCATGGTGAAGGGGAGCCATCTCCCCAGCTTAGGTCATCCAAAGTTTGGTACTTAGAGAGTGGTAGGCTTACCTGGGCTTATCTTCAAACCTACTCAGGTGACATTATCACTGGCCTCAATTAGACCTTACTCCTTCCCAAACCAGCCAAGGAGGATGCCAGATCAGGACCTCTCCTTCTCCATTACTGAGCCTTCATCCCACACTAGCCAATCTTCTCTAGGTGAGTGACATTCCACAATTTCCCTCATCTGGAGTCTTCTGTCCACTTACTCCCATTGACTTCTCGAAATCCTCTCTTCAGGTAATTCCTAGCACTATGCCGGAAGACTCCTCTGCTGTTTGGTTTCCTGGTGATTTGTTTAGCAGTGGGAATGCCTGTCCTAAACAGTCACCTTTAGACTTGTGGTCTGTCATTCACCTTCCTCTCTTGTGGACCACACTTATTCTCTGTTTGGCCACAATATAAATTAAATAATGAGTCTCAATGGCCTGAAAATGGCATTTTCAATTTTAACACATTGGGTGATTAAGATAACTGCTGTCACCACAATGAAAAATGGTCAGAGATTCCCTACATCCAAGTATTTTTCATCCTTTAGTCTCAACCTTCTCTCTGTCAATGCTGCTTTACCCATCAGATCCTTCTCCTTCACACAAAATATCATACCCCTAACACTTCTGATTCTGGATCTACTCTTGACCCAGCAAACCACTGATGTCCACCCCTTTATGTGCCCCCTCCCTCACCTGCAGTAGATTCCAAAAACCCAGACCCTCCTAACCAGAAACCACCTTTTCCCCCAGCCCCTGAGAACCCAAATCCCAAGAATGCACGCTCCAATATAGCCTTTTTCCCACCTAACACTTGCTCTGGGGCCACCCAAAGACCACCTTCCTCAACAGCCTCTTCTATTCCTGATCCCATTCTACCCCTGAGAGAGGGAGTAGGAACTGAGGGCATATAGTCCAAGTCCATGTCTCATTCTCTATGTCTGACCTTTCCCTGATTTAAAAAAGACTAGGTTCTTTTTCCACTGACCCAACCATCTTCACTAAGGAATTTGAGTACTTGACCCTATGACCTGACCTGGCACATCTATGTCATCCTGTGCTCCTCTCTAACCCCGGAGGAGAAGGAGCAAATATAGCTATCAGCTCAGGATTATTCTGATGCCCTCCATAGACAGGTGCTGATGAAGTTCCCCAAACTGACCTGAGATGGGACTATCAGGTTAATCCTCCAGGGCACTGGATCCATAGCCATGTAATCACCTGTCTCATTGCCAGACTCAAAAAGGCTACCCATAAGGCAGTCAACTATGAGAGAGCTGGTATGAGAATTTCACAAACTAGAACACCTCATTGCTTAAATAGGACTGTAGCAAGTGCCAGTTCTGAGATGAGTAATCACAGTTCCCAGTGCTGATTGTAGCCTAAACAACAGCCTGAGCTCAAGGAGGGCTAACAGATAAACAAGCCCAGAGGAGCAGTCAGTCCCAGATGGCAGGGGCCCTTCTAGCCATGGCATGAAAGACTTTGAATTTCATTTAAAATGCAATGGAAAGCCATGAAGAAGGTTTAGAAAGAGCATGACATGGTTTTATTTACATTCTTAAAGAATCCTTCTAACTGTTGGTGGTAGAAAGAACATAGGGAGACAGGAGAGTCATCCATTAGCCTGAATGCCTATGCTTCCAGGCCAGAAAATTGGTATGAGGGACTTGTACAGAGGAGGTGAGGGTGCAGAGGCTCTAGATTATTATTGGCAAATATTTTACATGATTAGCTTTATTAACCTCTTATTTCTTTTTTTTCACTGTTATAATAACTTTAATTTATCTTGCATTTTACAGAAGTCTATGAACAATTTTTAAAAAGCACCACCTTACCCTATCTTGTTTCTCTGACAGTTGTTAAAGTAGGCAATGAGTATGTTGAGCATTGGCGTCTTGCTAGGTTTTCAGAACAACCAGCCATACACCAAAGAGCTTGGCAGCTTTTCTATCTTGCTTTTTAATACAATGGTATATCCACTCTGATGGTAAACCTGTCCAGCCAAATTTCCACAACATACTTTGCAAAATCAGTGGTGATTAGCAAATTAGTTAGCTTTGGCATGGAGCTGAGCTCACTTGCCTGTGACACCCTAGAAGCTGGTTCTGATTCTGGCAACAGAGCATTGAGAATGACAAGTTTCACACTGTAAGAAATAGAGTCGGGTGTCCTTTTGCAGGATTGTGTCAGGTGATCAGCACATGTGACAGGTGAAATATTCCCTAATATATCTTCTTAAAACATTTTCTATCTGTTTCTGTTGGAATCTTCCTTTGATTACAAGTTGGTTATTACCACCTATAGAACCACTTCTACCCAATTCAGCCAATAAAAATGTGAGGAGATTTATGCTGACGATGTAATAGTTTGCAGATATCTGTAAAGTTGACAAAAAGAGTTTTCTTGGTTCCTACTTGGATGACCTGTGCAGGTTTCATAACAAATTTCCTTTTTTCTCCAGCAACCATATCTGAATTATTTTCCCTCATGATGTTGAACACTTGATTCAGTAGCTCCTCATGTGTGTAGTCTCTTTCTCAGCCTGCCCAAACAGGGCCTGTCTGGTTACTGAATAAGATACCATCATCTTTTTTGCTGTCTTCATCTTTTAAGGCTTTGTCATTCTCTAGAATTTCATCCTCATCTAGGAACTTGACATTTTTCTTTTTCTGCTTTTTTTGCCAAGCATAATGTCAAGGTCATCCTCTGGTTCAGCTGGTTCTTGAACATCACTTTCAGTGGTTCTCAACCTTCCTAATGCCACGACCCTTTAATACAGTTCCTCATGTTGTGGTAACCCCCAACCATAAAATTATTTTCGTTGCTACTTCATAACTGTAATTTTGCTACTGTTATGAATTGTAATGTAAATATCTGATATGCTATATGTGTTTTCCGATGGTCGAGACCCACAGGTTGAGAAAGTTTACACTTTCTTCCACCTCATCAATATCAAATATCTATTTTTTTCTTCTTTTTCTTTTGATTAAAGAAGTTCAAGTCATCTAGATCATCAGAGGCATCTTTTTTCCTACTGTTCACTTCATCAGCCTCTACATCTTTGTCCTCAGTGGGCTCTGGCTCCACTTGTTTTGTTTCTGAGGGTTGAGTTTCTTCTGTCTGGGCATTCCCTTCTTCATCTAACATAAAAAGCCTCTTCTTGATCATAGTAGGATAAAAAATCATCTCGTCTCTGCACATGGCTGTGGCTCAAGTAGGCTCCGCATGGACAAGAAGTAGGACAGGTTAGCCCCAGGCCTCAACAACACCTCTCCCATAGCCACACTAGCTAGCCTCTTATTTCTTATTGGGTTGGAAATGTATTCCTTGTTGTCATTTCACTTTAAATTTTTTACACAATTTCTGACATAGGAAATATAACATGTCTATATATCAAATTAATTATTTTCCTTCTTCATAATCCTCCCTTGCCCTAAATTTACTTTTTTTGTGTGGTTAATGGTTTTATAAAACATGATATTAAAACTTTAATTCTTTCGGTCACAGTTTTGTCTGAGGTCTAAAAAAGTTGAGACAAAAAGGGTGGCAGGTACTCTTACATTCCAAAGTAGGTGTCTAAACTTTAATGCCTCAAAGCACTGGCAAGAGTGAAGAATACCAGTGTGTGCCCCATAGAAAAAGCTTAAAAGGATTGATAATAAAAATGGCAATGGAGGGCGGCTTTCTCATGAGGGAATAGTTGGTGTGGATCTCACAGCTACTTTGAAGGGAGAAACTGGAAACTCTTCCTCTTCTTCTCAAACCCAGTGGGGGCTTCTAAGATGCCACTTGGGGAGCTTGGTGTGTGGTTCCCAAGGGTTTGGGGACACAGTGCACTAGAGTGAGACTCAAGCCAGTAGTCCAGGGTTAGATTGGCTGCTGTAACCCATGGCAGTGAAGGCTGAGTTTAGGAAGTAACAATGGATCAGTGTTTATTTCTCAGTGAAGGCTGAGTTTAGGAAGTAACAATGGATCAGTGTTTATTTCTCAGAGACCAGGTGGGGAGAGGCGTGGTGGTGCAGAAATGCTGTTTGAAAGGGATCTTCTACAGTAACCAACCCTCATGGTTTGCCTGAAAGTCTCCCACCCCGGAAACCCCCTCAGTCCTGGGCAAACCAGAGTGGTTAGTCACCCTACCTCTTGCTCAAGAAGTCTTGCAGAAAGTAAGAAGGCAGCCGTCAGGAGAAAGAGAGTGAGGTGGGAAGTGAACATAAGCTCATGAGAATCGTGCCCCCAGAGGAGCTGCAGTGGAAGGGGCCAGCAGAGGAAGCTTAAAAAACAACAACAAAACCTTGCATGATAAACAGTCAGCTTTAACTGTTGGGGAGTCAACATCAGAATACCTCAGTAACTGCCCGAACTTCATGCTGCTCACCACTCCTACTTTTATGACTAAACCTGACTGGAAGGACTTATTATCCAAAAGTGGTTTGATGAATGATGGAACCTTCCTGCCCCAAGAGAATACTCAGATACACAAGCTTGCAGGGATGGCAATGAGAAGCATGGGAACCTCAGATGTTGAACCTCTCTTTCAATGTCCCAGTCTCAGGCAATGCATGGAAAGGTGAATCTCACAGATTGTTTCCAAGAAGCCAGTTTTTTGAAGATGCATTCATCAAGTTCGATTTCTTCTTTTCAAGGCTTATAAGGTAAACTGTATTTAGTGTTACCTTAATTCTTTGTTGATTCTTATGGAAATGTGCTATTTTGATTATAGGAGTTTTATCCTATGTAGTCACATGTTCACTCTTCAAAATACCCCTTAGAAAAACTTCACAAATTCTCAACACTCAGCACATTAAGATTTAATTGAAATTCTATTAAAATACATTAGTCTTCAGGGATTTAATATCAAGTTCAGTCTTCCCAGACTTTGCCACTTGCAAACAGTGAGGCCACAGGCAAGCTCTTTTTTTTTTCTCATTGATTGGTTTTTAAAAATTGTTTATTTATTTATTTTTAAATCTTTATTGTTAAGAGTATTTATTTATTTTTTATTTTTTTATTTAAAAAATTTATTTGTTGATTTTAGAGAGAGGAAGGGAGAGAGAAAGAAACATCTCTTTGTTGCACTTATTTATGCATTCATTGGTTGTTTCTTTTTTTTTAATTTTTTATTACAAAGGGTATTACATATGTGTCCATTTCCGCCCCACCCCCCCCGCCCTAGACAGTCCCCTAGCCTCCCCTATCCCCCAGTGTCTTATGTCCATTGGTTATGCTTATATGCATGCATACAAGTCCTTTGGTTGATCTCTTACCCCCCTACCTCCCGCCCCCCTACCTCCCGCCCCTCTACCTCCCGCCCCCCAACCCTCCCCGGCTTTATTGTTAAGAGTATTTAGATGTTCTCCCCTTTCCCCCATTGCCCTCCCTCCACCCAGTTCTCACACTGCCCCACCCAAGGCTTTCATCACCCTATTATATATGTCCATTGGTAAGATCTTTGGTTAATATCTTCCCATCCTTCCTCCCCACTTCCCTCTGTGATTTGTCAGTTTGTTCAATGTTTCCATGCCTCTGATTCTATTTTATTCATCGGTTTATTTTGTTCATTAGATTTCTTGTTAGCTTATTTTGATTTTTAGATTCACTTGTTGATAGATATGTATTTATTGCCATTTTATTGTTCATATTTTTTAATCTTTTTCTTCTTCTTCCTCTTCTTGAAGAATACCCTTTAACATTGCCTGTAATACTGGTTTGATGGTGATCAGCTCCATTAGCTTTTTCTTGTCTGTGAAGCTCTTTATCTGACCTTCAATTCTGAATGATAGCTTTGCCGGGTAAAGTAATCTTGGTTGTAGGTTCTTGCTATTCATCACTTTGAATATTTCTTGCCACTCCCTTCTGGCCTGCATAGTTTCTGTTGAGAAATCAGCTGACAGTCATATGGGTACTCTCTTGTAGGTAACTGACTTTTTTTCTCTAGCTGCTTTTAAGGTTCTCTCTTTGTCTTTTGCTCTTGACATTTTAATTATGATGTGTCTTGGTGTGGTCCTGAAGGGCGTACGGGAGGAGGAGTCTGGCCGCTGGGCTCTGGGATCCCTCCACGCCCGCCGGCTCCGAGTGTCCCGACCGGCTGCGGCTGTGGCTGCGTGGCTGGCAGTGGGCCGAGGGGTGCCGGGCGGCGACCGACCACGGGGGAGCCCTTTCCCCGTGGTCGGCTCCCCTCTTGCCTGCGCTGGGGCCGGGGGTCCGTGCAGCCCTTGGGACCTGGTCGGGGGGGGGGGGGGCAGGGCCTGCATGGGCCGGCCGCCAAGCCTCATGAGGGGCGGCCTGGCCGTGCTGCTGGCGGCCTCGGGCATCGGCCCCCCGGCCCATGGCGGGAGTCCAGCGCGGGCTGCCACCCACCCGCTGTCCCCCGGACCGGGCCTGCACTGGCCGCGTGGACCCGCGGCCCCCAGTGCAGCGGCGGCAGTGGAGTGGGACGTGTGCCCTAGCCCTGGGAGGCCTCCATACTGCAGTGCCCCGGCCCCGTGGGCCAGGCCCACTCCGAGCGGATGCTGCTCTCCCGGAGCTGGGCCGCTCCACCGGCCGCACCCCGTTTGCTGGGCCTGTGACGCCCAGGCGCGCCGCTGCGGGAGTCCCGGTCCGCCCGCAGGCCGGCTGCAAGTGCTGTGCAGGAGGGCCATCCTGCCTTGCGGCGTGTTCGAGCGGCGGCAGCGGGAGCTAGGCAAGGACTGTGCCCTCCATCTTGCCTTGGGTCCTCCATTTTGGGACAGAGCCATGTGCGCCCTCCATCTTGCCTTGGGTCTTCCATTTTGGGACAGTGCCATGTGCTTCTTCACTGGAAAAAGCCGCTGCTAGGCACACCCAGGATTTCTCTGGACTAACCAATAATAATCAAGGGAAGTGCACGCCATCACTATGACCACATCCTGTATCAACTCGCGCTTGGCCAATCAGCGGGGCCCACAGTCCCCTCTCCTGCCCTCACTCCGCCCCCCTATATAACCCCCTGTCCCATCAGGCCTCGGTCTCTCGGCCACTGGACTTTCCGCTGTGTTAGTGGGTCTGGTGAACCGGGAGCGTAACCCGGCTTGCATTAAAAAGGACTCTTTGCTTTTGCATCGGACTGACTGGCTCCCTGGGGGTCTTGGGAACTTTGAAATCTGGGCACAACAATCCTCTTTGGATTTCTTTTGTTTGGGGTTCCCTGCGCTTCCTGGACTTGTAAGTCTATTTCTTTCACCAGGTAGGGGAAGTTTTTTGTCATTATTGCTTCAAATAGGTTTTCAATATCTTGCTCTCTCTCTTCTCCTTCAGGCACCCCCATAATGAGAATGTTGTTATGTTTGAAGTATCCTTGGCCTATAAAAACTAGCAGGGATTGTGGCTGAGTGTCAGAGAGGCTGCTGGAGACCCAAGTGTTCCTTTTAAAGAGCCGGATATATGAACTTACTCAAACTCAATCCCTCTGAGCTCTAACACCAGGTGGCTTTAGGGAGACCAAGACACATCTGGGGAGGAACTGGATTGTCTAGCATTAAGGCAGAAACTCAGGGTCTGCTTTTTCCCAGATGGAGTGCTCATTGGGGTCAGTGTTCCTATGCTGGGACCTCCCCCATTTCAGAGCTGGCTGGCAGCCATATCTGAGTTTCCATCAGCCTGGCTCACATTGTTCACTCAGCCCTGGTGATTCCCCAAGGTCCTGCCCCATCTAATTTTCAGTTCCACCCAAGATGTTTGCAGCAGCTTTTTCATATGAATGGCCTGTCCTAGCTCAGGCTTCAGACTTGGCTAAAATCTCTCAAACCTGCCTTGCTTCGCAGCTAGGCCTTGCCTAGGCACTTCCTACCCCAATACAAATAGCAGCTGTCTCCAGATCTCTCTGTAGCTCCTGCTGGGTGGCCCCAGGCAGTGACTGACTTTATCCCTCCCTGGGATCCCCAGAACCAGTGTACCTGGTGGACAGCTTCAGACCATACCAGATCACAGGCAATCTTTTAACCTCTCAGGACTCAGTTTCCCCAGTTATAAAATAAGGCTATAATCACACCTTTTTCAGAGAGTTGTGATGAGGGTTAAAATCTACACTAATAAAAGAGAAGCATGCAAATTGACCATCCCTCCACTATGCCCACCAGCTGATCAGAGTGATATACAAATTAACCCAACAAAGAGCGAAGACTGAAGACAGCGTAGAAGGAAGCCAAGCACTGCAGAAGGGAGTGAAGCAGCAGAGAAGGGAGGGAGTGAAGTGATGGAGACAGGTGGGAGCCAAGGCAGCAGAGATGGGAGGGAGAGAAGCGGCGGACAGGGGAGAGAGCAAGGCAGCAGAGACAGGAGGGAGCTGAGGCAGCAGAGAAGAGAAGGAGCCAAGGCAGCAGAGATGGGAGGGAGCGAGGTGGTGGAGAAGGGAGGGAGCAAGGTGGCGGAGATGGGAGAGAGCGAGGCAGCAGAGAAGGGAGCAAAGCCCACCGAGCTGGGCTTCGCTCCCTTCTCTGCTTTGCTCCGGCCTCAGGAATCCTTATTCTTGCAGGAATAAGCCCCAGGAACCCCTATTCTTGCAGGAATCTTCCTGCAATGGGCCTCTAGTAAGTTAATAAATAGAAAACACTTTAAAAAGTGACTAACATGTAGTAAGTGCTATGTGTTTGCTATTCTGTCATTATTATACAGAGATGTGGTACATGTGGTTGCTTTACACAGTGTCAATCTAACTTATCTCAGACTCTGTTTCTCTCTCTTCTTTCCCTTTTAGGATTAGTGTTGCCACAGGAAAAATGTATATGACATTTGAAGGGAAGAAATGAATCAGTAGTTGGGAGTACAGATCTTTCAGTTTAAGCCCAATGTCCCCTTCAGCTCTCTGAATCTGGGTGGCATTCATGTGCTGGGCTCCCCATGGTGAAGGTGACAGGTCACACACATCATGGAGATGGCAGGAATGAGAGAAAGATGCAACTTCCATCTTTCCTGCTTTTCCCCACTTCAGACCATATTTCTTTCTCATTTGCCAACTCTGCTGACATGAGGCCAGTACCATATTCAAAACCAACTGCCATGCATTGATTTCCTAACTGCTTCCACAGTGTGTAACTCACAAACAAGCCCCTTACTCCTCATCACTCACAATGGTTCAGCCACCCTGATAGAACCCTAGTTGATATGATGACTCTGTGTGTATCCAAATTTCTTCTGTATGACTTTCAGTAAAATATTGTCATTTCATCGTGTATGTTTTGCACATTTTAAAAAATATATTTTTTATTGATGTCAGAGGGCAAGAGAGAGAGAGATAGAAACATCAATGATGAGAGTGAATCATTGATTGGCTGCTTCCTGCACGGCCCCCACTGGGGATTGAGCCCACAACCAGAGCATGTGCCCTTGGTCAGAATCAAACCTGGGACCGTTCACTCTGTAGGCTGACACTCTATTCACTAAGCCAAACCAGCTAGGGTTGTTTTGCACATTTTTAATAGGCTTGCTCTTAGCTACTTTATGTCTTTTGTTGACATTGAGAATGGGATCCTTCGTTTTGCTTATCATGTCTTCTAATAGGTAAACTTAGAGAAATTATTGATTTTTGTATATATTATATTATATCTTGGCACTGTAACACACTCTTTTATTCATTCTAAAAGGGTTTTTTCCCCTTTGTGTTGAATTTATTGGAGTGACATTGACTAATAAAGTTATATAGGTTTCAGATGTACAATTCTATAATACATCATCTGTATATTATATTGTGTGGCCACCACCCCAAGTCAAGTCTCCTTTCATCACTATTTATCCCTCTTTTACCTTCTTCTACCTCACCCCAGTCCTTCCCTCTGTTAATCACCATTCTATTGTCTGGTTCTGTGAGTTTTGTTTTTTCATAATCCCTTCATCTTTTTTTACTCAGCCCTACAAACTCCCTCCCCTCTGACAGCTGTTAGTTTGTTATCTATCTATGAGTCTATTTTGTTTGTTAGTTTAATTTGTTCATCATGAGTGAAATCATATGATACTGGTCTTTCTCTGGCTTATTTCACTTAGCATAATACTCTCCAGGTCCATTCATGCTGTCATAAAAAATTAAGGAATCTTTCTTTTTTAGAGCCACATAGTATTTTATTGTGTAAATGTACCACAGCTTTTTTATCTGCTCACCTACTGATGGGCACTTGGGCTGCCTCCAAATCTAGGCTATTGTAAATAACACTGCAGTGAACACAGGGGTGAATATATTCTTTCTGATTGGTGTTTCGAGTTTCTTCAGATATATTCCTAGAAGTGGAATCACTGGGTCAAATGGCTGTTCCATTTTAACTTTTTAAGGAAACTCCATACTGTTTTCCATAGCTGCTGCACCAGTCTGCATTCCCACCATTAATGCACTAGGTTCTCCTTTCTCCACATTCTCACCAGCACTTGTTGTTTGTTGATTTACCAATGGTAGCCATTCTGACAGGTGTAAATGGTACCTAATTATGGTTTTAATTTGCATTTAGAAGTTTTTGTTGTGGTTTTTCTCTTCAGGTACTCTTTATATCACTTAGGAAAGGAGAATGTACTGGAAGCACAGTATCGTACCCTTTTCCTCTTCTTAGGTGTGTCTAGCTTGACCCATAAGAAACCCTCTTTATTTCCCTTGCATTCCCTCTTTCCTCCCTGAAAGAAAGTATTTCTCCCTCTGTGGCTCTTCAGCACAATATTTGAAGCTACTTTTCAGATGTTCTTTGGAAAAGGGTGTTTGTGAAGCTCTTCCATGATCTTCCACTGCTAATAAAAAATAAAGCAACTGCCTCCCAGACCCCCAATTCCTCCTGGCTTTAACCCAGCCCTGGGAATGAGTTTTTCAGTTCAGCTCATATTATCAAGGGTCCTTTTCAGCCAGTGATAATCAGATCAAATTGCAAACATGAAACATAAATGACCCAGAATCTGAATGGACTCACCCCTGGTGAAATTTCAGCCCCACAGAAACTGGGTCTGCTTTACTAAGAAAATCTAGTACAGAGCCAAAGAAGCCAAGAAGGCTGAAAGAGGGGACAAAGATTAAATAAGAAAATCATAAACACTTAAGAAAAAGAATAATTTTGCTCAGTCCATGCATTTAGTAAACATTCAGTTCTTTTTTTTAAAAAAAAATATTTTATTGATTTTTCACAGAGCAGAAGGGAGAGGGATAGAGAGTTAGAAACATTGATGAGAGAGGAACATTGATCAGCTACCTCCTGCACACCTCCTACTGGGGATGTGCCCGCAAACAAGGTACATGCCCTTGGCCGGAATCGAACCTGGGACCTTTCAGTCCGCAGGCCGACGCTCTACCCACCGAGCCAAACCGGTTAGGGCCATTCAGTTCTTAATGGCCAGAATATACCATCATTGCTTGTATGGAAAGGACTATTCATCATCCACAGCTCTTAGTTGAATCACTGGTATTCAACACACAACACATATCACACTTTAAAATGCCATAAATAAAAAAAGTATCAGTGGTTCTGCTGAATGAAAATACTGTGCTTTCTCAAAACAGATAAAAGCATATGCTTTCCACTCACTGGGCCCATGAGCCAAATCTTACCCATCACCTCTGATTGTATGGACTGCAAACTAGGAATGGCTCTTCTTTTATAATTTTAAATTGTTGGAAAAACAAATGAAAAATAATACTTTGAGACA
Source organism: Myotis pilosus (assembly GCA_036010255.1). NCBI lineage: Eukaryota > Metazoa > Chordata > Mammalia > Chiroptera > Vespertilionidae > Myotis > Myotis pilosus. The sequence goes on along the minus strand of JASKON010000002.1, from coordinate 111,003,933 downwards.
TATTAAAATTATATAAATTTTAAATTTCAATGTTGTTAAAAGATAAACTGAGGCATATTAAAAATTTTAAGAGTTATTTGAGCAAAAATCAGCTTGAATCAGGCCACCAAACCAGCTGTGGTGAAAGTACTGCAATGACAGGAGACAGGAGAGGCTTTCATAGGGAAGAGGTAGAGGCAAAGGGAGACATCAGATATCGTTGACCTGCTTTAGCTCTACACCCAGCTACCAGTGTGTGCATGGCTGTCCTTGGGCTTCAATTTTGAAAACTTGAGGCATCTGCAGGTGCAGATTTGGGTTTTCTTATGTAGTTGCCCCAGGATTGGAGCCACCTAAACCTAATGGCCTCCCTGTTTAACTAATTTAACAGTGCCCATACTGAAATTGTATTGAAACAGAGCCACACTCATTTGCTTATATAGTCTGTGGCTTATTTCTCATTAAAAGAAGAGCTCAATCTTTGAAAGAGTATGGCCTAAAATGCTTACTACCTGGTCCTTTCCAGAAGACATTTGCTGACTCCTGGATAGGGTTTCATACCTGGGCACTATTCATATTTTGGACCACTCCCTGTCTATCCTTGTCTCTTTTAACAAAACATCTCCAAACACTGCCAAATGTCCCCTGGGAGGGTGTCAACATCCCTCCCAGTTCAGAACCAAGGTTGTAAGTGATAGAAATACCAACCCTATAGTTTTTACAAATCTGTATCCATGATTTAGGTTGTTAAAGTTAAGAAAAGAGGAAGAAGGGAAGGAAAGGGAAAGGAAAAAACACAACTATATCCTTGTGAAATTTTTAAAATACCATTTTTAATTTTAAAACTCCCCACACAAAAAATATATAATGGTATTAAAAATACAACTCATGTGGATTGTAAGTTATGCAGGGATCATAAAGGTACATTTGGTTCTCAAGACATCAGCCTGCCTCTTAGCAACCCCATTAATGTAATATAGCTCCTCCTACTTGCAAAGACTTCCTACATGTTAATTTTCCAATAATGCTCAATCGTATGCTGAGAGTACTATCCAGCAATGATGCTTTACAAGCCCTGGGTCTTATTTCAGTAACTTCCAGAGAGTTCTATGATGAAAGAATTTACTCAGTCCCTGAAGGACTCACTCTGGGCCTTTCTGCTCAGAATTCCTTTTGCTTTAACCTTGTTGAACCTTCCCTGACCTCAGCGTCCTTGACTTTAACCTTGCTGTGCCCTCAAAGACAAGCTGTCCACCTGTCTCTGGTAGTCACAGCTTAAACTTAGCCTGGGATCCAGACATGTTTGGCATTTCTGGAAATTGAGCAGCCAGCTCTGTAGTAGCCTGTTTTCCTAGGGACTATGCACCTCCTGAAGGAGAACTCATCCTGAGGGAAATAGGTGCCCAGGAACACCTGAAGGGGGAGAAGGAAGGCCATGGATCCAACGAGCTGTCTGCCATTTCCCTGTGCGTAGGCCCCCAGGGTGGACTCACATCTCTAAAACCAACCTGTAAGAGTTATTAACCTAAAACACCATAAGACATGAGACATTTGTCTACCTAAACAATGAATTTTGATGTTTGAAAGTGTTAAACTTCCTATTTTAATTTTCAAAAAAGGTAAAAATATAATTCTCATGTAATTATAGTTAGCATGTATCAAATACTTATTTAATTTAGTAATGAAGGAACTAACAGGATGAGAAGCTGGTTCAAGAAAGAATATGTGAAGCTAATACAGTAGATCCTCATTATTTTCAGATTCCATTACTTGCAAATTTGTCTACTCCTTTAAACTTATTTGTAACACCCAAATCAGAATTTATGGCACTTCTGCAGTTGTGTTTGGAATGTTCATGGATATGCAGAGCTCATGGACAGAGAGGCAAACAATTTGAGGCTCCAAACATAAGATCCCAGCTGAGGCCAAGCAAGGAGACCTGACCCTTTTGGCCCTGACCCTCCACCTGTCCAGCACAGCCAGCACAGGCCTTCTGAGACTGAGGGACATGGTCTGGTATCCCGGGTAAACAGACATCCATTTTTCTGGACCTCAGGACTGCTCTACTGCTGCCATTCTGTAAACACTTTTACAGTTAAGCTATATGTAAAAATCCTTTTGCAAAAATTATTATTGGTCCCCAGTTCTCCCAAACAAAAGGCTATTTTGTATACACCAAGGCATTTAAAACAGGTGTTCTGAGTCAGAAATGCTCACTAGTCAAGTATTACAAAGAAAGAAACCTTTCCAATTTTCATGCACTTACCCAAATGAAATGTTTTCTGGGACAAAGTTTCTCCTGAGAAACATGTATCATGGAAATCTCCCAAATATCTGGGATGTGTCATACAATGCTTTTTCCCATCCCTTATAAATCACCTGTCATTTTGGCTTTGGCCTGTTCCTTACTGACTAGAGTTCTAAGCATAGCCAAGAATAATATATGTTTTCTGAATGATTTTCTGGCCATTTTCACAGAAACCTGGAAGGAGATGGCCACTATATTTAAAAGAGCTCAGCATCACAGTAAAAAGAGAAGGCAACACGAATAAGGTTTAAACACTTAGAAGGTATTGACATTGAGACAAACCACTGTGAAAGTGGGAAAGGTCTCTGTTATAAAAGCATGGCATCATACTGGAGCATGAATTCCCATCCTGCTGTGTACATACCACACACTATTGGAAAGAACCTGCCTAGTTTAGGCTTGGGGTCAGTTCCACATCACTGTGTAGAAGCCACAGTCCTCCCTTTCTGCACATGGATGAACTCAGGCTCACACCGTGGCTGACTGGGTGTAGCATTAATGGAGTACAGCCCTTCACATGGGTGACACTGTACTAACATCCATTCTTACAGGTTGGATAGATTTTGGTAGCTATAGAAATAACCAAACTTCACACTGGGGACTGATACTGTTTCAGTTCTAATTTCAGAATAAATTATTAAAAATATCAGGTTCTGCTATGTAAATGCATCCCTGAGTCCAAATATTTCAGCAACAGGAAAGGAATAGAGTATGCTGAGGGCATTCCAAGTCAGTGAACAGTCAGCCTCCATCCACTGTGGTTTCAGGGTCTGTCTATTTTTGGTTAAAATGTAGGAAGTTTTTTCCTTATTGTTGCTTTTAAAATATATTTTTATTGATTTTAGAGAGGAAGGGAGAAAGAGAGAGTGAGATAAAAATGTCAATGATGAGAGAATCATTGATCAGCTGCCTCCTGGAAGCCCTACACCAGGGATCATGCTGTCAACCCAGGCATATGCCCTGACCAGGAATCAAATCATGACTTCCTAGTTCATAGGTCGATGTTCAACCACTGAGCCATGCCAGCCTGGGGCAATAAAATGTAAAAGTTCTTATATGTGTCATTTGGTAAAGATGTAAGGAGTTCATAGACTCTGTGCTAGGAGAGGTACATATATTTCCCATTTGATCCCACCAACAATGCTGTGAGGCTGGAGGTCATGTTTCTTTATTCAGATCAAATTCAATCTCAGTCTATGTCTTGATTGGTCACAGCTGCTGGGAAATTTGATGTCAGGGTTATTAGGCCTGCTCACTAGGGTCATGGGCAGGTCCTGGGGTCCTTACCCACAGAAGAATATTTCAAAGGGTGAGAAGCAACCAGGATTTTTTTCCCAGTTCGTTATGTGTGTTAGCAAAAACCACATGTTCCCTTGAGATCGTGCTTCTCTTTGGACAAAAGCATGAGACCCTGGGGACATCCATTATCTGATATCTCCTGCCAGGTCACCTAGAAGGTCTAAGGCCCTAACCCTTGCTCAGCCGAGGCAATTATTTTCCTGTTCTAAGCTGCTTCTGCGTGCTCTTGGGACACTCTCCTTCTGACCTTGCCTCCCTCACACGGTTCTCTAAGTGGGATCCTGGGTGGTTGGGAGGGGAGTAGGGAGCTTGTTATAAATTCAAATTATCAATCCCAACCCAAACGACAGAACTGAAATCTCTGAGGTAGGGGCCAAGCAGAAAGTGTTTTGATAAACTCTCCATGTGACTTAGATGCAAGGCTACATTTTGAGAAAGACTGACATAGCCATTCAATTAACTCAGATTTTTTTAAATCAAAAGGATCAGGTAACTTTTGTTTTACAGCACCTTCACCCTGGCTCAAGGAAAGGGAAATAGACACTAAACAAAAACTTGCAGCAAGGACCAGAATAGACATTTTCCCAAAGACATACAAGTGACCATCAGGTACATAAACAGATGTTCAGCATCACTGATCAGCAGGGAAATGCACATCAAAACCACATTATGTATCACTTCATGCCTGTTTTGATGACTACTAGAGGCCTGGTGCATGAAATTCATGCATGGATAGGGTCCCTAGGCCTGGCCGGTGATCAGGGCTGATTGGGGCCTTCCGGCTGCTGTCTGGGGCCTTCCTTCGTTCCACGCCGCCCCCTGGTGGTCAGCTCAGGTCATAGAGAGTGGTCGAACTCCTGGTCAGTCAAACTCCTGAGGGGACAATTTGCATATTAGCCTTTTATTATATAGAATTATAAAAAATTTATAATAACAAGTGCTGATGAGGATGTGGAGAAAAGGAAACCCTTGTTACTATTGGTGGGATTATAAATTCATACAGACACTATAGAAAACAGTATGGAGGGTTCTCAAAAATTTTAAAATAAGCCGAAGCCGGTTTGACTCAGTGGATAGAGCGTTGGCCTGCGGACTGAAGGGTCCCGGGTTTGATTCCGGTCAGGGGCATGTACCTGGGTTGCGGGCACATCTTCAGTGGGAGATGTGCAGGAGGCAGCTGGTCGATGTTTCTCTCTCATCGATGTTTCTAACTCTCTATCTCTCTCCCTTCCTCTCTGTAGGAAATCAATAAAATATATTTAAAAAAAATTTTAAAAATAAAACTACCATATGACCCAGCAATGCTACATCTGGGTATTTATCTAAAGAAAACAAAAACACTAACTCAAAAAGATATACGTACCCCCATGTTGATTGTAGCATTATTTACAATACCTAAGACATGGAAACAACCTAAGTTTCCATTGATAAATGAATGCATAAAGCAAATGTGGTACATATGTGCAATGAGATATTATTAAGCCATAAAAAAGAATAAAATCTCACCTTGAGGGCATTCCACAAAGTGAAATAATCAGACAGAGAAAGATAAGTAGCATATGATCTCATTTATATGCAGAATAAAACACCTGAGCTCATAGATAGAGAAAAAATATTGGTAGTTGCCAGAGGTGGAGTGTGGGGGTGGGAGAAATGGATGAAGAGATCAAAAGGTACAAACTTGGAGTTATAAAATAAATGTCATGAGGTTCAATGCACAACATGGTGACTACAGTGAATAACACTGTATTGTATATGTGAAAGTTGCTAAGAGAGAAAATCATAAAAGTTCTTATCATAAGAAAAAAAATATTGCATCTATGAATGGTGATGGATGTTAGCTAGACTCTGGTGATCATTTTTATGATATATACACACATCAAAACATTATGTTGTACACTTGACACTAATAAATGTGATTTAAACCATAAATAAATAAATAATGGGTGCTCAATAAACATTTAGAGAATGAAAAAATAAAAACATAAGCAGCCTTCTTATTTTTCTAAAACAGATAACAAAAACATCAATTAATACCTTATTAAATGTTTTAATAAACTATTAAGCCACATAAGGATTCACTTGAACAATAATAGGTTTCTGAGCAAGCAAGTTCCAAGAACAAAAATATGTGGTTTAGGTGGGATAATAGGGGTCAGGAGTTAGAAATGAGATCAGGGAAATGAAATTATAGGTGAAGAAAACATGCTACACCAAGGATGGGAAAGAAAAATAATGTTTTTCTGGACCAACATAAATTCCTAAAAATGCTGGTCATCCAAACCTTCGCTTCCAAAAGTGAGGCCTCAGAATGGCCTTGAGGTATAAAATGAAAAAAGGCAATGACTTATACTGCTCAAAGAACAAACAGAAGGAGTACTGAGCTTCCTGAGACTGTGAGGAGACAATGTCCCCTCTTCCCTTGCTGTGTCAGGTGCAATGTGCCTGTGGACACAGCTGGGGACCACCATGTCCCAGGCTTTGGCCTCTAGGTGTGGCCAGTGGAGTGTGAACAGAAGTAACATGTCTCATTCCAGGCCTGGGAATTAAGACACAACAGAGGCATCCTTCCTTCCACTTTTCTTTTCTATGAACTGAAACAGGGAACTGCTAGTGACCCACCTTTGACCAGGCAAATGAGTGCAAAGACCCAGAGTGAACTTCAGAGGGAAAGTGGATCCCTGAATGTTCATGTGGAGCAGAGAAGCTCACCTGCCCATCCTGGACCACCAAGGTGAGAGAAATAACCCTCTTTTATCCACTAAGGCAGTGGTCGGCAAACCGCGGCTCTTTGGCCCCTTGAATGTGGCTCTTCCACAAAATACCACGTGCGGGCATGCACGTACAGTGTGATTGAAACTTTGTGGCCCATGCACAGAAGTCGGTTTTCAGCCTGGGCGAGTCTATTTTGAAGAAGTGGCATTAGAAGAAGTGGGGGGTGTCGGTTTGTCGGGAGATGGGAGACATGGAGCAGGTGGGCCACAGGATATGCAGTGCAGGGTAGGTTCATTGTTTTGAGGTACGTTCACTGAGGTCGACCCTTCCAGCTCTCCCATCCACACTCGTCTATCTGAAACAAGTATACAAGACAAGTGTGGATGGGAGAGTTGGAAAGGGTAGACCTCAGTGAACATACCTCAATCAGATTGAGGACGTTTTTAGCAAAGGCCAGTTTAGGAGTACCCTAATTAAGTCAATAACAATGTACCTACCTATATAGTTTAAGTTTAAAAAATTTGGCTCTCAAAAGAAATTTCAATCATTGTACTGTTGATATGTGGCTCTGTTGACTAATGAGTTTGCCGACCATTGCACTAGGGTGTTAAGTTCTTGCCATAGCAACTTACACTTTCCTGTAACTAATACCAAAACCAAGAACTTAAATGAAAGATCAAGGCAGTCTCTTATGATTTGTTAAAGCCCAAATGGCATCAAAACCCCCACAGTGCCTGGCACACAGCAGGTGCTTCATAAATAGTGACTAAATGAGTGAGTGTGGCATCTTTAGGAGCGGTTGGAACAAGAGATGCCCAATTGTCTCATAGAATAATTTGCCTGAAAGTAAATCTAAGTGGAGTGTTGCAATCTATGATAAGAAAAACAAACAGCACAAAAATCACAACCGTAGATTAAAATACTGTGTGAATCTGTGTGCACAATGTCAAAGCATTGCTTATTACACATCAGTCATTTAAGTGATTTTCAGATAGTAATCTCAGTCACTCATATTCTAAAATAAAAGACTTATCATGAACAGTCATATACAGACAGGTAAATTCTCCTTGTAACAAGTTTGATGAGACATCAGAATTTCTATGCTGTCCATGATCCATAAGAAAATGAAGACCCATTGCTGCAGCATGCAAGACAAATGCAGAGTCACTATTTACTCTGTAGAGGGAAGTCTTATGTAGCATATAGCATATGACACCAACTCCATTCACTGAACATTTTTGAAGGCCTAATATGTGACAGAATTGCATTACAGTGAAGAATTTAAAGATAGCAACAAAAATAAATAAATACATACATACATACAGATATCAGAGGCAGAGTGAATTGCATAGAACAGTGGTTTAAGTTTCTAGAAATGGCAACTAACAGGGGCCTGAACAGCTCTGGCTATGCTGACACTTTCTGTGGTATCTCTTTGCAATGCCTATCTCAAAGGTTGTTCTAAGGCTTAAAAAAAATAGTGTCCATAAAGTACATGGTATATCTGACCATTAGCAACTGCTAGTTCCTTTCTTCATACCCTGTATATACAAAATGTTTCACTGGTGATTTGTTCTAGAGCAATAAAAAATATTTTGCCTATCCCGAGCTCCCACATGTATGCCGGCACTCCTACACTCTGCACCCAGAGCAAGAAAGAGCACTGCATTTTGTAAACCAAAGGATAATTGTCTATGATGGAGATGAGGGGTTTCAGATGCAAGCAAGAAAATTCCACTCTCCACTTCAAAAATATAAGTAAAAGACAAAACAGACATCATCAGAACCACAGGAAGACTGAGTGGAAATTCTACAACTAGAAAGAAAGAGAAAAGCACACTGAGACTCTGAGGAGGTGTGGCAGTAAAGTGCAGAGGTACGGAAGCGCACGTGGAAAGGGTTGGCGACTGAGGACACAGTTGTCTTTTTCAATTGGGAGGGAGTATCAAGCTCCTGATTGCTCTGAACTCCAGTTCCGGGTGAGTCTCTGGGGACCCAGACTCATACAGGGAGAAACTGGACTGTCTGGCATCGGTTGGAACTCCAGGGTGGCTTTCTCTCAAAGGTGCTTGCAGTGATTACTGGAACACTGAGACCCGGGGCCTCTTAGGGCAGGACTGAGGAGCAGCTGTAGTTGCTTGCTCCGCTCTATTGATCCCCTGAGACCCCGCCCAACCCAAGCTGTGTGCAGAGGCTTTTGCATATGAAAGGCCTGGCCCTTTGCAATCTGAAAATTACCTAACAAACTGCAGCTGGGTCAGAGAGACTCAGAACATCCAAAAAAAGGCTCAAGGCCCCACAGCAACTTGCATTGCTTCACAGCTGGGCCTCATATGGGCACCTCCAAACCCCAAACAAAGAAGAGGAATATGCAGATATCTCCATAGCTCCTCCTGGGTAGCCTCAGGCAGAGGCTAAATTAGCACCTCCTTAGAGATACAAGAGCCCGTGTACCCAGTGGTCAGAGTGGGACCATCCACATTACAACTCCTCAGACCCATAAGGGACACACTCAGGAGGCAGACTCAGTGAGCACCAAAGCTGCAATGAAGCAAGTCTTGCCCCAGAAGGGTGTCTCCAGCACAGAAATTCTCCCACTGCAGACACAGTTGATTCTCACAGACAATTGGCCTGGAGGTCAATTCCTCCCAGTGATACCTACGACAATCAAGGCTTAACTACAAAAATACTGTGCACAAAGCTCACAAAGGGGTGCACCAAGAGTGTCCACCTCAGGTAATTGGGGAGGCTGAGCCACTGAGCCCTGTAGGACACCTAGCACAGAAAGCCACTCTATCAACACCGGGAAGCATAAAAAATGCGGAGACAAAGAAACAGGTCACAAATGACAGAAATGGAGGAAAGCAAACTACTGGATATAGAGTTCAAAACCACACTTCTAAGGTTTTTCAAGAAATCTCTAGAAACTGCTGATAAATTTAGTGAGACCCTCAAAATATCTAGTGAGACCCTTGAGGTTATGAAAAAGGACCAACTAGAAATTAAGCATACACTGACTGAAATAAAGAATATTATACAGAGCTACAACAGCAGACTAGAGGATTGCAAAAATCAAGTCTAATATTTGAAGTACAAAGAAGCAAAAAACACCCAACAGGAAAAACAAAAAGAAAGAAGAATCCAAAAATATGAAGATAGTGTAAGGAGCCTCTGGGACAACTTCAAACGTACCAACATCTGAATTATGGGGGTGCCAGAAGAAGAGAGAGAGCAAGATATTGAAAACCTATTTGAAGAAATAATGACAAAAAACTTCCCCTACCTGGTGAAAGAAATAGACTTACAAGTCCAGGAAGCGCAGGGAACCCCAAACACAAGGAATCCAAAGAGGACCACACCAAGACACATCATAATTAAAATGTCAAGAGCAAAAGACAAAGAGAGAATCTTAAAAGTAGCTAGAGAAAAAAAGTCAGTTACCTACAAGGGCGTACCCATACGACTGTCAGCTGATTTCTCAACAGAAACTATGCAGGGCAGAAGGGAGTGGCAAGAAATATTCAAAGTGATGAATGCTAAGAACCTACAACCAAGATTACTTTACCCAGCAAAGCTATCATTCAGAATTGAAGGTCAGATAAAGAGCTTCACAGATAAGAAAAAGTTAAAAGAGTTCACCACCACCAAACCAGTATTATATGAAATGCTGAAAGGTATCCTTTAAGAAGAGAAAGAAGAAGAAAAAGGTAAAGATACAAATTATGAACAACAAATACACATCTATCAACAAGTGAATCTAAAAATCAAGTGAATAAATAATCTGATGAACAGAATAAACTGGTGAATATAATAGAATCAGGGGCATAGAAAGGGAGTGGACTCACTATTCTTTGGGTTGGGGAAGAGGTGTGGGGATGCGGGAAGATACTGGACAAAAATCACACACCTATGGATGAGGACAGTTTGGGGGGGTGGTAAGGGCAGAGGGTGGGGTGGGAACTGGGTGGAGGGGAGCTATGGGGGGAAAAAGAGGAACAACTGTAATAATATGAACAATAAAGATTTAATTTTAAAAAAAAGAAAAGAAAATTCCACTCTGGTGATTTATGCTAAAAGCTAGTTTATTGGAAATAAATTCAATAACTTTTAGAAGCCACAGAAAGCCCCCAAATGATTGCTCATTTCTATTTTTCCTTGGCCATAGGGACTGTTGTTATAATATCACTGTTAGCATGGCCACCTTGGGATACTTCAGTGGTTTTCTTGACTATCTCCTAGTGCCAGATCCCACTTCTATACCAGCTGCTGGGCCCTCATGCTGCTGGGCCCTCATGCTCACAGGCCTGGCCACTATCCTGGGTCCTAGACAGACAGCACTGGAGATGGCTCCTGCTGTGTCAGGTGTGCTCAATGCTTTGCTTCAAACATCACCACATCTTCTACAGCCTACTTCACCAGTTTCCCCTAAGATGTGGTTAGGCCAGTCCATCTATCCACCTCTGCAGAGCCTTCCCAGAGGCTGCACCCGAAGGCAGGTTAGTACAACTTGGAAGTGTAGGAAAGCTAACAGCCAAGTGAGAGAGACCGATCCATGGGGGATGGACGGAAGAAAGAGGCCAGCAGGCAACTCCTGACCTCTGCTCTGCTCCTGCTGGACTGTTCTGAGGTGGGGCTCATTCAATGCTGTGGACCTGTCTCATACAACTGAGCACCTACTATATCCTGAGGGAGTATAGTCATGTCAATGTGTTTAATCCTCACTTGAGGATATGCTTGTTGATTTGAGAGAGAGGTGTGTGTGTGTAGAAAGAGAGAGAGAGAGAGAGAGAGAGAGAGAGAGAGAGAGAGATGAGCGAGAAGATCGATTGGTTGCCTTCTGTATGTGCCCAGTCCAGGGATGGAACCCAAAACCCAGATACACGCCCTGACCAGAAATTGACTGCAACCTTTCAGTGTCTGAGACATGGCCATATTTGTAATCAGTGCTTTGTATCGTCTTTTCCTACTGCCCTGCCTCACTTCCCTTTTTCTCCTCACACTTATTTCCCTGAGATTTCTCTCCTCAATAAAAACTTGGCATCTTGTTTTTTCCAAGCTCTTTTATATAGGAAACCCATTCTAAGTCAGGGCCACACCCTCAAATTTCAGTTGCCAGGCTGAAACCTTCAGTTAACTGATACTTGGCTACCAGGCACATGCCCTGTGGCAGCTAGCTAGGGAAGGAATATCTCTCACGCATATGATGCTATAGTGGGAGGGGGCATCCTGCCTCTTATCTACTTGGAATTAACCCCAAACAGGAAGATTTTTGTATTCTAAACAGTATTTAAGTGACAAATGTCTCCTCTGAACAGCTTGGCCTTAGTGCGCCCTCCCTGCCCTGGGTTTCTACATGTGGTCTGTCTTCCCTCTGTGCAGCACTACCCAGGGCATCTCCACTTCCATCTCCCAATTCTGCCACTCAGTCCTCATATGTAGACCCTCTGCTCTGAGGTACTGGATGCTCCCATCTTCTCCATTAGACCAATAGTCCACATTGGCCCCTTCTTCCTAGCTTTCCACATTCCAAGAAAAAAATTCTATTCCCCTTTGCATTTCACAGTCCACTGGCTATGCAGCTGTCTCTCACCTCACCCTGGCACTGGGCCCCCTGCCCGATTCAGCATTCCAATTCTCTACTGCTTGAAAAGTAATAGTAGATAGTTGTAGGAATAAACAGAAAATGCTGGACACCTTAGATCTTTTAGGATAGAGGAAGATTAAGCAGAGTCAGTAAGGATTCAATCTTTGGATTTGAACAAGGTGACCAAACAGTTCAGCCCCTCTTTTTTAAAAAGTGTCTGGGGACAAGGCCAGACTGCCTTCAAAGGGGAGTCCCGGTGACTGCAGATGTGCTAGGCTATAGTGGTAGTCATCATGTTGCTGCCTACTTGGGCGAAAATGTACTCATTGGTGATTGAAAACATTTTTCATTTATGCAAATGGAAATGGGGCCAGGAGACATGAAAAAATGCTCAAAGTCACTAATCATCCAAGAGATGCAAATCAAAATGAGAATGAGGTACCATTTCACACCTGTCAGAATGGCTACCATCAAGAAATCAACAAACAAACAAACAAACAAAGAAAGAAATCAACAAATGCTGGTGAGGATGTGGAGAAAAGGGAACCCTTGTACATTGCTGGTGGGAAGGCAGACTGGTGCAGCCATTATGGAAAAACAGTTTGGCGTTTCCTCAAGAAATTAAATATGAAACTGCCATTTAACCCAGTGCTCTCACTTCTAGGAATATATCCTAAGAAACCTGAAACACCAATCAGAAAGAATGTATGCACCCCTATGTTCATAGCAGCCCAATTATAATAGCTAAGATCTAGAAACAGCCCAGGTGCCCGTCAGTAGATGAGTGGATAAAAAAGCTATGGTACATTTATACCATGGAATACTATGCAGCAGTAAAAAATAATCTGTTACCTTTTGAGACAGTATAAAGGGACCTGGAGAGTATCATGCTAAGTGAAATAAGTCAGTCAGAGAAAGACATATGATCTCATTCATATGTTGAATCTAAGAAACAAAATAATCTAATGAACTGAGTGGATCCAGAGACTCAAAGTGTGGAATCTCAGAGGGAAGGCAAGGAAGGCAGAGGAGGGTAGGTGAGTGGGAGCTAATGACTACCACTATAGTCTAGACAGCCGTGGGCAAACTACGGACCTCGGGCTGGATCTGGCCCATTTGAAATGAATAAAACTAAAAAAAAAAAAAAAAAAACCGTACCCTTTTATGTAATGATGTTTACTTTGAATTTATATTAGTTCACACAAACACTCCATCCATGCTTTTGTTCTGGCCCTCCGGTCCAGTTTAAGAACCCATTGTGGCCCTCGAGTCAAAAAGTTTGCCCACCCCTGGTCTAGCATATCTGCAGTCACCAGGACTCCCCTTTGAAGGCAGTCTGGCCTTGTCCCCAGACACTTTTTAATCTTCCTCTATCAACCAAAGACCTTGTATGCATATATGCATAACCCATGGGCACAGACAATAGGGTGCTGAAGACCTGAGGTGGAGGAGGGGCGGGGTGGGCTGAAGGAGGTTAATGGTGGGAAAAAGGAACATGTGTAACACTTTCAACTATAAAGAATTATTAAAAAACAAACAACAACAACAACAGCAACAAATTTTTGTTGTTCTTCTTCTTGGCCAGTCCTCCATTGCTCTGATCAACAGGCTCTCCTCTCAGACACTTCTGGGGACCCTGAGGTGAGCCACTGTATTGCATGTGTCTCTCATTGTCACAGGTGCCCGTATGGGCAAATCTGTACTGCAGGGGTCTCCACTTAGAAAGGGACATCCTTTCCATTGTGGACATTATAATTTGTAACACTTTTTCTGACAAATTGGGGTAAAGTGCTTTGTTGTAATAAACTCAGTTTTTGAGAGTTAGCAAAGCTACTCCATGTATTCCTGCCATAGTACCCAAGCACCTGCAGAAACTTAAAGTTGACAGGAACCCCCTTTTTACCAGCAAGGGCCCGAGGCCTGAAGCACATAGAAGATAATACTATGGCACCCACTTTTGAGAAATGAAAAAGCCTCCATTGCAAGGTTGACCAGCAAGAAGACAGGAGACAAAATTCAAATTTGTCTCCCAGATCAATTGGAGTTTTGTGGTTATATTTAAAGGGTTAAAAGTAGGGAAGTTATGCATATTCATTGGGATTCCATCATCTGGCGTAATGAAGTCTTATTGCACAGGCTGGGTCCCCTAATAGGACTTCACAGAGATGCGAGGGCATTCAGGCGAAATTTGCATGTAGTTGTGGGGATTTCAGCCTACTGACATTAAATGGTCTTTTTTAGGGCAATGTTTTTCTTTCTATGAAGCCTCTGAAATCCATAGAGGCTTGTGGCTCCCCTTTCAGGAAATAGGAGGTTTATTCAGTTCCCATTGAATATGACCTGAGACTTCTGTGCACTCTGGTCCTACAGAAAACAGCTGATTTAGGGCTGACTGGGCTCATCTGTTATCCTGCTGCCACACCTCATGCGAGTGCATGCCCTAGAAAGTGCGTGTAGGGTAAGACTTCCCGAACAGCCTCCCTACCTCCCAGCATCTGTGTTCATTATGCTTCTTCATGAATTTACCAACACTCGCTTTTAAAATTTGAAATGACAAATCCAGCCTTAGTCTGGGAACCCCAAAGCACTTCACTCAGGGCCCTACTAAAGACATGTGCCCTAGGTCCTGTATTTCTCTGCCTTTACTTCCCCCTGGGTCCCACAGGCATGTCTGGTACCTCTTTAAGGAACTCTGGGCAATAAATTTCTGTTTCAATTTATCTGTGGCCTGTGGTTGAGCTATGCCCACATCCATCACCGTGTGCTGTACTTAGTGAATGTGAATTTAAGAAGGTCATAATATAAGGGTATTACAATGATTTCCTGGCAGAGGTAAGGGGTACTGAAGAATGAGCGCCTCCTTCTAACTTACAAAGATGCCTTCGAACTGGCAGCAGCTGTTACTCATCCAGCAACTTCTCTGTGAACCCAGAACTTTTAGGGAACATCTTGCAGTGCTCCTAATTGAGCTTCTGTGCTGGTTAATTCAATAGCATAGAGGAGATATTCCTTTCAACTGAGGCTGTACGGGGGGTTATAAAAGCTTCAAAAAGGAGGTAGCCACAGCTATTCGTATGATAAATAAGGGAGAAGTATATTCCTGGTAGAATGACATAGGCAACAGTGTTTTTGGAGAACTCTGAACAGCTGAGAATGTTAGTGTAGAGATGCGAGAGGATGTCAGCCAGGAGATGGAACTAAAAAGCCAAGAAGCATCTAGATGGAGAGCCCTTTATGCTACACTCAGAACATTTTGACTTCCAAAGCACTAAAAACTAAGATGGAACAGATTAATGATAAGAGAGCTATGATTTTATTGTGGACATTGTAATGTTGTAACACTTTACAACAAATGGTTTTATTCCCACTATATGGAGAATTGATTAGTTGGAGGCACAATTCTTAGACTGTCATCGTGGTCCAGGTGGAAAACCATGATGGCCTTCACTGAGCAGCCCAGAACTGTCTAAACGCTGCAAATCATCAATGCAAAACATCTTAGCATTTGAAATTCAATAGAAATTGGTAACTTTTTGAGAGTGGTCCAGGTGAAGGAGACAGGAAGATGAGCCTGCTGAAATCCTGGATTTGGGGTGAGGGAGGAGTGAAGAAACACAGACAAAGAACAAATATGGAGTTGGAGAGGTATTTTTTAAAATTCTCTTCACCTGAAACCCTCTGAGCACACCCCACTCTCTGCCTAAGGAAATTGTGATAAAGCCTTCCCAACTGCATGGGAGGCGGGCAGGGAACTACTCTAGCCTTCAACCTCCTGCTTCACCTTCATACATTTATTACTCCAATTCCAGATTCTCCTAGCTCCCCCTCAGCTGGCAGTCCCCACCAAGGGACTGGCTGGAAATCCAATCTTCATGACTTGCAACCACAGACTCCAGATATACCACCCACAGAACCCCAGTAAAGAGCAAGTGCAGGGCTCCAAACTCTGCACAAACGAAGTCACTTGGTAGAGAAAGTGTATATTATATGCATTCCTCTGACTCTGAAACCATGGTCTACACTCTGAAATCACTGCCATGCTCACAGATGGTGGGTCTCAAGCACCAAATAACAGTGCCAAAGAGAACTTAAGAATCTGTATGCACCCCATGGCTTGGAGGTCTCCAGTAGCACCCTTGTTACAGGGAGGGGTCAGCTCAACAAGAAGCAAGGAAATAGTGATCTCAAGACACAGAAAACAGCTAGACCCTATTGCTATCCAACTTGGAAATTAAAAAAAAAATCAGCAGAGAAGTAAACATCAAGAAAAACTCCAAGCCAACCTAAGAATTTCTGTGTGTCGTAGAGGTTAAACATTGCCTATTTCTTAGAATAAAAATGCATTCAAAATTTTTATCTGAAAGCCAGAAGAGTCATATCTATCTCTTTTCCCATACAGTTTCTCTGGGTTGGTTTAGACATTCTCTTCTAAAAAATTGTTCCAGCATATCTCTCTCTCTCTCTCTGCACATGGTACCAAAAACTTATAGAAGTTGCAATGGAATATTTTTGTTTTGCCTATCCATCTTACAATGTAAATGGATATGGTTTCAAAATATGTCAAAACTCTTTTTTTACACTATTATGTTCCATCTGGGTGATGATTATAAGTGTGTTAACTCTGTAATAACTCATCAAGCTACACATTTTTACTTTTTTGGCACACTTTTTGTTTACACATTATACTGCAAAAACGTTTAGTTTTGTAAAGGTAAAATCTTAATTTCACTTCAACTTATATGTTTTCTTGCTTTTATGTTTCATTTTTTAAGTACATAGAACACTAGATGTTGGCTATTTTATTTATTTGATTGAATTTTATACATATTTTATAATGATACTTGGAGTGTGTGTTAGAATGAAAAATAGGGGAGAAAATTAAAGCACAGCTGTAATATTTTTAAAAAATCAGACTTGTTTGAAAGTCAGGATTTCCAGATAAAGCTGCATTGTTTCAAGTTGAAAATTTTCAGACAAAGGCATTGTCATTTTGGGATCCAGGCTTTTGAGGTGGATCCCAATGATCAGATGGATTGAAAATTGGGCCTTCTTGAAAAGGTTTGTTCATTTCTGTTCTCAACCAGTTGACATATTCTAATCAACAGAGAAATGGTAAAAACCACCATTTGCCAAGTTAGCAAATGACACCTGAAATACAATGCTTGAGAAAAATGCTTATCATTAACATAAAAATGGAAAAATTAAAATCCTATTACAATTGTTGAGACCAGTTTTCTTCAAAACATTCATATTGGTGTTTTCATTTCTATGCTTTAATCTCGAGCTTTCACCATTTTTTCTTTTCTTTGCTTTATTATGTCTACTAGAGGCCCGGTGCACAAAGATTTGTGCACAGGGATAGGTCCCTCAGCCCAACCTGCACCCTCTCCAATCTGGGAGCCCTCAGGTTAGCCCTCTCCAATCCGGGAGTTTCTGTCTATCTTTGCAATCATATGAGCAAATTGTCAGAGACCCAACCCAGTTTGGTTTTGTGCTCACAGAATAGTAGAGGTCTTTTTGTTTTTCTTTGCTCCATTGGTGGAGATTTTCTAGAAGTTGCAGGATATCTTCCTTTTAATTTTTCCTTGACACTCTGACTTTACTTATGTCTCTCACCTTTGCTTTCCCTCCATCCCCCACCAGCAACAGTAACTTGCTCCAGGCTCACTTTGCTCTAGTGTCTAGGACAGTGGTTCTCAACCATCTAGCCCTTTAAATACAGTTCCTCATGTTGTGACCCAACCATAAAATTATTTTCATTGCTACTTCTTAACTGTAATGTTGCTACTGTTATGAATCATAATGTAAATATCTGATATGCAGGATGGTCTTAGGTGACCCCTGTGAAAGGGTTGTTCAACCGCCAAAGGGGTTGTGACCCACAGGTTGAGAACTTCTAGTCTAGGAGATCCCACAATGCATCTGCCACCAGAACTATGATTCCCAGAATTCCTGGTGCTCCCCATGCTCTTGGTTTTCACTTCAGGCCCAGGGGCTGCAGAAACGAAAAGGACTGGGAACTTCAGCTGCGCCCAGGCCGGCTGACAGGACCAGACACTCCAGTGGCATTCCCAGGACCCAGGCTGCTCAGCATGTGTGCAATGCACACAGGCCCGCCATGGCAATCCAGAGGGTGCTCCCACCCCCCCCCAACGCCCTCTGGCCACTCTGTGCCTGCGTGTGTAGGCCTGGAGCCGCCAGGGGATGAGAATACCATCTTTGTCAGGTTAATTTGCATACTCATTCCTGATTGGCTATGGGGTGTCGCAAAAGGATGGCTAATTTACATATTTGTCTATTATTAGTGTAGACTAGAGGCCCGGTGCACAAAATTTGTGCACTCGGGGGATCCCTCAGCCTGGCCTGTACCTTCTTACAGTCCAGGAGCCCTCAGGGGATGTTCGATTGATGGCTTAGGCCTGCTCTCCATGGGAAGAGGGCCTAAGCCAGCAGTCGGACATCCTTAGTGCTGCCGCAGAGGCAAGAGAGTCTCCCCCCACTGCCGCTGCACTCACCAGCCGTGAGCCTGGCTTCTGGCTGAGTGGCACTGCCCCTGTGGGAGCGCATTGACCACCAGGGGGCAGCTCCTGCTTTGAGCATCTGCCCCCTGGTGGTCACTGCGTGTCATAGTGACTGGTCATTCCACTGTTTCGTTGATTTGCATACTAGCCTTTCATTATATAGGATACCTATCATTTCTTTCCATCTCTATATTTAGGTCCTCTTTAATCTCTGACTTCTCAAATTCTAAAGAAAGAGAAAACATTTTAGTGAAGCAAACCTCTAATAAAGAATATATTTTCCCTTTACAGAACTAATAGGCCATAAAAAACTTCACTCTGACTACTAATAAGACAGACAATATAAAGTAAAAATGTTTTATTCCAAGTGACATTGCCACTTACTTTTTAATAGTATTAGAGTAATTACCTTAATTCTCTCTTGGAAGAAATATCCATTAAGATTCTTTAATGAAAAAAATATATATTTGTAATGGACCAAATGGCAACATGCCATTGCCTGAAGCAATCACCCTGCCCAATAAAGGGAGATCCACATTCAAGCACTGGTCCTTTGAACGTCAAGTGTTACAGGCATTTCTCATCAGCAGGATGCTATGACAAAAGCACTCCAAATATTGGCTTACCCTTTCTTACTATATTGTGGCCACATTCTAAATATGTTTTTAAAAATATTAATAGTAGGATAATGGATAGTCCCAACATTGTAGACCTTATGGTCCTAATTTTTTTGTGTGTTTTTTTCTAGGTCTCTGAGCTATTCAAATCAATAAATAGCACAAATCCTCTCACTAGAAACATTTTTTCATTATTTTATGTTGAAGTGTTTCTTCCTGCCTTCCTCATTCCAATGAAAGCCACATCTCTGCCTTTTGCTTTGCTTATTGTTTTCTCTTCTGTGTTCAGCTTCTGTACAATCGTGTTTCTGCTCTAGCTCTTGCTCCAGCCTCATGTTCATTTCAGCCTCCACCATTTTTCCCTTGCAGACCTCTTTGATTTCAATTGACAGTTTAAGATTTTTTTCTTTTAATTTCCAGAGGTCCCTGTTGCCATAGTGATATCGATGATGAGGAAGACATAACTGCTTCCATTGGCACTCTGGTTGCTATAACAATGCCAGTTAGCTGAGAATTCTGTGGAAATTTGTGAGAAGGGTGCTAGTTCACACCTTTCTTCAGGGAAGTTGCCAAGAAACGCTTATTAGTTAATGGTATTTATAGCAGTAAAATTCAGATTTATAAACTTAAGGGGAGCCCATACTTTAGGAACTAAGAAATCAAGACACCAGTCCTCACATACTGAAAAATTTGTCTTGGTTTGTCTCCCTCCCCTGCCTTGGTTTTTCCTCCCTTCTTACTGTATTTACATTTGATATTAAAAACATACCTGCTATGAACTGAATTATGTCCCTTCCAAAAAAAAATCACATGTTGAATCCTAACCCCCAATGTGACTGCATTTAATGATGGTGCTTTTAAGAGGTCACCTAAGGTTAAATGGGGTTATAAAGGTGGGCCCTAATTAGATCAAAATGGTAGCCCTATAATAAGAGGAAGAGAAAGAGATCCTTCTCTTTCCATGTGAGGACACAGCAAGAAGGCAGCTGTCTGAAATCCAGGCAGAGGCCTTTACCAGGAATTAAATCTGCCTGTACCTTGATCATAGACTTCAGCCTGTGGAAAGATAAGTGTCTGTTGTTTAAGTCACCCTATCTATGGTATTTCTTATGGCAGCTTGAGCTGACATACAATACTTTAATACTAACGTTTATAGATCTTTCTAAGTGCTTTCTATTTTAGAGACATCAATTTCTGAAAATAAGGGAATTATACAATATTTCAATGTGCATTTTCAATATTTCATCCTTGAATATGAGATGAACCAGGAGAAAACAATGACAACATTCATTGTAATTATTATGATCCTTGTTTTATTATTGTTGTTACAGCTTTCTTATTCTCAAGAAAATATAAATAAATATGTAATTATCCTCATTTTTATATATACTATAACTCATGAAAAGCAGGACAAAATTTTTCTTTTGTTTTTTGTTTTTGTGTTTCTTTGTTTGTTTTTTTGTTCTTTGTTTGTTTGTTTTTTGCAATTGTGTCACATACCTTGACTATAAAGCTAGATAGCTTGCAGTTATTCACAGTGGTCTTCCCATTTGTGCTAGCTCATGTTGGGCAAGAAGAGAGCAGATTGTATCAAAGCATCAAAACTTGCTAAGGATTTATGTCAAAAGACCTAAAACTACTTTTAAAATGTAAAGTATATTAAAAAAATAAAAACAAAACAAGAAAAAACACCTCTCTGGTGACAGGTGTGATGGTACAAAAAAATGCCAGAAAGCCTTAGCCAGTTTTGCTTAGTGGTTAGAGTGTTGGCCTGTGGACCAAAGGGTCTAGGCTTTGATTACTGGTCAAGGGCATATACCTCAGGTGTAGGTTCCCAAGTCCTAGACAGTAAGGGCGCATGTGGGAGGCAGCCAATCGATGTGTCTCTCTCCATCAATGTTTCTCTCTCTCTCTCTCACACCCCCCACCTCCCTCCCTTCTGTTCTCTCTAGACTTCAATGCAAAAATGTCCTTGGGTGAGGATTAAAAAAAAGACCAGAAAAACTTGTCCCATCTTAAAGTGTGTTAAAGTGAAGGACTTCGACACAGAATTGTGCTGATGCACAGGTTAGGGATTGCTTGCTCATCAGCTATTGCAGTGGGTTCTATGAAAGTGTCAATCCCATAACATGAATGTATTTGATCAGATGCGAGACACCATTATGTTGACAAAATCAGTGTCAATATGCTATATTATTAATGCATAACTCACAGGAAATTTTGAAGTGAAAATATCAGAAATTTTATAAGAATTCCCACGAAATTTCAAAGAAAATGAAGGTGCTTCTAGCAGAATGATATGGAAAGTAATTTATAGTTATGTTTGTTCTATGTGTGCTATATAATCAGCTGATTTTCCTTATAATCCTATCTAATGATAGACAAAGATGCAAATGGACCATACCTTAGCTACACCCACCATTGGCTAATCAGAGTGATATGCAAATTAACCACCAACAAAGATGGCGGCTAGTTTGCATATACCGGCTGGGAGCGAGGACTGAAGACACCGTAGAAGGAAGTCAAGCAACGGAGCCGAGGTAGTGGAGACAGGCGGGAGAGAAACAGCAGAGATGGGTGGGAGAGAAGGGCAGGGTAGAAAGGGAAGAGACAGGCAGGAGAGAAATGGCAGAGATGGGTGGGAAAGAAGTGATAGAGAAGGGTGGGGTAGGAATGGCAGAGATGGGAGCAAAGCCCTATTCTTGCAGGAATCCTCCTGCAATGGGCCTCTAGTGGTCTAATAAGAGCCTCTGTGCTATTATGATAATAATAACTTCCTATTACGTGCCAGGACTATGCTAAGTGATTTACATCTATTATCTCTAATTTTCACTACAAAATTGAAAGATAAAAAAACAATAGATGAGGAAAATGGTTCTGAGAAGTAAGGTGACTTGTCTAACTTGCTCACATTTCCAATATTTCCCCTGAATGGTCTAGGACTTATTATTTATTTATTTATTTATTTATTTTTAAAATATATTTTATTGATTTTTTTTACAGAGAGGAGAGGAGAGGAGAGGGATAGAGAGTTACAAACATTGATGAGAGAGAAACATTGATTGGCTGCTTCCTTCACACTCCCTACTGGGGATGTGCCCGCAACTAAGGTACGTGCCCTTGACCAGAATCGAACCTGGGACCCTTCAGTTCGCAGGCTGACACTCTATCCACTGAGCCAAACCGGTTAGAGCGATGCTCTAGGATTTAAACTGACATGGATACTGCTGTAATTAGCTAGTTATCTACATATATGAAAGCCTAAGCGACCATTATGACAGGTCACTATGATGTGCACTGACCATCAGCGGGTAGACACTCAATTCAAGAGCTGCCCCCTGGTGGTCAGTGTGCTCTCACAGCCAACCTCCTATGGTCCCTCCCCTCAGCTGGCTGGAGACTGGGTGAGATGGCCTCGATCACCCTGATAGCCGGCCAGGCCAAGGGACCCCACCCATGCACAATTTGTGCACTGGGACTCCAATTAATAATAAGAAAGTAGCAAAAGAGGAACCTAGACATTATAACCATGTTATTTGGGGAGCTCTACCAGGAACTGAAATTTCACACTGCTGAGGGGTCCAAGAAAGGGGAGACGGGCATATGCACAGTAAAGTTGGGATGACTAGGAAAGATGACTGTCAAACCTTGGAACAGAAATCATTGACTAGAAGAGGTGGAGCCAATGTAAGACCACGAAAATTTGGGGATACATAATCCCCTAAACAAAAAAGTTCAATCTCTTGTTGCACTTGGCTTTTATTGCTCTTTGCTCTGGGCTCTCTTGCATTTACCCATATGGCACCTGGGCCACGCAAATCCCACACCCAATGGACTAATGGACTGCAGCAGCAAACACAAGCTAAGCTAACCTTATGATGGACTGGATTTGGCTCTAACATGTAGTGGAAAATCTGGACACTGGTGCTGATTGTAGCTCTGCTGAAGCTCCAGGTATACTTCTACCTTGGGGGTCGGGGAGGAGACAAAGGCAAAAGGAATCTTGGAAATTCAGGGGTGTAATTCCACAGAAATAAAACTCTTTACAATATTGCATCCTCCTGTGCGAGTCTCAGAAAATTATTTTCCTTGGGATATTGCAAGAATTCCACTCTCACAAACAACAGGTAGCCTCTCCCAACTGATAACAACACCACAGACCAAAAGAAGATCAATCCAGAGAGGATACCAAGATCTCTAAGTTTGTCTTTATATTCAGTTGCATAATTTCTGGAGTCACAACTGAATCAAATTAATTGAATAATTGTTGTCAATGAATATTACCTTTAATTTGATTGGTTCAATTCTTGAACTATCTGGAAATTAAATCTAAGTTCTTATTCTTACCACTTCCCCTTGATGAACCAGGTAGAATGTGGCTTGACAAAAGAAAATTAGATTTGTAAAAACTTATGTGACTACAGTGGACAACTTGTGATTTTGAAGGAAGGGCAAAGTGAATTGCACAGATATCAGCTTCCACACTGCCGAGCACAGAAGCTAGTCCAGCAGCCTCTTGCCTCCTTGTGTCTTATTACATAAGATGAACAATCCCATTTGTTTGCATTTCTAAATCTGGTAGTTTATATCTTTCAACTCATCACATTTCTAACTAGATATAAAAATGCAACATACTAGAAGATTAAAAATGGTGGGGGAGTAAGTGGATGCTACATGGACATGCTCCCAGGACCAAACTGGAATTACAACTAAAATACAGAAAAACTTCCTGAATAATCAATGGAAGAGTTGCTGGAGAGAATCCTGGTAACTGATGACTGAAAATGGAGTCGCACCCGTAGAGGTGTGAAAGAGATGGCTGTGTTCCCACAGGCAGCAACTGAAGTTTTGGAGAGATATCTCAGCTGTGAGGGATTTCCACTGAGAAGTTTGGGTTCTAATACCCAAGCTGAGTCCCCCAGCAGAGAACACCAGAACTGAGAAGGGTACCCACCTAACATCTGGCTATGAAAAGCAGTGGGGTTGCTGTTGGCCAGGGAGAGATGGCTGGAAATTCAGGCATCCTCAATGCACAAAATTCCCTGTTGAACAACTCACCTTGTACTCCAGCAGAAGGAGGGAATAGTGAACTGAAGTTATGTGAACAGAAACCAGAATCAGAAGCTCTGGGGTTAGAGCTCAGAAGGCAGATACCTCAATTTCCTGTGCTGAGTCATTCCCTCACACTGTGGAGGTCATCTTTCTCAAGCAGACAATTGCTATACAGGCAGTTTTGCCTCGGTGGGAAGATAGCTGAACCACCCTATTAGAAAACACCTTCCACCATGCTGCAGACTCTCTGAGGTCCAATAAGAGACTGAGAATAACACTTAGCCTCAAAGCAGAAGCAATTGCCACACCCTGTTGAAAAAAAAGCTCTCACCACATCTGTGGATGATTACCTGAGGGCAATTCAAGATAGAATCCTATCAGTCTGTACCCAGAGGCAGTCTTTTGAGGACTTGAGTTTCTGCCTGAACTAATTAGTCAGAAACAGTGCTTGGCCTTGTCCTGTACCAGATATTGAGAGACATAGCAGATCTACCTAATATTTAGTCACAAACCCAAACAGGCAGCCAAAATGAGGAGACAAAGAAGCAACCCCAAAATGAAAGAACAAGAGAATTCCCCAGAAGAAGAGATAAATGAAATGGAGATAAGAAATTTATCTGATATAGAGTTCAGAATAATGATGGTAACAATGCTCAACAGCATGAGAAAAGATATAGTAACTGTGAAAACAGAAATAAAGAATAGCATAGCACAAATAAAGAACACATTGAAAGGAATACACAGTGGATTAGGGGAGGGTGAGGATCAAATCAATGAATTAGAAGACTGTGTTGAAAAAAATCACTCAATCAGAGAACCAAAAATAAAAAACAATTAAAAAACAGCAGGACAGCTTAAGGGAGGTGTGGGACAATGTGAAACGTAACAATATTTGAATAGCAGCTGTGCCAGAAGAGGCAGAAGGGAGAGACAGAGAATGCGTTTGAAGAAATGATGGCAGAAATCTTCCTTAAACTGGTGAAAGAAAAAGTCACACAAGTTCAGGAGGCACAGAGAGTCCCAAGCAAGAAGAACCCAAACAGGCCCATACTCAGACACATCATAATTAAAATGCCAAAAAATAAGACAAAGAGAGTGAAAGAAAATGGGGAGGGGGGGGCTTTCAATCTAGTTCAGTATCTGGTTAAGACTGTAGTTTTAATTCCCCACTCTGACTGACTTGGGTGGAGCTGCAGAGCCTAACCCCAGGGCCCCACCACAGTTGACTTGGGCAGAGCTTTGGAGACCCTCAGGGGCCCACCACAGGAGGAGATATATAGGTCAGGGCCTCCCCACGAGTTCAGTTCAGGCTTTGGATCTGGAATTCCCCTGGACTAGCAGATCTGCAAAATAAACGTTAAACTTTCCTTCCTCAGAGCGCTGGCTGATCATTCTCCTGTGCATTCTGCCACAACATTTGGTGTGTTGGGCCAAGAAAACATCAGTTAAGCTGGCTCTTAGGCCACTGCTGACAAGAGATCGGACTTCGGGGCACTGGCTTCAGGCTCTGGGACCCAAGAAAGGCACATTCTCCGTTCCTAAAATCCTGGGGCCCAGAGGGACTGTGCTCATCCTGGCTGAGGGCTGTGAGCACAGTGGCGGAGACTCCCCATCTCCTCAGAAGTGCTAAGGATGTCAAATTGATGGCTACCCCCTGAGGGTTCCCAGGCTGCTAGAGGGGTGTCTGACTGCCACCTTAGGCCCTATACCCCAGGGAGTGGGCCTAAGCCAGCAGGTGAACATCCCCCGAGGAGTCCTGGATTGTGAGAGGGTGCAGGTTGGTCTGAAGGACCCCCTCCCACCCTGATTGCACGAATTTTCGTGCACAGGGCATCTAGTTATAAAATAAAAGGGGTGGATCCAAGATGGTGGCCGGCAGGATGGCAAGGTACAAGATACTGTGTGAGTGGGAGAGTGTGTGGGCATGCAGGGAGTGTCTGTATTTGTTAGTGAGGGACAGTTATATTCCACAAGACTGTTGGGGACTGGTAGACCAGGCTCCCCTGTGAAATCTCTCCCAGAGTGGCCAGCTGTGTCACAGAGAACAGACCATCTTGAAGGGGAGAGCAGCTGTAATCAGAAGCCCAGCCTTGCTTTAAACTGGGGAGACATCAGATACCTCCTGGGACCCTACAGCCACAATGCCGAGGGACCAGCTGCCTCAGCTGCAAACCTATGAACACCAAGACTCCCAGACTCCCTGGCCACAGGTGTCGAAAAAGTTTGTCCAGTGGGAGACAAAGTGGAAGCCAAATATGCAGACGGGTCTTGCACCTTCTCACAAAACAGATAGAAGGAATAGCTGAATCAAAGAACACCCACCCAGAATTGGTGAATTAAACACAGGTGGTGAGGCAATCCATGGATGGAAAGGTCAGCAATCGCCTGGAGAAAGGTGAGATCTGGGATTTAGGCTGGAGGGAGAAATGCATGCAGCACAGACTAGAGTTTCAGAGGGAGACTGTGCTCCACCAAATCTGCGGCCCTTGCATCAGTGTAGTCCTCAAATGTGGAAGGGGGTCCACAGGGCTGCTGGCAGAGGGGGGCTCTACATCTAAGCCCACAGCCATGGAAGAATGTGCCCAGAAAGGCAGTCTGAAGTTCTATCTCAGATTCGCAGTGCCAGGGAGAGAAATACACGGGTCAGCAGAGTTCCTTTGTCTTTTTTTACTTCCTTGCTTTTGCTTGCTAAGCCCAGTACATAGGATCTTCTAATTAAAAACACTCACCGAGACTGCAGGGGAAAGTTGTTTTTGTGGAAACTGGGGATCAGAATAAGGAGAGAGAAGCAGGAAACCAGCTCTGGGTCAGTCCATCCCTCCAACCCAGTATTAAGTGCAGCAGGGAATGAAGAGTCTAAACCAGCCGTGGGAAAACTACAGCCCGCAGGCCAGATCCAGCCCATTTGAAATGAATAAAACTAAAAAAAAAAGACCATACCCTTTTATGTAATGATGTTTACTTTGAATTTATATTAGTTCACACAAACACTCTATCCATGGTTTTGTTCCAGCCCTCTGGTCCAGTTTAAGAACCCATTTTGGCCCTCGAGTCAAAAAGTTTGCCCACCCCTGGTAAACACTGGGTTGAGGGGCCATATGGTCCCAGAAACTAATCCAGAAACAATGCCACCCACAGGTTTTGTCAGAAATTTACTCTTGTGTAAATACAACTGAAGGCAAGTAGAGAAACAAAGTGAGCAGAGTGATTCCTACCTGCTTGAAAACAAGGTTGTGGCTTATGACACAGAGGAGCAGTGGATCACAGGGAACTTCAACACTGTGCTGACTACCTGACAGGAAACAGATGTTCCGGGAAGAATAGTAGAGAGGGGTCTTAAACCAGACCCCCATGAGTCATTAAAGCCCCATTGAAGTGAACGACCTTCACTACTTCACTTTTTTATTTTTTATCTTTTACTTAAGAAACTAAATTTTTCTCTCACTTTATTTTACTTTTTTTATTATTGTACTAGAGGCCAGGAACACAAAATTTGTGCATGGGTATGGTCCCTAGGCCTGGCCTGCAATCAGAGCCATCTTCCCCAGCTGCTTTGCAGCCAGCCCTGCCACCCAGCTCTGGTTCCCCATTCACCATTGGGTGATCGGTGCCAGACCGGCTGCAACCAGAGCTGGGTGGCAGGGCTGGGGGAAGGGACTGAGAGGTTGGCTGGTCCTGCCAGCTTGCCGGCCCCACCTCTGCTACAGGTGGCCATCAAGCAATTGGAGCCTGCCAGCCAGGGAAAGGAACCAAGAGGTGGTCAGCGTGCCTCATAGTGACTGGTCCAGTGATAGTTACGGATGTTCTGCTGTTAGGGTCAATTTGCATATTACCCTTTTATTATATAGGACTAGAGGCCCGGTGCACAAAAATGTGTGCACTCAGGGGGAAGGGGGAGTCCTCAGTCCAGCCTGTGCCCTCTCGCAGTCTAGGACCCCTCGGGAGATAACGACCTGCTGGCTTAGGCCTGCTCCCAGGTAGCAGAGGGCAGGCCTAATCCCTAGGTGCAGCCCCTGGTCAGGCTCAGAGCAGGGCCAATTGGGGAGTTGGGGCGCCTTTCCCTGTCATGCACAGAGCAGGGCGGATTGGGAGGTTGCAATGCCACCCTCAGTCACACTCAGGGTAGGGCCGATTGGGGGATTGGGGCACCGCCTCCTGTCACACTCAAGGCAGGGTCGATGGGGATGTTGTGGCGCCACCTCCTGTCACTCACAGAGCAGGGCCAATCAGGGGTTTGGGGAGCTCCCCCCTGTCATGCACAGAGCAGGATCAATCAAGGGGTTGGGGAGCACCCCCCTGTCACTCACAGAGCAGAGTTGATCAGGGGGTTGGAGAGCTCCGCCATGTCACGCACAGAGCAGGGCTCATCAGGGGGTTGAGGAGCTCCCCCCGTCACTCACAGAGTAGGGCCGATAGGGGAGTTGGGGCACCGCCCCCTGTCACACACAGAGCAGGGCGGATCAGGGGGTTGGGGCGCTGCCACTGTCACACTCAGGGCAGGGCCAATGGGGAGGTTATGGCTCTACCCCATCACACACAGAGCAGGGCCCGTGGGGTGGGGGGGTTGGGGCGCCACACCTTGTCACACACAGAGCCGCAGGGCGATCAGGGGGTTGGGGAGCTCCCCCCTATCAGGCACAGAGCAGGGCCGATCAGGGGGTTGGGGTGCCTTCCCCTGTCAGGAACAGAGCAGGGCAGATAGGGAGGTTGTGGCCCCACCCCCTGTCACACACAGAGCTGCAGGGCGATCAGGGGGTTTGGGTGCTGCCCCCTGTCACGCTGATCCCGATGCCAGGAGGCCCCGCGGCTCCACTGATCCCGGTGCTGGGAGGCATATTAACCCTTTTACTATATAGGATAGAGGCCTGGTGCACGTGTGGTGGCAGGCTGGTTTGCCCTGAAGGGTGTCCTGGATCAGGGTGGGGGTCCCCACTGGGGTGCCTGGCCAGTCTGGGTGAGGGTCTGAGGGCTGTTTTCAGGCTGGGACTGAAGCTCCCAACCACTCCTTTTTTTCTTTCTTTTTTTTTATTCTGGGCCAGCTTTAGCTCTGAGTCTCCAACTCTTAGGCCTCTGCTGCTGAAAGCAGGTATCTGGTTTGTTTAGGTTCTATAATTGAAACTCTGTATCAATTCCAGCTCTGAGATCTCAGCTTGCTGAAAGCAGGTTTCTGGGGTTTTGTTTAGCTTCTATATTTGTTACAATGTTTTTTAAACTGCAGGCTCAGAGGCCGGCAAGGCAGGCGGGGAACGTTGGTTTCCTCCATCACTGAAGCAAGCAATCCTCATGTTAGTTTCAAGCTACCTGGCTGCCGGCCGCCATCTTGGCTGGCAGTTAATTTGCATATCTCGCTTATTAGCCAATGGGAAGGGTAGCGGTCGTACACCAATTACCATGTTTCTCTTTTATTAGATAGGATAAAGGCCTGATGCATGGGTAGGGGCGGGCTAGCCTGCCCTGAAGGCCCAGGATTATGGTGGGGGGGTCTCCACTGGAGGGCAGGGATGCCCTAGGTGAGGGGCAGTGGGATTTGCAGGCCAACCACGCTGCTGATAGGGGTGGGGGTCCCAGCTGGGGGGTGGAGCCGATCTGGGAAGGGAGCCTCAGGCAGTTTGCAGGCTGGCCATGCCCCCAGCTTTGTCAGAAAGAACGTCAGAAATGATGTCCTGAAGATGTTTGGTCTATCCAGTCTAATTAGCATATTACCCTTTTATTAGTATAAAGTTTTATTTTTAATTTATTATTATTACTATTATTTTACCTTTTTTAAAAGTTTTATTTTATTTAACTTTTTCTTTATTTTATTTAATTTTATTTTTGGATAAGTGGCCTACATCTATTTTTACTTTAGCATTATTTTACTCTATCTCAATTTTTCCTTTATGCCAACACTCTCTTCCTCACTTTTCCCCTTTTGGTCCTGTTTCTCTGACCCTGTTCCTGCTTTAGTTTTTCTCTATCCTTTCTTTTGACACCCTCTTAAAAATTTATCTTATTCATATATCTAATCTCCTTCCCCTGCTCCAAGTCCATGCACACTGCTCCCTTCTTTTTCTTCACAGTTCGCTTTTTTTCTGTTTTGTTTTGTTCTGGTTTTTTTGCTTCTGTTTTTCCTCTCCTCACTTGTTCTCTTCTTCTACTAATAGCTTAATTAGTTTCAATCACCAACTCAGGCATATCTATTCTCTATTCTCATTTTCCAAAAATAGAGGAATACAAGATGGAATAAAGAAAGGGGAAAAATTAATAAAGGGAAAAATTTACTTATATTTTTATATTTTATGTTTCTCTTTTTTTGTATTTTGTGTTTTACTTTTCTTCTTATACACTCATTCTCTTTCTACCTTCCCTATACTGAATCATGGCCATTTCCTCATTCATTCAATTTCTTCACCATACCTTCTAAAAATAAGCTCTGCCTCTTCATAGTCATCTGGGTGTTTGTTGTTTGGGTATTTGTTGTTTGCATTTTTTGGATTAGTTGTTGGTTTTTTGGAGTTTTATCCCCCATATACATATATTTCCCCCTCCTTTTTTCTTCTCTCTCTTTTCTCTCTTACATATTTTCCTTTTCTCAGTATCATTTTTGTACTCTTTTCTCTCCCCCAATTCTATTTTCTGTGGTGGTCACCTTTATTTAGGGTTATTGGTATAATGAATACAATTGTGTTTTGTGCCCTGTGTGTTGTGTCTTGCTGTGTTGTATTTTGTGCCTTTAAGTCAATGCAGGAGAGAGAGAGCTACATAACCAGACACCTTTGACAGTAGTGAACATGGGGAAACAAAAAAACAGCCCCCATAAAAAAGAAAAATAGGAATCACCAGAAAAGGAACTAAAGGAAATGGAGGCAAGCAATTTGTCAGAGAAAGAATTCAGGGCAATAGTCATAAGAATGCTGAAAAGAATGAAAGACAAATTCAACAATATGTGTAAGAACCAAGAGGAAATGAAGAACCAAGAAGAAATAAAGAATGACATTTCTGCAATAAAGAACACAATAGAAAGCATCAACAAAAGACTAGAAGAAGTGGAGGACCACATTAGTGAGCTAGAAGACGAGGTAGGAAAAAATACCCAAGCAGAGCAACAACCAAAAAAAAACAAAAACAAAAAAAAACCTTACAAAACAGGAGAGCCTAAGGGAACTAGCACAGGTCAGAGCTCGCAGCAGCTTGCGGACAAGGTCGCCACCTTGAAGCCATCCACTTTGTAGCTAATAAAGCATTGAGTGCACATAGCTGTGTCAGCAGTAATCCCTCTCCTCGCACCCCCCAGGCACCTAGTGGGAAGTGACTGACTCCTCAGAGTTCCAGGGCTTTTAAGCTCACTGACTCACCTGTGTTGTAGCCGAGTCAAACGTTTCAGTTCCTTTGAACAATCTTTTTGGTGAAAAAGTATCTAGCGGAGCTGTTATTTTTATCCCTCTACTTCAACATTCATTTCTAATTCAGATTGTCCGATAGTTTCCAAAATAGCTGTGAGCTTGTAAGTTTTAATCAGGACTACCTTACCTCCCTTTTGGCCATAGATTGGCCAGCCAGAGCATGGCACTTGAAAACTGATATAGAAACAATGAGGGAGGAGACTGAACCAAACCCACCCTTAATCTAATCCTCCAGATTCCTGAGGATGCAAAGAGTATTTGCAGAAACATTTTTCAAAAATTCATGTTTGAAACACTTGTAGGATGTTTGTGACCTCGCAAAATAGAAGTTGTAGTCAAGTTATTCAAATGTATAACATAAGCTCTGGTAACGCCTATGCTGTGCAAATAATACATTGGTAAATAAGCCCGAGCAGGTTTGGCTCAGTGGACAGAGTGTCGGCCAGCAGACTGAAGTGTCCCGGCTTGGGTTCCAGTCAAGGGCACATGCCTCAGTTGCAAGCTCAGTCCCCACCAAGCCCCTGCAGGAGGCAACCAATCCATGTGTCTTTCTCACATTGATGTTTCTCTTTCTGCCTCTCCCTCTCCCTTCCACTGTATAAAAGTTAATGGAAAAATATCCCCAGGTGAGGATGAACAACAACAAAAAATACCCAAGTAAACTTTGTAGCATTGGTTCTATTGACCACGTAAGCTCTGTACTGTGCATTTAAATTAGCTGTAGTGGCTGTTGAATTTAGGAGAAACTGCCCTTTAAATATTGGAGTTGAAATAGTGTAATATGTAATCCTATTCTCTGTAACTGTCATGTCAAAAATTATGTTCTCTTATTATCTGGGAACCATAAATAATAATTTCCTATCTCACCAGTCAGAATGATTTGGCAGAGTTCTTTGGAATGTTTATTACTAAAAAATTAAAATGTGTTTTCACACTTAACACTTAGTGGGTTTTAAAAATAACCGTGTTTAAAAAAATAAATAAATAAATAAATAAATAAAAATAACCGTGTTTGTGAAAATTTAGTTTCAGTACTGAAACTGTTTTAAAAGAGCTACCATAATTATAGTAAAATTTAAAAATAATTTAGAAAAAGAGTACTGTTTAAGTGTAAGAAGAAAACAGTATTTGAAGAACTTTTGGGAAAAAATTCTAAAAACATGTTTTGTCAAGAAATAAAGTTTAGTCTATGCTTATAAAATTCTTGTGTGGGAGAATATGGGGTTGGGAAAAATGTATGAAGAGTAAGGAGAGGATGAAACCTTGAGGGAAACAATTGCTTCATTTGCATACTTAAAGTGAGAAATACCTGTTTGTCAAACTAACCTGGAATATATTTAAAGGTGAAAAGGAAAACAGTATTCTAGAGCTGTACTGTCCAAAAGAAATATGTGAGTCATGTATGTAATTTTCAGTTATCTGATAGCCATATTTAAAAAAAAATAAAGAGATGAAATTAACTTTATTTTATCCAGTATATTCAAAATATTTCAAAATGTAATCAATATAAAAATTATTGAGATATTTTACTTTATCTTTTTTAAAAAATATTTTCATTGATTTCAGAGAGGAAGAGAGAGATAGAACCATCAATGATGAGAGGGAATCACTGATTGGCCACCTTCTGCACACCCCTTACTGGGGACTGAGCCCACAACCCAGGCATGTGCCCTTGACGGGAATTGAACTGGAGACCCTTCAATCTACAGACCGACCTCTATCAACTGAACCAACCCAGCTAGGGCTACATTATCTTTTTGTACTAAATTGTTGAGGTCCAGTGCGTATCTTACACTTACAACAAATCTTAGTTCAGAGTAGCCTCATTTCAAGTGCTCAATAAACAGTGACTACTCTATTGGATAGTGCAGTTAGAGTTAGTATCCCTAATTTAAAAAGAATTTTTACAAACCAATGTACATTTCAGTAGAAAAGTGGGCAAAGAGTTCAAGTGGCCAATAAAAACGCAAAAATGTTTTATACTCACTAATAAACATAGAACTATAAGTCTAAAGGATTTAGTACTCATTGCCTGTCTGTGTTGGCTAATTTTTTCATAATGATGTCTCATATTGAGAGTGCAGGAAAGCAGGAACTCTCTTACTACTGATTGGGACATATAGTTGAACAGTGTTTTATAGGTCAGTTATTCTTTGTATAAAAATAACTTTAGCCCTGGCTGGTTTGGCTCAGTGGATAAAGCATTGGCCTGTGGACTGAAGGGTCCCAGGTTTGATTCTGGTCAAGGGCACATGCCCGGGTTGTGGGCTCGATACCAAATGTGGGGTCTGCAGGAGGCAGCCAATCGATGGTTCTCTCTCAGCATTGATGTTTCTATCTCTCCCTCTCCCTTCCTCTCTGAAATCAATAAAAATAATTAAAAAAATAACTTTAAAGGTTTATGCCTTCTGACCCAGCAAGTCTACTTAAAGGGATTTACTTTAATAGAATAATGAGGTATGTATTAAAATGTGTGCATCAGTTCATTATTTTTTTTCTTATAAAACACATATAAGTAAATTTTATTTTTGACCTAAATCTAGGATATACTTTTAGTAGAGGAAGTCAATCTATAAAACACTTAAGTTCCATGCTATTCATCCATTTAACTTTGTGTTTACCACGTGCACCTTGATTTGTGGTGGCTGTGCCTTTAACAGTCACATTGCTTTTTTTATTATTGCTTAAAGTATTAAAAAGGGTATTACATATGTGTCCTTTTTTCCCCCCCACCCTTGACAGTCCCCTAGTGTCCCCTACCCCCCAGTGTCTTATGTCCATTGGTTATGCTTAAATGCATGCATACAAGTCCTTCGGTTGATCTCTTACCCCCCTCCGCATGCCCCCCAACCCTCCCCGGCCTTCCCACTGCAGTTTGACAATCTGTTTGAGGCAGCTCTGCCTCTGTATCAATTATTGTTCAAAAGTTTATAATGGTCTCTATTATCCATGAATGAGTGAGATCATGTGGTATTATTCCTTCATTGACTGGCTTATTTCACTTAGCATAATGCTCTCCAGTTCCATCCATGCCTTTGCAAATGCTAAGAGTTCCTTCCTTTTTACACCAGCATAGTATTCCATCATGTAGATGTACCACAGTTTTCTAATCCATTCATCTACTGATGGGGACTTAGGCTGTTTCCAGATCTTAGCTATGGTGAATTGTGCTGCTATGAACATAGGGGTGCATATATCCTTTCGGATTGGTGTTTCTGGTTTCTTGGGATATATTCCTGGAAGTGAGATCAAGGATGAAATGGGAGTTCCATTTTCAGTGTTTTGAGGAAACTCCATACTGTCTTCCACAGTGGCTGCACCAGTCTGCATTCCCACCAGCAGTGCACGAGTGTTCCTTTTTCTCCACATCCTCTCCAGCACTTGTCCTTTGTTGATTTGTTGATGATAGCCAGTCTGACAGGTGTGAGATGGTACCTCCTTATTGTTTTCATTTGCATCTCTCGGGTGATTAGTGACTTTGAGCATGTTTTCATAAGTCTCTTGGCTTTCTGAATGTCCTCTTTTGAAAGGTGTCTATTTAGGTACTTTTACCATTTTTTTATTGGATTGTTTATCTTCCTTTTGTTAAGTTGCATGAGTTCCCTATAAATTTTGGAGATTAAGCCTTTATCAGATATGACATTGGCAAATATGTTTTCCCACACAGTGGGTTTTCTCATTGTTTTGTTGATGGTTTCTTTTGCTGTGCAGAAGCTTTTGATTTTGATGTAGTCCCATTTGTTCATTTTCTCTTTAGTTTCAAGTGCCATAGGAACTGTATCAGTAAAGAAATTGCTTCGGCATATGTCTGAGATTTTGTTGCCTTTGGATTCTTCTAGAATTTTTATGGTTTCCGGTCGTACATTTCAGTCCTTTATCCATTTTGAGTTTATTTTTGTGTATGGTGTAAGTTGGTGGTCTAATTTCATTTTCTTGCATATATCTGTTCAATTTTCCCAACACCATTTATTGAAGAGACTCTCTTGGCTCCATTGTATGTTCTTGCCTCCTTTGTCAAATATTAATTGAGCATATTAGTTTGGGCCGATTTCTGGGCTCTCTATTCTATTCCATTGATCTATATGCCTGTTGTTGTGCCAGTACCAGGCAGTTTTGAGAACAGTGGCTTTGTAATACATCTTGATATCTGGTATTGAGATCCCACCTACTTGGTTCTTTTTCAGGATTGTTGCAGCTATTCGGGGTCTTTTTTTATTCCAGATGAATTTTTCGAGAGTTCGTTCTAGATCTGTGAAGGATGCCATTGGTTTTTTAATGGGAAGTGCATTGAATTTATAGATTGCTTTGGGTAGTATGGACATTTTAATGATGTTGATTCTACCAATCCATGAACACAGTATGTTCTTCCATCTGTTTATGTCTTCCTCTATATCTTTTTTCAATGTCCTGTAGTTTTCTGAGTAGAGGTCTTTTACCTCATTAGTTAAGTTTATTCCTAGGTAGCTTAATTTTTTTGGTGTGATGGTAAATGGGATTGTTTTTATAATCTCTCTTTCTGAAAGTTCACTATTGGTGTATAGAAATGCCTCAGATTTCTTGGGGTTAATTTTGTATCCTGCTACATTGCCAAATTCATGTATTAACTCTAGTAGCTTTTTGATGGAGTCTCTAGGGTTTTGTATGTATAATATCATGTCGTCTGCAAATAAGGACAGTTTTACTTCCTCTTTTCCAATTTGGATGCCTTTTATTTCTTCTTCTTGCCTAATTGCAATGGCTAATACTTCCAGTACTATGTTTAACAGGAGTAGTGAGAGTGGGCATCCCTGTCTTGTTCCTGTTCTTAGGGGAAATGGTGTTAGTTTTTGTCCATTGAGTATGATGTTGGCTGTGGGCCTGTCATATATGGCTTTTATTATGTTGAGGTATGATCCTTCTACTCCCACATTACTGAGAGTTTTTATCAAAAATGGGTGTTGAATTTTGTCAAATGCTTTTTCTGCATCAATTGATACGACAATGTGGTTTTTTTTCTTTCAATTTGTTTATGTGATGTATCACGTTTATTGATTTGCGTATATTGTACCATCCTTGTATTCCTGGGATAAATCCTACTTGGTCATGGTGTATGATCTTTCTGATGTACTGCTGGATCTGATTTGCTAAGATTTTGTTGAGGTTTTTGGCATCTATGTTCATGAGAAATATTGGCCTGTAATTCTGTTTCATTGTGTTGTCTTTATCTGGTTTTGGTATTAGGGTGATGCTGGCTTCATAGAATGAGCTTGGAAGTGTTCCTTCCTCTAGAATTTTTTGTAGTAGTCTGAGGAGGATAGGTTTTAGTTCTTCCTTGAATGTTTGGTAAAACTACCCTGTGAAGCTGTCTTGTCCTGGCCTTTTGTTTGATGGAAGCTTTTTGATAACTGCTTCAATTTCTTCCATAGTTATTGGCCTGTTGAGATTTTTAGATTCTTCCTGATTGAGTTTTGGAATGTTGTATTTTTCTAGGAATTTGTCCATTTCCTCCAGGTTGTCTAGCTTGTTGGAGTAGAGCTGTCCATAGCATTTTTTAACAATCATTTGTATTTCTGTGGGGTCTGTTGTTATTTCGCCTCTATCATTTCTGATTTTGTTTATTTGGGTCCTCTCTCTTTGCTTCTTGGTGAGTCTGACTAGAGGTTTGTCAATCTTGTTTATCCTTTCAAAGAACCAGCTCTTGGTTTCCTTGATTTTCTGTATTTTTTTTTTTTTTTGGTCTCTATGTCATTTATTTCTGCTCTAATCTTTATTATCTCCTTCCTTCTGCTCACTCTGGGCTTTTCTTGTTGCTCTATTTCTAATTCTTTGAGTTGTAGACATAGATGACTTACTACCATTTTTTCTTGTTTTTTGAGATAGGTCTGTAGAGCTATAAACTTCCCTCTCAGGACTGCTTTTATTGTGTCCCATAGGTTTTGGATTGTTGTGTTTTCATTATCATTATTTTCCAGGATGTTTTTAATTTCTTCTTTGATCACATTGGTAACCCATGCTGTTCAGCTTCCAGTTGTTTGAGTATTTTGAGTTGTTTTTATTGTAGCTTATTTCTAATATTATGCCATCGTGGTCTGAGAAGATGCTTGGTATGATTTCAATCTTCTTGAATTTTGAGATACTTTGCTTGTGACCTAATATGTGGTCTATTTTTGAATATGTTTTCTGAGCACTTGAGTAGAATGTATATTCCGCGGATTTGGGGTGAAGTGTTCTGAAGATTTCTATTAAGTCCATCTGATCTAGTGAGTCATTTAGGATTGCTGTTTCTTTGCTGATTGTCTAGAGGACTTATCCAGTGCTGTCAGTGGTGTATTAAAGTCCCCTACTATGATTGTATTGTTGTCGATCTCTCCTTTGATATCTTCCAGGAGTTTTTTTATGAATTTGGGTGCTCCTGCATTGGGTGCATATATGTTTACCAGGGTTATATCTTCTTGTTGTATTGATCCCTTTAGTATTATGAAGTGGCCTTCCTTCTCTCTTGTTATGGCCTTCACTTTGAGGTCTATTTTGTCCGATATAAGTATTGCTACCCCAGCTTTCTTTTCCTTTCCATTTGCCTGAAAGATATTTTTCCATCCTTTCACTTTCAGTGCGTGTGAGTCCCTTCTAATGAGGTGGTTTTCTTGTAGACAGCAGATGTATGGGACATGTTTTTTTATCCATTCAGCCACTCGATGTCTTTTGGTTGGAGCATTTAGTCCGTTTACGTTTAAAGTTATTATTGAAAGGTACTTGTTTGTAGCCATTTCTTTTTTTGTGTGGCTGTTTTCTTTCTGAGCTTTCTGTTTCTTTTTTTTACACCACACCCTTTAGCATTCCTTGCATTGCTGGCTTGGTGGTGATAAACTCCCTTAGCCTTTTTTTGTCTGTGAAGCTTCTTATTTCCCCTTCTAGTTTGAATGATAGCCTTGCTGGATAGCGTATTCTTGGATTCAGTCCTTTGCTTTGCATCACTTTTTAAATTTCCGTCCATTCTTTTCTGGCCTGATGTGTTTCTGTTGAGAAATCATTTGATAATGTAATGGGAGATCCCTTTTATGTAACTTTCCGTCTCTCTCTTGCAGCCTGTAAGATTCTCTCTTTGTCCTGAACATTTGCCATGGTAATTATGATGTGTCTTGGTGTGGGTCTTTTTGGTTCACCTTGTTTGGGACTCTCTGAGTTTGTGTGACTTTTTTCTTCCCCACCTCAGGGAAGTTTTCGGATATTATTTCTTCGAATAGGTTTTCTAATCCTTGTTCATCTTTCTGTTGTTCTGGCACCCCTATTATTGGTATGTTGTTTCGTTTCATGTTGTCCCAAAGGTCCCTTAGGCTCTCCTCCTGTCTTTTAATTTTTTTCTCCAATTGCAGTACATTTTGGGTGTGTTTTGCTTCTTGTCTTCTAATGCACTAATTCTGTCCTCCGCTTCTCCTAGTCTACTGTTGATACTTTCAATGGTGTTTTTTATTGCAGCTATATCACTCTTCCTTTCTTCTTGGGTCTTACTTAAGTTGTTGATTTTTTCATTTTTTTCTTCTTGCTTCTTGCATAGGTAGTTGACTTTTTCATCTGTTTCTTCTTGCTTCTTGCAGAAGTTGTTGATTTTTTCCTCCATCCGGTTTATGCACTCTAGGACCCTTATTCTGAATTCTTTTCCTGTCATGTTGCATGCCTCTGTATTACTTAGCTGCTTTTCTGGAGAGTCCTCCTTCTTTTTCCTTTGGGGGTTTCTTTGTCTACCCATGTTTGATCTCACTGACATATCTAGACATTGAGTACTTCAGTGGCTGCTCTTTGGGTGGCAGTGGATCCTTGGGCTGTGGTTGCTCCTTGGGCGGTTGCGGTAGCAGCTGCTCCTCATTTGGCAGCAGCTCCTCTGATGGGTGCTGTTCACAGCTGCGGTGGCTCTTCTGGCTGGTGGGGGAGGCTTCACGTACAGCTGCTGTTCCTCAAACAGAGTGTGTGGTGCTCAGGAGGCTGCTGTTGCTTGGATCTGCTGCATTGATTTAAAGGCACAAAATACAACACAACAAGGCACCACGTACCAGGCACTAAACACAAATATATTCACAATATTAATAACCCCCAAAAAGGTGACCACCCGAATTAAGAGAATTAGGGGATAATGAAGAAAGAATAGAAAAAGATAAAAGAGAAAAAAGAAAAGAAATGAAAAGTAGGGAAGAAAAAAAAGGAGTGCAAAAATGAAATTGGGAAAGAGGAGGGGGAAAGAAAAGAGAAAAAAAGGAGAAAAAAAAGAGCGAAAAGAGAGAATGAAGCAGAAGAGGGGAACAGACTATGTATATGAGGAGAAAACTCCTATAGAACTGCCACTAATCCCAACAAATTCCAGCAACCACTCCCTGGATATGAATGCAAACTGGAAACAACCAATAATATCAAGAGAGGCAAGGGAAAACAGAAGCACAAAATAACTGGGGGATGGGGGGCAGCGGTGGAGGGAGGGGAAAAGCCAGCAGAAAAAAAAGAAAAAGAAAAAAAGCCTCATAACCAGTCCTAAAACACACACACACACACACACACACACACACACACTCACTCACACACAAACAAAACAAAAACAAAAACAATATACTCAACAATCAAGCAAACAGCAACAAAACAATAGAAAGATAAAAGAAGAAAAAAATTTTGGATAGTGAAGTAGGATAAGGGATATGTGTATAAGGATATAGATCAGTAGATTGGAAATAGGATATATAAGTAGGGTGAAATTTTGACAGGAGGTAAACAGAAGGAATAGGGAAAATCTAAAGCAGGAATAGGGTAAGAGAAACAGGACAACAAAAGGGGAAAAGTGAGGGAGAGGGTTTTAGCATAGAGGTAAAATTGAGGTAGGGAAAATTGATGCTAAAGGAATGATGAAAATAGAATGGAGAACACTAATCCCAAGATAAAATAAAGAGAAAATAAAATGGCACTTTAAAAAATGGTAAAATGGTAGCAGTAATAATACTGGTTAAAAATAAAAATGTAGTAATTAAAAGGATAAAATCAGGTGATGGAAAAAGAAGAAAAAAAATTGGTTTCTTAGTTAAAAGGTGAAAAAAGAAAAAAGAAGGAAAGAAAAGAAAATTGCAGTAGTGAAGGTCCTTTGGTTCTTCTACTCGTCAGTCTGGCTCACCTTAGTCCTGTCAGGTATTCAGGAGAGTGTTGAATTTCCCTGCGATACACTGTTCCTCCGTGTTATAAACCACAGTCCTGATTTTAAAGCAGGCTGTATTTGTGTCCCAGACTGCCTTAATTTGTATTTAGCTAAGAGTCAGTTTGTGGCTCAGCCTCTGGGTGGCAGTGTTTTTGGGTTGGCCTCTGAGGCTATAGGGCCTCTCTGTCCAGTAGCTTGGGTTTATTGTCTCTATTGCACTTAAAACTGGTTTGGGGAAGTCCACTGCCCAGAACTGGTTCCTTAATAGTTACCCACTCTGTGTTGTTGCTGGGATTGAAAATCCCTCTATAGGCCAGACCCTGTTAACTCCCAGGGACTGATCAGATTATTTTAATCCTTGTTCTCATTCAGGGTAGAACCTGTGTGTGGCTGTGCTCCTTGCCTGGGGGCTAGGTAGAGGAGTCCCACCCTCCGGAGAGAATGGCTGCCCCTATCCTGGGCCCAGGGGTGTCTCAGCACTCAATTCACTGCCACCTCTCCCGGCCCCCCTTCTCTCCTCAGTCTCTCTCCAGAATCCACTCGTCCGCACATTCTCCCTCTCTTCAGCACAGGTGAGTGTCTGTATCTGAAATGTCTTATGAACAGGATTCAGTGAAAACAAACGCCGGCCGCGGAAATGGGAAAGGCTGAATTTATGTAAGCTCTTCTCTTACTGGCACTGCATGGTCTGGTCAGCTCTTCAGGCTGCCCCCTTTAGGCTCAGTCCTCCGTGATCACAGAACCCAGATCTCAGATACCCTGGCGCCAGGAATCCTGCGGATCTCCTTTCCCCAGTCAGGGGCTGTGCCTGTCCCAAGGGACGCGGCTGTCTGCCACGTGGTCTCCCTCCTACCCTCTGGGCTCAGAGATCTGGCAAACTTTCCTGTCCAAATCCCTGTTTTGTTTTGTTTTTTACCTTTCTAGGGGAGTTCTGCCCTTCCAGGCTGCAAACTGTCTCACCAGCTGAGTAATTTCGCCAATTCGGGGTGGGTGTTATTAGTTTCAGCTGCTCACTCCATTTGCTCCGGGACACGACCTGGGATGCGTCTGCCTATATCGCCGCCATCTTCCTCCATGTCCAAATTTAATACCTACTCAACCTTTTTTCCATAAGTTGATTATTCATAGTAATAAATTGGTAACATAGTTATAAATTTTATTATTATTATAGTAAATTTATTATGGGCTGGTGATATATGCAGCCATTTTTCAAAGTAATAATTTAGGATATTTAGTGACACAGAAAAATGCTCTTGTACTATTAGTTAAAATTAGAAAAAAAATAGTAAGAAAATATACTGCGATATTAACTGAGTTTCTCTAGAAAAATTTTTTAGCTTTGTGTTTTTCAAATGATCTACAATAAACATATACTTTTAAATAATAAGATGTTACTTAGTTTCTATAGTGAATATATCCTTTTTGCTTTAAGTTTTTTTGGCTTTGCATAGAACATTTAACTTTTTAAAAAATATATCTTTGTTGATTTCAGAGAGGAAGAGAGAGGGAAAGAGATGGAGACATCAATGATGAGAGAGAATCATTGGTTGGCTGCCTATTGCATGTCTCCTACTGGGGATTGAGCCCAAACCCGGCATGTACCCTTGACTGGAATCAAACCTGGGATCCTTCAGTCCACCAGCTGATGCTCTATCCACTGAGACAAACCAGCTAGGGCTTATTTTTTCATATATTTATAAAAAATTTGACCAAAATTTGAGGTCAGAGGATGCTCCTTTAAATACTGCATATCAAATGAACAGACACATGCTTTTGCTTAAAACTGAGATTAATGAAAGTTTTTAAATAAAAATATAGAAGTTAAAAAAAAACAAGAAAAAATGGTAATAAATTATCTAACCCTACAACTCAAACAGTTAGAAAGGGAGCAACAAAAAAAGCTCAGCATAAGCAGAAGGAAGGAAATAATAAACATCAGCATGGAAATAAACAATATAGAGACCAAAATACAATACAAAAGATCAACAAAACCAAGAGCTGGTTCTCTGAAAGGATAAACAAGAATGATGAACCTCTAGCCAGGCTCACCAAGAAGCAAAGAGAGAGGACCCAAATAAACAAAATCAGAAATGAAAGAGATGAAGTAACAACAGATCCCACAGAAATACAAAGGCTTATGAAAAAAATACTATGAACAACTCTATTCCAACAAAATGGACAACCTAGATGAAATGGACATATTCTTAGAAAAAATACAAGCTCCCAAAATTCAATCAGGAAGAATCAAGAAAACTGAATAGGCCAATAACCACTGAAGAAATTACAGCAGTGATAAAAAAATCTTCCAGGAAACAAAAGCCCTGGTCTGGATGACTTTACAGGGGAGTTCTACCAAGCATTCAAAGAAGAACAAAAACCTATCCTCCTTAGACTATTCCAAAAAATTCAAGAGGAAGGCACACTTCCAAGCTCTTTCTATAAATCTAGCATTACCCTAATCCCAAAAGCAGATAAAGACACCACAAAAAAGGGAACTACAAGCCAATATCCTTGATGAACATAGATGCTAAAATGCACAACAAAATTCTAGCAAATCCGATCCAGCATTACATAAGAAAGATCATACAACATGACCAAGTGGGATTTATTCTGGGGATGCAAGGATGGTACAATATTCACAAATCAATAAATGTGATACATCACGTAAACAAATAGAGAGACAAAAATCACTTAATCAGATTAATTGATGCAGAAAAATAATTTAACAAAATCCAACGCTCTTTCTTGATAAAAACTCTCAGCACAGTAGAAATAGAGGGATCATACCCCAGCATAATAAAAGCCATATATGACAGACCTACAGCCAACATAATACTCAATTGGCAAAAACTAAACTCATTTCCCCTAGAATGGGAACAAGACAGGGATGCCCACTTTTACCACTTCTGTTCGATATAGTACTGGAACTGCCAGCCAGCCATAGCGATCAGACAAGAAGAAATGAAAGGCATCCAAATTGGAAAGGAAGAAGTAAAACTGTCCTTATTCGCAGATTCCATGATACTGTACATAGAAAAACCCAAAGATTCCATCAAAAAAACTACTACACCTAATAAATGGATTCAGCAATGTAGCAGGATACAAAATCAACACCCAGAAATCTATGGCCTTTTTATACACCAATAATGAACTCACAGAAAGAGAAACTAAAAAACAATCCCATTTACCATTGCAACAACCAAAAAATTAAGATACCTAGGAATAAACTTAACTAAGGAGGTAAAAAAACTGTACTCAGAAAACTACAGGACATTGAAAAAAGAGATATAGTAAGGCATAAACAAATGGAAGAACATATTATGTTCATGGATTGGTAGACTCAATATCATTAAAATGTTCATACTACCCAAAGCAATCTACAGATTCAATGCAATCCCCATTAAAATAGCAACAGCATATTTCAAAGATCTAGAACAAACTCTCCAAAAATTCATTTGGAATTAAAAAAAAAAAATGAATAGCCACAGCAATCCTGAGAAAGAAGAACAAGTTGGAGGGATCATAATAGCAGACGTAAAGCTACACTACCAAGCCACGGTTTTCAAAACTGCATTGTACCAGCACAAGAACACACAT
The DNA here is from genome assembly GCA_036010255.1 of Myotis pilosus. Classification (NCBI taxonomy): domain Eukaryota; kingdom Metazoa; phylum Chordata; class Mammalia; order Chiroptera; family Vespertilionidae; genus Myotis; species Myotis pilosus. The sequence goes on along the minus strand of JASKON010000002.1, from coordinate 110,959,731 downwards.
ATAGATCAATGGAACAGAACAGATAACCCAGACATCGACCCAAGCCATTAAGCTCAATTAATATCTGACAAAGGAGGCAAGAGAATACAATGGAGTCAAAACAGTGTCTTCAATAAATGGTGCTGGGGAATTTAGTCAGATACATGCAAAAAAATGAAACAAGATCACCAACTTACACCATACACAAAAGCAAACTCAAAATGGCTAAAGGATTTAAATGTAAGTCAGGAAACCAGAAAAATCCTACAATGCTCCATAGGCATCAAAATTGCAGACATATGTTGCAGCAATATCTTTACCGACACAGATCCCAGGGCAATGAAGACTAAGAAGAAAATAAACAAATGGGACTACATCAAAATAAAAAGTTTCTGCACAGCAAAAGAAACCATCAACAAAACAACAAGAAATCCCACTGCATGGGAGAACATATTTGCCAATGCTATTTCAGATAAGGGTTTAATCTCCAAAATTTATAAAGAACTCATACAACTTAACAAAAGGAAGATAAATGATCCAATAAAAAAATGAGCAAAGGACCTAAGTAGACACTTTCGAAAGAGGTCATACAGAGGCCAAGAGACATATGAAAACATGCTCAAAGTCACTAATCATCTGAAAGATGCAAATCAAAACAACAATTAAATACCATCTCACACCTGTCAGAATGGCTATCATCAACAAATCAACAAATGACGAGTGTTGGCGAGGATGTGGAGAAAAAGGGACCCTCCTGCACTGCTGGTGGGAATTCAGACTGGTGCAGTCACTGTGGAAGACAGTATGGAATTTCCTCAAAAAGTTAAAAATGGAACTCCCTTGCCGAGACTAGTTTGGTTCAGTGGATGGAGCGTCGGTCTGCGGACTGAAAGGTCCCAGGTTCGATACCGGTGAAGGGCATGTGCCTGGGTTGCGGGCACATCCCCAGTGGGAGATGTGCAGGAGGCAGCTGATCGATGTTTCTCTCTCATCGATGTTTCTAGCTCTCTGTCTCTCTCCCTTCCTCTCTGTAAAAAATCAGTGGAATATATTTTAAAAAAAAAATGGAACTCCCATTTGATGCAGTGATCCCAATTCTAGGACTATATCCCAAGAAATCAGAAACACCAATCAGAAAGGATATATGCACTACTATGTTCATAGTAGCACAATTTACAATAGCTAAGATTTGGAAACAACCTAAGTTCCCATCAGCAGATGAATGGATTAAAAAACTGTGGTATACCTACTAATATATAATGGAATACTACGCCGCTATAAAAAAGAAGCAACTTTTACCATTTGCAACAGCATGGATGGAACTGGAGAGAATTATGCTAAGTGAAATAAGGCAGTTGGAGAAAGATACATATCACATGATGTCACTCATATGTGGGATATAATGATCAACATAATTTGATGAACAAAAATAGATCCAGTAACAAATGGCAGGGGAGATAGGGGGGTAGAGAGCAACCAAAGGACTTGCATGCATGCATATTAGCATAACCAATGGATACAGACACTGGGGCGGTGGGGCTTACCTGGGTTGGGAATAGCTGGGGGGGGAGGGGTCAATCGGGGAATGAGACATATGTAAAACTTTAGACATAAATCTATACTAATTAAAGGGTAGTATGCTAATTAGACCGGAAGACCTTCTGGGAGACCTTCCGGACGTCCTTCCAGACAAAGCCATGGTGCAGGGCCAAGGCAGAGGCAGTTAGGGGCAATTAGGCCAGGAGGGGAGGGCAGTTGGGGGTGATCAGGCTGGCAAGCGGGGACAGTTGGGGGCAAGCAGGCCAGTGGGGCGGGGGGCCAATTGGGGGTGAGCAGTCAGACATCCCCTTAGGGGTCCCAGATTGGAGAGGGTGCAGGCCAGGCTGAGGGACACCCCCCCATGCACAAATTTCATACACCAGGCCACTAGTAAATAAATAAATAAATAAATAAATAAATAAATAAATAAATAAATAAATCTATACTAATAAAAAGGCAATATGCTATTTAGACCGGGTCGGCCAGACATCTTCTGGCTATCCAGGACTCCTTCTGGACAGAGCCACAGTGGGGACCGAGGTAGTGGCAGTTAGGGACAATCAGGCCAGCAGGGGAGCAGTTAGGGGTGATTAGGCCAGCAGGGGATGGTGGTTAGGAGCGATCAGGTCAGCAGGGGAGGGAGGTTAGGGGTGATCAGGCCGGCAGGCAGAGGAAGTTAGGGACAATCAGGCAGGCAGAGGTGGTTAGGGGCGATCAGGCAGGCAAGCAGAGTGGTTAAGGGCGATCAGGCAGGCAGGAAGGCAGGTGAGCGGTTAGGAGCCAATGGTCCTGTATTGTGAGAGGGATATCTGACTGCAGGATCAGAGCTAAATTAGCAGTTGAACATCCCCCGAAGGATCCCAGATTAGAGAGGGTGCAGGCCAGGGCTGAGGGGTCACCTCCCACCATCTTGTGCACAAATTTTGTGCACTGGGCCTCTAGTAAATAAATAAAGGGGAAAAAAGATGCTACACTATCTTTATAATTATAACAGGAGAACCAACATTTTATGTAAGCAGTTAGGCTAGATGAAAATGTTCCATATTGTTGGGGACCGTCATGCTGCTGGCAAAGTCTAAGCTGACCAGAGGACATGGCAAAGTCCTGGACTCTACCCTATGTCTATCCTGGAAGGTTTTAAGGTCGAAGCTCAGGAAAGGTTTGAGGCTTAATTAGAGTTTGCAGCAAAGTGGAACTAGACAAGGCTTGACCGAGGCACGACCTCTGTAGCTAAAAGTATTGTCATAGTAACTGTAACCTGATTGTCATAGTAACTGTCAAACATAGATAGATCTAGGCAAAGCTTGCCCAGACTTGCCCAGTCTTGCCCAGCTTGTAACGATCTGCTACTTCCCTATGACAGGCCAAGCCCTAGCAGTGATCTATGAAGCATGACCAGCCACAGCTGAGCTATAAAGCAGAGTGTGTAAAGAATAAAGTTGCTGGTGCTGGTGCTGGTGCTGGTGCCTTGTGCCAGTCCTCCCAACCCTGTCTCTTGGTCTTTCATCCCACTCCACCTCTACCCATCGGACCCTCTCCGAGGTACAGGTCACCGCACCATATGTCTAGTAGTCTTGCAGCAATGGGATTTACTAGTAGTCAAATAATAATTTAACTTGCATCAGAAATACTTACCAAGTAACTTGTCAAGTGACTTTTGCCAGCAGTCTTTAAAAAAAATTATTGATTGATTGATTTTGAGAGGGGGGAAAGGGAGAGAAAGTAGCTTCCCAAATGACTTTGGCAGTATTCTTCTTTTCTTTACTTTTCTTGGTTTGATTTTTAGTGAGAGAGAGTGTATGTGTGAGAGAGAGAGACATTGACTTGCTCCATCCATTCATGCATTCATTGGTTGATTCCTATATGTGCCCTGACTGGGGATCAAATCTGCAATCTTTTTTTAAAAAATAAATCTTTATTGTTAAAAGTATTACATATGTCCCTTTCCCCTCCTCCCATTGCCTTCTCCAACCTCCCTTTCCCCCAAGCTCTCACCATCGTACCGTCTGTGTCCGTGGGTTATGCACATATGCACATGCGTTCATTGGTTGATGTTTTTCTCCCTCAACCCTCCCTGGCATTCCCTCTGAGGTTTGACAGTCTGATCAATATCTCCATGTCCCTGGGTCTATTTTTGTTCATTAGTTTATGTTGTTCATTAGATTCCACATATGAGTGAGATCATGGGATATTTATTTTTCTCTGACTGGCTTACTCCACTTAGTATAATGCTCTCTAGTTCCATCCATGCTGTTGCAAATGATAAGAGTTCTTCTTTTTTACAGCTGCATAGTATTCCATTGTATATATATACCACAGCTTTTTAATCCATTCATCTGCTGATGGGCACTTAGTGGAAAACAGTTTGGAGTTTCCTCAAAAAATTAAAAATGGAAATACCACTTGACCCAGTGATTCCACTTCTAGGACTATATCCCAAGAATTCAGAAACACCCATCAGAAAGAATATATGCACCCCTATGTTCATGTCAGTGTAATTTAGAATAGCTAAGATTTGGAAACAGCCAAACCTGCATTCTTCATGTATCTGAACAATGCTCTAAACAAACTGAGCTATCTGGCCAGGGCTTGCCAGGATTCCTATTCTATTTAGAGTAAATGGAAACTTTGTAAATGCTAAGATATTACCAATGGCATAATCAATCACCATCATCTAAACTTCTCACATATTACAATTAAAGCTACTTCTTTTTCTAAGAATTTGGGGTTGGAGAGAAAGTGATATTTCTTCAAAGTTTAGTGAGCTTTTTTCAAAGTTTTTTACCTTAGATATTATTGTTATAGTCACATAGACTGGGTTTAACCTGAGCCCTATTCCTTGTCAACTAGATAACCTCAGACATTTTAACCTCTCCAAATTCTAGCTCCTTCCCCTATGACATGAGGATTGCAATGCCTGCAATGAAGGATGGTTGCAAAGATTAAATGACATAAAGTGCATAAACCTAGTGTCAGCACCCATTATCATCACTGTTGCTGAGATTCTATCACCTTTTTGTATTATTAATTTCATGACCTCATTTTTAAATGAGTAAACATCAGAAGATCCCATGTCAATGCGTGTCTTATAAAAATTAATCAGAACCTGATGGCCCGAACTTAGTTATTCACATACCAACTTAATATTTCTTTCTTTTCTCTGTTCCTTTCCTTCCAAATCTAACCTGTCTTTTCTAAGCTCAAAGTGAGGAACATGTGAGTGTTTCTCAATGAAATCTTTTACACGTTTTTCATTGTTTGGCTGCAAACCATCTTGAGCATTTTATGCAAATTGTGGTAATTTCACATCCACTCTCTCCTGACATAGCACATGAAATCTTTCCAATGCGCTTTCCTAAAAGCTGATCTTTTTCAGGTGAAGAAAAACATGTGTCTCTCTTTTCCTTGGCTCTATTAGTACATGTCTAGCAGTCTGGAGTACTGAGGACCTGGGTGACTCCAAGGAGTTACTACTTCTCTGTAAACTCATTTTGGGGCTCTCTTTACTCCACTTTTCCCCTCACTGATAAAATTCCTGGTTTTTTTCCTAAAAATATAACTTATGTTAATAGCAAAGATTCTTTGAGCTTCTTGATAGCCAGAAATGATCCTTGAACAGAGATTCTTCAATTTTGTTCCAAAGGACTGAAGCATAAACTTGGAATTTTCCTTTCTAGGTACCTCACCAGACTTTCCAGAAGGACTTGACCATTAAAAAAGAGAGTTCAAAAATAGCATTTACAGCCTGGCCAGCATGGCTCAGTGGTTAAGCATCGACCTATGAACCAGGAGGTTCTATTTCAAGTCAGGGCACATGCCCATGTTGTGAGCTGGATCCCCAGTAGGGCAGCGTGCAGGAGGTAGCCAATCAATGATACTCTCTCATCATTGATGTTTCTCTCTCTCCCTCTTCCTTTCTGAAATCAATAAAAATATAAAAATCTCCCTTGCCTTCCTGAAAAAAAAATAATAGCATTTATGGAACTCAAGACCTATTCACTAATCTAAATGATAGACTGAGTTGAATGGATCTTCTCAAAACTGCCTGGTACTGGCACAAGAATAGGCATATAGATCAATGGAATAGAATAGAGAGCCCAGAAATCGGCCCGAACCAATATGCTCAATTAATATTTGACAAAGGAGGCAAGAACATACAATGGAGCCAAGATAGTCTCTTCAATAAATGGTGTTGGGAAAATTGGACAGATATATGCAAGAAAATGAAACTAGACCACCAACTTACACCATACACAAAAATAAACTCAAAATGAGTTGAATGGATCTAACCTCTGCTAAACAGTGTTTCTTTTTTCTGATGACATTCTCTACAACTTTTTTTTCTTTGAATGTTGCATAGGCAACTCCCTTGGTTCTTGCTGGATATATCACATCTTCGACAATTCTGCCTTCATTCTTAATATCTTGGAAGAGACTCTGCACTAATGTGATTAGTGGTAGGTCATTAAAAAGGCCAACCAGCAGACCATCAACTACAACCATTTTTTCAGAAGCTTTAAATTTATTGACATTCAAAAACTGTTGCCTAGAAGCTCAAGCTCATGGCTCACAAGTATTCCTGATTTCTCTTTTCCTTGGCTCTATTAGTACATCCCATAGGCACACAACACAGTCTCTCCAACTCCACCTCTACCCTCCAGATCCTGATCAATGTCAATTTTATTATTAGTCTAGTAGTCAGGTTGGCCCTCCTGAGTCAGACCTCTCTAGATTCTGCTGATATAGTAAAAATAGACACTGCTCCCCTATGCCCAGGTTTGGACTTGTTGACATGACTGCCAGCACTTTCTGGGTCAAGTTTCCAGAAATACAGATGTTATAGACTGAATGTTTGTTCCCCAGAAAATTCATATATTGAAGCTCTATCCCTCAATGTGATTGTATTTGCAGATAGGACTCTTCAGAAGTAATTCAGTTGAAATGAGGTCCTAAGGGCAGAGCCCTGATTCAATAAGGTTAGTGTAATTTTAAGAAGAGACACCAGAGTTCTCTTTCTCACTGTGCCCTCACCTGGTAAAGAGAGAGAATCTTGTGCCTTTTCTTACAAGTGCAAGGTGCAAGGCAGAAACAAAGCCATTACCTGGAACCAAACTTTGCAAGACCTTGATCTTGGATTTCTAGCCTCCAGAACTGTAAGAAATAATTTTCTGTTTTTTAAGATACACAGTCTGTTGTATTTGTTATGGCAACCTGAGCAGAGTAGACGAAAGAGTAGAACATATGCCTACCTCACAGTGTTCCAAGGAAGACATAAAACTATCACTGGCTTCCAGGTGTATACCAATGAGCACTTTAACAGGCTGTCACACCCATTATTGCAATAGATTCTAATTGCAGACTCAAGCGGTATATTGTGATACTCATTTTACAAAAGGGGAAACAGGAAAAGAAAGGTGACCTCTGCAGTGTCATTATGGGGTCAAGTTACCCAGACAACTGTTCTTTGCCCAACACTAAGCTGCTCTCATAGCAATCAATCATCACACCATGATGCCATCTGCAAATCTAATAAAAGGTTTCAATATTTCCACACAAAGATCAATAAAAATCTTTAAAGGAGAATGTAGAGAGTTCCTGGGAAGGCACATGAGCTGATTGTCGGCTGAGTCCAATGGCGTTGGAAGAGCCAAGTCCTGGAAACACACCATGCCAGAGGCAGGTATGTTGTCAGCCTGACCCTAAGCTCAGGTGCCAGGGGGTGGGTTTCATTAAGTTCAGCCAGGAGCAAGGAACGGACGCAATTATCCAGGCTCAGCCAGGAGTGACAATTACAAAGAAGCCACAAGAATGAAGAATTACATCTTGATCTTTAACCATGATTTCACATAATTCCCTTTGTCTTAAACTCTAGTAAAACTTCCTGGAATCATGCTGTATATAATAAACACGCTGCACCAGCTCTGGGGTCACTGTCTTTCCATCAGAGTGCAGCGTCCCGCCTGGTCCCAGCTTTCACTACTGTCTCTGTGTCTGTCTCTTTTTTTCCCTACTCAGGACTCGTCCACTCTCTTGCTCTGCTGGTCACAATAAAGAGAGAAACGTTATAGGAGAATTGCTTACATTTTGCCCTTAAGTTGACAGATGAGTTTCATCTTGTAAGCCAATTGTTGATTTGTTGGCAGCAGCAACCAATCCTGTGCATTATTTCTAAGATCAGATATGAAAGACTACCTAGACTAAGTAGAAAGGCATAGGAGCAGGACGTTGGGTGTATGGCATGCAAACCTATGGTTACACATTCTCTTACAAACCCCAGGACAAATAAGAGTCTCTATGGATGAACAGAGAGCTCTGCAGGGGGAAGACAAAGTGTTACAAACAAGATTGGCCAAATACATGTTTTCTGGGAATTCTTCCTTGAGTTACTTCTTTCTGGTAGCCTCTCTCTGATTTCTTATTCTTCTTTGTCATGGAAAGCTGGGGTCTCAAAACCAAGTTCTAAAAGAAATTCCTCATCTGAAGTTTCATATAGAAGAGACTGAGTGTCTGAGGGACAAGTTCTTCAAGATTTTGCAGTAAATGCAGATGCAGATTTCATGACGGATTAATGATGAGGAGAAAAAGTCATTCTCAACACATTACCAGCAACTGCTTAATGGCTGATAGAATGACAGCCATTTCCACCATACATTTTTTCCACACCAGTGTATGCTCTTGCCTCCTTTATCAAATATTAAATGAGCATAATGCGTTGGTTTGATTTCTGGGGGCTCTGTATTGTTCCATTGATCTATATGCCTATTCTTGTGCCAGTACCAGACTGTTTTGATTGCAGTGGCTTTGTGGTATAATTTGATATCTGGTATTGTGATTCCTCCAACTTTGTTCTTCTTTCTCAAGATTGCTATGACTATTTGGGGTCTTTTTAGGTTCCATATGAATTTTTAGTGTATTTTTTTCTAGATCTGTGAAATATGCTGTTGGTATTATAATAGGGATTGCATTGAATCTGTAGATTGCCTTGGGTAATATGGACATTTTAATGACATTGATTCTACTAATCCATAAACTTGGTATATTTTTCCACTTCTTTATCTCTTCTTCTACCTCTCTTTTCAACATCCTGTAGTTTTCTCAGTACAGGTCTTTTGCCTCCTTGATTGTTTATTCCTAAGTATCCTAATTTTTTGTTGTTGCAATGGTAAATGGCATGGTTTGTTTAGTTCCTGTTTCTAAGAATTCACTCTATACTAATAAAAGGGTAATATGCTAATTACACTGGATAGACTGGATGTCTTCCTGACATCCTTCTGGACAAAGCTACGGTGGCGGGGACTGAGGCAGAAGTGGTTAGGAGTGATCAGGCTGGTAGGGAAGAGCAGTTAGGGGCGATCAGGTAGGCAGACAGAGTGGTTAGGAGCGATCAGGCAGGCAGGCAGGTGAGCGGTTAGAAGCCAGCGGTCCCAGATTGCGAGAGGGATGACCAGCAGTCAGACATCCCCCGAGGAGTCCCAGATTAGAGATGATGCAGGCTGGGCTGAGGAGAATCTCCCCCCCCCCACCCTGTGCACAAATTTTGTGCACTGGGACTCTAGTCTATATATATAAAAGCCTGAATGACCAAATGACTGGTCAACCGGTCTCTATGATGCACACTAACCACCAGGGGGATATGCTTAACTACTGAGCCACACTGAGTGGCGGCAGCGGTGGCAGGTGCAATGGGGCTGGGATGAGCGGAGCAGCACAGGCTCCTCCCGGCCATCTGGCACTTCATGTACTACTATATCCCTCGGGTCACGTTGGATTGCTGGTTTCTGCTCAATCCTCACAGGCTACAGGACAAAACTGGCAGTCCAACATGCCCTGAGGGGTCCCGGATTGTGGGAGGGCACAGGCCAGGCTGAGGGACCCCACTGGTGAATGAATCTTGCACCAGGCCTCTAGCTGGTGTTTAAAAAAGTCATTCATTTCGGGGTGTTGACTTTGTATCCTGCTACATTTCCAAATTCATTTTTTAAATGTAGTAGTTTTTTGGTGGTGTCTTTAGAGTTTTCTAGGTAGAATATCATGCCACCTGTGAATAATGAGAGTTTTACTTCCTCCTTTTCAATTTGATGCCTTTTATTTCTTCTTCTTGTGGGATCACTATGGCGAGGGCTTCCCTATGTTGAATAAGAGTGGTGAAAGCTGACATCCTGTCTTATTTCCTGTTCTTAGGGGAAATGGTTTTAGTTTTTGCTCATTTAGTATGATGTTGGCTGTAGGTTTGCCATATATGACCTTTGTTATGTTGTGATATGCTCTATTCCCACGTTGCTGAGTGTTTTTATAAAAAATGGGTGTTGGGTTTTCTTGAATGGTTTTAATGTGTCTATTGATATGTGATTTTTGTGTTTCAATTGTTTATAGTGATTTGCAAATATTGGACCCACATAGCACCCCCAGAATATATCTCACTTTTCTTAGTGTAGGATCTTTTTACTATATTGCTGGACCAATTTGCTAATATTTTGTTGAGGATTTTAGCATCTATGTTCATCAGGTATATTAGCCTGTAATTCTTTTCCTTTGTAGTGACTTTATCTGGTTTTTGAATTAGGATAATGCTGGCTTCATAAAAAGAGGTTAGAGAACAACAACAACAACAACAAATCACAGACATTCCAGAAAAGTGGGATCTTAAGCCAGCCAAAGGAATGACATTTAAATTTTTAATTTTTATTTTTTTATTATTATTTTGTTAGCTTTTTTCTGATTTTTACTTTGTTCTCCTTTTTTTTGTTTGTTCCTTTATTTCCTACTTCTTTTCACATTATTTTGTCAACCATGTGAGCAGCAGACACGTGAGCGGCATGCTCTTATCCAGGGAGCATCAGCCCCATGAGCAGCCTGCCTTGAGCCTAAGAGCAGCAGCCTCATGTGGCCTGCCCCTGTCTAAGGAGCAGCAGCTGTGTGAGCGCCCTGCTTCCCCATCCAAGGAGGAGCAACCACGTGAGCAGTCCGACCTGTCTGAGGAGCAGCAGCTACACGAGCAGTCTTCCTACTTCTGAGGAGTGCTGGCCCTGCACAGCATGCCCCCATCCGAGGAGCAGCAGCTGCACAAGCATGTTGCCTTTGTCCAAGCACCAGCAGCCGCACGAGCAGCCTGCCAAATCCGAGGAGCAGCAGTTCTGCGAGCAGCCCGGCCCCATTCGAGGAGCAGCAGCAGCCCACCCCAGTCTGCGGAGCAGCAGCCACACAAGCAGACCACCCACGTCCGAGGAGCTGCAGCCCTGTGCAGCACGCACCACTCTGAGGAGCAGAGCCACAACAGCCTGCACCTGTCTGATGAGTAGCAGCTGGATGAGTGTCACGTCCCCGTCCAAGGAGGAGGAGCCACGCATGCAGCTCACTCCCATCCAAAGAGCAGCAGCTTCACAAGCAGCCCACCCCCATCCGAGGAAAACAGATTTGCAATCAACCTATCCAAGTCCTAGGAGCAGTAGCCCCACAAGCAGCTCATCACAATAGAGGAACAACAGCAGCATGAAGCCAGCCCCCATCCAAGGATCAGCAGCCACTTCAGCAGTCTGCCCCAGTTCAAGGAGTAGCAGCTGCGGGTATAGCCCACCCCCATCCAAGGAACAGCAGCCTCGTGATTAGCACACCCTCTGTCTGAGGAACAGCAACTGTGTGTGAAGCAACTGAGGAGCAGCTGCTACCACAACCACCCAAGGAGCAACCACACCCAAGAAGCCACTGCGACCCAAGGAGCAGCCCCTGAATGACTCAACATTGAGATATGTCAGTGAGATCAAACATGGGTTGACAAAGAAAGCCCCAAAGGAAAGAAGAGGAGGACTTGCCAGAAAAGCAGCTAAGTGAAACAGAGGCATTCAGCATGACAGAAAAAGAATTCCAATTAAGGGTCCTAGAGGGCATAAACCGGATGGAGGAAAAATTCAACTTATGCAAGAAGCAAGAAGAATGGGATGAAAAAAATCAACAACATATGTAAGAATCAAAAAGAAATGGATGAAAAAATCAACAAATTATGTAAGAACCAAGAAGAAATGAAGAGTGATATAGCTGCAATAAAAAACACCATTGAAAGTTTAAACAGTAGAGTAGGAAAAGTGGAGGACCGCATTAGCGAATTAGAAGGCCGGAAAACAAAACACACCCAAACTGAACTGCAATTGGAGGAAAAAATAAAAGACAGGAGGAGAGCATAAGGGAGCTATGGGACAACATGAAACAAAACAACATATGAATAATGGGGGTGCAAGAACAGCAGAAAGAGGAAAAAGGGTTAGAAAACCTATTCGAAGAAATAATATCCGAAAACTTCCCTGAGGTGGGGAAGAAAAAAGTCACACAAGCACAGAGGGTCCCAAACAAGGTGAACCTGAAAAGAGCCACACCAGGACACATCATAATTACCAAGGCAAATGTTCAGGACAAAGAGAGAATCATACCGGCTGCAAAAGAGAGACAGAAAGTTACATACAAGGGATCTCCCATTACATTATCAAATGATTTCTCAACAGCAACACATCAGGCCAGAAAAGAATGATGGAAATTTACAAAGTGATGCAAAGCAAAGGACTGAATCCAAGAATACTCTGTCCAGCAAGGCTATCATTCAAAACTCAAGGGGAAATAAGAAGCTTCACAGACAAAAAAAGGTAAAGGGAGTTTATCACCACCAAGCCAGCAATGAAAGAAATGCTAAAGGGACTGGTATGAAAAGAAGAAATAAAAAGCTCAGAAACAAAACAGAAACGAAAAATAAAAATGGCTACAAACAAGTACCTTTCAATAATAACTTTAAACATAAATGGACTAAATCCTCCAATCAAAAGACATCGAGTGGCTGAATGGATAAAAAATAATGACCCATATATTTGCTGTCTACAAGAGACCCACCTCAGAATAAGGGACTCACACAGACTGAAAGTGAAGGGATGGAAATAAATCTTTCAGGCAAATGGAAATGAAAAAAAAAGCAGGGATAGCAATACTTATATGGGACAAAATAGACCTCAAAGTGAAGGCCATAAAAAGAGATAAGGAAGGCCACTTCATAATACTAAAGGGATCGATACAACAAGAGGATATAACCCTGATAAACATATATGCTCCCAATGCAAGAGCACCCAAATACATAAAAAAAAACTCCTGGAAGATATTAAGGAAGAGATTGACAAGAATACAATCATAGTAGGAGACTTTAATACACCACTGACAACACTGGATAAATCCTCTAGACAAACAATCAGCAAAGAAACAGCAATCCTAAATGACTCACTAGATCAGATGGACTTAATTGACGTCTTCAGGACATTTCACCCCAAAGCCACGGAATATACGTTCTTCTCAAGTGCTCATGGGACATTTTCAAAAATAGACCACATATTGGGTCACAAAGTCTCCCCAAATTCAAGAAGATCGAAATCATACCAAGCATCTTCTCAGATCACAATGGCATACTATTAGAAATAAACTACAATAAAAACAACCCTAAACACTCAAACACTTGGAAGCTGAATAGCATGTTATTAAATATTGATTGGGTTACCAATGAGATCAAAGAAGAAATTAAAAACATCCTGGAAAATAATGACAATGAAAACACAACAATCCAAAACCTATGGGACACAATGAAAGCAGTCCTGAGAGGGAAGTTTATAGCTCCACAGGCCTATCTCAACAAACAAGAATAAATGGTAGTAAATCATCTAACTCTACATCTCAAAGAACTAGAAATAGAGCAACAAGAAAAGCCCAGAGTGAGCAGAAGGAAGGAGATAATAAAGATCAGAGCAGAAATAAATGACATAGAGACCAAAAAAAAAACCACAAAACAAAACAATACAGAAAATCAATGAAACCAAGAGCTAGTTCTTTGAAAGGATAAACAAGATTGATGAGCCTCTAGCCAGGCTCACCAAGAAGCAAAGAGAGAGGACTCAAATAAACAAAATCAGAAATGATAGAGGCAAAATACCAACAGACCCCTCAGAAATACAAATGATTGTTAAAAAATACTATGGACAACTCTACTCCAACAAACTAGACAACCTGGAGGAAATGGACATATTCCTAAATAAATACAACATTCTAAAACTCAATCAGGAAGAATCTAAAAATCTCAATAGGCCAATAACTATGGAAGAAATTGAAGCAGTCATCAAAAAGCTTCCACCAAACAAAAGCCCAGGGCCGGACAGCTTCACAGGGGAGTTTTACAAAACATTCAAGGAAGAACTAGAACCTATCCTCCTCAGACTACTACAAAAAATTCAAGAGGAAGGAACACTTCCAAGCTCATTCTATGAAGCCAGCATCACCCTAATACCAAAACCAGGTAAAGACAACACAATGAAAGAGAATTACAGGCCAATATCCCTCATGAACATAGATGCCAAAATCCTCAACAAAATCTTAGCAAATCGGATCCAGCAGTACATCAGAAAGATCATACACCATGACCAAGTAGGATTTATCCCAGGGATGCAAGAATGGTACAATATCTGCAAATCAATAAATGTGATACTTCACATAAACAAACTGAAAGAAAAAAACCACATGGTCATATCAATTGAAGCCAAAAAAGCATTTGACAAAATCCAACTCCCTTCCTATCTAATAATAGAGAAACATGGTAACTAACCGTAACTTCGGTATTCTTCCCATTGGCTAATCAGTGAGATATACAAATTAACTGCCAACCAAGATGACAGCCGGAAGTCAGGCAGCTGAAGCAAACAGGAAGCTTGCTTACTCCAGTGCCTGAGGAAGCCAAGGTTCCCCGCCTGTTGTCGCCCAGCTCTGAGCTGCACTCTAAGCAATTATATTGCACTTATAGAAGCTAAACAATCCCCAGAAACCTGCTTTCAGCCAGCTGACCTCATAGCTGGCGCTGAAACAGCGTTTCAATTATCGACCCAAACAAACCCAGATTGGCAGCCAAGGTCTCAGAGCTACAGCTAAGCCTCACAGCTAAAGCCAGCTCTCAGTTCCAGTGACAGCCATAGAAGGTAAATAAATCCCAGAATATAAAAAAGAAAAAAAGGAGAGGTTGGGAGCTTCAGTCGCTCACCAGCCTGAAAACGGCCCTGAGCCCCTCGCCCAGACTGGCCAGGCACCCCAGTGGGGACCCTCACCCTGAAGGGGGTGTGACCAGCTTAAAACCGCCATCATCCCCTCATCCAGGCTGGCCAGGCACCCAAGCGGGACCCCCACCCTGATCCAGGACACCGTTCAGGGCAAACCAACCAGCCCCCACCTGTGCACCAGGCCTTTATCCTATATTGTAAATGCGTAATATGCCTCCCAGCACTGAGATCAATGGAGCCACGAGGCCTCCTGACACCGGGATCTGCAGAGCCGTGAGGCCTCCTGGCACCGGGATCAGCGGAGCCGCAAGACCTCCCGGCCTGGGATCAGCAGAGCCTCCTAGCACCAGGATCAGCAGAGCCACAAGGCCTCCCAGCACCTGGATCAGCGGAGCAGCGAGGCCTCCTAGTACCGGGATCAGCTAAGCAGCAAGGTCTCACTACCCTAAAGACTCCATCAAAAAACTATTAGACTTAATAAATGAATTTGACAATGTAGCAGGAAACAAAATTAATACCAAGAAATCTATGGCATTTCTGTACACCAATAATGAACTTACAGAAAGAGAGACTAAAAAAAATCCCATTTACAATCACACCAAAAAAATTAAGATACCTAGAAATAAACTTACCTAAAGAGGTAAAAGACCTCTACTCAGAAAACCACAGGTCATTGAAAAATGAGATAGAGGAAGACATAAAGAGATGGAAGAACATACCATGTTCTTGGATTGGTAGAACCAACATCATTAAAATGTCCATACTACCCAAAGCAATCTATAAATTCAATGCACTTCCCATTAAAATACCAATGGCATATTTCACAGATCTAGAACGAACTCTCCAAAAATTT
The DNA here is from genome assembly GCA_036010255.1 of Myotis pilosus. Lineage (NCBI taxonomy): Eukaryota > Metazoa > Chordata > Mammalia > Chiroptera > Vespertilionidae > Myotis > Myotis pilosus. Next base: position 110,944,296 of record JASKON010000002.1, on the reverse strand, counting down.
ATCTGGAATAATAAAAGACCCTGAATAGATACAGCGATCCTGAGAAAGAACAAAGTAGGTGGGATCTCAATACCAGATATCAAGCTGTATTACAAAGCCACTGTTCTCAAAACTGCCTGGTACTGGCACAATAACAGGCATATAGATCAATGGAATAGAATAGAGAGCCCAGAAATCGACCTGAACCAATATGCTCAATTAATATTTGACAAAGGAAGCAAGAACATACAATGGAGTCAAGATAAGTCTCTTCAATAAATGGTGTTGGGAAAATTGGACAGATATGCAAAAAAATGAAACTAGACCACCAACTTACACTATACACAAAAATAAACTCAAAATGGATAAAGGACTTAAATGTACGACCGGAAACCATAAAAATACTAGAAGAATCCAAAGGCAACAAAATCTCAGACATATGCCGAAGCAATTTCTTTACTGATACAGTTCCTAGGGCATTGGAAACTAAAGAGAAAATGAACAAATGGGACTACATCAAAATAAAAAGCTTCTGCACAGCAAAAGAAACCATCAACAAAACTACAAGAAAGCCCACTGTATGGGAGAACATATTTGCCAATGTTATCACCGATAAGGGTTTGATCTCCAACATTTACAGGGAATTCATATACTTAACAAAAGGAAGATAAACAATCCAATCAAAAAATGGGCAAAGGACCTAAATAGACACTTTTCAAAAGAGGACATTCAGAAAGCCAAGAGACATATGAAAACATGCTCAAAGTCACTAATCACCCGAGAGATGCAAATCAAAACAACAATGAGGTACCATCTCACACCTGTCAGACTGGCTATCATCAACAAATCAACAAACGACAAGTGCTGGAGGGGATGCAGAGAAAAAGGAACCCTCCTGCACTGCTGATGGGAATGCAGACTGGTGCAGCCACTATGGAAGACAGTATGGAGTTTCCTCAAAAAACTAAAAATGGAACTCCCATTTGACCCAGTTATTCCACTTCTAGGACTATATCCCAAGAAACCAGAAACACCAATCAGAAAGCATATATGCACCCCTATGTTCATAGCAGCACAATTTACCATAGCTAAGATTTGGAAACAGCCTAAGTGCCCATCAGCAGATGAATGGATTAGAAAACTGTGGTACATCTACACAATGGAATACTATGCTGCTGTAAAAAAAGAAGGAATTCTTACCATTTGCAAAAGCATGGATGGAACTGGAGAGCATTATGCTAAGTGAAAAAATCTGTTTAAAAAAACCTACAAGCTCTAGGGTGCTGCTATTTTTTTAAATCCTCACCCAAGGATATATTTCCATTAATTTCTAGAGGGAGTGGAAAGGAGAGGAGAGACAGAGAGAGAAACATTGGTATGAGAAACATTGGCTGCCACGTGCATTGCTCCAACCAGAGCTGGGGATTGAGCCTGCAACCAAAGTACCTGCCCTTGACTGGAATTGAACCCTGGACCATTCAATTCACAGGCCAATGTTCTATCACTGAGCCAAAACAGCAAGGGCCTGACATTTTATAATAACAAGTTATATTTTTTTCAAATTCAAATTATAACATCATTTTTTTAGGTTTTAAGTAAAAAAAAATCCATTATTGTAATTTTACATGAAATTATATGACAAAATGAGCCATTTTCATATAGATAGCCCAATGAGTACAATAAATGTTGAACAAGCTTTTGTTGGTTGAAGTACTTTTCTATAAGTGTCATTGACTATTTCTGTACTCTCATTTGAACAACTAAGAGCAATGATTAATTGGAAAACATTTTTAGTTTTCCTGTTAGGAAAGACAATGAATCATAATAAAAAGCCATTTAGGAGACTGTACTTTGAAATAAAGCAGGATACTCAATGTAAAGCCCATAATAGATCACGTCAGAGGGAACTGTGAGACACTGGACCAAAGAAAAATTATTGGACATCCTAATTATGACTTAAATCTGTTATCAGAGTTTAAATTAACCTTCTTAATGGTTTAATCTACCTTACAATGTTGGAAGAAATTTTAATCTTTAAGGCATAACCTCAGGGGAAAATCTTTACTCTTTGTTTCTATAGGAAACATACAGGAGATTAAAAATGGCAGCAGAGTAAGTGGATGCTACACAGACATGCTCCCAGAAAAAAAATTGGTATTACAACTAAAATACAGAAAAACTTCCTGAATAATCAACAGAAAACTCATAGGAGAGAACCCTGACACCCGAGGACCGAAAGTGGAGACCTCATAGAAAATGGTAGGAGGTGCAGAGGTCTGAAATGGCTGGCCAGGTACCCAAAGACATCAACTAAAGTCCCAGAGAGATATCTCAGCTGTGGAGCATTGCCACTGAAAACTCTGAGATCTAATCCCCAAGCTGGGCCCTCCAGCAGAAAGACCCAAAACTGAGGAGGATACCCATATAACATCTGGCTGTGAAAATCAGCAAGGTGCTGTTTGCCAGGGAGTAACAGCTGAAAATTAGGACACCCTCTTAAAGGGCCAATGCACAAAATTCCCTGTGGAGCCACTCACCTTGTACTCTGGCAGAGGTGGTCTCTGGAGGTTTGAGTCTTTCCCTGATCTAATTAGTCAGAAACAGCCTTTAACACTGACCTGCACTAGAGATTGAGAAGTGTAGAGGACCTACCTAATACATAGTCACAAACCCAAATAGAAAGCCAAAATGAGGAGACAAAAAAAAAACAAAAAACAACCCCCAAATGAAAAAACTAGAGACTTCTACAGAAGAGATAAATGAAGCAGAGATAAGAAATTCATCTGAGCCAAAACTGGTTTGGCTCAGTGGATAGAGCGTCGGCCTGCGGACTGAAAGGTCCCGGGTTTGATTCTGGTCAAGGGCATATACCTGGGTTGCGGGCACAGCCCCAGTAGGAGATGTGCAGGAGGCAGCTGATCGATGTTTCTCTCTCTTCGATGTTTCTAACTCTCTATCTTTCTCCCTTCCTCTCTGTCAAAAAATCAATAAAATATATTTTTTTTAAAAAAAGGAATTTATTTGAGAGTTCTAAGTAATGATGGTAAAGATTCTCAACAACATGAAAAAAGACATAATAACTATGAAAAAAGAACAGTCTGAGATAAAGAATGACATAACACAAATAAAGAACACATTGGAAAGAATATACAGCAGATTAGAGGAAGCTGAAAATCAAATCAGTGAATTAGAAGACAGAGTTTAAAAATACCACTCAATCAGAGAACCAAAAAGAAAAAACAATTAAAAAACAAGAGGACAGCTTAAGGAAGCTGTGAGACAATGTGAAATGTAACAATATTCACATAGCATGTGTGCCAGAATAGGCAGAAAGGCATAGAGAAGGTGTTTGAAGATATAATGGCAGAAAACTTCCCTAACTTGGTAAAGGAAAAATTCACACAAGTTCAGGAGGCACGTAGAACCCCAAACAAGTAGAACCCAAACAGGCCCACAGCCAGAGGGAATAGCATGAAGTACTCGAGGTAATGGAAAGCAGGGATCTGAGACTGATTACTATATCCAGCAAGGCTATCATTCAAAATAGACGGTCAAATAAAGAGCTTCCCAGACAAAAAAAAAAAAAAAAAAGGCTAAAGGAGTACATCACCACCAGGCCAGTATTACAAGAAATGCTAAAGGGATTGCTGTAATGAGAAGAAGAAACAGAGAGAGAAACCTAGCCATATAGAATTAGAATGGTAATAAATAAGCACCTATCAATAATAACCCTAAATGTAAATGGACTAACTGCTCCAATATAAAGGCATAGGGTAGCTGAATGGATACAAAAACATGACCCAACTATATGCTGTCTACAAGAGACCCACCTCAAAACATAAGACACACACAAGTTGAGAGTGAAGGGATGGAAAAAAATTTGCATGCAAATGGAAAAGATATAAAAGCTGGAGTAGCAATACTCATATCTGATGACAGACTTCAAAATGAAGGCCATTACAAGAGACAACAAAGATCACTACATAATACTAAAGGGGATCGATCCAAGAAGAGGATATAAACATACATGCACCCAATATAGGAACACCTAAATATATTTTTAAAAAAAAACTTTTAGAGGCATTTAACAGAAAGATCGACAACAATACAGTCATAGTAGGGGATGAACTACTATGACTAACACCCCTCTGACTTCACTGGATAGATCTTCCAGAGAAAAACTTACCAAGGAAACAGAGACTCTAAAGGACACACTAGATCAGATGGATTTAATTGACATTTATAGAACGTTTCACCCCAATGCAGCAGAATATACATTCTTCTCAAGTGTACATGGATCATCCACAAAGATAGGCACATGTTAGGACACAAAATAAGTCTCCACAAGTTCAAGCATCTTATCAGATCACAGTGGAATAAAATTAGAAATCAACTACAGTAAAAACACCCAAAAATATTCAAACTCGTGGAGGCTAAATAGCATATATTATGAAACAATAAATGAGTTACCAACGAATCAAGAAAGAAATCAAAAACCTCATGCAAATAAATGAAAATGAACACACAACAACCCCAAATCCTGGGACACAGCAAAAGCAGTCCTCAGACGGAAGTTCATAGGACTACAGGTATACCTCAAAAAAACAAGAAAAATCAGCAATAAACTATTTAACCCTACAACTTAAAGAACTAGACAGAGAACAAGAAAAGCACAGAGTAAGCAGAAAGAAGGAAATAAGAACTATTAGAGCAGAAATAAATAACATAGTGACTAAGTAATCAATGAAATCAAGAGCTGGTTCTTTTTAAAATATGCTTTATTGATTTTTTACAGAGAGGAAGGGTAAGGGATAGAGAGTAAGAAACATCAATGAGAGAGCAACATTGGTCATCTGCCTCCTGCACACGCCCTATTGGGGATGTGCCTGCAACCAAGGTATATACCTTTAACCAGAATCGAACCAGTCCACAGGCTGACGCTCTATCCACTGAGCCAAACCAGTTAGTGCTAGAGCTGGTTATTTGAAAGGATAAACAAAATTGATAAACCATTAGCTAGACTCATCAAGAAACAATGGGAAAGGACCCAAATAAATGAAATCAGAAGCAAAAGTGAAGGAGTAACCACTGACACCACAGAATAAAAAGGATTGTAAGAAAATACTATGAAAAACTATATACCAATAAGCTGGACAATGTGGATGAAATAGACAAAGTTTTAGACAAATATAATCACCCAAAACTCAATCAGGAAGAATAAAAAACCTGAATAGGCCAATAACTACTGATGTTATTGAAGCAGAAAAAAAAAAAAAAAAACTGCCACTAAACAAAAGCCCAGGTCTGGACAGCTTCACAGGGGTTTTACCAAACATTCAAAGAAAGACTAACATCTATACTCCTTAAACCATTTAAGAAAATCTAAGAGGAAAGATCACTTCCAAACATTTTTTAAGAGGACAGCAATATCCTAATTTCAAAACTAAAGATTACAGGCTAATATCCCTGAAGAAAATAGATGCTAAAATCCCCAACAAAATATTAGCAAATCACATCCAGCAATATATTAAGAAGATTATATGCCATGATCAAGTGGGATTTATTCCAGGGATGCAAGGCTGGTACAATATTCAAAAAACAATAAACATGATACATCACAAACAAATTGAAAGACAAAAATCACATGATCATATCAATAGATGCAGAAAAAGCATTTAGCAAAATCTAACACCCATTTTTGATAAAAACTCAGCAAAATGGGAATAGAGGAAGTATATCTCAATATGATAAAGGCCATATATGACAAACCTAAACATCATACTCAATGGGAAAAAACTAAAACCATTTCCTCTAAGAACAGGAACAAGACAGGGATGCCCACTTTCACCACTCCTGTTCAACACAGAACTGGAAGTGCTAGCCATAGCAATCAGACAAGAAGAAGTAAAATGGTCATTATTTGCAGATGACATGATATTGTACATAGAAAACCCCAAACACTCCATTAAAAAACTACTAGACTTCATAAATGAATTTGGAAATGTAGCAGGATACAAAATTAACACCCAGAAATCTATGGCTTTTTTTATACAACAACTAGAGGCCTGGTGCACAAAAACTCAAGCACTTGGGGGTTGGGGGAGGCGGGTTCCTCAACCTGGAATGCATCCTCTTGCAGTTCAGGACCCTTTGGGAAATGTCCACTTGCCAGCTTAGGCCCATTCCCATGGCAATGGGCTTAAGCTGGCAGTCAGACATCCCTCTGGCAGCCCAGGAGCCCTTGGGGGATGTCCAAATGCAACTTAGGCCCACTCCCCGAGGAACGCTGCCACGAAGGCAGGAGAGGCTCCCACTCACAGCTCTCAGCGCAGCTTATGGCTGAGTGAAGCTCCCCATGTGGGAGCACACTGACCACACGGGGGAGCTCCTGCATTCAGCATATGCCCCATGGTGGTCAGTGCACGTCATAGTGACTGGTTGTTCCCAGTTGTTCTGCCATTAGGGTCAATTTCCATATTACCCATTTATTATTATATAGGATAGTGACCTCACAGAAAGAGAAACTAAAAACATAATCCCATTTACCATTGCAACAAAAAATTAAGAAACCTAGGAATAAACTTAACTAAGGATACAAGACCTGTACTCAGAAAACTATAGGACATTAAAAAAGAGAGATAGAGGAAGACATAAACAAATGGAAGAATATACTCTGTTCATGGATTGGTAGAATCAACATCAACAAAATGTCCATACTACCCAAAGCAATTTATAGATTCAATGCAATCCCCATTAAAATACCAATGGAATATTTTATAGGCCTAAAACAAATGCTCCAAAAATTCATCTGAAATAAAAAAAAAATGCCAGAAAAGCCACAGGAATACTGAGAAAGAAGAACAAAGTTGGAATGATCACAATACCAGATATCAAGTTATATTACCAAGCCACTGTTCTCAAAACTGCCTGGTACTGGCACAAGAACAGACATAGAGACCAATGGAACATAACAGAGAACCCAGAAATCAACCCAAGCCATTATGCTCAATTAATATTTGACAAAGGAGGCAAGAGCATACCATGGAGTCGAGACAGTCTCTTCAAAATAAGCTTTTGTGCAGCAAAAGAAAGCATCAAAAATCAACAAGAAAGCCCACTGCATGGGAGAACATATTTGCCAGTATTATCACTGATAAGGGTTTAATCTCCATCATTACAGGGAACTCATACAACTTAACAAAAGAAAGATAAACAACCCAATCAAAAAATGGTCAATGGACCTAAATAGATGTTTTTCGTAAAAAGGCATAAGGAAGACCAAGAGACATATGAAAACATGCTCAAAGTCACTAATCATCCAAGAGATGAAAATAAAAATCACAAGGCGGTACTATCTCACACCTGTTAAAGTGGCTATCATCAACAAATCAACAAATGACAAGTGCTGGTGAGGATGCAGAGAAAAAGGAACCCTCTTGCACTGCTGGTGGGAATGCAGACTGGTGCAGCCACTGTGGAGAACAGTATGGACTTTACTCAAAAAACTAAAAATGAAACTCCCATTTGACCCAGTTATTCCACTTCTAGGACTATATCTCAAGAAATCAGAAACACCTATCAGAAAGGATATATGCACTACTATGTTCATAGCAGCACAATTTACCATAGCTAAGATTTGGAAACAGCCTAAGTGCCCATCAGCAGATGAGTGGATTAGAAAACGGTCATACATCTACACAATGGAATACTATGCTGCAGTAAAATAGAAGGAATTTTTACCATTCACAACAACATGGATGGACCTGGAGAGCATCATGCTAAGTGAAATAAGCCAGTCAAAGAAAGATAAATATCACATAATCTCACTCATTTGGGGAATATAATAAACAACATAAACTGATGAACAAAAATAGAGCCAGAGGAATAAAAATATTTTAGAATATAATAGAAGTAATCCTGTTATTTACAGATTTTTAATATTTACTACAACTTTTGTGATATTATACTGTTAGTACAGTTTTGATATTATTATATTTAAAGTAATTTTTCTTGAAATATTAATATTTATTGCATGCATTTTATTTAAAATCATTTTTCTGGATGTTAATGTTTATTCCATGTAACATTATTATATTTAAAACTAGAGGCTCATTACAAAGAGAGATTTGTGCAATAGGCCTTCCCTTCCCCTTGCTGCTGGCACCAGTTTTCCTCCGGCACTCAGGACCCAGGCTTTCTCTCCTCTGGCTGGAGCCTTCCATCTTTGTTGCTCCGGCCAAAGCCTTCTGTCTTTGCTGTTTCAGCTGGAGCCTTCCATCTTTGCTGCTCCGGCTGGAGCCTTCAGTCTTCGCTGCTCCAGCCAGAGCCTTCAGTCTTCACTCTGCCGCTTCACGCCTACGTATGCAAATTAACCGCCATCTTTGTTGGATAAGTTGATTACTCTCCTGATTGGCTGGTGAGTGTAGCAGAGGGACGGTCAATTTACATGTTTGTCTATTATTAGGTAAGATTGATTTTCTTGAAATATTAATGTTTATTGGATGTAACACTATATTTAACATCATTTCTCCTGAAATATTTTTAAAAAATATAGAGTTTCTAATGCTTGTCTCCTCTTATAATAACAACTAGAGGTCCAGTGCACAAAATTTGTGCACTGGAGTGGGGGTGTCCTTCAGCCCAGCCTGCACCCTCTCCAATCTGGGACCCCTTGGGGGATGTCTGGCTGCCAGACAATTTTCTCAGAATCTGGGACTGCTGGCTCCCAACTGCTCACCTGCCTGCCTGCCTGATTGCCCCTAACCCAGTGGTCGGCAAACTGTAGCCCCTTGAGTATGGCTCTTCCACAAAATACCACATGCAGGCACACACATACAGTGTGATTGAAACTTCATGGCCACACTCAAGGGGCCAAAGCGTCCCACTGATAATATCAAACAGAGTCATAAAGTTTTCTGTCAGACTATCAGTGTACATGTATACATTAAAAAATAAATGCATTTTTCATCATCATATACTGTGTTTTTGTTGCTCGAATTAATTTTATTATTTCTTCAAGGTTCTTCACATATGTACACCTTAAGAGATATCAAGTAGGCATAACATGTTCTCAAAAAATTAAAGTTGTCACGCAGAAGAATTTTGAGTCAGAGATTTTGCTGGTTTTGGCACGAACTCACAAAAAGGTTGCCCACCCCTGGTTTAGGGCTTCCTTGGGCTTCAAGATTGGTTTGAGGGAGGATTCATTCCTTGCCAGATCTCTGTAGTCTATGTATTAGCCCAATGCTGAGACTGGCTTTCTTATGGTGATACAACCATTAACTCAGCGATTCTCAACCTGTGGGTTGCGACCCCTTTGGCAGTCGAACGCCCCTTTCACAGGGGTTGCCTAAGACCATCCTGCATATTAGATATTTACATTATGATTCATAACAGTAGCAACATTACAGTTATGAAGTAGCAACGAAAATAATTTTATGGTTGGGTCACAACATGAGGAACTGTATTTAAAGGGCCAGAAGGTTGAGAACACTGCATTAACTGAACACTGAGATCAAACTTAATGATAGGGGCACAAGGGTAGAATAAAAATGCATAATTTTTTCCTGCTCTTCCTTTCTTTTTCCTTTCCCTCCCTTTTTACTAACACAATATATAATTGATTAATCAAATATGTATGTTTAACCTTATGATCTGTCTAAGATTTTGTTGCAGTAGTCAGTTGAGCAGGCAAGAGCAAAGAGATTTAACCCAGCTCTGACCTTACAGCCTGGCCACCAGGAATGCAGAGGCTAATCCAGGGGTGGGCAAACTTTTTGACTTGAGGGCCACAATGGGTTCTTAAACTGGACCGGAGGGCCAGAACAAAAGCATGGATGGAGTGTTTGTGTGAACTAATATAAATTCAAAGTAAACATCATTACATAAAAGGGTACGGTCTTTTTTTTCTTTTAGTTTTATTCATTTCAAACGGGCCGGAGTTTGCCCACGGCTGGAATCAATTAGGTCTAATAAACACCGAGCTGATGCACCTGATCATCACTTGACCAGTTTTAGACCACCCTGTTCCAGGGACTAGTAATGAAGACATTCATCAAGCTACGGACTATGTTGACCTCTGATTTCAATAAGAATACGGTACCTAACTTAGGCCCAGAGCTAGGGGTGTATGAAGCAGTTGTGACTACCAAAATGCAAATTCAGGAAAGTTTCTAAGAAAAGAGAAATAGATGCTAAAGAGATAACCACACCACAATTCACTACACGTGGTTCTCAAAATTCCCACTACAGTGGGAATTTAAAAAAAGAAAGAAAAATGCTTCCTGGCGTACCCCTATTCCCTGATCCCAAACCTCTGAGAGCCCGTACCTTAAAAAACTGTGAGCTTCTTATCTGTTGTTGCTTCCCCAGGACTTAGGGTATATTTTAGACATACAACAGAAACCATGAAAGATTTTTTTAATTGATTAAGTTTGAAGAGAATAATTAAGAGATAAATCATATTTGAGCAATATTTTTTGTTCCTGTTAATCATCAATGGAGGATAGATTTCCATTGATTTTTAGAGAGAGTAGAAGGGAGAAAGGGAGGGAGGAAGAGATGGAAAGAGAGAGAGAGAGAGAGAGAGAGAGAGAGAGAGAGATGAGAGACATATCAATTGGTGGCCTCCTGCACAAACCCCAATCGGGTCATGCATCGAATCTGCAACCCAGGTATGTTCCTTTTACTGGAAATCGAACCCAAGACTCTTTGGTGTGCAGACTGATGCTCTACTTTTGAACTACACCAGCCAGGGCTCGAGCAATATTTTTAACTTGAATTTTAAGTTTGAAATATTGGGGGGTGCTGGATTGAATCAAATATCTTTGAAAGGACATAGGAATTTTTTGGACAAAGTAATAATGGAGGCGTGGGTGAGATCTGATGCTGAAGGACCAGAGCTGTAGGCATTAAGGAATGTTAGATGATAGGTTTACAGTTACAGAGAACCTAGTGGATCTCTAACCTGGACCCAGCTAATAATCAGAGACAGAATTGTGCTCATCGTGGGAGAGCAGGCCAGGAAAACTGTCCTGCTCCCAAAGAATGCTCTTGAGGAGCTTATTTCATTCACATACTGCGCCTTCTCAAAAGCAACCTGGTAAACAGGAAAACTCTAGGCCATACAAAGTATAATCATTATCATTCTAGCCTCTGGTCTGTGTGGAAACATTGCAGAACACCGTGCCCTTCAAGTTTCCTGCTTTCTCAGAAACCATCTAAGCAGAACCTACAAAGTTCCACTTCAGCAAGAGTTTTTGGCTTTGTGGTTGCCTCCATGTGGTCCACTGTCAAAATAAACTTCTTTTATTTTCTTTTATTGGGCTGAGCCAAACATAGAGTAAGGGGGAGATGGGGAGAATCTGATTCTAATCTTAGACTGGCTTCAAACACTCTACTTACTATATCATTAATTATATAATCACTAAATTTATATTAATTTGCCCCAAACTAATACCCAAACAGTAATCTTTCCTTTTATGTATCTGTTAACAACAACAAAAATACATGGTTAAAAATATCTTCTTTTACAGGCAAAATTAATCTACTGTGGTAGAAGTCAGAACAATGGTATGGGAAGGATGGAACAACAGGGAAGAGGCAGAACTAAACTATCTGGCAGGGAGGAAATGTTTATATCTTGATCTGGTGATGCTTAGAGAAGTGCATATGTATATAAAAATCAAGCTTTATTTTTAAAATGTGTATATTTTACTGTATGTAAAATATATCAATTTAATTTTTTTTAATATATTTTATTGATTTTTTACAGAGAGGAAGGGAGAGAGATAGAGAGCTAGAAACATCAATGTGAGAGACATCGATCAGCTGCCTCCTGCACATCTCCTACTGGGGATGTGCCCGCAACCCAGGTACATGCCCTTGACAGGAATCGAACCTGGGACCTTTCAGTCTGCAAGCCGACGCTCTATCCACTGAGCCAAACCGGTTTTGGCAATATATCAATTTATTTTTAAATTATGCATTTTTCTTATGTGTCATTCTAGATTTAGATGCCTTTGCCTGTAAAGACTCATTTTACTTGTAACAGTATGAGCATAAATACTATATGGTACATTGTGCAGGCAGTATTTCTTTCACGTATGGTCAAAAACTTATATTGAAATTCTTACCATATTCCATGTAATGAATTAGTTTACTCATGGTTAATATCCCTGGGAATTAAGGGTCTTTTAGGGTAAAATTTTAAAAACGTGAAACTAAGGAAATTCTGCAACTCCATCTAATTTTGCTACAGTTTTGTGGTACTGAAAATATGTCTTTGTAGTCCAACTATATCTTATATCCCTGACACTATAATTTTGTGGCTATGATTATGTCACTATTTTATTCAACTCTTTCAATGTATTTAAAATTTGATAATAAATATAAAATTAAAGAAAAACAATAATATGTAGTATACCTAAAGTTATGAATATAAAATTTAGTGTTAGGATCAATTCAACACATATTTTTGTATTTCTCATTCCTTTTCAACACTTCCACCCTGCCTTACTACTGTGCAATGGTCAAAACATAAACCCTGTTTAGGACATTGATCCTTCCACATACAACTATTCATTGCATACTCTTAAATTCCTAAGCACTCACTGGGGCAATAAAGTAAAAGAAAATAATGACCTTTTCTCCTGATAATTTGTAATCTAAATGAGACAAGCACAGCTCATTTGAAAATTATTATTTTTAAACTGTTTACATTTTTAAATTTCATTATTATTCAATTACTATTTAATAAGAAATAATAAAAGATGTCATACACAGGGGTATACTGGTAAATGATTAACAACTGGCTCTCCAGGAAAAAAGAAAAATCTTGATTTGTAGATTTTTGCCAGTTTCTGTGGTATAAATACCCTCACTGTGGCCTGATATCAAGGTACTGATGTTAAATCCCTTGCAAATTCCTCAGATTTTGACAATTCTCTCTCACAAGTTGGCACATACCAGGCCCACTGCTTAAATATCTAATGAGTGCAAATTTGAAGCAGTCTCAAAATCATGTAAAACTGTCATAGAAATTCATTTATTAAGCATTCTGAGATAATAGAAAATACATGTTGGTCTCTGCCCCCATTTCCTGGCACAGAGCCCCTAAAACCCTTGTAATTTTCCAAAATGAAGAGTATTAACAGCATCTCTTGTTCTAATGTGGCAACTCTGGTAGCTGCTGGAGGGCTCCTAGATGGGGACTGTCACCATCTACACTAATAAAAGAGAAAGATGCAAATTGACCATACCTTTGTGCTGCCCACCAGCCAATCAGGAGTGAGTATGCATAGCCTCTGTGGAGACTGACAGTAGGGAGGAGGCAGCTCCCAGCACAGCACGGCCTGCTTGGCCGACCTGGGAGCAGGCAAGTGCAGCCTGCAGGAAGCACCCAGCACAGCCTGCTTGGAAGTCACTGTGGTGTGGAGCAGGCAGGCCCTGCAGAGAGCAGAGAACCACAGGGAGCAGGCCTAAGCCATCAGTAGGACATCCCCTGAGGGCTCCCGGATTGGAGAGGGTGCAGGTCAGGCTGAGGGACACACACACACACACACACACACACACACACACACACACACACCATGCACGAATTTCATGCACCGGGCCTCTAGTAAAGACATAAAGATGAGGCCATGATTACAAGCTTGCAATTTTCAGCCTCCGCCTCTCCCCCATCCTCTGGAGAGAGAAGGGCTGGAAATGGAGTTAATAATTGGTCATGCCTACATGAGGCTGCCTCCACAAAATCCTAACAGTAGGGGGTTCTGAAAGCTTCCATGTGGGCAAACACACCCACACCCCATACAATGACAAAGGGTGCACCCCAACTCCACCTCGCACTTGGGACCCTTCCAGACCTCCCTACGTATCTCTTTATCTGGCTGCTTATCGGTGTCCTTTAATAAACTGGTAAACATGTTTCCTGAGTTCTGTAAGCTGCTCTGGCAAATTAACTGGACCTGAGGAGGGGTCACTGCAGGTCAGTCAGAAGCACAGGTGATATCCCAAGGTTGTGACTACAATCCAAAGTGAGGGGCAGGGGCAGCTTTGTGGGACTGAGCTATTAATTGGGAAGGTGGGGTCAGAGCTGAGTTAAATTGTAGAACACCAGTTGGTGTGACAGACAACTACTTGATGTGGAGCAAAATCTCCACATATTGGGTTATCAGAAGTTAAATGTTTTGTGTGTGCAGTGAAGACAGAACCACAGGGAAGATAAACACAGTAGGGAAAAACTGGGTTTTCCCTTCACAGGCATCTATTAAAAATCAAGTACTGGCCCTGGCCAGTGTTTCTCAGTGGTTAGAGCGCCAACCCATGCACCAAAGTGTGGCTGGTTTGATTCCTGGCCAAGAGCACATACCTGGGTTGCAGGTTCAATCCCCACCCCAGTCAGGGTGCATGCAGGAGGAAACCAATGAATGTGTCTCTATCTCACTCACATCTGATGTTTATCTTTCTCTGTCTTTCACCCCCTCCCTCCCTTCTACTCTCTTTTTTTAAAAATTTTTTTGGTTAAGGTATTGCAAATGTGTCTTTATTCCCCCATTGTCCTCTTATCCCCCCAGTCCTGCCCTCACCCTCACCCCCTGTTGTCTGCATCCATTGCTTATGCTTATATGCATGCATACAAGTCCTTTGGTTGATCCACCTTTGTCCCCACCCTCCCCTACCTTCCCTCTGAGGTTTGAGCATCTGATCATGCTTCTCTGTCATTAGATCTGTTTTTGCTAATCTTTTTATGTTGTTCATTATAATCAACAAATGAATGAGATCATGTGATATTTATCTTTCTCTGACTGACTTATTTCACTCAGCATAATGCTCTCCAGTTCCATTCATGCTGCTGCAAATGGTAGCAGTTCCTTCCTTTTTTACTTCAATATAGTATTCCATTGCATAGATGTGGCAAAGTTTTTTTAAGCCACTCATCAGCTGATGGGTACTTGGGCTGATTACAAATCTTAGCTATGGTAAATTGTGCTGCTATGAACATAGGGGTGCATATATCCTTTCTGATTGGTGTTTCTGGTTTCTTGGGATATATCCCTAGAAGTGGGATCACTGGGTCAAATGGAAGTTGCATTTTTAGTTTTCTGAGGAAACTCCATACTGTTCTCCACAGTGGCTGCACCAGTCTACATTCCCACCAGCGGTGCACGAGGGTAGCTTTTTCTCTGCATCCTCACCAGCATATTTTATTTGTTGATTTGTTGATGATAGCCATTCTTACAGGTGTGAGCTGGTACCTTATTGTTGTTTTGATTTGCATGTCTCGAATGATTAGTGACTTTGAGCATGTTTTCATATGTCTCTTGGCTTTCTGAATGTCTTCTTTTGAAAAGTATCTATTTCAGTCTTTTGCCCATTTTTGATTTGGTTGTTTGTCTTCCTTTTGTTAAGTTCCATGAGTTCCCTGTAAATGTTGGAGATTGAACCCTTAACGGAGATATCATTGGCAAATATGTTCTCCATTCAGTGGGTTTTCTTGTTTTGTTGATGGTTTCTTTTGCTGTACAGAAGCTTTTTATTTTGATGTAGTCCCATTTGTTTATTATCCCTTTAGTTTCCATTGCTTTGGAGCTGTGTTGGTGAAGATATTGCTTCGGCATATATTTGAGATCTTGCTGCCTGTGGATTCCTCTAATATTTTTATGGTTTCCTGTCTTACGTTTGAGTCCTTTATCCATTTTGAGTTTATTTTTGTGTATGGTGTAAGTTGGTGGTCCAGTTTCATTTTATTGCATGTGTTTGACCAAGTTTTCCATCACCATATATTGAAGAGACTGTCTTGACTCCATTGTATGTTCTTGCCTCCTTTGTCAAATATTAATTGAGCATAGTGGTTTGGGTTGATTTCTGGGTTCTCTATTCTATTCCATTGGTCTATATGTCTGTTCTTGTGCCAGTACCAGACAGTTTAGAGAATAGTGGCTTTGTAATACATCTTGATATCTGGTATTGAGATCCCTCCTACTTTGTTCTTCTATCTCAGGATTGCTGCAGCTATTTTGGGGTTTTGTTGTTGTTGTTGTTGTTGTTTTATTATCATTCCAGATGAATTTTTGGAGAGTTCTTTCTAGATCTGTAAAATATGCCATTGGTATTTTAATGGAGAGTGCATTGAATTTATAGATTTCTTTGGGTAGTATGGAAATTTTAATGATGTTGATTCTACCAATCTATGAACACGGGACGTTCTTCCATTTGTTTATGTCTTCCTCTATCTGTTTTTTCAATGTCTTGTAGCTTTCTGAGTATGGGTCTTTTACCTCCTTAGTTAAGTTTATACCTAGGTATTTTAATTTTTTGTGTGCAATGGTAAATGGGATTTTTTTTAAATCTCTCTTTCTGTTAGTTCACTATTCATGTATAAAAATGCCATAGATTTCTTGGTGTTATTTTTTATACTGCAACATTGCTGAATTCGTTTATTGAGTCTAATAATTTTGGATGGAGTCTTTAGGGTTTTCTATGTACAGTATCATGTCATCTGCAAATAATGAAAATTTTGCTTCTTTTTCATTTTGGATGCCTTTTATTTCTTCTTCTTGTCTGATCACTGTGGCTAGTACTTCTAGTACTATGTTGAACAGGGGAGGTGAAAGTGGGCATCACTGTCTTGTTCCTGTTCTTAAGGGAAATGGTTTTAGTTCTTGCCCATTGAGTATGATGTTGGCTGTAGGTTTGTCATATATCACTTTTATTATGTTGAGGTATGATCCTTCTATTCCCACTTTGCTGAGCGTTTTTATCAGAAAAGGGTGCTGGACTTAGTCGAATGCCTTTGCTGCATCAATTGATATGATTATGAGATTTTTGTATCTCAATTTGCTTATGTGATATATCAGGTTTATTGATTTGCCGATATTGTACCAGCCTTGCATCCCTGGAATAAATCCCATTTGGTCATGGTGTATAATTTTTCTAATGTAATGCTGGATCCGATTTGCTAGAATTTTGTTGATTTTAGCATCTATGTTCATCAGGGATATTAGACTGTAATTCTCTTTCTTTGTGGTGTCTTTATCTGGTTTTGGAATTAGGGTAATGCTGGCTTCATAGAAAGAGCTTGGAAGTGTGCCTATCTCTTGAAATTTCTGGAATAGTCTGAGAAGGATTGGTTTTAGTTCTTCTTTGAATGTTTGGTAAAACTCTCCTGTGAAGCCATCTGGTCCAAAGGTTTTGTTTGCTGGAAGCTTTTTGATTACTGTTTCAATTTCATCAGTATTTATCAGCCTATTCAGGTTTTTTGATTCTTTCTGATTGAGTTTTGGAAGCTTGTATTTTTCTAAGAATATGTCCATTTCATCAAGGTTGTCCAGCTTTTTTGGAGTAGAGTTGTTTGCAGTATTTTTAAAAAATCCTTTGTATATCAGTACAGTCAGTTGTTACTTCCCCTCTTTCATTTATAATTTTGTTTATTTGGGTCCTCTCTCTTTGTTTCTTGGTGAGCCTGGCAAGAGGTTCATCAATCTTGTTTATCCTTCTAAGAACCAGCTATTGGTTTCATTGATCTTTTTGTATTGTTTTTTTTGTTTGTTTTTTGGTCTCTATGCAGTTTATTTCTGCTTTGATCTTTATTATTTCCTTTCTTCTGGATACTGTGGGCTTTTCATGTTGCTCTCTTTCTAATTCTTTAAGTTGCAAGGTTAGATAATTTATTACCATTTTTCTTGTTTTTTTGAGGTATGCCTGTAGAGCTATGAACTTCCCTCTCAGGACTGCTCTCATTGTGTCCCATAGATATTGGACTTTTGTGTTTTCATTGTCATTTGTTTCCAGGATGCTTTTTATTTCTTCTTTGATCTCTTTTGTAACCTAATCATTATTTAATAACATGCTATTTAGCCTCCAAGTGTTTGATATTTTTTTATTGTTTTTATTGTAGTTGATTTCTAGTTTAATGCCATTGTGATCTGAGAAGATGCTTGGTATGATTTCTATCCTCTTGAATTTGAAGAGGCTTTGCCTGTGTCCTAATATGTGGTCTATCTTTGAAAATATCACATGTACACTGGAGAATAATGTATATTCTGTAGCTTTGGGGTGAAATATTCTGAAGATGTCAATTAAGTCCATCTGATCTAGTGAGTCATTTAGTATTGCTGTTTCTTTGCTGATTTTTTGTTTAGAGGATTTATCTAGTGGTGTCAGTGGGGTATTAAAGTCCTCTGCTATGACTATATTGCTAGTGATCTCTCCTTTGGTATCTTCCAGAAGTTGTTTTATGTATTTGAGTTGCTCCTGTATCAGGTGCATATATGTTTACCAGAGTTATATCTTCTTGTTGAATTGCTCCCTTTAGTATTATTTAGTGTCCTTCCTTATCTCTTGCTATGGCATTTATTTTGAGGTCTATTTTGTCAGATAGAAGTATCGCAATCCCAGCTTTTTTCTCATTTCCATTTGCCTGAAAAAAAATTTTTCCATCCCTTCACTCTCAGTCTGTGTGAATCCTTTGTTCTGAGGTGGGTATCTTGCAGACAGTAAATATATGGGTCATGTTTTCTTATCCATTCAGCTACCCTATGTCTTTTAATTGGTGCCTTTAATCCATTTATGTTTAATGTTATTATTGATAAGTACTTGTTTGTTGTCATTTTTATTCTTAATGTTTGTGTTTCTTCTTGCCTTTCTGTTTCTTCTTTTTACAGCAGTCCCTTTAGCATTTCTTGCATTGCTGGTTTGGTATCAGTAAACTCTCTTAGCCCTTTTTTGTTCTTGAAGCTCCTGATTCCTCCTTCAATTTTGAATGATAGCCTTGCTGGGTATAGTATTCTTGGATTCAGTCCCTTGCTTTGCATCACTTTGTATATTTCATTCCATTCCCTTCTGGCCTGGTGTGTGTTGGGGTCCAACCCCAGCAGGTCCAGGGGTTCCCAAAGGTATGGATGGAGTCAGGGAAGAAGGAATGACACGGAGACAGCATTCAGTTGATCAGCATAGCAAGGTTCTCTCTTTATTCTCCTGTTACATCTGTATTTATACCATTTGATTTTAATCCTATCCACTCTATTCCAAAGGTTAGGGAGTTTGTTATCTACATTCCAAGGTCACTACTCTATTGTTCTGTTAAGCTACAAGGAAGTAACTGAAGAAGATTATCCTAAGTAAAGATTATGTAGCTTAAGCGTGATTGTTTGTAGTTAAAGTGATTAACTACCTGCCTGGCACTTAGTTAAGGGGTTTTATTCCCTTCCTTAGTCCTGTTAATCCCTAACTCCAGGGAAAAATCCCCATCTGGGGAAACAACCTCTCTCGGAGAGGTGACCTTGGTTAAAACACATAGCGCTAAGAAGGGGAGCAAACATATTAAGAACAGCATGCCATATACATCAGGTTCTTTTAAACATGCTGTGCAGATGTTTCTTCTCTGCAGCAACTGTGTCAAGCAGCAAGGATGGACCGGCTGCTGGCAAATTCCCTCTTTTCTATTTTTTAAATGACAGCTTGTGTAAATCAGCGGCCACCTCTCGATTGGGTTGTTTAAGACTCGGAAGACCTGTTTGTGACTTTGCCAACAGGTCAGTCCGAGGCCTAACCCTATATCGGCTCCCCACAGGTGTGTTTCTGTTGAAAATCCGTTGACATTCTAATAGGAGCTCCCTTGTAAGTAACTTTCTGTCTCTCTCTGGCAACCTTTAAGATTCTTACTTTGTCATTGGTATTTGCCAATTTAATTATGATGTGTCTTGATGTCTGTCTTTTGGGGTTCATCTTGTTTGGGACTCTATGTCCTTTTTGGACTTGCATAGCTTTTTTCTTGCCAATATCAGGGAAGTTTTCTGTCATTATTTCTTCAAACATGTTTTCTATTCCTTGCTTCTCCTCCTCTCTTTCTGGTACCCTAATATGTGAATATTGTTTTGTTTTGTGTTGTCCCAAAGCTCCCTTAGGCTCTCCTCTTGCTTTTTAAATCTTTTTTCCAGTTGCTGGTGTGTTTGTGTGTTTTTTCCTAACTTGTCTTCTAATTTGCTGATGTGGTCCTCAGCCTCTGGTAGTATACTGTTTAAGCCTTCCATTGTGTTCTTTATTGCAATTATGCCATTCTTCATCTCCTCTTGGTTCCTTTTCATGTTTGTGACATTCTCATTCATCTCCTTATAATTCTCATTGCGTTGTGTGTATTTATCATTGAGTTGTGTGTATTGGTCATCCAGCCATTTGAGCATCCTTATAACCATTACTCTGAATTCTTTCTCTGATATGTTGCTAGCTTCAGTTTCATTTAACTCCCTTTCTGTTGATTCTTCTTTTTCATTCCTTTGGAGATTGCTTTCTTGTCTTCCCATGTTTTGCTGTAATGTTTTAATTGTAGATCCGATTGCTTTACTACCTAGGTTCTTTTGATGGTGGTGCTACTGGTGTGATCTCTCAGGTCTCTCTCCTGGGCTTGGTAATCTGGCAAAGCTCCCTACTTGAGCTATTTGGGTTCTCTTGATGTAGGCCTGTGAGCTAGAAAGGCACAACAGCAGTGTCTAGAAGTCAGCAGCAGCCATGGAGGGGGTGTCCCAATTTTTGCTCTCTTACGCCCTTGGTTGAAGTCGCCTGTGCCCAGAGGGGACTCACAGTGGCACCCAGGAACTGTCTGTTGGGATGATGGGGCTCAGGAGGCCTGTGCTCTGGAAAGGTGTGACTGTGGTGTTTAGAGTTCAGTAGTTGTAGGGTGGGCAGACTCAGCTTTTGCTGCTGCTTCTATGGTTGGATACATGTGCCCCCAATGGTGGCTAACAGGAGCACCCAAGGTGCATTTGCCAGCAGGGTGTACTGACACACTCTGAAGTGCCTTGGTTCAGAAGCCAGGGAATTGCAGTGTCTGTGGGCAGGTATCCCAGAAGAGGGAATTCAGTGTTTCTACAGCCTTCAGTGCTTCCCTGTTTCTATAAGTGCTTGCCCAGTGGGGGTTCACAGAGGCACCCAAGGGCTGCCTGTGGCGCAGTGGGCTTGGGAGGAGTGTGCGCTAGAAAAGCATGCAACTGCAGTGTCCAGAGTTCTGCAGCTGTGGGGTGGGCAGACTCAGTTTTTGCTGCTGCACCTGTGGTGGATAGGCGTATGCTCCCAGTGGCAGCTCACAGGGGCACCAGCGGTGCATTTGCCAGTGCAACATACTGAATTAATCTGAAGGGCCGTGGCACTGAAGCCATGTAATTGAGGCATCTGTGGGCAGGTTTCCAGGATGAGTGAATTCAGAATTTATACTGCCGGGAGGAGTGCATCCCTGTTTGTCCAAGATCGCACATAGTGGGGGGTCGCAGCAGCTCCCATGAGTGCCCTGTGGATAGATGGGCTCTGGGTGCTTGCTTGTTGGAAATGCACAACTGTGGTGGTGAGTTTGCTGGTGCAGAGCTCTGATGCACTCTGAGGGGCCCTGGCACTAAAGATGCGCAGCTGGGTTGTCTGTGGGCAGTTATTCAGGAAGAGGGAATTCAGAATTTCTACTGAAGGGCATTAGAAATCACACACAGCAGGGGTTCACAGCAGCATCCAAGAGCTGCCTATGGAGTGGTGTGCCCTGGAAGTCTGCACACTGGAAACACGCAAATCTTGGAAATGCACGAATGTTGGAAACGCACAGATGTGGCATCCGGAGTTCTGCTGCTGGGGAGGGGGGGAATTTGCACTTACTGCTGTGGGAGCGGTGCACCTTTGGAGGTGGAGGCCCAGGGTCTGTGGGTCTGTGGGTGGGGCAGCAGGATTTAGGCTGGAGTGGCTGCTGGGTCGCGGCCAGTATCCAAGGCCTGTCTGGGTGGTGGTGTTGATGAGTTTCTAGAAGAGAATGCTCTCCCCTTCAAGATGGCGTGGGCTTTGTGCCTGAGTCCTGCAGTCTGGGGAGTGCCCACAGCAGTGGTAGTCTCTCCCTGCCCAAGAGAGCCTGCTCTGCCAGCCTCTGCTGCTCCTGCCAGATTTAACTGTCCCTCACTCACTCACACACACACCACACACATCCACACACTCTCTTTTCATCCCCTCACTCACTTCCTATCCCTCACCTCCTTCCTGCCAGCCACCATCTTTTTCCACATACTAACTTTTTATCTACTCTCTCTCTTAAAATCAAAGGAAAAAATATCCTTGGGGGAGGATTTATAAAAAAAATAAATAAAATAAAAATCAAGTACTGTGTTAAGTATTGGGAACAAAGATGAATAATTGTAGTCTCTGCCCTCAAGGATTTTATAATCCAACTAGTGGAGGGGGAGGTCCCTCAGCCCAGCCTGCACCCTCTCCAATAAGAGACTCCTTGGGGGATGTCTGACTGCCAGTTTAGGCTTAATCTCACAGGGATAGGGCCTAAACCTGCAGTCAGACATCCCTCTCACAATCTGGGACTGCTGGCTCCTAACCACTCACCTGCCTGACTGCCTGCCTGCCTGATCACTCCTAATTGCCTCGGCCTGCCTGCCTGATTACCCCTAACCCCTCTGTCTGTTTGCCTGTTCGCCCCTAACTCCCCTCCCCTGTTGGCCTGATCTCGCCCCCAACTGCCTCTGCCTCGGTCCCCACCACCATGGCTTTGTCCGGAAGGAAGTCAGACATCTGGAAGATGGCCGGTTGACCTGGTCTAATTAGCATATTACCCTTTTATTAGTACAGATAGATTATATAGTATAGGATTGCTTAAATGGGGGTGAGGGAAAGCCTTTCTCTGCAAGAGGAGATGCTCTTGGCAGACAAAAATGCATAATCCCTATATCTGGACTGAGATCCAGCCATATGCCCTATACTGCCAGAATGGTCATTAAAAAATTGCACTGCTTTCTTGTACCTTACTCCAAACAGCTGTTGCCCTGAAAACCCCTCCTCAGCCCCCACCTTAGATTCTGCCTTAGCAGTTCACCAAGATTAGGTTCTGATTGGTCGGTTTCTATGCCAGTCAGCATTAAAAGCTCTGCCTCCTAGGCAGCCATTGGCTCCTCACAGTTCACCCAGATTTGGTTCTGATTGGTTGGTTTTTATGCCAGTCAGCATCTCTGGGCCCATCTCCATGCCTGATCAGAGAGGCAGAGCTGATCAGTAGCCCCTGCAGCTGCTGGTGAGGCCCAGAGAGAAAGAGAGGCAAGAGCTGATCAACAGCTGCCACGGAGGCTGGGGATCAGACCCTGCTTCTCTCTCCGGGCCTGATCCACAGCCTCCTTGGCAGTCAGTGCTGGGTCGCTGCACCTACAGTGGTGACAGTCAGCCGTGGCAACCCAGCACTGACTGCAGGACTGACTTCCGGTGTTCAGTCATCCATTTGATCATTTTGGACATTACAGACCCTGGCTCTTATATATATATGAGATTAGAGATGTAAATTACTGACTGTAACAAGATCAAGGAGTGTTATCATAAGAAAAACATAAAGGATAGAGCCTGTAACTGGATCATTGGTCAGAAATGCTTCCAAGGGAACCTTTGTGTACAGTTGGGAATACAGATTGGTATAGCCACTATGGAAAACTGTATGTATGGAAGTTCCTCAAAAAAATTAAAAATGGAACTTCCTTATTACCCAGTGATTGCACTTCTGGGTATATATCCATAGAAATCCAAAATACTAATTCCAAATGATATATGAAACCCTATGTTTATTGCAATGTCATTTACAATAGCCAATATATCGATGCAACCCAAGTGCCCATCAATAGATGAGTGGATAAAAAAAAAAGCTGTGGTATATATGCAATGGAATATTTCTCAGCTATAAAAAAGAATGAAATGTTACCATTTGCGATAGCATAAATGGACCGAGGATATCATGCTCAGTGAAATAAAGCTGACACAGAAAAACAAATACCATTTGATTTCACTTATATGTGGAATCTAAAGAACAAAATAAATGAACAAAGTAGAAACAGACTCACAGATACACAGAATTAAATGATAGTTGCTAGAGGGCAGGAGGATGTGGAATTGGTGAAAAAGATGAAGGGATTAAAAAGTACAGATTGGTAGTTATAAAATAGGCATGGAGATGTAAATTGCAGCATGGGGAATATAGTTAATGATACAGTATTGTAATAACTATGGATGGTATCAGGTGATACTGGAAATATTTGGGGGAACACTTTGTAAAGTATGTGATTGTCTAACCACTATGATACACACCTGAAACTAATACTAAACTGTAATTTAAAAAATGAAATAATAAAAAAAGAAATGCTTCCAAGTGGAGGTGATACTTGAGTTGAATGTTTACACAAGTAGGAAGTATGTGGCCTGCCTTGAGCAGTTCCAACACTTGGGAGTAATCAAAAATTGAGTTTACCAGACATTTTTGGGAATGCATTATTATTTTTTGCTTATAAATCTTTTCAAAGACAAGAATTTTAAATAACAAATATTAAAATCAACTGATACAAAAAATAGTGAAATAGTAACAATTTTCCTAGTGATTAAAACTAAATATCTTAAAACAATTTACCAGTAATTCCCAAAGTAAGTTCCATGGAGTATTAATAAATCACATTTAAAATAAAACTCCATGGTTAAGTAAGTTTAGGAAATAGTGAGGAAAGTTGAACAGATTACTGCAGTACTTCCTAGAACCTTTAATCTGATTCTATGTATTGTGATCCTTTAAAGCAGGCAATATGTCCACAGTCCTTTACAGAGACTCATAAGATTAGTATTATAAGAAATGCACTTCAGCTTGGAGATTCTTATGCTAAGTGAAATAAGCCAGTCAGAGAAAGACAAGTACCACATGATTTTACTCATGTGAAACCTAATGAAGAAACTGAACTAACAAGCAAAATAGAAACAGACTCATAGATAGAGAACAGGCTGGGTAGGAGGGGTTGAAGGATTGAGCAAGAAGAGAGGGGGGGGTGGAAACTTATGGAGTATGGGCAAGGACAACAGTGTGGTGATTATGGGGGGGAGTGGGTTGGAAAAGGTGGAGAAGGGGATAGGAGGGATAAATGATGATGGAGGAAGACTTGACTTGGGGTGGGGAATGTACAATACAGTGTACAGATGATGTGTTGTGAAATTGTGCATCTGGAACCTGTATGATTTTGTTAACCATTGTCACCCCAATAAATTCAATAAAGAAAATATTAAAGTACAAATGGCTCATTAACAAATTTTTAAAGTTACTATTTTTTCAAAAACAGTCTTTGCTTGCTATTCAAACCAGTAGAATCTTAAATTGCCATTAAGATAACAGAAAAACAAAAAATCAACATTTCAGTTCTACTTCATCATCTCTCAATTATCTTGTGGGTAGCATAACACCTGACAATTGAGAGTAGTTTTTTTAAAAAAAATTATCTTTATTGTTGAAAGTATTAAAAGATGCCCCTCTTTTTTCCCCATTGACCCCTCCACCCCATACCCATCCCTCACCCCAGGCCTTCACCACACTATTATCTGTGTCCATGGATTATGCATATATGCATATAAGTTCTTTGGTTAATCTCTCCCCACCCATCCACCCATCTTTGCCTTCCCTCTGAGATTCATCAGTCTATTCCATGCATCCATGCCTCTCAATCTGTTTTATTTCTCTAGAATACTAAAGTGATATCAAATATGAATAAACATTACACCACTTGTTTTAAAATCCCTAATGGCATTTAGTGAGGTGATATACTCAACCTATACTCCCAAATCTTTGTTCATTGCTAGTATGAAGCTTGACCTTATGGACAATGAATTTTCTCCATGGTAGAAAATTCATTGTCTGTTATTTTTCATAAGACAGATTTTAGAGTTATAAATTCCTTCCTTATTAAGTTTTTTTTCTATTTTTTAAAAGTTAAGTTTATAGGGATGACATTAGTTAACAAAATTATATAGGTTTCAGGTGTACAATTCTATGATACATCATCTGTATATTGCATTGGGTGTTTACCACCCAAAGTCAAATCCTCTGTCACCAAATATTTGATCCCTTTACCCTTTATTATTCTCCTAACCTCCTTCCCTCTAGTAACCACCATATTGTCTGGGCCTATGAGTTTTTTATTGTTTGTTTTCCTTGTTTGTTCATTTGTTGCTTTCAGTTTTATATCCCACATTTGAGTGGAACCATGTGGTTCTTGACTTTTTCTGTCTGACTTATTTCACTTAGCATGATATTCTCAAGATCCATCCATGTTGCCACAAATGGCAGTATTTCAGCTTTATTATGGCTGAGTAGTATTCCATTGTGTATATATGTGCCACACCTTCTTTATCCAATCCTCTATTGAGAAACACTTTGGTTATTTCCATGTGTTTGGCCACTGTGTATAAAGCTCCAATGAACATAGGGATACATATATCTTTGCAAATAAATGTTTAAAAAATATTTGGTAGATACCCAGAAGGATTGCTGAATCATATAGTAACTGGCATCTTAAATTTTTTTGAGAAAATTCCATACTGCGGTTCATAGTGCCTGTATCAGTCTGCATTTCCCCCAGCAGTGAATGAGGACTCCCGTTTCCCCACAACCTCTCCAGCACCTTTATTACTTGTTTTGTTGATAAAGGCAATTCTAATAGGTATGAGGCAGTGTCTCGTTGTAGTTTTGCTTTGCATTTCCCTAATAACTAGTGAAGTTGAACATCTTTTTATATATTTGTTGGACATCTGTATGTCTTCTTGTGAGAAGTGTCTATTCAGGTCCCCTGCCCATTTTTTAAATTGGATTGTTTGTTTATTTGGTGGTAAGTTGTATGAGTTCTTTATATATTTTGAATATTAACCCCTGGTTGGGTCTATTGTTTGCAAATATCTTCTCCCAATTGGTCAGTTGCCTTTTTGTTTTGTTGGCTATTTTTTGTTTGTTTTTGGGTTTTGTTGTTTTTGTTGTTTGTTTGTTTGTTGCTGTGTAGAAGACTTACTTTTTTTTTCTTCAGTCATCATCCAAGGATATGTGTGTTGTTTTTTTAAATTTTTATTTTATTGTTTAAAGTATTACAAATAGTAGTACATATGTCTCCTTTCTTTTCCCCCATTGCCCTTGCCCTGGCCTCCCATACCCCCTGGCATATGCCCTAAACCCACCCCACCCCACCCCCAATGTCTTGCATCAATTGTTTATGCTTATATTCATGCATACAAGTCCTAAGGTTGATCTCTTACCGCCCCCCCCTCAAGACCCCTCCCCAGAATTCCTGCTGGTAATTTGACAGTCTGTTCAATGCTTCTCGGCCTCTGTATCTATCTTTTTGTTTATCAGGTTATAATGTTCTTTAATCCTTTCTGATTGGTGTTTCTGTTTTCTTAGGATATTTCCGAAAAGTGGTATTACTGTGTCAAAAGGCAGTTCCATTTTTAAATTTTTAAGGAAACTCCATACTGTTTTCCACAGTGGCTGCACCAGTCTGCATTCCCACCAACAGTGAAAGAGGGTTCTTTTTTCTCTGCATCCTGTCTAGCACCTGTCCTTTGTTGATTTGTTAATGATAGCCATTCTGACAGGTGTGAGGTGGTACCTCATTGTTTTGATTTGCATCTCTCAGATGATTAGTGACTTTGAGCATGTTTTCATGTCTCTTGGCTTTCTGAATGTCCTCTTTTGAAAAGTGTCTATTTAGATCAGTGATGGCGAACTTTTTGAGCTCAGCATGTCAGCATTTTGAAAAACCCTAACTTAACTCTGGTGCAGTATCACATATAGAAATGTTTTTGATAATTGCAACCATAGTAAAACAAAGACTTATATTTCTAATATTTATTTTATATATTTAAATGCCATTTAATAAAGAAAAATCAACCCAAAAAATGAGTTTGCGTGTCACCTCTGACACACGTGTCATAGGTTCGCCATCACTGATTTAGATCCTTTGCCCAATTTTTTTATTAGATTTTTTATCGTCCTTTTGTTAAGTTGTATGAATTCCGTATAATGTTGGAGATTAAACTCTTATCAGAGATAACATTGGTGAATATATTCTCCCATGCAGTGGGCTTCCTTGTTGTTTTGTTGATGGTTTCTTTTGCTGTGCAGAAGCTTTTTATTTTGATGTAGTACCATTTGTTTATTTTCTCCTTAGTCTCTCTTGCCCTAGGATCTGTGTCTATAAAGATATTGCTACGACATATGTCTGCAATTTTGATGCCTATGGAGTCTTGTAGGATTTTTATGGTTTCCCGTCTTACATTCAAGTCCTTTAGACATTTTGAGTTTGTTTTTGTGTATGGTGTAAATTGGTGATCTAGTTTTATTTTTTTGCATGTATCTGACCAAATTTCCCAGGACCATTTATTAAAGAGACTGTTTTGACTCCATTTTATGCTCTTGCCTCCTTTGTCAAATATTAATTGAATATAATGGCTTGGTTCAATTTCTGAGTTCTCTATTCTGTTCCATTTGGTCTATATGTCTGTTCTTTTGCCAGTACCAGGCAGTTTTGAGAACCATGGCATGTTAATATAGCTTGATGTCTGCTATTGTAATCCCATCAATTTTGTTCTTCTTTCTCTGAATATCTGTGGCTATTCTGGGGTCTTTTTTTATTATAGATGAATTTTTGGAGAGTTTATTCTAGATGTTTGAAATGTCATTGGTATTTCAATAGGTATCACATTAAATTTATAGATTGCTTTAGGTAGTATGGACATTTTAATGATGTAGATTCTACCAATCCATGAACATGGTACGTTCTTCCATTTGTTTATGTCTTTCTATATCTCTTTTTTCACTGTCCTGTAGTTTTTTGAGTACAGGTCTTTTACATCCTTAGTTAAGTTTATTCCTAGGTATCTTAATTTTTTTGGTGCAATGGTAAATGGGATTGTTTTTCCATTTCTCTTTCTGTGACTTCATTATTGGTGTATAAAAAGGCCATATATTTCTGGGTGTTAATTTTGTATCCTGCTACATTGCCAAATTCATTTATTAGGTCTAGTAGTTTTTATATGGAATCTTTGGGGTTTTCTATGTATAGTATCATGTCATCTGTGAATAAGGGCAGTTTTACTTCTTCTTTGCCAATTTAGATGCCTTTTATTTCTTCTTCTTCTCTGACTGCCATGGCTAGTACTTCTAGTACTATGTTGAACTGGAGTGGTAAAAGTGGGCATCCTTGTCTTGTTCCTGTTCTTAGGGGAAATGGGTTTAGTATTTGCCCACTTAGTATAATGTTGTCTGTAGGTTTGTCATAAGGCTTTTATTATGTTGAGGTATGATCCCTCTATTCCCACTTTAGTGAGAGTTTTTATCAAGAAAAGGTATTGGACTTTGGAAAATGCTTTTTCTGCCTCAATTGATATGATTATGTTATTTTGTCTCTCAGGTTTTTATGTGATGTATCACACTTATTGATTTGAGGATATTGTACCATCATTGCATCACCAGAATAAATCCTATTTAGTCATGGGGTATGATCTTTCTAAGGTAATGCTGAACGCGATTTGCTAGAATTTTGTTGAGGATTTTAGCATCCATGTTCATCAAGGATATTGGTCCATAGTTCTCTTTTTTTAAAATGTATATTTTTATTGATTTTTACAGAGAAGGGAGAGCGATAGAGAGTTAGAAACATTGATGAGAGAGAAACATTGATCAGCTGCCTCCTGCACACCTCCTACTGGGATGTGCCTGCAACCAAGGTATATGCCCTTGACCAGAATCAAACCTGTGACCCTTTAGTCCACAGGCTGACACTCTATCCACTGAGCCAAACCGGGTAGGGTCCAAAGTTCTCTTTTTTGGTGGCTTCTTTATCTGGTTTTGGGATTAGGGTAATACTGGCTTCATAAAAAGAGTTTGGAAGTGTGCCTTCCTCTTGAATTTTTTGGAATAGTCTGAGGAGGATAGGTTTTAGTTCTTCTTTGAATGCTTGGTAGAACTCCCCTCTAAATCCATCTGGACCACGGCTTTTGTTTGCTGTAAGATTTTTGAATGCCATTTCAATTTTTTCAGTGGTTATCAGCCTATTCAGGTTTTAAATTCTTGGTTGAGTTTTGGGAAACCTGTATTTTTCTAAGAATATATTCATTTCATCTAGGTTGTCCATTTTGTTGGAATAGAGTTGTTTATAGTATTTTTTTCATAATCATTTGTATCTCTGTGGGATCTGTTGTTGTTTCACCTCTTTCATTTCTAATTTTCTTTATTTGGGTTCTCTCTCTTTGCTTCTTGGTGAGCCTGGCTAAAGGTTCATCAATCTTGTTTATCTTTTCAAAGAACCAGCTCTTGGTTTTGTTGATCTTTTGTATTGCTTTCTTTTGGTCTCTATGTCATTTGTCTCCACTGTGATCTTTATTATTTCCTTCCTTCTGCTGGGCTCTTCTTGTTGCTCTCTTTCTAACTGTTTTAGTTGTAGGGTTAGATAATTTATTACCATTTTTTCTTGTTTTTTGAGGTAGGTGTGTAGTTAAGAACTTCCCTCTCATGACTGGTTTCACTGTGTCCTATAGATGTTGAATTGTTGTGTTTTCATTGTTGTTTGTTGCCATGATGCTTTCTATTTCTTCTTTGATCTCTCTGGTAACCCAGTTATTGTTTAATAGCATGCTATTTAGCCTCCAGGTGTTTGATTTTTTTATTGTAGTTAATTTCTAGTTTTATCCTATTGTGATCTGAGAAGATGCTTGATATCATTTCTACCTTCTTGAATTTGAAGAGACTTTGCCTGTGTCCTAATATATGGTCTATCTTTGAAAATGACCCATGTGCACTTGAGAAGAATGTATATTCTGTGGCTTTGTGGTGAAATATTCTGAAGATGTCAATTAATTCCATCTGATCTAGTGTGTCATTTAGGATTGATATTTCTTTCCTGATGTTTTGTTTAGAGGATTTTTCTAGTGGTGTTAGTGGGGTATTAAAGTCCCCTACTATGACTGTATTTCTGTCAATCTCTCCCTTGATATCTTCCAGATTTTTTTTTAATGTATTTGGGTGCTCCTGTATTGGGTGCATATATGTTTACCACTGTTATACCTTCTTGTGGGATTGCTCCTTTTAGTATTATGAAGTGCCCTTCCTTATCTCTTGTTATGTCCTTCACTTTGAGATCTAATTTGTCAGATATAAGTATTGCTACGCCAGCCTCTTTTTTTTTTCATTTCTTTTCACCTGAAATACCTTTTACCATCCCTTCACCATCAGTCTGTGTCAGTCCTGTTTTCTGAGGTGGGTTTCCTGTAGACAGCAGATAATGGGTCATGTTTTCTTATCCACTCAACAATGCTATGTCTTGTGATTGGGGTCTTTAATCCATTTACATCTAAAGTTATTATTGATAGGTACTTGTTTGTCATCATTTTTATTTTTTATGCATGTTTCCTTCTTCACTTCCTATCTCTTCATTTCACAGCAGTACCTTTAGAATTTCTTGCAGTGCCGGTTTGGTGTGGATAAACTTCCTTAGTCCTTTTTTGTCTGTGAAGCTCCTGATTATCCCCTCAATTTTGATTGATAGCCTTGCTGGTTACAGTATTCTTGGATTCAGACCCTTGCTTTGCATGACTTTGCTTATTTCTTTCCATTCCCTTCTGGCCTGATGTGTTTCTGTTGAGAAATCAGTCGCTAGTCTGATGGGGGACCCTTTTTAGGTAACTTACTGTCTCTCTCTGGCTGCTTTTAATATTTTTAATCTGTCATTGGTGTTTGCTAATTTCATTATAATGTACCTTAGCATCGGTCTTTTGGGGTTCATTTTGTTTGGGCCTCTGTGAGTTTCTCTGACTTGTGTGAGTTTTTTCTTCCCTATATCAGGGAAGTTTTCTGTCATTATTTCATCAAAGTGGTTTTCTATTCCTTGCTTAGTTTCCTCTCATTCTGGCACCCCTTTTATGTGGATGTTGTTTCGTTTCATGTTTTCTCAAAGTTCCCCTAGGCTCTCCTCTTGTTTTTTAAGTTTTTTTCTAGATGCTGCTCTGCTTATGCATTTTTTCCTACTTTGTCTTCTAGCTCACTGATGCGGTCCTCTGCTTTTTCTAGTCTACTGTTGATGCTTTCTATTGAGTTCTTTATTGCAGTGATATCATTTTTCGTGTCTTCTTGGTTCTTCTTCATTTCCTGTTGGTTCATACACATATTGTTGAATTTGTCTTCCAACCTTTTCAGCAAACTTATGATCATTTTTTCTGAATTCTTTCTCTGATATATTGCTTGCCTCCATTTCCTTTACTTCTTTTTGGGGGATGCCTCCTTTTCTTTTGTATGCAGGCTGTTTCTTTGTCTCCCCATGATCTCTCCTTTCTGGGTGTCTGGTTATGTAGCTCTCTCTTCTGTGTTGACTTAAAGGCACAAAATACAACACAACAAGGCACAATGCACAAGGCACTGGACACAAATGTATTTATTATACTAATAACCCCAAATAAAGGTGACCACCAAAGAAAAGAGAATTAGGGGATAAAAAAAAGAGTGCAAAAATGATACTGAGAAAAGGAAAAAAGTAAGGGAGAAAAGAAAGAGAATCAAAAAGAAGGGGGAAAATCTTTACATGGGAAGAGAACTCCAATAGAGCAACAACTAATCCAAACAAATGCAAACAACTAACACCCAGATATGAATGAAAACTACCAACAACAATTAATAGCAAGTGAGGAGAGGAAAAACAGAAACAAAAAAAGAGAAACAATTCCACAAACAAACAAACCAATCTAATCAACAATCAAACTAACAACAACAATAGGACAGAGAGAAAGAAGGGCAAAACAAAATCCAGGCCAACCAAATTTTATCAGGTTTTTGTTTGATTTGCTACTGATTCTCTCAGAAAAAATCTGAGATCTGCTAAGTGTTAACTTTCAGGAAGGGACTTCTCATTATTAGAGGATTTTTTTCTGAGAGAACCAGTACAAATCAAACAAAAGCATAAATAAAAAAAATTTAAAAAAGGGAAGAGAAAAAAATTTGGATAGTGAAGAAAGAGGTGTATCGACTTGGAGCAGGGGATCGGAAATTAGATATATAAATAGGATGAATATTAAACAAGGGGTAAAAAGAAGGACTAGAGAAAATCTAAAGCAGGAATAGTGTAAAAGGGGAAAAGTGATGAAGGGGAAAAGTGATAAAGGGAGTTTTGGCATAAAGGTAAAGTTGAGATAGAGAAAAATGATGCTAAAGAAAAAATGAAAATAGAATGTAAAACACTAATCCCCAAATAAAATAAAATAAAATAAAGAGAAAATAAAATGAAACTTTTAAAAAGGTAAAATATTATTAGTAATAATACTGATTAAATTAAAAAGGGAAAATATTATTAGTAATAATACTGATTAAAAATAAAAATATAATAATTAAAAAGTAAAAATCAAGTGAGAAAAAAAGAACAATATTGTAGAGAAAACCAAGATGGCGGCATAGGTTAACGCCAGAGATTGCTGCCTTGAACAACCAATTCAAATTACACCTAAAAGACGGAACGGACATCATCCAGAACCACAGGGAGGCTGGCTGAGTGGAAATTCTACAACTAGGAGGAAAGAGAATATCATACCCAGACTCAGAAGAGGCGCAGTGCTGACGTGAAATACTAAAGGTGCGGAGTGCGCGCGGAGCGGGCTAGCGGCGGAGGGCGCTGTTGTTGTTTTCAATCCGGAGGGAGTCTCAGACTCTGAGCTCCAGATCCGGGGGAGTCTCTAGGGGCCCAGACTCAAACAGGAGAAGCGGGACTGTCTGGCTTCGGTCGGAACCCGAAGGCAGCTTTCTCTCCGAGGTTTGCAGCGGTTGCTGGGACTCTGTGAGGCAGAGCCCCTAGGGACGGAACTGAGAGCAGCCATAACTGCTCGCTCTGCCCACCCTGTAGATCCCCGGGGAACCGCCCCACCCAAGCCATTTGCCAGATAGCCTCAGGCAAAGGCTAGATTAGCACCGCCCTAGAGATCCAGCACAGAAGCTCTCCCACTGCAGACACAGCTTGACTCTCATAGCCAGTTAGCCTGGAGGTCAAATCACCCCAGGTATTCCTGGCATCAATCAAGGCTTAACTACAACAAGACTTCGAACAAATACCACTAGGGGGTGCACAAAGAAAAGATAAAAAAATGCGAAGAAAAGAAACAGAATGGAAATGTCAGAAATGGAAGATATAGAGCTCAAAACCACACTTTTAAGGTCTCTCAAGAACTGTCTAGAAGCTGCTGATAAACTTAGTAAGGCCTTCGAAAAGACTGGTGAGACCGCCGATAAATGTAGTGAGATCCTCAAGAAATCTAATGAGACCCTCGATGTTGTGATAAAGAACCAACTAGAAATTAAGCATACAATGACTGAAATAAAGAATATTATACAGACACCCAACAGCAGACCAGAGGAGCATAAGAATCAAGTCAAAGATTCGAGATGCGAAGAAGCAAAAAACACCCAACTGGAAAAGCAAAATGAAAAAAGAATTCGAAAATACGATGATAGTGTAAGGAGCCTCTGGGACAGCTTCAAGCGTACCAACATCAGAATTATAGGGGTGCCAGAAGATGACAGAGAGCAAGATATTGAAAACATATTTGAAGAAATAATGACAGAAAACTTCCCCCACCTGGTGAAAGAGATAGACTTACAGGTCCAGGAAGCGCAGAGAACCCCAAACAAAAGGAATCCAAAGAGGACCACACCAAGACACATCATAATTAAAATGCCAAGAGCAAAAGACAAAGAGAGAATCTTAAAAGCAGCAAGAGAAAGAAACTCAGTTACCTACAAGGGAATACCCATACGACTGTCAGCTGATTTCTCGACAGAAACTTTGCAGACCAGAAGGGAATGGCAAGAAATATTCAAAGTGATGAATACCAAGAACCTACAACCAAGATTACTTTATCCAGAAAAGCTATCATTCAGAACTGAAGGTCAGATAAAGAGCTTCACAGATAAGGAAAAGCTAAAGGAGTTCATCACCACCAAACCAGTATTATATGAAATGCTGAAAGGTATCCTTTAAGAAGAGGAAGAAGAAGAAAAAGGTAAAGATACAAATTATGAACAACAAACATGCATCTATCAACAAGTGAATCTAAGAATCAAGCGAATAAATAATCTGGTGATCATAATAGAATCAGGGACATAGAAAGGGAATGGACTGACTATTCTTGGGGGGGGAAAGGGGTGTGGGAGATGCGGAAAGAGACTGGACAAAAATCATGCACCTATGGATGAGGACAGTGGGTGGGGAGTGAGGGCGGAGGGTGGGGTGGGAACTGGGAGGAGGGGAGTTATGGGGGGAAAAAAGAGGAACAAATGTAATAATCTGAACAATAAAGATTTAATTTAAAAAAAGAAGAAAAAAAGTAAACAAAACTTTAAAAAAAGAACAATATTGTTTCTTTTTTTAAAAAAATTAAATCTTTATTGTTCAGATTATTACAGTTGTTCCTCTTCTTTCCACCCATAGCTCCCCTCCACCCGGTTCCCACCCCACCCTCTGCCCTTACCCCTTCCTCCACTGTCCTAATCCATAGGTGTACGATTTTTGTCCAATCTCTTCCAGCACACCCCACACCCTTTTCCCCACCAAGAATAGTCAATCCATTCCCTTTCTATGCCCCAGATTCTATTATATTCACCCATTTATTCAGTTCATCAGATTATTTATTCACTTTTTAGATTCACTTGATAGATGTGTATTTGTTGTTCATAATTTGTATCTTTACCTTTTTCTTCTTCTTCCTCTACACAAAGGATACCTTTCAGCATTTCATATAATACTGATTTGGTGGTGGTGAACTCTTTTAACTTTTTCTTATCTGTGAAGCTCTTTATCTGACCTTCAATTCTGAATGATAGCTTTGCTGGGTAAAGTAATCTTGGTTGTAGGTTCTTGCTATTCATCACTTTGACTATTTCTTGCCACTCCCTTCTGGCCTGCTTAGTTTCTGTTGAGAAATCAGAAGACAGTCGTATGGGTACTCCCTTGTAGGTAACTGACTTTTTTTCTCTTGCTGCTTTTAAGATTCTTTGTCTTTTGTTCTTGGCATTTTAATTATGATGTGTCTTGGTGTGGTCCTCTTTGGATTCCTTTTGTTTGGGGTTCTCTGTGCTTCCTGGACTTGTAAGTCTATTTCTTTCACCAGGTAGGGAAAGTTTTCTGTCATTACTTCTTCAAATAGGTTTTCAATATCTTGCTCTCTCTCTTCTTCTGGCACCTCCATAATTCGGATGTTGGTACACTTGAAGTTGTCCCAGAGGCTCCTTACATTATCTTCAGATTTTTGGATTCTTTTTTCTTTTTGTTTTTCCAGTTGGGTATTTTTTGCTTCTTCATATTTCAAATCTTGGACTTGATTCTTGCGATCCTCTAGGCCGCTGTTGTAACTCTGTATAATATTCTTTATTTTTATCAGTGTATGCTTAATTTCTAATTGGTCCTTTTTCATAACCTCAAGGGTCTCACTAGATTTCTTGAGTGTCTTACTAAATTTATGGGTGGATTCTAGAGAATTCTTGAAAAACCTTAGAAGTGTGGTTTTGAACTCTATATCCAGTCATTTGCTTTCCTCCATTTCTGTCGTTTGTGACCTGTTTCTTTGTCTCCACATTTTTCATGCTTCCCTGTGTTGATAGAGTGGCTTTCTGTGCTAGGTGTCCTATAGGGTTCCGTGGCTCAGCCTTCCCAATTACCTGAGGAGGACACTCTTGGTGCACCCCTTTGTGGGCTTTGTGCACAGTATTTTTGTAGTTAAGCCTTGATTGTTGTAGGTATCACTGGGAGGAATTGACCTCCAGGCCAATTGGCTGTGAGAATCAGCTATGTCTGCAGTGGGAGAGTTTCTGTGCTGGAGACACCCTTCTGGGGAAAGACTTGCTTCAGTGGGTCTTTGATGCTCACTGAGTCTGCCCCCTTAGTGTGTCCCGTATGAATCGGAGGAGTTGTAACCTGGATGGTCCCACTCTGACCACTGGGTACACTGGCTCTTGAATCTCTAAGGAGTTGCTAATGTAGCCTCTGACTGAGGCTACCCAGCAGCAGCTATGGAAAGATCTGCAGATTCCTCTTCTTTGTTTGGGGTTTGGAGGTGCCTATATGAGGCCCAGCTGTGTAGCAATGCAAGCTGCTGTGGGGCCTTGGGCCTTCTTTTGGATGTTCTGGGTCTCTCTGACCCAGCTGCAGTTTGTTAGGTAATTTTCAGATGGCAAAGGGCCAGGCCTTTCATATGCAAAAGCCTCTTTGTACAGCTTGGGTGAGGCAGGGTCTCAGGGAATCAACAGGGTGGAGCAAACAGCTATGGCTGATCCTCAGTCCTGCCCTAAGAGGCCCCGCATCTCAGTGTCCCAGTAATCGCTGCAAGCATCTCTGAGAGAAAGCGGCCCGCGAGTTCCGACCGAAGACAGACAGTCCAGTTTCTCCCTGTATGAGTCTGGGCCCCCAGAGACTTGCCCGGAACTAGAGTTCAGAGCAGTTGGGATCTTGAGACTCCCTCCCGATTGAAAAAGACAACTGCATCCTCAGTTGCCAGCCCTTTCTACGTGCGCCTCCGTACCTCTGCACTTTACTTCCACGCCTCCTCTGAGTCTCAGTGTGCTTTTCTCTTTCCTTCTAGTTGTAGAATTTCCACTCAGCCAGCCTTCCTGTGGTTCTGGATGATGTCCGTTTTGTCTTTTAGTTGTATTTTTGAAGTGGTTGTGCGAGGCAGCAATTTCCGGTGTTTACCTATGCCACCATCTTGGTTTCTCAAAAAAAAAAAATAGTTTCTTAAGTAAAAGATAAAAAATAAAAACGTGCAGTAGTGAAGGTCATTCACTTCCTCTACTGTTCTGTTTGGCATGCCTGTTTCCTGTCAGGTAGTCAGGACAGTATTGAAGTTCCCTGCATTCCACAGCTCCTCTGTGTTGTAAGCCACAATCCTGTTTCAAACAGGCAGTATTTCTTTGTTTCTCACCGTGCCTGTGGTTGTATTTACACAAGAGCCAATTTGTGATTCAACCCCTGGGTGGCAGTGTTTTGGTATTGACATCCAGGGCTATAAATCCTCTCTTCCCAGTATTTAGAATTTATTTTCCGTGCTGTGCTTAATACTGTTTTGGGGTATGGACTACCCCAGAGCTGGTTTCCTGATCATTTCTCCCCACTCTGATCCCCAGGTTCCACAAAAACAACTTTCCCCTGCAGTCCGTGAGAGTGTTTTTAATTGGGTGATCCTATGTACTGGGCTTAGTAACCAAAAGTAAAGATTAAAAGAGAAAAAAGAGCCAGAGTAAGTTCATGAACTCATGACTTTTTCGCCCCAGCACTGCGCGTGACTCTGCTCACATCTCTGTGCATGGCTTTTTCCCCTGACACAGCATAGCCGGTTTACTGGTAAAGCTTCAGGCTGCCTTTTTGTGCCCATCCCAGCTATGGGTTGATTTCTAGAGTTCCCTTCTGTCAGCAGCCCTGTGGACCCCCTTCCACATTCGCGGACTACACTGGCCCCAGTGGCCATGGATTTTGTGGGGCGCAGACTTCCTCTGAACCTCCTGCAGCACGTGTTTCTCTCTACAGCCTAGATCGCAGACCTATCCTTTCTCTGGGAGAAATTTGACCTTCAGTGAGAAGGTGCAGGGCTTGTCTGCATCTGCTATTCATGCTACTTGAGACCCGGTGTTTGTGGGTTCACAGCTTGTCCCTGGGTGTTGTGGTTGCAGGGCCCCAGGAAGTATCCGATTCTTCCTGGTTAAAGGTAAGGCTAGGCTTCCGATCACAGCCACTCTCCCCTTCAAGATAGCGCAATCTCTGCAGCAGAGCTGGTCGCTCTGGGAGAGATTTCAGCAGCAGTGGAGCTGCCCAGTCAGGGGAGCCTGGTCTGGAAGTCCCCACCTGTCACTTGGAATATAGCTGTCCCTCACTTAGAAATAGACACTCCCCATACATCCATACACTCTCCTTTTATTCTCTCACTCACACACTATCTTGCAGCCTGCCTTCCCATCTGCAGCCATTTTCCCTGCCTCTCCCAAGGATATGTTTTTATTGATTTAGAGAGAGAGGAAAGGGGAGAGAGACATTGATTTGGTTGCCTCCCATAAGCACCTCAACTAGGTATTGAACCCAAAACCTGGGTATATGCCCTGACCAGGAGTTGAGCCCAGAAACTTTTGGTGCACAGGACAATGCTCCAACCAAGTGAGCCACTTGCCAGAGCCTTACTTACTTTTTAAGGCATTTCTTAGAATCCTCTAATAATGAGAAGTCCCTCCCTGAAAGCTGTGAACAAAAAGGGGCCACACACTGACCTGACAAGTTCAGGGGAGGCCTGCATGGCAGTTTTGCAGACTTGGAGACCTAAAGTTACCACAAAGGATGGTCTGAAATTAAACCTGAACTAAAAGCAGTTATGGTGGACAGTTACGTCCTAAGCCGATATCTTCACTGATAAGGTCAACCTTTACCGTAACTGAGCCTATCTGTCTTTTTGCATCTATGATAACATGTCCTTGGGATGTCTGGGTAACTTGTGACTTCCCTTTTTATGGAGTCCCTGGGGCACAGCCAGGTGTGCTGGGCCCAGGACAGATACCACAGATTCCTTGTTAATTGTTCCTGCGCCCACCTAAGTCTGTGTCCATTATTTTACTTTTTATCCTATCACAGAGGTTTCCCCGCTTCGCTTAATCCCACCTCCTTAAATCTGTCACCAATGAATTTCATGTATAAATACGGATGTAACCCTGCCATTCTCCGGAGCACTATCTCAATTCGTTAAGGTTCTGCTTCCTGGCATATGTCAACAGTTTGGCTCAAATAAACTCACAAAAATTCTTTACAGGTTTCAATGGATTTTTTACGTTAACAAAGTTAACACTTAGCAGATGTCAGATTTTTTTTCTGAGAGAATCAGTAGCAAGCTTACCCTGAGAGACTAGATTAGAAGCAATATACTTTAATTTAGAGGAGAAGGAGATTTGTGCACAGTATAGATTTCACTAGGACATAGCAATCCATGTTTGATAGGCAGTGAAGTATCTGTGTCTGGTTGAGGCACTACAAAGTTAGAATTTCTCTCTCCTCTAGCTTCTCATTTTGTGTTGAGTTACTCAAAAGACCAAGAGTGATGTAGTTTGTTAAGGTCAGCCTCCCAAGAGACAGAGAAGGGCAGAAAGGGGAGAAAAGTTACCAGTCCAAAAGTTTGTGTGCCCAACATTCAAAAGGCCAATATTCAAACATCAGAGTTTGGAGTAAAGAAAAGTTTATTGATTAAAAATGCACCCAATAGAGAAGATGGGGGCCTTAGTAGATCCTGAAATCCATCTTTCCCCAAGGCAAAAGTTTAAGCTTCTTTTAAACCAAAGGAATGGAATAGGAAAATGCAGGCTAGAATTGAGGTATTCAGAGAGACTGAGCATTTCGCTCTATCACATGGGAGGTGGGACAAGTGGAGCATGACCAGCACTCTCCAAGGCCAACTAGAGAGTGATAGATTCTGCCATTTTAAAATTTCTTTTCCCAGATTTATGTTGGCAAATGTTTAGTAATTACCCAAATAGCATTTATCTGGTGTCTTCAGTGTCTATCTCCAGGCCATCCAAATGCATTTCACTGCTGCTTTTATTTGTACATGAGTTGCATTGTAATCCAGCCATGCCTGACAACTCACAAAGGTAGAGTTGAATAGATTCAAGAGTGATCATGTGTCCTGCAAATCCTGAAGAATTTCCTATCTGGCCTTTGGCAGAAAAAGTTTGGGTTCGATGGACATCTGTATGTTTTCTGTATGTAAGCTTGGTGTATTAAACCCCTGGTTTAAAGCCTTTTTTTTTTCTTTT
This sequence comes from Myotis pilosus, assembly GCA_036010255.1. Lineage (NCBI taxonomy): Eukaryota > Metazoa > Chordata > Mammalia > Chiroptera > Vespertilionidae > Myotis > Myotis pilosus. The sequence goes on along the minus strand of JASKON010000002.1, from coordinate 110,903,696 downwards.
TCATTCTAATTCTCTAAAATGTCTTCAAAGTGACTTAAAGTTAATAATTTTGGAATTGGGTTTTCTCTGTGAAAAGACTCAGGTTTTTACACTAAAGAGCAAATTATAGTAGCTCTATGTACAAACGAGGCTATTACATGCAGCTGAAATGTGAGAAAATTAAATGTTTTGAAAATATACTTTTTAAAGATCACAAACATTTGTATATTTTCCAAGACATCTGGAACACTAAGTGATTGACTCATTTCTATTTAGCCAGGTTCATTTTGAAAACACTAGATGTTAGAGGTAAAACAATCATCTCATGTAACATCTTTGTACAAAATATTTCAAATTTTAAATATTACTATTTTACAGTGCATCAAGAAGTACAAACAAGTCTATAACTCTGTCAGAGATTTTGGAGAATTTAATGAATTTATTATTTTTTGTTTCTTTGGTTATGCAAACTTTGTATACTCATTGCCTTTGATAAAATATCATCTTGACATTTTTTAACAGGCCTCAAAACTTAAACAATGTGTTTTTCAATCTACACTAATAAAAGACAAACATGCAAATTGACCATACCTTCGCTATGCCTTAAGCCATGCCCACCAGCCAATCAGAGTAGCTATATACAAATTAACCCAACCAAGATTGCAGCTGGAAGCCATGGAGCAGGAGCAAGCAGGAGGCTTGGTTGCCCCAATTATGGAGGAAGCCAAGCTTCCCTGCCTGCCACGGCGGCTCCGAGCTCCACTCAAAACAACAAAGTTTCAATTATAGAAGGTAAATAAACCCCAGATATCTGCTTTCAGCCAGCCAAGGCCAAGGAGCTGGAGTAAGCAGGAGGCTGCCCTCCCATTTGCCCTAGCTGGCTCTGAGCTCCTCTCAAAGCTACAAAGTTTCAATTATAGAAGGTAAATAAATCCTAGAATATAAAAAAGAAAGAAAAAAAGGAGAGGCTGGGAGCTTCTGTCACCAGGGGGCTTGGCCAGCCTGAAAATGGCCCTCAGCCCCTCACCCAGACTGGCCTGGCACCCCAGTGGGGACCCCCCACCCTGAAGGGGGTGTGGCAAGCCTGAAAACAGCCATCAGCCCCTCATCCAGGCTGGCCAAACCTGCATGGGGTGAGGGTCCCCACTGGGGGGGCTTGACCAGCCTTCAAACAGCCATCAGCCCCTCACACAGGCTGGCCAGGCACCCCAGTGGGGACCCCCATCTTGAAGGTGGTGCGGGCAGCCTGAACACAGCCATCAGCCCCTCACCCAGGCTGGCCACACCCTCATGGGGTAAGGGTCTTTGCTGGGGAGCTTGGCAGCCTGAAAACAGCTATCAGCCACTCACCCAGACTAGCCAGGCACCTCAGCAGGACCCCCCACCCTGAAGGGGCTGTGGCCAGCCTGCAAACACCCATCAGCCCCTCACCCAGGCTGGCCAGGCACCACAGTGGGGACCCCCACCCTGATCTGGGACACCCTTCAGGGCAAACCAGCCGGCAAATCAACATTCACCAGGCCTCTATCCTATCCTATATGATAAAAGGGTAATATGGAAACTGACCCTAATAGCAGAAGGACTGGGAATGACTGGTCACTATGACACACACTGACCACCAGGGGCAGACGTAAAATGCAGGAGTTGACCCTGGTGGTCAGTGCGCTCCCACAGGGGGAGCTCTGCTCAGCCACAAGCCAGGCTGACGGCTGCCAGTACAGTGGTGGTGGTGGGAGCCTCTCCCGCCTCCTCAGCAGCACTAAGGATGTCCGACTGCAGCTTAGGCCTGCTCCCCACTGGCAAGTGGACATCCCCCGAAGGCAGCTGGGCTGCCAGAGGGATGTCTGACTGCCAGCTTGGGCCCGATCCCCCAGAGAGTGGGCCTAAGCCAGCAGGTGGACATCCTCCGAGGGGTCCCAGACTGCAAGAGGGCATAGGCCGGGCTGAGGGACCCCCAGAGTGCACAAATTTTTGTGCACCAGGCCTCTAGTTATTATATATTAAAGTATCAGCAAGTGGTATGAGGCATGTCCCATCTCTGAGCAGTTAAGTTGAAATAAAACTTGTTCCTTGGTCTCTCAATGTCAGTTCTCTTAACATTAGAATGGCTTTTTGTTAGAGACAAATACTTTGTCATGAAAAGATTTGGGTATTTGGAGCTGACTGGGGTTTGACTGTTGACTCAATTACCTTCAAGTCTATTTGGGCCCAAGTATCTACTCAATAAAATGGGGAGATTATTTTTATTGGAGATATGGTATATATAATATTGAAAATAATAACAAAGCAAGGTTTCCATTTATTGACTTGCTCACTATGTGCCAGCCACTAAGCTTGGTGTGTCATATATCTTACAATTCAGAAATGAGTTAATTGAAGTGTTCGCTTCCAGTTTACAAATTCTACCCTTAGAGAACTAGCTACGAATTATCTAGTGCCTACTAAATCCTGGCCACTTTGTATATATATTTTCTCAATTAGTCCATAGTACCAGGAAGTAGATGTTATTGTTGTAGAGCCTGGGACAGAACCCAGGAAGATAAACTCCCAAGGCCCTTGCCTTTAACTCTTACTATACTGCCTCAGCAGGAGTAGCTAGTGTTATTATCATAGGCATTAGTTTTAAAGAAACCCATAATATCAGTACACTAAAAAATACGTGCATATGTTTGAAAATTGAGGAATGTAGTTCGGAATCAAATAGTTTCATATATAATCTCTTGAATTGAGAGCATATGCCTTTGTATTGAATTGCAAAGAAAATATGAGGACAAATACTAAAGGTCAAAATAGAGTTAAGCACTCCACGCCTGGAACCACTTCCCCAGAACAATCTAGGAACAAAATTTGAGATTTTGTATTCCAAAGTTATGTTCACATCTGTATCAGATATCTTAAATAGTGTGTGTTGCTGAGAACTGAAGAAGCCTGCAATTATGTTATCTCAAGCTCTGAGAACGTGAGGTGCAGTAATCTTTTGAAAGAGCATGTTGCCAGATGTCTCCATCTCAGAATAATCAATTTGAGCTCCTATGGTCTTGTACCCTCATTGCATCTTGTCAGCCAGAGCAACCTGCAGGAAATATATACCTTGCCGGAACTTACCTTGCTGAGATAGTCTCAGACTTTTGGGGTAGATGCATTAAAATTTTTATTTGATAGACCTTTTCCTCTACTGGTTTTCATTAATTTTTTTTAGGATTGCTGCTAAAATGTCTGCAAATTATTTGTATATAATCAGGAAAATAGTTACAAAAATTTGGTTTTTAGTACATCATTTGGACAAGTTTTGAAGATGTCTTCAAACAACAAAAATTAGTGTTCTAATAAAATCCAATGTTTTGGAGAGACAAAATGGTGGCGGAATAGACGGATGTGTCCCAAGCCTTGTCGCAGAGCAGATAGAATGAGCAACTAAATGGAATAACATCCATCCCGAATTGGCTGATGAGACAATTCTCAGCTGTGAAGGGCAGAGTACACCTAGAGAATGGTAAAATCAGGGATCTGGGCTAGAGAGAACTGTGAGACCTCCAAGCCCGGGGGATCAGAGGGAAACCGCAGGGAACTGAGGCAGTGTCCCTTGGGACAGGCATAGTGTCTGACTGTGGAAAGAAGGTCTTCAGGACTACTGGCAGTAGGGGATTCTAAGTCTGGGTCTATAGTCAAGATAGGATGAGCCCAAAGGGGGCAGCCTTGGTGGCTGCCCAGGCTGTGCCATGCCAGGGGGAGAGGAGCTAGCAGAGGTGAAGCTCTTTCCCCTCTTTTTGGTCTTTGCTTTTGTTTGCTGAACTGAGTTAATAGGACCTTTCAAATACAGGCACTCACCCATGCCTGAGGTGCAGGTGGAGATGCAGACTTGTAGAGTCTGGGGAGAGGCCAGGTAGAGGAAAGTGTCAGGAAGAGGTGGCTAACAGTCTAGCACTGAGTCATACCTGATGTGCCAGATCTAGGCAGCCAATTTCTCCTGAAGAGATAGCCCCTCCCTGCAGTCTCCAGGCAACCAATACAGCCACACCCAGACTACACCCAAATAGTACAAATGATACAAAAAAAAAATCTGAATAGTCCCTGAGAGCCCACAGGTACTAGCCTAAAGAGAGGCCTTCAGTCCCAGCAACAGGAAACTGAGAAGTTGCAGACAGTACAGAAGAGTGGGATCTTAAACCAGCCCTCATTTTTATTTTTATTTTATTACTTTATTATCACTTTTTTCTTTATTTTCCTGTGTTTGTTTGTTTCTTTATTTTCTATTTTCACATTATTTTTTTCATCATTCTAATTTTTTAATTTTATCCTACATTTTTAATTAATTTTTTTCTTCTCTTTCTCTTTCTTCTTATGCACTCACCCTCTTTCTACTTCCTCTATACTGAACTGAGGTCCTCCCAATATTCATCCAGTTCCTTAACCTTACTTTCTGTATATAAGATTCTGCCCCCACCCTCTTTACTGGGTATTTGGTATTTGTATATTTTGGTTTATCTATTTGTTCTCTGAAAATATATATATATATATATATATATATATATATATATATATATATATATCCTTTTTATTCTTTTTCTTTTCTCTCATACCATTTTTTCTCTCTCCGATATCATTTCTGCTCTCTTTTATCTTCCCTAATTCTCTTTTCTCTGGTGGTCACTTATATTGGGGTTATCGGTGTCATGAGTACATTCATGTTTTGTTCCCTTTGTGTCATGCCTTGTCAAGGTGAATTTTATCCTGTTTGGCCAATGTGGTAGAGAGCGAGACACATAACCAGACACCTGGAGAGGAGACTTCACCCAAAAACAGGTCAGTAACACTCCAGGCCCAACTACAGAGGCAGGAAGAAGGCAGCAGTGAGGGAGAGAGCATGAGTGAGTGAGTGAGTGAGTGAGCAGAAGAGGAGTATGTGGACATGTGGGGTGTGTGTGTGTGTGTGTGTGTGTGTGTGTGCGCACGTGTGTGTCACAGTTAGGTCCCACAGGACCTTTGGGGGAAGGCTGACCAGGTTTGCCTAACCAGGAAGCCTCTGCTACTGTTGCAGAGTCCTGGAGTGGCTGGCTCTTCCACAGAGGCCATGCCTTTTTGAAGGGGAGAGCTGCTATGACTGGGAGCCCAGACTCACCGCCACCCAGGGTGCCCTCAGATAACACACCCGGGACTCTACAGCCACCCCCGCCAGGAACCTGCTGCCTTGGCTGCAGTCCCAGGTTACTGAGACTCCAGCCACCTCAGGACTGGGCTCCTGTGAATTCTGAAGCATGCTCCCCTTTGGATGGCTGAACACTTTAGCCTAGGGCACCATGGCCACACAAGCAGCAGACATGTGAGCAGCCCGCCCCAGTCCAAGGAGCAGTAGCCTCACATGGCCTGCCCCCGTCCAAGGCACAGCAGCCCAGCAAGCAGCCTGCACCAGTCGAAGGAGCAGCAGTTGTGCGAGCAGCCCGCCCTGTCCAAAGAGCAGCAGCTGTGCGAGCAGCCCACCCCATCCAAGAAGCAGCAGCCCCATGAGTAGCCCGCCCCCATCTGAGGAGCGGCAGCCTCACGTACCCAGCCCCTGTCTGAAAAGCAGCAGCCCTGTAATCAGCCTGCCCATGTCTAAGGAGTGGCAGCCCTGCACAGCCCCTTGTAGCCCACCCCCACCCGAAGAGCAGCAGCCACACAAGCAGCCCACCCATATCCAAGGAGCATCAGCCCCACAAGCAGCTGCCCCTGTCTGAGGAGCAGCAGCCCCGCAAGCAGCCTACCCCAGTCTGAGCAGCAGCAGCCATGCACATCCTGCCCCCATTGGAGGAGCAGTAGACTTGTGAGCAGCCCACCCTTGTCTGAGGTGCAGCAATTGTGTGAGCAGCCTGCTGCCACCAGCGAAAGGAGCCACCACTGCTGCAAGCAGCATCCCCCAGAGGAGCCACTGTCAACTGAGGAGTAGCCACTGCCATAAACTAGTGAGGAGCAGCCACTGCCCAAGGAGTTGGTACTGCACAAGGAGCTGCCCTTGCATGACTCAACACCTAGATCCTTCAGTGAGTGCAGAAATGGGGAGAAAAAGAAACTCCCAAAGGAAAGAAAAAGAGGCATCGCCAGAAGAGCAGCTAACTGAAAGGGCGGCATGAAATATGTCAGAAAAAGAATTCAGAATAAGGGTCATACAGTTCAAAAACTGGATGGATAAAGAAATCAACAACTTATGTAAGAATCAAGAAGAAATAGTGATATAGCTGCAATAAAAAACACTATGGAAAGTTTCAGCAGTAGACTAGGAGAAGCAGAAGGCTGAATTAGCAAATTAGAAGACAGGGAAGAAAAACACACCCAACTGAACTGCAATTAGAGAAAAAAATTAAAAGACAGGAGGAGAGCCTCAGGGAGCTTTGGGACAACATGAAATGAAGCAATATACCAATAATAGGGGTACCAGAATGACAGAAAGAGGAACAAGGTATAGAAAATCCATTTGAAGATATAATATCAGAAAACTTCCCTGATGTAGCAAAGAAAAAAATCACATGAGCACAGAGAGTCACAAACAAGATTGACCCAAAAAGACCCACACCAAGACACATCATAATTATGATGTCAAACATTCAGGACAAAGGGAGAAACTTAAAGGCTATGAGAGAGACAGAAAGTATGTACAAGGGATCGCCCATTAGATTATCAAGTGATTTCTCAACAAAAACACATCAGGCCAGAAAGGAATGAAAGGAAATTTACAAAGGGATGCAAAGGAAGAGACTGAATCCAAGAATACTCTATCCAGCAAGGCTATGATTCAAAATTACAGGGGAAATAAGAAGCTTCACAGACAAAAAAAAAAAAAAAAAAAAAAAAAAAAAGGTTAAGGGAGTTTATAACCATCAAGCCAGCAATACAAGAAATGCTAAAGGGACTGGTATAAAAAGAAGGAATAAAAAGGAAAGAAGGAATACGGACACAAAAAATAAAACCTAGAAGCAAGTACTTATCAATAATAACATTAAATTCTGAATGGAATAAATGCTCCAATCAAAAGACATCCAGTGGCTGAATGGATAAAAAAACATGACCCATATATATACTGTCTACAAGAGACCCACCTCAGAACAAGGGACTCACACAGACTGAAAGTGAAGGGATGGAAAAATATCTTTTAGGCAAATGAAAATGAAAAAAAAAAAGCTGGGGTAACAATACTTATATCTGACAAAATAGACCTCAAAGTGAAGGCCATAAAAAGAGATAAGGAAGGCCACTTCATAATACTAAAGGGATCAATACAACAAGAGGATATAGCCCTGGTAAACATATATGCATCCAATGCAGAAACACCCAAATACATAAAAAGAAAAACTCCTGGAAGATATCAAGGGGGAGATCAAGAACAATACAATCATAGTAGGAGACTCTAATACACCACTGACATCACTGGATAAATCCTCTAGACCAAAAATCAGCAAAGAAACAGCAATCATAAATTACCACTAGGTCAGATAGACTCATTTGACATCTTCAGAATATTTGACCCCAAAGACATGGAATATACATTCTTCTCAAGTGCACATGGGACATTTTCAAAGATAGACCACATATTGGGTCATAGTCAAAGTCTCCCCAAATTCCAGAAGATTGAAATCATATCAAGAATCTCCTAAGAGCACAATGGCATAAAATTAGAAATAAACTACAATAAAAACAATAAAAATATTCAAACACTTGGAAGCTGAATAGCATGCCATTAAACAATGATTGGGTTACCAAAGAGATCAAAGAAGAAATTAAAAACATCCGGGTAACAAATGACAATGAAAACACACCACTCCAAAACCTATGGGACACAGTGAAAGCAGTCATAGAGGGAAGTTTATAGCTCTATAGACCTACTTCAAAAAACCAAGAAAAAATTGTAATATCATCTAACTCTACTACTTAAAGAATTAGCTGAAACTGGTTTGGCTCAGTGGATAGAGCGTCGGCCTGTGGACTGAAAGGTCCCAGGTTCGATTCTGGTCAAGGGCATGTACCTTGGTTGCGGGCACATCCCTAGTGGGAGATGAGCAGGAGGCAGCTGATCGATGTTTCTCTCTCATCGATGTTTCTAACTATCTCTTTCCCTTCCTCTCTGTGAAAAATCAATAAAATATATTTTAAAAAAAGAAATTCATTATAAAAAAAAAAAAGAATTAGAAAGATAGCAAAATGAACAGCCCAGAATGAGCAGAAGAGATAATAAAGATCAGAGCTGAAATACAAGGCATAGAGACAAAAAAAAAAGAAAAAAAAAAGAAACAAACACAAAAGATCAATGAAACCAAGAGCTGGTTCTTTGAAAGGATAAACAAGATTGATGAACCTCTAGCCAGGCTCAGCAAGAAGCAAAGAGAGAAGACCCAAATAAACATAATCAGAAATGAAAGAGGAAAAATAACAACAGGCCCCACAGAAATACAAAGGATTGTTTAAAAATACTATGAACAACTCTACTCCAAAAAACTAGACAACCTGGAGGAAATGACATATTCCTAGAAAAATACAACTTTCCAAAACTCAATCAGGAAGAATCTAAAAATCTCTATACGCTGATAACTATGGAGGAATTTGTCAGAGTCTTCAAAAAGCTTTCTGCAAACAAAAGCTCAGGGCCAGACAGCTTCAATGGGAGTTTAACCAAACATTCAAAGAAGAACTAAAACCTATATCCTCCTCAGACTATTCCAAAATATTCAAGAGGAAGGAACACTTCCAAGCTCATTCTATGAAGCCAGCATTACCCTAATACCAAAACCAAATAAAGACAATACAATGAAAGAGAATTACAGGCCAGTATCTCACATGAACATAGATGCCAAAATCCTAAACAAAATTCTAGCAAATAGGATCCAACATTCCATCGGAAAGACCATAAACCATGACCAAGTAAGATTTATCCCACAGATGCAAGGATGGCACAATATCTGCAAATTACATAATAAAATTGAAGGATAAAAATCACATAGTCAAATTAATTGATGCAGAAGAAGCATTTTGCAAAAATCCAACACCCTTTCTTGATAAAAACCCAAAGCAAAATGAGAATAGAGGGATCATACCTCAACATAATAAAAGCCGTATATGACAAATCTATAGCCAACATCATACCCAATGGGCAAAAACTAAAACAATTTCACCCAAGACCAGGAACAAGACAGGAATGCCCACTTTCACCACTCCTCTACAACACAGTCCTGGAAGTGCTAGTCATGTGCTGGTCTGCATATCTGGTGCTTCGTCCAGGTGGGTCACGCTGTGCTCTCTGTTCCTAGAACACATAGATAGGAAGGTAGTCACTGTACTGATGCTGTACTGGGTCAGGAACAAATTGTGTAAACAAGGCTTTGTAACTGACTTTGTGGTTTTTGCAAATAAAAACACTGTAACTCCTGTAGTCAGCACTGCAGTTCAGCCTTTGCTTCGGCAGGGTGCTGTAACTGTAGTCGCTGGCCAGCTTAATAAAGGCTCCTAAATCTTGATCTGAGTCCCTGGTGGTCGTCTCTGCGGGTTGCCTCATAACATTTGGAGGCCCCCAGCAAGATTCACTCTGGTCGAGTTGCCGGTGGACACCCCAGACACACCAGACGAGGACACTCCAGTCTCCGTCCCGGGTCTCAGGGAGGCAGAGTGTTTTCCTCCCAAAACTGCAATCCGAAAACGACAAGCCACCTGGACCTCCAGCAGGGAGGTAAGAATCTGGTATCCATCTATGGAATGTTTCCTTTAAGACTCAAAAGAGGGCTGGATGCAGTGGAACCTCGGAGTCTGACCGCCCGGACGCAATGGCATCTGGGGGTACTGGTCTGGGCAACCTTAGGTTGCATTTCTCTGGTTGTTTTGTCTCTGTTCTTTGTTGTCTTTGACTTTGTCAAATTGGGTCCAGGTCAGTCATCTTCGTCGAACCCCTTACAATGTTTTCTTGAGAATTTTCAGGACTTCAAGAGACATGGACAGGACTATGCCACCCCCGTTAATTATTGTTTTTAACTTTTTTTAAAGATTCTTTATTGGATAAGCCAGTCAATGAAGGAAAAATACCACATGATCTCACTTATTCATGGATAATTGAGACCATTATAAACTTTTGAACAATAATAGATACAGAGGCAGAGCTGCCTCAAACAGATTGTCAAACTGCAGCTGGAAGGCCGGGGAGGGTTGGGGGGCGGGAGGTAGGGGGGTAAGAGATCAACCAAAGGACTTGTATGCATGAATATAAGCATAACCAATGGACATAAGACACTGGGGGATAGGGGAGGCTAGGGGACTGTCTAGGGCGGGGGCGGGGGGGAATGGACACATATGTAATACCCTTTGTAATAAAAATAAAATAAAATAAAATAAATAAAAAAAATTTAAAAAAAAGATTCTTTATTGGATAAAGTATTACAAATGTGTCCTCATCCCCCTAAAAACCCCAACCTCCCCCCGTCACTCATGGTCTCATCCCCCTGTTGTCCATGTCCATTGGTTTGGCTTATATGCATGCATACAAGACCTTTGGTTGATCTCTTCCACTTACACCCACCCTCCCCTAATTTCCCTCTGGGGATTGATAGTCTGATCTCTGTATCTCTGTCTTTGGACCTGTCCCTGTTCATCAGCCTATGTAGTTCTCTATATTCCACAAAAGAATGAGATCATGTGGTATTTATCTTTCTCTGACTGGCTGATTTCACATAGCATAATGCTCTCCAGTTCCATACATGCTGCTTCAAATGGCAAGAGTTCCTTCTTTTTTACCGCAGCGTAGTATTCCATTGTGTAGATGCACCACAGTTTTCTAATCCACTCATCTGCTGATGGGCACTTAGGCTGTTTCCAAATCTTAGCTATGGTGAATTGTGCTGCTATGAACATAAGGGTGCATATATCCTTTCTGATTGGTGTTTCTGGTTTCTTGGGATATATTCCTAGAAGTGGGATCACTGGGTCAAATGGGAGTTCCATTTTTAGTTTTTTGAGGAAACTCATACTGTTTTCCACAGTGGCTGCATGAGTCTGCATTCCCACCAGCAGTGCACGAGGTTCCCCTTTCTCCACATCCTCTCCAACACTAGCTGTTTGTTGGTTTGTTGATGATAGCCATTCTGGCAGGTGTGAGATGATACCACATTGTTGTTTTGATTTGCGTCTCTCATATAATTAGTGACTTTGAGCATGTTTTCATATGTCTTTCGGCCTTCTGTATGTCCTCTTTTGAAAAGTGTCTATCTAGGTCCGTTGCCCATTTCTTAATTGGATTGTTTATCTTCCTATTGTTAAGTTGCATGAGTTCCCTAAAAATGTTGGAGATTAAACCCTTATCAGTGATATCGTTGGCAAATATATTCTCCCATGCAGTGGGCCTTCTTGTTGTTTTGTTGATGGTCTACTTTGCTGTGCAAAAGCTTTTTATTTTGATGTAGTCCCATTTATTTTCTCTTTAGTTTCCATTGCCCTAGGAGCGATATCAAAGAACAAATTCCTTCGGCATATGTTTGTGATTTTGCTGCCTGTCGATTCCTCTAGTATTTTTATGGTTTCCCGTCTTACGTTTAAGTCTTTTATCCATTTTGAGTTTATTTTTGTGTATGGAGTGAGTTGGTGGTCTAGTTTCATCTTTTTGCATGTATCTGTCCAATTTTCCCAACATCATTTATTGAAGAGACTGTCTTTACTCCATTGTATGCTCTTGCCTCCTTTGTTGAATATTAATTGGGCATAGTGGTTTGGGTCGATTTCTGGGTTCTCAATTCTATTTCATTGATCTATATGTCTGTTCTTGTGCCAGTACCATGCTGTTTTAAGAACAGTGGCTTGATATCTGGTATTGAGATCCCACCTACTTTGTTCTTCTTTCTCAGAATTGCTGCAGCTATTAGAGGTCTTTTTTTATTTCAGATGAATTTTTGGAACATTCATTATAGATCTGTGAAATATGCCATTAGTAATTTAATGGGGATTGCATTGACTCTATAGATTGCTTTGGGTAATATGGATATTTTGATGATGTTGATTCCACCAATCCATGAACACGGTATATTCTTCCATCTGTTTATGTCTTCCTCTATCTCTTTTTTCAGTGTCCTGTAGTTTTTCGCATATAAGTCTTTTACCTCCTTAAATTGATTCCTAGGTATCTTAAATTTTTTGGTGTGATGGTAAACGGGATTGCTTTTTTAGTCTCACTTTTTGTGAGTTCACTATTAGTGTAAAGAAATGCCATAGATTTCTTGACATTAATTTTGTATCCTGCTACATTGCCAAATTCACTTACTAAGTCTAATAATTTTTTGATGGAGTCTTTAGGGTTCTCTATGTACAGTGTCATTTCATCTGCAAATAAGGACAGTTTTACTACTTCTTTTCCAATTTGGATGCCTTTTATTTCTTCTTCTTGTCTAATCACAATGGCTAGTACTTCCAGTACTATGTTGAACAGGAGTGGTGAGAGGGGGCATCCCTGCCCTGTTCCTTTTTTTAGGGTAAATGGTTTTAGTATTTGCCCATTGATTATGATGTTGGATGCGGGTCTGTCATAATTGGCTTTAATTGTGTTGAGGTATGATCCTTCTATTCCTACCTTGCTGAGAGTTTTTATCAAGAAAGGGTGTTGGATTTTGTCAAATGCTTTTTTTTACCAATTGATATGACTATGTGGTTTTTATCTCTCAATTTGTTTATGTAATGTATTACGTTTATTGATTTGCAGATATTGTACCATCCTTGCATCTCTGGGATAAATCCTACTTGGTCATGGTGTATGATCTTTATGATGTACTGCTGGATCCAATTTGCTAGGATTTTGTTGAGGATTTCAGTATCTATGTTCATGAGGGATATTGGCTTATAATTCTCTTTCATTGTGTTGTCTTTGTCTGGTTTTGGTATTAGGGTGATGCTGGATTCATAGAATGAGCTTGGAAATGTTCCATCCTCTTGAATTTTTTGGAACAGTCTGAGGAGGATAGATTTTAATTCTTCCTTGAATGTTCGGTAAAACTCCCCTGTGAAGCTGTCTGGCCCCGGGTTTTTGTTAGCTGGAAGCTTTTTGATGACTGCTTCAATTTCTTCCATAATTATTCGCCTATTGAGATTTTTAGATTCTTCCTGATTAAGTTATAGAAGGTTGAATTTTTCTAGGAATATGTCCATTTCCTCCTGGTTGTCTAGTTTGTTGGAGTAGAGTTGTTCATAGTATTTTTTAACAATCCTTTGTATTTCCGTGGGGTCTGTTGTTATTTTTCCTCTTTCATTTGTGATTTTGTTTGAGTCCTCTCTCTTTGTTTCTTGCTGAGCCTGTCTAGAGGTTCATCAATCTTGTTTATCCTTTCAAAGAACCAGCTCGTGGTTTTATTGATCTTTTGTATTTTTTTTCGTCTCTATGTCGTTTATCTTTGCTCTGATCTTTATTATTTCTTTCCTTCTGCTTACTCTGGGCTTTTATTGTTGCTCTCTTTCTAACTCTTTGAGTTGTAGGGTTAAGTAATTTATTATCATTGTTTCTTGTTTTTGTTTTTTTTTTTTTTTTTTTTTTTGCAGTAGTTTTGTAGAGCTATGAACTTCCATCTCATGACTGCTTTCGCTGTATCCCATAGGTTTTGGATTGTTGTGTTTTCATTGTTGTTTGTTGCCATGATGTTTTTAATTTCTTCTTTGATCTCTCTGGTAACCCAGTCATTGGTTAATAGCATGCTATTTAGTCTCCATGTGTTTGATTTTGATTGTTTTTATTATAGTTGAATTCCAGTTTTATGCCATTGTGATCTGAGAAGATGCTTGATATGATTTCTATCTTCTTGAATTTGAAGAGACTTTGCCTGTCACCCAATATATGGTCTATCATTTAAAATCACCCTGTGCACTTGGAAGAAGGTATATTCTGTGGCTTTGGGGTGAAATGTTCTGAAGATGTCAATTAATTCCATCTGATATAGTGAGTCATTTAGGATTGATGTTTCTTTGCTGTTTTTTGTTTAGAGTATTTGTCCAATGGTGATAGTGGGGTGTTAAAATCCTCTACTATGATTGTACTGCTATCAATCTCTCCATTGATCCCTTCCAGAAGTTTTATTATGTATTTGGGTGCTCCTATATTGGGTGCGTATATGTTTACCAGAGTTATTTCTTCTTGTTTGATTGCTCTCATTAGTATTATGAAGTGTCCTTCCTTATCTCTTTTTATGTCCTTCACCTTGAGATCTAATTTTCAGATATAAGTATTGCTACCCCAGCTTTTTTTTTTTTTCATTTCCATTTGCCTGAAAAACCTTTTCCATCCCTTCACCATCAGTCTGTGTGCATCTTTTTTTCTGAGGTGGGTTTCCTCTAGAAATCAGATATATGGGTCATGTTTTCTTTTTTTTTTAATTTTTATTTTTTTAATATTAATTAAATCTTTATTGTTCAGATTATTACATTTGTTCCTCTTTTTTCCCTCCAAAACTCCCCTCCTCCCAGTTCTCACCCCACCCTCTTCCCTCACTCCCCATCCACTGTCCTCATCCATAGATGCACAATTTTTGTCCAGTCTCTTCCCACATCCCCCTTACCACTTCCCCTCCCCCCCCAAGAATAGCCAGTCCACTCCCTTTCTATACCCCTGATTCTATTATCATTACCAGTTCATTCTGTTCATCAGATTATTCACTTGATTTTCAGGTTCACTTGTTGATAGATGTGTAGTTGGTGTTCATAATTTGTATCTTTACCTTTTTCTTCTTCTTCCTCTCCTCAAAGAATACCTTTCAGCATTTCATATAATACTGATTTGGTGGTGATGAACTCCTTTAGCTTTTTCTTATCTGTGAAGCTCTTTATCTGACCTTCAATTCTGAATGATAGCTTTGCTGGATAAAGTAATCTTGATTGTAGGTTCTTGGCATTCATCACTTTGACTATTTCTTGCCACTCCCTTATGGCCTGCATAGTTTCTGTTGAGAAATCAGAAGACAGTCGTATGGGTACTCCCTTGTAGGTAACTGACTTTTTTTCTCTTGCTGCTTTTAAGATTCTCTCTTTGTCTTTTGTTCTTGGCATTTTAATTATGATGTGTCTTGGTGTGGTTCTCTTTGGATTCCTTTTGTTTGGGGTTCTTTGTGCTTCCTGGACTTGTAAGTCTATTTCTTTCACCAGGTAGGGGAAGTTTTCTGTCATTATTTCTTCAAATCGGTTTTCAATATCTTGCTCTCTCTCTTCTTCTGGCACCCCTATAATTCTGATGTTGGTACGCTTGAAGCTGTCACAGAGGCTCCTTACACTATCTTCGTATTTTCGGATTCTTTTTTCATTTTGCTATTTTGGTTGGATGTTATTTGCTTCCTCATATTTCAAATCTTTGACTTGATTCTTGCAATCTTCTCATCTGCTGTTGGGAGTCTGTATAATATTCTTTATTTCAGTCAGTGTATTTTTAATTTCTAGTTGGTCCTTTATCACAACCTCGAGGGTCTCATTAGTTTTCTTGTAGATCTCATTAAGTTTATTGGCAGTTTCTAGAAAATTCTTGAAAAACCTTAAAAGTGTGGTTTTTAACTCTATATTCAGTAGTTTGCTTTCCTCCATTTCTGTAATTTGTGACCTGTGTCTTTATCTCCACATTTTTTATGCTTCCCTGTGCTGATAGAGTGGCTTTCTGTGCTAGGTGTCCTATAGGACCCAGTGGCTCAGCCTCCCCAATTACCAGAGATCGACACTCTTGGAGCACCCCTTTGTGGGCTTTGTGCACAGTCTTGTTGTAGTTAAGCCTTGATTGTTGTAGCTATCACTGAGAGGAATTGACCTCCAGAGCAATTGGCTGTGAGAATCAGCTGTGTCTGCAGTGGGAGAACTTCTGTGCTGTAGACACCCCTCTGGGGCAAGACTTGATTCAATGGGGCTTTGGTGCTCACTGAGTCTGCCCCCTGAGTGTGTCCTTTATGGTTCCACGGAGCTGTAAACTGGATAGTCCCACTCTGACCTCTGGGTTTCCTGGCTCCTGGATCTCTAGGGATGTGTTAATCTAGCCTCCTCCTGAGGCTATCCAGCAAAAGCCTCCCTGTAGGGCTTGGGCGGGGCAGGTCCCACGGGATCAACAGGGTGGTGCTAGCAGTATGGCATCTCCACTTCTCAATGTCCTGGAAATCCCTGCTAGCCCCTCTGAGAGAAATCTGCCCTCGAGTTCCAACCAATGCCAGACAGTCCCGCTTCTCCTGTATGAGTCTGGGTCCCTAGAGACTCGCCGGGAACTGGAGCTCAGAGCCTAAGACTCCCTCCCAATTGAAAATGACAACCACGCCCTCCGCCGCCAGCCTGCTCTGCATGCACCTCCGCACCTTAGTAATTTACTTCCACACTGCGCCTCCTCTGAGTCTCGATATGCTTTTCTCTTTCCTTCTAGTTGTAGAATTTCCACTCATCCAGCCTTCCTGTGGTTCTGGATGATGTCCGTTCAGTCTTTTAGTTGTATTTTTGAAGTGGTTGTGCGAGGCAGCAATTTCCGGTGTTTACCTATGCCGCCATCTTGGTTTCTCTTTGGGTCATGTTTCCTTATCCACTCAGTTACCCTATGTCTTTTGATTGGGGCATTTAATCCAGTTACATTTTAAGTTATTATTTTAGATACTTGTTTGTTGCCATTTTATTCTGTACCCCTCTGTTCCTTCTTCATTTCCAATTTTTTTCTTTTTATAGCAGACCCTTTAGCATTTCTTGCATTGCTGGTTTGGTGGTAATAAACTCCCGTAGTCCTTTTGTGTCTGTGAAGCTCCTGATTTCACCCTTAGTTTTGATTGATAGCCTTGCTGGGTACTATATTCTTGGATTCAGACCCATCCTTTGCATGACTTTGTATATTTCATTTCATTTCCTTCTTGCCTGATGCATTTCTGTTGAAGAATTTGTCGCTAGCCTGATGGAGGATCCTTTGTAGGTAACTTTTTGTCTCTCTCTGGCCTCTTTTAAGATTCTTGCTTTGTTGTTAGTGTTTGCCAATTTAATTATAATGTGCCTTGGCATCGGTCTTTTGGAGTTCATTTTGTTTGGGACTCTGTGAGCTTCTTGGATTTATGTGAGCTTTTTCTTCCCTTTATCAGGGAAGTTTTCTGTCATTATTTTTTCAAACAGGTTTTCTATTCCTTGTTCAGTTTCCTCTCCTTCTGGCACCCCTATTCTGCAGATGTTGTTTCATTTTGTGTTGTCCCAAAGTTCTCTTAGGCTCTCCTCATTCTTTTTAATTTTTTTTTTCTAGAAGTAGCTCTGCTTGGGTATTTTTTCCTACCTTGTCTTCTCGCTCACTGTTGTGGTCTTCTGCTTCTTCTAGTCTACTGTTGATGCTTTCTATTGGGTTCTTTATAGCAGTGATGTCATTTTTCATTTCTTCTTGGTTCTTCTTCATTTTTCTTGGTTCTTACACATATTGTTGAATTTGCCTTCCATTCTTTTCATCCACCTTATAACCATTTCTCTGAATTCTTTCTCTGACAGGTTGCTTGCCTCCATTGCCTCCATTTTTTTTTTACTTCCTTTTCTGGTGATGCCTGTTATTCTTTCGTATGCTGGTTGTTTCTTTGTCTCCCCATGACCTCTCTTTTCCAGGTGTTTTGTTATCTAGTTCTCTCTCCACTTTCCATGAGGAGGAGCAAGGCTCCTCTGAGTCCACATATTCATGCTGCTTTAGATCCATTTTTTCTGGGTCAGTAGCCTATTCCTGGATGCCATTGTTGCAGGGCCCCTGGATGTATAAGCTTCCAAAAACAGCCTCGTTAATTATTTTGATTTACAGAAAATTTGTTCCCTCAGGCCCTGCTCCCTGGTGTGGGGCAGGCTGCGGAGTCGAGTTCCCCGCTGCCGCCACAACCTCTGTCATGGTCACCTGCACAAACTCTGTCAGCCAGAAACCCTTTTATTCTGGCCCACACTAGGACCGGGGCTTCTTATGGACCTCCAGAGTGGGACTGAGGAGGCTTCCCCAAGTGGGTCAGCCCCCTTGTTGCTATTATGTCAGGCAGCCCCCTGGACTTAGGGTCGGATGGTCGACCTTTTCCACTAGTGAATTATATAACTGGAAGAATCAGAATCTGTCCTTTTCTCAAAACACCCAGAGTTTGGTCTCCCTCCTTGAGTCGGTTTTCTTCACTCACCAACCAACCTGGGACAACTATCAGACTCTCTTCACCTCAGAGGAGAGGGAGAGAGTAAGATATGAATGAGGGGAAGGACCTCGGGTACTCGTCCAACTGCCCACAGAGCCGGAGGGAACAGTTTACTCCTCACCTGCCCTTTACAGGAGGAATACAGGCTACATGAAGGGATTTCAAAGACCCCCTTAGAAGACCCCTACCTCTGAGAGCTCCAAAAAGAGATACCTGAAGTTTGGGCTGAGGGGAATCCACCTGGGCTTGCAAGACACCGGGCTCCCATAGTGATCCAGCTCACCAGCACTGCCACTCCGATTCAGGTCAGGCAATACCCGATGAGCCAGAAGGCAAAGTTGGGCATAGACAAACACATACAGAGACTGAGAAAGGTGGGAATCCCAATACCTTGCCAGTCAGCATGGAACGCCCCTTTACTACCTGTCCAGGAACCAGGAATGGAAGACTTTAGGCCTGTTCAAGATTTAAGGGAGGTAAACAAAAGAGTAGAAACTATCCATCCTACCGTCCATAACCTTATACTTCCTAAGCTTACTTCGGCCGGACCACCAGTATTATACTGTCCTAGACTTGAAAGATGCTTTCTTCTCCCTTCCCTTGGCACCCCAGAGTTAACCAATTTTTGATTTTGAGTGGACAGACCCAGAGGAGGGAGAGCAGCTAAGGACAGAGTAAGTGGTTAATACAGAAAAAGGGGGTGGAGGGGCGTTGGCAGGGAGAGCAGGGAGAGAGAGTTTTTGTTGATTTTTACTTATCTGAACTATGCTGGACTCAAGGCTGCAAGCTGTTACTAAGCACAGTAAGTTTTTCTCTGTCCTATTTTGTTCTCTTTAACCCTTCCAATACTTGAAATTGCATAAGGAAGGAAGCACCTGCTCTTAGTAATCGAAGAAATACTGGTTGTTTACTTTATAGTAATCATTAAAGCATTGAGGTTTCTAAGAATACGGAATTACTGAGTAGAAGGTCTGAGGCATGGTTATGCATTTTTAAAGGACATGGAAAGAAGGTTTAAAGGCTAATTTAGAAGTGTAAAATTTATAAAGGTTGTGTATGTAATAAGAAGGAGAAGAGAAATGTTAAAAAGAAATTAATCAAATAATACAGGCCAGTAAAGTCAGGAAACAGAGGGTAAATAGTTATGCCAAAATACTTAGGGGGGGACTAATAAAAGAAATCCAACAGTTACTGTTTTGTTATAACTCTGGAGAGTCCATAAAAAGGACTGACAAGGAAAATCAGAAGATCTTAAGGCAGGTCAGTAGCTTTTTCTCCTTATGTAATTCCTCCGAAATTTGGCAATGCTAAATAAATCATGGCAATACATTTCTTTGTATAAATTCAATAAGACCAGTTTCCAATAGTGGTTTTATTGACTGGAAACCTTGACTGGAGTATCATGTTTTAAAGAGCCCTGTCTGAGCTCTGAATACTTGAAGCCAATAAGAGTGCCATGGAGAAAGCCTGGTATCTTGCTTGGTATCCCTGAAAATAGCTGATGCTGGAGCATCAGGCCCATGCCCTGCCATCACTGGCGGTTGGTCAGAGTACAAGGGGAGCAATATGGGCACCTCTGCATCCCTGCAGAACCCGCATGTGCTCTGGGCCGCAATGAGTAGGAGGGTTACTGAGAAGGGCCTTAAAGCAAGGACAATGGTCCTGGGCAGAGCCACTGCAGGTGAGGAATTCACCTAACTCAGCAGATACTGCAGGCAGGCCTGACGGCAGCTGGATGGCTTGGCTTCCTGGTCCTAAGGGGCACATTAAGATTCAATCATGAAATTCCAGCAAAGGTAGTCAATTACCATTCTTGTTGTGTTCATGCAAACAATCAGGCAAAATTGAATACAGTAAATAAATTAGTATTTTAATAAACAGAGGGATAATTTTAAGGAGAAAAATTCTGTTTCAATAGAGGTTATTAAAACTGAAATGTTTTCTTTCCCTCCCACCAGACCATTTGTTACAGTTTGTCTCTGCCAGGTTACAAGCCTACCTCCTTCTGTGCCCAAGCCTCATCATCCTTCTGACAGACAGCAAGGATCTCTTGGCTCTGAGAGAAACTTCTGACCCGCCTCAGCAGGAAGTAATTACAGAAGAAATCCAACATACATTTCCCTGAAAGAATTCAGAGCCAGGATCCTTGAGGTAATATAGTAGTCAGTTAGACAGACATGAACAGAGCAAGGACGATGGGCCAATTTGCACTGCCAGATGCAACTAAGTCTTTCCACCTCTATGTATGAAAGACAAGGGGACTCCCCAGAAGCAAGAGGGAACTAGGCTGCAGACAAAGCAGCCCAGGAGGCTGCCCTAAAACCAGTGGGGCCTTTACAGATTCTAGTGACTTTTCCAAACCCTGAACTACCCATCTCACCAGCTTACATGGACACCCAATCTAGAAAAGCTGAAATCCACAACTAATCTTTACTCAAGTTCTTTCAAGCTTTACAGTCTACCCAGAAAGCAGACCAGAAGCACGTCCAAGATACTCTGTCTGTATCCAGTTCATCCCTTCCAACCTAGTAACTCTCTTTGGGTAAAGAAATTTGCCACCCAAGGACTGACTCCTACCAGGAAAGGATCATCCCCACGGCAGTCAAGGTCGACAGGATCCTGACGTGGCTTCATCACACCTGGCTGAAGACAACCCAGGAAAAATAGAGAGTCTAGGACTCTTCACACCCTCTAAAGATTACTCCTGGCCCTTATCTTATAAACAGGCCCACTGACTTTATTTGGCAAAGAATTAATTCTATCAAGCTTATAGTCCTGAGGGGTCAATATAACTCCCTCTGCAACAATGATCCAAAAGAGTCAATGATTTGACTCATGTACATAAAACCAATGGGGAATGTGCTGGGCTACATATCTGGCACTTCGGCCAGGTAGGTCACTCTGTGCTCTCTGTTCCTAGAACACATAGATAAGAAGGTAGTCACTGTAATGATGCTGTACTGTGTCGGGAACAAATTGTGTAAACAAGGCTTTGTAACTAACTTTGTGGTTTTTGCAAATAAAAACGCTGTAACTCCTGTAGTCAGCACTGCAGTTCAGCCTTTGCTTCGGCAGGGTGCTATAACTGTAGTCACTGGCTGGCTTAATAAAGGCTGCTAAATCTTGATCTGAGTCCCTAGTGGTCGTCTCTGTGGGTAACCCCATAACAGTCATAGCAATTAGACAAAAAGAAGAAATAAAAGATATCCAAATTGGAAAAGAAGTTCTGAAACTGACATTATTCACAGTCAGTTTCTATGCACATAGTAAGCCCTAAAGACTCTATCAAAAAAAATTACTAGACTAAATAAATGAATTAGGCAATGTAGCAGGATACAAAATTAATGCCAAGAAATCTATGGCATTTTTATACACCAATAGTGAACTTACAGAAAGAGATATTAAAAAAACAATCCCATTTACCATTGCACCAAAAAAAGTAAGACACCTAGGAATAAACTTAACTAAGAAGGTAAAAGACCTGTACAGTGGGGCTTTGACTTATGAGTGTCCCGACTAACAAGTTTTTTGAGATACGAGCCATCTCTTGGCCGATATTTTGCTTTGAGTTGTGAGCTAAAATTCAGGTTACAAGCCAGCTTCAGATACCCCACCGCTAGTTGGCTCAGCGAACGTCACAGTGAACCCCACAACATCAGCCCAGCACCACATGTCATTGTAATGGTGAAAATTGATTTGACATACTAGTAATTTGAGTTACGAGCTCCATCACGGAACAAATTAAACTCGTAAGTCAAGGCCCCACTGGACTTGGAAAACTAGAGGACACTGAAAAGAGAGATAGAAGAAGACATAAACAGATGGAAGAACATACCATTTTCATGGATTGATAGAATCAACATCATTAAAATGTCCATACTACCCAAAACAATCTATAGATTCAATGTAATCCCCATTAAAATACCAAGGGCATATTTCACAGATCTAGAACAAACTCTCCAAAAATTCATCTGGAACAAAAAAAGACCCCGAATAGCTGCAGCAATCCTGAGAAAGAAGAACAAAGTAGGAGGGATCTCAATACCAGATATCAAGCTGTATTACAAAGCCACTGTTCTCAAAACTGCCAGGTACTGGCACAAGAACACATATAGACCAATGAAATAGAATAGAGAACCCTGAAATCGATCCAAGGCACTATGTTCAATTAATATTTGACAAAGTAGGCAAGAACATACAATGGAATCAAGACAGTCTCTTCAATAAATGGTGTTGGGAAAATTAGACAGATACATGCAAAAAAAAAAAAAAAGAAAGAAACTAGATCACCAACTTACACCATACACAAAAATAAACTCACAATGGATAAAGGACTTAAACATATGACAGGAAACTATAAAAATATTAGAGGAATCTACAGGCAGCAAAATCTCAGACATATGCCGAAGCAATATCTTCACTGATACAGCTCCTGGGGCAATGTAAACTAAAGAGAAAATAAACAAATGGGACTACATCAAAATAAAGAGCTTCTGTACAGCAAAAAGAAACCATCAACAAAACAACAAGAAAACCCACTGTATGGGTGGACATATTCACCAATGTTATCACCGATAAGGGTTTAATCTCCAACATTCACAGGGAACTCATACAACTTAACAAAAGAAAGATAAACAACCCAATCAAAAAAAGGGCAATGAAGCTAAATAGATACTTTTCAGAAGAGTACATAAAGAAGGCCAAATGACATTTGAAAACATGCTCAAAGTCACTAATCATCCGTGAGATGCAAATCAAAACGTCAATGCGGTACCATCTCACACCTGTCATAATGGCTATCATCAACAAATCAACAAATGACAAGTGCTGGCGAGGAAGCAGAGAAAAAGGAACCCTCCTGGACTGCTGGTGCGAATACAGACTGGTGCAGACACTGTGGAGAACAGTATGGAGTTTCCTCAAAAAACTAAAAATGGAACTCCCATTTGACCCAGTGACCCCACTTCTAGGACTATAT
Organism: Myotis pilosus; assembly: GCA_036010255.1. Classification (NCBI taxonomy): domain Eukaryota; kingdom Metazoa; phylum Chordata; class Mammalia; order Chiroptera; family Vespertilionidae; genus Myotis; species Myotis pilosus. The sequence goes on along the minus strand of JASKON010000002.1, from coordinate 110,880,626 downwards.
CCCAAGAAACCAGAAACACCAATCAGAAAGGATATATGCACCCCTATGTTCATAGCAGCACAATTTACCATAGCTAAGATCTGGAAACAGCCTAAGTGCCCATCAGCAGATAGTGGATTAGAAAACTGGTACATCTACACAATGGAATACTATGCTGCTGTAAAAATGAAGGAATTCTTACTATTTGCAACAGCATGGATAGAACTGGAGAGAATTATGCTATGTGAAATAAGTCAGTTGGAGAAAGATAAATATCACATGATCTCACTCATTTGTGGAATATAATTAACAACATAAACTGATGAACAAAAACAGATCCAGAGACAGAGAAGCATTGATGAGACCATCAAACCTCAGAGGAAATGTAGGGGAGGGTGGGAGTAAGGGGGAGAGATCAACCAAAGGACTTATATGCATACATATAAGCCTAACCAATGGACACAGACACCAGGGGGGTGAGGGTATGAGTGGGGGGGGGCGGAAATGGGGGAATAAAGACACATATGTAATACCTTAATCAATAAACATATCCAATGTTCTTTGTTAGGTCTGACCAAATAATTGAATTGATGCCCCCTCCCCTGGGAGCTGACCTTCAGGCCACTTCACAATGGACATTCCACTTGTTTAGACTACATTCCACTTGCTAAGACCATTATCTCTTCACTCTGGACTTTCCCAGGAAAATCCACAGAGAATTCTCAGCCCAGAAAAAGCCCACCTAGAGTCCTTTAAAAGCCTCTGACTCCCTATCTTTGGGGACTGGTGCCATTTTGGGGCTCAGCCCATCTGGGTTTCCAGATGACCTAATAAATTCATAATTTTTTTTACCTCTTTTGGCCTCATGCCTTCCTCCTTCAGCCACCTTAACATTTGGTGCTGAAACCCCCAGGGGTTCCATGGGGATGGGGAGACATCACCCCCTGCTTCGATCACCCGAGTTTGCTACTCAGAGAGCAGTAGGCAGCAGCAGTTTGACCTGGGCTTATCTCCAAATCCTACTTGGGTGACTCAATTGCCGGCCTCAACGAGACCTCCTGCCCTTATGGACCCTCCCAAACCAGCCAAGGAGGATGTCAGATCAGGAACCACTCCTTCTCCATTGCTGACCCTCCATCCCACACTGGCCAATCTTCTCTAGGAGAGTGACCTTCCACAATTTCCCTCATCTCGAGTCTTCTGCACACTTTCTCTCTCACTGACTTCTTGAAAGTCTCTAGTCTTAAAAGTCCTACCACTATGCCAGAAGACTCCTCAGCCATTTGTCTTTAGGTCCTTCTGAATTGGGGACACCCTGTCCGGAGGGTCATCCCCTCATTTCTCATGGTGATTTGTTTAGCATTGGGGACGCCTGCCCTAAACAGCCACCTTTGGACTTGTGGTCTGTCACTCACCCCTCCCCTTGTAGGGCACATTTATTCCCCTTATCATGGGGAACACTCCCTCTGTACACCCTCAAAATGGCCCCTCTTGGCTTTCTCCTTAAAAACCTCGACTGCCTCAGACTCACAGGGGAGATCAGGCTCAAGGGCCTCATTTTCTTTTGTAATACCGTTTGGCCGCAGTATAAACTAGATAATGAGCAGTTTGAATTTGCTGGAGTAAGCCAGAGAAGCCAGGAAAGAACATATGCTTACCGGTCTATTAAAGATTATGAAAAAGAATACAGATGAACTTCCAGACGGAAGAGATGCCTAGGACAAGGATCCTGAGAAGATGGCGGCGACATAGGCAGACGCGTCCCAGGTCGTGTCCCGGAGCAAATGGAGTGAGCAGCTGAAACTAATAACACCCACCCCGAATTGGCGAAATTGCTCAGCTGGTGAGACCGTTTGCAGCCAGGAAGGGCAGAACTCCCATGGAAAGGTAAAAAAAACCCAGGGATTTGGGCAGGAAAGTTTGCCAGACCTCTGAGCCCAGAGGATCGGAGGGAGACCGCGTGGCAGAGAGCCGCGTCCCTTGGGACAGGCACAGCCCCTGACAGGGGAAAGGCGATCTGCGGGATTCCCGGCGCCGCTGGGGGATTTGAAAGCTGGGTTCTGTGATCACGGAGGACTGAGCCTAAAGGGGGCAGCCTGAAGAGCTGACCTGACCATGCAGTGCCCGTAAAAGAAGAGTTTACAGAAACCAAGCCTTCCCCATTTTCCGCGGCCGGCGTTTGTTTGTTTGTTCTCGCCGAATCCTGTTCATGGGACATTTTGGATACAGACACTCACCTGTGCTGAAGAGAGGGAGAGGGTGCGGAGGATTGGAATCCGGGGAGAGACTGAGGAGAGGCGGGGGGCCAGGAGAGGTGGCAGTGAATTGAGTGCTGAGTCGCCCCTGGGCCCAGGACTGGGGCAGCCATTCTCTCTGGAGAGTGAGACTCCTCCCCCCAGCCCCCAGGCAAGGAGCACAGCCACACCCAGATTCCACCCTAAATGAGATCGAGGATTAAAATAATCTGATCAGCCCCTGGGAGTTAACAGGGTCTGGCCTATAGAGGGATTTTCAATGCCCTATAGCCTCAAAGGCCAAGCCCAGAACACTGCCACCCAGAGGCTGAGCCACAAACTGACTCTGCTAAACACAAAATAAGGCAGGCTAGGAAAAAAATCCGGCCTGCTTTAAAATAAAGACTGTGGTTTACAACACAGAGGAACAGTGTATCACAGGGAAACTCAACACTCTCCTGAATACCTGGCAGGACTAAAGGCGAGCCAGACTGAAGAATAGAAGAACCGAAGGACCTTCACTACTGCAATTTTTTTTCTTTTTTCACCTTTTAACTAAGAAACCAATTTTTTTTCCTTTTTTTTCTTCTTCTTTTTTTTTCCTCTTTTTCCATCACCTGGTTTTACCCTTTTAATTACTACCTTCTTATTTTTAACCAGTATTATTACTGCTACCATTTTACCATCTTTTAAAGTGCCATTTTATTTTCTCTTTATTTTATTTTGGGATTAGTGTTCTCCATTCTATTTTCATCGTTATATTATTGGTTGTTTCTAGTTTGCATCCATCTACAGGGAGCTGTTGCTGGAATTTGCTGGGATTAGTGGCGGTTCTATAGGAGTATTCTCATACAAAAAGTCTCTGCCCCTCTTCCACTTCATTCTCTCTTTTCGCTCTTTTTTTTTTCCTTTTTTTTCTCTCTTTTATTTTCCCCCCTTCTTTTTCCCAATTTCATTTTTACACTCCTTTTTTTTGGTTCATACTTTTCTTTTTTCTCTTTTATCTTTTTTTTTTCTTTCTTCCTTTCCACCTAATTCTCTTAATTCGGGTGGTCGCCTTTATTTGGGGTTATTAATATCGTGAATATATTTGTGTTTAGTGCCTGGTACGTGGTGCCTTGTTGTGTTGTATTTTGTGCCCTTAAATCAACGCAGCAGATCCAAGCAACAGCAACCTCCTGAGCACCATACCCTCTGCTAAGGAAGAGCAGCTGTACGTGAAACTGCCCCCCACCAGCCAGAAGAGCCACCACAGCTGTGAACAGCACCCACCAGAGGAGCTGCCGCCAACTGAAGAGCAGCTGCTACCGCAACCGCCCAAAGAGCAACCACAGACCAAGGACTCACTGCCACCCAGGGAGCAGCCACTGAACGACTCAACATTTAGATATGTCAGTGAGATCAAACATGGGTAGACAAAGAAACCCCCAAAGGAAAGAGAAGGAGGACTCTCCAGAAAAGCAGCTAAGTAATACAGAGGCATGCAACATGACAGAAAAAGAATTCAGAATAAAGGTCCTAGAGTGCATAAACCGGATGGAGGAAAAAATCAACAACCTCTGCAAGAAGCAAGAAGAAACAGATGAAATAATCAATAACATATGGAAGAAGCTAGAAGAAACAGATGAAAAAATGAACAACTTAAGTAAGACCCAAGAAGAAATGAAGAGTGATATAGCTGCAATAAAAAACACCATTGAAAGTATCAACAGTAGACTAGGAGAAGCGGAGGACCGAATTAGTGAATTAGAAGACAAGGAAGCAAAACACACCCAAAATGTACTGCAATTGGAGAAAAAAATTAAAAGACAGGAGGAGAGCCTAAGGGAGCTTTGGGACAACATGAAACGAAACAACATACGAATAATAGGGGTACCAGAAAACAGAAAGATGAACAAGGATTAGAAAACCTACTCGAAGAAATAGTATCAGAAAACTTCCCTGACGTGGGGAAGAAAAAAGTCACACAAGCCCAGAGAGTCCCAAACAAGGTGAACCCAAAAAGACCCACACCAAGACACATCATAATTACCATGGCAAATGTTCAGGACAAAGAGAAAATCTTACAGGCCGCAAGAGAGAGACGGAAAGTCACATACAAGGGATCTCCCATTAGATTATCAAATGATTTCTCAACAGAAACACATCAGGCCAGAAAAGAATGGACGGAAATTTACAAAGTGATGCAAAGCAAAGGACTGAATCCAAGAATACTCTATCCAGCAAGGCTATCATTCAAACTTGAAGGAGAAATAAGAAGCTTCACAGACAAAAAAGGGCTGAGGGAGTTTATCACCACCAAGCCAGCAATGCAAGGAATGCTAAAGGGCCTGGTATAAAAAGAAGAAATAAAAAGCTCAGAAAGAAAACAGCCACACAAAAAAAGAAATGGCTACAAACAAATACCTTTCAATAATAACTTTAAACGTAAACGGACTAAATGCTCCAACCAAAAGACATCAAGTGGCTGAATGGATAAAAAAACATGACCCATACATCTGCTGTCTACAAGAAACCCACCTCATTAGAACGGACTCACACAGACTGAAAGTGAAAGGATGGAAAAATATCTTTCAGGCAAATGGAAAGGAAAAGAAAGCTGGGGTAGCAATACTTATATCAGACAAAATAGACCTCAAAGTGAAGGCCATAACAAGAGATAGGGAAGGCCACTTCATAATACTAAAGGGATCAATACAACAAGAAGATATAACCCTGGTAAACATATATGCACCCAATGCAGGAGCACCCAAATTTATAAAAAAACTCCTGGAAGATATCAAAGGAGAGATCGACAACAATACAATCATAGTAGGGGACTTTAATACACCACTGACAGCACTGGATAAGTCCTATAGACAAACAATCAGCAAAGATACAGCAATCCTAAATGACTCACTTGATCAGATGGACTTAATAGACATCTTCAGAACGCTTCACCCCAAAGCCAGGGAATATACGTTCTTCTCAAGTGCTCATGGGACATATTCAAAAATAGACCACATATTGGGTCACAAGCAAAGTATCCCCAAATTCAAGAAGATTGAAATCATACCAAGCATCTTCACAGACCACGATGGCATAATATTAGAAATAAACTACAATAAAAACAACCCAAAATACTCAAACACCTGGAAGCTGAATAGCATGCTATTAAATATTGATTGGGTTACCAATGAGATCAAAGAAGAAATTAAAAACATCCTGGAAACTAATGACAATGAAAACACAACAATCCAAAACCTATGGGACACAATGAAAGCAGTCCTGAGAGGGAAGTTTATAGCTCTACAGGCCTATCTCAAAAAACAAGAAAAAATGGTAGTAAATCATCTAACTCTACAACTCAAAGATTTAGAAAGAGAGCAACAAGAAAACCCCAGAGTGAGCAGAAGGAAGGAGATAATAAAGATTAGAGCAGAAATAAATGACATAGAGACCAAAAAAACAATACAGAAAATCAATGAAACCAAGAGCTGGTTCTTTGAAAGGATAAACAAGATTGATAAACCCCTTGCCAAACTCACCAAGAAGCAAAGAGAGAGGACCCAAATAAACAAAATCAGAAACGATAGAGGCGAAATAAGAACAGATCCCACAGAAATACAAATGATTGTTAAAAAATACTTTGGACAGCTCTACTCCAACAAACTAGACAACCTGGAGGAAATGGACAAATTCCTAGAAAAATACAACATTCCAAAACTCAATCAGGAAGAATCTAAAAATCTCAACAGGCCAATAACTATGGAAGAAATTGAAGCAGTCATCAAAAAGCTTCCATCAAACAAAAGCCCAGGACCAGATGGCTTCACAGGGGAGTTTTACCAAACATTCAAGGAAGAACTAAAACCTATCCTCCTCAGACTACTACAAAAAATTCAAGAGGAAGGAACACTTCCAAGCTCATTCTATGAAGCCAGCATCACCCTAATGCCAAAACCAGGTAAAGACAACACAATGAAAGAGAATTCAGGCCAATATCCCTCATGAACATAGATCCCAAAATCCTCAACAAAATCTTAGCAAATTGGATCCAGCAGTACATCAGAAAGATCATACACCATGACCAAGTAGGATTTATCCCAGGGGTGCAAGGATGGTACAATATCCGCAAATCAATAAACGTGATACATCACATAAACAAATTGAAAGAAAAAAACCACATGGTCATATCAATTGATGCAGAAAAAGCATTTGACAAAATTCAACACCCATTTTTGATAAAAACTCTCAGTAAGGCGGGAGTAGAAGGATCATACCTCAACATAATAAAAGCCATATATGACAGGCCCACAGCCAACATCATACTCAATGGACAAAAACTAACACCATTTCCCCTAAGAACAGGAACAAGACAGGGGTGTCCCCTCTCACCACTCCTGTTCAACATAGTACTGGAAGTGTTAGCCATTGCAATTAGGCAAGAAGAAGAAATAAAAGGCATCCAAATTGGAAAAGAGGAAGTAAAACTGTCCTTATTCGCTGACGACATGATATTATACATACAAAACCCTAGAGACTCCATCAAAAAGCTACTAGACTTAATACATGAATTTGGCAATGTAGCAGGATACAAAATTAACCCCAAGAAATCTGAGGCATTTCTATACACCAATAGTGAACTTTCAGAAAGAGAGATTATAAAAACAATCCCGTTTACCATTGCACCAAAAAAATTAAGCTACCTAGGAATAAACTTAACTAAAGAGGTAAAAGACCTCTACTCAGAAAACTACAGGACGTTGAAAAAAGATATAGAGGAAGACATAAACAGATGGAAGAACATACCATGTTCATGGATTGGTAGAATCAACATCATTAAAATGTCCATACTACCCAAAGCAATCTATAAATTCAACGCACTTCCCATTAAAATACCAACGGCATACTTCATAGATCTAGAACGAACTCTCCAAAAATTCATCTGGAATAAAAAAGACCCCGAATAGCTGCAGCAATCCTGAAAAAGAACAAAGTAGGTGGGATCTCAATACCAGATATCAAGATGTATTATAAAGCCACTGTTCTCAAAACTGCCTGGTACTGGCACAAGAATAGGCATATAGATCAATGGAATAGAATAGAGAGCCCAGAAATTGGCCCGAACCAATATGCTCAATTAATATTCGACAAAGGAGGCAAGAACACACAATGGAGCCAAGATAGTCTCTTCAATAAATGGTGCTGGGAAAATTGGACAGATACATGCAAGAAAATGAAACTAGACCACCAACTTACACCATACACAAAAATAAACTCAAAATGGATAAAGGACTTAAATGTCCGACAGGAAACCATAAAAATTCTAGAAGAATCCAAAGGCAACAAAATCTCAGACATATGCCGAAGCAATTTCTTCACTGATACAGCTCCTAGGACACTTGAAACTAAAGAGAAAATGAACAAATGGGACTACATCAAAATAAAAAGCTTCTGCACAGCAAAAGAAACCATCAACAAAACAACGAGAAAACCCACTGTGTGGGAAAACATATTTGCCAATGTCATATCTGATAAGGGCCTAATCTCCAAAATTTATAGGGAACTCATACAACTTAACAAAAGGAAGATAAACAATCCAATCAAAAAATGGGCAAAGGACCTAAATAGACACCTTTCAAAAGAGGACATTCAGAAAGCCAAGAGACATATGAAAACATGCTCAAAGTCACTAATCATCCGAGAGATGCAAATCAAAACAACAATGAGGTACCATCTCACACCTGTCAGACTGGCTATCATCAACAAATCAACAAACGACAAGTGTTGGAGAGGATGTGGAGAAAAAGGAACACTTGTGCACTGCTGGTGGGAATGCAGACTGGTGCAGCCACTATGGAAGACAGTATGGAGTTTCCTCAAAAAACTACAAATGGAACTCCCATTTGACCCTGTGATCCCACTTCTAGGAATATATCCCAAGAAACCAGAAACACCAATCAGAAAGGATATATGCACCCCTATGTTCATAGCAGCACAATTCACCATAGCTAAGATCTGGAAACAGCCTAAGTGCCCATCAGTAGATGAATGGATTAGAAAACTGTGGTACATCTACACGATGGAATACTACGCTGCTCTAAAAAGGAAGGAACTCTTACCATTTGCAACGGCATGGATGGAACTGGAGAGCATTATGCTAAGTGAAATAAGCCAGTCAATGAAGGAAAAATACCACATGATCTCACTCATTCATGGATAATTGAGACCTTTATAAACTCTTGAACAATAATAGATACAGAGGCAGAGCTGCCTCAAACAGATTGTCAAACTGCAGCGGGAAGGCCGGGGAGGGTTGGGGGGCAGTAGGTAGGGGGGTAAGAGATCAACCAAAGGACTTGTATGCATGCATATAAGCATAACCAATGGACATAAGACACTGGGGGATAGGGGAGGCTAGGGGACTGTCTAGGGCAGGGAGGGGGGGAAATGGACACATATGTAATACCCTTTGTAATAAAAAATTAAAAAAAAAATAAAAAATAAAAAAAAAATTATTGGAAAAAAAAATAAATAAATAAACTAGATAATGAGTCTCAGTGGCCAGAAAATGGCACTTTTGATTTTAACACATTGCGAGGCTTACATAACATCTGCCACCACAATGGAAAATGGTCAGAGATGCCCTATTTCTAGGCATTTTTCACCCTCCAGTCTTGACCCTCTGTCAGTCCTGCTCTACCCATCAGATCTCTCCTTCACACAAAACATCTTACCCCTAACACTTCTGATTCTGAATCTACTTTTGGTCCAGCAGACCACCAATCTCCACACCCTTACACATCCCTTCCCCACCTGCAGTAGATTCCCAAAACCCAGACTTTCCTAACCAGCAACTACTTTCTCCCCCAGCCCCTGAGAGCCCAAATCCCAAGAACGCAAGCTCCAAAACAGCCTTTTCCCACCTAACACTTGCTCTCAGGTCACCCAAAAATTACCTTCCTCAACAGCCTCTTCTATTCCTGCACCCATTCCACCCCTGAGGGCGGTAGTAGGAACTGAGAGGATAGTCCGAGTCCATGTCCCATTCTCTATGTCCAACCTAGCATAGATTGAGAGGCATCTCAGATATTTTCCCACCAACCGGACCACCTTTACTAAGGAATTTAAATACCTGACACAGTCCTATGACCTGACCTGGCACGACATCTATGTCATCCTGTCCTTCTCTCTCATCCTAGAGGATAAGAAGTGCATCTGGCTAGCAGCTCAGGACCATGCCGATGCCCTCCATAGACAGGACCCGGTGGCCAACCCAGTTGGCTCTGATGCAGTCCCCTGAACTGACCCCAGATGGGACTATCAGGTTAATTCTCCAGGGCGCCAGCTCTATAGCCATATAATCATCTTTCTCATTGGTGGACTCAGAAAGGCTGCCCATAAAGCAGTCAACTATAACAAACTTAATGAAATCTCTCAGGGCCCTGACGAAAACCCAGCCCTCTTCCTCTCCTGCCTCACAGAGGCCTTACAGAAATTTATCACCTTAGACCCACCTCCCCAGAGGGAACCCTTCTTCTGAACATCCCAATCAGCCCCTGACACACACCATAAACTTTGAGAAATAGACAGAGGTCCACAAACACCTCAAAAACACCCTGTTAACCTGGCCTTTAAGGACGTTAGTAATAGAGACAAGGAGACCCAAATCCAAAAACAAAAGTGAGATCAGACCAAGGCTGAGGCCCAGAAGGAGGCCTTCTAGCTCCTAGCTACCACTCTCATGAACCCAAAACGAAGTGCTAGTCCTCCAACCAAAGGTAAATCAGGGCTAAGCTTCCTTTGGACCCATACCTAAAATGTAAGAAGGCAAGAAACTGGACCAAGTCCTGCTCAAACCTGAGACCCCCGCCTGGGCCCTGCCCAAGGTACAGAAGGGAAGGCCACTGGAAATCAGACTGTAGTCTGGCCCTTCCAGGTCGGACCTCAGCAAGCCCAGTAAGGCTGCCCTCTGGATCCAGTTTTGAGCTCCCAGACCTCTTGGGACTGGCCACTGAAGACTGAAGCCACCCAGGCCCTGAGAGGGCCCTACAGACTTACATTACCAGGACAGAGCTTCAGGTAATGATTGTGGTGGCAGGTAAGCCAATCTCCTTTTTAATTGAGACTGGGGCCATTTATTCTGCCCTCCCCCAATTTTCTGGGACCCTTGTCCCCTCTTCAGTCTCTGTTATGGGGGTTGATGGATTAGTCTCACAGCCATTAGCCACCTCACCTCTACACTGCATCTTACTAAATACCCTCATTCACTCTTTTCTGGTTCTACCTCAATTCCTGACAGGAGCTGTTGCACATCCCCTCATAAACGACAGTCACCTACCTCAGTTTCACTCTCACCCCACAAAGCTACACCATTCCTTAGCTAGCGGTTCTCAACCTGCGGGTCGCAACCACCGGAAAACACATATAGCATATAAGATATTTACATTATGATTCATAACAGTAGCAAAATTACAGTTATGAAGTAGCAACAAAAATAGTTTTATGGTTGGGGTTCACCACAACATGAGAAACTGTATTAAAGGGTTGCAGCATTAGGAAGGTTGAGAACCACTGCAGGGTAAACACCTTATTTCCTCCATGACTGCCCCCTCCACTAAACAAGAAATACTCTCATTTCTTGGGCTTGCTGTGTACTCTCGCCTCTGTGTTCCCAACTTCAGTATTCCTGCAAAGCTCCTCTATGACATGACATGGCGAAGGAACCCCCTGCACTGAGCCTTTGGATCACAAGGCCAGTATTCTCACCCATTTAATGCTTTGAAAACAGTCTGACCTCAACACCTTCTCACCCACTTAGTCCCCCAACCCCCTGCTTTCCCAAAGAACAACTTTCTTTATTGCAAAACTACTAATGCTTACTTAACAGTCTGGCTACTAGCAGAAGTTGAACTTATTATCACCCAAGCCTTAGCATGTTATTTCTAAGGAAAAATGTGGCCGTTTTAAATCAAAGTGGGCAGAGGTGGGCAAACTTTTTGACTCGAGGGCCACAATGGGTTCTTAAACTGGACCGGAGGGCCGGAACAAAAGCATGGATGGAGTGTTTGTGTGAACTAATATAAATTCAAAGTAAACATCATTACATAAAAGGGTATGGTCTTTTTTTTTTTTTTTTTTTTTAGTTTTATTCATTTCAAACGGGCCGGATCCAGCCCACGGGCCGCAGTTTGCCCACGGCTGGGCTAGAGGCCTGGGAACAGGCTGCTGGGCCTGTTCTCTCCTCCTCCTGCCTTTTCTCCAGCCTCATATGCCTATACATGATTTTCCAGTCTTTGGTGAATTAAAAGCTTTGGAGCAGTAAATGATAAACATCTAAACATTTTAAAATAGCATAAAATGTTGAAACATTGATTGCTAGACACATATTAATTCACCTGCTCTTATTTTTTATTACAGAAGGTCTCTTGTATTTTGTTGAATGTATATTTTCTTGAAAGTAAGAGTGTGTTTAAAGTGTGTTCATAAATGTAAATGGTGGCTGTTTACTCTTTGGCTAAAGCTGGTTATCTGTGAATGGGTAGAAAGTTTGTGTTGTCCAGTGAGTCAGGACCTGATCACCCTTGATGTCTGAAGGAACCCCCTTCTCTCCTAGTAAGCTAAAGCAGCCCCGCCCAGGCTCTCTCCTGTTGCTTAAGTCCTTATATCTAAGCCCAGACATTCTTTATTTCCACCGCTCATTCACAGTCCTTGACACTATCATTGAAAGCCTCAACAGGTCTTCCTACTTGGTATTTAGGGACCTATCTCCCCTTTTCTAGCCTTCTCAAAAGTCATTCACTGCAAAGGACAGAGTCAGGAATGATTCTTTAATACAGGGAAATAACAAAGCAGGCCAAGAGGCCAAGACAGAGGCTCCAAAACTTTTAGCTATACCCCATATAATGCCCTAATACACTCCGGAGAAACTTCAGTCCCTATTAACTCTTGGCACAACTGAAAAAGATCCGTGGTTAAAATTTTAGGGACAATTTATCCTTACCCAGAAACAGGCCCTGTGATATCTTATGAGCTATTCACAATTCCCTACATATAGGATACATTTACAACTCCTAAAACCCTTCATCACATGTCCTAGCCTAGCCTTCCTACTGAAAGATATCACCAAAACCTGTGCTACTTTTACTCAGTGTCTCCTCAAGGACAGGTTAGATTAGACTTCCTTCTTTCCCTATTCATCAGGCTAGGAGCCAAATCCCTGGACAAGACTGGCAGATTGACTTCACTCACATGCCCACTATTAAAAAAAAAAAAATCTTAACCTTAGTAAATACCTTCTCAGACAGGGTAGAATCATTCCCCACTATGTCTTAAAAGTCCTCCAAGGTCACTCAAACTCTCATTCAGCATATCATTCCCAGATTTGGCCTCCCCACCTCATTACAATCAGATAATGGACCTGCTTTCATATCTCAAATAACTCAACAGGTCTCCTCCACTCTGAATATCCAGTGGAACTTATATCCCCTTACTAGCCCCAATCTTCAGGCAAGCTAGAAAAGGCAAATTCTTAATTAAGTTTCACCTAACTAAATTAACTCTAGAAACCAAAGAACCTTAAACTACTCTCCTACCTCTAGCCTGTATGTACATCAGGGCAATTCCCCCATGCACCCTCCTTTCTTAGTCCCTTTGAACTCATGTATGGAAGACCCTTCTTAATAGGAAACTTCCCTTTCACAGAGACCCCTCTTGGAGACTATGTCCCCATTTTAAATCTCATCATACAATTACTGAAGAACATGCTGATCAGGTCTTCCCTCATCTTTTACATGAGACATTCCCCTACTCCTCCTAAAGAAAATACATCAATAATTTACAGCCCTGATGGCAACGCCCTTATCGGGTACTCTTAACTGCCCCGATTGCAGCTAAACTGGCAGGGCATACCCCATAATTCCACCTTTCCTGATTAAAACCCATCCCCAGAACACCTCCATCACATGAGCTGGAGTCCCCTCAGTATTATAGGCACCAGATTGGGTCCACCAGACTCCACCTTACCTACATCCCAGAAGAAGAGGACAAATAAGTGAGCACCCCTGCAGATGCTCCCTATGTGCCTTAATAACCCTGACTTCCCTGAAAGCCCACCTCCTCTCCCAATACAAATCCTCCAGATCCTAGCTACTGCCCCCTCTCCCTTTGCATCAGGATTCTCACCTTTCCATGCGACTTCCTTCTACAAGGGGACTTGGATTACCCATGAGATGATATTTTCTTCTTTCTAGACCCCTAGCATACCCTTTCCCCCTCCTTGGGACAATCCAAGCCCTGGAAGTGGGGATTATTTCTCCTTCTCATCCTATTCCAACCCTTCTCCTACTCCAATCAGGAACTTTCTCAGCTCCACTCATCTCGAACGAACACTTAACCTTACCCATTCCCTCCTAAACCAGGCCAATGGAACCTTAGCCAGGAATTGCAGGCTCTGCCTTTCCCTCTCCTCTTCAGGGTATACCACCATCTCTATACCAATCAGGAGATGGAATCAGGCAAAAATCACTCTAGCTTATAAAAAGGATACGGGAACTATATTTCTCAAAAAGGTAGACACCCTTAATTGTCCTGCAGCCCAGGTGAATTAAGCCTCCCTTCTTTTCTGTGCCTGCACATCCCACTGATAGCCTAAGCCCCTTTGTGCTTTGCAAGGTCACAGGGCAATATATCAATAGGCCATCTCCCATCATCAGCTTGCAACACCACAGTTAACCTAGAACTACCAAATGGCCATTGGTCCCAATGGAAACCAATGGTTACTTCCTATAGCCGGTCCATTTTTCTTCTTATCCAACCATCCAGGACAGAGGCTTCACCTGTTCCTTTCCTTCTCTTTCTCTTTTCCCTTGGATCATAGCCCATTCTAGCATTCCCACCCACTTTCACTGCAATAGAATCTCAAGCACTCGTCTGTCATCCCTTATTGGTAGTGCCATGATGATTACCCTCTCAGCTTTGAGTGTGGAGCTGGGAAAAGGAACCTCATACCCTTTAGTCAACTTCTCTTTATACCTTTCAGTTTGCCTCCATAATCAGGGATTTTTCTTCCTCTGTGAGGTAAAACATACATCTGCCTCCCAATCAACTGGACAGGAACCTGTACTCTCATCATTCTCTCACCCAAAGTAGATGTAGCCTCCAATAATCAGTCTTTACCCATCATATCTGACACAAAAGAGGAGTCCAGATAATCCCTCTCCTAATAACCCTGGGCATCAGCAGGGGTTGGAACTGCCATAGGGAGCTTAACCACTATTCTACCTATTTTGAAATCTTATCTCAGGACCTACAAGAAAGCTGTGGATACCCAGCAAGAGGCTATACTGGGAAAACAAGAATCTCACCCCCAGGGTAAACTATCTTCCCCTTTCATATCACTAGTCAGGCAACTTAGAGTCCTGATCTTTTACTCCCTAAAGATAACATCTAGGGCTTTTATATTTCAGCTCCAGGTCCAGAAAAGCAGCAAAACCAGACAAGTGATGTTGCGGCAGCCTCGGGACCAGCTTTTACCTCCCAAGTCACTCAAGAGGACTGCTTTTGAGCTTTCACCAACCAGTCTCTTGGGGAAATCATGCTGCTGCACCCCCTCATCCAGCCCACTACTATCAAAGTCCATTCCTCTGTGATCTTGACATCCTCCCTCAGCAGGAAGTAAATACAGAAGATTTGATCTTTGTCTCTATTCCATAAAACAAAAAGACTAGAGTGTTAGGTCTGATCAAATAATTGAATTAACATCCCCTCCCCTGGGAACTGACCTTCAGGCCACTTCACAATGGACATTCCACTTGCTTAGACCACATTCCACTTGCTAAGACCATTATCTCTCCCCTCTGGAGTTTCCCACAATCTGGACCTGCACAGAGAATTCTCTACCCAGGAAAAGCCCGTCTAGAGTCCTTTAAAAACCTCTGATTTCCCGTCTTTGGGGGCTGGCGCCAGTTTGGAGCTCAGCCCATCTGGGTTTCCAGATGACCTAATAAACTCATAATTATTTACCCCTTTTGGCCTAGTGCATTCCTCTTTCAGTGACCCTAACATTTTTGACTGCCTAACTCTCAGCCAGCCATTTCCTGCACATTGTGCAGGAAGCAGAGGAATCCGCCCATACTGTGCAATTCGGTGGAGGAAAGAAAACACTAAAAATGTGAATAGCCTTGCCCATTTTGTCTTATCATCATTCCATTCTTTCCATAGGCATAATGAACCATAATTTATCATTCTTTGTGTCATCCATTCATTGGAGAATTCATGAACACATTAGTATGCCACCTGGTGGTGGAAAGATGTTTACCTGACATTTGCAAAGAATTGGAACTTGAATGGATCTTTTAAGATAAAAGGCAGTGTCTTCTGCTTACATGACCAATTATTCAACTGATTTGTTTCAATCATTTTATTTTTCCAGCATTAAAGTAAAATCTTATTCATTATTACCATTTAACTTTAGTTTTAGGTGGACAGTATAATGAGCAGAAAATACCTGAGGGGTTCCTGTCTTTCTTACACTTCCTAGGGGCATGGAGAGAATTCCAGAAGGAACATCTGGATGTGTCCCTGATTCAGAGTCATGCTGAAAGGGTGCCTCACAGGTCTTAAAACCCTGAGAATTTTTATATTTCTACTCTAGAGCAGTGGTTCTCAACTTTTCTAATGCTGCAACCCTTTAATACAGGTCCTCATGTTGTGGTGAACCCTAACCATAAAATTATTTTCGTTGCTACTTCATAACTGTAATTTTGCTACTGTTTTGAATCATAATGTAAATATCTGATATGCAGGATGTATTTTCATTGTTACAAATTGAACATAATTAAAGCATAGTGATTAATCACAAAAACAATATGTAATTAGATATGTGTTTTCCGATGGTCTTAGGCGACCCCTGTGAAAGGGTTGCAACCCACAGGTTGAGAACCGCTGCGGAGTATGAGATTTGATAGTTCAAAAACACATACTGAAGACCTACCTTGAAAATGGCTGCCAACAGGAAAGCAGACTGCAAGACAGTTTGAGAGTGAGAGAATGAAAGGAGAGTGTGTGGGCATACTGAGAGTGTAAATTTGTGGGTGAGCAATAGCTATACTCCAGGGAACTGTTGGAGACTGCCGGATTGGGCTCCCCTAACCGGGCAGCCTCCTCCCCTGCTGCTGAAATCTCTCCTGGAGCAGCCTGCTCAGGCGCGGAGACTGTGCCATCTTGAGTGGCTGTTATGGGAAGCAGATACATCAAGAGACCCTGCAACCACGGCACCCAGGGACCAACTAAGAACCCAGGAACACCGGACCTCAAGCTGTATTACAAAGCCCCTGTTCTCAAAACTGCCTGGTTTCAGCACAAAAACACACATATAGATCAATGGAATAGAATAGAGAACCCAGAAATTGACCTGAACCACTATGCTCAATTAATATTTGACAAAGGAGGCAAGAACATACAATGGAGTCAAGACAGTCTCTTCAATAAATGGTGTTGGGAAAATTGGACAGATACATGCAAAAAAATGAAACTAGACCACCTACTTACACCATACACAAAAATAAACTCAAAATGGATAAAGACCTTAAATGTAAAATGGGAAACCATAAAAATATTAGAGGAATCCAAAGGCAACAAAATCTCAGACACATGCCAAAGCAATTTCTTCACTGATACAGCTCCTAGGGCAGTGGTCGACAAACTCATTAGTCAACAGAGCCAAATATCAACAGTACAACGATTGAAATTTCTTTTGAGAGCCATATTTTTTAAACTTAAACTATATAGGTAGGTACATTGTAATTAACTTAACTAGTGTACTCCTAAGGCTTAGGAAGAGCCGCACTCAAGGGGCCAAAGAGCCGCATGTAACTCAAGAGCCACAGTTTGCCAATCATGGTCCTAGGGCATTGGAAACTAAAGAGAAAATAAACAATTGGGACTACATCAAAATAAAAAGCTTCTGCACAGCAAAAGAAACCATCAACAAAACAACGAGAAAACCCACTGCATGGGCGAACATATTTGCCAATGTTATTACCTATAAGGGTTTAATCGCCAACATTTATAGGGAACTCATACAACTTAAGAAAAGGAAGATAAACAATCCAATCAAAAAATGGGCAAAGGACCTAAATAGACACCTTTCAAAAGAGGACATTCAGAAAGCCAAGAGACATATGAAAACATGCCCAAAGTCACTCGTCATCCGAGAGATGCAAATCAAAACAACAATGAGGTACCATCTCACACCTGTGAGAATGGCTATCATCAACAAATCAACAAAGGACAAGTGCTGGAGAGGATCCAGAGAAAAAGGAACCCTCCTGCACTGCTGGTGGGAATGCAGACTGGTGCAGCCACTATGGAAGACAGTATGGAGTTTCCTCAAAAAACTAAAAATGGAACTCCCATTTGACCCAGTGATTCCACTTCTAGGACTATATCCCAAGAAACCAGAAACACCAATCAGAAAGGATATATGGACCCCTATGTTCATAGCAACACAATTTACCATAGCTAAGATTTGGAAACAACCTAAGTGCCCATCAGCAGGTGAATGGATTAGAAAACTGTGGTACATCTACACAATGGAATACTATGCTGCTGTAAAAAAGAAGGAATTCGTACCATTTGCAACACCATGGATGGAACTGGAGAGCATTATGCTAAGTGAAATAAGCTAGTCAATGAAAGAAAAATACCACATGATCTCACTCATTTATGGATAATAAAGACTATTATAAACTGATGAACAAAAATAGATACAGAGGCATAGCAGCATTGAACACACTGTCAAACTATAGCAGGATGGCTGGGGAGGGTTGGGGGGGAGTAAGAGATCAACCAAAGGACTTATATGCATGCATATAAGCATAACCAATGGACACAAGACACTGGGGAGTAGGGGAGGCCGGGGGAAGGTCAAGGGAGAAAATAAAAAGGAGACATATGTACTACTCTTTGTAATATTTTATGCAATAAAACAAAATTTAAAAAAAAAACATAAAAAACATACTGAAGAATTTAAATTATGTGTTCATTTAGAAAAGCTATAATGCACAAGAACTCACCTCATTTCTATGTTACTGTATCAATACTTTAAAAAAGGCAAGAATCCCAGCAACAACACAGAGTGTGTAACTATTAAGAAACCACCTCTGGCATTGGACTTCCCCAAACCAGTTTTAAGTGCAATAGAGAGGATAAACCCAAGCTACTGGACAGAGAGGCCCTATGGCCTCAGAGGCCAACCCCAAAACACTGCCACCCAGAGGCTGAGCCACAAACTGACTCTTAGCTAAATACAAATTAAGGCAGTCTGGGACACAAATACAGCCTGCTTTAAAATCAGGACTGTGGTTTACAACATGGAGGAACACTGTATCACAGGGAAATTCAACACTCTCCTGAATACCTGGCAGGACTAAGTGCCTGGAACGTGGTGCCTTGTTGTGTTGTATTTTGAGCCTTTAAATCAATGCAGCAGATCCAAGCAACAGCAGCTTCCTGAGCACCAACCCTTCTGTCTGAGGAACAGCAGCTGTACATGAAGCCTCCCACCACCAGCCAAAAGAGCCACCACAGCTGTGAACAGCACCCACCAGAGGAGTTGTTGCCAACTGAGGAGCAGCTGCTACCGCAACCACCAGAGGAGCAACCACAGCCCAAGGAGCCACTGCCAACCAGGGAGTAGCCACTGAACGACTCAACATCTAGATATGTCAGTGAGATCAAACATGGGTAGACAAAGAAACCCCCAAAGGAAAGAGAAGGAGGACTCTCCAGAAAAGCAGCTAAGTAATACAGAGGCATGCAACATGACAGAAAAAGAATTCAGAATAAGGGTTCTAGAGTGCATAAACTGGATGGAGGAAAAAATCAACAACTTCTGCAAGAAGCAAGAAGAAACAGATGAAAAAGTCAACTACCTATGCAAGAAGCAAGAAGAAACAGATGAAAAAATCAACAACTTAAGTAAGACCCAAGAAGAAATGAAGAGTGATATAGCTGCAATAAAAAACACCATTGAAAGTATCAACAGTAGACTAGGAGAAGCGGAGGACAGAATTAGTGAATTAGAAGACAAGGAAGCAAAACACACCCAAAATGTACTGCAATTGGAGAAAAAAATTAAAGACAGGAGGAGAGCCTAAGGGACCTTTGGGACAACATGAAACGAAACAACATACCAATAATAGGGGTGCCAGAACAACAGAAAGATGAACAAGGATTAGAAAACCTATTCGAAGAAATAATATCCGAAAACTTCCCTGAGGTGGGGAAGAAAAAAGTCACACAAACTCAGAGAGTCCCAAACAAGGTGAACCCAAAAAGACCCACACCAAGACACATCATAATTACCATGGCAAATGTTCAGGACAAAGAGAGAATCTTACAGGCTGCAAGAGAGAGACGGAAAGTTACATACAAGGGATCTCCCATTACATTATCAAATGATTTCTCAACAGAAACACATCAGGCCAGAAAAGAATGGATGGAAATTTAAAAAGTGATGCAAAGCAAAGGACTGAATCCAAGAATACGCTATCCAGCAAGGCTATCATTCAAACTAGAAGGGGAAATAAGAAGCTTCACAGACAAAAAAAGGCTAAGGGAGTTTATCACCACCAAGCCAGCAATGCAAGGAATGCTAAAGGGTGTGGTGTAAAAAAAAGAAACAGAAAGCTCAGAAAGAAAACAGCCACACAAAAAAAGAAATGGGTACAAACAAGTACCTTTCAATAATAACTTTAAACGTAAACGGACTAAATGCTCCAACCAAAAGACATCGAGTGGCTGAATGGATAAAAAAACATGACCCATACATCTGCTGTCTACAAGAAAACCACCTCATTAGAAGGGACTCACACAGACTGAAAGTGAAAGGATGGAAAAATATCTTTCAGGCAAATGGAAAGGAAAGAAAGCTGGGGTAGCAATACTTATATCGGACAAAATAGACCTCAAAGTGAAGGCCATAACAAGAGAGAAGGAAGGCCACTTCATAATACTAAAGGGATCAATACAACAAGAAGATATAACCCTGGTAAACATATATGCACCCAATGCAGGAGCACCCAAATTCATAAAAAAACTCCTGGAAGATATCAAAGGAGAGATCGACAACAATACAATCATAGTAGGGGACTTGAATACACCACTGACAGCACTGGATAAGTCCTCTAGACAAACAATCAGCAAAGAAACAGCAATCCTAAATGACTCACTAGATCAGATGGACTTAATAGACACCTTCAGAACACTTCACCCCAAAGCGGTGGAATATACATTCTACGCAAGTGCTCATAAGACATATTCAAAAATAGACCACATATTGGGTCACAAGCAAAGTATCCCCAAATTCAAGAAGACTGAAATCATAGAAAGCATCTTCTCAGACCATGATGGCATAATATTAGAAATAAGCTACAATAAAAACAACCCAAAATACTCAAACACCTGGAAGCTGAATAGCATGTTATTAAATATTGATTGGGTTACCAATGAGATCATAGAAGAAATTAAAAACATCCTGGAAACTAATGTCAATGAAAACACAACAATCCAAAACTTATGGGACACAATGAAAGCAGTCCTGAGAAGTTTATAGCTCTACAGGCCTATCTCGAAAAACAAGAAAGAATGGTAGTAAATCATCTATCTCTACAACTCAAAGAATTAGAAAGAGAGCAACAAGAAAACCCCAGAGTGAGCAGAAGGAAGGAGATAATAAAGATTAGAGCAGAAATAAATGACATAGAGACCAAAAAAAAAAAAAATACAGAAAATCAACGAAACCAAGAGCTGGTTCTTTGAAAGGATAAACAAGATTGACAAACCTCTAGCCAGACACACCAAGAAGCAAAGAGAGAGGACCCAAATAAACAAAATCAGAAACGATAAAGGTGAAATAACAACAGACCCCACAGAAATACAAATGATTGTTAAAAAAATACTATGGACAGCTCTACTCCAACAAACTAGACAACCTGGAGGAAATGGACAAATTCCTAGAAAAATACAACATTCTAAAACTCAATCAGGAAGAAACTAAAAATCTCAACAGGCCAATAACTATGGAAGAAATTGAAGCAGTCACCAAAAACCTTTCGGCAAACAAAAGCCCAGGACCAGACGGCTTCACAGGAGAGTTTTACCAAACATTCAAGGAAGAACTAAAACCTATCCTCCTCAGACTACTACAAAAAATTCAAGAGGAAGGAACACTTCCAAGCTCATTCTATGAAGCCAACATCACCCTAATACCAAAACCAGGTAAA
Source organism: Myotis pilosus (assembly GCA_036010255.1). Classification (NCBI taxonomy): domain Eukaryota; kingdom Metazoa; phylum Chordata; class Mammalia; order Chiroptera; family Vespertilionidae; genus Myotis; species Myotis pilosus. The sequence continues at coordinate 110,859,145 of JASKON010000002.1, read as the reverse complement.
GACAACACAATGAAAGAGAATTACAGACCAATATCCCTCATGAACATAGATGCCAAAATCCTCAACAAAATCTAAGCAAATCGGATCCAGCAGTACATCAGAAAGATCATACACCATGACCAAGTAGGATTTATCCCAGGGATGCAAGGATGGTACATTATCCGCAAATCAATAAACGTGATACATCACATAAACAAATTGAAAGAAAAAAACCACATGGTCATATCAATTGATGCAGAAAAAACATTTGACAAAATTCAACACCCATTTTTGATAAAAACTCTCAGTAAGGTGGGAGTAGAAGGATCATACCTCAACATAATAAAAGCCATATATGACAGGCCCACAGCCAACGTCATACTCAATGGACAAAAACTAACACCATTTCCCCTAAGAACAGGAACAAGACAGGGATGCCCACTCTCACCACTCCTGCTCAACATAGTACTGGAAGTGTTAGCCATTGCAATTAGGCAAGAAGAAGAAATAAAAGGCATCCAAATTGGAAAAGAGGAAGTAAAACTGTCCTTATTTGCAGACGACATGATATTATACATACAAAACCCTAGAGGCTCCATCAAAAAGCTACTAGAGTTAATACATGAATTTGGCAATGTAGCAGGATACAAAATTAACCCCAAGAAATCTGAGGCATTTCTATACACCAATAGTGAACTTTCAGAAAGAGAGATTATAAAAACCATCCCATTTACCATTGCACCAAAAAAAATTAAGCTACCTAGGAATAAACGTTTCTAGCCATCATAGAACAACAGGGACTATATTTATCCTCCCACCATAGCAAAGAGAAAACATCAGTTTTCAGACACAGGACAATAGTCAGTGGTCCTATGGAGTAAAGACAGTCTCTTCAATAAATAGTGTTGGGAAAATTGAAGAGGTACATGCAAAAAAAAAAAAAAATGAAACTAGACCACCAACTTACACCATACACAAGAATAAACTAAAAATAGATAAAAGACTTAAATGTAAGTCATGAAACCATAAAATCCCAGAAGAAACCACAGGCAACAAAATCTCAGACATCTTACATTGCAGAATTTTTGCCGATACATCTCCTAGGACAAGAGAAAAAAGGAAGGAATAAATACATGAGACTACATCAAACTAAAAAGCTTCAGCACAGCAAAGGAAAGTGTTACCAAAATGAAAAGGCAACCCATGGTATGGGAGAATATATTAGCCAATGATACATCTGATAAGGGGTTAATTTTCAAAATATATAAAGAACTCATAAAACCCAACAAAAAGGAAGACAAATAATCCAATTTAAAAATGGGCAAAGGACTTGAATAGACACTTCTCCAAAGAGGACACAGAGATGGCCAACAAACATATGAAACAATGCTCAATGTCACTAATCATCAGAGAGATGAAAATTAAAACTATAATGAGGTATCTGCTCACACTTGCCAGAATAGATCATTGGCTTTAAAAGGAAGATTAGCTAAATAAATAAATAAATAAATAGCAGAATTGCTTTCTTCACCCACAGCTGCACTATATTTATTATTTTTTAAAATATATTTTTAATGATTTCAGAGAGGAAGAGAGAAGGAGAAAGAGAGACATCAATGATGAGAGAGAATCATTGATTGGCTGCTTCCTGTACAGCCCACACAGGAAGAAAGAGCCCGAAACCCAGTCATATGCCCTGACCAGGAATTGAACTTCCTTGTTCATAAGTCGATGCTCAACCACTGAGCCAATAAAGATGAAATTGAGATATCAGGATCCTTTGATTCATGGAAGAAAGTAACCTACTTGAAGAAACTGGATACAATGTAAGTTAATAAAAATATAAGAAAATGTTTATTTTCCTTGGCCTTATAGATGTTAATAATTTATCATGTGCCTTGTGTAACAAAAATTTTTCAGTAAGTTGTAGTTTCATTTTGAGATTGGAGTTAAAAGAAAAAGGAATTGAATATTTAAAATAGATGTGGTAAGTTCATTAAAGCCAAATATTATTTATTCTAGTTTTAAAAATTAGAAATGAAAAAGCAACTGAAACATTTTACAGAATGTAATACTGTATTGTCATGGCTGGAGCACACAAAATCTTAATGAAACTGTGTATATATGGCATTGCAATACCTGCTGGATGAAAAGTCAATAAAAAAATCATGGATGTATGTTTTCCAAATATATAGTAAGATTTTGTTTGTTTTTCTTAAATCCTCACTGGAGAATATGTTTTTATTGGTTTTATAGAGAAAGGAAGGGAGAGAAGCACTGATCAGTTGCCTCTGGTATGCGCCCTGACGAGGCATTGAACCTGCAGCCTAGGCATGTGCCCTGACCTGAAATCAAATCTGCAACCTTTTGGTGTGAAGCGCCAACAAACGGAGCCACCCAGCCAGAGCTGTAGTAATTTTTTAAAAGATATGTTTTTATTGATTTCAGAGAGAGGAAAGAAGAGGGAGAGAGAGATAGAAACATTAATGATGAGAGAGAGCCATCAATCAGCTGCTTCCTGCATGCCCCCTACTAGGTACCGAGCCTACAACCTAGGCATGTGCTCTGACTGGGAATTGAATGTATAACCACTGAGCCACATCAGTCAGCCTATATAGCAACTTTTTAAATTAAAGATTTAACTGAAATGAAGATTGAGATATCTTGTTGTAGAATTCTGAATTTACCTAAAAAAATGGGCAGGTCTATGTAATAACTTAATCAATAAAGAAATTTTTTAAAAAAATGGGCAGGTCTACTGATTTTGCTGTTTTGCCTGTATCTGTCTGGTACAACACCAACAGATCATCAAATGTCTTTTATTTGAATGATTGTCAGTAAATATTTCAATTAAAATATTAAAATGTTAAACTTTTTGAATTTCATAATTTAGCTTAGAATATGTACACTGACATTTGCATTGATGGTGCAAAAGCCAGGTTAGTAAAACTGAAAGCACAAATTAAGTCATTGTATTCTACCCTAAAACACATATGTTGGAAAGGAAAGAAAGAACAGTTTAAGAATGTCCTTTTAAAAACTTATAAAAACCATTAATCTTATTGAGTACATGCCCTTTTAAGATTTTGTGTGATGAATGGGAACTACATGTAAATTACTTCTGGATACTAAAATACTGGGTCTTCAGAAAAAGCATCTGTGTATGTCTATTGCGTTGCAAGCTGGAATCACTGCTTTTTTTTATAGCACATTATTTTTACTTGAAACAATGACTGAGAAACTATGATTATTTAATCTGAGTATTAAAGGCATTTCTCTTGACTAGAAATTAAGCCTATTAACAACAACAACAAAAGGAACTGAAAGATTTGATGCCAGTTATAAAAATCAAACCATTGCTAGGGTTGGAACAAGCTGTTCTTGATGGGGAACATAAAAATACATTTTTGGGAGGGGGCTAGCAATCTGACTCTGTACCTAGTTAATCAGTATCTCTAATGCACATTCTTGCTAGCCGATAATTAACAACTCACTGTGCCTTCCTTAATTATCTGGTCTTACAAGAACTATTTACCTAAATACTCACATTTTACAGAGGCCATAAACCATGAACAATACACAACCCCTGGAGGGGGTTATCAGCACTGGTGCCAGGCCAGGCCTTCAGGTGTGGTCTCACGTCCCTCACCCCAACACATGGAGCTTCTTCCAAAGCTTGCAAATGGTCCAGAAGTCTGATCCATATTTGGGGAACAAAGAAAGCAAAGGGTATAAAGAGAAAGCTTCCTCCATATTGGTTTCCTCCGGATTTGGAAACAGGCTCCCCTGAGTCATGGTACTAGTACATCTGGAAATAAATGGGTTTTTCCTGTATCTCTGAGTACTTTTGTGTATTTTTCAGTTGCCTGGTAAATTCTGTAACATTCTGACACCACAGAGGGAGATCTAAGTGGGAGATGAAGTTGTTAACGTAAAAAATCATTGAAACCTGTAAAGAATTTTTGTGAGTTTATTTGAGCCAAACTGTCGACATATGCCGGGACGCAGAACCTCAACGAATTGAGATAGTGCTCCGGAGAATGGCAGAGTTACATCCGTATTTATACATGAAATTCATTGGTGACAGATTTAAGGAGGTGGGATTAAGCGAAGCAGGGGAGGGGGGGGACCTCTGTGATAGGACAAAAAGTAAAATGATGGACACATACTTAGGTGGGTGCAGGAACAATTAACATGACAAATGAAAGAATCTGCTGCATCTGTCCTGGGCCCAGCACACCTGGCCCTGCCCCAGGGGCTCCAGATACAGAGAAATCACAAGTTACCCAGACATTGCAAGGGTATGTTATCATAGATGCAAAAAGACAGATAGGCTCAGTTACAGTAAAGTTTGACCTTATCAGTGAAGATATCGGCTTAGGACGTAACTGCCCACCATAACTGCTTTTAGTTAAGGTTTAATTTCAGACCATCCTTTGTGGTTACTTTAGGTCTCCGAGTTTGCAAAACTGCTATGCAGGCCTCTCCTGAGCTTGTCAGGTCAGCATGTGGCCCCTTTCGTCCACAAAGTTCATACAATTATACACTGGTGAATTGCAATGGGGTGAGGGGTTGTTCATATTTAAGAAAAAAGAATAAAAATAATACAAAATTGGGCACAAAGTGAGTATTTTTTAGAATGAGAATACAACAAATTACTAAAGGGATTAGTAATTCAGGTCCCTTTCTTCAAGATATCTTTTCATGCAATTTAACCAGACATGTTTGTATAGAAATGCTTTCATCTTGTAATCTGGCTTCCTCACTGCATCTAGAACCCATGACTACAGACTCCCAGCCCATATACGTCCCATTAAAGTTTACAGGGGACCCAAAGCTGCACACAAATTCACTTCTCCTCTTACTGGTCCTAATAGAGCCTGATGCTTCTAATATTGTACCATAAGTGTAAACTTAACCAATGAAAGAAAAAACCTGCATAACGAGTACGTAGGTAAGAAGCAGAATTCTTATTAGCACACAGAAGTCCTGTGGAGTCCAGTCACTATGTCTTTGCCTAAGTGAAACAGGAATTTTAGGGGAATACAGGCGATTTAGGGAATTTTTAGAATTCAGGCCCATGGAAAAAACATAGAGCTACAGATTGGGAGAAGGTACATTTCCATAATACAAGGAAGCTAGGAGTAGTTACATTTCCATAAGACAAGGGAGCAGCAACAGATATATTTCCATAAGACAAGGGAACTGGAAGTAGCCAAAAAAGGTCTATATTTACAAAATAAAGAAGAAGGAAGAAAGCCCAGACAGCGGTTCTCAACCTATGGGTCGTGACCTCTTTGGGGGTCAAACGACCCTTTCACAGGGGTCGCCTAAATACATCCTGCATATCAGATATTTACATTACGATTCATAACAGCAGCAAAATTACAGTTATGTAGTAGCAACGAAAATAATTTTATGGCTGGGGTTACCACAACATGAGGAACTGTATTAAAGGGTCGCAGCATTAGGAAGGTTGAGAACCACTGGAATAGGAGGACAATGAGGGAGGAGGGCCTCAGGAGTCACTATAGTAACCAATTCAAAAGGGAATATTGACCAGGGGCGATATCAGGACACAGGAACTGCAGCCTTTATAAACCATGGAAACAGGAAGTCGGTGGGACTCTACCCCTGCCCACATGGGAGTCCGTTCTGTGTGACTCTCTCCCTGGTTGACAATACTCTGTGTGCATTACCACATGTCTTTTCTGGGTGAAGAAAGCACTGTTCATATAACTCCACTGAGAGAGGATACTATAAGTTACCTGTTCTAGGGCTTTCCTATATTTCACCTGATGCCCCCTTTCCTGTTGCTATGTTAATCTGTATTCTTTCACCGTAGTAAACTGTAACTATAACAGCTTTGCTATGTTTTGTTCTTCTAAACCTGAGGGTGGTCTTGGGGATTTCCTGAATCATAGCCTAGCAAAGGTCATACAGATGTTTTCCTACCTTTCATTTTTAAAGCTTTATTAGTCTATCATCCATATTTTGGTTTTCAATACCTTTAGAAATGATTTTGGTCCATTGTGTGTAAAGTACAGGTCAAGATATATACATATTTATTCCATATATTCACTTGACCTTGCACCAGTTATTGAAACAATCATGTTTGGAATTACACTGCCTAATTCCTTTTGTCATAATAATGGGGAAAATGAGACATTTGGGGGCGGGGGGAGGGGGCTAGCAATCTGAATCTGTGCCAGTAACCTAATGCACATTCTTGTTAACCTATAGCAGTGATGGCAAACCTATGACACGCGTGTCAGAAGTGACATGTGAATTCATTTCTTTGGTTGATTTTTCTTTGTTACATATATAATATAAATATCAAAACTATAAGTCTTTGTTTTACTATGGTTGCAAATATCAAAAAATTTCTATATGTGACACAGCACCAGAGTTAAGTTAGGGTTTTTCAAAATGCTGACACACCGAGCTCAAAAGGTTTGCCATCATAGGCCTATAGTCTAGTCACTGCCCCTTCTTTAATTATCTGGTCTTGCAAGACTTGTTTACCTAAGTACTACTCCCATTTTAGAGAGGCCATAAACCATGAACAATACACAACCCCCAGACGGAGTTATCAGCACTGGCGCCAGGCCAGGCCTTTAGGTGCGGTCTCACAGCCCTCATCTCAACACATGGGGCTTTTTGCAAAGCCCACAAAAGATCTGGAAGTCCCATCCCATATTTGGGGAACAAAGAAATCAAAGGGTATAAAGGGAAAGCTTCCTCCATATTGGCTTGCTCAGAATTTGGAGAGAAACAGTCTCCTCTGAGTCCTGTGCTAGTACATGTGAAACATCTGAAAATAAATGGGGTTTTCCTGTGCCTCCGGTACTCCTGCATATTTTTCGGTCGCCTGGTAAATTCTGTAAAAATAAATCATCTGATCACCTGTGTATCTGTTTTGACCATTAGTTTAAATTCTCCAGCTTTCTTACTTTTGAAGACTAACTTGGTTATTTGTGGCTCTTGAGTATTTACATTGTTTTTGGTATTTAAACTTTTAACAATGATACTCATTTGATTTATGTAATTTTCAAACTGTTAGAATAAAAAATGTAGCATTGCCAATCAATCGGTGTGTCTCTCTCACATCAATGTTTTCCTCTCTGTGTCTCTCTCTTTCTCCCCCTCCCTTCCTCTCTTTTACTCTCTCTAAAAAGCAATTGAAAAAATATCCTTGGGTGAGGATTAACAAAACAAAAAGTAGCATTGTTGCTGAGGTGAAGGCAATATACAAAAATAATTTTATTTCTATAAACCAGCAATAAGTAGAAAACAAAGTATAAAAAGATAGGCTAATAATGTTTTATTAGAAAAATATTTCTCTTAAATATAACTTTTAAACAGATCTGTGAAACTAGAAAGTAATTTTTCAAATAATTTGTTAGTATTTTCCCTGAAATTTCCTTTGGAATTATTTCCAGTTTTAAGAAAGAAAACAATGTAAAAACTGTAACTCATTGGTAGTCATTTTAGTAGAAACATACATTCAAAATATAAATAAACATACATGTTATAGTTTAATGATTTTTATAGGAAAGGTTTTTACTACTTACTCTTTGGTATTTGAGACTTTAACACTATTTTTTTTTCTCTCTTGATATTGAAGCTTATAATTGTCTTTCACTATCTATAGTTTAATATTAAGTAGTAATGTCTTAAAAAATTTAAATCAAAACCTAATCCAAAAAAATTATATGCCCTTATAAAAAGCTTAAAACTTTTTAAAAGTAATTCTAGAACTTCAATGACCATATTTACTACTAAGTCAGCAAACTGATAACTGCAATTAGAGGCTACTGTATCTAGATGATACAACATTTATATAATAACTAGGGGCCCAGGGCATGAATGTATGTACCTTGAAAGGAACTGTGGGTGAGGCTTCAGTGGGCACAGGAGCAGGTGTGGGCCCATCCTTCGAGCCCCCACCTGGCCCCTCCTGCTGTGGCACTTTGTCCCCTGTCTGCTGGCAGCCCCATTCCCGCCGCCGCCATTGCCACACGCTGATGGCACTGGCCCCGCTCACACCAGCTTAGGGGTGTGAGCGGCGGTGCTGTCAGCAGCTGCGAGCAGTGGCTGCTGCCCCGATCATAGGGGTCGGGGTCGGCAGCCACCACTTGCACCTGCTGATCGTGCTGAGCAATCGGGACTGGTGTCGGGCACCAGCAGAGGGTGAAAGCGGCAGCTCTGGCACTGACAGCAGGTGTGAGCAGGGCTTTCGCTGGCAGCGGTACGAGAGGTGGCTGTTGGCCCTGATCACTCCTCGGGAGCAGGGGGAGATGGAGAAGCCCCGAGGGGCAATTGGGGCTGGCAGCGCCGCTTGCATCGTTGATGGCGCTGAGCCATGGGCTGGCAACAGGCACCGGCAGCACCAGTGAGTGGCGGCTCCAGCGCCAGCAGCAGATGTGAGTAAGGCCAGTGCCAGCAGCAGGTGTGGGCACTGGCAGCCGGTGCAAGCACCCAGTGAAACTGCAGCATGTGGGAGCAAAGAATTTTCAGTAACTACTAGAGGCTTGCCCCAATGACAGCAACAGGGACCCCACCTTCGTCTGGTGTCCCTGCTCACCTGCTCCACCATCCCGCCACTGCCAATGCTGGCCATGTTCTGTGCTCTGCCATCTGCTGCCAACACCGCCATGTTCCACGCGCACCCCCTGGTGGTCAGCACATGTCATAGTGACCAGTTGTTCAGTTGTTCCGCAGTTTGGTCTATTTGCATATTAGGTTTTATATATATAATTATAACATTCCAGTTTAATCCCCTGAATTGCTAGCTTTAGTTTGTCAACAAGTTCTACTGGTTTTATTGTCTTGTGATTAGATCAGCACACAATATATTTTACTTATCTATTGTGTATGAAAAAGGGACCACATACTATACCTGACAAGCTCAGGGGAGACCTCCATGGCAGGCCTTACAAAGTGAGAGACCTACACTAACTACACAGGATGGTCTGAAATTAATACTTCCTAACTAAAAGTGAGTCATAATGAGTAGTCATGTCCTAGGCTGGTATCTGCCCTGCCAAAGGTCAATCTTTACCTAACAGAGACTGTCCATTATTGTTTGTTTGCATCTATGATAACATACCTTCCAATGTCAGAGTGATCCCCTTTTCCAGACACCTCAGAGCATAATCTCGCACCAGGAGACCACAGAACCCCTCATTATCTTGTTCTCCTGCATACCATCTCTATGTGCTATAAATGTTGACTGTTAACTATCCTATACCCACCAATGTAAAAGAAGTATATGTCTCTCTGTTTTACCTTTTACACAATCCTAGAGATTTCTCAACTATGCTTTCTCCTACCTTCCTAATCTACCACCAATGGATTTTATTTAACCCCCTTACATCTTCTCCTTTGATTCTAATATAACAAGGTACAAAACTGCCATTCTCTAGAGCATTTTTTCAATCTGTTGAGATTTTGCTTCCTGGCAATAGTCAATTTGGCTCAAATAAACTCATAAAATTTTTCTACACATTTTATGTTTCTTAGGTTGACACTATAATTAAGTTCTATTTTCTAAGTAGCAAGCAAATGTTCAACGAAGCTTTATTATAATAAAGGAATGAGTAATATTTCTATTTCATTTGATGTGATTTTAAATTTTAATTTCCTGACTTCTCAAAAAATAACTAGAGCATTATATTTCCTTAAAAAAAGGAAAAAGCCCTGCTAAACAATTACGTTCTAAAGAAAGTATAGGGCAGCACAATGAGAGAAAATAGTAAATAATCTGTCAGTTCAGACAGACAAGTGAATTGGTTGTATTTCAAACACAGGGAATCCCTATCATGAACCCATAGTTCTGGTCAGACACCCTAATTAGATTACATTGGATGATAAGACATTTCTATAGTTAGTTCCTGTGATAAGAAAATTTGGTCTTCATCCACAAGTTCCTGGCCCTCAGCTCCCAGAATCCTTGCAATTTTATGACCAATAAAAGCAATGGGAGCATCTTTTGCTATAATATTTTGGTCTCTTGTCCTCAGTTCTTGAAATGGCTTCAGGGCCATAAAGGTGAAGTAGGTGTCCAGTCATATAACATGCCCCTTTCACCACAACTGGGTTTATGTTAACAAGGTGACTTTTGGAAAGCACTTAAGGATGGGGGCTGGTTTCCAGGGGAACCAAACTTGAATAGAGGGTCTAAACTTTCAGTCCTACTCCTTGATGGAGAGGGAAAGAGAATGGAGATGGAATGGAGGTGGAATCAATTACCAATGGCCAATAATTTAATCAATCATGCCTATGTAATGAAGCCTTCATAAAACCCAAATAGATGGGGGTCAGAGGCTTCTGGGTTGGTGGAGTGTGGGGGAGAGCAGCATGCTCAGGAGCAACAGGAAAGCTCTAAGTCCTCTTTCATACCTTGCCCTACGCATCTCTTCTATCTGGCTGTTCCTGAGTCATATCCTTTACAATTAGTGATCAAAGTAATCTAATAAGTGAAATGTTTCTCTGAGCTGCTCTAGAAAATTAACCAAACATAAGGAGGGGTCTGTGAGACAAATAGATGATAACCTGTGCTTTTGATTGGCTTCTGAAGGTTGTGGGGGTACAGACTTATAGGACCCACCCCTTAACCTGCTTGAGGAGGGGGTCATGTGAACCTGATCTATAGTTGGTTGGCCAGAAGTACAGGAACCAGGGCTGTGAATGGCCTCTGAAATGAAAGGCTGTGTTATGGGACTGAACCCTTAACCTGTGGAACCTGATCCTATCTTTGGGTAGTGTCAGAATTGAGTTAAATTGTAGGATATACAGCTGGTGTCAGAGAATTCCCTGTGGGTGTAGGGAACCCTCTCCTGCACATGCACCCCCCCATGTTGGAATCTTTAGTTCCCCCAAATGGTAATTATTGTTTATTTACCTATAGGTTTATAAGCCCTTTTGTAAGAAAAAACAAATCAATATAGCTCAGCCATATAATTTTATACACTAAATATATATTATGTTATAGTATATATTTTGTGTTATCTACACATATTATATACTAAGTACAAAACATCATGACCTTCCTCAGTTGTGGCTAATCTTTATAACTGGCACAGCCATTAGGCTAAAGACAGTGGCCACTCTTTTACATATATGTGTGGTGTCCATGAAAGGATACTGGTAAAGATACCTTACTGAGAAAGAAGTCTGAGCTTTAGTTACCCAGAGGAATGCTTTTTCTCCAAAAGGGGCAGCTGCAGTTCTCTGAGAATAGAGCAGCAGTGTGCTGCAGCTGCCACTACCCAGCAGAGGTGGCAGGAACACCATGTGCACAAAACAGTAGATTTGTAGAAGTAGAAGACATAGGAATGTGAAGCTTAAGAAGAAAATAGGCTGTCAAGGGAGAAAGAAGCAAAATTTGTCCTAGCGCACACAATTTATTCTCCTGAGACAAGTGCTTTCAATGCAAAGATAATGTCGGAAGAAACAGGAATTCCTTCCTTGTTTATTTTCCTTTAATATTTGCTTATATCTCAATATTTATCACAAACATGTAATAAAGTTGATATATACATATCTGTTTCCGCCACTGGACTCTGAACCCACACCCTCAAAATTTTATACTTGGGTAGAACTGAATAAGAGGCACTATCAGTATGTATGCCAACCCATAAAGTAGCTAATAATGTTACTATACACAGGTGCACAGATTTTGGATTAACTTTGTATATCCTCTCATTGAAATGGTGTTAATTTTTTGTCTTTGCATATATTATTTTGCCTGCAGAAACAAATTGGAAAAAATCCCAAAAGTTTTAAAAATTTACTAAGAGAAAAATGTGCCTCCTTTGATTAACATAGCCAAGGTGAAAAACTCTATGTAACATTGCAATGTTAACCTGAATTAATATAAATCATGGATTATAAAGTTGTAGTTACATTTAATTTGCATTAATCTGACCCCCATCTCAGTAAACGGTATCTCTTCTAGTAGTTTAGGACAAAAACCATGCAATGACAGATGATGCTTCCCCTTCTTTACATCTGAATTTTGAGTAAATTCAGTTAGGTATGTCTTCAGAATATAGCCAGAATGCACCATTTCTCACAAGCTTCCCTGCTATCACCTATCATTTCTAGCTTGGATTATTATAATACTAGAGGCCTGGTGCACGAAATTTGTCCACTGGGGGGGGAGAGGGGGCCTCAGCCCAGTCTGCACCCTCTCAAAGTCTGAGAGCCCTAGGGGGATGTTGGGCCTAGGACAGCAGTCGGACATCCTTAATGCTGCCGCGGAGGCAGGAGAGGCTCCTGCCACCACCACTGCACTCACCAGCCCTGAGCCTGGCTTCTGGCTGAGCAGCACTCCTCCTGTGGGAGCTCACTGATCACCAGGGGCCATCTCCTGTGTTGAGCATCTGGCCCCTGGTGGTCAGTGTGCGTCATAGCGACTGGTCATTCTGCTCTTTGGTCAATTTGCATATTAGCCTTTTATTATATAGACCTAGTGGCCTGGTGCATGAAATTCGTGCATGGGGGGATGTCCCTCAGCCTGGCCTGCACCCTCTCTAATATGGGACCCCTCAGGGGATGTCTGACTGCAGGTTTAGGCCCGATCCCACAAGGATCGGGCCTAAACCGGCAGTTGAACATCCTTCTCACAATCCAGGACCACTGGCTCCTAACTGCTCACCTGCCTGCCTGTCTGGTTGCCCCTAACCACTCTGCTGCCTGCCTGATCAACCCCAACTGCCCCCCTTCCCAGCCTTATCACCCTTAACTGCCTTCCCCTGTTGGCCTGCTCGCCCCCAACTGCCCTCCCCCCACTGGCCTGCTTGCCCCCAACTGCCCCCCGTGCCAACCTACTCGCCCCTAACTGCACCCCCCCCGCCGGCCTGATTGCCCCTAACTGCCTCTGCCTTGGCCCCACCACCATGGCTTTGTCCAGAGGACGTCCAGAAGGTCTCCCAGAAGGTGTCCCAGTCTAATTAGCATATTACCCTTTTATTAGTATAGACTAGAGGCCCGGTGCACAAAAATTTGTGCACTCGGGGGGAGGGGGGGTCCCTCAGCCCGGCCTGTGCCCTCTCGCAGTCTGGGACCCCTCGGGAGATAACGACCTGCTGGCTTAGGCCTGCTCCCGGGTGGCAGAGGGCAGGCCCAATCCCTAGGTGCAGCCCCTGGTCGGGCTCAGAGCAGGGCCAATTGGGGAGTTGGGGCGCCGCCGCCTGTCATGCACAGAGCAGGGCAGATCAGGAGATTGCGATGCCACCCTCAGTCACGCTCAGGGTAGGGCTGATTGGGGGGTTGGGGCACTGCCCCGTCACACTCAAGGCAGGGTCGATGGGGAGGTTGCAGCGCCACCCCCTGTCATGCATAGAGCAGGGCCCATCAGGGGATTGGGGCAGTGCCCTTTATCACCCACAGAGCAGGGCCGATCAGGGGGTTGGGACGCCGCCACTCTCACAACTCAGGGCAGGGCCGATGGGGAGGTTATGGCTCTACCCCATCACACACAGAGCAGGGCCCGTGGGGTGGGGGGGTTGGGGAGCCACACCCTGTCACACACAGAGCCATGGGGCGATCAGGGGGTTGGGGAGATCCCCCCCTATCAGGCACAGAGCAGGGCCGATCAGGGGGTTGGGGCGCCTTCCCCTGTCAGGAACAGAGCAGGGCTGATAGGGAGGTTGTGGCCCCACCCCCTGTCACACACAGAGCCCCAGGGTGATCAGGGGGTTTGGGCGCTGCCCCCTGTCACGCTGATCCCTGTGCTGGGAGGTATATTACCCTTTTACTATAGAATAGAGGCCTGGTGCATGGGTGGGGGCTGGCTGGTTTGCCCTGAGGGTGTCCTGGATCAGGGTGGGGGTCCCCACTGGGGTTCCTGGCCAGCCTGGGTGAGGGGATGATGGCTGTTTGCAACTGGTCACACACACTTCAGGGTGGGGGTCCCCACTGGGGTGCCTGGCCAGTCTGGGTGAGGGGCTGAAGGCTGTTTTCAGGCTGGCGAGTGACTGAAGCTCCCAACTGCTCCTTTTTTTCTTTTTCTTTTTTTTTTTTCTTTTTTTTATTCTGGGCCGGCTTTAGCTCTGAGGCTCCAGCTCTGAGGCCTCCGCTCCTGAAAGCAGGTATCTGGTTTGTTTCAGTTCTACAATCGAAACTCTGTATCAACCCCAGCTCTGAGATCCCAGCTCCCTGAAAGCTGGTTTCTGGGGTTTTTTTAGCTTCTATTTGTTACTATGTTTCTTAAACTGCAGGCTGAGAGGCTGGCAAGGCAGGCAGGGAACGTTGCAGTCCTCCGTCACTGAAGCAAGCAAGCCTCATGTTCAGTTTAAGCTTCCTGGCTGCCGGCCGCCATCTTGGCTGACAGTTAATTTGAATATCACCCCTGATTAGCCAATGGGAAGGGTAGCAGTCGTACGCCAATTACCATGTTTCTCTTTTATTAGATAAGGATTCTAAAGTGTCCATTCTTTCAACTGTTCATCCATTCACCCATCCAACAATTACTAATAAACAACCACTTAAATCAAACACTGTTTTGAATACTTACAAACACTGATATTTGCCCTTCTGGCCTTTAAAAAAAGACTACCTCTTACCTATCCTGAATATTAATATGGTGCATATTCTAGACATAACTGCAAATGTACTAAACAGTCTATACTGAGAAAATTAATGACCAGTTAAGAAATTATTTTTCAAGTTGGGATTTTAATGCTGTGCTTCTAAACCAAACTGGAGAACTTAATGTCATTAGGAATATTCTGATAGATCACTGTCAGTAAATGTTTTTAGCATATAATTCAGAAGGAATAAAAAGAATTGAACCACATTGCTATATTAACATTCTTTTTATTTCCAACTTAAGTGAACAAAATATTTTGGCTTTTACATATCTAAAAAAAAAGAGAGAGAGAGAAAAAGAATTGAAGTTTGCTACAACCTTTTGCAGTGATGATTCAGGATCTGGAGAAGGGGCCATGCACAAATGGATATACTAGACAAGAAATATATATTTAGAAGGCATGGGGGAACCAGGTGGAGACTTACTCTCTAGTGGAGTGGCTCCCTGAATGTCTGGACCCATAGCTTTTTATTTACTAGAATGCACATTTGCCCTTTAGTAAAGCAAACAGACATCAATGGTAAGGTTTGGTAAACAATAAAGGATTATCAGGGTTAGGGGATTGCCTTCAGCCATTCAGCCAGCAGCAGGGTAATACAATGCTGATTCTCAGCCCTTGCTGAATATCAAAGTCCATCAGCTTTCTGATGGACTTCTCACATTTATATATTAATTACTTGTTGGTCTTTGCCTCCAGCAAAGTTAAATTCTGTCAAATTCTAGCAATAAAAAATATCCATCCATGCCAACTAAAGAAAAGTGATAAAAAGCCCAATCTCATTAAGAAATACATTTCAATAAAATACTACATCTTATAATAACTGAAAATTGTGATATTTATATTTTGATCAGCTGAATTGGCTTAACTTTTAGAATATTATGATCACAAGATATGCAATAAATTTAAATATACACACTGCTGTGGGAAAGAATGATAACCAATATGGCTTTCATGCTTAAAACCATACTACATAAGAGTAGAATTCTGTAAGTCAGGGTTTCTCAATAGTGCAGCAATGTTGACATTTTAGGCTGGTTAATTATTGTTGCTTTGCAATATCCCTGGACTCTTACCACTAGATGCCAATAGCCCAAACCCCACACCCTTGTTAAGACCAAAATTACTCCAGATATTGCCAAATGTCAACCAGGGGGCAACAGTCCCTAACTGGGAACTACTGCTATAGGGGATAGAATAGCAATATAATGTGAAACTTTGACTATCAAAGAGCTAGGTCACTTTTAAAAAAATAGATGATAGGTATCAAAATACTATAATATTTAATTCCATTCAACATTTAAGAGTGATAGATATTGTAAAATGACATTTTATGATGTATTGGAAACCACATTATTCGCCTTTAACTTAAACATTTTGGGAAACAAATTTGGATGTTAGCTTATAATCTACTAGCCAATAGCCAAAAGTATTCTGTAGTTTATAGGATAGGTGGGTAGTGTACATTAACATTAACTTACTGACCTTTTTCCAAACCCTAATAAAGTACTTTAGAATAATCTTGCCAGAGGCTAAAACCAACAGTAATTAGCATATTATGCAAAAAGACCCATTGGAAGGCCAATGGACTTTGATATTCAGCAGGGCTGAAAATCAGCATAATATTGCCCTGCAGTGGGCTCAGTGGCTGAAGGCAATTCCCTAACCTGATAATCCTTTTACCATTAACCAAACTTTACCTTTGATATGCCTGTATGCATTCCTAAAGGGCAAAAGTGTATTCAAGCGAATAAAAGCTGACAGGTCCAGGGTTTCAGTGAGCTTCTCCACTAGAGAGAGGTTTCCATCTGGGCCCCCATGCCTTCTAAATCCATATTTCTTGTCTAGTGTTTTCATTTGTGTGCAGCCCCTTCTTCAGATCCTGAACACTAGCCATAAATGGATGCAGCAAATCTGAGTTTATCTCATATAGCTCTATGCCTACCCCCCACCCCACTTGGGAATGCATTAAGCTCCTGAAGATTATCTTTCTTGATAAGTTTAGAAAATCTAACTGAAAAGAATATCAGGGCTTTTATATAAATGTAAAATATTTAGATAAAAAAAGCAAATGTTTTTCAAAACTCAGTATTTATAGGCTAATAACCTTTTTTACTTCCATTTTTCAAATGATGCCTATACAATTGCAAGGATTTGGAAGTTGAGAATAGTTTAAGAACTCCAAAGACTTTTTCCATACACAGAAACAGTGCCACCCTTAATCCTGCTACTAACAATCTAAATAGCCCCTCACTATGTCCCAATTATCACAGCTTAATCAGTTTATTGGCAAGTATGCTAATGGACCAATCATTCTAACTATAAATATAAAAATGTATGTAGTGCTTTTATTGTTTTAAAGCATTTCTACATAAATTATCTCATATTAATTGAACACATCTATAGGACAGGTACAAAAGATGCTAAAGATAAGAAGTCGCTCTTTCTCCGCCATTGAGGTGCGCGCGTTTGCCTCTGCCTCACCATGTCTTCCCACAAGACTTTCAGGATCAAGAGGTTCCTGGCCAAGAAACAAAAGCAGAATCGGCCCATTCCCCAATGGATTCGGATGAAAACTGGTAATAAAATCAGGTACAACTCGAAGAGGAGACATTGGAGAAGAACCAAACTGGGCCTATGAGAAATCACACATGAGAGATGACCCACATATTTATGCTGTATCCAGGTTGCCTACACCCTTAAATGATTGAAAAGATGCTACCGTCTGGACAGTTGGGGCATTTTAATTGGAAATTAATGAACTTGTGATTTTGCTCCGTTGATTTTTTCCTCCTGAAATAGAAGGTTGATTCAGTAATAAATGTGAGATCTTTAAAAAACTAAATAAAGATAAGAAGTCTACTGTTTAGTAATAAACTTGCCAACCTTTCAACAGCATCAGCCCTGACATTTCCAGACCAATCATATTAAACTCTATTGTTCTAAAAATTCTCATTTCAGATTCTGCTCAGAACTTTACATTGTATGGAGTTTTGGGATGCTTGAAGGCAAGAAACCAAATTTCTGCCAAAAGTGGATGTCCTTAGTTGTAACAGCGAAATTTATTTGTCATTTTGACAACTAAATCTTCCAATTTGTATTTAATGCAACAGCATTTAAAAATCACTTCTATATTGAATATATTAAATTGTCCAAAGCTTTCTTTCAAAGTTTGAGTTCTTATATCATGAAGGACAAAATATTAACTTCAACAGGACTTCTCATGACAATGGCTCATTTACAAACAGCTGTAGAGAAAAGTGAATTTGACAGTGTTTCTCATTAGGCCCCTGTAGAGCTGGTCTATACATGCCAATTACTAGGGTCTCCTAAAAATTATTGTTCAATCTCTAAAATTAACTCAATTAAGACCCAGGTATTTAATACCGTATCAGAAACCACCTATCCTTCAGACTAACAACTCCTCATTCTAACGCTAAAATTGAAATTCATTATTATTCACAGCTACTGGTAGAGTCCTGGTCCTCTAAAATTTATACCAAAACAAGGCGCTGTAGTTCATTCCCGAGTTATTTTTGCAGTGCTGGCGTCAACTAGAGGCAACCCGCCCGCGCGGAGCGCCAGGAGGCCCCCAGTCCCCCGTCCCCATGGTTACCGCCACAGCAAGTCCCTGCCTGCGGGAACCACGTGGGGTGCCCTCCCTCCTGCTCCTCAGGGACCCGAGGGGCGGCTCCGGGGCGGTCTCTGCGCCCAGTAGGAAATGGCTTCAGGGCCAGTCTGGGAAAGCAGACGGGGAGCAAAGCAAACCTGCCAATAGCTCATCCCGGCTTCTCCACAGCCGGGTAGGACTCACGTGGACACCAGGCCAGGAGAGTTCCCTGTTCCTCCTACTGTCCCTTTAACACGGTGTCTTAAGGCTTTCAATTTTGCGTGTCCACTCAGGAAAACTTAAGATGCCCTTACCAAAATAACACGCCAAAGACGAAATCCCCAAGGCCCCACAGCCCATGCCTTTCCCGTTTTCTCCAGAGGCTAGAACCCCTAGCCAGACGCAGCCCCAACCCTACGAGGGCGGGGGAGGGGCACGATGCCCAGCTCACTCCGCCCCGCCCCACGCGCGCCCTCAGCTACAGGGAGGTGCATTAGCTTTTCGCAATTCAGTTCTTCTTGTCCCCACCCCCGCCCTCAGAGGACCATTTCCATGGTGGGAAATGTCAGGCTCCAGTAATCTTCCACAGTCATGAAAGATGAACTATTACTAAAAGTCTTCTCACCACCAAGCTCTCGAGTTCATTCCTCCTCCAGGGCTCGGGCTCGGACTCCGCCCCACGGAGACGCCCCGCTGCCACCCAAGAGCCGCGCTTACGCTTTCCGGGTGGCGCGCGACGCGCTCGTGCACCCCGCGTGCTCCGCCCCCGGTTCCCGGCGTCTCCGGAGAGCCAGCCAGGAACCTAGGCGTGCGGCGGGCGCCTCCTTCATCCCATCTTTCTACACTGTTGCTGCTTGTGGAGTGAGACACTCCAGCTTTTCTTCCCCTTCCGTGAGTCCCTCCTTCGATCTCCCCAAGACCCGACCGCCGCTGCAGCTCTCGCACCCTGAGAGTGCTGTGCGCGTGCGCGTGCGTGCGGGCGCGTGGCATTCGGGCCCCGCGCCCTCGCCTCCTCTCCCACCCCTCCATAACTTGGCTGGCTGAAAAGAGGCGCCCTGAGAGTCGGGGCGGGAGCTCGGCGTTAGGAGCTCGAGAGTTGTGGAGACTAGGGACTGGAAGTCGCAGCCTGCTAGAGCCGGCTCTTCACCCCTCCCGCTCTAGCTCACACACCTACTCTGCTCCCATCCCAGGCCGCGCCCTCTCTCCTCCTCCCGTTCGGGGTTTTGGCGCGGCGGGGGCGCCCAGGGGGTGCCCTCGCCCTCCGGTGCGGACGAGCGGCGGGCGGGATGTGGCGCCTGGTGCCCCCGAAGCTAGGCCGCCTGTCCCGCTCGCTGAAGCTGGCGGCTCTGGGCAGCTTGTTGGTACTGATGGTGCTGCACTCGCCGTCGCTGCTCGCCTCCTGGCAGCGCAATGAACTGACCGACCGGCGCTTCCTGCAGCTCAATAAGTGCCCGGCGTGCTTCGGCACGAGCTGGTGCCGACGCTTCCTCAACGGGCAAGTAGTGTTCGAGGCGTGGGGCCGCTTGCGCCTGCTGGACTTCCTCAACGTGAAGAACGTCTACTTCGCGCAGTATGGCGAGCCCCGCGAGGGTGGCCGCCGCCGCGTGGTGCTCAAGCGCCTGGGCTCGCAGCGCGAGCTGGCCCAGCTCGACCAGAGCATCTGCAAGCGGGCCACCGGCCGGCCTCGCTGCGACCTGCTGCAGGCCATGCCGCGCACTGAGTTCGCGCGCCTGAATGGCGACGTGAGGCTGCTCACGCCCGAGGCTGTGGAGGGTTGGTCCGATCTGGTGCACTGCCCCTCACAGCGCCTGCTCGACCGCCTAGTGCGCCGCTACGCCGAGACCAAGGACTCGGGCAGCTTCCTGCTCCGAAATCTCAAGGACTCGGAGCGCATGCAGTTGCTGCTGACCCTGGCCTTCAACCCCGAGCCGCTGGTGCTACAGGTAGGCGCGGAGTCCGGGCCGGACGGCGTGCGGGAGGGGTAGTGCGGGAAGCGGGAGTCAGGGGAGGTGGCCCCGCTGGCCCTCGTTACCCAGTTTGCACCCTACCCGCTTGGGCCAGGCTGCGGGCGTGGGAAGGGGACAAAGCTGCGGAGAGCGTCCGGGGCGGGTGCAGAGTCCGCCCTTGTCATCTAGATGCGGCGCTTCTCGGATTTGACTGCGGATCCTTCAACACCAGAGGGAGCGCGTCTGCTGTGCTCCCAAAATGTCTTTCCTAGTTTTCTTCCGTTCTCCGTGCCTTTCTGATTTTATCCGCCGGTCTGGACTTCCACGGCACAGTCCGTTCACGAGTCCTTGGACCTTTCTTAGTTCTTTTCAAGTGTTTTCTTTACCGCATCTGCTCTCCCCTTTAGTACCCTGCAAGGCTGACCTACCTTCGGCTCCAAAGTCTGTCTTTGTTTTATTCCTTAGCTCATTTACTTAGCAAATCCTTGGAAAAGCTGATTTGAGGACAAGCTGGGGAAGATAGGGACTGAAATGGGACTGTGTTCAGGGGTGGGGTTAATCATGAGTCTTGCTCTGGGTGGGATTAAGGAGAGGAAAATATTAAGTCTTCCTAGGATTTGGGGGCTGGGAGGGTTATTATGGCCAGGATGTTTTCATCCTGCTCCTGTGACCTTCCCTATTCTTCTGGTATTTTGCTGCAGGAAAGAGGTGAAATGTTAGGCCACGGCAAGTAAAAGGGGAAAAAGAGATTCTCACCTCTCTAATGGAGTTATTGGCTCTCTCTTGACCTTTTTAAAACAAATGTACCTTTTACGGGAGTAGATTGAGTTCTTTGTAATATGACAGCAAAAAGAAAACAAAAGAAAAGAAAAAACAAGGTTGTGTTTACCTTTGGAGCAGTTACTGAGTTTCTACACATTCCCATCCAGCAGTCGAGCTGTGTCCTTGGATATTGGTTACAACTGGGAGTATGATCCCTCCTGATAACCGTAGGAAAAGTTAGTTGCTCATTTTCCACACCAGTTTTGCTGTAGTATTTGAAATACAAGGCGAAAAAAACATGATTAATCACAAATCATTGTGATATAATTTATGTCCTTTCTGTGCTGTTAGGAATGTCACTGATGGCTGGGGGTTTTCTATGGGTTGCATGAATTAGGAATCATATTCATTTATGTTGCTTTCTTATCTCAAGTTCCATTGCCCAGCTTAGCTAAGAGAAACTAGTTTCCTTTGATTGGTTCAGCCAAATAATTGTAACACAAAATAAATATTTTGCTTCAAACAAAACTTTAGTGTGTGTCTTGGTAAATTTTAAGTTGTGATAGGGTATAGTATGTAACGAGTCAAATTCAAAGTATGGATTGTATATTGAATATTGCTCTCTTTAACAGTGAAATGGTTGAACGTCCATTGAAGAGGTCGTTTTAAAACTAGTCAGCCATTAAAGTTTAAGTCTGTATTTGTAATATATACATTTGATTTGACACTTTTTAAAAATTTGAACTGCCTTTTCTCTTTGAGAAATAGACGATTATGTTAGCAAGGTGATCCCTGGAAAAAGATTTATCATTTGTAGTTTGCTGAGTATATTACTCTCTTAATTCTCTGGGATTCCAAAATTTAGTAAGGAGCGACAGTAGTAGAATACGCATTTTCTGCTCTTACAATAATGGCTGACTATTAAAAGACTAAAGACCCTGTGCCCGAAATTCATGCACTGGGGCGGGGGGGTGGTGGGGGTTGTCCCTCTGAATGCGCCCTCTCGCAGTCCTGCATTCCATTCCCCTGCAGAGCCTGCTGCTGCAGGGTAGCCTGGGCCTCCTTCTTTGGGGCAATCCTGGAGCCCCCTGATTGATCCCCCCACTGGCTGGTGACCTGGGCCTTCCTCTGCGGGTTGATAATGGGGCAATGGCGGGGTCCCCGACCAATCGCATCGCACCTGCCTTGGATGGCCTGGCGCCAGTGGGTGTCATAGCATGGTCATTCAGCGCAGTTCGATTGATTTGCATATTATGCTTTTATTATAGAACTAGAGGCCCGGTGCACAAAAATTTGTGCACTCGGGGGGAAGGGGGGGACCCTCAGCCTGGCCTGTGCCCTCTCGCAGTCTGGGACCCCTCAGGAGATAACGACCTGCTGGCTTAGGCCTGCTCCCGGGTGGCAGAGGGCAGGCCCAATCCCTAGGTGCAGCCCCTGGTCGGGCTCAGAGCAGGGCCGATTGGGGAGTTGGGGCACCGCCCCCTATCACGCACAGAGCAGGGCGGATCGGGAGGTTGCGATGCCACCCCCAGTCATGCTCAGGGTAGGGCCGATTGGGAGGTTGGGGCACCGCCCCCTGTCACACTAAAGGCAGGGTCGATGGGGAGGTTGCAGCGCCACCCCCTGTCATGCACAGAGCAGAGCCCATCAGGGGGGTTGGGGAGCTCCCCCCTGTCACGCACAGAGCAGGGTCGATCAGGGGGTTGGGAGCTCCCCCCTGTCACGCACAGAGCAGGGCCCATCAGGGGGTTGGGGAGCTCCCCCCTGTCACTCAGAGAGTAGGGGCCGATAGGGGAGTTGGGGCACCGCCCCCTGTCACACACAGAGCAGGGCGGATCAGGGGGTTGGGGCGCTGCCACTGCCACACTCAGGGAGGGCCAATGGGGAGGTTATGGCTGCACCCTGTCACACACAGAGCAGGGCCGATCAGGGGGTTGGGGCGCCTTCCCCTGTCACAAACAGAGCAGGGCGGATAGGGAGGTTGTGGCCCTGCCCCCTGTCGCACACAGAGCCGCAGGGCGATCAGAGGTTGGAGAGCTCCCCCGTATCAGGCACAGAGCAGGGCTGATCAGGAGGTTGGGGCGCCTTCCCCTGTCATGAACAGAGCAGGGCGGATAGGGAGGTTGTGGCCCCGCCCCCTGTCACACACAGAGCCGCAAGGCGATCAGAGGGTTTGGGCGCTGCCCCCTGTCACGCTGATCCTGGTGCCGGGAGGCCTCTCGGCTCCGCTGATCCCGGTGCTGGGAGGCATATTACCCTTTTACTATATAGGATAGAGCCTGGTGCATGGGTGGTGCTGGCTGGTTTGCCCTGAAGGGTGTCCTGGATCAGGGTGGGGGTCCCCACTGGGGTGCCTGGCCAGTCTGGGTGAGGCGATGATGGCTGTTTGCAGCTGGTCACACACCCTTCAGGGTGGGGGTCCCCACTGGGGTGCCTGGCCAGCCTGGGTGAGGGGCTGAGGGCTGTTTGCAGCTGGTCACACCCTTCAGGGTGGGGGTCCCCACTGTGGTGCCTGGCCAGTCTGGGTGAGGGGCTGAGGGCTGTTTTCAGGCTGGCGGGTGACAGAAGCTCCCAACCACTCATTTTTTTTTCTTTTTTTTTTAAATTTTGGGCCAGCTTTAGCTCTGAGGCTCCAGCTCTTAGGCCTCCGCTGCTGAAAGTAGGTATCTGGTTTGTTTTGGTTCTATAATTGAAACAATGTATAACTCCAGCTCTGACTCCAGCTGTGAGATCCCAGCTCGCTGAAAGCTGGTTTCTGGGTTTTTTTTTTAGCTTCTATATTTGTTAAAATGTTTCAAACTGCAGGCTCAGAGGCCTGCAAGGCAGGCAGGGAATGTTGGTTTCCTCCGTCACTGAAGCAAGCAAGCCTCATGTTAGTTTCAAGCTGCCTGGCTGCCGGCTGCCATCTTGGCTGGCAGTTAATTTGCATATCTCCCTGATTAGCCAATGGGAAGGGTAGCGGTCGTACGCCAATTACCATGTTTCTCTTTTATTAGATAGGATTTTATCAGGTAATGCTATTGACATATTAGAAACAGCTAATGTTAAAACTAATATTTTAAAAACATGTATTATGTATGCAGTTCTTTATAAGCATGACATTTAAATATGAGAAACTTCAGCATTTGATAAGCAAGTAGAAAAAGGCTTATTTTATTTATTTATTTATTTATTTATTTATTTTTTAAATTAAATCTTTATTGTTCAGATTATTACAGTTGTTCCTCTTTTTTTCCCCCAAAGCTCCCCTCCATCAGGTTCCCACCCCACCCTCTGCCCTTATTCCCCCCCCCTACTGTCCTCATCCATAGGTGTACAATTTTTGTCCAGTCCCTTCCCACACACCCCCAACCCCTTTTCCCCCTGAGAATAGTCAGTCCACTCCCTTTCTATGCCCCTGATTCTATTATATTCACCAGTTTATTCTGTTCATCAGATTATTTAGTCACTTGATTTTTAGATTCACTTGTTGATAGATGTGTATTTGTTGTTCATAAGTTGTATCTTTACCTTTTTAGAAGGCTTATTTTTAGATAACCGATCTTCATAGAGCTTCCACTTTGTTTATAGAACCACCTCATCTTTGGTAAAAACTAGTGAGTTAAGAAGTGTGGACAATATTACTTGAGGTCTGATGATGGCAACGGATGAATGGATTAGAAAACTGTGGTACATATACATAATGGAATACTATGCTGCTGTAAAAAAGAAGGAATTCTTATTATTTGCAACAGCATGGATGGAATTGGAGAGCATTATGCTAAGTGAAATAAGCCAGTCAGTGAAAGAAAAATACCACATGATCTCACTCATTTATGGATAATAAAGACCATTATAAACTGATAAACAAAAATAGATACAGAGGCAGAGCAGCATTAAACAGACTGTCAAACTACAGTAGGAAGGCTGGGGAGGGTTGGGGGCGGGGGTAAGAGATCAACCAAAGGACTTGTATGCATGCATATAAGCATAACCAATGGACACAAGACACTGGGGGGTAGGGGAGGCTGGGGGAAGGTCAAGGGGGAGGAAAAAGGGAGACAAATGTACTAATATTTTAAGCAATTAAAAAAAAAGTGTGGACAATATTACTTGAGGTCTGATGATGTTATAAAACCACTAAAATGAAAGGAATCTTAAAATTCTGTGATCAAGTACAAAGATTGTTACACACTAAGTCAAATCGTGATGTTAATTACTTTTTGTTATCTAGACAAATGTATACAATTTTAGTATTTATACCAGTTTATATAAACTGTTAATAGCTGTTTTTGTTAGTTTTGGAATACAAGTTGATAATATTATAAAAACTCACTAAAATTTGGTTCTTTATTTATATGTATTTTTTGGTTCATGTATTTTTTTTTTTCCCTTAATCTTTACCCCGAGGATATTTTTTTTTTTTTTTTTTTTTTAGAGAGTAGAAGAGAGGGGAGAGACAGAGAGAAACATTGATGTGAGAGAGACATATGGATTGGTTGCCTCCCACACGAACCCCAATGGAGGCTAGGGACCCAGCCTGCATCTGAGGTACATGCCCTTGACCAGAATCTAACCAGGGACCCTTCAGAACGCACGTTGACACTATCCACTAAGGGAGGTTCATGTATTTTTAAAAATGTTTTTGTAAGCGTACAAGCATGTGTTTTACAGTTTAAATCCCCCCCCCCCCCCCAACACCTACCCCACCTCCCAAGAGAGAACTACTTACTGAATTTTTGGACATTTTGTGATGAACTAGATTTTCCCTATCTTATAATGCCTGAAAATTAATTACTTTGGAGAAATAGTCTTTTGAGCTGACATCATCTAACTCTTCTTAACAAAAGTTCCAGTGTAGTAATAAGCATGTTTCCAAAATAAACATTTAAAAACCTCCTTTATAAGGTACTAATAAAATAATTGGAAAACATTTTTATGATCATCAAGCAACAGGGTAATGCTAGTAGTACCTTTATTTTCTACTCTGATACATTCTTTTTAACCTCACCAAGAAGTATATTTTAATTACAAGTATGCCATAATCCTATGAAAAATTTTGGGGAGAAGGACTTCGTTGATTTTATATTGTGCAATAGCATTCTTGGAATATTCAAAAGTTGAGGTGTTGAAGGATTTGGCAGAATGGCAACATGTTTTCTGTTACTGTATTGGTAAATTTTCTATCAGTATTTGTCCTGTTCTTGAAGTTATAGAAGTTGTGTATGAGAAAACAGTGTTGCCTAGATTTCCTGAAGTTCAGACTCTATCTCTGACTTTTTCACCTGGAGATAGTGAAGATGGTTCCTTAGAAATAAAGGAAGCTCTTAGTTGTTTAGGGAGGTGGAGGTGGAAATTTGTTTTACTGTTATATTTTGTAGAACTTTATTTACCTTTAGTTTTCTGAATCATGATTTTAATAGGACTTCTTTGATTTTTACAGTATGTAGCTATCATTATTTAAGCTTTGCATTTTAAGCTTTTATTTATTTTATTTTTTAAATATACTTTTATTGATTTCAGAGAGAGGAAGGGAGAGGGAGAGAAAGAGAGAAACATCAATGATGAGAAACACTTATTGGCTGCCTCCTGCATGTCCCCCACCAGGGATCGAGTCCACAACCCGGGCATGTGTCCTTGACCAGAATGGAACCTGGGGCCCTTCAGTCTGTAGGCCAACACTCTATTCACTGAGCCAAATCGGCGAGGGCTAAGCTTTTTTTAAAGTTCCTGTAAATGGCATGATACATTCAAAACACCTTATTATATAGTAGTGCCTGATTTATAGTCAGCACTCAGTGTTAGACATTAAATAAGGTAAAGGTAACTTTACCTGGTGTATTTGATCAGCTCTTTTGAAGCTTGTTTGGTATGGATCACCTTAAAAACAGTTATGATTCCTGCTATGAACCATATTTTTATTTACTTTGATTTAGTACCTTCCTACATTATAGGATGGATTTTAAAGACAACTTTGAGTGATTGTTATTTTTATCCTTAAAAATCATTTCTACAGGTGAAGAGTATATTATTAAGGTGTACTGCCTAAACTAGTTTTTGTATTAAACAAAATATTATGGCCATTTAGCTAATTACAGGTTGATAAACTTTTTTTATGGGACTTATTTTACTTATCTATAAAGTGAGACTGTTGGTTCAGATCCTTCTCCTTTTCAACCCCAACATCCTGTGACTCTTGACTTGAGAAAGTATTTTTTTACTTATTTTCTGAGCTTGACTTTAATTTGTGGGTTTAAGCTCTTCTAAAAGCGGGTTGGGAGGTTTGGGACTTGGCCAGAATGCATAAACAACCCTATTTCACATTTGTCTTTCTATCCCAAAATGTTTACACACATGAAATCATGTTAAAACAAAACAAAACCAGAGACTGCCTTTACAGGAAAAAATATGGAGGTAATGGTAGCCAAGGATCTCGTGGGTCTATATTGCATTTAGAAAGGATGTTCTAGACTTTGTCTCAGGAGTTTCTTTTCAAGCAACAGCTTGGGGAGCCACATAATGCTCCAACTGGCTGCTGCTGCAGTAACTGCATTCCCAGATTTAGGCTTCAGAGATGGTTCTGACTAGGTATTTCTGAGTAGAGCACTTTTTATTTAATAAATTCATAAGCTTAAGACTAGAGGGTTTTTGTTGTTTTTCATCGGAGGTTTTATTGACATTTTTGACACTTGAATGACCTTCATGAAAGATCAAACAAAAATAATTATGTGTACCTCAGATCCAAGAAGAGGGAGACTTGTATTTTGGAAAGACCATAGAAATAGTAACCTTAGGAAAGCGTCTCTTCCAAGTTAGTGGACTAAAATCATTTGACATCCTCACCTATTTTCTGGATTAATCCATATCTTTTTACCATAATTAATTCTGAGTGGTTTTTTTTTTTTCTGTACTTTTTTTAGTCTTTGAACTCTCTTTTTATTTTCATATTTCCACTGCATGGGTCAGCTCATGTTCCTCAAGTGTGTTGGTGGGAAATAAAAAGCTTAATTTGGGGGGGGGGGATCTGCTTTCTGGACATAGGTTTTTAGTTTTTCAGGGGATCTTCAGACTGGTTTTTGATCTCTGATGCATTGGCTTATGGTCTCTGGCCTACTGCCTATATTTCTATCATTGCTGCTGACTTTTTTTTTTTAATATATATACACCATCATATACATATATTATACATTAAGAGTTCAGGAAGAAACATAAAATCTGGGTACATTATAGTATATTCATCTCTCCTCATATAAACAAAAGTAGGTTATCCAGGCAAAAATACAACCTACACATTTATATGTGTTTCCCATAAATCTTATCTGGTCTGGAGAAAAAATACGATGTGAAATAAACACTTGGGGATCATCCACTGCTATTTACAAAGCCAAGCCAGAGGATGACACTGGCCCTCCCTGCCTTCGCCTGACACTTTTTTTTTAATCCTCACCCTAGGATATTTTTCCATTGATTATTTTAGAGAGAGTGGAAGAGAAAGGGAAAGAGAGAAATATCAATGTGAGAGAAACGCATCGATTGGTTGCCTCCTGCTTGAGCCCTGACCAGGGACCACGCTGGGGAGGATCCTACAACCAAGTTACCTGCCCTTGACCGGAATTGAACCCTGGTCTGCAGGCGGACACTCTATCCACTGAACCAAACGGGCTAGGGCTGCTGCAGACTCTTTAGAATGCTGGCATTTTTTTCTTTCTTCACTTTTCACTCATTATTTGTATATCAAACCAGTAGGGCCTTAAAATATAAGCCTTGTGTTTTTCCTACATCTACAGTGAACTTTAGTATATGATTGCAAAATGTCTTAAGACTTTAATTACTAGTGTAAGATGAAGATCGTACTCATCCTGGTCATAGACCCTGAAAGGGTTTAAATTATATAATCAATTTGTATGTCATTTTTAAAAATAGATTCTTGATGGGAAGTTATCTGCGAAATAACTTAAAGTCCTGGATTTAGAATCGGAAGAAATTAATTTTGTTTATTTGATAAATATTGTGATGTAAGGCATTTGGACTGAAAGGATCTTTCTAGGCAGCAAGAAGCTTACTGTGTAGGAGGTAAGTATATAAATAATTACTGTCAATATAGCATTGTAAGTCCTATAAAAAATATGTACACTCTATTAGATACTTATTTAGGAGAGGCTATATGGGTATATTTTCATAGATGCAGATGCTAGGGAAAATTTCATACAGGAATTGAGTTCTGAAGGGTAAATGGAATTCTGCCTATAGATTGGGGGAAGAGGAGACAGAAGCAGTAATGGGGACAATATTGAGATAGCATTCAATACTACCTTAAAGCTATTGAGTGGCATTGAGCAAGTTATTTAATGTTAAAGAGCCTGAGGTTTTTTTTTTAATTGTTTTATTGCTTAAAGTATTACAAAGAGTATTATATATGTCTCCTTTTTTTCTCTCCCCTTGACCCTCCCCTAGCCTCCCATCCCCCCCAATGTCTTGTGTCCATTGGTTATGCTCGTATGCATGCATACAAGTTCTTTGGTTGATCTATTACCCCCCCGCCCACCTCACCCCCTAACCCTCCCCAGTCTTCCCGCTGTGGTTTGACAGGCTGTTCGATGTTGCTCTGCCTCTGTATCTATTTTGCTCATCAGTTTATAATGGTCATAATTATCCATAAATGAGTGAGATCATGTCGTATTTTTCTTTCATTGACTGGCTTATTTCACTTAGCATAATGCTTTCCAGTTCCATCCATGCTGTCACAAATGGTAAGAATTCCTTCTTTTTTACAGCAGCATAGTATTCCGTCGTGTAGATGTACCACGGTTTTCTAATCCATTCAAATGCTGATGGGCACTTAGGCTGTTTCCAGATCTTAGCTATGGTGAATTGTGCTGCTATGAACATAGGGGTGCATATACCCTTTCTGATTGGTGTTTCTGGTTTCTTGGGATATATTCCTAGAAGTGGGATCACTGGGTCAAATGGGAGTTCTATTTTTAACTTTTTGAAGAAAACTCCATACTGTCTTCCATAGTGGCTGCACCAGTCTGCATTCCCACCAGCAGTGCACGAGTGTTCCTTTTTCTCCACATCCTCTCCAGCACTTATCCTTTGTTGATTTGTTGATGATAGCCATTCTGACAGCTGTGAGTTGATACCTCATTGTTGTTTTGATTTGCATTTCTCGGATGATTAGTGACTTTGAGCATGTTTTCATATGTCTCTTGGCTTTCTGAATGTCCTGTTTTGAGAAGTGTCTATTTAGGTCCTTTGCCCATTTTTTGATTGGACTGTTTACCTTCCTTTTGTTAAGTTGTATGAGTTCCCTATAAATGTTAAAGATTAAACCCGTATCGGTGATAACATTGGCAAATATGTTCTCCCATGCATTGGGCTTTCTTGTTTCCTTGATGGTTTCTTTTGCTGTGCAGAAGATTTTTATTTTGATGTAGTCCCATTTCTTATTTTCTCTTTAGTTTCCAATGCCCTAGGAGCTGTATCAGTGAAGAAATTCCTTCGGCATATGTCTGAGATTTTGTTGCCTTTGGATTCCTCCAGTATTTTTTATGATTTCCCATCTTACATTTAAGTCCTTTATCCATTTTGAGTTTATTTTTGTGTATGATGTAAGTTGGTGGTCTAGTTTCATTTTTTTGCATGTATCTGTCCAATTTTCCCAACACCATTTATTGAAGAGACTTATCTTGATTCCATTATATGTTCTTGCCTCCTTTGTCAAATATTAATTGAGCATATTGGTTCGGGCCGATTTCTGGGCTCTCTATTCTATTCCATTGATCTATATGTCTGTTCTTGTGCCAGTACCAGGCAGTTTTGAGAACAGTGGCTATGTAATATAGCTTGATATCTGGTATTGAGATCCCACCTACTTTGTTCTTCTTTCTCAGGATCGCTGCAGCTATTCAGTGTCTTCTCTTATTCCAGATGAATTTTTGGAGAGTTCGTTCTAGCTCTGTGAAATATGCCATTGGTATTTTAATGGGAAGTGCGTTGAATTTATAGATTGCTTTGGGTAGTATGGACATTTTAATGATGTTGATTCTACCAATCCAAGAACATGGTATGTTCTTTCATCTGTTTGTGTCTTCCTCTATCTCTCTTTTCAACGTCCTTTGGTTTTCTGAGTAGAGGTCTTTTACCTCCTTAGTTAAGTTTACTCCTAGGTATCTTAATTTTTTGGTGTGATGGTAAATGGGATTGCTTTTTTAGTCTCTCTGTAACTTCACTATTGATGTATAGAAATGCCATAGATTTCTTGGCATTAATTTTGTTTCCTGCTACATTGCCAAATTCATTTATTAAGTCTAATAGTTTTTGATGGAATCTTTAGGGTTTTTTATGTATAATATCATGTCATCTGTGAATAAGGACAGTTTTACTTCTTTTCCAATTTGGATCCCTTTTATTTCTTCTTCTTGTCTAATTGCAATGGCTAATACTTACAGTACTATGTCGAACAGGAGTGGTGAGAGAGGCATCCCTGTCTTGTTCTTAGGGGAAATGGTTTTAGTTTTTGTCCGTTGAGAATGATGTTGGCTGTGGGTTTGTAATATACGGCTTTTATTATGTTGAGGTATGATCCTTCTATTCCCACCTTCTGAGAGTTTTTATCAGAAATGAATGTTGGATTTTGTCAAATGCTTTTTCTGCTTCAATTTATTCGACAATGCGGTTTTTTTCTTTCAATTTGTTTATGTGATGTATCACGTTTATTGATTTGCGGATATTGTACCATCCTTGCATCCCTGGGATAAATCCTACTTGGTCATGGTGTATGATCTTTCTGATGTACTGCTGGATCCAATTTGCTAAGATTTTGTTGAGGATTTTGGGATCTATGTTCATGAGGGATATTGGCCTGAATTCTCTTTCATTGTGTTGTCTTTACCTGGTTTTGGCATTAGGGTGATGCTGGCTTCATAGAATGAGTTTGGAAGTGTTCCTTCCTCTTGAATTTTTTGTAGTAGTCTGAGGAGAATAGGTTTTAGTTCTTCCTTGAATGTTTGGTAAAACTCCGCTGTGAAGCCGTCTTGCCCTGGGCTTTTGTTTACTGGAAGCTTTTTGATGACTGCTTCAATTTCTTCCATAGTTATTCGCCTATTGAGATTTTTAGGTTCTTCCTGATTGAGTTTTGGAATGTTGTATTTATCTGGGAATTTGTCCATTTCCTCCAGGTTGTCTAGTTTGTTGGAGTAGAGTTGTCCATAGTATTGTTTAACAATCATTTGTATTTCTGTGGGGTCTGTTGTTATTTCGCCTCTATCATTTCTGATTTTGTTTATTTGAGTCCTCTCTTTTTGCTTCTTGGTGAGCCTTGCTAGAGGTTCATCAATCTTGTTTATCCTTTCAAAGAACCAGCTCTTGGTTTCATTGATTTTATGTATCATTTTTTTGGTCTCTATGTCATTTATTTCTGCTCTAATCTTTATTATTTCCTTCCTTCTGCTCACTCTGGGCTTTTCTTCTTGCTCTCTTTCTAATTCTTTGAGTTGTAGAGTTAGATGATTTACTACCATTTTTTCTTGTTTTTTGAGATAGGCCCGTAGGGCTATGAACTTCCCTCTCAGGACTGCTTTCATTGTGTCCCATAGGTTTTGGATTGTTGTGTTTTCATTGTCATTAGTTTTCACGACCTTTTTAATTTCTTCTTTGATCTCATTGGTAACCCAATCAATATTTAATTACATGCTCTTCAACTTCCAAGTGTTTGAGTACTTTGGGTTGTTTTTATTGTAGTTTTTTTCTAGTATTATGCCCTTGTGATCTGAGAAGAAGCTTCGTATGATTTCAATCTTCTTGAATTTGGGGATACTTTGCTTGTGACCCAATATGTGGTCTATTTTTGAAAATGTCCCCCTGCCCTTGAGAAGAATGTATATTCCGTGGCTTTGGGGTGAAATGTTCGGAAGATGTCAATTAAGTCCATCTGATCTAGTGAGTCATTTAGGATTTTTGTTTCTTTGCTGATTTTTTTCTAGAGGATTTATCCAGTGATGTCAGCGGTGTACTAAAGTTCCCTACTACGATTGTATTGTTGATCTCTCCGTTGATATCTTCCAGGAGTTTTTTTTTATGTATTTGGGTGCATATATGTTTATCAGGGTTATATCTTCTTGTTGTATCCCTTTAATATTATGAAGTGGCCTTCCTTATCTCTTGTTATGGCCTTCACTTTGAGGTCTATTTTGTCTGATATAAGTATTGCTACCCCAGCTTTTTTTTCTTTTCCATTTGCCTGAAAGATATTTTTCCATCCCTTCACTTTCAGCCTTTGTGAGTTCCTTATTCTGAGGTGGGTCTCTTGTAGACAGCAAATACATGGGTCATGTTGTTTTATCCATTCAGCCACTCGATGTCTTTTGTTGGGAGCGTTTAGTCCATTTACGTTTAAAGTTATTATTGAAAGGTACTTGTTTGTAGCCATTTCTTTTTTGGTGTGGCTGTTTTCTTTCTGAGCTTTTTATTTCTTCTTTTTACACCAGTCCCTTTAGCATTTCTTGCATTGTTGGCTTGGTGGTGATAAACTCCCTTTACCTTTTTTTGTCTGTGAAGCTTCTTATTTCCCCTTCTAGCTTGAATGATAGCCTTGCTGGATAGAGTACAGTGGGGCCTTGACTTACGAGTTTAATTCGTTCTGTGACGGAGCTCATAACTCAAATTACTTGTATGTCAAATCTTAAAGTGAACAGGTGAGACACGTGATGCCAGGCTGATGTTGTGGCGTTCACTGTGACATTTGCTACACCAACTAGCAGTGGGGTATCTGAAGCTGGCTCGTAACCCGAATTTTAGCTCACAACTCAAAGCAAAAAATCGGCCGAGAGACAGCTCTTATCTTGAAAAACTCGTTGTTCGGGACACTCGTAAGTCAAGGCCCCACTTTATTCTTGGATTCAGTCCTTTGCTTTGCATCACTTCGTAAATTTCCGTCCATTCTTTTCTGGCCTGATGTGTTTCTGTTGAGAAATCATTTGATAATCTAATGGGAGATCCCTTGTATGTAACTTTCCGTCTCTCTCTTGCAGCCTGTAAGATTCTCTCTTTGTCCTGAACATTTGCCATGGTAATTATGATGTGTCTTGGTGTGGGTCTTTTCGGGTTTATCTTGTTTGGGAGTCTCTGTGCTTGTGAGACTTTTTTCTTCCCCACCTCAGGGAAGTTTTCTGATATTATTTCTTCCAGTAGGTTTTCTAACTCTTGTTCCTCTCTCTGTTGTCCCGGCACCCCTATTATTCGCATGTTGTTTTTTTTCATGTTGTCCCATAGCTCCCTTAGGCTCTCCTCCTGTCTTTTATTTTTTTTCTCCAATTGCAGTTCAGTTTGGGTGTGTTTTGCTTCCCTGTCTTCTGATTCGCTAATTCGGTCCTCTGCTTCTCCTAGTCCACTGTTGAAACTTTCAATGGTATTTTTTATTGCGGCCATATCACTCTTCATTTCTTCTTGGTTCTTACATAAGATAGTGATTTTTTTCATCCATTTCTTTTTGATTCTTACATAAATTGTTGATTTTTTTCACCTGTTTCTTCTTGATTCTTGCATAAGTTGTTGATTTTTTTCCTCCATCCGGTTTATGCCCTTTAGGACCCTTAATCGGAATTCTTTTTCCGACAGGTTGCATGCCTCTGTTTCACTTAGCTGCTTTTCTTGCGAGTCCTCCTCTTCTTTCCTTTGAGCGTTTCTTTGTCTACCCATGTTTGATCTCACCAACAGATTGAGATGTTAAGTCGTTCAGGGGCTGCTCCTGGGGTGGCAGTGGCTCCTCGGGCTGTGGTTCCTCCTTGGGTGGTTGTGGTACCAGTTGCTCCTCAGTTGGCAGCAGCTTCTCTGGTGGGTGCTGTTCACAGCTGTGGTGGCTCCTCTGGCTGGTAGGTGGGTGGGGGGGGCTTCTCACACAGCTGCTGTTCCTCAGACAGAGGGTGTGCTGATCACGATGCTGCTGTTCCTTGGATGGGGGTGGGCTACACATGCAGCTGCTACTCCTTGAACTGGGGCTGACTGCTCATGTGGCTGCTGTTCCTTGAATGGGGGCTTGGCTGCACACTACTGTTGTTCCTCTGATGTGATGGGCTACTTGTCGGGCTACTGCTCCTTGGACTTGGACAGGTTGATTGCAAGTCTGCTGCTCCTCGGATGGGGGTGGGCTCCTTGCACTGCTGCTGCTCTTTGGATGGGAGTGCTCTGCACACGTCGCTGCGCCTCCTTTCCATGTGTGTGGTTATGTGGCTTGCTCTCTAGCACGGCACTGCATGGTCTCGTCAGCGCTTCAGGCTGCCCCCTTTAGGTGCAGTCCTCCGTAATTATGGAACCCAGATCTCAAATCCCCCGGCGCCAATAGTCTTGCAGATTTCCTTTCCTGTCAGGGGCTGTTCCTGTCCCAAGGGACGAGGCTGGGTGTCACGCAGTCCCCCGTCTGACCCTCTGGGCTCAGAGATCTGGCAAACTTTTTCAAGCCTGAGTTTTTTAATCAGAGAAGTGGGAATAGTAACATTTATCCAACAATTATTTTAAATATTAAAGGAGATAGGATTATTTAGATAACATACACAAAATATCTTTAGTGATAACTTTTTAAAAATATATATTTTTATTGATTTCAGAGAGGAAGGGAGAGTGAGAGAGATAAAAACATCAATGCTGAGAGAGAATCATTGATCGGCTGCCTCCTACACACCCCCTACTGGTGATCAAGCAGGAAAACCTGGCATGTGCCCTTGGCTAGAATCAAACCCGGGACACTTCAGTCCTCAGGCCAACACTCTATCCACTGAGCCAAACCAGCTATAGCAATGATAAAGTATTTTTACAAAATATTATTAATTTATAAGTTATCTTAGTCCATTTTTAGATAACTGTAGTAGTTGAAAAGGTCTTTATGCATTATGTTTACATCTGTCTTAGAAATATAGAAATTTTACTCATAGCAAATGTTCAAATGTCACCCCTTTTACATGTACACATATCATATATACCTATGTGGCTGCTGCTTCAGGCTGTAGTGTTTTGGGAATAGTAATTAAAAGGGGGGGCTTAGGGATTTGTCCCATATGAAGTACAGTGAATTGAATGAATATTGTAGGAAATAGGGTTTAGATAAGGGTTCAGTAGTACATAGCAAATAGTTTAATTTTTGTCTTTAAATCATTATTAAAGTTTAATAATTTACTTAGTAATTGATGAATAATTTTAAAAATGGAGGCTAAGTCTGGGTTATTTATAGGCATTTTTAAACTCTGAGACAGATTATCTTTTTTTCTTTATTGATTAAGGTATTACATATGTGTCCTTATCCCATTGTCCCCCCACCCCGCATCCTCCCACTCATGCCCTCACCTCCCTAGTATCAGTGTCCATTGGTTAGGCTTAAATGCATGCATACAAGTCCTTTGGTTGATCTCTTCCCCTTACCCCCAACCTCCCCTACCTTCCCTCTGAGGTTTGACGGTCTGATGGATGCTTGTGTGTGTCTGGATCTATTTTTTTTCATTAGTTTATGTTGTTCATTATATTCCACAAATGAGTGAGAACATGTGATATTTATTTTCTCTGACTGGCTTATTTCGCTTAGCATAATGCTCTCCAGGTCTATCCATGCTGTTGCAAATAGTAAGAATTCCTTCTTTTTTGCCGCAGTGTAGTATTCCATTGTGTAGATGTAACACAGTTCTTTAATCTACTCATCTGCTGAGGGGCACTTAGGCCATTTCCAAATCTTAGCTATGTTAAATTGTGCTGCTATGAACATAGGGGTGCATATATCCTTTCTGATTGGTGTTTCTAGTTTCTTGGGATATATTCCTAGAAGTGGGATTACTGGGTCAAATGGGAGTTCCATTTTTAGTTTTTTGAGAAAACTCCATACTGTTCTCCACAGTGGCTGCACCTGTCTGCATTCCCACCAGCAGTGCATGAGGGTTCCTTTTTCTCTGCATCATGGGCAGCACTTGTCATTTGTTGATTTGTTGATGATAGCCATTCTGACATGTGTGAGATGGTATCGCATTGTCATTTTGATTTGCATCTCTCAGATGATTAGTGACTTTGAGCATGTTTTCATATGTCTCTTGACTTTCCTTATGTCCTCTTTGGAGAGAATCTATTTAGGTCCATTGGCTGTGCCAGGCCATCTCAGCCAAGGGTTCGGTGAGCCTGAGGCAGGGCTGCAAAGGATTTAGAAAAGACAGACAAAAAGAATAAGCTGAGTCTAGGTGGATCTCCTCTGTCTGGCTGAGGCCACAGAGAGGGATCCAGAGAGCAAGTTGAGCCTTTATTTTATAGCCAGAGGTAAACAAGGTAGTGCTCACCATAGTTACAATGTTCTTGTGAGCTTCACTTGTTTTGGCAGCACTTGCTGCATCTTCCACAGCCCATTAGCTACCCAGATAGGATCTAGGGAGAGTCATAAGGTCAAGCTTAATTATGCTAAGAGGGCTGTGCCCTCTAAGCTGGGACTTGTTTGTGGCTTTGCCAACAGGTCAGTCCAAGGCTTAACCCTATAGCCACTCCCTACAATTGCCCATTTTATTATTGAGTTGTTTATCTTTCTTTTGTTAAGTTGTATGAGTTCCCTGTAAGTGTTGGAGATTAAACCCTTATGGGTTATAACATTGGTGAATATGTTCTCCCATGTAGTGGGCTTTCTTGTTGTTTTGTTAGTGGTTTCTTTTGCTGTACAAAAGCTTTTTATTTTGATGTAGTCCCATTTGTTTATTTTCTCTTTAGTTTCCATTACCCTAGGAGCTATATCAGTGAAGATACTGCTTCATCATATGTCTGAGATTTTGCTGCCTGTGGATTCCTCTTATATTTTCCTCTTATATTTTCATCAAGGGCCTGGTGCACGAAATTCGTGCATGGGGGTTAGGGGTCCCTTTAGCCCAACCTGCACCCTCTCCAATCTGGGAGCCCTCAGGGGAGCCCTCTCCAATCTGGGAGTTTCTGCCTGTTTTTGCAATCATATGAGCGAATTGTCTGAGACCCCAACCCAGTTTGGTTTGGTGCTCACAGAGTAACAGAGGTCTTTTTTTTTTCTTTGCTCCATTGGTGGAGATTTCCTGGAAGTTGCAGGATATCTTCCTTTTAATTTTTCCTTGACACTCTGACTTTACTTATGTTTCTCACCTTTGCCTTCCCTCCATCCCCCACCTAAAACAGTAACTTGCTCTAGGCTCACTTTGCTCTAGTTTCTAGGGCAGGGATGGGCAACCTTTTTGTGAGTGTGTGCCAAAACCAGCAAAATCTACGACTTAAAATTCTTCTGCATGCCAACACTAATTTTTTGAGAACATGTTATGCCTACTTGATATCTCTGAAGGTGTACGTATGTGAAGAACCTTGAAGAAATAATAAAATTCATTTGAGTGACAAAAACATAGTATATGATGATGAAAAATACATTTATTTATTAATGTATACATGTACACTGATAACCCGGCAGAAAACTTTATGACTCCGTTTGACATTATCAGTGGGACTTTTGGTGCTGCATCACTCATGACAGAGATTTTACATCAGTTTTATATTTCATGACCTTCAGAGATATGCATGAGTTACTACTTTCATCCGTCAGTCTACTCCTATTACGAGACTTAACAAAATTCACTGAGAACAAAGATTCACAACTGTATGTGTATGAAACCAAAACACTGGTCGGATCTAGGAAGGCAGGGAGAGTTAAGGCAGAGGCATAGAAATTGCTCTTCCCCTCTATCGTCAATCCATGTCTATGGTCTTTAAGATAACATGTGATGTAAAATTATTTATTTATCTAAGATGCACCTACACTGAATTTATCTGAAAAATAAAAATGTCAATACTAAGAAAAAAATTGTAAATGGAAGATTATAAGAGAGGGTTTCACGTGCCAGCAAAAGTTACTGGCATGCCATGTTTGGCACAGGTGCCAGGGGTTGCCCACCCCTGGTCTAGGAGATCCCCCAATGTGTCTGCCACCAGAACTACAATTCCCAGCATTCCTGGTGATCCCCACACTTTGGGCTTCCGCTTCTGGTCCAGGGGCTGCCACCAGAACTACGATTCCCAGAATTCCTGGTGCTCCCCGCATTCTGGGCTTCCACCCTCCAAGCCACCTGCTCTTGGTCTGCTCTCCTCTGCCAAGCCCCCCAAGGCGCCCGTGCTCCTGCCCCGCCCCTGGCCGCTTGGCACCTGCGTGCATGCGCGCTTCCCACAGGCGCACTATCTTTGTCAGGTTAATTTGCATACTCACTCCTGATTGGCTGTGGGCGTTGTGGAGGGATTATCAGTTTACATATTTGTTTATTATTAGTATAGATGGTTTCCTGTCTCATGTTTAAGGCCTTTATCCAATTTGAGTTTATTTTTGTGTATGTTGTAAGTTGGTGGTCTAGTTTCACTTTTTTTCATGTATCTGTCCAATTTTCCCAACACCATTTATTGAAGAGACTGTCTTGTCTCTATTGTATGTTCTTGCCTCCTTTGTCAAATATTAGTTGTGCATAGTGGTTTTGGTTGATTTCTGGGTTCTCTATTCTATTCCATTGGTCTATATGTCTGTTCTTGTAACAGTACCAGGCAATTTTGAGAACATTGGCTTTGTAATACAGCTTGATATCTGGTATTGAGATCCCTCCTACTTTGTTCTTCTTTTTCAGGATTGCTGTAGCTATTCGAGGACTTCTTTTATTCCAGGTGAAGTTTTGGAGAGTTTCTTCTAGGTCTGTGAAATATGCTGTTGGTATTTTCATAGGGAGTGTATTGAATCTATAGATTTCTTTGGATAGTATGGGCATTTTATTAATTTTTAAAATTTATTTTTTAAATATTTTTTATTGATTTCAGAGAGGAAGGGAGAGGGTGAGAGAGATAGAAACATCAATGATGAGAGACAATCATTAATTGGCTGCCTCCTGCATGCCCCCTTCTAGGGATTGAGCCTGCAACTCGGGCATGAGCCCATGACCAGAATCGAACCTGGGACCCTTCAGTCTGCAGGCCGTCACTCTATCCACTGAACCACACCAGCTTGGGCTAGTTTGGACATTTTAATGATGTTGATTCTACCAATCCATGAACACATTATGTTCTTCCATCTGTTTATGTCTTCCTCTATCTCTTTTTTCAGTGTCCTGTAGTTTTCCGAGTAAAGGCTGAGACAGAATCTTAAAAGATTTATTATG
The DNA here is from genome assembly GCA_036010255.1 of Myotis pilosus. Classification (NCBI taxonomy): domain Eukaryota; kingdom Metazoa; phylum Chordata; class Mammalia; order Chiroptera; family Vespertilionidae; genus Myotis; species Myotis pilosus. The sequence goes on along the minus strand of JASKON010000002.1, from coordinate 110,819,112 downwards.
TGAAGTATGTATGCTGCTTCAGGGTCTTCGTATTTTGCCTTTCTAGTGCTCATTTGGAGCTCTATCAAGTAAAGAGATCTAACAAGAATTGTATGGCATGGGTCACTAGTGCCAGGAACTGATCTATATACCCTTGGATACAGTAAAGTTGACAGGACTAGGCAAAATTTGTGCAGTCTTTGCTTTCTGGGGCATCAGGTGTGGACAGCAAACAAATAAAGAACAAGGTAAATTCAGATTTACATCCTGTGGTGGAGAATTGAATTGGGGATGGAATATTTTAAATTGGGTGGTCAGGAACTGCATTTTAGCGGAGGTGTGAATGATGAGAAAAAGCCAGAGGTGCTAAGTTCTGAGGGCAGTGGGGTTTTAGCCAAGAGATATGGTAAATTAAGAGGCCCCCAAACAGGATCAAGCATGGGAATAGGGAAGCATGGTAGAATATAGGGTCACAGAGGAGGTAGGCAAGGACCATCCTATCTAATAAAAGAGAAACATGGTAATTAGCGTACGTGCGCTACCCTTCCCACTGGCTAATCAGGGCGATATGCAAATTAACTGCCAGCCAAGATGGCGGCCGGCAGCCAGACAGCTTGAAACTAACATGAGGCTTGCTTGCTTCAGGGACGGAGGAAACCAATGTTCCCCGCCTGCCTTGCCGGCCTCTGAGCTTGCAGTTTGAAACATAGTTACAATTATAGAAGCTAAACAAAACCCCAGAAACTTGCTTGCAGCGAGCCGGGATCTCAGAGCTGGAGTTGATACAGTGTTTCGATTATAGAACACAAACAAACCAGGTACCTGCTTTCAGCAGCCGAGGCGTAGGAGCTGGAGCCAAGCCTCAGAGCTAAAGCTGGCCCAGAATAAAAAAAAAAAAAAAAAGAAAAAAAGGAGCAGTTGGGTCACCCGCCAGCCTGAAAACAACCCTCTGCCCCTCACCCAGACTGGCCAGGCACCCCAGTGGGGACCCCCACCCTGAAGGGGGTGTGACCAGCTGCAAACAGCCATCATCCCCTCACCCAGGCTGGCCAGGCACCCCTGTGGGGACCCTCACCCTGATCCAGGACACCCTTCAGGGCAAACCAGCCGGCCCCCACCCATGAACCAGGACTCTATCCTATATAGTAAAAGGGTAATATGCCTGCCAGCACCTGGATCACTGGAGCCGTGAGGACTCCTGGCACCGGGATCAGTGTGATAGGGGGCAGCGCCCAAACCCCCTGATCGCCCTGTGGCTGTGTGTGTGACAGGGGGCGGGGTCACAACCTCCCTATCCGCCCTGCTCTGTTCATGACAGGGGAAGGCGCCCCAACCCCCTGATCAGCCCTGCTCTGTGCCTGATAGGGGGGAGTTCCCCAACCCCCTGCAGCTCTGTGTGTGACAGGGGGTGGTGCCCCAACCTCCTGATCAGCCCTGCTCTGTGTGTGACAGGGTGCGGCGCCCGAACCCCCCCTACGGGCCCTGCTCTGTGTGTGATAGGGGGTGGCGCCCCAGCCCCCTGATTGGCCCTGCTCTGTGCCTGATAGGGGGGAGCTCCCCAACCTCCTGATCACCCTGTGGCTCTGTGTGTTACAGGGGGCGGGGCCACAACCTCCCTACCCTGAGCATGACTGAGGGTGGCATAGCAACCTCCTGATCTGCCCTGCTCTGTGCATGACAGGGGGCAGCACCCCAACTCCCTAATTGGCCCTGCTCTGAGCCCTACCAGGGCCTGCACCTAGGGATTGGGTCTGCCCTCTGCCACCCGGGAGCAGGCCTAAGCCAGCAGGTCGTTATTTCCCGAGGGGTCCCAGACTGCGAGAGGGCACAGGCTGGGCTGAGGGACCCCCTCTCCCCCCCGAGTGCACAAATTTTTGTGCACCGGGCCTCTAGTATCCTATATAACCTTCCAACCATGCTTAATAAGTTTAGTATTTTATTTTCAGAGCAATGGGAAGCAATAGTAGGGGTTTTAACAGGGCCTGGTTGGTGGAGATAGGTTTTAAGTGGTAAGAGAACTAGTTTGAGGAAGAGAGAGTGGTGGTTTGGATTAAGATGGTTTCAGTGGAGGTTCTGAAAAATGGTCAGGCCTAGTATATTTTGGAGAAATAGCTGACAGCTTATTAAAGGGTATGAGGGGAAAGAGAAAAGTAAAGGATATCTCCTGGGTTTTGGTTCAAGCTAGTACTGACTGGCGACTCCTTTTTTTGATGAGGAAGCCCAGAGAAATAATGGCTTTAGAATAGGGGAATCGAGTTTTGTTTTGGCTGCATTAAATTTAAGGCAACAATAGAAATACAAATCTAAAACCAGGCACAAGGTATTTAACAGAGAGATACTGATATTTTGCTATTTTTCTGAAGGGCTGTGTTAATTCAATTTCTGTTTTAAATGAACCAGAGAAGTTAGTACTGTTCTACTTGGCAGATTGTTGAAAGAAATCAGATACTGAGTAAATAAAGTAAGGTAGCATTCTTAGGTTATTAGGTCAAAAGAAGCTTATATCTTTTTTTCTTTCTTTGAGTTTTTGTTTTATTGTTTATGAGTATTTGTGATTCGTGTATGTAGGAATATTTCAACTTAGAAATGTGGATCATAATTGCTAGTTGTGAGAGTAAGAAATGGTCAGTTGAGACTAGTAAATTTATGCATATTTAAAATTTGTAGCCACATGATTTTTTTTTGTTTTGTAGTGGGGGAGAGCATTTCTTGAGCTATTTATTTTAACTGATGATTTATTTCTATTACATGTAGATAGTTTTCTATTTTTGAGGTGTTTTAACACTAGTTTCCAATTTCAGATATAGCTGTTGGATATATATTCAGTAAAATAACACAACCTTACTATTTTTTTAAAAAATATATATATTTTATTGATTTTTTACAGAGAGGAAGGGAGAGAGAGAGTTAGAAACATCGATGAGAGAGAAACATCGATCAGCTGCCTCCTGCACACCCCCTACTGGGGATGTGCCTGCAACCAAGGTACATGCCCTTGACCGGAATCGAACCTAGGACCCTTCAGTCCGCAAGGCAATGCTCTATCCACTGAGCCAAACCAGTTAGGGCTCAATCAACCTTACTATTTTTAAGGCATTGCTTAATATTGTTTTTTGGAATCTAGGTGGGTGAAAAATGACATTCAGAAAATCATTTAATGAAATAAATGGGACATATTCTATGACTTGAAAATCTTGACATTAAGATTCTCCAGTTTTTGACATGGATATTAGCCACTATTTGGTAGCATAAATTAAAAAACCAAAGTTATAGAGTAATTTTAGCAAGAATTAGGTGACCATTAATTTATCTCAGTAATTTTACTCTATTCACTCTCCAGACTGTTCACAAAGCTGTGAACACATTAGTCTGTCACCAGTACAGTTGACTAATCTCTATGAACAGCTGTTACAATATGCATTACTACAAAGGAATTTTGTTCAAATTTGGGCTTTTAAAAGTAACTTTGAAACTCAAGCTGAATAAGCATTTTTTATGCTTTTGATAACATTTACTTTATAAAAGTGTTCTAAAGTTTAAATTTGTGAGTGCTTGGGAGAGCGCAGAGAAATGCCAGTTCTGTAGAAAATCTATAATCATATCTTAGATTGTATGTTTTCATTATTGGTAGATTTATTTTTAAGTCTGTTTCTTTTTGCTAGGAATTTTTTCTTTTTAAAAGAAACACAGTTTGTAACACATTTCTTCATTAGGTGAGCTGCATATCATTTTAATGGTATGTCATGAGGTAAATGACAAATAGTTTATTTTTCTTGTATGAAAGGAATTATGGTCTTTTATGTAATTTTTAAAATATTTTTATTGATTTTTAGAGAGAGGAAAGGAGAGAGAGAAACTTGAGTCGGCTGCCTCCTGCATGTGCCCTAAGAATGAAACTGGCAAACTTTTGGTGCATGGGATGATGCTCAACCAACTGAGCCACACTGTCCAGGGCTAGACTTGACCGTATTTTAATCTATGAGTTACATGCTATTCATTATAAATAAATAAATCCCAGAGGCACTGTTTTATGTATTTTTATTCATACATTCCATATCTCCTTTTTTATGACTGTGTTCTGAAAGAATAAAATGGCCTGGTAGAGCAATGTCTATTAATCACAAGATGTTGTGATATTGTAAAAATTTGATGTTAGTTAATTCTAGTATAAAAAATATATTTTTAAAAATATATTTTTATAGATTTCGGAGAGGAAGGGAGAGGGAGAGAGAGATAGAAACATCAGTGATGAGAGAATCATCGTTTGGCTGCCCCCTGCACACCCTCACTGGGGATGGAGTCCACAACCCAGGCATATACCCTGAACAGGAATTGAACTGTGACCTCCTGGTTCATAGGTCGATGCTCAATTAACTGAGCAACGCTGTCCGGGCAAAATATTTTTTAATGTTAAGGCTTTGATTAACATATATCTATCTGAGTGGTTTTTAGCATGGTAGATGTAAGTTTGTGTTTTATTCTATTAGTTCCCAATATGACCTGGTCCCTACCTCCTTCTCTAGACTCTATTACCCCAAGGCATTTCCTCCTCATTTTTTTTTAAATTTTTATTTTTATTTTTTTTTAAATTTTTTATTACAAAGGGTATTACATATGTGTCCATTCCCCCCCACCCCCGCCCTAGACAGTCCCCTAGCCTCCCCTATCCCCAGTGTCTTATGTCCATTGGTTATGCTTATATGCATGCATACAAGTCCTTTGGTTGATCTCTTACCCCTCTACCTCCCACCCCCCAACCCTCCCCGGCCTTCCCGCTGCAGTTTGACAATCTGTTTGAGGCAGCTCTGCCTCTGTATCTATTATTGTTCAAAAGTTTATAATGGTCTCAATTATCCATGAATAAGTGAGATCATGTGGTATTTTTCCTTCATTGACTGGCTTATTTCACTTAGCATAATGCTCTCCAGTTCCATCCATGCCGATGCAAATGGTAAGAGTTCCTTCCTTTTTAGAGCAGCGTAGTATTCCATCGTGTAGATGTACCACAGTTTTCTAATCCATTCATCTGCCGATGAGCACTTAGGCTATTTCCAGATGTTAGCTATGGTGAATTGTGCTGCTATGAACATAGGGGTGTATATATCCTTTCTGATTGGTGTTTCTGGTTTCTTGGGATATATTCCTAGAAGTGAGATCACAGGGTCAAATGGGAGTTCCATTTTCAGTTTTTTGAGGAAACTCCATACTGTTCTCCACAGTGGCTGCACCAGTCTGCATTCCCACCAGCAGTGCACAAGTGTTCCTTTTTCTCCACATCCTCTCCAGCACTTGTTGTTTGTTGATTTGTTGATGATAGCCAGTCTGACAGGTGTGAGATGGTACCTCATTGTTGTTTTGATTTGCATCTCTCGGATGATGAGTGACTTTGAGCAAGTTTTCACATGTCTCATGGCTTTCTGAATGTCCACTTTTGAAAGCTGTCTATTTAGGTCCTTTGCCCATTTTTTGATGGGATTGTTTATCTTCCTTTTGTTAAGTTGTATGAGTTCCCTATAAATTTTGGAGATTAGCCCTTATCAGATATAACACTAGCAAATATGTTTTCCCACACATTGGGCTCTCTTGTTGTTTTCTTGATGGTTTCTTTTGCTTTTTATTTTGATGTAGTCCCATTTGTTATTTTGTCTTTAGCTTCAAGTGCCCTAGGAGCTTTATCGGTGAAGAAATTGCTTCGGCATATGTCTGAGATTTGTTGCCTTTGGATTCTTCTAGTATTTTTATGGTTTCCTGTCATACATTTAAGTTCTTTACCCATTTTGAGTTTATTTTTGTGTATGGTGTAAGATGGTGTCCCATGAGCCCTTGAGAAGAACGTATATTCCATGGCTTTGGGGTGAAGTGTTCTGAAGATGTCAATTAAGTCCATCTGATCTAGTGAGTCATTTAGGATTGCTGTTTCTTTGCTGATTGTTTATCTAGAGCAGGAGTGGGCAAACTTTTTGACTCGAGGGCAACAACAGGTTCTTAAACTGGACCAGAGGGCCGGAACAAAAGCGTTGATGGAGTGTTTGTGTGAACTAATATAAATTCAAAGTAAACATCATTACATAAAAGGGTACGGTCTCTTTATTTTTTTAGTTTTATTCATTTCAAACGGGACGGATCCGGCCCGCGGGCCGTAGTTTACCCACGGCTGGTTTAGAGGATTTATCCAGTGATGTCAGTGGTGTATTAAAGTTCCCTACTATGATTGTATTGTTGTTGATCTCTCCTTTGATATTTTCCAGGAGTTTTTTTATGTATTTGGGTGCTCCTGCATTGGGTGCATATATGTTTATCAGGGTTATATCTTCTTGTTGTATTGATCCCTTTATATTATGAAATGGTCTTCCTTATCTCTTGTTATGGCCTTCACTTTCAGGTCTATTTTGTCCGATATAAGTATTGCTAACCCAGCTTTTTTTTCATTTCCATTTGCCTGAAAGATATTTTTCCATTCCTTCACTTTCAGTCTGTTTGATTCCCTTCTTCTGAGGTGGGTCTCTTATAGACAGCAAATGTATGGGTCATGTTTTTTTATCCATTCTGCCACTCGATGTCTTTTGGTTGGTGCGTTAGTCTGTTTATGTTTAAAGTTATTATTGAAAGGTACTTGTTTGTAGCCATTTCTTTTTTGTGTGGCTGTTTTCTTTCTGAGCTTTTTATTTCTTCTTTTTACACTAGTCCCTTTAGCACTTCTTGCATTGCTGGCTTGGTGGTGATAAACTCCCTTCTCCTTTTTTTGTCTGTAAAGCTTCTTATTTCCCCTTCAAATCTGAATGATAGCCTTGCAGGATAGAGTATTCTTGGATTCAGTCCTTTGCTTTGCATCAGTTTGTAAATTTCTGTCCATTCTTTTCTGGCCTGATGTGTTTCTGTTGAGAAATCATTTGATAATCTAATGGGAATTCCCTTGAATGTAACTTTCCCTCTCTCTCTTGCAGCCTTTAAGATTCTTTCTTTGTCCTGACCAGTTGCCATGGTAATTATGATGTGTCTTGGTGTGGGTCTTTTCGGGTTTATCTTGTTTGGGAGTCTCTGTGCTTGTGTGATTTTTTTCTTCCCCACCTCTGGGAAGTTTTCTGATGTATTTCTTCAAATAGGTTTTCTAACCCTTGTTCCTCTTTCTTTTTTTCTGGCACCCCTATTATTCGAATGTTGTTTCGTTTCATGTTGTCCCATAGCTCCCTTAGGCTCTCCTCCTGTTTTTTAATTTTTTTTCTCCAATTGGTCTTCAGTTTGGGTGTGTTTTGTTTCCCTGTCTTCTAGTTCACTAATTCGGTCCTCCACTTCTCCTAGTCTACTGTCTAAACTTTCAATGGTATTTTTTATTGCAGCTATATCACTCTTCATTTCTTCTTGGTTCTTACATAATTTATTGATTTTTTTATCTGTTTCTTCTTGCTTGTTGCATAAGTTGTTGATTTTTTCCTCCATCCGGTGTCTGCACTCTACGACTCTTAATCTGAATTCTTTTTCTGTCATGTTGTATGCCTCTGTATCACTTCGCTGCTTTTTTGGCCAGTCCTACTTTTCTTTCCTTTGGGGGTTTCTTTGTCTACCCATGTTTGATCGTACCACCATATCTAGATGTTGAGTCGTTCAGTGGCTGCGCCTTGGGTTGCAGTGGCTCCTCGGGCTGCGGTTGCTCCTCTGGCGGTTGTGGTAGCAGCTGCTCCTCAGTTGGTAGGAGCTCCTCTGGTGGGTGCTGTTCACAGTTGTGGTGGCTCCTCTGGCTGGTGAAGGGAGGCTTCACACACAGCTGCTGTCCCTCAGACAGAGGTTGTGGTGATCAGGAGGATGCTGTTCCTTGGATGGGGGCGGGCTACACAAGCAGCTGCTACTCATTAGAATTGTTACTTTTAATCTCCTAAGCGGTCTCAGGGCAAGGTTTTTTCCAATAGGGTGTGTCAACTGTCTTCCTTGCAGGCAAGGCAGATGTCTATGTGGCTGTGTGAGGGAATGACTGAGCCGTGGAGACTTGGGGTGTCTGCCTTCTGAGCTCTGTCCCCCGAGTCCCCATTGCTGGCTTTTGCTCTCACAGCTCCAGTCCACTTCACCCTCTCTCTCCCAGAGCACAAGGTGGGTGGCTCCACAGGGAATGTTTGTTCCTTGGCCCTTTAAGAGGGCGCCTGAACTTTCAGCTGCCACTCCCTGGCAAACAGCACCCCACTGTTTTTCACATCTTGATTTTATGTGGATACCTTCGTCAGTTTGATACTCTCTGCTGGGGTGTTCAGCTCCAGGATTAGATCCCTGAATTCTCAGTGGCACCTCCCCCCACCCCACCACCGGCTGAGATATCTCTCTGGGACTTCAGTTCCCCTTTGTGGGTCATATCTCTGCCCCTCCTACCAGTCTCTATGCCGGCTCCATCTTCGATCCTTGGGTATCAAGGTTCTCTCCTGTGAGTTTTCCGTTGACTATTCAGGAAGCCTTCTCGTATTTCAGTTGTAATTCCAGCTTGTTCTGGGAGCTTGACCATGCAGCATCCTCTACTCTTTCTTGACAGACTCTATTTTTCTGTAATTGGTAACAAGTTCCATCACTTATAATTTGTGTTTAACCCCTTCCCCAACAATTTTTTTGTTAAAAACGTTTCTTTTTCAGACTAATTTTTTTATTTTGGTTCTATATAGTATTTTTGATGCTGGTTATGAAAACAGTTTGTAACTCATCTTCCTATAAACCATATTTTTTTTTACCATATTTTCTTAGTATACTCGTCGACGACTGAAAAAGAACATTTTGTGAAAACGTGTATACACGTTTCTGCCGGGGAAGGGGTTAATAACCATCCTCCCAACTCAGGCTAAAAAATCTTGAGAATAAGGACTATATTTTATTTACAACTGTTTACTTAGCATTTCATGGTGAAGTTAGGCTAGTTCTAGGATTTTTTAATTCAAAATATTTTCATTCCACAACAATTTTCTCACTGCTTTTTACTGCAGCTGCTGAAATGTGGGTTAACCTACAGTCCCTTATCAGCAATTCCATATTTAAAACTCTGTAGAAAATAGGTTTTATCAAATTAAAAAAAACACAAAATAATAAATGTGAAAAAAAAACATGAAGTAATTTATGTGCTTTATTCCACTTAGGATGAACAAGCTTACATTATTTTTGCAGCAATAATAGTTGTTTTTATGAGGTTCTCTCACAGACTACTAGAGGCATTGCTTAATATGAGATGCTCCTGAAAACTTCTGAAACGGGACTCCTGGACTGAGGAGGTTGTATTTGCTTGACTTTGCTTTTGAGTTGAGGTGAATCACTTAAATGGTGCTGATAAGATTGAAATAAATCAGTGGTCGGCAAACTGCGGCTCAAGAGCCACATGCGGCTCTTTGGCCCCTTGAGTGTGGCCTCGAAGTTTCAATCGCAGTGTACGTGCACGCCCACACATGGTATTTTGTGGAAGAGCCACACTCAAGGGGCCGCAGTTTGCCGACCACTGAACTAGATTTACAACTCAGGTCCCTTCTGACTCTAGAATTAGATTTCACATCCTTTTTATTGATTACATAAACATGATACTTGTTATGATAGATAGGTGATAGGTTACTTCAGAATTTAGATTTATTTTGTATTGTTTACATATTCAATGTAAAGCAAATTAAATGCTGTTATTTGTAGGTATATGTGTTGCCAAATTGTAAATATTATATTTTTAGTACTTGTGGTTGCTCTGTATATTTCTCAGAGCACTGAGTGAAAATCTGGTAACTAATTTACATATCCCACTGTAAATTAGAAACTGCTAGAGAATAGTGAAGATGTATTTCTGATTTAACCGTTCTTGGCTATATTTAGAAGGAGTTCATTATTTATAGATGCTTTTCAGGTAGGTAATAACAAAGTAAGCACATCTGTTGATGAATATCTGGACTTTTTATTCATCAGATTGAATTAGGAAATACGAAAATGTTTTGATAATTCTTTATAAAGAAGTATTAAATCTACAAAAAAAAATTTATGCTTTTTTTTTTCTTTGATCCTTGTATTGCCTGATGAATATGTTGGTACAAGAGATATTTCCGTTATACAGAGGAAGATACTAAGCTCTAAGAAGTTTTGACTTTGCCAGGGTTATACACCTAGTGAGAGGCAGAGGTGAAAGTGAACTTTGAAAGGTAGCCATTTATTTTTAGGTTCACTATTCTACTTATCCTATATAATAAAGAGGTAATATGCAAAGTGACCATCATGCCCTCGCACAAGATGGCCGGCAGGGTAGGGCAGTTAGGGGCAACCAGGCCTACAGGGGAGGGCAGTTGGGGGCAACCAGGCCTGTAGGGGAGGGCATTTGGGGGGGACCAGGCCTGCAGGGGAGGGCAATCAGACTGGTAAGGGAGCAGTTAGGCATTGATCAGGCTGGCAGGGGAGTGGTTAGGGTGTGATCAGGCTTGCAGGCAGAAGCAGTTAGGGGCAATCAAGCAGGCAGCCAGGCAAGCGGTTGGGAGCCAGCAGTCCCGGATTGTGAGAGGGATGGATGTCTCAGATTGGAGAGGGTGCAGGCTGGGCTGAGGGACACCCCTCCCCCCCACCCCCCAGTGCACTAATTTCATGCACCAGGCTTCTAGTATACAATACTGTCCTTTAAATATAGAACTTTATATTATACATCATAAAGAATATAAAATTATCTAAATTTCCTTATCTTGATTATAGATATTTTATGTTATCTTCATTTTATTTACTCTTAGAATGGAAGGTGACCATAGTGGTTTTTTTATTTGCTACTGAAAGCTTGTTTTTAGGCTGCTGTTAATACATATGTTATTGTTATTAATATTGTTTGAGTTTTATGATATCCAAGAAGTAACTTAAGATTTTCTATTTAAAACAAAAACAAAAAAAGATACCTAGACATGGTGATTTATCTTGTTTCAGCTTCAAAATACTTTTTATTTTATAAATTAACAGTGAAGATATTTAATATTTCTTTAAATCTTAGCAGTAAAACATGTTTGGCTTAATACTTAAATTTCCACTTTTAATATTAGCATTGGTAGTAATACTTAACAGATGCTTTCTTTTAAAATACAGTAATATTATAACTGTTTCTTGCAGTTGTACAATCTTAAACTATTATTTAGTTTAAAAAGCTTTACATATTATATTTTATGACATACATTCAAAATTGATAAAAAACCCTGAACAATTAGAGTGCCTCTAATCTAATTATAATTTAAATCATTCTACCTTTAAACACTCCTTCCTGACAGAAAAGTATTCGTATATATTTTTTCAAATGTAAATTCATTAAAATACATTTTATTTCAGATTACTTTAAATGATATGCCTGTTCTAGCCATTTTGAAAATCTGATTGTAAGATTTGGTTTAAAATTTTTTTTTAATATATATTTTATTGATTTTTTACAGAGTGGAAGGGAGAGGGATAGAGAGTTAGAAACATCGATGAGAGAGAAACATGGATCAGCTGCCTCCTGCACACCCCCTACTGGGGATGTGCCCACAACCAAGGTATATGCCCTTGACCAGAATCAAACCTGGGACCCTTTAGTCCATAGGCCAGCGCTCTATCCACTGAGCCAAACTGGTTAGGGCTTGGTTTAAAATTTTAAAAGTGTGGACTGCAATAAATGTCTTATACTATTACGGTAGTTTATACTCTTGTGGGAGTTTGGTAATCAGAAGTAAGAAGTTGTGTTTCTTATTGTTCGATATACTTAAGAAATCCAAGCCATAAAGTCTTAAAATTTTGCCTCAAACTGCCTGACCATGGTAATTTTGGTTCTAAGTCAGGATTGTTTTTTGGTGTTTTATTTACTCCTCACCTGAGGATATGTTTTATTGATTTTAGAGAGAGAGGAAGGTAGTAGGAGAGAGAAACATCAATTGGTTGCCTTCCATATGCACCCCTACCGAGGGGTGAACTGGCAACCTAGGTGTACAGGGTGACACTCCAACCAACTGAGTCACCCAGCTAGTGCTAAGCCATGATCGTTTTAAATCCTATATAATAAAAGGCTAATATGCAAATAAATCAAACGGTAGAACAACCAAACAACTGGTCGCTATGACGTGCACTAACCACCAGGGGGCACGCGTGGAACCTGGCAGGCGTCAGCAACAGGCGGCAGAGTGTGGAACATGGTGGGCATAGGCTGTGATGGGTTGTTAGAGCAGGTGAGCAGGGGCGCCAGACAGCCTATCGCTGTCATTGGGGTGAGCCTCTGGTGGTTACTGAAAATTCTTTGCTCCTGTGCGCCTCAGTCCCACCTGGCACTTGCACCTGCTGCTGGCACCGGCCCTGCTCACACCCGCTGCTGGCACCGACCATAATCACTCCATGCTGTCAGCAGTTGCAAGTGTGGCCGGAGCCATCAGCGCGTGGGAGTTGCAGCAGTGGAAGCAAGGCTGCTGGCAGACAGGGGAACAGGGCCACAGTGGGAAGAGCTGGGTGGGGGTGTGGAGGATGGGCCAAGACCCGCCCCTGTGCCCACCATAGCCTCAGTCCACAGTTCCTTTCAAGGTGCACAAATTTGTGCACTGGGCCGCTAGTATAATTATACTTACATTGGCTCCCTTTGAGCATTTTCTTTGTACTACATGCAATGTTTTTAGTAGAATTCTGTTCTCATTAATGAAATCTGGCGATTTTGATTATACAATGAAAAATTCTTATCATCTGAGCAAATAGTGCAAGTTCATTTATTAGAGTTCTTCCAAAAGATTTAGGTAGCAAACTATATGGAAGAATTGTAGTGCTCTTCTTATAATGAGGAGTAACAGGATTTCAGTTAACATTATCATAAATCACTATCTATACATATATATATATATCCTATCTAATAATAGACAAACATGGTAATTAACCGTACCTCCGACATGCTTCCCATTGGCTAATTGGGGCAATATGCAAATTAACTGCCAACCAAGATGGCGGCCAGCAGCCAGGCAGCTGAAGCGAACAGGAGGCTTGCTTGCTCCAGTGAAGGAGGAAGCCAAGGTTCCCCGCCTGCCGCTGCTGGGCTCTGAGCTGCAGTCTAAGAAACAATGTTGCAATTATAGAACCTAAACAAACCCCAGAAACCTGCTTTCAGCCATCAGAGCTGGAGCGAGCAGGACCGAAACAATGTTGCAAGTATAGAACCCAAAAAAACCCTAGATTCCTGCTTTCAGCAGTGGAGGCCTCAAGTTGGAGCCGAGCCTCAGAGCTAAAGTGCCGGGGTCCAGCCCCAGCAGGTCCAGGGGTTCCCAAAGGTGTGGACGGAGTCGGCGAAGAAGGAATGACACGGAGACAGCGTTCAGTTGATCAGCAGCCTAGCCAGGATCTCCAGCCAAGTTCTGGTCTGGATCTCCAGAGAAGTTCTGCCACAGGTGGGGTCCAACCCCAGCAGGTCCAGGGGTCCCCAAAGGTGTGGATGGAGTCGGCAAAGAGGGAAAGACTCAGAGGCAGCGTTCAGTTGATCATCATGGTTGGGTTCTCTTGCCAGGTTCTGTAGGTTCTCCAGCCAAGTTCGGTCGCCAGGTTCTGTCCAGGATCTTTTGCCATGTTCTCTCTAGGTTCTCCAGCCAGGTTCTGTCCAGGTTCTCCAGCCAGGTTCTGTAGCCATGTTCCCTCGCTAGGTTCTCCAGCCGGGTTCAGTCACCAGGTTCTAATCAGGTTCTCTTGCCATGTTCTATCCAGATTCTGTAGCCAGGTTCTGTTTCTAGGTTCTTCTGTCTCTAGGTTCTCTCGCTAGGTTCTGTCTCTAGGTTCTGTGTAGGTTCTGTCTTCTAAGTTCTGTCTTCTAAGTTCTGTGTCTCTAAGTTCTGTGTCTAGGATCTTCATCTAAGTTCTGTGTTCTAGTCTCCTAAGTTCTGTCTCTTGTTGTCTTGTTACATCTGTATTTATACCAGTTGATTCTAATCCTATCAATCTCTATTCCAAAGGTTAGGGCATTTCTTATCTCCATTCCAGGAAGTAAAGATTATGTAGCTTAAGCATGATTGTTCGTAGTTAAAGTGATTAATTACCCTCCTGGCACTTAGTTAAGAGGTTTTATTCCCGCCCTAACTTCAGGGGAAAATCCCTACCTGGGGAAACAACCTTTCTCAGAGAGGTGACCTTGGTTAAAACACAGCGCCAAGAAGGTGAGCAAACATATTAAGAACAGCATGCCATATATGCCAGGTCCCTTGAAACAGCAAGGATGGACCGGCTCCCGGCACTAAAGCCGGCTCTCAGCTCCAGTGACAGCCATAGAAGGTAAATAAATCCCAAAATTTAAAAAAAAAAAAAAAGAAAGAAAGAAAAAAAGGAGAGTTTGGGAGCTTCAGTCACCCGCCAGCCTAAAAACAGGCATCATCCCCTCACCCAGTCTGGCCAGGCACCCCAGTGGGGACGCCCACCCTGAAGCAACAAGATGGCGGCTAATTTGCATACTGAAGGCGGTGGCAGCGTTTGAGGCTGTCGGTGGCCTGGGACCCAGATCCATCTCCTGGCAGGCGGGAGGCAGTGCCTGAGGCTGTCTGCGGTCTGGGACCCGGATCCGTGACCTGGCAGGCGGGGTGGCAGTGCTTGAAGCTGTCTGTGGTCTGGGACCCGGATCCGTGACCTGGCGGGCAGGGGGCAGTGCTTGAGGCTGTCCGCGGTCCCAGGACCCAGATCTGTGACCCTGCCAGGTGGGGGGAAGTGCTTGAGGCTGTCCATGGGACCAAGACATGGATCTGTGACCATGCCGGGCTGGGGGCAGTGCTTGAGGCTGTCCACGGGACCAAGACACACATCTGTGACCCTGCCAGGCGGGGGGCAGCACTTGAGGCTGTCTGCGGTCCTGGGACCCGGATCTGTGACCCTTCCTGGCAGGGCAGCAGCTCGCACAGGGGCGGATCAGCCAGGGTTGGGGAGGGCAGGACACCTGGCTTCCGCCCAGCCCCAGTCACTCTGGCAGGTGAGCAGTGCAGAGAGCCTCTGGACAGGGGAGGCAGGCCGGCGGAGGGCAGCCTGTACTCCCCACATGGCGGTGGTGACAGCTGTGAGGGCGCCAAGTGGAGCCTGCAGGCTGAGCTGAAGTAGCGCCTGCAGGCCATCAGCGCCCAGGAGTGGCTGCGCAAGATCCGCCTCCTGGCCCAGAACGTGCAGGATCACAGTGACAGCTACCGTGGCCACCATGGCGGGCCAGACTGACATCCTCCTGACCGCACCACAGGGGTTTGCGGATCTGCAAAGCCAGAAGCCTCTGGTGTGCACATCCCCCCGCCCCGGCGTGCGAACATCCCCCAGCGCACACTGTCATCCTCCCACGCCTGCAAGAGTTGCAAACCAAGCGTGCACAAGTTCCCCCCACCTCTTCACCACACTTCCATCAACCCAGCATGCCTATCACCCCCACAGGATGTGCACACATCCCCTCTGATGCGCTCACGTCCTTTGGAGAGTGTCTGGGTGTTCTGGGTGCTGAGGGTGGGCGCCTGTGAGATGACAGTGAGAGGGCGGAGTGGTGATGCCCTGTTCCCACAGAGGCCAGTGCAGCTACGAGATCACCTCTGGGGGGTTAATGCAGGTGCTGAGGCAGGAGCAGGTGCAGATAGACACACCTGGTGGGCACGAGTGGCCCTCTCTGAGGTGCCTTTGGTCAGCATTCAAGATCAAGAACCCAGAGGCTGAGAGGAATGCCGTCCTCTCAGTGAAACAGTGGGATAGTCAGGGCGACTATAGAGGAGGAATGTGCACTTTGGGTGCCAGCACCCATGAGCGAAGGCTGCCCTGACTGAGCCTCGCTTGCTTGGGGCCTAGTGCACTCCTGCCAGGCAGTGGATGACAGGACGTGCTTTTCTGAATTAATGAGAGAAAATGTTGATTCTCCTGCTGCCCACAAAGGTGGAAAGTGAAGTGGGGAGACATGTGGGGAGTAAGCGAGGTTCCCTGTGTGGGGGTTCCAAATCTGCTGTTGGTTTCTTTCACTGCTGACTAAAGATATACAGGGTGTCCCCCCAAAATGTATACATACTTTGAATACCTATTAATTCTAGTGGTTTTAAGCATAAGAAAGAAACAACAATGGAGCTGTTATCCTGTTAAAAGTGTGGGCACAAACAGGTAGTTGGACATTCCCTGAGGGGTCTCAGATTGGAGAGGGTGAAGGCCAGACTGAGGGGCCCCTTCCCCCCCTCCCACTCCTGTGCACAAATTTCGTGCACCGGGCTACTAGTATATATATAAAAGGCTAACATGCAAAGTGTCCCCGCGGGAGTTTGACTGGGAGACTGGGAGTTCTGTCACTTGCTATGACGTGCACTGACCACCAGGGGATGGTCCAGAATGAAGGAAGCCCCCGGCTGGCAGCCGGGGAAGAGAGGCCCCCAGCTGGCAGCTGAAAGGCAGGCCTCGGCCAACAGCCGGAAGGCCCCGATTGGCCCTGATCACCGACCAGGCCTAGGAACCCTACCCATGCACAGATTTCATGCACTGGGCCTATAGTATGAATATAAAGTTTCTCAGTGTGTATGTTATGCTCTTCTATCTGGGACTTGGGTAATGAAGTGTATATTTGATTCTGTTTTGCCAGTTGGAAAGGCTCCAAAAACAAGGAGATATTTGTACATGTGCAGATTTTGGCAGGGTTTCCTTTTTTCTTGTTGTCAAAGGCCATTTTGTTTTCACAAAGATATGTTTGTATCTGTTTTACAGTATGTCATGTGAATAATACACGAGAATTATATGGAGGAGTGTTTTGTTTTAGTTTTTGCATGTTAAAACTATATAATATTATATATTTACTTATTTTTAGTGATTTTATTTTTTATGCCAGTGACTTTATACATGAATACTTCTGGGAAACAGTTAAATCTTTTGTAAACATTTTGTCTAAATTTTCAAGGTCATGTAAATAATTTAGTTGGGAGGAAAAGTTGAAAATAACATGGTTAGCAAACAGTTTTTTGCACTTCACATTGGACAGGAGGCAATCTTTCGCTTTTCACAATGCCCTAAAAAAAGAAAAAATTCTCATGTATAAGATTAAAAATGTGTTTTCTCCTAATTGCTAAAGAGCCAATAAATATTTTCTCTGAACAGAAATCAAATCAATTAGCTACTATATCTAAACATTCATATTGTCATATCTAAATTTTTAATTTATATAATTAGTGTTTTATCACAAAACTGAAGATGTTAAAATAAAAAATAAACAAGTTATCTATAAAACTAGTTGTGTACTGATAGAATGGAAATGAAACACAAATGAAAATAGGTAATTATTTGGATGCTATTGAGTTTTTAAAATCTTTTTGTTTTAAAGTTGATAAAAATTTTAATGTAAGACTTAAGTTTTGTCAGTTTTATAAAAGCTAAGGCTAAAGTTAATATTACTTACTTTCTTGAGAAGTTCAAGGAGAAAAGCCCCATCTCCAGCTCTCTTAACACATATGGATTGTTTAATTTTTATCAATAGAAATAGGCACAGCCGAAACCGGTTTGGCTCAGTGGATAGAGCGTCAGTCAGCCTGCGGACTGAAAGGTCCCAGGTTCGATTCCGGTCAAGGGCATGTATCTGGGTTGCAGGCACATCCCCAGTAGGAGTTGTGCAGGAGGCAGCTGATCGATGTTTCTCTCTCATCGATGTTTCTAACTACCTCTCTTTCCCTTCCTCTCTGTGAAAAATCAATAAAATATATATTTAAAAAAAAGAAATAGGCACATTTCTATTCTGCAATGTTTTCCGTTGTTTTCCCTGCAGTACTGGTATAAACATCATTTTCTCAGAATTTTTTTTTCCAACTTAAGAAAGGTGTAAGGCTGAAAGAATGGCTCTTAAAACATACCTTGTCCTACCGGTTTTGCTTAGTGGTTAGAGCATCAGCCTGCGGACTGAAGGGTCCTGGGTTTGAGTCCGGTCAAGGGCACATGCCCAGGTTGTAGGCTCGATTCCCTGTAGGGGCCGTGTAGGAGGCAGCCAGTCAATGATTCTCTCTCATCATTGGTGTTTCTCTCTCTCTCCTCTCCCACTCTCTCTCTCCCTCTCTCCCCCCCTTCGTCTCTGAAATCAATAAAAATATATTTATAAAACAAACAAATAAAACACACCTCCTCTGGTCATATTATTTTCCACGAAGTTCTTTAAAATATTACTTCCCATCTTTTTGTCGGTGGGCATTTTAGCACTAGAAAGTACCTCAGATAAAGCCTATCGTTTTATTTAATTTGAAAATAATTGTTCATGGTCATGGAAGGTTTCTGTTTTAGGATGTTAATCCTCCCAGCAGTTATAATAAAATCTGCTAGAAAACCTTGCTAAGATAGGGGTAGGTTAAAAGACACTTCCCAGAATTCTCTGAATTCCACCCCTAGAACCTACACCACTTCTTAGTAACTAACACTTATTATATTCATAACTAGAGACCTCGTGCATGGATTCGTGCACCAGTGGGGTTCCTCGGCCTGACCTGCACCCTCTCACGATCCAGGACCCCACTGATGCATGATAGGGCCAGGAGGGACCACTGGAGGGCTTCAGGGTGTGTCCAGCCTATCTCGCCCAGTTCCCATCGGCCAGACCCCAACAGGAAGCTAACTTACCTGTCGGAGCGTCTGCCTCCTGGTGGTCAGTGCGCATCATATCTACCAGTTGAATGGTCGCTTAGGCTTTTATGTATATAGACTAGAGGCCTGGTGCGCAAAATTCGTACGCAGGTACGGTCCCTAGGCCTAGCCTGCGATCAGGGCCATCTTCCCCAGCTGCCCGCAGCCGGCCCCACTGCCACCCACCCCTGGTTCCCTGTTTGCCGTGGGTTGATCGGTGCCTGATGGCCGAGGGAAGGGACCATGAGGTCAGCTATTCCTGCCTGCTCACCAGCCCTGCCCCCACTGTGTATCCCCCACTATGTGTAGGGTGACTGGAGGGGTGGGGGCCTTGGCCTGGCACCCTCTGTGTCCCCCACCACCCACCCCCAGTTTCCTGTTCGTCATCAGGCTATTGGAGCCTGCTGGCCAGGAAAAGGGACCAAGAGGTGGTCAGTGCCCCTCATAATGACTGGTCCAGTGATCTTTCGGGTCCTTCTGCTGTTAGGATGAATTTGCATATTACCCTTTTATTATATTGGATAGATTATTTGTTTGGTATCTGTCTTCTAACATCTTTATTTTAGAGACTCTGTTTTGTTCACTCTTATTGCCAGCCAAAGCACAGTGCCTGGTGTGTGGTAAATACATGCTGACTAATAGGCCTGCAGTGCTGTCCATTCAAAAGAAAGGATTGGTTGTAAAGCTATTTTTAAAAAAAATTTTTTTCAGAACCATAGTAAAGGTATGAGTTGGAAAAGAAACGACATTTCTCTCTGCTGCACTATTGACTACAACAAGAAAATCCAAGCTCGTGCCTAGTAGCAATCTCTACTGAAAGGATCTGGGGATAGATTTAGGATATCCTCATCAGAATCACTTATAATATTAAGATAATTCTTTTGTAGATTTTTCCATCTGATGAAGGTTGGCCATTTGCAAAGTATCTTGGAGCTTGTGGAAGAATGGTGGCTGTAAATTATGTTGGAGAAGAACTGTGGAGCTACTTTAATGCACCATGGGAAAAACGAGTTGACCTGGCTTGGCAATTAATGGAAATAGCAGAGCAGCTTACTAACAATGACTTTGAATTTGCACTCTACCTCCTGGACGTCAGCTTTGACAATTTTGCAGTTGGTCCTAGAGATGGGAAGGTAATCATTGTGGATGCTGAAAATGTTTTGGTTGCTGACAAAAGGTTAATTAGACAAAGTAAGTATATAACTTTTAGATTTGTTTTTGTATCCGTTTTTTCCTGTGTCAAAATAATGTTTACATTTATATGAAGCAAGTCTTTCATTTCCTTCTTAGATGGCAACCTTACATCTTTTTTTGTTTTATTTGACCAGTATCAGTAAACAAATATTGATTAATTATACATGTTCTTAGTCACAGCTTCTCCATATTTAGTAAAATATCCTTTTGGTTCAATCAGATATGCTCTGAGTGTGTATGTACACATGTCTTTTTCCATACAGTCTGCTATTTCTGAGCATTAGGAGTCTAATGCAAAATTAAGTTGTATATACTACTTACAGGCTGCCAGAAAGGCTGTGCTGCTCTCCGGAATGTTCCATGTTCCATTGTTCTACAGTGATTTTTTTTTCTTTTCATTAGCACTGTAAATCTTTAGCTTTGGTTTGACATTATTACATCTCACGCAAAACTTTACTCTCCATTTCTTTGTGAGTTCTTCAAAGTGTAGGTGGGCAGAGTGTCTGAAATGTTTTTAAAATTAAATACCATAGGAATTTTAAAACATTGGGGACAATACCTATAGTTCTATAACTAACCTACTTAGTAAAGGGAACTTGAAGGGTTGTTGCTTCATGGTGAGAGTCTTAATATTTTTAATTCCCACCCATCCCTTTATATAAGGATCTTTGTGGCACCTGGGGAATGCAGTGAATGTAACAGCAGTCTATTAATTTGACACTCTTGCATGATCCTAGCTTGATCCTGTTAAATACTATTTGGTTTTCCCAGTGCCTTGTTCTATTGGACACTCAGCAGACTAGTTTCTGGTTGTATCCTGACTGCCCTATAGATCCTCCCACAGGGGATGGACACCTGCTGGAAGCTTCATTCCTACTTTCCTCTCCTGCATGTGTAAATGCAGCAGCAGCTTGCACCATGCTTTTCTTTTTTAAAGTACACAAGTCAGTGGTTTTTATTATATTCACAGAATTGTACAACTTGCCTTAATTTTTAAAGTATTCATTCCAATGTTTGTAAAAAGAAATTTTTAATTGATTCTAGAGAGAGGAAGGGGGAGAGAGAGAGAAACATTGATGTGAGAAAGAAACATTGATTGACTGCCTCCTAAATGTGCCCCCACAGGAATCGAACCCACCACCTTTCAATGTAAAGGATGACACTCCAACCAACTTAGCCACACCGGCCAGGGCTAAAATTAAAAAAAAAATTCTTGATGTGAACATTCCTGGGATACCAACTAATTCCTGACTTGGAATGAATACAACCCTACAGCTTCTCTATTCTTACCTTTCATACAAAGAGCATTACTCCTGTGCTTTTTTAGGCATGCCTACTTATTTTCAAAAGGCTGAAGAAGGGCTGTCTGAATAGCCACTTTGCAAATGGCTATATCTATATTTACCCTCTTTCTAGTAAATTGCCTGTATTTTTATCCTTCACCAGGAAATTGAGTTTTTGATGTGGCACCTCCCTTGGTATTCTTTCTTTTACTATTACCTTCTAAGCCAGTGGTTCTCAACCTTCCTAATGCCGTGACCCTTTAATACAGTTCCTCATGTTGTGGCCACTCCCAACCATAAAATTAATTTTGTTGCTACTTCATAACTTTAATTTTGCTACTGTTATGAATCGTAATGTAAATATCTGATATGCAGGATGTATTTAGGCAACCCCTGTGAAAGGGTCATTCTACCCCCAAAGGGGTTGCGACCAACAGGTTGAGAACCGCTGTCTAAGCAGTAAAAACAGTACATACTCATCCCTCTTCTTTAGACACAGTAAAGAGCCTTCTTTGAGAACCTGTTGCATCAGTTGTCTTTTTTAATTTTCTACCCTCCTTAAAATCCAGTTCCTCTTACCTTCCCATAAGCAAGTTTGTTGCTTTTCAACTGTTTTTAAAATCTGCCTATCTCTGCTTCCTGAGTCTCCATTCATTCCTCAACCATTAAAACCTCACTTAGAAATCTGCATTACCATTAGCGACCACCTAATTGGCCAATTCCTGAAGTCACTGATTAGTAAAAACTTCATGAAATTCTTTACTCCTTTGGTTTCCTTCTACTTATCACATAGTTCCTTTTTAAAAACATAAATCTGATCTTACCATTTCCTTGCTTAATACTTTTAATGATTTCCCATCATTCTTCAAGTAAAGTTCAAATTCCTCCCCAGGGCATAATCTGTATGACTTGACCTTATTCTGCTTCGTTTTTAATATCCCTCTGTCCATTGTTGCCCTTGTTGCCTCAGCCAAAATGGCCTTTTGGCTTCTTGAATGAACCTTTCCACTTCTGGGCTTCCCATATGCAGTTTTCTCTGCCTAAAATACCACATCTCTCTTCTATATGCTGTTAGGTACTTGTCCTTCAAGCCTTAGCTTAAATGTTAAGTCTAAGAGAGACTTGACTGCTGTGTGTAACTTTAGGTTGTTTCTTTCATAAGTCTTTCTACTGTTAAAAACTCCTGTTTCCTTCATAGAATTTCCTACAGTTTATAATAATGTTTGTTTACTTGCTTAGTTTCTATTTCACATACTGGATTGTAAGCCAGTGAGGATAGGAGCCATGTATATAATCTGTTTTGTTTACCATTAGACACCCTGCTTGCCATAGAGCAGGCATTCAAATAATTACTTTCTGAATGAATGAGTTTCTTTCACTAACATCTCTACCCCTTCAGTTTTAATGTTCTTCTGTCAGTCTTTTTTTCCCTTTTGCTTTCAACATATTTTCAATACAATTAAGCCATTCTCTTGGCTCCACCAAACCTTTTATGCTGATGCACTCTAAATATGTATTCTGTCCCTTTGGCTTCAGTTGCATATATTACATGTCCACACCTGAATATCTCATAACCACTTTATATTTACTTTATATATAGAAACACTGTTATGTTAATAGTGTCTAGGTTTTCATCTAATTAGGACCTTAAACTTTACTCATACACTTACCTGTTAATTTCTGTCTCAAATGTTTCTACAATCTGGCTTTTTTTTTTTTTTTTTTTTTTTGCTTTTTTTATCTGGACCCCCTTTAGTTGCTGTCATTATGTTAGTCCCTCCAGTCTTCAGCCTAGAGATATCTTTCTGTAAAACAAATCATGGTCTTGATTACACAAGGTAGAACTTATTTCTCTAGCCTCTGCTATACCTCCATCCCAGGTACCTGTCTCACACTCTAGCCACAGAGAACTTACAGTTTCCTGAACTAGCTGGATCAGTCCCTTAGGTCCATGCCTTTGCACATACTGTACCCTCGGCCTAAAATGCTGCTTTTCCTTTTTTTTTTTTTTTTTTTAAGGCTTGCTTATATTTTAAGGCCTAAATCAGATGTTCTCTCTGCAGCCTTCTACAACCCCAGACAGAAGTAGTGCTTCCTCTGTATTCCTGTGCCATACTACTGTATGCCACTTTATGTGATTAGAAGGTTTCCCTCCAGACTGAACTCTTCAGTAGTAGGCACCTTGTTTGATCCTCTGCTTGGCACGGATGTGCTCCCAAGAAATCTTTATATAAATTAATATACTTAAATGTTTAAAATTATAATACAATTTTAAGAACAAATACTATGCTAATTAGGGTATTGTCAAATTGGGAATCAATAAAAACTCTTAAAATATATTTTCCTCTTTCTGCTCTTCCTCCTTTTACAGATAAACCTGAAAATTGGGATGTATGGTATGAAAGTAAATTTGATGATTGTGATAAGGAGGCTTGCTTATCATTTTCAAAAGAAATTCTTTGTGCTCGTGCCACTGTGGACCACAATTATTATGCTGTTTGTCAGAACCTCTTATCCAGACATGCCACCTGGCGTGGCACATCTGGAGGACTCCTTCATGATCCACCAAGTGAAATTGCCAAAGATGGCCGGCTAGAGGCCTTGCTGGATGAGTGCGCCAACCCAAAGAAACGCTACGGCAGATTCCAGGCTGCAAAAGAACTGCGGGAATATCTAGCTCAATTGAGTAACAATGTGAGGTAGTCTATGGTGAACTTTTTTTTTTCTCCATTTAAATAGCACTGGCTAATACTAAACCACCAAAACTATCTAGGAAAAAGAAACTTGGAAGTAATACTTTCAGAGGATGACAAACGTGCACTGATACATCTTATGGTGAACTTTTCTTTTCTCCATTTAAATAGCACTGGCTAATACTAAACCACCAAAAACTACCTGAAAAAAAGAATCTTGGAAGTAATACTTTCAGAGGATGACAAACGTGCACTGATACATCTTATGTTAACATTCATCAAAATAAGACATTACTTCAAAAACCATATGATTATTTTGCAGATCTTTTTGTTCTTACACTTTGGAAACTTGAGCTATCCTTGACTGCTTTGCCCCTTGAATGCCTGAGTGCATTAATTAATATTGTCAAGCTATTAGAAATGAATCTGATAGTTATATTGGCTTGTGTATCAAAGGGTACTTGGTATACTTAGTTTGCATTAGTATCATGATTTTGTGAATCTCTTACATTTACTTTGAATGTCACATTAGATTGGCCTGTTTTATAGGCTACTTTTTCCTTCCTAATTTTTGTTCTATTTTTATGTTTTTCCTTCAGTCTTACACATGCAGGTTACTTTTAAATTTGGACTAGTTTTAATTCAGTGCTATGCAGCACATGTTAACCATTAGGACAGGATTTCTAGGTTTACTGTGTTTTTTCAGGAAGCTGAATATTTTATTATGTAAATACTTTTCTTCCCATTTTCTGTGTTTTCACCATTGCATGAGCCCATTTAAGGTTATTTAACAGTTATATCACTTTGTGCCAGTAATTAGAATTGTACACTAAACATGAAGTTGGCATATGTTGCTAAATGTCATTTTGTCCTTTAAAAGGCTTTAAGAAGAGTGTGTTAGTTTTCACCTTGATGTTAATTTTGACAGGAAAATATAACCCCAATATTTTTTAAATGCTAACTAGTCTAAAATAGTAGTGCATATGCCAAAGAAATATTAGACCTAGTCCCATGGTTAGAATTTAAAATTGGTCATTTACTCACTCTTATTGTCCTACTTGCAATATGTTTATCATTATTAAGTTCATATCTCCATGGTCATTTTTTTATCTTGAAAAGTTAAGCTACTGCTTCCCAGCATAGGCTACTTAAATATATTCTAACTTTTATTAATCGGTAGTTTTTCAAAAGTAACATGGTGTCACCATTTGAGTCTAATCAGGCCTCATGACTTTTTATTAATGAATGGACTAGTAATTTATACTGTAGCCAGTCTGCCCAACATGGTCCTCATTACCCAGTTGTTAAACATCAAAACATAAAAAATTAAGTATGTGGATAAAAATTAATAAATATGTGAAATTTGTGGGCTTTCTTAAAAAGTTATAATTGACATATATTGACTATCACTAACTGATATTATTTTTGTTTGAAATCATTACTTTGTGTATGACAAAGTTTGGTGTAGTGTGCAGTATTTAGTTCTAGTTCTAGACTGACTTTATTATTTATTAATCAGAAAGTGATTAAAATATGCACAACCAAAGCCAGGTTTTTCTTCTGTTTTTCATGCATTCAGCAACTATTTATTGAGCCACAGCTCTGTGTCACACATATTACTAGCTGCCACACACTGCCTGAACATGACATGGTTAAGCAACTTTACAATGATGATCAAATATTTTTATGTAGGTATTTCTTAAATTAGGATGCTGCTGATTTCATGTTATTTTATTATTGTGATGGAAATTCTACTTGTGCCATCTATAACCGGGTTGCTATAAAAAGAGCAGGATGTTCTTAATAAAGGTAATTCCAGTTTAAAACTGGAAGAAGGATAAGATTTCTTCATTGTAAAATAGATTGCAGTGTGTTAACTTTTATACATCAGTACATTAATATATCAACTAGCCTTCAAACATTCAGTGCTGGAAATTTTACTATGCTGATGTTTTACAACTTAGGAAAACTTTTGAGGGGAATAGGTAAAATTACTTGTCAGACATTCAAGCCTTGACTCAAAACTTCAAACAAAATAATACATTTTCAAAATGGAGCACCTTTTACATTTGATAAGTCTTCATTACCAATCTTAGAATGCCAGTCACAGAAAGGTTGTCTTTCTGTGGCTTAGCAAACATTTATCTTACTTTTGGGAAGTGATTGTGATTGCAGAATAGGAAGTGAGAGAACAGCTGCCAGCAATCATAGCTGCATGAGGGAGTTTTGTAAACCTGTCATTTCCTTGTAAAATTATGTGGAATTTTCTTCAGAAAGTTGAGAAGGTAGTAAAAGAGTTAGGAATTTAACAGGGAAAATTGTATGTGAAAAGCAATAAATTTTTGTTCACTTTGCTATCAAGATATTCACTACCAGATATTTATTATATAGCAACAATTTATATTTTTAATCATTGCCCATTAATAGGTGCAGTAAAATATTTTTGAATCAGAAATTTGGGGTTTGTATGTGCATTAAAGTTGTTTTTTGTACTGTAAGTTACTGTTTAATTTGAATAATTTACCAGAACTGTCTCCCTGTGCCTTTACAATATAAAGTTGTTTCTGCAACTTTAATGCTCTTAATAAAGAATACTTTAAGAATCACACTTGTCAAACTATCTCTTATCTTCAAATACCCAAATTTTTCTTGAGTGGAAAATGAGGTTGTATAGAAGTTATTTATTTCCCCTGAATGTATTTTGATATAATTTTCAGAAACTATCTGTGTGGGCATGGTTTTTCTGTAATCATGACATTTTTAACTTTTACCACTAAAATGGTATTAAACTATTAAACTATATTATCGAATTTTTCAAATGTATACAAAAGAATAATATAAGAAACAATAGTGTAACTATGGTTAATACTAACTTCAAAACATGTGGCCAAACTTGTTTCTGTATCTCAACTTACTTGCCACTAGCTTATTTTAAGAAAATCTGAGATACTTGAGTCCAGTGTTTTATACATTAGGTATTCTCTCCTCCAACAAAACCACAGTGTATTTCACATCTAAAAATTTAACAGTAACACCTTAATATCACTAAAGCAGAACAACTCAAATACCACTGGTGTTGTCTAAAAAGCTCAAGACCCAACTGCAAGTATTTGATGAACAATAAACATAACAAAAATGGATTGTAACAGTTTAAATATGTAAATTATGCATTCAAAATGATAATAGCAATAAGAAATGAACAAATTTAGTCATTTTTGGAAGGATATTGAGGAATTATTCTGAAAACTCGTATCTGGGAAAGAAAGAAGCATTTATATGCCTTACCCCAAGTAATTAGATAGTTGAAGGGGAAAAAAAATCTGTGGGATATGTAGAATTATTCCGGTTAATGCAGAAGGAGTGTTAAATATTGCTCTTTTGCAATTCTTAATTGACAAGAGCTAGGCAATGGTTATCAATAGCTGCAAACATTATTAATTGAAAAGGGGTGGATCAGGAGGTCAAGACCTGAATTTACTAGTCAATCTCGATGTGCTTTCCAGTACAAGCCAGTGAAAAGGAGCACCCAGCACCACCTGTGAGGTATCTTCCCAGGAAAAAAACAAAAAACCTGCATCTGATCAAGCCCCCAGATCTATCTGATAATGAGAAACACCCAGGACAGAGGAACATGTTAGAGGCTTCCATGGGATGCAGTCCAGAGAGTCCAGAATGGGCAATTTTACAGGGTATATAACTTGGTTTTGTTTAACAAATGCAAGGAAAAGAGGGAGGCTTTACATTAAAGGAGACTTGCGTAGCCCATAAAGTAAATGGCAAGGTTACCTTTCTATCCTTATTAAAACAAAGTGGAAACAAAATTTGAACCATAGGTGAATGTCTTGGGTAACCTTATCTACTTTAATTTTGCACTTGCTTTGGTATGTGGAAAATACTTAAAGAACCTATTGTATATTGTAGATGTTATAGCTAGAGTTCATTATACTAGTTAGCTATGTGTCTAAATTTTGTAATAGAACATTTTAGTTCTTTTTCTTTTGAAAAGTATTTGCCCACGATCACAAAAATAAGTAGTAGCAGACCTGTGGGTCAACGCGGATTTTCCAATAGCACAGTGGTCTGCAAACTCATTAGTCAACAGAGCCAAATATCAACAGTACAACGATTGAAATTTCTTTTGAGAGCCAAATTTTTTAAACTTAAACTATATTGGTAGGTACATTGTTATTAACTTAATTAGGGTACTCCTAAGGCTTAGGAAGAGCCACACTCAAGGGGCCAAAGAGCCGCATGTGGCTCCCAAGCCGCAGTCTGCCGACCACTGGCCTACAATGTTCTACTAGACTAGGATGCAGTGTTTTAGAACCAGAAGCATATAGTTGAAGGCAAGATCATATAATTGTAAAAACTCATATGCATTTCCTCAATTATAAAGTTAGGGGAGTAAAGGATTTGTGAGGGCAAGAAAAGGAAGAGAAATCCCAAGTGAGATAGAGACAAGGTGAAAAAGAAGTGAAGTTTAAGAGGGACATGGGGAGAAGAGGGTAGAAAACGAGAAAAATAATGGAAAATAAAGGGTGGTAAGACCTTTTCTCCTTTGACCTCAAAACTTTAGATCTCTCAAATATCTATAGATTACTTAGATGATTATTCTCATTATGAGTTTACTAATAGAATATTCTGTTTCTAGAGAACTACCTCAGCCTTTTAGTTTTTTTAATTATTCTACAAATATTGTTGAAACTAGGCAGTGCCTTATACTCTAAGTTTTAAGAATACATACTTGTAAGAAAGTTTACCTTGCAGGGTGACAGACTTTTAAAAATAAGCTCATGGTATTCATTCAGTCAAATTTAGGATTTTGTCAATTTTAGCTTTACTTTTCTATGTATATCACAGATGTTTAGATGACTCAAGACATTGAAAGAAGTCACTAGGCTGTGAGATGAAGATATGACTAACAGCTCTAGCCAGTTTGGCTCAGCGGATAGAGCCCGGGACCCTTTGGTCAATTCCAGTCAAGGTCATGTACCTTGTTTGCAAGCTCCTCACTGGCCTGGACCCTGGTCAGGGCTCCTGCAGAAGGCAACCAATAGATGTATTTCTCTCACATTAATATTTCTCTCTCTGTCTTTCCCTCTCCCTCCCACTCTCCCTAAAAATCAATGGGAAAAATATCCTCAGCTGAGGGTTAAAAGAAAAGATATGACTCAGAAGTGATGCTCTCTTCCTCTCACTATCAAATCAATAAAAAAATTTTTAAAAGATAGTTGATGGGGCTTGAGAGAATTAATGATACCCTCTTACCTTTCTGCCTAATTTAGAATAAATTAAGAGTCAAATGCAGGAATCAAGAAGATGGAGAATAACCCAACTGGCATGGCTCAGTGGTTGAATGTTGACCATGAACCCTGAGGTCATTGTTCGATTCCCAGTCAGGGCACATGGGTTCAATCCCCAGTGGGGGGCATGCAGGAGGTAGCCGATCAGTGATTCTCTCATTGTTGATGTTTCTATCTCTTCCTCTCCCCCTCTGAAATTAATAAAATTGACCCTCATGCCGTCACAAAAATGATGGCACCCACAGCCAATAAGGAGGGAATATGCTAATTGCTGACCCACCCTCAAAGATGGCAGCACCCACAACCACAAGATGGTGGCGCCCAGTCTCCTCAGCCCTGCCTGGGCCACAGGTGCATGGCAAGGTGCATGGGCCCGGCCTTGCTGTGCGCCTGCCTCCAGAGTCCCCCAGTCCCTTCAGCCCCCCAGCCACCCAGGGCCAGCCCGAGGCGCAGGCAAGCCTTGATGGCAGCTGCCCAGCCACCCAGGACTGCCTGAGGCTCAGGTAACCAGGGCCGGCCGAGGCTTGCACTGCCGGCAGTGGCAGCAGCAGAGGTATGATGGGGTATTGCCTTCCCCTGATCACCAGGTCACCTCCCACCCCTGAGGCTCCCAGACTGTGAGAGGGGGCAGGTTGGCTGAGGGAAACCCCCTTCAGTGCATGAATTTTCATGCACCAGGCCTCTAGTATATATATAAAAGCCTAAGCGACTGGCCGACCGTTTGCCCAGCCAGCCAGTAGCTATGACACACACTGAACACTAGGGGGCAGACGCTCAACGCAGGAGCTGCTGAGCTGTGGTGACTTGGCATCTGCAGTTCTTGGGTGATGTATCCAGAACCAGAGAGGAGGGAGCCTGATTCCGGGGTGTGTCACCCCAGAACCGCCCACTCGCAATCTGGGACCCCTCAGGGTATGTTGGAGAGCTGGTTTTGGCCCAATCCTCACAGGCCAGGCTGAGGGACCCAACTGGTGCATGAATCCATTCACCAGGCCTCTAGTCCATTGGCTCCCCACTTTGGATCTGGCTCCCCACCAGGCCTCTAGCCAATTGCAGAGATCATGGTCTGGCCCTTACAGAAACTTTTCAACTCAATTAGCTAAATGATGAGACTTGCAGGACCTACTGGCTGCGGCCCTGACATATGGCGCCCACACCGGCCCATCTGCTTAATATTGATTTCCAGTGAAGGCAGTGAATTTTTCCGCTTCCACTCTTGGCTGGGAAACCAGCCACAGCTTCTCTTCTTCCAGGCAGACAGTATTGTCAGCAGGCAACCTCCAGGGAGGAAAAGAGGCGAAGGAGCAGCTCAGATGGGAAGAAGGAAGTTCCCTACTGCCATAATACTCTGCCTGGTCTGAAGGGCCTGAGCGGAAGCCTGACATTGAGCAAGGTCCTGCCCTAGGATGACTAGATTCCAAGCTAAGTAAATCCTGCTTGCTAAATAATTGCATTTTGCAGCTAAATGCCCACAAGGCATCAGTTACTGCCAAACTTAGGGTAAAGTGAGATGAAAGAAGCAAGGTAAATATAGAAAGTGACATAGTATTGGGAGAAGAGAGGAGGGAGCCTGATTCCAGGGTATATCACCTGAGAACTGCCCTCTCGCAATCTGGGAACCCTCAGGGGATGTCGGAGAGCCGATTTCAGCCCATCCCTGCAGGCCAGGCAGAGGGACCCCACCGGTGCACAAATCCATGCACCGGGCCTCTAGTATGTGTGTGTGTGTGTGTGTGTGTGTGTGTGTGTGTGTGTGTGTGTGTATGATGGAGGATTTTACCTATGCTATTGATAAAGCTGTTGGACAGCATGGCCTATGTCCATGATAACAGTAGTTTTCCAAATACTGTATTCTGTAATTAATCTTTCCCATTTTTATCCCAGGCAGAGTGGGAAGACGACAGATTTGTCATTGAAGCTCTGTGTGGAAAGCACACATGGAGAAGCAGAGAATTGGCAATTCATAAGGAAAGAGAAGTGGCTGGATACAGAGGTCTACCAGGAATTGCCTTTCCCAAACTCACTAGTTAGATGGGTCTCTAGGGAGGGGACAAGGTACTTCAAGAGAGCCACCTAGAAACATGAGTCAAAAGTCCATGTCTTCCTTTCCCCAACACTCCAGCTCTAGCCTAGTGAGGCAGACTACTTCGCCAATAAGTTTGTGGCCATTTAATGTTTGTGTAAACTGCTTCTTTTTCTTTGCTCATTTTTAAAAGCTGATTCATAAGTCTCTTGTTTTGTAGGAGTGCTTCATCTTATTAAGGTTTTAATTTTTGGTTAATTGTTGTAATTACTGTATTTATTAAATCTAAGATGCCATTGATTGCAAGATATTACTCCTAAGGGGAGGGAGGTTTAAAAAACACAAACTATGTCGCAATAAGTCTTATTACTTAACATTTTTATTTTATACTAGCTGTATCCGGCCGCGCGTTGCTGTGGCTCAGTCTGGTTAAATGGAAAAGAAAGAAAAGAGAAAGCGCACGTTTCTAATATGTTTAATTTCACAATGCTTTTGGGTATACAATATTTTTTGTTGTTCCAAAAGACTGGCCTAACCCGTATCATTTGAGAAGAATGTTTCAAAAAATAGAAAAAAAGTGACCTCTTGTTTTTATTTTTTACTATTTTTACTTATACAGGTAATTATTTTATAATTTAAAAATATTAAAGAAGAACTAAAAGTCTTCTTTGAGTTCTACCAATAGAGATTGTCTGGTTTGCCGACTCTAGAACATGCAACATAAAATTGTCCATGTGAGAAGCAATCCGTGTCTAGATCTAAACCGCACAATTCTAAAGATTGGCCCTGAGCTTTGTTGATGGTGATTGCAAACGCCAATTGAATTGGGAATTGCAATCTCTTAAATTGAAATGGCATATCCGCTGGAATCATAGGAATGCGAGGAATGAGGATATCTTCACCTTTGAAAGGTCCTGTCAAGATTGTTGCTTCTACAACGTTGCTCATTAATTTTTTTACTGCAAGCTGTGTGCCGTTGCAAAGCTTTGGCGGGTTGATATTTCGCAAAATGAAAATTGGCACACCGATTTTCAATTGCTGTATGTGCGGTGGCATCCCTGGCAGATCGAGTGAATTCAAAAATTCTGTTGGATAATTAACCGCTTCATCTGCTTCCACAACAGTGTCGACAGACTTGTATGCGACTGCCTCGCTTTGAATGTTAGACTGAATAATATTATTAAGTTCGTAGACGTCTTTGTTTTTGGCTGCAAGAATAGCTCGTTCACTCAGCCAATCATGATTCTTATAATTGGTTTGAATATTGGGAAATACTTTTTCAACCAATTCTTCTTTTGACATCACTAAATTGCAGAAGTTATGAGGCAATGAAATTCGTCCTGAGGTCAGATCAACCGGCACCTTTCCATTCCCAATTTCCAGCAATTGATGTGAGAATATCTCAGCTGATCGATTGTTTTGCAGCTGGACATGCATATTTGTAGTTAATTTTATCTACAATTTATAATTGTAAACAGAAACATTGAAATGGAATCGTAAAATATTTAATATAGTGTGTGTTGCTTTTATGTCCAACAAATGGCGCTGTTTTTCAAAAACATGTTTTTACCTGTCACAGGTGTGACATCTATATAATAATAGGTATATAGGTATATGAAAACACGCGCGTGTTCGAATGCAATGTTGTGTCAAAATTTCAAAGCAATCGGTGAAGAACTTTCAGAGATTTAAGATTTTGAACAAACGAACATTTACATTTTTATTTATATAGACTAGAGGCCTGGTGCACAAAAACTTGTGCACTCGGGGGGGAGGGAGGCTCCCTCAGCCCGGCCTGTGCCCTCTCGCAGTCTGGGACCCCTCAGGAGATAACGACCTGCTGGCTTAGGCCTGCTCCCGGGTGGCAGAGGGCAGGCCCAATCCCTAGGTGCAGCCCCTGGTTGGGCTCAGAGAAGGGCCAATTGGGGAGTTGGGGCACCGCCCCCTGTCACACTCAAGGCAGGGTCGATGGGGAGGCTGCGGCGCCACCCCCTGTCACACACAGAGCAGGGCCAATCAGGGGGTTGGGGCGCTGCCCCCTGTCACGCGCAGAGCAGGGCCCATCAGGGGGGTTGGGGAGCTCCCCCCTGTCACTCACAGAGCAGGGCTGATCAGGGGGTTGAGGAGCTCCCCCCTGTCACTCACAGAGTAGGGCTGATAGGGGAGTTGGGGCACCGCCCCCTGTCACACACAGAGCAGGGCGGATCAGGGGGTTGGGTCACCGCCCTCTATCAACCACAGAGCAGGGCGGCATATTACCCTTTTACTATATAGGATAGAGGCCTGGTGCACGGGTGGGGGCTGGCTGGTTTGCCCTGTAGGGTGTCCTGGATCAGGGTAGGTGTCCCCACTGGGGTGCCTGGGCAGCTTGGATGAGGGGATGATTTCTGTTTGTAGCTGGTCACACACCCTTCAGAGTGGGGGTCCCCACTGGGGTGCCTGGCCAGTCTGGGTGAGGGTCTGAGGGCTGTTTTCAGGCTGGCGGGTGACTGAAGCTTCCAACCGCTCCTTTTTTTCTTTTTTTTAATTCTGGACCAGCTTTAGCTCTTAGGCTTGGCTCCAGCTCTAAAGCCTCAGCTGCTGAAAGCTGGTTTCTGGGGTTTTGTTTAGCTTCTATATTTGTAACAATGTTTCAAACTGGAGGCTCAGAGGCCGGCAAGGCAGGCGGGGAACGTTGGAGTCCTCCGTCTCTGAAGCAAGCAAGCCTCATGTTCGCTTCAAGCTGCCTGGCTGCCGGCCACCATCTTGGCTGGCAGTTAATTTGCATATCGCCCTGATTAGCCAATGGGAAGGGTAGCGGAGGTACAGCTAATTAACATGTTTCTCTTTTATTAGATAGGATAAGTGGAATCATACAACAGTTGTCCTTTTGTGCCTGGCTTCTTTCATCTAGCATCATTTTTTCAAGGTTCATTCATGCTGTAGTATATTTCAGAATTTTATTCCTTACTATAGCTGATGGGAGCAATGATGAGTATGAGTGAGTTGGAAGCAATGCATCTTCAACAGTGCCTACACAGGTTTACATCTCACAAGTGCAAGAGCTGCCATAGGTTCTTTAGAACAGAGTGATTAGCTGCTGTAAATAAATCTAAGGAGTAAGGCTAAGCCCAGACTTACTGAAAAATTCACCCTTTCTGAACCACAGGGATGACCTGGAGTTTGGAAAGAAAAGAAGCTCCTGTGAGAGACAAGGAGAGAGAATGAACAATTAATTTAGGTCTATTAATATCATTTAAAATAATACTACTCCTTATGTACACACATTAAATGAAAGGCGTTGTGCTTAACACTTTACAGTCATGGGACACTTAGTAATGACGATACGTTCTGAGAAGTGCATCATTAGATTTCATCCTGTGTGAACACTGCAGAGTACATTGCAGTGCACACACCTAGATGCTCTAGCCCAGTGGTCGTCAAACTCCTTAGTCAACAGAGCCAAATATCAACAGTACAACGATTGAAATTTCTTTTGAGAGCCAAAGTTTTTAAACTTAAACTATATAGGTAGATACATTGTTATTAACTTAATTAGGGTACTCCTAAGGCTTAGGAAGAGCCACACTCAAGGGGCCAAAGAGGCGCATGTGGCTTGCGAGCCACAGTTTGCCGACCACGGCCTAGCCTACAACACACCCAGGCAGTATGGGATCGCCTCTTGATCTCAGAAAACTAGCCTGTATTACAAGGAACAAGCCTGTAGTATAAACATGTTACTGTATAAAACAGCATGAGATTACATCAAGCACAAGAGAAAATGATGCAACCAAGAGCCTCAGTGAGCACGACATGGACACCTTGGCCAATGTAGCTTAGCGCACCTTTCACAGCAAACTCCCTTCATAAACAGAAAGAGCACACCCTAAAATAACAATGAATAGTAGCTCCAAACCAGTAATGTAGTCTTTTATTATAACCATTGTATGTGCTATTTCTTTCTTCAGTTAACACTCACCCCAAAATATGTTTTCCACTGATTTTTGGAGACATTGGAAGAGAGAGAGGGAGAGGAGACAGAGAGAGACAGAGAGAGAAACACTGATGTGAGAGATATACCTGGATTGGTTGCCTCCCACATGCACCCCAACCAGGGCCGGGAATCGAACCTTTAACCAGGCATGTGCCATTGAACCAAAAGCGAACCCACGACCCTTTTGTGCTCATACTGATGCTCTAACCACTTAGCAACACATGCCAGGGTGCTATAATCCTTTTTTTTGCTTTGGATATTCATATTTTTCTTTTTTCTTTTTAAAATTTCTTTATTGATTAAGGTGTTACATATGTGTCCTTATACCCCTATTACCCCCCCCACTACCCCCCCCCCGCCATCTGTGTCCATTGGTTAAGCTTATATGCATGCATACAAGTCCTTTGGTTAATCTATCCCTCTTACCCGCACCCTCCCCTACCTTCCCTCTGTGGTTTGATGGTCTGATCAATGCTTCTCTGTCTCTGAATATGTTTTTGTTCATCAGTTTATATTGTTCATTAGATTCCATAAGTGAGTGAGATCATATGATATTTATCTTTCTCTGACTAGCTTATTTCACGTAGCATAATGCTCTCTAGTTCCATCCATGCTGTTGCAAATGGTAAGAATTCCTTCTTTTTTACCACAGCATAGTATTCCATTGTGTAGATGTACCACAGTTTTTTTCTTTTTTCCTACAGATATATTTTTTAAATTTTTGTTTATTATGGTATTACAAATGTGTCTTTATCCCCACATTGTCCTCTCATCTCCCCAGTCCTGCCCTCACCCTCACCTCCTGTTGTCTACGTCCATTGCTTATGCTCATATGCATGCATACAAGTCCTTTAGTTGATCTCTACCCCTTACCCCCAACCTCCCCTACCTTCCAGATGAGGTTTGAGCATCTGATCGATGCTTCTCTGTCTCTAGATCTGTTTTGTTCATCAGTTTATGTTGTTCATTATAATCCACAAATGAGTGAGATCATGTAATATTTATCTTTCTCTGACTAGCTTATTTCACGTAGCATAATGCTCTCTAGTTCCATCCATGCTGTTGCAAATGGTAAGAATTCCTTCTTTTTTACCACAGCATAGTATTCCATTGTGTAGATGTACCACAGTTTTTTTCTTTTTTCCTACAGATATATTTTTTAAATTTTTGTTTATTAAGGTATTACAAATGTGTCTTTATCCCCACATTGTCCTCTCATCTCCCCAGTCCTGCCCTCACCCTCACCTCCTGTTGTCTGCGTCCATTGCTTATGCTCATATGCATGCATACAAGTCCTTTAGTTGATCTCTACCCCTTACCCCCAACCTCCCCTACTTTCCCGATGAGGTTTGAGCATCTGATCGATGCTTCTCTGTCTCTAGTTCTGTTTTTGTTCATCAGTTTATGTTGTTCATTATAATCCACAAATGAGTGAGATCATGTAATATTTATCTTTCTCTGACTGACTTATTTCACTTTGCATAATGCTCTCCATTTCCATCTATGCTGTTGCAAATGGTAGGAGTTCCTTCCTTTTTACTGCAGCATAGTATTCCATTGCATAGATGTACCAAAGGTTTTCAATCCAGTCATCTGCTGATGGGCACATAGGATGATTCCAAATCTTAGCTATTGTAAATTGTGTGGCTATGAACAAATGGGTGCATATATCCTTTCTGATTGGTGTTTCTGGTTTCTTGGGATATAGTCCTAGAAGTGGGATCACTGAGTCAAATGGGAATTCCAGTTTTAGTTTTTTGAGGAAACTCCATACTGTTCTCCACAGTGGCTGCACCAGTCTGCATTCCCACCAGCAGTGCACGAGGGTTCCTTTTTAATGATGTTGATTCTACCAATCCATAAACATGGTATGTTTTTCGATCTGTTTATGTCATCCTCTATCTCTGAGTAGAGGTCTTTTACTTCATTAGTTAAGTTTATTCCTAAGTATCTTAATTTTTATGTGCAATAGTAAATAGGATTGTTTTTGTAATTTATCTTTCTGTAAGTTCACTATTGGTGTATAAAAATGACATGGATTTCTTGATGTTAATGTATCCTGCTACATTGCCAAATTTGTTTATTAAGTCTAATAATTTTTTGATGGAGTCTTTAGGGTTTTCTATGTACAGTATCATGTCATCTGCAAATAAGGACAGTTTTACTTCTTCTTTTTCAATTTGGATGCCTTTTATTTCTTCTTCTTGTCTGATCACTATGGCTAGTACTTCTAGTACTACGTCAAACAGGATTGGTGAAAGTGGGCATCCCTGTCTTGTTTCTGTTCTTAAGGGAAATGGTTTTAGTTTTTGCCTATTGAGTGTGATGTTGGCTGTAGGTTTGTCATATAAGGCTTTTATTATGTTGAGGTATGATCCTTCTATTCCCACTTTGCCTAGCGTTTTTATCAGAGAACGGTGCTGGACTTTGTCAAATGCTTTTTTCTGCATCAATTGATATGATTATGCAATTTTTGTCTCTCAATTTGTTTATGTGATGTATTACGTTTATTGATTTGTGAATATTGTACCATCCTTGCATCCCTGGAATAAATCCCACTTGGTCATGGTGTATAATTTTTCTAATGTAATGCTGGATCTGATTTGCTAGAATTTTGTTGAGGATTTTAGCATCTATGTTCATCAGGGATATTAGTCTGTAATTCTCTTTCTTTGTGATGTCTTTATCTGGCTTTGGGATTAGGGTAATGCTGGTTTCATAGAAGAGCTTGGAAGTGTGCCTACCCCTTGAATTTTTTGGAATAGTCTGAGAAAGATTAGTTTTAGTTCTTTGAAAGTTTGGTAAAACTCCCCTGTAAAGGCATACAGACCAGAGCTTTTGTTTGCTGGAATATTTTTGATCACTGCTTTAATTTCTTTGGTAGTTATTGACCTATTCAGATTTTTGGTTTTTCTTGATTGAGTTTTGGGAACTTATATTTTTCTAGGAATGTGTCCATTTCGTCAAGGTTATCCAGTTTTTTGGAGTAGAGTTGTTCATAGTATTTTTTACAATCCTTTGTATATCAGTACGGTCAGTTGTTACTTCCTCTCTTTCATTTCTGATTTTGTTTATTTGGGTCCTCTCTCTTTGTTTCTTGGTGAGCCTGGCGAGGTGTTCATCAATCTTGTTTATCCTTTCAAAGAACCAGTTCTTGGTTTCATTGATCTTTTGTATTTTTTTTGTCTCTATATCATTTATTTCTGCTCTGATTTTATTATTTCCTTCTGG
Source organism: Myotis pilosus (assembly GCA_036010255.1). NCBI lineage: Eukaryota > Metazoa > Chordata > Mammalia > Chiroptera > Vespertilionidae > Myotis > Myotis pilosus. The sequence goes on along the minus strand of JASKON010000002.1, from coordinate 110,780,896 downwards.
ATACTGTGGACTTTTCTTGTTGCTCTCCTTCTAATTCTTTAAGTTCCAAGTTTAGATAATTTATTAGCATTTTTCTTTTTTTTGAGGTAGGCCTGTAGAGCTATAAACTTCCCTCTTAGGATTGCTTTCATTGTGTCCAATAGATTTTGGATTTTTGTATTTTCATTGTCATTTGTTTCCAGGATGCTTTTATTTTTTTCTTTGATCTCTTTGGTAACCCAATCATTGTTTAATAGCATGCTATTTAGCCTCCAAGTGTTTGATTTTTTCATTGTTTTTGTTGTTGATTTCTAGTTTTATGCCATTGTGATCTGAGAAGATGCTTGTTATGATTTCTATCCTCTTGAATTTGAAGAGACTTTGCCTGTGTCCTAATATATGGTCTATCTTTGAAAATATCACATGTGCACTGGAGAGGAACGTATATTCTGTAGCTTTGGGGTGAAATATTCTGAAGATGTCAATTAAGTCCATCTGATCTAGTGAATCATTTAGGATTGCTGTTTTCTTTGCTGATTTTTTCTTTAGAGAATTTATCCAGTGGTGTCAGTGGGGTATTAAAGTCCCCTACTATGACTGTATTGCTATTGATCTCTCCCTCGATATTTTCCAGAAGTTGTTTTATGTATTTCGGTGATCCTGTATTGTGTGCATATATGTTTACCAGAGTTATATCTTCTTGTTGAATTGTGCCCTTTAGTATTATGAAGTGGCCTTTCTTATCTCTTGTTATGTCTTTCACTTTGAGTTCTACTTTGTCAGATAGAAGTATTGCTACCCCAGTTTGTTGTTGTTGTGTTTTTTTTCATTTCCATTCGCCTGAAAACCTTTTTCTATCCCTTCACCATCAGTCTGTGTGAGTCCTTTGTTCTGAGGTGGGTTTCCTGTAGACAGTAGATACTAGGTGTACCAGTTGATAATGTGGCTTTTTTTCTATAGATGAGTTACTCATATTTTGAGTAATATGTATGCTATTTTGTTGTATTGACAGCAAACTTCAAAACTTCTAATGTCAAATTTGCTGAAGATGTTAACATCATAGATATTTTTAGGCTTTAAGTGTCAACTTTCTTGCCAAAAAAAAAAAAAAAAAAGGATTTGTGGGAATTTTTTATTCATTACTTTATTTTGAAGAAAAGTGCAGCTGAAAGTTATCATATACTTTGGGAAGCTTATGGTGAACATGCTGCATCTCAAGATACTTGTGGACACTGGTGTAAATGCTTTAAACGCGATGATTTTGATGTGAAAGACAAAGAATGTCCAGGTCAACCGAAAAAGTTTGAAGACAAACAATTACAAGCATTATTGGATGAAGATGCATGTTAATCTCAAAAACAACTTGAAGAAAGGTTAAACGTTGCTCAGCAAACAATTTATGATCATTTACAAGCAATGGGTGAAAGGGCGAGGACTATGCCCTCCACCTTGCCCCAGGGTAAGGGCTACGCCCTCCACCTTGCCCCAGGGTAAGGGCTGTGCCCGCCATCTTACCTTGGCCATGTGCTCAGCAAGCTTCTTCCCGGAAGCCAAGCCGCTGCTGGCCACACCCAGGACTTCTTTGAACTGGCCAATGACAATCAAGAGAAGTCGCCATAGATATGACCACATCCTGTGTGACAAGACATAGACTTGCGCCTGGCCAGTCGGCAGGGCCCACAGTCCTTTCTCCTCCCTTGCCCCAACCCCCTATAAAGCCTCTCTCCACACAGAGTTCTCTCTCTCTGCCACTTGCTGCTGTGTCAGTAAGTGGGGGCAGGGGAGCCAAACCTAGGTTTGAAATAAATGACTCTTTGCTTTTGCATCGGACTCGCTGGCTCCCTGGTGGGCCCTTGGGAATCTTGAAATCTGGGCACAACAATGGGAAAGATTTAAAGGGAGGAAAATTGGTGCCACATCAACTGAACGAAAGACAAATGGTAAACAGAAAAGTCATCAGTAAAATATTGCTTCAACAGCATGAAGAAATGTCTTTTTGCATCGAATTATGACTGGCAATGAAAAGTGCATTTATTTTGAGAATCCCAAATGCACAAAATCATGGGTTGATCCAGGTCAATCATCAACATCAACCACAAGGGCAAATCGCTTCAGAAAGAACACAATGCTCCGAGTTTGGTGGGATCAGGAAGGTGTGGTGTATTATATGAGCTTCTGAAACCAGGTGAAACTGTTAATACTGATCACTACCGACAACAAATAATCAATTTGAACCGGGATTTGATCATGAAACAACCAGATTGTGCCAGAAGACACAGCAAAGTAATTTTGCTTCATGATGATGCACCATCACACACTTCAAAACCGATTGAAGTCGCGTTAAAATATCTTGCCTGGGAAGTATTACCCCACCTGCTGCATTCACCAGAACTTGCTCCTTCAGATTACCACTTGTTCCGATCAATGGCACACACGCTTTCTGGGCAGCACTTCAAAATGTACGAAGAAGTGGAAAATTGGGTGTCTGAATGGTTTGCCTCAAAACAAGAAAATTTCTATTTCTATCCACAAATTACCTGAAAGATGAGGAGATATGTAGCTAGCAATGGAGATTACTTTGAATAAAACACTTTTGATGTCTCTCTTGAAATAATAGTATTTTCTTTGACTACAACATCTGCCGTATTAGCCGGTACACCTTTTATATGGGTCATGTTTACTTTTCTTCTTTTTTTTTTTTTTTTTTTTTTTTTTACTTTTTTTAAGCTTATTTTATTTTATTTTTAAAAAATTTTTTTATTGGTTAAGGTATTAAAAATGTGTCCTCATCCCCCCATTAACCTCCAACCTCGCCCCCCCCCACTCAAGCTCTCAACCCCCTGTTGCCTTTGTCCATCGGTTTGGCTTATAGGCATGCATACAAGTCCTTTAGTTGATCTCTTCCCCTTACCCCCACCCTCCCTTACTTTCCCTCTGAGGATTGATAATCTGATCACTGTTTCTCTGTCTTTGGATCTGTCCTTGTCCATCAGCCTATATTGTTCTCTATATTCCACAAATGAGTGAGATCATGTGGTATTTCTCTTTCTCTGACTGGCTAATTTCACTTAGCATAATGCTCTCCAGTTCCATCCATGCTGTTGCAAATGGCCAGAGTTCCTTCTTTTTTACCGCAGCATAGTATTCCATTGTGGAGGTGTACCACAGTTTTCTAATCCACTCATCTGCTTATGGGCACTTAGGCTGTTTCCAAATCTTAGCTATGGTGAATTGAGCTGCAATGAACATAGGGGTGCATATATCGTTTCTGATTGGTGTTTCTGGCTTCTTGGGATATATTCCTAGAAGTGGGATCACTGGGTCAAATGGGAGTTCCATTTTTAGTTTTTTGTGAAAAACTCCATACTGTTCTCCACAGTGGCTGCACCAGTCTGCATTCCCATCAGCAGTGCACGAGGGTTCCTTTTTCTCCACATCCTCTCCAACACTTGTTGTTTGTTGATTTGTTGATGATAGCCATTCTGGCAGGTGTGAGATGATACCGCACTGTCCTTTTGATTTGCATCTCTCATATAAGTAGTGACTTTGAGCATGTTTTCATATGTCTTTTGGCCTTCTGTATGTTCTCTTTCGAAAAGTGTCTATCTAGGTCCATTGCCATTGTTTGATTGGATTGTTTATCTTACTATTGTTAAGTTGCATGAGTTCCCTGTAAATATTGGAGATTAAACCCTTATCAGTGATATCATTGGCAAATATGTTCTACCATGCAGTGGGCCTTCTTGTTGTTTTGTTGATGGTTTCCTTTGCTATGCAAAAGCTTTTTATTTTGATGTAGTCCCATTTATTTCCTCTTTAGTTTCCATTTTCCTAGGAGCAGTATCAGAGAAGAAATTCCTTTGGCATATGTTTGTGATTTCACTGCCTGTGGATTCCTCTAGTATTTTTATGGTTTCCCATCTTACATTTAAGTCCTTTATCCATTTTGAGTTTATTTTTGTGTATGGTGTGAGTTGGTGTTCTAGTTTCGTTTTTTGCATGTATCTGTCCAATTTTCCCAACACCATTTATTGAAGAGACTGTCTTGACTCCATTGTATGCTCTTGCCTCCTTTGTCGAATATTAGTTGAGCATATTGGTTTGGGTCTATTTCTGGGTTCACTATTCTATTCCATTGATCTATATGTCTGTTCCTGTGCCAGAACCAGGCAGTTTTGAGAACAGTGGCTTTGTAATACAGTTTGATATCTGGCATTGAGATCCCAAACACTATGTTCTTCTTTCTCAGGATCTCTACAGCTATTCGGGGCCTTTTTTTTATTCCAGATGAATTTTTGGAGAGTTCAGTCTAGGTCTGTGAAATATGCCATTGGTATTTTAATGGGGAGTACATTGAATTTATAGGTTGCTTTGGGTAGTATGGGCATTTTAATGTTGATTCTACCAATCCATGAACATGGTATGTTCTTCCATCTGTTTACGTCTTTATCTCTTTTTTCAACATCCTGTAGTTTTCTGAGTAGAGGTCTTTTACCTCCTTAGTTAAGTTTACTCCTAGGTATCTTAATTTTTTGGTGTGATGGTAAGTGGGATTTTTTTTTTTTTTAGGTCTCTGTAAGTTTACCATTGGCGTATAGAAATGCAATAGATTTCTTGGCGTTAATTTTGTATCATGCTACATTGCGTAATTCATTTATTAAGTCTAAATTTTTTTGATGGAGTCTTTAGGGTTTTCAATGTACAGTATCATGTCATCTGAGAATAAGGAAAAATTTACTTCTTCTTTTCCCATTTGGATGCCTTTTATTTCTTCTTCTTGTCTAATTGCAATGGCTAATACTTCCAGTACTATGTTGAACAGGAGTGGTGAGAGTGGGCATCCCTGCCTTAGTCCTGTTCTTAAGGGAAATGGTTTTAGTTTTTGTCCATTGAGTATGATGTTGGCTGTGGGTTTGTCATATATGGCTTCTATTATGTTGAGATATGATCCTTCTATTCCCACCTTGCTGAGAGTTTTTATCAAAATGGCTGTTGGATTTTGTCAAATGCTTTTTCTGCATCAATTGATATGACTATGTGGGTTTTATTTTCTCTCTCAATTTGTTTATGTGATGTATTACGTTTATTGATTTGCGGATATTGTACCATCCTTGCATCCTTGGGATAAATCCTACTTGGTCATGGTGTATGATCTTTCTGATGTACTGCTGGATCCAATTTGCTAAGATTTTGTTGAGGATTTTGGCATCTATGTTCATGAGGGATATCGGCCTGTGATTCTCTTTCATTGTGTTGTATTTATCTGGTTTTGGTATTAGGGTGATACTGGCTTCATAGAATGAGCTTGGAAATATTCCTTCCTCTTGAATTTTTTGGAATAGTCTGAGGAGGATAGGTTTTAGTTCTTCCTTGAAATTTTGGTAAAACTCCCCTGTGAAGCCGTCTGGCCCCAGGCTGTTGTTTGCTGGAAGCTTTTTTTTTTTTAAATTAAATCTTTATTGTTCAGATTATTACATTTGTTCCTCTTTCTTCCCCCCATAACTCCCCTCCTCCCAGTTCCCGCCCCACCCTCCGCCCTCATCCATAGGTGCACGATTTTTGTCCAATCTCTTTCCACATCTCCCACACCCCTTTCCTCCCCAAGAATAGTCAGTCCATTCCCTTTCTATGTCCCTCATTCTATTATGATCACCAGATTATTTATTCACTTGATTCTTAGATTCACTTGTTGATAGATGCATGTTTGTTGTTCATAATTTGTATCTTTACCTTTTTCTTCTTCTTCCTCTTCTTAAAGGATACCTTTCAGCATTTCATATAATACTGGTTTGGTGGTGATGAACTCCTTTAGCTTTTCCTTATCTGTGAAGCTCTTTATCTGACCTTCAGTTCTGAATGATAGCTTTGCTGGATAAAGTAATCTTGGTTGTAGGTTCTTGGTATTCATCACTTTGAATATTTCTTGCCATTCCCTTCTGGCCTGCAAAGTTTCTGTTGAGAAATCAGCTGACAGTCGTATGGGTATTCCCTTGTAGGTAACTGAGTTTCTTTCTCTTGCTGCTTTTAAGATTCTCTCTTTGTCTTTTGCTCTTGGCATTTTAATTATGATGTGTCTTGGTGTGGTCCTCTTTGGATTCCTTTTGTTTGGGGTTCTCTGCGCTTCCTGGACCTGTAAGTCTATTTCTTTCACCAGGTGGGGAAGTTTTCTGTCATTATTTCTTCAAATATGTTTTCAATATCTTGCTCTCTGTCATCTTCTGGCACCCCTATAATTCTGATGTTGGTACGCTTGAAGCTGTCCCAGAGGCTCCTTACACTATCTTCGTATTTTCGGATTCTTTTTTCATTTTGCTTTTCCAGTTGGGTGTTTTTTGCTTCTTCGCATCTCGAATCTTTGACTTGATTCTTGTGCTCCTCTGGTCTGCTGTTGGGTGTCTGTATAATATTCTTTATTTCAGTCAGTGTATGCTTAATTTCTAGTTGGTTCTTTATCACAACATCGAGGGTCTCATTAGATTTCTTGAGGATCTCACTACATTTATTGGCAGTCTCACCAGTCTTTTCGAAGGCCTTACTAAGTTTATCAGCAGCTTCTAGACAGTTCTTGAGAGACCTTAAAAGTGTGGTTTTGAGCTCTATATCTTCCATTTCTGACATTTCCGTCCTGTTTCTTTGTCTCCGCATTTTTTTATCTTTTCTTGGTGCACCTCCTAGTGGTATTTGTGCGAAGTCTTGTTGTAGTTAAGCCTTGATTGATGTCGGGAATACCTGGGGTGATTTGACCTCCAGGCTAACTGGCTATGAGAGTCCACTGTGTCTGCAGTGGGAGAGCTTCTGTGCTGGATCTCTAGGGCGGTGCTAATCTAGCGTTTGCCTGAGGCTATCCGGCAAATGCCTCTGCGCAGGGCTTGGGTGGGGCGGGTCCCCGGAGATCTACAGGGCGGACGGAGCAAGCAGTTATGGCTGCTCTCAGTTCCGTCCCTAGGGGCTCTGCCTCACAGAGTCCCAGCAACCGCTGTAAACCTCAGAGAGAAAGCTGCCTTCGGGTTTCGACCGAAGCCAGACAGTCCCGCTTCTCCTGTTTGAGTCTGGGCCCCTAGAGACTCCCCCGGATCTGGAGCTCAGAGTCTGAAACTCCCTCCTGATTGAAAAAACAACCACGCCCTCTGCCGCCAGCCTGCTCTGCACGCACTCCGCACCTGAGTATTTCACTTCAGCACTGCGCCTCCTCTGAGTCTGGGTATGATATTCTCTTTCCTCCTAGTTGTAGAATTTCCACTCAGCCAGCCTTCCTGTGGTTCTGGATGATGTCCGTTCCGTCTTTTAGTTTTATTTTTGAAGTGGTTGTTCGAGGCAGCAATCTCCAGCGTTAACTTATGCCGCCATCTTGGTTTCCCCCCTGCTGGAAGCTTTTTGAATACTGCTTCAATTTCTCCCATAGTTATTGGCCTTTTGAGATTTTTAGATTCTTCCCGATTGAGTTTTTGAAGGTTGTATTTTTCTAGGAATATGTCCATTTCCTCCAGGTTGTCTAGTTTGTTGGAGTAGAGTTGTTCATAGTATTTTTTAACAATCCTTTGTATTTCTGTGGGGTCTGCTGTTATTTCTCCTCTTTCATTTATGATTTTGTTTATTTGGGTCCTCTCTCTTTGCTTCTTGGTGAGCCTGGCTAGAGGTTTGTCTATCTTTTTTATCCTTTCGAAGAACCAGCTCTTGGTTTCATTGATCTTTTTTTTTTTTTTTGGTCTCTATGTCATTTATTTCTGGTCTAATCTTTATTATCTCCTTCCTTCTGCTCACTCTGGGCTTTTCATCTTGCTCTCTTTCTAATTCTTTGAGTTGTAGAGTTAGATGATTTACTACCATTTTTTCTTGTTTTTTGAGGTAGGCCTGTAGGGCTATAAACTTCCCTCTCAGGACTGCTTTCATTGTGTCCCATAGGTTTTGGATTGTTGTGTTTTCATTGTCATTAGTTTCCAGGATATTTTTAATTTCTTCTTTGATCTCATTGGTAACCCAATCAATATTTAATAACACGCTATTCAGCTTCCAAGTGTTTGAGTGTTTAGGGTTGGTTTTTTTGTAGTTTATTTCTAATATTATGCCATTATGGTCTGAGAAGATGCTTGGTATGAATCAATCTTCTTGAATTTGGGGAGACTTTGCTTATGACCCAGTATTTGCCTTTTTTTGAAAATGTCCCATGTACACTTTAGAAGAACATATATTTCCTGGCTTTGGGGTGAAGTGTTCTGAAGATGTCAGTCATGTCCATCTGATCTAGTAAGTCATTTAGGATTGCTGTTTCTTTCTCATTTTTTGTCTAGAGGATTTATCCAGTGATGTCAGTGGTGTATTAAGGTCCTCTACTATGATTGTATTGTTGTGGATCTCTCCCTTGATATTTTCTACATGGCCATAGGAACTGCCAGACCCCAGCTGCACAATAAGGCTTTCTGCACACACTCAGCAGCAGCAAGAATCAGGGTCCCTATTTGCGCATGCGCCAAGAATTGGAGTCTCTGGCTGCTAGTGTGAATGTACTGGGAATCAGGGATCCCATGTGCACGCAATGAGAAACAGAGTCTAGTGACTCCCTGGTGCTCATTGCTGCCTCTTGAGTGGAATTCAGGGTCCCCCGATCTGCTTGGGAGATCAGGTTGCACTAGTTGCACTGGAAAACAGCCTTCCATGTGCGCTTGCCTTGAATCAAAGTCAGGTGGCACTGCTGCTCTCAGTGTGGGTGTGGAGTTTGGTCACGCAGGTGTGCACTGCAGGAAGCAGACTCCCCGTGTCCTTGCACCCAAATTCAAATTCAGTGCTGCCCCCCTGCATGGGCACGGGGTCTGGTCGTGAGGAACAAACTCCCCGAGTTCGCACATTCAGGTTCAAATTCAGTGTAGTCTCCCTGTTTGGATGCTGGGTCTGGCCATGGGAAGCATACTCACCGGGTTCCTGCCCCCAGGCTCAAATTCAGCGCTGTTTCCCCGCGTGGGTGCGGGACCCGGTCGCGGAAAACTATCTCCCCAATTTTGCGCACCTATGCTCAAATACAGCACACTCTCCTTGCCTGGGTGCAGAGCCTGGGCGAGGGCAACAAACTCCCCGGCTTCACACAACCAGTTTCAAATTCAGCACAGCCTCTCTGCTAGGGTTCAGGGTCTGGTCGTGGGAAACAAACTCCCCGGGTCTGCACCCCCAGGCCCAAACTCAGCACAATCTCCCTGCCTGGGCATGGAGCCCAGTCACGGGAAACAAATTCCCCGAGTTCACAAGTCCAGAATCAAACTCAGCGCTGTCTCCCTGCCCTGCACGGGCGTGGGATCTGGCCCCAGAAAATAGTCTCACCAAGGATGCGCACCCAGGCTCAAATTCAGCACAGTCTCCCTGCCTGGGTGCGGAGCCTAGTCGCTGGAAACAAATTCCCTGAGTTCGCGCACATCCAGACTCAAATTCAGCGCTGTCTCCCTGCCCTGCGTGGGCGTGGGATCTGGTCCCAGAAAACAGTCTCCCCAAGGATGTACACCTATGCTCAAGTTCAGCACAGTCTCCCCGCCCGCGGAGCCTGGTCGCGGGGAAACAAACTTCCCGTGTCCGACTCCAAGGCTCAAAGTCAGGCAGAGCTGCTGCTGCTGAGTGTGTGCAGAAAGCCCTATTGTGCAGCTGGGGTCTGGCAGTTCCTATGCTGCTGCCGCGGGGGCAGCGGGGGAGGGGGATTGGCCTTGTGACTCACAGAAATCTGCGGCCGGGGTGCCTGGAGTCTTGGTGTCCCTAGGTCTGCAGCTGTGGTCGTAGGTCTTCTACCAGAGTGGCTGTAGTGTTCCGGTTTGCTACCGAGACCAGACTGGGTGGTGGTGAGCCTAGGATCCTAGTCTCAAGCAGTTCTGTTCTTCAAGATGGCGTGGTCTCTGCGCCGCTGGTGTCCTCCCCTGAGTGTTTGCTGTGGCAGCGGGGTTTTGCCATCTAAGACTGCCTGGATTGGCAGCCCTTTGAAAGACCTGCAGGATTTAACTGTCCCTATTTCACTCACACACACTTCTGGCTGTGGCTGGGGCCTCCCTTCTCTGGCTGCCGGCTGCCAGCTGTCAGCTGGGGCCTTCCTTCATTCCACACCACCCCCCTGGTGGTCAGCACACATCATAGCAAGTGGTCAAACTTCTGGTCAAACTTTGATCTCTTGGTTGACCTCCCAAGGGGACACTTTGCATATTAGCCTTTTAAATATATATAGAGATATAGATAGATATAGGTAGATATAGATAGATATAGATATGTAGATATAGATATATAGATATAGATAGATATAGATATATTAGATTCCACATATTAGTGAAGTCAAATGGTATTTGTCTTTCTCTGACTGACTTATTTCATTTAGCATAATACTCTCCAGGTCCATCCATGCAGTTGCAAAAGGTAAAAGTTCCTTCTTCTTTTTTTTTTTTAAATTAAATTTTATTGGGGTGACATTAGTCAACATGAACATATAGGTTTCATGTGTGGATTGCTAAATTACAAAATCTGTATATAACACCATGTACCCAGCACCCAAATTCAAATCTTCTCCTGTTTCCTCATATTAGGACACCCTCTGCCCCAAACCCCTCCCTCTGGCAACCACCACACTGATGTTTGTGTTCATAACTTTCAGTTCTATATTCCACATATGAGTGAAATCATAAAGTTCTTAGCTTTTTCTGTCTGACTTATTTCACTTCGCATAATCTCAAGGCCCATCCATGTTGTTGTAAATGACGCTATTTCATCCTTTCTTATGGCCATGTAGTACTCCATTGTGTATATTTATCACAACTTCTTTGTCCAGTTCTCTATTGCAGGGTACTTTGGCTGTTTCCATGTCTTGGCCACTGTGAATAATGCTGCAATGAACATAGGGGTGCATATATCCTTGCATATAAATGATTTTGTTTTTCAGGTATACACCCAGGAGTAGGGTTGTTTGGTAAGATGGTAGCTCTATTTTTAATTTTTGAGGAATCGCCAGGCTGTTTTCCATAGTGGTTGTACCAGTCTACATTCCCACCAGCAGTGAATGAGGGTTCCCTTTTTTCCACAACCTGTCCAACACATGTTATTGCTTGTCTTGTTGATAATGGCCACTCTAACTGGTGTAAGGTGGTATCTCATTGTAGTTTTAATTTGCATTTCCCTAATTGCCAGTGAGGTTGAACATCTATATATATATAAAAGGCTAATATGCAAATTGTCCCCTCAGGAGTTCAACCAAGAGACCGGGAGTTCAATCGCTTGCTATGATGTGCGCTGACCACCAGGGGGTGGTGCAGAACATGGCAGGCATCGGTGACGTGGAGTGGCAGCAGGTGGCAGTGGAGGCACTGCCGGCCCCAATGGCCCCTGATAAGAGCTGGATTGCAGTGGGATGGTGGAGCAGGTGAGCAGGTGATGCCAGGCCAAGGCAGGGTGCCAGGCAGGGCTGCGGGGTTGCAAGGCTGGGGGTGCGAGCTGGGGCTGCCAGGGCGAAACAGGGCTGGACATGCCCTGAAGCCCTCCTGCAGTCCCTTCTAGGCAAGCCAATCTCCTGTGGTTCCTCCCCAGCCAGTTGGCCCCAATTGTATCTCTGCAGCTGAAAGAAGTCGGCGTTGTCGACAGAATATGTCTGACTACCAACTATTGACACAATATACCTCTGAAGCCGAAATAAAGCGGTGTCATTGACAGAATATGTCTGAAAAACTGTCATCAACAAGTACTGCCAATACTGGTAGGAACTGCCTTCACAGCAAAAATAAAGTAAATGAGGATGCAATTATCGAAAATAGTTGTGGTGGAATGACTGTTACATGTCAATTTTGCCTATCACTAAATTTCTCTGATGAAAAACCATCTGATAGAAAATTTACTAGATGTTGCAGCCCAAGTGATATAAATTTTCCAGAATACCTGACATATTTTAAAAAATTAATGATAAACGAGGATTCTGATAGTAAAAATTTCATGGAAAATATTTGTTGTTATTGTTTATTTATTAATCAATTTATATATTTTTTCATGTACATTTTACTAATTTTCTTTCATCTCTGACACTTCTATTGTAGAGAAAGGGCAAATAGCAATATTTAAATATTTCTTCTAATTAATTTCCTTTCAATGTGCATGAATACGTGCACCAGGCCACTAGTCTTTTCATATATCTATTGACTGTTTGTATGTCTTCTTGGGAGAGGTGTATTTTCAGGTCCTCTGCCCACTTTTTGATTGGATTGTTTATTTATTTGGTGGTGAGTTTTACGAGTTCTTTATGTATTTTGGAAATTAAACCTTTGTCAGAGCTACTGTTCCCAAATATCATCTTCCATCTGTTTGGCCGTCTGTTTGTTTTGTTGTCTATTTCTTTTGCTGTGCAGCAGCTCTTCAATTTGATATAAGTGCCTTCTTTTTTATAGCTGAATATAGTTCTAGTGTGTAGATGTATCACTGCTTTTTTATCCTCCTCATTTGCTGATGGGCACTTGGGCTGTTTTCAGATCTTGAGTGTTGTAAATAATGCTACTATGAACATAGGTGCTGCAACCTGCATGGCTAGGTTCAGGATCTGAAGGAGGGGCTGACGCACAAATGAAAATACTATATAAGAAATATGAATTTAGAAGGCATTAGAGGGCCAGGTGGAGACCTCTCTCCTGATGAGGCACACCAACTGCTGGCCTGGTCCACTTTTTATTTACTTGAATACACATTTGCCCTTTAGCAATGCATACAGTCAGATCAAAGGTAAAATTTGGTAGACAATGTAAAGATTACCAGGTCAGGAAATTTCCTTGAGCCATTGAGCCCACAGCAGGGCAGTTTTATGCTGATTTTTCAGCCCTGCTGAATATCAAAGTCCATTGGCTTTCCAATGTTTCTCTTTGCATTTTTATGCTAACTGCTATTTGCTTTAGATTTCCAGCACATAAGGGTGCATATTTTCTTTCTGATTGGTGTTTTGGTATTCTTAGGCTATATTTCTAGAGGGAGATTGCTGGGTCAAAAGGCAGTTCCATTTTTAATTGTTTGAGGAAACTCCAAAATGTTTTCCACAGTGGGTGCACCAGTCCTCATTCCCAACAGCAGTGTACTAGGGTTCCCTTTTCTCCAGAGCTTCACCAGGACTTGTTTGTTGATTTTTTCATAGTAACCATTCTAACAGGTATCAGCTGATACCTCATTGTTGTTTTAATTTGCATTTCTCTGATGATTAGTGACCATGAGCATTTTTTTCATATATTTATTGGCCATCTGTATGTCCTCTTTGGAGAAGTGTCTATTCAGGTGATTTGCCCATAATTGGATTGTTTGTCTTCCTGGTCTTAAATTGTATGAGTTCTTTATATACTTTGGACATTTTAAAGAAGCTTTTAGAGTTACAGAAAGGTGGCAAAGGTAATACAGAGAGTTCCCAATAAATTTTCACCCAGTTTCTCCTATTGCTAACATCTTTTATTGCAAGGCAAATTTGTCACAACCAAGGATCCAGCATTGGTACATTATTGACTAGATTCCAAACTTGATTTAGATTCCACTAGTTTTGCCCTGGTGTCCTCTTTCTCTTCCAGAATAGCATATCACATTTAGTCTTTTGTCTCCTGAGCTCTCTAGTCTATGACAACTTCCCAAATTTTTCTGCATTTTAAAGACCTGCACAATTTTGAATGGAACTCTCTGATGCTTTTTTCATAGTTAAACTAGGGCTATGGGATTTTGGAAGGAAGCTAGTGAAATGCCACTCTCATCATTGTATCAAGGATTCCTCTTACCCGTATGACTTCCCACTGATGATGTTAACTGTAATCACCCATCTGATTGGTGGTTGTCAGGCTGACCACTGTGCAGGTCCCTAAGCAGAGCCCATACTTAAGGGGTGGGAAGTTCATTTTTGTCCTTCTGAGGAAGAATACCTATATGAACTAGATAGGAATTCTTTTGTTCAGGAGGTTTGTCTCTTCTCCACCATTTATTTATTCAATCATTTATATCAGTACCAACTTGTGGATAGTTATTTTATATTATAGGTTATAACCCAGTTGTATATTGCTTGAATTGCTCCAGCTTTGGCCATTGGGAGCTCTTTCACTTAGGTCCTGTCACCTGACATGCTCACATTATTTTTTCAGCATTTCCTTACTTTCTGGAACTACAAAATGCTCCAGATTCATTTTGTATATTACCTCCTGCCCCAGCTTTACAACCAACCATTTCTCCAAAGAGCACTTATTCCTTAATTGGAGAATGATATAGAAAGCAAGATGTGGCCCCTTGGTATTGGAGTGTCATTGCTTCTATGCCCCTCAGTGGACACAGCTAGGAAATATATGTATGTATACACACATATATAGATATTTGTGTATTTATCCAACTATATCTATATTAAACCAAACATTATTTCATACTGATGTCTCCAAATCTAATCCAGGACCACAAGGTTAATTTTAGTGCTCGCTTCCCCCTTGTTTGTCTGAGCCCTCTTCTTTCTCCAACAGCAAAAAACTTGGCTCCCTGGCACCCTATGCCTTCACTTACTTAGTCTCAGCATGCATAGACAGTAGTGTAGGAATCGTTAGCCTATACCCCCACAGGAAGTAACTTATCCATATAAGTACAGTGTTTATGTACCTTTCTTATTGTCTTTACTCTTACAGTTTCCTGTCAAAATATTATTTTCCAAAGTTACTAAGGTTCAGCACCTTTTCTTTAAATGCCAGTTTTCATCGTTGGGAGCCAGCACTCTAGGTTGACTGGCAAAAAAAAAAAAAAATGCATTAAAGATACCATGGAAGGTTGTTTGTAAAGATGCCCTTTTGCAATGCGACTTTCTCTTCCCTTGGAGAGGTAGGTTCTGCTTCCTAGTCCTTGAATCTAAAACTGGCTTCGTTATTTGCTTTGGCCAATAAAATGTGGCTGAATGGTATGATTTTGAACCTAGACCTCAAGAGGCCTTACAATGTTTGCTCTGGCCCCTGGCACTGTGAAGCAACCTGAATGTACAGCTCAGAGACATGCGGCCCAGCTGACAGGCAGTACCCACTTCCAGGTATGTCCATGAGGCATCATAGACCATCCTGCCTCAATTGAGCCCATTAAAGTGACTTGGCAAAAGTGACAGAAAATTGCTGACTCACTGAGCCCAGCCTAAATTGCTGAGTTAATAAAGTTCATTTATGCTTATATATTGAAGTCATTAAGTTTGGGGGTATTTTGTTAAGCAGTGATAGATAGATAATTCAGACACTAATGCAGCCTGGACATTTTTTAACATTTCAAGGAGTTTCTATATCTTATCCCAGCTAAGTTTTTAGAATGTTTCCAATAGGCCCTATCAGAGCAGCAATTTTAACTCACTGCAGGTCACATGATAAATAGCACTGCTGTTTTTATAAACAAACTGGAGGCCTAGTGCATGAAATTCATGAATGGGGAGGGTCCCTAGACCTAGCTGGTGATCAGGGCCAATCTGTGGGGTGACCAACAGGGTGATCAGGAGGCCCCCGCTGGCACCTGCCTTGGCCTGCCTGGGGCCACCTGCTCTCTGGCCCTGTACTCCACCACCGGTGGCCTCTCTCTGTGGGAGGCGACCAGCAGGGTGGTCAGGGGGCTGAGTCGCCTGCTTACCCACTGGCCCCACCCCCCAGTTGCCCCACTGCTGGCACTGGTCACCTCCCGTGATCAGGGCAACCAGGGGGTGGCACCAGCCCACTGGCTGGCTGGCCCTGCACTCCACTGCCACCCTCTTGCCGGCTGGCCCTGATCCCCCACCACTGCCACCAGTCGCCTTCCTCTGCAGGTGACCAATGGGGCAATTGGCTGGCCTGGGGCCTGTGGGCTGGGGGCAGCTCCTGCATTGAGCATCTTCCCCCTGGTGGTCAGTGTGTGTCATAGTGACCGGTCATTCCACCAGTCGTTCTGCCATCCAGTCGATTTGCATATTAGGCTTTTATTATTTAGGACTAGTGGCCCAGTGCATGAAATTCATGCACATTAAAAGGGAATTAATTGCCGAAACCAGTTTGGCTCAGTGGATAGAGCGTCGGCCTGTGGACTGAAAGGTCCCAGGTTCAATTCTGGTCAAGGGCATGTACCTTGGCTGCGGGCACATTCCCAGTAGGAGATGTGCAGGAGGCAGCTGATCGATGTTTCTCTCTTATCGATGTTTCTAACTATCTCTCTCCCTTCCTCTCTGTAAAAAATCAATAAAATATATTTTTTTTTAAAAAAAGGGAATTAATTAGAGGAAATATTTTAATATTGCTATTTGCCCTTTCTCTATAATAGAAGTGTTAGAGATGAAAGAAAAGTAGTAAAATGTACTTGAAAATAATATGTACATTTATTAATAAATAAACAATCACAGCATGATATAACAACAACAAAGACATGATATAAAAACAACAAAAACATGATGTAAAAACAACATTGATACAATGACTGATAAAGTGATTAAACTTATTATAATATCTCCCAGTATACCACATTAAGAGTGAAAACACTTTCATAGTGCTTGACTAATTCCCTTGTGAGGAAGCATTTACAACTTTAACTTTAACAACACACGCTCTTTGAACTCGAAAGAAAGCAACATATAACTGACCTTGTGTGAAAACAGGTTCAAGTAGAAATATTCCTACTCTGTCTAGTCATTGCAAATGCTGGCATCATGGAAAACTGTCTTTGAATTAATTTTAATGGGAGGCCAGTGTCAGATCAGGTTCCAGGGTACAGGGGAATGGGATTCCTGGTTGGCAGGCTGCTGACAGCAAACTGTCCAATGGCTGATTCTTCAAGGAATGGGGCTCCCTCCTCCCTCCTGTCAGGGTCCGGTTTGAAGGCCGGAAATGCCCCCAATCGCATGAGACCCAGATTTCCTCCATGCCCAAGCCAGGGCCCAGAGCTTTCTCCTGCCACCACTGCTCCCAGGCTGGGACTGGGAGGGAGCTCCCTCCCGCCAGTAGACTGGTGTTCGGTTGTTGTCCAGTCATTTAGGTCATGATGGCCCCTGGCTTTTTATATATTAGGATATTACAAAGTCAACCTATTTATTTTATGTTTCTCTAGCATATGATTTTTATAAAGATTCCTGATTCTGGCTGGATCTTCAGAATATGAAAGGACAGCCAGAGGTTCCATTTGTGTAAATAAATAGCTAGTTAGAGCTTCCAACTCCCAGCATTTCCTCAGTCACCACAGCTTCTCTGTAGACTTTTTAGAAACTTCTTTTAAATTTCTGGAACTAGTTGTAAAATGGAAACCTTTTCACATTTCTTGTTTATTCCCATCTTTTCTGTCTTTTCTCTTGCCTCAGTTACTATGTATAGTATTATGTGTTTGTGTTTTTGTCTTGATAAGTATTCATAATTCTTTGGCTCTTCATGGCCAACATCAGCCTGGCCATCTGGGACCTGCTGGGTCAGATCGGCTAAGACAATTCTGATGTATAGAATCTCAAGAAGGTCTGCTCTCCAGTCTTGGAAATTGCTCCATGGTCCTCAAAACATATTCTCTAACACATGGACTGCCAAAATGCACACTTTTCTCAAGTTCAAAATCAATTTTGAAAAGAAATTTGTTCAGTCTTAACTGAAATCACAAAACTAAGTTCTGAATTGTAAGTATGCTGTTATCATCTCTAAAATTTAGATGAATCTTGGCAATTATGCGGGAATTGCTAAGCTCTCTAGAACTTTAGCAATGCTTTTGTTGTTCTGACAAGTTGTTCAGGCTGTCAAAACATATCTAGGTAATTGGGTCCCTCACAAAAGACTTCTTCATGTAATACCTTTGCATGAAGAAACCCTTTAATAAGACAGGTTAGTAGTTTGGATCCCACTTGAAATTTCCAGAATTTTTTTCTCCATAACTGTTTTTACTACACTAGCACTGTTTTAATATTTTTGTTCTATGGAGAACAAGAGTGATTTACAATTTTTTATTTAGTCTTAATGTATGATTTTTAAAAATATATCTTTATTGATTTCAAAGAGAAAGGGAGAATGAGAGAAAGATAAAAACATCAATGAAGAGAATCGCTAATCAGCTGCCTCTGGCACAGCCCCCACTGGGGATCAAGCCCGCAACCAGGGCATGTGCCCTTGATCAGAATCAAACCTGGGCTCTTTCAGTTCATAGGCCGATGCTCTATCCACTGAGCCAAACCAGCAAGGGCTTTCATGTATGATTTTAATACAAATTCTAAATCTGAGCTTTGACAATCATGCAAAGTAATGTTCATATCTGCTTTGTGTTTCTTTTTAAAATACTCTTAAGTTACATATTAGAAAATTACCCATCAGATGAGTTTGGCTTTTGAGTTGGCAACTCAGGTTATATATAGTGCTATTGGAAAAAGATTCTATGGGTCTGCAGATCTTTTAACTTGGTTAAAATTTTTGGCAAGATTTCTTTTCCTGTGTGTATGATATTTGTTTCTTCTTGGCAAGTTTCTGAAAACTTGATGCTTTAAAAAATATATATGTGATATGATCCTCAATACTTGTCTTGTACCATTTTATTTTTTGACACTAAGAAGTTAGCTTGTACCGGGCCTTGAGCTGAACAAAATATATGTTCACATGTGTCGCCAAGTTTTGAGAATTTGTCCTTTCTTTGAAGAGCATTTCTATCTGTGGATGAATATACCTGGAGTTACATATCTGAGATACTGGAAAAAGAAGAGTTGTGGCCACAGGAACTCATCCTTCATCTATTTGCCACCTGTCCTCATCAAGACCAAGAAGAAATTCTGCAATAGTGTTCAGCCTGACTGTTTTCAAGCAAGAGATTGTTGAAAAAAAATCATTCTGAAAGGAGGGAAAACCCTAATCTGAAAAAAGGGGTCACATTCATTTATTTTTTTCTGTCTGTTTACATTTGAAGTCTTTGAAAAGCAAGTTTATTCTTACCACTTAAAAGTGACTTAAAAGACATCAGTATGAGCTGTTGCTTTATAGTTGACTTTTAGTCCAATAGTTTAAGTCACAACCTTGGGAAAATGGACAGTTTTTCCCCTTTGTTCTCTGATAAACTACCTTGTAAATAAATGAGCATGCCTGGTCAGTAGTGAGGTTAGCTGAAAGAAAGAGAACGTTTAGGATACTTCTTTGATCTCTTTGATCTAATTGTGCGCTTTACTCTGTAGTCAGGATGCAAGAAAGCAGTCCTTAACAAAATCTCCAATGTGATTTCCATGTGGACACCATATGCCATGCCCTTAAAATAACTCTTTCTAATCTTCAGTCTTACAATGTTTCAGATTTAAATTCCATCTGTACCCATCTCCCAGCTTCTTTTCTGCCACTCCAGGGCTGAGTAGCCATAAATAATCTCTCCATCTTTGGGGCTGAGTCAAACATACAGGATAACTTAAGAGAATGCCTTATCTGTATGGTTGAATTTAACTCTATGGATTTCAGAATAAATATTCTTTACTGAGAGCTACTACAAGGTCTACCTAAATGTCTTCATTTTAGACGATGGTGAAACTTTAATAACTACTCTCTTATAAATTAATAAATATTGTATTGTGTGTTATGTGTAGTACTAGAGGTCTGGTGCATGAATTCGTGCACCAGTGGGATCCCTTGGCCTGGCCTGTGGGATGGAGCCGAAACTGGCTCTCCAACATCCCTCAAGGGGTCCTGGATTTTGAGAGGGTGCAGTCCAGGCTGAGGGACCCCACTGGTGCATGATTGGGGCTGGAGAAGGACACAGGAGGTTGGCCAGCCAGGAAGGGACCATGGGAGGGCTCCAGGGCTTATCCAGCCTGTCTCACTCAGTCCCAATTGGCCAGACCCTAGCAGCAAGCTAACTGGCTGGTTGGAGCATCTGCCCCTTGGTGGTCAGTGCATGTCATAGTGGCCGGTCGAAAGTCTGGCCCCTGGTGGTCAGTGCACATCATAGCGAGTGGTTGAGCAGCCTTAGCATATTTATTAGCATACTAGAGGCCCGGTGCACAAAAATTTGGGCACTCGGGGGGGAGGGTCCCTCAGCCCAGCCTGTGCCCTCTCTCAATCTGGGACCCCTCAGGGGATGACCACCTGCTGGCTCAGGCCCGCTCCTGCATTAAGTGTCTGCCCCCTAGTGATCAGTGTGTGTCATAGTGATCAGTCATTTTTAGTCATTCTGCTGTTAAGGTCAATTTGCATATTACCCTTTTATTATATAGGATAGAGGCCTGGTGCATGGGTGGGAGCCGGCTGGTTTACCCTGAAGGGTGTCCTGGATCAAGGTGGGGGTCCTGCTGGGGTGCCTGGCCAGCCTGGGTGAAGGGCTGAGGGCCGTTTTCAGACTGGCCACACCCCCTTCAGGGAGGGGACCTTGCTGGGGTGCCTGGCCAGCCTGGGTGAAGGGCTGTTGACTGTTTGTAGGCTGACCACAGCCCCTTCAGTGTGGGGGTCCCTGCTGGGGTACCTGGCCAGCCTGGGTGAGGGGCTGAGGACCGTTTTCAGGCTGGCCACACCCCCTTCAGGGAGGGGGCCTTGCTGGGGTGCCTGGCTAGCCTGGGTGAGGGGTTGATGGCTGTTTGCAGGGTGGCCATGGCCCCCAGCCACCCAAGCTCCCAGTGGAGGCTGGATGGAAGCAGGTATCTGGGATTTATCTATCTTCTATAATTGAAACTTTGTTGCCTTGAGTGGAGGCCACAGCCAGGCAGGGCAGGTGGGAAGCTTGGCTTCCTCCATTGCAGGGGCAACCAAGCCTCCTGCTTACTCCAGCTCCGTGGCTGCCAGCTGCCATCTTGGTTGGGTTAATTTGCATATGGTCGCTCTGATTGGCTGGTGGACGTGGCTTGGGGTGTAGCAGAGATGTAGTCAATTTGCTTGTTTCTCTTTTATTAGATTAGATTATGTTTTGATTGGTTGAATGGATGACCAGATGACTGGACACTTAGCATATTGGGCTTTTATTATATAGGATAGTATACAGATGATATGCTATAGAATTGTGCACCCCAAACCTGTATAATTTTGTTAACCAGTGTCACCCCAATAAATTTAATTAAAAAAAATAATAAATAGTATATTATTGGATAAGTCATAATGAATAAGTCACTGAAAAGTTGTTAAATTATTTTAAAGTATTCTTTCAATGAATAACTATCTATTCCTTTATGTGCCTGGAAGTCTGTCAGCATGATGGAAGTGAACACATAAGGATGGTGTGAGGAAAGGAGACATCTATGAGATGCTGGCTGAAGGCCTAGAAGCATCTGTACATGGTCGTGGGTCACAGAAACTGTGGAAGTAATGCAGTGAGAAGATTAAAAATGGCGGTAGAGTAAATGGATGCTACACAGACATGCTCCTAGGACCAAACTGGAATTACAACTAAAATACAGAAAAATTTCCTGAATAATTAACAGAAGACTCATTGGAGAGAACCCTGATACTCGAGGATGGAAAGTGGAGACCTCATAGAGACTGATAGGAGAGGTAGAGGCATAAAACACTTGCCAGATGCCCACAACAGCAACTGAAGTTGCAGAGAGATATCTCAGCTGTGGGGGATTGCCACTGAGAACTCTGTGGTCTAAACACCAAAGCTGGGCCCTCCAATTGAGAAAGGTACCCACATAACATTTGGCTGTGAGAAGCAGCAAGGTTTCTGTCAGAGAAAGACGGCTGGATTTTAGGCACCCTCTTAAAGGACCTACACACAAAATTCCCCGTGGAACCACCCACGTTGTACTCTGGCAAAGGGAGGGCAGAGTGGACTGGAGTCGTATGAGCAGAAGCCAGGAGGCAAACAACCCAGTTTCCTGTGCTGAGTCAATCCCTCACATTGGTAAGGTCATCTTTTTCACCCAGACATTGGCTATACAGGCTGTTTTGCCTTGGGGGAAGACAGTTGATACACCCTTTTTAAAAACACCCTGCCCCACTGTGTGGAGTTTCTGAGACCCAATAAGAGACTGTGAATAACAATTAACCTCTAGGCAGAAGCAATCGCCCCACCTTGTTGCAAAAAGCTCTCTCTATAACTGTGGATGATTGCCTGAGGGCAATTCAAGATGGAAACCTATCAGTTGGTAGGCAGAGACAGTCTTTTGAAGCTTTGAGTCTTTGCATGATCTAATTAGTCAGAAATAGCATTTGACACTGTCCTGCACTAGAAATTGAGAGGCATAGCAGATCTACCTAATCATAGTCACAAACCCAAACAGGCAGCCAAAATGAGGAGACAAAGAAACAACCCCTATATGAAAGAACAAGAGAATCCTCCAGAAAAAGAAATAAATGAAATGAAGATAGGAAATTTATCTGATATAGAGTTCAGAGTAATGATAGTAAAGATGCTGAACAGCATGAAAAAAGATATAGTAACTATGAAAACATATATAAAGAATGACATAACATAAATAAATAATACATTGGAAGGAATACAGAGCAGATTAGGGGAAGTTGAGGACCAAATCAGTGAATTAGAAAACAGAAAAAATTAATAAATAGGAGGACAGCTTAAGAGAGCTGTGGAATAACATAAAACATAACAAGATTTGAATAGCATGTGTGCCAGAAGAGGAAGAAAGGAATAGAGAATATATTTGAAGAAATAATGGCAGAAAACTTCCCCTTTACCTGGTAAAGGAAAAAGTCACAAATTCAGAATGCACAGAAGACCCCAAGCAAGAAGAACCCAAACAGGCTCATGCCTAGACACATCATAATTAAAAGGCCAAAAATTAAAGATGAAGAGACAATTTTAAAGGCAGCAAGAGAAATACAAACTTATCTTTGTAAGAGATAGTCCTAGGATGTATCAGTAAACATATTGCTATGAGAGATGTCTTTGTAAAACTGACACATGGTTTCTCATCAGAAACTCTATATGTCAGAAGGGAATGGCATGAAATACTCAAGGTAATGTAAAACAAGGATGTGAAACCAAGGTTACTCTATCCAGCAAGGCTATCATTCAAAATAAAGTGAACTAAAGAGCTTCCCAGACAAAAAAAGGCTAAAGAAGTACATCAGCACCAAGCCAGCATTATAAGAAATGCTAAAGGGGCTGCAGTAATGAGAAGAAGAAATAGAGAGAGAAACCTAGGAATACAGAATTAAAATGGCAATAAATAGGTATCTATCAATAATATCCTTAAAGGTAAACAGATTAAATGCTCCAATCAAAAGACATAGGGCCCTAACCGGTTTGGCTCAGTGGATAGAGTGTCGGCCTGCGGACTGAAAGGTCCCAGGTTCGAGTCCTGTCAAGGGCATGTACCTTGGTTGCAGGCACATCCCCAGTAGGAGGTGTGCAGGACGCAGCTTATCAATGTTTCTCTCTCGTCGATGTTTCTAACTCTCTATCCTTCTCCCTTCCTCTCTGTAAAAAATCAATAAAATATATTTAAAAAAAGATGTAGGGTAAGAAGAACAAAGTTACAAGAATCACAATACCAAATATCAAGTTATACTATGAAGCTACTGTACTCAAACAGCCTCCTACTTGCACAAGAACATGAATATAGATCAATGAAACAAAATAGAGAACCCAGAAATTGACCCAAGCCACTATGTTTAATTAATATTTGACAAAGGAGGCAAGAGAATATATTGGAGCAGCGACAGTCTCTGCAATAAATGGTGTTGGGAAAATTGGACAGGTATATGCAAAAAATGAAATGATACCACCAATTTACATCATACACAAGAATAAACTCAAAATGAATAAAAGACTTAAATATAAGATGTGAAAACATAAAAGTACTAGAAGAAACCATAGGCACCAAAATTTCAGTCATCTCTCATAGCAATATGTTTACTGATACATTTCCTAGGACTATAAAAACTAAGGGAAAAGTTAACAAATGGAACTACATGAAAATAAAAACCTTCTGCACTGCAAAAAAACACAAAAAAACACCATCATCAAAATAACAAGAGAGCCCTCTACATGGAAGAACATATTTGCCAATGATATGTCTGAAAAGAGGTTAATCTCCAAATATATAGGGAACTCATACAACTTACCAAAAGGAAGACAAACAATCCAATTAAAAAATGGGCAAAGATTCTAAATAGACACTTCTCCATAGTGGATATGCAGAAACTTAAGAGACATATGAGAAAATGCTCAAAGTCACTAATTATTCAAGAGATGTGAATCAAAACGACAATGTGATATCACCTCACACCTGTCAGAATGGCTATCATCAAAAAATCAACAAACTACAAATGTTGGCGAGGTTGTAGAGAAAAGGGAACCCTAGTACACTGCTGGTGGGAATGCAGACTGGTGCAATCACTGTGGAAAATAGTATAGCGTTTCCTCAAATAATTTACAATGATCCAGTGGTCCCCCTTCTAGGAATATATCCTAAGAAGACTGAAATAAACATCAGAAAGATTATATTCACCCTTATGTTCATAGCAGCACAATTAACTGTAGCTAAGACTTGGAAACAGCCTCAGTGCCCATCAGCAAATGAGTGGATAAAAAAACTATGGTACCTTTACACAATGGAATACTACACAGCAATAAAAAGAAAGAACTCTTACCATTTGCAACAGCATGGATGGACCTGGAGAGTATTATGCTATGCGAAATAAACCAGTCAGAGAAAGATAATCATCATATGATCTCACTCATATGTGAAATCTAATCAACTAAATGAACTGATGATCATAAATAGACCCAGAGTCATAGAAGCATGAACAAACTGTTGAACCTCAGATGGAAGGCAGGGGAGGGTGGGTGGGCAGAGATCAACCAATGAACTTATATGCATATATGCATAACCCATGGACACAGATAACGTGGTGGTAAAGACCTGCAAGTGGGGAGGCAGGACAGGAGCGGGCTAGATGGGGTAGGGGGAAAGGAGGATCTATGTAATACTTTAAACAATAAAGATTTAGAAAGAAAACAACACAGTGCAGCAGAATGTGATACAAAGGGTAAAGTTCTCAGACTGGTTTACCCATACTTTCCTATGTGTGATTTTAGTACTTAAATGAAATGTTTTTGCGTTTATGGATGTGTGTGTGTGTGTGTGTGTGTGTGTGTGTGCGTGTGTGGTGTGCTGTTGCTGAAGTTGGGTATGATATTGATGGAGATGAGTGTGTAGGATGAACTGTTAAATTT
This sequence comes from Myotis pilosus, assembly GCA_036010255.1. Classification (NCBI taxonomy): domain Eukaryota; kingdom Metazoa; phylum Chordata; class Mammalia; order Chiroptera; family Vespertilionidae; genus Myotis; species Myotis pilosus. The sequence continues at coordinate 110,755,864 of JASKON010000002.1, read as the reverse complement.
TACTTATAGCAACTGTTTTTAAGAATTATAAAATTATGTTTCTTTTCACATTTTTCTAAGTCTCTGAAGAGCTATACATTCTATTAGATCTTAAACTCATAAAGATTTTTATCAGGTTTCTCTAAAATTGTAAAACAAAATTGTATCCACATGTTAAAAAGGACATGAATGTTCCTCTATGGAAAAGGTGCATTAAAGATGACTATGGCCCTAACTGTTTTGGCTCAGTGGATAGAGAGTCGGCCTGTGGACTTAAGGGTCCCAGGTTCGATTTCGGTCAAGTTCACATGCCTGGGTTGCGGGCTCGATCCCCACTGGGAAGCATGCAGGAGGTAGCCAATCAATGAGTCTTTCCCATCATTGATGTTTCTATCTCTCTCTCCCTCTCCCTTCCTGTCTCTCTAAAGAAAAAAATCAATAAAACATTTAAAAAAAAAAAAAAAGATGACTATACCTTTCCCTTGGTTTGGTTTTGTCCATGGCACTTTTTGTCACCTATGTACTATATGATTTAGTTGTTCATTTTTTATTGCCACTTGATAAAAGGTCTGCAAGATCTCAGTGCAGTGTGAGAGGGCATTCCAAAGAGAATGGGATAAATGACTGAGTGACTAGCGCCAGCCGTGGGCAAACTACGGCCCGTGGGCCTGATCCGGCCCGTTTGAAATGAATAAAACTAAAAAAGAAAAAGACCATACCCTTTTATGTAATGATGTTTACTTTGAATTTATATTAGTTCACACAAACACTCCATCCATGCTTTTGTTCCGGCCCTCCGGTCCAGTTTAAGAACCCATTGTGGCCCTTGAGTCAAAAAGTTTGCCCATCCCTGGACTAGCCTAATGCTTTCATAGGTATAATAGATATACCGTATTTGCTGGCGTATAAGACGACTGGGCGTATAAGACGACCCCCTAACATTTCCACTCAAAATACAGAGTTTGTTATATACTCCCCGTATAAGACTACCCCCTCTTCCGCACACCTTCCACACACCAAATAAAAGGTAAAACAATATCAGATTTGATTTTAACATTTTAATTTATATTCAAATGCTTACGACATGCAGGAAAACTGTCACAAGGCTGTATGTAATCAAACATATACATAAAACAGTGCAAGTTTATTACCGGTAAACATACCGGTAATTCACTAAAGAAAACACACTCTATAGACTGGTACCGTAGATGCTTCTCAGGAACACAGGCAAGCAGCCCACAACCTAGAGGGACTGTCAATGATAGAAGTAAGATAACAAATAGAGGGAGAGAGCAAGTGCTGGGCAAGTCCCTAGCAAGTTTGCTGGCGTGACAGTTTCACCTTAAAAGCCTTCAAACTCCTCTTCATCATCTGATATTAAAAGTTCATCAATGACATCTTGGTGCCATGATAGGGATGATAGGGGTTTGACTGGTCGACATTTTCTATGCTGTACTGTACAATGGGGCAGTATTGTGGTTGGCTGTTGGCTGTATACAAAGCCTGATTTGATTGGTCCCTGCTCCCTGTTTGCCCGCCCTGTCACTATAGCAGTCTGGTCCACCCTTGCATCAGCATCTCCCTGGGACCTCACTAGTGCGCAAGTGCGAGCTCTTCAACATTCTAACAGGCACCATGATAGGGCAAAATCGCGAATCTTCAATGCATATGTAAAGAAATATACGGTAACCCGAATTTACCACACTCGCAAAATCGCACACAGCCAACCATACACCCAGTATGGTATCGCGATTCGCGATTTTGCGCTATCATACTGGGTGTATGGTCGGCTGTGTGCGATTTTGCGAGTGTGGTAAAATCGCATAACAGCAAAATCGCATAACAGCCGAGCATACACCCAGCAGCGCTGCTGATGCCTGAACGGTATGTGGAATGAAGTGGGCGGGCATTGGGAGGCCACTATGGCATGGGGCAAGCCACATGGGCAGTCTATCTGAAGTGCCCACTTGGAGGCATATTTTTCAGGGCCAAAAAATCGTCTTATACGCCGGCAAATGCGGTATATCTAAATGCAATTGCCTATTTACTAGATTATTGCATTACACGCCCATTATGGTTTTTGAACACCAAAATATGAATACATCACATTTTCAGTGTCCTTTTACACACTTGAAATTAAGTGTTTCCATTAGGTATCACTTGTCTAAATGTGATTTGCTTATTTTTTAAAATTAAAAATACTTACTGGAATACTTAAGTAAAATGTAGATGGATTACTTAAATCGTCTTAGAAATAATAACTAAGGATAATTTGTTCTTATTAGGATAGAAACTGACTTATTAGTAAAAGTCTGAATCTTTCTGATGAATATTTGTTTTTGACTCTTTTTCTTTTATTAAAAGCATTCCTTATAAGTAGGAATGATGATGGCTACTATGAAAACAGCATTTGTGTTATCAGGAAATGTTATTCTTACCAGGAACACTTTTAAGTTACTTTCTGTGAAATAGTTTATAGTGCCTCTTTTCCTGTAAAGTTTAGCATCTATTCTTGACTTGTTTTCATTATATATTTGTACTTGAGGTTAAATTTGATGTTGTCTATAATACCTAACAAATACATTGCACTAAATTTACAAGTGGGAAGGAAAATGTGACATTTCTTTTACACGTTATTTCTTATCAAAGAACAGAGCAAGAGTATTTTGCTCCAATTGCACCCATTGAAAAGCATTAAAAGATATCAAGGCAAATATTATAAGAAAGATATTTGTTAAGATATTTATAAGAAAAAAAAGACTAATGTCAAAGTGAACATTAAAAAAAACATACAGCTGTGTGTGCTTCCAGACCATGTGTGTGCATACCCTCCTGCAGGAGTAAAGATATTTGCCTTGCTGCCTGGCTCCCGAGTATGCTTTGTGTTCTACCAGGACCCCTAAATTTGGGGACTCATCTTATCTCTAACAATTTGGGGGCACATCCGGGATACCATTTGTCATCACAAGGGACAATTAGATCCCTCTCCCGAGGAGGTGCACCCCACTTCCAAGTTACAATGGCCTTGGTGAGGAGGGACAGAAATTACTCCTAGGGCTGACTATGAGCTCAGGATAGAGAGTCAGCTAGCAATGCATGAATGGCCCAAGCAAGAAACACAACATTCAGGTAACCTCATGCATGAGCCAAGGTGGGAAATTGGACTGAGTACTACTTTGGTGATTGGGTATCCTCATAAGTCGGGTATATGTGACTGGGATATGTCTTGGACATAAAACGAGTGCCAAGTTCTGATATGTGGTTCTGTTCTCCTGCAAGGGACATGGCCAGAGAGGGATGAAGTGGATCTCAGAAACCTCCAACATGGAGGGTTGAGTACATAGTCACAAAGGACATTCCGAGGATGGAAAACAAAAATATTCTAGGCCTAGGGAATACATTCCCCTAAAATAGTTCACTGGAGAATGCTGAGATTCTGGGGAGGGGCAGTTCCTGAACTAGGGACAGAAGACATTGCTCTACTTTGGTGATTTTTTTTAATGCAGGTCATTCTGTGGTTCAAACTTTTAGTGTGTTGTGCGCACCTGTATAAAAGTGTTTCTGTTGATGTTTTATGTCTCTTTGTTGTTTGTTTAATTTGTTTAAAGATGGGGCAAGTCCTGCTTTGGGAAAGCCCAGTTATGTGTGGTGGGGCTGAACACATGACAGATTGCAAGAACATCCCAGCAGCTGCCAAGAATTCTTCATCTTGGGGACTCTTCCTGCTCTCCCTCTCAGGGCTTCAGCCACCAGAAACTCTTAGCTAGTGAGTTTTCTGTCTGTGTGTATTTTGGCTTTCTATCTTTCAAGGACTTTAGTTTACTCTTCCCTGGTTTATGAATATAGGGACAAAGATTACATGGGGAAGTAGGGATTATAGGCATGGGGAAGTAAGCTATACAGGCTGGGTTGGGCAACAAGGTTAATGTTCCCATGATAATGGGTAGTTCTTGAATGAGAATGGACTGCATTCTAAGGTTGACTCCCAGGTCTCAGGCACGTATGACTCCCAGCCAGGTTGGTATATTCTTTCTTTGAACAGAAAGGGCAATCATAGTTAACAGCATAATTAATATTTCCCATAATCACAACTATTCCCCAATGTTCTATTTTCCCCCATAACACTGGGAGGAACAGATCTGTAGAAGTACCCTCTAGCAGTGAAGGGTGGAAAGGGGCACTCTGTTTTTATAAAGAAAAATAAAATAAATAAAATAAGATAAAATAGTATTTTCATATTAAAGCCGCTGAAGGCTGGTGCATTATCCATCCCTGTTATAAAATTAGTCAAGAAAATTCTTTGGTTAATAATTGGCTTTAAAATCTCAAAGTTGTTAAGATATAATAAATAGATGTACTAGTAACTACAATGAAGGGTTTATGATAAAGCTTTTCAGTGATAATTATAAATATGTTAATGATAGAAGTCCAATCACTGTGCTCTCTGTTGGAAGAAGGAGCCAGTCATCCTTCTCCTTGTAAAGGTAGAGAAACTTAAAAGAGAACAAGGGCAGACAGAGAAATGGGATCCCTTACCTTGCCTTCCCCTCCCTATGCAACCAGGGGACAATTTGAGGGAACATCCAAGATAGCCAGTTTGCAATACTAACTTCCCCTCAGGAAGAGGGCTGTCCTGATAAGACTCCAACCAGCCAGAGGCCTCTGCGCTGCCAGAAACCACATTTTCTAGGTTGCAAAAGGAGTTGGAACAGTGGGAAAAAAAAAAAAGGAGTTAAAGCCTCTGCTGGAAGACCCACGTGGCTTAGCTGACCAGCTTGACCCATTTTGGGGCCTACAAGTATATATGTAGACCAAGTTAATGTCTCTCTTGGGAATATGATTCTCAGGAGAAGAAAGGGGAATGATTCAAAGGTTGGCTATGGTCATCTGGGAAGGGGAGCACCTGGTTGACCTTGGAGTACTTTCATCAGATGTAAAATTTCCAAACCCAGGAGCCCCAGTGGGAATATACCAATGAGGCCCATAGGGGACACATGAGAGATCTCAGGGAACTAATAATTAAAGGGATTAGGGAAGCAGTTCCCTGGTCTCAGAACCTAAATAAAGCCTTTAATATTCAGCAAGTTAAAGAAGAAGGTCCTTCTGAATTTTACCAAGACTAAAAGATTAAATGAGAAAGTACTCTGGGCTAAACCCTGAGGACCCGTTGGGCCAAGGAATATTAAAATTACATTTTGGCCTGACATCTCAATAAAACTACAAAAGCTAGAGAACTGAAAGGATAGAAATGTAGAAGAGGCTCAGAAGTTCTATATATGTAGAGATGAGAGAGGCAGAAACAGAAAGCTAACATAATGCTCACAACTGTAGAACAAGTGGCCCAGGGAAGGGTTGGCCTAGAGGGCCAGAAACAGAGGCCACAACAGTATGGACATCCCAAAAGAGGAGGAACTTATGGGTCATACACACATACACACAAACACAAAGGAAGGGACCCCTCACTGAGCCTTTAGATCCTAAGGCCAACATTCTCACCCCCTTCCCAAAGAACAGTTTCTTTACTTAACAGTTCTGATACTATCAGAAGCTGAACTCATTATCATCCAAACTTTAGCATGTTATTGCTACGGAAAAATGTGGCAATTTTAAATCTAAGTGGCTAGGGGCCTGGAAACTGCAGTCATAGAAGAGGCCTGCTCCCTTTCCCTCTCAGCCTTTTCTCCAGCTTCATATGCCTAATTGGTAACTTAAAAGCTTTGGAGCATTGCTGATTAAATAGTAAAAATAATAATAATAATAATACCTAGGTATTTTGAGATAACAGGATACTGAAACATTAATTAAGCTGAGTTTGCCTTATATGGAGAATCTAGAGGATAGATTTGAATCTATTGATTAAATATGTCTTGTATTTTATTTAAATATATCCTTAAAAATGTGAATGTATTACTAATCTGAGAAATGCTAAATACTTAACTTGCCACCTAAAATTTAAGGTTTCTAAGACTTAAAAATTGTAGCTAATTGGAAATAAATTATATGGTTTTGGTAATAGAAGGCATGAAGTATGGAGATGTGTTATAGAAATAATTAGGTAATTAAGTTGTTCTAAAGCTAAATAAACAAAAGATTTGTGAAAATTATAGAAGAATTGTGAAAAGAAATCTTAAAGGGACATTATAGGTAGGTGAATGTAAAGCAGGATAATACAGAATTTGTTTAGACCTTTCCCAAAAAAGTTTTCTGTTAAAAGGGAAAAGGTTTTTCCTGTATTTGCCTAGGAAGCAAAAGTTCCATAAGTAATTGAATCCTATATAATAAAAGCCTAATATGCTAAGTGTCCAGTCGACTGGTTGGCTGTTCAACCAATCAAAGCATAATATACTAATGATATGCTAAGGCCACTCAACCACTTGCTATCATGTGCACTGACCACCAGGGAGAAGACAGTAGACTGGTCAACCAGTCACTATGACGTGTACTGACCACCAAGGGGCAGACACTCCAACTGGTACATTAGTTTGCTGCCAGGGTCCGGCCCATCAGGACTGAGCAAGACAGGCTGGACAGGCCCTGGAGCCCTCCCTCAGTCCCTCCTTGGCTGGCCAACCTCTCACGTCCTTCTCCAGCCCTGATCATGCACCAGTGGTGGTCCCTTGGCCTGGCCTGCACCCTCACAATCCAGGACACATTGAGGGATGTCAGAGAGCCAGTTTCAGCCCAATACCACAGGCCAGGCCAAGGGACACCACTAGTGCACAAATTCCTGCACCAGGCCTCTAGTAATAATATATTGTGAGATTTTAATCAGATACTTAATTGCTTAGAAAAGAGTGATCTTAATTGTGGGAACTGAAGTTTTACTAGTTTATGTTTGTGTTTAATACCCTCTTGTCACTTTGAATGAGATACAATCTTTTGGTAGAATGGGTTTGACAACCTTCCTAGGGTTTGAATGTTAAGAAGTTTTGTTTATTTGTTTGTTTGTTTTTTGACCTAGAGTTGGCTGTAGGTGATTCTAATAGGCCCTGGAATGCCTCAAGACCTTCCTACAATGGAGACTAGGGACCAATTTCTTAAGAACTATGTACTGGGTATCTCTTCTACTTTAATCTTTCTCAGGTTAGAAGGCCTCCTGACCCAAGGCCCTCCTCTTGAGTTTCTGGTTCATCACCATCGACCAGGAGACTACGTTTGTTCTAATCAAGACATGGAAGGGAAAGAAGTTGGAACTCTCCTGGGAAGGACCCTACCTTGCCTTGCTTACCACAGAGACTGCTGTTCGGACTGCAGAGTGAGGTTGGACCCAACACACCCAGGTTAAGGGCGGACATACCTCAACTTGAACAGCCATACCAGGACATATCCCCTTGAATTGATGCTAAAAACTGTAAGCTGTCTTAATAACCATCATGTACTGGGTTCTATATGCTTTAGGGATCTGGCAAATTGCAGGGGCTTACAATGTGGGCTGGAGAAATGTGTACAATCTGGATCATGCTTACCCAGTTAAGTTATTGATTATAGATAACTTGAATGACTTGGATATTTCAGCCTTTAGGTCAAAAGATTGGCTAGGACTAGATTTAGGAGTAGAGGTCGGAAGACAGGATCCCCTAGCCCACTGCCACCACCATGAAAATAGGGTATGAGGACGCGAATGATTGGGTGGAATGGATTAAATATTCTGTACTTGCCCTAAATAAAAGCAACTGTTACGCTTGTGCAGTGGGAAGGCTAGAGGCCCAAGTAGTTCCATTCCCATTCAGATGGACCTCAGATAGTAAAGGGATGGAATGTGTGCTTGCCTTGTACCAGGAGGAAACTTCCTGGGAAAACGCTTCCTGTAAGACTCTCTCCCTGTTGTTCTCATTCAACAGAGGCCTCCCAAAACGATCCGGCCCCATTCTCCAATATAAACCTCCTGCCTCGCAAGGGAGGAAACAGTGCTGGGAATTTATGAGAAATTTATCCAGATGTGTAAATTCTGAGTATCCTCAGAAGCCAATCATGCTGCACTGTCGATACCCCGTGCTGATGTCTGGTGGTGTTATGGGGGACCCAGACTTGTGGCCTTGCCCAGCCAATGGAGTGGAACTTGCACTCTGATACAATTGGCTATCCCTTTCACTTTGGCATATCGTAAACCTTTTTCAATGGACAGACAGACTACAAAGAGGAGAGAGAGTCCAGAGTGCTTCTTTGATCCCTATATACACACAGATCCCATTGGAGTTCCAGGAGGAGTGCCAAGGAGATTAAGGCTAAAAATCAGATTGCTGCAGGGTTAGAATCTGTCCTGTGCTGGTGGTCCACTGTAAACAAGAATGTGGTTGGATTAATTATATTTACTACTAGAGGCCTGGTGCACAAAATTTGTACACAGGAGGAGGGTCCCCTCAGCCCAGCCTGCACCGTCTCCAATCCAGGACCCCTCAGGGGATGTCCAACTGCTGGTTTAGTCAGATATCACTCTCACAATCTGGGACTGCTGGCTTCCAACTGCTCTCCTGCCTGCCTGACCACCCATAACTGCTCCCCTGCCAGCCCGATTAATGCCTAACTGCTCCCTTGTCAGCCTGGTTGCCCCCAACTGCCCTCCCCTGCAGACCTGGTTGCCCCTAACTGCCCTCCCCTGAAGGCCTAGTCACCCCCAACCACCTTCCCCTGCTGGCCTGATCACCCACAACTGCCCTCCTCTGCTGGCCATCTTGTGGCCACATGGGGGTGGCCATCTTGTGTGAGGATCTGATGGTCAATTTGCATATTAGGCTTTTATTATATAGGATAACCAGCAAAGGCTTGTTAACTATATTTGAGACACAGCTAAAGGGATAGCTGAACAGCTAGATGCCACCAGCAGGATGACCTGAGAGAACAGGTTGGCCTTGGATATGATTCTGGCAGAAAAAGGAGGAATATGTGTAATGTTGGGGTCAGTGTTGTACATTCATCCCTGACAACACAGCAGACCGACAGTCACTGAGGACCTAAGGCAATGGCAGCTTTAGCTAATGCATTAGCTGGAACCTGGGATTGAGAATCCTTTCTCTGATTTACTAGAGCAATGGTTTGGAAAGTGCAAGAGAATGATGGTATCCACGTTCACCGCTTTGATTAGGAGTTACAGTGATGGGATGTTACATCATCTCATGTATTATTCAAAGGTTAATTGAAACCTCATTGACCAAACAGCAAATTAGTCTTCTCCTAGACACTGTAGAGCATGAAAGTCAGTTAATGTTAGCTGAGTTTGAAGAAAAGAGTTTAAATAAAGAAAAGGGGAGAATTGTGAGAATAAACAAGTCATCTTTTCTGTCAAAGAACAGTTTAGGCAACCACCATGTTGGCCGCATGGCTTGTAGCTCCCTTGGGGCTGCCATCTTGAAATGGCAAAGGTCAACCCCTTCCTTTGAATTAGCCAATTGTGAAAGACTGTGAGCCTGAGTTCCAATCAAGAGTAAGGGACAGGCCACGTGCATCAGGATTAAAAAGCTGAGCAGAGTACCTGCTTTGCACGTGCTTCCATACCATGTGCTGTGCACCCTCCTGCAGGAATAAAGATATTTGCCTTGGGAAAAAAAAAAAAAAGAAAGAAAAACATGCAAACAAGACAGAACCAGGGAAATGAATATGTTATTATCAAAGGTCACAATCATCAGATGAAAGGTATGATATAAACAGCAGCAAGGCAATATGAGAGCTAGATGCTTCTAGTATTATATTTGGAAAACAGTATAAGCCACTAACATGTAAGAAATGGCAATGTCTAGTGAAACTTCTCTACCATCTGGAAGAAAATGGTTGGGAAAGCTGACCAAGTTTGGTCCCTCATCATTATATTAAATCACTATGTACATAGCTCAGAACTGGCATTAAGTGGAAATACTTTCATGGTACTGGGACAAGTAGAGGGAGTATTATGGCTGGTATTCTTTGATCATAAGAAACAGAGAGTGACTCATGCTAGTTTATTTAAAAAACAAAAGAAAGTACTTATTATGTGTCTCATACTCCAACAGCATGAATGTGGCCAAGGAATGAATTCCAAGGTACTGGTAAACACCAGTTTCTCCCTGTTTCTTGTTTCAGTGTATTGCTGTAAGTGTAATTTGAGCACAGATCTAACTTCTGGCTGGGAAGACACCCAAAAACCATTTCTACATCAACTTGTAGAATAATGCTAATGTGGTTCTTGGAACGTTGATCAATAGCTGATGGTTGCACCTGGGTGCTGACTCTTCTGATACTGCTGAGAATCCTTAGGGCTTGGACTCAACATGGGAGGAATTTGTGAGTGGGCAGGTGTAGGCAGGTCAGAAAATCAGTGTTCATGAGATCAGATGTCTGGAAGGCAGAGAGAAATATCAATGTGAGAGAAACACATTGATTGGTTGCCTCCTGCACACACCCTTACCAGGCCCAGCCTGAGGAGGAGCCTGCAACCGAGGTACATGCTCTTGACTGTAATCGTGCCCATGACTCTTCCATCCACAGGCTGATGCTCTATCCACCGAGCCAAACTGGCTAGGGCTGGAACAGGTATTTTTAAAGGATGGAATTTGTTATTAAATTTATGGAGATATAAAATGTGTTATCAAATTATGAAGAAAGAATTACACTGATATTTTCCATGATATGAAAGCAGCCTGTCTTTGTTTTTCAATATATAAATAATTTCTAACATAAAGGAAGACAGCACACATGCCCTAGATATCCTGAATTGCCTTTCTCACATACTTTAAATTTTACTTGTAAACTTTCTTAATGGGAGTGTGGTTAGATGTAATTGAGCTAGAATAAATGCAATATGTCATTCATAAGAAAAAAATATTTGAGTAAATAAGTGAAGATTATTTTCACCTTCCTTTCAGTGACCACTGTAGCTACTGGCATACACAGTAAGTTGTATACAGATAAGATACTGAATTCTACAAATCAGCTGCTCATGAAACTTTTCATATTACTTTATTGTCATGTTTCACTGAACACTCTAGTTCCAGCTTCCTCTTTCCAGATGCCAATAAGACATTTTCACATGCACACCCACTATAAGCTCAAATTCAGATATCTCACATTAAGCCTCCCTCTCATCCAGATCTTCCTTCAATCTCCCCACCCCTCTTTACAGTGGGTAGCAGACCTTTCTCCCATCTACTAAGGGATACATCATGAGTTATCGTTGACTATTCCCTCTCCACCATAAAGTGCTGTCTACTCTTCCTTTATAATGTCCCATTCTTTGTAGTCCCACAGCTATGGCCCTCAACTGATTTGTTGTCATAGACTTGTCACTTATTTCTCAGATTTATTTATCTCCAGTTCAAAGCTCACTACACACTTTTGCCAAATTAATCTATCTAAAAACATTGCTTTCATTGGGCCTTTCTTTGGCTTGAGAATTTACAGTAATTACAATGCTTGAAGTTTTAATCTAATTGAATTTGACTGTCATTCAGGGTCTTTTATCATTGGTTTAATATTACTTACAAAAATTACCTTTGAAATGTCCTCAGAATACACTCTGCTATGACTAGATTGATCTCTGGTACATCCTAGGCACCTAGTGATACCTTAGCACTACTGGGTAGTTGAATTTTAAGACTGATTACTTTTTTGAAAATAGAGTTCTCTATGTCAGTTCATATTTTAGAAATAATTTTAGACATCCTTTGGAGATGTAAAAATGACCTGTTTTGATATATGGCCACCCCAAATCAAACTTCTATCATAAGCAATAGAAACACTGTATTAGACTGCATGATTTAATGAATTAATTGTTTTTCTCAACTATAAGCTCAGATCTTTTAAAATTTTGTTTTTTGTTAAATAAAAATATTACCATGTTTCATTCATGCTGCAGACCCTAGCTTTGCTATAAACATTCAGGGTCCTCATATTGCCTCTTCCCTTGGACTTTTGTGTGCTTTGCTGTGCCTCTCAAGGCACACCTTTTGCCCTTCCTGCTGTGCCAGGCTCTTGTAGGTTCCAGAATGTTTGCCAGTTCCTAAACCTGGCAATAGACTTGTGCTACAAAAGTTTGTGTTGTTACATTTCACACTCACTTTAGATTCTGGGGAAAAATGTAACTCTTTAATGTTTCTTTGGAAGTGTACTTAAATATTGAACTCTGTACACATGCACTTTATGAAAGCTACTAAAATTTATACAATGTAAATAATTATTTAAATGAATGCCTATAAACATAATAAACTGTGCATTTTTGTGATGTTATTGGATATCATTTGTCTAATTAATGAAATACACAACTAGATTCATTGATATTTTAGCTACATTTCAGAATGGAATCTAGGATGTGGCTATTGACTCCCTCTTGAATTTCATTATATTTTACTGACATTATGCTTGGAAATGATGTGCATAAAACAAAGGAGAGGAGTAGATTGATTACTTACTAAGAATTTAATTTGGTAGATTGAAAACTCAGGATGCTTTTTTCTTGGGTTATTTTTGCATTACAGAAAATATACTCTTTTAAATATGTATTATTAAAAAAACTGCAAAAGTTAGAAAGTTGGACAAAGAAGTAGGTAAAATTAGAAACATTTATTTTTCACACTTATAAGTAATCTGCTTTCCTTTTTAGAACTGCCTTTGACTGAAAAGGATTATATAGTGTGTTTTCTCCAAATTGTTATGTAAAATTTTATTTCTCCAGTTCTTAAACTAGAAGCCAAAACAATGTTTTTGGGGGTCTAAGTGCTTTGCTTGATCTTGCAAAGCCTATTTCATGGTCTGCTAGAGTCTAATGGAGATGGTTAGCAATGAGATAATATTTATTTATATAGAAAATAAATTTACAACAGAGTGCTGTTGGGGAGCACACGAGACATGGTTGGAAAGTTGTAATGAGGACATTCTGATAAAAGGGAAGTGTGTGGAAAGCTGCCTGCCTCTTTATTGGAATTCCAACTTAGGGGAGACATAGGAGAATGTCTAAGGCAGCACCCCTAATTATTCTTTGATCTTTCCAAACAATCCTTTATGCTCAATCCCTGGATGCCTTTGCCTAGAGGACAATGTAAACATGTATCCTCCCAAGATTAATCACCATACTGATTGTATCTAAAGATAAAAATTCTAATAAAGGCCTATTGAGGCAGGCAATAGAGGCTGCTCTGGCTGTTAAAGCCAGAGGCCCCTTAGCCCACTCTTGCACAGTCCAACTGTGTTTGAGTAATCTGTTCGTCCATCTTTCATGGGCTGCTGGTCAGCCCCAGTGAGAGGGTTAACTTGAAACACAGGCAGATAGGGCAGAGGTCCAGTGGAAAACAAAGGCAGGTGAAACATAGGCAGGGCCGGACATGACAGTTTGAGCCAGCCTAACCACAGGAACCAATCAAGCAAAAATAATAAAATGTTTCTGGACTCAAAGTGAGAGGTATGGGAAACCAAAGGAGGGCCTGCGGTAAACAAGATGTATGAACGCATAGAAACAGAAAAGTTTCAGGTCCGTTGCTGGGCAAAAACAATTGAGGGAATCAATCAGGTGAGGACACAGGTAGACAAAAAGCAGGTTTGTAGAAAATATATACACCTGGACTACAAGGCTTTAATGGCAGCCCGCTTTTGGGTTCCCCTCCCCTTGCGGGGAGTCTGAATCTGCTTGTAATACATTTTCCCCACTTTTGCTTAAATCTTCTGGTCCACATAGCTCATTCTTTGGTGTTGTGAGACATGACCTCAGGAAAACACCTCGGCTGGTGGTGCCCTTGTGTGAGGACCAGGGAACACAATGAGATGCGGTGGAACCCTTGAAAACGAAGAGGAAGGAAACGAAAGTAACTGCACAGTAAGTCACTGGAGCCCGTTGGGATTTCCAAGTTCAAGGGAATTGATTTTCAGCTAAGGTTTCACATTGGGACAGCAACTGTCCACCGAGTAACATCTCTCTGTTACTTAAAAAAATTATTAAAAGCAAATGGTGCCTATAATTTATAGTCCTTGTTTCCCTGATGATGGAACATTAAATGTTGATCTCTGGGGAAAAGTAGGCAGGGATTTAAAGAGAAATCAGGCTCAGGGAAAATGAGTGCCTTTGTCATCTTTAACTATGTGGGCTCTTGTTTATGCTGCACTATTCCCACTTCATATTGAAGATCAAAAGCCTACAGAATGCCAGGAGGATTGATCACCGTCCCCTGCTCCTAAAGTAGAGCCTGTAAAGCTTGTAATACCTAAGGTCCCCGATCCTCTGCCTCTGGTGTGGGAAGGCTCATCAATGAGAGAAAATGGAGCTAACAGTCCGTTTACACAAGGACTCCTTAATGCTTTGTCTGAACATTATCATGGTGCCTTGGGACTGGCAGATTTTGGCTAAAATGACTTTGGACACCAGTGAATATTTGCTTTGGAGAGCAGAATAGGATGAGATCTGTGAACAACAGGCTGTTTGTGGGTGTTCACTGGCCACCCCACCTGGCAGACCTCTGGGCTCATCCTATCTAATAATAGACAAACATGGTAATTGACCATACCTTAGCAATGATTGGCTAATCAACACGATATGCAAATTAACTGCCAACAAAGATGGTGGCTAATTTGCATACTGCAGGCAGGGCAGGACAGCACAAGCTGCCAGCACACCACCATCCAGGGCAGGCTGGCCCCAGAAGCCCCAGAAGCTGCCTGATTTAGTAGTAACCCTATCAGTAAGCACTCTGAAAGTCAGTGGCATAAATGCACCAATTAAAAGACAGATTATGAAGGTGAATCAAAAACAAAACCCACTTTAAATATAAAGACACCTATAGATTAAAAGTAAATGAATTAAGCTGAGGCCTGTTTTGCTCAGTGGATAGAGCATTAGCCTGTGGACTGAAGGGTCCCAGGTTCGATTCCAGTCAAGGGCATGTACCCAGTTGCTGGCTTGATCCCCAGTTCCTATCAAAGCATGTGCAGGAGGCAACCAATCAATGTGTCTCTTCCTTTCCCTTCATGCTCTCTAAAATTTAATGGAAAAATATCCTTGGGTGAAGATTAACAAAAACAAAGTAAATGGGTTAAGTAACATTAAAGAGATTATAAGAAAAATATATTCCAAATTTTGTTAGCTGTATAATGGTTATGTTTAAATTATTAACAACTAAGAAATTGGGATAAGGGTACATATAATATGCTGTAGTATTTTATAGTTTCTTTTACATGTATGAGATTATTTCAAATTAAAATATTAAAAAATTAAAAATTAATAAAATATTTTATTTATTTTTATTTTATTTAATTTTATTTTTTATTTAAATCTTTATTGTTCAGATTATTACATTTGTTCCTCTTTTTTTCCCCCATAACTCTCCTCCTTCCAGTTCCCACCCCACCCTCCGCCCTCACTCCCCACCCACTGTCCTCATCCATAGGTGCACGATTTTTGTCCAGTCTCTTCCCGCATCTCCCACACCCCTTTCCCCCCCAAGAATAGTCAGTCCATTCCTTTTCTATGTCCCTGATTCTATTATAATCAACAGTTCATTCTGTTCATCAGATTATTTATCCACTTGATTCTTAGATTCACTTGTTGATAGATGCATATTTGTTGTTCATAATTTGTATCCTTACCTTTTTCTTCTTCTTCCTCTTCTTAAAGGATACCTTTCAGCATTTCATATAATACTGGTTTGGTGGTGATGAACTCCTTTAGCTTTTTCTTATCTGTGAAGCTCTTTATCTGACCTTCAGTTCTGAATGATAGCTTTGCTGGATAAAGTAATCTTGGTTGTAGGGTCTTGGCATTCATCACTTTGAATATTTCTTGCCACTCCCTTCTGGCCAGCAAAGTTTCTGTCAAGAAATCAGCTGACAGTCGTATGGGTATTCCCTTGTAGGTAACTGAGTTTCTTTCTCTTGCTGCTTTTAAGATTCTCTCTTTGTCTTTTGCTCTTGGCATTTTAATTATGATGTGTCTTGGTGTGGTTCTCTTTGGATTCCTTTTGTTTGGGGTTCTCTGCGCTTCCTAGAGTTGCAAGTCTATTTCTTTGACCAGGTAAGGGAAGTTTTCTGTCATTATTTCTTCAAATAGGTTTTCAATATCTTGCTCTCTCTCATCTTCTAGCACCTCTATAATTCTGATATTGGTACGCTTGAAGCTGTCCCAGAGGCTCCTTAAACTATCTTCGTATTTTCGGATTCTTTTTTCATTTTGCTTTTCCAGTTGGGTGTTTTTTGCTTCTTCGCATTTCAAATCTTTGACTTGATTCTTGTGCTTCTCTGGTCTGCTGTTGGGAGTCTGTATAATATTCTTTATTTCAGTCAGTGTATGCTTAATTTCTAGTTGGTTCTTTATCATAACATCGAGGGTGTCATTAGATTTCTTGTAGATCTCATTAAGTTTATCGGCAGCTTCTAGACAGTTCTTGAGAGACCTTAAAAGTGTGGTTCTGAACTCTATATCTTCCTTTGACAATTTTGTCCTGTTTCTTTGTCTCCGCATTTTTTATGCTTTCTTGGTGCACCCCCTAGTGGTCTTTGTGCGCAGTCTTGTTGTAGTTAAGCCTTGATTGTTGTAGTTAATACTGGGGGGATTTGACCTCCAGGCCAACTGGCTGTGAGAGTCAGCTATGTCTGCAGTGGGAAAACTTCTGTCCTCTGGGGAGGTGCTAATCTAGCCTTTGCCCGAGGCTATCTGGCAAATGGCTCTGTGCAGGGCTTGGGCGGGGCAGGTCACACGGGATCAACAGGGCGGGCAGAGGGAGCAGTTATGGTTGCTCTCAGTCCCACCCCCAGAGGCTCTGCCTCTCAGAGTCCCAGCAACCACTGCAAACCCCGGAGAGAAAGCTGCCCTCAAGTTCTGACCGATGCCAGACAGTCCCGCTTCTCCTGTTTGAGTCTGGGTCCCTAGAGACTCACCCAGATCTGGAGCTCAGGGCCTGAGCCTCCCTCCCGATTGAAAACGACAACCGCGCCCTCAGCCGCCAGCCTGCTCTGCATGCACCTCCGCACCTTTGTATTTTCCACACTGCACCTCCTCTGAGTCTCGGTATGCTGTTCACTTTCCTTCTAGTTGAAGAATTTCCCCTCAGCCAGCTTTCCTGTGGTTCTGGATGATGTCCGTTCCATCTTTTAGTTGTATTTTTGAAGTGGTTGTGTGAGGCAGCATTCTCCGGTGTTTACCTATGCCGCCATCTTGGTTCTTCTCCTATTAATAAAATATTAATTGAAATGTATCTGCATTACATGAAAAATCTCCTAATTGATTCTAGCTTAATTTATTAAATTGTGCTAAAATTTACAAGGGTTCAATTAAAAAATATCTTAATTCTAAATGATATAATAGAAAATATATAATAGTGCAGTTATAAGCACTTATCTGAACATAAAAATTTAAAGCAGTGAATTTAAAGAAGGGATTAGCCAAAGAAAATATATGCACAACCCATGGACACAGACAACACTATGGTGATGGCCAGAGAGAAGTGTGGGGCAAGAGCTGGGTAGAGGGGCCAAAAAGGGAGAAATAGGGACATCCTATCCTATCTAATAAAAGAGAAACACGGTAATTAACCATATGTCTGCTACCCTTACAATTGGCTAATCAGGGCGATATGCAAATTAACTGCCAGCCAAGATGGCTGCCGGCAGCCAGGCAACTTGAAGCGAACAGGAGGCTTGCTTGCTTCAGTGACAGAGGACTCCAACATTCACCGCCTGCCGCTGCCGGCCTCTGAGCTTGCAGTTTGAGACATTGTTAGAAATATAGAAGCTAAACAAAACCCCAGAAACTTCCTTTCAGCCAGCCAGGATCTCAGAGCTGGAGTTGAAACAGTGTTTCGATTATAGAACCCAAACAAACCAGATACCTGCTTTCAGCAGCCGAGGCCTAAGAGCTGGAGCCAAGCCTCAGAGCTAAAGCTGGCCCAGAATAAAGAAGAAAAAGAAAAAAGGAGCAGTTGGGAGCTTCAGTCACCCACCAGCCTGAAAACAGCCCTCAGCCCCTCACCCAGATGGCTAGGCACCCCAGTGGGGACCCCCACCCTAAAGGGTGTGTGACCAGCTGCAAACAGCCATCATCCCCTCACCCAGGCTGGCCAGGTACCCTAGTGGGGACCCCAACCCTGGTCCAGGACACCCTCAGGGCAAACCAGCTGGCCCCCACCCATGCACGAGGCCTCTATCCTACATATTAAAAGGGTAATATGCCTCCCAGCACCAGGATCAGTGTGACAGGGGGCAGCGCCCAAACCCCCTGATCACCCTGCGGCTCTGTGTGTGACAGGGGGTGGGGCCACAACCTCCCTATCTGCCCTGCTCTGTTCATGACAGGGGAAGGCACCACAACCCCTTGATCAGCCCTGCTGTGTGCATGACAGGGGGGAGCTCCCCAAACCCCTGATTGACCCTGCTTTGTGCTCGACAGGATATGGAGCCCCAGCCCCCCCTGATGGGCCCTGCTCTGTGAGTGACAGGGAGCAGCGCCCCAACCCCTGTTGGGCCTTGCTCTGTGTGTGACAGGGGGTGGTGCCACAACCTCCTGATCGCCCTGCAGCTCTGTGTATGACAGGGTCCGGTGCCCCAAACCCCTGATCAGCCCTGCTCTGTGGGTGATAGAGGGTGGCACCTCAACCGCCCCACAAGGGCCCAACTCTGTGTGTGACAGGGTAGAGCCATAACCTCCCTATCGGCCTTGCCCTGAGTGTGACAGGGTGTGACGCCCCAACTCCCTGAACTGCCCTGCTCTATGTGGGATAGGGTGCAGTGCCCCAACTCCCCTATCAGCCCTACTCTGTGAGTGACAGGGGGTAGCTCCTCAACTCCCTGATTGGCCCTGCTCTGTGCATGACAGGGGGGAGCTCCCCAACCCCTTGCTTGACCCTGCTCTGTGTGCAACAGGGTATGGAACCCCAATCCCCCTGATGGGCCCTGCTCCTTGAGTGACAGGGAGCAGCGCCCCAACCCACTGATGGGCCCTGCTCTGTGCGTGACAGGGGGTGGCACCGCAACCTCTCCATTGACCCTGCCTTGAGTGTGGCAGGGGGCGGTTCCCCAACCTCCCAATCGGCCCTACCCTGAGCGTGACTGTGGGTGGCATCGCAACCTCCCGATCCTCCCTGCTCTCTGCATGACAGCGGGCAGTGCCCCAACTCCCCAATCAGCCCTGCTCTGAGCCCGACCAGGAGCTGCACCTAGGGATTGGGCCTGCCCTCTGCCACCGGGGAGCAGGTCTAAGCCAGCTGATCATTATCTCCCGAGGGGTCCCAGACTGCGAGAGGGCACAGGCCAGGCTCAGGAACACCCCCTTTCCCCCCAACGAGTGCACAAATTTTTGTACACCGGGCCTCTAGTATAATAATAATAAAAGGCTAATATGCACATTGGCTGAACGGCAGAATGACTGGTTGCTATGATGCGCACTGGCCACCAGGGGGCAGACACTCAATGCAGGAGCTACCCCCTGGTGGTCAGTGCACTTCCATATGGGGAGTGCCACTCAGCCAGAAGCTGGTTCATGGCTGGCCAGCACAGTGGTGGTGGCAGGAGCCTCTCCCACCTCCGTGGCAGCACTAAGAATGTCCAACTAATGGTTTAGACCCAATCCTTTGGGGTCCTAAGCCTTTAGTCAGACATCCCCTGAGGGCTCCCTGGCTGCCAGAAGGATGTCTGCCTGCAAGCTTAGGCCTGACCCCCTGGGGAGTGGGCCTAAGTTGTCAGGTGGACATCCCCCAAGGGGTCCTGGACTGTGAATGGGCGCAGGCCGGGCTTTGGACTCCCCTCGAGTGCACAAATTTTTGTGCATCAGGCCTCTAGTTCTGGCCATAAGTCCCAGGCACTATAAGACATCTTATGAAAGATCCATGGAAAGGACTCTGATTTAACTCTTGTCTGTGTGTTATGCACAACTATAAATATTTTATATGAGTGTTTGTTGATTGTTGTTTTATGTGTCATCATTGTTTGGTTTAATTTGTTTGCTAGTGAAAGTTCTTGTCTGTCTGTAATGTAACTTGGTTATTGATGCACTTTCTTATCTTTGGGGGACTTTAGTTTGCTCTTTTATGAGTACTTATTTAATTACTGTAAGGTTTTTTCTTTTTCTGTTTTTATGATCTCTTCTTATATGTAATATTTCATGTTGTTAGTCTACTCAGAAAGAAAATAGTCATTTAAATACCCCAAGTCTTTTTTGTAGGAGGATTAGACCTGTGGAAGTGCCCTCTAGCAGGCTACAGAAATAGCAGTGTTCAGGTCATTCCCATTTTTGTAAAAAAATAAATAAATAGTACTTTAATATTAAAGCCACTGAAGGACAGTGAGTTATCTCTGTTACAAAATTTTCCAAGAAAATGTCTTGGGTAATAACAATTGGCTTTAAAATCTCAATGTTGTCAAGTCAAAATAAATATAATTAAAATGAAAGGTATATGATAAAGTTCTTTGATTATATATGCCTAAACATAGATTTCCAAAGTCTCTGGTAACTTAAAACTTTGGAGTTTGCTGAATTAAATAGTAAAAATTATTAAATATCTAGGTATTTTGAAATAACAGGATACTGAAATATTAATTAATCTGAATTTGCCTCATATGGAAAATCTAGAGGACTGATTTGAATCTGTTAATGAATGTCTTGTATTTTATTTGAAATAGCTCTTTAAATGTGAATGTACTGCTAATCTGAGGAATGTTCATTACTTACATGTCCCTTAAAAATTAAGGTTTCTAAGGGTCAAGAATTCTAACTAATGGGAAAGAGATTATGATTTTGATGCAAAGGAAAGCATGAGGCCTGGAGATGCATTTGAAGGAAAAAGAAAGTGGTTTCTAGAACTGGTTATTTCTGAAAGTTGTAAGGTTTCTGAAGAAAGTTTTGTGAAAGTTGTAGAAATATTGT
Source organism: Myotis pilosus (assembly GCA_036010255.1). Lineage (NCBI taxonomy): Eukaryota > Metazoa > Chordata > Mammalia > Chiroptera > Vespertilionidae > Myotis > Myotis pilosus. The sequence goes on along the minus strand of JASKON010000002.1, from coordinate 110,735,082 downwards.
GCAAGTTGTAAAATTTTGTGAGGAGAAATGTTACAGGAAATTGTATAAATAACACAGGCCCGTAAGCCAAGACAAGTGGAATAGGGAAATTGAGATGGTTAAACAGCAATTCTGAGCCATCTAGTAAATCCTATCTTCCCAAAGCCAAGGACACTTAAGAATAAATTATTTGCATTTTGCCTCCCTAAACTAAGGGTATAACCACATGGTAAATAGCTTATATCAATGTATTCAGGGAGACTGATAGCAGAAATCCAATTAGTGTCATTTGCTGAACACATCCAAGGACAAAAAAAGTTAGAGAATAAACCTTATTTTATTTTATTTACTCACTAGAGGCCCGGTGCACAAAAATTTGTGCACTGGGGGGGGGGGTGGTCCTCAGCCCAGCCTGTGCCCTCTCACAGTCTGGGACCCCTCAGGAGATAATGATCTGCTGGCTTAGGCCTGCTCCCGGGTGGCAGAGGGCAGGCCCAATCCCTACGTGCAGCCCCTGGTCAGGCTCAGAGCAGGGCTAATTGGGGAGTTGGGGCACTGCCCCCTGTCATGCACAGAGCAGGGCGGATTAGGAGGTTGTGATGCCAGCCTCAGTCATGCTCAGGGTAGGGCTGATTGGGGGGTTGGGGCACCGCCCCCTGTCACACTCAAGGCAGGGTCCATGGGGAGGTTGCAGCGCCACCCCCTGTCATGCACAGAACAGGGCCAATCAGGGGGTGGGGGCGCTGCCCCCTGTCATGCACAGAGCAGGGCCCATCAGGGGGTTGAGGAGCTCCCCCCTGTCACTCACAGAGTAGGTGGGATAGTGGGGTTGGGGCACTGCCCCGTGTCACACACAGAGCAGGGCCAATCAGGGGGTTGAGGTGCTGCCCCCTGTCACACACAGAGCAAGGCCCATCAGGGGGTTGGGGCGCCGCCCTCTATCACCCACAGAGCAGGGCAGATCAGGGGGTTGGGTAGCTCCCCCCTGTCAGGCACAGAGCAGGGCTGATCAGGGGTTGGGGTGCCTTCCCCTGTCACGAGCAGAGCAGGGTGGATAGGGAGGTTGTGGCCCCACCCCCATCACACACAGAGCCACAGGGCGATCAGGGGGTTTGGGCGCTGCCCCCTGTCATGCTGATTCTGGTGCCGGGAGGCCTCTCGGCACCGCTGATCCCGGTGCTGGGAGGCATATTACCTTTTTACTATATAGGATAGAGGCCTGGTGCATGGGTGGGGGCTGGCTGGTTTGCTCTGAAGGGTGTCCTGGATCAGGGTGGGGGTCCCAACTGGGGTGCCTGGCCAGCCTGGGTGAGGGGATGATGGCTGTTTGCAGCTGGTCACACACCCTTCAGGGTGGGGGTCCCCACTGGGGTGCCTGGCCATCTGGGTCAGGGGCTGAGGGCTATTTTCAGTCTGGCGGGTGACTGAAGCTCCCAACTGCTCCTTTTTTTTCTTTTTCTTTTTTATTCTGGGCCAGCTTTAGCTCTGGCTCCAGCTCTGAGGCCTCTGCTGCTGAAAGCAGGTATCTGGTTTGTTTGGGTTCTATAATCGAAACACTGTATCAACTCCAGCTCTGAGATGCCGGCTGGCTGAAAGCAGGTTTCTGGGGTTTTGTTTAGCTTCTATATTTGTAACAACGTTTCAAACTGCAAGCTCAGAGGCCGGCAGTGGCAGGCGGGGAACGTTGGTTTCCTCCGTCACTGAAGCAAGCAAGCCTCATGTTAGCTTCAAGCTGCCTGGCTGCTGGCGGCCATCTTGGCTGGCAGTTGATTTGCATATTGCCCTGATTAGCCAATGGGAAGGGTAGCGGACATATGGCTAATTACCATGTTTCTCCTTTATTAGATAGGATTTTTAAAATTTATTTTCTGCTTATTTCTTTACTTGCTTGACTAGCCATTTTTCTTTTTCTTTAAATTTCTTTATTGTTATTATATATGTGTCCTTATCCCCACATTTCCCCCCAGCTCCCATACTCATGCCCTTACCTCCTTGTTGTCTGTGTCCATTGGTTAGGCTTATATGCTTGCATATAAATCATTTGGTTGATCTCTCCCCCTTACCCCCACCCTCCCCTACCTTCCCTCTAAGCTTTGACAGTCTGATCAATGCTTCCCTGTCTCTGAATCTGTTTTTGTTTATCAGTTTATGTTGTTCATTGTATTCCATAAAAGAGTGAGATCATGTGATATTTATCTATCTCTGATTGGCTTATTTCAATTAGCATAATGCTCTCCAGTTCCATCCATGTTTTTGCTAACGTTTAGAACTCCTTTTTTTACACAGCATAGTATTCCATTGTGTAGATGTACCACATTTTTTTAATCCACTCATCTACTGATAGGCACTTAGGCTGTTTCCAAATCTTAGCTATGGTAAATTGTGCTGCTATGATCATAGGGGTGCATATATCCTTTCTGATTGGTGTTTCTGGCTTCTTGGGATATATTCCTAGAAGTGGGATCACTGGGTCAAATGGGAGTTCCATTTTTAGTTTTTTTGAGGAAGCTCCATTGCTGAGTGATTCCTTCCACGACCCGCGTGGAGTAGGGTTCGGTATCTGAAAGAGGAGCCGCACAACAAATGAAAGAAAGAGACACAAGATAATTTTGCAATACCGGGGGACCAGGCGGGCAAGTCCGGAAAGACTTCCTCCTCCGGAAAGACTTCCTCCTCCCTCTTTGCTCAGGTCTCACCAAGCTTTTATTCATCTGGAGTAGCCCTTAGGGTAAGGAGGTTTTAATGACACACATCAGCAGACAATTTTCAGGAATAGGCAGAGTACCTGATTAACTCATCAACAGATCTCCAGGAGTATCTGATCAACAATAATTAACAAAGATCTACATAAGTACCCAAGGAATTAAGTGAACTAAGGTGGAGATGCTTCAACCATTATTACTTAAATTAACTGGGTAGTTCACAGTTCTGACCTTTACTAGAACTTCAAAGGTTACTAGCCTTTTTTGGGGGTTCTCTGTCCAAACCCAGCTAGTAAAGACAATAAATGGACTCCGGCACTCCATACTGTTCTCCACAGTCACTGCACCAGTCTGCATTCCCATCAGCAGTGCAGAAGGGTTTCTTTTTATCACATCCTCTACAACACTTGTTCTTTGTTGATTTGTTGATGATAGCCGTTCTGACAGGTGTGAGATGAAACCGCATTCTCCTTTTGATTTGCATCTTTCGTATAATTAGTGACTTTGAGCATGTTTTCATATGTCTTTCAGCCTTCTGTATGTCCTCTTTCGAAAAGTTTCTATCTAGGTCCATTGCCAATTTTTTGATTGGATTGTGGACCTTCCTATTATTAAGATTCATGAGTTGCCGAAACCGGCTTGGCTCAGTGGCTAGAGCGTCGGCTTGCGGACTGAAAGGTCCCAGGTTCGATTCCGGTCAAGGGCATGTACCTGGGTTGCGGGCACATCCCCAGTAGGAGATGTGCAGGAGGCAGCTGATCGATGTTCCTCTCTCATCGATGTTTCTAACTATCTCTCTCCCTTCCTCTCTGTAAAAAATCAATAAAATATATTTTTTTTAAAAAAAGATTCATGAGTTCCTTGTAAATGTTGGAGATTAAACGATTAATCATGATATCATTGGCAAATATGTTCTCCCATGCAGTGGGTCTTCTTGTTTTGTTGATGGTTTCCTTTGCTGTGCAAAAACTTTTTATTTTCATGTAGTCCCATTTGTTTATTTTCTCTTTAGTTTCCATTGCCCTAGGAGCAGCATCAGAGAAGAAATTCCTTCGACATATGTTTGCCATTTCGCTGCCTATGGATTCCTCTAGTATTTTTATGGTTTCCCGTCTTATGTTTAAGTCTTTTATCAATTTTGAGTTTATTTTTGTGTATGGTGTGAGTTGGTGTTCTAGTTTCATCTTTTTGCATGTATCTGTCCAATTTTGCCAACACCATTTATTGAAGAGACTGTCTTGACTCCATTGTATGCTCTTGCCTCCTTTGTCGAATATTAATTGGGCATAGTGCTTTGGGACAATTTCTGCGTTCTTTATTCTATTCCATTGATCTATATGTCTGTTCCTGTGCCAGTGCCAAGCTGTTTTAAGAACAGTGGCTTTGTAATACAGCTTGATATCTGGTATTGAGATCCCACCTACTTTGTTCTTCTTTCTCAGGATTGCTGCAGCTATTCGAGGCCTTTTTTTATTCCAGATGAATTTTTGGAATGTTCATTCTAGATCTGTGAAATATGCCGTTGGTAATTTAATGGGGATTGCATTGAATCTATAGATTGCTTTGGGTAGTATGGACATTTTGATGATGTTGATTCTACCAATCCATGAACACGGTATGTTTTTCCACCTCTTTATGTCTTCCTCTATCTCTTTTTTCAGTGTCCATAGTTTTTCACATATAAGTTCTTTACCTCCTTAGTTAAGTTTATTCCTAGGTATCTTAATTCTTTTGGTGCGATGGTAAATGGGATTGCTGTTTTAGTCTTCTTACTGTAAGTTCACTATTGGTGTAAAGAAATGCCTTAGATTTCTTGACATTAATTTTGTATCCAGCTACATTGCCAAATTCATTTATTAACTCTAATAATTTTTTGATGGAGTCTTTAGGGTTTTCTAAATACAGTATCATGTCATCTGCAAATAAGGACTGTTTTACTTCTTTTCCAATTTGGATGCCTTTTATTTCTTCTTCTTGTCTGATCGCAATGGCTAGTACTTCCACTACTATGTTGAACAGGAGTGGTGGGAGGGGGCATCCCTGTCTTGTTCCTGTTCTCAGGGGAAATGGTTTTAGTTTTTGCCCATTGAGTATGATGTTGGCTGTAGGTTTGTCATATATCGCTTTTATTATGTTGAGATATGATCCTTCTATTCCCACTTCACTGAGAGTTTTTATCAAGAAAGGGTGTTGAATTTTGTTGAAAGCTTTTTCTGCATCAATTGATATGAGTATGTGGTTTTTATCTCTCAGTTTTTTATGTGATGTATTACATTTATTGATTTGCAGATATTGTACCATCCTTGCATCCCTGGGATGAATCTTACTTGGTCATGGCGTATGATCTTTCTGATGTATTGCTGGGTCCGATTTGCTAGAATTTTGTTGAGTATTTTGGCATCTATGTTCATGAGGGATTTTGGCCTATAATTCTCTTTCATTATGTTGTCCTTATCTGGTTTTTGTATTAGGGTCATGCTGGCTTCATAGAATGAGCTTGGAAGTCTTCCTCCTTCTTGAACTTTTTGGAATAGTCTGAGGAGATAGGTTTTAGTTCTTCCTTGAATGTTTGGTAAAACTCCCCTGTGAAGGCGTCTTGCCCAAGGCTTTTGTTTGCTGGGAGCTTTTTGATGACTGCTTCAATTTCTGCCATCGTTATTGGCCTATTGAGACTTTTAGATTCTTCCGGATTGAGTTTTGAAATGTTGTATTTTTCTAGGAATATGTCCATTTCCTCCAGGTTGTCTAGTTTGTTAGAGTTGTTCATAGTATTTTTTAAAACAATTCTTTAAATTTCTTAGGGGTCTGTTATTATTACTCCTCTTTCATTTCTGATTTTGTTTATTTGAGTCCTCTCTCTTTGCTTCTTGATGAGCCTGGCTAGAGGCTCATCAATCTTGTTTATCCTCTCACAGAACCAGCTCTTGCTTTCATTGACCTTTGTATTATTTTTTTTTATCTCTATGTCATTTATTTCTGCTCTGATCTTTATTATCTCCTTTCTTCTACTTACTCTGGTCTTTTTTTTTGTTCTCTTTCTAATTTTTTGAGTTGTAGAGTTAAATGATTTACTATCATTTTTGTTGTTGTTTTTTTTTTTTTTTTACTTAGGCCTGGAGTGCTATAAACTTCCCTCTCAGGACTGCTTTCATTGTGTCCCATAGATTTTGGGTTGTTGTACTGTTATTGTCATTAATTTCCAGGGTGTTTTTAATTTCTACTTCAATCGCACTGGTAACCCAATCATTATTTAGTAACATGCTATTCAGCATCCAAATGTTTGAGTTTTTTGGATTGTTTTTATTGTGGTTTATTTCTAATATGCCCTTGTGATCTGAGAAGATGCTTGGTAAGACTTCAATTTTCTTATATTTGGGGAGACTTTGCTTGTGACCCAATATGTGGTCTATTTTTGAAGATGTTCCATGTGCACTTGAGAAGAACGTATATTCCGTGGCTTTAGGGTGAAATGTTCTGAAGATGTCAATTAAGTCCATCTGATCTAGTGAGTCATTTAGGATTGCTGTTTCTTTGCTCATTTTTTTGTCTAGAGGATTTATGCAGTGATGTCAGTGGTGTGTTTAACTCCCCTACTATGATTGTGTTGTTGTTGATCTCTCCCTTGTTATTTTCCAGGAGGTTTTTTATGTATTTGGGTGCTCCTGCATTTGGTGCATATATGTTTATAAGGGTTATATCCTCTTGTTGTATCGATCCCTTTAATATTATGAAGTGACCTTCCTTATCTCTTGTTATGGCCTTTACTTTGAGGTCTATTTTGTCAGATATAAGTATTGATTCCCCTGCTTTTTTTTCATTTCCATTTGCCTGAAAGATATTTTTCCATCCCTTCACTTTCAGTCTGTGTGAGTCCCTTCTTCTGAGGTGGGTCTCTTGTAGACAGCATAAATATGGGTCATGTCTTTTTATCCATTCAGCTACTTGATGTCTTTTCATTGGAGCCTTTAGTCCATTTACATTTAAAGTTATTATTCAAGGGTACGTGCTTGGATTCATTTCTATTTTCGTGCCTGTATTCTTTCTTACCTTTATATTTCTTCTTTTTACAGCATTCCTTTTAGCATTTCTTGAAGTGCTGGCTTGGTGGTGGTAAACTCCTTTAGCCTTTTTTTGTCTGCAAAGCTCCTGATTTCCCCTTCAATTTTGATTGATAGTCTTGCTGGATATAGTATTCTTTGATTCAGTCCTTTGCTTTGCAACACTTTGTATACCTCCTTCCATTCCCTTCTAGCTTGATTTGTTTCTGTTGAGAAATCATTGGATAATCTGATGGGGGATCCTTTGTAGGTAACTCTCTGTTTCTCTCTTGCAGTCTTTAAGATTCACTCTTTGTCTTGTACATTAGCCATCGTTATTATGATGTGTCTTGGTGTGGGTCTTTTGGGATTCATCTTGCTTGGGACTCTCTGTACTTGTGTAACTTTTTTCTTCCCCATATCTGGGAAGTTTTCTGACATTATTTCTTCAAATAGATTTTCTAATCCTTGCTGCTCTTCTTGTCCTTCTTGCAGCCCTATTATGCGTATGTTACTTCATTTCATGTTTACCCAAAGCTCCCTTAGGCTCTCCTCCTGCTTTTTAATTTTTTTCTCCAGTTGCTGTTCAGATTGAGCTTGTTTCTCTGCCTTATCTTCTAACTCATTAATTCAGTCCTCTGCTTCTTCTAGTCTGCTGTTGAAACTTTCCATGGTGTTTTTGATCATAGCTACCATATTTGCCGGCGTATAAGATGACTGGGCGTATAAGACGACCCCCTAACATTTCCACTCAAAATACAGAGTTTGTTATATACTCGCCGTATAAGACTACCCCCTCTTCCGCACACCTTCCACACACCAAATAAAAGGTAAAACAATATCAGATTTGATTTTAACATTTTAATTTATATTCAAATGCTTATGACATGCAGGAAAACTGTCACAAGGCTGTATGTAATCAAACATATACATAAAACAGTGCAAGTTTATTACCGGTAAACATACCGGTAATTCACTAAAGAAAACACACTCTATAGACTGGTACCGTAGATGCTTCTCAGGAACACAGGCAAGCAGCCCACAACCTAGAGGGACTGTCAATGATAGAAGTAAGATAACAAATAGAGGGAGAGAGCAAGTGCCGGGCAAGTCCCTAGCAAGTTTGCTGGCGTGACAGTTTCACCTTAAAAGCCTTCACACTCCTCTTCATCATCTGATATTAAAAGTTCATCAACGACATCTTGGTGCCATGATAGGGATGATAGGGGTTTGACTGGTCGACATTTTCTATGCTGTACTGTACAATGGGGCAGTATTGTGGTTGGCTGTTGGCTGTATACAAAGCCTGATTTGATTGGTCCCTGCTCCCTGTTTGCCCGCCCTGTCACTATAGCAGTCTGGTCCACCCTTGCATCAGCATCTCCCTGGGACCTCACTAGTGCGCAAGTGCGAGCTCTTCAACATTCTAACAGGCACCATGATAGCGCAAAATCGCGAATCTTCAATGCATATGTAAAGAAATATACGGTAACCCGAATTTACCACACTCGCAAAATCGCACACAGCCAACCATACACCCAGTATGGTATCGCGATTCGCGATTTTGCGCTATCATACTGGGTGTATGGTCGGCTGTGTGCGATTTTGCGAGTGTGGTAAAATCGCATAACAGCAAAATCGCATAACAGCCGAGCATACACCCAGCAGCGCTGCTGATGCCTGAACGGTATGTGGAATGAAGTGGGCGGGCATCGGGAGGCCACTATGGCACGGGGCAAGCCACATGGGCAGTCTATCTGAAGTGTACCTGGCGTATAAGACGACCCCCCACTTGGAGGCATATTTTTCAGGGCCAAAAAATCGTCTTATATGCCGGCAAATACGGTATATCACTTTTCATTTCTTCCTGATTCTTGCATAGGTTGTTGATTTTCTCATCCATCTGGTGAATGAATTGTACAACCATTATTCTGAATTCTTTTTCTGTCATGTTGCATGCTTCAACTTCATTAATTTCCTTTCTCGGCGACTCCTCATTGTCTTTCCTCTGGGTGTTGTGTCGTCTCTTCATTCTGATTATCTCCTGATGGTTTAAACATTGATTTGTGTGGGCCTGGGCCATGTGCAGTGGAAGCCTCCCACCACCCTAGTGTCACTGAAGAGCTCTGACACTAAGATGTGTTGTGGTTGTGGGTTGGTGGGAACCAGGCTCGCTCAGTCAGTGTTGCCAGTGCTCAATGTGGCCTCATGCGCGCCCTTAGAATCAGGGACCCTGTCTGCACCATGCTGAAACAGAGATCCCCCTGAAGTATGTTGAAAATCAGCGCCCCCTAGCGTGCGCCAGGAGTCAGAGTTCCCCAAGAATCCAGTATCAGAGTCTCTGTTGCTTTGCATGACCTCGCATTGAAAATCAGCGTCCCTGTGTGCCCTTGCACCCAGAATTGGAGACACTGGCTCTTAGTATGAATGCACAGGGAGTCGGGGATCTCAGGTGCAGGTGATAAGAAACGCAGTCAAGTCACTGGTGCTTGGTGCTGCCTCCTGCCCAGAGAATTGGGGTCCCTGGGCCCTGTGCTAAGCAGGACAAATTCCCAGTGTTCGCACGATTGCTCCCAGCTGAGGGCTCCTGGAGAAGGCAGTGTGCACAGGACCAGTACCCAGTGTTCACGCATGTGCTCCCAGCCCAGGACTCCTGAAGCGGGCACTACACGGGACCAGTTCCAAGGTGCTTGCGCACTTCGAGGCTATAGTTCCTGTGGCAGCACTGAGGCCCGGGCAAAGGGTGGGTGTATCATTTACTATGGTGCCACCCATGTGCCTGCAGGGAGAAGGATGGGCTCTGTTACTCAGGGATCTGACACGGGGATTTCTGAACTTTTGGTGTCCCCAGGTCTGTAGCTGTGGTCACAGGTCTCTGTACCCAGTGGCTGCAGGGTCCTGGTGTGCGTCTAAGATCAGACTGGGTGGTGCTGAAGCCAGGATACTAGTCTCAAGCAGCTCTGTTTCCCAAGATGGCGTGATTGCTGTGCTCGTGCTGGCCACCCAGGAGTGTCTGTGCAGGGAGCGGGACTCCGCTGTGTAAGACTGCCTGGTTTAGCAGCCCCTTAGAAGACCTGCAGAATCTAACTGTCCCTAGCTCATACACACACACACCACACAGGTCCACACACTCCTCTATCACTTCCTTGCGCTCTAACACTCTCTCCTTCCCTACCTTCTTGCTGGTCACCATTTTCCCTCCTCCTGTTTCTCTAGTTGGTCCTTTTTCATATCCTTGAGGGTCTCACTAAATTTATTGGTGGTTTCTAGAAAATTCTTGAAAAACCTTATAAGTGGGGTTTTAAACTCTATAACCAGAAGTTTGCTTTCCTCCATTTCTGTCACTTGTGACCTGTTTCTTTGTCTCCACATTTTTTATGCTTCCCAGTGTTGATAGAGTGACTTTCTGTGCTAGGTGTCCTATAGGACCCAGTGGCTCAGCCTCCCCAATAACCTGAAGTGGACACTCTTGGTGCACCCCTTTGTGAGCTTTGTGCACAGTCTTGTTGTAGTTAAGCCTTGATTGTTGTAGGTATCACTGGGAGGAATTGACCTCCAGGCCAATTGGCTCTGAGAATCAGCTGTGTCTGCAGTGGGAAAACTTCTGTGCTGGAGACACCCTTCTGTGGCAAGACTTGCTTCAGTGGGGCTTTGGTGCTCACTGAGTCTGCACCCTGAGTGTGTCCCTTATGAATCTGAGGAGTTTTAATCTGGGTGGTCAGACTCTGACCACTGGGTACATTGGCTCTTGGATCTCTAAGGAGGTGCTAATTTAGCCTCTGCCTGAGGCTACATAGCAGGAGCTATGAAGAGATTTGCAGATTCCTCTTCTATGGGGTTTGGAGGTGCCCAGGTGAGGCCCAGCAGTGAAGCAATGCAAGCTGCTATGGGGCCTTGGGCCTTCTTTTGGAAGTTCTGTGTCTCTCTGACCCAGCTGCAGTTTGTTAGGTAATTTTCAGATTGCAAAGGGCCAGGCCTTTCATATGCAAAAGCCTCTGTGCACAGCTTGGGTGGAGCGGGGCCTCAGGGAATTAACAGGGCAGAGCAAGCATCTATGGCTGCTCCTCAGTCCTGCCCTAAGAGGCCCCGCTTCTCAGTGTCCCAGTAATCACTGCAAGCACCTCTGAGAGAAAGCCACCCTGGAGTTCTGACCGATGCCAAACAGTCCAGTTTCTCCCCATATGAATCTGGGTCCCCAGACACTTGCCCGGAACTGGAGTTCAGAGCAGTCAGGAGCTTGAGACTCCCTCCTGAATGAAAAAGACAACTGTGTCCTCAGTTGCCAGCCCTTTCCATGTGCACCTCTGTACCTCTGCACCTCCTCTGCATCTCAGTGTGCTTTTCTCTTTCTTTGTAGTTGTAGAATTTCCACTCAGCCATCCTTCCTGTGGTTCTGGATGATGTCCGTTTGTCTTTTTGTTGTATTTTTGAAGTGGTTATGCGAAGCAGCAATGTCCTGTGTTTACCTATACTGCCATCTTGGTTTCTCCCATTGCCCATTTTTTGATTGGGTTGTTTATCTTCCTTTTGTTAAGTTGTATGAGTTCCCAATACATGTTGGAGATTAAACCCTTATCGGTGATAACATTGGCAAATATGTTCTTCCATGTAGTGGCTTTCTCATTTTGTTGATGGTTTCCTTTGCTGTGCAAAAGCTTTTTATTTTGATGTAGTCCCATTTGTTTATTTTCCCTTCAGTTTCCATTGCCCTAGGAGCAGTATCAGTGAAGAAATTGCTTCGGCATATGTCTGAGATTTTGCTGCCTGCTAATTCCTCTAGTATTTTTATGGTTTCCCATCTTATGTTTAAGTCCTTTATCCATTTTAGTTTATTTTTGTGTTTGGTGTAAATTGGTTGTCTAGTTTCATTTTTTTTTTAATGTATCTGTCCAATTTTCCCAACACCATTTATTGAAGAGATTGTCTTGACTCCATTGTATGTTCATGACTCCTTTGTCAAATATTAATAGAGTATAGTGGTTTGGGTTGATTTCTGGGCTCTCTATTCTATTCCATTGATCTATGTGTCTGTTCTTTTGCCAATACCAGGCTGTTTTGAGAACAGTGACTTTGTAATACAGCTTGATATCTGGTATTGAGATCCCTTTTGAGATTTTTAGAATCTTCCTGATTGAGTTTTGGAAGGTTGTACTTTTCTAGGAATATGTCCGTTTCCTCCAGTTTGTCTAGTTTGTTCTTTCTCAGGATTGCTGCAGCTATGTGGGGTCTTTTTTTATTCCAGATGAATTTTTGGATAGTTCCTTCTAGGTCTATGAAATATGCTGTTGGTAGTTTAATGGGGATTGCATTGAATCTATATATTGCTTTGAGTAGTATGACATCTTGATGATGTTGATTCTACCTATCCATGAACATTGTATGGTCTTCCATATGTTTATGTCTTCCTCTATCTCCTTTTTCAGTGTCCTGTAGTTTTCTGCATATAGGTATTTTACCTCTTCGGTGAAGTTTATTTCTAGGTATCTTAATTTTTTGGTGTGATGGTAAATGGGATTGCTTTTGTAGTCTCTTTCTGTAAGTTCACTATTGGTGTATAGAAATGCCATAGATTTCTTGGCATTAATTTTGTATCCTGCTACATTCCCGAATTCATTTATTAAGTCTAATAGTTTTTTGATGGAGTCTTTAGGGTTTTTTATGTGCAATATCATGTCATCTGCGAATAAGGACAGTTTTACTTCTTTATTTCCAATTTGGATGCCTTGTATTTCTTTTTCTTGTCTAATCGCAATGGCTAATACTTCCAGTACTATGTCGAACAGGACTGGTGAGAGTGGGCATCCCTCTCTTGTTCCTGTTCTTAGGGGAAATTGTTTTAGTTTTTGCCCATTGAGTATGATGTTGGCTGTGGGTTTGTCTTATATAGCTTTTATTATGTTGAAGTATAATCCTTCTATTCCCACTTCACTGAGAGTTTTTATGAAAAATGGGTGTTGGATTTTCTCAAATGCTTTTTCTGCATCAACTGATATGACTATGTGGTTTTTATCTCTCATTTTTTATGTGATGTATCACATTTATTGATTGTGGATATTGTACCATCCTTGCATCCTTGGGATAAATCCTACTTGGTCATGGTGTAAAATCTTTCTGATGTACTGCTGGATCCGATTTGCTAGGAATTTGTTGAGGATTTTGGCATCTATGTTCATGAGGGATATTGGCCTGAATTCTCTTTCATTGTGTTGTCTTTATCTGGTTTTGGTATTAGGGTGATGCTGGCTTCATAGAATGAGCTTGGAATTGTTTCTTCCTCTTGAATTTTTTGGAATAGTCTGAGGAGGATAGGTTTTAATTCTTCCTTGAATGTTTGGTAAAACTCCCCTGTGAAGCGGTCTGGCCCTGGGCTGTTGTTTGCTGAAAGCTTTTTGATGACTGCTTCAATTTCTTCCATAGGTATCGGCCTTTTGAGATTTTTAGAATCTTCCTGATTGAGTTTTGGAAGGTTGTACTTTTCTAGGAATATGTCCGTTCCCTCCAGTTTGTCTAGTTTGTTGGAGTAGAGTTGTTCATAGTATTTTTTAACAATTCTTTGAATTTCTGTGGGGTCTGTTGTTATTTTGCCTCTTTCATTTCTGATTTTGTTTACTTGAGTCCTCTCTCTTTGCTTCTTGGTGAGCCTGGCTAGAGGTTCATCAATCTTGTTTATTTTTTCAAAGAACCAGCTTTTGGTTTCATTGATCTTTTGTATTGTTTTTTTGGTCTCTATGTCATTTATTTCCGGTGTGACCTTTATCTCTTTCCATCTTCTCACTTTGGGCTTTCTAATTCTTTAAGTTGTAGAGTTAGATAATTTATTACCAGTTTTTTTTCTTTTTTTTTCTCCTTTTTTTTTTTTTAAGTAGGCCTCTAATGGTATGAACTTCCTTCTCAGGACTGCTTTCACTGTGTCCCATAAATTTTGTATTGTTGTTTTTCATTGTCATTTGTTTCCAGAACATTTTAAATTTCTTCTTTTATCTCTTTGGTAACCCATTCATTGTTTAATAACATGCTATTTAGCCTCCAAGTGTTTGATTTTTTGTTTTTATTGTCGTTGATTTCTAATATTATGCCATTGTGATCCGAGAAGATGCTTGATACGATTTCAATCTTTTTGAATTTGAAGAGACTTTGCCTGTGTACCAATATGTTGCCCATCTTTGACAATGTCCCATGTGAACTTGAGGAGAATGTATATTTAGGGTGAAATGTTCTGAAGATGTTAATTAAGTCCATCTGATCTACTGAGTCCTTTAGGATTGTTGTTTCTTTGCTGATTTTATGTCTAGTGGATTTATCCAGTCAGTGGGGCATTAAAATTCTCTACTATGATTATATTGCTCTTGAGCTCCCCCTTTATATCTCTCAGAAGTTTTTTGTGTATTTAGGTACTCCTGCATTGGGTGCATATATGTTTACCAGAGATATATCCTTTCCTTTTGTTGTATTGATCCCTTTAGTATTATGAGGTGGCCTTCCTTATCTCTTTATATGGCCTTCACTTGAGGTCTATTTTGTCAGATATAAGTATTGCTATCCCAGCTTTTTTTTTTTTCCATTTTCCTGAAAAATATTTTTCAATCCCTTCACTTTCAGTCTGTGTGAGGCCCTTGTTCTGAGCTGGGTCTCTTGTAGCCAGCATATATAGGGGTCATGTTTTCTTATCCATTCAGCCACTCTATGTTTTTTAACTGGAACATTTAATCCATTTACATTTAAGGTTATTATTGATAGGTACTTGTTTTTAGCCATTTTTATTCTTTATGCCTGTGTTCCTTCTTCCTTCCTTCCTTTCTTTCTTTCTTTCTTTCTTTCTTTCTTTCTTTCTTTCTTTCTTTCTTTCTTTCTTTCTTTCTTTCTTTCTTTCTTTCTTTCTTTCTTTCACAGTCCCTTTAGCATTTCTTCCATTGCTGGCTTGGTAGTGATAACCTTTTTTTGTTTGCGAAGCTCCTGATTTCCCCTTTAGCTTTGAATGATAGCCTTGCTGGTTAGAGTTTTCTTGGATTCAGACACTTGCTTTGCATCACTTCGTATACTTCATTCCATTCCCTTGTGACCTGATGTGTTTTTGTTGAGAAATAATTTGATAATCTAATGGGATGTCTTTTGTAGCTAATTCTCTGTCTCTCTCTTGCAGCCTTTAAGATTCTCTTTTTGTCCCTAACGTTTGCTTTTGTAATTATGACCTGTCTTGGTGTGGGTCTTTTGGGGTTCATCTTTTTTGGAACCGTCTGTGTGTGACTTTTTTCTTCTCCAAATCAGGAAAGTTTTCTGTTATTATTTCTTCAAATGGGTTTTCTAATCCTTGCTCCTCTTCTTGTCCTTCTGACACCCCTAATATAAGTGTGTTACTTCATTTCATGTTGTCCCAAAGCTCTCTTTGGCTCTCCTCCTGCTTCCTAATTTTTTCTCCAATTGCTGTTTAGAATAGGTGTGTTTTTCTGCCCTGTTTTCTAACTCGCTAATTTGGTCCTCCGCTTCTTCTAGTCTACTGGTGAAACCTTCCATTTTGTTTTTTTATTATAGCTATATCATTATTGGATTCCTCTTGATTCTTACATAAGCTGTTGATTTTTTTCATCCAACTGGTTTAGGAACTATATAATCCTTACTCTGAATTCTTTTTCTGACATATTGTATGCCTCTATTTCACTTAGTTTCTTTTCTGGCTATTCCTCCTTCCTTTTCTGCTCTCACCAAAAGGTTCAGGTACTGAATCGCATGGGGCCTGTCTCTGAAGCAGTGGGCTTGGCTGGAGGATCGTACACTCTGAGACTCACTGGAGGGCCCAGGTACTGGGTTGCTTGGGGCCTGTTGTTGAATTACCAGGCTTGGCAGGAGGGTCGCGCTCCCTCAGAGTCACCAGGGGGCCCAAGCGCCCAGATGTGAGAGGCCAGTGTCTGAAGCAGTGGTCAGTGGGAGGGGATTGCACTCTGAGACTCACAGGAGCCTGCAGCTGGGGAGGTTGGAATCCTAGTGTCTGTGGGTCTGCAGATGAGGTAGCAAGTCTTTGGTCAGAGTGGCTGGAAGGTCCACGATGGTGTCTGAGGCAAGTCTGGGTGGTGGTGAGGCTGGGATCCCAGTCACAGCAGCTCTCTCCTTCAAGATGGTGTTGTTTCTGTGCCAGAACTGGCTGCCCTGGGATTGCTCACAGTGGTAGCAGGGACTCCTTGTCTAGAAGAGCCCAGTCAGCTGGAACCCGAGACTGCTGCAGGATCCAACTGTCCCTCACTCACACACACACTACACATGTCCACACACTCCCCCTTCACTTTCTCTCTCACTCGCACTCTCTTCCTCACTGCCGTCCTGCCATCTTGACTCCCTGCTTTGACTCTTGTACTCAATGAATATCTTACCCTAAATAACACTTATGAACTTAAGTTTTATACCTGTTTATTCAAATTGTGAAGGGAAATATTTGGTTTCCTCTTAAAAGAATACCAGACCTCAGGAAGCAAGTATGTAGCAGATTCAAGTCATGGGTCTCTGGGCTATGATAGGAGAGGTCCTCTATTAGAAGTTGGAAAGTAACAATAATACTTAATTTTTCCTAGAATACTCCTTCCAGTCTTCTCCCTTACCCACTCGTCTGGTCAACAATGGCAGCTACAGTGGTTGCTGAAACTGAGTGAAATTGTCTCCTTCATTCTTGAAGCTTATGCTGTCTGCCCTTCAACAGGTCAGCTAGTGACCCTTCTCCCATTCTTCTTTTCCAAACCTTCGACCCATGTTGACTACAGGTTAGATACTGAGTTTCTTCCCTAATATCTTTAGCATGCATGGTATCTTCTTATTTACTTCTATACTAAATCCTAAGGGCCTATTTTATGTTTTCCACTAGCTTTGATGCTATTTTCTTTAGTATTTTGTCATATTTTTATATTATATGTCATGTTTTTTAACCTTCTACATGAAATTCTAAAGCAAACACCTCAATCTTTTGTATTTTTCTCTGTCTTCCTTATGAAATACCTGATAAATAAGTATGTAATTACAACACATTCTCTTCATTAATCGAGGTATTACTATAAGCTTGTTTTACTATCACACTGGAAATAAGCCTACAGAAATGTTCATATTTTCAACAGGTTTTATTTACTGAATTTCTCCCTGGTGAATTCTTTCAGAACAAAGTAAGAAAAATGCATTTTTATGCCTGCCATTTGGTTTCTTTGAAAACTCCCCACTGTTTTTATATATAATACTGCTGCCTAACGCTGCTTCATAAAATTGCTAGTTCTAGAAATCTATTAATCATAAAGTTCTCACTTTGGGCTTTCCCATGTTGCCCCAAGTTGGTTCTGCAGGCTGAGCAATGAATGTAGACAGACCAGTCTGAATGTATTCCTTTGGCTCAACTCAAGGTGGGATCATGTGTGATCTTTCCTTTCTCACTCTGTGAATGTGTGGTAATGGGATTTCACTAAACTAATATCTGTCAGAGCATTTGTAATATGGACATAGTGTCCAGAGAGGTGAACATTTCTTGCTTCTGAAAGCCTGGGGGAAAACACATAGTTATTGAAGTGCGTCCATGTAGAGCTAGCACAGGCAGGCTAGGCCTTCTATGCCTGAGTGACTATGGAGACCCCGGTGCAGAGTGGGAGTGAACTGGTAGGTCAGAGAAGGACATGAAGAGGAACATGGAGAAACACATGTGATGGCATAGAGAGAAAAAGCATGAGCTTTAAGAAGAATTTAGGGAAACCAAGATGGCAGCATAGGTAAACCCCGGAGATTGCTGCCTCTCACAATCACTTCAAAAATACAACTAAAAGACGGAACGGACATCACCCAGAACCACAGGAAGGCTGGCTGAGGGGAATTTCTACAACTAGAAGGAAAGAGAAAAGCATACCGAGACTCAGAGGAGGCACGGTGCAGAAGTAAAATACAAAGGTGCGGAGGTGCATGCAGAGCAGGCTGGCGGCTGAGGGTGCGGTTGTCTGTTTCAATTGGGAGGGAGTCTCAGGCTCTGAGCTCCAGTTCCGGGCGAGTCTCTAGGGACCCAGACTCATACGAGAGAAGTGGGACTGTCTGGCATCAGTCGGAACTCAAGGGCAGCTTTCTCTCCGAGGTACTTGCAGCGGATGCTGGGACACTGAGAGGCAGAGCCTCTGGGGACAGGACTGAGAGCAGCCATAACTGCTCACTCCGCCCTCCCTGTTGATCCCCTGGGACCCGCCCTGCCCAAGCTGTGCACAGAGGCATTTGCTGGATAGCCTCAGGCAAAGGACAGAAGTTCTCCCACTGCAGACACAGCTGATTCTCACAGCCAGTTGGCCTGGAGGTCACCCCCCCCCCCAGTGTTACCTACAACAATCAAGACTTAACTACAACAAGACCATGCACAAAGACCACTAGGGGTGCACCAAGAAAGCATAAAAAATGCAGAAACAAAGAAACAGGACACAAATGACAGAAATGGAGGAAAGAAAAATGCTGGATATAGAGTTCAAATCCACACTTTTAAGGTCTCTCAAGAACTGTCTAGAAGCCACTGATAAATTTAGTAAGGCACTCAAAAAGACTGGTGATTCCACCGATAAATATAGTGAGATCCTCAAGAAATCTAATGAGACCCTCAATGTTGTGATTAAGGACCAACTAAAAATTAAGCATACACTGACTGGAATAAAGATTATTATACAGACTCCCAACAGCAGACCAGAGGAGTCCAAGAATCAAGTCAAAGATTCGAGATGCGAAGAAGCAAAAAACACCCAACTGGAAAAGCAAAATGAAAAAGAATTGGAAAATATGAAGATAGTGTAAGGAGCCTCTGGGACAGCTTCAAGTGTACCAACATCCGAATTATAGGGGTGCCAGAAGATGAGAGAGAGCAAGATATTGAAAACATATTTGAAGAAATAATGACAGAAAACTTCCCCTACCTGGTCAAAGAAATAGACTTACAAGTCCAGGAAACACAGAGAACCCCAAACAAAAGGAATCCAAAGAGGACCACACCAAGACACATCATAATTAAAATGCCAAGAACAAAAGACAAAGAGAGAATCTTAAAAGCAGCAAGAGAAAGAAACTTAGTTACCTACAAGGGAGTACCCATACGACTGTCAGCTGATTTATCAACAGAAACTTTTCAGGCCAGAAGGGAGTGGCAAGAAATATTCAAAGTGATGAATACCAAGAACCTACAACCAAGATTACTTTATCCAGAAAAGCTATCATTCAGAATTGAAGGTCAGGTAAAGAGCTTCACAGATAAGGAAAAGCTAAAGGAGTTCATCACCACCAAACCAGTATTATATGAAATGCTGAAAGGTATCTTTTAAGAAGAGGAAGAAGAAGAAAAAGGTAAGGATACAAATTATGAACAACAAATATGCATCTATCAACAAGTGAATCTAAGAATCAAGTGGATAAATAATCTGATGAACAGAATGAACTCTTGATTATAATAGAATCAGAGACATAGAAAGGGAATGGACTGACTATTCTTGGGGGGGGGAAAGGGGTGTTGGAGATGCGGGAAGAGATTGGACAAAAATCGTGCACCTATGGATGAGGGCAGTGGGTGGGGAGTGAGGGCAGAGGATGGGGTGGGAACTGGGAGGAGGGGAGTTATGGGGGAAAAAAGAGGAACAAATGTAATAATCTGAACAGTAAATATTTAATTTTTTAAAAAAGAAAAATTTAGGAAAAACATAGATAAAAAAACAACAAAAAAATAAACAACAGAAAAATAAACAAAAAAGAAAAATTTAGGGAGTTTGGGGTATATTCTTTTATTTTATTTATTTGTTGACAAGAAGCCTTACTGATAACATAAGCAGTCAATTAATGCAAAATTTGTGTTATATGTATTATATACTATATTCTTACAGTAAGCCAGAGGAAAAAAATGTTATTAAGAAAATCATGCCATGGCCAGGTGGCTCAGTTGGTTGGAACATTGTCCTCTATACCAAAAGGTTGCAGGTTTGATGCCTGGTCTGGGCGCATTTGGGAGGCAACCACTTGATGTTTCTATCTCATATTGATGTTTCTTTCTCTCCCTTCCTGTTCTTCTAAAAAAAAAAAAAAAATCAATGAGAACATATCCTTGGGTAGATTAAAAAATTGTTTTTTAAAAAGAAAATCATAAGGAAGAGAAAATATGTACATGTATTTTATACATTCATTGCATGATGAACTTTTTCTTAATTTTTTGATATTTCCAGGCTACACAGTTCATTTGGAAGTTTTTCAAATTGTCACAAATGTTCAAACATTTTCTAAATGTTTCTAAATTATTTTAAAAATTTATGTATACATGGACCTGTACAATTCAAATATACAGTATATGAGAGAATTGACATAAGTTGCTCATCTATTTATTTTCTGTAGTACTCAGCATAGTATCTTAACCATAGTAGATGGTCAATGAATGTTTGTAAAGTTATAGATTTCTGGAATTGCAACTAGCTAAAAGAATCAACTTGATACCTGCAATATAACGTAGAGGAAAAAATGTTTTATGTGGGTAGAAAATTTAGAACTGGACTTGTGAGAATGTAGTATTTTAGAGTAAATCATGACAAAAAAAAAAAGGAGTATATATTGAAAGCACTTGGAACAACACCATGTTTAATGTGAAATTCAGATAATAAGAAAGAACTGTGGCTGAAAATATAAGTACCTAGCAGTGCTGGGGTTCTTATCCCAGCATCAAGAAGGGTTCAAGAATCTGGAGAAGGCTGTGCATAAATTTTTAAATAAGAGTCCAGAGACGAAGTATAATTTTGAAAGGCATTTAGGGGTCAGAGGAGCTTAGCTAAAGGAGATAAGATCCAAGATCTAAATTCCCAGGTCTAAATCCTCTTTGTCCCAGGACCCCATGCTTTTTATTAACACAATTTGTCCTGAGGCAAGGCAGAGATATACACTTCAAAAGGTCTACATAAGCATTGTCAGAATGGGAGAATTAGCCTATGGCTGTTCAGGTGTTTGGCCAGTAGGAGGCAATAACATGTAGATTAAGATGCCCTTTAACTGTCTGGCAGCCAAGAATCAACTTAATGTATCCTATTCAGGTTTGGGGAAATACCTTCAGCCATCCCCAGATGCAGCCCTGCTGTACATGCTGGAATTGGTCTCCGGCATAGCAGGGTTCTTATTGGCTTAGTAATTCTCAGCAATACTGTATATGTTTCGGTTTAGGGAAATCATCAATTTTTGCAATGTAATTTAAGCACCATAAATTCATATATTATCTCAGGCATAATGGTTATATGTGCAACATCATATATATCCACCCTCATGATTTAATCACCTCTAAAACCCCACCAGAGTGGAGATGAAGCTTCAACATATGAGCTCTGGGAGGACACATTCTGCCTAAAGCACATGCCATCTGTATATAGTCACTATTATTATTTTGGCATTTTTTCCTATTACATTTTTATATACACAGATGCATAAACACACATTTGGAGAAAGACAAAATTCTCTCAATTAGGTTATATAATATCAAAGCTAAGAAAGGGCAGATGCTCAAGGTCTTTATTGATTTTTAAAAATTTTATTATGAAAGCTTTATGTGTAAATGAAGTCATAATAGTACAAATCTCCATCCCCAGCCGTCACTCATTTCCCCCTCCTGCCAGTATTTTGAAACAAATACTAGACACTAGTATATATTTTTTAAAGATTAGAATTCCTTTTGAAAACAATAACCATAAAGCATTATCACAAATACTGTAAATATAATTAACAATACTCCTCTTGCCATCAAAATCCAGGCAATGTTCAAATTTCTAAGTGCCTCATAAATGTCATAGTTTTTAGTACTGTATTTGTTTACATTTTACTTGAATTCATTTAAATTACTCAATACCCACAGTTTAATTAACATGATTTTAAGCCTCTATGGGCTTTAATTAGATTTATTTTTTCCCTTGTGATTTATTTGTTGAAGAAACCACATCATTTGTTTTATACTTTCCTACAGCATGTTCTTTATTAATTTTGATTCAAATAAAGCCTCAGAGTTTATAGTTACTCTGATCTAACGTGAGAAGAAAAAGAATTATAAATTATGGGCAGGTATAATTAGCAAGCCATGTACAGTGTCTAAAGGATAACTTTTATATATTGAAAGTTTCATTGGCATTAAAAGTGTACACACATGCTCATGAAATTTGAAACACAAATGCATGAGCAGTTTCAGAAATTAATTTATAAGAATGGCATAGCATACACTACTGTATCATATCTCATAGTGCTTGCTAAGAAAATCAATGCCAGGAGCTTAGAATCAATAATATGCATAATTTGTTGTTGCTGTTTTTATGTGTGTTGCAAGCTTACATAAAGACAAAACAAAATAGCACAAAAAAATTAAAAAACTGGTGGAATGAGATATGATTTAGGGTGATGAACACACAATACAATATACAGATGATGTATTACAGAACTGTATGCCTGAAACCTATGTAATTTTATTAACCAATGTCACCCCAATAAATTCAATAAAAAATAAAATAAATTACTATTTGAAGTTTTATCATCCTGAAACTGTCAAAGGTTTTGCACATTACATTCATGTCCTTATTTTATTTTATTTTATTTTTCAAGGAAAAAGGAAGCACTCATGCTGGTTCTGGTGAAAGGAGCTTGTCAGGATACATGGAAAGAGTGAATGAACAAGGCTCTTTGTGCAATCCTTGGAACAGCCCTCTGGTCAGGACTCTGGGTACAGCAGTAGTCCTGTACTTGACCTCAGCACTCCTGGACACAGAGTCTAGCTCTAGAAGCTATGGCCTGCAAGCTAGCATCTTTACTCTGAGGGGGCCCACAGGAAACTGATATGTCCAGCACCATCCTGCTTCCACTGCTCTTGCTTCTATTGACTTCTCTCTACTCTGCTTCTCTCAGAAGCATGGTTTTTGATGCCATCTCATGACTTCTACAGACATGTAGCTCTTCCTGCTGTTTTCATTCTGGGTGTCTCTCCACTTTTGATTCTGCTACCCACTTCAATCTCTTTGTGTTTTGCATTCAAACAATTTGATTCAGTTACTCCCCATTGTCATTTTCTTTCATGAGTACCAGGCATGTTTTTAGATTTTTCTTTGTGGGTAAATTGATCTCCTTCTATACTTCTTAGCTTAGCTAATGGTATCAATGACCAAAATCATGAGCCTGTGAGTCATCCTTTCATCTCAACTAACCAAACAGCCACCAGTTCCCATTGATTCTGCGTCAAGAAGTGCTACTGAATTCATCTTAATCACATTGGCTGCTCCCTTATTATCTTCCATTAGGATTACTACAGCACTCTCCTGGCAGGTCTTTCCATTTCTACAGCCACTCACATTTTGCAACCAGAGTGATCTTTAAAAATTACAATTTTTAAAAACTGTTATTTGGCTTGCTTTTAATCTTAAAAAGAAACCTCCTATTTGTCTTTGGGATAAAATATAAACTCCTTAAAATGCCCTACAAGGTTCTTCATGAGTCATGTCCACACTCTTCTTTGGACTCATTTTCCACCAGACTTTTTCCATGAGATATGTTCTCCAGCCACTAAGAATTATCATCAGTCTCACAAATAAACTATTGCCTTTCATTCCTCTATGCCCTTTCTCCTGCTGTTCCTCCTCCTTAAAATATCTATACCTTCTGCCTTCCTTCTTCACCTATTAAAATTTGACTGCTCTTTAGGGCAAAACTAAAGGTCATCTCATCATTAATTCCCCCAAACAATGGAACTGTTCAACTGCAGTGTTTCCACAATATTTTATTTGCCTGTCATACTACAAGTCACATTGTTCTGTTGTTATTCACTCCTATAGTTTTCCCACAGCTGTGGGACCTGTTTTAAGATGCGCCCCATGACTCATCTTGGTCTCCCCTGAGGAGTGCAGGACCTGACACATAGTAGGCATTTACTAGCAGTGGTGTTTGCTATGGAATACTAACTGTGAAACTACTTTTTTTTTTTTGTTTGTTTGTTTTGTTTTTTTTTGTTTTTTTTTTTTGCTGCAGTGTTTAAATCTCTTTGTTTCTGTTAAGGATAAAAGATTATCTAGATGTCCTTTTTGAAACATTACCAAGCTGAAATATAGGAAAAATGAAATCGCTCCCAGTGGCAGCCCCATTTGAAGGGGAAACCCATAATTCCTAAAATTCACTAAATCAACCAGCAGCTATCACTAAAACTTCTGCTTGGGAAAAAGAATCTCATTTTATTTTATTTTATTTCATTTTATTTTTATGAGTAGTAAGTTATTATTTTTGGATTAGAAGGAGAAAGGATGCCCCAGGAACTTTATGTTCATCTGAGAAGCATCATTGCTTTCTGCCCATTTCTCTTTCTTCTGTGTAGACAGTTAAAAGAGAGTTTCTGAGTTCTGGATCTGTAAGAAATAACACAGCAATTGGTTTTGATGAAGCAAATCACAAAAATTTTTATGTGACCTTAACTACTCAGGACCAACAATTATGTTTCTTTAAGAATTTTAGTCTAACTCCAGAACCTTTTATCTTTACCCCTATCCCATATGCCTCCAAAGGGATTGCCTTGTCATTATTACTTGGAGGTGGGGAGAGGGAAGTTGGTTTAAAAAGTTGAGATTAGAAAAAACAGATTTGATTTTTGTTTAAATATGTTTTTTTTTAATTTTTATTTTATTTTATTTTTTATTGATTTTTCTACAGAGAGGAAGGGAGAGGGATAGAGAGTTAGAAACATCAATGAGAGAGAAACATCTATCAGCCGCCTCCTGCACGCCCTCCACTGGGGATGTGCCCGCAACCAAGGTACATGCCCTTGACCGGAATCGAACCTGGGACCCTTGAGTCCGCAGGCCGATGCTCTATCCACTAAGCCAAACTGGTTCTGGCAGATTTAATTTTTTAATAGCTCTTTTATTTTTTCCTGCAAAATAGCTGATCTCATTTTCTCATGACTTTTCTTGTACAACCACTAACCCCCTCTTATAAAAACATAAAATTAAACAACAGTGGAAGACAAGTATCACATCATCTCACTTATATGTGGAATCTAATGAACAAAATAAACTGACAAACCAAATAGATCCAGAGACATGGAAGCATGAAACAGACTGATGGATGCATCTCAGAGGGAGTGGGGAGTGGGGAATGAAAAGAGATTAACCAAAGAACCTATATGCATATATGAATAACCCATGGGCACAAACAGTGGTTCGGTAGGCTTGGGACTGCCAGGGGCAGGGTTGAAGGGGTCAAAGAGGGGAAAAGGGGACATCTGTAATACTTTGAAAAATAAAGGGATTACCATAAATTGCAATTAATCGCTGTGTTGGATTAAGCTAGAGTCGGTCTTCTGATATAAATCTTGCTATCACCTTGGTAATCCTTGTAGCCCTATTGGTTATCACCACATTATATGCTCATTATAATACATTAGCACACTAAACTACACAAATCATGTCCCCGTGATTGAAAATGGAAAACTCATATAAGGACACAGCTTAGTTGCTGGGGCTCTTCCAAGATGTCTCCACCACTTTCCTGGAAAAACCCTGAATATTCCTCCTCCTTATTGAATGCTCTGCCCCTTTATTAAAGGGCCCCCAATAAAGAAATAAATCCCACAGGGAGGGACTTCTCTACCCATGGAGTAGCCCTGCCTCTGTCCCTCTCATTCAATAATAAACTCTCTTACACTATAAACTCTTTGCTGGCTTGAGTTTGAATTCTTTCCTGTTTGAAACCAAAAACTCACAGTGGGTCATGGATCTTCAAGTTCTTGAATCCCTGAATGCCTGCATCAGAATGATTAGAGAATCTTAAACATTTAAAACTATAAAAGTAATATACAAAACTAAAAAAGTGTACACACAGAAAGAAATGCCTATAAATCCAACAAGAAGAAATAACTCTGATAAACATATACACACCCAATATAGGAGCACCCAAATACATAGAAAAACTTCTGGAGGAGATCAAGGGAGAGATTGACAGCAACACAATCATAGTAGGGGACTTTAATACCCCACAATGGACAAATCCTCTAAACAAAAAATCATTAAAGAAACATCAAGCCTAAATGACTCACTAGATCAGAAGGAATTAATTGACATCTTCAGAACATTTCACCCCAAAGCCACAGAATATACATTCTTCTCAAGTGCACATGGTTCATTTTCAAAGATAGACCATATATTGGGTCACAGGCAAAGTCTCTTCAAATTCAAGAAGATAGAAATCATATCAAGCATCTTCTCAGATCACAATGGCATAAAACTGGAAATCAATTACAATAAAAAACAATCCAAAAAATCAAATACATGGAGACTAAATAGCATGCTGTTAAACAATGACTGGGTTACCAGAGAGATCAAAGAAGAAATAAAAAACATCATGGCAACAAATAACAATGGAAACACAACAATCCAAAAACTATGGGACACAGCAAGAGCAGCCTTGAGAGGGAAGTTCATAGCCCTACAAGCCTAATGCAAAAAACAAGAAACAATGATAATAAGTTATCTAACCCTAAAACTCAAAGAGTTAGAAAGAGAGCAACAAGAAAAGCCCAGTGTAGGCAGAAGGAAGGAAATAATAAAGATCAGAGTGGAGATAAATGACATAGCGACAAAAAAAAAAAAAACACTACATAAGATTAACAAAACCAAGACCTGGTTCTTTGAAAGGATAAACAAGATTAATTAACCTCTAGACAGGCTCACCAAGAAGCAAAGAGAGAGGACTCAAATAAACAAAATCAGAAATGAAAGAGGCAAAATAACAACAGACCCCACAGAAATACAAAGGATTGTTAAAAAATCCTATGAACAACTCTACTCCAACAAACTAGACAAACTGGAGGAAATGGACATATTCCTAGAAAAGTACAACCGTCCAAAACTCAATCAGGAAGATTCTAAAAACCTCAAAAGGCCGATACCTACGGAAGAAATTGAAGTAGTCATCAAAAGCTTCCAGAAAACAACAGCCCGGGGCCAGATGGCTTCACAGGGGAGTTTTACCAAACATTCAAGGAAGAAGTAAAACCTATCTTCCTCAGACTACTACAAAAAATTCAAGATTAAGGAACAATTCCAAGCTCATTCTATGAAGCCAGCATCACCCTAATACCAAAACCAGATAAAGGCAACATAATGAAAGAGGATTACAGGCCAATATCCCTCATGAACATAGATGTCAAAATCCTCAACAAAATCCTAGCAAATCGGATCCAGCAGTAGATCAGAAAGATCATACACCATGACCAAGTAGGATTTATCCCAGGGATGCAAGGATGGTACAATATCTGCAAATCAATAAATGTGATATATCACATAAACAAATTGAGACATAAAAACCACATAGTCATATCATTGATGCAGAAAAAACATTTGACAAAATCCAACACCAATTTTTGATAAAAACTCTCAGCAAAGTGGGAATAGAAGGATCATACCTCAACATAATAAAAGCGATATATGACAAACCTAGAGCCAACATCATACTCAATGGGCAAAAATTAGAACCATTTCCCCTATGAACAGGAACAAGACAGGGATGCCCACTCTCACCAGTCCTGTTCGACATAGTACTGGAAGTATTAGCCATTGCAATTAGACAAGAAGAAGAAATAAAAGGGATCCAAATTGGAAAAGAAGTAAAACTGTCCTTATTTGCAGATGACATGATATTGTACATAAAAAAAATCCTGAAGAATACATCAAAAAAATTATTATACTTAATAAATGAATTAGGGAATGTAGCAGGATACAAAATTACTGCCAAGAAATCTATGGCATTTCTCTACACCAATAATGAACTTACAGAAAGAGAGACTAAAAAAGCAATCCCTTTGACCATCACACCAAAAAAATTAATATACCTAGAAATAAACTTAACTAAAGAGGTAAAAGACCTCTACTCAGAAAACTACAGGACATTGAAAAAAGAGATAGAGGAAGACATAAACAGATGAAAGAACATACCATGTTCGTGGATTGGTAGAATTAACATCATTAAAATGTCCATACTACCCGAAGCAATCTATAAAAATTCAACACAGTCCCCATTAAAATACCAATGACAAATTTCACAGACCTAGAACAAACTCTCCAAAAATTCATCTGGAATAAAAAAAAAAAACCCTGAATAGCTGCAGTGATCCTGAGAAAGAAGAACAAAGTAGGTGGGATCTCAATACCAGATATCAAGTTGTATTACAAAGCCACTATTCTCAAAACTGCCTGGTACTGGCACAAGAATAGACATATAGATCAATGGAATAGAATAGAGAGCTCAGAAATCGACCCGGACCAATATGCTCAATTAATATTTGACAAAGGAGGCAAGAACAAACAACAGAGCCAAGACAATCTCTTCAATAAATGGTGCTGGGGAAATTGGACAGATGCATGCAAAAAAAATTGAACTAGACCACCAACTTACACCATACACAAAAATAAACTCAAAATGGATAAAGGACTTAAATGTAAGACAGGAAACCATAAAAATACTAGAGGAATCTAAAGGCAACAAAATCTTAGACTTATGACGAAGCAATTTCTTCACCGATACATCTCCTAGGGCAGTAATGGCAAACCTATGACACGCGTGTCAGAGGTTACTCGCGAACTCATTTTTGGTTGATTTTTGTTTGTTAAATGGCATTTAAATATATAAAATAAATATCAAAAATGTAAAGCTTTGCTTTACTATGGTTGTAAATATCAAAAAATTTCTATATGTGACACGGCACCAGAGTTAAGTTAGGGTTTTTCAAAATGATGATATGCCTAGCTCAAAAGGTTCACCATCACTGCCCTAGGGCATTGGAAACTAAAGAGAAAATAAACAAATGGAACTACATCAAAATAAAAAGCTTCTGCACAACAAAAGAAACCATCAACAAAACAACAAGAAAGCCCACTGCATGGGAGAACCTGTTTCCCAATGTTATCACCGTTAAGGGTTTAATCTACAACATTTATAGGGAACTCATACAACTTAACAAAAGGAAGATAAACAACCCAATGAAATAATGGGCAAAGAACCTAAATAGACACTTTTCAAAAGAGGACATTCAGAAAGCCAAGAGACATATGAAAACATGCTCAAAGTCACTAATCATCTGAGAAATGCAAATCAAATGAAGAATGAGTTACCATCTCACACCTGTTAGAATGGCTATCATCAACAAATCAACAAATGACAAGTGCAGGAGAGGATGTGGAGAAAAAGGAACACTCATGCACTGCTGGTGGGAATGCAGACTGGTGCAGCCACTATGGAAGACAGTATGGTGTTTCCTCAAAAAGTTAAAAATGGAACTCCCATTTGATGTAATGATCCCACTTCTAGGTCTATATCCCAAGATATCAGAAACACCAATCAGAAAGGATATATGCACCCCTATGTTCATAGCAGCACAATTCACCATAGCTAAGATCTAGAAACAGCCTAAGTGCCCATCAGTAGATGAATGGATTAGAAAACTGTGGTACATCTACATAATGGAATACTATGCTGCTGTAAATAAGAAGGAATTCTTACCATTTGCAACTGCATGGATGGAACTAGAGAGCATTATGCTAAGTGAAATAAGCCAGTCAGTGAAAGAAAAATACCGCATGATCTCACTCTTTTATGGATAATAAAGAGCACTATAATCTGATGAACAAAATAGATACAGAGGCAGTGCAGCATTAAACAGACTGTTAAACTACAGCAGGAAAGTTGGAGAGGATTGGGAGGGTTGGGGGGGGCAAGAGATTAACAAAAGGACTTGTGTGCATGCATATAAGCATAGAAAATGGACACAAGACAATGGGGGGTAGGGGAGGCTGGGGGAATGTAAAGGGGAAAAAAAGGAGACAAATGTACTACTCTTTGTAATATATTAAGCAATAAAAAAATAAAATAAAAAAAGTAAGAAGTGCCTATATACTCCATTTAGTACCTTACTTTTTTCATATCATTCATAATATACTGTGAAAATATTTTCATGCCAGAAAACATTTCTACAACATTATGGCAACAACTGCATTCTTTCATGGTACTAATTTAGCATTCAGCTGTCCATTGTATGTCACATGAATACACACTCCCAGGACAGCAAAGGCCAAGGACACAGGTGTGCAGTCCTCACAACCAAGGGCTTTAGTTCTGAATATCTTCTCTTCATGCAATCCTATATAATAAAAAGGGAATATGCAAATTGACCATCACTCCATCACAAAGATGGCAGGTGCCCACGAGGAGGTGGGCTTTCCGTAACACAAGATGGCTGCACCCACAGTGGAGTCCGAGTTACCGTAATGAGCCTTAACAAGCAATCAGCAGGTACCTGAGGCTGCACCCCAACCCCCCGTCCCTGTGGGGCTTGACAGTTGACCTCAGGCCGCGCCCCCCACCCAGCAGGGCTTGAAGGGGACCCTGGCGCCAAGCCAGGGGATGTCAGGCCATGCCCCCCACCCAGCAGGGCTTGACGGGGACCTCAAGGTGTGTCACCCACCCTGGCCTGGACTAGGGGACCACAGGCCATGCCCACAGCCCCAGCACTGGGCCAGGGGACCTGGGACTGCACCCCCTGCCCAGTGGGGCTTGACAAAGGTTGTACCAGCCGGGTCTGGATCTAGCCTAATGGGGGGGCCAGCCAGGTCTGGGTCTTGCATGATTTTGAGGCACAAGTGGGTGGGCAAGGACTTTACTCTGGGTCCTGTGGTGCACCCCAGACTCTGACAGGAGGAAGATTTTTATATACATTTTACTAATTTTCTTTCATCTCTGACACTTCTATTATAGATAAAGGGCAAATAGCAATATTAAAATATTTCCTCTAATTAATCCCCCTTTAATGTGCACAAATTTCGTGCACTGGGCCACTAGTTTTCTATATAATCTAATAGCATATTACATATTAGTGACACATTCTGATTTAATGAATACAGATTCATTGAAAAACTATTAACTTGATTATATACTTAATCAGAATTTTTCATTCCCTTCATATTTGTGAAAACTTGACCTTAGTATAATTATAAAATGCTAATTACTTGACAATACTGGATCTGATTGCTATAGTGGGGTTTGGCTTTACTCAGCAGTTAGTAAACTATGATCCATGGACTTTCAAATTTGGCCTCTCACCGGTTATCTATGTATATAAAAGCCTAAGCAACCGAACGACCAAATGACCGGTTGCTATGATGTGCACTGAGTACCAAGGGACAGACACTCAATGCAGACATTGACCCCTGGTGGTCAGTGAGCTCCCACAGCTGGAGCACTCCTCAGCTGACCAACGGTCACCAGACACAGGGTTCATGGCTCTCCTGATAGGGACTGACTGGGCACGAGCCCACAACAGGCGCAGGAGGGCCAGGATGAGCAGGAGTGGCAGGCAGGAGTGGCAGGTGGCATTGGACTGCCAGTTTTGGCCCAATCTCCACAGGCCATGCTGAGGGACCCCACTGGTGCACAAATCCATGCACTGAGCCTCTAGTAGTTGATAAAATTTTATTGGCTCACTGTCATGTTCATTTTTCTGTGTACTGTCTATGGCTGCTTTTGTGCCACAACGAGTTGGTAGTGGCAACAGAGACCACATGGTCCACAAAGACTAAAATAGTTCTTTTCTTTTTTTTATCTTTATTAAGGTATTACATATGTGTCCTTATCCCCCCGTTGCTCCCCCCCCCCACTCATGCCCTCACCCCCCTGGTATCTGTGTCCAATAGTTAGGCTTATATATGCATGCATACACGTCCTTTGGTTACTCTCTTCCCCTTACCCCCACCCTCCCCTACCTTCCCTCTGAGGTTTGATGGTCTGATCGATGCTTCTCTGTCTCTGGATCTGTTTTTGTTCATAAGTTTATGTTGTTCATTATATTCTACAAATGAGTGAGATCATGTGATATTTATCTTTCTCTGACCGGCTTATTTGTTTTTTGATGCGGCTTCTAACAGAAAAAGTTTGTCCACATTTGGCGTTACCTGCTTTAAGTTATCTCTTTCCACATATTTGGGTAATGTCCTACTTTACTAACAGATCGAGGACATTGAAGAGAAAATGCCTTATAATAGCAACTGCTATATTTCTGTTTTTCAAAATACAAATACTTTAAAAAATCTAATCTGCCTCTAATATTTTATTGATCAACATACATATTTATGACATTTAAAACATAAATATACTTTTAAGTTCTCATTAGTGAGCTAGTCTCATGTAATCAAGCTTTCTAAAATATTTGTATTATATTGTTGACAATGGGTTCTGGGTTATGAAACACTGTAATAGTTTAGTCTAACAAATAATTGTTTTGAGACTGTCTTGAGCATGAATGGCCTTTGCTGAGTGAGGATTGAAGAATATTCTGTGATTTTCCTCTAGGCCCACTTTCTGATACTGACATAAGGTCATACATTTTTGGTAATATTTGCAAAGCTGCATTTTGGTGAGTGTGTTTTCAATCAGAAAAGAACAGATTTCATGCTATTGCAAGAATAGAGGAGAAATACATGCTTTTGAATATTGCATTTAGAACATCTGTTATTTTATGAGTTAATAATTTTTAGAAAGTAAAACTTTGGGCATTATAATTAAGAGAAGTCAATTTCTGAAAGTGTCACGTCTTTAAAATCCAGATAATACTGATAGTAGCTTGATTAGTTTCCAAACTCTAAGCCAACCTATGTCTACAGTTCTTTATTCCAGTTTTTTAAATTCATAGGTGAATCTGTTGGCTCTTTAATCTATTGAACTGTTTCCATCCTCAGTTCTGGGCTGTGTGCCTTTTCAACAGGTGCTGACTGAGGGCTTTCTGAGTCCCAAGGGATTGAGTGGTGCTTATATATAAAGAAAGTAAACAATAAGATAACAGGGAAAATGCCTTGCTGTACTCATCTTTCTCTCTGACCAGAGCCCTCAACATGGCGGAACCTACATGCACTTTGTAAGGATGATGGAGGGCACCTGAAAACAGTTCATGCTTGTCAGAGGCTGCTCCTGACTCTGGGGTTGTGTTCCTTAGCTGCCAGGCAATCACAGAGGCTGCTGGCTTCCAGGGGTCTCCACCAATGAGTTATCTCTTTAGCCTCAGGTTAATGAGGAATAAATCCATCACAATAGCTCTCTAACTTGCAACACCTCTGGGAGCTAAGAGGCCATCCCAGGACTCTAGTTCCATACCAGGGATTTAGAGGGTTAGTTGGATTTATATAACTTCCCAGCACTTGCTTCCAGTGTGTGTTTAATACCTGATAATTTCCTGCTTGTTCCCTCCAGGACAGAGCCTTGAAGTTAGCTGGGAGTCTTTTTGATAATTCGAAGTCACAAAGGGGACTGGGGATTTTTTGAGATTGATTAAGGCTGTTTAGCTTTAGACATGGTCGATGTTATAGGAGGATCCTTACATTGCTCTATATTGCCCAGAATATGCCATTTAAGACAGAATTTTAGTCTCAGATTTTGTAATTTTTTTAAAATTTATTGATTTGAGAGAGAGAGAGAGAGAGAGAGAGAGAGAGAGAGAGAGAGAGAGATATTTGTTGTTACACATATTTATGCATTCATTGGTTGATTCTTGAATATGCCCTGACCTGGAAGCCTTGTGTATTTGGACGAACCTCTAACCAACTGAGCTACCTGGTGAAAGCACTCTCAGCTTTTTTTGTGCTCACAGAGAAGGACATGGTGAGCTCCCAAACTGAAAATGTTAGGAAACTAACTGTGCATTTAGTTAGGAGGTTCATGGTCTCTTCCTGTCATCACTCTTCTTTGCTGATCCTGGGAGTTGGCTGAGATCATCCTGTCAATATTGTAAAATTGAATCTCTCTCCCTGCCCCCCCCCCTCCTTTTTGGCCTAATTGAGAAGTGAGGCAATCTCTTTCTAAGTAATTGTTGAAAAAAATCATCATCATAGCCTTTGTTTAAAGAAGCAAATCTAGAAGCTATAATCAGAATCCATCTAGTGATTTAAGGAGGGAATCCTAGATGATGATTGTGCTTTCTCTGACTCTCATTCTTGGAGGCAATGCTCATAGTTTCAATGGCTTAATGTTGTGGTTCATTTCTTGTTGACTTGACCGATCCTTCCTGTTTCTATTGACACAACCTATGAATGAGACAGGGCACCTTCATCTGCATAAAGCACTCAATCTTCAGCTCTATTTCAAAACATTTCTCAGGAACAAATACATTCAACATGGGAGGCTGGTGGTTCTTCTATGTTGGAACAGAAACAGTTGATTGTGTATTCTTCAAATTTTGCAACTTAAAAATTTCTTCTTTTTCTCATCCATGGATACATAGGTTTATGTAGAATAAAATAATTTCCATAAAGGAACTTTAATGTTATGTTGGAAATAATACCTGAACTTGACTATAACAAAGCCTAAATTACACAAGAAACAAAAGTGAATGACAGGTAATTTCCTAAATTCAATGATATAGGCCAGCACTGAATTAGAGTTTATTCAGACGGGGGAGTTTAGCAGGCTAACAGACACTGTGTTTGTTTCTGTAGAACTCTCTGAAAGGTGCCAGCTGTACTGGAAGTTAGGTAAAGTCATCCTCATTTCACCTGAAAGTTGAACATTCTTCTGTGTCTGATTAACGCCTGTAATATTGCCAAGTTTGATAGAATGTCAGAAGCACATTAACATGTTTAAGAGTCCCAGTTCCGGAGAAAACCAAGATGGCGGAATAGGTAAACACCGGAAATTGGGGCCTCGCACAACCACTTCAAAAATACAACTGAAAGACAAAACAGATATCATCCAGAACTACAGGAAGGCTGACTGAGTGGAAATTCTACAACTAGAAGGAAAGAGAAAAGCACAATGAGACTCAGAGGAGGTGCGGAAGTAAAGTGCAGAGGTATGGGGGTGCACGTGGAAAGGGCTGACAACTGAGGATGCAGCACACATGAAAAGGGCTGGCAACTGAGGACACGGTTGTCTTTTTCAATCAGGAGAGAGTCTCAAGCTCCTGACTGCTCTGAACTCCAGTTCCGGGCGAGTCTCTGGGGACCCAGACTCATACGAGGAGAAACTGGACTGTCTGGCATCTGTCAGAACTTGAGGGCGGCTTTCTCTCAGAGGTGCTTGCAGCAATTACTGGGACACTGAGAAGAGGGGCCTCTTAGGGCAGGACTGAGGAGCAGCCATAGCTGTTGATCCCCTGAGACACCACCCCATCCAAGCTGTGCACAGAGGCTTTTGCATATGAAAGGCCTGGCCCTTTGTAATCTGAAAATTATCTAACTGCAGCTGGGTCAGAGAGACCCAGAACATCCAAAAGAAGTCCCAAGGCCTCACAGCAGCTTGCATTGCTTCACAGCTGGGCCTCATCTGGGCACCTCCAAACCCCAAACAAAGAAGAGAAATCTGAAGATCTCTTCATAGCTCCTGCTGGGTAGCCTCAGGAAGAGGTTAAATTAGCACCTCATTAGAGATTCAAGAGCCCGTGTACCCAGTGGTCAGAGTGGGACCATCCAGATTACAACTCCTCAGATCCATAAGGGACACATTGAGGAGGCAGACTCAGTGAGCACCAATGCCCCATTGAAGCAAGTCTTGCCCCAGAAGGGTGTCTTCAGCACAGAAGTTCTCTCACTGCAGACACAGCTGATTCTCACAGCCAATTGGCCTGAAGGTCAATTCCTCCCAATGATACCTATAACAATCAAAGCTCAACTACAACAAGACTGTGCACAAAGCTCACAAAGGGGTGCACCAAGAGTGTCCACCTCAGGTAATTGGGGAGGCTGAGCCACTGGGCCCTATAGGACACCTAGCACAGAAAACCACTCTATCAACACAGGGAAGCATAAAAAATGCAGAGACAAAGAAACAGGTCACAAATGACAGAAATGGAGGAAAGGAAACTATGGGATATAGAGTTCAAAACCACACTTATAAGGTTTTTCAAGAATTCTCTAGAATCCGCCAATAAATTTAATGAGACCCTGAAGAAATCTAGTGAGACCCTCAAGGTTATGAAAAAGAACCAACTAAAAATTAAGCATACAGTGACTGAAATAAAGAATATTATACAGAGTTCCAACAGCAGACTAGAGGATCACAAGAATCAAGTCAAAGATTTGAAATACGAAGAAGTGAAAAACACCCAACCGGAAAAACAAAAAGATAAAAGAATCCAAAGATATGAAGATAATGTAAGGAGCCTCTGGGACAACTTCAAGTGTACCAACGTCCAAATTATGGGGATGCCAGAAGAAGAGAGAGAGCAAGATATTGAAAACCTATTTGAAGAAATAATACATCCTCTCCCAAGCTGTGCTTGGTGGCACAAAGGAGGCACCTGTGCTTTTGCAGCCTAACAAACTGCAGTGAATCAGAGAGCTCAAAAAATTCCAAACTCCAAACAAAGAGGAGAAACCTGTTGATATTGCTGTAGCCCCTGCTGGGTGGACCCACACACATAAGGGTGTCTCCAGCACAGACAGTGGCTCCTCGCAGTCAGCCAAAAATGTGAAGACAAAGAAACATGTCACAAATGAAAGAAATGGAGGAAAGCAAACTAATGGAGGACATAGAGTTCAGAACCACAGTTATAAGGTTACTCAAGAATCTTCTACAAACCTCTGAGGAACTTAGTGAGACCTTCAAGGATCTTCATGAGAATGCCAAAAAATGGAAAAGGACCAGTCAGAAATTAAACATACACTGACTGAAATAAAGAATAATATACAGAGATCTAACAGCAGACGAGAGGATCCCAAGAATCAAGTCAAAGATCTGAAATATGAAGAAGCAAAAAACACCTATCTGGAAAAGCAAGATGAAAAAAAGAATCCAAAAATATGAAGATAGTGTAAGGAGCCTCTGGGACAACTTCAAATGTACCAACATCCAAATTATCGGGGTGCCAGAAGAAGAGAGAGAGCAAGATACTGAAAGCCTATTTGAAGAAATAATGACAGAAAACTTCCCCTACCTGCTCAAAGAAATAGACTTACAAGTCCAGGAAGCACAAAGAACCCCAAGCAAAAGGAATCCAAAGAGGACCACACCAAGACACATCATAATTAGATGCCAAGAACAAATGTAAAAGAGAGAATCTTAAAAGCAGCAAGAGAAAAACAGTTAGTTACCTACAAGGGAATACCCATATGACTGTCAGCTGATTTCTCAACAGAAACCATGCAGGCAAGAAGGGAGTGCCAAGAAATATTCAAAGTGTGAATGCCAAGAACCTACAACCAAGATTACTTTATCCAGCAAAGCTATCATTCAGAATTAAAGGTCAGATAAAGAGCTTCACAGATAAGGAAAAGCTAAAGGAGTTCACCACCAAACCAGGATTATATGAAATGCTGAAGGATATTCTTTAAGGAATAAATGCCACATGATTGCACTCATTTGTGGAATATAATGAACAACATAAACTGATGAACGAGGACTGACCCAGAGACGGAGAAGCATTGATTGGACTGTCGGGCCCTGGAGGGAAGTTAGGGGAGGCTTGGGGTAATGGGGAGAGATCAACCAAAAGACTTATATGCAAGCATATAGGCCTAACCAATGGACATGGACAACCGGGGGGAGGAGGGGGGTTGAGGGGATGAGCAGGGGTGGGGGGTAGGGGATAACATGGAGATAAGGACACAGATTGCTGGGGTCCAACCCCAGCAGGTCCAGGGGTCCCCAAAGGTGTGGACGGAGTTGGCAAAGAAGGAATGACACAGAGACAGCGTTCAGTTCATCAGCAGCCTTGCCAGGATCTCTAGCCACAATCTCCAGCCAAGTTCTGTGTCCATGTTCTCTTGCTAGGTTCTCCAGCCAGGTTCTCCAGGTTCTCCAGCCAGGTTCTGTCCAGGTTCTCCAGCCAGGTTGAGTCACCAGGTTCTAGTTGATTCTCTTGCCATGTTCTATCCAGGTTCTGTAGCCAGGTTCTGTCTCCAGTTTCTGTCCAGGATCTTTTGCCATGTTCTCTCCAGCGAAGTTCTTCTGTCTCTAGGTTCTGTGTAGGTTCTGTCTCTAGGTTCTGTTTCTAGGTTCTGTGTCTTGTTGTCTTGTTACATCTGTATTTATACCAGTTGATTCCAATCCTATCAATCTCTATTCCAAAGGTTAGGGCGTTTCTTATCTCCATTCCAGGGAGTAAAGATTATGTAGCTTAAGCATGATTGTTCATAGTTAAAGTGATTAACTACCCACCTGGCACTTAGTTAAGAGGTTTTATTCCCTCCCTAACTTCAGGGGAAAATCTCTACCTGGGGAAACAACCTTTCTCAGAGAGATGACCTTGGTTAAAACACATAGCGCTAAGGGGAGCAAACATATTAAGAACAGTATGCCATATATGCCAGGTCCCTTGAAACAGCAAGGATGGACCGGCTCCCAGAAACAGATGTAATATCTTAATCAATAAAAAATATATTTAAAAAAAGAAAACCTATTTGAAGAAATAATGACAGAAAACTTCCCCTACGTGGTGAAAGAAATAGACTTACAAGTCCAGAAAGTTCAGAGAACCCCAAACAAAAAGAATTCAAAGTGGACCACATCAAGACACACCATAATTAAAATGCCAAGAGCAAAAGACAAAGAGAGAATCTTAAAAGCAGCAAGAGAAAGAAAGTCAGTTACCTACAAGGGAGTACCCATACGACTGTCAGCTGATTTCTCAACAGAAACTTTTCAGGACAGAAGAGAGTGGCAAGAAATATTCAAAGTGATGAATACCAAGAACCTACAACCAAGATTACCTTACCCAGCAAAGCTATCATTCAGAATTGAAGGTCAGATAAAGAGCTTCACAGATAAGAAAAAGCTAAACGAGTTCATCACCACCAAACCAGTATTATATGAAATGCTGAAAGGTATCCTTGAAGAAGAAGAAGAAGAAGAAGAAGAAGAAGAAGAAGAAGAAGAAGAAGAAGAAGAAGAAGAAGAAGAAGAAGAAGGAGGAGGAGGAGGAGGAGGAGGAGGAGAAGGAGAAGGAGAAGGAGAAGGAGAAGGAGAAGAAGAAGAAGAAGAAGAAGAAGAAGAAGAAGAAGAAGAAGAAGAAGAAGAAGAAGAAGAAGAAGGGGAAGAGGAAGAAGAAGAAGAAGAAGAAGAAGAAGAAGAAGAAGAAGAAGAAGAAGAAGAAGAAGAAGAAAAAGGTAAAGATACAAATTATGAACAACAAATACGCATCTATCAACAAGTGAATCTAAGACTCAAGTCAATAAATAATCTGATGAACAGAATAAACTGGTGAATATAATAGAATCAGGGCATAGAAAGGGAATGGCCTGACTATTCTAGGGGGCGGGGAGAGGTGTGGGGATGTGAGAAGAGACTGGACAAAAATCATACACCTATGGATGAGGACAGTGCGGGGTGGAGGGTAAGGGCAGAGGGTGGGGTGGGAACCGGGTGGAGGAGAGCTATTTCCCGAATGCGGGGGAAAAAAGAGGAACAACTTTAATAATCTGAACAATAAAGATTTAATTTTTTTAAAAAAAGAGTCCCAGTTCCTGAGGACTCTGTTACAGCATCTCCATTGGGGGTTAGGACAAAATACAGAGAAGCATCATTACTCTAGGAAGGTGAACTTGAGAAATGCTAATAGAAAGTTGCAGCATTCAAGAGCAAAAGTGAACCAAAAGACATGTGACTTTAGGTAGATAGCTTCAGCAGGTTGGGATTTAAGGATTCTATGAAAAGCCCTCACCCTTGCTCTAGAATCTTTCTCTCATTGCTTCTAGATTAATTAAAGATTCATAAAATACATCATAGCTCAAAAAGCAGGCATCAATATTTTATGTGAGCCAGTGGGTCACTTTCTCCTGCGATGCTGCAGTCTGCTGGGGGCCGGCTTATAGAAGCTACAGAGGAAGGATAATGAGGGACAAGGGGCTGAAGTGGGCAATGTGTGGGAGCAGGCTTGGCAGGTTAGTGCAGACTTGGGTGGGTGCTGTGAGAAAAGTAAATCTGCAAGTGTCAGGTCAAGAGTTCAAAAGGCACCTTATCTGAATCCTCGTTAGTCAGTGCAGTTTTTGTGGGCCAGTGGTAACAGCAGCACCTAGAAGCGTCTTGGAAATGTGGACCCCAGGCCTGCTGAGTTAGAATGGACATTTCACCAGATCCCCAGTCTAGTCATGCAGGCACACAGGATGTGAGAAGCCCTGGTCTCATGTGCTGCTTCTCTCAAAGACCTGTTAAAGCAAAACAGTGTTCTGAGGTCTCCCAAGGTCACTGTCAGACTTTCAGGAGGCCCTCTGGAGAGCACGGAATAGCCAAACCAAATGAGGAATTGACTCATTTATCAGAAATGTCCTTTATCTCACCAGCTATTTCAGCAAAGAAAGGAAATTAAACTTTTCCTGTTGCTATAGGTGAAAGCATATTTGAACTTCTGGGATGAAGAGTCAATATACTTGTTAGGGACCAAATCGTCCTAAGAGAGTTAAATAATGGTTGCAAAGGTGCAGGAATTTGTGTTAGTGGGAAATTTACAGGTAAATGTGATTGAGCTCAAGTCTTTATCATCATAAAGCCCCAGGAATGTTGAGTATATTAGAACTGTTTTAACAGTTTTTGGTTTCATAGGAGATTGGAAGAATTTTGTAAAAGGAATAATTTTTAAAATGTGAAGGAAAAAATATTTTTTTAAGAAACATTTTCTATAGCAAGACACACGTTAGAGCCTGCTTAAGAGTATTATGAAAATCAAACTTTGTAAACAGTTGCTGGATGACAGATTTTGACAGGGGAAGTGAGACCATTCTTGGCAAGGTTGCCAGCAGAGCCCCATCAGAAGGTAGAGCAGGTGTGTACTGGGACCAGCTGAAGTAAAGGGAACTACCAATAAGCACTAAGGAAATACCACCATCAATCAGATTCACATCAGAGTTTATGGAGCAGGTATTTCCTATGTGAGTGATAATAACAACCTTTTCCTGCCCCTTCAGTTGTTCAAGTGAAGACAATAACCATAGCACAAGCCAGCTTATAGGAAATGTAATAAAGGTGCCTGGGAATTTTGTGCTTTATCAGAAGAAACAAGAAGAATGAACATGGGCAGGCAGAGTACAGGTCACTGAAGTGGGATATGGGGTTTTTTTGGCCTCATGGTACTGGGGATATGTAATTTGGAACCTAGAAGTGCACTTATCTCATTATTTGTGCCTCTTTTGAGTCCTATGAGAACTTTTTGGACAAACTGGCGTGCAAGACACACCAGCTGCTGTACTATTAAAATTCCTCCTTTGCTTTGATTCCTTATTGTGTCTTGATTGCCAAGTCTTGGTAATGGTTTAATAATATGATTCGTAAATGTTGGAACTGTGCATAATGCTTAATTTTAACATGATTGATAAAAATAAAAATGAGCACCTCTCCCCCTTAATCTGTACTTGTTTGATTCAGAGGTTATTAAGCTGAATTGCCTATGGAAGTAGTTGTTTGAGAGTGTAGCTGGCCGCTGGGATCTTTTAGAAATCAATGAAGCTTTTCAGTCCCATCCCTAGTATGTGGGACTGTGGAACCTCTAGGTCTCAGGACCTCCTAAGTTCATGTACCCCATTTGTGGAAATCCCTGACCATTTTTTCTTTCACAACTAGACTTGCTTCTGCTTCATCCACTGCAATTTTCTTAACCAGGCCCTCTCTCTCATCTCTGTCATGAAAACCTAGCTATTTTGTGTTTAATTTCTGTTAGTGTCAGATTAATATGTTCTGATTTTATAAATTAAGTATGATAACTGTACTATTAATACAGTATTAACTAATGTTTTCCCTTTCAGATAGCATAGTTACATTTAAATAGTATCATTTATATCTTTAAAGAAGTAAATACAGTGGGAATTTCATGCCCAGCTGCTGGGGTCCAGCCCCAGCAGGTCCAGGGGTCCCCAAAGGTGTGGACGGAGCCGGCAAAGAAGGAATGACATGGAGACAGCATTCAGTTGATCAGCAGCCTTGCCAGGATCTCTAGCCTCAATCTCCAGCCAAGTTCTGTGTCCATGTTCTCTTGCTAGGTTCTCCAGCCAGGTTCTCCAGGTTCTCCAGCCAGGTTCTGTAGCCATGTTCCCTCACTAGGTTCTCCAGCCAGGTTCTGTCACCAGGTTCTAGTCAGGTTCTCTTGCCATGTTCTTTCCAGGTCTGTCTCTAGGATCTTCAGCCAGGTTCTCTCGCTAGGTTCCGTCTCTAGGTTCTGCTGCCAGTTTCTGTCCAGGATCTTTTGCCATGTTCCGTCTCTAGGTTCTGTCTCTAGGTTCTGTGTCCTGTTGTCTTGTTACATCTGTATTTATACCAGTTGATTCCAATCTTATCAATCTCTATTCCAAAGGTTAGGGCGTTTCTTATCTCTATTCCCGGGAGTAAAGATCATGTAGCTTAAGGGTGATTGTTCATAGTTAAAGTGATTAACTACCCACCTGGCACATAGTTAAGGGGTTTTATTCCCTCCCTAACTTCAGGGGGAAATCCCTACCTGGGGAAACAACCTTTCTCGGAGAGGTGACCTTGGTTAAAACACATAGCACCAAGGTGAGCAAACATATTAAGAACAGTATGCCATATACGCCAGGTCCCTTGAAACATATGCTGTGCAGATGTTTCTTCCCTGCAGCGACTGTGTCAAGCAGCAAGGATGAACCGGCTCCCAGCACCCAGCCAGAGAAAACTTGCATCAAGTAGGAGTTTCCTACACCCGAAGTAGAAAAATGTTGTCTGGATATAGACTGCAAGCCTTTTTGTTTGTTTGGCTTAACCTTCAGAGATTATTGGTTGTTTTTTTTAAAAAAAAAAATATTAGCGATATTAGTGAAGCAAAAGACGGCTGGTGCTGAGTGGTGGCTGCCTCCATCATGTGGATCCTATCTGGTGCAATGCAATTCCACTTTCCCCATGTTCTCAGCCGTCTTGACCCTGGTAGGCATTGTGTTTGGAAATCCTAGTCCAGGTGGTCTGTATTTGGGCCTGCCCTAGATTTAGGGAGCAAGTAAAGCTAAAGAATAAATTAAATATTCTGCTTTTTTGACTTCAAACTATAAATGTAAATATCTATCAGCTCTTGAAAAATAAGAACAAACTCTTTGGATTTAATAAGTTGGTAGTCTTTTAAAATCACAGATAAATTCTTGTATTATCAAGGTGGAAATTAATTGTTATTTGGAAAATAAGCAATTTATCTTTTGAGATGGCTATTATACTTTGCATATGTAATTTGGTGGCCTATTGTAAATTGAGCCCTTAGTAATGAAAGGAGATGCTGAGGTGTGGGGAAGCATGGCACTTGGTTGGAAAGTCTGTAAGGAGGACTCTCCAAAAGATTGGGGGCCTATAGGGGGACCTTGCTGAGGC
The DNA here is from genome assembly GCA_036010255.1 of Myotis pilosus. NCBI lineage: Eukaryota > Metazoa > Chordata > Mammalia > Chiroptera > Vespertilionidae > Myotis > Myotis pilosus. The sequence goes on along the minus strand of JASKON010000002.1, from coordinate 110,692,079 downwards.
AGCAGCCCCTGCCTTGACTTTTCCAAACAAGTTTGAGCCCCCAGGTGTTTTACTAGAATCTCTATGTTTAATCTTTAAAGACCTGACCTTGTAGAAGCATGTGCTTTCTCAAGTATACTTACCCTGCTGATTGTATCTACAGGTTAATTTTAGTCCACGCTGTTGTGACAATAAAAGCCTAAGGAGGCAGGCGAATGAGGCTCTTTGGTTCCTATAGCCAAGCAGTCCCTTGGCCCTCTCTTTCACAGAAACGTGTGTCAGAGTAATCCATTCATCTGTCATTCAGGGCCTGCTGGTCAGTCCCAGCACTGAGTGAGTTATTTTAACAAAGCTCTGCTAACAGATCACTTTAATGAAAACCTTCAAAATCTGAAATTTGAAAGAGGCATTTAGCAAAATTTGTCAAATCTTAACAATTGGGGCAAAAAGTCCAGTATAACAAAACTTGTGGCCCGGTGCATGAAATTCATGCCCGGGGGAGGGGGGCTGTCCCTCAGCCCGGCCTGCGCCCTCTCCAATCTGGGACCCCTCGAAGGATGTCCTACTGCCGGTTTACAGGAATCAGGCCTAAACTGGCAGTTGGACATCCCTCTCACAATCCAGAACTGCTGGCTCCTAACCACTCACCTGCCTGTCTGCCTGCCTGATTGCCCCTAACCATTCTGCCTGTGGCCTGCTCGCCCCCAACTGCCCCCTGTCGCTGGCCTGCTCGCCCCCAAATGCCCCCCCTGCCAGCCTAATCACCCCCAACTGCCCCCCGTGCCAGTGTGCCTGGCCCCAGTGGCCCCCCTTGCCGGCCTGCTTGTCTCCAACTTCCCCTGCTGCTGGCCTACTCTCCCCCACCTTCCCTCCCCACTGACCTGCTTGCCCCCAACTGCCCCCCTGCTGGCCTGCTCACTCCAAATTGCCTCCCCTCTGCTGTCCTGATCACCTCCACTGACCCCCACTGATGGCCTACTCACCCCCAACTGGACCCCCTGCTGGTCTGCTTACTCCCAATGGCCCTGCCCCCATCAGCCTGATCACCCACAACTACTGTCTCATCCTGGCTTGATCACCCACAACTGCCCTCCCCTCTTGCCCTCTAACCGCCTCTACCTCGGCCCTGCCACCATGGCTTTGTCCAGAAGAACATCTGGAAGGTCTCCCAATCTAATTAGCATATTATCCTTTTATTAGTATAGATAGAGGACTGGTGCATGGGTGGGGGCTGGCTGGTTTGCCCTGAAAGGTGTCCCGGATCAGTGTGGGGGTCCTACTAGGGTGCTCAGCCAGCCTGGGTGGGGGGTTGATGGCCATCTTCAGACTGCCCACAGCCCCTTCAGGGTGGGGAAGGGGGTCCTGCTGGGGTGCCTGGCCAGCCTGAGTGAGGGGCTGATGGCTGTTTTCAGGCTGGCCACACCTCCCGGCGACCCAAGCTCCCAGCCTCTCCTTTTGTTCTTTTTCTTTTTTTTGCTCCTCCCTGAGCGGAGGCCAGGGCAGGCTGGAAGCAGGTATCTGGGATTTATTTATCTTCTATAATTGAAACTTTGTAGCCTTGAGTGTACCCAGGGCCGGCCAGGGCAGGTGGGAAGCTTGGCTTCCTCTATTGCCGGGGGCAACCCAAGCCTCCTGCTTGCTCCAGCTCCGTGGCTGCCACCATCTTAGTTGGGTTAATTTGCATACTTGCTCCTGATTGGCTGGTGGGTGTAGTGGAGTGGTGGAGTGATGGTTAATTTGCATGTTTCTCATTTATTAGTGTAGATAATGATAGGCTTTCAATAAGAAGGGCAGTAAGGTTATCAAACAAGATATTCTCATGCATTTCAAACTTAGTTGTGCTAAGTATGCTTTTCATTAAAATGGTGATTTTCCTTATTAGCCTTTGTGATTAAAGTTATTACAAAACAGATTCACTTATGACTGAATTATTTAAAGTTCTTTCTTTCAATGAAGAATGTCCTTTGAACCAAACAAAACAGATAAAAAGAAAGTATACCCTTGGTTTAACATAGACTGGAGTAGAACTAAGGTACTCCTTTTTATTTTTTTTTTAGTAAATGTTTTTATTGATTTTAGAGAGAGAAGAAAGAAAAAGGAGAGAGAGAAAAACATCAATGTGAGAGAGAAGCATTGATTGGTTGCTTCCTGTACACACCCTGATCAGGACTAAACCTAGAACCTGGACATGTGCCCTAACCAGAAATCAAACTGGAGATCTTTCAGTGCCTGGGATAATGCTCCAATCAACTGGCCAGACCTAAGGTATTTCTGTTGTATAAGTAGTGTTAGAGTACTTTTGAGGGCATATGTCTAGGTAGAAAAGAGAAAAGTGCATATGAATATGCAAAAAAGTGTAGTGTTTGTAAATTTTTCTTAATCTCAGAAGCAAAACATTGAATTTTCTCATCTCAAAATTTGTTTTTGCATACCTTCAGTAACTTTCTGCCACCGGGCTTTTAAACTTTCTTCAATTCGGGAATAAAGAGGCAGGCATCTATCTCTTTGAGGGGTATATGTGTCTGTTGTGGGGGGTGGTGCAATGAAGATTTCTATTTTGATAACTATATACATTTATATAATGTATAACTATGTACATTACTTGCAAATAGGTATTGTCTTTTATTATAAAACTAGGGGCCCGGTGCACAAAATTCATGCACTGGGGGGGGGGGAGTGTCCCTCAGCCCAGCCTGCCCCCTCTCACATACTGGGAGCCCTCAGGCATTGACCCCCATCACCCTCCAATCGCAGGATTGGCCCCTTGCCCAGGCCTGATGCCTCTGCCAGAGGTGTCAGGCCTGGGCAGGGGACCCTCATTTCCCCCAATCACTGGTTCTGCCCCCAGCCCAGGCCTGATGCCTCTGACCCAGGTGTCAGGCCTGGGCAGGGGACCCCCAGACCCCTCCGATTGCTGGCTCTGCCCCTGGCCCAGGCCTGATGCCTCTGGCCCAGGATTCAGGCCTGGGCAGGGGACCCCCCTTTCCCCCCATCACCAGATCCGCCCTTGCCCAGGCCTGATGCCTCGGCCAGAGGCGTCGACCCCCATCACCCTCTGATCGCCTGATCGGCCCCTTGCCCAGGCCTGACGCCTCTGCCAGAGGTGTCAAGCTTGGACAGGGGACCCCCATCTCCCCCCATCACTGGCTCTGACCCCCGCCCAGGCCTGATGCCTCTCGCCCAGGAATCATGCCTGGGCAGGGGACCCCCATCTCCCTCTGATCACTTGCTCCACCCCCCCACCCAAGCCTGACACCTCTGACCCAGGCTTCAGGCCTGGGCAAGGGGACCATCATATCCCCCCAATCCCCAGCTCCGGCCCAGACATCAGGCCTGGGCAGGGGACCCCCAGCCCCCTCTGATTGCTGGCTCCGCCCCCTGCCCAGGCCTGATGCCTCAGCCAGAGGAGTTGACCCTCATCACCATCCGATCGCCGATCACCGGATCGAACCCCTGCCCAGGCCTGAGGCCTCTGTCCAAGGCATTAGGCCTGGGTAGGGGACCCCCAGCTCCCCGCGGTTGCAGGCTCCGCCCCTGCCCAGGCCTAACGCCTCTGGCCAAGTCATTAGGCCTGGGCAGGGGACCCCCAGCTCCCCATGATCTCCCGCTTTGCCCCTTCCCAGGCCTAACGCCTCTGGCCGAGGCATTATGCCTGGGCAGGAAACCCCCAGTTCCCCCAAGTTGCAGGCTCTGCCCCTGCCCAGGCCTAACGTCTCTGGCCAAGGCATCCGGCCTGGGCAGCGGGGACCCGCAGCGGCAGCGGCCCTGTGATCGCGGGCTCCGCTTTAGGCCCAGGCAAGGGACCCCTAGCTCCCGGGACTGCCAGCTTGGACCATGCCCAGCTCCCATCACTGGCTCCACCCCTACTTCCTGCTATCACTGGCCAGGGCAACAAATGCGCCCAATTCTCCGATCATGGCTGGGGGCCAGGGCAAAGGCAGCCCCCAGGGCCGCCTTTGCCCTGCCCCCCGGCTCTTAGCTCCCCCCTGGGTTTCCGATCACTGTCAGTGGCAGGGGGCTTCTTCCTGCTTTCCCTTTCGCCTCCCTGCATTGTGCCTACATATGCAAATTAACCGCCATCTTTGTTGGCAGTTAACTGCCAATCTTAGTTGGCAGTTAATTTGCATATCACCCTGATTAGCCAATGAAAAGGGTAGCGGTCGTATGCCAATTACCATATTTCTCTTTTATTAGTGTAGATTCTAATTCTGTTTTTGAAAGTGTGGTAACATTATGAGAAGTAGACTTTTTTAAAAATCAGAATGACATGCCCCAGACCAGAAACTCAATGACCCAATAAAACCTACTCTATTGCTCTTTTGTTTTTTAGTTGGAAGCTATTGTCTAGATCTCTAAGTCTTTTTTTCCAAAGTGTCATTTTAATAGGCAAGGGATTTGAACATTGAGTTTGAAACCTGGAGCCTAGTCCAATTCTTCTTTTTTTCTGTGGTTATTCTGTTTGTTTATACCATTTTATTTATTTATTTTAAAATATTTTTATTAAATTTATTGGAGTGATATTGGTTAATTAAATTATATAGGTTTCAAAGTGTACAATTCTATAATACATCATCTGTATATTGCATTGTGTGTTATCACCCAAAGTCAAATCTCCTTCCATCACCATATATGTGACTTCCTTTACCCTTTACTATCTCTCCCAACCCTTTTTCCACTGGTAATCTTCATACTGTTGTCTGTGCTTATGAGTTTTTGTTTGTTTGTTTTGTCTGATTTGTTCATTTGTTACTTTCAGTTTTATCCCACATATGAATGAAATGATTCTTGACATTTTTCATCTGACTTATTTTGCGTATCATGATATCTTTTCTTTTCTTTTTTTAATTTTTTTATTTTTAATTGTTTTATTGCTTAAAGTATTACAAAGAGTATTATATATGTCTCCATTTTTTCCCCGCCCTTGACAATCCCCTGGCCTCCCCTACCCCCCAGTGTCTTATGTCCATTGGTTATGCTTATGTGCATGCATACATGTCCTTCGGTTGATCTCTTATGGCCCCGCTTCCTGCCCCCCAACCTCCCCAGCCTTCCTGCTGTAGTTTGACAGTTTGTTCAAGGCAGCTCTGCCTCTGTATCTATTTTTGTTCGTAAGTTTATAATGGTCTTTATTATCCATAAATGAGTGAGATCATGTGGTATTATTCCTTCATTGACTGGCTTATTTCAATTAGCATAATGCTCTCCAGTTCCATCCATGCTGTTGCAAATGGTAAGAGTTTCTTCTTTTTTACAGCAGCATAGTATTCCATCGTGTAGATGTACCACAGTTTTCTAATCCATTCATCTACTGATGGGCATTTAGGCTGTTTCCAGATCTTAGCTATGGTGAATTGTGCTACTATGAACATAAGGGTGCATATATCCTTTTTGATTGGTGTTTCTGGTTTCTTGGGATATATTCCTAGAAGTGGGGTCACAGGGTTAAGTGGGAGTTCCGTTTTTAGTTATTTGAGGAAACTCCATACTGTCTTCCATAGTGGCTGCACCAGTCTGCTTTCCCACCAGCAGTGCTCGAGCGTTCCTTTTTCTCCACATGCTCTCCAACACTTGTCGTTTGTTGATTTGTTGATGATAGCCATTCTGACAGGTGTGAGATGGTACTTCATTGTTGTTTTGATTTGCATCTCTCGGCTGACTAGTGACTTTGAGCATATTTTCATATGTCTCTTGGCTATCTGAGTGTCCTCTTTTGAAAGGTGTCTATTTAGGTTCTTTGCCCATTATTTCATTGGATTGTTTATCTTCCTTTTGTTAAGTTGCACGAGTTCCCTATAAATGTTGGAGATTAAACCCTTATCAGTGATAACATTGACAAACATGTTCTTCCATGCAGTGGGCTTTCTTGTTGTTTTGTTGAAGGTTTCTTTTGCTGTGCAGAAGCTTTTTATTTTTATTCATTTTAATTTTTTTAATTATCAGGGATAATTTTTTTTAAATTAAATCTTTATTGTTCAGATTATTACATTTGTTCCTCTTTTTCCCCCCCATAACTCCCCTCCTTCCAGTTCCCACCCCACCCTCCGCCCTCTCTCCCCACCCACTGTCCTCATCCATAGGTGCACAATTTTTGTCCAGTCTCTTCCCGCATCTCCCACACCCCTTTCCCCCCCAAGAATAGTCAGTCCATTCCCTTTCTATGTCCCTGATTCTATTATAATCACCAGTTCATTCTGTTCACCAGATTATTTATTCACTTAATTTTTCAGATTCACTTGTTGATAGATGTGTATTTGTTGTTCATAATTTGTATATTTAACCTTTATCTTCTTCTTCTTCTTCTTAAAAGATACCTTTCAGCATTTCATATAATACTGGTTTTGTGGTGATGAACTCCTTTAGCTTTTCCTTATCTGTGAAGCTCTTTATCTGACCTTCAATTTTGAATGATAGTTTTGCTGGGTAAGGTAATCTTGGTTGTAGGTTCTTGGCATTCATCACTTTGAATATGTCTTGCCACTCCCTTCTGGCCTGCAAAGTTTCTGTTGAGAAATACGCTGACCGTCGTATGGCTTATCCCTTGTAGGTAACTGCGTTTCTTTCTCTTGCTGCTTTTAAGATTCTCTCTTTGTCTTTTGCTCTTGGATTTTAATTATGATGTGTATTGATGTGGTCCTTTCTGGATTCCTTTTGTTTGGGGTTCTCTGTGTTTCCTGGACTTGTAAGTCTATTTCTTTGACCAGGTAGGGGAAGTTTTCTGTCATTATTTTTTCAAATAGGTTTTCAATATCTTGCTCTCTCTCTTCTTCTGGCACCCCTATAATTCTGATGTTGGTACGCTTGAAGCTGTCCCAGAGGCTCCTTACACTATCTTCGTATTTTTGGATTCTTTTTTCATTTTGCTTTTCCGGTTGGGTGTTTTTTGCTTCTTTGCATTTCAAATCTTTGACTTGTTTCTTGCACTCCTCTGGTCCGCTGTTGGGTGTCTGTATAATATTCTTTATTTCAGTCAGTGTATGCTTAATTTCTAGTTGGTTCTTTATCACAACATCAAGGGTCTCATTAGATCTCACTACATTTATCTGCAGTTTCTAGAAAATTATTGAAAGACCTTAAAAGTATGGTTTTGAGCTCTATATCTTCCATTTCTGACATTTGCATCCTGTTTCTTTGTCTCTGCATTTTTTTATGTTTTCTTGGTGCACCCCCTAGTGGTCTTTATGTGCAGTCTTGTAGTTAAGCCTTGATTGTTGTAGGTAATACTAGGCGGGAGTTGACCTCCAGGCCAAGTGGCTGTGAGAATCAGCTCTCTCTGCAGTGAGAGAACGTTTGTCCTTTAGGGAGGTGCTAATCTAACCTTTGCCTGAGGCTATCTGGGAAATGCCTCCGTGCAGGGCTTGGGTGGGGTGGGTCGCATGGGATCAACAGGGAGGGCGGAGTGAGCAATTATGGCTGCTCTCAGTCCTTTCCCCAAGGGCCCTGCCTCTCAGAGTCCAAGCAACCACTGCAAACCTTGGCGAGAAAGCTGCCTTCAAGTTCTGACCGAAGCCAGACAGTCCCACTTCTCCCGTTTGAGTCTGGGTCCCTCGAGACTCACCCAGATCTGGAGCTCAGAGTCTGAGACTCCCTCCCGATTGAAACAGACAACTGCACCCTCAGCCGCCAGCCTGCTCTGCATGCACTCCTCACCTTAGTATTCGACTTCAGCACTGCGCCTTCTCTGAGTCTCGGTATGCTATACTCTTTCCTCCTAGTTGTAGAACTTCCACTCAGCCAGCCTTCCTGTGGTTCTCAATGATGTCCATTCTGTCTTTTAGTTGTATTTTTGAAGTGGTTGTTCGAGGCAGCAAACTCCGGCGTTAACCTATGCTGCCATCTTGGTTTCTCCCTGAATCACTTTTTAAAAATTTTTCAACATGCAATTGAGAACAGTGGGTTTACTCTGTCCTGACCCCATGATGATCGGTGGCATGAGACAGACAAGGGAGGGGGTGACCTGTTTTCACAGATCCTCACTCTGATACCCTCCTTGCTGAGCCCCTTGTGAGCTTAGATTCATCTTAGCTAAGGTGCACCCATATAAATCCCGGACCTGGTCACCTCCAAGTGGAGGTGAGTCACCATTAAGCTGTATGACGAATCGCAGAACTGCAGGTTGGGGCCAACTCAGACTCTGTAACCGAAGTCTTGGAGCCACACAAAGGAAAGGAGAGGGCAGGCCCTTTCCTTCCACACTCACACACTTTCACCTGTCATTCACTCAGAGTTTAAACAATCCACCCAATTCCTGACTAATTGCCTAAGGAAGCTGTATGGCTTCCAGGGAGGTGATCAAGCTCTGCTTTCTACTCACTTGGAGTGAGCCTGCCTGACTGGGGCCCCTACCTTACTGATTCTGTTGACAGGTCCAGAAGTGTCCGTCCACTCTCTCCAGATGCTGGCTGGGTCCTGGGCTGAGGTCCAGGAGTGCCCAGAGTACCCTGGTTTAATTTTGCTAAGATCAGCAGTGTGTGCCTCCCAAAGGCCTGTCCAGCACCCCTGGACTCCAAACCCAGTCCACTCACTGGAGGCTAAAAGGCCAAGCATGGGTTGCTTTTCTCAGTCAGGGAGCCAATAATGTTACAGAGAACCAGAATAAATCAAGCAATGCTAGGAGAGTTTGGAGTCACACTTTATTATTACGTGTGGGCCCAGAGAAAAATGCCTTTCAAATTCTGGAAAAGCTACAAGCAGAACTTCCCTTTTTATTAAAGAGCCATCCCTATGTGTGCTCACTGGTTATCTCACTGGTGGCCTAGAAAACAACACAGTTCTATCCAATTAAAAAGTACACCTGGCATGGCATTGAGAGTATGAACGTATCTAGTCTCTGGCCTACCAGGTCAGACAGCTAAGTTTATCTTCCTTATTATTCAAGCAGGCTAAAGCAGGCTGGAAAGCAAAGTTATTATTATTTTATAATAAGAGGCCATCTAAAAAATAGCAGAGAATTCCAAACAGTAGTTTTACAAAATGGGGGTTAGCCTTCTTACCATAGAAAAGAAACAGTAGATGGCCAGGCCATTACTGAATTTCCCCAGAGCAAAGAGGATGTGAGGGTGGGGAAAGAAGAGGCTATGAATGGTACATGTGGCTGATGGCACATGTGCTAGAAAGATTTCCCTAGTCAAAGGGAGGTAGAGGCAACTAGAAAAGGCCCCAGCCCATTGTTTTTAAACATAGTCCATTGGGAGAATGCTGACGTTCTAGAGAGGGGCAGTTCCCCAACCAGGGACAAAAGACATTGCTTTATTGGTTTTTACCAGACATTCTGTGGTGTAAACTTTTAGTGTGTTGTGCATGCCTGTATAAGAGTGTTGATGTTGTGTGCCTCTTTGTTTAATTTGTTTAAAGAGGAGGCAAGTCCCACTTTGGGGAAGCCTAGCTATGTGTGGTGAGGTTGAAAAGTGTGAGAGAGATTGCAGGAATGTCCTAGCAGCTGCCAAGAATTCTTCATCTTGGGGGCTTTTCTTGATCTCCCTCTTAGGGCTTCAACCATCAGAAAAAGCTCAAGCTAGTGGGATTTCTGTCTGTATATCTACAATGTAATTTTGGCTTTCTACCTTTTAGTGATTTTGGTTTGCTCTTCCCTTGTTTATGAATAGAGGGACAAAGATTACATGGGGAAGTAGGGATTACAGTCATGGGGAAGTAAGCTATGCAGGCTGGGTTGGGCAACAAGGTTAATGTTTCCATAATAATGTGCAATTCTTGAATAAGAATGGACCGAATTCCAAGGTTGAGTCCCAGGTCCCCAGCCAGGTTAATACATCCTTTCTTTGAACAGAAAGGGCAATCATGTTTAACAGCATAATTAATATTTCTGACAACAATAACTAGTCCCCAATGTTCTATTTTTTCCCCATAACACTGGGAGGAACAAATCTGTAGAAATACCCTCTAATAGTGAATGGGGGACACTCCTATTTTATAAAGGAACATAAAATAATACTTTCACATTAAAGCCACTGAAGGTTGGTAAGCTATCCCTGTTACAAAATTGGTGATTTTGTTTATTTGGGTCCTCTCTCTTTGCTTGGTGGTGAACCTGGATAGAGGTTCATCAATCTTGTTTATCCTTTCAAAGAACCAGCTCTTGATTTCATTGATCTTTTGTATTTTTTTTTATCTCTACATCATCCATTTCCACTCTGATCCTTATTATTTTTTCTTGCTCACTCTGGCCTTTTCTTATTGCTCTCTTTCTAATTCTTTAAGTTGTAGAGTTAGATAATTTATTACAAGTTTTTCTTTTTTTGAGGTATGCCTATAGAGCTATGAACTTCTTTCTCAGGACTGCTTTCACTGTGTCTCAAAGATTTTTGGTTTGCTGTGTTTCCATTGTCATTTGTTTCAAGGATGTTTTTTACTTCTTCTTTGATCTCTTTGGTAACCCATTCATTGTTTAAAAACATGCTATTTAGCCTCCAAGTGTTTGATTTTTTATTGTAGTTGATTTCTAATATTATGCCTTTGTGATCTGAGAAGATGCTTGATATGATTTCAATCGTTTTGAATTTGAAGAGACTTTGCCTGTGTACCAATATGTCGCCTATCTTTGAAAATGTCCCATATGCACTTGAGAAGAATGTATATTCAGTAGCTTTAGGGTGAAACATTCTGAAGATGTCAATTAAATCCATCTGATCAAGTGAGTCCTTTAGGATTGCTGTTTCTTTGCTGATTTTTGTTAGAGGATTTATCCAGTGATATCAGTGGGGTATTAAAGTCCCCTACTATGATTGTATTGCTGTTGATCTCTAACTTGATATCTTTCAGAATTTTTTTTGTGTGTGTATTTAGGTGCTCCTGCATTGGGTGTGTATATGTTTGCTAGAGCTATATCCTTTTGTTGTATCCATCTCTTTAGTATTATGAAGTGGCCTTCCTTATCTCTTGCTATGGCCTTCATTTTGAGGTCTATTTTGTCAGATATAATTATTGCTACCCCAGCTTTTATTTTCATTTTCATTTGCCTGAAAAATATTTTTCCATCCCTTCATTTTAAGTCTGTGTGAGTCCCTTGTTCTGAGTTGGGTCTTTTGTAGACAGCATATATATGGATCATGTTTTATTATCCATTCAACCACCCTATGTCTTTTGATGGGAGCATTTAATCCATTTACATTTAAGGTTATTTTTGATAGGTATTTGTTTGTAGTAATTTTTGTCCTTTATGCCTATGCCCCTTCTTCCCTTTCTATTTCTCCTTTTACAACAGTCCATTTAACATTTTTTGCATTGCTGACTTGGTGGTAATAAAATCCCTTGGACTTTTTTTTTTTTTGTCTGTGAAGTTCCTGATTTCCTTTTCAATTTTGAATGATAGCCTTGCTTGATAGAGTATTCTTGGATTCAGTTCCTTGCCTTGCATCACTGTATACTTCCTTCCATTCCTTTGTGGCCTGATGTGTTTCTGTTGAGAAATCATTTGATAATCTAATGGGATATCTTTTGTAGCTAAGTCATTGTCTCTCTCTTGCAGCCCTTAAGATTCTATTTTTGTTGTTAATGTTTGCCATTGTAATTACGTGTCTTGGTTTGGGTCTTTTTGTCTTCATCTTGTTTGGGACTCTGTGTTTTGTGAGTTTTTTCTTCCCCAAATCAGGGAAGTTTTCTTTCATTGTTTTTTCAAATAGGTTTTCTAATCCTTGTTCCTCCTCTTGTCCTTCTGGCACCCCTATTATACAGATGTTGCTTCATTTCATATTGTCCCAAATGTCCCTTAGGCTCTCCTCCTGCTTCCTAATTTTTTTCTAATTGCTGTTCAGATTGGGTGTGTTTTTCTACCCTGTCTTCTTGCTCACTGATTCGTTCCTCTGCTTCTTCTAGTCTACTATTGAAACCTCCCTTTTAAATTGTTATTTATTCTTCATTTTCTCTTGATTCTTACATATGTTGTTGATTTTCTCATCCAGCAGATGAGAAAATCGGCTGCCTTATTCTGAATTCTTTCTCTGACATATTGCTTGCCTTCATTTCATGTAGTTTTATTTTCTGGCAACAACTCCTTTTCTTTCCTTTGGTTGTGGTCTCTTTGTCTCCCCATTTTGCTGTCTTTTTCTGGCCCTGGGATCCATGCTTGGGATCCATGAAGTTAAAGCCCCTAGTGGTTCAATGATCTGATACTCACTAATCTGGAGGGTGTGTCTGCCTTGAGTTTCACACCTTTATTGTCTGTGCTCTGAGTTGTACCCCTTTCTACCATGGTTCTGGTCCCTCAGTTGTCCACATTAGTTTCTTGGGGTCGGTGGGGCGCTTACACAGTTCTTCTTGTGTTCGACTCCCTATGAGCACCCAGAGCCCTCTGGCATGCAATTCACTGTGTGGCCCTTGCACCCAAAGCAAGATGGTGTCCTATGACCTCTGGCAGTGCACATGCAGCATGGGCCTGTGACCTGTGGCTGGGCACATCAAGTTGCACCAGCAGCTCTGAGCTCACCAGGGGCAGAGCCTGCACAATAGAAAGGCCAGGGTCAGAGATGAGCCAGCCCAAAGGCTCTGTCTGTCCTGGGGAGGGGTAGGGTGTGCACTGATACTGGGAACTGCACTCAGACTGGGGGACCAGAGGGTGTGGGGAACTCCTGATTTGCACTCACAGTGCTGGGACTTGTAGCTCAGGATCCTGAGATGCTGGGTTTTGGCTCCAAAGTAGAGGCTCAGCTTGAGAGGTTTCCCTGGAATGCACTCACTGAAGACATCTGGGCCCCAGGTGTGGTACCACACTGATCACTGCCCGGGGCACGGTGGTGGTTCCATTCGGGTTTTGGCTGGCAACCAGCTCCCTGCACAAGTTGGGGGGTGGTGTCCAAAGCTGGCCTGGGTGTTGGTGTGGCTGCACTTCTGGCTTCCATTGCTGCCCTCTGGAAGATGGCATGGGCTCTGTGCTAAAGCAGCACTGGTCTGAGAGTGTGGTGGTAGCAGGGTCTCCCCTATAAGGAAGCCTGATCTGCAAGTCTCCCAGACTCCTGAAATGTCTACCTGTCCCTCACTTCCTCCTCCTCCTCACACACATCACACAGGTCCACACGTGCCCATCTCACTCCTTTACTCACACTCTCTCCTCCCTGCCATCCTATCGGCTGCCATCTTTCTCCTCACTGTTTTTTATGATCTTAATGGTTTTGAAGAATTTTCTAGGATGCCTCTCTAGTGAAATTTGTCTGGTGTTTTTTTATCATGATTAGACTGTGGTTATGGATTGGGGATGTAAAATCCAGAGTGTAGTGTTATTTCACCATATCATATCAAAGGTACATACCATCAATAGGTGTCATCACTGTTGACATTGGCTTGGTCAGCTGGCTGAGGTGGTATTTGTCAGATTTCTCCACCATCAAGTTACTCTCTAGTCCCCCTTTCCATCATGGGCTCTTTGAGAGGAAGTCACACATGCAGCCCACACAAAAGCCATGGGCATTATGCTCCTCCTCCTTGATGGCAGAGCGTCTACATAAATTATTTGAAATAAATTGCATGAATCTCAAATCATTATTGTTTTGTTTTCTGGTATCTATTTTTCAATTCTAGAGGTGAAGTGCCTGTTTATATAAAACAAATTTTAATTAAGCAAATGTATAGTCTTTGACTAGTTAAATATTCAGAATAATTGATAATAGAGAAGTGTACTTTTAATATAACTTACTTCTCATTTATTAAATCTATGGTAATGTAGTAAAGCTTGACTGGTTTTCCTACTTGAATACTCATTTCTTAGGTATTACCATTTCAGCTTAAATATGCCAGAAATATCACTACTATTTAAAACTTGCTTTCATTTTTAATGTATCTCCTAATTTCTACATGGTGAAATTTCTGATGGTTGACCATATAGAATTAGGCTCTGATCTTATTTTAAAGAGTAATTAGTCACTAAAAATAGAAGGCAAAGTAGACATGCTGTGAAGGACACATTTCATACAGTAATTTCTAGGCTGCTTCCCAGTAAGTGGCACAGGTGTATGGCATCACATTTAGAGTGAGAGTACATGGAAGCTAAGAGTAGTTTAAGGTTAGAAGGAAAGCAAAATACTCCCTGGAGTTTTAATCACTAATTACACGTCTATTAATAACCATTTTTTGTATTCTGAAGGCATTTCGCCTCCTGGATGATTTAGTTTGGCATATGGGCTTGCCAGTTTTTTCCCTTCGTTCCTTTTTGAACTGTTTACAGTGATTGGGGAGATCAGGCATGAAGACAGATGGTGAAAGTGTTCAGGGGGGAAAATACAAAAAGTAATTGTCTGGAGTTGCCAACAGTTCTATTTAGTGACCTCAAGGAGTTGACCCAGCACTCTATTAGATTTTGCAAGATGATACACCAAAACTTATGGTTTCTAGGCCCTCATTTTCTGAGGGTCTGTTGTGTTTTACTGAAAAGATTTATACTGGTGTGTTGTAACACTGGCCCATGCAATGTATAAGGAAATAACAAATAGATGATGAGAAAACAATCACCGAAGGGAAATTCAAACCAGAGAGTAGTGTAGCTACTTTCTCTTCTTTTGAACCAATAAATTTCTATGCATTTCAAAGTCAGCAGAATTTTAATATATCTGTGACAACAAGCATGATTTGGGTCTTTTGAGAAAAGCAATATTTTAAAATTGAATTTGCATAACCCAAATAAAGCCTTGTATGGTTATCATACAATATTTGTACTCCTTCTTTTATATATCACTAGAGGCCCGGTGCAGTCTGGGGCCCTCGGGAGATAACGCCCTGCTGGCTTAGGCCTGCTCCCGGGTGGCAGAGGGCAGGCCCAATCCCTAGGTGCAGCCCCTGGTCGGGCTCAGAGCAGGGCCAATTGGGGAGTTGGGGCACCACCCCCTGTCATGCACAGAGCAGGGCGGATCGGGAAGTTGCGATGCCACACCCAGTCACGCTCAGGGTAGGGCCGATTGGGGGGGTGGGGCACCGCCCCCTGTCACACTCAAGGCAGGGTTGATGGGGAGGTTGCGGTGCCACCCCCTGTCATGCACAGAGCAGGGCCCATCAGGGGGTTGAGGAACTCCCCTCCTGTCACTCAGAGAGTAGGGCCCATAGGGGAGTTGGGGCACCGCCCCCTGTCACACACAGAGCAGGGAGGATCAGGGGGTTGGGGCACCGCCCTCTATCACCCACAGAGCAGGGCCGATCAGGGGGTTGGGGCGCTGCCACTCTCACACTCAGGGCAGGGCTGATGGGGAGGTTATGGCTCTACCCCGTCACACACAGAGCAGGGCCCGTGGGGGGGTGGGGGGGTTGGGGCGCCGCACCGTGTCACACACAGAGCAGGGTCGATCAGGGGGTTGGGGCACTGCACCCTGTCACACACAGAGCCGAAGGGTGATCAGAGGTTGGGGAGCTCCCCCGTATCAGGCACAGAGCAGGGCTGATCAGGAGGTTGGGGGCGCCTTCCCCTGTCACGAACAGAGCAGGGCGGATAGGGAGGTTGTGGCCCCACCCCCTGTCACACACAGAGCCTCAGGACGATCAGGGGGTTTGGGCGCTGCCCCCTGTCACTCTGATCCTGGTGCCGGGAGGCCTCGTGGCTCCGCTGATCCCGGTGCTGGGAGGCATATTATCCTTTTACTATAAAGGATAGAGGCCTGGTGCACGGGTGGGGACTGGCTGGTTTGCCCTGAAGGGTGTCCTGGATCAGGGTGGGGTCCCCACTGGGGTGCTTGGACAGCCTGGGTGAGCGGATGATGGCTGTTTGCAGCTGGTCACACACCATTCAGGGTGGGGGTCCCCACTGGGGTGCTTGGCCAGCGTGGGTGAGGGGATGATGGCTGTTTGCAGCTGGTCACACACGATTCAGGGATGGGATCCCCACTGGCGTGCCTGGCCAGCCTGGGTGAGGGGCTGAGGGCTGTTTGCAGCTGGTCACACACCCTTCAGGGTGGGGGTCCCCACTGGGGTGCCTGGCCAGTCTGGGTGAGGGGCTGATTGCTGTTTTCAGGCTGGTCAGTGATGGAAGCTCCCAACCACTCCTTTTTTTCTTTTTTTCTTTTTTAATTCTGGGCCAGCTTTAGCTCTGAGGCTCCAGCTCTTAGGCCTCCGCTGCTGAAAGTAGGTAATCGAAACAATGTATAACTCAGCTCTGACTCCAGCTCTGAGATCCCGGCTCGCTGAAAGCAGGTTTCTGGGGGTTTTTTTAGCTTCTATATGTTACTATGTTTCAAACTGCCCACTCAGAGGCCTGCAGCGTCAGGCGGGGAACGTTGGAGTCCGCCGTCACTGAAGCAAGCAAGTCTCATGTTCAGTTTAAGCTGCCTGGCTGCCGGTCGCCATCTTGGCTGTCAGTTAATTTGCATATCTCGCTGATTAGCCAATGGGAAGGGTAGTGGTCGTACAGCAATTACCATGTTTCTCTTTTATTAGTGTAGATTATAAAATTTATCTGTGTAATTTAGGATTATGTCTATTTTTAAGGCTCTGCTGGCTCTGGGATTATTACCAATTTTACTATTTGAAGGAAAATTAACACCCAGATGCTAGCTCTGTTGCCTAGTTTAATAGGCTCTAAATTAATGTAAAACATAATTAGGTTGGTTTCAAGGCACTTACTGAGGAACTGGAAAATCTCATCTGGTACTTCAAAGGGATAGATGGTTGTGAATTAAAAGTTCTACTCTAATCAGAAAATAATACAGTTCTTTGCTTTATGAAGTTAAATTTTCCCTTCAACTACTCAATGTTTTACAAATATTACTTTATATTTTTGAAGGTGGATCAGAGTTTAATATTTTTATTTTTACATTAATTAGTAGAATAGGATCTTAAGGCACTAAGAGGCTTAAGTCAATGGATTTTCCATAGACCAAGGACTTTAAATTTTAATCTAGGACTCATTCTACTTGGATCTCATGCTAAGACTCTGAACTTTAAAATGATAGAGGTAGGATAGTAATCTTCCAAAACACTTTCTTTGCTTCTTCCTCCCTTTGTCCCAACAAACTCTGGACTTCCAGCTCTACAAAAGATACCATAGGAAAGCTGTTGATCAAGCAAAGCTAAGCCTATTAGACCTTCCATAGTAAAGGACAAAGCTACTTTAACAATCTCAGCAGTTTCTCAGAAGGGAGGATATTTATAGGGTTTCAGACCTGAGCTGAGTAATCTTTTCTTCTTTAGGGATTTTATTGACTGTGTTAATTTTTTACAAGAAATACATTCCCTTTTCATCTTGGTTATCCTTAACACCTTCATAGCTATTATGAGTAATAAATAATCTTTTAGAGCAGTGGTTCTCAATCTGTGGGTCGCGACCCCTTTGGGGGTCAAACGACCCTTTCACAGGGGTCGCCTAAGACCATCGGAAAACACATATATAATTACATATTGTTTTTCTGATTAATCACTATGCTTTAATTATGTTCAATTTGTAACAATGAAAATACATCCTGCATATCAGATATTTACATTTCAATTCATAACAGTAGCAAAATTATAGTTATGAAGTAGTAACGAAAATAATTTTATGGTTGGGGGTCACCACAACATGAGGAACTGTATTAAAGGGTTACGGCATTAGGAAGGTTGAGAACCACTGTTTTTTTTTTTCCATTTTATTTATTTATTTATTTATTTATTTTTTATTGCTAAAAGTATTACAAAGGGTATTACATATGTGTCCTTTTTTTTCCCCCGCCCTTGACAATCCCCTGGCCTCCCCTACCCCCCAGTGTCATGTCCATTATGCTTATATGCACACATACAAGTCCTTCAGTTGACCTCTTACCCCCCTCCCTCCCACCCCTGAACCCTCCCCAGCCTTCCCGCTGCAGTTTGACAATCTGTTTGAGGCAACTCTGCTCTGTATCTATTATTGTTCAAAAGTTTATAATGGTCTCTATTATCCATGAATGAGTGAGATCATGTGGTATTTTTCCTTCGTTGACTGGCTTATTTCACTTAGCATAATGCTCTCCAGTTCCATCCATGCTGTTGCAAATGGTAAGAGTTCTTTCTTTTTTACAGCAGCATAGTATTCCATTGTGTAGATGTACCACAGTTTTCTAACCCATTCATCTACTGATGGGCACTTAGGCTGTTTCCAGATCTTAGCTATGGTGAATTGTGCTGCTATGAACATATGGGTGCATATATCCTTTCTGATTGGTATTTCTGGTTTCTTGGGATATATTCCTAGAAGTGGGATCACAGGGTCAAATGGGAGTTCCATTTTTAGTTTTTTGGGGAAATTCCATACTGTCTTCCATAGTGGCTGTACCAGTCTGCTTTCCCACCAGCAGTGCCCGAGTGTTCCTTTTTCTCCACATGCTCTCCAGCACTTGTCGTTTGTTGATTTGTTGATGATAGCCATTCTGACAGGTGTGAGATGGTACCTCATTGTTGTTTTGATTTGCATCTCTCCGATGATTAGTGCTCAAATGTTTTCATATGTCTCTTGGCTTTCTGAATGTCCTCTTTTGAAAGGTGTCTATTTAGATCTTTTGCCCATTTTTTGATTGGACTGTTTATCTTCCTTTTGTTAAGTTGTGTGAGTTCCCTATAAATTTTGGAGATTAGGCCCTTATCAGATATGACATTGGCAAATATGTTTTTCCACATAGTGGGTTTTCTCGTTGTTTTGTTGATGGTTACTTTTGTTGGGCAAAAGCTTTTTATTTTGATGTAGTCCCATTTGTTCATTTTCTTTTTAGTTTCAAGTGCCCTAGGAGCTGTATCAGTGAAGAAATTGCTTCAGCATATGTCGGAGATTTTGTTGCCTTTGGATTCTTCTAGAATTTTTATGGTTTCCTGTCGTACATTTAAGTCCTTTATCCATTTTGAGTTTATTTTTGTGCATGGTGTAAGTTGGTGATCTAGTTTCATTTTCTTGCATATATCTGTCCAATTTTCCCAACACCATTTATTAAGAGACTCTCTTGGCTCCATTGTATGTTCTTGCCTCCTTTGTCAAATATTAATTGAGCACATTGGTTTGGGCCAATTTCTGGGCTCTCTATTCTATTCCATTGATCTATATGTCTGTTCTTGTGCCAGTACCAGGCAGTTTTGAAAACTGTGGCTTTGTAATACAGCTTGATATCTGGTATTGAGATCCCACCTACTTTGTTCTTTTTCAGGATTGCTGCAGCTATTTGGGGTCTTTTTTTATTCCAGACGTATTTTTGGAGAGTTCGTTCTAGATCTGTCAAGTATGCCGTTGGTATTTTAATGGGAAGTGTGTTGAATTTATAGATTGCTTTGGGTAGTATGGACATTTTAATGATGTTGATTCTACCAATCCATGAACACAGTATGTTATTCCATCTGTTTATGTCTTCTTCTATCTCTTTTTTCAACGTCCTGTAGTTTTCTGAGTAGAGGTCTTTTACCTCTTTAGTTAAGTTTATTCCTAGGTAGCTTAATTTTTTTGGTGCGATGGTAAATGGGATTGTTTTTATAATCTCTCTTTCGGAAAGTTCACTATTGGTGTAAAGAAATGCCTCAGATTTCTTGGGGTTAATTTTGTTCTGCTACATTGCCAAATTCATGTATTAAGTCTAGTAGTTTTTTGATGGCGTCTCTAGGGTTTTGTATGCATAATATCATGTCGTCTGCAAATAAGGGCAGTTTTACTTCCTCTTTTCCAATTTGGATGTCTTTTATTTCTTCTTCTTGCCTAATTGCGATGGCTAATACTTCCAGTACTATGTTGACCAGGAGTGGTGAGAGTGGGCATCCCTGTCTTGTTCCTGTTCTTAGGGGAAATGGTGTTAGTTTTTGTCAAGTGAGTATGATGTTGGCTGTGGGTCTGTCATAAATGGATTTTGTTATGTTGAGGTATGATCGTTCTACTCCCGCCTTGCTGAGATTTTTTTATCAAAAATGGGTTTTGGATTTTGTCAAATGCTTTTTCTGCATCAATTGATAGGGCCATGTGGTTTATTTCTTTCAATTTGTTTATGTGATGTATCACGTTTATTGATTTCTGGATGTTGTACCATCCTTGCATCCCTGGGATAAATCCTACTTGGTCATGGTGCATGATCTTTCTGATGTACTGCTGGATCCGATTTGCTAAGATTTTGTTGAGGATTTTGACATCTATGTTCATGAGGGATATTGGCCTGTAATTCTCTTTCATTGTGTTGTCTTTACCTGGTTTTGGTATTAGGGTGATGCTGGCTTCATAGAATGAGCTTGGAAGTGTTCCTTCCTCTTGGATTTTTTGCAGTAGTCTGATGAGGATTGGTTTTAGTTCTTCCTTGAATGTTTGATAAAACTCCCCTGTGAAGCCGTCTGGTCTCAGGCTTTTGTTTGCTGGAAGCTTTTTGATGACTGCTTCAATTTCTTCCATAGTTATTGGCCTGTTGAGATTTTTTTGATTCTTCCTGATTGAGTTTTGGAATGTTGTATTTTTCTAGGAATTTGTCTATTTCCTCCAGGTTGTCTAGTTTGTTGGAGTAGAGCTGGCCATAGTATTTTTTAACAATAATTTGTATTTGTGGGGTCTGTTGTTATTTCGCCTCTATCGTTTCTGATTTTGTTTATTTGGGTCCTCTCTCTTTGCTTCTTGATGAGCCTGGCTAGAGGTTTGTCAATCTTGTTTATCCTTTCAAAGAACTAGCTCTTGGTTTCATTGATTTTCTGTATTGTTTTTTTGGTCTCTATGTCATTTATTTCTGCTCTAATCTTTATTATCTCCTTCCTTCTGCTCCTTCTGGGGTTTCCTTGTTGCTCTCTTTCTAATTCTTTGAGTTGTAGAGTTAGATGATTTACTACCACTTTTTCTTGTTTTTTGAGATTGGCCTGTAGAGCTATAAACTTTCTTCTCAGGACTGCTTTCATTGTGTCCCATACGTTTTGGATTGTTGTGTTTTCATTGTCATTAGTTTCCACGATGTTTTTAATTTCTTCTTTGATCTCATTGGTAACCCAATCAATATTTTATAACATGCTATTCAGCTTCCAACTATTTGAGTATTTGGGGTTGTTTTTATTGTAGTTTATTTCTAATATTATGCCATCGTCGTCTGAGAAGATGCTTTTTATGATTTCAATCTTCCTTTTCTTTTTTTTACAGGCAGAGAAGCCCCGACATTTATTTTGAGAAATTTATTAACATGAGGACAAGCATCAGTTGTACATACAAATAGTCATTTGCACTGTGTGGTATTAGAGCAGAAGAACAGTTATAAATATATTTAAAAATCACAAACTATATGGGTTAAGGCACTATATCCTGTCTCATGTTTTCAATAAATATGCTGTTTTTTAAAAAAAGGCAATTATGAGTACCTCCAATTAGGTGAATATAGGCACTCTATTATTAAAGACAGTCAGTTACACTTTGCTGTGACAATTGTATATTATTCTCAAAAGAACTTTCATTAGCTAAGATTAGCATTTAAGAAAATAACACAGAATATTTAAAAAATCACAGTTTTCTCTTTCCAGTTTAAGTCTCTTCCAGAGAGACCCATGTACGAAAGGTACTGTTTCTTCATATATCCCTTAGCACAAGGAATTACACATAAAGTATAAAAAGATTGCCTCCCAGGAAGTAAAGCCATCAGAGGGGCTGGATATCTCAGAACCAGCAATAAGTCTTTGGAAAAAGTTTCCTTTTTTTTTTAAACTGCAATAAAATCAGCTGAGTTTTAAAAACTCAACCTTTCAGCATCCAAGAAGGCTGCTTTGTAAATGCCCTCTATTAAGCAGTTGAGGGGAATCAGACCTGGCTCCTGTTTTGTATAGTATAGACCGAGTTCAGAGAGGGAGTCACATGGCCTTGGTGCTCATTCAGTACCACGAGTACTTCCTGATTATGCCAATTTTCTGTTTTTGCTGCCATGCCCAGCAGCTCACCTAGCATGTGCTCACGCTTTGTCTTAGTTTGGTCACCTGTCAGGGGACAGGGTTGCCTTTGATGGTTTCTGTGGTCTTTTCCAGTTTTAGCAGCTCAGTAATCTGATGACACCAATGTTTTTCAGTTACAGCAGTTGCTGCTACAGTGTAAAGGCATAGCCTCTTCATAGAGGAGATAAAGTAACTTTCCACAGTATTTCCTGGGTGGAAATCTCATCAAAGCACTCTATGCTATTTAATGACAAGACACGGTTTCACTGGAGTTATATTATTCACGGAAGTGCATTAAGACTTCTCTTATTAGTTAATAGAACTTTCATGGCAGAAGTAGGTTGCATAGATCTCTGAGAGTAAATTCACATTTTCACACATTCTCCAGTCAGATCATACTCCAGCACCTAAGAGATTGGGCAGTAGGGCTGTATACGATGTGAGGAGAAATATTGGGAAGAATCTTGATGTGAGCCACACCTCATTCAGGGTGAGAAATTATTTTGTTGTATAGAAGAGGCTGCCCATCTGATTTATTCTTGTGTATAACATTGGTAGAGGGTAGGTTGGTAAAACTTAAGCTGGAAAATATGCTTTCCTTTTTGGCAAGTAAACTAGACACATGGTCAGAGCTTTAAGAAACCTAGGACATACCTGTTCAGATGCAGTAGACAATACAATTAACTTCATTCTAAAATGATGGTAATATATCTGTTAACCTGCTAAGATTTGGTCTTCAGTTTGACTTTTATATATTGAAGTTGACTCTAAATTTTAGACAATTATTACCTCATGATCAACCACTAAAATCAGTCATTGAGAAACAATTGGATTCAAAGCATCTAACCACAAAAATAGGAAAGGGAATCAAAAAGCACTTGAGAAAGAAGCTGGAGCCGAAGGCATTTAGCTGCTCTTCTCCAGGGACCTGTAGTAAGCTGTCAGGACTTTCCACGCTTTGGGGGCCGTGAAGCCATCTGGGGGGTTCTCTCCTTCCCGGGCCAGCTTCCTCATGCGGGTTCCTGAGATGAAGTCAAACTCATTGTGCCTTTTGGGATCATAGAAGTCCATGGCTTTTTTGGCTTTGTTGTAGGCAGCCACTCGGAACGGAATGATTTCCACAGAGGTGAGGCCAGGGGCCATGCTCAGGACCTTGCCCCTGTGAGTGGGCTCATACAGGTCTTTCTTGGTCTTGGGATGGGGCATTCCTGCAGGGTCCCAGCCCACAATGTAGAAGTTGGCCCCCGCAACCATCCGGGCCCTGCAGTGCCACTGAACCTCTGTGGGGCCAGCATACAGCATGGGAGATGGGAAGATGGCGACGATGATTGACTTGGGATCCAGGACCCCTTCCTCGAGCACAGCTGCGTGCTGTTTCACCCGCCAGTCCAGAGGCACGTCGTCATTCTTGGTCCAGCTGCCCAGAGGGTGGAGCAGGAGGACCGGGTGCTTGTAGTCCCTCTGTAGGAGGCGGCAGTGGGTGTCCTGCATCAACAGAGCATGGCCATTGTGCACAGGATTGCGCAACTGGAAGGCAAACACCGCATCAACATTCATCTCTTTACATTTCTGCTTGAGCTCCAGAAGTGTCAGGCGGTACTGGTCCAGCCCATAATTCCACTTTATTCTCTCCAGCACCTGAAGGTCTCCACCAACCAGCCAGTCCCCACTTTCCATCACCATCTTGATATGGGGATGTTTTGCACATGTTGTCCCCCACACCCGGGAGCAGCGCTCCTCTTTTCTATGTTCATAGAATTCAGGGTCTTGTAAGATAGCCACCCTCCGTCCGCCGTGTGTGAGGACGATATTGCTGCACCCTTCCAGCCGAGTCTTGTCGTCAGCAGAGACAGGCAGCACGATGGGAATGCTCAGGTTGATCACGCCATCGACGCACGGCAAGCCAAGTGGCAGAGAGAGCTTCAATCTTCTTGAATCTGGGGAGACTTTGCTTGTGACCCAATATGTGGTCTATATTTGAATATGTCTTATGAGCACTTGAGTAGAATGTATATTCTGTGGCTTTGGGGTGAAGTGTTCTGAAGATGTCTATTAAGTCCATCTGATCTAGTGAGTCATTTAGGATTGCTGTTTCTTTGCTGATTGTTTGTCTAGAGGACTTATCCAGTGATGTCAGTGGTGCATTAAAGTCCCCTACTATGATTGTATTGTTGTCGATCTCTCCTTTGATATCTTCCAGGAGTTTTTTTATAAATTTGGGTGCTCCTGCATTGGGTGCATATATTTTTACCAGGGTTATATCTTCTTGTTGTATTGACCCCTTTAGTATTATGAAGTGACCTTCCTTATCTCTTGTTATGGCCTTCACTTTGAGGTCTATTTTGTCCGATATAAGTATTGCTACCCCAGCTTTCTTTTCCTTTCCATTTGCCTGAAAGATATTTTTCCATCCTTTCACTGTGAGTCCCTTCTAATGAGATGGGTCTCTTGTAGACAGCAGATGTATGAGTCATGTTTTTTTTATCCATTCAGCCACTCGATGTCTTCTGGTTGGAGCATTTAGACCATTTACGTTTAAAGTTATTATTGAAAGGTACTTGTTTGTAGCCATTTCTTTTTTTGTGTGGCTGTTTTCTTTCTGAGCTTTTTATTTCTTGTTTTTACACCAGTCCCTTTAGCATTTCTTGCATGGCTGGCTTGGTGGTGATAAACTCCCTTAGCCTTTTTTTGTCTGTGAAGCTTCTTATTTCCCCTTCAATTTTAAATGATAGCCTTGCTGGATAGAGTATTCTTGGATTCAGTCCTTTCCTTTGCATCACTTTGTAAATATCCATCTATTCTTTTCTGGCCTGATGTGTTTCTGTTGAGAAATTACTTGATAATCTAATGGGAGATCCCTTGTATGTAACTTTCCGTCTCTCTCTTGCAACCTGTAAGATTCTCTCTTTGTCCTGAACATTTGTCATGGTTATTATGATGTGTCTTGGTGTGGGTCTTTTCGGGTTCACCTTGTTTGGGACTCTCTGTGCTTGTGTGACTTTTTTCTTCCCCACCTCAGGGAAGTTTTCTGATATTATTTCTTCGAATAGGTTTTCTAATCCTTGTTCATCTTTCTGTTGTTCTGGCACCCCTATTATTCGTATGTTGTTTCGTTTCATGTCCCAAAGCTCCCTTAGGCTCTCCTCCTGTCTTTTAATTTTTTTCTCCAATTGCAGTACAGTTTGGGTGTGTTTTGCTTCCTTGTCTTCTAATTCACTAATTCAGTCCTCCGCTTCTCCTAGTCTACTGTTGATACTTTCAATGGTGTGTTTTTTATTGCAGCTATATCGCTCTTCATTTCTTCTTGGGTCTTACTTAAGTTGTTGATTTTTTCATCTGTTTCTTCTAGCTTCTTGCAGAAGTTGTTGATTTTTTCCTCTGTCTGGTTTATGCACTCTAGGACCCTTAGTCTGAATTCTTTTTATGTCATGTTGCATGCCTCTGTATCACTTAGCTGCTTTTTTGGCGAGTCCTCCTTTTCTTTCCTTTGGGGGTTTCTTTGACTACCCTTGTTTGATCTCACTGACATATCTAGATGTTGAGTCGTTCAGTGGTTGCTCCCTGGGTGGCAGTGGCTCCTTGGGCTGTGGTTGCTCTTCAGGCGGTTGCGGTAGCAGCTGCTCCTCAGTTGGCAGCAGCTCCTCTGGTGGGTGCTGTTCACAGCTGTGGTGGCTCTTCTGGCTGGTGGGGGGAGGCTTCACGTACAGCTGCTGTTCCTCAGACAGAAGGTGTGGTGCTCAGGAGGCTGCTGTTGCTTGGATCTGCTGCGTTGATTTAAAGGCACAAAATACAACACAACAAGGCACCACGTACCAGGCACTAAACATAAATATATTCATGATATTAATAGCCCCAAATAAAGGTGACCCTCCAAATTAAGAGAATTAGGGGATAAGGAAGAAAGAACAGAAAAAGATAAAAGAGAAAAAAGAGAAGAAAAGAAAAGTAGGGGGAAAAAAGGAGTGCAAAAATGAAATTGGGAAAAAGCGGGGGATGGGGGGAGAAGAAAAAAAAAAGAGCGAAAAGAGAGAATGAAGTAGAAGAGGGGAAGAGACTATTTATATGAGGAGAAAACTCCAATAGAACCACCACTAATCCCAACAAATTCCAGCAACAGTTCCCTGGAGATGAATGCAAACTAGAAACAACCAATAATATCAAGAGAGGCAAGGGAAAACAAAAGCACAAAAATAACCAAGGAGGATGGGGGATGGGGTGGAGGGAGGGGAAAAACCAGCAGAAAAAAAGAAAAAGAAAAAAAAAATAGCCTCACAACCAGTCCTAAAACACACACACACACACACACACACACAATAAAAAACAAACAAACAACAACAACAAAAAACCAATATACTCAACAATCAAGCAAACAGCAACAAAACAAAACAATGGAAAGGTAAAAGAAGAAGAAAAATTTTGGACAGTGAAGAAAGATAAGGGATATGTGTATAAGGATTTAGAGCAGTGGATTAGAAATAGGATATATAAGTAGGGTGAAATTTTGACAGGAGGTAAACAGAAGGAATAGGGAAAATCTAAAGCAGGAATATGGTAAGAGAAACAGGACAACAAGAGGGGAAAAGTGAGGGAGAGGGTTTTAGCATAGAGGTAAAATTGAGGTAGGGAAAATTGATGCTAAAGGAACGATGAAAATAGAATGGAGAACACTAATCTCAAAATAAAATAAAGAGAAAATAAAATGGCACTTTAAAAAATGGTAAAATGGTAGCAGTAATAATACTGGTTAAAAGTAAAAATGTAGTCATTAAAAGGGTAAAATCAGGTGATGGAAAAAGAAGAAAAAAAATTGGTTTCTTAGTTAAAAGGTGAAAAAAGAAAAAAAAATTGCAGTAGTGAAGGTCCTTTGGTTCTTCTACTCATCAGTCTGGTTCGCCTTAGTCCTATCCAGAGCTGGTCCTTTAATCATTACCCTGCTCTGTCAAGAACCACTGTTTTAGAGGAAGATCACAATCAAAAGATAAATCTTAACATGAATATGTCATATAAAAGAATATGAGTAATATTAATATTACCTACGTAGCTTCTACTCTGTATATTGAATTTGCTGGATTTTATATAAATAATGAAATATACTAAAATTACTGACACAATCCTTTTGTTAGAACAGTTATGAGATGAAAAGATCAAATCTACAAGTAAAAGTTATTTAAAAAGCACTACATATCTAATATTAAAAAGACAAAGTTTTTCTCTCTAATTACATGTCTCTAGTGTTATAAATATTAAATCATATTTTTATTTATTTATTTTTTAAATCTTTATTCTTGAAAGTATTACATATGTCCCCTTTTTTCCCCAATGACCTCTCCCAGCCTGTCCCTTCCCCCCACCCAAGGCCTTCACTCCTCTATTGTCTGTGTCCAATAGCTAAGATTTGGAAACAGCCTAAGTGCCCATCAGTAGATGAGTGGATTAAAAAACGTGGTATATCTACACAATAGAATACTATGCAGCTGGAAAAAAGAAAGAACTCTTACCATTTGCAACAGTACGAATGTAACTGGAGAGCATTATGCTAAGTGAAATAAGTCAGTCAGAGAAGTATAAGTATTAGATGATCTCACTCATCTGTGGAATCTAGTGAACAACATAAACTGATGAACAAAAATAGATCCAGAGACATAGAAGCATCAAACAGACTGTCAAACCTCAGAGAGAAGGTGGGTGGGTGGAAAGAGATCAACCAATGAACTTATATGCATATACAATCCATTCTCTACACTGTTGCTAACTGGTAACTTGGTCCCTTACTTAAAATCTTCCAAAAGTTTGACATTGTACTTGTCATGCAAGTAGCATGTGCCATCTATCACCAGAAGCAGAAGTCTGAGCATGTATCTAAGCATCAGAGTCACCAAGGAAAATAACCCAGTCTGAGCACTGGAAGAAATAGTACTTTACTCACAGAGAGAAGAGACAGCAGGATCAGCTTCAGTAGTGGGTGTTATACCCCATTGCTGGCAAGTCCCTCCTGGCATCTGACACAGAGCAGTTGGCTTGCATGTACCCTTCTTTTGCTGCCGCAGAAGAACCCTGCTCCCTCCCCACAGATAATAGTAGTGGGGTTGAACAGATGAAAAATCTCTCTCTCTCTCTCTCTCTCACACACACACACACACACACACACACACACACACACACACTTAAAGAGAACAAAGGAATTCATATTGAGTCTGAAACAGGGAAAGATAAGCCCAGCACAGGCTGTGAGGTTATGAGGACTCTTCCGCTCTTGGTAAAGAAAGGTTCCAGGCCCAGGGTCCATTCTTATGTGGCTAGAGGGGGTCAAAAGATTGTATGCATGAGACTACCTTTCCCAATAGCACTCAGAATAAACCCAAAACTTCTTGCATTGACATACAAAGCCCTTGCTATTCTCTCTGATTTCCACTTGAATGACTCTCCTCCTTGATCCCTTACTGTGTTCTGGCCATAGAGATCTTCATTGTGGTCCTGCCTTGGGGCCTGTGGACTATTTCCTCAAGCCTGTCTGATAGGGCTCTGCTTCCAGTTCTGGGATAGTTGTCTCTTTTTCATAATTGAAATCTCATCTCAAGGATCATTTCATCAGAGAAAATTTCGTACTAAATCCAAAATAATCTCCCCCCGCCCCCATATTATGTGATCTAATTTTACTCTCTTCATGTGATTTACCATTATTTCATTATTTGAAGTTATTTTGTTCACTTATTTACTTATTGATTTCTGCTTTCCTTCCTATAGAATGTAGGCAGAAACCTCTACCTCATTTAGGAAGCTTCCCAGTGCTACATTCCCAGTGCCTAGAACATTGCCTTGTACATAGTGAATATGTGAAAATCTTTGTTTCACCACATTTCTGAAATTCAGGGAAAGTCTCCTATGCTGCAGGTGCAAGTGTAAATTGCTGCAGTTCAGCAATGTCTGCTGATATTATAAATGTGCATTTTCTTTGATGCAGCATTTCTGATAGGGGAATATAATCTGATAGAGCACCTGAATTAATTTGAAAAATAATCATATTATTTTAAATCCTAGAACACATATACTTATGTGAATAGGGGGTTAAGTTTCTTATATATGACTAGAGGCCTGATGCAAAAAATTTGTTCAAGAGTAGGCCTTTCTTTCCCTGGCTGCTGGCATTGGCTTCCCTCTGGCACCAAGGACCTGGGCTTCCCTCCAGAACCTGGGACTCGGGTTTCCCTCCTTTGGCCACCAGAAGACACCTGGGACCCCGTCTTCCCTCAAGCAGATGGCAGGGACCTAGGCTTCCCTGTGGCCACTGGCAGGCACCTGGGACCCGGGCTTCCCTCTCAGCCCTGGCTTCATCCAGAAGGATGGAAGGACAACTGGAAGGATATCCAGTCTAATTAGCATATTATGCTTTTATTATTATAGATGGGGTTTATATTTTTCTTAAGTTTCCATTTCAAGGGCTGTGTAAAGTGATTAGGGAGGTGACTCAGCTATGAATCCAGCAAGCAGAACTGATAAACATGGTCAGACTGACCCATCAGGAGTCAAAACATCATCTCATTGTCATCATATCATTACCTAATGATTAAGGACAATAGCTGACACCTGCGGACCTCTAGGACTGCATGCAGCTGCATTCCATTCCCAGCCTCACTCTAGCCCAGTGGTTCTCAACCTTCTGGCCCTTTAAATACAATTCCTCATGTTGTGACCCAACCATAGAACTATTTTCGTTGCTACTTCATAACTGTAATGTTGCTACTGTTATGAATCGCAATGTAAATATCTGATATGCAGGATGGTCTTAGGTGACCCCTGTGAAAGGGTTGTTCAACCACCAAAGGGTCACGACCCACAGGTTGAGAACCGCTGCCCTAGTCCCTTCCCCTATATCAGTGGTTCTCAACCTTGGCTGCACTTTAGAATCACCTGGGAACCTTTTTAAAATCCTGATTTCTGGGCCTCATCCTCTGGAAATTCTGTTTCTTTGTTATGGGTTGGGGCCACAACATTAGTAACAAACAGAATTTCCAGAGGATGAGGCCCGGAAATCAGTATTTTAAAAAGGTTCCCAGGTGATTCTAATGTGCAGCCAAGGTTGAGAACCACTGCTCTATATAATCCTGTCTCCTGCACCTTGCAATAAGACAGGATTTGAATGCTTGTAAGCACCCTGTCTTCTTGGTTGCCTAGCCTTCTCAATAAACGCCTTATATGATTCAAGTCTGCCTTTGTTATTGGACACAGCGACAGGCAGCCCAAGCCCACCCTGGGGGTTTCCTGGTAACATTTTTACATCTAGGTATTTACCCCATAGTTGCACACATGAAAAATAGCGGCATACAAGGCATACAAGTTATATAAACCACTCTACATCTGGTTTTCCCCTTAACAAGATATTTTGTCAATATTTCCTTATCAGGATTGCCTCATACAGGAGTACAAGATATAGTTGCACATGTGAAAAATCAGGTATATGCAAAAATATTCATTGGGCAGAAAATAGTTAACCTAGCAGATAGGACTGCTAGTTTAGAAGGGCTTTCTTACAAGGCATCTGCAAACTGGGCTGGTAAATTGTTCCCTACACTGATATGAAACTTTTTCTCTTTTACCCACTTGGGAAATGAATGACTGCTTTCCTTCTGGAAATTTAGAATTTTGGTAGTTGCTGGGCAGGTAGGATCTATGTGACCAGTCCACAGTGAAAATCTTGGCATGGAGTCTCTCATGGGTTTCTCTGGTCAGAGGCAGTGCACATGTTATTGGAGGTTTGGCTGCTGAAGGGATGCTACACTCTGGTGTCCTCTACAGGAGGAAGGGAACACCAGAAACTTGGGGTTTCTCAAGACTCTACTTGTATCTTCCCCCTTGCTGATCCCATGATGTATCTTTTAGCTGTGAGAAATCTTAGCTGTGAGCACAGCTATATTGATGATTACAAAATATGAAGATACTAGAGGACAGGTGCACAAAATTCATGAACAGGGGCGGGGGGTGGTTTCCCTCAGCCCAGCCTTCACTCTCTCCAATCCGGGACCCACTGGGGGATGTCTGACTGCCTCTCACAACCCGGGATCACTAGATCACCTGCCTGCCTGCCTGCCTGATCACCCCTAACCACCTCTGCCTGTCTGATCATCCCTAACCACCTCTGTCTGCCTGCCTGATTGCTGCTAACTGCTTCCCTACTGGTCTTATTGCCCCAAACTGATCCCCTGCTGGCCTGATTGCCCCTAACTGCCTCTGCCTCACCTCTGGCCAGTCACAGGCACCCGGGACCCAGGCTTTCCTCCCTCTGGCTGGCTGCAGGCACCCAGGACATTGGCCGGCTTCACCCGGGCTGGCCGCAGCTGCAGGATACTGTGGGTGGGTGGCTTCACCCAGGCTGCAGCCACAGGCACCCAGGACCATGGGGCAGGTGGCTTGTCCCTCTTCTGGGCCGCAGGTGTAGCCACTAGCATCCAGGACCATGTGGCAGGTGGCTTGTCCCTCCCCAGGGCTGCAGCTTGGCTGGTCCCCATTCCTCTCTCCCCAGTGTTGAGTGTCTGAGCCATTACGGTGTGATGGCATAAAGGTGTGACAACCATTTGCATATTAGCTCTTTATTATATAAGACTAGAGGCCCGATGCATGAAATTCATGCACTGGGGTGGTGTCCCTCAGCCCAACCTGCACCCTCTCCAATCTGGGACCCCTCAGGGGATGTCCGACTGCCAGTTTAAGCCTGATCCCTGTGGGATTGTGCCTCAACCAGCAGTCGGACATCCCTCTCACAATCTGGGACTGCTGGCTCCCAACCACTTGCCTGCCTGATTGTACCTACCTGCTTCTGTCTGCCAGCCTGATCACCCCCTAACCACTCCCCTGCCAGCCTGATTGATGCCCAACTGCTCCCCTGCCAGCCCGATCACCCCCAAATGCCCTCCCTGTAGGCCTGGTAGCCCCTAACTGACCTCCCCTGCTGGCCTAGTTCACCCCAACTGCCAGCCTGGTCCCCTCAAACTGCCCTCTCCTGCTGGCCTGGTCCCCCCCAACTGATCTTCCCTGCCATCCTGGCCCCTCCTAACTGCCCTCCCCTGGAGACCTGTTCCCCCCCCAACTGCCCTCCCCTGCCGGCCTGGTCCCCCCAAACTGCTCTCCCCTGCCAGCCTGGTTACCCCTAACTACCCTCCCCTGCAAGCCTGGTCTCCCCTAACTGCCCTCCCCTGCAGAACTGTTCCCCCCAACTACCCTCCCTTCTCGGCTGGCCTGGTCCCCCCAACTGCCCTCCCCTGCTGGCCATCTTGTGGTGGCCATCTTGTGACCACATGGGGGTGGCCATCTCATGCAAGGTGTGATGGTCAATTTGCATATTACTGCTTTATTATATAGGATTGGGGACTTGTGAAACATGTATTATAAATTATCTTCACCACAATATATTAAAGCAAGAAAAATGTCCATGAATAAAGGAATAGTTATGGCACACAGATAAAAAGGAATACTCTGGAGCACTCCTGTATGAGGCAATCCTATATTCTGATAAGGAAATACTGATAAAATATCTTGTTAAGGGAAAACCCAGGATGAGGAGTGGTTTGTACAACTTGTATGCTCCTATTTGTGCATGCACATAGCTATACTAATAAAAGGGTGATATGCTAATTAGAGTGGATATCTTCCAGACGACCTTCCAGACATCCTTCTGGACAATGCCACAGTGGCTGCGAGGGTGGAGGCTCAGGTCAGCAGTGTCATCAGCCACAGGGTAATGGGGGCTGTGCCTTTCCCTGATCCGCCAGGTTGCCTTCCACAGAGGGAGGCCAGACTGTGACTTAGGCCAGGGGCTGAGGCAGAGGTGGTTAGGGGCTATCAGGCTGGTAGAGGAGCCAGTTAGGGGTGATCAGGCTGGCAGAGGAGCAAGTTAGGGTCGATCAGGCCAGCAGGGGGGCAAGGCAGGGGTGATAAGGCCAGCAGGGGGGCAAGGTAGGGGTGATCAGGCTGGCATGGAGCAAGTTAGGGGTGATCAGACCAGCAGGGGGGCAAGGTAGGGGTGATCAGGCCGGAAGGCAGAGGCAGTTAGGGGCGAACAGGAAGGTAGGCAGGCAGGTGAGAGGTTAAGAGCCAGCAGTCCCGGATTGTGAGAGGGTGCAGGCTGAACTGATGGACCCCCTATGCACAAATTTTGTCCACCGGGCCTCTAGCCCTATCTAATAATAGACAAACATGGTAATTAACCATACCTCCGCTATGCTTCCCATTGGCTACTCAGGGTGATATGCAAATTAACTGCCAACCAAGATGGTGGCCAGCAACCACACAGCTGAAGCGAACAGGAGGCATGGTTACCCTGGAAATGGAGGAAGCCAAGGTTCCCCGCCTGCTGCGCCTGGCTCTGAGCCTGAAAGCAACAGCTCCGAAATGCAACTATGTTTCAATTATAGAAGCAAAACAAACCCCAGAGACCTGCTTTCAGCCAGCCCGCATCGGAGCTGGAGCTGCAACAAAGTTTCAATTACAGAAGGTAAATAAATCCCAAAAGAAAAAAAAAAAGAAAAAAAGGAGAGACTGGGAGCTTCAATTGCAGGCTTGGCCCACATGAAAACGGCCCTCAGCCCCTCATCCAGGCTGGCCAGGCACCCCAGTGGGGACCCCCACCCTGAAGGGGGTGCGGGCAGCCTGAAAACAGCCATCAGCCCCTCACCCAGGCTGGTCAGGCACCTAAGGGGGATCCCCACCCTGATCTGGGACACCATTCAGGGCAAACCAGCCGACCCCCACCCATGCACCAGGCCTCTATCCTATATAGTAAAAGGGTAATATGCAAACTGAACCTAACAGCAGAAAGACTGGGAATGACTGGTCACTATGACACACACTGACCACCAGGGGGCAGACGCTCAATGCAGGAGCTGCCCTCTGGTGGTCAGTGCGCTCCCACATGGAGGAGCTCTGCTCAGCCACAGGCCAGGCTGATGGCTGCCAGTACAGCGGTGGTGGTGGGAGCCTCTCCTGCCTCCTCAGCAGTGCTAAGGATGTCCAACTGCAGCTTAGGTCTGCTCCCCGCTGGCAAGTGGACATCCCCCGAGGGCTGCTGGGCTGCCAGGCTGCCAGAGGAATGTCTGATTGCCAGCTTAGGCCCAATCCCCTGGGGAGCAGGCCTCAGCCAGAAGATGGTCATCTCCCAAGGGGTCCCAGCCTGTGAGAGGGCACAGGCCAGGCTGAGGGATTCCCCCCCCACCCCCCGAGTGCACAAATTTTTGTGCACCGGACCTCTAGTCTCTATATATAAAAGCCTAAGTGAGCTTTACGACCTGTCGACCAATTGACCGGTTGACTGGTTGCTATGACCCACACTTACCACTAGGGGGCAGACGATCAACATAGGAGCTGCCCATTGGTGGTCAGTGTGCTCCCACAGCAGGAGCACTGCTCAGTGAGCTTGCCGAGCAGTGGTGGCAGACACAGTGGGACTGGGATTAGTGGGAGTGGTGAGACACCTGGCCTGGGCTCGGTGCTCCTCCCCAGCCACCTGCTACTTCACACACTACTACATCCCCTGAGGGGTCCTGGATTGCAAGAGGGCACAGGTCAGGCTGTGGGACCCCATTGGTGCATGGATCTGTGCACCAGGCCCCTAGTGCATCTATAACAGTAATTGTATGGAATATCACTGGAAATGTGTTCAAGAATCTGAGAGTAATAGATACCTCTGAGGAGAGGAACTTGGTGCATGAGGGGAAACACAAGAAAAAGAGGTGTTTTGTTTTGTTTTAAATTTTTATTAATTTCAGAAAGGAAGAGAGAGGGAGAGAAAGCTAGAAGCATCAATGATGAGAGCGAATCATTAATCAGCTGCCTCCTGCATGCCCCCATTGGGAATCAAGCCCACAACCCGGTCATGTGCCCTGACTGGGAATAGAACCATGACCCCTGGTTCATAGGTCGATGCTCAACCATTGAGCCACACTGACTGGCTGGGAAAGAGATTTATTACTGTCTTTCCTGCATTATCTAATGCATTGGGCATTAGTAACATGAAGTTATCCTATCTAATAAAGAGGAAATATGCTAATTGACCCTCACACTTTCACAAGGATGGTGCCACCCACAAGCCAATAAGGAGGGAATATGCTAATTGACTGCCCCACCCTCAAAGATGGTGGCTCCCTCAGCCAATAAGGAGGCAATATGCTAATTGCTGCCACACCCTCAAAGATGGCGGTGCCGACAGCCACAAGATGGTGGCACTCAGTCTCCTCAGCCCCCCTGGCATGCCTGCCTCCTGTGTCCCCCAATCCCCTCAGCCCCCCAGCCACCCAGGACTGGCCCAAGGTGCAGGCAAGCCTTGGATGGTGGCTGCCCAGCCACCCAGGGCCACCCGAGGCTCGCGTAACTAGAGTTGGCCTAGGCTTGCGCTGCCAGTAGTGGCAGCAACAGAGATGTGATGGGGTCATCGCCTTCCCCTGATTGCTGGGTCGCCTCCCACCTCTGAGGGCTCCCAGACTGTGAGAGGGGGCAGGCCGGGCTGAGGGACCCCCACCTTCCAGTGCATGAATTTTCTGGAATAGTTGGGCCTTTTCATGCACTGAGCCTGTAGTTTAAATATAACTTAATTAAAATGAAATAAAGTAAAAATCCCATTCCCTGGTTGTACTGGCCATGTTTCAAGCCTTACTATCACTTATCAAGATAGTGCTGCTGTATCGGGCAGCACGGACACAGAGCATTTCTATCATTACAGAATAATATTTTAGGTAACACGGATCCTTTTCTTACCATGTAATATTTATTACATGTACATGTTTTATTTTTCAAATAATAACTAAAACAAAATATTACTTGAATGAGTATTGACTAAAAAGTTCTCTACTAACAGACTTTTGAGAAACTCAACAACTAAGATCAAGTCCCCCATTGTGGTAGAAGATAACTTCCAGTTAGGCAATTTCAATTCTTGGTATCCATTTATGACAGCAGATATTCAGCCCAGGGCCTTGCTGCCAATTCCAGATCTTGGAAACCCTAACAGATTCTCCAAGGAGGTGCCAAGGAACACAGAGGGGTTTATTGGCCTCTTCCTTTCACTGGCGCCACATCTCACCATAGCCATTTGGCTAGCTCCAACATACTATCATGCAGAGTATAACAGTTTTCCTTGCTGTTTTCTTTGTCCTTCAGTAAATAGCTCTTGTAATTTTATGTCCAAAAATAAATTGTAATCAATTTTATATACTTGAATTTAGAGGTATCAGCAATGGTTCAATATTTAATTGCCTACCCAATAATAAATGGCTTTACCTTTGAGGTCCTTATG
Source organism: Myotis pilosus (assembly GCA_036010255.1). Taxonomy (NCBI): domain Eukaryota; kingdom Metazoa; phylum Chordata; class Mammalia; order Chiroptera; family Vespertilionidae; genus Myotis; species Myotis pilosus. Next base: position 110,656,030 of record JASKON010000002.1, on the reverse strand, counting down.
GTCTGGTATGGGCTATGGAAAAGGGAGAAGATTGTGTTGCTATAATAGCATAGAATTAAGCCAATGTAAAGGTTTGCTCAAGGTGCAGTGGGGCATGGAGGAAGACTGTCTGATCCAGTCATGAAAGAAGCAAAAGACATTTCAGGCACAGAGGGTGGGAAGAGTACTCCAGGCAGAGGGCTATATATAACCTTGGCAAAGACAAGATGGTGTGAAAGAGCATGGTTTTCTGACAGTCTTGCAGTAGTTGAGTACTGGAATTCAAAACTACAGGTGGAGGCTAGGGTAAGAAGTGACAAGAAAGGCAAATAAGGGTTAAGTGGGAGGAAGTCTTGTGCTGAGTGATAAGTAGAAGGGATTGCTCCTGGTAAGGATCTGGAAACATGAAGACTTGTTTGGGGGGAGAAGGGTGTCGGATTTCTGTAGATTTTCCTGACTTCAGATTGAAAGATTGATTTAGAGAGGCAACAAACACCCAGGCAAGGTGTGACCCATCAGGGCAGTTGTTCTCAACCTTCTGGCCCTTTAAATACAGTTCCTCATGTTGTGACCCAACCATAAAATTATTTTCGTTGCTACTTCATAACTGTAATGTTGCTACTGTTATGAATCATAATGTAAATATCTGATATGCAGAATGGTCTTAGGCGATCCCTGTGAAAGGGTTGTTCGACCACCAAAGGGGTCGCGATCCACAGGTTGAGAACCACTGCATTAGGGGATGCCGGCGACCAATTCCAGCATGTCATAATTTCAAGAGTTTCATCAAAAGGTTGATGAGTCTTGGGGATTCAATAAGGTTGAGTCACACATGTAGTAACCTATTGGGAATGGCTGAAGGCATTTCCCCAAACCTGAATAGGAAGCTGATTGTGGCTGCCAGACAATTAAAAGTCATCTTAATCTACATGTTATTGCCTCCTACTGACCAAACACCTGAACAGCTGTAGGCTAATTCCCCCATTCTGACAATGTTTCTGTATACCCTTTGAAGTGTATATCTCTTGCCTCGCCTCAGGACAAGTTGTGTTAATAAAAAGCATGGGGTCCTGGGGACGGAGAGAACCTAAGACCTTAGACTTAAGATATTGGATCCTTAAGATATTGGATCTTAGCTCTGTTAGCTAAGCTCCTCTGACCCCCAATGCCTTTCAAAGTTATATTTCATCTCCAGACTCTTTATTAGTCTCTGGATTCCTATGTCATCTATGTGCAGCCTTTTCCAGATTCCTGAACCCTCCTTGATGCTGGGACAAGAACCCCGGCAGGGAACTGTTGTCATAGTCCAGAGGAAAACTGATAAAGACCTTTTCTTATAAATGCATTTCTATTAGCATTCCTCTATTCCCTGTCTCACTTATTTCTATTTCTTACATGTGCTTCTTGAGACTATCTTTTAAATTAATAACTCCAATCCCAATCCTGGTCTCAGGGTCTGTTACTTGGAGAATCCAAAGTAAGAACAGAGTAAGTGGTCAAATGCTTCCCAGAGGACCAGTGAGGTAAGAACTGGAAGTCTCCCCGCTTCCTGGACATGGAAGGTATTGGTAACTTTTGTAAAAGCCATGTCAGTGAGGCTGTGACAGCAGGATCCATATTGTAGAGAATGAAGGGGGTTAGAGGTGAGGAAGAAGACAAATGCATATACACGAAGCTTTCAAAATGTGTTGTACATGATATTGTGATAGCTAGAAGGAGAGACAGCTAAAGGGTGAAATTTTTCCAGAATTTAAGAGGATTTTTCAATAAGCATGTCAAATAATATAATCTTATCCCTCACACATTTGCTTCTCTAATAATCTTACAGTGGCTGAAAAGACACCAACATAGTAAAAGAAGGGCATAGAGATAAGAAAAGGTGGATTATTTATTTGATTTGAGCTCATGGGTCCACTTATGCCTGCTGGACTTCTAAGTGAGTATATTCTCCATTCTGCTTGAGTAAGCTTGTGTTAGTTCTGAACTTGCTGTGAGTGGTACAAACCTCTCTTCTCTAAGGCTAATTGGAATAAGTTTCTGTTTTTTAACACACACACACACTCATCATAGATTCTCTCTCTTTCTCTCGAGAGTGCTGAAAGGAAGAAAAAGCCAGCAGGGAGAAAGTAGTATATGACAGAAACCAAAGGGAGGTAACTGATAAAACAAGGCCCTTGAGAACATGGTAGCTGATGAAACCAAGAACTTGAGTGAAATGGTTATTCATAAGTTTTATTTTTATAAAATTTTAGTATAAAATTTTTAAAACATGCAGTAAAGTTAAAAACCTGTGAAGTCAAGTCATGTATCTGTCACCTATATTCTACAATTAATATTTTGGTAAATTCCCTCTTTTTGTTTTATCTGTTATCCATCCTTCTATCTATCCACCAAAACATATTTTCTTAATGCACTTCAAAAGAAGTTGCAGATATTAGTATGCTTCATCCCTAATAATTTAGCAGGCATATCATTAACTTGATTTCAAATTTGTTAACAGTTATGAGTACATTAACTTATTAAGAAAATTACCTAGCCCTAGCTGGTTTGATTCTGTGGATAGAACGTTGGCCTGCGGACTGAAGGGTCCTAGGTTCGATTCTGGCCAAGGGCACATGTATGATCCTCTCTTATCATTGATGTTTCTATCTCTCTCTCCCTCTCCCTTTCTCTCTGAAATCAATAAAGAAATATATTTAAAAACAAAGAAAAACAAAACAAAACTTACTTATAATACTTCTGTGATTCTAATTCCTTTGGTCTTTTAAAATTCCAATGCTATAATTATTTTTGTGTTGTTACTATTCTAAAGGACATTTTTCATGTTTCCCTCATATTTCAAGGAGAGATCCACTAGAAAAAAATTATGAAAATTATAAAGCAAGCTTATTCAAGTAGGTTTGTAACATGTGCATTATAGAGGAATGCACAGTTTGGCTCAGTAGATAGAGCGTCAGCCTATGGACCCAAAAGTCCCGAGTTCTATTCCAGTCAAGGCCATGTACCTTGGTTGCAGGCTCCTCCCTGGCTTGGGCCCAGGTCGTGGTCAGGGAGCATGCAGGAAGCAACCAATTGATGTATTGATGTGTTTCTCTAACATTGATGTTTCTATCTTTTCCTCTATCTTCACTCTCTCTAAAAGATCAATAGGAAAATATCCTCAAGTGAGGATTAACAAACAAACAAACAGACGAGTCCTGCATAAGGGGTGATGTTTGTCATATGTCACTGTGGTCTTGAAAAGCAATTGCATACCACTGGCTTTTGTATTGCTACACTGCCAACAGGCTTGCAGGTGACCAAGCCTGAGTTTCAATGAAAAGCTTTCCTGATAGGGTGTTGACCCTGGAGTCTAAGCTTACTAAGAGCCTTGGCTTTGTAACAAGTCCTGGTAGAGTATTTTTTGAGGAAATATAGACTTTTTCACATGGTAAATGTTTCACACAGAGAAATAATTTTGTACATGAATCCACCTTGGTTCTTGTCCTAGCGCTTCACTGTTTCTAAGCCCTTTGTTCTCTTGATATTATAAATCCTTGCTTTCTGAGTTTAATTTCTGGATATGTATATATATATTGAGTGGCCGGATTATTATGATCACCTGATGTTTTTAGGCAAATTAGCCATACACTGCATCATATGGGATATGGAACCCAAAGGCCTGTTCGAACACCTTTGCTGTCTGCAGTTACCAAAATAAAACGTCTCCAATTGGCACACGAACACAAGGATTGGACAGTTGAGCATTGGAAAAAATCCATGTGGTCTGATGAATCACATTTCCAATTGCATCATGCAGATGGCAGAGTGAGAATTTGTTGGAAACAGCATGAAAGCATGCGCCCCACATGCATGAGTACAACCCCTCAAGCTGGTGGGGGCAGTGTTATGGTTTGGGACATGTTTTCCTGGCATTATTTGGGCCCTTTAATTCATGTGGAACAACATCTGAATAGCACAACCTACCTAAGTATCGTGGCTGATCAAGTTCATCCTATCATGTTGATGGCGTATCCCAATGGAGATGGCTTCTTCCAACAAGACAATGCATCATGCCACGGTGTTCCTATTGTGTAGGAGTGGTTTCAAGAACATGAGGGAGACTTTACCTTGCTTAGGTGGCCCCCACAATCACCAGATCTCAATTCGATTGAGAATTTGTGGGATGAAGTTAAAAGAGCCATTAGGCAGCTGGTTCCACAACCATCAAATCTCACAGAACTGGACAGTGCTAGTCATTAAGTATGGTTTCAGATTCCTCGCATCACCTTTCAACATCTCATGGAGTCAATGCCAAGAAGGATCATTGCAGTATTGAAGGCAAAAGGTGGCCCAATGAAGTATGTGGCCCAATGATGGGGTGGTCATAATAATCTGAATATATATATATAATTTCTTGGTCTGGCAATTGATAAATTGCTGAATCCCTTTGGCTGCTGAATAATCCATCATTGCCCCATCTCCCTGTCCTCACAAGGATTCCTTCAGCAGTGACCTAATGCCCTGTCAGTGATGTGCAGATGACCTGGGTGGAAGATGGCAGGATAGGGTTGTAAGGAAACTACAATCCTGGTTTGTTCACTTTGCTTACATTTATGTGATTTTTTTAGTTAACCCATATGTGTTCTGTGTCTTGGTGATGAGATACAGCAAAATGTTCTGTTGATTGTGTAAACAGCTGCCTTAGGGAGGGCAAAGAAGAGGTGTTTTCAGATCTGAAGGAGCACCTTTCTCTTCCCTGTGCTTTCCTCCTCCAGCTGTGCTCTGGACCTTGATTTCTCCTTCAGTGGAGCTCCTAGCAGCATACATGACCTTGGTCTCCTGAATCTTCTAACTCACTCTCTCTACTGTCTCTTTCCTGCCAGGCCTTAATCATACACTGAAATCACCTTCTTTAGAAAAAAAAAAAAATCTGCCCAGCTGCCATGGCTCAGTAGTTGAGCTTTGATTTATGAACCTGGAGGTCATGGTTCAATTCCAGGTAAGGTCACATGCCCATGTTTAGGTCTTGATTCCCAGTTGGGGGAGAGGTACATGCAGAAGGCAGCAGATCATGTTGATATTTCTGTCTCTCCCTACCTCTCCTTTCCTTTCTGAAATTAATAAAATTTATAAATATATATTTTAAAAGTCCTTTTAGGTCTCGTATTTCCCTCTGGAAACCATTTACCTCTTATCCCCTCTTCTTCCAAGACTGATCCATACTTGCATTTCTCCTCTTTGTCTCTTTTACTCCTTAGATCACTGCAATATGGTTTCTCTTCTCACCCTCCAATGATACTTTCCCCAAAGTCACTAAGTTAATAGATATTTTCAATTCTATTCTATTTAATTTCCTTTGCAACCTTATCCTATCTAATAAAAGAGAAACATGGTAATTGGTGTACTACCGCTACCCTTCCCATTGGCTAATCAGTGAGATATGCAAATTAACTTCCAGCCAAGATGGCGGCAGGCAGACAGGCAGCTAAAACTGAACATGAGGCTTGCTTGCTTCAGTGATGGAGGACTCCAATGTGCCCCGCCTGCCTTGTAGGCCTCTGAGCCTGCAGTTTGAACATTGTAACAAATATAGAAGCTAAACAAAACCCCAGAAACCTGCTTTCAGTGAGCTGGGATCTCAGAGCTGGAGTTGATACAGAGTTTCGATTATAGTATCGAAACAAACCAGATACCTACTTTCAGCAGCGGAGGCCTCAGAGCTGGAGCCAAGCCTCAGAGCTAAAGCTGGCCCAGAATAAAAAAGAAAAAAAAAGAAAAAAGGAGCGGTTGGAAGCTTACATCACCCGCCAGCCTGAAAACAGCCCTCAGCCCCTCACCCAGACTGGTCAGGCACCACAGTGGGGACCCCCAACCTGAAGGGTGTGTGACCAGCTGCAAATAGCCATCATCCCCTCACCCAGGCTGGCCAGGCACCCCCATGGGGACCCCCACCCTGAAGGGTGTGTGACCAGCTGCAAACAGCCATCATCTCCTCACCCAGGCTGGCCAGGGACCCCAGTGGGGACCCCCACCCTGATACAGGACACCCTTCAGGGCAAACCAGCCAGCCCCACCCATGCACCAGGCTATATAGTATCCTATATAGTAAAAGGGTAATATGCCTCCCAGCACTGGGATCAGAGGAGCCATGAGGCCTCCCATCACTGGGATCAGCATGACAGAGGGCAGCGCCCAAACCCTCTGATTGCCCTGCGGCTCTGTGTGTGACAAGGGGTGGGGCCACAACCTCCCTATCCGCCCTGCTCTGTTCATGACAGGGGAAGGCGCCCCAACCTCCTGATTAGCCCTGCTCTGTGCCTGATAGCGGGGAGCTCCCCAACCTCTGATCTCCCTGCAGCTCTGTGTGTGACAGGGTGCAGTGCCCCAACCACCTGATTGGCCCTGCTCTGTGTGTGACAGGATGCGGCGCCCCCTACCCCCCCCCCACTGTGGGAAACTGATATAGGGTTAAGCCTCGGACTGACCTGCTGGCAAAGTCACAAACAAGTCCTAGCTTAGAGGGCACAATCCTCTTAGCTTAATTAGGCTTGACCTTATAACACTCCCTAGATCTTATCTGGGAAACTAAGGGGCTGAGGAAGTGCAGGAAGTATAACCATGGTGTAAACAAGTGAAACTCACAAGAACTGTGTAACTATGGTAACCACTACCTTGTTTACCTCTCACTATACAAAGCTTGGTGAGGCCTGAGCACAGTGGAAGTCCTTACTCTTGAGTTGGACTTGCCGCCTGGTCCCCCAGTATTCCCAAATTATCTTGTGTCTTTTCTATTTCATTTGTGTGCAGCTCCTCTTCCAGACCCGAACCCTGAACCACGCAGGACGTGGAGGGAAACACGACACCCCACGGGCCCTGCTCTGTGTGTGATGGGGTAGAGCCATAACCTCCCCATCGGCCCTGCCCTGAGTGTGAGAGTGGCAGTGCCCCAACCCCCTGATCGGCCCTGCTCTGTGGGTGATAGAGGATGGCGCCCAACCCCCTGATCCACCCTGCTGTGTGTGTGACAGGGGGCGGAGCCCAACTCCCCTATCAGCCCTACTCTGTGAGTGACGCAGGGAGCTCCCCAACCCCCTGATGGGCCCTGCTCTCTGCGTGATAGGGGGGAGCTCCCCAACCCCCCTGATGGGCCCTGCTCTATGACTGACAAGGTAAAAAGCCCCAACCCCCAGATTGGTCCTGCTCTGTGCGTGACAGGGGGTGGCAACGCAACCTCCCCATCGACCCTGCCTTGAGTGTGACAGGGGATGGTGCCCCAACCTCCCAATCGGCCCTACCCTGAGGGTGACTGAGGGTGGCATTGCAACCTCCCGATCTGCCCTGCTCTGTGCATGACAGGGGGGGGCACCCGGACTCCCCAATTGGCCCTGCTCTGAGCCTGACCAGGGACTGCACTTAGGGATTGGGCCTTCCCTCTGCCAACCGGGAGCAGGCCTAAGCCAGCAGGTCATTTTCTCCCGAGGGGTCCCAGACTGTGAGAGGTCACAGACCAGGCTGAGGGATCCCCCCTTTCCCCCGGGTGCACAAGTTTTTGTGCACCGGGCCTCTAGTTCTATATAATAAAGATGTAATATGCAAATTAACCCTCACACCCTTACAAGATGGCTGCCTATGACCAGGCCAGCAGGGGGGTTAGTGAGGGATGACCAAACAACTTAACAAGCAGGCTGCATGGGGCGACCAGGCCAGCAGGGGGGTTAGTGAGGGATGAGCAAACGACTGAATAGCAGGCTGTGTGGGGTGACCAGGCCATTGGGGAAGGGCATAAGGGGTGACCAGGCTGGCAGAGGGGCAGTTGGGGGTGACCAGGTTAGTGGGGGGGGGCAGTTGGGGACAACCTGGCCAGCACTGGGAAGCAGTTAGGAGCAACCAGGCTGGCAGGGGGAGGGGGCATTAGGGGTGATCAGGCTGGCATGCAGAGGCAGTGAGGGGTGACCAGGAAGGCAGGCAGGCAGGTGAGCAATTAGGATCTAGAAGTCCAGGATTGTGAGAGAAATGTTGGCCTGATCCCAGGGATCGGGTTGAAACTGGCAGTCGGACATCCCCCGAAGGGTCCCAGATTGAAGAGGGTGCAGGCTGGGCTGAGGGAACCCCCACCCTCCCCTGCATGAATTTCATGCACCAAGCCTCTAGTACAGTGATGGCGAACTCATTTTTTTTTTTGGTTGATTTTTCTTTGTTAAATGGCATTTAAATATATAAAATAAATATCAAAAATATAAATCTTTGTTTTACTATGGTTGCAAATATCAAAAAATTTCTATATGTGACATGGCACCAGAGTTAAGTTAGGGTTTTTCAAAATGCTGACATGCCAAGCTCAAAAGGTTCACCATCACTGCTCTAGTAGCTAATATTTATTGAGAATTTACTATGAATTAGGCCTTAATGGACCACTCACTTCAAATCAATCTATAAGGCAAGTACTATTTTTATCTCTATTTGTTACATGAGGAGACTATTGCAAAAGAGATTGGGAAAAGGTCCTCAAGCTCACTAAGTAATAATTGGTACCAAGCCAGGCAAGTGAGCCCAGAGCCACTTGGGGAGATGTCCTTGACCTTTCTTCCCATCCTTTGATCAATGGACATTCTCTTGACTTTATTTTCTCTCTCTCAAACTGTCCAAAATTCTCTACCTTGCTGCTACTGTCCTAATTTAGAGGACACTTATTTCACCAGGAGTATTTGCAATGCTTCCCAACCAGCTGCTCTGCGTTCAGGCTTACCCTGTCCAATCCATTTTCTGTACCACAGAGTGAACTTGATCAACCTCAAATATAATTCTAGCAATTTCTATGCTTTAAAATCAATGGCTTACTGCTTTTTAACAAAAAACACAACTCCCTTTACATGATCTAAGAGGAGCTTCAGATCTGAATCCTGTCAAATCAACCTCTTTGATTTCATCTTCAGCTACTCTCAGTTTGCTTTGAGGACCCAAAATTACTGACCAAAGGCCCACCGTGCTCTCTTTTGCTTCAGGTCTTTCATATGGTTCTCTCTTTTTTATACTTCCTAGAAAGTTTATGCTCTTAACCCCCTTTAGTGTGGTCTCACTTTAGACATCATGACTAGGAAGTCTTCCCCGGTCCCTTATACCCAGGTTTCATGGCCTTTTGTGTGCCCACACAGCTCACTTAATGCTGAGGGCTTTCTATTCTGTTTTTGTTTTATTTTACAATGCGAACATTTTTTAAATTTTTTTTTGATTAGTTAAATCTTTATTGATCAGATTATTACATTGTTCCTTTTTCCCCCCATAACTCCCCTCCACCCAGTTCCCACCCGACCCTCCTCCCTCACTCCCCAGCCACTGTCCTCATCCATAAGTGCAAGATTTTTGTCGTCTCTTCCCGCATCCCCCTCACTCCTTTCCCCCCCAAGAATAGTCAGTCCAATCCCTTTCTATGCCCCTGATTCTATTATAATCACCAGTTCATTCTGTTCATCAGATTATTCACTTGATTTTCAGATTCACTTGTTGATAGATGCATATTTGTTGTTCATAATTTGTTTCTTTACTTTTTTCTTCTTCTTCCTCTTCTTAAAGGATACCTTTCAGCATTTCATATAATACTGGTTTGGTGGTGATGAACTCCTTTAGCTTTTTCTTATCTGTGAAGCTCTTTATATGACCTTTAATTCTGAATGATAGCTTTGCTGGATAAAGTAATCTTGGTTGTAGGTTCTTGGTATTGATCACTTTGAATATTTCTTGCCACTCCCTTCTGGCCTGCAAAGTTTCTGTTGAGAAATCAGCTGACCGTCGTATGGGTACTCCCTTGTAGGTAACTGACTTTCTTTCTCTTGCTACTTTTAGGATTCTCTCTTTGTCTTTTGCTCTTGGCATTTTAATTATGATGTGTCTTGATGTGGTCCTCTTTGGATTCCTTTTGTTTGGGGTTCTCTTCACTTTCTAGACTTGTAAGTCTATTTCTTTGACCAGGTAGGGGAAGTTTTCTGTCATTATTTCTTCAAATAGGTTTTCAATATCTTGCTCTCTCTCTTCTTCTAGCACCCCTATAATTCTGATGTTGGTATGCTTGAAGCTGTCCCAGAGGCTCCTTACACTATCTCCGTATTTTTGGATTCTTTTTTCATTTTGCTTTTCCGGTTGGGTGTTTTTTGTTTCTTTGTATTTCAAATCGTTGACTTGATTCTTGCGATCCTCTAGTCTGCTGTTGAGAGCCTGTATAATATTCTTTATTTCAGTCAGTGTATGCTTAATTTCTAGTTGGTCCTTTATCACAACCTCGAGGGTCTCATTAGATTTCTTGTAGGTCTCATTAAGTTTATCGGCAGTTTCTAGAAATTTCTTGAAAAACCTTTTAAGTGTGGTTTTGAACTCTATATCCAGTAGTTTCCTTTCCTCCATTTCTGTCATTTGTGTCCTTTTTCTTTGTCTCTGCATTTTTTATGCTTCCCTGTGTTGATAAAGTGGTTTTCTGTGCTAAGTGTCCTCTAGGGCCCAGTGGTTCAGCCTCCCCAATTACCTGAGGAGGACACTCTTGGTGCACCCTCTTGTGGTCTTTGTGCACAGTCTTGTTGTAGTTAAGCCTTGATTGTTGTAGGTATCACTGGGAGGAATTGACCTTCAGGCCAATTGGCTGTGAGAATCAGCTGTGTCTACAGTGGGAGAACTTCTGTGCTGGAGACACCCCTCTGGGGCAAGACTTGCTTCAATGGGGCTTTGGTGCTCACTGAGTCTGCCCCCTGAGTGTGTCCTTTATGGTTCCACGGAGCTGCAAACTGGATGGTCACACTCTGACCTCTGGGTACACTGGCTGCTGGATCTCTAGGGAAGTGCTAATCTAGCCTCTGCTTTAGGCTATCCAGCAAAAGCCTCCCTGCAGGGTTTGGGCAGGGCAGGTCCCATGGGATCAACAGGGCGGGGCTAGCAGTTATGGCTGCTCTCAGTCCTGCCATCAGAGGCTTTGCTTCTTAATGTCCCGATAATCGCTGCAAGCCCCTCTGAGAGAAAGCTGCCCTCGAGTTCCGACCAATGCCAGACGATCCCGCTTCTTCCGTATGAGTCTGGGTCCCCAGAAACTCGCCTGGAACTGGAGCTCAGAGCTTGAGGCTCCCTCCCAATTGAAAATGACAACCGCGTCCGCAGCTGCCAGCCCGCTCCGTGTGCGCCTCTGTACCTTAGTATTTTACTTCCACACTGTGCCTCCTCTGAGTCTCGGTATGCTTTTCTCTTTCCTTCTAGTTGTAGAATTTCCACTCAGCCAGCCTTCCTGTGGTTCTGGATGATGTCCGTTCCATCTTTTAGTTGTATTTTTGAAGTGGTTGCTTGAGGCAGCAAACTCCGGTGTTTATCTATGCCGCCATCTTGGTTTCTCCCTATTCTGTTTTTTTTTTTAAATATACTTTATTGATTTTACAGAGAAGAAGGGAGAGGGATAGAGAATTAGAAACGTCGATGGGAGAGAAACATCGATCAGCTGCCTCCTGTACACCTCCTACTGGGGATGTGCCTGCAACCAAGGTACATGCCCTTGACTGGAATCGAACCTGGGACCTTTCAGTCCACAGGCCGACGCTCTATCCACTGAGCCAAACCAGTTAGGGCCCTATTCTGTTTTTTAATTACTCACTGATGGTTGCCTTTCTCATTAGTGTGTGTTTTGCTTACATAGACCAATATCTGGTGAATGATAAGTGCTCATTATATATTTATCGCATGGCCAAATGGATGTCAAGTATTTTAGAAACTTTTAATAATACTGAAAGATGGATCCCTAAATGTATTTTATTTGGCTTCACGACGCTACTCTCTTCACTATAAAATGAGACTGTCCTAGATGTCATATTTTTATACACTTTTATGTGGAGGAAACAAAATTTAAGTAGTACAAATTCTATCTCTCAAAATTTATAGAGACTTTTTTATTAAGGAAAAACAGAAATAAATATTTTGTGGAAATTTGGTTATTTTGTCTGGGTAATAAAGACATGATCCTATAGCTTTCAGTAGGTAATTCACAGGAAAAATGGCAAAAGAGTTGGTGCATTTAATATGTAGAACCATGTACCAAAAGTAAGAAAATTATGTCTGAATGCTTATGAAAAGATATGATTCTATGTACCATTTTAACTTTGCTGGAAGAACTGTAGCAACCATAAGGACATTTCTAATTATTGGTTTTGAGCTTATAGCTCTTCATTCACCACTTCTCTCCACCAGCAGATTCCCCCTGAAGTGCTTTGCTATTTTTTGATTGTTTACATTGATCACTTCTAGGTGTCCTAGGATTTTTATGGTCTTTGTATGTATCTTTTTATAACTTTTATAACATACTAGAGGCCTGGTGCACAAAAATTTGTGCACTCGGGGGGAAGGGGGGTCCCTCAGCCCGGCCTGTGCCCTCTCGCAGTCTGGGACCCCTTGGGAGATAACGCCCTGCTGGCTTAGGCCTGCTCCCGGGTGGCAGAGGGCAGGCCCAATCCCTAGGTGCAGCCCCTGGTTGGACTCAGAGCAGGGCCGATTGGGGAGTTGGGGCGCCACCCCCTGTCATGCACAGAGCAGGGCGGTTATGATGCCACCCTCAGTCACCCTCAGGGTAGGGCTGATTGGGAGGTTGGGGCATCACCCCCTGTCACACTCAAGGCAGGGTCGATGGGGAGGTTGCGGTGCCACCCCCTGTCACGCACAGAGCAGGGACAATCAGGGGGTTGGGGCACTGCCCCCTGTCACTCACAGAGCAGGGCCCATCAGGGGGGTTGGGGCTCTGTACCTTGTCACGCACAGAGCAGGGCCAATCAGGGGGTTGGGGCACTGCCCCCTGTCACGCACAGAGCAGGGCCCATCAGGGGGTTGGGGCGCCGCCCTCTATCACCCACAGAGCAGGGCCGATCAGGGGGTTGGGATGCTGCCACTCTCACACTCAGGGCAGGGCTGATGGGAGGTTATGGCTCTACCCCGTCACACACAGAGCAGGGCCCGTTGGGGGGGAGGGGTGCCACACCCTCTCACACACAGAGCAGGGCCGATCAGGGGGTTGGGGCACTGCACCATCACACGCAGAGCCGCAGAGTGATCAGGGGGCTGGGGAACTCCCCCCTATCAGGCACAGAGCAGGGATGATCAGGGGATTGGGGCACCTTCCCCTGTCACGAACAGAGCAGGGTGGATAGGGAGGTTGTGGCCCCGCCCCATGTCACACACAGAGCCACAGGGCGATCAGGGGGTTTGGGTGCTGCCCCCTGTCACGCTGATCCCGGTGATGGGAGGCCTCATGGCTCCGCTGATCCCGGTGCTGGGAGGCATATTACCCTTTTACTATATAGGATAGAGGCCTGGTGCATGGGTGGGGGCCAGCTGGTTTGCCCTGAAGGGTGTCCTGGATCAGGGTGGGGGTCCCCACTGTGGTGCCTTTGCCAACCTGGGTGAGGGGATGATGGCTGTTTGCAGCTAGTCACACATCATTCAGGTTGGGGGTCCCCACAGGGGTGCCTGGCCAGCCTGGGTGAGGGGATGATGGCTATTTGCAGCTGGTCACACACCCTTCAGGGTGTGGTTCCTCCTGGGGTGCCTGGCCAGTCTGGGGGAGTGGCTGAGGGCTGTTTTCAGGCTGGGGGTGACTGAAGCTCCCAACCGCTCCTTTTTTTCTTTTTCTTTTTTTTATTCTAGGCCAGCTTTAGCTCTGAGGCTTGGCTCCAGCTCTGAGGCCTCCACTGCTCAAAGTAGGTTTCTGGCTTTTGCTTACAATGTTGCGATCCTGCTGGCTGAAGCCCGGGACTAAAGTAGGTTTCTGGGGTTTTGTTTCGTTTCTATATTTGTTACATAGTTTCTTAAACTGCAGGCTCAGAGGCCTGCAGCAGCAGGCGAGGCACGTTGGAGTCCTCCGTCACTGAAGCAATCAAGCCTCATGTTAGTTTCGAGCTGCCTGGCTGCCGGCCGCCATCTTGGCTGGCAGTTAATTTGCATATCACCCTGATTAGCCAATGGGAAGAGTAGCAGTTGTACGCCAAATACCATGTTTCTCTTTTATTAAATAGGATTTGATTTCTTGAATGGCCAGTAAAAGCTTTATTGTTAGGCTTTATGTATTTGAAAGTTCATATACAGAGTGTTCTGAACTTTAACAGCTGGCAGCTTGATTGATGTTTCTTTCTTTTCAGATTTAACCCATTGGAGTTAATAATTATTCAAAGTGTGTATACATTTTTTTGGACATCCTATATATCAGTCAGAATATTGGGTTATGTTGGGTAACAACTCAAAATATCTGTGGCATCAAATAGCCAATTTTTATTCTCATTCAATAATATATATTGTGGATCTCCAGGGGTTGGATTCATAATAACACTTTAGGACACACGTTGAGAGAGTAGCTGCCATCTAGAATGTGGCCAACCACCAATGCCAGAGGAAAAAGGAAGCTTGAGCGTCTCCCACTGACCATTAAATGCTCTGGTCTGGTCTGGAAATGGCACATTTCCTTTGATCATGTGTCTCACTGACTAAAAATAGTCCCATGGCTTTACCCATGCGGATTTCTGGAAGTTCCTGGAAGACGGAAAACTGGACATGCTTTGTAAACTATGCTGACTACCATGGCATGTCCCTGATGTCTTCACTTCTACAATAATTTAAACTCCAAAAATTATTTTTAACAGTCTTCTGAGCATTTTTAAGAGTAATCCTCATAAATACCATGCCAGATTCCAAGAAAACCTGTTTACCTCATCCTCACACTCTTGTACACAAAGGCACAGTCAACCTGCTGAACGTTGGCACTGACTCTTGAGATGTCCCTGCTGCACTGACATGCGACTTCACACATACATTTCCTTCCTTCTCTCAAGCATCAGAAAGAAAGGGGAAATGGTCATTTACAGGATATATATTTAAAGACTTGTAAAGGAATATTTGGATCACAGAATCTGAAATTGCTTGCACTACTTAAAAAAATGCTTAAGCCTGGCTCTCCATATATAAGGATTGTAATTAGAAGACAGTAAATGTCAGTGGGCACAAATGTATGGCACTATAATTAGAATGGGGCCTCACTCTAGAGGTTCAACACAGTTCAAGGACCACCCATGCAATACAGAGTTCTCACAATGTCCTGTATTTGTCTGTTTGTTTTCTTGTTTGTGTAGTCATAAGTGTATGGCTTTATCCACCCTTTCATTAGCAAGAATTTTAAGATTTATTTTTGTGATTACCTCACCTTTTTTGGGGGGAGGGGGACACCATTCAACATTGAGAGTGGAAGAATGGACTTACAGTGGCAATTTGGTTACTTGCATTCCAAATGTGAATGGCAATTGACTTATTCCTGGTGTTTTTCCCAAAGGACCCTTAATGGCTTTAGAAAGTTTGGTACACATGTTTGATTGCAGGCACAATGCTTAAAATTGGAAAGGATAAAGTCAGCATTTGAAATTTTCCTATGCTACTTTGGGGATCTTTCTCACAAAACAATAGTCTTTTCAAAATCCCCTCTGTTTTTTTTTTTTAAATAGTTATGACATGAGTTTAATAATGCTTAATATTTTCCTCAGCTACACACTAGTTTTTAAAAAATTATCTTTGCTTTCATCAATAATAAATTATATCACCTGTGAATACAGAAAACCAGTGAAAGAAAAAAACAAAACAAAACAAAAACAAATCCAGCAACAAGCTGGTCTAGGTAAAATCTTCACTAGGATTCTTTTTCTTTTTTCCTAGACAGAAACTGCAAATGAATTGGAGTATGGAGCAGAGTATAATAGTGACAACAGTGTGCCTGCTGCCTACCAAAACTTGAATTCAGTGTTAGAATGATGATTACTAGCTCTGAAGCAGAAATGCTGCTGAATTCTTCTCTGATTACTAGCTAATCAGTAGCTAAAGTCATTTAAACCAGCCACTCTGTTTCACCCATGAAATTACAAAGTGATGCTTAAGATTTAAAGGGACACTGAGCCCTTCTCCCTAACCCTCACCCCCCAACACCTCCAAAGGTTAAATAAAGTATTAAAATAATTCTGTGTGTGTGTGTTTGTGTTGCATGTATGCGCATGCATGCCTACGTGCAATCATTTACCTTATTCTCATTGAAGCAGAATTCATTTGAGTGTGTGGTTTTCTGAAAGATCAGTTGTGAATTATAGAATGATATTTTTGGAAGCGTTCCTAGAGATTATAAAATTCTGCTTCCTAGCTGTGAACAAGATTTATCTTCATAGATTCTGTGTTGTCATTTGAATTGTTTAAGTTCTGTCTTAGGTAATACCTGTTCATTGGTAAAGATTTTTAAAGTTATGGAAAATAATAAAGAAAATATTGCTCAAAATTTTTGATATTTATTTTTTATTTTTCAAAACATATGTGTATTTTTATTGATATATCATCTTATTAAATCACACTGTACTTTTTTATATGACCTAATATTTTTATAAACATTTTGTAGCATTAAATTTACTTTGTCACAGACCTGATTACTGGGTAGCAGTCAATTGAATAAAATCTACAAAAGTGCTTATGCCATCCTTATTAGTGGACATTTAGATTGATGCCAGCTTTTACTACTAAAACATTGCAATAAACATCCTTTTACATAATTATTAGTGTAATTACTTTCTTAAGATAAATGGTTAGAAATTAAGTTAATAGGTCAAAGGACATGCCCCTTTTAAAAGAATTTTAACATATTGTTAACTTGCTTTTCAGAAAGTTTATACAGGTTTTCATGAATATTAGCAGCCTATAGAAGAACCCATTTTCATAACCCTCAGCAATATTGAATATTAACCTTTTAAAAATATTTTTCAGTGGATAGGTGAACATGGAATTTTACTGTCTCCATTTTCATTCCTTTGATTTCTATTAAGATGGAACATTTATCAAGAATTCCTATAGATTCTTTTTTGAATTGCCAATTAATGTCCTTTCTTTATTTCCCCTTTGGGCTATTTATTTTGTAATTATTAGTAGGGAATTATTTATGTAATAAGAATATTAGCCTCTTCATCTTATGTAATGCATCTTTAGGTTCTGGATTCTGGTTTACATTAGAATTACTTTTGTCTTTTTCTGTACTTTGAACTGAGAATATTGACTTTCAGCTATAATATTTAAATATGTAGCTTAGATACAGGAATATAATTTTGGAGAGAGAAAGGGATGGGGAATTGGGAGGAATAAACTGGAGAGATTAGATGAAGTGATCTGTTACAAGGCTGCCATGCCTAACCTTCTGTGATTCCATTACTTCCCAAATCTCTCCTAATTGCTGATTATAACAAGCCACATGATACTTTTGTGTGTGTGGTTTAACTGATATTTTTAATATGATAAGAATAATTAGATATTTGTTTAAAGCTGAATCTGTCCATAGATGTCCAAGTCCATACAAACACAAATTAATGATTTCTTAAGCCTGGATTCCCTATAATTTGAATGAATTAATTTTAATTGAATGCATGGGAGCCTTTATTTTGATGTCTTTATTTTTTATTGAATTCATTGGGGTCATGTTGGTTAATAAAATTACACAGGTTTCAGGTGTACAATTTTATAATACATCATCTGTATATTGTATTGTGTGTTTACCACCCCAAGTCAAGTCTCCTTCCATCACCGTTTATCCTCCTATACCTTCTTCCACCTCTCTTCACTCTTTCTATATGATACTTTTTTGATCTTGTATATTTTGGGCAAGCATTACCATTGGTTATTAAATCCCAGTGCTACAAATTCAGACTTTTTTTTTTAATGAAGAAATTTCTGCATGTCTCCAGGGCTTTTTTTATTCTGTTAAACTGTTATGAGCCAATTCCATTTAAAAAACATCAGTAGCTTTAATGAGTTAGTCCTGCCACTTTCATAGAATTGCTGCTAATCAATGACCTTGCAGTCAGAAATGGGTAACACAATTAGTGTTACCAAAGTTTTCTTTCTGACTCTGAGTCTAAATTGCTTTTCAGAAAGTTTAACTTTTTCAACATGTTCAACTTTTTCTTTTTAAAAAAAAAATATTTTTATTGATTTCAGAGAGAAGAAGAAGAAGAAGAAGAAGAAGAAGGAGGAGGAGGAGGAGGAGGAGGAGGAGGAGGAGGAGGAGGAGGAGGAGAAGAAGAAAACATCAATGATGAGAGAGAATTATCGATCAGCTGCCTCATGCATGCTTCCTACTGGGGATTGAGCCAGCAACCAGGGCATGTGCCCTCATGGGGAATTGAACTGCAATCTTCTGGTTCATGGATCGATGGTCAACCACTGAGAAACACTGGCTGGCTCAACATGTTTAACTTTTTCAAATGTGCATGGACATACACATACAGCCTCTGAAAATGAAATAATGTACTGTGGCTGCAGTGGTAATAGAAGAGACAGGTCACATCTGAAGTTGTCAGCAGTGATATCTGTTCACTAGGAGATGCTTCAGGTCCTTGAAGGGTGGTTCTCATGGTGATGACAGCTATCAAGTTAAGAAATATCTGTATTCTTAGATTAATGTCTCCCATGGAATATCCTCCATCTTTATATTTTACTGAGAGCAGCCTGGGGAAGTCCCACAGCATGTTTGAATGTGGGAACAGCAGGTTCTAGTTGTGGTACTAGCAGAGTGCTAGCCAGACAGTTTCCTGAGCCTGTGCATGGTCCTCCTTCACAGATTACAGAGGTCTCTGCTAAGAGTCAAGTGATTTTCCTTTGCAGGCTAATGTTTTTAATTTTGACATCACATAAAAAAAACAACCAATTAATCATTTTCTGTGGAAAATGTCAGTAAGGAACCCTGACTACAGGCTGTTTCCCATGATGGTACTTTGTTTCCTGTTTTGTTCATTATCATTTGAAAAATCCATGTTATGACCAATTTTCCCAGAAAAGCTTAGTTAATAATTATCTGGGTCAGCATTTTATTTCTAGTGAAAATGCTTTCTCCTTCCTCAATTTATAATTGGAAGCGGGTCTGGGAGGTTTCTGTTCAGAAAATCATTTCCATGAGCTGAAATATACTCAATTCCTGCTACTTCTCTGAATTCCAGCCTCCAACCTAATAGAGGTGTTTTTACTTTTTTCCTTTAATCACTGAGTATTTTCAGATGCCTTTTACTGTTTTTAGATCATAAACTAGTGTAATATGTATGGCACGCTTGAAAGCTTCTTAGTTTAGGTCTAATTGTTAGTAATTCTCTGCTCTGTCCACCATTGTGGCATAGTCATTAAGCTGAAAGAGGGAGATATTGTGCAAGGGAGGAAGACAGAAGGAAAAGCGAAGCAAAGCTCTTACAAGCAGTTTCAGAATGATTGTGGAGGAGAAAGAGGCTGAGCGGTGCGAGGGACACATGAGACAGAGCCCCGTTTATTTTCTTTGGCTTTGGCCTAGGCATGGTGATTAGAGAACCAAGGGCAAAGATGTGGGCAGTTTTCCTTGATTCATTTTGGGATTCTATAAGAAGGCTGCCTCACAGTTTGCTGTCCCATAACCTGCGGCTGGTCACAGCTGAGAATGCCCCATGGCATAGGCAGAAAAGATGGGAGTTTAGATCTCTGAGCTTCCTTTGTCTGGTGTGTAATCTAAGTAGCGTCTGGAGGTTCTCCATGCTTCTATGAGAGGGGGAAGTAAGCTGACTCAGTCTGGACACCTTCCTAGCGAAACAATGAAAACAATAATACTGAACATCTATATAGCATTCATAGTGACTCTGAGAGATAGATACCATTATTATTATCCTCCTCCCCATTTAATAGATGTGGAAATCCAGGCACAAAGCTATTACATAGGTTGCTCAAGGTCACAGACGGTAGGCAGTGATTTGAAAACAGACAATATGGTGTTAGAGTTTGGGGGATGATCATTGTGAAGAGTGAAGTGGTTGTATAACCAAGGATTACAGTGCAAACTGTCTGGGCCATACCTCGTTACAACTATAACACCTACAGGAGTAAATGTGAGAAGTCTGTGAACCCCTGATTTAATGAAGAGGTAGATAATATGGACTCTTCTTTAAACATTGAGTAACAGCTTCTAGAAGGCTCAGTGATGAGGAGAGTTTCATAAGGAACACATATACACATATGACACATCCTTCCCCTGCTGTAATATGCTCATTGCCAATTTGAGGAAGGAAGAGAGGGGGTAGGGAATAAAGAACAGCCTTTATCAAAACAAGACCATGTGACTGACTTAAGCTAAGTTGATGGCTCAAGGCATACTCTATTGAACTAAAATTTTGTGGATTTTTTTTTTCCTGCTGCTCTGTAGATGTGACTTCAGGAGAGAAACTGAACCTGTTATAAGTAAGTTAGGGGAGCACAATTTTCTCTGCACATCTGAGTGTAATGTAAGTACCCAAAAGATTGGATTTTTTTTCTGCCTATTAAAGGCACTGGCGTATAGTTTTTTTTCATCATCCATGGGGGTAGAAATAAAATCTAGATGTATTACTATCATTTTTTTCACTAAACAAAGTGAAAAATGAGTGATGCAACCAAAATTATTCAAGTATTTCTGTTTTATTTTAAATGTAAAAATTACTGTAATTACATAACTGCATTTTCTTTTAAAATGACCACTAGAACACAGGCCCCTTCAGCTAATGTAGAAGCCAGTTATCTTTCTATTTGTGGAAAGAGAGAGAAAGTAAAGGCATGTAGCACAATTGCTCAACATAAGAATCCTATATAATAAAGAGCTAATATGCTAATTAGACCAAATAGCAGAATGACCATCCAGATGACCCTCCAGATAAAGCCAGGGCTGCGAATCCCTAGGCAGCCATCGCTGTAAGAGTTGAGTCCCTTGCATGCATTTCGTGCATCAGGCCTCTAGTTGTATATATTTGCCCTTGACCCAGACTCTCTGGACTGTTATGGAAAAGGTCCAGTGAGTAAGTGGATAGTGCAGTTTAGACCTGCCAGAACCTTACTTGGCAGGAGGGTGGGAAGGCTCGGACTTCCCAGGTGGATGGAGGCCCTCAGTCGCACTTTGGGGATCTTAGGCAGAATGTACTGGAACTATTTGAGAATGATTAAGGATTATATAGGCTTGGAGTTAAGGTTTTGATGTTGACTGACTTCAGTCTGCAAAGCTTTGGGTTTGGGTGTAGTCTTTCATGAACTTCATAGAGGTTCCTATGTTTTTAGGGTGATATGTCCCAAATTTTAAACATTTGAGAACTAACTTCACTATGATCACCTGTAATGCTGGTGATCATAGTGAAGTTAGTATTTATTTAATACTTTTGTTTAAATTGATTCACTGTATTTACTTAAATACATTTGTTTAAGAAGAAAACTTTGTATGATTATCATACATGGTTAAAAAAGAGAAACCTTTGCCATAAATAGGAGGTATAATCAATATAAAAACCACTAGACTTTCTTCTTGTTGTAGATAGGCTTGAAAAGTAATTGAAAAGGCAATGGTAGTATTTAACTCTGTGTCCATGTGCCCTGAAAACCATTTGCAATATTACTTAAAATCATCTCAATGAATTTTTTGATGACCACAGAAATACCAAATGAGGAAAAAAAATGCATTCTTCCCTCCAGGACAAGCTGGCTCCTCTGCCTAAACCAGGCAGAGGAGCCAGAGCACTGCCAGGGCCACCCCAGTAATGAAGGGCTCCAAGCAAAGACATGCTGGGATTTCCAATAGAATGTGATGAGGCACCCTAAATGCCTCCTAACCACCTCTGCCTATGGTGTAGTATATCATAAACACCTGAGGATTTTCTCTTTCTTTTAAGGTGAAAAATATGAAATTAAAGGGAAACTAGACACTTCTTACTTAGATGTTCCAGCCAAAGTGCATTGCATTTCAAGACAGAAATGATGGTTGACTTTGTAGATAGTGAAAGGAATTGCTGGTGGCTTTGAAAGGAGGGTGACTAATGTCTGGTATCAATGTGTGATATTGATGAAGTTAGGGCAGTATATTTCCTATAGCTTCTGTAAACAAACAGTGGCTTCAAACAACAGAAATGTGTTTGCTCACAGTTCTGGAGGCCCAGATCAGAAATTAGTTCAACTAGCCAAATACAGACTGCTTTTCCTCTGGAGGCACCTACTTCTGGTGGCTGCATCATTCTTATCTCAGTCTCTGTGGTTGTTGCCACCTTCTCTTCTATGCCTTCTCCATTTGACTCTCTTTTACAAGGCTATTTGGGGTGAACACCAACCCAGCTAATGTAGGAAAATCTCACCTCAAAATGTTTAACTTCATTCCAATTTCAAAGACTCTTTTTAGAAAACCCTTACATTTATAGGCTCCATGCATTAAGAACCCTTTTGGAGTGTTCATTATTGAGCCTCCCGTGGAAAAAGGAAGGGTTATTTAATGTGAATAGGGAGGGAGGTTTGTAAAGCACCTTCTGTAAATGAGACACTGTGCTAAGTACTTTGTGTGTTAGTTTATTTACTCCTGGCAACAATCTCATGAGGTACTATTGTCCATATTTCTCAAATGAGGAAATTTGTAAGAGCTTAAAAATATGTCCAAGTGGCAGATGCTTTAACAATCTCAATTTCCAGCAGTCACATCATGTTATATTTGTATCCTCCCTGATCTTGTGTTATCTGGTGAGCAGGAGCAATTCCCCTGAATACTCTGACTCAACTGGTGTCATGACAGGCCTGCCTACACTGAATTCATGGGTGAATGTAGACATTCTTAAACACTACAGCCTGGGGGCTAAGGCACATCAAATATCTTCTCACTTGATCCCTGAGCTGCTTCAGTTAGTCAAGTATTCAGGAGTTTGGTTATCTGGTTGATCAGTTATCAGAATATTCCAAGTACTCACTGTTGCTCTCACTTTGCTGGCTCTGTGCATTACATGTAGTGATTGGCATAATTGCTGCTGGGGGTGGAGTTACCAAGGCCCTTAACCATGAACTTGCCCAATAGCATTATTTTGACAGGTGTTTTTCCAGGGCTATGAAACAAACATTGAGGCCGGAACAAACTTGTCTAGGATGACACTTCATTTAAGGTCTAGGTGTGGGGGAAATTTTAGCTATGTGTTTTTCAATTCAATATTGAAATTAGAAAACAAGTTATGAGGAAATCTATTACTACATTCTGGTCAAATGGGGTTTCTGATTTTCTGTGTGACTGGATAAGCTTTAAGAGGAAGAGTGGCATGCTCAGTGAAGTAAGCCAGTCAGAGAAAGACAAGCACCGTACAATCTCACTTATACACTTATATGTGGAATCTAATGAACAAAACAAACTAATGAACAAAATACAAAAAAAAGGATAAAAAAGGAGGAAGAGTGCAAGGAACTGATTCCCTACAGACCAGAGGTGTGTTGACACTGTTTAAATGCCTGTCAGGACCTGGTTTCTGAATCCCAAATAGAATGTTGCATTCCATGGAGAGTGGGAAAAAGTGAGCTGGCACCGATGTGTGGCTTTCTTTTGACATGTAACTGAGAAACAGATCTTGGATGGATTCCTTTAAGAGAGCTTTCAGTACAGTAAATTCTCAATTTTGCAGAGTTTGAATAAACACATTTTGGATTTAACCGACAAAATTTCTGCTCTGCATGCCATATGAGAAAATTAACACCCTGTTACTTTTAAAATGCCCTTTAAAATTTATTTATTGTTTAAAGTATTACATAAGTCTCCTTTTCCCCCCATTGACCTCTCCCTGGCCACCCCCACCACCCAGCACATGCCCTCAAACCCGCACCCGCTTCCCCATCTGTGTCCATTGGTTATGCTCATATGCATGCATACAAGTCCTTTGGTAGATCTTTTACCCCCTCACCCTCTGCCTTCCCTCATAGGCTGAACAGTCTGTTCAATGCTTCTACGACTCTGGGTCTATTTTTGTTCATCAGTTTATGTTGTTCATTATATTCCACAAATGAGTGAAATCATGTGATATATACCCCTTTGATTGGTGTTTCTGTTTTCTTGGGATATATTCCTAGAAGTGGGATTACTGGGTCAAAAGGAAGTTCCATTTTTAATTTTTTGAGAAAACTCCATACTGTTCTCCACAGTGGCTACACTAGTCTGCATTCCCACCAGCAGTGCAAGAGGGTTACCTTTTCTACGCATCCTCTGCAGCACTTTTCATTTGTTAATTTGTTGAATAGCAATTCTGACAGGTGTGAGATGGTACCTTATTGTCGCTTTGATTTGCATCTCTCAGATGATTACTGGCTTTCAGCATGTTTTATATGTCTCTTGGCCTTCTGTATATCTCCTTTCGAAAAGTGTCTATTTAAGTCCTTTGCACATTTTTGATTCAATTGTTTATCTTCCTTTTGCTAAATTGTATGAGTTCCCTGTAAATGTTGGAGATTAAACCCTTATTGGAGATAACATTGGCAAATATGTTCTCCTATGCTGTGAGCTTTCTTGTTGTTTTGTTAATGGTTTCTTTTTGCTGCAGTCTCATTTGTTTATCTTCTCCTTAGTTTCCATTGCCCTAAGAGCTGTATCAGTAAAGATATTGCTGCAACAAATGTCTGCGATGTTGATACCTATGGCTTCTTCTAGGATTTTTATGGTTTCCCATCTTACATTGAAGTCCTTTATCCATTTTTTTAAAATTAAATCTTTATTGTTCAGATTATTACAGTTGTTCCTCTTTTTTCCCCCAATAGCTCCCCTCCACCTGGTTCCTACCTCACCCTCTGCCCTTACACCCCACCCCCACAGTCCTCATCCATAGGTGTACGATTTTTGTCCAGTCTCTTCCTGCACCCCCCACACCCCTTCCCCTACCCCGAGAATAGTCAGTCCACTCCGTTTCTATGCCCCTGATTCTATTATATTCACCAGTTTATTGTGTTCATCAGATTATTTATTCACTTGATTTTTAGATTCACTTGTTGATAGATATGTATTTGTTGTTCATAATTTGTATCTTTACCTTTTTCTTCTTCTTCCTTTTCTTAAAGGATGCCTTTCAGCATTTCATTTAATACTGGTTTGGTGGTGATGAACTCCTTTAGCTTTTTCTTATCTGTGAAGTTCCTTATCTGACCTTCAATTCTGAATAATAGCTTTGCTGGGTAAAGTAATCTTGTTTGTAGGTTCTTGGTATTCATCACTTTGAATATTTCTTGCCACTCTCTTCTGGCCTGCATAGTTTTTGTTGAGAAATCAGCTGACAGTCGTATGGGTATTCCCTTGTAGGTAACTGACTTTCTTTCTCTTGCTGCTTTTAAGATTCTTTCTTTGTCTTTTGTTCTTGGCATTTTAATTATGATGTGTCTTGGTGTGGTTCTCTTTGGATTCCTTTTGTTTAGGGTTCTCTGCATTTCCTGGACTTATAAGTCTTTTTCTTTCACCAGGTAGGGGAAGTTCTCTGTCATTATTTCTTCAAATAGGTTTTCAATATCTTGCTCTCTCTCTTCTGGCACCCCCATAATTTGGATATTGGTATGCATGAAGTTGTCATAGAGGCTCCTTACACTATCTTCATATTTTTGGATTCTTTTTTCTTTTTGTTTTTCCAGTTGGGTGTTTTTTGCTTCTTTGTATTTCCAATCTTTGACTTGATTCTTGCGATCCTCTTGTCTGCTGTTGGAACTCTGTATAATATTCTTTATTTTATTGAGTGTACGCTTAATTTCTAGTTGGTCCTTTTTCATTTCCTCAAGGGTCTCACTAGATTTCTTGAGGGTCTCACTAAATTTATTGGTTGTTTCTAGAAAAATCTTGAAAAAGCTTATAAGTGTGGTTTTGAACTCTGTATCTAGTAGTTTGCTTTCCTCCATTTCTGTCATTTGAGACCTGTTTCTTTGTCTCCACATTTTTTATGCTTCCCTGTGTCAATAGAGTGGCTTTCTGTGCTAGGTGTCCTATAGGGCACAGTGGCTCAGCCTCCCCAATTACCTGAGGTGGACACTCTTGGTCCACCCCTTTGTGGGCTTTGTGCACAGTCTTGTAGTTAAGCCTTGATTGTTGTAGGTATCACTGGGAGGAATTGACCTCCAGGCCAATTGGCTGTGAGAATCAGCTGTGTCAGCAGTGGAAAAACTTCAGTGCTGGAGACACCCTTCTGGGGCATGACTTGTTCAGTGGGGCTTTGGTGCTCACTGAGTCTGCCCCCTGAATGTGTCCCTTATGGATCTGAGGAGTTGTCATCTGGATGGTCACACTCTGACCTCTGGGTACAGTGGCTTTTGGATCTCTAAGGAGGTGTTAATTTAGTCTCTTCCTGAGACTACCCAGCAGGAGCTATGGAGAGATCTGCAGATTCCTCTTCTTCGTTTGGGGTTTGGAGGTGTCCAGATAAGGCCCAGCTATGAAGCAATGCAATCTGCTGTGGGGCCTTGGGCCTTCTTTTGGAAGTACTGGGTCTCTCTGACTCAGCTGCAGTTTGTTAGGTAATTTTCAGATTACAAAGAGCCTGACCTTTCATATGCAAAAGCCTATGTGCACAGCCCGGGTGAGGCGGGGTCTCAGGGAATCAATAGGGCAGAGCAAACAGCTATGGCTGCTCCTCAGTCCTACCCTAAGAGGCCCTGAGTCTCAGTGTCCCAGTAATCACAGCAAGCACCTCTGAGAGAAAGCCACCCTCAAATTCTGACCAATGCCAAACAGTACAGTATTTCCCCGTATGTGTCTGGGTCCCCAGAGACTCGCCCCAGAACTGGAGTTCAGAGCAGTCGGGAGCTTGAGACTCCCTCCCGATTGAAAAAAAAACACAAAAAAACCGTGTCCTCAGTTGCCAGCCATTTCCACGTGCACCTCCATACCTCTGCACTTTACTTCCACACCTCCTCTGAGTCTGTGTGCTTTTTTTTTTTGCTTTTTTTTTAATTGCTTAAAGTATTACAAAGGGTATTACATATGTCTCCTTTTCCAGTGTGCTTTTCTCTCTCCTCCTAGTTGTAGAATTTCCACTCAGTCAGCCTTCCTGTGGTTCTGGATGATGTCCCTTTTGTCTTTTAGTTGTATTTTTGAAGTGGTTGTGCGAGGCAGCAATTTCCGGTGTTTACCTATGCCACCATCTTAGTTTTCTCTCCTTTATCCATTTTTAGTTTATTTTTGTGTATGGTGTAAGTTGGTGGTCTAGTTTCTTTTTTTTTTTTTTTTTTGCATCTTTAAGTCCAATTTTCCCAACATCATTTATTGAAGAGACTGTTTTGACTCCATTGTGTGTTCTTATTTCCTTTGTCAAATATTAATTGAGCATTATGGCTTATGTTGATCTCTGGGTTCTCTGCTCTGTTCCAATGGTCTACATGTCTACTCTTGTGCCAGTACCAGGCAGTTTTGAGAACTGTGGCTTTGAAGTATAGCTTCATATCTGGTATTGTGATTCTTCAAACTTTGTTCTTCTTTCTCAAGATTGCTGTAGCTATTCAGGGTCCTTTTTTATTCCAGATGAATTTTTGGAGAGTTTGATCTAGGTCTGTGAAGTATGCTGTTGGTATTTTAATGCAGATTCCATTGAATTTATAGATTGCTTTGGGTGGTATAGACATTTTAATAATGTTGATTCTACCAATTAACACAGTGTATTCTTGCATTTGTTTATGTCTTCCTTCATTTATTAAGTCTAGTAGTTTTTTTATGAAGTCTTTGGGGTTTTCTATGTACAATATCATGTCACCTGTGAATAATGACAGTTTTACTTCTTCTTTTCCAATTTGGATGCCTTTTATTTCTTCTTGTTGTCTGATTGCTATGGCTAGCACTTCCAGTGCTATGTTGAACAGGAGTGGTGAAAATGGACATCCCTGTCCTGTTCCTGTTCTTAGGGAAAATGCTTTTAGTTTTTGCCCATTGCGTATGATGCTGGCTGTGGGTTTGTCATATATGGCTTTTATTATGTTGAGGTATGATCCCTCTATTCCCACTTTTCTGAGTGGTTTTTTTTTTTTTTAATCAAGAAAGGGTGTTGGATTTTGTCAAATGCTTGTTTTCTGCATCAATTGATATGATTATGTGATTTTTTTCTCTTAGTTTGTTTATGTGATGTATCACATTTATTTATTTGCAGATATTTTACCATCCTTTCATCTCTGGAATAAATCCCATTTGGTCATGGTGTATAATCTTTAATATAATGCTGGATTATATTTGATAGAATTTTGTTCAGGATTTTAGCATCTATGTTCATCAGGGATATTGGCCTGTAATTCTTTCTCTTTGTAGAGTCCTTATCTGATTTTGGGATTAGGGTAATGCTGACTTCATAGAAAGAGCTTGGAAGTGTGCCTTCCTCTTGAATTTTTTGGAATAGTCTGAGAAAGATAGGTTTTAGTTCTTCTTTGAATAAAATGCTTTTAACCAAGATTTGCTTATAATTAAATTGACAGGTTACTTTTTGTTATTAATTCACTGTTATTTTTAAGTAGTTTTAGCTTAATTTGTTAAGTTTTTTAACATACGCATTAGGAAAACCTACTTCTTTATATAATGGACTTTCAGCTTTAATGGACAACCCTCACCCGAATTAATCTGTTATATTGAGGTTTTACTGTATTTTGCTCCAAACATAAAACTTTAATGGCTATGTGTTTATTTTTGCTGAGGTGAGTCTAAAACCCACAATTACTGGTAAATAGATTTCAGCCATTTGTATGTAGGACTAGCAGACTCACACTTAGGACTAGGAGCAGTTTGCAATGGAAGCTGCCTTTCTCTTCACAAGCTTGCAAAGTGAAAGTGCTATCCATGCAGCGCAAGTCCCCTTCCTCCTGCCTCCCAGACTTCAACTCCAGGCACTTGCATGTTATTGAACAGCTGCTTGATCCCTTCCCATTCCTAAAGGTTTCTCCTAGCTCTGGCATTTAGTTTGTATTTGTCCTGGACACTCCCCTGGGTTGAGCTTATTGTCCCATTGTTTTGCTGCTGCAGAATATATTGAAAAAAGGGGCATGCTGCTGGCTGTGAGCTATGAGTGGTCAAGTCTAGAGTTTCATAGTCCTCACAAATTAGGGCACAAATAAGATAACCCTGTTACATCTATAGCTCTTGCGATGAGATTTCTCTCTTCTAAATGTACCTTCTGCAGAGCTAACAATTTAGATTAAATTAGTTTAGAACACAGGAAGGCAATTTTCATTTGTAAGGGGATTAAGCTTTTTTGTTCTTCTTAGATTAGACACAATTTAAACATAAAGATGAATTAAAATGGGATTTCATTTTTAAATGGTTTTCACTAATACAAATAATGATATGAAAGGAAAGCATATTGAGTGATGCTTAATAGCATCTGATCATAGCATTTTAATAGCTGTAGGTAATGTGGTTTTTTTTAGTTTTTCACATGAGAGAATACTATACATATTGTTTGT
Source organism: Myotis pilosus (assembly GCA_036010255.1). Taxonomy (NCBI): domain Eukaryota; kingdom Metazoa; phylum Chordata; class Mammalia; order Chiroptera; family Vespertilionidae; genus Myotis; species Myotis pilosus. The sequence continues at coordinate 110,626,825 of JASKON010000002.1, read as the reverse complement.
TTTATTTATTTTTATTTGTTGTTGTTTGTTATTGTTTAAAGTATTATGTATGTCTCCTTTTTCACCGATTGACCACCCCCACCGCTCCCACCTCCCAGGACAAGTCCCCACTGCCCCAGTGTTCATGTTCATTGGCTATGCTAATATGAATGCATACAAGTCCTTTGGTTGACCTCTTACCCCTCCTCCACTGCCTTCTCTCTGAGGATGGATGGTCTGTTCAGTGTTTCTTTTTCTCTGGATCTATTTTTGTTCATCAGTTTATGTTGTTCATTATATCCCACATATGAGTGAGATCATGAGATATTTATCTTTCTCCAGCTGGCTTATTTCGCTTAGCATAATGCGCTCCAGGTCCATCCATGCTGTTGCAAATGGTAAAAGTTCCTTCTTTTTTATAGCAGTGTAGTATTCCATTGTGTAGATACACCAAAGGTTTTTAATCCACTCATCTGCTGATGGGCCCTTAGGATGGTTCCAAATATTAGCTATTATAAATTGTGCTACTATGAAAAAAGAGATAGAGGAAGACATAAAAAATGGAAGACCATACAGTGTTCATGGATTGGTAGAATCAACATCATTAAAATGTCCATACTACCCAAAGCAATTCATAAATTCAATGCAATCCCTGTTAAAATACCAATGGCATATTTCACAGACCTAAAACAAACTCTCCAAAAATTCATCTGGAATAAAAATAGACTCCAAATAGCCACAGCAATCCTGAGAAAGAAGAGCAAAGTTGCAGGGATCACAATACCAGATATCAAGCTATACTACAAAGCCAAGGTTCTCAAAACTGCCTGGTTCTGGCACAAAAACAGACATATAGACCAATGGAATGTAACATAGAACCCAGAGATCGACCCAAGCCATTATTCTCAATTAGTATTTGACAAAGGAGGCAAAAGCACACGATGGAGTCAAGACAGTCTCTTTAATAAATGGTGTTGGGAAAATTGGACAGATACATGCAAAAAAATGAACCTAGATCACCAACTTACACCATATAAAAAAATAAACTCAAAATGGTTAAAGGACTTAAATGTAAGATGGGAAACCATAAAAATCCTACAAGACTACATAGGCAGCAAAATAGCAGACATATGTCATAGCAATATCTTTACCGATACGGCTGCTAAAGCAATGGAAACTAAGGAGAAAATAAACAAATGCGACTACATCAAAATAAAAAGCTTCTGCACAGCAAAAGTAACCATCAATGAAACAACAAGAAATCCCACTGCAAGGGAGATCATATTTGCCAATGCTATCTAAGATAGGGGTTTAATCTCCAAAATTTACAGGGAACTCATACAACTTAACAAAAGGAAGATAAACAATCCAATAAAAAAAAAAAATGGGCAAAGGACCTAAATAGACACTTGGAAAAAGGACATATAGAAGGCTGAGAGACATGTGAAAACATGCTCAAAGCCACTAATCAACCAAGAGATGCAAATCAAAACGACAATGAGGTGCCATCTCACACCTGTCAGAATACCTATCATCAACAAATTAACAAACAATAAGTGCTAGCGAGGAAGTGCAGAAAAAGGAACTCTCTTGCACTACTGGTGGAAATGCAGATTGGTGCAGCCACTGTGGAGAACAGTATGGAGTTTTCTCAAAAAACTAAAAATAGAACTCCCAGTTGACCCAGTAATCCCACTTCTAGGAACATATCCCAAGAAAAGAGAAACACCAATCTGAAAGGAGATATGCACCCCTATGCTCTTGGTAATAAGGTTTTAATTGCAATGCTGGTATTTTAACTGCTTTACAGAGAATGTCAGTGTGTACTGACAGGCCTATTAGCGTCCTTCCTCCAGAAAGTCTCACAGGAATTTATCCATCAGGTCCTATGGTGATAACTTAGAGCAGTGAAGAACTGAACCAGGAAGGAAATAGTCTTTGGTATATAATAATTTATATCCCTAATGCATCTTCATCTTTAAAACATTTGGTTGAATGTTTTGTACTGAGGAAACTCCTACTTATGTTATAAAATATAATCAAATGCATATCATAGTAATGAACTACTCAGGTTTAATGAATTTTTCTTTAAATGTGGAGTGAATGTCCTATTTTCAAATCACTTTTGTGCAGTGAGTATTTAAGTGAGTGAATACACTCTTAAGTATCGTCTGGAGTCTTTCATAGACACCACAAATAAAATGGCAGTGCCTCATTTCCACTTGCTTAAAAAGCAGAATTATTAAAACTAGAGGCCCGGTGCATGAAATTCATGCATGGATAGGGTCCCTAGGCCTGGCCAGCAATCAGGGCCAATTGGGGCCTTCCAGCTGCTGGTCAGGGCTTTCCTTATGCACCGCCCCCTGGTGGTCAGCACACATCATAGAGAATGATCGAATTCCCGGGCTCCTGTCAAACTTCTGTGGGGACACTTTGCATATTAGCCATATATATAGACTAGAGGCCCAGTGCTCAAAAATTTGTGCACTTGGGGGGGGGGGTGTCCCTTAACCTGGTCTGTGCCCTCTTGCAGTCTGGCCCGTCGGGGGATGTCCACTTGCTGGCTTAGGCCCACTCCCCAGGGGATTGGGCCTAGGCTGGCAGTCAGACATCCTTCTGGAAGCCCAGGAGCCCTCGGGGTATGTCCACTTGCCAGCGGGGAGCAGGCCTAAGCTGCAGTTGGACATCCTTAGCACTGCTGAGGAGGCAGGAGAGGTTCCTGCCATCACTACTGTGCTGGCAGCCATCAGCCTGGCTTGTGGCTGAACAGAGCTCCAACTGTGGGAGCACACTGACCACCAGGGGGCAGCTCCTTCATTGAGCGTCTGCCTCCTTGTGGTCAGTGTGTGTCATAGTGACCAATCATTCCAAGTTGTTCTGCTGTTAGGGTCAATTTGCATAGTACCCTTTTATTATATGCCTGGTGCATGGGAGGGAGCTGGCTGGTTTGCCCTGAAGGGTGTACCAGATCAGGGTGGGGGTCCCGCTAGGGTTCCTGGCCAGCCTGGGTGAGGGGCTGAGGGCTGTTTGCAGGCTAGTCAAGCCCTACAGCAGGGACCCTCACCCCATGAGGGTGTGGCCAGCCTGGGTGAGGGGCTGAATACTGTTTGCAGGCTGGCCATAGCCTCTTCAGGGTGGGGGTCCCCACTGGGGTGCCTGGCCAGCCTGGGTGAGGGGTTGAGAGCCATTTTTAGGCTGGCAACAGCCCCTTCAGGGTGGGGGTCCCTGCTGGGGTGCCTGGTCAGCCTGGGTGAGGGGCTGATGGCTGTTTGCAGGCTGGCCACAGCCCCTTCAGGGTGGGGTCCCCACTGGGTTGCCTGGCCAGCCTGGGTGAGGGGCTGTTGACTGTTTGCAGGCTGGCCAAGCCCCCCAGCTGGGACCCTCACCCCATGAGGGTGTGGCCAGCCTCGGTGAGGGGTTGATGGATGTTTGCAGGCTGGCCATGGCCCCCAGCCACCCAAGCTCCCAGTGGAGGCTGGCTGGAAGCAGATATCTGGGATTTACTTATTTTCTATAATTGAAACTTTGTTGCCTTTAGCAGAGGCCACAGACGGCTGGGCAGGCAGGAAGCTTGGCTTCCTCCATCACTGGGGCAACCAAGCCTCCTGCTCGCTCCAGCTCCGTGGCTTCCAGCTGCCATCTTGGTTGGGTTAATTTGCCTAGTCACTCTGATTGGCTGGTGGGCATGGCTTAGGGGCATAGTGAAGGTATGGTCAATTTGCATGTTTCTCTTTTATTAAATTAGTGCCGGGTCCATCCCCGAGGGTCCAGGGGTTCCCAAAGGTGTGGACGGAGTCGGTGAAGAACGTTTTACACAGAGACAGCATTCAGAACTCTTTAGCTCTCTTTAGTCTCAGTGGATCTTCCTGTGCCTGGCTGAGGCCACAGAGAAAGATCCCGAGGCAAACCGAGCCTTTATTTTTATAGTCAGAGGTAAACAAGGCAGTGGTTACCAAAGTTACACTGTTCTTGTGAGTTTCACTTGTTTACACTGTTCTTGAGAGTTTCACTTGTTTTTGTTCTTGTTGCACTTCCCTCAGCCCATTAGCTTCCCAGGTAAGATCTAGGGAGCGTTATAAGGTCAAGCCTAATTATGCTTAAGAGGACTGTGCCCTCTAAGCTGGGACTTGTTTGTGACTTTGCCAACAGGTCAGTCCTAAGCTTAACCCTATAGAGGCTCCCCACAATTAGATAATCACTACATTAAGAACCAGCTCTCCAACATCCCCCAAGGGGTCCCGGATTGCAAGAGTGCCGGAGCCTGCTGGCACTACAGTCGAACAGTACCTGAAAGGGGGGTGAGGATTAAGAAAAGAGACAGATACAAAGATGGGATCGGGAGGATTGACAGCTCAAGACTGCAGCCCAGAGTTTATTTCACACAGTCTTTTTATACACTCACTGGTTACATATGCATTTAGCAGAACTTAAGCAACTTTCGATTTGATCAGCGCAAGCCTCTCCTCTAACAGTCTCGGCCAACTTCTCTTTTCCCGATCCTTTGTCTCAGTCGGTGGCTGAGACCAGCTAACATGATCTGAGCTCAGCTAGACTACTTCCTTATTCTCACAAGCTAAGCTGCTGCAGCACAATTTTCCTGCTTATTTGGCATTTAGCAAGCTAAATCAGTAACTTGAACTTTAGTGGGATAGAGCATGTGACAGCCCACCTTGTGAGAGACTGTCTCCTCGGGACCTTGTCAAACCGAGACCGCTCCCCACACAAGAGGGCACAGGCCAGGCCAAGGGATCCCACTGGTGCACAATCAGGGCTGGGTAAGGACACAGGAGTTTGGCCAGCCTGGGAGGGACTGTGGGAGGGTTCCAGGGTATGTCTGGCCCATCTCGCTCAGTCCCAATCAGCCAGACCCCAGCAGAAAGCTAACCTAGTGGTAGGAGTGTCTGCCCCCTGGTGGTCAGTGCATTTCATAGTGAGCAGTTGAGCATCCTTAGCATATCATTAGCATATTACACTTTGGTTGAATAGCTGACCCGTTGACCGGACACTTAGCATATTAAGCTTTCTTTATATAGGACTAGAGGACCAGTCCTCTAGTGCATGAAATTTGTGCACAAGGGTGGGGGATCCCCTCAGCCCAGCCTGCACCCTCTCCAATCTGGGACCCCTCAGGGGATGTCCGACAGCCAGGTTAGGCCTGATCCTGCCTAACCAGGCAGTAGGATATCCCTCTCACAATCTGGGACTGTTGGCTCCTAACTGCTCACCTGCCTGCCTGCCTGATCGCCCCTCCTGACCCCCCTGCCAGCCTGATCACCCCTAACCGCCTCTGCCTGCCAGCCTGGTTACCCCTAACTGCTCCCCTGCCAGCCTGGTCACCCTTTACTGCCCCACCTATAGGCCTGGACACCCCCAACTGACCCCCCCGCTGGCCTAGTTGCCCCCAACTGCCACCCTGCCAGCCTAGTTGCCCCTCACTGCCCCCCTCTGCCAGCCTGATCACCCTTAACTGCACCCCTCTGCCGACCTGGTTGCCTCCAACTGCCCCCCACCCATGCTGCTGACCTGGTTGACCCTCACTGCCCCCCTATGCTGGCCTGATTGCTCCCAACAGCCCCCACTGCTGGCTTGGTCATCCCAAATAGAACCCTCTACAAGCCTGGTTGCCTCCAACTTCCACCCCTGCTGGCCTGGTCGCCCCTCACTGTCCACCCTGCCAGCCTGGTCGCCCCTCACTGTCCCCCCTGCCAGCCTGGTCGCCCCATGCAGCCTGCTTCTTAGTCATTTGGTCATCCCTCACTAACCTCTCTGATGGCCTGGGAGCCCCATGCAGCCTGTTGTTCAGTCGTTTGGTCATCCCTCACTAACCCTCCTGCTGGCCTGGTCGCCCCATGCAGTCTGGTGTTCAGTCATTTGGTCATCCCTCACTAACCCCCTGCTGGCCTGGTCACCCCATGCAGCCTGCTGTTCAGTCTTTTGGTTGTCCCTCACTAAATCCCTGCTGGCTTTTTAGCCCCATTCAGCCTGTTTGGTCATCTATTTGGATGTCCGTTCAGTTGCAATGGGCCCTGATATATATACTTTTCTGGATCTTGGTGGTTCTGAAGAAACTCACGAGGCCTCTGGTAGACACCTGCTTCTTTGGCCCTGGATTAAACCATCCTGACAAGCATGCAGGCATGCTAAGACCATCTGTCCTTGCACACAGCATGTGTGTTTTGGCTTCTCAAGGAGAATTCTGACTAACTGCATGGCTCCTCTCAGTTGATTTCATCCTATCAAGCTTTATGACCCTCTTTTGATACCTGGAAAATGAATTCAGTACTGGTCTCTGTCAAACCAGAACTATGTCAGCTGCTTGGTAGTGGTTAAAACTTTATGCCATCTCTATAATTTTAATTATAGTTATGAGCTCTCTTCTCTTTTTGTGTAGTAATAGGATGTCAAATAAATTTTTTGCATTTGTCTCTGTACAAAACTGAGAAAAAGATAGCAAGAACCTCCATATTTTAAAATTAATTTGATTATCCCTTCACCAGACAGCCTCCACCACACTCACCACAATGGTCATCGAAGCTGTGACCACTGCTCTCTTCACCAAGACTTCTTTATGCTCTGGCCTATCAGTGCTGAGGATCCAGGAACTGATTCTGTGGATGATGGAGAAGGATGTGATTATGGAGCAGGATGCCCCATGGGTCTAGTATCCACACTTAAAGGCTCTTATGAGTCAGTGACCCAACCTTTTCCTAACCTTTCTCCTTCAGAGTATGGAGAGGCACCAATATTATCATCGCTGGTGTTCCAAAGAAGCCCACCCAACAGCTAGAAAATGGTGGGTGCAATAGCAATGGCATCAGCCCAAGGACTAAAAGGACTTATTTATATATATATATATATATATATATATATATATATATATATATATATATTATTGATTTATTACAGAGAGGAAGGGAGAGAGATAGAGAGTTAGAAACATCGATGAGAGAGAAACATCGATCAGCTGCCTCCTGCACATCTCCTACTGGGGATGTGCCCGCAACCCAGGTACATGCCCTTGACCAGAATCGAACCCGGGACCTTTCAGACGCTCTATCCACTGAGCCAAACCGGTTTCGGCGACTTATTCTTGATCTAAATATAACCAGATGGGCCACCTATAGAAAGACAATTGATCTCACACTGTTTCAGTTTTTTTTTTTCCACTTAAAAATGATGCGTCTAAAATCAATAGTTTTTAAATTATGCTATAAAATTTCACAATGATGTTTCTGGGACTACTGGTCAGACCTCACATTTCCCTTCCTTTTTTCATCCCACCTGGAATGAGACTGATTACTTGGCAGTGAAAGCTGATGACACCTAGTGACCATAAGGATGAAGATGAAGGCTTGCACATTAAGATACATGGAGGTGGGCCTCATGACATCGCTTAGGTGCCATTCCTGCCAAGGACAGCCTTTTCTCAAAGTCTTGCTATGTGGAACAAGACACTTTATATAGTGAAGCCTGTCTTAGTGGGTTTCCTGTTGCAAAGAGCTGAATGCTTTGGAAAACCATTTGTCTATATCTAATAAAGATAAAAATCTTACTTATGAGTATACACCCCCACCAAAGAAATCAGTGCATGTTCCATCTAAAACCACTTATAGAAATATTATAGAAATATTAATCTAGCCACTGCAGACATTTTTGGGTATTAGATGGTATAGCTGTGGCTACTAAGAGCAGTGTTTTATTTATTTATTTATTTACTTACTTATTTATTTTTAAAATATTTTTATTTTTATTGATTTCAGAGAGGAAGGGAGAGGGAAAGAGAGAGATAGAAAAATCAATGATGAGAGAGAATCATTGATCAGCTTCTTCCTGCATGCCTCCTACTGGGGATTAAGCTCGCAACCCAGGCATGTGCCCTTGACCAGAATCAAACCCAGGACCATTTAGTCCTCAGGCTGATGCCCTATCTACTGAGCCAAACCAGTTAGGGTGAAAGCAGTGTTTTAGAAATGTATTCCTAAGACCACTACCAAAGACAAATTAAAATCAGAATTTCCAGAGGAAGCTCAGAATCTGTGCTAACAATGTCCTCAGCGAATTCACACTCACATTGGTGTTTAAGAATCAATAGCACATATATTCAGCTTCCAGGGAAAGGGGTTTTCTCTCATGAGATGTTCTTACACTTTTGTTGATCTAGCTTATTGTGACTCCAGTGGTGTCTCTTTCTTCCCCCTCCAGTTATATTGAGATACGATTGACATATAACATTGTGTAAGTTAAAGGTTCACAACGTGATTTGATACAAGCATATATTGAGAAATTATTACCACAATATGATTAGTTTACAACCCAATATAGTTAGTTAACACAATATGGTTTGCTAATAATTAATACATAATTAGTGTGTGTGTGTGTGTGTGTGTGTGTGTGTGGTGAGAACATTTATCTACTCTCTTGGCAACTTTCAAGTATATAATACAGTATTATTAACATTGTCTCTTAATAAGCAGTTGTGGTAGGTAGGTGTTCATCTCAATTTACAAACTGTGGTGCTTAAGAAAGCAACTCTCGTCCTTCATTCCCATATCTTTGTTTCCTTTGGTTGAAGCTTGGTTTCTTTCAGTGGGAATGAGGGGAGAGAGGAAGTATAGAGTTCACTTTAAGCCAGTGGTTCTCAACCTGTGGGTCGCGACCCCTTTGGGGGTTGAACGACCGTTTCACAGGGGTCGCCTAAATACATCCTGCATATCAGATATTTACTTAACAATTCATAACAGTAACAAAATTAAAGTTATGCAGTAGCAACGAAAATAATTTTATGGTTGGGGGTCACCACAACATGAGGAACTGTATTAAAGGGTCGCAGCATTAGGAAGATTGAGAACCACTGCTTTATTAAGCGAATGGTACTAGTATTGCACAGATCACTTTCGCTCCTATTCTGTTGGTGAGAACTCAGCCTCATGTTGACTCCTGGGTACAAGGGAGCATGGGCCATGTATTCCTGGTTGGGCAGCCTCATGCTCAGCAGAACCTTCATAATTTGGAAAGGAGGGCATGGATTTTGAAGGAATAACTATCAAGCTTCTACACTTTCTTTATATTTTTCTATCCTCCTACTTTTGGCCAACTACCTCTCTATAGGTTTACCTGAGGTTTGGCTTATATCAAATGGATTTTCTTAAGGCTTGAGCTTTACCATATCAAGCCTATTTTTTTGAGGGTTGAAGAGATGCCTGGGAAAGGATTTAACCTGTGTCACTACCAAAGTTAAGGATCCTCCAGGCATGTAGGGGAATGGATGAAAGTCCCGACAGAGATCTGTGCACAGAGGGAGATCTCATCCTAAGACCACAAGCCTGCTGGAGCCAGTCAGACCCGGCAAAGAGGCTTTTGGCATTGATTGGAAGGAAGTAGCGTAGGGAGTGCAGGTTGGTGATTGTTAACTAACCAATGAGAGCACCTTCAGGTCCTTGGGAGGAAGAGCAATGTGTAAATAACACCCAAAAGAACTATTTTACCAAACTTTAAAACATTTTTGGACCTAAAATACTGCGTTTTGGAACATTCCAATGGGTCTAAAGTGAATGGGAGAGCAGAGCTGCCTCCTTCCCATCTTGCAGTACTGTGCACACTGTCTGACCCCTCACAGATCCATACACCCCAGATGCACCTGGGCAGGATGTGGAGTCTGGGGAACTCTGGTGAGGGGCACCCTTCAGGTGGGAGCAGAACAGGTAGCCCAGGTGTTTGAAGCTGTCATTAACATCACAATAGGTATCACATCACAACTCATTTATGGTAAAGGTGTCTCTTATTGTCCAAAATATTTTATTTATTGTTTAAAGTATTACAAATAGTACATATACTTCCTTTTTTCACCCATTGACCTTCCAGTAGCCTCCCCTATCCCCCATCACATGCCCTTAACCTCCCCCGCCAGTGCCTTGTGTCCATTGGTTATGCTTATATGCATGCATACAAGTCCTTCTGTTGATCCCTTACCCACCCCCCCACCCCCAACACTTCCCAGCCTTCCCACTGTAATTTGACAGCCTGTTCAATGCTTCTCTGCCTCTGTACCTATCTTTTTCTTCATCAGGTTATAATGTTCTTTATTATTCATAAATGAGTGAGATCATGGGGTATTTTTCTTTAACTGCCTGGCTTATTTCACTTAGCATAATGCTGTCCAGTTCCATCCATGCTGCTGCAAATGGTAAGATTTCCTTCTTTTTTATAGCAGTGTAGTATTCCATTGTGTAGCTGTACCATAGTTTTCTAATCCACTCATCTGCTGATGGGCATGTAGGCTGTTTCCAAATCTTAGCTATTGTAAATTGTGCTGCTATGAACATAGGGGTGCATATATCCTTTCTGATTGGTATTTCTGCTTTCTTGGGATATATTCCTAGAAGTGGTATCACTGGGTCAACTGGCAGGTCCATTTTTAAATTTTTGAGGAAACGCCATACTGTTTCTACCAGCAGTGAAGAAGGGTTCCTTTTTCTCCACATCCTCTCCAGCACTTGTCATTTTTGATTTGTTGATGATAGTCATTCTGACAGGTGTGAGGTTATATACCTCATTGTTGTTTTGATTTGCATGTCTCAGATGATTAGTGACTTTGAGGATAGTTTCATGTGTCTCTTGGCTTTCTGAATGTCCTCTTTCAAAAAGTGTCTATTTAGGTTCTTTGCCCATTTTTTGATTGGGTTGTTTATCTTCCTTTTGTTAAGTTGTATGAGTTCCCTGTAAATGTTGGAGATTAAACCCTTATCGGAGATAACATTGGCAAATATGTTCTCCCAGGAAGTGGGATTTCTTGTTGTTTTGTTGATGGTTTCTTTTGCTGTGCAGAAGCTTTTCATTTTGATGTAGTCCCATTTGTTTATTTTCTCCTTAATCCCTCTTGCCCTAGGATCTGTGTCTGTAAAGATATTGCTATGACGTATGTCTGCAATTTTACTGCCTATGTAGTCTTGTCAGATTTTTATGGTTTCCCATCTTATGTTCAAGTCCTTTAGCCATTTTGAGTTTGTTTTTGTGTATGGTGTAAGTTGGTGATCTAGTTTCATTTTTTTTGCATGTATCTAACCAAATTTCCCAGCACCATTTATTAAAGAGGCTGTTTTGACTCCATTGTATGCTCTTGCCTCCTTTGTCAAATATTAATTGAGTATAATGACTTGGGTCAATTTCTGCTTCCTCTATTCTGTTCCATTCGTCTATATGTTTGTTCTTGTGCCAGTACCAGGCAGTTTTGAGAACTGTGGCTTGGTAATATAGTTTGATGTCTGGTATTGTGATCCCTCCAAGTTTGTTCTTCTTTCTCAGGATAGCTGTGGCTATTTGGGGTCTTTTTTTTTTTATTCCAGATGAATTTTTGGAGAGTTTATTCTAAATCTTTGAAATATGCCATTGGTATTTTAATAGGCATTGCATTGAATCTATAGATTGTTTTGGGTAGTATGGACATTTTAATGATGTTGATTCTACCAATCCATGAACATGGTATGTCCTTCCATTTGTTTATGTCTTCCTCTATCTCTCTTTTTTTTTAAATATCCTGTAGTTTTCCAAGTACAGGTCTTTTACATCCTTGGTTAAGTTTATTCCTAGGTATCTTAATTTTTTTTGGTGCAATGGTAAATGGGATTGTTTTTCTCATTTCTCTTTCTATGAGGTCATTATTGGTGTATATTGCCAAATTCATTTATTATGTCCATTTTATATGGAATATTTGGTGTTTTCTAGGTATATTATCATGTCATCTGTGAATAAAAACAATGTTACTTCTTCTTTTCCAATTTGGATGCTTTTATTTCTTCTTCTTGTCTGATTGCTATGACTAGTACTTCTAATACTATGTCAAACAGTAGTGGTGAAAGTGGGCATCCTTGTCTTGTTTCTGTTCTTAGGGTAAGTGAGTTTAGTTTTGCCCATTGAGTATGATGTTGGCTGTAGGTTTGTCATATAGGACTTTTATTATGTTGAGGTATGATTGCTGTATTCCCACTTTGCTGAGAGTTTTTATCAAGAAAGGGTGATGGATTTTGTCAAATGCTTTTTCTGCAACAATTGATATGATTATGTGATTTTTGTCTCAGTTTGTTTATGTGAGGTTTGATTTGTGTATATTGTATCATCCTTTCATCCCCAGAATAAATCCCACTTGGTCATGATGTATGACCTTTCTAATGTATTGCTGAATCTGATTTGCTTGAATTTTGTTGAGGATTTTAGCATCTATGTTCACCAGAAAAATTGGCCTGTTTTTCTCTTTTTTTGTGGTGTCTTTATCTGGTTTTGGGATTAGGGTAATACTGGCTTCATAGGAAGAGCCTGGAAGTGTGCCTTCCTTTTGAATTTTTTGGAATAGTCTGAGAAGGATAGGTTTTAGTTCTTCTTTGAATGCTTGGTAGAACTCTCTTGTAAAGCCATCCAGATCAGGACTTTTGTTTTCTGGAAGATTTTTGATTGCTGCTTCAATTTCTTCTGTAGTTATTATCCTATTCAGGTTTTTTTATTCTTCTTGGTTGAGTTTTGGGAGCTTGCATTTTTCTAGCAATATGTCCATTTCATCTAGGTTGTCCATTTTGTTGGGGTAGAGTTGTTCATAGTATTTTTTTTTTATAATTATTTGTATTTCTGTGGGATCAGTTGTTATTTCACCTCTTTCATTTCTGATTTTGTTTATTTGGGTCCTCTCTCTTTACTTCTTAGTGAGCCTGGCTAGAGGTTCATCAATCTTGTTTACCATTTCAAAAAACCAGCTCTTGGTTTTGTTGATCTTTTGTATTTTTTTTTATTGTTTTCATTTATCTCCACTCTGATCTTTATTACAGTGGGGCCTTGACTTACGAGTTTAATTTGTTCCGTGATGGAGCTCATAACTCAAATTACTCGTATGTCAAATCTTAAAGTGAACGAGTGAGACACGTGATGCTGGGCTGAGGTTGTGGTGTTCACAGTGACGTTCGCTGTGCCAACTAACAGTGGGGTATCTGAAGCTGGCTCATAACCCAAATTTTAGCTTGCAACTCAAAGCAAAAAATCGGCTGAGAGATGGCTCATATCTCGAAAAATGCGTTAGTCAGGACACTTATAAGTCAAGGCCCCACTGTATTTCCTTCCTTCTGCTCATGCTGGGCTTTTCTTGTTGCTCTCTTTCTAACTCTTTGAGTTGTAGGGTTAGGTAATTTATTACCTTTGTTTCTTGTTTTTTGTTGCAGAAGGCTTGTAGAGCTATCAACTTCCCTCTCAAGACTGCTTTCATTGTGTCCCATAGATTTTGGATTGTTGTGTTTTCATTGTTGTTTGTTGCCATGATGCTTTTTATTTCTTCCTTGATCTCTCTGGTAACCCAATCATTGTTTAATAGCATGCTATTTAGTCTCCAGGTGTTTGATTTTTTTATTATAGTTGATTTCTAGTTTTATGCCATTGTGATCTGAGAAGATGCTTGATATGATTTCTATCTTGAATTTGAAGAGACTTTATCTGTGACCCAATATATGGTCTATGTTTGAAAATGACCCATGTGCACTTGAGAAGAATGTGTATTCTGTGGGGTGAAATGTTCTGAAGATGTTAGTTAATCCCATCTGATCTAGTGAGTCTTTTAGTATTGATGTTTCTTTGCTGATTTTTTGTTTAGAAGATTTGTCCAATGGTGATAGTGGGGTATTAAAGTCCCCTACTATAACTATATTGCTGTCAATCTCTCCGTTGTTATTCTCCAGAAGTTTTTTTTTTTTATGTATTTGGGTGCTCCTGTATTGGGTGCATATATGTTTACCAGAATTATTTCCTCTTGTTGGATTTCTCCCTTTAGTATTATGAAGTGGCCTTCCTTATCTCTTTTTATGTCCTTCACTTTGAGATCTAATTTGTTAGATATAAGTATTTCTACCCCAGCCTTTTTTTTCATTTCCATTCGCCTGAAAAACCTTTCTCCACCCCTTCACCATCAGTCTGTGTGAGTCCTTTCTTCTGAGGTTGTTCTCCTATAGACCACAGATATATGGGTCATGTTTTCTTATCCATTCAGCTACCTTATATCTTTTGATTGGGGCATTTAATCCATTTACATTTAAAGTTATTATTGATAGGTACTTGTTTTTCGCCATTTTTTTTTTCTTTACACCCGTGTTCCTTCTTCGCTTCCTATTTCTTCTTTTTACAGCATTTCTTGCATTGCTGGTCTGATGGTAATATACTCCCTTAGTCCTTTTTTGTCTGTGAAGCTCCTGAATTCCCCCTCAATTTTGATTGATAGCCTTGCTGGTTACAGTATTCTTGGATTCAGAACCTTCCTTTGCATGACTTTGTTTATTTCATTCCATTCCCTTCTGGCCTGATGTGTTTCTGTTGAGAAATCAGTTACTAGTTTGATGGGGGACCGTTTGTAGGCAACTTTCTGTCTCTCTCTGGCCACTTTTAATATTCTTACTCTTTTGTTGGTGTTTGCCAATTTAATTATAATGTGCCTTGGCATCGGTCTTTTGGGTTCATTTTGTTTGGGACTCTGTGAACTTCTTGGACTTGTGGGAGTTTTTTCTTCACTATATCAGGGAAGCTTTTCTGTCATTATTCATACAGGTTTCTATTCCTTGCTCAGTTTTCTCTCCTTCTGGATCCCCTATTTTGCAGATGTTGTTTCATTTTGTGTTGTCCCAAAGATCCCTTAGGCTCTCCTGTTTTATAAGGTGTTTTTTTTCTAGATGCTTCATTGTTTGGGTATTTTTTTCTACCTTGTATCCTAAATCACTGATGCCATCCTCTGCTTCTTCTAGTCAACTGTTGATGCTTTCTATTGTGTTCTTTATAGCAGCGATGTCATTTTTTATTTCTTCTTGGTTCTTCATTTCCTCTTGGTTCTTACACATATTGTTGAATTTGCCTTCCATTCATTTCATCCACCTTATGACCATTTCTCTGAATTCTTTCTCTGACATATTTCTTGCCTTCATTTTGTTTACTTCCTTTTCTGGTGATGCCTCCTTTTCTTTCATATGTGGGCTGGGTTTTTTTTTTTTTTTATCTCCCCATGATCTCTCTTCTCTAGGTATCTGGTTATGTAACTCTCTCTCCCCTTTTCCTAGATGAAATATGACCTTTCTGTGAGAAGGTGCAGAGCTCCTCCGAGTCCACATATTCACGCTGCTTGAGATCCGGTATTCTTCTATATATATATATAGAAGAATATATATATATATATATGAACATTGCTAGCAGCTTTACTTATAATAGCCAAAAACTGCAGACAACCCAAATGTTCATCAATGGGATAGACAAACTGAGCCAAAAAAAAAGGAAAAAAAAGAGGGAATTAAGTATCAACATCATGGATGAATTGTAAAATAATCATGCTGAGTGAAAGATGCCAGAAAAAGAATATCTTCTGTAAAATTACATTTATATAAAATTTAAAAATGCAAAATAAACTATAATAACAGAAAGCAAGTTACCTTGATTGCCAGAAGGGAGGGAGGGATTACCCAAGGACACCATGAGAAAACTGGGAGCATTGACTTCATTGTTCATGATCTTGATTGTGGTGATGGTTTCACATGTAAATATATTATGAAGTTTATTGTGTGTATATTAAGTATAACTTAAGAAAGCCTAGAAGAAAAGAAATTACAGTCTTAAAAAAAGCACAGCATGTGTAAATTTGGGTGATGCGGTTAAAGCAGTGCTTCAAGAGAAACTTTGTAACTTTGTTATCTGAGAAAAAGGGTACAATCATTGACCTTTTATTCCCCCTTAAGAAGCTAGAAAGTGAAGAGCAAACACAAAGTTAGTAGAATGAAGGAAATAATAAAGAGCAGAATGAAACAGAAAACAGAGAAAAAATACATTTCACACAAGCCAGTTTTCCTGGAACAACCCAAGTATAAACTGCAAGATGCTACACGTGTATCTACATGTCTAGACAATCTAGAGCAGTGGTTCTCAACCTTCCTAATGCCGTGACCCTTTAATACAGTTCCTCATTTTGTGGTGACCCCCAACCATAAAATTCTTTTCATTGCTACTTCATAACTGTGATTTTGCTACTGTTATGAATTGTAATGTAAATATCTGATATGCAGGATGTATTTTCATTGTTAAAGTTGAACATAATTAAAGCATAGTGATTAATCACAAAAACAATATGTAATTATAAAGGGCGTCCCAAAATTCACCCAAGAAGTAATTTTGATAGAAAACACAGGTTTATAATGAAAAATTGTAAATTTTTTATTGATTCATAAAGTATATAGTATAGGGTTATGTATGGAATAGAATATTGGGTAAATGGCCTCCAAGGATTTGCTGGTACATACGCACTCTTTTGTTATTGCCTGAGCAGCCACATTTTCGAAGAAGAATGGTCAGATGGTGCCTCCAACTCAAAATCCGCACCAAACAGTGACACGTTGTGAATGCATTTGTTTCTCAACAATCACTCGTGGATTTTCTGGATCCCAAATGTGACAATTTTGTCGATTAACCAATCCATCAAGATGAAAATGAGCCTCATCGAAATTCAGCCACATTTATGCAAAACGGTCATGGAAAATTTCAACAAAAGAGTGCGTATGTGCCAGCAAAACCATGGAAACCATTTACCCGATATGCTAGTCCATACATAACCCTATAGTGTATACTTTATGAATCAATAAAAAAATTATAATTTTTAATTATAAACCTGTTTTCTATCAAAATTACTTCTTGCGTGAATTTTCGGACACCCTTTATATTGTGAGTTATTTATTTCTAACTACAAATAAATGAAATTTTGTCTTGAAGCATGGTGTAGCATGGGTAACAGTCTTAATATAACAACAGTAAACTACTTTGATACATTTTGTGACAGTATGCGTAAAAAGCCAACGTCAGTACGAAGGTTGAGATTGCTTCTTTCTCACCAGATGAGAAATTCTCAGGGCAGTCTGCAAGAGCACAATGAAGATCATCTTCCACAACAAGTCTACTTCTGTATTTAGACTTGATAACCAACAAGCTGGAAATACCTGTTTCACAAGGATATGTTGTTGGAAATGGAAGAAGAAGGCACAACACAGTCTCAGACAGAACAGGATATGACTGCAAACACTTGATCCAGAATTTTGTAACTGGCATTGTAGAGAAATCAGTTCTTGCTGCATCATTCTTAATAAGTTCAATGAACTCCTCTTGTGCTCTCTCAGGAACATCTTTAACTCTGACTGTGAATGGGCTTCTGGCAAGTGCAAATGCGGTGTCAGGTAGATTTGGAAAGTACGATGAAATATCATCTGCAAGCATGTGCAAGTGTTCTTTCACAGAAATTATCATCGTAATCCTTTTGTCTGGTTCAATGTCATGTTCCTCAAAGAAAGCAGATAAGGTAGGCAACATGTAAATTTTATTTTCATCCTTTTTTTTTTTTTGCCAAAGCTGAAATTCCATTTGGAATGATTGGATCTTTTCAGACAAATCGAGGCATGTTGCATTTGGTCCTTGCAGTGATAAATTTAACTCATTCAAGATGGCAACCAAGTAAGCTTTTTTTCTGCAGTTCACTTTTATCACCGAAAAGTGCTTCGAACTGCGGTCTTACTTTCTGATTAAAAAACGTTTTGAGCTCATCACAAAGCTCAAAACCTTGTTTTAAAATTTTTCCTCTCAACAACCATCTCACTTCAATGTGAAATAGCAGAGCATTGTTCAGCGCATCCAACTCATTGCACAGTTGTGAAAACAGTCGACTGTTTAAAGTGCTCACCTTTACAAAATTGACTCAACTTATAACACTTTCGTTACTTCTTGTAACTCTGGTGGCAGCGCCTTTGTTGCTAATATTTGTTGATGAATCAGTGAGTTCTGATTACTTTTGGTGACTCATTTGGTACCAAACGTTGAAATCCAGATTGACATCCTAGCATAACTGGAGCACCATCTGTGCAAACACCACAAACCTTTTCCCAAGAGATCTTATGCTCTTACAGAAATGAACCAACTGTGTCAAATACATCACATGCAGTAGTTGTCATTTCAAGAGGTTTGCAAAAAAGAAACTCATCTTTAAAGTCACCATTATTAATATACCTCATGTAAACCAGTAACTGTGAACAGTTTGCAACGTCTGTAGATTCATCAAGCTGGATACTAAATATTGGAAGTGGGGCAGATTTAATTTCCTGGATTATCTGATCAAGAATATCAGCAGACATGTCATCTATTCTTCTGCAGACAGTGTCGTTAGATAAAGAAATTGCACTCAATTTCATAACAAATTCGTCTCCGATCATAACTCGAACAATGTCTTTGGCCACTGGCAACAGTAAATCCTCAGCAATGGTGTGAGGTTTCATAGCTCTGGCGATTCTGAGTGCCACCAACTCTGAAGCTTCAACAACTTCTATGTTTTCTTTGTGATACTTGCCACCAGTGTCAAGTCTGGCTTTCTTGAGTCCATTAGCTTTGCTTCTAAAATAGTTGGTATCCTTGCTGGCAAAGCTCAGATGCTTGCTATCAAAATGGCATTTTAGTTTATTCGGCTTCATAGATTCAGCTGATAGAACTTCACAACAAACAACACATTGTGGTTTCTCAATTCCTTCTGTAATTATTGAGGTAAAACCATACTGTAAAAAATCCTTATTATATTTTCTTTTCTTAACGTTCTTCTCTACATGATCCATTGTCATGGGATGGTTTGCTAATGAAAATAATATATAACAATAGCTTTAATAATACTAAAGATGATACATGGCATAGTTCAGTCAATACAGTTCATTAAAGTTTCCTATGATTTACCATCCTCTGTGTTGGTTTTTTTACATACCAGTTACTATCACAAGGGGGCAGTATTCACATCAACCACAGCTGAATATAAAAAGACCAATCAGCATCCAGATTTAGTTCCCATGGTACAGATATTTTTTTTGCAGTAGTTGATGATTTTACAGTATATGATTTTACATTTACCCAGTAATTATAATTCATGAAGTGTCATTTTACCTCCAATACTGCTGCTTTCAACACAGTAGCTGCTCTCTACACAGTAGCTGCTCTCTACACAGTAGCTGCTCTCTACACATGTGTGACTGGTCTGCATAAGTACATTATGGCGTTAACCCTGTCACATACACCTGTATTTGTATGGGGTGTATGTGATGGGGTTGGTGTGATGACGTCATCACACTGGGTACTTGTATGTGGGTGTACCTGTATGTGGGCAGACCCACCTGGAGACAGAGGAGTGGTGTCTCGGTTCCTAAGACCATCAAAAATAGGTGTTTTCTGATGGTCTTAGGCAACCCCTGTGAAAAGGTCATTCAACCCCCAAAGGGGTCATGACCCACAGGTTGAGAACCGCTGATCTAGAGAGTTCTGTGGGGGTGCCTGAAGCTGGGATTGCTAGCAGGGTCCTGCCTGGGCAAGGATAGGTGGACAAAGGATTCTAGAAATGATTAAGCAGCAGCAAGGTCAGCCTATCCCTGGGCAAAGAGAAAAGGGTAACATGTTCCAGGTGCATGCTACCCCTCTCTGCTGCCCCTGCCCACACACACACATGCACTTCCTGCCTTTGGTCCAGCCAGGCCTGCTGTTCCCTTGAAGACATGACACCTGAGAAAAGACAGTAGCAGAAGCTTCACTTATGTCCTTGCATCACAGCAGCTCTGGGGTCAGCAGTGTCGCTAGCCCTGTCCTACAGATAAAAAACTGAGGGTCCATGCAGAGTAATTTTTCAGAGGTGCCAGCACCCGGCCAGACATGTTGTACTCCCTGTCAAGCAATCAGAGGGCTTCGTAGAGGAGGTCCCAGCTCTCTATCAACATGACCAGGGAAAGGAGTCCCATGTCCCAGAGCCCAGCACTGTTATGGCCCTAGTTTCTCCCCTGGAGACAGAACCTTCTCTTGTCTCCCCGCCCCTACCTGCACCCCTGCTGTGGACTTGGCCCCCACCCAAACATGATTCTTTTCTACCTCCTCATAAGGACCTCATTGTCTATAAATTAGGGGTCATCTGGGCTTAGGCAGTGTGGATGGATGACAAATTCATTCCTTCATGCTACCCTCTCAGAAAAGCCTATGGAGGGCATAAGACTAGGGCTGGCATTGGCACATGGCACAGGACAGGCAAGACCCTAACTGCATGTGGTGTCAATATCAGGGTATGACAGGAGGGAGAGGGGATAGTTGTGTGTCCTGGTGTCAAAGGATGTGGACAAGAAGAATGAGGTTTCCTCCTGCCTCTTCCACTGCCATCTAAGGATGGGCCAAATTATGTAAATGTATTAAAACCCTTCATCTGTAAAATGGGCAGATGCCCACCCACCACATTACTATTGTTGTCTTTTCTCAATAAAGAAGTTGTGCATATGAGAAGGAGATTGTGAATGTCAGAAAGGGTGTTTGTGCAGGTCAGAGAAGAAGGTTGTGCAGATCAAAGAGGTAGGTGGTTGTGCAGGTCAAAGATGGAGGTGCTGTGAAGGTCAGAGAGAGAGTTTACACAGGTCAGAAAGGGAGTTTGTACAGGCCAGAGAGGGAGGTTGTTCAGGTCAGAGAAAGAGGTTGTTCAAGTCAGAGAGGGAGGTTGCACAGGTCAGAGGGAGTTTTACAGGACAGAGAGAGAGGTTGTGCTGATCAGAAAGGTAGGTGGTTATGCAGGTCCCAGAGGGAGGTTGTGCAGGTTAGAGAGGGAGTTTGTATAGGTCAGAAAGGGAGGTTGTTCAGGTTAGAGAGGGAGGTTGTAAATGTCATAGGGATAGGTTGTGCAGACCATACACAGGGCTTTTATTATCACAACCTGATTTACAGGCATGATGGAACAGGAACAGACAGAAAGGAAATGAAAGCTTGTATAGGTGTTGAGGGGACAAGAAATATAAAATGCTTGAGTCATGCTGGAGATTGGGTTGAGTGAGAATTACAGTATTATTTTCCTAGAGATATAACTCTTTTTATTTTTTTATTGCTTAAAGTATTACAAAGGGTATTACATATGTGTCCATTTTTCCCTCCCGCCCTTGACAGTCCCCTAACCTCCCCTATCCCCCAGTGTCTTATGTCCATTGGTTATGCTTATATGCATGCATACAAGTCCTTTGGTTGATCTCTTACCGCCCTCCCTCCTGCCCCCCAACCCTCCCTGGCCTTCCCACTGCAGTTTGACAATCTGTTTGAGGCAGCTCTGCCTCTGTATCTATTATTGTTCAAAAGTTTATAATGGTCTCTATTATCCATGAATGAGTGAGATCATGTGGTATTTTTCCTTCATTGACTGGCTTATTTCACTTAGCATAATGCTCTCCAGTTCCATCCATGCCATTGCAAATGGTAAGAGTTCCTTCCTTTTTACAGCACCATAGTATTCCATCGTGTAGATGTACCACAGTTTTCTAATCCATTCATCTACTGATGGGGACTTAGGCTGTTTCCAGATCTTAGCTATGGTGAATTGTGCTGCTATGAACATAGGGGTGCATATATCCTCTCCGATTGGTGTTTCTAGTTTCTTGGGATATATTCCTAGAAGTGGGATCACAGGGTCAAATGGGAGTTCCATTTTCAGTTTTTTGAGGAAACTCCATACTGTCTTCCATAGTAGCTGCGCCAGTCTGCATTCCCACCAGCAGTGCACAAGTGTTCCTTTTTCTCCACATCCTCTCCAGCACTTGTCGTTTGTTGATTTGTTGATGATAGCCATTCTTGCAGGTGTGAAATGGTACCTCATTGTTGTTTTGATTTGCATCTCTTGAATGATTAGTGACTTTGAGCATGTTTTTATATGTCTCCTGGCTTTCTGAATGTCCTCTTTTGAAAGGTGTCTATTTAGGTCCTTTGCCCATTTTTTGATTGGATTGTTTATCTTCCTTTTGTTAAGTTGTATGAATTCCCTATAAATTTTGGAGATTAGGCCCTTATCAGACATGACATTGGCAAATATGTTTTCCCACACAGTGGGATTTCTCGTTGTTTTGTTGATGGTTTCTTTTGCTGTGCAGAAGCTTTTTATTTTGATGTAGTCCCATTTGTTCATTTTCTCTTTAGTTTCAAGTGCCCTAGGAGCTGTATCAGTGAAGAAATTGCTTCGGCATATATATGAGGTTTTGTTGCCTTTGGATTCTTCTAGAATTTTTTTTCTTTCTTTTTTTTTTTTTTTTGCTCCTGATTTTTATTATTATTATTATTATTATTACTAAGGTATTACAAATGTGTCCTCATCCCCCCCATTAACCCCCAACCTCCCCCACCCACACACTCCTGCTCCCATCCCCCTGTTGTCCATGTCCATTGGTTTGGCTTATATACATGTATACAAGTCCTTCGGTTGATCTCTTCCCCTTACCCTCGCCCTCCCCTACTTCCCTTCTGGGGATTGATAGCCTGATCGCTGTTTCTCAGTCTTTGGGTCTGTCCCTTTTCATCAGTCTATGTTGTTCTCTATAATCCACAAATGAGTGTGATCATGTGGTATTTATCTTTCTCTGACTGGCTTATTTCACTTAGCATAATGCTCTCCAGTTCCATCCATGCTGTTGCAAAAGGCAAGAGCTTCTAGAATTTTTATGGTTTCCTGTGTTACATTTAAGTCCTTTATCCATTTTGAGTTTATTTTTGTGTATGGTGTAAGTTGGTGGTCTAGTTTCATTTTCTTGCATATATCAGTCCAATTTTTACAACACCATTTATTGAAGAGACTCTCTTGGCTCCATTGTATGTTCTTGCCTCCTTTGTCAAATATTAATTGAGCATATTGGTTCAGGCCAATTTCTGGGCTCTCTATTCTCTTCCATTGATCTATATGCCTGTTCCTGTGCCAGTACCAGGCAGTTTTGAGAACAGTGGCTTTGTAATACATCTTGATATCTGGTATTGAGATCCCACCTACTTTGTTCTTTTTCAGGATTGCTGCAGCCATTCGGGGTCTTTTTTTCTTCCAGATGAATTTTTGGAGAGTTCGTTCTAGAGCTGTTAAGTATGCCATTGGCATTTTAATGGAAAGTGCGTTGAATTTATAGATTGCTTTGGGTAGTATGGACATTTTAATGATGTTGATTCTACCAATCCATGAACACGGTATGTTCTTCCATCTGTTTATGTCTTCTTCTATCTCTTTTTTCAACGTCCTGTAGTTTTCTGAGTAGAGGTCTTTTACCTCTTTAGTTAAGTTTATTCCTAGGTAGCTTAATTTTTTTGGTGCGATGGTAAATGGGATTGTTTTTATAATCTCTCTTTCTGAAAGTTCACTATTGGTGTATAGAAATGCCTCAGATTTCTTGGGGTTAATTTTGTATCCTGCTACATTGCCAAATTCATGTATTAACTCTAGTAGCTTTTTGATGGAGTCTCTAGGGTTTTGTATGTATAATATCCTGTCGTCTGCAAATAAGGGCAGTTTTACTTCCTCTTTTCCAATTTGGATGTCTTTTATTTCTTCTTCTTGCCTAATTGCGATGGCTAACACTTCCAGTACTATGTTGAATAGGAGTGGTGAGAGGGGGCATCCCTGCCTTATTCCTGTTCTTAAGGGAAATGGTGTTAGTTTTTGTCCATTGAGTATGATGTTGGTTGTGGGCCTGTCATATATGGCTTTTATTATGTTGAGGTATGATCCTTCTACTCCCACCTTCCTGAGAGTTTTTATCAAAAATGGGTGTTGAAGGAGAAGCGGGACTGTCTGGATTCAGTCGGAACCCGAAGGCAGCTTTCTCTCCGAGGTTTGCAGCGGTTGCTGGGACTCTGTGAGGCAGAGCACCTAGGGACAGAACTGATAGCAGCCATAACTGCTCTCTCTGCCCACCCTGTAGATCCCTGGGGACCCGCCCCGCCCAAGCCCTGCGCAGAGCCATTTGCCGGATAGCCTCAGGCAAAGGCTAGATTAGCACCGCCCTAGAGATCCAGCACAGAAGCTCTCCCACTGCAGACACAGTGGACTCTCATAGCCAGTTAGCCTGGAGGTCAAATCACCCCAGGTATTCCCGACATCAATCAAGGCTTAACTACAACAAGACTTCGAACAAATACCACTAGGAGGTGCACCAAGAAAAGATAAAAAAGATGCTGAGACAAAGAAACAGGATGGAAATGTCAGAAATGGAAGATATAGAGCTCAAAACCATACTTTTAAGGTCTCTCAAGAACTGTCTAGAAGCTGCCGATAAACTTAGTAAGGCCTTCGAAAAGACTGGTGAGACCGCCGATAAATGTAGTGAGATCCTCAAGAAATCTAATGAGACCCTCGATGTTGTGATAAAGAACCAACTAGAAATTAAGCATACACTGACAGAAATAAAGAATATTATACAGACACCCAACAGCAGACCAGAGGAGCACAAGAATCAAGTCAAAGATTCGAGATGCGAAGAAGCAAAAAACACCCAACTGGAAAAGCAAAATGAAAAAAGAATCCGAAAATACGAAGATAGTGTAAGGAGCCTCTGGGACAGCTTCAAGCGTACCAACATCAGAATTATAGGGGTGCCAGAAGATGACAGAGAGCAAGATATTGAAAACATATTTGAAGAAATAATGACAGAAAACTTCCCCCACCTGGTGAAAGAAATAGACTTACAGGTCCAGGAAGCGCAGAGAACCCCAAACAAAAGGAATCCAAAGAGGACCACACCAAGACACATCATAATTAAAATGCCAAGAGCAAAAGACAAAGAGAGAATCTTAAAAGCAGCAAGAGAAAGAAACTCAGTTACCTACAAGGGAGTCCCCATACGACTGTCAGCTGATTTCTCAACAGAAACTTTGCAGGCCAGAAGGGAATGTCAAGAAATATTCAAAGTGATAAATACCAAGAACCTACAACCAAGGTTACTTTATCCAGCAAAACTATCATTCAGAAGTGAAGGTCAGATAAAGAGCTTCACAGATAAGGAAAAGCTAAAGGAGTTCATCACCACCAAACCAGTATTATATGAAATGCTGAAAGGTATCCTTTAAGAAGAGGAAGAAGAGAAAAAGGTAAAGATACAAATTATGAACAACAAACATGCATCTATCAACAAATGAATCTAAGAATCAAGTGAATAAATAATCTGGTGATCATAATAGAATCAGGGACATAGAAAGGGAATGGACTGACTATTCTTGCGGGGGAAAGGGGTGTGGGAGATGCGGAAAGAGACTGGACAAAAATCGTGCACCTATGGATGAGGACAGTGGGTGGGGAGTGAGGGCGGAGGGTGGGGCGGGAACTGGGAGGAGGGAAGTTATGGGGGGAAAAAAGAGGAACAAATGTAATAATCCGAACAATAAAGTTTTAATTTAAAAAAAATGGGTGTTGAATTTTGTCAAATGCTTTTTCTGCATCAATTGATATGACCATGTGGTTTTTTTCTTTCAATTTGTTTATGTGATGTATCACGTTAATTGATTTGCGGATATTGTACCATCCTTGCATCCCTTGGATAAATCCTACTTGGTCATGGTATATGATCTTTCTGATGTACTGCTGGATCCAATTCGCTAAGATTTTGTTGAGGATTTTGGCATCTATGTTCATGAGGGATATTGGCCTGTAATTCTCTTTCATTGTGCTGTCTTTACCTGGTTTTGGTATTAGGGTGATGCTGGCGTAATAGAACGAGCTTGGAAGTGTTCCTTCCTCTTGGATTTTTTGTAGTAGTCTGAGGAGGATAGGTTTTAGTTCTTCCTTGAATGTTTGGTAAAACTCCCCTGTGAAGCTGTCTGGTCCTGGGCTTTTGTTTGCTGGAAGCTTTTTGATGACTGCTTCAATTTCTTCCATAGTTATTGACCTGTTGAGATTTTTAGATTCTTCCTGATTGAGTTTTGGACTGTTGTATTTTTCTAGGAATTTGTCCATTTCCTACAGGTTGTCTAATTGTTGGAGTAGAGCTGTCCATAGTATTTTTTAACAATCATTTGTATTTCTGTGGTGTCGATTGTTATTTCACCTCTATTGTTTCTGATTTTGTTTATTTGGGTCCTCTCTCTTTGCTTTTTTGATGAGCCTGGCTAGAAGTTTGTCAATCTTGTTTATCCTTTCAAAGAACCAGCTCTTGGTTTCATTGATTTTCTGTATTGTTTTTTTGGCCTCTATGTCATTTATTTCTGCTCTAATCTTTATTATCTCCTTCCTTCTGCTCCCTCTGGGGTTTTCTTATTGCTCTCTTTCTAATTCTTTGAGTTGTAGAGTTAGATGACTTACTACCACTTTTTCTTGTTTTCTGAGATAGGCTTGTAGAGCTATAAACTTCCCTCTCAGGACTGCTTTCATTCTGTCCCATAGGTTTTGTATTGTTGTGTTTTCATTGTCATTAGTTTCCAGGATGTTTTTAATTTCTTCTTTGATCTCATTGGTAACCCAAACAATATTTAATAACATGATATTCAAATTCCAGGTGTTTGAGTATTTTGAGCTGTTTTTATTGTACTTTATTTCTAATATTATGCCATCATGGTCTGAGTAGATGCTTTTTATGATTTCAACCTTTTGAATTTGGGGATACTTTGCTTGTGACCCAATATATGGTCTATTTTTGAATGTCTTATGAGCACTTGAGTAGGATGTATGGCTTTGGGGTGAAGTGTTCTGAAGATGTCTATTAAGTACATCTGATCTAGTGAGTCATTTAGGATTGCTTTTTCTTTGCTGATTTTTTGTCTATAGGACTTATCCAGTGATGTCAGTGGTGCATTAAAGTCCCCTACTATGATTGTATTGTTGTCGATCTCTCCTTTGATATCTTCCAGGAGTTTTTTTATGAATTTGGGTGCTCTTGCATTGGGTGCATATATGTTTACCAGGGTTATAACTTCTTGATGTATTGATCCCTTTAGTATTATGAAGTGGCCTTCCTTATCTCTTGTTATGGCCTTCACTTTGAGGTCTATTTTGTCTGATATATGTATTGCTACCCCAGCTTTCTTTTCCTTTCAATTTGCCTGAAAGATATTTTTCCATCCTTTCACTTTCAGTCTGTGTGAGTCCCTTCTAATGAGATGGGTCTCTTGTAGACAGCAGATGTATGGGTCATGTTTTTTTATCCATTCAGCCACTCGATGTCTTTTGGTTGGAGCATTTAATCCATTTACATTTAAAGTTATTATTGAAAGGTACTTGTTTGTAGCCATTTCTATTTTTTGTGTGGCTGTTTTCTTTCTGAGCTTTTTATTTCTTCTTTTTATACCAGTCCCTTTAGCATTCCTTGCATTGCTGGCTTGGTGGTGATAAACTCCCTTAGCCTTTTTTTGTCTGTGAAGCATCTTATTTCCCCTTCAAGTTTGAATGATAGCCTTGCTGGATAGAGTATTCTTGGATTCAGTCCTTTGCTTTGCATCACTTCATAAATTTCTGTCCATTATTTTCTGGCCTGGTGTGTTTCTGTTAAGAAATCATTTGATAATCTAGTGGGAGATCCCTTGTATGTAACTTTCCGTCTCTCTCTTGCAGCCTGTAAGATTCTCTCTTTGTCCTGAACATTTGCCATGGTAATTATGATGTGTCTTGGTGTGGGTCTTTTCAGATTCACCTTGTTTGGGACTCTCTGGGCTTGTGTGACTTTTTTCTTCCCCACCTCAGGGAAGTTTTCTGATATTATTTCTTTGAGTAGGTTTTCTAATCCTTGTTCATCTTTCTGTTGTTCTGGCACCCCTATTATTTATATGTTGTTTCATTTCATGTTGTCCCAAAGCTCCCTTAGGCTCTCCTCCTGTCTTTTAATTTTTTCTCCAATTTCAGTACATTTTGGGTGTGTTTTGCTTCCTTGTCTTCTAATTCACTAATTCGGTCCTCAGCTTCTCCGAGTCTACTGTTGATAATTTCAATGGCGTTTTTTATTGCAGCTATATCACTCTTCATTTCTTCTTGGGTCTTACTTAAGTTGTTGATTTTTTCATCTGTTTCTTCTAGCTTCTTGCAGAAGTTGTTGATTTTTTTCTCCATCTGGTTTATGCACTCTTGGACCCTTATTCTGAATTCTTTTTCTGTCATGTTGTATGCCTCTTATTACTTAGCTGCTTTTCTGGAGAGTCTTCCTTCTCTTTCCTTTGGGGGTTTCTTTGTCTACCCATGTTTGATCTCACTGACATATCTAGATGTTGAGTCGTTCAGTGGCTGCTCCCTGGGTGGCAGTGGCTCCTTGGGCTGTGGTTACTCCTCAGATGGTGGTGGTAGCAGCTGCTCCTCAGTTAGCAGCAGCTCCTCTGGTGGGTGCTGTTCACAGCTGCGGTGGCTCTTCTGGCTGGTTGAGGGAGGCTTCACATACAGCTGCCATTCCTCAGACAGAGGGTGTGGTGCTCAGGAGGCTGCTGTTGCTTGGATCTGCTGCATTGATTTAAAGGCACAAAATACAACACAACAAGGCACCATGTACCAGGCACTAAACACAAACATATTCACGATATTAATAACCCCCAATTAAGGTGACCACCCAAATTAAGAGAATTAGGAGATAAGGAAGAAAGAAGAGAAAAAGATAAAAGAGGAAAAAGAAAAGAAAAGAAAAGTAGGGAAGAAAAAAAAGGAGTGCAAAAATGAAATTGGGAAAAAGGAGGGGGAAAGAAAAGAGGGGAAAAAAGAGAGAGAGAAAAAAACAAGAGCAAAAAGAGAGAATGAAGTAGAAGAGGGGATGAAACTATGTATATGAGGAGAAAACTCCTTTAGAACCACCACTAATCCCAACAAATTCCAGCAACAGCTCCCTGGAGATGAATGCAAACTAGAAACAACCAATAATATCAAGAGAGGCAAGGGAAAACAGAAGCACAAAATAACCGGGGGGGGGGGGGAATGGAGGGAGGGGGAAAACCAGCAGAAAAAAAAGAAAAAGATAAAGCAAAAGACCCTCACAACCAGTCCTAAAACACACACACACACACAAGCTAACAACAACAACAACAACAAAAAAACAATATACTCCACAATCAAACAAACAGCAACAAAACAATAGAAAGATAAAAGAAGAAAAACAAATTTGGGATAGTGAAGAAAGATAAAGGATATGTGTATAAGGATTTAGAGCAGTGGATTGGAAATAGGATATATAAGTAGGGTGAAATTTTGACAGGAGGTAAACAGAAGGAATAGGGAAAATCTAAAGCAGGAATAAGGTAAGAGAAACAGGACAACAAAAGGGGGAAAGTGAGGGAGAGGGTTTTAGCATAGAGGTAAAATTGAGGTAGGGAAAATTGATCCTAAAGGAATGATGAAAATAGAATGGAGAACACTAATCCCAAGATAAAATAAAGAGAAAATAAAATGGCACTTTAAAAAAATGGTAAAATGGTAGCAGTAATAATACTGGTTAAAATAAAAATGTAGTAATTAAAAGGGTAAAATCAGGTGATGGAAAAAGAAGGAAAAAATTGGTTTCTTAATTAAAAGGTGAAAAAAGAAAAAAGAAGAAAAAAAATTTGCAGTAGTGAAGGTCCTTTGGTTCTTCTATTCGTCAGTGTGGCTCACCTTAGTCCTGCCAGGTATTCACGAGAGTGTTGAATTTCCCTGCGATACACTGTTCCTCTGTGTTGTAAACCACAGTCCTGATTTTAAAGCAGGCCGTATATGTTTCCCAGACTGCCTTAATTTGTATTTAGCTAAGAGCCAGTTTGTGGCTCAGCCTCTGGGTGGCAGTGTTTTTGGGTTGGCCTCTGAGGTTATAGGGCCTCTCTGTCCAGTAGCTTGGGTTTATCGTCTCTATTGCACTTAAAACTGGTTTGGGGAAGTCCACTGCCCAGAGCTGGTTCCTTAATAGTTACCCACTCTGTGTTGTTGCTGGGATTGAAAATCCCTCTATAGGCCAGACCCTGTTAACTCCCAGGGACTGATCAGATTATTTTAATCCTTGATCTCCTTCAGGGTGGAATCTGGATGTGGCTGTGCTCCTTGCCTGGGGGCTAGGTGGAGGAGTCCCATCCTCCGGAGAGAATGGCTGCCCCAATCCTGGGCCCGGGGGTGTCTCAGCACTCAATTCGCTGCCACCTCTCCCAGCCCCCCCCCCCCAGTCTCTGCCCAGATTCCACTTGTCTGCACCTTCTCCCTCTCTTCAGCACAGGTGTGTGTCTGTATCCGAAATGTCTTATGAACTGAGATATAACTCTTAATTTTGCTGCAGTACCAGCTTTGGACAGGAAATCAATGGCTATTGTTATCAGTCTAGGGGAGGAAATGAGGGCCCAATTCCTGGCTGCTGTCAGGGAAGTGATTTATTTGAAGCAAAGGCTGACTTGTTGATGATGACAGTCTCTCCTCAGACCTGAGCTCTGCACAGCAGTCACCAGGAGCTTTTCGGGGACACGGGGACAGATGAGGGCACCTGGCCTTGCTCAGCCAGGTCCAGCCACACAAAAGAAACAAACACCTCAGGCCATGCAGGCAGGGCATCTTCTCCATTTTTCCTAGGCCAACAGCCCTCAGGCCTGGACCACAGGGTCCTATTCAAATGCCTTTCAGGGAGCAACTCCCGCAAACTCCACAGAGGCTGGAAGCTACTCTTTGTGGGGATTCGGAGCAGTGGCTGAAATGTCAACCATCAAAACACACACTTTTGGGCCTGATATGTGCCACTGTGACTGTCATTCCCACTTCCTATTCACGCTCCCACAGTGCAGGACTCACAGAATAGACACATTCTGCAAAAACAGTTTTATTTGATTTTTCACAACTGAGCCACACTGTTTCTTAGTTCTCATAATTTCACCTTCGGAAGGCAAATTTCATTTCTGAACCAAAAATTATCAAGGGGATCACTTTGTAAGTTGTATATATGCCACTATGATGTACACCTTAAACTAATATTGAATGTTGACTCAAAAAAATTTAAAAGGTATCTACACTAATAAAAGACAAACATGCAAATTGACCATACCTTTGGTATGCCTTAAGCCACGCCCACCAGCCAATCAGAGCGAGTATATGCAAATTAACCCAACCAAGATGGCTGCCTGTAGCCATGGAGCTGGAGCAAGCAGGAGGCTTGGTTGCCCCAATGATGGAGGAAGCCAAGCTTCCTGCCTGCCGCGGCCTTGGCTCTGAGCTCCACTCAAAGCAACAAGGTTTCAATTATAGAAGGTAAATAAACCCCAGATACCTGCTTTCACCTGGTGGTGGCCATGGAGCTGGAGCTAGCAGGAGGCTTGGTTGCCCCTGGCAATGGAGGAAGCCAAGCTTCCCTCCCACCCTCCCTGGTTGGCTCTGAGCTCCTCTCAAGGCTACAAAGTTTCAATTATAGAAGGTAAATAAATCCCAGAATAAAAAAAGAAAAGAAAAAAAGGAGAGGCTGGGAGCTTCTATTGGCAGGGTGTGGGGGGTGCTTTGCCAGCCTGATAATGGTCCTCAGCCCCTCCCCCAGGCTGGCAAGGCACCCCAGTGGGGACCTCCACCCTGATCCAGGACACCCTTCAGGGCAAACCAGCAGGCCCCCACCCATGCACCAGGCCTCTATCCTATATAATAAAAGGGTAATACGCAAATTGTTCCTAACAGCAGAATAACTGGGAATGACTGGTCACTATGACACATGCTGACCACCAGGGGGCAGACGCTCAATGCAGGAGCTGCCCCATAGTGATCAGTGCGCTCCCACAGTGGGAGCTCTGCTCAGCCACAAGCCAGGTTGATGGCTGCCAGGACAGCGGTGGTGGCGGGAGCCTCTCCCGCCTCCTCAGCAGCTCTAAGGATGTCCAACTTCAGCTTAGGCCTGCTCCCTGCTGGCAAGTGGACATCCCCCAAAGGCTCCTGGGCTGCCAGAAGGATGTCTGATGGCCAGCTTAGGCCCAATCCCTTGGGGAGTGGGCCTAAGCCAGCAGGTGGTCATCTCCCAAGGGGTCCCAGACTGTGAAAGGGCACAGGTCAGGCTGAGGGGACCCCCCCTGAGTGCACAAAATTTTGTGTACTGGGCCTCTAGTTAAAAATAAAATGGGCCGAAACTGGTTTGGCTCAGTGGATAGAGTGTTGGCCTGCAGACTGAAAGGTCCCAGGTTCGATTCTGGTCAAGGGCATGTACCTGGGTTGCAGGCACATCCCCAGTAGGAGATGTGCAGGAGGCAGCTGATCGATGTTTCTCTCTCATCGATGTTTCTAACTCTCTATCTGTCTCCATTCCTCTCTGTAAAAAATCAATAAAATGTATTTTAAAAAATAAACTAAAATAAAATGGAATAAAATAAATAAAATCAGATCATGTCATTCTTGTACCTTAAAGCTTTAATGGTTTTGATAGCATTTTTAATGCACTGAAGGTCTCTTTATCTACTTGTCTGCCTTCCCTTGCACTTCAGCCAGCCTGGCTCACTCTGCCCTGGGAGGAGAAGGATGGGAGGGTGCTGCCCATGCAACTAATGAACATGCATTTGTTCAGACATCTGAACAGAACTGCAGTTCCATTAGGAAGAAAATGGAGGGAGGCATCTGCTAGGATCACTCACTCACAATTGAACTAAATTTTTCATGACATGGTGATAGAATCACTATGCTCTTGTTCCCATGCTACAAGCCAGGGGACTCATGAATCACTCACAGCAGGAAACAGCTCCCTATCCTCTGAGAATCCACAGACCCTCTCTGGAGCCCTGGAGGTCACACAGCTAAACTCAGAGTACATATCCTGGACACCTTAGTCTTGGAATGTGGCCTTTTTAGACATTTAAATTCAATTCTTACAGTGAAAGCTGGGTTTGAATTCTTTGTACACTGATTAAAGTGTGAGCACATAGTAGGTGGAAGTTAGACTTAGTATATTTTAAGACATTTTCTGAGTGGCCTCATACCCAGCACTGACACAGAGTTTGAACCTGTATCAATCTAGTGAACATATATGCCACTTGAGTACAACCAGAAGCTCTTTCAGTGATGCAGCCTTATAGGCAGCTGGCAGGTGGAGGTGGATCCTGGAGTATCTTGAGACCTTTGCTGCTCTGCCCTTAGGCCAAGTACTGATAAAAGTCAGCATTGGTCTTATGCTTGGACCTTCATGGCCAGTCACGGGAAGTATCTGACATTGGCCGGCATCAGAGAATTTCCCAAGAGGCCCCAGAACTAAAGCACCCAATGACCAGCTTCAGGCAATGTCAGAGAAGGATCCAATTGGCTTCATAAGCGGCCTATCCAAAGGGAGATCTCAGTTGTACTCTGTGTGGTCAGCATACACAACAGGGGTCCTCAAACTTTTTAAACAGGGGGCCAGTTCACTGTTCCTCAGACTGTTGGAGGACTGGACTATAGTTAAAAAAAAAAACTATGAACAAATTCCTATGCACACTGCACATATCTTATTTTGAAGTAAAAAAACAAAACAGGAACAAATACAATATTTGTATTTGCATGTGGCCCGCAGGTAGTAGTTTGAGGACCCCTGATATACAAAGTGCCTCATACACCATGGTCAGGGTTAACCCTCACAGTCATCCAGCCCAAAGGTCAACCACACATGCAAACTGATCAATAGAAATCAAGACTGAATTACAATAGGAGAGACTATATAACCCATACAAGGGGCATTCCTGAAGCACCCCGCTCAGGTGATCAAGGAAAAGAGGCCACTGGGTCCCATAGGACACTTACTATGTAAGACCATCCTACCAAGACTGGGAGACATAGCAGAGCTACCTAATACATAGAAACAAAAGCAAAAATGTAGCCAAAATGGGGCACAAAGAAACATACCCTAAATAAAAGAACAGGAGACACCTTCAGAAAAAAGCTAAGTTAAGTGGAGGCAAGCAATCTACCAGATAGAGAGTTCAAAATGATATTTATAAGAATGTTCAAAGAACTTAGGAGAATAATGGAGGAAATAAATGATAACTTAAAAAAAGAGACAATAAGCATGAAAAAAATGACATAGAAACCATAAAAAAGAACCAGTCAGAAATGAAGAATATAATATCTGAAATGAAGAAGAAGGAACTAAAAAGTCAGTTGGATGAAACAGAAGATCAAATCAATTATTTGGAAGACAAGGTAGAAGAAAACACCCAATGGGAACAGCAAAAAGAAAAATGAATTTTAAAAAATGAGAATAGTTTAAGGGACCTTTAGGGCAGCATAAAGCATAACCACATCCATATCATAGGGTACCAGAAGGAGAAGAAAGAGCAAGGGACTGACAACCTATTTGAAGAAATAATGATTGAAAACTTGCCTATCCTGGTGAAGGAGCTAGACACACAAATGCAGAAAGTGCAGACAGACCCAAACAAGATGAACCTAAAGAGTTCTAAACAAAGAAACATCATAATTAAAATGGCAAAGATTAAAGACAAAGAGAGAATCTGAAAACCAGCAAGAGGAAGATAGTTACCTACAAAGACACTCCCCAAGGTCTTTCAGCTGATTTCTCAAAAAAAATATTTGAGGCCACCTCAGAATGAAAGATACACAGACTAAAAGTAAAACAAAAAAATGCAAAAGATATTTCATGCAAATGAAAATTTTAAAAATAGCTGAGATAGCAATACTTATACCTGAAAAAGTAAACTTTAAAACAAAGGCTATAGTAAGAGACAAAGAATGACACTACATAATGAAAAAAAAAACCCAACAAGAAGATATAACCCTTGAAGGAGTGGAAAATGGCGACCAGCAGGAAGATAGGGAGGGAGAGAGTGTGAGAGCACAAGGAAGTGATAGAGGAGTGTGTCGACGTGTGTGGTGTGTGAGTATGACCTAGGGACAGTTAGATTCTGCAGGTCTTCTAAGGGGCTGCTAAACCAGGCAGTCTTACACAGCGGAGTCCCGCTCCCTGCGCAGAAACTCCTGGGCGGCCAGCACAGGCACAGCGACCACGCCATCTTGGGAAGCAGAGCTGCTTGAGACTAGAATCCTGGCCTCAGCACCACCCAGTCTGATCTCAGACACATACCAGGACCCTGCAGCCACTGGGGACAGAGACCTGTGACCACAGCTACAGACCTGCGGACACCAAAATTTCAGAAATCCCCGCGGCAGATCCGTGAGTAACAGAGCCCATCCCCCTTCCTGCAGGCTTGCGGGCAGCACCAGAGTAACTATCTGATAAACCCACCCCTTGCCAGGGCCTCAGCGCTCCAGGAACTTTAGCCTGGAAGTGCGCGAGCACCTTGGAACTGATCCCGCATAGGGCCAGGTTCAGGAGGCCTGGGCTGGGAGCAATCACGCGAACACAGGGAATTTGTCCCGCCTATCACAGGCCCAGGGACCCAGATTCTCTGGGCAGGAGGCAGCACCAAGCACCAGTGACTTGACTGTGTTTTTTATCACCTGCGCCTGAGATCCTGATTTCCTGTGCATTCATACTAAGAGCCAGTGACTCCAATTCCTGGTGCAAGGGCACACAGGGACCCTGATTCTCAGGGCAAGGTCACACGAAGCAACATAGACTCTGATACTGGATTCTTGGGGAACTCTGACTCCTGGCGCACGCTAGGGGGCTCTGGTTTTCAACACACTTCAGGGGAGTCTCTGTTTCAGCACAGTGAAGGCAGGGTCCCTGACTCTAAAGGCACATACGAGGCCACATTGAGCGCTGACGACACTGACTCTGAGTGAGCGTGGTTCCCACCAACCAACAACAACCACACATCTTAGTGTCAGAGCTCTTCAGTGACACTAGGGTGGCGGGAGGCTCCCACTGCACACGGCCCAGGCCCACGCAACTCGACGTTTGAACCATCGGGAGATCATCAGAATGAAGAGATGACACAACACCCAGAGGAAAGACAATGAGGAATCGCCGAGAAAGGAAATTAATGAAGTTGAAGCATGCAACATGACAGAAAAAAGAATTCAAAATAATGGTTGTACAATTCATTCACCAGATGGATGAGAAAATCAACAACCTTTGCAAGAATCAGGAAGAAATGAAAAGTGATATACTTACAATCAAAAACACCATGGAAAGTTTCGAAAGCAGACTAGAAGAAGCAGATGACCAAATTAGTGAGTTAGAAGATAGGGCAGAGAAACAAGCTCAATCTGAACAGCAACTGGAGAAAAAAATTAGAAAGCAGGAGAGCCTAAGGGAGCTTTGGGGCAACATGAAACGAAGTAACATACGCATTATAGGGCTGCAAGAAGGACAAGAAGAGCAGCAAGGATTAGAAAATCTATTTGAAGAAATAATGTCAGAAAACTTCACAGATATGGGGAAGAAAAAAGTTACACAAGTACAGAGAGTCCCAGGCAAGATGAACCCCAAAAGACCCACACCAAGACACGTCATAATAACGATGGCAAATGTACAAGACAAAGAGAGAATCTTAAAGGCTGCAAGAGAGAAACAGAGAGTTACCTACAAAGGATCCCCCATCAGATTATCAAATGATTTCTCAACATAAACACATCAGGCCAGAAAAGAACGGAAAGAAATTTACAAAGTGATGCAAAGCAAAGGACTGAATCCAAGAATACTCTATCCAGCAAGGCTATCATTCAAAATTGAAGGGGAAATAAGAAGCTTCATAGACAAAAGGCTAAGGGAGTTTATCACCACCAAGCCAGCAATGCAAGAAATGCTAAAGGGGCTGGTGTAAAAAGAAGAAAGAAAAAGCTCAAAAAGAAAACAGCCACAAGAAAAAAAAATAGAAATGGCTACAAACAAGTACCTTTCAATAATAACTTTAAACATAAATGGACTAAATGGTCCAATCAAAAGACATCGAGTGGCTGAATGGATAAAAAAACATGACCCATATATTTGCTGTCTACAAGAGACCCACCTCATTAAAAGGGACTCACACAGACTGAAAGTGAAAGGATGGAAAAATATCTTTCAGGCAAATGGAAATGAAAAAAAGCTGCGGTAGCAATACTTATATCAGACAAAATAGACCTCAAAGTGAAGGCCATAACAAGAGATAAGGAAGGCCACTTCATAATACTAAAGGGGTCAATACAACAAGAGGATATAACCCTGATAAACATATATACACCCAATGCAGGAGCACCCACATACATAAGAAAACTCCAGGAAGATATCAGGGGAGAGATCGACAACAATACAATCATAGGAAAAAGGACTAACTAGAAATTAAGCATACACTGACTGAAATAAAGAATAATATACAGAGATCCAACAGCAGACAAGAGGATCCCAAGAATCAAGTCAAAGATTTGAAATATGATGAAGCAAAAAACACCTAACCAGAAAAGCAAAAGGAAAAAATAATCCAAAAATATCAAGATAGTATAAGGAGCCTCTGGGACAACTTCAAGCGTACCAATGTCCGAATTATAGGGGTACCAGAAGAAGAGAGAGGGCAAGATATTGAAAACCTATTTGAAGAAATAATGACAGAAAACTTCCCCTACCTGGTGAAAAAAATAGACTTACAAGTCCAGGAAGCGCAGAGAACCACAAACAAAAGGAATCCAAAGAGGACCACACCAAGACACATCATAATTAAAATGCCAAGAGCAAAAGACAAAGAGAGAATCTTAAAAGCAGCAAGAGAAAGAAAGGCAGTTACCTATAAGGGAGTACCCATATGACTGTCAGCTGATTTCTCAACAGAAATTATGCAGGCCAGAGGGAGTGGCAAGAAATATTCAAAGTGATGAATACCAAGAACCTACAACCAAGATTACTTTATCCAGAAAAGTTATCATTCAGAATTGAAGGTCAGATAAAGAGCTTCACTGATAGGAAAAAGCTAAAGGAGTTCATCACCACTAAACCAGTATTATATGAAATGCTGAAAGGTATCCCTTAAGAAGAGGAAGAAGAAGAAAAAGGTAAAGATACAAATTATGAACAACAAATACATATCTATCAATAAGTGAATCTAAAAATCAAGTGAATAAAAAATCTGATGAACAGAGTAAACTGGTGAATATAATAGAATCAGGGACATAGAAAGAGAGTGGACTGAATTCTTGGGTGGGAAAGTGGTGTGGGGTGTGTGGGGAGAGACTCGACAAAAATCGTACACCTATCAATGAGGACAGTGGGGTGGGGGGTAAGGGCAGAGGGTGGGGTGGGAACCAGGTGGAGGGGAGCTATGAGGGGAAAAAAGAGAAACAACTGTAATAATCTGAACAATAAAGATTAATTAAAAAATAAAATAAAAATGGGCAAAGGACCTAAATAGACACTTTTTGAAAGAGGACATACAGAAGCCAAGAGACATGAAAACATGCTCAAAGTCACTTATCATCAGAGAGATGAAAATCAAAATGGCAATGGGGCCCAGATAGCTACGATACATTTTTTAAGATCAAAATACATATTGAATTTCAAATGGGTGCTAGGTCTGGTGGTATACAGTATAAGTAAAAAATAGTTCTGTCCCTGGCCTGTGTTGCTCAGTTGGTTGGGCATCGTCCCATTCACTTAAAGTTGCTGGTTTGATTCCAGGTCAGGGCACATGCCAGGGTTGTGGGTCAATCCCTGAGTGGGCATATAGGAAGCAGCTAATTGATGTTTCCCTCTTATATCCATTTTTCTCTCTCTGTTTCCCTTCCTCTCTCTCTCTAAAATCAATAACATCCTATCTAATAATAGACAAACATGGTAATTAACCGTACCTTCGACACACTTCCCATTGGCTAATCAGGGCGATATGCAAATTAACTGCCAACTAAGATGGTGGCCGGAAGCCAGGCAGCTGAAGCGAACAGGAGGCTTGCTTGCTCCAGTGAAGGAGGAAGCCAAGGTTCCCCGCATTCCACTGCCGGCCTCTGAGCTGCATTCTACGAAATAATGTTGCAAGTATAGAAGCTAAACCATCCCCAGAAACCTGCTTTCAGCCAGCCTGGCTTCAGCCAGCAGGACCACAACATTGTTTCAATTATAGAACAAATGCAGATACCTGCTTTCAGCAGCCGAGGTCTCAGAGCTGCAGCCGGGCCTCAGAGCTAAAGCTGGCTCTCAGCTCCAGTGACAGCCATAGAAGGTAAATAAATTCCAGAATTAAAAAAAAAAAGGAAAAAAGGAGAGGTTGGGAGCTTCAGTTGCCCGCCAGCCTGAAAACGGCCCTCAGCCCCCGACCCAGACTGCCAGGTACCCCAGTGGGGACCTCCACCCTGAAGGGGGTGTGACCAGCTGCAAACAGCCATCATCCCCTCATCCAGGCTGGTCAGGCACCCAAGCGGGACCCCCATCCTGAAGCAAAACATGGCGGCTAATTTGCATACTGAAGGCAGGTGGCAGTGGGCAAGGCTGTCCAGGGTCTGGGACCAGATCTGTGACCCTGCCGGGCTGGGGGCAGCACAGGAGGCTGTCCGCTGTCCCAAGACCCGGACCTGTGACCCTGCCAGGTGGAGTGCAGTGCTTGAGGCTGTCCGCAGTCCCAGGAAACAGATCCATGACCCTACCAGGAGGGGGGCAGTGTTTGAGGCTGTCTGCTGTCCCGGGACCTGGATCTGTGACCCTGCCGGGTGGGGGGCAGTGCTTGAGGCTGTCCGTGGTCCTGAACCCAGATCTGTGACCCTTCCCGGCAGGGCAGCAGCTTGCACAGGGGCGGATCAGCCAGGGTTGCGCAGGGCAGGACGCCTGGCTTCCCCCCAGCCCCAGTCAGTCTGGGCAGGTGAGCAGTGAAGAGAGCCTCTGGACAGGGGAGACAAGCCAGTGGAGGGCAGCCTGTACTCCCCATATGGCATTGGTGACAGCTGTGAGGGCGCCAAGCGGAGCCTGCAGGCTGAGCTGAAGTAGCGCCTGCAGGCCAGCAGTGTCCAGGAGTGACTGCGCAAGATCCACCTCCTGGCCCAGAAGGTGCAGGATCACAGGGACAGCCACCATGGCAGGCCAGACTGAAATCCGCCTGGCTGCACCATGGGGGTTTGCGGATCTGCAAAACCAGAGGCCTCCGGTGTGCACATCCCCCCTGGCGTGCGAACATCCCCCAGCAGACTGTCACCCTCCCACACCTGCAACAGTTGCAAACCAAGGCGTTCACAAGTCCCCCCCGCCTCTCCACCACACTTCCATCAACCCAGCATGCCTAACACCCCCACAGGATGTGCACACATTCCCTCTGATGTGCTCATGTCCTTTGGAGAGTATCTGGGTGTTCTGGGTGCTGAAGGTGGGCACCTGTGAGATGACAGTGAGAGGGCGGAGTGGTGATGCCCTGTTCCCATGGAGGCCAGTGCAGCTATGAGATCGCCTTGGGGAGTTAATGCAGGTGCTAAGGCAGGAGCAGATGCAGACAGACACACCTTGTGGGCGCGGGTGGCCCTCTCTGAGGTGCCTTTGGTCAGCATTCAAGATCAAGAACCCAGAGGCTGAGAGGAATTCCGTCCTCTCAGTGAAGCAGTGGGATAGTCGGGGCGACTATAGAGGAGAAATGTGCACTTTGGGTGCTAGCACCCATGAGCGAAGGCTACCCTGACTGAGCCTCACTTTCTTGGGTCCTAGTGCACTCCTGCCAGGCAGCGGGTGACAGGATGTGCTTTTCCGAATTAAGGAGAGAAAACGTTGATTCTCCTGCTGGCCACAAAGGTGGAAAGTGAAGTGGGGAGACATGTGGGGAGTGAGCGAGTTTCCCTGTGTGGGGGTTCCAAATCTGCTATTGGTTTCTTTCACCGCTGACTAGAGATATACAGGGTGTCCCCCCAAAATGTATACACACTTTGAATACCTACTAATTCCAATGGTTTTAATCATAAGAAAGAAACAACAACTGTTAAAAGTATGGGCACAAACAGGCAGTTGGACATTCCCTGAGGGGTCTCAGATTGGAGAGGGTGAAGGCCAGACTGAGGGGCTGCTTCACACCCCTCCCTACCCCACTGCATGAATTTCATGCACTGGGCTACTAGTATTTAAATAAAGAGATAGTTCTGAATACATGACATTTGCAAATTAGATTAATTAAAGGAAATATTACCAATCTTTCGGTGTTGTGAATTCTGGATTGGTTATAATTAGATTCAACTGGAAGTGGCAGAAACCCCCCCCCAAATGGTGATAGTTTATTTCTCCTTCCTACCAACCTAGTCTGTCTGTAACTAGAATGTTGCCTTCATGATGCTCAAAGATATAGGCTTCTAATTTATTTTCCTCTCTCCAGCAATGGACTTCATATAGTCCAAGCTGGCTGACCAAGCTCCAGCTGTGATGCTGATTGAAGGAGGATGGAGATTGGCTTTTCTTATTTAGTAACATGGCTACTTGTTGAGGCCTTGCTGAAATGGAAGTTAGATAATGAGTCTTTCTTCTGACATTTCTGTTCTCTGCTAAAAGTCAATGAAAAGACAAAATGGACATCATCCAGAACTACAGGAAGGCTGGCTGAGTGTAAATTCTACAACGAGAAGGAAAGAAAAGCACAATGAGAGCCAGAGGAACTGCAGAAGTAAAGTGCAGAGGTACGGACGCTCGTGTGCGCACGGAAAGGGGCTGGCACTTGAGGACGTGGCTGTCTTTTTGAATCAGGAGGGAGTCACAAGCTCCTGACTGCTCTGAACTCTGGTTCCAGGAAGTCTCTGGGGACCCAGGATTCATTCTGGGAGAAACTGGACTGTCTGGCAGCAGACAGAACTCTGAACTTGAGGGCAGCTTTCCCTGAGAGGTGCTTGAAGCAATTATCGGGACATGGAGACACGAGGCCCCTTAGGGCAGGGCTGAGGATCCACCATAGCTGCTTGCTCTACCCTTTGATTCCCTGAGACCCCGCCCCACCCCAGCTGTGGCAGAGGCTTTTGCATATGAATGCCCTGGCCCTTTGCAACCTGAAAATTACCTAACAAATTGCAGCTGGGCCAGACAGACCCAGAACTTCCAAGAGAAGGCCCAAGGCCCCACTGCAGCTTGCATTGCTTCACAGCTGGGCCTCATCAGGGAACCTCCAAACTCCAAAAAAGGAAGGGGAATCTGCATATCTCTTTGTAGCTCCTGCTGGGTAACCTCAGGCAGAGGCTAAATTAGCACCTCCTTGGATCCAAGAGACAGTGTACCCAGTTGTCAGAGGGGGACCATCCGGATTACAACTCCTTAGATCCATAAGGGACACACTCAGGGTGCAGACTCAGTGAGCACCAAAGCCCCACTGAAGCAAGTCTTGCCCCAGAAGGGTGTCTTCAGCACAGAAGTTCTCCCACTGCAGACACAGCTGATTCTCACTGCCAATTGGCCAGGAGGTCAATTCCTCCCAGTGATCCTACAACAATCAAGGCATAACTACAACAAGACTGTGCACAAAGCCCACAAGGGTTTGCACCAAGAGTGTCCACCTCAGGTAACTGGAGAGGCTGAGCCACTGGGCCCTACAGGACAGCTTGCACACAAAACCACTCTACCAACACAGGGAAGCATAAAAAATGCAGAGACAAACAGGTCACAAATGAGAGAAATGGAGGAAAGCAAACGACTGGATATAGAATTCAAAACCAAGTTTATAAGGTTTTTCAAGAATTTTATGGAAACCGCCGATAAATTTAGTGAGACCCTGGAGGATATGAAAAAAGACCAACTGGAAATTAAGCATACACTGACTGAAATAAAGAATAATATACAGAGATCCAACAGCAAACAAGAGGATCTTAAGAATCAAGTCAAAGATTTGAAATACAAAGAAACAAAAAATACCCAACCGAGAAAGAAAAAAGAAAAAAGATTCCAAAAATATGAGGATAGTGTAAGGACCCTCTGGGACAACTTCAAGCGTACCAACATCAGAATTATAGGGGTACCAGAAGAAGAGAGAGGGCAAGATATTGAAAACCTATTTGAAGAAATAATGACAGAAAACTTCCCCTACCTGGTGAAAGAAATAGACTTACAAGTCCAGGAAGCACAGTGAACCCCAAACAAAAGGAACCCAAAGAGGACCACACCAAGACACATAATAATTAAAATGCCAAGAGCAAAAGACAAAGAGAGAATCTTAAAAGCAGCAAGAGAAAGAAAGTCAGTTACCTACAAGGGAGTACCCATACGACTGTCAGCTGATTTCTCAACAGAAACCATGCAGGCCAGAAGAGAGTGGCAAGTAATCAAAGTGATGAATACCAAGAACCTACAACCAAGATTACTTTATCCAGAAAAGCTATTATTCAGAATTGAAGGTCAGATAAAGAGCTTCACAGATAAGGAGTTCATCACCACCAAACCATGTGTGGAATATAATGAACAACATAAACTGATGAACAAGGACTGATCCAGAAAGGGAGAGGCATTGATTGGACTGTCGGGCCTTGGAGGGAAGGTAGGGGAGCGTGGGGGTAAGGGGGAAAGATCAACCAAAGGACTTATACGCAAGCAAATAGGCCTAACCAATGGACATGGACAATGGGGGGGTGAGGGCATGAGCGGGGGGGGGGGTAGTGGGTAACGTGAGGATAAGGACACATATGTTGCTGGGGTCCAACCCCAGCAGGCCCAAGGGTCCCCAAAGGTGTGGACGGAGTCGGCGAAGAAGGAATGACATGGAGACAGCGTTCAGTTGATCAGCATCCTTGCCAGGATCTCTAGCCACAATCTCCAGCCAAGTTCTGTGTCCATGTTCTCTCTCTAGGTTCTACAGCCAGGTTCGGTAGCCAGGTTCTGTAGCCGGGTTCTTCAGCCAGGTTCTGTCTAGGTTCTCCCACCAAGTTCTGTCACGAGGTTCTGTCCCGGATCTTTTGCCATGTTCTCTCCAGTGAAGTTCTTCTGTCTCTAGGTTCTGTGTAGGTTCTGTCTTCTAAGTTCTGTCTTCTAAGTTCTGTCTGTCTCCTGTTGTCTTGTTACATCTGTATTTATACCAGTTGATTCCAATCCTATCAATCTCTATTCCAAAGGTTAGGACGTTTCTTATCTCCATTCCAGGGAGTAAAGATTATGTAGCTTAAGCATGATTGTTCGTAGTTAAAGTGATTAATTACCCGCCTGGAACTTAGTTAAGAGGTTTTATTCCCTCCCTAACTTCAGGGGAAAATCCCTACCTGGGGAAACAACCTTTCTCGGAGAGGTGACCTTGGTTAAAACACATAGTGCCAAGAAGGTGAGCAAACATATTAAGAACAGTATGCCACATATGCCAGGTGCCTTGAAACAGCAAGGATGGACCGGCTCCCGGCAATATATAATATCTTAATCAATAAAAAATATATTTATCGGAAAAAAAAAGAAGTATTGCAGGGTTGTTGTTTTTTTTTTTTTTTGAAGGGAGGTAACACTTGCATAAATAAAAGGGGAGGAAATTGGGTTGGGCAGGTGGAAAGCATCCAATAATTATGTAGAGTTGAGGAATTTGAGATTTTTGATCAAGGATTGCCTGTTAGAGGAGTCTCCAACTGCAGTCCCCTCTTGGCTACAGTGAGGTTTGGTGGTAATGCTTACGGGGATCCCAAAGCAGACACAAGCTGGAGTCTACCTAATAATCACAGTCTTGGCAACTGGGCAGCAAGTCATTTCTAGAAGGGAACTCAATGGTGTGCCTAGCTGTCTGCCACCATCAATTGCCATTCAGAGGCTTAAATTACTATAGAATCATCAAAGCCTGCTGTGAATATTCATGTCACTACTGTAAAACTACCACTGTGCTTGCATTGAAATTCTTGAAGATCTTCCCCATTTGTTTATCTTGCATGTTGAGTTGATTATAGTGCCATTTAACAATGTCTCCTGACTCAATAATTTTGGCCATTTGCAAGGAATAGCTCAAGAAATGAGCAGCACAGCATCACCAGGATAAATAAATAAATGAGGAGCTTCAATGCCTGAACCATCAGTGGCTGACATGTCAGTCCCACCATCACCTATTAACCTGAGAGGAGAGAATGCTGGTTAACAATTTGAACTGTGCACATTTCCCATCACCTGAAAGCAAGTTGAAGAGTCATAGGCTCTAGCTAGGTACAATTCAAGGAAGATTAATGAAGAGTCTTTAAGGAGAATAGTAACAAAATAACTTTATTACTTACAGAGATCAAAAAGGAGTTCAGTTAGTGTTGAAGTTCAGTGCACAAGTTCTTGATTATTTATATAACTTATAGCCTGTCATAATTAGGAAGTTATCAGCAAATTACATTACAAAATTTATTCACAAATGTTGAGATTGTTCAGTGCCAGGAAAGTGTCCACCATAACAATTTGTTAAACACTTAGTAAAAAT
This sequence comes from Myotis pilosus, assembly GCA_036010255.1. Taxonomy (NCBI): domain Eukaryota; kingdom Metazoa; phylum Chordata; class Mammalia; order Chiroptera; family Vespertilionidae; genus Myotis; species Myotis pilosus. Next base: position 110,581,918 of record JASKON010000002.1, on the reverse strand, counting down.
GTAAATTTAAGATATCCAATGATCTTTCTCCCACCACCCTGATTGAACAGCAAGTGCAGAGTATTCATTTAATTATACTCTTCATTTCATAATATACTAACTCATTTTACTATATAAGGTTTCATCCTTAATTTATTACTCCATATAATTATAAATTCCCTCATAGGTATTGACTCAAATATGTTTGATATATGTTCTTCAATAAATCTGTATCCTTACAAAATCTGTAGGGTTATTCTATAAACATTATTCTATAGATCTCCCTTAACTTTTTAAAACAACACTATTTTTTTGGCTTATCTTTGTTTTGTTTTTTGTCTAAATATTTACATTTGACTCCCTTTTCCCTGATTGACACCTCCCTCAAGTCATTCCCACCCCGGGCAAGCCCCCACCGTCCCAGTGTCTGTGGCCATTGGTTATGCTAATATGCATGCATACAAGTTTTTCAAGTCCTTTGGTTGCTCCCTAACCCACACCCACCTCTTCTGCCATTTGTCTCTAATTTGATGAACAAAAACTTAAGACTATTTTAATGTTACACTGATGTTGCTGTTCATCCATCTAGCTGTTTTTCATTTCATTTTATTTTATTTTTTAAAATTTTGTTTTATTGCTTAAAGTATTACAAAGAGTAGTACATATGTCTCCTTTATTTTCCTCCCTTTGACCTTCCCCCGGCCTCCCCTACCCCCCAATGTCTTGTATCCATTGGTTATGCTTATATGCATGCATACAAGTTCTTCGGTTGATATCTTACTGCCCCCCACAACCCTCCCCAGCCATCCCACTGTAATTTGACAGTCTGTTCAATGCTTCTCTGCCTCTGTAGCTATTCTTGTTCAACAGTTTATAATGGTCTTTGTTATCCATAAATGAGTGAGATCATGTGGTATTTTTCTTTCATTGACTGGCTTATTTCACTTAGAATAATGTTGTCCAGTTCCATCCAGGCTGTTGCAAATGATAAGAATTCCTTCTTTTTACCACAGTGTAGTATTTCATTGTGTAGATGCACCACAGTTTTCTAATCCATTCATCTATTGATGGGCTGTTTCCAAATCTTAGCTATGGTAAATTGTGCTGCTATGAACATAGGGATACATATATCCTTTCTTATTGGTGTTTCTGGTTTCTTGGGATTTATTCATAGGAGTGGAATCCCTGGGGTCAAATGGAAGTTCCATTTTTAACTTTTTGAGGAAACACCATACTGTCTTCCATAGTGGCTGCACCAGTCTGCATTCCCACCAGCAGTGCATGTGTTCCTTTTTCTCTGCATCCTCTCCAGCACTTGTTTTATTTGTTGATTTGTTGATGATAGCCATTCTGACAGGTGTGAGATAGTACCTAGTTGTTGTTTTGATTTGCATCTCTCAGATGATTAGTGACTTTGAGCATGTTTTCATATGTCTCTTGGCTTTCTGAATGTCCTCTTTTGAAAAGTCTCTATTTAGGTCCTTTGCCCATTTTTTGATTGGATTGTTTATCTTTCTTTTGTTAAGTTATATGAGTTCCCTATAAATGTTGGAAATTAGACCCTTATTGGTGATAACATTGGTAAATATGTTCTCCCATGTAGTGGGCTTTCTTGTTGTTTTGTTGATGATTTCTTTTCCTGTGCAGAAGCTTTTCATTTTGATGTAGTCCCATTCGTTTATTTTCTCTTTAGTTTCCAATGCCCTAGGAGTTGTATCAGTGAAGAAATTGCTTCTTTATATGTGTGAGATTTTGTTGCCTTTGGATTCCTCTAGTATTTTTATGGTTTCCCTTCTAACATTTAAGTCTTTTATCCATTTTGAGTTTATTTTTGTGTATGGTGTAAGTTGGTGGTCTAGTTTCATTTTCTTGCATATATCTGTCCAACTTTCCCAGCACCATTTATTGAAGAGACTATCTTGGCTCCATTGCATGTTCTTGCCTTCTTTGTCAAATATTGATTGAGCATATTGGTTTGGGTCAATATCTAGGTTCCCTATTCTATTCCATTTATCTATATGTCTGTTCTTGTGCCAGAACCAGGCAGTTTTGAGAACAGTGGCTTTGTAAATACATTGAAAACACACGTTAACACAGCTGTGAAATGCGACTATGCTGTTTACATTTATAATTCCTATTTAATGATATGGCTTTTTTTTAAAGGACACTAGTTAATATCCTTAAGAATTCAAGCTTACAGAGCTCAGGGCACTATGCAAAGGTGTTTATTAGTTTTAGAATTCACAAAGATAGACCCTGGAATTGTCTAGTAATGTATATGGCACACTTGAAATAGAAGTAAATGGAGTTTCAATATCTAAAGGAGAGTGTAAATATACTGAAATCTAATGTTCATACAGCTGTGAAATGTGCTATGCTGTTTACATTTATAATTCTGGTGTAATGAATTGCCTTCTCTAAAGAAAATTAATTTGAATATCCTTAAGAATGCAAGCTTGTATAACTCAGAACGCTATGGAAATACGGTTAAATTCTTAGAATTCACAAAGAGAGTTCCATGGAAATATCTACAATTGTCTTTGGAACACTTGAAATACAAGTAAATGAAAACTTTATCTCTAAAGTAGAGTGTAAATACACTGAAAATTCACCTTCAAAGAGCTCTGAAATGACGAGTATTCTGTTTCAATTTATAATTTTTGTTAAATGATGACCTTTGTTTAAGGTATTCCAGTTAAAAGCCTTAAGAATTCAACTCTAAAGAGATCAGAGTATTACGGGAATGTGTTAATTAGTCTTAGTATTCAAAATGACAGACCCTGGAATTATCTAGAAATGTCTGTGGAACACTTGAATTACAAGGTAATGGAGCCTTATTATCTGTAAATACACTGAAAACTCACGCTCAAACAGTTGAAAACTGATGAGTGTATTGTTTACATTCATAATTCCTCGGTAAGGAATTGGCTTTTCTAAAGGAATCAAATTATAATTATTACGAATTCAAGCTTATATAGCTCTGCACAATATGGGAATGTGGTTATTAATGTTATCATTCACAATAATATAGCCTGGAATTATCTAGAAGTGTCTATGGAACACTTGAATTACAAGTAAGTGGAGCATTAATATCTAAAGGGCAGTGTAAAGACACTTACAACTCACTTTCAGACAGCTGTGAAATGATGAGCATCATGTTTAAATTCGAATTCCCATTCAATAACTTGGCTTTTCCAAAGGATACTGGTTTAAAGCCTTAAGAATTCAAGCTTAAAGAGATCAAAACACTATGAAAATGTGGTTATTAGTCATAGAATTCACAATGATAGACCCTGAAATTATCTGGAAATGTATGTGGAACACTTAATTTACAATCAATGGAGTCTTAATATCAAAAGGACATGTAAATACACTGAAAACTCAGTTTCAAAGCAGTGAAATCATGAGTATAGTGTCTATATAATTCTGGTTTAATGAATTGGCTTTTCTAAAGCTAACTAATGAATATACTTATGAATTCAAGCTTATAGCGCTCAGGAAACTATGGGAATGTGGTTATCAGTATTAGAATTCACAATTATAGGGCCTGGAATTGTCTAGAATTGTATGCGGAACCATAGAATTACAAGTAAATGGAGCCTTAATATCTACAGCAGAGTGAAAATACGCTGAAAACTCAGGTTAAAACAGCTGTGCAATGATGAGATTCGTGTTTATATTTATAATTCCTGTTAAATGACTTGGCTTTTCTAAAAGATACTAGTTAAAATCCTTAAAAATTCAAGCTTATTGAACTCAACAGTATGGGAATGTGATTATTGGTCTTAGAATTCACAATGACTGTCCGTGGAATTCTCTAGAAACAGAAGGCTCCATTTCCTTGTAATTCCAGTGTTATTAGTCTTAGATTTCACAACGATATTAGTCTTAGATTTCACAAAGGTAGTACCATGAATTATCTAGCAATGTAAATGGAACACCTGAATTACAAGTAAATGGAGCCTTAATATCTAAATGAGCGTGTCAATACACTCAAAACATATGTTCAAACAGCTGAGAAATGAGGAGTATGCTGTTTACATTTATCATTCTGGTTCAATGATTTGGCTTTTCTAAAGGAAACTCATTGGAATACTTAAGAATGCAAGCTTGTATAACTCAGAACGCTATGGAAATACGGTTAAAGTCTTAGAATTCACAATGAGAGTTGCGGGAATTATCTACAATTGTCTTTGGAACACTTGAAATACAAGTAAATGAAAACTTTATCTCTAAAGTAGAGTGTAAATACACTGAAAATTCACCTTCAAAGAGCTCTGAAATGACGAGTATTCTGTTTCAATTTATAATTTTTGTTAAATGATGACCTTTTTTTAAGGTATTCCAGTTAAAAGCCTTAAGAATTCAACTCTAAAGAGATCAGAGTATTACGGGAATGTGATAATTAGTCTTAGTATTCAAAATGACAGACCCTGGGATTATCTAGAAATGTCTGTGGAACACTTGAATTACAAGGTAATGGAGCCTTATTATCTGTAAATACACCGAAAACTCACGTTCATACAGTTGAGAAATGATGAGTGTATTGTTTACATTCATAATTCCTCGGTAAGGAATTGGCTTTTCTGAAGGAATCAAATTATAATTATTACGAATTCAAGCTTATAGAGCTCTGCACAATATGGGAATGTGGTTATTAGTGTCATCATTCACAATAATATAGCCGGGAATTATCTAGAAGTGTCTATGGAACACTTGAATTACAAGTAAGTGGAGCATTAATATCTAAAGGGCAGTGTAAAGACACTTACAACTCACTTACAGACAGCTGTGAAATGATGAGCATCATGTTTAAATTCGAATTCCCATTCAATAACTTGGTTTTTCCAAAGGATACTGGTTTAAAGCCTTAAGAATTCAAGCTTAAAGAGATCAAAACACTATGAAAATGTGGTTATTAGTCATAGAATTCACAATGATAGACCCTGAAATTATCTGGAAATGTATGTGGAACACTTAATTTACAATCAATGGAGTCTTAATATCAAAAGGACATGTAAATACACTGAAAACTCAGTTTCAAAGCAGTGAAATCATGAGTATAGTGTCTATATAATTCTGGTTTAATGAATTGGCTTTTCTAAAGCTAACTAATGAATATACTTATGAATTCAAGCTTATAGCGCTCAGGAAACTATGGGAATGTGGTTATCAGTATTAGAATTCACAATTATAGGGCCTGGAATTGTCTAGAATTGTATGCGGAACCATAGAATTACAAGTAAATGGAGCCTTAATATCTACAGCAGAGTGAAAATACGCTGAAAACTCAGGTTAAAACAGCTGTGCAATGATGAGATTCGTGTTTATATTTATAATTCCTGTTAAATGACTTGGCTTTTCTAAAAGATACTAGTTAAAATCCTTAAAAATTCAAGCTTATTGAACTCAACAGTATGGGAATGTGATTATTGGTCTTAGAATTCACAATGACTGTCCGTGGAATTCTCTAGAAACAGAAGGCTCCATTTCCTTGTAATTCCAGTGTTATTAGTCTTAGATTTCACAACGATATTAGTCTTAGATTTCACAAAGGTAGTACCATGAATTATCTAGCAATGTAAATGGAACACCTGAATTACAAGTAAATGGAGCCTTAATATCTATATGAGAGTGTCAATACACTCAAAACATATGTTCAAACAGCTGAGAAATGAGGAGTATACTGTTTACATTTATCATTCTGGTTTAATGAATTGGCTTCTCTAAAGGAAATTAATTTGAATAGTTAAGAATGCAAGCTTGTATAACTCAGAACGCTATGGAAATACGGTTAAATTCTTAGAATTCACAAAGAGAGTTGCGGAATTATATAGAATTGTCTTTGGAACACTTTAAATACAAGTAAATGAAACCTTTATATCTAAAGTAGAGTGTAAATACACTGAAAATTCACCTTCAAAGAGCTCTGAAATGACGAGTATTCTGTTTCAATTTATAATTTTTGTTAAATGATGACCTTTTTTTAAGGTATTCCAGTTAAAAGCCTTAAGAATTCAACTCTAAAGAGATCAGAGTATTACGGGAATGTGATAATTAGTCTTAGTATTCAAAATGACAGACCCTGGGATTATTTAGAAATGTCTGTGGAACACTTGAATTACAAGGTAATGGAGCCTTATTATCTGTAAATACACTGAAAACTCACGCTCAAACAGTTGAAAACTGATGAGTGTATTGTTTACATTCATAATTCCTCGGTAAGGAATTGGCTTTTCTAAAGGAATCAAATTATAATTATTACGAATTCAAGCTTATAGAGCTCTGAACAATATGGGAATGTGGTTATTAGTGTTATCATTCACAATAATATAGCCTGGAATTATTTAGAAGTGTCTATGGAACACTTGAATTACAAGTAAGTGGAGCATTAATATCTAAAGGGCAGTGTAAAGACACTTACAACTCACTTTCAGACAGCTGTGAAATGATGAGCATCATGTTTAAATTCGAATTCCCATTCAATAACTTGGCTTTTCCAAAGGATACTGGTTTAAAGCCTTAAGAATTCAAGCTTAAAGAGATCAAAACACTATGAAAATGTGGTTATTAGTCATAGAATTCACAATGATAGACCCTGAAATTATCTGGAAATGTATGTGGAACACTTAATTTACAATCAATGGAGTCTTAATATCAAAAGGACATGTAAATACACTGAAAACTCAGTTTCAAAGCAGTGAAATCATGAGTATAGTGTCTATATAATTCTGGTTTAATGAATTGGCTTTTCTAAAGCTAACTAATGAATATACTTATGAATTCAAGCTTATAGCGCTCAGGAAACTATGGGAATGTGGTTATCAGTATTAGAATTCACAATTATAGGGCCTGGAATTGTCTAGAATTGTATGCGGAACCATAGAATTACAAGTAAATGGAGCCTTAATATCTACAGCAGAGTGAAAATACGCTGAAAACTCAGGTTAAAACAGCTGTGCAATGATGAGATTCGTGTTTATATTTATAATTCCTGTTAAATGACTTGGCTTTTCTAAAAGATACTAGTTAAAATCCTTAAAAATTCAAGCTTATTGAACTCAACAGTATGGGAATGTGATTATTGGTCTTAGAATTCACAATGACTGTCCGTGGAATTCTCTAGAAACAGAAGGCTCCATTTCCTTGTAATTCCAGTGTTATTAGTCTTAGATTTCACAACGATATTAGTCTTAGATTTCACAAAGGTAGTACCATGAATTATCTAGCAATGTAAATGGAACACCTGAATTACAAGTAAATGGAGCCTTAATATCTATATGAGAGTGTCAATACACTCAAAACATATGTTCAAACAGCTGAGAAATGAGGAGTATACTGTTTACATTTATCATTCTGGTTTAATGAATTGGCTTCTCTAAAGGAAATTAATTTGAATAGTTAAGAATGCAAGCTTGTATAACTCAGAACGCTATGGAAATACGGTTAAATTCTTAGAATTCACAAAGAGAGTTGCGGAATTATATAGAATTGTCTTTGGAACACTTTAAATACAAGTAAATGAAACCTTTATATCTAAAGTAGAGTGTAAATACACTGAAAATTCACCTTCAAAGAGCTCTGAAATGACGAGTATTCTGTTTCAATTTATAATTTTTGTTAAATGATGACCTTTTTTTAAGGTATTCCAGTTAAAAGCCTTAAGAATTCAACTCTAAAGAGATCAGAGTATTACGGGAATGTGATAATTAGTCTTAGTATTCAAAATGACAGACCCTGGAATTATCTAGAAATGTCTGTGGAACACTTGAATTACAAGGTAATGGAGCCTTATTATCTGTAAATACACTGAAAACTCACGCTCAAACAGTTGAAAACTGATGAGTGTATTGTTTACATTCATAATTCCTCGGTAAGGAATTGGCTTTTCTAAAGGAATCAAATTATAATTATTATGAATTCAAGCTTATAGAGCTCTGAACAATATGGGAATGTTGTTATTAGTGTTATCATTCACAATAATATAGCATGGAATTATTTAGAAGTGTCTATGGAACACTTGAATTACAAGTAAGTGGAGCATTAATATCTAAAGGGCAGTGTAAAGACACTTACAACTCACTTTCAGACAGCATTGAAATGATGAGCATCATGTTTAAATTCGAATTCCCATTCAATAACTTGGCTTTTCCAAAGGATACTTGTTTAAAGCCTTAAGAATTCAAGCTTAAAGAGATAAAAACACTATGAAAATGTGGTTATTAGTCATAGAATTCACAATGATAGACCCTGAAATTATCTGGAAATGTATGTGGAACACTTAATTTACAATCAATGGAGTCTTAATATCAAAAGGACATGTAAATACACTGAAAACTCAGTTTCAAAGCAGTGAAATCATGAGTATAGTGTCTATATAATTCTGGTTTAATGAATTGGCTTTTCTAAAGCTAACTAATGAATATACTTATGAATTCAAGCTTATAGCGCTCAGGAAACTATGGGAATGTGGTTATCAGTATTAGAATTCACAATTATAGGGCCTGGAATTGTCTAGAATTGTATGCGGAACCATAGAATTACAAGTAAATGGAGCCTTAATATCTACAGCAGAGTGAAAATACGCTGAAAACTCAGGTTAAAACAGCTGTGCAATGATGAGATTCGTGTTTATATTTATAATTCCTGTTAAATGACTTGGCTTTTCTAAAAGATACTAGTTAAAATCCTTAAAAATTCAAGCTTATTGAACTCAACAGTATGGGAATGTGATTATTGGTCTTAGAATTCACAATGACTGTCCGTGGAATTCTCTAGAAACAGAAGGCTCCATTTCCTTGTAATTCCAGTGTTATTAGTCTTAGATTTCACAACGATATTAGTCTTAGATTTCACAAAGGTAGTACCATGAATTATCTAGCAATGTAAATGGAACACCTGAATTACAAGTAAATGGAGCCTTAATATCTATATGAGAGTGTCAATACACTCAAAACATATGTTCAAACAGCTGAGAAATGAGGAGTATACTGTTTACATTTATCATTCTGGTTTAATGAATTGGCTTCTCTAAAGGAAATTAATTTGAATAGTTAAGAATGCAAGCTTGTATAACTCAGAACGCTATGGAAATACGGTTAAATTCTTAGAATTCACAAAGAGAGTTGCGGAATTATATAGAATTGTCTTTGGAACACTTTAAATACAAGTAAATGAAACCTTTATATCTAAAGTAGAGTGTAAATACACTGAAAATTCACCTTCAAAGAGCTCTGAAATGACGAGTATTCTGTTTCAATTTATAATTTTTGTTAAATGATGACCTTTTTTTAAGGTATTCCAGTTAAAAGCCTTAAGAATTCAACTCTAAAGAGATCAGAGTATTACGGGAATGTGATAATTAGTCTTAGTATTCAAAATGACAGACCCTGGGATTATCTAGAAATGTCTGTGGAACACTTGAATTACAAGGTAATGGAGCCTTATTATCTGTAAATACACCGAAAACTCACGTTCATACAGTTGAGAAATGATGAGTGTATTGTTTACATTCATAATTCCTCGGTAAGGAATTGGCTTTTCTGAAGGAATCAAATTATAATTATTACGAATTCAAGCTTATAGAGCTCTGCACAATATGGGAATGTGGTTATTAGTGTCATCATTCACAATAATATAGCCCGGAATTATCTAGAAGTGTCTATGGAACACTTGAATTACAAGTAAGTGGAGCATTAATATCTAAAGGGCAGTGTAAAGACACTTACAACTCACTTTCAGACAGCTGTGAAATGATGAGCATCATGTTTAAATTCGAATTCCCATTCAATAACTTGGCTTTTCCAAAGGATACTGGTTTAAAGCCTTAAGAATTCAAGCTTAAAGAGATCAAAACACTATGAAAATGTGGTTATTAGTCATAGAATTCACAATGATAGACCCTGAAATTATCTGGAAATGTATGTGGAACACTTAATTTACAATCAATGGAGTCTTAATATCAAAAGGACATGTAAATACACTGAAAACTCAGTTTCAAAGCAGTGAAATCATGAGTATAGTGTCTATATAATTCTGGTTTAATGAATTGGCTTTTCTAAAGCTAACTAATGAATATACTTATGAATTCAAGCTTATAGCGCTCAGGAAACTATGGGAATGTGGTTATCAGTATTAGAATTCACAATTATAGGGCCTGGAATTGTCTAGAATTGTATGCGGAACCATAGAATTACAAGTAAATGGAGCCTTAATATCTACAGCAGAGTGAAAATACGCTGAAAACTCAGGTTAAAACAGCTGTGCAATGATGAGATTCGTGTTTATATTTATAATTCCTGTTAAATGACTTGGCTTTTCTAAAAGATACTAGTTAAAATCCTTAAAAATTCAAGCTTATTGAACTCAACAGTATGGGAATGTGATTATTGGTCTTAGAATTCACAATGACTGTCCGTGGAATTCTCTAGAAACAGAAGGCTCCATTTCCTTGTAATTCCAGTGTTATTAGTCTTAGATTTCACAACGATATTAGTCTTAGATTTCACAAAGGTAGTACCATGAATTATCTAGCAATGTAAATGGAACACCTGAATTACAAGTAAATGGAGCCTTAATATCTATATGAGAGTGTCAATACACTCAAAACATATGTTCAAACAGCTGAGAAATGAGGAGTATACTGTTTACATTTATCATTCTGGTTTAATGAATTGGCTTCTCTAAAGGAAATTAATTTGAATAGTTAAGAATGCAAGCTTGTATAACTCAGAACGCTATGGAAATACGGTTAAATTCTTAGAATTCACAAAGAGAGTTGCGGAATTATATAGAATTGTCTTTGGAACACTTTAAATACAAGTAAATGAAACCTTTATATCTAAAGTAGAGTGTAAATACACTGAAAATTCACCTTCAAAGAGCTCTGAAATGACGAGTATTCTGTTTCAATTTATAATTTTTGTTAAATGATGACCTTTTTTTAAGGTATTCCAGTTAAAAGCCTTAAGAATTCAACTCTAAAGAGATCAGAGTATTACGGGAATGTGATAATTAGTCTTAGTATTCAAAATGACAGACCCTGGGATTATCTAGAAATGTCTGTGGAACACTTGAATTACAAGGTAATGGAGCCTTATTATCTGTAAATACACTGAAAACTCACGTTCATACAGTTGAGAAATGATGAGTGTATTGTTTACATTCATAATTCCTCGGTAAGGAATTGGCTTTTCTGAAGGAATCAAATTATAATTATTACGAATTCAAGCTTATAGAGCTCTGCACAATATGGGAATGTGGTTATTAGTGTCATCATTCACAATAATATAGCTGGGAATTATCTAGAAGTGTCTATGGAACACTTGAATTACAAGTAAGTGGAGCATTAATATCTAAAGGGCAGTGTAAAGACACTTACAACTCACTTTCAGACAGCTGTGAAATGATGAGCATCATGTTTAAATTCGAATTCCCATTCAATAACTTGGCTTTTCCAAAGGATACTGGTTTAAAGCCTTAAGAATTCAAGCTTAAAGAGATCAAAACACTATGAAAATGTGGTTATTAGTCATAGAATTCACAATGATAGACCCTGAAATTATCTGGAAATGTATGTGGAACACTTAATTTACAATCAATGGAGTCTTAATATCAAAAGGACATGTAAATACACTGAAAACTCAGTTTCAAAGCAGTGAAATCATGAGTATAGTGTCTATATAATTCTGGTTTAATGAATTGGCTTTTCTAAAGCTAACTAATGAATATACTTATGAATTCAAGCTTATAGCGCTCAGGAAACTATGGGAATGTGGTTATCAGTATTAGAATTCACAATTATAGGGCCTGGAATTGTCTAGAATTGTATGCGGAACCATAGAATTACAAGTAAATGGAGCCTTAATATCTACAGCAGAGTGAAAATACGCTGAAAACTCAGGTTAAAACAGCTGTGCAATGATGAGATTCGTGTTTATATTTATAATTCCTGTTAAATGACTTGGCTTTTCTAAAAGATACTAGTTAAAATCCTTAAAAATTCAAGCTTATTGAACTCAACAGTATGGGAATGTGATTATTGGTCTTAGAATTCACAATGACTGTCCGTGGAATTCTCTAGAAACAGAAGGCTCCATTTCCTTGTAATTCCAGTGTTATTAGTCTTAGATTTCACAACGATATTAGTCTTAGATTTCACAAAGGTAGTACCATGAATTATCTAGCAATGTAAATGGAACACCTGAATTACAAGTAAATGGAGCCTTAATATCTATATGAGAGTGTCAATACACTCAAAACATATGTTCAAACAGCTGAGAAATGAGGAGTATACTGTTTACATTTATCATTCTGGTTTAATGAATTGGCTTCTCTAAAGGAAATTAATTTGAATAGTTAAGAATGCAAGCTTGTATAACTCAGAACGCTATGGAAATACGGTTAAATTCTTAGAATTCACAAAGAGAGTTGCGGAATTATATAGAATTGTCTTTGGAACACTTTAAATACAAGTAAATGAAACCTTTATATCTAAAGTAGAGTGTAAATACACTGAAAATTCACCTTCAAAGAGCTCTGAAATGACGAGTATTCTGTTTCAATTTATAATTTTTGTTAAATGATGACCTTTTTTTAAGGTATTCCAGTTAAAAGCCTTAAGAATTCAACTCTAAAGAGATCAGAGTATTACGGGAATGTGATAATTAGTCTTAGTATTCAAAATGACAGACCCTGGGATTATCTAGAAATGTCTGTGGAACACTTGAATTACAAGGTAATGGAGCCTTATTATCTGTAAATACACCGAAAACTCACGTTCATACAGTTGAGAAATGATGAGTGTATTGTTTACATTCATAATTCCTCGGTAAGGAATTGGCTTTTCTGAAGGAATCAAATTATAATTATTACGAATTCAAGCTTATAGAGCTCTGCACAATATGGGAATGTGGTTATTAGTGTCATCATTCACAATAATATAGCCTGGAATTATCTAGAAGTGTCTATGGAACACTTGAATTACAAGTAAGTGGAGCATTAATATCTAAAGGGCAGTGTAAAGACACTTACAACTCACTTTCAGACAGCTGTGAAATGATGAGCATCATGTTTAAATTCGAATTCCCATTCAATAACTTGGCTTTTCCAAAGGATACTGGTTTAAAGCCTTAAGAATTCAAGCTTAAAGAGATCAAAACACTATGAAAATGTGGTTATTAGTCATAGAATTCACAATGATAGACCCTGAAATTATCTGGAAATGTATGTGGAACACTTAATTTACAATCAATGGAGTCTTAATATCAAAAGGACATGTAAATACACTGAAAACTCAGTTTCAAAGCAGTGAAATCATGAGTATAGTGTCTATATAATTCTGGTTTAATGAATTGGCTTTTCTAAAGCTAACTAATGAATATACTTATGAATTCAAGCTTATAGCGCTCAGGAAACTATGGGAATGTGGTTATCAGTATTAGAATTCACAATTATAGGGCCTGGAATTGTCTAGAATTGTATGCGGAACCATAGAATTACAAGTAAATGGAGCCTTAATATCTACAGCAGAGTGAAAATACGCTGAAAACTCAGGTTAAAACAGCTGTGCAATGATGAGATTCGTGTTTATATTTATAATTCCTGTTAAATGACTTGGCTTTTCTAAAAGATACTAGTTAAAATCCTTAAAAATTCAAGCTTATTGAACTCAACAGTATGGGAATGTGATTATTGGTCTTAGAATTCACAATGACTGTCCGTGGAATTCTCTAGAAACAGAAGGCTCCATTTCCTTGTAATTCCAGTGTTATTAGTCTTAGATTTCACAACGATATTAGTCTTAGATTTCACAAAGGTAGTACCATGAATTATCTAGCAATGTAAATGGAACACCTGAATTACAAGTAAATGGAGCCTTAATATCTATATGAGAGTGTCAATACACTCAAAACATATGTTCAAACAGCTGAGAAATGAGGAGTATACTGTTTACATTTATCATTCTGGTTTAATGAATTGGCTTCTCTAAAGGAAATTAATTTGAATAGTTAAGAATGCAAGCTTGTATAACTCAGAACGCTATGGAAATACGGTTAAATTCTTAGAATTCACAAAGAGAGTTGCGGAATTATATAGAATTGTCTTTGGAACACTTTATATACAAGTAAATGAAACCTTTATATCTAAAGTAGAGTGTAAATACACTGAAAATTCACCTTCAAAGAGCTCTGAAATGACGAGTATTCTGTTTCAATTTATAATTTTTGTTAAATGATGACCTTTTTTTAAGGTATTCCAGTTAAAAGCCTTAAGAATTCAACTCTAAAGAGATCAGAGTATTACGGGAATGTGATAATTAGTCTTAGTATTCAAAATGACAGACCCTGGGATTATCTAGAAATGTCTGTGGAACACTTGAATTACAAGGTAATGGAGCCTTATTATCTGTAAATACACCGAAAACTCACGTTCATACAGTTGAGAAATGATGAGTGTATTGTTTACATTCATAATTCCTCGGTAAGGAATTGGCTTTTCTGAAGGAATCAAATTATAATTATTACGAATTCAAGCTTATAGAGCTCTGCACAATATGGGAATGTGGTTATTAGTGTCATCATTCACAATAATGTAGCAGGGAATTATCTAGAAGTGTCTATGGAACACTTGAATTACAAGTAAGTGGAGCATTAATATCTAAAGGGCAGTGTAAAGACACTTACAACTCACTTTCAGACAGCTGTGAAATGATGAGCATCATGTTTAAATTCGAATTCCCATTCAATAACTTGGCTTTTCCAAAGGATACTGGTTTAAAGCCTTAAGAATTCAAGCTTAAAGAGATCAAAACACTATGAAAATGTGGTTATTAGTCATAGAATTCACAATGATAGACCCTGAAATTATCTGGAAATGTATGTGGAACACTTAATTTACAATCAATGGAGTCTTAATATCAAAAGGACATGTAAATACACTGAAAACTCAGTTTCAAAGCAGTGAAATCATGAGTATAGTGTCTATATAATTCTGGTTTAATGAATTGGCTTTTCTAAAGCTAACTAATGAATATACTTATGAATTCAAGCTTATAGCGCTCAGGAAACTATGGGAATGTGGTTATCAGTATTAGAATTCACAATTATAGGGCCTGGAATTGTCTAGAATTGTATGCGGAACCATAGAATTACAAGTAAATGGAGCCTTAATATCTACAGCAGAGTGAAAATACGCTGAAAACTCAGGTTAAAACAGCTGTGCAATGATGAGATTCGTGTTTATATTTATAATTCCTGTTAAATGACTTGGCTTTTCTAAAAGATACTAGTTAAAATCCTTAAAAATTCAAGCTTATTGAACTCAACAGTATGGGAATGTGATTATTGGTCTTAGAATTCACAATGACTGTCCGTGGAATTCTCTAGAAACAGAAGGCTCCATTTCCTTGTAATTCCAGTGTTATTAGTCTTAGATTTCACAACGATATTAGTCTTAGATTTCACAAAGGTAGTACCATGAATTATCTAGCAATGTAAATGGAACACCTGAATTACAAGTAAATGGAGCCTTAATATCTATATGAGAGTGTCAATACACTCAAAACATATGTTCAAACAGCTGAGAAATGAGGAGTATACTGTTTACATTTATCATTCTGGTTTAATGAATTGGCTTCTCTAAAGGAAATTAATTTGAATAGTTAAGAATGCAAGCTTGTATAACTCAGAACGCTATGGAAATACGGTTAAATTCTTAGAATTCACAAAGAGAGTTGCGGAATTATATAGAATTGTCTTTGGAACACTTTAAATACAAGTAAATGAAACCTTTATATCTAAAGTAGAGTGTAAATACACTGAAAATTCACCTTCAAAGAGCTCTGAAATGACGAGTATTCTGTTTCAATTTATAATTTTTGTTAAATGATGACCTTTTTTTAAGGTATTCCAGTTAAAAGCCTTAAGAATTCAACTCTAAAGAGATCAGAGTATTACGGGAATGTGATAATTAGTCTTAGTATTCAAAATGACAGACCCTGGGATTATCTAGAAATGTCTGTGGAACACTTGAATTACAAGGTAATGGAGCCTTATTATCTGTAAATACACCGAAAACTCACGTTCATACAGTTGAGAAATGATGAGTGTATTGTTTACATTCATAATTCCTCGGTAAGGAATTGGCTTTTCTGAAGGAATCAAATTATAATTATTACGAATTCAAGCTTATAGAGCTCTGCACAATATGGGAATGTGGTTATTAGTGTCATCATTCACAATAATATAGCCGGGAATTATCTAGAAGTGTCTATGGAACACTTGAATTACAAGTAAGTGGAGCATTAATATCTAAAGGGCAGTGTAAAGACACTTACAACTCACTTTCAGACAGCTGTGAAATGATGAGCATCATGTTTAAATTCGAATTCCCATTCAATAACTTGGCTTTTCCAAAGGATACTGGTTTAAAGCCTTAAGAATTCAAGCTTAAAGAGATAAAAACACTATGAAAATGTGGTTATTAGTCATAGAATTCACAATGATAGACCCTGAAATTATCTGGAAATGTATGTGGAACACTTAATTTACAATCAATGGAGTCTTAATATCAAAAGGACATGTAAATACACTGAAAACTCAGTTTCAAAGCAGTGAAATCATGAGTATAGTGTCTATATAATTCTGGTTTAATGAATTGGCTTTTCTAAAGCTAACTAATGAATATACTTATGAATTCAAGCTTATAGCGCTCAGGAAACTATGGGAATGTGGTTATCAGTATTAGAATTCACAATTATAGGGCCTGGAATTGTCTAGAATTGTATGCGGAACCATAGAATTACAAGTAAATGGAGCCTTAATATCTACAGCAGAGTGAAAATACGCTGAAAACTCAGGTTAAAACAGCTGTGCAATGATGAGATTCGTGTTTATATTTATAATTCCTGTTAAATGACTTGGCTTTTCTAAAAGATACTAGTTAAAATCCTTAAAAATTCAAGCTTATTGAACTCAACAGTATGGGAATGTGATTATTGGTCTTAGAATTCACAATGACTGTCCGTGGAATTCTCTAGAAACAGAAGGCTCCATTTCCTTGTAATTCCAGTGTTATTAGTCTTAGATTTCACAACGATATTAGTCTTAGATTTCACAAAGGTAGTACCATGAATTATCTAGCAATGTAAATGGAACACCTGAATTACAAGTAAATGGAGCCTTAATATCTATATGAGAGTGTCAATACACTCAAAACATATGTTCAAACAGCTGAGAAATGAGGAGTATACTGTTTACATTTATCATTCTGGTTTAATGAATTGGCTTCTCTAAAGGAAATTAATTTGAATAGTTAAGAATGCAAGCTTGTATAACTCAGAACGCTATGGAAATACGGTTAAATTCTTAGAATTCACAAAGAGAGTTGCGGAATTATATAGAATTGTCTTTGGAACACTTTAAATACAAGTAAATGAAACCTTTATATCTAAAGTAGAGTGTAAATACACTGAAAATTCACCTTCAAAGAGCTCTGAAATGACGAGTATTCTGTTTCAATTTATAATTTTTGTTAAATGATGACCTTTTTTTAAGGTATTCCAGTTAAAAGCCTTAAGAATTCAACTCTAAAGAGATCAGAGTATTACGGGAATGTGATAATTAGTCTTAGTATTCAAAATGACAGACCCTGGGATTATCTAGAAATGTCTGTGGAACACTTGAATTACAAGGTAATGGAGCCTTATTATCTGTAAATACACCGAAAACTCACGTTCATACAGTTGAGAAATGATGAGTGTATTGTTTACATTCATAATTCCTCGGTAAGGAATTGGCTTTTCTGAAGGAATCAAATTATAATTATTACGAATTCAAGCTTATAGAGCTCTGCACAATATGGGAATGTGGTTATTAGTGTCATCATTCACAATAATATAGCCTGGAATTATCTAGAAGTGTCTATGGAACACTTGAATTACAAGTAAGTGGAGCATTAATATCTAAAGGGCAGTGTAAAGACACTTACAACTCACTTTCAGACAGCTGTGAAATGATGAGCATCATGTTTAAATTCGAATTCCCATTCAATAACTTGGCTTTTCCAAAGGATACTGGTTTAAAGCCTTAAGAATTCAAGCTTAAAGAGATCAAAACACTATGAAAATGTGGTTATTAGTCATAGAATTCACAATGATAGACCCTGAAATTATCTGGAAATGTATGTGGAACACTTAATTTACAATCAATGGAGTCTTAATATCAAAAGGACATGTAAATACACTGAAAACTCAGTTTCAAAGCAGTGAAATCATGAGTATAGTGTCTATATAATTCTGGTTTAATGAATTGGCTTTTCTAAAGCTAACTAATGAATATACTTATGAATTCAAGCTTATAGCGCTCAGGAAACTATGGGAATGTGGTTATCAGTATTAGAATTCACAATTATAGGGCCTGGAATTGTCTAGAATTGTATGCGGAACCATAGAATTACAAGTAAATGGAGCCTTAATATCTACAGCAGAGTGAAAATACGCTGAAAACTCAGGTTAAAACAGCTGTGCAATGATGAGATTCGTGTTTATATTTATAATTCCTGTTAAATGACTTGGCTTTTCTAAAAGATACTAGTTAAAATCCTTAAAAATTCAAGCTTATTGAACTCAACAGTATGGGAATGTGATTATTGGTCTTAGAATTCACAATGACTGTCCGTGGAATTCTCTAGAAACAGAAGGCTCCATTTCCTTGTAATTCCAGTGTTATTAGTCTTAGATTTCACAACGATATTAGTCTTAGATTTCACAAAGGTAGTACCATGAATTATCTAGCAATGTAAATGGAACACCTGAATTACAAGTAAATGGAGCCTTAATATCTATATGAGAGTGTCAATACACTCAAAACATATGTTCAAACAGCTGAGAAATGAGGAGTATACTGTTTACATTTATCATTCTGGTTTAATGAATTGGCTTCTCTAAAGGAAATTAATTTGAATAGTTAAGAATGCAAGCTTGTATAACTCAGAACGCTATGGAAATACGGTTAAATTCTTAGAATTCACAAAGAGAGTTGCGGAATTATATAGAATTGTCTTTGGAACACTTTATATACAAGTAAATGAAACCTTTATATCTAAAGTAGAGTGTAAATACACTGAAAATTCACCTTCAAAGAGCTCTGAAATGACGAGTATTCTGTTTCAATTTATAATTTTTGTTAAATGATGACCTTTTTTTAAGGTATTCCAGTTAAAAGCCTTAAGAATTCAACTCTAAAGAGATCAGAGTATTACGGGAATGTGATAATTAGTCTTAGTATTCAAAATGACAGACCCTGGGATTATCTAGAAATGTCTGTGGAACACTTGAATTACAAGGTAATGGAGCCTTATTATCTGTAAATACACCGAAAACTCACGTTCATACAGTTGAGAAATGATGAGTGTATTGTTTACATTCATAATTCCTCGGTAAGGAATTGGCTTTTCTGAAGGAATCAAATTATAATTATTACGAATTCAAGCTTATAGAGCTCTGCACAATATGGGAATGTGGTTATTAGTGTCATCATTCACAATAATATAGCCCGGAATTATCTAGAAGTGTCTATGGAACACTTGAATTACAAGTAAGTGGAGCATTAATATCTAAAGGGCAGTGTAAAGACACTTACAACTCACTTTCAGACAGCTGTGAAATGATGAGCATCATGTTTAAATTCGAATTCCCATTCAATAACTTGGCTTTTCCAAAGGATACTGGTTTAAAGCCTTAAGAATTCAAGCTTAAAGAGATCAAAACACTATGAAAATGTGGTTATTAGTCATAGAATTCACAATGATAGACCCTGAAATTATCTGGAAATGTATGTGGAACACTTAATTTACAATCAATGGAGTCTTAATATCAAAAGGACATGTAAATACACTGAAAACTCAGTTTCAAAGCAGTGAAATCATGAGTATAGTGTCTATATAATTCTGGTTTAATGAATTGGCTTTTCTAAAGCTAACTAATGAATATACTTATGAATTCAAGCTTATAGCGCTCAGGAAACTATGGGAATGTGGTTATCAGTATTAGAATTCACAATTATAGGGCCTGGAATTGTCTAGAATTGTATGCGGAACCATAGAATTACAAGTAAATGGAGCCTTAATATCTACAGCAGAGTGAAAATACGCTGAAAACTCAGGTTAAAACAGCTGTGCAATGATGAGATTCGTGTTTATATTTATAATTCCTGTTAAATGACTTGGCTTTTCTAAAAGATACTAGTTAAAATCCTTAAAAATTCAAGCTTATTGAACTCAACAGTATGGGAATGTGATTATTGGTCTTAGAATTCACAATGACTGTCCGTGGAATTCTCTAGAAACAGAAGGCTCCATTTCCTTGTAATTCCAGTGTTATTAGTCTTAGATTTCACAACGATATTAGTCTTAGATTTCACAAAGGTAGTACCATGAATTATCTAGCAATGTAAATGGAACACCTGAATTACAAGTAAATGGAGCCTTAATATCTATATGAGAGTGTCAATACACTCAAAACATATGTTCAAACAGCTGAGAAATGAGGAGTATACTGTTTACATTTATCATTCTGGTTTAATGAATTGGCTTCTCTAAAGGAAATTAATTTGAATAGTTAAGAATGCAAGCTTGTATAACTCAGAACGCTATGGAAATACGGTTAAATTCTTAGAATTCACAAAGAGAGTTGCGGAATTATATAGAATTGTCTTTGGAACACTTTATATACAAGTAAATGAAACCTTTATATCTAAAGTAGAGTGTAAATACACTGAAAATTCACCTTCAAAGAGCTCTGAAATGACGAGTATTCTGTTTCAATTTATAATTTTTGTTAAATGATGACCTTTTTTTAAGGTATTCCAGTTAAAAGCCTTAAGAATTCAACTCTAAAGAGATCAGAGTATTACGGGAATGTGATAATTAGTCTTAGTATTCAAAATGACAGACCCTGGGATTATCTAGAAATGTCTGTGGAACACTTGAATTACAAGGTAATGGAGCCTTATTATCTGTAAATACACCGAAAACTCACGTTCATACAGTTGAGAAATGATGAGTGTATTGTTTACATTCATAATTCCTCGGTAAGGAATTGGCTTTTCTGAAGGAATCAAATTATAATTATTACGAATTCAAGCTTATAGAGCTCTGCACAATATGGGAATGTGGTTATTAGTGTCATCATTCACAATAATATAGCCCGGAATTATCTAGAAGTGTCTATGGAACACTTGAATTACAAGTAAGTGGAGCATTAATATCTAAAGGGCAGTGTAAAGACACTTACAACTCACTTTCAGACAGCTGTGAAATGATGAGCATCATGTTTAAATTCGAATTCCCATTCAATAACTTGGCTTTTCCAAAGGATACTGGTTTAAAGCCTTAAGAATTCAAGCTTAAAGAGATCAAAACACTATGAAAATGTGGTTATTAGTCATAGAATTCACAATGATAGACCCTGAAATTATCTGGAAATGTATGTGGAACACTTAATTTACAATCAATGGAGTCTTAATATCAAAAGGACATGTAAATACACTGAAAACTCAGTTTCAAAGCAGTGAAATCATGAGTATAGTGTCTATATAATTCTGGTTTAATGAATTGGCTTTTCTAAAGCTAACTAATGAATATACTTATGAATTCAAGCTTATAGCGCTCAGGAAACTATGGGAATGTGGTTATCAGTATTAGAATTCACAATTATAGGGCCTGGAATTGTCTAGAATTGTATGCGGAACCATAGAATTACAAGTAAATGGAGCCTTAATATCTACAGCAGAGTGAAAATACGCTGAAAACTCAGGTTAAAACAGCTGTGCAATGATGAGATTCGTGTTTATATTTATAATTCCTGTTAAATGACTTGGCTTTTCTAAAAGATACTAGTTAAAATCCTTAAAAATTCAAGCTTATTGAACTCAACAGTATGGGAATGTGATTATTGGTCTTAGAATTCACAATGACTGTCCGTGGAATTCTCTAGAAACAGAAGGCTCCATTTCCTTGTAATTCCAGTGTTATTAGTCTTAGATTTCACAACGATATTAGTCTTAGATTTCACAAAGGTAGTACCATGAATTATCTAGCAATGTAAATGGAACACCTGAATTACAAGTAAATGGAGCCTTAATATCTATATGAGAGTGTCAATACACTCAAAACATATGTTCAAACAGCTGAGAAATGAGGAGTATACTGTTTACATTTATCATTCTGGTTTAATGAATTGGCTTCTCTAAAGGAAATTAATTTGAATAGTTAAGAATGCAAGCTTGTATAACTCAGAACGCTATGGAAATACGGTTAAATTCTTAGAATTCACAAAGAGAGTTGCGGAATTATATAGAATTGTCTTTGGAACACTTTAAATACAAGTAAATGAAACCTTTATATCTAAAGTAGAGTGTAAATACACTGAAAATTCACCTTCAAAGAGCTCTGAAATGACGAGTATTCTGTTTCAATTTATAATTTTTGTTAAATGATGACCTTTTTTTAAGGTATTCCAGTTAAAAGCCTTAAGAATTCAACTCTAAAGAGATCAGAGTATTACGGGAATGTGATAATTAGTCTTAGTATTCAAAATGACAGACCCTGGGATTATCTAGAAATGTCTGTGGAACACTTGAATTACAAGGTAATGGAGCCTTATTATCTGTAAATACACCGAAAACTCACGTTCATACAGTTGAGAAATGATGAGTGTATTGTTTACATTCATAATTCCTCGGTAAGGAATTGGCTTTTCTGAAGGAATCAAATTATAATTATTACGAATTCAAGCTTATAGAGCTCTGCACAATATGGGAATGTGGTTATTAGTGTCATCATTCACAATAATATAGCCTGGAATTATCTAGAAGTGTCTATGGAACACTTGAATTACAAGTAAGTGGAGCATTAATATCTAAAGGGCAGTGTAAAGACACTTACAACTCACTTTCAGACAGCTGTGAAATGATGAGCATCATGTTTAAATTCGAATTCCCATTCAATAACTTGGCTTTTCCAAAGGATACTGGTTTAAAGCCTTAAGAATTCAAGCTTAAAGAGATCAAAACACTATGAAAATGTGGTTATTAGTCATAGAATTCACAATGATAGACCCTGAAATTATCTGGAAATGTATGTGGAACACTTAATTTACAATCAATGGAGTCTTAATATCAAAAGGACATGTAAATACACTGAAAACTCAGTTTCAAAGCAGTGAAATCATGAGTATAGTGTCTATATAATTCTGGTTTAATGAATTGGCTTTTCTAAAGCTAACTAATGAATATACTTATGAATTCAAGCTTATAGCGCTCAGGAAACTATGGGAATGTGGTTATCAGTATTAGAATTCACAATTATAGGGCCTGGAATTGTCTAGAATTGTATGCGGAACCATAGAATTACAAGTAAATGGAGCCTTAATATCTACAGCAGAGTGAAAATACGCTGAAAACTCAGGTTAAAACAGCTGTGCAATGATGAGATTCGTGTTTATATTTATAATTCCTGTTAAATGACTTGGCTTTTCTAAAAGATACTAGTTAAAATCCTTAAAAATTCAAGCTTATTGAACTCAACAGTATGGGAATGTGATTATTGGTCTTAGAATTCACAATGACTGTCCGTGGAATTCTCTAGAAACAGAAGGCTCCATTTCCTTGTAATTCCAGTGTTATTAGTCTTAGATTTCACAACGATATTAGTCTTAGATTTCACAAAGGTAGTACCATGAATTATCTAGCAATGTAAATGGAACACCTGAATTACAAGTAAATGGAGCCTTAATATCTATATGAGAGTGTCAATACACTCAAAACATATGTTCAAACAGCTGAGAAATGAGGAGTATACTGTTTACATTTATCATTCTGGTTTAATGAATTGGCTTCTCTAAAGGAAATTAATTTGAATAGTTAAGAATGCAAGCTTGTATAACTCAGAACGCTATGGAAATACGGTTAAATTCTTAGAATTCACAAAGAGAGTTGCGGAATTATATAGAATTGTCTTTGGAACACTTTATATACAAGTAAATGAAACCTTTATATCTAAAGTAGAGTGTAAATACACTGAAAATTCACCTTCAAAGAGCTCTGAAATGACGAGTATTCTGTTTCAATTTATAATTTTTGTTAAATGATGACCTTTTTTTAAGGTATTCCAGTTAAAAGCCTTAAGAATTCAACTCTAAAGAGATCAGAGTATTACGGGAATGTGATAATTAGTCTTAGTATTCAAAATGACAGACCCTGGGATTATCTAGAAATGTCTGTGGAACACTTGAATTACAAGGTAATGGAGCCTTATTATCTGTAAATACACCGAAAACTCACGTTCATACAGTTGAGAAATGATGAGTGTATTGTTTACATTCATAATTCCTCGGTAAGGAATTGGCTTTTCTGAAGGAATCAAATTATAATTATTACGAATTCAAGCTTATAGAGCTCTGCACAATATGGGAATGTGGTTATTAGTGTCATCATTCACAATAATATAGCCGGGAATTATCTAGAAGTGTCTATGGAACACTTGAATTACAAGTAAGTGGAGCATTAATATCTAAAGGGCAGTGTAAAGACACTTACAACTCACTTTCAGACAGCTGTGAAATGATGAGCATCATGTTTAAATTCGAATTCCCATTCAATAACTTGGCTTTTCCAAAGGATACTGGTTTAAAGCCTTAAGAATTCAAGCTTAAAGAGATCAAAACACTATGAAAATGTGGTTATTAGTCATAGAATTCACAATGATAGACCCTGAAATTATCTGGAAATGTATGTGGAACACTTAATTTACAATCAATGGAGTCTTAATATCAAAAGGACATGTAAATACACTGAAAACTCAGTTTCAAAGCAGTGAAATCATGAGTATAGTGTCTATATAATTCTGGTTTAATGAATTGGCTTTTCTAAAGCTAACTAATGAATATACTTATGAATTCAAGCTTATAGCGCTCAGGAAACTATGGGAATGTGGTTATCAGTATTAGAATTCACAATTATAGGGCCTGGAATTGTCTAGAATTGTATGCGGAACCATAGAATTACAAGTAAATGGAGCCTTAATATCTACAGCAGAGTGAAAATACGCTGAAAACTCAGGTTAAAACAGCTGTGCAATGATGAGATTCGTGTTTATATTTATAATTCCTGTTAAATGACTTGGCTTTTCTAAAAGATACTAGTTAAAATCCTTAAAAATTCAAGCTTATTGAACTCAACAGTATGGGAATGTGATTATTGGTCTTAGAATTCACAATGACTGTCCGTGGAATTCTCTAGAAACAGAAGGCTCCATTTCCTTGTAATTCCAGTGTTATTAGTCTTAGATTTCACAACGATATTAGTCTTAGATTTCACAAAGGTAGTACCATGAATTATCTAGCAATGTAAATGGAACACCTGAATTACAAGTAAATGGAGCCTTAATATCTATATGAGAGTGTCAATACACTCAAAACATATGTTCAAACAGCTGAGAAATGAGGAGTATACTGTTTACATTTATCATTCTGGTTTAATGAATTGGCTTCTCTAAAGGAAATTAATTTGAATAGTTAAGAATGCAAGCTTGTATAACTCAGAACGCTATGGAAATACGGTTAAATTCTTAGAATTCACAAAGAGAGTTGCGGAATTATATAGAATTGTCTTTGGAACACTTTATATACAAGTAAATGAAACCTTTATATCTAAAGTAGAGTGTAAATACACTGAAAATTCACCTTCAAAGAGCTCTGAAATGACGAGTATTCTGTTTCAATTTATAATTTTTGTTAAATGATGACCTTTTTTTAAGGTATTCCAGTTAAAAGCCTTAAGAATTCAACTCTAAAGAGATCAGAGTATTACGGGAATGTGATAATTAGTCTTAGTATTCAAAATGACAGACCCTGGGATTATCTAGAAATGTCTGTGGAACACTTGAATTACAAGGTAATGGAGCCTTATTATCTGTAAATACACCGAAAACTCACGTTCATACAGTTGAGAAATGATGAGTGTATTGTTTACATTCATAATTCCTCGGTAAGGAATTGGCTTTTCTGAAGGAATCAAATTATAATTATTACGAATTCAAGCTTATAGAGCTCTGCACAATATGGGAATGTGGTTATTAGTGTCATCATTCACAATAATATAGCCTGGAATTATCTAGAAGTGTCTATGGAACACTTGAATTACAAGTAAGTGGAGCATTAATATCTAAAGGGCAGTGTAAAGACACTTACAACTCACTTTCAGACAGCTGTGAAATGATGAGCATCATGTTTAAATTCGAATTCCCATTCAATAACTTGGCTTTTCCAAAGGATACTGGTTTAAAGCCTTAAGAATTCAAGCTTAAAGAGATCAAAACACTATGAAAATGTGGTTATTAGTCATAGAATTCACAATGATAGACCCTGAAATTATCTGGAAATGTATGTGGAACACTTAATTTACAATCAATGGAGTCTTAATATCAAAAGGACATGTAAATACACTGAAAACTCAGTTTCAAAGCAGTGAAATCATGAGTATAGTGTCTATATAATTCTGGTTTAATGAATTGGCTTTTCTAAAGCTAACTAATGAATATACTTATGAATTCAAGCTTATAGCGCTCAGGAAACTATGGGAATGTGGTTATCAGTATTAGAATTCACAATTATAGGGCCTGGAATTGTCTAGAATTGTATGCGGAACCATAGAATTACAAGTAAATGGAGCCTTAATATCTACAGCAGAGTGAAAATACGCTGAAAACTCAGGTTAAAACAGCTGTGCAATGATGAGATTCGTGTTTATATTTATAATTCCTGTTAAATGACTTGGCTTTTCTAAAAGATACTAGTTAAAATCCTTAAAAATTCAAGCTTATTGAACTCAACAGTATGGGAATGTGATTATTGGTCTTAGAATTCACAATGACTGTCCGTGGAATTCTCTAGAAACAGAAGGCTCCATTTCCTTGTAATTCCAGTGTTATTAGTCTTAGATTTCACAACGATATTAGTCTTAGATTTCACAAAGGTAGTACCATGAATTATCTAGCAATGTAAATGGAACACCTGAATTACAAGTAAATGGAGCCTTAATATCTATATGAGAGTGTCAATACACTCAAAACATATGTTCAAACAGCTGAGAAATGAGGAGTATACTGTTTACATTTATCATTCTGGTTTAATGAATTGGCTTCTCTAAAGGAAATTAATTTGAATAGTTAAGAATGCAAGCTTGTATAACTCAGAACGCTATGGAAATACGGTTAAATTCTTAGAATTCACAAAGAGAGTTGCGGAATTATATAGAATTGTCTTTGGAACACTTGAAATACAAGTAAATGAAACCTTTATATCTAAAGTAGAGTGTAAATACACTGAAAATTCACCTTCAAAGAGCTCTGAAATGACGAGTATTCTGTTTCAATTTATAATTTTTGTTAAATGATGACCTTTTTTTAAGGTATTCCAGTTAAAAGCCTTAAGAATTCAACTCTAAAGAGATCAGAGTATTACGGGAATGTGATAATTAGTCTTAGTATTCAAAATGACAGACCCTGGGATTATCTAGAAATGTCTGTGGAACACTTGAATTACAAGGTAATGGAGCCTTATTATCTGTAAATACACCGAAAACTCACGTTCATACAGTTGAGAAATGATGAGTGTATTGTTTACATTCATAATTCCTCGGTAAGGAATTGGCTTTTCTGAAGGAATCAAATTATAATTATTACGAATTCAAGCTTATAGAGCTCTGCACAATATGGGAATGTGGTTATTAGTGTCATCATTCACAATAATATAGCCTGGAATTATCTAGAAGTGTCTATGGAACACTTGAATTACAAGTAAGTGGAGCATTAATATCTAAAGGGCAGTGTAAAGACACTTACAACTCACTTTCAGACAGCTGTGAAATGATGAGCATCATGTTTAAATTCGAATTCCCATTCAATAACTTGGCTTTTCCAAAGGATACTGGTTTAAAGCCTTAAGAATTCAAGCTTAAAGAGATCAAAACACTATGAAAATGTGGTTATTAGTCATAGAATTCACAATGATAGACCCTGAAATTATCTGGAAATGTATGTGGAACACTTAATTTACAATCAATGGAGTCTTAATATCAAAAGGACATGTAAATACACTGAAAACTCAGTTTCAAAGCAGTGAAATCATGAGTATAGTGTCTATATAATTCTGGTTTAATGAATTGGCTTTTCTAAAGCTAACTAATGAATATACTTATGAATTCAAGCTTATAGCGCTCAGGAAACTATGGGAATGTGGTTATCAGTATTAGAATTCACAATTATAGGGCCTGGAATTGTCTAGAATTGTATGCGGAACCATAGAATTACAAGTAAATGGAGCCTTAATATCTACAGCAGAGTGAAAATACGCTGAAAACTCAGGTTAAAACAGCTGTGCAATGATGAGATTCGTGTTTATATTTATAATTCCTGTTAAATGACTTGGCTTTTCTAAAAGATACTAGTTAAAATCCTTAAAAATTCAAGCTTATTGAACTCAACAGTATGGGAATGTGATTATTGGTCTTAGAATTCACAATGACTGTCCGTGGAATTCTCTAGAAACAGAAGGCTCCATTTCCTTGTAATTCCAGTGTTATTAGTCTTAGATTTCACAACGATATTAGTCTTAGATTTCACAAAGGTAGTACCATGAATTATCTAGCAATGTAAATGGAACACCTGAATTACAAGTAAATGGAGCCTTAATATCTATATGAGAGTGTCAATACACTCAAAACATATGTTCAAACAGCTGAGAAATGAGGAGTATACTGTTTACATTTATCATTCTGGTTTAATGAATTGGCTTCTCTAAAGGAAATTAATTTGAATAGTTAAGAATGCAAGCTTGTATAACTCAGAACGCTATGGAAATACGGTTAAATTCTTAGAATTCACAAAGAGAGTTGCGGAATTATATAGAATTGTCTTTGGAACACTTTAAATACAAGTAAATGAAACCTTTATATCTAAAGTAGAGTGTAAATACACTGAAAATTCACCTTCAAAGAGCTCTGAAATGACGAGTATTCTGTTTCAATTTATAATTTTTGTTAAATGATGACCTTTTTTTAAGGTATTCCAGTTAAAAGCCTTAAGAATTCAACTCTAAAGAGATCAGAGTATTACGGGAATGTGATAATTAGTCTTAGTATTCAAAATGACAGACCCTGGGATTATCTAGAAATGTCTGTGGAACACTTGAATTACAAGGTAATGGAGCCTTATTATCTGTAAATACACCGAAAACTCACGTTCATACAGTTGAGAAATGATGAGTGTATTGTTTACATTCATAATTCCTCGGTAAGGAATTGGCTTTTCTGAAGGAATCAAATTATAATTATTACGAATTCAAGCTTATAGAGCTCTGCACAATATGGGAATGTGGTTATTAGTGTCATCATTCACAATAATATAGCCGGGAATTATCTAGAAGTGTCTATGGAACACTTGAATTACAAGTAAGTGGAGCATTAATATCTAAAGGGCAGTGTAAAGACACTTACAACTCACTTTCAGACAGCTGTGAAATGATGAGCATCATGTTTAAATTCGAATTCCCATTCAATAACTTGGCTTTTCCAAAGGATACTGGTTTAAGCCTTAAGAATTCAAGCTTAAAGAGATCAAAACACTATGAAAATGTGGTTATTAGTCATAGAATTCACAATGATAGACCCTGAAATTGCCTAGAAATGTATGTGGAACACTTAATTTACAATCAATGGAGCCATAATATCAATAGGACATGTAAATACCCTGAAAACTCAGTTTCAAAGCAGTGAAATCATGAATATACTGTCTATATAATTCTGGTTTAATGAATTGGCTTTTCTAAAGCGAACTAATGAATATACTTATGAATTTAAGCTTATAGAGCTCAGGAAACTATGGGAATATGGTTATCAGTATTAGAATTCACAATTATAGGGCCTGGAATTGTCTAGAATTGTATGCGGAACCATAGAATTACAAGTAAATGGAGCCTTAATATCTACAGCAGAGTGAAAATACGCTGAAAACTCAGGTTAAAACAGCTGTGCAATGATGAGATTCGTGTCTATATTTATAATTCCTGTTAAATGACTTGGCTTTTCTAAAGGATACTAGTTAAAATCCTTAAGAATTCAAGCTTATAGAACTCACAACAGTATGGGAATGTGATTATTGGTCTTAGAATTCAGAATGATTGTCCGTGGAATTCTCTAGAAACATAAGGCTCCATTTACTTGTAATTCAAGTGCTATTAGTCTTAGATTTCACAAAGATATTAGTCTTAGATTTCACAAAGATAGTACCATGAATTTTCTAGCAATGTAAATGGAACACCTGAATTACAAGTAAATGGAGCCTTAATATCTAAATGAGCGTGTCAATACACTCAAAACATATGTTCAAACAGCTGAGAAATGAGGAGTATGCTGTTTACATTTATCATTCTGGTTCAATGATTTGGCTTTTCTAAAGGAAACTCATTGGAATACTTAAGAATGCAAGCTTGTATAACTCAGAACGCTATGGAAATACGGTTAAAGTCTTAGAATTCACAATGAGAGTTGCGGGAATTATCTACAATTGTCTTTGGAACACTTGAAATACAAGTAAATGAAAACTTTATCTCTAAAGTAGAGTGTAAATACACTGAAAATTCACCTTCAAAGAGCTCTGAAATGACGAGTATTCTGTTTCAATTTATAATTTTTGTTAAATGATGACCTTTTTTTAAGGTATTCCAGTTAAAAGCCTTAAGAATTCAACTCTAAAGAGATCAGAGTATTACGGGAATGTGATAATTAGTCTTAGTATTCAAAATGACAGACCCTGGGATTATCTAGAAATGTCTGTGGAACACTTGAATTACAAGGTAATGGAGCCTTATTATCTGTAAATACACCGAAAACTCACGTTCATACAGTTGAGAAATGATGAGTGTATTGTTTACATTCATAATTCCTCGGTAAGGAATTGGCTTTTCTGAAGGAATCAAATTATAATTATTACGAATTCAAGCTTATAGAGCTCTGCACAATATGGGAATGTGGTTATTAGTGTCATCATTCACAATAATATAGCCGGGAATTATCTAGAAGTGTCTATGGAACACTTGAATTACAAGTAAGTGGAGCATTAATATCTAAAGGGCAGTGTAAAGACACTTACAACTCACTTTCAGACAGCTGTGAAATGATGAGCATCATGTTTAAATTCGAATTCCCATTCAATAACTTGGCTTTTCCAAAGGATACTGGTTTAAAGCCTTAAGAATTCAAGCTTAAAGAGATCAAAACACTATGAAAATGTGGTTATTAGTCATAGAATTCACAATGATAGACCCTGAAATTATCTGGAAATGTATGTGGAACACTTAATTTACAATCAATGGAGTCTTAATATCAAAAGGACATGTAAATACACTGAAAACTCAGTTTCAAAGCAGTGAAATCATGAGTATAGTGTCTATATAATTCTGGTTTAATGAATTGGCTTTTCTAAAGCTAACTAATGAATATACTTATGAATTCAAGCTTATAGCGCTCAGGAAACTATGGGAATGTGGTTATCAGTATTAGAATTCACAATTATAGGGCCTGGAATTGTCTAGAATTGTATGCGGAACCATAGAATTACAAGTAAATGGAGCCTTAATATCTACAGCAGAGTGAAAATACGCTGAAAACTCAGGTTAAAACAGCTGTGCAATGATGAGATTCGTGTTTATATTTATAATTCCTGTTAAATGACTTGGCTTTTCTAAAAGATACTAGTTAAAATCCTTAAAAATTCAAGCTTATTGAACTCAACAGTATGGGAATGTGATTATTGGTCTTAGAATTCACAATGACTGTCCGTGGAATTCTCTAGAAACAGAAGGCTCCATTTCCTTGTAATTCCAGTGTTATTAGTCTTAGATTTCACAACGATATTAGTCTTAGATTTCACAAAGGTAGTACCATGAATTATCTAGCAATGTAAATGGAACACCTGAATTACAAGTAAATGGAGCCTTAATATCTATATGAGAGTGTCAATACACTCAAAACATATGTTCAAACAGCTGAGAAATGAGGAGTATACTGTTTACATTTATCATTCTGGTTTAATGAATTGGCTTCTCTAAAGGAAATTAATTTGAATAGTTAAGAATGCAAGCTTGTATAACTCAGAACGCTATGGAAATACGGTTAAATTCTTAGAATTCACAAAGAGAGTTGCGGAATTATATAGAATTGTCTTTGGAACACTTTATATACAAGTAAATGAAACCTTTATATCTAAAGTAGAGTGTAAATACACTGAAAATTCACCTTCAAAGAGCTCTGAAATGACGAGTATTCTGTTTCAATTTATAATTTTTGTTAAATGATGACTTTTTTTAAGGTATTCCAGTTAAAAGCCTTAAGAATTCAACTCTAAAGAGATCAGAGTATTACGGGAATGTGATAATTAGTCTTAGTATTCACAATGACAGACCCTGGAATTATCTAGAAATGTCTGTGGAACACTTGAATTACAAGGTGATGGAGCCTTATTATCTATAGAGCATTGTAAATACACCGAAAACTCAAGTTCAAACAGTTGAAACATGATGAGTATACTGTTTACATTTATCATTCCTCGGTAAGGAATTGGCATTTCTAAAGGAATCAAATTATAATTATGACGAATTCAAGCTTATAGTGCTCGGAATACTATGGGAATGTGGTTATTAGTGTTATCATTCACAATAATATAGCCTGGAATTATCTAGAAGTGTCTATGGAACACTTGAATTACAAGTAAGTGGAGCATTAATATCTAACGGGCAGTGTAAAGACACTGACAACTCACCTTCAAACAGCTGTGAAATGATGAGCATCATGTTTAAATTCGAATTCCCATTCAATAACTTGGCTTTTCCAAAGGATACTGGTTTAAGCCTTAAGAATTCAAGCTTAAAGAGATCAAAACACTATGAAAATGTGGTTATTAGTCATAGAATTCACAATGATAGACCCTGAAATTGCCTAGAAATGTATGTGGAACACTTAATTTACAATCAATGGAGTCTTAATATCAAAAGGACATGTAAATACACTAAAAACTCAGTTTCAAAGCAGTGAAATCATGAGTATAGTGTCTATATAATTCTGGTTTAATGAATTGGCTTTTCTAAAGCTAACTAATGAATATACTTATGAATTCAAGCTTATAGCGCTCAGGAAACTATGGGAATGTGGTTATCAGTATTAGAATTCACAATTATAGGGCCTGGAATTGTCTAGAATTGTAGGCGGAACCATAGAATTACAAGTAAATGGAGCCTTAATATCTACAGCAGAGTGAAAATACGCTGAAAACTCAGGTTAAAACAGCTGTGCAATGATGAGATTCGTGTTTATATTTATAATTCCTGTTAAATGACTTGGCTTTTCTAAAGGATACTAGTTAAAATCCTTAAAAATTCAAGCTTATTGAACTCAACAGTATGCGAATGTGATTATTGGTCTTAGAATTCACAATGACTGTCCGTGGAATTCTCTAGAAACAGAAGGCTCCATTTCCTTGTAATTCCAGTGTTATTAGTCTTAGATTTCACAAAGATATTAGTCTTAGATTTCACAAAGGTAGTACCATGAATTTTCTAGCAATGTAAATGGAACACCTGAATTACAAGTAAATGGAGCCTTAATATCTAAATGAGAGTGTCAATACACTCAAAACATATGTTCAAACAGCTGAGAAATGAGGAGTATATTGTTTACATTTATCATTCTGGTTTAATGAATTGGCTTTTCTAAAGGAAACTAATTCGAATACTTAAGAATGCAAGCTTGTATAACTCAGAACGCTATGGAAATACGGTTAAAGTCTTAGAATTCACAATGAGAGTTCCTGGAATTATCTAGAAATGTCTTTGGAACACTTGAAATACAAGTAAATGAAACCTTTATATCTAAAGTAGAGTGTAAATACACTGAAAATTCACCTTCAAAGAGCTCTGAAATGACGAGTATTCTGTTTCAATTTATAATTTTTGTTAAATGATGACTTTTTTTAAGGTATTCCAGTTAAAAGCCTTAAGAATTCAACTCTAAAGAGATCAGAGTATTACGGGAATGTGATAATTAGTCTTAGTATTCAAAATGACAGACCCTGGGATTATCTAGAAATGTCTGTGGAACACTTGAATTACAAGGTAATGGAGCCTTATTATCTGTAAATACACCGAAAACTCACGTTCATACAGTTGAGAAATGATGAGTGTATTGTTTACATTCATAATTCCTCGGTAAGGAATTGGCTTTTCTGAAGGAATCAAATTATAATTATTACGAATTCAAGCTTATAGAGCTCTGCACAATATGGGAATGTGGTTATTAGTGTCATCATTCACAATAATATAGCCGGGAATTATCTAGAAGTGTCTATGGAACACTTGAATTACAAGTAAGTGGAGCATTAATATCTAAAGGGCAGTGTAAAGACACTTACAACTCACTTTCAGACAGCTGTGAAATGATGAGCATCATGTTTAAATTCGAATTCCCATTCAATAACTTGGCTTTTCCAAAGGATACTGGTTTAAAGCCTTAAGAATTCAAGCTTAAAGAGATAAAAACACTATGAAAATGTGGTTATTAGTCATAGAATTCACAATGATAGACCCTGAAATTATCTGGAAATGTATGTGGAACACTTAATTTACAATCAATGGAGTCTTAATATCAAAAGGACATGTAAATACACTGAAAACTCAGTTTCAAAGCAGTGAAATCATGAGTATAGTGTCTATATAATTCTGGTTTAATGAATTGGCTTTTCTAAAGCTAACTAATGAATATACTTATGAATTCAAGCTTATAGCGCTCAGGAAACTATGGGAATGTGGTTATCAGTATTAGAATTCACAATTATAGGGCCTGGAATTGTCTAGAATTGTATGCGGAACCATAGAATTACAAGTAAATGGAGCCTTAATATCTACAGCAGAGTGAAAATACGCTGAAAACTCAGGTTAAAACAGCTGTGCAATGATGAGATTCGTGTTTATATTTATAATTCCTGTTAAATGACTTGGCTTTTCTAAAAGATACTAGTTAAAATCCTTAAAAATTCAAGCTTATAGAACTCACAACAGTATGGGAATGTGATTATTGGTCTTAGAATTCACAATGACTGTCCGTGGAATTCTCTAGAAACAGAAGGCTCCATTTCCTTGTAATTCCAGTGTTATTAGTCTTAGATTTCACAACGATATTAGTCTTAGATTTCACAAAGGTAGTACCATGAATTATCTAGCAATGTAAATGGAACACCTGAATTACAAGTAAATGGAGCCTTAATATCTAAATGAGCGTGTCAATACACTCAAAACATATGTTCAAACAGCTGAGAAATGAGGAGTATACTGTTTACATTTATCATTCTGGTTTAATGAATTGGCTTCTCTAAAGGAAATTAATTTGAATAGTTAAGAATGCAAGCTTGTATAACTCAGAACGCTATGGAAATACGGTTAAATTCTTAGAATTCACAATGAGAGTTGCGGGAATTATCTACAATTGTCTTTGGAACACTTGAAATACAAGTAAATGAAACCTTTATATCTAAAGTAGAGTGTAAATACACTGAAAATTCACCTTCAAAGAGCTCTGAAATGACGAGTATTCTGTTTCAATTTATAATTTTTGTTAAATGATGACTTTTTTTAAGGTATTCCAGTTAAAAGCCTTAAGAATTCAACTCTAAAGAGATCAGAGTATTACGGGAATGTGATAATTAGTCTTAGTATTCAAAATGACAGACCCTGGGATTATCTAGAAATGTCTGTGGAACACTTGAATTACAAGGTAATGGAGCCTTATTATCTGTAAATACACCGAAAACTCACGTTCATACAGTTGAGAAATGATGAGTGTATTGTTTACATTCATAATTCCTCGGTAAGGAATTGGCACTTCTAAAGGAATCAAATTATAATTATGGCGAATTCAAGCTTATAGTGCTCGGAATACTATGGGAATGTGGTTATTAGTGTTATCATTCACAATAATATAGCCTGGAATTATTTAGAAGTGTCTATGGAACACTTGAATTACAAGTAAGTGGAGCATTAATATCTAAAGGGCAGTGTAAAGACACTTACAACTCACTTTCAGACAGCTGTGAAATGATGAGCATCATGTTTAAATTCGAATTCCCATTCAATAACTTGGCTTTTCCAAAGGATACTGGTTTAAGCCTTAAGAATTCAAGCTTAAAGAGATCAAAACACTATGAAAATGTGGTTATTAGTCATAGAATTCACAATGATAGACCCTGAAATTGCCTAGAAATGTATGTGGAACACTTAATTTACAATCAATGGAGCCATAATATCAATAGGACATGTAAATACCCTGAAAACTCAGTTTCAAAGCAGTGAAATCATGAATATACTGTCTATATAATTCTGGTTTAATGAATTGGCTTTTCTAAAGCGAACTAATGAATATACTTATGAATTTAAGCTTATAGAGCTCAGGAAACTATGGGAA
This sequence comes from Myotis pilosus, assembly GCA_036010255.1. NCBI lineage: Eukaryota > Metazoa > Chordata > Mammalia > Chiroptera > Vespertilionidae > Myotis > Myotis pilosus. Next base: position 110,545,376 of record JASKON010000002.1, on the reverse strand, counting down.
TATGGTTATCAGTATTAGAATTCACAATTATAGGGCCTGGAATTGTCTAGAATTGTATGCGGAACCATAGAATTACAAGTAAATGGAGCCTTAATATCTACAGCAGAGTGAAAATACGCTGAAAACTCAGGTTAAAACAGCTGTGCAATGATGAGATTCGTGTTTATATTTATAATTCCTGTTAAATGACTTGGCTTTTCTAAAGGATACTAGTTAAATCCTTAAAAATTCAAGCTTATAGAACTCACAACAGTATGGGAATGTGATTATTGGTCTTAGAATTCAAAGGGACTCTCCGTGGAATTCTCTAGAAACACAAGGCTCCATTTACTTGTAATTCAAGTGTTATTAGTCTTAGATTTCACAAAGATATTAGTCTTAGATTTCACCAAGGTAGTACCATGAATTTTCTAGCAATGTAAGTGGAACACCTGAATTACAAGTAAATGGAGCCTTAATATCTAAATGAGAGTGTCAATACACTCAAACAGCTGAGAAATGAGGAATATACTGTTTACATTTATCATTCTGGTTTAATGAATTGGCTTTTCTAAAGGAAACTAATTCGAATACTTAAGAAGGCAAGCTTGTATACCTCAGAACGCTATGGAAATACGGTTAAAGTCTTAGAATTCACAATGGGAGTTCCTGGAATTATCTAGAAATGTCTTTGGAACACTTGAAATACAAGTAAATGAAACCTTTATATTTAAAGTAGAGTGTAAATACACTGAAAACTCACCTTCAAACAACTCTGAAATGACGAGTATTCTGTTTAAATTTATAATTTTTGTTAAATGATGACCTATTTTTTAAGGTATTCTAGTTAAAAGCCTTAATAATTGAACTCTAAAGAGATCAGAGTATTACAGGAATGTGATAATTAGTCTTAGTATTCTAAATGACAGACCCTGGAATTATCTAGAAATGTCTGTGGAACACTTGAATTACAAGGTAATGGAGCCTTATTATCTGTAAATACACTGAAAACTCACGTTCAAACAGTTGAAAAATGATGAGTGTATTCTTTACATTAATAATTCCTCGGTAAGGAATTGGCTTTTCTAAAGGAATCAAATTATAATTATTACGAATTCAAGCTTATAGAGCTCTGAACAATATGGGAATGTGGTTATTAGTGTTATCATTCACAATAATATAGCCTGGAATTATCTAGAAGTGTCTATGGAACACTTGAATTACAAGTAAGTGGAGCATTAATATCTAACGGGCAGTGTAAAGACACTGACAACTCACCTTCAAACAGCTGTGAAATGATGAGCATCATGTTGAAATTCGAATTCCCATGCAATAACTTGGCTTTTCCAAAGGATCCTGCTTAAAAGCCTTAAGAATTCAAGCTTAAAGAGATCAAAACACTATGAAAATGTGGTTATTAGTCATAGAATTCACAATGAGGGACCCTGAAATTATCTAGAAATGTATGTGGAACACTTGATTTACAATCAATGGAGCCATAATCTCAAAAGGACATGTAAATACACTGAAAACTCAGTTTCAAAGCAGTGAAATCATGAGTATAGGATCTATATATTTCCGGTTTAATGAATTGGCTTTTCTAAAGCGAACTAATTAATATTCTTATGAATTCAAGCTTATAGAGCTCAGGAAACTATGGGAATGTGGGTATCAGTATTAGAATTCACAATTATAGGGCCTGGAATTGTCTAGAATTGTATACGGAACAGGAGAATTACAAGTAAATGGAGCCTTAATATCTAAAGCAGAGAGAAAATACGCTGAAAACTCAGGTTAAAAGAGCTGTGCAATGATGAGATTCGTGTTTATATTTACAATTCCTGTTAAATGACTTGGCTTTTCTAAAGGATACTAGTTAAATCCTTAAAAATTCAAGCTTATAGAACTCACAACAGTATGGGAATGTGATTATTGGTCTTAGAATTCAAAGGGACTCTCCGTGGAATTCTCTAGAAACACAAGGCTCCATTTACTTGTAATTCAAGTGTTATTAGTCTTAGATTTCACAAAGATATTAGTCTTAGATTTCACCAAGGTAGTACCGTGAATTTTCTAGCAATGTAAGTGGAACACCTGAATTACAAGTAAATGGAGCCTTAATATCTAAATGAGAGTGTCAATACACTCAAACAGCTGAGAAATGAGGAATATACTGTTTACATTTATCATTCTGGTTTAATGAATTGGCTTTTCTAAAGGAAACTAATTCGAATACTTAAGAAGGCAAGCTTGTATACCTCAGAACGCTATGGAAATACGGTTAAAGTCTTAGAATTCACAATGGGAGTTCCTGGAATTATCTAGAAATGTCTTTGGAACACTTGAAATACAAGTAAATGAAACCTTTATATCTAAAGTAGAGTGTAAATACACTGAAAACTCACCTTCAAACAGCTCTGAAATGACGAGTATTCTGTTTAAATTCATAAATATGGTTAAATGATGACTTTCTTTATGGTATTCTAGTTAGAGCCTTAGAATTCAACTCTAAAGAGATCAGAGTATTACGGGAATGTGATAATTAGTCTTAGTATTCACAATGACAGACCCTGGAATTATCTAGAAATGTCTGTGGAACACTTGAATTACAAGGTGATGGAGCCTTATTATCTATAGAGCATTGTAAATACACCGAAAACTCAAGTTCAAACAGTTGAAACATGATGAGTATACTGTTTACATTTATCATTCCTCGGTAAGGAATTGGCATTTCTAAAGGAATCAAATTATAATTATGACGAATTCAAGCTTATAGTGCTCGGAATACTATGGGAATGTGGTTATTAGTGTCATCATTCACAATAATATAGCCGGGAATTATCTAGAAGTGTCTATGGAACACTTGAATTACAAGTAAGTGGAGCATTAATATCTAAAGGGCAGTGTAAAGACACAACTCACTTTCAGACAGCTGTGAAATGATGAGCATCATGTTTAAATTCGAATTCCCATTCAATAACTTGGCTTTTCCAAAGGATACTGGTTTAAGCCTTAAGAATTCAAGCTTAAAGAGATCAAAACACTATGAAAATGTGGTTATTAGTCATAGAATTCACAATGATAGACCCTGAAATTGCCTAGAAATGTATGTGGAACACTTAATTTACAATCAATGGAGTCTTAATATCAAAAGGACATGTAAATACACTAAAAACTCAGTTTCAAAGCAGTGAAATCATGAGTATAGTGTCTATATAATTCTGGTTTAATGAATTGGCTTTTCTAAAGCTAACTAATGAATATACTTATGAATTTAAGCTTATAGAGCTCAGGAAACTATGGGAATGTGGTTATCAGTATTAGAATTCACAATTATAGGGCCTGGAATTGTCTAGAATTGTATGCGGAACCATAGAATTACAAGTAAATGGAGCCTTAATATCTACAGCAGAGTGAAAATACGCTGAAAACTCAGGTTAAAACAGCTGTGCAATGATGAGATTCGTGTTTATATTTATAATTCCTGTTAAATGACTTGGCTTTTCTAAAGGATACTAGTTAAAATCCTTAAAAATTCAAGCTTATAGAACTCACAACAGTATGGGAATGTGATTATTGGTCTTAGAATTCACAATGACTGTCCGTGGAATTCTCTAGAAACAGAAGGCTCCATTTCCTTGTAATTCCAGTGTTATTAGTCTTAGATTTCACAACGATATTAGTCTTAGATTTCACAAAGGTAGTACCATGAATTATCTAGCAATGTAAATGGAACACCTGAATTACAAGTAAATGGAGCCTTAATATCTAAATGAGCGTGTCAATACACTCAAAACATATGTTCAAACAGCTGAGAAATGAGGAGTATGCTGTTTACATTTATCATTCTGGTTCAATGATTTGGCTTTTCTAAAGGAAACTAATTCGAATACTTAAGAAGGCAAGCTTGTATACCTCAGAACGCTATGGAAATACGGTTAAAGTCCTAGAATTCACAATGGGAGTTCCTGGAATTATCTAGAAATGTCTTTGGAACACTTGAAAGACAAGTAAATGAAACCTTTATATCTAAAGTAGAGTGTAAATACACTGAAAACTCACCCTCAAACAGCTCTGTAATGACGAGTATTCTGTTTAAATTTATAATTATGGTTAAATGATGACTTTTTTTTAAAGGTATTCTAGTTAAAGCCTAAAAAATTCAACTCTAAAGAGATCAGAGTATTACGGGAATGTGATAATTAGTCTTAGTATTCACAATGACAGACCCTGGAATTATCTAGAAATGTCTGTGGAACACTTGAATTACAAGTACATGGAGCCTTAATATATAATGGGCAGTGTAAATACACCGAAAACTCAAGTTCAAACAGTTGAAACATGATGAGTATACTGTTTACATTTATCATTCCTCGGTAAGGAATTGGCATTTCTAAAGGAATCAAATTATAATTATGACGAATTCAAGCTTATAGTGCTCGGAATACTATGGGAATGTGGTTATTAGTGTTATCATTCACAATAATATAGCCTGGAATTATCTAGAAGTGTCTATGGAACACTTGAATTACAAGTAAGTGGAGCATTAATATCTAACGGGCAGTGTAAAGACACTGACAACTCACCTTCAAACAGCTGTGAAATGATGAGCATCATGTTGAAATTCGAATTCCCATGCAATAACTTGGCTTTTCCAAAGGATCCTGCTTAAAAGCCTTAAGAATTCAAGCTTAAAGAGATCAAAACACTATGAAAATGTGGTTATTAGTCATAGAATTCACAATGAGGGACCCTGAAATTATCTAGAAATGTATGTGGAACACTTGATTTACAATCAATGGAGCCATAATCTCAAAAGGACATGTAAATACACTGAAAACTCAGGTTCAAACATCTTTGAATTTACGTGTATACTGTTTACATTTATAATTATGGTTTAATGAATAGGCTTTTCTAAAGCGAACTAATTAATATTCTTATGAATTCAAGCTTATAGAGCTCAGGAAACTATGGGAATGTGGGTATTAGTATTAGAATTCACAATTATAGGGCCTGGAATTGTCTAGAATTGTATGAGGAACCATAGAATTACAAGTAAATGGAGCCTTAATATCTAAAGGAGAGTGTAAATACACTGAAAACTCATGTTTACACTGCTGTGATATGCGAGTATACTGTTTACATTTATAATTCCAGTATAATGACTTGGCTTTTCTAAAGGATACTAGTTAAAATCCTTAAGAATTCATGATTTTAGAACACAGAACACTATTAGAATGTGGTTATTAGTCTTAGAATTCACAATAATAGAGCCTGGAATTTTCTTGAAGTATTTATGGAACATTTGAATGAAAAGTAAATGGAGTCGTAATATCTGAAAGACAGTACTAAAATTCTGTCTCATTCAAACGGATGTGAAATGAGTGTACTATTTACACTTTAAATGCTGGTTAAGTGTAAATTGTATTGAAGTGTCTCAGGAAAACTTGAATTACAAAAAAATGGAGGCTTAATATCTAAAGGGCAGTGTAAATTCACTGAAAACTCACTTTCAAACAGCTGTGAAATGACAATTATACTGTTTACATTTATACTTCGGGTTCAATGACTTGGCTATTCTAAAGGAAACTAAGTAAAATACTTAAGAATCCAAGATTATAGGAGGGAAAATGGCAGAGGTATAAATGGACGTGTCCTGTGCCTTGTCCTGGAGCAGATAAGGGTGAGCAGCTGAAACGGGTAACATACAGCCCGAATAGGCAGAAGATTTTCAGCTGAGAGACTGTCTGCAGCTGGGAAAGACCAAGAGCCCCCAGGAAAAAAAGGACGGTTGGAGACTGCGGCTGAAACCTCTCTCGGTGCGCCAGCTAAGCAGCGGAGACTGCGCCATCTTGGGTGGTTGTTGTCGGCATCCAGAGACCAGCTACTAACCTGGAAACAAGGAATCTCAAGCAGCGTGACTGCTTGAACTCAGACGAGCACTGCTTCTTCTCACAGAAAGTTTAGACTTCCCGTAAAGGTGCAGTTTGCAATTCGGGTGGGAGAGAGGACCAAGCTTTCGAGCGCATGGGGCGAAATCTGCACCCCACAGAGTCCGCAGCTGTTGGGACCAGCGTGACCCGTGAATGGGGAAGGGGCCCCTCAGGGCTGCTGGCAGAAGGGAACGCTAAAAATAAGCCCATAGCTGGACTGGATGTAAAAAAGCAGCCTTGGACTGTGCCAGTCTGCCGGCTTCTTGGTGCCAGGAGCGAGTGGGTGTGCAGAGACTGCGCGCGGAGACTGTGCACAATGTATCAGGCCCTTGTTACAGTTCCCCTTAGATGCGTGCATTTGATTATTAAACCCAGTGCATGGGATTCCCCAGTTGGGGTCATTCGCAGAGCCTGTAGGGGAAAGTTCTTTTTGGGGAGCCTGGGAAACAGAGCGGGCGATAACGACTGAGGAGCCAGTTCTGGGCAGTGGACTTTCCCAAATCAGTTTCAAGTACCATAAAGGAAAAAAAAAACTCTACTTATAGAGAGGACTTACAGCCTCGGAGGTCAATCCAGACACACTGCCACCCAGAGGCAGAGCCACGAACTGTCTCTTCTGTGATCACAAATAAAGGCAGTCTGGTAAACAAATTCAACCTGCCTTAAAATCAGTCTGTGGTTTATGGCACGGAGGGACAGTGTATCGCAGGGAAATTCAACACTCCCCTGAATGCCTGGCAGGACTAAGGTGTGCCAAAAAGAAGAGTAGAAGATCTGAAGCACCTTCACTACTGCATATTTTTATATATTTTTTTAATTCTTTTTTCACCATTTCATTAAGAACCTATTTTATTATTTATTTTTTTCTCATCACCTGATTTTATCTTTTTAATTACTACATTTTTTAACCAGTATTATTGCTATCATTTTACCATTTTTTCAAGTGTTATTTTTATTTTATTCTTTTTATTTTTCTTTATTTTATTTTGGGATTAGTGTTCTACACTCTATTTTCATCGTTCCTTTAGCATCATTTCTCTCTATCTCACATTTACCCTTAAGCCAAAACTCTCTTCCTCACTTTTCCCCTTCTGTTGTTCTGTTTCTCTTACCCGATTCCTGCTTTAGATTTTCCCTATTCCTTCTTTTTACCCACTGTCTAAATTTCACCCTACTTATATATCTAATTTCCAATCCCTTGCTCTAAATCCATATACACCTCTTTCTTATCTTTCTTCACTATCCAATTTTTTTTCTCTCTGTCATTTTGCTAGTGTTTGCTTGATTTTGAGTATATTGGGGTTTTTTATGCTTGTTTGGGAGATTGTTTTGTTTTTCATTTTCATTTTTCTGTTTCGCTTACTTTGTCTTTCTCTGGTTAATTTTGTGCTTCTGTTTTCCCTTGCCTCACTTGATATTAGTGGTTGTTTGTAGTTTGCATTAATCTCCAGGGATCTGCTGTGGGAATTCATTGAGATTAGTTGCGGTTTTCTTGGAGTTTTCTCCCCATACAAATAGCCCCTTCCCCACCTCTATTTCATTCTCTTACTTTTTTTTTGTCTCTTTGTTTTTTTTCTTCTCTCCCTTTTCCCAATCACATTCTGGCACTCCATTTTATTTTTTATTTTTCTCTTTAATCTTTTTCACTTTTTTCTTCTTTATCCCCTAATTCTGTTCGCTCAGGGGGTCACCTTTTCTTGGGGTTATTAATATCGTGAATACATATTGTTCAGTGCCTTGTATGTTGTGCCTTGTTGTGTTGTATTTTGTGCCTTTAAATCAACACAGCAGAGAGAGAACTACATAACCAAACACCTTGAGAAGAGAAATCATTGTGAAACAAAGAACCAACCCAAATATGAAAGAAAAACAGGCATCATCAGAAAAGGAAGTAACCAAAATGGAGGCAATGGAGGCAAGCAACCTGTCAGAGAAAGAATTCAGAGAAATGGCCATAAGGTGGATGAAAAGAATGGAAGACCAATTCAACAATATGTGTAGGAACCAAGAGGAAATGAAGAAGAACCAAGAGGAAATGAAGAGAAACCAAGAAGAAATGAAAAATGACATCACTGCTATAAAGAACTCAATAGAAAGCATCAACAGTAGACTAGAAAAAGCAGAAGACCACATCACTGAGCTAGAAGACAAGGTAGAAAAAAATACCCAAACAGAACAGCTTCTAGAAAAACAATTAAAAAGCAGGGGGAGAGCCTAAGAGAACTCTGGGACAACGCTAAACAAAACAACATCCGAGTAATAGGGGTGCCAGAAGGAGAGGAAACTGAGCAAGGAATAGAAAACCTGTTTGAAAAAAATAGTAACAGAAAATTTCCCTGATATAGGGAGGAAAAAACTCACAAATCCAAGAAGCTCACAGAGTCCCAAACAAAATGAACCCGAAAAGACCGACGCCAAGGCACATAATAATTTAATTGGCAAACACCAACGACAAAGCAAGAACCTTAAAAGCAGCCAGAGAGAGACAGAAAGTTACCTACAAAGGATCCCCCATCAGACTAGCGACTGATTTCTCAACAGAAACACATCAGGCAAGAAGGGAATGGAATGAAATATACAAAGTCATGCAAAGGAAGGGTCTGAATCCAAGAATACTGTACCCAGCAAGGCTATCAATCAAAATTGAGGGTCAAATCAGGAGCTTCACAGACAAAAATGGTCTACGGGAGTTCATTACAACCAAACCAGCAATGCAAGAAATGCTAAAGGGTCTGCTGTAAATAGACAAAACAGAAAACAGAAGGAATGCAGCGGTAAAGAACAAAAATGGCGACTAACAAGTTTCTATCAATAATAACTTTAAATGTAAAAGAATTAAATTCCCCAGTCAAAAAGCATAGGGTAAATGAGTGGATAAGAAAACATGACCCATATATCTGCTGTCTACAGGAAACCAACCTAAGAAAAAAAGATGCACACAGACTGATGGTGAAGGGATGGAAAAAGGTTTTTCAGGCCAATGGAAGTGAAAAAAAAAAAGTCTGGGTAGCAATACTTATATCTGACAAATTAGATCTCAAAGTGAAGGACATAAAAAGAGATCAAGAAGGCCACTTCATAATACTAAAGGGAGCAGTCCAACAAGAAGAAATAACTCTGGTAAATATATATGCACCCAATATAGGAGCATGCAAATACGTAAGAAATCTTCTGGAGGAGATTAAGGGAGAGATTGACAGCAACACAATCATAGTAGGGGACCTTAACACCCCATTATCACCACTGGACAAATCCTCTGAACAGAAACTCAGCAAAGAAACATCAATCCTAAATGACTCACTAGATCAGATGGAATAAATTGACATCTTCAGAACATTTCACCCCAAAGCCACAGAATATACATTCTCCTCAAGTGCACATCTGTCATCTTCAAAGATAGACCATATATTGGGTCACAAAGTCTCTTCAAATTCAAGAAAATTGAAATCATATCAAGCATCTTCTCAGACCACAAAGGCATAAAACTGGAAATCAACTAAACAAAAACAATCCAGAAAAATCAAACACATGGAGACTAAATAGCATGCTATTAAACAACGACTGGGTTACCAGTGAGATCAAAGAAGAAATAAAAAACATCATGGCAACAAATGACAACGAAAACACAACAATCCAAAACCTATGGGACACAGCAAAAGCAGTCTTGAGAGGGAAGTTCATAGCTCTACAAGCCTACTGCAAGAAACAAGAAACAATGAGAATAAATGACCTAACTCTACAACTCGAAGAGTTAGAAAGAGAGCAACAAAAAAAGCCCACTGTAAGCAGAAGGAAGGAAATAACAAAGATCAGAGCAGAGATAAATGACATAGAGACAAAAAAAAATACAAAATATCAACAAAACCAAGAGCTGGTTCTTTGAAAGGATAAACAAGATTGATACACCTCTAGCCAGGCTCACCAAGAAACAAAGAGAGATGACCCAAATAAACAAAATCAGAAATGAAAGAGGAGAAATAACAACAGACCCCATAGAAATACAAAGGATTGTTAGAAAATACTATAAACAACTCTACTCCAAAACACTAGACAACTTGGAGGAAATCTACATATTCCTAGAAAAATGCAACCTTCCAAAACTTAACCAAGAAGAATCTAAGAATCTCAATAGGCCAATAACTATGGAGGAAATCAAAGCAGTAATCAAAAAGCTTCCAGCAAACAAAAGCCCGGGTCCAGATGGCTTCACAGCGGAGTTTTACCAAACATTCAAGGAAGACCTAAAACCTATCCTCCTCAGACTATGTCAAAAGATCCAAGAGGAAGGAACACTTCCCAGCTCATTCTATGAAGCCAACATCACCCTAATCCCAAAACCAGATAAAGACAATACAATGAAAGAGAATTATAGGCCAATATCCCTCATGAACATAGATGCCAAAATCCTCAACAAAATCCTAGCAAATCGGATCCAGCAGTACATCAAAAAGATCATACACCATGACCAAGTAAGATTTATCCCAGGGATGCAAGGATGGTACAATATCCGCATATCAATAAATGTGATACATCACATAAACAAATTGAGAGAAAAAGAACCACATAGTCATATCAATTGATGCGGAAAAAGCATTTGACAAAATCCAACACCCTTTCTTGATAGAAACTGTCAGCAAGATAGGAATTGAGGGATCATACCTCAACATAATAAAAGCCATATATGACAAACCCAGAGAAAACATCATAATCAATGGGCAAAAACTAAAACCATTCCCCCTAAAAACAGGAACAAGACAGGAATGCCCCCTCTCACCTCTCCTGCTCAACATAGTACTGGAAGTACTAGCCGTTGCGATCAGACACGAAGAAGAAATAAAAGGCATCCAGATTGGAAAAGAAGAGAAAAACTGTCCTTATTTGCAGATGACATGATACTGTACATACAGAACCCTAAAGACTCCATAAAAAATTATTAGACTTAATAAATGAATTCGGCAATGTAGCAGGATACAAAATTAATGCTAAGAAATCCATGGCATTTCTTTACACCAATAGTGAACTTGCATGGAGTGAAACTACAGAAGCAATCCCATTTACCATTGCACCAAAAAAATTAAAATACTTAGGAATAAACTTAACTAAGGAGGTAAAAGACTTATGTGCCCAAAACTACAGGACACTGAAAAAAAAAGATAGAGGAAGACATAAACAGATGGAAGAATATACCGTGTTCATGGATTGGTAGAATCAACATCATCAAAATGTCCATACTACCCAAAGCAATTTATAGATTCAATGCAATCCCCATTAAATTACCAACAGCATACTTTCACAAATCTAGAACGAACGTTCCAAAAATTCATCTGGAATAAAAAAAGACCCCAAATAGCTGCAGCAATCCTGAGAAAGAACAAAGTAGGTGGGATCTCAATACCAGATATCAAACTGTATTACAAAGCCACTGTTCTTAAAACAGCTTGGTACTGGCACAAGAACAGACTTATAGATCAATGGAATAGAATAGAGACCCCAGAAATCGACCCAAACCACTATGCCCAATTAATATTCGACAAAGGAGGCAAGAGCATACAATGGAGTTAAGACAGTCTCTTCAATAAATGGTGTTGGGAAAATTGGACAGATACATGCAAAAGGATGAAACTAGACCACCAACTCACACTATACACAAAAGTAAACTCAAAATGGATAAAAGACTTAAACGTAAGATGTGAAACCATAAAAATACTAGAGGAATCCACAGGCAGTGAAATCACAAACATATGCCGAAGGAATTTCTTCTCTGATAATGCTCCTAGGGCAATGGAAACTAAGAGAAAATAAACAAATGGGACTACATCAAAATAAAAAGCTTTTGCACAGCAAAGGAAACAATCAACAAAACAACAAGAAGACCCACTACATGGGAGAACATATTTGCCAATGATACCACCGATAAGGGTTTAATTTCCAACATTTACAGGGATCTCATGAAACTTAACAAAAGGAAGATAAACAATCCAATAAAAAAATGGGCAACAGACCTAGACACTTTTCGAAAGAGGACATACAGAAGGCCGAAAGACATATGAAAACCTGCTCAAAGTCACTAATTATATGAGAGATGCAAATCAAAACGACAATGCGTTATCATCTCACAACTGTCAGAATGGCTATCATGAACAAATTAACAAACAAACAACAAGTGTTGGAGAGGATGTGGAGAAAAAGGAACCTCTCTGCACTGCTGGTGGGAATGCAGACTGGTGCAGCCAATGTGAAGAACAGTATGGAGCTACCTCAAAAAACTAAAAATGGAACTCCCATTTGACCCAGTGATCCCACTACTAGGAATATATCCCAAGAAACCAGAAATGCCAATCAGAAAGGATATATGCACCCTTATGTTCATAGCAGCACAATTCACCATAGCTAAGATTTGGAAACAGCCTAAGTCCCCATCAGCAGATGAGTGGATTAGAAAACTGTGGTACATATACACAATGGAATACTATGCAGTGGTAAAAAAAAAGAACTCTTGCCTTTTGCAACAGCATGGATGGAACTGGAGAGCATTATGCTAAGTGAAATAAGCCAGTCAGAGAAAGATAAATACCACATGATCTCACTCATTTGTAGATTATAGAGAACAACATAGACTGATGAAAAGGGACAGACCCAAAGATTGAGAAATAGCAATCAGGCTATCAATCCCCAGAAGGAAAGTAGGGGAGGGCGGGGGTAAGGGGAAGAGATCAACCGAAGGACTTGTATACATGTATATAAGCCAAACCAATGGACATGGACAACAGGGGGATGGGAGCATGAGTGTGTGGAGGGGGGGGAGGTTGAGAGTTAATGGGGGGGATGAGGACACATTTGTAATACCTTAACTAATAATAATAATAAAATAAAAAAAGAATCCAAGATTATAGAACTCAGAATACGAACACTATGGGAATGTGGTTACTAGTCTTAGAGAATTCACAATTATAGACCCTGGTATTGGCTAGAAATGTGTATTGAAAACCCGAATTACAATATCTAAAGGGCAGTAAACGGACTGAAAAATCAGGTTCGATCACTGTGAAATGACGAATATACTGTTTTTTGTTTTATAATTCCGGTTTAATGAATTGAGTTTTCTAAAATAAACTAATTTTAATGCTTATGAATTCAAGCTTACAGAGCTCAGAACAGTATGGAAATGTGGTCACTATTCCTAGAAGTCACAAAGATAGTCCCTGTAATTGTCCAGAAATGTATATGGAACACTTGAAATACAAGAAATGGAGCCTGAATTTCTATAGGGCAGTGTAAATACACTGAAAACTCAATTTCAAACAACTGTGAAATGAGGAATAGCCTGGGTACCTTTACATTTCCGGTTCAATGACTTGGCTTTTCTAAAGGATTCTATTTAAAGTCCTTAATAATCGAAGCTTATGGGAATGTGGTTTTAGTCTTAGAATTCACAGTGATTGACCCTGGTTTTGTCTAGAAATGAGTATGGAACACTAAGGGAATATGGTTATTAGTATTTGAATTCACAATAATAGTGTCTGGAATTCTCCTGAAGTGTCTGTTGAACACTTTAATTACAAGTAAATGGAGCCCTAATATCTGAAGGAGCGTATTAAAAGAATTTAAATTCTCCTTCAAACACGTGTAAAATGATGAGAGTACTGCTTACATTTATAATTCCAGTTCGATGACTTGGCACTTCTAAAGGATTGTAGTTCAAATACATAAGAATTCAAGCTGAAAGAGCTCAGAACACTATGGGAATGTGGTTATTCTTCTTGTACTTCACAATGATAGACCCAGAAATTGTCTATATGTCTATGGAACACTACAATTACAAGTAAATGGAGCCTCAATATCTAAAGAAGTGTGTAAATACACTGAAAACTCACCTTCAAACAGCTGTGAAATGATGAGCATACAGTTTACATTTATATTTCCACTTCAAAGACTTGGCTTTTCTAAATGAATCTAATTATAATACTTACGTATTTAAGCTTATAGAAGTATGAACACTATGGGAATGTGGTTATTATTATTAGATTTCACAATAATAGAGCCTGGAATTTTCTTGAAATGTCCATAGAACATTTGAATTACAAGTAACTGGAGCTGTAATATCTGAAGGACAGTACCAAAACAATGAGAATTCTTCTTCAAATGCATGTGAAATGAGTGTACTGTTTACCTTTAAAATCCCTGTTAAATGTCTTGTCTTTTCTAGATGATTCTAGTTGAAATTATTCAGAATTCAAGCTTCTAGAACTAAGAAAACTATAGGAATTTGGTTATTAGTCTTATAGTTCACAATGATAGACCCTGGAATTCTTTAGATATTTTTATGGAACACTTGTATCACAAGTAAATGGAGCCTTAATATCTAAAGGGCAGTGTAAATACACTGAAAGCACACTTTCAAAAGCTGAGAAATGACGAGTATATTGGTTACATTTATGATTCTAGTTTAATGAATTGGCTTTTATAAAGGAAATGAATTATAATATGAATTCAAGATTATAGAGTTGGGAACACTATGGGAATGCGGTTATTAGTACTAGAATTTGAAAGAGTAGAGCCTGCAATTGTCTAGATACAGAACAATTGGGTTACAAGTAAATGGAGCCATAATATCTGAAGGACAGACTAAAACAATTAGAATTCTCCTTCAAACACACTTGAAATGATGAGTATACTGTTTACAATTAGAATTCTGGTACAATGACTTGTATTTCCTAAAGGATTCCAGTTAAAATCCTTAAGAATTCAAGTTCTAGAGCTCAGAACACTACGGGAATGGGGTTAATGTTCAGAGAATTCCCAATGATAGACTCTGGAATTGTCTATATATGTCTATGGAACATGTGAATTACAAGTATATGGAGCCAGAATATCTTTAGTAGAGTGCAAATACACTAAAAACTCACTTTGAAACCGCTGGGAAATGTGAATTACTGTTTTGATTTATAATTCTGGTTCAATTACTTGGCTTTTCTAAAGGAAATGAATTATACTACTTATGAAGTCAAGCTTATACAGCTGAGAACACTATGGGAATGTGGTTATTAGTATTAGAATTCACAATAATAGTGCCTGGAATTGTCTTGAAGGTCCGTGGAACACTTGAATTAAAAGTAAATGAAGCCTCAATATCTGAAAGACAATATCTAAAAGAGTGAGAATTCTCCTTAAAACACATGTGAAATAAAGACAGTACTTTTTACATTTATAATTCTGGTTAAATGCCCTAGCTTTTCTAAAGGATTGTAGTTAAAATCCCTAAGAATTCAAGCTTATAGAGCTCAGAATACTATGGGAATATGGTTATTAGTCCTAGAATTCACAAGAATAGACCCTAAAATTGTCTATATATGTTTATGGAAAACTTGATGTACAAGTAAATGGAGCTTTAATATCTAAAGTCAGTGTAAATACACTGAAAACCCACTTTCATACAGCTGGGAAATAACAAGTATACTATTTACATTTATAATTCTGGTTTAATGAATTCTATTTTCTAAGGGAAACTAATTATAATACGAATTCAAGATTATAGAGCTCAAAACACTTTGGGAATGTGCTTATTAGCATTATAATTTCCAAGAATAGAATCAGCAATTGTCTAGAAATGTTTACGGAACACTTGAATTACAAGTAAATGGAGCCTTAATATCTGAAGGACAGCCCTAAAACAGTGAGAATTCTCGTTCAAACACATCTGAAATGACGAGTATACTGTTTACATTTATAATTCTGGTACAATGACTTGGCCTTTCTAAAAAATACAAATTATAATATTTATGAATTCAAACTTATAGAGCTCAGAACACTATGGGAATGTAGTTATTAGTATTATAATTCAAATTAATACTGCCTGGAATTGTCTTGAAGTGTCTCTGGAACACTTGAATTACAAGTAAATGGAGCCTTAATATATGAAGGACAGTACTAAAAATATGATAATTCTCCTTGATACACATGTGAAATGAGGAGAGTACTGTTTACATTTATAATTCCGGTTCAATGAGTTGGCATTTCTAAAGGATTGTAGTTAAAATCCATTATAATTCAAGCTTATAAAGCTCAGAACACTATGGAAATGTGGTTAATAGTCATAGAATTGACAATGAGGGACCCTGAATTTGTCGATATATGTTTATGGAACACTTGATGTACAAGTAAATGGAGCCTTATTATCTAAAGCCAGTGTAAATACAGTGAAAACCCACTTTCAAACAGGTGGCAAATGATGGGTATAGTGTTTACATTTATAATTCTGGTTTAATGAATTGTATTTTCTAAAGGAAACTAATAAAAATACAAATTCAAGCTTATAGAGCTCTGAACACTATGGGAGTGCTGTTATTAGTATTAGAATTCCCAAGAATAGAGCTACCAATTGTCAAGAAAAAATTTAAAATCCCGATTCAAAGACTCGGCTTTTCTAAAGGATTCCAGGTGATATGCTTAAGAATTCAAGCTTATAGTGCTCAAAATACCATGGGAATGTGGTTACTCGGATTAGAATTCACCATAAGAGAGCCTGGGATGGTTTTGAATTGTCTGTGCAATACTTGAATTACAAGTAAATGTGCCTTAACATCTAAATGAGGGTACTAAATCAGGAGAATTCTACTTCAATCGCAGCTGTAATGAGGAGAGTATTGCTTACATTTATACTTCCGGTTCAGTAACTCGGTTTTTCTTAAGGAAATGATTTATAATACTTAAGGATTTAAGGTAATAGAACTTAGAACACTATGGGAAGGTGGTTATTTTTATAGGAATTCACAATAGAGTCTGGAATTTATAACTCCGGTTCTAAGACTTGGATTTCTAAAGGATTCTAGTCAAATTCCCTAAGAATTCAAGTTTTAGAGCTAAGAACACTATGGGTATGTGGTCATTAGTTTCAAAATTCACAATGATAGACCCTGCAATTGTGTGGATATGGCTATCGAGCACTTGAGTTCAAAGTAGTAAGAGCCGTAATATCTAAAGGAGTGGGCAATATCCCTGAATACTCACAGTCAGACTTCAAGGAAATGACGAGTATACTGTTTACATTCATAGCTCCGGTTCAATGACTTCGCTTTTCTAAAGAAAAGAATTATAGTAAGTATGAATTCCAGTTTAGATAACTTAGAACACTATGGGAATGTGGTTATTAGAATTCACAATAATAAAGTCTGGAATTGTCTTGATTGTATATGGAACACCTGAATTTCACGTTATTAGAGCCCCATTATCTGAAGGACTGCACTAACACAATGAGAATTCTCCTTCAATCACATCTGAAATGATGATAGTACTGTTTATATTAATAATTCCGGTTATATGACTTGGCTTTTCTAAAGGATTCTAGTTAAGGTCGTTAAGAATTCAAGATTATAGAGCTCAGAACACTATGGGAATGTGGTTACTAGTATTACAATTGAAATAAGAGAGCCTGGAATTGTTTTGAATTGTCTGTGGAACACTTGAATTACAAGTACAAGGGGCCCTAAATATCTGAATGACAGTACTAAGACAATGAGAATTCTCCTTCAAACACATGTGAAATGACGACTATGCTGTTTACATTTATAATTCCGGATCAATAACTTGGCTTTTCTTAAGGAAACGAATCATAATTCTTAAGAATTCAAGGTTATACAGCTCAGAATACCATGGGAATGTGGTTATATGTATTAGAATTCACAATAATAGAGCCTGGAATTGTCTTGAATAGTCTGTGGAACTCTTGAATTTCATGTTATTAAGCCCCAGTTATCTAAAGGAAAGTACTAAAACGATTGGAATTATCCTCAATCACATCTGAAATGCGCTGTGTACTGTGTACATTTATAATTCTGGTTCTATGACTTGGCTTTTCTAAAGGCTTCTAGATAAAGTCCTTAAAAATTCAAGCTCATTGAGCTCAGAACGCTATAGAATTCAAATTATAGACCCTGAAATTGTCTCTGTATATCGATGGAATACTTTAATGACAAGTAAATAGAACCTTAATATCTAAAGGAGAGTGTAAATACACTGAAAATCACGAAAAAACAGCTGTGAAATGACGAGCATACAGTTTCCATTTAAAATCCCTGTTCAAAGACTTGGCTTTTCTAAAGGATTCTAGGTGATATCCTTAAGAATTCAAGCTTATAGAGCTAAGGACACTATGGGAATGTGGTGATTAGACTTAAAATTCAAAATGATAGACACTGTAATTGTAAAAACATGGCTATAGAACCCTTGAATTCAAAGTAATAGGAGCCGTAATATCTAAAGGAGAGTGCAATTACCCTGAAAACTCACGTTCAGACAGCAGGGAAAAGACGAGTATACAGTTTACATTCATCATTACAGTTCAATGACTTGGCTTTTATAAAGAAAATGAATTATAATACTTAAGAATTCAAGCTTAGAAATCTCATAACATTATAGGAATATGGTTATTAGCATTAGAATTCACAGTAAGAGAGCCTGGAATTGTTTTGAATTGTCTGTGGAACACTTGAATTACAAGTAAAAGGAGCCTTAATATCTGAATGAGAGTACTAAGACAATGAAAATTGTCCTTCAAACACATGTGAAATTACGAATATACTGTTTACATTTATAATTCCAGTTCAATAACATGGTTTTTCGTAAGGAAAGAAATTATAATACTTAAATTGAAGCTTATAGAGCTCAGAACACCATGGAATGTGGTTATTTGTATTAGAATTCACAATAATAGAGTCTGGAATTGTCTTGTTTGACTGTGGAACACGTAAATTTCACATTATTAGAGCCCCTATGTCTAAAGGAGAGTACTATACCAATGAGAATTAACCTTCAATCACATCTGCAATGATGAGAGTACTGTTTACATTTATAATTCTGGTCCTATGACTTGGCTTTTCTAAAGGATTCTAGTTGATATCCTTAAGAATTCAAGCTTATAGAGCTAAGAACACTATGAGGATGTGGTTATTAGTCTAAAAATCACAATGATAGATGCTGGAATTGTGTAGATATGGCTATAGAACACTAGAATTCAAAGAAATAGGAACCATAATATAGAAAAAAGAGTGAAATTACCCTGAAAACTCACGTTAGACAGAAGGGAAATGATGAGTATAGAGTTTACATTGATAATTCCAGTTAAATGACTTTGCTTTTCTAAAGGAAAGGAATTATAATACTTATAAATTCAAGCTTACAAAGCTAGAACAGTATGGTAACGTGGTTATTAGTGTTAGAATTCAAAATAATAGCGCCTGGAATTGTCTTGATAGTCTGTAGAACGCTTTAATTTCACGTATTTAGAACCACAATATCTGAAAGAAAGTACTAAAACAATTTAGAAGTCTCCTTCAATCACATCTGAAATGACGAGAGTACTCTTTACATTTATATTTACGGTTCTATGACTTAGCTTTTCTATAAGATTCTAGTTAAATTTCTTAAGAATTCAAGCTTATAGAGCTCAGAACACTATGCAATGTGGTTACTAGTATTAGAATTCACAGTAAAAGAGCCTGGAATTGTTTTGAATTGTCTGTGGAACCCTTGAATTACAAGTAAAAGGAGTCTTAATATCTGAATGACAGTACTTAGACAATGACAATTCTCCTTCAAACACATGTGAAATGACAACTCTACTTATTATATTTATAATTCCAGTTCAATAATTTGGCTTTTCTTAAGGAAACGAATTATAATACTTAGGAATTCAAGCTTATAGAGCTCAGAACACTATGGGAATGTGGTTATTAGTATTACAATTCACAATAATAGAGTCTGGAATTTTCGTGAAGTGTCTATGGAACATTTGAATGAAAAGTAAATAGAGCCATAATATCTGAAGGACAGTACTAAAACAATGAGAATTCTCCTTCAAACGCATGTGAAATGGGTGTGCTGTTTACATTTAAAATCACGGGTCAATGTCTTATCTTTTCTAAAGGATTGTAGCTGAAAACCTTAAGAATTCAAGCTTATACAGCTAAGACCACTATGGGAATGTGGTTATTCATCTTAGAATTCACAATGATAGACCCTGGAATTGTATAGATATGGTTATCGAACACTTGAATTAAAAGTAAATGTAGCTGTAATATCTAAAGGAGAGTGCAATTACCCTGAAAACTCACGTTCAAACCCCAGGGAAATGAGGTGTATAGTGTTTACATTTATAAGTCAGGTTGTGTCTTGTATTTTCTAAGGGATTCTTTGAAAAACTTAAAAATTCAAGCTTATAGTGCTAAGAACATTATGGAAATGCTGTTATTAGTCTTAGAATTCACAATGCTAGACCTTAGAATTGTTGAGATATGGCTATCAAACAGTTGAATTACAAGTAAATGGAGCCTAATTGTCTAGATACGGCTTTCAAACAGTTGGATTACAAGTAACTGGAGCCTAATAACTAAAAGAGAGTGCAAATACCCTGAAAACTCACGTTCAAACAGCAGGGAAATGAGGAGTATACTGTTTACATTTATAATTCCGATTCATTCACTTGGATTTATAAAGGAAATTAATCATAATACTTATGAATTCAAGCTTATAGAGCTCAGAACACATGGGAATGTGGTTATTTGTATTAGAATTCACAATTATAGAGCCTGGAATTGTCGGTGGAACACTTGAATTTCAAGGTAATGGAACTCCAATATCTGAAGGACAGTTCGAAAACAATGAGAATTCTCCTTTAATCACATCTGAAATGATGAGTGTACTGTTTATATTTGTAATTCTCCTTCAAGAACTCGGCTTTTCGAAAGTATTCTACATAAAGTCCTTAAGAATTTGAGCTTATACATCTCAAAACACTATAGGAATGTGGTTATTAGTCTTAGAATTCAAATTATAGACACTGAAATTGTCTATATTTGAATATGGAACACTTGAATGACAAGTAAATGGATCCTTAATATCTACAGAAGAGTGTAAATACACTGAAAAGTCATGTTTAAACAGATGTGAAATAATGAGCATACAGTTTACATTTAAAATCATGGTTTAATGTCCTGTCTTTTCTAAAGGATTCTATATGAAAACCTTAAGAATTCAAGCTTATAGAGCTGGAAAACTATGGGAATGTGGTTATTTGTATTAGAATTCACAATAATAGAGCCTGGGATTTTCTTGAATTGTCTGTGGAACACTTGATTTCAAGTTATTGGAGCCCAATATCTGAAGGACAGTACTAAATCAATGAGAATTCTCCTTCAATCACATCTGAAATGATGAGAGTACTGTTTACATTTACAATTCCGGTTCAATGACGGCTTTTCTAAAGGATTCTAGTTAAAGTACTTAATATTTCAAGCTCATAGATCTCAGAACACAATCGGAATGTGGTTATTAGTCTTAGAATTCAAATTGTAGTCCCTGAAATTGTCTATATATGTCTGTGGAACACTTGAAAGACAAATAAATGGATCCTTAATATCTACAGAAGAGTGTAAATTCACTGAAATATCATGTTCCAACAGCTGTGAAATGATGAGCATACCATTTACATTGAAAATCCTGGTTCAATATCTTGTCTTTTCTAAAGAATTCTAGTTGAAATACTTAAGAATTCAAGCTTATTGAGCTAAGAACACTATGGGAATGTGTTTATTAGTCTTAGATTTCAGGAAGTCAGACCCTGAAATTGTCTAGATATGGCTATAGAACGCTTCAATTCCAAGTAATTGAGCTGTAATATCTAAAGGAGGGTGCAATTACCCTGAAAACTCACGTTCAAACTGCAGTGAAATGACGGGCATACTGTTTACATTCATAATTCTGGTTTAATGACTTGGCTTTTCTAAAAGGTTCTGGTTAAAGTCCTTAAGAATTCAAGCTTATAGAGCTCAGAGCACAATGAGAATGTTGTTATTAATCTTTGAATTCACAATGATCATCCCTGAAATTGTCTATATATGTCTATGAAACAATTTAATTTCATGTAAATGGAGACTTAGTATCTAAAGAAGAGTAAATACACTGAAAACACATTCAAACAGATGTGAAATGATGAGTATACTGCTTACATTCATAATTCCAGTTCAATGACTTGGCTTTTCTAATGGAAACGAATTGTAATACTTATGAATTCAAGCTGAGAGCTCAGAAGACTATGTGAATGTGGTTATTAGTAATGTAATTCACAATAAGAGAGCCTGGAATTGTTTTAAATTGTCTGTGGAACACTGGAATTACAAGTACAAGGGGCCTTAATATCTGAAGGGCAGTACTAAAACAATGAGAATTCTCCTTCAAACACATGTCAAATGACTAGTATACAGTTTACATTTATATTCCCAGTTCAATGACTTGGCTTTTCTGAAAGACTTTAGTTACAGTACTGAAGAATTCAAGATTATAGAACTCATAACACTATGGGAATTTGGTAATTACTCTTAGAATTCACAAGGATAGACCCTGAAATTGCCTATATATGTCTATGGAACAATTTAATTTCATGTACATGGAGACTTAATATCTAAAGAAGAGTGGAAATACACTGTAAACTCACGTTCAAACTGCAGTGAAATGACGATGGTACTGTTTACATTTAAGATTCTGGTTTCTTGACTGGGCTTTTCTAAATGAATCTAATTATAATACTTAGGAATTCAAGCTTATAGAGCTCAGAACACTATGAGAATGTGTTTATTAGTATTAAGATTCACAATAATAGAGCCTGGACTTTTCTTGAAATGTCTATGGAACCTTTGAATGAGAAGTAAATGGAGCTGTAATATCTCCAGGACAGTACTAAAACAAAAAGAATTCTCCTTCAAACGCCTGTGAAATCAGTGTACTGTTTACGTTTATAATCACGGATCTATGTCTTGTTTTTTTCTAAAGTATTCTAGCTGAAATCCTTAAGAACTCAAGCTTATACAGCAAAGAGCACTATGGTAATGGTTATTAGTCTTAAAATTCACAGTGATAGACCCTGGAATTGTATAGATATGGCTATCAAACACTTGAATTACAGGTAAATGGAGCCGTAATATGTCAAGGAGAGTGCAAATACCCTGAAAGCTCACATTCAAACAGTAGGGAAATGATGAGTATTCTGTTTACATTTATAATTGTGGTTCAATCACTTGGATTTTTTAAGGAAACGAATTATAATACTCATGAATTCAAGCTTATAGAGCTCAGAACACTATGGGAATGGTTATTTGTATTAGAATTTACAATAATAGAGCCTGTAATTGTCTTGAATTGTCTGTGGAACACTTGAATTTCAAGTTATTGGAGCCCAATACTGAAGGACAGTACTAAAACAATGAGAATTCTCCTTCAATCACATCTGAAATGACGAGAATACTGTTTACATTTACAATTCCGGTTCTATGACTTGGCTTTTCTAAAGAAATCTAGTTAAAATCCCTAAGAATTCAAGGTTATAGATCTCAGATCACTATGGGAATGTGGTTATTAGTCTTACAATTCAAATTACAGACCCTGAAATTATCTATATATGTCTACGGAACACTTGAATGACAAGTGAATGGATGCTTAATATATAAAGAAGGGTGTAAGTACACTGAAAAATCATGTTAAAACAGCTGTGAAATGATGAGCATACAGTTTATGTTTAAAATCCTGGTAAATGTCTTGTCTTTCTAAAGGATTCTAGTTGAAATACTTAAGAATTCAAGCCTATAGAGCTTAGAACACTATGGGAATGGGGTTATTAGTCTTAGAATTCACAATGATCGATCCTGGAATTTTGTAGATATGGCTAGAGAATACTTGAATTCCAAGTAAATGGATCTGTAAGATCTAAGGGAGAGTGCAATTACCCTGAAAACTTACATTCAAAGAGCAGGAAAATGACAAGAGTACTTTTTACATTTATAATTCCAGTACAATGTCTTGGCTTTTTGAAAAGGCTCCAGTTAAAGTCCTTAAGAATTCAAGCTTATAGAGCTCAAAACAGTATGGGTTTGTGGTAAATACTCTTAGAATTCACAATGACAGCCCCCGAAATTGTCTATATCTGTCTATGGAACACTTTAATTACATGCAATGGAGTCTTAATATCTAAAGAGTGTAAATACACTGAAAACTCACGTTCAAACAGATGTGAATTGATGAGCATACAATTTATATTTATAATTCCAGTTCAATGTCTTGGCTTTTCTAAATGAATCTAATTATAATACCTGCGAATTCAAGCTTATAGAGTCAGAACACTAAGGGAATGCGGTTATTAGTATTAGAATTTCACAATAATAGAGCCTCGAATTTTCTTGAAGTTTCTATGGAACATTTTGAATACAAGTAAGTGGATCCGTAATATCTGAAAGACAGTATGAAAACAATGAGAATTCTCGTCAAACACATGTTAAATAACAGTACTGTTTGCATTTAAAATCTCGGTTCAATATCTTGTCTTTTCTAAAGGATTGTAGTTGAAATCCTTAAGAATTCAAACTTATAGAGCTAAGAACACTATTGGAATGTGGTTATTAGTTTTAGAATTCACAATTATGGTCCCTGTAATTGTCCAGAAATATATTTGGAACACTTGAATTACAAGCAACTATAACCTCAATATAAAAAGGACAGTGTAAATACACTGAAAACATGTTCAAACAGCTGTGAATGACGAGTGTATAGTTTTAATTCCCGTTCAATGAGATGGCCTTTCTAAAGGAAAGTAGTTTAAATTCTTAATAAGTATGTGGAACACTTGAATTACAAGTAAGTAGAACCTTAATATAAAAAGGGCAGTGGAAATGCACTGAAAACACGTGCAAAACAGATTTGAAATGAGGAGTATACTGTTTTGTTTGATTCCGATTAAATTGGATGGCCTTTCTAAAGGAAGTTAATTGAAATCCCTTGAGAATTCAAGCTTATAGAGCTCAGAACACTATGTGAATGTGGTTATTACTCTGATAATCACAATGATAGACCCTGGAATTGTCCAGAAACACATATGGAACACTTGAATTACAAGTAAATAAAGCCTTAAAATGAAGAGTGCACTGTAAATACATTGACTACTCATGGTCAAACAGCTGTGAAATGACATGTTCAATGTTTACATTTATAATTCCGGTTTATTGAGATAGGGTTTTTAAAGGAAACTGCTTCAAACTCTTCAGAATTCAAGTGTGTAGAGCTCAGAATACTATGTGAGTTAGATTAAAACTCTTAGACTTCAAAATGATAGAACCTGGAATTCTATAGGAATGTATATGAAACTCTAGGAATACATGTAAATATAGCCTTAATGTCTGTGGGTAGTGTTCAAAGTTTAATGTCACTTTCATAGAACTCTGAAATGATGCATATACGGATTACACTTATATTTGCGGTTCAACAAGTTAGAGTTTTTTAAGGAAACTGATTAAAACCCTTAAAAATTCAAGTGTATAGAGCCCAGAACACTATGTGAGTTAGATTAAAACACTTAGAATTCAAAATGATAGAAGCTGTAATTGTATAAGAATGTATATGAATGCTAGGAATACATGTAAATAGTGTCTTAATGTCTCTGTGGCAGTGGTCAAACACTGAAAAATCACGTTCAAACAGCTGTGAAAGAATGAGTATACTGTTTACATTTATAATTCCGGTTTAATGAGATGGCATTTTTAAAGGAAACTGCATAAAACACTTAAGAAATCAAGTGTATAGAGCTCAGAACACTATGTGAGTTAGATTAAAACCCATAGAATTCAAAATGATAGAACCTGGATATGTAGGAATATATCTGAAATGCTAGGAATACATGTAAATAGAGCCTTAATGTATGTGGGGCAGTTTTCAAACTGAAAACTCACTTTCAAAAAGCTGTGAAATGACGAGTATACTGTTTATATTTATATTTCCTGTTTAATGAGAGGGTGTATTTAAAGGAACCTGTTTAAAACACTTAAGAATTCAAATGTATAAGGCTCAGAACACTATGTGAGTTAGATTAAAACTCTAAGACTTCAAAATGATACCTGGTATTCTATAGGAATGTATATGAAATTCTAGGAATACATATAAATAGAGCTTTAATGTCTGTGGGGCAGTTTTCAAACTGAAAAGTCACTTTCATACAGCTGTGAAATGACACGTATACTGATTACACTTATATTTCTGGTTCAAAGAATTGGTGTTTTTTTTAAGGAAACTGATTAAAATCCTTAAGAATTCAAGTCTATAGAGCTCCAACACTATGTGGGTTAGATTAAAACGCTTAGAATTCAAAATGATAGAAGCTGGAATTGTATAGGAATGTATAAGAAACGCTAGGAATACCTTTAAGTAGATCCTTACTGTATGTGGGGCAGTGTTCAAACTGAAATCCCAAGTTCAAACAGTTGTTTAAGGATGAATATACTGATTACATTTATGTATCTGGTTCAATGAGTTGGCTTTTAATAAGCAACCTGCTTAAAACCCTTTAGAATTCAACTCTATAGTGCTCAGAACACTATGTGAGTTAGGTTAAAACTCTTAGAATTCAAAATGATCAAACATGGAATTGTATAGGATTGTATAAGAAATGCTAGGAATACCTGTAAGTAGAGCCTTACTGTATGTGGGGCAGTGTTCAAACTGAAAACTCACATTCAAACAGCTGTGAAATGACAAGTATACTGTTTATTTTTATAATTCTGGTCCAATGGGTTGGCGTTTTTTAGGGAATGTGGTTAAAACCCTTAAGTACTCAAGTCTATAGAGCTCAGAACACTCTGTGAATGAAATTGAAACGCTTAGAATTCAAAATGATAGACCCTGTAATTGCATAGTAATGGATGTGAAATGCCAGGAATACAGGTAAATAGAGACTTAATATGTGTAGGTCAGTATTTGAAAACTGAAAATTCATGTTAAAACAGCTGTGAAATATTAAGGATACTGTTTACATTTATAATTCCTGTTCATTGAGTTGGGGTCTCTTCGGGAACGTGGTGAAAACCCTTAAGAATTAAAGTCTTTAGAGCAAAGAACACTATTTGAATGAGCTTAAAACTCTTAGAATTCCAAATGATAGACCCTAGAATTGGCTAGTAATGGAAATGAAAGGCTAAGAATTCATGTAAATAGAGCCATAATGTCTGTAGTTCAGTATTTAAACACTGAAAATTCATTTTAAAACAGCTGTTAACTGACGAGTATACTGTTTACATTTATAATTTCAATTGAATGAGTTGGTGTTTTTTAAAGGAACTTGGTCAAAATCCTTAAGAATTCAAGTCTATAGAGCACAGAATACTATGTGAATGAGGTTAAAACTGGTAATTCAAAATGGTTTCCAAACATGTTCTATAATGTGTATACTACTCTTCGGCACTGATTTCCCCTCATTCTCAAACACCTTTCTATATCTCTCCTTTTTTGAACATGAGGAAAATTTATTTGGTATACGTTACTACTCTTTTAAATTAATTCATAGTGGTTTCTAACACTCTGCTATAGTGTGCTTATTGCTCCATTTCAGGGATTTCCCTTCATTGTACAAACACCTTTCTACACTCTTTCCTCACATTTAGAAGTAACTTCCACGTGTTTTCTAACTAGTTTGACAAGTTTACTGCAGCTTTTTAGTGAATTCTTAGTGTTTCTAAGACTGTGCAATTGTGTGCCTACAGCTCTTTGAAAGGGATTTTCCTGTAATGGAGAAATAGTTTTCTGCGCTCTGTCTTGATGTTTAGAAGGTATATACCCACTTGTTTTCCAACTTTTCATACAGTTCAGTGCTGCTTTACAGTGAAATCCCAATGGTTTCTAACACTGTGCTATAGTGTGCTTTCTTCCCTTTAGCACCGATTTCCCCACATTGTCTACCACCACTCTATACTCTTTCCTCATGTTGAGAAATGATTTCCACCTGTTTTATAACTACATTGTACAGTTTAAAGATGCTTTTCAGTGAATTCAAAGTGGTTTCCAACAGCTCATAGCTCACTGTGCTATAGTGTGCTTACTGCTCAATTTAAAGGATTTCCTCATATTGTACAAACACCTTTCTACACTCTCTCTGCACATGGAGAAGTTATTTACACTAGTTTTCCAACTATTATGTACAGTTTAAGGCTGATTGTGAGTGAATTCTCAGTGGTATCTAACACTGTGCTATAGTGTGCTTATTGCTTTACTTAAGGAATTTCCGTTCATCCTAAAACACGCTTCTATACTCCTTCCCCACCTTCAAAAATGATTTTCAATTTTTTTCTCTTTGGTACAAGTTAATGCTGCTTTTCAGTGAATTCCATGATACTGTATATAGAAAACCCTAAAGACTCCATCAAAAAATTATTAGATTTAATAAACAAATTCAGCAATGTAGCAGGATACAAAATTAACACCAAGAAATCTATGGCATTTCTTTACACCAATAGTGAATGTACAGAAAGAGAAACTAAAAAACAATCCTATTTACCATCACACCAAAAAATTAAGATACCTAGGAATAAACTTAACTAAGGAGGTAAAAGACCTATATGCGAAAAACTACGGGACACTGAAAAAAGAGATAGAGGAAGACATAAACAGATGGAAGAACATACCGTGTTCATGGATTGGTAGAATCAACATCATCAAAATGTCCATACTACCCAACACAATCTACGGATTCAATGCAATCCCCATTAAAATAGGAACGGCATATTTCACAGATCTAGAACGAACATTGCAAAAATTCATCTTGAATAAAAAAGACCTCAAATAGCTGCAGCAATCCTGAGAAAGAAGGACAAAGGAGGTGGGATCTCAATACCAGATATCAAACTGTATTACAAAACCACTGTTCTTAAAACAGCTTGATACTGGCACAAGAACAGACATATAGATCAATGGAATAGAATAGAGAACCCAGAAATCGACCCAAACCACTATGCCCAATTAATATTCGACAAAGGAGGCAAGAGCATACAATGGAGTCAAGACAGTCTCTTCAATAAATGCTGTTGGAAAAATTGGATAGATACATGCTAAAAGATGAAACTAGACCACCAACTTACACCATACACAAAAATAAACTCAAAATGGATAAAGGACTTAAGTCTAATACAGGAAACCATAAAAATACTAGAGGAATCCATAGGCAGCGAAATCGCAAACATATGCCAAATGAATTACTGCACTGATACTGCTCCTAGGGCAATGGAAACTAAAAAGAAAATAAACAAATGGGACTAGATCAAAATAAAAAGATTTGCACAGCAAAGGAAAACATCAACAAAACAACAAGAAAGCCCACTGCATGAGAGAACATATTTGCTAATGTTATCATGGATAAGTGTTTAATCTCCAGCATTTACAAGAAACTCATACAACTTAACAAAAGGAAGATTATCAATCCATTAAAAAAAATGGGCAACGGACCTACATAGACACTTTTCAAAAGAGGACATAGAGAAGGCCGAAAGGCATATGAAAACATGCTCAAATTCACTAATTATATGAGAGATGCAAATCAAAACGACAATGCGGTATCATCTCACACTCGCCAAAATGACTATCATCAACAAATCAACAAATGACAAGTGCTGGCAAGGAAGAAGAGAAAAAGGAACCCTTGTGCTCTGCTGGTGGGAATGCAGATGCAGCCACTGTGGAGAACAGTATGGAAGTTTACTCAAAAAACTAAAAATGGAACTTCCATTTGACCCAGTGATCCCACTTCTAGGAATATATCCCAAGAATCTAGAAACACCAATCAAAAAGGATATATGCATCCCTATGTTCATAGCAGCACAATTCACCATAGCTAATATTTGGAAACAGCCTAAGTGCCCATCACAGATGAGTGGATTAAAAAACGGTGGTATATCTACACAATGGTATACTACACTGTGCTAAAAAAGAAGTTCTTACCATTTGCAACAGCATGGATGGAACTGGGGAGCATTATGCTAAGTGAAATAAGCCAGTCAGATGAAGATAAATACCACATGGTCTCACTCATTTGTAGAATATAGTGAACAACATAGGCTGATGAAAAGGGGTAGATCCAGAGAAAAAGAAGCAGCGATAAGACTGTCAAACCTCAGAGGGAAAGTAGGGGAGGGTGGGGGTAAGGGGAAGAGATCAACCAAAGACTTGTATGAATGAATATAAGTCTAACCAATGGACACAGGCAACAGGGGGGCGAGGGAATGGGGGGGTATGGAGGAAATGTGGTCACATATGTAATACCTGAATCAATAAAGAAGTTAAAGATTGAAAAAATAAATGTGTAATTGAATAGTTATAACTAAATAATATATAATTAGATGATTGTATGTAAAAAAAGAATTTTTTAAAATAATTATCAATATGGGTTAAGCACCCAGGACAATACCTGGCCCATAGTGTGCACTTCATTAAATGACTGCTCTTTACTACTCTTACATCTGCTTGTCTCTCCACTAGAGATTCATCTTCCATCTCTGTTTTTCTATGTTCTCTGCACAAGGATCACGCTCCAAGCCTACCACCTTCTTTGAATGGGCTGGGAAAGGGAAGCTGTCACCTATTATCAGTGTAGCCACCAGGTGGCGCCAAGGACACAGCTCTGTTTAAAGGAGGTCAGGAGGGGAGGGAATGCCTGGGCCCCTTTCCCAAAGGATGTAGCTAGGATAGTCAGGAAAGGGAGGGTCAGTCTAGGCAGGCCCAAAGGTGGGGTCAGGGCTGAGGTAAAGCTCCCTTACCTGCAGGAAGGTCTTGGCCTGGACTCAGAAATGCCGGTGCAGACCGGCTTTCTTGCCGGTGGAGTGGACCAAGCTCACAGGGCAGCCTGAAACACACAGCCTCTGGACATTTGTGGGAAGAATGAGGAAGCCTGAACCTGAAATTCTGCCCTTTGAGAACTAAAACAGGTGCTAAACACTTGGGCCCAGACCTCATTCCCAGGGCGACTTACCAGGATCTGAGGCCCAGAGGCAGGGTTCTGGCCTGGAGCTTCAGGTCTTTGCAGCCTGTGGTTCTGGGAACCCTCCCGATTCAGCTGGAAGAGGAAAGAGACTGTTAGCTTGCCTCTTCCACCTCATTACAGTAATTAAGTCAGCCTTCACCTGGGCCCAGAACAGCTTCAACTTGTTATTTTATCCATTCAATTGACCACCTCTGGTGGCAAATCAGTAGGCTCAGTGTGAAACATGGAAATGAACAAGACTTGGTCCTTGGAGTTTACAGGGAAGAGATGTGTAAATAAATACTTAGGTTCCTGTCCCTGCCTTAAGGCCTTTGCATTGGCTGTTCCTTCCTGGAATGCTCTTCCCCAAAGTCTTCACAAGTAGGTTCATCCTTTTCTTTCTGGCCTCCAGGGTTTTTTTCCTGATGGGTCAGGTCAGTCTCCAGTTCCCTTCCCAAACAGAATGTTAGCACTGCACTTTCATCACTTTTCAGTACCTGTTAATCTCTCTGTAACTTTTATTGTTTAGTACCCTCCACTAAAAGGTAACCTGCATGGGAGTGGAGACCTTGTTAATTTTGTTCAGTGCGATATTTCCTGAGCCTATAATAGGGTTAGGTGAAGGCACTCAATTAATTAAATATTGTTAATGAGTACACACAAGACTCTCCATAATCTGGTTCAGGTTCTGATCTAGGAGGACAGGGAGGCTATTCCTCTAGGACCCAGAGAAACAGAACTGGAAAGCTTTCCAGAGGAGGTGGCGTGGAGCTGGGCTCTCAGACCATGCCAGGGCTGAAATAAGGGGGATATTTCAGGCAGAATGACAGAAATGCAGTGCATAACAGTCTGTTTCAAAACACTTGGAATTCACTGCTACAAAACTGTAAACTATGTACAAAAGAGTGAAAACCATTGGAAATAACAGCTGCAAATGGGAAACAGTAAAAGAATCTGTTAAAAAACATTTGAATTTCATAATTACAGCTCTGTAAATGCTCTAGTGACAAATTTGAAAACAGAAGGAAATCACTGCTAAAATCTGAAAACTATGTCACAATCCATATCAAAACACTTGGAATTCATGGCCACAGTCCTGTAAACTTTCAAGGAAATAGTTTGAAAACAAAGAGAAACACTGCTATAACCTGGAAACAATGAAGGAACCTGATTCAGAACAGGGAAATTCACAGTTCTGCTCAGTAAACCCTTGAGGAAAGAATTTCAAAAACACTTAAATCTCAGCTATAAACAGGTGCTGAAGAACAGTGTCTGAAAACATTTGTCTTCATAGATATAGAGGTGTAGACATTGGAGAAAAGACTGGACAATGGTGATAGCAAGAAACTGTATTCAAATCTCACAAAATTGGAAATTGACTAGACAGCACTGTAAATGCTCCAGGAAAGCCTTTGGAAACACTGGGACATTACTGCCATGTTCTGGAAATTATGTAGAAACCTGTTTCAAAACATTTTGAATTCATTGCTACAGAGATGTAAACTCTGTACAGAATGGTTTGAAAACATGCTCAAAAACACTAATCATCCCAGAGATCCGAAACTCAAGGACAATGTGGTACCATCTCACACTTGTCAGAATGGTTATCATCAAAAATTCAAGAAATGCCAAGTGCTGGCAAGCATGTGGAGAAAAAGGATACCCTCGTACACTGCTGGTGGGAATGCAGCCACTGTGAACAACAGTACGGAGTTTACTCAAAAAAACCAAAAATGGAACTCCCATTTGACCCAGTGATCCCACTTCTAGAAATATATCCCAAGAAACTAGAAACACCAATCAGAACGGGTATATGCAACCCTATGTTCACAGCAGCACAATTTACCATAGCTAAGATTTGGAAACAGCCTAAATGCCCATCAGCCAATGAGTGGATTAAAACACTGTGGTACATCTACACAATGGAATACTATGCTGTGGTAAAAAAGAAGGGATTCTTACCATTTGCAACAGCATGGATGGAACTGGAGAGCATTATGCTAAGCGAAATAAGCCAGTCAGAGAATAAATATCATATGATCTAACTCACTTGTGGAACATAATGAACAACATAAACTGATGAACAAAAACAGATCCAGAGACAGAGAAGATTCACCTGACCTTCAAACCTTAGAGGGAATGAAGGGAGGGTGGAGGTGAGGGGGAGAGATCAACCAAAGGACTTGTATGCATGTATATAAGCCTAACCAATGGACACAGGCATTGAGGGGAGTGGGGTGGGTGAGGTCATGAGTGGGGGTTGAGGGGACCATGGGGTTATAAGGACACATATGTCATACCCTATCAATAAAGGAAAAAAAAGAAGGAATGTAACTAAAAAGAAGTGTGAAAACACTTAGAAATCAAGTTGAAAATGGGAAGCAATATAGGAATCTGTTTCAAAACAGTTGGAAGTCATAGGTACAGCACTGTAAACACTTTAGTAATGAAGTTGAAAACAGAAGGGAATCACAGCTAAAATCAGAACTCTAAGTCACAATCCATATCAAAGCACTTGGAATTTACTGCCACAGTCTTGAAAACTCTCAATGTAAAAGTTTGAAAACAGAAGAAAAACACTGCTAAAGCTTGGAAACTACAAAGTAATCTGTTTAACACAGGGGAATTCACAGCTATTGTGCTGTAAGCAGTCAAGGAAAGAGTTTGAAAACACTTGGAAATCTCAGCTATAACCAGGATACTGTAGAACAACGCTACAAAAAACATGAACTCATAGAGGTGTAGACATTGTAGAAAAGAGTTTTAAAACACTGGGAAATCACTAGTAAAAGCTAGACACTGTGTTGGAATCTTTTTTACAACAATGGGAATTCACTATTACCGGGCTATATACTTTCTAGGAAAGCCATTCAAAGCACTTGGACATCACTGCTATATTCTAGAAATTATGTAGAAAACTCTTCAAAACACTTGGAATTTACTACTACAAAGCTGTACTGGTAAACTATCCATTAAAAAGTGTGAAAACCCTTGGAAATCACAGCTGAATATGGGAAGCTACATAGGAGTCTGTTTCAAAACCATTGGAACTCACTGCCACAGCCCTATAAACCCTCTAAGAAAGAGTTTGAAAACACTTGGAATTCACTGGTACAGAGCTGTGAATTCCATAGAAAAGAGTTTGAAAACACTTGGAAATCACAACTGTAAATGGGAAACTGTATAGGAATCTATTTCAAAAAATTTGGAATTCATAGGTACAGTGCTGTAAATACTCTAGTAATGAGTTTGAAAACAGAACGGAATCACTGCTAAAATCTCCAAACCATATCACAATCTATATCAAAACACTTGGAATTCATTGTCACAGTCGTGTGTTCTCTCAATGTAATAGTAAAGCGTGGAAACTATGAAGGAATCTGTTTCACAATAGGGGAATTCACAGCTATTGCGCTATAAACCTTCTAGGAAGGAATTTGAAAACAGTTGGTTGATATGGGGGCTGAGCACCCAGTAGTCACTGAGGGTAGAACCTCTCTCAGGAAAGGAGGACACCATTATTGGAGCTACTGGGGACTAGACCAATGGACTGTTCTGCCACCCTCACTGATGCCAACTTTGTGGCCACCAAGTAATCCATGAATTCCTGTATTTTCCAGGTTGTCCAGTGCTTCTAATGGGAAAAGACCTTTTAGTCAAGATGGGAGCAGAGATCACCTTTGCCCCAGATGGCTCAGCACAGTGTCGCCTAGGGGGAGGAGACATCTCCAATGATCCTGTCAATAGTAGTGCCCAGGAAGGAAGAATGGAGACTTTATACCTCCCAGTCAAAGGACTCACCATTAAATCCTGAATTAGAGGAAGAATTCCTGCTGGTCTGGGCAGAAGGGAATCCCCTTGGCCTGGCCAAAAACTACATCTCAGTACTAATTGACCTGAAATCTGGGCACCGCCTGTCAACATCGGCCAAAATCCAATTCCAAGAGATGCACGCCTAGAAATCCAGGCCCACTTAGACCAGCTGCTTCAATGGGGACTTCTTAAGTGGTGTCAGTCTTCATAGAGCACCCCTCTCTTGCCTGTCAAAAAGCCTAGGACTAATGTTTACTACTTGGTACAGGACCTGCAGGCTGTTAATGAGACTGTTATAATCCTGCATTTAGCGCTGCTGAATCCCTACACTCTCCTGGGACTCATTACATCAGAGGTGGAATGGTTTACATGTCTATATTTGAAATATGCCTTTTTTCTGCCTTCAATTATTGGCACCCTCTAGTCAGCCCCTGTTTGCCTTTGAGTGGGAAAACCCAACTATGGGGGCCAAGGAACAGTTCACCTGGACCTGACTGCCACAAGGGTTCAAGAACTCCCCAACTCTTTTTAGCAGAACACTAGCATCTGATCTGTTCAAATTTCCAGGAGAGGACTTGGGGTGCATTCTACTCTTAACCAAAACAGGTTACCGGGTATTCAAGAGAAAGGCACAAATCTGTCAGAGAGAAGTTAAGTACCTAGATTTCTGAATCACCCAAAGGAAACAAAGACTAGGGACTAAAAGGAAGCAGGCGGTATGTGCTATTTCAGCCCCCAGCACCTGGCAGCAGATTCGGGAATTCCTGGGAACAGCAGGGTATTGTCGAATTTGGATCCCAGGGTTTTCAGATCTAGCTAAGCCTCTCCATGAAGCTTTAAAAGGAGAGGAGAAGGCGCCCATCAACTGGGATCCTGAGCAGGAAAAGTCCTTCACCACCATAAAGGCAAAGCTCACTGTGGCCCTAATACTAGGGCTACCAGATGTGACACAGGACTTTAACCGCTTCATTCACAAAAGCAACGGGGTAGCCTTAGGAGTTCTAATCCAGGAGTTTGGACCCAATGAAATAGTTTGAAAACAGGCAAAGACTGGTAGCCTATCTTTCCAAACCGATTGACCCAGTAGCCTCCAGGTGGCCCCCATGTCTCAGGGCCCTTGCAGCCATGGCATTATTGGTCAACGAAGTGGGTAAGCTTACCCTGGGACAAAACATAAATGTTAAAGTACCTCATGCTGGTTCACCCTAATGGAAGCTAGGGGGCAGCACTGGCTAACTCATGCTCCAATGATTGATTACCAAGAGCTTCTATGTGAAAATCCCTGGGTAAGATTAGAAGCAGTGAGAACTCTTTTTTTAAAAATATATTTTATTGATATTTTACAGAGAGGAAGGGAGAGGGATAGAGAGTTAGAAACATTGATGAGAGAGAAACATCGATCAGCTGCCTCCTGCACACTCCCTACTGGGGATGTGCCCGCAACCAAGGTACATGCCCTTGACCAGAATTGAACCTGGGACCCTTGAGTCTGAAGGCCGACGCTCTATCCAGTGAGCCAAAGCAGCTAGGGCAGCAGTGAGAACTTTTAATCCTGCCACCTTCTTACCCATCTCTGAGGGAGACCCTGAGCACGATTGCCTAGAAGTTGTAGAGGAGGTTTACGCCAGCTGGCCAGATCTAACAGTCCTCTGCAGAATCCTGACCTGATAGTTTACACAGATGAAAGAAGCTTTCTAGATGAAGGGAAAAGGTGAGCCGGGTATGCAGTAGTATCAGACTTTGGGACAGTAGAGGTACAAGCTTTGCCCAAAGGAGAGTCAGCGCAGAGGGCAGAACTTTGGGCCCTGGTCAGAGCCTTAGAACTTAGCAAGGAATAGCATGAGAACATTTACACTGACTCCTGCTATACCTTTGCCACCCTGCATATCCATGGGGCTATATACAAGGAAAGAGGACTTTTGACCTCTGTAGGGAAATAAATAAAAAAACAAAATGAAATCCTAAAATTACTAGAAGCAGTCTTGGAGCCCAAGTAAGTAGCCATCATCATTGTAAAGGTCACCAGAAAGGAAAGCACTCAGTGTCAGAAGGAAACCATTGTGTAGATGCAGCAGCCAAGCTGGCTGCTAAAGAACAAGTAGCACCGTCACAGATCATGTTGGTCCCTGAATTACCTGAACTTCTGAAATACACTCCTCAGGAAAAGGAATGGGCCCAGAAAGAAGGGGG
This sequence comes from Myotis pilosus, assembly GCA_036010255.1. NCBI lineage: Eukaryota > Metazoa > Chordata > Mammalia > Chiroptera > Vespertilionidae > Myotis > Myotis pilosus. The sequence continues at coordinate 110,508,650 of JASKON010000002.1, read as the reverse complement.
TAAGAGGATGAAGGAAGGTTGGTGGACACTACCAGATCATAGGGTCTATCTCAGAACAGTTAGCCAATGAACAGTTAGCAGAAGCATGAACTTACTCATTTAGGGAAAACTGCCATAGAGGCTTTGTTTTCAGATACTATCTAATTGCCAGTCTTCCCACCTTATATGCCTCAGTACTGCCTTCTCTATGCACCAAACAATGCCAAACAGGGTCCTGTAGGACCGATGGGAGTACAGTACTGCAGGCAAGCTCCCTTTGAGGACTTAGAGGTAGATTTTACAGAAATAAGGCCTATGACGGAACAAATATCTCCTAGTCTTTATCTGCACTTTTTCAGGCTGTGTTGAGGCATATTCTACTCACACAGAGAAGACAAGAGAAATCACTAAGGCATTGTCTAAGGACTTAATTCCACTATATGGAATGTCTTTAACAAGAGGGTCATATAATGGCCCAGCCTTTGTAGCTGAAGTAGTACAGCTGGTAGCTAAGGCCTTAGGAATTAGGTGGAACTTACATACAGCTTATAGGCCCCAGAGCTCAGGGAAAGTAGTGCACATGAACCAGACTCTCAAGCAGGCTATGGCTAACCTATGTCAAGAGACAACCTTACCCTTGACAGATATCTTGCCTCTTGTACTCCTGTGGGTATGCTGTGCCCCGAGGAAAGCCAGGATAAGTTTCTCTCCCTTTGAAATTCTATATGGAAGACCCCCTCCCTTAATTCAACCATAGGGAGATTTGGGGGAAATAGAAAACTTAGAAATTCAGAAGCAATTACAAAGACTTGGAACAACTATCTTTGAAGTCCACAGAGGGGTTACTGCCCATCTCTTTAGGAATGGCTGTGCAACCTCATAAGCCTGGAGACTAGGTTTGGGTAAAGGATTGGAAAAAAGAGCCCCTTAAGCCAACTTGGAAGGGACCCTATCCAGTCATACTAACCACCCCTACAGCTCTCAGGGTTGCAGGACTGAACACCTGGATCCACCACTCTGGAGTGAAAGCAGTCCACCAGCGGAGTGATGCCCAGCCTGAGTGGAAGGTGACCTTTGACCAGAAACACCCCATACATATCACCCTCAAGAAGATGGTGGACTTGGCTGATCGACCTGTTCCAAGGAATTTAGATAACACCCTGCTGAATTCTTCCTTACATTAACATTTCTTTCTTATCTATCCTTAAATGTAATATGCTCTGGTATTTCTGGATAATCATTGTTTTTATCTTTCTAATGTCTTTTGATGAGTGTTGCCAGAACCCTAGAGTAATACCAGGAGAACTCGTCTTCCCCTGCTGGGACACATGAACACTAAAAATTACTACCTCCTCCACAGTAAAGGAATTTATTGCTGTCCCCAACCAAGATGAGGCTGGTTCTTTTACTGTTACTAAACTCTCTTATTCTTGACCACTCTCAAGTCTACACTCTGCCTCTCAAGGATCTTCTAAGTCCTTACTCTCTCTCACAAAGCCTCAACTTAACTCATCACCTCCTCAACCTGACCAACACTGGGCTGGCTAAAGACTGCTGGCTCTGCCTTCTCTCATCTATGAGCTACATGGCAGCCCCCACCTCCTTGCACATATGGTCTGATTCTAGCCTGTCTAGGTACACAGAGGACCTCCATTCCAACTTAGGTGTCTCGATGAACTCTATGACTTCCAAATCACAGACATGACAAAAAGAACACTTACAGGCAGGGCCATTCAGCTGCTCCAAACTTATTTAAATGATATAACACCACACTGATGCAACAAGGTTCCTATCCTTGGACCAGTAACCACTAACTCTGCCTTAGTATTTCAGTCACCCCTTAGCATCAGAAGAGAACTCCCTGAAAAAAATGTTTTGGGTCATCTTGATCAACACCTCTGCAAATTTATTCTCGACCTTAAACCTGCTTCTAATTGGACTAACTACGTTGTCACCAAAACAGCTCCCTTTTGGAACCCTGTTTGATTTTCAACAGGGCCCACCATCTTAGCAGTCTTTCCAACCACTGACACCTTTCAGTTCTGTTCAAGCAGACCCCACAGCTACTCAAGATTTCACCCATGACAGGATTGCACATTGAATTGACAGGCCTCATGCCATTGCCTTCCTTCCCACAGGCTCACACACTCTAAATTCTGGGTAGAGACTGACAGGAAATTTATTTTCTTTGAAAACTCTACCTCTCGGGCTACAACAAATAATCCCCAAGGCCCCTTTCAGCCCCTTACAGGGGCAATGTTGATAGGAACTCTCTCTGTCTGGGAACGGCAGAACGGCAAGCTCACACACATCTTTACTATTGAGAATACCTTTTGTCTGGAGACACAGGGAATTTTATTTCTCTGTGGCACCAATACCTATCTCTGTCTACCTGCCAACTAGGCTGGGACCTGTGCTCTGGTTTACCTAGCCCTCAAAATAGACATGGCCCCTAACAATCAGTCTTTTAAGGTTCCATTCACTGCCTATGCTTGAATCAGAAGGGCCATCACCCCCAACCCCCTCCTTGTCAGACTAGGAATAACTACAGGCCTGAGCACTGGGATAGGGGGGTTAGCAACTTCCCTTTTCTATTATCAAAGCCTACCCAAAGACCTTGCATACAGCTAGAGGAAATATCTTAGAGCATTATTGCAATTCAAAACCAGATAGACTCGCTAGACCTTCTAACAGCAGAAAAAGGGAGATTATGTATGTTCCTTGAAGAAGAGTGCTGTTTTTATGCCAACCAGTCCGGCATTGTAAGGGATGGGACCCAGAAACTAGCTGATCGGGCCTCAAAAAGAAGACAGGAATTATTGGAATCTTGGAGTTCCTAGAATAATATATGGAATTGGGCATCATGGGCACTCTTGTTAGCTGGACCCTTCCTGATGCTTCTCCTTGCACTGTTATTTGGTCTTTGCATTCTTAACTCTTTCACCTGTTTTATTTCCTCTTGCTTAGAAACTTTCAAACTCCAGATGGTGTTACAAGTCAGGACACTGAACTACCATTACAACCCTCTTGGGGAAGGTGAAGAAGGCTCAAACTGCTGAACCCCCATAACGATGCTCTTCCTCAGCAGGAAGCAGCTAGAGTGGTCAGTGACCCTATCCCCAGTTCCTGAATCTTCTATAATCCTCAAGGCTAAGGCTAGCTTGAGGGCCAAGACAGGGGAATGAAGGGGAATAAAAGACAATTGGGAGAGCTAGCAATCTGAATCTGTGCCAGTAATCAGTATTATGACACACATTCTTGCTAGTAGATAATTAGCTCCATTCTTATTTGTAATGGTTTTCCTGCTTTGCAGAACCTGTTTCCCAGAATACTCCCATTTTACAGAGGCCATAAAACATGAACCATATACAACCCCCAGAAGAGGTTGTCAGCACTGGTGCCAGCCAGGCCAGGACTTTGGGTGTAATCTCACTTCCCCCATCCCAACCCATGGGGGGCAGCAGAGCCCACGAAAAGTCCAAAAGCCTGATTCATATTGGGGTGGACAAAGAAATTAAGGGGATAAAAGGAAGGCTTCCTCCATATTCATCACTCATGTTTTGGAGGTTAAGTTCCCCGAGTCACCGCACTAGTGCATCTTCAATTCTGCATTAAAGGCTCCTCTTCTGAATCCTCTGAGTGCCTGGCTGATTATTCTCCCATGCTGCCTGGCAGCTTATCTGCAACAAAAACACTTGGAAAACACTGCTAGTACATGGATACTGTAGGACAGTGCTTGAAAACGCTTGTATTCATAGATATAGAATTGTAAACAGTGTAGAAAAGAGTTTGAAAACACTTGGAAATCACAGGTGCAAATGGCAAACTATATAAAAATCTATTTCAATACACTTAGAATTTACTGCCACAGCATTGTAAAATCTCTAGGAAAGAGTTTGAAAACACTTGTGAAGCACTGCTAAAGCCTGGAAACTATGTAGGAATCTCTTTCAAAACAGGGAATTCACAGCTAACCCCAGCCATAAAATTAAAACTAACTAGGCCCTAACACTAACCCTGTCTTTAACCCTAGCCCTAACCATAACCATAACCATAACCATAACCATAACCATAACCATAACCATAACCATAACCATAACCATAACCCCAAGCCTACCTCTAACCCTCCAGCTGATTACAATGTGCCTGGAAGGACCCAGATGATATCCCTAAAGCTAACCCTAACCTTAAACCTAATCATACACTTAACCCTAACCCTAACCCTAGCCCTAATCCTTACCCCAACCCTATCCCTAACCCAAACCCTAGTCCCAATCCTAACCCTAACTGTAACCCTAACCAAAACTCAAATCTTAACTCTAATCCTAGCCTTAGCCCTAACACTCAACCTAACTCTAGCCCAAATCCTAACCCTAACCCTAAAGGTAACCTGTTCCCTAATCCTGGCCCTAATCTGAACCCTCGCAATTATCCTAGCCCCAGTCCTAACTCTAACTCTATCCTTAGCTCTAATAGCAAAGCTAAATCCAGCCCATATTATAAACCCTAACCCTATACCTAGCCTTAACTTAGCCCGAAAACTAATCCAAATTTAGCCCTAGATCTAGCCCAAAACTAAATCTAACACCAACCCTAAACTAGCCCTAACCCTAATACTACCAAACATCTAAACCTAACACAAATGATAACTCTATTCCAAACTTAATTCTAACCCTAACCCAACCCTGACCATCAACCTATCCCTAAACCTAAGGCAAGCCCTAAGCCTAACCATAACCTAGACCTAGCCCTAACCTTAACCAAAGCCTAACCCTAATCCTAACCTAAATGTATCCCTAAACCTAATCCTAATCATTCCCCTAGCCATAGCCCTAACTCTAAATCTAGTTAACCTTTAACCCTAGTCCTAAACCTAATGTTAGCTCTAACCCTAGTCCTAAAAATAGCCCTAATCCTAACCCTAGCCATAACCCTAACCATAACCCTAGCCCTAACCCTAAAGCTAACCCTAAGCATATCCCTAAACCTAACCCTAAATTTAGTCCTAAACCTAATCCTAACCTTAGCCCTAGCTCAGTGATGGCAAACCTATGACACGTGTGTCAGAGGTGACACATGACTCATTTTGGGTGACATGCATCGACAGAGACATAAAATGGCATAATTCAAATATTTGTCTCTTGCAACGGCCAGAATTGGGCATCACTCAAGTAATATTATTACTCATGTTACTCATGATCAATAATGCAATTCTAAAACCAGATGTAATCATGTACATCGGTGTTGCGTAGAAAAGAAACATAGTGAAAACATCCAAGATACATTGTTCCAATACTGGCATTAATATAAAAAGGTTAAGAATTGCACTATAAAGAGATTAATCTTTACTCATGACATTTTATTTTTACTTGAGTGACAAAATGCCCAATTCTGGAAATGGCCTCATTATTGTCAACATGTGCCTTGGGTAAGCTTCCCTGGCATTTGGGTGCATTCAGCAAACAGATGAACTTGATCGCCATATTCATTAGGAGACAGGAGTGGGAGGGTTAGAAGAAAAGGATATACAGTGCTCGACGAAACATTCTGCATGTCGGAAAATTGATTACAGCACCATATATTTATTGGTTATACATACTATCTTTGAATTGTTTTGCACCAGGAGTCAGTGCAACAACACTGCAAAAAGTTAATAGGTAAGAAACCTATCAATCTTTTATAAAAAATGCCATGATTTATATTTATTTATTTTTGCAGCCTTGTGATGGAGAATCAAAAAAATAAAAAAGCAAGATTGAATGATAAAGGAAGTGGAAGTAGCAGTAGCCGAGCCTTTCAAGACATATGGACCGAGATGTGCAGGATTATCAACAGAAACAAGAAATCATTGTGTATACTGTGTAATGAAACGGTAGTAAGCAGAATGTGGAATGTAAAGAAACATTTTGAAACTAATCATCGTCAGCTCTTGAAAAAAGTATCGATGAAAGGAAGGAATACATTTCTAGGCAGCTACACCTCTATAAAAGTCAATCAAATTCCATCATTAAATTTGTAAGATGCTCTACAAATTTAACATCAGCAAGTTACTATAATGTTCACTCCATAGCTCAGCATGGAAAAGCCCTCAGTGACAGAGAATTTATTAAGGAAACATTTCTAAGATGTGCACCAACTATTTCACGATATGAAAAATAAAGATGATATTATTGGAGAAAAACTAAGATGGCGACATAGATAAACACCGGGAAATTGCTGCCTCCCACAACAATTGAATAATACTTCAAAAACACAAAACGGACATCATCCAGAACCACAGGAAGGCTGGCTGAGTGTAAATTCTACAACTAGAAGGAAAGACAAGCACACTGAGAGCCAGAGGAGCTGCGGAGGTAAAGTGCAGAGGTACGGGGCTCACGTGCGTGCGGAAAGGGTCTGGCACCTGAGGACGTGGCTGTCTTTTTTAATCCAGAGGGAGTCACAAGCTTCAGACGGCTCTGAACTCTGGTTCCGGGAAGTCTCTGGGGACCCAGGACTCATGCAGGGAGAAACTGAACTGTCTGGCAGCGGGCGATCTTGAGGGCGGCTTTCCCTCAGAGGTGCTTGCAGCCATTACTGGGACACTGAGACTCGAGACTCCTTAGGGCAGGGCTGAGGATCCGCCATAGCTGCTTGCTCCACCCTTTGATTCCTTGAGACCCCACCGCACCCAGGCTGCGGCAGAGGCTTTTGCATATGAATGGCCCGGCCATTTGCAACCTGTAATTACCTAACTGCAGCCGGGGCAGACAGACCCAGAAATTCCAAGAGAAGGCCCAAGGCTCCACAGCGGCTTGCATTGCTTCACAGCTGAGCCTCATCAGGGCACTTCCAAACTCCAAAAAAAAAAAGGAAGGGGAATCTGCAGCTCTCTTCATAGTTCCTGCTGTGTAACCTCAGGCAGAGGCTAAATTAGCACCTCCTTAGATTCAAGAACCACTGTACCCAGTGGTCAGAGGGGGACCATCCAGATCACAACTCCTCAGATCCATAAGGGACACACTCAGGGGGCAGTCTCAGTGAGCACCAAAGCCCCACTGAAGCAAGTCTTGCCCCAGAAGAGTGTCTCCAGCACAGAAGTTCTCCCACTGCAGACACAGCTGATTCTCACTGCCAATTGGCCAAGAGGTCAATTCCTCCCAGTGATCCTACAACAACCAAGGCATAGCTACAACAAGACTGTGCACAAAGCCCACAAGGGGGTGCACCAAGAGTGTCCACCTCAGGTAACTGGGGAGGCTGAGCCACTGGGCCCTACAGAACACCTAGCACACAAAGCCACTCTATCAACACAGGGAAGCAGCCAAAATGCGGAGACAAAGAAACAGGTCACGAATGACAGAAATGGAGGAAAGCAAATGACTGGATATAGAGTTCAAGGCCACGTTTATAAGGTTTTTCAAGAATTTTATGGAAACCACTGATAAATTTAATGAGTCCCTCAATAAATATAGTGAGACCATGGAGGACATGGAAAAAGGACCAACTAGAAATTAAGCATACACTGACTGAAATAAAGAATAATTTACAGAGATCCAACAGCAGACAAGAGGATCCCAAGAATCAAGTCAAAGATTTGAAATACGAAGAAACAAACAAACAAAAAAATACCCAACCGAAAAAGAAAAAAGAAAAGAGATTCCAAAAATATGAAGATAGTATAAGGAGCCTCTGGGACAACTTCAAGCGTACCAACATCAGAATTATAGGGGTACCAGAAGAAGAGAGAGGGCAAGATATTGAAAACCTATTTGAAGAAATAATGACAGAAAACTTCCCCTACCGGGTGGAAGAAATAGACTTACAAGTCCAGGAAGCACAGAGAACCCCAAACAAAAGGAATCCAAAGAGGACCACACCAAGACACATCATAATTAAAATGCCAAGAGCAAAAGACAAAGAGAGAATCTTATTTTTTAAACTAAATCTTTATTGTTCAGATTATTACATTTGTTCCTCTTTTTCCCCCTCATAACTCCCCTCCTCCCAGTTCCTGCCCCACCCTCCGCCCTCACTCCCTACCCACTGTCCTCATCCATAGATGTACGATTTTTGTCCAGTCTCTTCCTGCATCTCCCACACCCCTTTCCCCCCTCCAAGAATAGTCAGTCCATTCCCTTTCTATGTCCCTGATTCTATTAAGATCACCGGATTATTTATTCACTTGATTCTTAGATTCACTTGTTTATAGATGCATGTTTGTTGTTCATAATTTGTATCTTTACCTTTTCTTCTTCCTCTTCTTAAATGATACCTTTTAGCATTTCATATAATACTGGTTTGGTGATGATGAACTCCTTTAGCTTTTCCTTATCTGTGAAGCTCTTTATCTGACCTTCAATTCTGAATGATAGCTTTGCTGGATAAAGTAATCTTGGTTGTAGGTTCTTGGTATTCATCACTTTGAATATTTCTTGCCATTCCCTTCTGGCCTGCAAAGTTTCTGTTGAGAAATCAGCTGACAGTCGTATAGGTATTCCCTTATAGGTAACTGAGTTTCTTTCTCTTGCTGCTCTTAAGATTCTCTCTTTGTCTTTTGCTCTTGGCATTTTAATTATGATGTGTCTTGGTGTGGTCCTCTTTGGATTTCTTTTGTTTGGGGTTCTCTGCACTTCCTGGACTTGTAAGTCTATTTCTTTCACTAGGTGGGGGAAGTTTTCTGTCATTATTTCTTCAAATAGGTTTTCAATATCTTGCTCTCTCTCATCTTCTGGCACCCCTATAATTCTGATGTTGGTACGCTTGAAGCTGTCCCAAAGGCTCCTTACACTATCTTCGTATTTTCGAATTATTTTTCATTTTGCTTTTCCAGTTGGGTGTTTTTTGCTTCTTCGCATTTCAAATCTTTGACTTGAATCTTGCGCTCCTCTGGTCTGCTGTTGGGTGTCTGTATAATATTCTTTATTTCAGTCAGTGTATGCTTAATTTCTAGTTGGTTCTGTATCACAACATCGAGGGTCTCATTAGATTTCTTGAGGATCTCACTACATTTATCGGCGGTCTCACCAGTCTTTTCAAGGGCCTTACTAAGTTTATCGGCAGCTTCTAGACAGTTCTTGAGAGACCTTAAAAGTGTGGTTTTGAGCTCTATATATTCCATTTCTGACATTTGCGTCCCGTTTCTTTGTCTCCGCATTTTTTTTATCTTTTCTTGGTGCACCCCCTAGTGGTCTTTGTGTGCCGTCTTGTTGTAGTTAAGCCTTGATTGTTGTCGGGGTGATTTGACCTCCAGGCTAACTGGCTATGAGAGTCAGCTGTGTCTGCAGTGGGAGAGCTTCTGTGCTGGATCTCTAGGGAGGTGCTAATCTAGCGTTTGCCTGAGGTTATCCGGCAAATGGCTCTGCGCAGGGCTTGGACGGGGCGGGTCCTAGGGGATCTACAGGGTGGGCAGAGCGAGCAGTTATGGCTGCTCTCAGTTCTGTCCCTAGGGGCTCTGCCTCACAGAGTCCCAGCAACCGCTGCAAACCTCAGCGAGAAAGCTGCTTTCGAGTTCCGACCAAAGCCAGACCGTCCCGCTTCTCCTGTTTGAGTCTGGGTCCCTAGAGACTTGCCCGGCTCTGGAGCTCAGAGTCTGAAGCTCCCTCCTGATTGAAAACAACAACCGTGCCCTCCGCCGCTAGCCCGCTCCGTGCGCACTCCGCACCTGAGTATTTCACATCAGCACTGCCCCTCCTCTGAGTCTGGGTATGATATTCTCTTTCCTCCTAGTTGTAGAATTTCCACTCAGCCAGCCTTCCTGTGGTTCTGGATGATGTCTGTTCCGTCTTTTAGGTGTAATTTGAATTGGTTGTTCAAGGCAGCAATCTCTGGCGTTAACCTATGCCGCCATCTTGGTTTCCAAAGAGAGAATCTTAAAAGCAGCAAGAGAAAGACAGTCAGTTACTTACAAGGGAGTACCCATACGACTGTCAGCTGATTTCTCAACAGAAACCATGCAGGCCAGAAGAGAGTGGCAAGAAATATTCAAAGTGGTGAATAGCAAGAACCTGCAACCAAGATTACTTTATCCAGCAAAGCTATCATTCAGAATAGAAGGTCAGATAAAGAGCTTCACGGATAAGAAAAAGCTAAAGGAGTTCATCACCACCAAACCAGCATTATATGAAATGCTGAAAGGTATTCTTTAAGAAGAGGAAGAAGAAAAAGGAACTCTTACCATTTGCCACAACATGGATGGAACTGGAGAGCGGATAAATACCGCATGAACTCACTCATTTGTGGAATATAAGGAACAACATAAACTGATGAACAAGGATTGATCCAGAGACGGAGAGGCATTGATTGGACTGTCGGAATTTTTAGGGAGGGTAGGGGAGGGTGGGGGTAAGGGGGAAAGATCAACCAAAGGACTTACATGCAGGCATATAGGCCTAACCAATGGACACGGATAACGGGGCAGGGGGTGAAGGCATGAGCGGGGGGGGGGGTAGAGGGTAACGTGGGGACAAAGACACATATGTAATATCTTAATCAATAAAAAATATATTTTTTTAAAAAAGATGATATTATTAAAGAATTTCTGAGTTACCACTCAGTAAAAATACTATCAAAGACAGAATAATAGATCTTAACAAAAACGTACAACATCAATTAAAAAAAGACAAATAGTTGTATTTTTTATTTCTCTTGATGAAACTACTGATGTCACATCAAATGCTTAGTTGGCCATTATTGCTGGATATTCTGATGGTCTCACAATGAGAGAAGAGTTGATAAAGTTAGAATCAGTGCCAATAAGTACATTAGGAAATGAAATATGTAAGGTTGTTATAAAAACATTCAGTGACCTAAACATTGATATCTCTAAATTTGTGTCAGTCACAACAGATGGGGCACCAAATATGGTGGGAAAAAATGTGGGATTCCTGAAATTGTTTATGGCAGCTATTAGACATCCACTTGTACCTTTTCATTGCATTATCCATCAGGAGGTGTTGTGTGCCAAATCGGGATTCTCAGAATTGAATGATTTAATGTCAGTTGTAACAAAAATTGTGAATTTTATAGCTTCTTGACCCCTTCACAATTGAGAATTTTCTGCACTTTTACAGGAAGTTGATTCAAACTACAGTGGACTACTGATGTTCAATAATGTGAGATGGCTGAGTCGAGGTAAAGTACTTGAGCGATTTGTGGAGTGCTTTGAAGAAATTACGGTATTTATTGAGAATAAGGATCTGGCAAACTTTCTTCAGAACAGTGATCATAAGTGGGCCAGCAATTTGATGTTTTTTACAGATCTCTCTGTTCATATGAATGGACTGAACTTAAAATTATAAGGTTTTGGCAAAAGTATTGACGTTATGTTTGGATACATCAAATCCTTTGAAAGTAAACTTAAAATTTTCAAACAAGATATTGAAACTAAAACTTAAAAGTATTTTCCTCGGATAAAAAAGTATTTCGAGAAGGCCACTACAATGAGTGTAATGGAGTCCATACATATGTACCAGAATATAGTAAAATTGTTATTTGAACAGTTTAGCAAATGATTCGACCAATTTAGAAGCCTAGAACAGACCATTAAAATAATTAAGTATCCGGATGTAGTTGTTTACAGTACTTTGGAATTAAAGGATTTCCAATGGATGCAAATTGACGATTTAGAGATACAACTTGCAGATTTCCAAGGTAGCATTTGGACTCATGTGTTTGTCAACTTAAAGTCAAAACTTGAAAATCTGGAATGAAATCGTTAGAATAATGAAGAAGAGTGTAACTATGAACAAGAAATTTTGAGTGCTTGGAACAGAGTACCTGACACTTTTAATGACTTAAAAAATCTAGCGATGGCTTTGCTAACAATTTTTTCATCAATATATTTTTGTGAGACTTTTTTCTCAGCATTAAATAATATTAAAACAAACAAAAGAAACTGGCTAACAGATGAAGTTAGTGGTGCTTGCTTGGCCTTGAAGGGCACCAAGTATGAACCTGCAATTGAAGAATTAGCAGACAAACTTCAGCACCAAAAAAGTAATTTCTAGTTTTCATACCATTTGATTATCATTGTTTTTATTATTATTTTTTCCAAAATGTACATTGTTTTTCTGTTTTTGTTCATTTTATACATATTTTTGGTTGATTTGTCTTTGTTAAATGGCATTTAAATATATAAAGTATATATCAAAAATATAAATCTTTTTTTACTATGGTTTCAAATATTAAAAAAATTATGAATATTTCTATATGTGACACAGCACCAGAGTTAAGTTAGGGTTTTTCAAAATATTGACATGCCGACCTCAAAAGGTTCGCCATCACTGCCCTAGCTGTAGCCCTAACCCTAACCTTAACCCTAGCCCTCAACCTAACCATAACCTTAACCCTACCCTTAAATTTAATCCTAACTCCATCCCTAACCTAAACACTTGCCCAACCCTAACATAAACACTAGCCCTAACCCTAGTCCTAATCTTAGCTCTACCCTAACCCTAGTCCACCACTAACCCCTCGCCCTAGTCCTAAACCATAATGAGAGCCTTAACCCTAGATCTAGCTCTAACACTCACCTAAACCTAATCCTAATCCTAAACCTAATACTAATCCTACCCTTGGCCCTAGCCCTAATCCCAAATCTAACAACAACACAAACCCTAGACCTAACTCTAAGCCTAAGCCTAATTTTAATGATCCAGTTGATTATCATGTGCATGGAGGGACTATACACTATCCCTAAAGCTAACCTTAACTCTACTGCTAAACCTATACCAAACCCTAAACTTAACCCTTGCTTTAGCCCTAACATTAAACCTAACTCTAGAACTAACTCTAATAATAACTCTAATCCTAGCCTTAAGCCTAAACATAACCATAGCCTTAGCCCTAACACTAACACTAAATCTAGTCCAAAGTCTAAAACAAACCATAACCTTAAACATAAACATATCCTTAAACCTAATCCTAATACTAATTCTAGCTCTAAACCTAACCCTAACAGTAACCCTACCCCTAAACTTAATTCTAATGCTATCCCTAACAAAAACACTTGCCCAACCCTAACATAAACACTAGCCCTAAACATTGTCCTAACCTTAGCCCTAACCCTAACCCTACCCCAACCCTAATCCTCAACCTAGCCCTAACCCTAACCCTAATGTAAATCCTAGCCCTAACCATTAACCAGACCTAGCCCTAACCATCACCTAAGCCTAACCTGAATGCTAACCCTAACCCAAAGTTATCCCTAAAATAAATCATAACCCTACCTTCAGCCCTAGTCCTAACCCCAAGACTAACTCTAGACTTAACCCTAACACTAACCCTAAACCTAGTTAACACTAGACCTAAACCTAACCTGTCACTAACCATAACACACACCCAAACCGTAACACTAGGCATAACCTTAACCAGAATACTAGCCCTAAACCTAACCCAAACTTTAGCCCTAGGCCAAACTTTAACTCTAACCCTAAACCTAACCCTAGCTCTACCCTAAACCTAACCCTAGCCATATCCCTAACTGTAGCCCTAACTCTAACCATAAACCTAATCCTAACACTAACCCAAACCCTAGCCGTAACCCTAACAATAACACCAACCCTAACCCTGGCCCTAATGTTAAAACTAACCCTAAACCTAACCCTAACCCTAACCCTAATTTTAACCCAATCACTAAACTTAATGCTAACCCTACCTCTAACTCTAGTCCAACTCTAAACTAACCTTAGCCCTAACCCTAACCCTAGTCCTAACTTTAGCCCACATCCTAACCCTTACCCTAGACCTAGCCCTAACCCTAACCCCAATCATAACCCTAACCCTAACGCTGTCTCTAAACATGTCACTAAATGTAACCTTAATTATGATGTGTCTTGGTGTGGTCCTCTTTGGATTCCTTTTGTTTGGGGTTCTCTGCACTTCCTGGACTTGTAAGTCTATTTATTTCACCAGGTAGGGGAAGTTTTGTGTCATTATTTCATCAAATAGGTTTTCAGTATCTTGCTCTCTTTCTTCTTCTGGCACCCCTATAATTCGGATGTTGGTGCACTTGAAGCTGTCCCAGAGGCTCCTTACACTATCTTCGTATTTTTTGATTCTTTTTTCATTTTGCTTTTCTGGTTGGGTGTTTTTTGCTTCTTTGTATTTCAAATCGTTGACTTGATTCTTGCGATCCTCTAGTCTGCTGTTGGGAGTCTGTATAATATTCTTTATTTCAGTCAGTGTATGCTTAATTTCTAGTTCATCCTTTATCACAACCTCGAGGGTCTCATTAGATTTCTTGTAGATCTCATTAAGTTTATCGGCAGTTTCTAGAAAATTCTTGAAAAACCTTAAAAGTGTGGTTTTGAACTCTATATCCAGTAGTTTGCTTTCCTCCATTTCTGTCATTTGTGTCCTTTTTCTTTGTCTCCGCATTTTTTATGCTTCCCTGTGTTGATAAAGTGGTTTTCTGTGCTAAGTGTCCTCTAGGGCCCAGTGGTTCAGTCTCCCCAATTACCTGAGGAGGACACTCTTGGTGCACCCCCTTGTGGGCTTTGTGCACAGTCTTGTTGTAGTTAAGCCTTGATTGTTGTAGGTATCACTGGCAGGAATTGGCCTCCAGGCCAATTGGCTGTGAGAATCAGCTGTGTCTGAAGTGGGAGAACTTCTGTGCTGGAGACACCCCTCTGGGGCAAGACTTGCTTCAATGGGGCTTTGGTGCTCACTGAGCCTGCCCCCTGAGTGTGTCCTTTATGGTTCCACGGAGCTGCACACTGGATGGTCCCACTCTGACCTCTGGGCTTCCTGGTTTCTGGATCTCTAGGGAGGTGCTAATCTCGCCTTTGCATGAGGCTATTCAGCAAAAGCCTCCCTGCAGGGCTTGGGCGGGGCGGGTCCCACAAAATCAACAGGGGGGGCTGGCAGTTATGGCTGCTCTCAGTCTTGCCCTCAGAGGCTTTGCTTCTCAATGTCCCGGTAATCGCTGCAAGCCCCTTGGAGAAAGCTGCCCTCAAGTTCCGACCGATGCCAGACAGTCCTGCTTCTCCTGTATGAGTCTGGGTCCCTAGAGACTCACCTGGAATGGGAGCTCAGAGCCTGAGACTCCCTCCCGATTGAAAATGACAACCCCAACCTCAGCCGCCAGCCTGCTCCGCATGCACCTCTGCACCTTAGTATTTTACTTCTGCACTGCACCACCTCTGAGTCTCGGTATGCGTTTATCTTTCCTTCTAGTTGTAGAATTTCCACTCAGCCAGCCTTCCTGTTGTTCTGGGTGATGTCCGTTTAGTCTTTTAGTTGTATTTTTGAAGTGGTTGTTCGAGGCACCAATGTCTGGTGTTTACCTATGTCGCCATCTTGGTTTCTCTCATGAATTGTATTTTCTAAAGGACACTAATTATAATATGAATTCAAGCTTATAGGGCTCAGAACACTGTGGGAATGTGGTTACTAGTACTAGAATTCACAATAATAAAGCTTGGAATTGTATAGACGTGTATATGAAACACGTGTATCACAAGTAAATGGAGCCTTAATATCTGACGGACAGTACTAAAATCATTGGAATTCTCCTTCAACACATGTGAAATGAAGAATGTATTATTTACATTTAAAATCCTGGTTCAATGTCCTATCTTTTCTAAAGGATTCTAGTTAAAAACCTTAAGAATTCAAGCTTATAGAGCTCAAAACACTATGGGAATTTGGTTATTAATCTTAGAATTCACAATGATAGACCTTGGAATTGTTTAGATATGTCTATGGAACACTTGAATTACAGGTAAATGGAGCCTTAACATCTAAAGGAGAGTGTAAATACACTGACAACTCACTTTCAAACAGCTGTGAAATAATAAGGGTACTGTTTACATTTATAATTCTGGTTCAATGACTTGGCTTTTCTAAAGGAAACTAATTATAATACTTATGAATTAAATCTTCAAGAGATAAGAACACTATGAAAATGTGGTTATTAGTATTAAAATTCGCAAGAATAGAGCCTGGAATGGTCTAGAAATATATATGGGACTCTTGAATTACAAGTAATTGGAGCATTAATATATCAAGGACAGTACTAAACGAGTGAAAATTCTCCTTAAAACACATGTGAAATGATGAGTGTACTGTTTACAATGATAAAATCTGGTTCAATGACTTGTCTTTTATAAAGGATGCTAGTTAAAATCCTTATGAATTCAAGCTTATAGATCTCAGAACACTATGGGAATTTGCTTATTAGTCTTAGAATTCACAATGATAGATCCTGGAATTGTCTATATATGTGTATGTAACACTTGAATTACAAGTAAACGTTGCCTGAATATCTAAAGGAGAGTGTAAATACATTGAAAATTCATGTTAAAACAGCTATGAAAGGATGAACATAGTGTTTACATTTATAATTCCGGTTTAATGAATTGGGTTTTCTATAGGAAATGAATTAGAGTACTTAAAAATTCAAGATTTTAGAGCTCAGAACAATATGAGAATGTGTTTATTATTGATAGTATTCACAATGATAGCCCTGAAATTGTCTAGATATGTCTATGGAACACTTGAACTGCAAGTAAATGGAGCCGGATATCAAAATGAGATTGCAAATACACTGAAAACTCATGTTCAAACAGCTGGGAAATGACGAGTATACTGTTCACATTTATCATTCAGGTTTAATGAATTGTATTTTCTAAAGAATGTAATGATAATATGAATTCAAGCTTATAGAGCTCAGAACACTATGGGAATGTGGTTATTAGTATTAAAATTCACACTAATAGAGCTTGGAATTGTCTCAAAGTGTATATGGAACACTTGAATTACATAAATGGAGCCTTAACATCTGAAGGACAGTACTAAAACAATGAGAATTCTCCTTCAAAGACATGTGAAATTACGAGCATACTGTTTACATAGATAATTCTGGTACAATGACTTGTCTTTCCTAAAGAATGCTAGTTCAAATCCTTATGAATTCAAGCTTATAGAGTTCAAAACACTATGGGAATTTGGTTATTAATCTAGGAATTCACAATGATAGACCCTGTTATTGTCTATATATGTCTATGGAACACTTGAATTACAAGTAAATGGAGCCTTAACATCTAAAGGAGAGTGTAAATACACTGAAAACTCACTTTCAAATAGTTGTGAAATGACGAGTATACTGTTAACATTTATACTTCCGGTTCAATGAGTTGGCTTTTCTAAAGGAAACTAATTATAATACATATGAATTCAAGCTTCCAGACCTCAGAACACTATGGGAATGTGGTTATTAGTATTAGAATTCGCAAGAATAGAGCCTGGAATTGTCTAGAAATATATATATGGAACTCTTGAATTACAAGTAAATGGAGCCTTAATATATCAAGGACAGTACATAAACAATGAGAATTCTCCTCCAAACACATGTGAAAAGATGTGTAATGTTTATAATTATAAATCCAGTTCAACTTCTTGTCTTTTCTAATGTATTCCAGTAAATCCTTAAGAATTCAAGTTTATAGAGCCGAGAAAAATATGGGAATTTTTATTAGTCGTATAATTCACAAGGACATAACCTGGAATTGTCTAGATATGTCTTCAGAACACTTGAATTACAAGTAATTGGAAACTTTATATCTAAAGGGCAGTGTAAATACACTGAAAACTCACGTTCAAACAGCTTGGAAATGATGAGTATACTGTTTACATTTATAATTCCGGTTTAATGAATGGGATTTTCCAAAAAAAAAAAAAAACCCAAATTATAATACTTAAGAATTCAGGCTTATAGAGCTCAGAACACTATGGTTATTAGTATTAGAATTCACAATAATAGAGGCTGGAATAGTCTAGAAGTGTATATGGAACACCAGAATTACATAAATGGTGCCTTATTATCTGCATGACAGTACTAAAACAGTGAGAATTCTCCTTCACACACATGTGAAATGAAGAATGTACTGTTTACATCTCTAATTCCAGTTCAATTACTTTTGTTTTCTAAAGGATTCTAGGTAAAATCCTTAAGGATTCAAGCTTATAGAGCTCCAAACAATATAAAATGTAGTAATTACTGTTCGCATTCAGAATGATAGACCCTGGACTGGTCTAGAGGTGTATATGGAACACATGAATTACAAGTAAATCGAGCCATAATATCTAAAGGAGAGTGCAAGTATAATGAAAACTCACGTTCAAACAGATGGGAAATGACGAATATAGTGTTTACATTTATAATTCCAGTTTAATGATATGTATTTTCTAAAGGAAACTATAATACGAATTCAAGATTATAGAGTTCAGAACATTATGGGAATGTGGTTATTAGATTTTCCAAGAATAGAGCCGGAAATTGTCTAGAAATGTATATGGAACACTTGAATTACAAGTAAATGGTGCCTTAAGATGGGAAGGACAGTACTAAAACAAGGAGAATTCTCCTTCAAACATATGTGAAATCTCGAGTGTACTTTTTACAATTATAATTCCAGTTCAATGACTTGTCTTTTCTAAAGGATTCTAGTTAAAATCCTTAAGAATTCAAGTTTGTAGAGCTCAGTACAATATGGGAATTTGCTTATTAGTCTTATAATTCACAATGATACACCCTGGAATTGTATAGAAATGTCTATTGAACACTTGAATTACAAGTAAATGGAGCCTTAATATCTAAAGAGCAGATCACTATTGGAATGTGGTTATTAGTATTAGAATATGCAAGAATAGAGCTTGGAATTTTCTAGAAATGTGTATTGAACATTTGAAGTACAAGTAAATGGAGACTTAATATTTGACAGTTTACATTTATAATTCTGGTTTAATGAATTGGCATTACTAATATTAAAATGCTCATGAATTCATGGTTATAGAGCTCAGAACACTATAAAATGTAGTTTTTAGTCTAAGAATTCATCATGATAGACCCTGGAATTGTCTATCCAGGGTCTATCATGTGTATATGGAACACTTGAATTACATAAATTGAGGTTTAATATCTGAAGGACTGTACTAAAACAATGACAATTCTCCTTCAAACACATGTGAAAAGACAAGTGTACTGTTTACAATTATAAATCTGTTTAAATGACTTTGTTTTTTTAAACGATTCTAGTTAAAAGCTTTAAGATTTCAAGCTTATAGAGCTCAGAACAATACAGGAATGTGTTTATTAGTCTTAAAATTCACAATAACAGTCCCTGAAATTTTCTAGAAAATCTATGGAATACTTAAATTACAAGTAAATGGAACTGTAATATCTAAAGGATAGTGCAAATACTCTGAAAATTCAAGATCAATCAGTTCGGAAATGACGAGTGTACAGTTTACATTTATAATTCCATTTAATGAATTGGATTTTCTAAAGGGAAAAAATTAAAATACTTATGAATTTAAGGTTTTAGAGCTCAGAAAACCATAAAATGTAATTATTAGTCTTAGAATTCATAATGATGGTCCCTTAAATTGTCTAGAAATATCTATGGAACACTTGAATTAAAAGTAAATGGAACCGTAATATCTAAAGGAGAGTGCAAATACATTGAAAACTTATGAAGATACAGCTGTGAAATGACGAGTATACTGTTTACATTGAATAGCCGGTTTAAAGAATTGGCTGTTCTAAAGGATCCTGTTAAGATCTTTAAGAATTCAAACTTACAGAGGTCTGAACACTATGGGAATGTAGTTATTAGTGTAAGAATTCACAATGATAGACCCTCAAATTGTCTAGAAGTATATATGGAACACTTGAATTACAAGTAAATGGAGTCGTAACATCTAAAGGAGAGGTTAAATACACTGAAAACTCACGTTCAAACACCACTGAAATGATGAGTACGTTTACCTTTATAATTCCGGTTTAATGAGTTGTCTTTCCTAAGGATTCTGCATAAAGTTCTGAAGAAGTCAAGTTTTTTGATCTAAGAACACTATGGGAATGTAGTTATTTGTCTTAGAATTAACAATTACAGACCCTGGATATGTCTGGAAATGTATATGGCACACTTGAATTAAAAGTAAATGGAGCTTTAATATCTAAAGGGCAGTGTAAATACACTGAACCCTCAGGTTCAAACAGCTGTGAAATAAGTATACTCTTTACATTTATAATTCTGTTTTAATGAATTGGCTTTTCTAAAGGAAACAAATTATAGTAATTACGAGTTCAGGCTTATAGAGCTCAGAACAATAAGGAAATGTTTGAATTAGCCATAAAATTCAAAATGATAGTCCTTGAAATTGTCTAGAAATGTCTACGGAACAGTTGAATTACAAGTAAATGGAGCCTTAATATCTAAAGGAGAGTGTAGATATACAGAAAACTCACGTTCAAACAGCTGGGAAATGACGAGTATACAGTTTACATTAATAATTCTGGCTTAAGGAATTGTATTTTCTAAAGGAAACGAAATATAAAAATAATTCAAGATTATAGACCTCAGAACACTGTGGGAATTTGGTTATTAGTATTAGAATTCAAAATAATAGAGCCTGGAATTGTCTAGAAGTGTAATGGAACACATGAATTACATAAATAGAACCTTAATATCTGAAGGACAGTACTAAAACATTCAGAATTCTTTTTCAAACGCATGTGAAATGAAGAGTGTACTGTTTCTATTTATAATTCAGGTTCAATGAGATGTCTTTTCTAAGGGATTCTAGTTAAAATCCTTAATAATTCAAGCTTATGAAGCTCAGAGCCCTATGCGAATTTGGTTGTTAATCTTTCATTTCATAATGACAGACTGTGGAATTGTCTAGAGGTGTATATGGAACACATGAATTACAGGTAAATGGAGCTTTAATATTTAAAGAAGAGTGCAAATACACTGAAAACTCATGTTCAAACTGCTGGGAAATGACGACTATAGTGTTTACTTTGATAATTCCGGTTTAATGAATTGTATTTTCTAAAGGAAACTAAATATAATACGAATTCAAGATTATAGTGCTCAGAACACTATGGGAATGTGGTTAGTAGTATTTGCGTTCACAAGAATAGAGCCTGGAATTGTCTAGAAATGTATATGGAACACTTGAATTACAAGAAAATGGAGCCTTAAGATCTGAAGGACAGTACTAAAACAATGAGAATTCTCCTTGAAACACATGTGAAATCAAGAGTGTACTATTTACATTTATAATTCTGCTTCAATGACTTTGCTTTTCGAAATGAGTCTAGTTAAAATCTTTATTAATTTACGCTTATAGAGCTCAGAACCCTTTGGGGAATGTGGTTATTATTCTTAGAGATCACAATTACCTACGGTGTAATTGTCTAGAAATGTATACAGAACGCTTGAATTACAAGTAAATGGATCCTTAATATCTAAAGGGCAGTGTAAATAACTGAAAACTCAGGTTCATACAGCTGAGAAATGACGATTATACTGCTTAGATTTATAATCCCAGTTTAATGAATTGGATTTTTTAAAAGAAACAAATTAAAATACGAATTCATGCTTACAGAGCTCAGAACGATATGAGAATGTGTTCATTAGTCTTAGGGTCAACAATGATAATCCCTGGAATAGTCTAGAAATGTCTATGGAACACTTTAATTACAAGTAAATGGAGTCTTAATATCTATATTGCAGTGTAAATACACTGAAAAGCTGTGAAATGACGAGTCAACTGTTTACATTCATAAATCCAGTTTAATGAATTGGCTTTTCTAAAGGAATCTATTTAAAATACTTAAGAATTCAAGCTTAGAGAGCTCAGAATACTATGGGAATGTAGTTATTAGTATTAGAATTCACAAAAATAAAGCCTGGCATTATCTAGAAATGTATATGGAACAATTGAATTACAAATAAATGGAGCCTTAATATCTGAAGGACAGTACTAAACCATTGAGCATTCTCCTTCAAACTCAAGTGAAATGATGAGTGTATAGTATACAATTATAATTCCGGTTCAATGACTTGTCTTTCTAAAGGAATCTAGTTAAAATCTCAAAGAATTCAAGCTTATAGACCTCAGAACACTATGGGAATTTGCTTATTATTCTTAGAATTCACAAAGATATACCCTGTTATTTTCTATATATGTCTATAGAACACTTGAATTACAAGTAAATGTTTTCTTAATATCTAAAGGAGAGTGTAAATACACAGAAAACACACGTTAAAACAGCTGTGAAATCACGAGCATACTGTTTACATTTATAATTCCGGTTCAATGACTTGGGTTTTCTAAAGGAATCTAATTATAATACTTACAAATTCAAGCTTATAGAGCACAGAACATTATGGGATTTTGGTTATTAGTCTTTCAATTCACAATGATACACCCAAGAATTGTCTATAAATGACTATGGAAAACTTGTTTTATAAGTAAATAGAGCCTTAATATCACAATGGCAGTGTAAATACACTGAAAACTCATATTCAAACAACTGGGAAATGATGAGTATACTGTTTACATTTATAATTCTGGTTTAATGAATTGCCTTTTCTAAAGGAAACTAATTATAATACAAATTCAAGCCTATAGAGCTCAGAACAATATGGAAATGTTTTTATTAGTCATAGAATTTACAAATATATTCCCTGTAATTGTCTAGAATTGTCTATGGAACACTTGAATTACAAATAAATGGAGCCTTAATATCCAAAGGAGATTGTAAATATACTCAGAACTCAGGTTCAAATAGTTATGAATGGACGAGTATACTGTTTACATTTTTAATTCCGATTTAACGACTTGGCTTTAGTAAAGGGTTCTAGTAAAAATCATTATGAATTCAAGCTGATAAAGCTCAGAAAACTATGGGATTGTGGTTATTAGTATTAGAATTCTCTATAATAGTTCATGCAATAATCTAGATGTATATATGGAACCCTTGAATTACAAGTAAATGGAGCCTTAATATCTAAAGGGCAGTTTAAATAAACTGAACACTCACGTTCATACAGCTGGGAAATGATGAGTATACTGTTTACATTTTTAATTCAAGTTTAATGAATTGGCTTTTCTAAAGGAAACATTATAATACGAATTCATGCTTATAGAGCTCAGAACAATTTGGGAAAGTGTTTATTAACCTTAGGATTCACAATGATAGTCACTCAAATACTCTAGAAACGTCTATGGCATATTTGAGTTACAAGTAAATGGAGCCTTAATTACATTTAAGGCTTAATTAGCCTTAATTAATATCTATATTGCAGTGTAAATACACTGAAAACTCAGGTTCAAACATATGTGAAATGACGACTATACTGTTTAAATTTATAATTCCGGTTTAATGAATTGGCTTTTCTACAGGCAAATACATAAACTACTTAAGAATTCAAGCTTATAGAGCTCAGAATACTATGGGAGCATGGTTATTAGTATTAGAATTCACAAAACTAAAGCCTGGTATTGTCTAGAAATGTATAAGGAACACTTGAATTACAAGGAAATGGAGCATTAATATCTGAAGGACAGTACTAAAACAATAAGAATTCTCCTTCAAACACAGGTAAAATGATGAGTGTTCTGTTTACATTTATAATTCCGGTTCAAAGACTTGGTTTTTCTAAAGAATTCTAGTTAAAATACTTAAGAATTCAAGCTTATAGAGCACAGAACACTATGGGAATGTGGTTGGTTATTAATCTTAGAATTCACAATGATACACCCTGGAATATTCTAGAAATGTATATGCAACACTTGAATTACAAGTAAATGGAGAATTAATATCTAAACACAGTGTAAATACACTGAAAACTCAGGTTCAAACAGCTATGAAAAGAGTATACTGTTTACATTTATAATTCCGGTTTAATTACTCTCCTTTTCTAAAGGAAACAAATTATAATACAAATTCAAGCTTATAGAACTCAGAACACTATAGAATGTGGTTGCTAGTCTTAGAATTCACAATGATAGTGCCTGAAATTGTCTAGAAATATCTACTGAACAGTTGAATTACAAGTAAATGGAGCCTTAATATCCAAAGGAGAGTGTTAATAGACTGAATACTCATGTTCAAACAGCTGTGAAATGACGAGTGTACTGTTTACATTTATAATTCCGGCTTAATGAATTGGCTTTTCTAAAGGATTCTAGTTAAAATACTGAAGAATTCAAGCTTATAGATCTCAGAACACTATAGAAATGTAGTTATTAGTATTAGAATTCTCACTAAAAGAGCATGGGATTGTCTAGAAGTGTATATAGATCACTTGAAATACATGTAAATGGAGCCTTAATATCTTAAGGCAGTTTAAATAAACTGAAAATTCATGTTCTAACAGCTGTGAAATGACGAGTATTCTGATTACTTTTATAATTCTGGTTCAGTGACATGGTTTTTCTAAAGGATACTAGTTAAAATCCTTAAGAATTCAAGCTTATAGAGCTCAGAACAATATGGAAATGTTTTTATTACTCTTAGAATTCACAATGATAGTCCTTGAAATTGTCTAGAAATGTATGTGGAACACTTGGAACAGAATAAAGAACCAAGAAATTGACCCAAGCCATTATACTCAATTAATATTTGACAAAGGAGGTGAGAGCATACAATGGAGTCAAAACAGTATCTTTAATAATTGGTGCTGAGAAATTTGGTCAGATACATGCTAAGAAATGAAACTAGATCACCAACTTACACCATACACAAAACAAACTCAAAATGGCTAAAGGACTTGAATGTAAGACATGAAACTAAAAATCCTACAAGACTCCATAGGCAGCAAGATTGCAGACATATGTCATAGCAATATATTTACAGACACAGATCCTAGGGCAAGAGAGACTAAGGAGAAAATAAACAAGTGGGACTACATCAAAATAAAAAGCTTCTGAACAGCAAAAGAAACCATCAACAAAACAACAAAAAAGCCCACTGCATGGGAGAACATATTTGTCAATGTTATCTTCGATAAGGGTTTAATATCCAACATTTACAAAGAACTCATACAACTTAATAAAAGGAAGATAAACAAATCAATAAAAAAATGGGCAAAGGACCTAATAGACACTTTTTGAAAGAGGACATTCAGAAAGCCAAAAGACATATGAAAGTATGCTCAAAGTCACTAATCATCTTAGAGAGGCAAATCAAAACAACAATGAGGTACCATCTCACACCTGTCAGATGGCTATCACCCACAAATCAACAAATGACAAGTGCTGGCAAGAATTCAGAGAAAAAGGAACCCTCTTTCACTGCATGTTGGAACGCAGACTGGTGCAGTTATTGTGGAAAACAGTATGGTGTTTCCTCAAAAAAATTAAAAATGGAACTCCCATTTGACCCAGTGATCCCACTGCTAGGAATATATCCCAAGAAAACAGAAACACCAGTCAGAAAGGATATATGCACCCCTATGTTCATAGCAGCACAATTTACAATAGTTCAGCTTTAGAAACATTTTAAGTGCCCATCAGCAGATGAGTGGATTAAAGACCTATGGTACACCTACACAATGGAATACTACGCTGCTACAAAAAAGAAGGAATTCTTACCATTTGCAGCAGCATGGATGGACTGGAGAGCATTATGCTGAGTGAAATAAGCCAGTGAGTGAAAGAAAAAATACCACATGATCTCACTCATTTATGGATAAAAAAGAACATTATAACCTGATGAACAAAAAGATAAATACAAAGGCAGAGAAGAATCGAACAGACTGTCAAATTACAGTGGGAAGGCTGAGGATAGTTGCGGTGGGGAGGTAAGAGATCAACCAAAGGACTTGTATGCACACATATAAGCATAACCAATGGATGCAAGACACTGGGTGGGGGGGGGGTGAGAGCATGTGACGGGGGGGAGGGGAAGCCAGGGGAAGGGTAATTGGGAATAAAAGGAGACATATGTACTACTAATTGCAATACTTTAAACAATAAATAAATAAATAAATAACTCTATCTTCTGGATGGCTTTACAGGGTAGTTATATCAAACATTCAAAAAAGAACTAAAACCTATTCTTCTCAGACTAATCCAAAAGTTCAAGAGAAAGACACACTTCTAAGCTTTTCCTATGAAGCTAGCATTACACTAATTCCAAAACTAGATAAAGACACCACAAAGAAAGAGAATTACAGGCCAAAATCCTTGATGAACATAGATGCTAAGATGCTCAACATATTGGATCCAGCATTACATTAGAAAGATCATACACCATGACCAAGTGGGATTTATTCTAGATATCCAAGGATGGTACACTATCTACAAAACAATAAATATGATACATCACATAAACAATTTGAGAGACAAAAATCACATAATCTTATTAATTAATGCAGAAAAAGCATTTGACAAAATTCAACACCCTTACTTGATAAAAACTTTCAGCAACGTGGGAATGGAGGGATCATACCTCAACATATTAAAGCCTTAAATGACAAACCTACAGCCAACTTCATACTCAATGGGCAAAAACTAAAAGCATTTCCCCTAAGAACAGGAACAAGACAGGGATGCCCACTTTCACCACCCCTGTTGGACATAGTATTGGAAGTGCTAGCCATAGTGATAAGACAAAAAGAAGAAATAAAAGGAATACAAATTGGAAAAGAAGAAGTAAAACTGTCATTATTCACAAATGACATGATATTATACACAGGAAAACCCTAAGACTCCACACAAAAAAACCAATAGACTTAATAAATGAGTTGAGCAATGTAGCAGGATACAAAATTAACACCCAGAAATCTATGGCTTTCTTATACATCAATAGTGAACTTACAGAAGGAGCAACTAAAAACACAATCTCATTTACCATTGCAACAAAAAAAAATTAAGATACCTAGGAATAAACTTAACAAAGTAGGTAAGAGACCTGTACTTGGAAAACTGCAGGAAAATGAAAAAAGAGACAGAGGAAGATAAAAAGAAGTGGAAGAACATACTGTGTTCATGCGTTGGTAGAATCAACATCATTATAATGTCCATACTACCCAAAGCAATTTATAGATTAAATACAATCCCCATGAAAATACCAACAGCATATTTCAAAGACCAAACAAACACTCCAAAAATTCATCTGGAATAAAAAAGACCCCAAATAACCACAGCAATCCTGAGAAAGAAGAATAAATTTGGAGGGGTCACAATACCAGATATCAGGCTATATTACAAAGCCACAGGTCTCAAAACTGCCTGGTACTGACACAAGAACAGACATATAGACCAATGGAACAGAACAGAGAACCGAGAAATAGACCCAAGCCATTATACTTAATTAATATTTGGCAAAGGAGGCAAAAGCATACACTGGAGTCAATAGAGTCTCTTCAATTATTTTTCTGGGAAAATTAGATACATGCAAAACAATGAAACTAGATCACCAACTTACACCATACACAAAAATAAACTCAAAATGGGTAAAGGACTTAAATGTAAGAGGAAAAACAATAAAAATCTTAGAAGACTTCCATAGACAGCAAAATATCAGACATATGTCATAGCAATATCTTTACTGATACAGCTCTTAGGGCAAAGTAAACTAAGGAGAAAATAAACAAATGGGACTACATTGAAATAAACTTCTGCACAGCAAAAGAAACCATCAACAAAACAACAAGAAAGCCCAATGCATAGGGGAACATATTTTCCAATGCTATCTCAGATAAGGATTTAATCTCCAAAATTCACAGGGAACAACTTAACAAAAGGAAGATAAACAATCCAATCAAAAAATGCACAAAGGACCTAAATAGAGTCTTTTTGAAAGAGGACATACAGAAGGCTGAGAGTCATATGAAAACATGCTCAAAGTCACTAATCAGCTGAGAGATGCTAATCAAAACAACAATGCCATACCATCTGACACCTGTCAGAATAGCTATCATCAACAAATCAATAAATGACAAGTGCTGGAGAGGATGTGGAGAAAAAGGAACCCTCATGCACTGCTGGTGGGAATGCAGACTGGTGCAGCCATTGTGGAAAAGAGCATGGAGTTTCCTCAAAAAGTTAAAAATGGAACTCCCATTTGACCCAGTGATCCCACTTCCAGGAATATATCCCAAGAAAACAGAAACGCCGAACAGAAAAGATATATGCACCCCTATGTTCATAGCAGCACAATTTACAATAGTTTATTTTTAGAAACAGCCTAAGTGCCCATTAGCAGATGAGTGGATTAAAAGCTTATGGTACATCTACACAAGAGAATACTAAGCTGTAAAGAAGAAGGAACTTTTACTATTTGCTATAAAGAAAAAGGAACTTTTACTATTTGCAACAGCATGGATGGAACTCGAGAGCATAATGCTAAGAGAAATATGCCAGTTTGGGAAAGATAAATATTACGTAATCTCATTTATACATGGGATATAATTAACAACATAAACTGATGAACAGAAACAGTTCCAGAGGCAAGGTAACACTGAACAGACTATCTAACTTCAGACAAAAACTAAAAGCTTTTCTAAAACTTTTGTTTTATTGTTTTTAGAAACCATAAAAATAAACATGGAAGCCAGAAAAATGAACCATTCAGAAATGAAAGATACACTAACTGAAATGAAGAATAATTTACAGGGAATCAACAATAGAGTAGAATATACTCATTAGATGAAGCTGAGAATCAAATCAGTATCCAATCTCAGAGAGAAGCCGGGGGGGTGGGGCGGGGCATGGTAGAGATCAACTAAAGGACTTGTATGCATGTATTTTAGCATAACCAATGGACACAGACACTGGGGCTGTGGGGGTTTGTCCTGGGGGATGGGAGTGGTGGTGGGGGGGCAATCAGGGAAAAAGGAGACATGTAATATTTAAACAATAGGAAAGAATAAAGAATAAAGGTGTTTTAAGAGCACTAGCAAATTGATTTTTTTCAATTAAAAATATTAAAAGATAAAAATAATTTTGGACAACATAATGATTTACAAATATATGGTTATATGGCCAGGGTCCCAGATATAGTTGAGATCTATATTATCAACCTTTCCTCCTACTGTTCTGCATTTCCTTTTTGGGAGATCGCTAATCATTTGTAAGTTACCTCATAAATTGCTTTTTATGGTAAATCTTGATTTTTTTCTTTGAATGTGAAGGTGGTAAGCACATTTAAAAGCAGTTTAAAATAATGATGACTTAATCAACTAAAAAGTGTTAATGAGTAGAGCAATGCAACAAGACATTCCACCACCCACAGGTGAGATACTTGTTGGGTACATTTAATTTCCTTTTATATGTTTTGGCTATATTCTTCCCAGAAAATTGAAAATAGAATTTAAACATCATTCACTTCTAAACTGATTTAGAAAACAAAAGTCAAAATATATTTTTACCATGGAGCTATTTTGCAAGTTAAATCCATATATTTGTTTAACTGTATATGTACAGTTATGACTATTTTACGTCAAAAGATTTGTTAACTTCAGAAAGAATTTTCTGATTAAAAACAGTATAGAAAGTTAAATAAATATATATATATTCAATGGTACTTAAAAATGTCTATAATTATAAAAGGGGAATTTGTTTAAAAATAATATATAGCAAGCAACCAGGGTTTGTAAATACCTTGTCCAAAACAGCATGGCTTCTCTGAGATATATTCCTCAATCTCAAATATACACACATACCTCTCTCTAAAAGTTTTAGTATGAACCAGCTGTTCAAAAATAAAAGCGTATTTTCTCAGAAACTATATTGAAAATAGTCATCATCATGAAAACGAAGCATTTGCTAGCTTTATTTTCAGTATAAATATTATAAGTAAGCACACAAAAATCAATTGCATGTCTATGTACTAACAGTGATCATGCAAAAACAAAATTTAAACCCAATATTATATCAGCTCCAAAGAAAATGAGATACTTAGATATGCAGTTAATAAAATCCTATGCGGAAAATTATAAAATGCTGATGAAAGAAATCAAAGATGACCTAAATAAGTAAATCTTCTATGTTCGTGTATTGGAAGGTTCAACATAATTAAAATGTCACTTCTCCCAAGTTGATTTATAGTTTTAACACAATTCTTATCAAAATTCTGGCAAGATTTATTTTGAAATATTAGACAAAATTATTCTCAAATTTATATGGAAAAACAAAGAAAATTAAAGATTTAATTTTTTAAAATAGTTAAATAAAAAGTCCTACAACTAAAGAAGCCACATTAAAACTGGTAGGAGAGGTGGAGATTCCAACAGACTGGGCCAAAACACGAATGTAGAAGATAAAAATTGGAAGGAATATCTCAGCTGTGGAAATATACCTGAGGAATGAGGGGTTCTAGCCTCCACACAGACTTCCCAACCCAAGGTTCCCATGCCAGGAAAATAAGTCCCATAGCTTTTGGCAATAAAAACCAGCAGGGGTTGTGGCTGCATAAAATGGAAGGCTGTGAAGTCCCAGGCAATTCCTCTTAAAGGGCCCACACATGGACTTACTTGGATTCACTCCCTCTGTGTTCCAGTGCTAGGCAACAGCAACACACGAGATGGAACTGAGTTGTTTGGCATCAGGGGAAGAGCTGAAGGGGATGCTTTCTCCCAGACAGAGATGCTGGGAGAGGCCATTATTTCTTCTCTGGGCCCTGCCCTCACTAAGTTGGCAGGTTGGCACCATATTTGAGACTCCATCAACCTGGCTGTCACTGTTCACTCCCTGTGTTTGTCTGAGACCCTGCCCTATCCACCTTATAGGCTCACCCATGCTGTTTCCAGTGGCTTTTTTATGCAAATGGCCTGACTTGGCTCATACTTTGGACTTTTCTAAAATCTCTCAATCAGTCAGCATCTGGCTTCAGCATGCCACATGCCTCTTGCTAAGTGGCACCTGGCACTAGTGACAGCCAACCTTGATTCCTGGCTTGGTCTCTCCTGGGCACCTCAAAGCCCAGCATAAGTAGCAACTACCTGCAGATCACTTTGCAGCTAATTCTGGGCGACTCTAAATCAGGATACAGGTGGTGACTGCCTTGACTTGTACCTCCCTGGAGGCCCCAGAGCCAGTGCACCCAGTATATAGCTTCTCACTATGTCAAGCACCACCCAACCTCTTCCAAGGGACAAACTCACTTAAGCTACATAATCTTTACTTAGGCCATAGAATAGGATAATCTCCTTCAGTTACTTCCTTGTAGCTTAACAGAACAGAAGAGCAGTGACCTTGGAATGGAGATAACAAACTAGCCCTAACCTTTGGAATAGAATGGATAGGATTAAAATCAACAGAACTAGATGGAGATGGGATTTTTGGCAAAGGGCAGATAAGAAACTATGGACATAAAACAAGGAACTGTAGAAGGTCAAGGGAGGACCCAAAACATAACATGATGTGACCATAGAGGCATGCTTATAGGATCAAATACAGATGTAACAGGAGAATAAGGGAGAACCTGGCTATGCTGATCATCTGAATGCTGTCTACATGTCCTTCATTCTTCGCCGACTCCATCCACACCTTTGGGAACCCCTGAACCTCTCGGGCTGGACCCTGGCAATTCAAGACAAATGAAAACTCATGATAACACAAAAACCTCTACATGAATATTTATAGCAGCTTTATTTTTAAGCCAAAAAGTGGAATGAAGTCAGATTTCTTTCTACTGAGGAATGGCTAAACAAACTCTACAACATACATATCATGGAATATTACTCAGTAATTAAAAGGAGTGGACTGTTGATACATACAACCACTGAATCTCCAGAGAGTTATGCTGAGGAGAACAGTTAATTCTAAAAAAGTATGATTGCATTTATATAACATTTGAAAAAAATAAAACTTTGAAGGAGACTTGACTTAGGGTGGTGAACACATATTATACAGATGATGCATTATATAATTGTATACCTAAAACATATATAATTTATTAACCAATGTCACCCCACTAAATTCAATTTAAAAAATGAATAAAGGGTAGTTTAGTGGTTTCCAATGTTTAGAGAAGAGGACAGCCAAGAGGGGAGGTGAATGTGGACAAGAAGAGGAAACTTTGAAGTGATTAAACTGTGTTATATCTTTGCTGTGGTGCTGGTGAATGCATGAACCTAATTTGATGGTTGTTTTATTTATACTACTAGACATTGCCAGATGTTTGTGCATCTGGAATACATAAAGAAATCTGTATCCTCATGGTCACAAGGCAGTTGCTCCAACTCCAGGTAACGGGTCCACATATGTGATAAAATTTTATAGAACAACACACACACACACACACACACACACACACACACACACACACACACACACGTGCGCATCCAAAAGTGAGTGCAATACAAATAAAACCAGGGATGTCTGAATAAGGTTTATTAGTTGTATCAATAGAAATATTTGACACTGATATTATACTATGATTTAATGAAATGTTAGCATTCAGGAAATGGGATAAATGTATATGAGATCCCTTTGTATTACTTTTATAACCATATACAATTCTATAATTATCTTACTACAAGTTCTATTTTAAAATATCATTAAGGGAAAAGAAAACTCTAATAGCCCAATTGAATGTCATCCAATTATGCCTCAATTAAAAACACTGAGTTATATTTTTCCCAACTGTTTTGGTGAGATTTAATATCCATTACTAAGTTTAAAAAATAAAATATAAAGTAACGTACCTAACTCCATACTTATAAAACAATGACATATCCTATCTAATAAAAGAGAAACATGGTAATTGGCATACAACTGCTACCCTACCCATTGGCTAATCAGGGCGATATGCAAATTAACTGTCAGCCAAGATGGCGGCCGGCAGCCAGGCAGCTTGAAACTAAGATGAGGCATGCTTGCTTCAGTGACAGAGGACTCCAATGTTCCCCGCCTGCCGCTGCAGGCCTCTGAGCTGCAAGCAACTATGTAACAAACATAGAAGCTAAACAAAACCCCAGAAACCTGCCAGGCTTCAGCCAGCCAGATCATAACATTGTAAGCAAAGGCCAGAAACCTACTTTCAGCAGTGGAGGCCTAAGAGCTGGAGCCAAGCCTCAAAGCTAAAGCTGGCCCAGAATAAAAAAAAAAAAAAAAAAAAAAAAAAAAAAAGAAAAAAAAGAAAAAAAGGAGTGGTTGGGAGCTTCAGTCACCCCCAGCCTGAAAACAGCCCTCAGCTCCTCACCCAGACTGGCCAGGCACCCCAGTGGGGACCCCCACCCTGAAGGGTGTGTGACCAGCTGCAAACAGCCATCATCCCCTCACCCAGGCTGGCCAAGCACCTCAGTGGGGACCCCCACCCTGATCCAGGACACCCTTCAGGGCAAACCAGCCGGCACCCACCCATGCACCAGACCTTTTTAAACAGCATACATAATCCAAACTTAGTAATGGATATTAAATCGACCCTGCCTTGAGCGTGACAGGGGATGTTGCCCCAACCCCCAAATTGGCCCTACCCTGAGCATGACTGAGGGTGGCATATAGTAAAAGGGTAATATGCCTCCCAGCACCGGGATCAGCGGAGCTGTGAGGCCTCCCGGCACCGGGATTAGCGTGACAGGGGGCAGCGCCGAAACCCCCTCCTTGCCCTGCGGCTCTGTGTGTGACAGGGTGAGGCGCCCCAACCCCCCCCCCCACGGGCCCTGCTCTGTGTGTGACGGGGTAGAGCCATAACCTCCCCATTGGCCCTTCCCTGAGTGTGAGAGTGGCAGCACCCCACCCCCTGATGGGCCCTGCTCTGTGCGTGACAGGGGTCTGCGCCCCAACCCCCTGATTGGCCCTGCTCTGTTTGTTACAGGGTACAGAGCCCCAACCCCCCTGATTGGCCCTGCTCTGTGAGTGACAGGGGGAAATGCCCCAACCCCCTGATTGGCCCTGCTCTGTGCATCACAGGGGGTGGCGCTGCAACCTCCCCATCGACCCTGCCTTGAGCGTGACAGGGGATGTTGCCCCAACCCCCAAATTGGCCCTACCCTGAGCATGACTGAGGGTGGCATCACAACCTCCCGATTGCCCTGCTCTGTGTATGACAGGGGGCGGCACCCCAACTCCCCAGTCGGCCCTGCTCTGAGCCTGACCAGGGGCTGCACCTAGGGATTGGGCCTGCCCTCTGCCACCCGGGAGCAGGCAGGCCTAAGCCAGCAGGTCGTTATCTCCCGAGGGGTCCCAGACTGGGAGAGGGCACAGGCCGGGCTGAGGGGCCCCCCTCCCCCCCGAGTGCACAAATTTTTGTGCACCGGGCCTCTAGTATGTATATAAATATACAAATGAGCATATGAGGAAAAAGCAGCATTTAGAATATTACATCAGGTGATGAACATTAGTTTCTTAAAATAATGGAGTGAATAGGAGAGCAAAACAAATCATTCAAAACTTTTTAAACAGCATACATAATATATTTATATGAAAACCATATATACATACAGTGTGTCTGTGAAAAGATTTATAAAATTACTAGTGACCCCGTGCACAGATTTGTGCACATTGAAAGGAAATTAATTAGAAAGTGGCCAGTAGGGCAGGACTGGGCGAGATGGGCCATACATACCCTGGAGCCAACCTTTCACTGTTCCTACCTGGAATCTGCAGAGTGAGCAAGGTCCCTTAGCCTGGTAGGGATAGGGCCAAAACAGGCTCTCCAGCATCCCCTGAGGGGTCCGGAAGTGGGAGAGGGCACTCTGCAAAGTTCCTGTCTTACAGGGTGTAGAATGCAAACACAAGTGCACAGTAAACAAGATTTGGGCTAGACATTGCCCCAGCAACAACATAACCTATGGCCTAAGGTGGAATCACGCAGCCCTGTGAGGAATTGGGCTCCATCCTCTCTGGTTTCAGTGAATTCCAAGTAATTCCAAACATGTTTCTACCTAGTTTTCAGCTCTTTACCAGTGATTTCAAACATGCTTCTACCCAGTTTTCACCTCTTAATCAGTGATTTCCAAGCCTTTTGAAACAATTTTCTACAGTTTCCAGTGCTTTGCCAGTGATTTCTGTATGTTTTTCAAACACTTTACTACAGTTTTCAGCTCTTTACTGGTGAATTACAAGTGTTTTCTAATATATTTCTATCTAATTTCCAATTCTTTACCAGTGATATCCACGTGTTTTAAGCACATTTCTACAGTTTCCATCTCTTTAACGGTGATTTTCTGGTGTTACCAAGCACATTTCTCTTTGTTTCCAGCTCTTAACCAGCGATTACCAAGGGTTTTTAAACCCTTTTCTCCACAGAATTCAGCGCTTACAAGTGAATTCCAAGTGATTTCAACCATGTTTCTATCTAGTTTCCAGCTCTTTAGCCGCAATTTTCACATGTTTTTGAATAGGTTTCTATAGAGTGGGCAGATCTTTGTCAGTGATTTCCAAGTGTTTTCAAACACTTTTCTCCTAGCTTTTTACCAGTATATTCCCATTGTTATGAAAAACATTTTTACCTAGTTTCCAGCTCTTTACCAGTGTTTTTCCCTGTGTTTTCAAACACGTTCTTACCTAGTTTCCAGTTAATTCCCAGTATTTTCAAAGGTTTATACCTATTGTCCAGCTCTTAACCAGTGATTTTTACATGTATAGAAAGTTTTAAAGCAACTTAGAAGCTTACTAGAAATTACTTCCAAGTATTTTCATACACTTTTCTAGCAGTTTTCCAGCTCTTTACCCATAATTTCCCAGTGATTTGAAACATGTTTCTACCCAGTTTTCACCTCTTTGTCAGTGAGTTCTATGTATTTTCAATCACTTTGCTACAGTTCCCAGCTCTTTACCAAGGAATACACAGTATTTCCAAACATGTTTACCTACTTTCCAGCACTTTACCAGTGATTTCCAATATTTTTCATAGAGTGGACAGTTCTTTATCAGAGATTTCTATGTGTTTTGAAACAATTTTCTACAGTTTTCAGTGATTTACCAGTGACTTTCATATGTTTTCACTTTACTAGTTTTCTGCTTTTTACTGGTGAATTCCAAGTGTTTTCCAATATATTTCTATCTGATTTCCAACTCTTTACCAGTGATATCCACGTGTTTTATGCACATTTCTACACAGTTCCCATCTCTTTAATGGTGTTTTTTCGGTTTTGCCAAGCACTTATCTCTTTGTTTCCAGCTCTTAAGCAGCGATTTCCAAGAATTTTTAAACCCTTTTCTACACAGAATTCAGCTCTTTACCAGTTATTTCCAAGTGTTTTCAGATAGGTTTCAATAGTGTGCAGCTCTTTGTCAGTGATTTCCAAGTGTTTTCAAACACTTTTCTAGTTCCAGGTTTTTACCAGTGTATTCCCAGAGTTATGAAAAATGTTTGAACCTAGTTTCCACCTCTTTACCAGTGAATTCCCAGTGTTCTCGAACAGTTTTATATCTATTGTCTAGCTCTTAACCGGTGATTTTTTTAAGTGATTAGAAAAAGTTTTGTAGAGAGCTACAACTTTTTAGCAGTTACTTCCAAGTGTTTTCAAACACTTCTTTGCAGTTTCCAGCTCTTTAACACTGATTTCCATGGGTTTTCAAACACATTTCAACAATTTCCTGCTCTTTACTAGTGACTTCCCTATGTTTTCTCACTCTTTAGTACAGAGTTTTCCGTTCTTTACTCATGATTTCTCAAACACTGTCCTACACAATTTCCAGCTGTGAGTTCCAGGTATTGTGAAATACTTTTCTTCTAAGATTCCAGCTCTTTGCCAGTGAACACCCAGTGTTTGCCAACCCTTTCATAGACAGTTTTCAAGGGTCTACTGGTGAATGCCAAGTGTTTTTAAACATGTTTCTACCTAGTTTCCAACTCTCTTTACCAGTGTTTTCAAACACTTTGTACCTCATTTCATATCTCAACCAGTGATTTCCAAGTGTTTAGAAACAGTTTTATAGCGACTTAGAAACTTATTAGCAGTGACTTCCAAGTATTTTCAAACTCTTTTCTCCCAGTTATCCAGGTCTTTACCTGTGATTTCCCAGTGATTCCAAACATGTTTCTGCCTAGTTTTCATCTCTTTAGCAGTAATTTCCACATGTTTTCAAATAGGTTTCTATAGAGTGGGGTGCTCTTTGTCAGTGACTTCCAAGCTTTTTGAAACAATTTTCTACACAGTTTCCAGTGCTTTACCAGTGACTTCTGTATGTATTCAAACACTTGACTATAGTTTTCAGCTATTTACTAGTGAATTCCAAGTGTTTTCTAATATATTTCTACCTAATTTCCAACTCCTGACCAGTGATATCCACATGTCTTATGCACATTTCTACAATTTCCATCTCTTTAGAGGTGATTTTTCTGGCATTGCCAAGCACATTTCTCTTTGTTTTCAGCTCTTAACCAGCGATTTCCAGGATTTTTAAACCCTTTTCTACGCAATTCAGCTCTTTATCAGTAAATTCCAAGTGATCTCACAAATGTTTCTGCCTAGTTTGCAGCTCTTTAGCAGCAATTTTCACGTGTTTTCAAATAGGCTTCTATAGAGTGTGCAGCTCTTTGTCAGTGATTTCCAAGTCTTTTCAAACACTTTATTACAGTTCCAAGCTCTCACCAGTGAATACAGTGTGTTCAAACACGTTTACCACTTTCCAGGTCTTTACCAGTGAATTCCAAGTGTTTTTTAAACATGTTTCTTCCAAATCTTGAGAGTAATTTCCAAGTGTTCTCAAATAGGTTTCTATGTGCAGCTCTTTGTCAGTGATTTCCAATACTTTTCTAGTTCTAGCTTTTTACCAGTGTATTCCCATTGTTATGAAAAACATTTTTACCTAGTTTCCAGATCTTTACCAGTTAATTCCCAGTGTTTTCACAGTTTTACACCTATTGCCCAGGTCTTATCCAGTGATTTTTAAGTGTTTAGAAACAGTTTTATAGCGACTTAGAAGCTTTTTAGCAGTTACTTCCAGGTGTTTTCACTTTTCTACAGTTTACAGCTCTTTGCTAGTAAATTCTCTGTTTTCAAACATTTTTCTCCTTGTTTCCAGCTCTTTAGCAGTAAATTCAGTGTTTTCAAACAAGTTTCTACATAGTTTCCAGCTCTTTAACCAGTGAACTCCATGTGTTGTCAAACATTTTTCAAGTTTCCAGCTGTTTACCAGTGTATTCCCAGTGTTTTGCAGTACCTTAGTACCTAGTTTCCATCTTTTTACCAGTATTTTCAAACCTGTTTCTTCCTATTTTCCATCTCTAAACCTTTGATTGCCAAGTGTTTTCAAACATTTTTGTATCTAGTTGCCATCTCTCAATCAATTATTTCTAAGTGTTTAGAAACAGTTTTATGGAGACTTAGAAGCTCTTTATCAGTCATTTCCAAGTGTTTTGAAACACTTTTCTACAGTTTCCAGCTCTTTACCAGTGACATCCACGCATTTTCAAACACTTTTCTACTGTTTCCAGCTCTTTGCTAGTGAACACCTCACGCTTTCCAACCCTTTTCTACACAAAATCCAGCTCTTTACCAGTGAATTCAAAGTGTTTTCAAACATATTTCTACCTAGTTTCCAGCAATTTACCATTAATACCCAGTGTTTTCAAACATTTGTATCTAGTTTCCAGCTCTTTACCAGGGTTTCCCCAGTGTTTTCAAACATCTTTCTACCTAATTTTCAGCCCTTTACCAGTGTTTTATGCGTAGTTCAAACAAGTATGTATTTTCAAACACGTTTCAAACAGCTCTTTACCAGTGAATTCCAGTGTTTCCAGCTTTTTAGCAGTGAATTCCAGGGCTAAGGCTCAGCTTAGGGTTAGAGATGAGTTAGCATCTGGGTCTTTGCCTGCAAATTGGAATCACTTGGAGAGTTAGTGTTAGGGATAGTTTTAGGGTTAGGGCTAGGCCTAGGGTTAGGGTTACTGTTATGTTAGGATTAGGGTTAGGGCTGGGTTAGGTTTTATGGTTGGGTGTGAGTGCCGCATCCATTTGCAGCTAGGGTTCGGGATCTAGAAAAGTGGCCTCACACAAACGAATACACTAGACAGGAAATATGAATTTAGAAGGCATGGGGGCCAGGTGGAAACTTTTCTCTAGTGGAGAGGCTCTCTGAAGCCCTTTCCCTGTTAGCTTTTATTCAATTTTAGAATACACATCTTGCCCTCAGTTAGGCAGGCAATCTGGTAGCAGACAGACTATCTTAAAGGTCAGTAAATATTAGTAAAGATTTACTTTGAGACTATTATGTCAGGAAATTGCTTGAGCCACCATTAACTCAACAGAACAATCAGTGCATAGCTTTAGCCCTTGCTAAAGCTTAAGGTCCATCAGCCTTCCAAGTTCCCTTGCTGCACTTTAATGATAGTGTTGACAATGGATAGCTTCCAGCAGTTGCATTAGGTGAGTTAGGGTTAAGGTTATGTTTAGTGTTATGGTTAGAGCTAGGGCTACAGTTAGGTTTAGGGCTAGGGTTAGGATTAGGACTTGGGCTATGATTAGAGGCAAGATTAGTGTTAATATTAGGGCTAGGGCTAGGGTTAGGATTAGGGTTGAGGTTTGGGCTAAGGCTAGGGTTAGAGTTAGAGCTAGGGCTCAGATAAGGATTAGGGTTGGGGCTAGGGTTAGGGTAGGTCTAGGGTTAAGGTTAGTGCTACAGTTAGGGTTAGGGTGAGGTTTAGGATTAGCATCTGGGGCCTTGGATCCCCGTTGGAATCACCTGGAGAATTTTAAGAACTCCAGATTCCTTAGTCCCACCCCCAGAGACTGGTCTGAAGTATGACCAGGGTTCTAGGTCTTCAAAGAGATTCTTGCTCACTCTAATGAGCAGAAAACAGGTCCTCTGATGGAGGGCTTACATTACAGAGCAGGGAGAGCATATTGTGGACACTCTAAGGTTTCAGGGTGTTATAGAACCCATTCCCCTCCCTGGTTGGAGCTGGAGGTGAAGGTCAAAAGAGATCTCCTGGAAGCAGTGACCTGTGCTTTCAAGGATGAGTAGAAATAGGTAATGTTACCCACAGAAGAACGGGGGAATGGAAAACTCTATGTTGACTGACAAAAAAGGGTGGTTAGGGTTAGGGCTATGGTTAGGGATAGGGCTAGGATTACGTTTTCAGGTAGGTTAGGGTTAGGGTTATGGCTAGGTCTAGGGAGAGGGTCAGTGTTAGGTTTCAGGATTGGGTTAGGGTTAAGGCTAGGGTTATGGTTAGGTTTAGGGGTTGGGTTAGGGTTTGAGTTTGGGTTAGGGTTAAGATTAGGGTTAGTGGCATGTTTAGGGCTAGGGCTAGGGTTAGGGTTAGGATGAGGGCTACATTTAGGTTTATTGTTAGTGTTCAGATTATGTCTAAGGCTTGGGTTAGTGTTAGTATTAGGTTTAGGGTTAGGATTAGTGTTAGGGTTATTGTCTGGTTTCTTGGATGCACATTACAAGCATCAGGAGAGTTAGGATTAGGGTTAGTGTTACAGTTAGGGTTAGGGATAGAGCTAGGACTAGTGTTAGGAATAGGGTTAGTGCTATGGCTAGGGCCAGGGTATGTTTAGGTTTTTGGCTTTGTTTAGGGTTAGGGTATGGCTAGGGGTATAGTTAGGGTTAGGTTAGTGTTAATATTCAGGTTAGGGTTAGGATAGAGTTAGGTTTAGGGTTAAGGTTAGGGCTATAGGGCTAGGGTTGGGGTCAGGGTTATGTTCGGGGTTAAAGCTAGGGCTAGGGCTAAGTTTAGGGTTAGGTTTTAGGGTTGAGTTAGTTTAGGGTTAGGGTTAGTATTAGTCTTAGATCTAGAGTTAGGGTTAAGGGTAGGGCTGCAGTTAGGGTTAGAAATAGTTAAGATTAGGGGTAGGGCGCAGGTTAGTATTAGCCTTCAGTTTAGGGTTAGTATTATGGTTAGGGCTATGGCTAGGGTTAGGGTTAGGGTTAGGGCTACAGTTAGGGTTAGAGTTAGTGTTAAGATTAGGGCTAGGGCTTGGGTTAGTGTTAGCATAGGTTTAGGTTTAAGGTTTAGGCTCAGCATCTGGGTTCTTGGATGCACATTATAATCACCTGGAGAGTTAGGGTTAGGACTGGGGTTAGGGTTAGGGTTAGGGTTAGGTTAGGATTAAGGTTAGGGTTAGGACTAGGGCTAGGGTTAGGGTTAGGTTTTATGGTTGTGTTAGGGTTTTATGCTTAAGGGCTAGGTTTGGGATAGGATTTGGGCTATGGGTCGGGTTAGGGTTACAGTAAGGATTAGGGTTAGGGTTAAGATTAGGCTAGGGTTAGGGTTAGGTTTAGGGCTGGGCTAAAGCTAGGTTTAGACTTAGGTTTTAGGGTTAATTTAGGCTTAGGGTTGTGTTTAGCATTGAGATTCTTGGCTGCATATTGGAAAAACCTGGAAAATTAGGGTTAGGGCTAGGGCCACAATTATGGCTAAGGTTAGGCTAGAGCAAGAATTAGGGCTTGAGTTAGGGTTAAGGTGAGTGTTAGTGTTAGTATTAGTATTATGACTATAGTTTGTATTAGGGTTAGAGGTATGGTTAGGGCTAGGGCTAGTACTAGGGTTAGGCTTAGTTTTAGAGTTAGTGTTAGGTTTATGGCTAATGTTTGGGTTAGTTTTAGGGTTAGGGTTATGGTCAGTGTCTAGGGTCCTTGGCTGCACATTGGAATAACCTGCAGAGTTAGTGTTAGAGTTAGGTTTTGGGTTAGGGATAGGATTAGGGTTAGGATTAGGTTATCATTAGGTCTATGGTTAGTGTTAAGGTTTATTCCTAATTCTAATCCTAACCTTAATCCTAAATATACTCCTAATGGTAACACTAAATCTCCAT
The DNA here is from genome assembly GCA_036010255.1 of Myotis pilosus. Lineage (NCBI taxonomy): Eukaryota > Metazoa > Chordata > Mammalia > Chiroptera > Vespertilionidae > Myotis > Myotis pilosus. The sequence continues at coordinate 110,467,227 of JASKON010000002.1, read as the reverse complement.
GTGACTCTAATGTGCAGTGGACCCAAACACTAACCCTAAACCTATCCATATCCTAAAACTAAACATACACATAGCCCTAACCCTAACAATTACCCTAATCCTAAACCTAGCCCTAAAACTATCTCTAACTAAAACTCTGACCCTAGTCCTAACCCTAGACATATTCTTAACACTAGTCCTAACCCTAACCCTAACCCTTGCCATAACCCAAACTCACCCCTGAAATGTAACCCTAACCTTAACCTAGTCCTAACAATAACCCTAATCTAACCCTAACCCTAATTATAGCAACCCTAGTCCTAACCCTAGACATATTCTTAACACTAGTCCTAACCCTAACCCTAACCCTTGCCATAACCCAAACTCACCCCTGAAATGTAACCCTAACCTTAACCTAGTCCTAACAATAACCCTAATCTAACCCTAACCCTAATTATAGCAATAGTCCTAACCCTAACCCTAGCCCTAACCTTAACAGTAAAATTAACCCCAGCTCTAGCCATAACCCTTACCCTTGCCCTACTTCTAATCTTAATCCTAAACCAAACCCTAACTGTAGCCTAGCCCTAACCCTAAACCTAATCCTATCCCAAACCTAACCATAACCCTAACTCCAACCCTAACACTAAAACTAACACTAACCCAAGCCCTAGACATAACCATAACCCTTACACTAAACATAGCCTTAGCTCCAACTTGATCCTTATCCCTAACCCTAATCTTAACCCTAGTCCTAGCCCTAATCCTAACCATAGCCCTAAATTGAATGCTAGTCCCAGTCATAATCATAACCCTAACCTTAACCCTAAACCTAGCCCTTGCCCTAGCTTAACCTAACCCTAACTATAACCATAACCTTAACCATAACTGTAACTATCCAGGTGATTCCAATGTGCAGCCAAGGACCCATATGCTATCCCTAACTCTAACCCTATCCCTAGTCCTATGCCTAACCATAACACTAACACTAGCCCTAACCCTAAACTTAACCCAACCCTAAAACCAAATCTAAAGGTAACCCTAATCCTAGCCCTAACCCTAAACATAACCCTAAACCTAACCCTTAGCCCTAGCACTGATCTTAATGCTAACCCTAACCCTAACAGTAGCCTTAGACCTATCCCTAACCCTAGCCCGAACCATAACCATAGATCTAGTCCTAGCCCTAACCCTAACCCTAACCCTAACCTAACCCTAATCCTAATCTGAGCCCTAGCTCTTACCCTAAACCTAATTCTAACCCTAACTGTAAATCTTTAGGTAATTTCAATGTGCAGCCAAGGATGTCAACTGCCATAGACCAATTCCAGCATGTCATAATTTCAAGAGTTTCATCAAAAGGTTGGTGAGGCTTGGGGACTCAACAGGGTTGAGTCACACATGTAGTCATCTGTTGGGTATGGCTAAAGGCATTTCCCCAAACCTGAATAGGAAACTGATTGTGGCTGCCAGACAGTTAAAGGGCATCTTAATCTACATGTTATTGTCTCCTACTGGCCAAACACCTGAACAGCCGTAGGCTATTCCCCAAACTGACAATGCCTCTGTACCCTTTGAAACCTTACCCTTTGAAGTGTATTGTCTCCACCTTGCCTTAGGACAAATTGTGTTAATAAAAGCAAGGGTCCTAGACAAGGAGGTAGTCTTCAGTTCCTTTAGCTGAAGGTCCTTTGACCCCCAATGCCTTTCAAAATTATATCTTGTCTCTGAACTCTTTATTAGTCTCTGGATTCCTATGTCATCTACAAGCAGTGCCTTTTCCAGATCCCTGAACCCTTCTTGAGGCTGGGACATGAACCCCGACAGTCAACACTAAGCTTAAAATAAGCCATAGCCCTAACCCTAACATTAATACTAACTCTAGCCCTAGCACTAATCTTAACCCTAACCAACTCTAGCACTAGTCCAAATATTAACACTATCCCTAACCCTAACTGAAGCCCTACTCTTTGCCCTACCGCTAACTCTAGTCCTAACCCCAACCATAACCCTAAGCATAACACTAACCTTAGCCCTAACACAAAACCAAACCCAATCCTACAACCTAACTCTAATGCTAACCCTAATCCTAGAACTAACCCTAACCCAAATCTGAGCTCTCCAGTGGATTCCAATGTGCAGCCTGGATGCTAACCCTAACACCAGCCCTCGCCCTAGCACTAACCCTAACCCTAAATGTAACCCTAACCATTAGGCTAACCCCAACACTAAAACAAATCAAGCCCCAGCCTAAACTAAACCTACCCCTAATTCTAGCCCTAGCCCTAACTCAAACCCTAACCATAACTCTAGGCTAACCCATAACACTAAACCTAACCATAGCCCTAACCCTAAACCTAACCCAACTTGAAAACCTAACACTAGTCCTCACCCTTTCCCTAGCCATAACCCTAAACCTAATCCTAATCCTAACAAAAACTCTCCAGGTGATTTCAATGTGAAGCCAAGGAATTGGATGATAAGCCAAAAAGGAGCCTTAGCCAAGACCCTAATCCTAATAATAACCTTAGCCCTGGCCCTAACCTTAATCCTAACTCTAATCCTAACCATAGCACTAGCCCAAATCTTAACACTGTCCCTAACCCTAACTGAATCCCTAGCCTTAATGCTAGCACAAAATTCAACCTAACACTAACTCTAGCCCTAACCCTAACTTGAGACCTACCCCTAATGATAACTCTAAACCTAGCCCTAACACTAACCCATCCATAAAACTTAACCATAACCTTAGCCCTAGCCTAACCTTAACCCTAAACTAAACCTAACCTTAACCCTAGTTCTAGCTCTTACCCCAACCCTAATCCTAACCCTAAACCTAACCATAACTGAAACTGTAATCATAACTATCCAGGTGAATACATTGTGTAACCAAGGACTCAGAAGCCAACCTAATCATAAAGCTAACCCTAACCCTAACCCAAGCCCTATTTATAACCCTAACCCTAACCCTAGCACTAGCCCAAATCTTAACACCAACCATAACCCTAACTCTAGCTCTAACTCTAACCATGTTCCAAACCTAACACTGACCCTAGCCCTATTCCTAAACATAACACTAACCCCAAAGCTTACCCTAATCCCAGCACTAAACCTTATCCTAGCCTGAGCCCTAACCCTAACCCAAACCTAAAACCTAACGCTAACCCTAGCCTTAACCATAAAACTAACACTAACCCTAACCCTAGTGATAACCCTAACCCAAACCCAAACCCTAACCTTACCCTAAACCTAACCCTAGCTCTCCAGGTGATTCCCATGTGGAACCAAGGACCTCAATGCTAACCCTAACACCAGCCCTAGCCATTACCCTAACCCTAACACTAACCCAGGCCTTAGCCCTAACCTTAACCCTAACCGTAATCCTAACCATACCTCTAGCCCTAACCCTAACCTCAACCCCAGCACTAAACATAACACTAACCCTAACCATAACCCTAGCCCTAACCCTACCCCTAACATAACCCTAACCCTAACCCTAACCCTAACCCTAACCCTAACCCTAACCCTAACCCTAACTCTTCAGGTGATTCCAATGTGCAGCCAAGGATCCAAACAGTAACCCTAGCCTTAAATAATAGCCTAACCCTAGCCATAGGCCTAACAATAACACTAAACCTAACTCAGCCCCAAAACCTAACTCAAATGCTAACTCTAATCCAAGCCTTAAACTTAACCTAACCCTACCCTGAACCCCAATCCTAACCATAGCCCTAGGCCAAAAGATAAACCTAACCCTAACCTTTACCCTTGTCCTAACTCTAAACCTAATATGACATTACTACTAATCCTATCTTAGGCCTTACTCTAATTCTAACCTTAACTCTAACCCTAATCCTAACACTAACCCAAGCTCTAGCCTCACCCTAACCATAACTGTAAATCTCCAGGTGATTCCAATGTGCAGCCAAGGACCTTGATTCTAACCCTAACACAAGCCCTAGCCATTAACGTAACCCTAACACTAACCTTAGCCTTAGCCCTAAACTTAAACCTAACCCTAATCCTAACCATACCTTTAACCCTAACCCTAATCCTAACCATAGCACTAAACATTACAATAACCCTAATCCTAACCCTAACCCCAATGGTAAACCCAGCCCTAGCCTTAGCCCTACCCCTACAGAACCCTAGCCCTAATCCTAACCCTAGCCCTAGCCCTAACCATGACACTAATCCTAACCCTAACACGAACCCCAGACCTAACCTTAACCCTAACCCATCCCTAACACCTAACCCTAATCCTCACCATAGCCCTAGAACTAGTCCTAACACTATCTGTAACCCTAACCCTAACTCTCCAGTTGATTCCAATGTGCATCCAAGGACCAAGATGGTAAATCTAACCCTAAATATAAGCCTAACCCTTAGTGTAAATCTATTCCTAGCCTAACTATAAGACTAACCCTAGCTCTAACACTAAACCTAACCCAACCCCCAAACCTAATTCTACAGCTAACCCTAATTCTGTCCCTAACCCTAGTCCTAACTATAAACCTAAGCCTAACTCTCCACATGTGATTCCAATGTGCAGCCATGGACTTCAAAGTTAACTCAACAGGAACACTAGCACTAAAGATAACATTACCCTAACACTTACCCTATCTCTAAACCTAACCCTAACCCAACCCTGAAACCAAACTCTAATCCTCTTCTGAGCCCTATCCCTAACTCTAATCCTGATTATAATCCTAAAGCTAACCCAAACCCTAATATTAACACAAGCCTCAGCCTAACCCTAATCCTAACCTTAATCCTAGCTCTAGTCCTAACCCTAACTCTAACCCTAACCCTAACCATAACACTAACTCTAAACCTAACCCTAGACCTGACCATAATGCTAACCCAACCCTAAAACCTAACCCCAACCCTAGCCCTAGGGCTACAACTGACCCTAACCCTACTCCTAAGCCTAACCCTAAACCTAGCCCTAACCATAACACTAACTCTAACCCTAGATATAACATTAACCCTAAAATATAACCCTAACCCTAACCTAACTCTAGCCTTAGCCCTAGTTCTTAGCCTAACCATAATCCTAACTCTAACCCTAACCCTAAACCTACCCCTAACCATAATGCTAACCTTAACCCTAATCCTAATCCTAGTTCTATCCCTTATCAAAAACCTAAGCCTAACCCTAACCCTAGCCCTTACCCTAAACCAAACCCAATCTTAAAACCTAACTAATGCTAACCCTAATCCTAGCCCTAATCCTAACCCAACTCTCAAGGTGATTCTATTGGGAAGCCAATGACCCAAATGTTAATTATAACCCTATCCCTAACCCTGACACTAACCCTCACCCTAACCCCAGCCATAACCCTATCTGTAACCCTAACACCAGCCCTAAGCCTAACCCTAAACCTAATCCTTAGATTAGCACTAATCTTAGCCCTAATCCTAACACTAACTGTATCCCTAATACCAACCCTGATACTAACCTTAGTCCTAACCCTAACCCTAACCCTAGCCCTAGACTTAAATATAACACAAACCCTAGCCATAACCCTAACCTTAACCAAATATTTAAATATAAACATAAACCTAGACATTGCCCTAGCCTTGCTCTAAACCTAAATCTAACACTAACCCTAAAACTAACCCTACCCCTTGCATCAACCCTAACTCTAACCATAATACTAACCTTAAATCTAACCCTAATCCAAAACAAACCCTAAAACCTAAACATACACCTAGCCATAGGCTTAGCCCTAGCCCTAACCATAACACTAACCCTAACCACAAACAAACCCTAAAACCTAACCTTAACCCTAGCTCTAGTCCTAGACCTAGACCTAACATTAACCCTAACCTAACACTAACTCAATTTCTAGCCATAACTCTATCCTTAACCCTAACCCTAGCCTTAGCCCTAATCATAATAATAACCCTAACACTAAGTCTAGCCCTAACCCTAACCCTAAATCAACCCTAAAATGTAAGCCTAACTCTAGCCCTAGCCCTAATCCTAATCTAACATTTTACCCTAACCCTAAACCTAGCCCTAACCCTAAACTTAACTGTAACTCCAGGTGATTCCAATGTGCAGCCAAGGACCCAGATGTTAACCCTAATCCTAACACTAATACTAATACAAACCTTAACCCTAGCACTAACCCTAACTTTAACCCCAGCCCTAAACCTATCCCTAACCCTAACCCTAACCCTAGACCTAACCCTAACCCTAGACCTAACCCTAAACCTTAGCCTAAATCTAATCCTAATCCTAACCCTAGTACTAGCCCTAATCTTAACACTAACCCTATCACTAAATGTTGTCCTACCATAGCCCTGACCCTAACCCTAACCTTAACCCTAGCCTTAAATATAACACAACTTTAACCATAACCCTAGCCCTAACCCTAACACTAACCCAATCTTAAAACCTAAACCTAGACCTAGCCCTAACCCTAACACTACCTAACCTTAACCCTAATCCTAGTCCTAGCCATAACCTAACCCTAACCCTAACCCTAACTCTAACTCTCCAGGTGATTCCAGTGTGCAACCAAGGACCCAGACGTTAAACCTTACCCTAACTCTAACCTTAACCCTAACCCTAATCCTAACACTAATTCTAAACCTAGTACTAACCTTAACCCAAACCCTAGTTCTAGCACTACACATAATACTAACCCTAACCCTAACCCTAGTCCTAGCTCTAACCCTAACCCAACCCTAAAACCTAACTCTAACCCTATCCCTAACCCTAATATTAAACTTAGCCCTAATCTTAACAGCAACCTGAACCATAATTGTAGCCCTACTCCTAGACCTGATCCTAACCCTAGCCCTTACCCTAAACCTAACCCTAACCATAACACAATCCCTAACCAGAACCCCAGCCCAAACACTATAAACCAACCTCAAAAGCTAATCCTAAACCTAGCTGTAGCCCTAGCTCTAATGCTAACCTACCCTAAACCTAATCCTAGCCCTAGCCCTTACCCTCACCCTAACTCTAACTCTAACTAACTCTAACTCTAACTCTAACTCTAACTCTAACTCTAACTCTAACTCTAACTCTAACCTTAACCCTTATCCTAACTCTCCATGTAATTCCAATGTACAGCAAAGGACCTGGACACTAACCTTAAACCTAACTGTACCCTCACACTAACCCTAAACTTAGCACTAAACCTATCCCTAACCCAGGCACTAGCCCTTGAACTAACTCCAACCCTAACCCTAATCCTACCCTAATCCTAAACATAGCCCTATACCTATACATAACACTAAGGCTAACCCTAACCTTAAACTTAACCCAACTCTAAAACCTAACCCTAGCCCTAGCCCTAAACAAAACCATAACACTAACAATAACCATAGCCATAATCCTAACACTAACCCTACCCTAAAACCTAATCATAATCCTAGATGTAGCCCTAGTCCTAAACTAACCATAACCCTAACTCTCCAGGTGATTCCAAAGTGCAGCCCATGACCCAGCCGATAACCCTAGCCCTAACCCTAGCCTTAGCCCTGGAATTCACTAGTAAAGAGCTGGAAACATTGGAATTCCTTGTAAAGAACTGGAAACAAGGAGAAAAGTATCTAAAAATACTAGAAATTTGCTGGTAAAGAGCTAGAAACAGTATAGAAAAGTTTTTGAAAATACTTGGAGGTCCCTGGTAAAGAGCTGAAAACTGTAGCAAAATGTTTGAAAACACATGGAAATCACTGGTAAAGAACTGTACATTGTAGAGTGTGTGAAAACACTTGGAAGTAACTGCTAAAAAGCTTATAAGTCTCTATAAAACTTCTAAACACTTGGAAATCACTGGTTAAGAGTATGAATTCAGGTATAAGCAGTTTGATAACACAGGAATTCAATGGTAAAGATTTAGAAACTAAATAGAAACGTGTTTGAAAACACTAGAAATTCAAGGGAAAAGAGCTGGACACTGTGGAAAAGTGTTTGAAAACATTTGAAAGTAACTGCTAAAAAACATGCAACTTTGTAGAATTCACTTGTAAAGAGTTTGAAACTAGAAAAGTGTTTGAAAACACTGGGAAGTCACTTAAGAGTTGGAAACTTTGTAGGAAAGTGTTTGAAAACACTTGGAAATCAGTGGTAAAGAGATTGAAACTGTCGAAAAGTGTTTGAAAATACTGGGAAAACACTGGCGCTGGAAACTAGGCAGACATGTGTTTCAAAAAACAGGGAATGCAGTAGTAAAGAGCATTAAACTGTGTCAAAAATTGCTTGAAAACACTTAGAAATCATTGATAAAGAACTGCCAACTCTATACAAACATATTGGGAAATACTTGCAAATCACTGGTAAAGAACTAGACACTAGGTAAAAATCTGTTTGGAAACACTGGGTATTCATTGGTAAGGAGTTGAAAACTGTAAAAAAGTGTTTGCAAACACTTGATATTAACTGAATAAGAGCTGCCAAGTGTTTTGTAAACACTTGGAAATCACTGGTATTGTTACAGAAAAACCGGAGAAGAACCAAGCAATGCTTGGAGAGATGGAGTTACATTTATTACACGCGGGCCCGGAGGAAAATGTCTCTCAAATTCTGGGTGAAATCACACACGAAGTTTCCCATATTTATATGATTTTACCTTCTTTGTCTCCCAAATATGGGGTTTTTCTGGTTCCCTTTGCAAGCTCTTAAAGGGCCCTATGTGCTGGGGCTTTGAAACCTCAACCAAAGGCTTGGCCTGGTGCCAGCACTGATAACTTCGTCTGGGGAAGGTTTAATGGCCCTTCTGAAATGGGAGTAGTTTTATTTTCCTTATTATTTAAGCCAGCAAGCATTTACAGAAGCCAGGAATAGCAAGGTTTAAATTTCAAACAACAGTTTTTATATAAGATGGATGCTTCAGTATTGAGATGGAAACTAGGTAGAAACATGTTTGAAAACACTGAGAATGCAGTGGTTAAGTGCTGGAAACTTTGTCAAAAGTTGTGCGAAAATTCTTGGAAATCACTGACAAAGAGCTGCCCACTCTATAGAAACCTAATTGAAAACACTTGGGAATCACTAGTAGAGAGCATGTTAAAAAACTGGATGTTCACTGGCAAAGAGATAGAAACTTTATAAAAGTGTTTGAAAACACTTGGAAATGACTGGTAAAGAGCTGGAAACTGTGTAGAAGTAATATTGTAAATACATTCACTGGCAAAAAGATAAAGACTGTTGTTGAGAAGTATTTGAAAACCACTGGTGAAAAGTTAAAAACTGTGTGGAAAAGTGTTTGAAAACTGCGGGAAAACACTAGAGCTGGAAACTAGGTAGAAATGTGTTTTAAAACACTGGGAATGCAGTGGTAAAGTGCTGGAAACTTTGTCAAAAACTGTTTAAACACACTTGGAAATCATTGGTTGAGACCAGAAAATGAGGTACAAAAGTGTTTGAAAACACTTGGAAGTCACTAGTTAAAATGGGAATCCAGGTATAAAGCAGTTTGAAAACACAGGAATTCACTGATAGAAGTGGAAACTAGGTAGAAAAATGTTTGAAAACACTAGAAATTCATGGGTTAAGAGCAGGACACTGTCAAAATGTTTAAAAACACTTGGAATTCACTGGTTAAGAGCTGGACATGGTGTAGAAGAGAGTTTAAAAACGCTTGGAATTAACTGCTAAAAAGCTTCCAACTCTATAGATAACTGTTTGATAACACATGGAATTCACTGGTAAAGAGCTGGATACTGTGTATAAAAGTGTTTGAAAATACTTGGGAATCACTGGTAAAATGTTGGAAATTAGGTAGAAACATGTTTGAAAACACTTGGAATTTACTAATAAAGAGCTGGAAACTGTAGAAGACGTTGAAAACAGGGAATTCACTGGTAAAGGGCTGGAAACTTTGTGGGAAAGTGTTTGGAAACACTTGGAAATCAGTGGTAAAGAGCAGAAACTATGTAGAAATGTCTTAGAAAATACTGGAAAAACACCCTAAAGCAGCGGTTCTCAACCTGTGGGTTGCGACTCCTTTGGTGGTCGAACAACCCTTTCACAGGGTTCGTCCCTAAGACCATCCTGCATATCAGATATTTACATTAGGATTCATAACAGTAGCAACATTACAGTTATGAAGTAGCAGCGAAAATAATTTTATGGTTGGGTCACAACATGAGGAACTGTATTTAAAGGGCCAGAAGGTTGAGAACCACTGCCTATAAACTGGATAGAAATGTGTTTAAAAACACAGGGAATTCATTGGTAAAGAGCTGGACACTAGGTAGTAAAACGGTTTGAAACATTGAGAAATCACTGGTAAATATCTGGAAAGTGTAGGGAAATGAAAATACATGGAAATCACTGATAAAGAGACAGAAACTTGGTAGAAACTTGTTTGAAAATACTGGAATGTAGTGGTAAAGTGCTGGAAACGTTGTCAAAAACTGTTTAAACACACTTGGAAATCATTGGTTGAGACTGGGAAATGAGGTACAAAAGTGTTTGAAAACACTTGGAAATCACTAGTTAAAGCTGGTATCCAGGTATAGATTGGCTTGAAAACACAGGAATTCACTCATAAAGAGCTGGAAACTGTGTAGAAAACATTGAAAACACAGGGAATTAGTAGACAAAGAGCTAAAGACTGTTGAAAAATGTTTGAAAACCCCTGGTAAACAGCTGGAAACAGTGTAAGAAAGTGTTTGAAAACACTGGGAATTCACTGGTAAAGAGCTAGACATTAGGTAGAAAAGCGTTTGAAAACACTTGGAATTTACTGGTAATGAACTGGAAACTGTGGAGAAAAGTGTATGAAAACCCTTGGAAATAACTGCTAAAAGAATTCCAACTCTGTAGAAAATGTTTGATAACAGAGAGTTCCCTGTTTAAGAGTTGGATATTGTGTGGAAAAGTGTTTAAAAATAATTGAAAATCTGAAAAAACTAAACTTACCCCAAACCCTAACCATAACACTAGCCCTAGCCCTAACTATAACTAACAGTAACCCTAACCATAGCCTTAACTCTAACCTAACACTAACCGTAACCATATCAATAGCCCTAGCCCTAGCCATGGACCTAACCCTAACCTAATGTAATCCTAATCCTAACCACAGCCCTAGCTCTAGCCATAACCCTAACTCTAACATTAACCTTAGCCTTAGCCCTAAACTTAACCCTAATCCTAATTCTAACCCCTAACCTAGCCCTAGCCCTAATGTTAACACTTACCTTAACCCTAATCATAGCCCTAGCACCAGCCATAACCCTAATCCAAACACTAACCAGAGCCCTAGCCGGAAACTTAACTCTAACCCTAACCTTGAACCTAACTTTAGACTATCCCTAATCATAACAGTAATCCAAACCCCACCCCTAGCCCTAGTCCCAGCCCTAACAATAACTATAACCTAAACCTAACACTAAACCTAAACCTTGTCCTCACCTTCACCCTCACCCTAACCTTAACCCAAACCCTAACTCTCCAGGTGATTCTAATATGTACATAAAGACCCAGATGTTAACCCTAACCATAATTCTAAGCCAAGCTCTAGCCATAACCATAAACCTAACACTAACCATAGCCCAAGCAGTAATCTTAATCCTAACCCTAAACCTAATGCTAAGCCTAGCACTAGCCCTAATCTTTACACTAACACTAACCTTAAAAGTAGCCCTAGCCATAACCCTACCCCTAGCCCTAAACATAACACTAAACCAACCCTGAAAACTAACTATAAACCTATTCTTAGCCCTAGCCATAACCCTAACCCTAACCCTAATTGTAGCTCTAGCCATAACCCTAATCCTAAACCTAACTCTGCAAATGATTCCATGTGCAGCGAAGGACCCAGAAACTAAACCTAAACCTAACCTGACCCTAACACTAAACCTAACCATAGCCCTAATCCTGACCCAAAACCTAGCCCTAGCCCTAATCTTAACACTAACCCTAAACCTAACTAGCACTAGCCCTAATCCTAAACCTAACCCTAGCCCAACTTTAATCCTAACCCTAGCCCTAAACATAACATTAACCCTAACCCTAAAACCTAACCCTAAGCTTAGCCCTAGCACTAGCCTTAACCCTAAAACTAACCCTAGCTCTAGCCAGAAATTTAACTCTAACCCTAACCCTAATCATAACTTTAGCACTAGCCCTAATCTTAACAGTAAACCGAAACCCAGTGCTAGCCCTAGTCCTAGCCCTAAAACTATCCATAACCTAACCCTAACCCAAACCCTAACAACCCTATCCCTAACAACTCTAACCCAACCCTAACCCTAAATCTCCAGGTGATTCCAATCTATAGCCAAGGACCCAGATGGTAACCCTAACACTAAGCTGAGCCCTCACCAAAACCCTAATGTTAACACTACCCCAGCCCAAGACCTAACCTTAACCTTAACCCTAACCCTAATGCTAATCCTTACACTAGCCTTAACCTTAACATTAACCCTAACCCTAACTATAGCCTTAGCACTAACCTTAACCCTAACCGTAATCCTAACCCTAGCCCTAAATATAATACTAACCTAACTCTAAACCAAACCCTAATCCTAGCCCTAGTCCTAACCCTAAGACTAAGCCTATCCCTAGCCCAACCTTAACCATAACTCTAGTTGTAAACATAACACTAACGTATACCTAAAACCAAACACTAAGCCTGGCACTAGGCCTAGCCCTAAATCTAACCCTAATCCTAACTTTAGCACTAGCCATAATCTTTACCCTAATCCTAACCCGAACTCTAGCCCTAGCCCTGCCGGAAGCCGGTCCATCCTTGCTGCTTGACACAGTTGCTGCAGGGAAGAAACATCTGCACAGCATGTTTCAAGGGACCTGGCATAGATGGCATACTGTTCTTAATATGTTTGCTCCCCTTCTTAGCACTATGTGTTTTAACCAAAGTCACCTCTCTGAGAAAGGTTGTTTCCCCAGGTGGGGATTTTTCCCTGGGGTTAGGGATTAACAGGACTAAGGAAGGGAATAAAACCCCTTAACTAAGTGCCAGGAGGTTAGTTAATCACTTTAACTATGAAAAATAACCCTTAAGCTACATAATCTTTACTTAGGATAATCTCCTTCAGTTACCTCCTTGTCGCTTAATAGAACAATAGAGTAGTGACCTTGGAATGGAGATAACAAACGCCCTAACCTTTGGAATAGAATGGATAGGATTAAAATCAACTGGTATAAATACAGATGTAACAGGAGAATAAAGACAGAATCTGGCTGGAGAACCTGGAGAGAACCTGGCTAGGCTGCTGATCAACTGAACGCTGTCTCCATGTCATTCCTTCTTTGCCGACTCCATCCACACCTTTGGGAACCTCTGGACCTGCTGGGGTTGGACCCCAACATTTGGTACCCGAACAGGGTTCCCCTAGGTAAGCCCCCCCCCGCACTCGGGATGGATAGGACTGCACCATAGGGTGCTGCAGATCCCCCTATAGAGGATAAGTATGGTAAGAGGGTGGATAGTACAGAACCTAGATTGAGAAGATGGGCCATACTAAGTCTAAAGAAAGAAGACTCTGTATTGATCTTTTAACACATATGTTTGCTACCAGAGGAGTTAAGGTTACTCCCACTCAGACAAAATGTTTTATACAAGAAGTCTGTTCATGGTTTCCTGAGGAAGAAACTGTTAATTTAGAAACTTGGACTGAAGTAGGAGAGCAATTAAAGACTTATTACAGGTTCCAGAGATCTGAGAAGGTCCCGGCATAGCCCTAACCATAACCTAATCCTAACACTAACTGTAGCCCAGGCCCTAACATTAACCCTAAACCTAAACTAATACTAACTTCAGCACTAGCCCTAATCTTAACACTAACACTAACCCTAACCCTAGCCCTAACTTTAAATCTAACCCTAGACCTAACCCTAACCCTAACACTAACTTGAGCCCTAACCATAACCCCAGCCCTAGCCTTAATCTTAATACTGACCCAAACCCTAAAAGTAGCCCTAGATCTAACCTAAACCTAAGCATAGACATAGCCCTGACCACAAAACTAACCCTAACAGTAACCCAAACCTAAAACCTAACCATAACCCTATCCCTATCCCTAAACCTAACCCTAATTTTAGCCCTAGCCTGAAAACTAACCCTAACCCTAACACTAGCCCTTATCCCTACCCCTAGCCCTAACCCTAACCTTAGTCTAACCCTAACACTAATCCTGGCCCAAGACCTTAACATAATCCTAACTCTAACACTAATGCTCCAGGTGACTCCAATTTCAGCCAAGGACCCAGACACTAACCCTAACCCTAACCTGAGCCTTAGCCATAATCCTAACCTTAACCCTGACCCTGACCCTATCCCTATCCCTAACCCAACCCTAACACTAACCCCAGCCCTAATCCTAACCATAAATCTAGCGCTAACTCTCACATGAACACTAGACCCAACACTAACCATAACACCAACCCTAAACCTAACACTAGCCATAACCCTTACCCTAACCCAGTGGTTGGCAAACTGCGGCTCGCAAGCCACTTGCAGCTCTTTGGCCCCTTGAATGTGGCTCTTCCAAAGCCTTAGGAGTACCCTAAATAAGTTAATAACAATGTACCTACCTATATAGTTTAAGTTTTAAAAATTTGGCTCTCAAAAGAAATTTCAATCATTGTACTGTTGATATTTGGCTCTGTTGGCTAATGAGTTTGCCGACCAGTGCCCTAACCCAACCCTGAAGACTAATCCTAACCATACCCCTAAGCCTAAACCTAACCCTAACTATCCAGGTGATTCCACTGTTCAGTAAAGGACCTAGACACTAACCCTAAACCTAACCCTACCCTCACACTAATCCTAACCATAGCCCTAACACTAACTGTAACCATAGCCCTAGCTCTAAACCTAACGCTAAGCTGAGCCCTAGCCATAAGCTTCATCCTAACTATCCCTACCTCTATCCCTAACTTTAACCCTAACTCTAACCCTAACCCTAACACTAGCCCTAATCTTAACATTAACCATAACCCTAACTTTACCCTAGCCCTAACCCTAACCCTAATCCAAACCCTAGCCCTAAACATAACCCTAACCCTAACTGAACCCTAAGACCTAAACCTAACCCTCTCCCTAGTCCTAGCCCTATGCCTAACACTAACCTAACCCTAACTCTAATTCTAGCCCTAGCCCTGCTTTTCTCTTGCTGCTTTTAAGATTCTCACTTTGTCTTTAGCTCTTGGCATTTTAATTTTGATATGTCTTGGTGTGGTCCTCTTTGGGGTTCTTTTGTTTGGGACTTTGTGCTTCCTGGACTTGTAGGTCTATTTCTTTCACCAGGTAGGGGAAATTTTTCTGTCATTATTTCTTCAGATACGTTTTCAATATCTTGCCTCTTCCGTCACTCCCATAATGCGACTGTTGGTATGCTTAAAGTTGTCTGAGAGGCTCCTCACACTATCTCCATATTTTTGGATTTTTTTTTTCTTTTTGCTCTTCTGGTTGGGTGTTTTTGCTTCTTCATATTTCAAATCATTTATTTGATTCTCAGAATCCTCTACTTTAGTATTGAATCTCTGTATATTATTTTTTATTTCATTCAGTGTTTGCTTAATTTCTGAATGGTCCTCCTCCCCCCCTTTTTTTGGAAGTTTCTAGAAGATTCATGAGTAACCTTATAACCATAGTTTTGAACTCTATATTCAGTACTTTGCTTTCTTCAATTTCTTTCATTTGTGACTTCTTTGTCTCCCCATTTTGGCTGCTTCTTTGTGTTTGTTTCTATGTATTGGGTAAAGCTGCTATGTCTCCATGAGTTGGTAGAGTGGCTTTGTGTATTAGGTATTCTATAGAGCCCAGTGGATCAGCTTCCCCAGTCACCTGAGCTGGGAGCTGTAGGTTCACCCCTTTGTGGGCTGTGAACACAGTCTTGTTTTAGTTGAGATTTGAGTGCTGTTGATGTCACTGGGAGGAATTGACCTCCAGGCCAATTGGCTGTGAGAACCAGCTATGACAACAGTGGGAGAGCAGCTATGCAGGAGACACCCTTCTGGAGCAGGACTTCAGTGGGGCTTTGATGCTCATTGAGCCTGACCCTTAAGTGTGTCGCTGGTGGATGTGTAGAGTCATAATCTGGTATGGTCTGACACTGACCACTGGTAAAATGGCTCTTGGGTCTCCAGAGGGGTCCAAAGTCAGCCACTGCCTAGGGCCATCCAGCAGGAGATACAGAGAGATCTGCAGATTCCTCCTCTTTGGAAAGAGGCTGTGGGGAGTGGCATTGGCTAAGCGCCCTGCATCACCATCACCTAGACTAGCCACGCCCCAGGCATGAACCCATAGGCACCCCACAATCCAGACCCTGTGTGCACCTGCAGGAGACATTGCCTGGACCATGCAGCTAAGTGAACACCAGCAGGATCCCGAGCAACTGCAGCTGTCACCTCTAGAACCAGCTCTGTGGGGGAAGAGAGAATAGCTCAGAACACAGACAATCAAGGTGTGAGACTCAAGGCAGGCCCAGCCTCCAGGTTAAGGAGGCCCTGCCTGCTGGATTACTAGGGGCTTCAACCTCTCGGAACTCAATCAGGTTGCCCAGGGCCAGAAAGGGACAATGACTCACATTCACCTGCACTAGAGCAGCTTCCAGGAGACCCAGGATAGACACAAGGGACCAGATTTAACAACATCCAAGCAAAATCCAGCGAGCTCCATAAACAGCAGGCCCAAAGGTTTTTGAATGTGTGTGTGTGTGTGGTTTTATTTTTTGGTGTGTGTGTAAGTGGACTATTTTTTTTATGGTTTGTTTTTCCCCTTTTTTCTTTCTTCTCTTTTTTTTCTTACATATATCTAATTTCTCTCTTTCCTTTGTTTCTATTCTACTTTTGTTTGTTCTTCTTAATTTTTATTTTATTTATTTTTTATTTTTTTCTGTTTTTTTTGTTTTATTTTTCCTATCTATATCTTAATATATCCATTATTACCATGTTTTAAATTCATTATTATTATTTCATTTATTTTAGGTTTTATTTTCTCTTTTCTTCCTATACTAGTTCTTTTAGCTTCCTTCTTGCTTCCATTTAGCCATTTTTTTCATTTTCTTTCTCCCTTTTTCTTTATATCCCCTCTAAGTCTTTGGTCACACATTTTTTAGTATTCTTTTTATTTTTTTTCTTTGCTTTGCTTTCTTTTCGTTTTCCTTCTTAGTCTTTCCTGTTGCATTCAGTGGCTTGATTTTCATAGTGGTTTTGGTTTGGTCCTGTTGTGTCTTATTCCATCTGTCATCACCCATATGACATTGGGTGGCATGATGACATTGGGGTTGAACCTCACTATCAGAAACTTGGAGGGGAGATCCCTTCCATGAATGGGACATCACCAATAAAGCCCCAATTAGAACAGGAGAGCCCAAATGATGCACACACAGGGCATTCCTAGAGCATCCAGCTCAAGGGATCAAAAAAACTGCACCACCAGACTGCTCAAGACCTTTTCTACATAAAACCATACCACAAAGACTGGGAGGTATAATTGTTCTATCTAATACATAGAAGAAAATACAAAGAGACAGCTAAGATGAGGAGACAAAGAAACAACCCCCAAATGAAAGAAAAAAAAGAATCTTAAGAAAAAGAACTAAATGAGATGTAGGCAAGCAACCTATCATATATACAGTTTAAAGCAATGATTATAGAGGTGCTTAAGGAATTTAGTGCATATTACAAGGAACTCATTGAGAACTATAGAAGCATGAAAAAGGAAATAGAAACCATTAAACAGAACCAGACAGAAATGAAGAATGATATATCTGACATCAAGAACACACTGGAAGGAATTAAAGTACATTGGATGAAGCAGAGGATTGTATCAGTGATTTGGGAGACAAGGTAGAAATAAATACCTAATTAGAGCAGCAAATGGAAAAACAGAATTAAAAATTAGGAAGTTGACTTAAAGGAGCACTGGGAGAACATGAAATGTAACAAAATCCACATTATAGGAATACCAGGAAGGGGAAGAAGGTGAGCAAGGAATAGAGAACCTGTTTAAAGAAATAATTATAGAAAACTTCTCCAACCTGGTGATGGGAAATGTCACACAAAATCAGGAGGCACAGAGAGTCCTAATCAAGATGAATCCAAAGAGAGTCACACCTAGATACATCTAAACTTAAAATGACAAATGTTAAAGACAAAGAAATAATCTTAAAGCCAGCAAGAGAGAGAGAGAAAATGATGTACAAAAGAGTTCCCATTAGAATGTCAGATGTTTCTCAATAAAAACACTTTAGGCCAGAAGGGAGTGGCATGAAGTTTTCGAGGTGATGAAAAGCAAGGGTCAAAATCCAAGACTACTGTATTGAGCAAGGCTATCATTTAAAATTGAAAACTTTCCAGACAAAAAAAAGGTTAAAGGAGTACATTACCACCAAGCCAGCAATGCAAGAAATGTTAAAGGGACTATTTTAAGAAGAAAGAAAAGGAGAGAGAGAGGACCATAGTTATAAAGAAAATAAAAATGGCAATAAATAAATACCATCAATAAACCCCTTAAATGTAAATGGATTAAATGTTCCAGTCAAAAGACATAGGATGACTAAAAGAGACAAAGAAGACCACTACATAATACTATAGGAAATGTTTCAGCAAGAAAATATAACCCTTGTAAACATATATGTACCCAATATAAGAGCAACTAAGTATATAATAAAACTCTTGATGGACTTTAAAGGAGAGATTGACAGTAATACAGTCATAGTAGAGAACTTTAACACCTACTGATATCACTGGATAGATCTTCCAGACCCCCCCCCCAAAAAAAAATCAACAAGGAAACAGAGGCCTTAAATGACACACTACATCAGACCGATCAAACTGATATTTACAGAACATTTCACCCCAAAGCAACAAAATATATATTCCTCACAAGTGCACATGGAATATCTGCATTTTAGGACACAAAAACAAGTCTATAAAAATTCAAAAAGATTAATATAATTCCACACATCTTCTCAGACATAATGGCATGAAGTTAGAAATACACTAAAATAAAAAACACCCAAATACATGGAGGCTAAGTAGCATGTTATTAAACAACAAATGGGTACCAATGAGACAAGCAAGAAATTAAAAACTTCCTGGAAACAAATGAATATGAACATACAGCAACCCTAAACCTATGGAACACCGCAAAAGCAGTCCTGAGAGGGAAGTTCATAGCATTATAGACCTTCTGCGCCCCCCCCACAAAAGCATAAACTAATCCTACAACTAGACGAATTAGAAAGAGAACAGCAAGAAAATCCCAGAGTGAGTAGAAGAAAGGAAATAATAAAGATCAGAGTGGAAATAAATGACATAGAGACTAAAAATACAGGACAAAAGATCAATAAATCAAAGAGCTGGTCCTTTGAAAGCATAAACAAGATTGATGAATCCCTGGCCAGACTCATCAAGAAATAGAGGACACAAATAAATAAAATCAGAAATGAAAGAGGCAGTATAACAATGGACACCACAGAAATACAAAGAATTATAAGCAAATACTGCGAACAACAAACTGGACAGCCTGGGTGAAATGGACAAATTCCTAGAAACACATAATCTTCCAAAATGCAATGATACATCTGACAAGGGGTTAATATCCAAAAAATATAAAGTACTCATACAACTCAACAAAAGGATGACAAACAATCCAATTAAAAAGTGGCAAAGTACCTGAATATACATTTCTCCAAAGAGGACATACAATGGGCCAAGAGACATATGGAAAAATGTTCAAAGTCACTAATCATCTGAGAAATGCATATTAAAATGACAATGAGATATCACCTCACACCTATCAGAATGGTTATTATTAAAAAATCAACAAACAATTGCTAGTGAGGATGTGGAGAAAAGGGAATACTAGTACACTGCTGGTGGGAGCACAGATTGGTGTAGCCACTATAGAAAACAGTATGGAGTTTCCTCAAAAATTAAAAATGGAACTTTTGTTTGACCCAGTGATCCCAATTATGGGAATATATCCTAAAACCCCCCAAACACCAAACAAAAAGAATATATGCACCCTTATGTATTAATAGCAGCATTATTTACAATAGATAAGATTTGGATACAGCCCAAGTGCCCATCAGTAGATGAATGGATAAAAACTGTGAGACATTTACACAATGGAATACTATGCAGCTGTAAACGAAGAGGGATCTCTTAGCCTTTGGGACAGCATGGGTGGACCTGGGGAATATTATGCTATGTGAAATAAGCCAATCTGAGAAAGACAAATGTCACATCATCTCACTTATTTTTGGAAGCTAATGAACAAAATAAATCGACTAACATAATAAGACTCAAAGCATGGAGGTATAGAACAAACTGACATATTTCGATGTGGGATTGGGGGGATGAGAAGAGATAAAGCAACGAACTTATATACTTATATGCATAGCCCATGGACATGGGCAATAGGTTGGTGATGATCTGGGTGGTGGTGGTGGTAGGGGCTGGGTGGTGCTAGAGGGTAAAGGGGGGAAAATGGGAGACATCTGTAATACTATCAACAATAAATATATTTTTAAAAAGTATTGCTATTCTAAAAAACCTCAGGTTAACAGTACTATTTGACAAAGGCTGTTTTCATAAAGTCTTAAAGATATTAATTTTCCAGAATAGTCAACATCTAGTCAAGATTAAGTATTTACTGAAACTGACTTCTCAACTGTGATTAAAAATATTATTTGCTTTTTCTGAAACTTGAAGAGATCTTTTGAACAGACCACTCCATATTCCAAATGAAGTCAGGTCCCCAAAATGTCATACAAGATGGGCTTTAGTGCTTAGCAAGCAGAAAAATTGAGTGCACATGACAGACAGGAAAATAGTGATAGTGGTAGAGGAATATATAAAGAGATTCTGTCATTAGGATGGAATACTCCATTCACATGTTAATTGTTTTCTATATTTTTATTCTGTAGAGGGGTAAAATTTGATCTGTAAGGTACATTACCAATAATGGTAACTCACTAATGTTTTTCAAAAATGAAGCCTAATAGAGAAAATTAATATACTAGACTATAACTAAAGTATTTGTGTTAGGGGAAAATATTCATGCTGACTCCAATGCACATTGGGGAGTTAGAAAAAAAATACTGCCATGATGAACATTTAAAGCCTTGGGTAATATATACATGCCCATGCACACACATGCAAACATAAATGGTTATCTTTGTCATTAATAGAATTTATTTAATGAAATTAAATTACTTATGGGAATTCTCCTCTTTCTACTATTTGTAAGTTAAATAATAATGTGCAAATTATTTCCACAGAAAAATATTTCAGTTCCTAAAAAAATTAAAAAAAAATAGCAATTCCAATTCTGGGTATATATCTGAAGGAAACAAGATCATTATCTCAAAAAGACATCTTGCACTCATGTTAATTATAGCATCTATACTAATAAAAAGGCAATATGCTAATTAGGGTAGACGTCTTCCAGACGTTCTTCTGGACGTCCATCTGGACAAAGTCACAGCAGCTGTGAGGCCTGGGGCTCATGGCAACTGTGGGCTCAGGCAGCCATGGGCTCAGGCAGCCATGAGCCCCAGCAGCTGCAAGGCCTGGGGCTCAGGCAGCCATGAGCCCCAGTGGCTGTGAGACCCCAGACTCAGGCCTCGCAGCCTCTGCGACCGCGGCTGGCAGTGGCAGCAGCAGTGGGATGATGGGGGTGGTGCTTTCTCCTGATCAGCTCAGTCGTCTTCCACAGAGGGAGGCCAGACTGATGTGGGGAATAGGCCTAAGCTGTCAATGGGACATCCCCTGAGGGCTCCTGGACTGTGAGAGGGGGCAGGCTGGGCTGAGGCCCCTCCTCCCCAGTGCATGAATTTGCATGCATCGGGCCTCTAGTTATTTATAATAACCAAGACATAAAAACAACTTAAATGTCCACTGATGGGTAAAGTGGTAAAGAAGTTGCACCACGCACACACACATGCACACACATTGGAGTATTAGTCTGTGGGAAGAGCTCAGGAGATTAATCTCAGTACAGTGGCAGATGCAATGGCGTGAGCACACTCCGCCTATACAAGCTTCCTCGGCACACCGGGAAGTGGCAGCACCCACCTGAGCAAACCCCCTAGAGCCCCTACATACTACCCTGATCTTTCCTACCATTGGTTGCCCTAAGGATTGTGTAAACTTCTGATTGGTCCAAAAAGTTATATATGTTGCTGCACTTACACAATAAACTTAGATCTGCGTCTTTGAACCTGGTCTCCGGAGTCAGGCATGCTTTGTTAGGACTCCGTCGGCTTCACCCCCGCAGGACCCCCTGCCTCATTAGTCAATCATAAAAAAAGAAGGAAAAACAGTCTGTCCGGTGTGGTTCAGTGGTTGAGCATCAACCTATGAACCAGGAGATCAGTTTGATTCCAGGATAGGGAACATGCCTGGGTTGTGGGCTCAATCCCCAGTGGGGGGTGTGCAGGAGGCAGCTGGTTGATGATTCTCTCTCATCATTGATGTTTCTATCTTCCTCTTCCTTCCTTTCTGAAACCAATAAAAATATTTTTTAAATTTTTTTTAAAAAGAAGGAAATACTGCCATTTGTGACAACATAGATGAGCCTTGAGGGTGTTGTTGAGTGAAGTAAGTCAGACAAAGGCAAATACTGTATGCTTTCTCATTTATATGTGGAAGCTAAAAAATGTGAACTCACAAAAACACAGTACAGATTGATGGTTGTCCAAGTTGAGCAAGAAAGCTGCAGCTTTCTCCATCTATCCAGTCCTGTCTCTTTTCCATCTTTCAAATTTCCTGATTTACTTATGGGAATTTCTCACTTTCCCTCACTAATCATGAATTTTTCTTTTAAAAAGTACATGTATTCTTTTATTAAATATGGAATGAGAAGGAAAATAAGCTGTCAGTAGGACATCCCAATGCACTCAGCTGACCACCTCCATCCAATTTCTAGAAACATTGCATGTGATTAAAATAGTGAATAAAGGTTAGCACCCATGGGTACCACCACTGAAAAGAACCAGGACCAGGTACATCTGTCCTCTGAAATGTGCTACAGGCACAGCATGCTGGCTTGCATTAGTAGAATTCTGTTTTTATAAGCAGAGTCTGTCTTGACTGGATAGCATCTATAACATGCCAACTGTTACATATTTGGAATACCATCCCTAAGGTATACTAAATGTAAGTCACAAATCATTACTAAAATGTCTCCTCAATGAACTTCATGGATAGGAGGAATTTACTCTAGGTATTAAGTGCTACTAAGAAAAGAGGGAGAACCCAACTTCCTTATTTTCTAAGAGCATCTCCCAGTAATTGTAACATTTTACTCATCACCACATCCTCAATGCTTGTAATAGTTCCTAGCCTACAGTAGAAACTTGAAAAACACAACTGAATAAATATATATTGAGCCCTGGCCAGGTAGCTCAGTTGGTTAGAGCATCATCCCCATATGCCAAGGTTGTGGGTTTGATCTCTAGTCAGGGAACATACAAGAGGCAGTCAATGAATGTATACATGAGTGGAACAACAAATCAATGTTTCTCTGTCTCTCTTTTTTTTCTCTCCCTTTCTCTCTATCTAAAATCAATAAAATAAAAAAATAGAGAAAAATGAATAAAATAATATATATCTCTATTTCCTCACTTGTAAAATCAGTTAGATCAAGCCCCTAGTCATTTTGAGATTGAAGATATTAATTCCACTTGAAAGTAAATAGAGTTTTCATTAAGTTATGATACTAGTAAATGTACCAAGCAAAATGAAAAGTCATAGTCTATTATCTCCAGATGTTCTTTTAGGTTCCTCGATTATAATTATCTTCTTAAGCTACATCACCAATAATAAAGAAAACAACAGAAACTTATTTTAAATTATTTTATTTTTTAGAATTTTCTAACACATGGTGTTAGAAAAATGAATTTTGGTACCGTGACTTAAAACTTCTTCTCAAGTTTAGCCTTTAAATTAAACACAGTAGCTACAATAAGGATATTTAAACCTCACTCAGAGAAATGGTGAAAATCAAGGCACAAATTCTTTTGTGGCAGGAAATTATTTCAAAGTGTGATTTTAAAAAGCTAATAAGAAGAGTAAGAAGGATAAAATAGAGACCATGCTGGGAAGACAAAAAAAAAACTGAATAATTCTCCCTAAAAAGAGAATAAAGAGGGGGGCAAAAGGCAAAAGGAAGGCTCACTAACTTATTTTCCTGATATAAAATTCAAGTACTTAAAACTTATTTAAAAATCATAAAATTCTGCTACTCATCTCAAAGAAAAAGTAATCTTCATTATTTTCTAGAATTAAAAAACAACCTTTTTTACTTAGGGATAGTCAGTGATCTTAAGTCAATACTTAGAAATGGAAAGGTTTGCTTTTCTAAATCTAATATCTACGTAATATAATCTACCTTGAAAAAAATCATCTGAAGGAACACAGGACTTTATTTCTAAAACAAATGTAAAAAAACCCCACTAACAATCTAAACAAAAGGGCTTTCAACTGGATATGAACTTACTGTATTTTGCACTAAATTTCTTAATGACAAACATTGTGCAATACTGTTTTTTATATTCCATCAGGAAGTACTGTAAAACATACCTACACAGGTGATCAAAAAAGTACTTACACAATTGCACAAAAATTCAGTTAGAATTCCAGTTTTCCAACATTTAAAAAATTGCCAATTTTCACTTATATCCATCTTATCTACATGATGATAAATAAAATTCTTCCCAGGTATTGTTAAATAAGAAAATACTAGTCTCATTTGTCACTTGTGCATTTGCACCTGAATATTTTACCAACTGAAACACATATTCAGAAAAACTGTCATTATTCTCAGAGACAATAAGGCAAAGAAATAAATATTTGCTTTTAATTTTTTTCCTTTCTTTTCTTCTTCAATCTGTGTTTTAAGGCTCAGAGCAGACATTATGATATATCAATTTTTTATAAGGTTTTCAAATGTTTAGCCCAAAGTGAAGTTGTTCTGTTGAAGTTACTTAAATATTCCTCTCATCTTCTCAAGTAACTTCAAACATGTTCATGCCAGTCATCCATTTCAAAAGGAGCAGTTATTCAAAGGAAAGTTAATAACTTAGGGATCTATAAAAGACACTGCAATGTATCTTGTTCCATTTTTAACAGGAAGCCCTTCATGCAGATGTGTGAGTCTCCCTGGGTGCATAAAACTCCAGCCTTTTCTCGGTGATTCAATAGAGCAATTGTATCGTAGAAATTTGCATCCACCTCCCTAAAAGAGATGAAACAAATAAATGTATCATCCTATTATGTTTAATATTTTATCACTAGAGGCCTGGTGCACAAAATTCATGTGGGGGTGTGTGTGTCCCTCAGCCTGGCCTGTGCCCTCTCGCAATCCAGGACCCCTCGGACATCCCTCTCGCAATCCAGGATGCCTCATGCACGAGTGGCCATACTTTTCATACAGGTGAAAGGCATCTTGCTGTTGTATAAGCTACATTTTTTTTGCCCTGAGTATAAAAAGTAGTACATAACATGATCCTTCTGAGGCAGTAGTGCCATTTTCCCCATCTTACGGGTGGAAAAACTGAAGCAGAGAGAAGTTAAGTAATTGGCTTTGTCGCACAGTTGTAAGTGTCAGAATCAGGGCTGACCACAAAATGTGCAAGCCAGAGTCCATGCATGTCATTGCTGCATCATCCTGTTTTTTTCAGTGTTAAGAGTAGACTTGCCAGGTTTTAATTTTTAAATCTAAGAGACTGTTTCCAATATACAGGAATGCATGCTCATCCCCATGCAGAATAAACAGGATGTGGACAGTTTGCAGGTTCTTCTGATGAATTAGGATTAAACAGCCACACATCTCTTTTTCAAATATTGCAGAAGCCACCTTCCTTGTTTAACTGTGTGTGGGATGTAGCCATTTATAAGCTATGACATAGTCACTTGCAATCCGGGACCCCTCGGGAAATGTCCGTCTGACGGTTTAGAGGTTAGAAAAAAACCTTGTGAGAGAAAAAATCAAAACAGAGTCCACTCCAGCGAGGTTGGGTTCTGAGGAGCTAGGGCTAACTTTCTGTGTGAAGATTCACCAGGTCAGGGAAGAGGGGAGGAAGGAGTGTGTGTGTGTGTGTGTGTGTGTGTGTGTGTGTGTGAGAGAGAGAGAGAGAGAGAGAGACTCCTCCCCAAAGACTCCAGACTCTTTTATTTTAAAGCACAAAACCTCGCTTCCCCACGTTTATCGCACATCTAAACACAAACCATCGTGTACTTCAAGCAACATATATTAGGGAAAGCAAATACAGCCTTAAAGCAAAGGTTAGGGGTTTCAGAAGTAACTCCTCTATTCTCTTGGGCAGAAGCTCCTGGGGCGGGGGGCGGGGTGGGGGAGTTGCCTCTTTGCGAATCCACATTTATCTCTTGGCGCATGGGAGGTTAGGGAGCACAGCATTATCCTGGGAAGGGAAGGTCACGGGGACTGCACACTTGATACTCACCCCGTTTCATTTCCTCACCCTCCCAGGTAGCTCAACCCTACTGGGTGTGGGGGGAGATTGGGCGGCTCTCCGGTGGCGATTCTGCGGCTGCTGGGGGGCAAAGAAAAGCCTCCCCCAAAAAAGGTTTTTCAAAAGCCTTCAAGAAGCCACGAAGGTTAAACAGCGCAACTGGGCTCAGTGAGAGCCAAACTGTCTTCCCACTTGCACCTGCATGTCTGTGCCTCCATGGGCAGTCCAGGGGCCCTCTCAGACCCTCACTCCACCCTCCCACCTCCCTCACACACACTTTGGACTGGGTGCTGCTGCACAGGGGGGGGCTGCTTATATGTACTCCTTTGACCTCTGCACTATCCCAAACTCCAGAACCCCAGGGCTCACTTCCGGGCTTCCGAAGCCCTCAAAGTCTCTCCCTCAATCCCAAGGCACTGCTCCCTGCCACCTCCCAGCTGCAACCAACACTCAGACCTGGAGGCGAGCGGCCCTGCGGGCTCACCTTCCTTTCCCTCCTCCACTCACTATGCCCGGGTACTGGCACAGATCTGTGGGCCACGCAGTTTAGTGAACACATGCCCAATGTCAAGAATGGTTCCCAGTGCCTTTGCCTGAAGGTAACCAGGGCAGCCTCCCTCTGGGAACTCAGCCCTGGGGTGCTGCCTTCCACCTCTAAATTCAGATCTCATGCAATTCACACCAAAAAAACCCTGCTCCCTCGAGGAAGAGACCCACTGAAGAGACTCCTGAGGCAGTGTGGGGCACACCTCCTCTGCACTTGTGCACAGAGTGTCATGTTTGCAAACAGTGAGCCAGCCTGCTGCCCTGCTCAAGGGGGAGCCATGTGTAGCCACCAAAACAATGGTTCCTATCTTTTCTCTTTTGTTTACAGAGAAAGCGATTCCAATTCTATCCCTAACCCCTATGTAGCCATGCGCCCAAAACTCCTTCCTATGCCCCTTCTCCAGACACCGGCCCTCCAATGTCCTGGCTGCTTCTGCCCTCTCTGAGAGGGGCTGCACTATAAGTTCATATGTTTGACTAGTTAAGAAAAAAAAAACAGGCTGAAATTGGACTTACATAAAACCCGTCCATGGTAACCACTTGTTCTACAGGAGCGCCCATAGCACCCAAGTACTTGAGACCCTTGCAATCTGGGACTCCTCTGGGGATGTCTGACTGCAGGTTTAGGAGGAGCCCGAACCAGGCCGGGTGCCATGCAGCTCACTCTCATGCCAGCCGCTGTGCCTGCTGCTGCCGCTGTGCCTGCTGCCGCCACTTCGTAGTACTGCCCAGTCAGGAGAGGCTCCCGCTGCTGCAGCTGTGCTCATCAGTCATGAGCCCAGCTTCTGGCTGAGCAGCACTCCCACTGTGGGAGCGCACTGACTACCAGGGGGCAGCTCCTGAGTTAAGCATCTGTTCCCTGGTGGTCAGTGTGCATCATAGGGACTGGTCGAGTGGTCATGCTGGTCATTCCACTGTAACGGTCACTGGGCTTTTATATATATAGATTGGCAAAATTCAAATTATGCCACATAAGAAGAAAAGTAAAAAGAAAGGGGGGAGGGGTTTAAGGCCTTTTTGTAATGACTGAGGAATGTAAAAAATAAAACCCATAATTACCTGAAAATCTTCTCCCACATTATTGAGTGCAATGTTGATGGTAAATGTAGAAGCATCGTGATGAGGGCGAAGAGAACGCTGTCTGTCAGGGGAGTATTTTACCACAAAATTCAATAATGCAAATCCCTAAAAAGGCAAAGTAAATGAAAGGATTTGCTTAGCAATAAAAACATAAAATAGCATATGTGTGTAAAAACTGGTAAGAGGTAGGCAGGAGGAATGGGAGAATAACTACCTTTGTATAATAGCCTGCAAAGACCTTCAGTGTAACTGGTGCAATAAACTCCCGGATAAAATGAAGCCAAACATTCTCCAGATCAATTTGCTTCATGTGGATATCATCAGTTGGGACATTTTCATAACCACCAGATATACGGCTATCCTAAAAACAAATTAATGACATCATAAAGTGTAGTCCACAGCAATCCACATTTATACTATCTTGGAATTTTTTCAATCCCAAGATCATTATAAATAAAGAAATTAACAGTTTAATTATGGCACACCATCTGCTTTAACTACAAGACTATCAAAAAAACTTAGGTAAAATGGCTTTGCAAATATATCCATGAAGCAAAACATTACAGAGTTTAGTAGACTCCTTTCCTACTTATTTAATGTGTTAACCCAAAAATAAAAAGGCCAAAGTAAGAGGTAACAAGTGTTTATTTGAGATTCAAAAGAATAGTTATTTAGAAAGCACCTATTCAGACAGAAACCAAATAGTGTTCTGATTAGGAAACAAAAGCAGTGGGTATTTATGAGAAAGGGAAGGAGAACAATTACATCAATAGAAGGAAGCATTTCTATAGGTGCAAATAAGCTAGCACAGTGATGCTAATGCTAAACAATGTTTTTAATTTCGGTCTAGGTAGTCATGACATCTTCTTTCTTGTAATCTTTGCACACAGTGGTTTGGGATACAATGCTGCTCTTGGATCTAGCTCAAGGTTATTTTGCCCTTTTAACATTCCAAAGATTTGAGGAATAAGATATGCAAGATTCTAGGATGGCAGCTTTAACTCCATTTTAAAGTGGCTCATTTAGATTATTTTTACAAATGTGTATTTAAGAGCTGAGTATAAAGTAAATAAAATTAATTTCCAAAGCCCTTCCAAGCCTCCTAAAGAATGAGTTTTTTACAGTGACCCTTCAGGCAGTCTTAGCTGCTTGATGGACATAAATTTGTTGGGTTACCTACCATAGAAACAAGCTTTCCCTGCTTTGTTTCTTACTTCTACTTTGTGGCACCCAGTCTTTCTATGACAGGTTTTCATTATCCTGCCTGCAACTTGCTGACTTCAAGTTCTTCATCATTCTTTGAACTTCTGTATCCCTGATCAGCTAACTGATGTAATTTAACAGAGGCGGGATTATTCAAGAATATTCCACTTAAATTTCTTGGTATTGGGAATGAGCTGGCATGCGAGGATTCTCAGAGGAAAAGAAATACATTGAACCACTAACAGTGAGATTTCCTGCCAAGTCCTTGACACTGAATGTAAATAAAAACCTGACTTACACTGAAGGCATTCAGATTCCTTCTTGAATTTTATACAAAAAAAGCTTTGATAATCAACCAGATAAACTTAGTCTTAGTATTTTTCACTACAGCTCACTGTAAAAATGCAGAGAATAAAAAGTGGCCTTAAGAACAACATCACATAGTAAAGATATACATTACCTCACCACTCCAGCCTGGGACATGATCCTTAGGGACTAGCCAGTGTAATTACATGTACAAATGAGAAACTGAGGCCCAGAGAGATCAAATGTTAAACACTCATTAGGTAATGGCAGAATTAGACTTAAACACAGCTCTCCTGATAACCTTGGCTAACCTACTATTCAGGTCTATTCAGAGATGTACAACAAAAACGACAAATCCACCCTAAATTCTCTAAATATCTACCCTTCCCCCAACCCCACATACACATTGCAGTTTTCTATGTGAAATTACAACTTACGTGATGTTTCCCTCCAGACCACTGGCCATAATGCTCCATTTCTTCCACCAACTCATCACAGGCTTTTTCAGAAAATATGGGAAACCAAAAGACATCTGGACAAGGCTATGACATTGAGAGCACGCTTTATTTTTCTTTCTCATAAAGCATGGCATCACCATTAAGAGAATAACCTTCTGTGTCTTTTAAAAAATATATTTTATTGCCAAAACCGGTTTGGCTCAGCGGATGGAGCGTCGGCCTGCAGACTGAAGGGTCCCAGGTTCGATTCCGGTCAAGGGCATGTACCTGGGTTGTGGGCACATCCCCAGCAGGAGATGTGCAGGAGGCACCTGATTGATGTTTCTCTCTCATCGATGTTTCTGACTCTCTATCTCTCTCCCTTCCTCTCTGTAAAAAATCAATAAAATATATTTTAAAAAAATATATATATTTTATTGATTTTTTACAGAGAAAAGGGAGAGGGATACGAGAGTTAGAAACATCGATCAGCTGTCTCCTGCACACACCCTACTGGGGATGTGCCCGCAACCAAGGTACATGCCCTTGACTGGAATCGAACCTGGGACCCTTGAGTCCGCAGGCTGGTGCTCTATCCACTGAGCCAAACCGGTTAGGGTACATTCTGTGTCTTTTAACTAATAACTAGCATTTTAAAACTAATAGGGCAGAATATTCAATATTTAGCTCACTTAGATGTCCTTTTTAGGAGGTCTGTCCCACATTATTGACATTACTATTATAAACAATACTAGTTTTGGGGATTTTAACACTTAGGAGACTTTTTTTTTTTTTTTTTTTTTACATTTTAACATCAGTAAAATAAAATGTGTCTTAAACTCAAAGCCAAGCAGCCACTGTGATGTAGTTTTAATGCCCCAGCGCTTGGTAAAACATTCATCCTGCCGTCACCTGTGTGAGTACATATGCACATCTGTGTGTCCTTTGTATACATGTATCTAGTTGGTATTGCATTTGCTGAACTGAGTTGCCCTTTAAAATGTCTTTTAAAATGATTTATGCTATAATTTGTGACAGAAATCAAAAGTTATTGTGTATGCAATACACTAGAACATATAACATATATTCCTTAATAATTATAAAATAACTCTTTCAATATGTATAAAATAAAAACATTCTAAATGACCAGAAAACATTGTGTCATAGTTTAATTGGCAGTATTTTATTTTTCTTTCTCATAGTATACAAAATAAAGAGATAACTCAGAATCAAAGATTCCTTATATTCTCTAAAATAAGTTATTAGCAATAGTTTGGAATACTACTAATCTCAAACAGAGTTCATTTTGTAAAAGACATCTCTAAGAGATTCTTGGAGCCTAATTTCTTTCAAAGGTAAACTTTCATGAAAGATATCTGTGAATGACTCCTTATTTTTTGTGGTTTGGGAAAGCTACAACATTAACTTGTGGACACACACAATAGTGTGGTGATTCCGGGGGGCAGGATGTGAGGTCGGGGGGGTGGAGGTGGAAGAGGGTATAGGGGGGATAAGTGGTCATAGGGAAAAATGAAATAAAGAAAAAATGAAACAAAAAGAAAGCTATGACATTGAGAGTACGCTTCAAAAAATGCATGATCTTAAAATTTTTGTTCATCTACACATTCTACAGTTTATAACTATATGATCCTTAAGGCTATAAAATTGGGAATTAAGCTATATGAATTTTACCTAAAGAGTAATTACTGCACTTTCAAAACATCCCTCACTAAAGCAGTATTGTATTAATAATATGCCCTTCTGGAAAATATAGCAAAAAGTTCTACATATCATAATAATTATTAATACAAACCTGTTCAACTATATTTTCAGTGAAAATCTTTGAATAATCATGGCTTATATACTTTTCCTTCCAGTCCTATAAAAAATAATCAATTTCACAGATTAAAGCAAATACCTTTACAAATACTTGAATAAACAATATAAAGTATATCCATTTTAGAAATTACTCAACTTATAAATGACTGTATTTTAGACCACCGAAACCACAGCTTATGTTTTTCAATATTTGCCTGAGTCTATGTATGATCATATATATTTCTATGAAATGCAAAATTTTGGTTTATGAAGCTTTATATCTCAGAATTTAAAAATGTGAAAAATATTACAGTGATTAGATTTGTATACTATATCCTATGCATCTACACCGGGTAGATAAATATGTGTTTAAAAGTGAACAATACAAAATCCTATCAACAAATATTAGTAAATATTAACACATTAGTCAATTTGAGTATTATTTACATAGTGAATTACTTTAAAATAATATCAATTTTAAAAATGTATCCAACATTTCTTCCTTCACTGCAGTTTTTAATATCTGTCAAAGAATGATCATAGGGTTCATAACACATTCACTTCCTTAAGTTACTAAATTTAAGATATAGTAAAAATATATTTTCTTGATGTTAATTCATGAACCAATTCTCCTCTTTGACCAATCTCTGACACATAAAGCACATACTGAAATACCTCAATTTTTGTCAATATCAGCTAGGAAATCCTTTCCCTGGGTCAAGTGTTTCATTTAAAATCCCAATTATTTAGAGAGTATATATTAAAATATGGAGTGAGTTATTATTTAAAAAGATCTCTTCTTAAATATATGTAGGCAGTCTAACGAAATTCTTACGTTTCTCTTTATAAAGTACAAATATAGGAAAGTGACAGGAAAGAACTGAGGTAAAGACATAATATAATTCAAATCAAAACATGTTCCAAAAATATTTGTCTGAAATATACTTTTTGAGGCCAGATTTCAAAGGATTCAGATAATTTATGTACATTATTAGTTTAACATATCTCTGCTTATATGTAGCTAAGATATTTCTGATATAGAGAACCAAAACTATCTTTAAATTCTTTAATAAATTTCATTTACAGTATATAAGGATCAAATTACTATATTATCTCATTACTCCCTCTAACACTTATTAGTTTTTGGATTTCAAAATATGGGGAAAAATTAGAAGTAAATAATCATTCATAACATTTCAGAATCCTTCTGTATTCTTTCCTATGTATCATTACTGAAATTAAAGAAAAAAGCCCCTAAGACTTTACATTAATTTTTTATTTAGACCACCTTTCAAATATCATTGAACAAACTGTGAACTTACTAATTTCTTGTAAGTTCTGATAATGGGAAAATCATTAAATATGTTGCTATGCATATCCCCTACAAGGTATATCTATATGGTGACTTTCCAAAGAAGACAACAAAGTAAAGCCATAGAAAGAACAGCTGTTCCAACTCACTGGTGATATCACTGCAGAGTCTCCAAAGATTTGAATTTTTACACAAACATCTACATTTCAGTACATAATTTGGAATATTTTTTTAAGGAAGCTAACATTACCTAAGAAATCAAATAATACTCTTTTTCAAAATAACAAGAAATTTAGCACTAAAGTAAAATATGTAATTCCACCCTCACCATTAAAGAAGCTTCTTCTTAAGTCCATGAAAATGTGCAGCTAAATGGACTGAAGGTGCTTTCCTTTATTTATCTACTAGAGGCCCGGTGCATGGATTCGTGCACCGGTGGGGTTCTTCTGCCTGGCCTGCACCCTCTTGCAATCTGGGACCCCTCAGGGGATGTCGGACTGCCGGTTTAGGCCTGATCCCCGCAGGCAGGTGGCCTGCAGTTATCAGGCTGAAATCGTCAGTCCAACGCCGCCTGCTGCTCCTGCTCATCCTGACCCTGCTGTGCCTGCTGCAGGCTCATGCCCAGTCCATCTCGATCAGGAGAGGCTTGCAGCTGTGATCCTTGCATTTGGCGCCAGTCTGTCAGCTGAGCGATGCTCCCACTGTGGGAGCACACTAACCACCAGGGGGGAAGCTCCTGCATTGAGCATCTGCCCCCTAGTGGTCAGTGAATGTCATAGCTACTGGTCGACTGGTCATTTGGTCACTTAGGCTTTTATATATATAGATTTATGTTTTATTAATCCTCACCTGAGGATATTTTTTCCATTGATTTTTAGAGAAAGTGGAAAGGAAGGAGGAGGGAAGGAGAGAGAGAGAGAGAAAGAAGAATAGATAGAGAAACATAGATGTGAGACATCAATTGGTGAAAATACTTTTAAAGATATTTATTTTTTATTCAACAGAGTATTCAGAGACCATTAAATTTCCTATTCCTGGTTGTCAATTACTCCTACATAATAAAACAGAATTCTGATCAGGTGGATTAAGAGTTTGTAATTTAAAAGTTTTACTATTGGCAAGGGAAAACCCTAGATAGTAGTATTACAAAGATGATCCTTTAAGAGAGTATTTTCCCTTGAATAAATGTGCTGACTTCACTACAGAGAACAGACAAAAAAAAAAAAAAAAAAAAAAAAAGGTCAATTCCTGTAGATTCAAATCATTCAGGAAAGAAATAATTTTAGAATTTAAAAGGAAATTGTTTCCCAACTTAAGACTTTCGATATATGTTAAATCCAGTTACTCTGCAATTTTCTCTGGCTATCTTTGGTATATTTCACAAATTGTTTTAAAAAATAAACAAGGAGAGATAGAAAATGGTGGCCCAATAGGCAGATGTGCCATGCACCTCATCCTGGGGCCAGACTGGAAAAGCAACTAAGTCAGAGAACATCAAACCAGAATTCACAAGTTAGACACAGCTCAGGAGAAAATTTACAACAAGAAAGGGCAGAGAACACCCGGAGAACAGTAGGAACTGGGATCTGGACTGAAGGGGGCCAGCTGGCCAGTGGGCCAACAATGTGAGGAGGAAGCTGCGGTGCATCAAAGCCACTTGGCAACAGGCATAACATCCAACTGTGAAAAAGAAAAGCCACAGATTTGCTGCTGGCATGCAAATCTGGACATAAGACCACAGCCTCAAAAGGTTGAGGCAGCCTGAACAGCTCAGTGCCAGGGGAAGAGAAACATGCAGTTTAGTGGTTGTTTTGGTTTGGTTTTGTCTTTGCTATTATGCACTAAACCCAGAACATAAGACTTTTCAATTGCAAACACTCACCTGAGGCTTCTGCGCAGGGAGAGAGGCACAGACTTGAGGAGTCTGAGGAGAGGCAGAGGAGGGAAGTAGGGCAGAGAGACATGGCCAGGACTCCTGCATTCGGACATTCTTAAAGCTTCCAAACCAAAGTGGCCATTTCTTCTCTGAAGAGCTAGCCCCTCCCAGTAGCCACAAGACAGGTAATATAGCCTGCCACACCCTGCCTGCATTTTGAGTTATACCAAGGAAAGAAGGCAGAGGCCAAATTTACACGTTTTAAAAGGCCCAAAGAACCCTCAGTGACTGGATAGGAAGATGTGCCGGTCCATCCCGCTATTCTGGGAACCAGACTGATAAAAACTCCAGATTGCTAGCAAACCCCACTGGCCTCCATAAAAGGATCTCTGAATAACCAAGGCCAGAGTAATATTTTGGGTCACTCATGGCCCATCTGGGTCAGGGAAAAAACATCCATCTGATTCCCAGAAAGCCAAACAGCACCACTCACTCCTAAAGCCCTATCAGTGATTAAGATTGACAGTTGGCAGACAGGCAAAGCAGACAGATTGGTCCCACCTGCTTATAGCCAAGGCCTGTGGAGACAGACACAAGCATAGTAGTGGTGGATTGCTTGGAGCTTCAACAGGGTGCAAAAAGCCAAAAGAGCCCTAGCCAGTTTGGCTCAGTGGATAGAGCATCGGCCTGTGGACTGAAGGGTCCCAGGTTTGATTCTGGTCAAGGGTATGTACCTTGGTTGCAGGCACATCCCCAGTAGAGGGTGTGTGGGAGGCAGCTGATCAATGTTTCTCTCTCATCAATGTTTCTAACTCTCTATCCCTCTCCCTTCCTGTAAAGAATCAATAATAATAATTTTAAAAAGCCAAAAGTTGGTGTCTGACAGTGGTCAGCACCTAACTCCTTAAAAGGAAGCCCAGAATTGGCACACAGAAGAGTGGGATTCTAAACAAGCTGCCACAGGGCATTAAAATTCGGCTGAAGTGATTGAAGCAAGTCTTGCCCTGGAGGGGTGTCTCCAGCACAGAAGTTCTCCCACTGCAGACACAGCTGATTCTCACAGCCAATTGGCCTGGAGATCAATTCCTGCCAGTGATACCTACAACAATCAAGGCTTAACTACAACAAGACTGTGCATAAAGACCACAAGGGGGTGCACCAAGAGTGTCCTCCTCAGGTAATTGGAGAGGCTGAACCACTGGGCCCTAGAGGACCCTTAGCAAAGAAAACCACTTTATCAACACAGGGAAGCATAAAAAAATGCGGAGACAAAGAAAAAGGACACAAATGACAGAAATGGAGGAAGCTAACTACTGGAAATAGAGTTCAAAACCACACTTTTAAGGTTTTTCAAGAATTTTATAGAAACTGCCTATAAACTTAATGAGACCTACAAGAAATCTAATGAGACCCTCGAGGTTGTGATAAAGGACGAACTAGAAATTAAACATATACTGACTGAAATAAAGAATATTATACAGACTCCCAACAGCAGACTAGAGGATTGCAAGAATCCAGTCAACGATTTGAAATATGAAGAAGCAAAAAACACCCAACCGGAAAAGCAAAATGAAAAAATAATCCAAAAATACGAAGATAGTGTAAGGAGCCTCTGGGACAGCTTCAAGCGTACCAACATCAGAATTATAGGGGTTCCAGAAGAAGAGAGAGAGCAACGTATTGAAACCTATTTGAAGAAATAATGACAGAAAATTTCCCCCACCTGGTGAAAGAAATAGACTTACAAGTCCAGGAAGCACAGAGAACCCCAAACAAAAGGAATACAAAGAGGACCACACCAAGACACATCATAATTAAAATGCCAAGAGCAAAAGACAAAGAGAGAATCTTAAAAGCAGCAAGAGAAAGAAAGTCAGTTACCTAAAAGGGAGTACCCATGACTGTCAGCTGATTTCTCAACAGAAACTTTGCAGGCCAGAAGGGAGTGGCAAGAAATATTCAAAGTGATGAATGCCAAGAACCTACAACCAAGATTGCTTTACCCAGCAAAGCTATCATTCAGAATTGAAGGTCAGATAAAGAGCTTCACAGATAAGAAAAAGCTAAAGGAGTTCATCACCACCAAACCAGTATTATATGAAATGCTGAAAGGTATCCCTTAAGAAGAGGAAGAAGAAGAAAAAGGTAAAGATACAAATTATGAACAACAAATACACATCTATCAACAAGTGAATCTGAAAATCAAGTGAATAATCTGATGAACAGAATGAACTGGTGATTATAATAGAATCAGGGGCATAGAAAGGGAGTGGACTGGCTATTCTTGGGTGGGGGGAAGGGGTGAGGGGGATGTGGGAAGAGACTGGACAACAATTGTGCACCTATGGATGAGGATAGTGGGTGGGGAGTGAGGGAGGAGGGTGGGGTGGGAACTGGGTGGAGGGGAGTTATGGGGGGAAAAATGAGGAACAAATGTAATAATCTGAACAATAAAGATTTATATATTTATTTATTTTTTAAAATATATTTTATTGATTTTTTACAGAGAGGAAGGGAGAGAGAGAGGGATAGAGAGCTAGAAACATCAATGAGAGAGAAACATCGATCAGCTGCCTCCTGCACACTCCCTACTGGGTATGTGCCCGCAACCAAGGTACATGCCCTTGACCGGAATCGAACCTGGGACCCTTGAGTCTGAAGGCCGACGCTCTATCCACTGAGCCAAACCAGTCAGGGCTGAACAATAAAGATTTAATTAATAAAAAAAAAATTCCGCTGAAGTGAATGACAGTTCACTTTTTAATTTATTTTAGTATTATTATTTTTTCACATTTTACTTCCTTGCTTCTTCTTATTCATCCTGTTTTTCTTCTACTTTCCCCATTTTAGTTTTTCTCTTTCCTTTCTTTTTACCCCATTTTAAAAATTGATCTTCTTTATTTGTTTTATTGATGTGTTATTATTACAGTAGTCTCTGTTGGCTTAGTCATATAGCTAACTTCATCTTCCCTGCTGTCCTACTTCATTTCCCCTTCTTTTTTATTTCTCTGC
This sequence comes from Myotis pilosus, assembly GCA_036010255.1. NCBI lineage: Eukaryota > Metazoa > Chordata > Mammalia > Chiroptera > Vespertilionidae > Myotis > Myotis pilosus. The sequence goes on along the minus strand of JASKON010000002.1, from coordinate 110,429,231 downwards.
ACTACTCAATCCTTTCTTCTTCTTCTCTCTGGCTCTTTTTTTCTCCTAATTTTTAATTGGTTTCAATTCAGGCCATATGCTGTCTCCTCTATTCTCCTTTTCAAATAAATAAATAAAAATTTAAAAACATTTTTTTCTTCTTGTCCATTCATTCTCTTTCTTCCTCCTCTATAATAAACCATGGTCCTTCCCCTATTCATCCAATTCCTTAACCTTTCTGTACTTAAGCTGTGCCTCTACAGATTTTGTCCTCCACCACTTTCCGGGTTTTCTGTGTGAGCTTTTGGGTTTATTTTTATTTATTTTTTCTTTTCTCGATATCCTTTTTGTTCTCTTTTCTCTTTCCCAATACTGTTTTTTCTGGTGGTCACTTTTTTGGGGGTTATAATTGTCTTGTGTATCTTCGTGTTCTGTTCCTTTTGTGTCGTGTCGTATTGTATTTTGTGCTGTTCGGTCAGCACTTTCACAATGGCTGACATGATGTGGTATAGAGTGAACAGCATAATCAGACATCCTGAAAGGAGACTCCACCCAAAAATGGGACAATAACATTCAAGACCCAACTACATCAGGAGAACCCAAATATCTCAGGCAGGTGGACTCCCTGGAACACCCAGCCCAGAAGACCTGAGAGACTGTATCACTGGGTCCCACGAAACATCTACTACATAACAGCAACTGAAAAAATCTGGGTGGCATACCAGTTTGATACAATACATAGAAACAAATACAAAAGAACAAAAAATGTGGAGATGAAAGAAAAGGAGAAACCACCAGAAAAGGAAATAAATTAAATGCATGGAAGCAATTTGTCAGAGGAAGAATTCAGAGTAATTGTTGTAAGGATGTTCAAATGGCTGGATCAGAAATTCACCAACATTTGTAAGAATCAAGAGGAAATGAAGAATGACATAGCTGCAATGGAACACAATGGAAGGTTTCAACAGGAGACTAGAAGAAGCTGAGGACAAATCAGCGAGTTAGAAGACAAGGTAGAAAAAACACCCAAGTAGAGCAGCAATTGGGAAAAAAATTAAAAAGCAGGAGGAAAGTTCTAAGGGAGCTTTCATACAACATGAAATGAAACAACATCTGCATAATAGGGGTGCCAGAAGGAAAGGAAGCTGAGAAAGGAATAGAAAACCTGTTTGAAGAAATAATGACAGAAAACTTCCCTGATTTGGGGAAGAAAAATGTCATACAAGTCCAAAAAAGCACACAGAGTCCCAAACAAGATGAACCCAAAGAGATTGACATCAAAACACATCATAATTAAATTGGCAAACATCAATGACAAAGTAAGAATCTTAAAGGATGCCAGAGAGAGACAGAAAGTTACCTACATGGGATGTCCCTTTAGACTATAAACTTATTTCTCAATAGAAACACATCATGCCAGAAGGGAATGGAATGAAATATACAAAGTGATGAAAAGCAAGGGACTAAATCCAAGAATACTCAATCCAGCAAGCCTATAATTCAAAATTAAAGATGAAATCAGGACCTTCACAGACAAAGAAAGGCTAAAGGAGTTTATTACCACCAAACCAGCAATGCAAAAGATGCTAAAGGGACTGCTATAAAAAGAAGAAATAGAAAGGGAAGAATGAACACAGGCATAAGGAATAAAAATGGCAACAAACAGTACCTATCAATACTAACCTTAAATGTAAATGGGTTAAATGCTCTAATCAAAAGATATAGGGTAGCTGAATGGAAAATAAAAGATGACACATATATTTGCTGTCTACAAAAGATCCACCTCTGAACAAAGGACTCACACAGATTGAAAGTGAAAGTATGGAATTTTTTTTTTTCAGGCAAATGGAAGTGAAAAAAGAAGCTGGGGGAGCAATATTTTTATCTGACAAAAGCCACTTCATAATACTAAAGGGATCAATACAACAAGAGGATATAACTATGGTAAATATATATGTGCACAGCACAGGAGTACCCAAATACATTAAAAAAAAAAACTTCTGCAAGATATCAAGGCAGAGATCTACAGTGATACAATCATAGTAGGGGATTTTAATACCCCATTGACATCACTGGACAAATACTCTAGACAAAAAATCAGCAAAGAAACAGCAACTCTAAATGACTCACTAGATCAGATGGAAATAGTTGACAACTTCAGAACATTTCACCCCAAAGCTATGGAATATACATCCTTCTCAAGTGCACATGGAACATTTTCAAAGAAGACCACATATTAGGAGACAGGCTAAGTCTCTACAAATTCAAGAAGATTGAAATCACATCAAGTATCATCTCATATTAGAATGGCTTAAATTAGGTATGAACTACAATAAAAACAATCAAACACATGGAGGCTAAATAGCATGCTATTAAACAATGAATGGGTTACCAAAGAGATCAAAGAAGAAATGAAAAACCTTCAAAAAACAAATGAAAATGAAAACACAACAATGCAAAATCAATGGGACAGAGTGAAAGCAGTCCTCAAAGGGAAGTTCATAGCACTAACTAACTAAACAAACAAACAAACAAACAAAAAACACAAACAAACAAAAACCACAAACAAACAAACAAACAAAAAACAACAAGAAAAACTGGCAGTAAGTTATCTAATCCTACAATTTAAATAACTAGAAAAAGAGCAACAAGAAAAGCCCAGAGTAAGTAGAAGGAAGGAAATAATAAATATCAGAGTGGAAATAAATGACATAGAGACCAAAATAACAATATTAAAAGATCAATAGAAACAAGAGCCAGTGCTTTGAAAGGATAAACAAGATTGATCAATCTCTAGCCAGGTTTACTAAGAAACAAAGAGAGAGGGCCCAAATAAACAAAATCAGAAATGAAAAAGCTGAAGTAACATCTGATCCAAAAAAGGATTCTAAAAAATACTGCGAAAAACTTTTTACCAACAAACTGGAAGAAATGGACAAATTCCTAGAAAGATATAATCCTCCAAAACTCAATAAGGAAGAACAAGAAAACCTGAATAGGCTGATAACAACTGATGAAATTGAGGCAGTAATAAAAAAAACTTCCAGCAAACAAAAGCCCTGGTCCAGACAACTTCAAGGGGACGGTTTTACCAAACTTTCAAATAAGAATTAATACCGATCCTCCTTAAACTATTCCAAAAAATTCAAGAAAAAGGCACAATTCCAAGCTCTTTCTATGAAGCTAGTATTACCCTAATTACAAAACCAGATAGAGACACTAAAAAGAGAGAGAATAACTGGCCAATATCCCTGATGAACACAGATGCTAAAATCCTCAACAATATTCTAGCAAAATATTAAAAAGATCATACACCAGGACTAAGTGGGATTTATCCCAGGGATGCAAGGCTGGTACAATGTCTGAAAAATCAATAAATGTGATACATCACATAAACAAATTGAAAGACAAAAGCCACATAATCATATCAATTTTGGCAGGAAAAGCACTTGAGAAAATCCAACACTCTTTTGTGATAACAACTCTCAGCAAAGCAGAAATAGAGGGATCATACCTAAACATAATAAAAGCCTTATATCACAAACCTACAGCCAACATCATACTCAATGGGCAAAAACTAAAACCATTTCCCCTAAGAACGGGAACAAGACAGGGATGTCCACTTTTATCAATCCTGTTCGACATAGTAATGGAAGTGCTAGCCATAGTGATCAGATAATAAGAAGAAATAAATGGTAACTAACTTGGAAAAAGAAGAAATAAAACTGTCATTTTTCACAGATCACATGATATTGTACATAGAAAACCATAAATACTCCATAAAAAAACTACCAGATTTAATAACTGAATTTGGCAATATAGCAGCATACAAAATTAACTCACAGAAATCTATGGCATTTTCATACACAAATAATGAACTCACAGAAAGAGAAACTAAAAACAAAATTCCACTGACCAAAAAAATTGCAACAAAAAAATTAAGATACCAGTGAATAAACCTAACTAAGGAAGAAAAAGACCTGTACTCAGAAAACTACAGGATGTTGAAAAAAGAGATAGAGGAAGATATTAACAAGTGGAAGAATATACTGTGTTCATGGATTGGTAGAATCATCATTAAAATGTCCATACTACCCAAAGCAATCTATAGATTCAATGCAATCCCCATTAAAATACCAACAGCAAATTTCACAGACCTAGAACAAACTCTCCAAAAATGTATAAAGAATAAAAAAAGACCCTGAATAGCCTCAGCTATCCTAAGAAAGAAGAATAAAGTTGGAGGGATCACAATACCAGATATCAAGTTATATTATAAAGTCACTGTTCTCAAAACTGCCTGGTACTGGCACAAAAACAGACATATAGACCAATGGAACAGAACAGAGAATCCAGGAATTGACCCAAGCCATTATGCTCAATTAATATTTGATGAAGTAGGCAAGAGCATACAATGGAGTCAAAGTCTCTTCAATAAATTGTGTTGGAAAAATTGGGCAGATACCTGCAAAAAAAATGAAACTAGACCACCAACTTACACCATTCACAAAAATAAACAGAAAATGGATAAAGGACTTCAACCTAAGATGGGAAACCATAAAAATCTTAGAAGAATCCATAGGCAGCAAAACAGACATATATAATAGCAATATCTTTACCGATACAGCTCCTAGAACAATGGAAACTAAGGAGAAAATAAACAAATGGACTACATCAAAATAAAAAGCTTCTGCACAGCAAAAGAAATCATCAACAAAACAACAAGAAAGCCCACTGCATGTGAGAACATATTTGTCAATGTTATCTCTGATAAGGGTTTAATCTCCAAAATTTACAGGGAACTCCTACATCTTAACAAAAGGAAGATAAACAATCCAATCAAAAAATGGGTGAAGGACCTAAATAGACACTTTTCAAAAGAAGACATACAGTAGTCCAAGAGACATATGAAAACATGCTTAAAGTCACTAATCATCTGAGATATGATAATCAAAATAACAATGAAGTACACTCTTTATTGGCTATCATCAACAAATTAACAAACGACAAGTGCTGGTGAGGATGTGGAGAAAAAGGAGCCCCTGTGCACTGCTGGTGGGAATGCAACTGCATGGATGGACCTGGAGAGTATTATGCTAAGTGAAATAAGCCAGTCAGAGAATGATAAATATCATATGATCTTACTCATTTGTGGAATATAATGAACAACATAAACTGATGAACAAAAATAGATCCAGAGACATAGAAGCATGAAACAGACTGTCCAACCTCAGAGAAAAGGCAGGGGATGGGGGGCATAAGAGAGCAACCGAAGGACTTATATGCATGCATATAAGTATAACCCATGGACACAGACAGTAGGGGGGTGACGGTATGTGATGGGTGTTGGGAATAGCTGGGGAGAGGTCAATGGGGGGAAAAGGAGACATTTGTAATACTTTAAACTATAAAGAATTAAAAAAAAAGACATGACAAGTGATGGTGAGGATGTGGAGAAAAATGAACCCTAGTACACTGCTGGTGGGCATGCAGACTGGTGCAGCCATTGTGGAAAACAGTACAGAGTTTCCTCAAGAAATTAAAAATGGAACTCCCATTTGACCCAGCAATTCCACTTCTAGGAATATATACCAAAAAATCAGAAATACCAGTCAGAAAGAATATATGCATCCCTATGTTCATAGCAGCACAGTTTACAATAGCTAAGATTTGGAATCAGCCTAAGTGCCGATCAGCAGATGAATGAATTAAAAAATGTGGTATATCTACACAATGGAATACTATGCTGTGGTAAAAAATAAGGAATTCTTACCATTTGCAACAGTATGGATGGACCTAGAGAGCATTATGCTAAGTGAAATAAGCCAGTTAGACAAAGGTAAATATCACATGATCTCACTCATTTGTGGAATATAATGAACAACCTAAACTGATGAACAAAAATAGATCCAGAGACATAGAAGCATTGAACAATCCATCAAACTGCAGCAGGAAGGTGAGAGCATAGGAGTGGGGGTGATAGATCAATCAAAGGATTTGTATTTATGCATATAAGCATAACCAATGGACACAGACAGTAAGGACCTGTGCTTGTAGGAGGGAGCACATGGGGAGAGGTCAATGGGAGATAAAGGAGACACATGTATACAATACTTCCAACAATAAAGAATTTAAAAAAATTTACACAAAATGTTAAAAAATAAAAATTATAAAATGAAGTTTATTTTCTCAAACTAATGCTTGATTTTTCTTCCTAAAAATCAAAATGTAATATTATCAGATGTAAGCTACTTGTAACCATTTTTTTTCACAAGTTGTGGTTAAAAATTTGATGTGCCTTTCAATATATAATAGAAATACTTGGAGAAATAAATTTCCTTTCCCAAACCTAATATATATTTTTATAAAAAAAGTTCTTAGGCAGGTTTAGATCTACTTTATACAACATAAAATATAATTAATTATATCTTTTTAAAATTGATATGATTTAAAAAAATATTAAAGGCTCTTACCACATTTTCATATTATTAACCCAATTTATTTTAACCCATTTAGAGTTACAGGAAAACAAGTAATAAATAAAGTTGAGTGTGAAATACATACCACAGGATTTTCAAAAATCTGCCAGAGGTCATTGTTATAATGGGAAGTATTGTAATTTGCAGTTGATAATAGTCTTCCAAATTCATGTCTATTAGAAATGTACATAAATACACCCTATATGTCAAAAAATAATAATATTAACAATCATAGAATAAAGTACAATATATTTAACCATAGGAAAATATGAAATATCAATTTTAACTTTTATATTTTCATTTATGAACAAGCATTTTTATTTTTCATATAAAATGTACATGATTAAAAATTAAATTATTTTTTATTCATTATGAATTCAGACACCACACAAAACAAATTGCTTGCACTGCCACCCAACTGAAAAAAAAGAAGAGGCAGAATGGTCCTTTTCTCATTGATCCTAGATACAGACATCAGGGAAAAATTCCTGTTTAAAATCAGAAGTATTTTTGAGACAATGTGCAATTAACTGTATCTCTTTTGGCTTCTTACCCTTTCAAAGAAGACATCACATTTTTATACAAGAATTCAAGTGTCAATATTCTTTCATCAGTCTATTTTATTTTTTTATTGTCCTAATGTTTAAAAATTGAACACAGAAACTACTCGTACATTAAAAGGCGGCTAAAAATCAGTCTCATATCTTTGTGCCAAACCAAATAAATGTGGCAACACCACTAAAGTAAGATTGTTTCTTTTCATACCTGTTTTAATGGTAAAAGAGTTAGTTATCCTATATAATAAAAAGGTAATATTCAAATAGGCCGAACAGCAGAACATCAGAACAACCAATCAAAGTGTACTATGCTAGTGATATGCTAAGGCTGCTCAACCGCTCGCTATGACATGCACTGACCACCAGGGGCAGAGAGTAGACCAGTCGACCAGTCACTATGATGTGCACTGACCACCAGGGGTCAGATGCTCTGACTGGTAGGTTAGCTTGCTGCTGGGGTCCGGCCAATAGGGACTGAGCAAGATGGGCTGGACATGCCCTGGGGCACTCCCACAGTCCCTCCCTGGCCTTGATTGTGCACCGGTGGGGTCCCTTAGCCTGGCCTGTGCCCTCTTGCAATCCTGGACCACTCGGGGCTATTTTGGGGAGCCGATTTCAGCCCCATCCCACAGGCTACTCCCCTTGGGAGGGTGCCAGATGCAGGGTTCATGGCTGGCAAGCGCTGTTGCCTCTCCCAATCGGGACTGATTGGGCGCGAGCTGCAGCAGGCACAGTGGGTCCAGGATGAGCAGGAGGGGCAGGTAGGAGCTGCAGGTGGCATTGGACTGATCCCTGAAGGCCACCCAGAAGGACCCCACCCATGCACAAATTCGTGCACTGGGCCTCTAGTTAATAATAATAAAAAACTCATGAAGAGTATCCAATTCTAATTTTTATCAAGATGTATTTTATACTTACTCCTACCTTCTCTCCCTTAAAAAAACAAAAACTAATGAAAGGGGTTTATGCTTCATTTTCTCATCTATTATAATACATCAGTCATAAAATATAAATCAGCCCAAAGAATTGAGAGTTGAACATCCTACAATGCCCACCCCCAATACACAAAGTTTATAAGCACATACGTAGATTCAGAACCAGTGAATACCAACAATTTACCAAGCTAAATGGAAAGAACACTCTTTAAGTAACTTATTGCTAGACAATATACCATATTCAATAAACAAAAACAAATAAAAATAAATAAAAATAACACCTTTGGGGGGCTGAGCATTTGGAATGTTTCCGGAGTAGGGGAGTCTTTTTCCCTTTGTAAAGTCTAAAATGAAGAGAAGCATGGGATAAGTTGACCTGCAAACCCACTCTCTCACGTAGTCTCAGGTAGTAAAATAGCAACCCTTCATGAAAAGCTGACATTCTGAAATGCCCCTCTTAGAAAACATGCAGAACAAGCAAAGCTTAGAGCACACAAAGAAACAACTCTAACCCCTCTTTTCCCCTTGTGAAACATAAATCCAAGCTCATTCAGTAGTATAATTTCCATTAGACATAAAATTAAGACAAAGAGAAAAATGTGTAAGAGAGGCCATTCTGGGATGCGCTGTTGAGTGAAATTAGCCAAACATGAGCACAAATTACAATTATAGATACTGAGGATATTTAATAACAATGCACACAGGTTTGTAGGAAAAACAAACATATTCACACAACACATGCCTTATTAAACTAATAAAAACTACTTGCCAACTTTTTTGATTGTTCACAAAATTACATTTGCTTACATAAATTTGAATACAATAATCAAGTTGTTTCTAAAACAAAAAAACATATAAATATGTTTAAAAAGATTTTGAAAAACAAATTATTTTCTATAGTCATTTAAGTTATATAATGAAAGTAGATTTGTAGAATGGCAATTTATCATTAATTTTTCACATAGATTAAATATACTACATATCTCAATCCATCTCCCAGTTTAGTGGTAAGACATGCAGAGATATTGATAATAAAGTATGGACACTGATTTTCAGAGCAAAAGTGTGTTCTTAAATGTGTAAATGATCATTTCATCTAGGCTTTACCTAATTAATTTTATTGAGATCAAGTTTTCAATACAGAATTACAAATGAAAGTACATATTAATTCTTAAAAATGCTATGCTGATTTGTAACAAATTCATATTTATTATTGAATCCCACTGTTGCTGATGAGTTAGCTTAAGCAGTAGCCTAATTTTTCAAGTATTTAATAGGTAAATATTCAAAAATTATTCTCCATAATTGTTCCCAATTTCCCAACACAGAATCAAAAAAATTGGCTAGTATTTACAAACTAGAAAGAAAAAGGACATCAAAAGAAAATAGCACATCAATTGGGAAAGCAAGCCATCTTCTAAGAACATTGAACAAGCCATCATCATATACCCTACCATTTCTCTAGCATTTCGGCAAAGAGCCATGTCAGGATCCAGTCTATCACGAACAAAATAGTTCCTTTCATTCATCTCTGATCGAAGTGTCTTCCCTTTAATTAAGTATACATTAGCCATGTATGGGACATTCCATATTCCTCTGAAAGTAAAGAGAAGGAATTCCAAAATACCACAATATAAAATACTTAGTTTTATTTTTTTATATATTTTTAAAAATATATTTATATTGATTTTTATACAGAGAGGAAGGAAGAGGGATAGAGAGCCAGAAACATCGATGAGAGAGAAACATCGATCAGCCGCCTCCTGCACACCCACTACTGGGGATGTGCCCGCAACCAAGGTACATGCCCTTGACCGGAATCGAACCTGGGACTCTTCAGTCCACAGGCTGACGCTCTATCCACTGAGCCAGACCGGCCACGGCACTTAGTTTTATTTTTGTTTTAAAGGTAAATGCCTTATATGTTTAAGTTATATATATAAATTATTGAATCAAGCCCTAACTGGTTTGGCTCAGTGGATAGAGCATCAACCTGGGGATTCAAGGGTCCCAGGTTTGATTCTGGTCAAAGGCATGTACCTTGGTTGTGGGCACATCCCTAGTAGGGAGTGTGCAGGAGGCAGCTGATTGATGTTTCTCTCTCATCGATGTTTCTAACCTCTATCCCTCCCCTTTTCTCTCTGTAAAAAAATGAATAAAATATACTTAAAAATATTATTGAATCAAATTACATGCAAATATAAATATACTTAATGCCATTTGACACACACACACACACACACACACATATTCATACATGATATTTATACAGTGTGTCCCCAAAACATGTACACACACTTTAACAGCTGATAGTTCAATCGACGTTTTTTTCTTTTCATCCAGACTAAACTTTAAACAAAGGAAATTCATCCTAAAATGCTACTGGAAGTTTGAAAACGCAATTGAAGTACAAACTCTGCCTTTATAATTATGCAAAGTATGTTTGCATTTTTTCGGGACATCCTATATATGAGATTATCCTATATAATAAAAGCCTAGGTGGCGTAACGCCCTTGTGCTACACCCTTGCAAGGCGTCATCACAAGATGGCTGCCACAAGATGACCGCACACACAGTGGGGGTGGGAGCTGGTGGCCGCTCCGCACAGTGAGGCCTGGGGGGGTCCTGAGGCTCTGCGCGGTGCAGAGGAGGCCGGTCCTGGTGTCTCCGCTGCCTCACATAAAGAAGGAGGGTCACGGAAGGGGAGAGTAGTTGTGGGTGATCAGGCTGGCAGGGGAGGGCAGTTGTGGGTGATCAGGCCAGCAGGGGAGGGCAGTTGGAGGTGATGGGGCTGTCAGGGGAGGGTAGTTGGGGGCTAACAGGCCAGCAGGGGAGCAGTTAGGCATCAATCAGGCTGACAGGGGAGTGGTTAGGGGGAGATTAGGCTGGTAGGCAAGCAAGCAGTTAGGATCCAGCAGTCCCAGATTGTGAGAGGGATGTCAAACTGCCGGTTTAGGTAGATCCCTGCAGGGACCGGGCCTAATCCAGCAGTTGGACATCCCCCGAGGGGTCCCAGATTGTAGAGGGTGCAGGCCAGGCTGAGGGACAACCATCCCTGCCCCTGAATGAATTTCATGCACCAGGCCTCTAGTTTGGTATAAATTACATTGTTATGAGATAAATCACTACCTTCCCTAGAGAAACTTTATTTTAAGGCTGATATATGTTTGGCATTTTGACTGTCACCCCTCAGTTGTTACAGTTAGAATGTAATATTCTGTTGTACAGAAGGTGTTTCCCTTTAAGTTTAAGCAGTTTGATAGAAAAAAATAATGCCATACAACTGTTTTCTAGAGCTGGTTTACACTGGCTCCCCAGTGATGACTTGTAACTTCACTAAGTCTATGCTCAGTGACTTCACATTAGAAGCTTGAAATCAGCCATGGTAGAAATATTTACACCTTAGAAATTGGCAAACAATATAAACCAGGACATCCTCCAACCCCAAGAACCAGCTGTTAACATTTACCAGCATACTACTCAATATAGCCTAAAATCCTCCTAAAATATATCCTCCTGAAATTCATTAAGCCACCTCAAATTTTGTTAAAAAGGAAAGATATTTAGAAGTATAATCAGAAGGAGATGGGAGGTACATTATTTGGACCTTCATTCTTCCCACAGACCCATCTCCTCACTCCCAATATGACTCACTTCATAAGAACAATATAAGAAAGGATTTGCCTGAAGGGATATACATGCCTGTTGCTTTTAGAGAACAGAAAGGGAAGATCTTGACCAAAAAAATGTACATATTAAAAAAATATGATATCATTTTGTCTTACTAGATGTGCCTTTAAGAGAAAAGGTCATAAAAAAAATAAAGAAAAAGAAAACACACACATAAATTTGTCATAAGATGCCATTCCTTCATGCAGTTTTTGTACATGAAGGAATGTACACATGTATTAACTAGATTAAAAATCTCTACCTTTTTTTGTTTGTTTTTTTGTTAATCCTCACCTGAGGATATTTTTCCATTGATTTTTCTTTTTTAGAGAAAGTGGAAGGGAGGGAGGGGAGAGAGAGAGAGAGAGAGAGAGAGAGAGAGAGAGAGAGAGAGAGAGAGAGAGAGAAACATACATTGATGTAAGAGATACATTGATTGGTTGCCTCCCGAACAATCCCTGACTAGGGCAGGGAAATGAACCTGCAACCCAGGTATGTGCCCTTGACCCAGAATCGAACCCGTGACCCTTTGGTCCACGGGCTGATGCTTTAACCACTGCTCAGTCAAGGCTCTACCTTCTTCTTATTCTCACATTTTAGACAATGACAGGAGATTAGACAGAAAATCACATTTATATAGCAACTTAAATAAAACATGAATTTTCTATTCTACGTCTGTGAACTCTTATTTCTACTATACCCACAGGCACTATCAGGCATATGGTCTATACAAGTAATGCCAGAGACAATAAGTACTTTGAAATAACAGAATATAATCTTAGTGTTTTCTTAGCTATCTGCTTCTTAATTTCAACTAACAAAGCCTTGATCATATTTATATCACTCAAATTTGCTACTACTATTTTCACAAACACAACATCTTTTTAATACTCAACTGTTGAACAAGAAGTATTTATGTGATTTTCTTTCTAAATTTAAGGACACATATTTTAGTTATGAAAAAATGTTTGCCCTTTTCAATTGGGCTGATGTACTTGAGAAACTAGGCAAAGTATTTATGATTCAGTCACTTTGGTTCATTGTCTGTATGAAAAAGAATGACACTCTCCTGTAATATTACCTTAGCAAAAAAACCTATTTCAATTGTGACTGTTACTTTTAAAGATATTAACTATTATCTCAGAAAAAAATATCAATTATACACATACTTTATAACAAGTATATTCTTTTCAAAGTCTAGAAATTGAATTCAGATATTAGTGAAGAAATTGATCTTTAAAGTAGAATATTTTACACAGAAAACACCTGCAATAGGAAATGTTGGAAGATTTTAATTCTGAGTGTTGTTTGTTCATTTATAAATTTTAAAAGCTGTCAAAACAACCTTCATCCTGGCAACTAAATAAATTAGTTAAACTAAATTTGCTTTCCAATCTTTTAACTAAAGAATATTACTCTTCTAATAATCAATCATAAGATTGCTATCCATGGTAACCATATATTGTCTATTAGAATTTCCCACAACTGTGAGTTTGTTCCTTTGAAGATTTAGAATTTTAAAAACATTTTTTTGTAAAATACTTGTTTACACTAATATTTCAGGACCCAACTCATCCCCAGGTTCTCAAATTTCCATTAAATCTAAAGAAAAAAGATAAATAGTAATAAATAAATAAAATTCAAGTAATATTAACTAGTCCTCATTTCTAGGTCATGGTATTTTACATTAAAAGATTAAATTAACTAACTTACACTCTATTCCCTTGAACAATATCCACATAATCTTCATATCGAGCAAAGTAGCCATCAGGACTCAGGGCTCCCCAGAAGTTGGACCACAGCTTTCCATGGCGAGTTACAAGAGGAGCAATTATCTTTCTAAGGAAAAAAAAAATCCAGGTAACTATTTGTTTTAATCACCACAGAATTATGGTTCTGAACTTAGCTTGACACGGAATCATTCAAGTTCATTGAACACACATGTAGTTAGCCCATAAAACTAAAAGTAAAATAGAGAAATTGCTTCCCAACACTTTTTCTTAAATAAGCACTGCTGATTTTCAGTGATATTTCTTAAAAAGAGTAACAAAAGTAACTCAAAATGTGAATAAAAGTATAAAAAGGATTTTTAAAAGTCCCTTTCCTATGTCCAAAAAGGTGAGACTACCATATAGTATTTCAGAAACTATAATATATAAAATCACGTATTTCATAATAGTCCATGGTGTATTAAGGTGTCAAATAAATATCTTTTGAAAAAAAAATGAATGATGATGGGCTAAAATATTTGTAAATAGGTCAATTTTCCTAAAGTTAAGTCCTGAAGGCAAGTGCCAGGGGGTACAAGAGGCCGGGGGGGGGCGGGCAGGAGGTCAGTGGGGAAAAAAAAAGGAGACATATGTACTACTATTTGTAATACCTTAAACAATAAAATTAAATTTTAAAAAATAAAGTATGTTTATAATTTTTACAGCTTTTAAAATGGGTTGTGCTAACCCTGGCAATATGAAACATTTTTCTGGTCCTTTAACTATTTTAGAAAACGAAAGAGTAGATAACTACCATAGCACTCTAACCACCTACCAGGAAATAGTCCCTTTGAGAAAAGTATGTTACAAATCCAAAACATGTCACATTTCTTCTTAGGGAAATCTAATTTACGACGTGTCAACATTTTCCAAATAAACTCACAAAACCTGATGTTCTTCTAAAATTACTTCTAAAGTATTGTGCACTGTAGTGGTACCTCATAATTTTTTTTAAAAAAAGCTCACAAAACTTCTCCAAGAGAAAGCTATGCACAAACTATTCTTCATAAAAAAAACCTATTCTCACAACACGCCAATGCTGTGAAGACCAGGCATGACCTTTCTCTTACAATAAAGAAGTGAAACTTAGTCTATAAAATATACAACATGCAATGAATAATTTTGGTTTATTTTTCCTGATTCCTATTAATAATGAAATATTAACCAGAAACACTTATACCTTGATTTGTTTAAAATACATGGATAAATTAGAATCTATATATTTTGTTTATTTAAGAAATGATAATTCAATGTCAATAACTGACAAGAACAAATATTTAATAGAAAAAAATCTTGAATTTAAATCTCAGCTGCCTCCCAAAGATGGATGGGAAAAGAAATGTTGAAAATCAAAATTGATCTTAAGTGTGCCTCAATGGTTTTGAGCATGGAAATACAAGAATAGAAGCTGGGGCCCTGGCCAGTGTGGTCCAGTTGATTTGGTCATTGTCCCATGCACTGAAGGGTCACAGGTTCAATTCCTGGTCAGGGTACATACCCAGGTTTCTAGTTCAAACTCACTTGGGGTGCATACAGGAGGAAACCAATCAATATTTCTCTCTCTCATTGGTTTTTCTCTCCCTCTCTTTCTCTGTCTCTCTCTAAAATCACATATCCTCAGGTGAGGATTAAAAAAAAAGAATAGCAGCTGGGAGATTAAATAACTAAAGGAGTAAAATTTGGAGCACGCCAGTCAAAATCAGCGATAAGAGAAGGAGAGGAACAAGAGAACTGATGAGATGCTGGAAAGCCACATGCCCTAAGATGTGACCCATCCTCTGACCCTCTAGCCTTCAGTCAAGTCTACTAAATCTTTAAAGAGTCTTGGTCTATGTCAATGCTTTATGTAAACTACATGCTTGGATGCAGGTGTGTATCATTAGATAATTAAGATTACAGAAATTTATGAAACTGGAGAAATAATCAGTTTTATTGACTCTTTACTTATGAGGGAAATTTTATAATTGACAAGGTTTAAAGCATTAGATTAATATTAAAGAGGATATATGTTAAATATGTATATGAATTCATTAACAATTCACTATAAGAATTACTAAATACCTATCAAGTGTCATATAATAAAAACATTAAATATTATAAAAAAGCATATCCTATATAATAACAGGCTAATATGCAAATAGACTGAATGGCAGAACAACCAAACAACCGGTCACTATGACATGCACTGACCACCAGGGGGTGAGCCCAGAATATGGAAGGCATCAGCTGCTGCAGGATGGCACAGCAGGTGAGCAGGGCGTTGGTTGCTGTCATCGGGGCAAACCTTTGGTGATTACTGAAAATTCTATGCTACCATGCGCCGCAGTCCCCCCCAACCACCCCCCCCCCGTGCTTGCATCTGCTGCCGGTGCTGGCCCCACCTGCACCCACTGCCAGTGCCCAGTGCCAACCCCGATCACTCAGCACCATCAGCAGGTGCGAGCAGTGGCTGCCAATCTTGATCGCCCCTTAGGGCTTCTCCACCTCCCCCTTCTCCTGAGGGGAGATAAGTGCCGGCAGCCACCTCTTGCACCTGCTTTTGGCAATGGCACCACTCGTACCCACTGCTGGAGCCACTGCTCACACCTGCTGCTGGTGCCCAGCACAGTTCCCAATCGCTCGGCGCCATCACTGGATGTGAGCGGCGACTGCCAGGCCTGATTGCCCTCGAAGGCTTCTCCACCTCCCCCATGCTCCTGAGGGGCGATTGGAGCAGCAGCCGCCACTTGCACCCACTGATAGTGCTGGCCCCGCTAGCACCTGCTGCTTGCACCGGCCCCAATCGCTCCACACTGTCAGTGGGTGTGAGTGGGGCTGGTGCTGTCAGTGCATTGGAGTGGCAGCAGTGGGAGCAGGGCTGCCGGTAGACAGGGGACCAGGGCTACAGTGGGAGGGGCCCGGCAGGTGCATGGAGGATGGGCCAAGACTGCCTCTGTGCCCACCACAGCCTCACGGCCCACAGTTCCTTTCAAGGTCCATGAATTCGTGCATTGGACCCCTAGTGTATATTATACAGTATTAAATTTCAATCAAATTAAAAGGAAATTAACATGGCAATTTCAAGAAAATGTTACTGAATTCCACCAGGTTTTAAGAATTAAACAGGAGAGATTAAAATGGCAGTAGAGAGATTAAAAATGGTTAAAGAATATGTGATACTGCGTGGACATGCTCCCAGGAACAAGCTGGAATAACAACTGAAATACGGAAAGGCTTCCTGAAAAATCAACAGAAACCTCACAGGAGAGAACCCTGATACCCAAGGACTGAAAGTGTGGAGACTGCATAGTGACTGGCAGGAGCGGTGGAGGCTCGAAAGGGCTGGCTGGGCACCCACAGACAGCAACTGAATCCCGGAGAGATATCTCAGCTGTGGGTCGGGGAGTACTACTGAGAACTCTGGGATCCAATCTCAAAGCTGGCCTCCCCAGCAGAGAGCCTCAAACTGAGGAGGATACCTACATAACATCTAGCTGTGAAAAACAGTGGGGGTGCTATCTGCCATGGAGTGGCACCTGAAAGTTCCAGCACCCTCTTGAAGGGCCAACACACAAAAATTCCCTATGGAGCCACTCACCTTGTGCTCTGGCAGAGGAAGGGTGAAGTGGACTGGAGCTGTGAGAGCAGAACCCAGGCCTGGGAATTCGGGGGATAGAACTCAGAAGGCAGACCCCCCAAGTTTCCTGGGCTGTTATTCCACCAGGCAGCAAAGGACATCTTTCCCACATAGACATCTGCCTTGCCTTGGGGGAAGACACTTGACACACCCTATTGGAAAACACCTTGCCCTGAGACTACTTAAGAGATTAAAAGTAACAATTAGACTCCAGGCAGAAGCAACTGCCCACCCTGTTGAAAAACTCTCACCACACCTGAGGATGATTGCCTGGGGGTAATTCTCTAGAGGCTTTAAGTCTTTGCCTGATCCAATTAGTCAGAAACAGCCTTTAACACAGTCTTGCACTAGAGATTGAGAGGTGTAGAGGATCTACTTAATACATAGTCAGAAACTCAAACAGACAACCAAAATGGGGAAATAAAGAAACAAGCCCCAAATGAAAGAACTAGATAATTCTCCAGAATAAGAGATAAATGAAGCAGAGATAAGAAATTTATCTGAAACAGAGTTCAGAGTAATGATGGTAAAAATGCTCAACAGTATGAAAAAAGATATAGCAACTATGAAAAAAAGAACAGTCTGAGATAAAGAATGACATAACACAAATAAGGAAAACATTGGAAAGAACACACAGCAGATTAGGGGAAGCTGAGGATCAAATCAGTGAATTAGAAGACAGAGTTGAAAATATCACTCAATTAAAGAACCAAAAAGAAAAAACAATTAAAAAACAGGAGGACAGCTTACGGGAGCTGTGGGACAGTGTGAAATGTAACAATATTAGAATAGCAGGTGTTCCAGAAGAGGCAGAAAGGGAGAAAGGCATAGAGAAGGTGTTTGAAGAAATAATGGTACAAAACTTCCCTAACCAGGTAAAGGAAAAAGTCACACAAGTTTGGGAGGCACAGAGAACCCCAAACAAGAAGAACCCAAACATACCCACACCCAGACACATCATAATTAAAATGCCAAAAGAAAGAATCTTAAAGGCAGCAAGAGAAAAGAAAACTACTACCTACAAAGGAGTTCCCATAAGGATGACATCTGATTTCTCATCAGAAACTACAGGTCAGAAGGGAATGGCATGAAGTACTCAAGGTAATGGAAAGCAAGGATATGAAACCAAGATTACTATATCCAGCAAGGCCATCATTCGAAACAGATTTTCAAATAAAGAGCTTCCCAGATTTTTTTTTTTAAAAAGACTAATGGAGTTCATCACCACCAAGCCAGCATTACAAGAAATGCTAAAGGGATTGCGTAAGGGATTGCTGAGAAGAAGAAACAGAGAAAGAAACCTAGCCATATAGAATTAAAATGGCTATAAATAAGTACCTCTCAATAATAACCCTAAATGTAAATGGATTAAATGCTCCAATCAAAAGGTATAGATTAGCTGAATGAATACAAAAACATGACCCAACTATATGCTGTCTATAAGAGCCCCACCTCAAAACAAAATACAGACACAGGATGAAAGTGAAGGGATGGAAAATTTTTTTCCATGCAAATGAAAAAGAAAAAAAAGCTGGAGTAGCAATACTCATATCTGACAAAATAGACTTTAAAATGAAGGCCATCACAAGTGACAAAAAATAGTCACTACATAATACTAAAGGGATCAATTCAACAAGAGGATATAACCCTGGTAAACATGTATGCACCCAATATAGGTGCTCCTAAATATATAAAAAAACTTCTAGAGGACTTTAACGAAGAGACTGACAACAATACAGTCATAGTAGCGGACTTTAACACCCTTCTGACTTCCATGGACAGACCTTCCAGACAAAAACTTAACAAGGAAACAGAAACTCTAAAGGACACACTGGATCAGATGGATTTAATAGGCACGTATAGAACATTTCACCCCAATACAGCAGAATATACATTCTTCTCAAGTGCATATGGATCATTCACAAAGATAGACCACATATTAGGATACAAAACAAGGCTCTACAAAGTCAAGAAGATTGAAATCATATCAAGCATCTTCTCGGATCACAGTGGAAATTAGAAATCAACCACGGTAAAAACACCCAAAAACATTCAAAATACATGGAGCCTAAAATAGCATGTTATTAAATAATGAATGGGATACCAAGGAGATCAAGAAAGAAATCAAAAACTTCCTGGAAACAAATGAAAATGAACAAACAACAACCCATATCTCTGGGACACAGCAAAAGCAGTCCTCAAAGGGAAGTTCATAGCATTACAGGCATACCTCAAAAAAACAAGAAAAATCAGCAATAAAATATTTAACCTTACAACTGAAAGAACTAGAAAGAGAACAATAAAAGCCCAGAGTAAATAGAAAGAAGGAAATAATAAAGATTAGAGGAGAAATAAATAACATAGAGACTAAAAAACAAGACAAAAAAAATCAATGAAACCATGAGCTGGTTCTTTGAAAGGATAAACAATATTGATAAACTATTAGCCAGACTCATCAAGAAACAAAGAGAGAGGACCCAAATAAATAAAACAAAAAATAAAAGTGGAGAAGTAATCACGGGCACCACAGAAATACAAAGCATTGTAAGAAAATACTATGAACAATTATATGCCAAAAAGCTAGACAATATGGATCAAATAGATACATTCCTTGAAAAATACAATTTCCCAAAACTGAATCATGAAGAATAAGAAAACCTGAATAGGCCAATAACAAGTGATTAAATAGTAACAGTAATAATAATAATAAAAATACCTCCCACCAAACAAAAGCCCAGGTCTGGATGACGTCACAGGGGAGTTTTTCCAAACATTCAAAGAATAATATTTTCAAACTATTTCAGAAAATTCAAGAGGAAGGAATACTTCCAAACTCTTTTTATGAGGTCAGCATTATCCTAATTCCAAAACCAGATAAAGACACCATGAAGAAATAGAATTGCAGGCCAATATCCCTGATCAACATAGATGCTAAAATCCTCAACAAAATATTAGCAAATTGCATTCAGCAATATATTAAAAAGATCATTCACCATGATCAAGTTGGATTTATTCCAGGGATGCAAAGCTGGTACAACATTTGCAAATCAATAAACATGATACTTCACATAAACAAATTCAAAGACAAAAACCACATGATCATATCAATAGACGCAGAAAAAGCATTAGACAAAATCCAACATGCATTTTTGATAAAAACTCTCAGGGAAGCTGGAATAAAAATAGCATATCTCAACATGATTAAGGCCATATATGACAAACCTACAGCCAACTTCATACTCGATGGGCAAAAACTAAAACCATTTCCTCTAAGAACAGGAACAAGACAGGGATGCCCACTTTCACCACTCCTGTTCGACATAGTACTGGAAATGCTAGCCATAGCAATCGGACAAGAAGAAAAAATAAAAGGCATCCAAATTGCAAAAGGAGTAAAATTGTCATTCGCAGATGATATGATATTGTCCATAGAAAACCCCAAAGACTCCATCAAAAAACTACTAGAGTTAATAAATGAATTTGGGAATGTAGCAGAGTACAAAATAAACACCCAGAAATCTATAGCTTTTTTATACACCGACTAGATGCCAGGTGCACAAAATTCGTACAGCGGGGGGGGGGGGGGTGGAGGGTGGGGGGTAATCCCGCAGCCCAGGCTGCACCCTCACCAATCAGGGACCCCTTGGGGGATGTCCGTCTGCCAGTTTAGGCAATTGGACATCCCTCTCACAATCCAGGACTGCTGGCTCCTAACCACTTGCCTGCCTCCCTGATTGCCTCTAACCACTTCTGCCTGTCAGCCTGATCGCCCCTACTGACCTACCCTGCCGGCCCAATCACCTTCAACTGCCTGCTCCCAACTGCCCTCCCTGCAGACCTGATCTCACCCCCAACTGCCCTCCCCTGCTGGCCTGATGGCCACCAACTGCCCACCCCTGAAGGCCTGGTCGCACGCAACTGCCCTGCCCTGCAGGCCAGTCACTCCCAATTGCCCACCCATGCCGGCCTGATCTCGCCCCCAACTGCCTTCTCCTGCAGCCCCGATTGCCCCAATTGCCCTCCCCTGCTGGCCTGATGGCCCCCAACTGCCCTCCTTTGCAAGCCTGGTTGCACCCAACTGCCCTCCCATGAAGGCCTGGTTGCCCTTAACTACTCTCACCTGCCAGCCTGATCGTCCACAACTGCCCTCCCCTGCCGACCATCTTGTGATGACCATCTTGTGGTGGCCATTTTGTTACAGCCATCTTATGGTGGCCATCTTGTAGCTGCCAGCTAGTGGTGGCCATCTTATGAAGGCCATCTAGTGGTGGTCATCTTGTGGCGATGTGAGGGTGGCCATCTTGTGGTGGCCATCTTGTGACAACGTTGCACAAGGGCGTCATGCGACACCACCTAGGCTTTTATTATATAGGACTAGTAGCCCAGTGCACAAAATTCGTGCACTGGGGTAGGGGGAGAAAGGGGCCCTTCAGTCTGGCCTTCACCCTCTCCAATCTGAGACCCCTCAGGGAATGTCCAACTACCTGTTTGTGCCCACACTTTTAACAGATAACAGCTCCATTGTTGTTTCTTATGCTTAAAACCATTGGAATTAGTAGGTATTCAAAGTGTGTATACATTATGGGGGGACACCCTGTATATGTCTAGTCAGCGGTGAAAGAAACCAACAGCAGATTTGGAACCCCCAGACAGGGAGCCTCGCTCACTCCCCATGTCTCCCCACTGCACTTTCCACCTTCGTAGGCAGCAGGAGAATCAACATTTTCTCTCATTAATTTGGAAAAGCATGTCCTGTCACCTGCTGCCCGGCAAAAGTGAGCTAGGCCCCAAGCAAGCAAGGCTCAGTCAGGGCAGCCTTCGCTCATGGGTGCTGGCACCCAAACTGCACATTCCTCTTCTACAGTCATCCCGACTATCCCACTGTTTCACTGAGAGGACGGAATTCCTCTCCACCTCTGGGTTCTTGATCTTGAACGCTGACCGAAGGCACCTCAGCGAGGGCCGCCCGTGCCCACCAGGTGTGTCTGTCTGCACCTGCTCCTGCCTCAGCACCTGCGTTAACCCCCCAGAGGTGATCTCATAGCTGCACCGGCCTCCATGGGAATAGGGCATCCCACTCCGCCCTCTCACTGTCATCTCACAGGTGCCCACTCTCAGCACCCAGAACACCCAGACACTCTCCAAAGGACGTGACCGCGTCAGAGGGGATGTGTGCACATCCTGTGGGGGTGTTAGGCATGCTGGGTTGATGGAAGTGCAGTGGAGAGGCAGGGGGAACTTGTGCATGCCTTGGTTTGCAACTGTTGCAGGCGTGGGAGGTAACAGTGTGCAGGCGGATGTTCGCATGCCAGGGGGGGATGTGCACACCGGAGGCCTCTGGCTTTGCAGATCCGCAAACCCCCGTGGTGCGCCCAGGAGGACGTCAGTCTGGCCCGCCATGGTGGCTGTCCCTGTGATCCTGCACCTTCTGGGCCAGGAGGCGGATCTTGTGCAGCCACTCCTGGGTGCTGATGGCCTACAGGCGCTACTTCAGCTCAGCCTGCAGGCTCTGCTTGGCACGCTCACAGCTGTCACCACCGCCATGTGGGGACTGCAGGCTGCCCTCCACCAGCCTGCCTCCCCTGTCCAGAGGCTCTCTGTGCTGCTCACCTGCCCAGAGTGAATGGGGCTGGGAGGAAGCTAGGCATCCTGCCCTGCCCAACCCCGGCCGATCCGCCCCTGTGCAAGCTGCCCCCCGCCTGGCAGGGTCACAGATCTGTGTCTTGGTCCCGTGGACAGCCTCAAGCACTGCCCCCTGCCTGGCAGGGTCACAGATCCGTGTCTTGGTCCCATCAACAGCCTCAAGCACTGCCCCCTGCCTGGCAGGATCACAGATCCGGGTCCCAGACCGTGGACAGCCTCAAGCACTGCCCCCCACCTGGTAGGGTCACAGATCCGGGTCCCGGGACCGCAGACAGCATCAAGCGCTGCCCCCCGCCTGCCAGGTCACAGATCCGGGTCCCAGACTGTGGACAGCCTCAAGCATTCCCCCCCACCTGTCAGGGTCACAGATCCAGGTCCTGGGACAGCGGACAGCCTCTCACGCTGCCCCCTGCCCGGCAGGATCACAGATCCGGTCCTAGACCGTGGACAGCCTCAAGCACTGCCCCCCACCCGGCAGGGTAACAGATCTGGGTCCCAGGCCGCGGACAGCCTTGCCCGCTGCCGCCCTCCTTCATTATGCAAATTAGCCGCCATCTTGTTGCTTCAGGGTGGGGGTCCCAACTGGGGTGACTGGCCAGCCTGAATGAGGGTATGATGGCTGTTTGCAGCTGGTCACACCCCCTTCAGGGTAGGGGTCCCCTCTGGGGTGTCTGGCCAGTCTTGGTGAGGGGTTGAGGGTCGTTTTCAGGCTGGCGGGTGACTGAAGCTCCCAACCTCTCCTTTTTTTCTTTTTTTTTTTAATTCTGGGATTTATTTACCTTCTATGGCTGTCACTGGAGCTGAGAGCCGGCCTTCACTCTGAGGCTCAGCTCCAGCTCTGAGACCTCAGCTGATGAAAGCAGGTACTGGGTTTGTTTGGGTTCTATAATTGAAACACTGTTGTGATCCTGCTGGCTGAAACCCAGCTGGCTGAAAGCAGGTTTCTGGAGTTTGTTTAGGTTCTATAATTGCAACATAGTTACCTTAGACTGCAGCTCAGAGGCCAGCAGCGGCAGGCCGGGAACATTGGCTTCCTCAATCACTAGAGCAAGCAAGCCTCCTATTCACTTCAGCTGCCTGGCTGCTGGCCACCATCTTGGTTGGCAGTTAATTTGCATATCCTGCTGATTAGCCAATGGGAAGGGTGTCGGGGTTATGGTCAATTTGCATGTTTCTCTTTTATTGGATAGGATAATGAACTCAAAGAAAGAGAAACTAAGAAAAAATTCCATTGACCATTGCACCAAAAAAAAAAATGAAGATACCTGGGAATAAACTTAACTAAGGAGGTAAAAGACCTATGCTCATAAAACTACAGGATGTTGAAAAAAGAGATAGAGGGAAACATAAACAAAGGAAGAATATACAAAGTTGGAGGGATAAAAATACCAGATATCAAGCTGTATTACAAAGCCACTGTTCTCAAAACTGCCTGGTATTGGCACAAGAACAGACACATAGACCAATGGAACCAAACAGAGAACCCAGAGATGGACCCAAGCCATTATGCTCAATTAATATTTGACAAAGGAGGCAAGAATATACAATGGAGTAAAGACAGTCTTTTCAATAAATGGTGCTGGGAAAATTGGACAGATACATGCAAAAAAATAAAACTAGACCACCAACTTACACCATACACAAAAATAAACTCAAAATGGATAAAAGACTTAAATGTAAGATGGGAAACCACAAAAATCTTAGAAGAATCCATAGGCAGCAAATAGCAGACATATGCCATAGCAATATCTTTACTGATACAGCTCCTAGGTCTATGGAAACTAAAGAGAAAATAAACAAATGGGACTACATCAAAATAAAAAGCTTCTGCACAACAAAAGAAACCATCAACAAAACAACAAGAAAGCCCACTGCATGGGACAACATATTTGCCAATGCTATCTCTGATAAGAGTTTAATCTGTAAAATTACAGGGAACTCATACTACTTAATAAAAGGAAGATAAATAATCCAATAAAAACATGGGCAAAGGACCTAAATAGACACTTTTCGAAAGGACATAAAGAAGGCCAAGAGATATATGAAAATATGCTCAAAGTCACAAATCACCCAAGAGATGCAAATCAAAATGATAATGAAGTACCATCTCACACCTGTCAGAATGACTATCATCAACAAATCAACAAATGACAAGTGCTGGTGAGGATGTGGAGAAAAAGGAACCCTCGCACACTGCTGGTGGGAATGGAGACTTCTGCAACCACTGT
The DNA here is from genome assembly GCA_036010255.1 of Myotis pilosus. Lineage (NCBI taxonomy): Eukaryota > Metazoa > Chordata > Mammalia > Chiroptera > Vespertilionidae > Myotis > Myotis pilosus. The sequence goes on along the minus strand of JASKON010000002.1, from coordinate 110,404,356 downwards.
GGGAAACAGTATGGAGTTTCCTCAAAAAATTAAAAATGGAACTCTCATTTCACCGAGGAATCCCACTCCTATGAATATATCCCAAGAAATCAGAAATACCAATCACAAAGGATATATGCACCCCTATGTTCAGAGCAGCACAATTTACAATAGCTACTATTTGGAAACAGCCTAAGTGCCCATCAGCAGATGAGTGGATTTAAAAACTGGGGTACATCTATACAATGCTATACTATGTTGGAGTAAAAAAGAAGGAATTCTTACCATTTGCAACAGCATGGATGGACCTGGAGAGCATCATGCTAAGATAAATAAGCCAGTCAGAGAAAGATAAATATCATATGATCTCACTTATTTGTGGAATATAATGAACAACATAAACTCGTGAACAAAAATAGAGCCAGAGGGGAAATAATATTCTAGAATATAATAGAAGTAATCCTGTTATTTGCAGACTTTTAATATTTCCTACAACTTTTGTGATATACTGTTAGTACAGTCTTGGTAATATTATTATACTTAAAATCCTTTTATTCTTGAAATATTCATCTTTATTGCATGTAATATTATTATTTGTAAGATCATTTTTCTTGAATAATTGGTGTTTACTGCTTGTAATATTATCATATTTAACATCATTTTTCTTGGATTATTAATGTTTCCTGCATGTAACGTTATTATATTTAAGATCATTTTACTTGAAATATTAAGATTTATTGCATGTAACATTACTATATTTAAAATGTTTTTCTTGAAATAAAAAAACTGAAAAAAAAGAATCATATAACTCTATTTCATATGCTTTTCCTTGCATGATGATTAAAACTTTATGTTTTGAAAACTACGTGCTATTTATAATTATCGTAGATAGATATGTGTCTATTAATAGCTATATACTAGGGCTATATATATAGATCAAAGCTGAGAAATCTTAGATTTTTAAGTTGACAGATTATGTATATACTAAAGGCCTGGTGCACAAAAATTTGTGTACTGGGGGGAGGGTCCTTCAGCCCGGCCTGCACCCTCTCAGAGTCTGGGAGCCCTCAGGGGATGTCCAGCTTGCAGTCTGGCCTCCCTCCACGGGAGGTGACCAGTGGGTGGCGAGTGGCCAGCTCCATCCCCCATGGTACCACCATCACCATTGTCCTCCCTCTGCAGGAGGCAACCCTGGTGGGCCTATCTGGGGATGCTGAGTGGCCAGCCCAGCCCCAAATCGCCCTGCCATGGTCGCTGGTGGCCTTTCTCTGTGGGAGGTGACCAGGCAGGCAATCAGGGGATGATACCAGCCTCCACTCCCCACCACTGGTCATCGCTGCCCCCCATCACCATCCCCTCCCTCTGCCCACTGGCACCTGCCTTGGCTGGCCTGGCACCACCTGCTCACCAGCCCTGCCCCCCGCCGAGGTCGTTCTGCCATTCAGTCGATTTGCATATTACACTTTTATTATATAGGATAGGGTGGGTTAGTAGAGCATAATAGATTTCTCATGTACTTTACTTGGCAAAATAAAAACAGTAACTAACATTCAACTGCTAACCATTTTATCTGTTATGAGAAATAGTTGTGTTAATATATGTAAACATACCTGGCACTTAATAAGCACTTATTAAAGATAGGCCCTAGCTGGTGTTTTAAGTGGTTAGAGCATTGGCTCACACACTGAATGGTCAAGCGCACATACCTGGGTTGCAGATTCAATCCCCAGCCCTGGTCAGGCCGAGTGTGGGAGGCAACCAATTGATTCTTTCTCTCTTTCTTTCTCTCGCCCCCCACTTCCTTTCACTCTCTAAAAATCAATGGAAAAAATATCCTTGGGTCAGGATTAACAATAACAACAAAAAAGGTGGGCTATTAGTACAAGTATTAATACTACTATTAGCGGTAGCATTAGTATTAATAAGGGAAGATTTAATATCATTATAAGCTGTTACAGATGGTGTCTTTTCTCCATTTCAATTCAGTTAAATGAAAATAGCTATAGACAAGTGATGTGGTTCAATATTAAATGAAATCACTAATCAGGCTGTAAAATAATTTATACCTCTGAAATTTCAAATTCTAAGAACTACAACTCTGTGTGCAATAAGTTTTTAGGTTAAAATTTTTATGAAATTCTTCTTTAAAAATATCTACAGAAAATTTTAAAATTCCAAATTTTATAGGCATCTGATATATCATGATTTCACTCATCTTTACATAGAAAAATAGGACAAATATAATGGACAAACATCACATTTGTGATTATAACTAACAATAAAAACTTGTAATTTTTATCAGGTTATTTTCTATTTGACTTCCTTATAGGCAATTAATTAGAATTGAAAGTCTGTAAGGTGTAGAAAATAATTTAGTGTGAGTTCCCTCAATTTGCTCCTTCCTATTTGTTCATTCCACAAATGTAACTATAGTGTGTCCCCATCAATGAAGAAAATGATAATTTTCCAAATAAATTGACATTAAATTTTATGATACCTGTTTTGTTCAATCAAAATTTTTAAAGTCCTTGGATTTGTCAAAACAACATCTGCATCCACACTGAAGTAATAATCACAGCTGTCATCCTGACGGCAAAAATCCCTGACATTGAAAAAGAAATAAAAATTAGAAAAATATTTATTTGCTGTTGAAAAATGTTAATAAAAAGCTTATATGTAAAATAAAGTTTCTCTAACAGTTTCTAAGATAATATTCCAAAGGATAAATATTGTCTTGGACTTCAAAATGGTCAATTTATCAACACAGATGTTCACAGATAGATGAACATTAAAAATTTTAGGCAGGTAAAATATGTTTTCAACCAGTAAATATTTTAGGACATAAATCAATCAGTCAGAATGCCAATAATAATTTATAATTAAATCCTCTCTAAAAGGCAAAAATAATTTACCCCAATGTATTTATTAACAATTTTGTAAAAAAACCCAAAAACCCATGTTTTTGCACATGCACACTGCACACAAATACACACACATGCACATTGCAAAATATGGTATATCCACCAGCTCAGCTTTTACTGAATCCTGGAGATACAAGTCAATGACTCTTTAGATATTAATTCTTTTGGAAGTTGACTTCATTTGATTTTTTTCTAAGATTGTTACTCGTCTGCTTCTTACTAGGAATGCTGACTATTATGAATGCTTTTCTTGGTAGTTTTCAGTGTCCTATCAAGACACCATGGAATGAATCACCTTTGATACATAAAATTCTTCCCAGTATTTTGGTTCTACATTTTGGGCCCTCTCTTTTCTGGGCCCCCAGTTATCACTTTCAGGTATTGTCAATGTGTATCTCCACACTGCATTTGTTTCTAAGCAACTATCAAACCACTACACCAGGCAGTAGTTAAATTTTTACATGTAATTTTTAAAAATAAGTTTTAAATATGGACCCAAGGATACTCCAATAAAGAAGTTTTGGAACGGAGGAACCAAGATGGTGGCATAGGTAAATGCTGATACTTGGATCCTCCCACAAACACATCAAAATTACAACTAAAATACAGAACCACCATCATTCAGAACGGCCTAAAATTTGGCTAGATGGATGTCTGACAACTAGAGGAGTAAAGAAGAAAACACATCAAGACTAGTAGGAGGTGTGGAGGCATGGAATGAGATGGTCTGACACCCACAGGTTGTGTTTTTTGAATCACAAGGGATATCTTGGCAGAGGAGACCTCCCATGAGAAGCAAAGGGTCCCAGCCCCACATCAGACCCCTCAGCCCAGGATTCCAGAGCTGGGAAGAGAAGTCCCCATAACTTCAGGCTATAAAACCCAGTGGGGATTGCAGCTGAGTGATTCAGAGGCTACTGGAGAACCAGGCAGCTCCTCTTAAAGGGCCAGCACACAGACTTACTTGGACTAACTCCCTCTGAGCTCCAGTGCTGGGGAAGCAACTTTAAAAGATCCAGAGACATACAGGGAGGAACTACATTGTGTGGCATCAGGGCAAGAATTCGGGACAGCTTTCTCCCAGACAAAAGTGCTGGGATCTCCCACCAACCGAGCTGACTGACAGACACCAAATCTGAGTATCCATCAACCTGGCCCATGCTGTTTTCCCCACCCTGGTGATTCCCTGAGATCCTGCTCCACCCCATTGGCAGCCATACCCAAAATGTCTGCAGTGGCTTTTCCAAATGAATGTCCTGTTATGGACTCAGGCTTCGGACTTTCCTAAAATCTTTCAAATAAGAAACAGCTATACTCTGTGTGCTCAATACCTCTTGATAAGTGGCTGGCCAACCCTAGCAGCAGTTTGCCAAGATTCACAGCTTGGTTTCTCCTGAGCACTTCCTAGCATAACACAAATAGCAGCCATCTGCAGATCGCTCTGTAGCTCATGCCAGGTGATCCCAGGCAGTGACTGAGTTTGTACCTCTGGGGAGGCCCCAGAGCCAGTGGACAGCTTCAGACTGCACCAGATTACAACGCTACCACATCTATGAGCCACACACTCAAGGGGTAAACTCAGTGAACACCAAATCCCCACTGAAGGAGCCAGTTCCATAAGGGTGTTTTCTGTACAGCAGTTCTTTACAGCAGGTCCTCACAGCCAATTTCCCTGGAGGTCAATTCCTCCCAGTGGTGGCTACAGCAATTAAGCCTCAACTACAACAGGACAGTGCACACAGCCCACACAAGGGCATACCTAAAGTGCCCAGCTCAGGTGACTGGGGAGGCTGAACCACTGGGCCCCACAGGACACCTACTACACAAGGCCACTCTACCAATTCCAGGAGACAAAGTAGCTCTACCTAATACATAGAAACAAACACAGGGAAGCAGCCAAAATACAGAGGCAAAGAGATATGTCACAAACAAAAGAACAGAAGAAATCTCTAGAAAAAGAACTAAACACAAGCAAACTACTAGATTCAGAGTTCAAAACAATGATTATAAGGATGCTTAAGGAACTTAATGAGAGCTTCAAGGAAATTAGTGAGAATGTCAAGGAACTTAGTGAGAATTCCAATGAAATTAGTGAGAACATCAAAGACTTGAAAAAGGACCAGTCAGAAATGAAGGATACACTAACTAAAATAAAGAATAACTAGCAGGGAATCAATAGTAGAGGACACTGAGAATCAACTCAAAGATTTGGAATGTGAGGAATCAAAAACACCCAATCAGAAGAGCAAAAAGAAAGAAGAATCCAAAAATATGAAGATAGTGTAAGGAACCTCTGGGACAACTTCAAGCATGCCAACATTCACACAATGGGGGTGCTGAAAGGAGAAGAGAAGGACCAAGATATTGAAAACCTATTTGAAGAAATAATGACAGAAAACTTGCCCTACCTGGTGAAAGAAATAGACTTACAAGTCCAGGAAGCTCAGAGAGTCCCAAACAAGAGGAATCCAAAGAGGACCACATCAAGACAAGGGTTAAAGACAAAGAGAGAATCTTAAAGCAGCAAGAAAAAAGCAGTTAGTTACCTATAAAGGAGTGCCATAGGACTGTCAGCTAATTTCTCAACAGAAACTGCAGTCCAGAAGGGAGTGGCAAGAAATATTCTAAGTGATGAATGGCAAGGAACTAAAACCAAGATTACTCTACCCAGCAATGCTCTCATTTAGAATTGAAGGTCAGATAAAGAGTTTCACAGACAGAAAAAAGCTAAAGGAGTTCATTACCACCAAACTAATGATACATGAAATGATGAAGGGTATGCTTTAAGAAGAGGGAGAAGAGGGAAAAAGGTTAACAATATGAATAATAAAATGGCAATAGATACATATTTATTAACAACTGAATGTAAAAATCAAAATAAATGAACAAGGAATCCAATGAACAAAATAAACTGATGAATAAAATAGAACCAGAGGCACGGAAACATGAAACAGACTGATGAATCTCAGAGGGAAGGGGAAAGGAAGGTGGGAAGAAATTAACCAAAAAACTTATATGCATATATGCATTACCCATGGCACAGAAAATAGAGTGGTGAAGGCCTGGGTTGAGGCAGAATGTGGTTGGAGGAGGGCAAAGGGGGTGGAGGAGAAGGGACAACATTTGTAATACTCTCAACAGTAAAGATATTTAAAAGCTATAGAACTGTTAGTAAAAGCATCAGTTTGGTTTTTCTGAGATCTGTTTTCCCATATACATCGCCTTCTCCCCCAGGCAGTATCCATCCCACTGAGCCTTAAGCTTTCCCAGCACAAAACAGGAAGTCACCAGGACTTATTCGCTTTTTCATTAGCAGCTATTAACCAACTGCCTGGAATATGCAATTAACATTTACTGAATAAAAGTCTGTTTTTTAAAAAATATATCTTTATTGATTCAAAGAGGAAGGGAGAGGGAGAGATAGAAACATCAATGATGAGAGAGAATCATTGATTGGCTGCCTCCTGCATGTCTCCCACTATGGATCAAGCCTGCAACCCAGGCATGTGCCCTCGACTGGAATCGAACCCAGGACCCTTCAGTCCTCAGGCCAACACTCTATCCACTAAGCCAAACCAGCTAGGGCAAAGACTGTTTTTACTATTCAAATAATTTTATTAGTAATCTCTCTGAAGTATCAAAAGGGCTAAACAAAGACCTAAAATATTTCTTCTGTTACAGTACCTTCTAGATTAGTAGGTAACTAGAATGTAGGAATACCCTTTTCCCCCTTAGTCAAAGACACTCATTTTTACTACACACATCCTTCAGATAATGAACATTTAAATCACTGCTTACATAAGTCATACTATACATTTGTCTGAGTATTTTTTAAAATCTTGATCTGCAGTTTAATTAAAAGTTTGATTAAATATGTAGTCTCTTAGCCATTAAAAGAAAAAATGTAAGTAACTTCCATGGTCCTTTAAATACAATTGCAGATAGAGTGTAACAGTAGAGGGTGTCCACACCTGCGCACATATGCGTGCGTGTGTGTACACACACACACACACACACATAATTGAGACATCCAAGTTTAGGGTACTAATTTTTTCTAAGTTTATTTAGTAGAAATTATTTAAATTAAATTTATGAAAACATACATTCCCATGTTTCTGGCTTCGGCTTGACTTAGATTTTCTTCTGGTCCTACTATTTTTATAGTACTGATTTCATGTTTAGCTTTATCAAAAAATACCTTGATGTGCTTTTCATGATAAACTTCCTGTAACAAAATTTTAAAATATAAAATTAGTGAGAAAATAAGACAATAAGATGACTGAAGTATTCATATGTAGGGGTGGGTTCACATTCAAAGAGGTGAATTCCACAATGCACATATTCACTCACTTACAGACCAAATGATAACCAAATTAAGCATGTTTCACTTAAATATCATCTAAATGTCACATATAGAAGCTCAAATAAATACATATCAATATTTTTTAAAGAGAAAATATCTCAATATTATTTTAACATTTACTCCTAGACAGGTGCTTACATAAATATTTAAATCCTGGGTTCTATGAAGTGTTTCTAACTGGGAGTGTGTGGGGGGGTAGTGGTGTGGAAATGGCTTATGGGCTGAGAATGTTAGACATGTGTTATAAAATAGCCATTAAAAATGCATATTAAAAATAATAAATATTAATCTAAGTTATACATAATTTTCTGAAATAGATATTTGAATCTTCTGTGAAGTTAGAGGAACAAAAATAATGGCATATATAAAATTGTGAATATCTTTTATTTTACAAAAACAGTATTTAATAAAATTTTATTGATGGGAAAACTATCAACATAAAACCATCAAATTAGTTTCATTAAACCGTGCTAAAACTTCAATAAGATTTTGTCTCCCTTAGAGCATTTCAGAGCTTTTTATGTGTCAAGTCTCAGTAAGTATTTTTAAAAGTTTTTCATAGATTGTTAAAACTACTTGAAACATAAAAACTACATATTGCCGAAACCGGTTTGGCTCAGTGGATAGAGCGTTGGCTTGCGGACTGAAAGGTCCCAGGTTCAATTCCGGTCAAGGGCATGTACCTGGGCTGCGGGCACATCCCCAGTGGGAGATGTGCAGGAGGCAGCTGATCGATGTTTCTCTCTCATCGATGTTTCTAACTCTCTATCTCTCTCCCTTCCTCTCTGTAAAAAATCAATAAAATATATTAAGAAAAAACTACATAGAGTTAATTTTTCCTTCCTTCCTATGAAAGGAAGGAAAGCATAAATAAAAGACAATGCAGGGTGGGACAAATGTAAGCTTACAGTTTTTTATATGGAAAATAATACAATAATTAATAAATAATAAGAATAAACTCTGTGTTTCACATACTCACAACTGTAAACTTTTGCCCCAAAATATTATCTGGAAAAGGCAAATGATTAGCTGACATTTACATTAGGAAGAAAGAATAGTGATAAACAAAAAGTATTAGGTCAGAAGAGAGAAAATAGCATACTTAACTGCTAATGTGTTTTTCTAGATGATGTTAAATACTGTTTTAAACAGGAAAGCGGCAAGTATGGAAAAGTATTGGGAAAAAAATGTCATTAAGTTCAGATTATATGTGAGAGGTGTTTGGGAAGCTCTGAATATTTCTGAAGGAAATGAAACTAATCCTTTGGGGAAGAGCATGCCGTTGTGCAATTAATCAAAACAATACTCTAGCTGCAAGATATTTCAAGTTCTAATGCTATGGTGTTACTATTAGCTGCAAACAATTTAATGATAGATTCTAAAAACACAGTGCCAGAACTAATACAAAGGTAAACCAATATAAAGACCTCTGACATCTCTTTATTACATATTAAGTTGAGCCATTGGAAATGGCTGATATTCAACAATTTTTGATCTACAAAGTGTGTTAGTTTCATGAGGCTTATCCCAATATTATTATACTAGTTTCTAAACTCTTATCCTTAGGTCTTAAAAAATTAGGGCAGTAATTAATCCAAAAAGCCCCTACTTATTTTAGATGATTGGATTTTTTCAAACACAAATAGATAATAACAAATAGTTCCAAAGGAAAAAAAATATTTAAAAGATTTAATTTAAAAATACTTTTTACATAAACTATTAATGTCTCAAATACTTACTTTGTTATGAATAAAGACTTTAAGTGCTTCTTTTGGGTAATCCAGTGTCAAAAGTATGTCCAGAAATCGAGGTAGGAAAGGGGTTGGTTGCTCAATAAAAACACCTATTGTTACATTTGGGTAGACCTTGGTTTTATAGCAAACATAAGAAAAATTATCATTAGTGTGAAGTTAATTTAAATTCTATTCAAGTCTTACTCAGAACACCAAACATACTAGAATATCAATTCAATGTAATTTGCTAAATTTGAGTGGCCCAATGGCAATTCTCTAATACTTGAAATACATTTTTGTAGACCCCATCAAAGTGATTGATTTTACTCCATCACACACTGGCATTATGAATTAGGTTTGAAAAGGAAATTCACTATCATATTTATTACACAGATATCATTAAGGATATAGCTTACTCTACAATTGAAAGCTTCCTTTATGGTAGGTCATAAAGAAACTTCTTTCAAATCTGAATCTATTTGTACATCATCATAGAAACCAGAATACTAATTGGGTTTCTCCTTTTGTTTCCATGGCTTACAAGTTCAGTGGTTAATTTGTAGAAATAAAGGTCCTGAGCCTTTATTTCTCTCCTTGAATATCTCTTTTAATAGAATTTATTATATATAAAATATAATTTTCATAATATATATATCTTTTCTTTTTTTAAAATTAAAGCTTGATTCTTCAGATTATTACATTTGTTCCTCTTTTTTACCTCAAAACTCCCCTCCACCCAGTTCCCACCCCACCTTCCTCCCTCACTCCCCATCCACTGTCCTCATCCATAGGTGCACAATTTTTGTCCAGTCTCTTCCCACATCCCCCTCACCCCTTCCCCACACCCAAGAATAGCCAGTCCACTCCCTTTCTATGCCCCTGATTCTATTATAATCACCAGTTCATTCTGTTCATCAGATTATTCACTTGATTTTCAGATTCACTTGTTGATAGATGTGTATTTGTTGTTCATAATTTGTATCTTTACCTTTTTCTTCTTCTTCCTCTTCTTAAGGGATACCTTTCAGCATTTCATATAATAGTGGTTTGGTGGTGATGAATTTTTTTAGCTTTTTCTTATCTGTGAAGCTCTTTATCTGACCTTCAATTCTGAATGATAGCTTTGCTGGGTAAAGTAATCTTGGTTGTAGGTTCTTGGCATTCATCACTTTGAATATTTCTTGCCACTCCCTTCTGGCCTGCAAAGTTTCTGTTGAGAAATCAGCTGACAGTCATGGGTACTCCCTTTTAGGTAACTGACTTTCTTTCTCTTGCTGCTTTTAAGATTCTCTCTTTGTCTTTTGCTCTTGGCATTTTAATTATGATGTGTCTTGGTGTGGTCCTCTTTGTATTCCTTTTGTTTGGGGTTCTCTGTGCTTCCTGGATTTGTAAGTCTATTTCTTTCACCAGGTAGGGGAAGTTTTCTGTCATTATTTCTTCAAATAGGTTTTCAATATGTTGCTCTCTCTCTTCTTCTGGAACCCCTATAATTCTGATGTTGGTACGCTTGAAGCTGTCCCAGAGGCTCCTTACACTATCTTCGTATTTTTGGATTCTTTTTTCATTTTGCTTTTCCAGTTGGGTGTTTTTTGCTTCTTCGTATTTCAAATCGTTGACTGGATTCTTGCAATCCTCTAGTCTACTGTTGGGAGTCTGTATAATATTCTTTATTTCAGTCAGTGTATGCTTAATTTCTAGTTCGTCCTTTATCACAACCTAGAGGGTCTCATTAGATTTCTTGTAGGTCTCATTAAGTTTATAGGCAGTTTCTAGATAATTCTTGAAAAACCTTAAAAGTGTGGTTTTGAACTCTATGTCCACTAGTTTGCTTTCCTCCATTTCTGTCATTTGTGTCCTTTTTCTTTGTCCCTGCATTTTTTATGCTTTCCTGTGTTGATAAAGTGGTTTTCTGTGCTAAGTGTCCTCTAGGGCCCAGTGGTTCAGTCTCCCCAATTACCTGAGGAGGACACTCTTGGTGCACCCCCTTGTGGTCTTTATGCATAGTCTTGTTGTAGTTAAGCCTTGATTGTTGTAGGTATCACTGGCAGGAATTGACCTCCAGGCCAATTGGCTGTGAGAATCAGCTGTGTCTGCAGTGGGAGAACTTCTGTGCTGGAGACACCCCTCTGGAGCAAGACTTCCTTCAATGGGGCTTTGATGCTCACTGAGCCTGCCCCCTGAGTGTGTCTTTTATGGTTCCACAGAGCTGCACACTGGATGGTCCCACTCTGACCCCTGGGTTTCCTGGCTCCTGGACCTCTAGGGAGGTGCTAATCTAGCCTCTGCCTGAGGTTATCCAGCAAAAGCCTCCCTGCAGGGCTTGGGCGGGGTGGGTCCCACGGGATCAACAGGGCGGGGCTAGCAGTTATGGCGTCTCCACTTCTCAGTATCCTGGAAATCCCTGCCAGCCCCTCCGAGAGAAAGCTGCCCTCGAGTCTGACCGATGCCAGACAGTCCCGCTTCTCCCATATGAGTCTGGGTCCCTAGAGACTCGCCCAGAACTTGAGCTCAGAGCCTGAGACTCCCTCCCAATTGAAAACGACAACCGTGCCCTCAGCCGCCAGCCCGCTTAGCATGCACCTTCACACCCTAGTATTTTACTTCTGCACTGCGCCTCCTCTGAGTCTCGGTATGCTTTTCTCTTTCCTTCTAGTTGTAGAATTTCCACTCAGCTAGCCTTCCTGTGGTTCTGGATGATGTCTGTTCAGTCTTTTAGTTGTATTTTTGAAGTGGTTGTTCGAGGCAGCAAACTCCGGTGTTTACTCATGCTGCCATCTTGGTTTCTCTCTCTATATCTTTTCTTATATAGGAAATGAAGTGCCACTGTCTTCATTGTATAAAAACAAAGTACTATTTTACTTCATTATTATTTTCTATACTAATGAAAGGGTTGTATGCTAATTAGGCCAGACATCTTCCTGACGACCTTCCGGAAGTCATTCCTGACAATGCCGGGCCGGGTGCTGTGGCTGTGGCCAGCCCAGGAGAAGCCGCCCACAATCCTGGACAAAGAAGTTTCCTGAGGTCCTGGGCAAAGAAACTGCCCGTGGTCCCAGGTGAAGAAGCCGCTCCGCTGACCAGCCTCTGTCATGGACCTGTTTGGGGACCTGCAGGAGCCCAAGCGCTCATGGGCTGCAGGTAAGTGAGGAGCCGCCCTGCTGGCGAGGAGAAGGGGAGAAGGGCTGTCTAGAGGCTGTGGCGCCTGAGGTGGTTGGCAGGAGGAGAGGGCGGGCAAGTGTGCTTTCCTCAGGCCTGGTCCCAGCATGCTCGGAGCCTTGGAGGGCTCTGCCATGTTCGCTGCTTAGGAAGATCCACAGCCTTTATGTGCGGCCCCCACGCGCTGGCAGCCCAGCTTTGGGTTGCTCAGCGTCAGCCTGGAGCAGAGCCTTCGTATGTGGCATGGCATCCAGGGCCTCTAGCCCTCAGCCCTCCGGCCTGGGTCTGAATCGCTTTTCCCTTGAGCAACGTTTTTCCGCGCTTGTGTACAAGTTCAGGGTTTGGTTTTATTCAGTGTTACCCCAGAGACTGAAGGAATCGCCAGCGTTATCTTTCGTGTTTTTGAATCATCCTCTCTGCTTCTGTTTTTTCAGTTGATAGTAGTTTCCGGGGTCATGGGAAGTCTCCCTCTCTCTCCAGAGTCAGGAGCACCAGCCCAGGTCCACCCATCAGCTGATCCCTGACCACGGGGGTGAGTTCCTGCAGGCTGGGGTTTGATCCCCATGAATTAGCTGTAGGAGACCAGTGCCTTTGTTATTGCTGTGTGTCCGGGTTTTAATTTGACAAATGCCAGCTTAGCAAAATCTTGCAGGAGGAGAATTCTGTTTGGGTTTCCCTAAATTCCCTCAGCCCCTACTCACCCCTCTGTAAAGGCATAGAACAAGTGAGGCCCCTTAAATAAAATTCAGAGGTCTCCAGCAACGGTGGGCATCTCTCATCACAGTCATTTGGACTGGATGGCATTTGAGTATTTATCTAGGCACCATGACAGAGAAACACAAGCTCAAGTCATGATCTCTACCCTTAAATAATTCACAATCTTATTAGAGTGAGTGGATGATAAAAGCCCAGTAATGACATCAGAATGTAAGGCAACAATACAGAGAGGAAGAGGCAATTGCTAGGGTGATTTTCCAACATTTTGTACAAAGAGTATGTGCTATGAATTAAATAAAAAAATATGTGTGGAAGTAACTGCTTCATGAGTATGACACATCTTCCTATTTTAAAGGAAGCCGAGTTCCATGTGAACTGTGTACTATGCTATGATATTTGAGGCACAGAACAAAGGAGGCCCTAAGTGTACTATGCTTTGATATTTTCGACATTCTTTATTGTTCAATGTGTGCCTCAGTTTTGTAAGAGTTAAATTACTAGAATACATCTTGCTATAAAATATTACTAGAAAATCAAATGATCAGGTGACATTTATTGTTATTTTTTATAAATAAACACAATCACTGGCATGCTAAAATGATAGGTATTATGGAAATACTAGAGGCCTGGTGCACAAAATTCATGCGGGGGTGGGGGGGCGGGCGGGTCACCTCAGCCCAGCCTGCACCTTCTCCAATTTGGGACCCCTTGGGGGATGTCTGACTGCGGGTTAGGCCTGATCCCTGGGAATGGGCCTAAACCGGCAGTCGGACATCCCTCTCACAATCCTGGACAGCTGACTCCTAATCACTCACCTGCCTGCTTGGTCGCCCCTAACTCCCCTCCTGCCGGCCTGGTTGCTCCTAACTGCCACCCCCCCTACCCCACCCCTCTGCTGACATGGTCACCCCTAACTGTCCCCCTGGCCAGCCTGATTGCCCCCAACTGCACCCCCAGCAGGCCTAGTTGCCCCTCACTGCCCCCCCCCACTAGCCTAATCACCCCCAACTGTCCCCCCTGCCAGCCTGGTTGCCCCTCACAGCCCCACCCACTGGCCTGCTTGCCCCATGCAGCCTGCTTGTTCAGTCATTTGGTCGTCCCTCACTAACCCCCTGCTGGCCTGGTCATAGGCAGCCATCTTGCGAGGATGTGAGGGTTAATTTGCATGTTACTGCTTTATTATACAGGATTCAGATAGGGAGATCTACAGGCTTGATTACAAGTGAGCTTTACTATTACAACCCAAATTTATTGCTTAAAAAAAAAGCAGGGAGCCACTAGAAACTGAACCAAATATAAGCCCCAGAAAGGCAAATGTAAATTGGATAAGCTTCACTATTACAAGAGCAACAAGAAAGAATTCAGAGGCAAGAATGAGAAGCAGATTGCATCCATTCTAAGTTGCTGCTAAAGAAAAAGAATAGTATACTATGAAAATACTTAATACAGATTGTAAAGAGATTTGTTCAAAGAGGATTTCCTAGAGTATGTGGTATTTCAGTATATTTTTTTAAATGTGAAAAAGTTAGCTAGATAAGAAAAAGGTGTAGGGGTCCTGGATTGGAGAGGGTGCAGGCTGGGCTGAGGGATACCCCCCTTGCACAAATTTCGTGCACTAGGCCTCTAGTATTATATATAGGAAAGCTATTTTCTTTCACTAACACATTTTTTCTTGTATCTATTTTTTTTTTACCATTATAGTGCATTTTATTTTATTTTTAAACCTTTACTATTCAAAGTATTATATATGTCTCCTTTTTTCTCCCATTGACCCCTTATTGCCTGCCCTAGCCTCTCAACCCAGGTCTCCACCACTCTATTGATTGTCTCCATGGGTTATGCATATATACATACAAGTTCTTTGGTTGATCTCTTCCCAACCACCCGCCAAGCCTTACCTTCCCTCTGAGATTCAACAGTCTGTTCAATGCTTCTATGTCTCTAGATCTATTTTGTTAATTGGATTTCACATATGAATGAGATTATGTGATACTTCTCTTTCTCTGACTGGCTTATTTTGCTTACTATATAACACCTCTAGGTCCCTCCATGCTGTTTCAAAGAGTAAGAGATCCTTCTTTTTTACTGCTGCATAGTATTCCATGGTATAAATGTACCACAGCTTTTTTATTCACTCTTCTATTAGTGGGCACTTGGGCTGTTTCCAGATCTTAGCTATTGTAAATTGTGCTGCTATGAACATAGGAGTGCATACATTATTTCTGATTGGTGCTTCAGGTTTCTTAGGATATATTCTTAGAAGTGGGATCACTGAGTCAAATAGCAGTTCCATATTTAATTTTTTGAGGAAACTCCATACTCTTTTCCATATGGTTGTACCAGTCTGCATTCCCACCAGCAGTATACTAGGTTTTCCTTTTCTCCACATCCTTGTCAGCATTTATTTGTTGATTTGATAATGCTAGTTATTCTCACAGCTGTGAGGTAATATCTCACTGTGGTTTTAATTGGATATCTTTGAAGATCAGTGACTTTGAACATTTTAAAAACTATTTTTAATTGATTTCAGAGATGAAGGGAGAGGGAGAAATAGAAACATCTATGATGAGATGGAATCATTGATTGGCTGTGTACTGTATGCCCCACACTGAGAATCGAGCATCCAAACAAGGCATCTGCCCTGACCAGGAATTGAACCATGACCTCCAGGTTCATGGGTTGATGCTCAGCCACTGAGCCAGGCCATCCAGGCCGAACATTTCTTCATATGGCGCTTGGCCATTTGTACGTCCTCTTAGGAAAAGTGTGTATTTAGGTCCTTTGCCCATTTTTAAATTGGATTGTTTGCTTTCTTTTGTTAAGTTCTATGAGTTCCTTATACATTTTGGATATTAATCCTTTATCAGATGTATCATGCCAAATATGTTCTCCCATTTGTGGGCTCCCTTAGCATTTTGTTGATGGTGTCTTTTTCTGTGCAGAAGCTTTTTATTTTGATGTAGTCCCATTTGTTTATTTTCTCCTTAGTTTCCTTTGACATAGGAGATGTATCTGTAAACATATTGCTACGAGAGATGTCTGAGATTTTGCTGCCTATTGTTTCTTCTAGAATTTTATGGTGTCACAACTTAGGTTTAAGTCTTTTATCCATTTTGAGTTTAATTTTGTGTATGGTGTAAGTTGGTGGTCTAGTTTCATTTTATTGCATGTATCTATCCAATTTTCCCAACACCATTTATTGAAGAGACTGTCTTGACTCCAGTGTATGCTCTTGCCTCCTTTGACAAATATTAATTGAGCACAATGGCTTGGGTCTATGTCTGGGTTCTTTGTTCTGTTCTGTTGATCTACATGTCTACCTTTTCTTGTTCCAGTATAAAGCTGTTTTGATTACAGTGGCTTTGTAGTATAACTTGATATCTGGTATTGTAATTCCTCCAACTTTATTATTCTTTCTCAAGATTACTATATGGCTATTTGAGGTCTCTTTTTGGTTCCATATAAATTTTTGGAGTATTTCTTCTAGATCTATGAGATAAGTTGTTGGTAATTTAATAGAGATTACATTGAATCTATAGATTGCTTTGGGTAATATGGACATCTTAATGATGTTAATTCTACCAATCCATGAACATGGTATATTATTCCACTTGTTTATATCTTCTTCTATCTCTTTATTCAATGTCCTTTAGTTTGTTTTGGTTTTTTGTAATGAATTTTATTGAAGAATGGCAAAATGTATAATTTATATAATCAACACATAATCCAAGATTTTTGCTTTTTTAATAGATGTTTTAGTTTTTTAAAAATATATACTTTTATTAATTTCAGAGAAGAAGGGAGAGGGAGACAGAGATAGAAACTTCAATGATGAGAGAGAAATATTGATTGGTTGCCTCCTGCAGGCCCCCTACTGGGTATTGAGCCCACAACCCAGGCATGTGCCCTTGACTGGAATCGAACTTGGGACCTTTCAGTCTGTAGGCTGATGCTCTATCCACTGAGCCGAACCAGCTAGGGCTCCTATAGTTTTCTTAGTACAGGACTTTTACCTCCTTGGTTAAGTTTATTCCTAAGTATCTTCGTTTATCTGTTGCTATGGTAAATGGGATTTTTTGTTTAGTTTCCCTTTCTGAGAATTCATTATCTATCTATCTATCTATCTATCTATCTATCTATCTATCTATCTATCATCTATCTATCTATCTATCTATCTATCTATCTATCTATGGCTAAGTGACAGTCTGACTATTCGACCGGAAGCTATGACACACAATGATCACCAGGAGGCAGATGCTTGATGCAGGAGCTGCTGAGCTGCAGTGACTTGGCAACAGTGGTTCTCAGGTGATATACCCTGGAACCAGAGAGGAGGGAGCCAGATTCTGGAATGCATCACCTGAGAACTGCACTCTCGAAATACAGGACCCCTCGGGGGATGCCAAAGAGCCAGTTTTGGCCTAATCCCTGCAGGCCAGGTTGAGGGACCCCACCTGCCAGAGGAACCCAACTCTCTCTTCAGATGCCCTTCAAGCCATGGGGCCACTCCAGAGGCAGCCGGCTGGGGAGGGACTGCAGGTGGGAGGCTGGCTCCAAGGCATGTCTAGCCCATCTCACCCAGTCCTGCCCCACCAGCCACCTTCTCATTAATTTTAATGTGCACAAATCCCTGCACCAGGTCACTAGTAGGTGTATAAAAAAAGCCATAGATTTCTGGGTGTTAATTTTGTATCCTACTAAATTCATATATTAAATCTGTTAGTTTTTTGTTGTTCTTTAGGGTCTTCTGTGTACAATATCATGTCATCTGTGAACAATGACAGTTTCACTTCCTCCTTTCCAGTTTTGGATGACTTTTTATGTTTTTTCTTGTCTGATTTCTAGGGCTAGCATTTCCAGTACTATGTTGAGTGAATGTTGTAAAAGTGGACATCCTGTCTTGCTCCTGTTCTTAAGGAAAATGGTTTTAGTTTTTGCCCATCGAATATTATGTTTGCTGTAGGCCTGTCATATTTAACCTTTATTATATTGAGGTAAGATCCCTCTATTCCCACTTTGCTGAGAGTTATTAAAAATGGGTGTTGGAGTTTGTTGAATGTTTTTTCTTCATTAATTGGTATGATCATGTGATTTTTATCTTTCAATTTGTTTATGTGATGTATTACACTTATTGATTTGTGAATACTCTACTCTACCAGCCTTGAAATCCTGGAATAAATACCACTTGGTCATGGTGTATGATCTTTTTAATATATTACTGGATCCTATTTGCTAATGTTTTGTTGAGGATTTTAGCATCTATGTTTTCTGGAAGCTATCCATTGCCTATACCAGTGGTCGGCAAACTGCAGCTCACGAGCCACATGCGGCTCTTTGGCCCCTTGAATATGGCTCTTCCACAAAATACCATGTGCGGGCGTGCACATACAGTGCGACTGAAACTTCGTGGCCCATGCACAGAAGTCGGTTTTCGGCTGGGGTGAGTCTATTTTGAAGAAGTGGCATTAGAAGAAGTGGGGGGTGTCGGTCCGTCGGGCGACAGGATACGCAGCGCGGGGGAGGCACGAGGGATTCATGCACGAGGGATTCATGCACGAGTTGAGTGAGCCAATCAGCAGTCTCATGTGCAGTGGTTAGTGCTAGTCGCGTCCGCAAATCATGTGCAGGTGACAAAAGTACCTACTCGAAGCATAAAGTTACCTGTATTTTTCCAACCAGCTGCAAATCCTACAGGTATTTTGTCATCAATTTAAGAATTGTAATTATTTTGTGTTGATGGCTTTATTATTATAAAATGAAACATTTTTTAAGGTGCCCTGTTTGACATGGCTACAAAGAAGAAGCAAACTACCTATATAGTTTAAGTTTAAAAAATTTGGCTCTCAAAAGAAATTTCAATCATTGTACTGTTGATATTTGGCTCTGTTGCCTAATGAGTTTGCAGACCACTAGTCTATACTATCAGGAAAGTGTAAACAAGGAACCCAGAAGGCTGAACAACCTTGAGCTTTTGCAAGGGCTAAAGCTGTGCACCGATTGTTTAGTTGAGACAATGTGGCTCAAGCAATTTCCTGACCTAATAGTCTCAAAGTGAATCTTACTAATATTTACTGACCTTTAAGACAGTCTGTCTGCTACCGAATTGCCTGCCTGACTAAGGGTAAGATGTGTATCTAAAATTGAATAAAAAGCTAGTAGGGCCTGGGCACCAGTGAAGCCCTTCCATTAGAGTTGGGTTCTCCACCTGGCCCCCTGTGATTTCCAAATTCATATTTCTTGCCTAGTCTTGTCATTTGTGTGCGGCACTTTTCCAGGTCCTGGACCCAAGCCGCACAGGTTGCAGCTGTCACATCTTTCACGGACACCTGGAGAAGAAGATTGGCTGGACTGAAAAACGAAGTTCACTGGAAAGGTGGGAAAAATCACCGAAAAGGTGGGGGAAAATTCGCCACATACAAAGCCCATGCCAGCTGCAGAAATCGTGATCTGTAAGTAGGGTGGGAACATCTTTTTTAGCCAGGTTACTTGGGCAGAATTCGACTAAAGGGGAGAAACTTTATTGTAGACTTTTGGTTTGCATGCTCAAGGATAAAGGAATTAAAGTGTCAGAAGGTATTCTCTTACAGTTTTTGTATATTATTATAGAACATAATCCTTGGTTTCCTGAAGAGGGTACATTAGATGTTGAATGCTGGGAAAGAGTGGGTCAGAACTTGAAAAAAGCTCAGCAGCAGGGGAAAAACTTGCCTCCAAATTGTTTCTCCTTGTGCAACATGGTATTGCATTTGCTAGAGCCATTTAGGAGGCAAAAGAGGATAGACCTCCTCCCCTTGTACCCTCTGCTCCTAAAGAGGAGCAAAAAAAAAAAATTGGAAGAATGGCCTTTATGCTCCCCTTCACCTCCATGCCCTGATCCTGAAACATTTAATTCGCCGGTAATAGGATCACCTATGCAAAGAGCTATCCGAGAAGGATTAAAGGACATGACGGTGGAGGAGAGACTTGCTTTTCCTATTATACGGGTAGCTGACCCGTATCTCCCAAATCAAATAATAAGACAGCATGAAAATTTGACTTTAAAATGATAAAGGCCTTGCGAGAGAGCATAGTACAAAATGATCCTACTGCTCCTTTTACCAGAGAAATTATGACTAAAATTTCTGAAACATTCTTATCTGTTTATGATTGGTACTCTCTGGCTCGTGCAACTCTGGATGGAGGGGATTATTTACTATGGAAGGGAGAATTTTTAGAGAAATGTCAGGAGCAAGCTCACGCAAACCGTGGGCAAATGATCAAATAACTTATGAAATGCTGGCAGGACTAGGACCATATAGTGATGTGCAGAATCAACTACATTATGTGCAACAAGCTTATGAGCAAATTAGACTTTGTGGGAGAAGAGCCTGGTGAACTTTACCAGCAAAAGGGGACCCTGAGGGAACTTTTAGTAAATGTATGCAGGGGTCTACAGAGTCATTTTCTGATTTTGTGGCTTGCCTCACTCAAGCAGTGAGAAGACAGATTCAACATGAGACAGCAGGAGACATTTTAATTCAGCAATTAGCTTATGAAAATGCCAGTGCTGATTGTAAGAAATGCCTGACGCCTCTGAGAAAAAATAGTACCATTACAGAAATTATTCAAGCATGTCAGAATATGGGATCAGGAACTTTTCAAGCAAACTTACTAGCTGCCACTGTAACAGTGGGGAAAAAAAGATGCTTTAATTGTGGAAAAACAGGACATTTCAAAAAATAATGTAGGCAACAAGGACACAAGGTGGCGCTCAAGGGAAAGGTGTGAGCATTCCACCTCCTGATTCAAACAACGCAGATTCAAGCTCTTTATGTCTTAGATTTCAGAAAGGAAACCAATGGGCCAGTCAATGTAGATCAAAATTTCATAAAAATGGGCAGCCGTTAGATCAAGACATAGGGAATGGCCAACCACAGGGAAAGGGCCAGAGGGGCTGCCCCCAGCCCTGTCATCAATAGGGGATTTTTGCCCTGCAAGGCCCACAGTGGATTCCCTCATATGAGCCACTCCAGGGAGCACAGGCCTAGATTTTAGCAGTACAATAGTGGTCACTTTGACCCCCCCGATATGGCTTGGCAAGCTGTTCCTACAGGAATTTGGGGACCTGTGCCACCAGGAACATTAGGATTAGTCTTAGGAAGAAGTAGAAACACTCTAAAAGGCCTACCTGTTTTGCCCGGAGTCATAGATTCAGACTATGAGGGAGAAATCAAGGTAATACTAGAATGCAAACATATTATGCAGATTACCCCAGGACAAAGAATTGCTCAGATCCTACTTCTACCTTATATTCAGCAGGGTGAAGCTATAAATAGGCAAAGAGGAACATAAGGATTTAGAAATCTATTGGATACATGAAATTAGCAAAACCCATCTTATAATTAATTTAAGAATAGAGGGAAAACTGTTTAAAGGTTTAGTAGACACTGTAGTGGATGTCAGCGTTATCAGCAAAGAATTGTGGCCTCCAAGTTGGTCCATGGTAGAAGCTATGGGCTCTATTGGGGGGGAGGGGGGGTTGGAGTTCCTGATAATACACAACTTAGGGCTGCAGTGTTAAGGTGGCAAGATGAGGAAGGACAGGCAGGATTGTTTCAGCCCTGCATAGTCTCTGGAATTGCAGTCAACTTATGGGGCCAGGACGTTTTAGAAAGTTTACAAGCTTGTATTATTACTGGCAAGGGATAGCAGTTAATAACTCAGATGGAATATCAGACTGGTCATATATTTAGGAAAAAATAATCAGGGAATTAAAGAGCTCATCCAAGCCAAAGGAAACCCGGGAAGACAAGGATTAGGATATCAGCCTTTTTAGGAGTGGTCACTGCTCAATCTCCTCACCCCCATGCTGATCCTATACAATGGAAAGATGATAGACCTATATGGGTAGGTCAGTGGCCATTAATGAAGGAGAAATTAGGTTATATTCATGAATTAATACAGGAACAAATAGAGGCTGGCCACATAGAGCTTTCCAATAGGCCTTGGAATACACCTATATTTACAATACCTAAGAAGGCAACAAGAAAGTAGTTAATATTGCATGATCTTAGAGTGGTTAATGCTACTAAGCATACCATGGGAGCTTTACAGTCTGGAATCCCAGCGCCTTCACAAATCCCCCTAGATTGGTCTTTTATAGTAGTAGATCTTAAGGATTGTTTATCACCATTCCCTTGGCACCCCAAGATAAATAAAGATTTGCCTTTTGAGTGCCACCTACACTAATAAAAGAGAAAGATGCAAATTAGCCATCACTCCGTCACTCTGCCACTCTGCTACACCCACAAGCCATGCCCTCCGGCCAATCGGGAGTAAGTATGCAAATTAACCCAACTAAGATGGTGGCGGCCATGGAGCTGGAGCGAGCAGGAAGCTTGGGTTGCCCCCAGCAATGGAGAAGCCAAGCTTCCTGCCTGCCTTGGCTGGCTCTGGGCTCCGCTCAAGGCTACACAGTTTCAATTATAGAAGATAAATGAATCCCAGATACCTGCTTCCAGCCTGCCAAAACAAAAAAAAAAGAAAAAAAAGGAGAAGCTGGGAGCTTGGGTCGCTGGGGGGGCATGGCCAGCTTGAAAACGGCCATCAGTGCCTCACCCAAGCTGGTCACACCCCATGGGGTGAGGGGCCCCAGTGGGGGGCTTGACCATCCTGAAAACAGCCATCAGCCCCTCACCCAGGCTGGCCAGGCACCCCAACGGGGACCCCCACTCTGAAGGGGTGTGGCCAGCCTGAAAATGGCCCTCAGCCCTCTCATCCAGGCTGGCCAGGCAACCCAGCGGGACCCTCACCCTGATCTGGGACACCCTTCAGGGCAAACCAGCTGGCCCCCACTGGTGCACTAGGCCTCTATCCTATATAATAAAAGGGTAATATACAAATTGACCCTAGCAGCAGAAAGACTGGGAATGACTGGTCACTATGACACGCACTGACCATCAGGGGGCAGATGCTCAATGCAGGAGCTGCCCCCTGGTGGTCAGTGTGCTTCCACAGAGGGAGCTCTGCTCAGCCACAAGCCAGGCTGATGGCTGCCAGCACAACGTTGACAGGAGCCTCTCCCGCCTCCTCACCAGCACTAAGGATGTCCGACTGCAGCTTAGGCCTGCTCCCCGCTGGCAAGTGGACATCCCCTTAGGGCTCCCAGGTTGCCAGGGGGATGTGTGACTGCCAGTTTAGGCTCAACCCCCCGGGGAGTGGGCCTAAGCCAGCAGGTGGACATCCCCCGAGGGGTCCCAGACTGTGAGAGGGCACAGGCCGGGCTGAGGTTCCCCACCCCCCGCAAGTGCACAAATTTTTGTGCACCGGGCCTCTAGTCTACACTAATAAAAGAGAAAAATGGTAATTGGTGTACAACGCTACCCTTTTCATTGGCTAATCAGGGCTATATGCAAATTAACTGCCAACAAGATGGCGGTTAATTTGCATATGTAGGCACAATGCAGGGAGGCAAAAGGGAAAGCAGGAAGAAGCCCCCTGCCACTGACAGTGATCCGAAACCCAGGGGGGAGGTAAGAGCTGGGGGGCAGGGCAAAGGCGGCCCTAGGGCCGCCTTTGCCCTGCCCCCCAGCCATGATTGGAGAATCAGGTGCCTTTGCCACCCTGGCCAGTGATAGCAGGAAGTAGGGGTGGAGCCAGCGATGGGAGCTGGGCACGGTCGCAGCTGGCAGTCCCAGGAGCTAGGGGTCCCTTGCCTGGGCCTAAAGCGAAGCCCACGATCGCGGGGCCGCTGTAGCTGCAGGTCCCCACTGCCTGGGCTGGACGCCTCAGCCAGAGGCGTCCTGCAGGGGCAGGGGCGGAACCCGCATGATCGCGGCGCCCCCCGCTGCCACTGCAGGTCCCCGCTGCCCGGGCTGGATGCCTAGGCCAGAGGTGTTAGGCCTGGGCAGGGGCGGAGCCTGCAACCACGGGGAGCTGGGGGTCCCCTGCCCAGGCCTGACACCTCTGCCGGAGGCCTCAGGCCTGGTCAAGGGGCCGATCTGGTGATTGGTGATCGGAGGGTGATGAGGGTCAACTCCTCTGGCCAAGGCATCAGGCCTGGGTGGGGGGTGGAGCAAGCAATCAGAGGGAGATGGGGGTCCCCTGCCCAGGCATGATTCCTGGGCCAGAGGCCTCAGGCCTGGGCGGGGGCCAGAGCCAGTGATCGGGTGGAGATGGGGGTCCCCTATCCAAGCCTGACACCTCTGGCGGAGGCATCAGGCCTGGGCAAGGGGCCGATCAGGCGATCGGAGGGTGATGGGGGTCTACGCCTCTGGCCAAGGCATCAGGCCTGGGCAAGGAGCAGAGCCAGCAATCGGAGGGGTCTGGGGATCCCCTGCCTAGGCCTGATGCCTGGGCCAGAGGCATCAGGCCTGGGATGGGGGCAGAACCAGTGATGGGGGGAAATGAGGGTCCCCTGCCCAGGCCTGACGCCTCTGTCAGAGGCGTCAGGCCTGGGCAAGGGGATGATTCTGTGATTGGAGGGTGATGGGGGTCAACGCCTGAGGGCTCCCAGTATGTGAGAGGGGGCAGGCTGGGCTGAGGGACACTCCCCCCCAACCCCCACACCCAGTGCACGAATTTCGTGCACCGGGCCTCTAGTCTATTAATAATATAGAATCTATGAAAATATATCAATGGAGAGTTTTGCCTCAAGGAATGGCCAGTAGCCCCACCTGTGTCAAACATATGTAACTCAAGCTGTTCAGCCCTTAAGGGACAAATATTCCCAATGTTATATTATCCATTCATTACAGGGATGACTGGCTCTTTGCAAGTCCATGGGAAGAGCAGACTTTAGCAATGTTTTCCCAATTAGAAAAGGAACTCCCTAAATGGGGCTTAAAAATTGCTCCAGAAAAGGTACAGAAAGAAATATCTAGGGACCATATCTAGGGACCATAATTGAAAACCAATGTATTAGGTCTCAAAAGGTTGAAATATGAAAAGATTTTCTTAAAACTTTAAATGACTTTCAGAAATTATTAGGGGATATTAACTGGTTAAGACCTTATCTGAAAATCTCTATGGGAGAAATGACAAACTTACTTAATATACTTAGGGGTGACTCTAATCTTTCCTCACCCTGAACATTAACAGATGAACCTAGGAAGGAGTTACTAAGAATTGAGCAGGCAATCTCAGCCCAAGTAGCACAGGTATAGCCTGAATTGACTTTATTGGGACAGATAAATCCTATTGCAAATAGTCCCACTGGAGTCATCTCCCAAAATAAAAACTTTCCTGCTATTATGGAATGGGTCCACCTAGGGCATAAATCTTCTAAAACTGTGGTTACATAAATAGAGCTCATGGCTCAGTTAATATCTCAACTCAGAAAGCGCTGCAGGCAGCTTAGAGGAGAAGAACCCCAGTGCATTTATCTTCCCCCTCACTGGGAAACAATTAGAAATGTTATTTCAAACTGATTTGAATTGGCAAATTGGACTAAGTGGATATTCAGGGGAACTTAGTTGTCACCTATTAAAAGACAAATTACTACAATTTTTATATAACGCCCCATTATATCAAAAAATACTAGGCAGGAACCTATTCCTGGAGTATTAACTGTTTTTACTGATGGATCATCTAATGGTAAAGCTGCTTATCATATGATGAATTCAGACCAAGTCATCCTGATTAGTTATACTTTTGTGCAAAGAATTGAATTAGAGGTTATCAAGGCTGCATTGCAGGATTTCCAAGAGCCTCTTAATATTATATCTGACTCTGCTTATGCTGCAGGCCTGGTGAATAGAATTGAAACTGCTCGATTAAAATGGTTCAGTGACCAAAGTCTACTTATACTATTTAAACAAGTTCATCAGATTGTACAATGGAGACAATACCCTTTCTATATTATTCATATTAGGGCTCATAGCATATTACCTGGCCCTTTAACAAAAGGAAATGCACATGCTGATCAATTGGTTGCTTTATTAAAACAGGCCACAGAATCTCATCAGCCTGCCAAAATGTTGTCTAAACTATTCTCAATCACTCGACAGCAGGCAAAACACATTATCAAGGAATGTTCCACTTGCATGTTACATCTGCCTCAAGGGCCTTGATTATTTTAAATTTTTTCACTTGCAATGCTGATGGCAGGACACCCATGGAAATACACTGGTATCAGAATAAGTCAAAGGAAAATGGTCTGGTTAAATGGAAAGATCCCAAGTCTGGTTTATGGAAGGGCCCTGACCCCCTAGTACCATTGGTTGAGGATACACTTGTATATTTCCAGAAAACTTCTCTAAGCCCGTGTGGATTCTGGCAAGAAATATTATACTTCATGGATCTGAGGGAGGAACTGGCCAGATTAATGAAGACCCTGCACCTGGAGCCATGCATTGCAGCTGCAAACAATCAGCTACCCTAGCCACAGATAGCAGCAGCCCCAAGCAACCCACTGGAGATAAGAGTGGGAGGAGAACGAGGCAGACCACAAATAGCCTGGAGGTGACCTGGGGCATAGTGAAGAAGATGGCCCAGAAAGCTGAGTGAATTTGTGAGAAGACCAGAACTCCATGAACGCCTGAGAATGTCTTTCTTGCCATGCTAGCAGTCATCAGCTGTGTGGTAATACTACCGGGGGCAAATGGGAAAGTATATTGGACTTATGTTCCTGACCCTCCATGGGTAAGACCCTTTAAGTGGGCTGATCCCCCGCCTAATGTAGTCACCAATGATACCAAACACCTTGGTCATCCAGGAGGACCACGGGTGGGACAAGGAAGTATAGGGGCAAAGTATAATTACACGGTGTCGCCACCCAGCTTCCCTTTTGTATGACAGAATCAAGCTACTGCTCCTTTGTGTGTAGAATTAAAGAGAGGCTTCTGGCTAGCATGGACACCAAAGAAGGGGGAAGCTAAAGCCCAAATACATCTACTATCACTACTTGCTCCAGGGTGAGGTACAGAAAATGTAACTTTACTAAGACATCCCCTGCCCACTAAGACATTAAGTAAAAAATTTTATGAATGGCACCCCACTGAGGAAGAAATTAATTGGAAAGACTGTTATAGTGACCACCCCACCAGCAGCAAACTTAATAACAGTTTTTCCTTTGTGGATTGGAGCCCCTATGGGTCTGCATATAGTAACAATCACATCCTAAAATGGAAGGGGACCGCATCCTATCTATATGTTGAAGCTAATCACTCCATCTCATGGTATGGAGGAGGATTTGTTGGATATCAATTACAACATGACAATTGGCCCTTAAAAAATATGCAATGGAAATTAGCTGCTGTACTTGTACCTATTAAATGGCATAATTTTAACTAGAGCTCAGATAATTCCATTTGTACCTTATGGGGAACTCCCAATAAGACAGTATTTGCTACCGCCTATGTATTGGAAATGTTTGTACTCCTCTCAGGCCCCATCCAGATGTGCCTTAATGCTACAAGCCATCTGTATGAGGTGTCATGCACAGGCTACACACTATCACATTGTATTAATTCTACATTCCCAAAAGATTCCCTCTTGATTTTAAAACAACCTGCTTTCACTTGGGTTCCTACTAACCTAACTGAGCCTTGGAAATCTCATCAAACCTACCAACTGTTACATGATCTGGTAAAAATCTTAAAATGACAAAAAAGATTTCTTGGGATGTTAATTGCAGGAATCTTTGCCCTTGTAATGTTACTTACTTCTGTGGGCATTGCTGCTTCATCCATGGTACAAACTATTCAACCTTCTCAGTTTGTACAACAAGTTAAGGAAAATGTAACTAAGACCTTGTCTATACAAAAAACAATCAACAGCCAGTTTGAGATAGAATTATCGGCACTAAAGTCTACAGTCTTGTAGATGGGTGATAAAATCCACAGTTTAGAGCAAAGACTATCCTTGCAGTGTCATCATAATTTTTCCCAGGTTTGTGTTACCCCCATTCCCTATAATAGTACCCTACACTCTAACAATCAATAAAAAATCAGACCTAAACCTGTGGTCGGACATCTCCCAAGGGGTCCCGGATTGGAGAGGGTATAGGCTGGGATGAGAGGATACCGCCCCCCCCCCCACCCCGTGCACCGGGCCTCTAATACACACACACACACACACACACACACACACACACACACACACACACATATACATTTTCATATATATAAAAAATATATGTACACATTTTCATATATATGTATGTATGTGTGTGTGTGTATATATATATATATATATATATATATATATATATATATATATATAAAATCTCCCCCTTCTTAAATCTATCTTTGTATTCATTTACTATAGGAAAAGGGGAATAGAGAGTATATAGGCCTGAATTGGTGACTGGAATTAATTAAGCTATTAGTAGAAAAAGAGAACAAGGAGAGGAAAAACAGAAGCAAATGAAAGGAAAGAAATAAAGAAAAAAACAACAAAAAACAAACATCAAGAAAAACTAACTAATAATCAAACAAACAACAAGACAGAAAGAAAGAAAAAGGTAAAAAAATTTGCATAGTGAATAAAGAGAAGAGAGAAGTATGTATGGGCTTGGAACAGGGAAGAGGAATTTAGATATATGAGTAAAATCAATTTTTAACAGTGAGTAAAAAGAAAGGATAGAGAACAACTAAAGTAGGGACAGGGTACGAGAAACAAAACAAAAAAGGGGAAAATGAGGAAGAGTGTTGGCATAAAGGAAAAATTGAGATAGAGTAAAATAATACTAAAGGGAAAATAAAAATAGAATGTAGAACATTAATCCCAAAATAAAATAAAATAAAAAATAACATAAAATAAAACTTTAAGAAGGGGTAAAATAATAGTATTAATAATAATAGTTAAAAATAAAAATATAATAACAAACAAGATAAAATCAAGTGAGAGAAAAAATTAATTTCGTAAGTAAAAGATAAAAAATAAAAATGTGAAGTAGTGAAGGTCATTCACTTCCTCTACTATTCTGCTTGGCATGTCTGTTTCCTTTCAGGTAGTCAGCACAGTATTGAAGTTCCCTGCAATCCACAGCTTTCCTGGTAACCATGGTTTTACATTTCATTTTAATGGAGAACTTTGGTTTTTCTAAGTATTTTTCTCCTTTAATTTATATTTCATAAATTCTTGGACATTTATTAAAGATATATTAGTAACAAAAAAAAGAAAAAGGGAAATGCATGTTCTAGCTTTCTGTGTGCTTAGGCACCCGAGCTACTGAGGGTCTAAGTCCGGGCAGCCGAAGAGTGTGGTTAGCAAGATGAACAAAGATGCGCAGATGAGAGCAGCGATTAACCAAAAGTTGATAGAAACTGGAGAAAGAGAATGCCTCAAAGAGTTGCTGAGAGCTAAATTAATTGAATGTGGCTGGAAGGATCAATTGAAGGCACACTGTAAAGAGGTAATTAAAGAAAAAGGACAAGAACACATTACTGTTGATGACTTGGTGGCTGAAATCACACCAAAAGGCAGAGCCCTGGTACCTGACAGTGTAAAGAAGGAGCTTCTACAAAGAATAAGAACATTCCTTGCTTAGCATGCCAGCCTTTAAGATTGAATTAGATTGTGTTGTTTTGTGGTCTTATTCCTGAAAGTAAAACTTGCCATAAATTAGGAATCGCTTTCCCAAAGTAAAATCCTTTTTTGTATGATGGTATACAGTTTTTGGTAATGATGTATACATTGTATTGATTTTTTCCCCCTAAATGTGTTATTTTAATAAATATCTCATGAATGAAAAAAAAAAAAGCCACAACCCTGTTTTCAAGCAGGTGGGATCTCTCTGCTCTCTTTGGTTCTCAGCATGTCTTTAGTTGTATTTACACACGAGTCAATTTCTGATACAACTCTTGGGGGGCAGTGTTTCTGTCTTAATATTTGGGGCTAAAAGGCCTCTCTACCTTGGCTCTGCACACGACTTTTCCCCTGGCTCTGTGTGCGTCTCTGCGTGCATTTCTGCTTGAGCCTCTGCATGCGTCTCTGTGCGTGTCTTTTCCCCCTGGCTCTGCGCAGCCAGTACAGGATTTCAGGCTACCTTTCTGGGACCAGGCCAGCTGTGGGTTAATATCTAGAGTTCCCTTTTGCCAGCAGCCCTTTGGACCCCCTTCCACATTCGAGGGCTACACTGATCCTAAGGGCTGCAAATTTTGTGGGCAGTATTCTTCCTCTGAGACTCTAGTGCCTGCTGCAGCTGTTTCTCCCTCCAGCCTGGCTCTCAGACCTCACCTTTCTCTAGTATCTGACCTTTCCATCTGTGGATTGCCTCACCAGCTGTGTTTAATTCGCCAGTTCCGGATGCATGCTGTTTGATTCAGCTGTTCCTCCTATCTGCTCTGTGAGAAGGCGCAGGGCCCATCCACATTTTCTGCGCTGCTTTGTCTCCCCCTGAGCAAATCTCTCAGGCACCCGCGGTTGGGGAGGCTGGAGTTCTGGCATTCGTGGGTTTGCAGCTGAGGTAACTAGTCCCTGGGTGTTGTGGTTGTAAGTTCCTGGGAGGTATCCGATGTCTCCCCAGTTGAAGATAAGGCTGGGGTTCCAATCACAGTCGGTCTCCCAATCACATCTGGTCTCCCCTTCAAGATGGCGTCATCTCTGCGGCAGAGCTGGCCACTCCAAAAGAGATTTCAGCCACAGTAGAGGCTGCCCGGTCACCGGGGGTTGGTCCACCAGTCCCCAACAGTCCCATGGAATATAGCTGTTCCTCACTCACAAAAACAGGCACTCCCCGCACATCCACACACTCTCCTTTGATTCTCTTACTCACACACTATCTTGCAGCCTGCCATCCCATCAGCAGCAATCTTGGATCTCCTCCCAGGTTTTTTGACATATAATTGTTCATAGTATTTTCTTGTGATCTTTTGTAATTCTGATGTCAGTTGTTACTTCACTGCTTTCCTTTCTGATGTGATTTATTTGGATCCTCTCTCTTTGCTTCTTCATGAGACTGGCTAAAATTTCATCAATCTTGCTTAAAGAACCATGTCTTGGTTTCACTGATCTTTTGTACTGTTTTATTCAGGTTCTATGTCATTTATATCTGCTCTAATCTTTATTATTTCCTTCCTTCTCTTATGCTGGGCTTTTCTTGTTGTCCTCCTTCTAATTCTTTAAGTTGTGGGGTTAAATAAGTTATTAATTGTTCTTGTTTTTTGAGGTAGGCCTGTATTGCTATGAACTTCCCTGTCAGGGCTGCTTTTGCTGTGTACCAGAGATTTTAGGTTGTTGTGTGTTCATTTTCATTTGTTTTCAGAAAGTTTTTGATTTCATTCTTGATCTTGTTGGCAACCCATTCATTGTTTAATAAGATGCCATTTAGTATCCATTTGTTGGAATGTTTTTTGGGTGTTTATACTGTACTTGATTTCTAATTTCATTTTACTGTGATCTGAGAAGATGTTTGATATGATTTCAGTCTTCTTGAACTTATAGAGGATTGTTTTGTGTCCTAACATGTGGTCTGTCTTTGTGAATGATCCATGTAAACTTGAGAAGTAAATATATTCTGCAGCTTTGGGGTGAAATGTTCTATAAATGTCAATTAAATCCACCTGATACAGGTGTCCTTTCAAGTTACTGTTTCCTTGTTAAGTTTTTGTCTGGAAGATCTAATCAGTGAAGTCAGTGAGGTAAGACCCCTGCTATGACTGTACTATGCAGTTGATCTCTTCCTTAAAATACTAGTTTTTTTAAATATATATTTGGATATTCTTATATTTGGTGCAAATATGTTTACCAGGGTTATATGCTCTTGTTGGATCAATCCCTTTAGTATTAATGTAGTAACCTTTATCGTGTCTTTGATGGCCTTCATTTTAAAGTCTATTTTGTTGGATATGAGTATTGCTACTCCAGCTTTTTTTTTTTTTTTCATTTCCATTTGCATGGAAAATTTTTTTTTTCCCATCCCTCATTCTCATCCAGTGTGAGTCTTTTGTTCTGAGATGGGTCTCTTGTAGGCAGCATATAATTTGGTCATATTTTTGTATCCATCATTGTCTTTTATTGGGGCATTTAATCCATTTACATTGAAGGTTGCTAGTGATAGATATTTATTGCCATTTTAATTCTTTATGCCTATGTTTCTCTATATATATTTCTTCTCAGAAGCCCCTATAGCATTTCTTGCAGTGCTAGTTTTGTGGTGATAAACTCATTTAATCAGTTTTTGTGTGGGAAGCTCTTTATTTCACCTTTTATTTTGAATGATAGATTTGCTGACTATAGTAAGCTTGGTTTCAGATCCTTGCTTTTCATTACCTTGAGTACTTTATATCATTCCATTCTGGCCTGTAGAGTTTCTGATGAGAAATCTGACAGCCTTATGGGAGCTCCTTTGTAGGTAACCGTTTGCTTTTCTCTTGCTGCTTTTAAGATTCTTGTTCTGTCTTTAATTTTTGTCTAATATTATCTTGTGTCTAGGTGTGGGCCTGTTTGGGTTCTTCTTGCTTGGGACTCTCTGTGCCTCCTGAACATGTGTGACTTTTTCCTTTACCAGGTTAGGGACGTTTTCTGCCATTATTTCTTCAAACACATTCTCTATCCTTTGCTCACTTTCTTCCCCTTCTGGTACTCCTATTGTGCAAATAGTTATGTTTCATATTGTTCCACAACTCCTTTAAGCTGTCTTCCTGTTTTTGTACTGTTTTATTATTTTTTGTTCTGATTGATTTTTTCTATCCTGTCTTCTAATTTATTGACTTAAATCTCTGTTTTCCCTAATCTGCTGTGTATTCCTTCCAATGCATTTTTTATTAGTGCTATGTCACTTTCCATGATTACTTTATCTTTTTTTGAGCATCCTTGCCATCATTATTCTGAGCTCTATGTTTGATAAATGTCTTATCTCCATGTCATTTAGTTCTTCTTCTGGAGAATTATCTTGTTCTTTCATTTGGGGATTGTCTTTGGTATCCCCATTTTGGCTGCCTGTTTATGTTTGTGACTATGCATTAGGTAGATCTACTATGCCTCCGAATTTCTAGTGTAGGACAGTGTCAGATGCTGTTTCTGACTGGCCCTGCATACCCTGTTAAAACTATCAGCAATTTAAAGCTTGTGGTTCCCTTTACTGGGTCTGGTGCCTTTGGATAGAAACTAGATGTACACCAAGGTCTGCTTTTCCTAGCCCCAGGCAAAGACCCAAAGCCTCCAGAGATCTACTTCTGCCTGCAATATGATTGCATTCAGTCTTGATTAGCCTCAGGCTTTGGACCACAGGGTGAAGTGCGTTTTCAACAGGGTGTGGCAATTGTTTCTGCCCGCAGGCTGATTTTTATTCTCAGCCTCTTAATGGGTCTCAAAAACTCCAGAGGCTGGGGCAATAGGTTTCCTATTAGGGTGGGGCAATTGCCTGGATAGCAAAGGTCTACTGGAGAAAGATAGCTTGAGGAAATGACTCAGCCCAGGAAACAGGGGTGACTGCCCTCTGAGCTCCAAACCCAGAGCCCCCAACCCTGGATTCTCCTCACACAGCTCCAGTACACTCTGTTCTCCCTCTGCTGAAGCCCAAGGTGAGTGCTACAAAATTCTGTGCATTGACCCTTTAAGAGGGTGCCTGCATTTCCAGCCCTCTCTCACTGGAAGACAGCAACCCTGATGTTTTTTTTTACAACCAAGTGTTAAGTGGGCATCTTTTTCATTTCTTGTGCTCTGGACTGGAGATCCCAGCTTGGGGTTTAGAACCCAGAGTTCTCAGTGGGACACCCCCCCCCCCAAAGCTAAGATTTTTCTAGAACTTCAGCTGCTGTCTGTGGGAACTCTGCCAGCCATTTCACAGCTCCACAATTCCTACCTGTCTCTATGTGGTCTCCACTTTCTGTCCTTGGCTATCAGAGTTCTCTCCACCTAGTCTTCAGTTGATTATTCAGGATGGTTTTTCTGTAATTTAGTTATAGTTCCAGTTTGGTCTTGGGAGTGTGTCAGTGTAGGACCCTCTTACTCCACTGCCATTTTGGAATCTTCAAAATAGTCCATTTTATATAATTTTCTTAAATTCTCTGTGTATGTTTTAGGGGATAGTTTATCTTTCATTCATTTGATGCCAACTTCTGAAATATCCATTATATTTATCACTTCTTGTGATAAGTAACATTTAGAAAAAGAATGAAAGTACCTGGATTCAAAATTTACAAATGGTTGGGGAAGTCAGAAACCTAAGTTAACAACCATGTAATAATGTTATTACAAGAACCATATGAAATTCTTCAATATAATGCCATTTAAAACCATATTTTAGCCCTGGTCAGTGTGACTCAGTTTGTTGCAGCATCATCCCCTACATCAAAAGGTGACAAATTCCATATCTGATTGGGGCATGTTCAGGAGGAAACCAATTGATGTTTCTCTCTAACGATGATGTTTTTCTCTCTCTCCCTTCCTCTCCCTAAAATAAATTAATAAAATAAAATAAAACTTTATTTTAAAGCCTGAATTTAAGTATTAAATATTTTTTAAAACCATAGATGTTAAATGCTTTCCATCTTTTACCACATCATACCTCACATACTCCTTTGTTACCCAAAATCTAGGTCCTAGATTATATCCTAATATTTGTTTGCATTGAAGCATACCTTGAACACTATTGTATTTCTTTACTAATTCATTCAGTCACCTAAGTATTTATTATTAAATGAATAAAAAAGCACAAACAACTAAAGACAAAATATCTACCCTCCAGTTCTTAATAATAAAGGAAAATAATACAAAGTAGATCACAACCCTCCCTTACCAAATGAGACAAAATATTTCATTTAAATTTCATAACCCTAAAGTTACTTGTTATACCAAATTTACGTGTTAGAAAAATGGAATTTAGAAAAGGTAAGCAACTCAGAACCATAAATCAGTAGGTAAAGAGTAAGGTTTCAACATGCTACACCTCCATTATCAATCTAAGTTAGTTTTCATATGCTAATGATAATAACAGTAACAATTAATATTAGCAAATGCTTAAAATGTATATATGTATAAAATGTATATATATATAAAATATCATTATATATATATATATATACATATAAAATTTCATATAACCCTCCTACCAACCCTCTGAGATAGCCATTATTATTTTTATATATAAAGAAACATGCTTATGGTCCAATCTAAGAATATGGTAAGACTGAGATCTTAACTACCCACATAATTTTAATTTTTATATCTATTGTATGATAACTACATATATAAAACATATAAGAAATTTATTTTGCATAATAGAATGTTTTTCCTTTCTAGTATATTTTAATAAGCCATAAGACAAAATAGCCTAAGAATCAAGTGATTTACTCCTATATGCAAACAAAAGATAAAAATTTAACATAAATATTTTTCTATCTTTGCACCAGAAAGTTTATGTAAATGAAACCAAACATAAACCGTATTACCCTCCAGAGTATAGAACTACTTTCTTCAAAAAAGATCGGGATAAATTTATAAACATCATGATGCAGCTTCATTCGGAAATATTCTGGCATTCTTTCCAGATAGGAAAGAGTTTGTTATTGGAGAGATGGGCTAAAAATTCTTATTTTCAAGAAAATAGAGCACTATATTAAAAGTTCTTCAGTGAATGTTGAGTTGCAGAGCACAATATCTGAAAACCTATGAATTGGGATTACAGAAACATTTTTTTCCTAAGTGACAGGTGCACTCTGACTAATCTGAGTCGGGTGGAGAAATAATGAACTATAGTACTCAGACATAAGAAATGTTGCAAATACTACCATTTGCAACTCCATGGATGGATCTTGAAAATATCATGCTAAGTGAAGTAAAAGTCAGGAAAAGGAAAAAACCATATGATTTCACTCACATGTGGGATATAAAATGGAAATTCATAGACACAGACAGCAGTATGATGGTTACCCGAGGGAGGGGCATAGTAAAGGATAAAGGATGTCAAATATATGATGATCGAAGATTTGATTTTGGGTGGTAGGCACACAGTGCAATATACAGTTACTGTATCATAAAATTGTACACTTGAAACCTATAGAATTTTATTAACCAATGTCACCCTGATAAATCTGAAAAAAGAAAGTGAGTTAGGAAAAACAAACAAACAAACAACTCTTAAATATGCATGAGTTACTCTTTATCCTCCTTTCAGATAGTGATAAGAATAGCAACTATTTAATTCAGGAAATTTAATGTTTTACAGTAAGAGTGTTTTGTATTTGCATGGGTCCAGAAGTTACTGGGAATTTTATATTTGTCTATTAGTTATACTTATTGGCAATCTATAGATTCACAATGAACTTAAGGTGTATGAAATAAGGAATCAGCCTTAATGATCAAAATCATTTCTAGAATGCATACACATAATAGACTCCCAAGTTACAAAAACAATTTTTTGAAAGAAAACTGTTACTATAGAATATCCTAAAACTGGCCCTGGCCAGTGTGCCTCAGTTGGATGGGCACCATCCCATGCACATGAAGAGTTGTGGGTTCCATTCCTGGTCAGGGCACATGCCCAGGTTTCATTGTGTACAGGAGGTAACCGATCTATGTTTCTCTCTCATATCACTGTTTCTTTTTCTCTTTCTTTTCCTCTCTAATAGCAATAAAAACATTTCTTTTTTAAAAAAGAATATCCTAAAACTGCTCTGGTTGTTTAAAAATATTTTATAGATAAATAATATTTCCATTGCTCATTTATCCTCTAAGTACAACTGATAAAGTATAGTATAATTCTCTATAAAATATATACAGGGTGGGGCAAAGTAGGTTTATAGTTGTGAGTATGCAAAACACACAATTTATTCTTGTATCATTACTTATTAATTACTGTATTATTTTCACTCTGTATATATAAGTAGCACAGTTCCTGGCATATATGATGTACATAACATCTAGGAAAAATTGTACAGTGATCAAGAGTATAGGATCTGGCCCTGGCTGGTTTGGCTCAGTGAATAGAATGTTGGCCTGTGGACTAAAGGGTTCCTGGTTTGATTCCAGTCAAGGGCACATGCCTGGGTTGTGGGCTCTATCCCCAGTAGGGGGCATGCAGAAGGTGGCTGATCAAAGATTCTCTCTCATTATTGGTTTTTATCTCTCTCTCCCTCTCCCTTCCTCTCTGAAATCAATATATATATATATGATCTGGAGCCAGATTGCCACAGTTCAATTCCTACTTCCAACACAAAAATTATATGCCCTTAAACAAGTTACTTAACCTATGTATATACCTCATTTTTCTCATTATAAAACTTAGTTGATAATGTTATCTACTGAAAATTTTATGAAGTTTAAATGAGTTAGTATATGTAGAATACTTAAAATAGTCCTTAGTTATATAATATATTATTATTTTTAAATCAAAAATTTAAAATCCAGCACAGATAAAATTAGTCAATAAAAATGCTGAAGCACTATAACGATTTGTCAATGCTTTACCAAGTTAGCAGACTAAAATAAAACAAGAATACCAATTATAGCAAGCTATTAAATATTAGCAACCAAGCCCCTTTATGGAGGACAATTATTAGCTGGTTTTGCTTTAAAAAATAGTTCAGATATACACAAATCTAGCAATTATCTGAATCATTGTTTTAGCTTTATAAATCCATTATTTATCAAGACTATATTATCACTTTTTTACAAATCACTGTATTTCATGACAATGTCATTTTTGTTATCACATTTCACACACACTCAATTGCACTCACATTTACTGCAGACAAGTCAATTGTATCCAATTCACAAAGAGTGCAGCCACTGTCCTGTGTCCATGCATTAGGTACATAGTTTCCAAAATAGTTCAGGAGAATCTAGTAAATAAAGGAGAACTGTTTCAACAAAAGTAATCCTCTACTCTCAATGTACTTTTGTTCCATGTAGTTGGTACATATAACTGGGTACATTTCTTTAATAATTCTACTAATATTTATCACTTAGAGGTACACACTGAACAATGTTATCTCCAGACAATGAACCATAAAGTAGGTCAAACTTTCTCTAGAAATGCCAAAAATGCATTATAACTCATATAGGTCATATATATGGCTAATATGTTAATTGTCCCTCCCACCATTCGACCTTTTGACAAGTTGCTTTGTGTACACTGACCACCAGGGGGCAGGCGCTCCAACCGGTAGGTTAGCTTGCTGCTGGGGTCCGGCTGATTGGGATTGAGCGAGACGGGCTGGACATACCCTGGAGCCCTCCTGCGGTCCCTCCCCAGTCCCGACCGTGAACCAAAGGGGTCCCTCGGCCTGGCCTACACCCTCTCGCAATCCAAAACCCCTCAGGGGATGTCAGAGAGCTGGTTTTAGCCCAATACCCACAGGCCAGGCCAAGGGACCCCACCTGTGCATGGGCCTTTAGTTTCATTATGTAAGGAATGATATCAGAAGATATCACACAATTAAAGAAAAATCTCAAACAATGAAACATACATTTTTAATTAGGTTAATAAGACTTATTAGAAAACACTACAAGTAAAAGCAGTCATGTGAAGAGTAAATTAGTAATAAGGTAAATGTTTAAAAGATCAGCATAGATAATTACAGTGAATGGGGCAGTGGCAGTGTGATCTCTTACTAATCATCACCACACAAAACAAATACTATATAAACTTGATTACCAAAAGGCACTAAAATATGCTGCTTACTGTCAAGTAGGCTTCTGGGGCACTGATTTTAGGAAAAAAAAAAAAAGCTTGCATATGAAAACAAGCTCCTAATTACAGCCCCCCACAAATCCTATCAACAATAAACTAAAGTAAAATACTGCTTCCCACCCACCCCCTTCAGATCTAAAAGAGCATCTCCTTTGTGACTCCTTCTTCTCTCCTTAAACACCTGTTGGCATTCCTTTTTTCTGTAAAATCTGGGTCCTTGTGTGTGTTCTAGATGAGGAAGAGGTTGAGAGAATACGGATGGAGAAAAGAGATAAACACTGTAAGATATATTCTTAGCACTCAAACAAATCTTTAATATACCTAGATTTAAACATCTTAGTGAAAATTCTGCCAATTTACTTTAAAAAATTACTACATTTTCCCTAACCAGTTTGGCTCAGTGGATAGAGCGTCGGCCTGTGGACTGAAGGGTCCAGGTTCGATTTCAGACAAGGGCATGTACCTTAGTTGCGGGCTCATCCCCAGTAAGGGGTGTGCAAGAGGCAGCTGATCAATGTGTCTCTCTCATCGATGTTTCTAGCTCTCTATCCCTCTCCCTCTTCTCTGTGAAAAATCAATAAAATATATTTTAAAAAAATTACTACACTTGCCCAAGCCAATTTGGCTCAGTGAATAGAGCATCAGTCTGTGGACTGAATGGTCCTGGGTTTTATTCTGGTCAAGGGCACATACCACAGTTGTAGGCTCCATCCTGGCCCTGGTCAGAAGGCAACCAACCAATGCATCTCTCTCACATCTACGTTTGTCTCTGTCTCTCCCTCTCCCTTTCATTTTCTCTGAAAACCAATGGAAAAATATCATTGGGTGAGGATCAACAACAGAAAATTATTACAGTTTCTGCTGCACTTTAAAAAAAATTAAATTGATTTCAGAGAGGAAGGGAGAGGGGGAGATAGATAGAAACATCAGCACCACCCCCCACCACTAGAGATCAAGCCCACAACCCAGGCATATGTCCTGACTGGGAATTGAACCATGACCTCCTTGGTTCATAGGTAGATGCTCAACAACTGAGTCATGCTAGCCAGGCTCCACTGCATTATTAATACCTGTAGTGGTATGAACATCTGCAGATCTTAATTTTTTATTACTTATTATGTCTTTTCAAAAACTAATTATTTTACTTCAAGACAGTGAAGCTGTAGCAAACTAACTTTGGTTATGAAGTAGCCTGAATTAGGCTGGGGCACTGATTTCAGGAAGCAACTGAAATCCTTTTAACAGGAAGCAACTGAAATCCTTATCCTAATAATCGAAAAACATGGTAATTAGCCATACCGCCACTACCCTTCCCATTGGCTAAGCAGGGTGATATGCAAATTAACTGCCAACCAAGATGGCGGCCGGCAGCCAGGCAGCTTGAAGTGAACAGGAGGCTTGCTTGCTTCAGTGACGGAGGAAGCTAACATCCCCGCCTGCCTTGCCGGCCTCTGAGCTTGCAGTTTAAGAAACATTGTTACAAATATAGAAGCTAAACAAAACCCAAGAAACCTGCTTTCAGCCAGCCGGGCTTCAGCCAGCAGGACCGCAACATTGTTTCAATTGTAGAACCCAAACAAACCAGATACCTGTTTTAAGCAGCCGAGGCCTCAGAGCTGGAGCCAGACCTCAGAGCTAAAGCTGGCCCAGAATTAAAAAAAAAGAAAAAAAGGACAGTTTGGGAGCTTCAGTCACCCGCCAGCTTGAAAACAGACCTCAGCCCCTCACCCAGACTGGCCAGGCACCCCAGTGGGGACCCCCACCCTGAAGGGTGTGTGACCAGCTGCAAACAGCCATCATCCCCTCATCCAGGCTGGCCAGGCACCTCAGTGGGGACCCCCACCCTGAAGGGTGTGTGACCAGCTGCAAACAGCCATCATCCCCTCATCCAGGCTGGCCAGGCACCCCAGTGGGGACCCCCACCCAGATCCAGGACACCCTTCAGGGCAAACCAGCTGGTCCCCACCCGTGCACCAGGCCTCTATCCTATATAGTAAAAGGGTAATATGCCTCCCAGCACCAGAATCAGCGGAGCAGCAAGGCCTCCCAGCACCAGGATCAGCGGAGCTGCGAGGCCTCCCGGCACTGGGATCAGCGTGACAGGGGGCAGCAACCAAACCCCCTGATCGCCCTGCGGCTCTGTGTGTGACAGGGTGCGGCACCCCAACCCCCTGATCGGGCCCTGCTCTGTGTGTGACAGGGTGTGGCGCCCCAACCGCCCCCCATGGGCCCTGTTCTGTGTGTGACAGGGTAGAGCCATAACCTCCCCATCGGCCTTGCCCTAAGTGTGACAGTGGCAGTGCCCCAACCCCCTGATCCGCCCTGCTCTGTGTGTGACAGGGGGTGGTGCCCCAACTCCCCTATTGGCCCTACTCTGTGCGTGACAGAGGGGAGCTCCTCAACCCCCTGATTGGCCCTGCTCTGTGCGTGACAGGGGGGAGCTCCCCAACCCCCTGATGGGCCCTGCTCTGTGCATGACAGGGTATGGAGCCCCAACCCCCCTGATGGGCCCTGCTCTGTGCGTGACAGGGGGTGGCGCCGCAACCTCCCTATCGACCCTGCCTTGAGTGTGTCAGGGGGCGGCACCCCAACCCCCCAATTGGCCCTACCCTGAGCGTGACTGAGGGTGGCATCGCAACCTCCTGATCCACCCTGCTCTGTGCATGACAGGGGGCGGTGCCCCAACTCACCAGTCAGCCCTGCTCTGAGCCCAACCAGGGGCTGCACCTAGGGATTAGGCCTGCCCTCTGCCACCCGGGAGCAGGCCTAAGCCAGCAGGTCATTTTCTCCCGAGGGGTCCCAGACTGCGAGAGGGCACAGGCCAGACTGAGGGACCCCCTCTTCCCCCCACCCCCCCGAGTGCACAAATTTTTGTGCACCGGGCCTCTAGTTATGCTTATATCCTTGACTCTTCATTGGAAAGGTGAGATGGACTCAAAAGAAAAAGATGTCTATCCATTAAATATGATGGTAGAAAACATACAGAAGTGCCAAGTAAATTTTTCTAGCTCCCTAAGACTCTAAAAAAGATCTTAAGGTATAGGACAATTGAGGTAATCTGTCCAGTACAATTCTACAAAAATCCTCCAAAATATCTGAGATTTCATCCAAATATTTCTATTGTACTAAAAGTTAAAAATGCTATTAAAACAAGTACAATATTAATTACAATGGGAAAATCTGTGTTAGATATTGTAGACTGAGTTACATTCGACCTGTAGAGCATACAGAAGACATGAACAGCAACTAATTCACTCATATTTCTTACAAACTACATGATAATTCAGGAAAAAAATTCCAAGGCAGGAAATATGTAGTTATGGCATTAGTTAATGTCACTTCAAGAATCAATATGGTCACTCTGATGTGCCTCTATAACAAAAAAATTTTGAAGTTGTAAACTTACAGATGCAAACATTAATCATTCATGTTCTATACAAAATTGTTTTTGAAGGAAAAAATAAAGCAATTCATGTGAAAATATATCTTTTATTTAGTACTAGAGGCCCAGTGCATGAAATTTGTGCATGGGAGGGGGGAGTCCCCTCAGCCCAGCCTGAACCCTCTCCAATCCGGGACCCCTTGGGAGATGTCTGACTGCCGATTTAGGCCCGATCCCTGGGATTGGGTCTAAACCAGCAGACATCTCTCACAATCCTGGACCGCTGGCAACTAATTGCTCACCTGCCTGCCTCCCTGGTCATCCCTAACTGCACCCCCCTGCCGGCCTGATCATCCTTAACTGCCCCCTTGGCAGCCTGTTACCCCCAAAGGCCCCCCTATGCCATCCTGGTCACTCCTAACTGCCCCCCCCCACTGGCCTGATTGCCCCTCACTGCCTCTGTGTGCCAGCCTGATCACCCCTTATTCCCCCCCCACCACTGCCAGACTGGTCACCCGCAAGTGCCCCCCTGCCATTCTGGTCACCCCTAACTGCCCCCTGAGAGCCTAGTCATCCTCAACTGCCCCCATGCCAGCCTAGTCACCTATCACTGCCCCCCCTGCCAGCCTAATCGCCCCTAATACTCCCCCTGCCCGCCTGGTCACCCCTAACTGCCCTCCCGCCAGCCTGGTTGCTTCTTACTGCCCCCACCAGCTGGCCTAGTCACCCCCAACTGCCCCCCTCTGCTGACCTGTTCGATCCTAACTCGCCCCCCACCTCAGCCTGGTCGCCCCCAACTGCCCCTCCTGCTGGCCTAGTCACACCCAACTGCCCCCTGCTGGCTTTTTTGCCTCTGTTTGGCCCCCCAAGTCAGCCTGGTCACCCCCAACTGCCCCTCCTGCTGGCCTGGTTGCCCCCCAACTGCCTCACCTGCCGGCCTGGTTGCCCCACGCAGCCTGCTGTTCAGTAGTTTGGTCATCCCTCACTATCACCTCTGCCAGCCTGGTTGCCCCACACAGCCTGCTGTTCAATCATTTGGTCATCCCTCACTAACCCCCCTGCTGGCCTGGTCACCCCACACAGCCTGTTTGTTCAGTTGTTTGATCATCCGTCACTTACCTCCTGCCGGCCTGGTCACCCCACGCAGCCTGCTGTTCAGTCGTTTTGTCATCCCTCACTAAACCCCTGCCGGCCTGGTCGTAGGCAGCCATCTTGTGAGGGTGTGAGGGTTAATTTTCATATTACCTTTTTATTATATAGGATTACTTACAAAAGAGATTTTTTTAAGATTAGTGGGAAATATACAGTTTTGTTTAAAATATCCTGAGAAATAATTTTTTTTAAAGGAAGAAAAAGATCACCCAAATAGTTGGCCATACCTAAAATTCCCATCTATATATAAACATTAGTACTTCCCTCACTAGTACTTCCCTCACCTCAGATACCTCACAAAAAAATAAATATTTATTTCATGCATTATTGATTAGTCTATTAGAATCCCAATGTGAATATGAAAATGACAATATTTTTTAAAAGGTCTGAGCATAAAACTCATTAGTTTTAGTTCTCAAAATTAAAACTTTATTTCCTAACCTTTCTACCTCAATTCATTTTTCATAGATAATTAAGATACATGAAAACCCTGACTTTTGACTGGAAACCTTTATTTCTTAACATTTCTACCTTAATTTATTTTCATAGATAATTAAGATACATTTAAAACCATGACTTTTGACTGGAAACCTCCCTCTTGGATTTTTCACCACATAGGCAGAGGTCACCTACCACACTGGCCTTCCATTTACATCTGTTTTCTTCATTAAAAATTGCAAACATTTATGCTGGCAGCTAAGAAAAGTACAGAAAACTGTTTATGTAGTTAGGCTGTTCTGGGAAGGCCCCAGCTACTAGATGGCAGTGCTTTCCTAGTCCTTCTTTCACAATATCAAGATGTTTCCAAGTATCATGTCATTTCATTGGCAAATAAACTTTTCCAACCATATCCTTTCTTTTTTTTCCCAAATCATTCAGTGATTCAAGTTCACAGTCACCAAGGCATGGTGGTTTTTATGCAAAAAGTAAATTTTTACTGCAAGTCAAATTAGTTTCAGAAATGTCTTTTTTATGTGCAAATTAGGTGACTTGATCTTGTTCTGTTAAACTTGTTTCGATGAAAATGTACCGCTTTCGTAATGATTACCTTAAGATGGATACTATATGATACTAGAGACCCAGTGCACGAAATTCGTGCATGGAGGGGGTTGTTCCCTCAGCCCAGCCTGCACCCTCTCCAATCAGGAACCCTTGGGGGATGTCCAGCAGCCAGTTAGGCATCTGGGACTACTGGCTCCTAGCCATTCACCTCCCTGCCTGCCTGATTGCCCCTAACCCCTCTGCCTGCCTGTCTGATCATCCCTAACTTCTCTACCTGCCTGCCTGATTGTCCGCTAACTGCCTCTGCCTGCCTGATAGCCCCTAACTGCCCTCCCCTGCTGGCCTGATCTCGCTCCCAACTGCCCTCCTCTGCTGGCCAAATTGGTTCTGATTGGTCAGTTTCTATGCCAGTCAGCATCTCTCGGCCTATCAATGGGGCCTGATCAGAAAGGCAGGGCTGATCAGCAGCCCTGTTGGAGGCCTGGAGAGAAATGGAGACATGGCTGTTGGCCAGGCTGGGAGAGAAAGAGAGGCAAGTTCTGATCAACAGCTGCTACAGAGGCTACGGATCAGACCACGCCTCTTTCTCTGCAGGCCTCTCTCCAGGCTTGATCTGGAGCCCCCTTGGCAGTCAGTGCTGGGTGGGGGTGCCCGCAGTGGCGCAGTCAGTGCTGGATCACCACAGCAACCCAGCACTGACTTCTAGTCTGGTTGAGTCT
The DNA here is from genome assembly GCA_036010255.1 of Myotis pilosus. Lineage (NCBI taxonomy): Eukaryota > Metazoa > Chordata > Mammalia > Chiroptera > Vespertilionidae > Myotis > Myotis pilosus. The sequence goes on along the minus strand of JASKON010000002.1, from coordinate 110,359,674 downwards.
TCAGTCGTAATCAGTCGTTATGACCCCGGTTGTTTATTATATAGATTTAAAAGAAAAGGATTGGGGAGAGGTTAGAAAATGGTGGAGGAGTAATGAAAGCTATACTGACATTCTCCCAGGACCAAACTGGAAATACAACTAAAATACTGGAAAGTCGCCAAAACCGGTTTGGCTCAGTGGATAGAGCGTCGGTCTGCAGACTGAAAGGTCCCAGGTTTGGTTCCGGTCAAGGGCATGTACCTTGGTTGAGGGCATATCCCCAGTAGGAGATGTGCAGGAGGCAGCTGATCGATGTTTCTCTCTCATAGATGTTTCTGACTCTCTATCTCTCTCCCTTCCTCTCTGTGAAAAATCAATAAACTATATTAAAAAAAAAAATACTGGAAAGTCAACTAAAGATTAGCTGGAGAGAACCCTGATAACCAATGATGGAAGAAAGGGAGAAAACTATGCAGCTATAAAAAAGAAGGATCTCTTAGCCTTTGAGACAGGATGGAGAGTGTCATGCTAAGTGAAATAAGCCAGTCAGAGAAAGACAAGTATCACATGATCATACTCATATGTGGAATCTAATGAACAAAATAAACTGATGAACAAAATAGATCCAGAGACATAGAAACATGAAACAGATTAGAAGCATGAAACAGATTGTGGCATCTCAGAGGGAAGGTGGGTGGGATGAGATGAACCAAAGAACTTGTATGCATACATGCATAACCCATGGACACAGTCAATAGAGTGGTGAAGTTCCTGGGCAGAAGGTGGGTGCAGGCTAGAAGAGGTCAATGGAGGGAAAAAGGAGACATATGTAATACTTTCAACAATATAGATTTTAAAAAAAGAAAAGTTTGGGCATTTCGTCTTCCTTATGGCTGAGTAGGATTCCATCGTAGATAGGGACCACATCTTTAGCCAATCATCTATTGAAGGGCCATTTTGCTATTAGCACCATGAATAATGCTGCAATGAACACAATATATCTTTGCAAATGTATGTTTTGGAGTTTTTTGGGCAGATACCCAGAAGAGAAATTGCTGGGTTATATGGTAACTAACTCTATTCTTTTTTTAATATATTTTTTTATTGATTTCAGAGAGAAAGGGAGAGGGAGAGATAGAAACATCAATGATAAGAGAGAATCATTGATCAGCTGCCTCCTGCATGCCCCACACTGGGGATTGAGCCCACAATCCAGGCATGTGCCCTTGATTGGAATCGAAACTGGGACCCTTCAGTTCTCAGGCCAATGCTCTATCCACTGAGCCAAATCAGCCAAACCAGGGCACTAACTCTATTCTTAATTTTTTGAGGAGCCTCCATACTGTTTTCCATAGTGACTACTAGTTTATATTCCCATCTGCAGTGAACAAAGCTTTGTTTTCCTCCACATCCTCCCTAGCACTTGTCATTTGTTGCTTTGTTGATAAGAGCCATTCTAACAGGTGTGAGGTGGTATCTCATGTAGTTTTGATTTGCATTTCCCCAATAGCTAGTGAAGTTGAATATCATTTTTGCATTCATCTGTTTGTCATTTATATATCTTCTTGGAAGAAGTGTTCTCTACTAATTTTTTAACTGTATTGTTTGGTGTTGAGTTGTATGAATTCTTTATATGTTTTGGATATTAACCCCTTGTTGGAGCTGTTGTTTGCAAATATCTTTTCCCATTCGTATTAAAATAAAGACCTTAGGAACAGGTGAGATCTTGCTCCTTGAATATGTCATCAGTTTGGCTCATAAACTCTTATAAAAGTTGTCTTAAAAAAAAGCATCTTAAAAAAAGAAAAGCAAGCTGAAATAGCCTCAATAAAATAATCAAACAACTTTTTATTTTAACATGTAAATGTATTCATGCTTTATTGTTTAGCAGAGAAGAAAATGTTACAGAATACTATGTACATGAATCCACTTTGGTTTAAAAATATTCAAAGTAACTGCTAAAATACGTAATTTTTAAATTCATTTCTTAATTGTTGGGGCTATGGGTAATTTTCCTCTGTATCTGTTGGAATTAGGTATTTTTTCTACACTGAATATATGCCATTTGTTAAGAAAGATGTTTTAAAATAGTACATACATAAAATCAGTAATTTTATAATGTTATAGAAAAAATGTTATACAAAATTTTATAATGTTCCTGTATAGTTACAGGAATGGTGACTCAGGTTAACTGTGAATTTGAAGAAATTGTTTCAAGTTCAAACCCAAACTCCTAAATTGAGGTCAAGGAAGCCATATTACACACTCAGAAGGACTACACTGAAGTCTTTACCACTGTTAGTGGTTTAGAAAAATGTCCAGCACTTCAAGCACAGAACCAAGATAAGACATTTATTTCCATTGTTATAAAATGTCTTACTAATATACAGATTTATCCCAGTGAATTTTGTTTTATTAGATTTAAGTTTTTATTTTATTAAAGATATCCACCTGCAAAATTATAATTCTAAGCTTTTCCACATTAGGCAAATATTTTCTCCTTTATATTAATCCCCTTATTGTAAGTTAGGTTTTTTGAGTTTAAGTGTGTTGGGCCTCAAAATAGCATCAGAGATTTGATCACAGCATATCCATAGCATTCTGTTGTAATAATATTAGCATCTGGGTAGAGATCTGATGACACAGCAATCTGGTATAACATTAAATTAGTAGATTATTAAGTGATGTTTATATTTTATTTTTTAAAATATTCTAAATATTTTCAAGGTCATCACATATGTGAAACCATAATTCAAAGTAGAGATGGAAAAATTTCTGTATTAGGTCAGGAAATTTGCCCAGTTTGTACAAATTTACCTAAAGTAACAACTAAAAGTATATTTCATCGAAAATATATCCCAAATCTTTTGTTCTACTAAAGGGTTCTGAATTCTTCCAACCTTATAAAAACTTTCTGAGAACTACTTTTCTTATATGTGTAACAGACTATTCCCTTTTTTTGTTGTTGCTTTCTCTTTTATTATTATTTTTTTTAATCTCTATTGTTGAGATTATTACAAATGTCCCTATTTTCCCCCCCCATTTCCACCCTCCACCTGGTTCCCTCCCAGCCCCAGGTCTTCGCCACGATATTATCTGTGTCCATCCATAGGTAATGCATATCTATACTAATAAAAGCCTAGGTGGTCCTTGCGCCCTCATGTGACACCCTCACATCATCACAAGATGGCCAACAGGGGAGGGCAGTTGTGGGTGATTGGGCTGGCAGGGGAGGGCAGTTGGGAGTAAGAACAGGTCAGCAGGTGAGGGCAGTTATGGGCGACCAGGCCAGCAGGGGAGGGAAGTTGGGGATGAGATAAGGCCTGCAAGGGAAGGCAGTTGGGGGTGATCATGCCTGCAGGGGAGGGCAGCTGGGGGTAAGCAGGCCTGCTGGGGAGAGCAATTGGGGGACATCAGGCTGGCAGGGGAGGGCAGTTGGGGGTGAGATCAGGTCAGCAGGGGAGGGCAGTTATGGGTAACCAGGCCTGCAGGGGAGGGCAGTTGAGGGTGATTGGGCTGGCAGAGGAGCAGTTAGGCATCAATCAGGCTGGCAGGTGAGCAGTTACGGGGCAATCAGGCTGGCAGGCAGAAGTGGTTAGGGGCAATCAGGCAGGCAGGCAGGCGAGTGGTTAGGAGCCAGCAGTCCTGGATTGTGAGAAGGATGTCTGACTGCTGGTTTAGGCCCCAAACTGGCAGTCAGATCTCCCCCGAGGGATCCCATATTGGAGAGGGTGCAGACGGGGCTGAGGGACTCCTGCGCCTGTGCATGAATTTCATGCACCGGGTCTCTAGTATGCATATAAGATCTTTGTTTAATCTCTTCCTGCCCTCCCCACCCCCTGACCATCCCTCTGAGAATCTTCAGCCTGTTCCATTTCCATGCCTCTGATTCTATTTTATTCACTAGTTTATTCTGTTCATTAGATTTCTTGTTTATTTTGATTTTTAGATTCAATTTTTGATAGATATGTATTTATTGCCTTTTTATTGTTTATATTTTTATCTTTTTCATTTTCTTCTTCTTCTTTCTCTTGTTAAAGAATACACTTCAACATTTCATGTAATACTGGTTTGGTGGTGAGGAACTCCTTTAGCCTTTTCTTGTCTGTGAAGGTCTTTATCTGACCTTCCATTCTAAATGATAGCTTTGCTGGTTGTAGAATATTCTTGGTTGTAGGTTCTTGCTATTCATCACTTTGAATATTTCTTGCCACTCCCTCTGGCCTGCATAGTTTCTGTTGAGAAATCAGCTGACAGTCATATGGGCATTCCCCTGTAGATAACTAACTGCTTTTCAGATTCTCTTTGTCTTTAGCTTTTGGCATTTCAATTATGATGGATCTTGGTGTGGGCCTCTTTGGGTTCCTCTTATTTGGGACTCTCTGTGCTTCCTGGACTTGTAAGTCTATTTCTTTCACCAGGTATGGGAGGTTTTCTGTCATCATTTCTTCAAATAGGTTTTCAGTATATTGATCTCTCTCTTCTTCTGGCACCACCATAATGCGAAGGTTGGTACACTTAAAGTTGTCCCAGAGTCTCCTTATACTATCTTCATATTTTGGATTCCTTTTTCCTTTTGATCTTCTGGTTGGGTGTTTTTTGCTTCTTCATATTTCAAATTGTTGATTTGATGCTCATAATCCTTTATTCTACTATTGATTCCCTGTATATTATTCTTTATGTCTGTCAGTGTATGCTTAATTTCTGACTGGTCCTCCCCCCCCCCTTTTTTTTCTTTTTCTTTTGGAGGTTTCTAGAAGATTCATGAGTAACCTTATAACCGTGTTTTCTTTGTTGTTGTTTTTTTGTTTGTTTGTTTTTAAATATATTTATTGATTTTTTACAGAGAGGAAGGGAGAGAGATAGAGAGTTAGAAACATCGATGAGAGAGAAACATCAATCAGCTGCCTCCTGCATATCTCCTACTGGGGATGTGCCCACAACCCAGGTACATGCCCTTGACTGGAATCGAACCTGGGACCTTTCAGTCCGCAGGTCTTCACTCTATCCACTGAGCCAAACTGGTTTCGGCATATCTGTGGTTTTGAACTCTATATCCAGTAGTTTGCTTTCTTCCATTTCTTTCATTTGTGACATGTTTCTTCGTCTTCCCATTTTGGCTCCTTCCCTGAGTTTGTTTCTATGTAGTGGGTAGAGCTGCTATGTCCCCTTGAGTTTTTGGGTGGCCTTGTGTAGTAGGTGTTCTATAGGGCCCAGTGGCTCAGCCTCCCCAGTCACCTGAGCTAGGAGCTCTAGATGCACCACTTTGTGGACTGTGAGCACTGTTTTGTTTTAGTTGAGACTTGATTGCTGTTGGTGTCACTGGGAGGCCAATTGGCTGTGACTACAGTGGGAAAGCTGCTGTGCAGGGGACACCCCTATGGAGCAGGACTTGCTTCAGTGGGGCTTTGGTGCTCACTGAGTCTTCCCCTTGAGTGTGTCACTTATGGATGTGTAGAGTTGTAATCTGGTATGGTCTGACAAAGACCACTGGGTACACTGGTTCTTGGGTCTCCAGAGAGGTGTAAAGTCAGCCACTGCCTGGGGCCACCCAGCAGGTGTTAGAGAGATATTCAGATTCCTCCTCTTTGTATCGGATTTGGAAGTGCCCAGATGAGGTCCAGCTATGAAGTAAGGCCAGCTGGTGCTAGTGCCGAGTCTTGGGTCTTTTATTGATAGGTTTAGGGCTCCCTGACCCAGCTGCCACTTGTTTGAAAGATTTTAGCCTAAGCAAGGACAGGCTATTTCATATGCAAAAGCTGCTGCACACAGCTTAGTTGGGGTTGAAAATTGGACGAGGTGGGGTCTTAGGGAATCATCATGACCCAGAGCAAATAGAAATGGTTGCCAGTCAGCCCTGTGACCCAGGAGGTCTCAGCAAAGGAACAATGATCCCTGCGAGCATTCCATCTGAGAGAAAGCCGCCCCCATGTTCCTGCCCTGATGCCCAACAATTCAGTTCCTCCTCATACATGTCTGTGTTCCTAAGGGCCTTGCCCTGATGCTAGAGCTCAGAGGGAGTAGGACCTCATAAGTTCAGCTCATGGTGCTGGCCTTTTAACATTTTAAGTGCCCAGCCTGTTTTGTGTTCCAGATGGAAAGTATAGTGTCAGTCACCGGTGACTGACTGGGCACCTAATGTATTAAGAGGAACAGCTAGGTCTCCAGCAACCTCTGTGTCACTGAGCCCCAATCCACACTGGTTTTTACAGCCCATAGTTCTTAATCCCCATAGGGACCACTTTTCCCAGCTCTGGGACCCTGTGTTGGGGGTATGGTGTGGGGCTGGGACCCCTTGCCCCTACAAGCAGTCTCCACAGAGATGATATCCCTCCCAATTAAAAAACCAGCACATGTGGGTGCCATACCAGCCCATTCCATGCCTTCGCACCTCCTACCAGCCAGCTTTCCAGTAGCTCTGGATGATGATCTGTATTTTAGTTATAATTCTGATGTAGTTGTGGGAGGCAATGAGTACAGGCATTTAACCATGCCACCAACTTCTGTGAATCTCCAACATTTGTTTTTTTTTAAGCATCATGATATAGTACTAACAATAAATTTGCTTCAAGAATAAAAAGTAATGCTTTAAACCAGAAATCATAGTTTCCACCTGAAAACTGATGTATATTAGATTTTATCTAGTCAAGTATGAAAATTAAATACAATATAGAAACATACAGTGTATCCCAAAGAAATGTATACACATGTTGAAGAATTATTAATTCCAGTGGATTTAATCTAAAAAGAAAGAAACATCATTTTTGGGGACACACTATGTTTCAAATAAAATGCTAATTAAAAATCACAAAATGGATGAGAGAAGGTGAAGGGATTAGTCAAAGAATATATATGCCTAATCCATAGTCACAGACAACAGTATAGTGATGGCCAGAGGGAAGGAGGGATGGGTGGAGGTAGGCAAAGGGGGGGGGGGCAATGGGGACATCTGCAATAGCATCAACAATACAAATAAAATTTTAAAAACACACAAAATTGTTCATAAACCACTATGAAAACAAATGAAAAATATTAATGCTCATGGATGTATATTGAAGGGACATAAAACTGAAAGCAGTTATGAATGAAAACAATATGGGAGGTTAGTGGGGCTGTCCGTTATTTTAAAAATTATTTTTTAAAAATATATTTTTATTTCAGAGAGGAAAGGAGAGGGAGAGATAAAAGCATCAATGATGAAAGAGAATTATTGATTGCCACCTCCTGCATGCCTCCCACTGGGGATCAAGCCCGCAACCCAGGCATGTGCCCTGACTGGGAATTGAACCATGACTTCCTGATTCATAGGTCAATGCTCAACCACTGAGCCACACTAGCTGAGCTAAAAATTATTTTTAAATTGTTCTCCCTTATAATAGCATGAGAGTTAGAGAAAGTAACTAAGTAAGAAATTAACTGCCCTAGCTGGTTTATATAGAATGTCAGTCAGCCCTCGAACTGAAGGGTCCCGGGTTCGATTCTGGTCAAGGGCATGTACCTCAGTTGCAGGCTGGATCTCTGGCCATGGTTGGGGCATGTGCAGGAGGTAACCAATTGATGTGTCTCTCTTACATTGATGGCTATCTCTGTCTCTTCCCCTCCCTTCTACTCTCTCTAAAACTCTATGGAAAAATATCCTCAGGTGAGGATTAACAACAACAATGAAAAAGAAATTAACTCATTTTTATGTACTTTGGTCTATAAACACACTACAAACAATTTATCATTTACAGTTTATATGTATACAGTAGTCGTCCCCTACCCATAGTTTAACTTTCTGGGGTTTTAGTTACTCTGGTTAACCTTGATCCGAAATATTAAAAGAATCATTCCAGAAATAAATAACTCATAAGTTTTAAATTGCACATTGTTCTGAGTAGCATAATGAAATATGCCATCTGGCTCGCTCCTGCCTAGGACGTGAATCATCCCATTGTCCAGGTATGAAACCTATATACGCTCCACACCTGTTTAGTCACTTAACAATGACCCTCAAATGCAAGAGGAGTGATGCTGGTAATTTGCATGCGACCATGAGAAGCTGGAAGTGCTTATTTAAATGAAAGGTGTGTATGTGCAGGAAAAACACATAGTATATATGTGTTTTTGTGTTGGTACTATTCACTGTTTCAGACATCTACTGAACAAATGGCCTAGGTTTTATTGAGTTCAATGTTATGGAACAAAACCCACTGACATTATATTGATCCCTCAATCAATAAAATAATAACTAAAATTAACTTATATAACTCATATAAAAATGTTTCACTTTTTTATGGTTGTTATATCTAAAGATTAATCTACTTTCTTCTTTCACTGTTAGCCTGAACACAGGGAAAAGCATGATATATTCATGTACCTATATTTAACTTTAACATAATATTATTAAGTATTAGCATTAATTGAATGCTTTTTATATAGTCTTTTCTCAAAATTTTATATTATACCAAATAATAAAAGAAAACTTCATTTTTTGATGCCAAATAAAATCACCGGAAAATAGACTAGCTTGGATCATGTCAGAGAAAATATAACAAGATCATCATACTGATTAAAATGTCAGAAACAGAGGGGAACCAAGATGGCAGCATAGGTAAATGCCAGTACCACCACCTCCCACAACCACATCAAAATTACAACTAAAATAAAGATCAGCTATCATCCAAAACTGCCTGAAATCTGACTGAATGTAAGTCCTACAACTAGAGAAATAAAGAAGAAACCACATCAAGACTGGTAGGAGGGCAGAGGCATGAAACAGGCTGATCTGACACCCAGGTGTGACTTTTTTTTTTAATTTGGAGGGATATCTTGGCTGCAGAGACCCTGTGTGAGGAGGGTCTCTCAGACCCCACACCAGACCCCAGCTGAGGGTTCCAGAGCTGATAAGAAAAGTCCCTATAACTCTGGGCTGTTAAAACCAGCAGGGATTGTGGCTGAGTGGCATGGAGGCTGCTGGAGACCCAGGTGTTCTTCCTAAAGGGCCAACACACAAACTCACTTGGACTTGATTCCTCTAAGCTCCAGCACTGGGTGGCTTTGGGGGACACAGGCACATATGTGGAGGAACTGGATTATCTGGCATTGAAGCAGGAATTCCAGGGGAGTTTTCTTGCAGACAGGGGTGTTCACAGGGTTCCTGTGCTGGGACCTCCCCATCACAGAGCTGACTGGCAGCCATCTCTGAGTTCCTATAATCCTGTCTCAAGTGTTTGCTCTGCCATGGTGATTCCCTGAGACTCTGCCCATCTAATTTGCAGCCCCACCCAAACTATTTGCAGCAGCTTTTCCATTTGAAGAGTCTGTCCTGGTACTGGCTTTAGACTTTGCTAAAATTTCTTAAATAAGCAGCAGGTGGCATGAACATACCAAAAACCTATTAATAACATACCCAAGACCTGACACTAACCCCAGACTGCCATGCTTCACAGCTTAGCCTTACCAGGGCACTTCACAAGGCCAAACAAGGAATATCCATCTGTGAACCACTCTGTAGCTCCTGCCTGGTGGTTCCAGGCAGTGGATGACTTTGCACCTCCTGGGAGGCCACAGAGCCAGTGAATAGAGTGGCCAGCTTCAGACCATACCAAATTACAACCCTAAACATCCACAAGTGACACACTCAAGGGGCAGACTCAGTGAGCACCAAAACCACACTGAAGCAAGTCTTAATCCATATGGGTGCCTCCTGCACAGCTACTCTTCCACTGCAGACACAGCTGGTCCTCACAGCCAAATGGCCTGAAGGTCAATTCCTACCAATGATGCCAATAACAATCAAGGTTCAACTACAACATTGTGCACACAGCAGCACACCTTAAGTGCTCAGCTCAGGTGACTGGGGCCCTACAGGACACCTACTACACAAGGGAACTCTACCAATTCCAGGAGATATAGCAGCTCTACCCAATACATAGAAACGAACACAAGGAAGCAGCCAAAATGGGGAGACAAAGAAGCATGTCACAAATGAAAGAAATGGAAGAAAACAAACTATTGGATACAGAATTCAAAACCACGGTTATAAGGGTACTCAAGGATCTTCATGAGACTTTCAAGGATCTTAGAGAGAATGTCAAAGACATGAAAAAGGACCAGTCATAAATTAAGCATACACTAACTGAAATAAAGAATAACTTATAGGGACTCAACAGTAGAGTAGAGGATTCTGGGAATCAAATAAATGATTTGGAATATTAGGAGGCAAAAAAGACACCCAATCAGAAGGACAAAAATAAAAAAAAATAAAAAATATGAATACAGTATAAGAAGCCTCTGGGACAACTTCAAGTGTACCAACATTTGCATTATGGGGGTACCAGAAGAAGAAAAGGGAGAGCAAGATTATGGAATACCTATTTGAAGAAATAATGACAGAAAACTACCCCTACATGATGAAAGAAATAGACCTACAAGTCCAGGAAGCTCAGAGAGTCCCAAACAAGATGAGCCCAAAGAGCCCACATCAAGACACATCAAAATTAAATGCCAACGGTTAAAGACAAAGAGAATCTTAAAAGCAGCAAGAGGAAAGCAGTTAGTTATCTACAAGGGAGTGCCCATAGGACTTTCATCTGATTTATCAACAGAAATTTTGCAAGAAATATTCAAACAGATGAATAGCAAGGACCTAAAATCAAGATTATTCTACTCAGCAAAGCTATCATTTAGAACTGAAGGTCAGATAAAGAGCTTCACAGACAACAAAAAGCTAAAGCAGTTCATCACCACCAAACTAGTATTACATAAAATATTGAAGGGTATTCTTGAAGAAGAAGAAGAAGAAGAAGAAGAAGAAGAAGAAGAAGAAGAAAAGGATATAAAATATGAATAGTCTAGTGGCAATAAACACATATATATCAACAATTGAATCTATAAATCAAAATAAATGAACAAGAAATCTAATGAACAAAATAAAATGGAATAAAATAGAATCAGAGGCATGGAAACATGGAATAGACTGGTAAATTTCAGAAGGAAGGGGAAGGTAGACTAGAAGAAGCAGAGGACCAAATTAGCAAATTAGAAGACAAGGAAGCAAAACACATACAAACTGAATTGCAATTGGAAAAAAAAATTAAAAGACAGGAGGAGAGCCTAAGGGAGCGTTGAGACAACATGAAACAAAGCAACATATGAATAATAGGGGTGAAAGAACAACAGGAAGAAGAACAATGGTTAGAAAACCAATTTGAAGAAATAATGTCAGAAAACTTCCCTGATGTGGGAAAGAAAAAAGTCACAGAAGCACAGAGAGTCCCAAACAATATGAACCCAAAAATAACCACACCAAGACACATCATAATTACGTTGCAAATGTTCAGGACAAAGAGAGAATCGTAAGGCTACAGAGAGGGACAGAAAGTTACATACAAGGGATCTCCAATTAGATTATCAAATGATTTAGCAACAGAAACACATCAGGCCAAAAAAGAATGGAAGGAAATTTACAAAGTGATGCAAAGCAAAGGACTGAATCCAAGAATACTCTATCCAACAAGGTTATCATTCAAAATTGAAGGGGAAATAAGGAGCTCAACATACAAAAAAGGCTAATGGAGTTTATTACAACCAAGCCAGCAATTCAAGAAATTCTTAAGGGATTGGTGTAAAAAGAAGAAATAAAATGGGAAAAAGAAACAGACACAAAAATAAAAATGGCTACAAACAAGTACTTATTAATAATAACTTTAAACGTAAACTGAGTAAATGCTCAAATCAAAAGACATCAAGTGACTGAATGGATAAAAAGACAAAAACATGACCCATATATATGCTGTCTACAACAGACACACCTTAGAACACGAGACTCACACAGACTGAAAGTGAAGGTATGGAAAAATATCTTTTGGGTAAATGGAAATGGAGAAAAAGCTGGGGTAGAAATAATTACATCTGACAAAATAGACCTCAAAGTGAAGGCCATATCAAGAGATAAGGAAGGCCACTTCATAATACTAAAGGGATTGATACAATAAGAGGATATAAACCTGATAAACATATATGCACCCAATGCAGGAGCACCCAAATACATCAAAACAAACAAAGAAACAAAAAACCACAACAACTCCTGGAAGACATCAATGGAGAGATTGACAACAATACAATCATAGTAGGTAACTTTAATACCCCACTGACATCACTGGATAAATTCTCTAGACAAAAAATCAGCAAAGAAACAGCCATCCTAAATGACTCACTAGATCAGATGGAATTAATTGACATCTTCAGAACATTTCACCCCAAAGCCACGGAATATACATTCTTCTCATGTACACATGGGACATTTTCAAAAATAGACCACATATTGGGTCACAAGCAAAGTCTCCAAATTCAAGAAGATTGAAATCATATCAAGATCTTCTCAGACCACAGTGGCATAATATTAGAAATCAACTACAATAAAAACAATCACAAAAATTCAAACACTTAGAAGCCTAATAGCATGCTATTAAACAATTATTGGGTTATCAAAGAGATCAAAGAAGAAATTAAAAACTTTTGGAAATGAATGATAATGGAAACACCACAATCCAAAATTTATGGGACACAATGAAAGCAGTCCTGAGTGGGAAGCTAATAGCTCTACAGTCCTACCTCAAAAAAAAAAAAAAAAAAAGAAAGAAAAAATGGTAATAAATCATCTAACTCTACACTTAGAGAATTAGAAAGAGAACAACATGAAAAGCCCAGAGTGAGCAGTTGGAAGGAGATAATAAAGATCAGAGCAGAAATAATGACATAGAACAACAACAACAAAAAAAAATCAATGAAACCAAGAGCTGGTTCTTTGAATGGATAAACAAGATTGATGAACCTCTAGCCAGGCTCATCAAGAAACAAAGAGGGAGGACCCAAATAAACAAAATCAGAAATGAAAGAGGTGAAATAACAACAGACCCCAAAGAAATACAAAGGATTATTAAAACTAGTATGAACAACTCTAGTCCAACAAAATAGAAAACCTGGAGGAAATGGACATATTCCTAGAAAAATACAACCTTCCAAAACTCAATCAGGAAAAATCTAAAAATATCAATAGGCGGATAACTATGGAAGAAATTGAAGCAGTCATCAAAAAGCTTCTAGCAGCCAAAACCGGTTAGGCTCAGTGGATAGAGCGTCGGCCTGGGACTGAAAGGTCCCAGGTTCGATTCCGGTCAAGAGCATGTACCTGGGTTGCAGGCGCATCCCCACTGGGAGATGTGCAGGAGGCGGCTGATCGATGTTTCTCTCTCATCGATGTTTCTGACTCTCTATCTCTCTCTCTTCCTCTCTGTGAAAAATCAATAAAATATATATATATTTCTAAAAAGCTTCTAGCAAACAAAAGCCCAGGGCCAGACAGCTTCACAGGGAAGTTTGACCAAAAATTAAAGGAAGAACTAAAACCTATCCTCCTCAGAGTATTCCAAAAAATTCAAGAGGAAGGAACACTTCCCAGCTCATTCTATGTAGACAGCAATACCCTATTACCAAAACCAGACAAAGACAACACAATGAAAGAGAATTGCAGGCCAATATCCCTCATGAACTTAGATGCCAAAATCCTCAACACAATTCTAGCAAATCAGATCCAGTATTATATCATAAAGATGACCTAGTAGGATTTATCCCGGGGAAGCAAAAATAGTATATTATCCACAAATCAATAAACGTGAAACATCACATAAACAATTGAGAGATAAAAATCACATGAGCATATCAATTGATGCAGAAAAAGCATTTGACCAAATTCCAACACCCTTTCTTGATAAAGACTCTCAGCAAGGTGGGAATAGAAGGATCATACCTCAACATAATAAAAGCCATATATGACAAAACTACAGCCAACATCATACTCAATGGGCAAAAACTAAAAGCATTTCCCCTAAGAACAGGAAGAAGACAGGGATGCCCACTCTCACCACTCCTTGTTGACACAGTACTAGAAGTACTAGCCATTGTGATCAGACAAGAAGAAGAAATAAAAGGCATCCAAATTGGAAAAGAATAATTAAAACTGTCCTTATTTGCAGATGACATGATACTGTACATAGAAAACGCAAAGACTCCATCAAAAAATTATTAGACTTAATAAATGAATTCGGCAATGGAGCAAGATACTAAATTAATGCCAAGAAATCTATGGCATTTCTGTACACCAATAGTGAACTTACAGAAAAAGAGACTAAAAAAAAATCCCATTGACCATCGCACCAAAAAAATTAAGATACCTAGGAATAAACTTAACTAAGAAGGTAAAAGACCTGTACTCAGAAAACTACAAGACAATGAAAAAAATGATAGAGGAAAGCATAAACAGATAGAATAACATACCATTGTCATGGTTTGGTAGAATCAACATCATTAAAATGTCCATACTACCCAAAGCAATCTATAGATTCAATGCACTCCCCATTAAAATACCAACAGCATATTTCACAGATCTATAACGAACTCCCTAAATACTCATCTGGAATAAAAAAAAGACCCAGAATAGCTGCAGCAATACTGAGAAAGAAGAACAAAGTAGATGGGACCTCAATACCAGATATCAAGATGTATTACAAAGCTACTGTTCTCAAAACTGCCTGGTACTGGCACAAGAGAAGACTTATGGATCAATGGAATAGAAGAGAGAACCTAAAAATTGACCCAAACCACTATGCTCAATTAATATTTGACAAAGGAGGCAAAAGCACACCATGGAGTCAAGACAGTCTCGTCAATAAGTAGTGTTGGGAAAGTTGGACAGATACATGCAAAAAAAAATGAAACTAGACCACCAACTTACACCATACACAAAAATAAACTCAAAATGGATAAAGGACTTAAACATAAGATGGGAAAACATAAAAATACTAGAGGAATCCACAGGCAGCAAAATCTCAGACATATGTCTAAGCAATATCTTCACCAATAGAGCCCCTTAGGGCAATGGAATCTAAAGAGAAAATAAACAAATGGGACTACATCAAAATAAAAAATCTTTTGTACAGCAAAAGAAACCATCAACGAAACAACAAGAAATCCCACTGCATGGGAGAACATATTTGCCAATGCTATCACCGATAAGGGTTTAATCTCCAACATTTATAGGGAAGTCATACAACTTAAGAAAAGGAAGATAAACAATCCAATAAAAAAATGCACAAAGGACCTAAATAGACTCTTTTTGAAAGAGGACAGTCAGAAGGCTGAGTGTCATATGAAAACATGCTCAAAGTCACTAATCATCCAAAAGATACAAATCAAAACAACAATGAGGTACCCTCTCACACCTGTCAGAATGGCTATCATCAACAAATCAACAAATGACAAGTGCTGGTGAAGGTGTGGAGAAAAAGGAACCCTCATGCACTGCTGGTAGGAATGCAGACTGGTGCAGCCACTATGGAGAACAGTGTGGAGTTTCCTCAGAAAACTAAAAATGGAACTCCCATTTGACCCAGTGATCCCACTTCTAGGTATATATCCCAAGAAATCAGAAACACCAATCAGAAAGGATATATGCACTCCTATGTTCATAGCATCACAATTCACCATAGCTAAGATTTGGAAACAGCCTAAGTGCCCATCAGCAGATGAGTGGATTAAAAAACTGTGGTACATCTATACAATGGAATACTATGCTGCAATAAAAAAAGGAATTCTTACCATTTGCAGTAGCATGGATGGAACTGGAGATCATTATGCTAAGTGAAATAAGCCAGTCAGAGAAAGATAAATATCACATGATCTCACTCATTTATGGAATGAACATTAACTGATGA
This sequence comes from Myotis pilosus, assembly GCA_036010255.1. Taxonomy (NCBI): domain Eukaryota; kingdom Metazoa; phylum Chordata; class Mammalia; order Chiroptera; family Vespertilionidae; genus Myotis; species Myotis pilosus. The sequence continues at coordinate 110,343,940 of JASKON010000002.1, read as the reverse complement.
ACAAAAACAGATCCAGAGATAGAGAAGCATTGATCAGATCATCAAACTTCAGAGGGAAGATAGGGGGGGAGGGTGAGGGTAAGGGGGAGGGATCAACCAAAGGACTTGTATGCATACATATAAGCCTAACCAATTGACAAAGATACCAGGGGGGTAAGGGCATGAAGGGGGGGGGCAATAGGGTGATAAGGGCACATATGTAATACTTAATCAATAAAGAAATAAAAAACATGATGAGAGAGAGAATCATTGATCAGATGTCTCCTGTACACCCCACCCCCCACAGAGGATTGAGCCCACAACCCAGGTATATGCCCTAATTGGTATTCAAACTGTGACCTCCCAGTTCATAGGAAGAACTCAACCACTGAGCCAAGCCACTGAACCCCACAGTAATTTTAGAAGTATTTTTTCTTTCCAGAAATAAACCTTTCTTACCATTCTCTAGAATAATGCTAGATCATTACATTGTTTAGACCAGTGGTCCTCAAACTACAGCCCATGGGCCACATGCAAATACAAATATTGTATTTGTTCCCATTTTGTTTTTTTACTTCAAAATAAGATATGTGCAGTGTGCATAAGAATTTGTTCATAGTTTTTTTTTTAAACTATAGTCTGGCCCTCCAGCAGTCTGAGGGACAGTGAACTGGCCCCCTGTTTAAAAAGTTTGAGGACCCCTGGTTTAGACTCTGACATTGAAATGCTAATATAGGGTACACAAGTGCTGAACCCCAGGAAAACAAAAAGTTAATGGAATAGATATGAGTTCTGTAATTCTTAGGTTAAAGCCCCAGTGAGACTAAAAATAAGGTAAATTCTATCACTGCCCAGTGTGTGGTATGTACTTGATAGACAAAATTCCAGATATTATAAAAGCATACTAAAAGATGAACAAGATGCTATCTTGTTACTAGGTTGGTAAAGGAGTGGAACTGGGGGCAGAGGATTCCAGAATGAGTGATATGCATGTACGAAAGACTTACAGAAATGAAAAAAACATGAAAATTTTGTGAAGTTCAAAGTAATTCAGTATGGCAGGAGCTGAGAAAGAGAATGATTGTTTATGAAAAATGTGTGTGTGAATATTTATTGTGCCAGGAGTTGGGTATGGGATAGTAGATGAGTGTTCACTAAACAGGAGCAAAGTTTTAAAAGAGCCTTATGAGATAAATTGAGAATTGGGAACTTTACCTAAATCCATGGAAGGTGCTGCACAGGTGAGTAAAATGATTGGCTTCTTCTTCAGCCAAAAACTCGTGTTCTACTAGTGGTCGGCAAACTCATTAGTCAACAGAGCCAAATATCAACATCACAACGATTGAAATTTCTTTTGAGAGCCAAATTTTTTAAACTTAAACTATATAGTCAGGTACATTGTTATTAACTTAATTAGGGTACTCCTAAGGCTTAGGAAGAGCCACACTCAAGGGGTCAAAGATCCGCATGTGGCTCGAAGGCCGAAGTTTGCCTGTACTAGTGGGTGATTGTTACTGGTGGGAGGTTGCAGGTGGACTGAACTAAGGAAGTTGCCATTGGCACTAAGAAAATTAGATCAACCACCATACATAGCAGTTAGAAAGAATAGCACCTGGATTGGGAGAGGGAAGCAACTACCACTAAAATAAAACCCAGGTTCTGGTTAACCAATTGGATGGAAGAGGAGGCAGAGCTTAAGGTGCTGAGCTCCGGGCCTCATATGACACACAAGGAAATCTACCAACTGGGTATTCAGACCTGGAGTTCAGCAAAGATACCAGGAGTTAGTGGCAGGATTTGAAAATCATCAGCCTTGAGAGAAGATTTGCTGATGTGGGAGTGAAGCAAATTACCCAAAAATGTGTGCAGAAGAGAAAAGGAAGATGTCTCAGATAGATACTGTGGAACTCTTAACTAAAACAGTATAGGCAGAGGACCATTCTCCCAAACCCATCACCCTCCACATACAAAAGAAAATTTTTTAAAAATATATAGTAAAGCAAGAAAAGAGAAAGATTGAAGAGGAAAAACTAGAAAATTAGTAGACAGATCAGCAGAGCATCATGGAAACAAAGGGAAAGAATATTTCAAGTAGGACCAAATGAGATCAACACTGTTGAAAGCTATCTTTGGGTGAATTAAAAATGAGGGCTGACAAGTGTTTTCTATTCAACAAGGACATAACAACCCACAGGACCTGGAGGCTCATTTCCTGGTGGGTGGGAAGGTGCATGGTAGCTGTGAGTTGTCTCCACTTTAAAGAAGCAGGCTGGTTGTGATGTGGAGGAGAAAAGATAGGAAGGCTGGAAGGCAATGTGGATTGAGGGGGATATTATAGTTTGTGTAGGCTCAGTTTTGTTTTGTTTAGAGGATGGGAAATATTTGAGGGTCTTTAAAATGCTAATAAGAAGGATAATGCACCTGGGGAAATTGATACACGATAGAGAGAGGAGAACACATGGGAAAGCCAGCTTTATAGGAGAACTGGAACAGGACAGAAAGTAAGGTAGAAAGATTAACTAGGAGAGAAGGGGAGTCTACTTCCATTTTGATGTTGGAAACACTCCCAAAGTGGGTTTTACCATGAATTTCTTCCTATGCATATAGCTTTTACTAGAATTCTGACTATTCACTTTTCTGAAACAGCACACATCTCCCCATCTTGGTCTTCCCACAAAGCAAATCTATTTGTAATCTCTTTTCATATACTTATGAATAAACCAGCCAACTCAGTATCTCAGAACATGGTTTTGTGTGGCGCACGTGTGTGTGTGTGTGCGCGCGCGCACACACACACACACACACACACACACGTTCCATTTTAACTGGATACCAGCAATATGAACTTTACCAACTAACCTATACATTTTCAGTCAATTACATTTTCAGCAAGCTCAATTATATACACTTGAAAAGCATCCAAGATTTCATTAGTCAAGTTGTGTTTGTCAACTATAACCTAGGTTGAAAATAAGTGCAAAAGGAAACATTCTGGGCATATAATTACACCTCAATCTTAGCAGAGTTGTTACTTTAAAAAATGGTGACACAGGTGAAACAAATGATCCCTTAACAACCTCAATTATTCCTATTAAGAGAGGATACCCTATATCAATGGTTCTCAACCTTGGCTGCACATTAGAATCACCTGGGAATCTTTTTAAAATCCTGATTTCTGGGCTTCATCCTCCAGAAATTCTGTTTCTTTGTTACTAATGTTGTGGCCCCACCACATAACAAAGAAACAGAATTTCCGGAGGATGAGGCCCAGAAATCAGGATTTTAAAAAGATTCCCAGGTGATTCTAATGTGCAGCCAAGGTTGAGAACCACTGCCCTATATGAAGGAAACATAGCTCACTCTCCAGTTAGCTGTTATTATTAAACACTGAAGTGAAATGTGTTTTAAATAGCATAAAAAATTCTCACTCTGCTGAGAAAAGTCATCAGCTAATCTAGATGAAATCAGACACTATACTGTGTAAAAGATAAAGCCATTAAATTGTTGGCACCAAAATAAAGCCTCTTAAAGATATTAAAAAAGAAGCTTTTCTACATATTGCTCCATAGTCTATCTCCAAAAAATAAGAAAATAGGGAAAAATCACTGTGACTCACCTTAGTGGGTCCATTTCCATTAATTGCCACTGGTAATGTTTCATAAAATACATTCTTAGCTCTGGCTTTGCCATTTTCAAATTTCAGAACAACTTCATCTGAGTTAAAAAGAAAAACTGGTTTTAGTAATTTAAAATGTGCATGTATATTCATATATACATATGTGTGTGTGTATATATATATACATATATATATATATATATATATATATACACATATATACTTTTTCTTATTATAAATTTGCTCGTGCATGCTATCACTTGTAGTAACTTGGCCTACTCCAAGTCAACAGATACCCAAATGACAAAGAATGAGATTCTGAGTACCTCACATACTCCAACCTGGCACCAGCAGACTGAGTTGCTGAGCCACTGAAGTGTCTGGTGGAAGGAAAGCATCTTTGCAATCCTGCCTCCGCCTCCTGATAGTAATGTGATCTTAGAAGAGTTAAATTATTGTCACAATTTATTCATCTGTAAAATGGGATCCCTGTCTGCCTTTCAAGGTTATTATAAAGGTAATAACAATATATGTAAGGCAAATAAAACACTGACTGGCACAATAAGCAAGGTTTCTACACTTGGCCATGACTGACAGTATTTCCAGTTTTTGAAAATCATGTTTACTGTGGAAAGCATTATGGAGTTACCTCAAAAAATTAAAATTGCAACTGCCTTATGACCCAGCAATTCTACATCTGGGAATAAATTCAAAGAAACCCAAAACACTAATTTGAAAGAATATATGCACCCCTATGTTCACTGCAGAGTGCAAGAGTCAAGATTTGGAAGCAGCCCAAGTGTCCATCAGTGGATGAGTGGATAAAAAACCTCTGGTACATTTATACCATGGAATACTTATGTGGTTGTAGAAAAGAAGGATCTCTTACCCTTTGAGACAGCATGGAGGGACTTGGAGAGTATCATGCTAAGTGAAATAAGCCAGTCAGAAAAACTGGCTTATACCATATGATTTCATTCATATGTGGAATCTAATGAACAAAATGAGCTAAATAAGCAAAATAGAGACAAACTCGTAGATAGAGAGCAAGCTGACAGCTGTCTGAGGTGTAGGCGGGGTGGAGAGATTGAACAAATAAAAGACAAAAAAGAGAGAGAAAAAAACTCACAGACATGAAGAACAGTGTGGCGATTACCAAACAGGGGGGAGGTAGAGGAAGGTAAAGAGGGGATAAATGGTGATGGAAAGAGACTTGACTTGGGGGGCAGGGGGTGCAGTGAACACACAATACAGTATACAGATGATGTGTTATAGAATTATGCACCTGAACCTATATAATTTGATAATCAGTGTCATCCCAATAAATTCAACAAAAAGGAAAAGAAAAAGTCAGGCTTAATGTAATTCCAGTAATACACAAGTCATATGGGAGCAGAGAGGTATTTTTATTTGTTTTCAGATTCCTTCCCTCACTTCCTGAGCACTCCAATCTAAATTTTTTCCATTCTGAGAAACCTGTTACTCTATGTACTGCCTTGAAGAATCATATTGAATTGCAAAGTATTTTTAAATTTTAAGTATAATTTATTAATTAATTAGTGTATGTTGATATTTAATGTATTGATTAATTAATTTTAATGCATTAATGTATTTCATCAAGATATATGTCTATTTAGGAAAGCACACCACACAAACACACTCCATAATGAATGTGCCGAGTTATCAGGTACCTTTCAGCTAGATGAAAAATACTCTTATGCTCTACTATTCCTGAGCAATTCTCAATACAGGGAACTTAGAATGAAAAATGTGTAACAGTAGGTATTATTACTTTAAAACTACATCTATAGTCCCAGATGGTGAGATACTAAATTCTATGTTACCTAAGGCAAAAAGCTTATCTTTTTTTTGCATCACTCTGAGGCAGTGATTTGAACTGAATGTATTTAAACTGCATCAATAAGCTCAAGTCCAGTATATTTTAATAGTTGCAATATCTACACAGTAAACCTTAGTCATAGCCCCAAAATGGATATACCAAACAGCAGCAGTTGAACACACAGATGTCCATTTGTATCCACGAGCAATTCATTGTTTTGGAAGCATACCTACAGCTCCATTTAAAGTCTGAAAAATTTTGCATTTGTGATCCAATGTGATGTTAAGAGCTTCCTAAAATAAAAAAAGAGATAATATTAAAAACGACAATGGAAACAACAAACACTATATGTTAATATAGTTTGTTCTTTTAAAAAAATTAAATTCCATATGTAAATTATTCCAGCAATATTTTTCAGAAAGGTTATAATTTTACTATTGATTAAATTAGAGGACAGAATGTATGGGAAAGCATTCATGCTGTTTTCCAAGTATTTCCACATTTCCACCTTCTGACTAATTCTGACCAGTGAATTGTTAGCAGAAGTAAAATGAATCACTTCCCATCTGGAGATGTCATTGCCAGTTGGAGACCCTAAGTGTGCTACTTCTCTTTGGCACATGAACCAGCAAGGTTGGAGTTAGCTGCTTTATCAGCTAGGGCCCTACCCCCCTCTACTAAGTGACTACAATAAGCAGGAACCCCTGTTTATGTTAAGCTGTTGAGCTTGGGGGTTATTACTGCAGCATAAACTGCCTGATTGCCAACGGGCTGGCAATTAATCTGCTTTACAAACCTTATGATTCTCACTCAGCCCAGTGTGGCTCAGTGTTTGAGCGTTAACCTATGAACCAGGAGGTCGGGGTTCAATTCCGGGGTTGCTGGTTTGATCCCCAGTGTAGGGTGTGCAGGAACCAACCAATCAATGATGCTCTCTCATCATTGATGTTTCTATCTCTCTCTTACTCTCCCTTTCTCTCTGAAATCAATAAAAATATATTTTAAAAAGCCTTATGATTCTCAATGCAGTTTTTCAGCTACATTGCTCTTCACAATAATATTCCTAAAAGTATTGTGCATGCTATTGTGGATTGAAACTTTGTGCTCCCTCAAAATTCCTATGTTGAAGCTCTAACCGCAATGAGGATTAAGTTCAGGTTATAAGAGGTGGTCCCTCATGATGGAAATTTTGCCCTTATAAGAAGAAATTAGTGTTTACACACCTGTGCTTGCCCTCCCTCTCCCTTTCCTTCTCCCTCTGTCTGTCTCTTTCTTCCTCTATCTATCCCATGTGAAGACCAAGTGAGGAAGAGAGTTTTCATCAGAAATTGACCGTGCTAGCAACCTTATCTCAGACTTCTTGACTCTTTGAAAACAATTTTTTCTATTGTTTAAACCATCCAGTCTATGGTATTTGGTTATGGCAATCCAAGAAGACTAAGACGTATACTAAGCATATTCTTATGCTTAGAGAGAAATTTAAACAGGATTTAGACAACCAAACATATAAACACAACATTGAGGAAGAACCCTAAGCAAAAACATCTAAATAAGACTCAAAGCACTTTCCTACTTGAACTACAAGAAAAGATGAGCAGCATGCTGCACCCACATCAAGAGGAGGTTTCTCTCCATATGAGAGGCCAAATCCCTCAGGCTTGCCGTGGCAGGCACACAGAGGGAAAGTAAAATATAGAGATGAAGAAAAATAGCTTAAGAATGGAGTTTCTTAAGTATTAAGTGTCTAATGAAAATATTTAGGTCACTAAAGTACTTATCTAAGAAACAGAAACAATATAGCTGCAAATTCACTGTAAAATGTACTTTTAAGAAAACCTTGTTTCATAATGACAGCACCCATGAATACACGATTCAGTAAATTCTAGAACTGTAAGTTATATTAGGTAAATATATTAAAAATATTGTTAAATTTGAGCTTTGGTTATACTTTTCTCCACAGTTTCATTTAAATCAATCTCAGGACTGTTATTTGCCCCAACATCACTCCCCTCCCTCCTTAATTACAGAATTCAGATTTCTAGCAAGATACATATACTACAAATAAAAGACAGCATTTCCTTTGCATATTATATGTAGCCACACAAATATGTTGCAGTCAAATAAAAAATACAAGAAAGTATTTTGTGAGAAGGGAGTTGACAAAACTGAGATAGTCCCTTATTTACTCTTCCGCCTGCTAACTGCCCAGAAGCTCCAGCAGCCTTCTTGGACAAGGGGGTTACATTGAAAATGGGAGCAGGAGCTATTACATACCCTCTTCAGTGGATCAATGTAAATTTTAGTATAAAATAGCTGATCATCATCATTATCCTGAAGGTTCCACTGTTGAACTATACGGTTGATATATGGAGCATAACCAATAAATCCTGCAATACAATAGAGAGAGAATATAGAATTTAGTAGTCAAAGACCAAAACTCATGTGTATGTTAATTCCATTGACCAACTACACAGTTATAGAACCTATTAGGTGAAATCCTTAGGCTAGAACATCACAGCTCATCATGAGAGAAATATGAGTTACTGAGACTACTTTGTTTTATATGTAAATTGCAATAGAGTGAGTTTTAATATCAATTGCAAATCAAAGATTCTTTCAATAAAAAAGCCCCAAAATTAACTTATACAAGAGGAGCAACTAATATGTTCCAGTTACTAGGAAAAGAATAGACTAGAGAAAAGAATGCTCTTTCTGGCCTTCTAAAATGCTCTTCTTGGATCCTTTATACAGTATTCACTGTTTATGAAAGAGAAAATTTCTACTACAGTTGTTTTCCTGACTGTACCAGAGATTTTAACACAATCAAATGCTGGATTTGTCACCAACTATAAACATTTCAAAGGAATGTTATATCTAGGACATTTTGGTAATTTTTCCTTTACTTTAGCTAGTCATTACAGTACCTGCTAAGCCATTTTCTGGCTAGCTTTTATATGTCATAGTCTGGAGAAAGGAAGTCTAAAATAAGATTGTTCCCCTTGGCCTTAGAACATAACCATTAAGTTTGCCAACAAAAACTGTCTATTAAAAACACAGACAGCAGGATCATTTTTCCCTTGGTTGAGTCTTCCTCTGAGTTTCAGAAATGCAGCCAAACAATGTCTCATTGACATGTAATACTTTTTAAAAGAGACCAATATTACTCCTCTGAATTAAAAGAAACTGAATTTTACCCTTAAAATTAAAATTTAATCAAAAGAATAAAAGAAATAAGTCCAGAAATTTTATTGCTACCTAGAGAAAATAAGACAAAATAAGAACATGGCTAAACCAACCTCTGGTTGCTCATTTTAATTATTTTTACCAAATAAAAAAAATCTTAAAACACTGAAAAATGGAAACTATGAGTGAGGAGTAAGTCGATGCTGCACAGACATACACGCAGGAACAAACTGTAATTATAACTAAAATACAGAAAAACTTCCTGAATAATCAACAGAAGACTTGATGAACAGAACCCTGATCCCGACGATGAAAAGAGGAAACTGAATAGAGATTGGTAGGAGGGGAGGAGGCACTGGTGGGCTGGTGGGCTCCCACAGATAACAACTGAAGTTCAGGAAAGATATCTCAGCTGTGAGGGATTGCCACTGAGAACTCTGGGGTCTAATCCCCAAGCTGGGACCCCCAGCAGAGAACACCAGAACTGAGAAGGGTACACACATAACAAATGGCTGTAAAAAGCAGTGGGGTTGCTGTCTTCCAGGGAGAGACAGGTTGAAATTCAGGCACCCTCATAAAGTGCCAACACACAAAATTCGCTGTGGAGCCAATTACCTTGTGCTCTGGCAGAGGGAGGGCAGAGTGGACTGGAGTTATGTGAGCAGAAGCCAGGATTGGGGGCTTTGGGGTTAGATCTCAGAAGGCAGAAACCTTAGTCTCCTGTGCTGACTCATTCATTCATGCAGACATTAGCTATACAGGTGGCTTTGCCTTGGAGAAAGACAGCTGATGACCACCCTATTGGAAAACACCTTGCCCAACTGGGCAGAATTTCTGAGACCCAATAATAGACTGAGAATAACAGTTAGCTTCCACACAGAAGCAATTGCCCCACTCTGTGAAAAACTATCACCACACCTAAGAATGATTGCCTGAGGGCTATTCAAGATGGAATCTTATCAGTCTGTAGGTAGAGGCAGTCTCTGGAGGCTTTGGGTATTTCCCTGATCTAATTGAGTATTTCCCAGTCTAATTAGCATTTGACACTGCCCTGCACTAGAGATTGAGAGATGTAGCAGATCTCCCTAATACATAGTCACAAACCCAAAAAGGCAGCAAAAATGAGGAGACAAAGAAACAACCCACAAATGAAAGAACAAGAGAATTCCCCAGAAGAAGAGATAAATGAAATGGAGATAAGAAATTTATCTGATACAGAATTCAGAATAATGATGGTAAAGTTGCTCAACAGCATGAGAAAAGGTATAGTTAACTATGAATAAAGAAATAAAGAATTACATAGCAAAAATAAAGAACACATTGCAAGGAATACACAGCAGATTAGGGGAATCTGAGGATTGAATCAGTGAATTAGAAGACAGTGTTGAAAAAAATCACTCAGAGAACCAAAAAGAAAAAAACAAAGAAAAAAAATAGGAGGACAGCTTAAAGGAGTTGTGGGGAAATGTGAAATGTAACAATATTAGAATAGCAAGAGTGCCAGAAGAGGCAGAAATGGAGTAAGGTATAGAGAAAGTGTTTGAAGAAATAATGGCAGAAAATTCCCTAACATAGTAAAGGAAAAAGTCACCCAAGTCCAGGAGGCACAGATAACCTCAAGCAAGAAACACAAAAGGCCCACACCCAGACACATCATAATTAAAATACGAAAAATAAAAGACAAAGAGATAATCTTTTTTTATTAGTTAAGGTATTAGAAATGTGTCCCCATCCCCCCCATTAACCCCCAACCTCCCCCCCACACACTCATGCTCCCATCCCCCTGTTGTCCATGTCCAATGGTTTGGCTTATATACATGTATACAAGTCCTTCGGTTGATCTCTTCCCCTTACCCCCGCCCTCCCCTACTTTCCTTCCGGGGATTGATAACCTGATCGCTGTTTCTCAGTCTTTGGGTCTGTCCCTTTTCATCAGTCTATGTTGTTCTCTATAATCCACAAATGAGTGAGATCATGTGGTATTTATCTTTCTCTGACTGGCGTATTTCACTTAGCATAATGCTCTCCAGTTTCTTCCATGCTGTTGCAAAAGGCAAGAGTTCTTTTTTTTTTTTTTTTTACCGCAGCATAGTATTCCATTGTGTATATGTACCACAGTTTTCTAATCCACTCATCAGCTGATGGGCACTTAGGCTGTTTCCAAATCTTAGCTATGGTGAATTGTGCTGCTATGAACATAGGGGTGCATATATCCTTTCTGATTGGCGTTTCTGGTTTCTTGGGATATATTCCTAGTAGTGGGATCACTGGGTCAAATGGGAGTTCCATTTTTAGTTTTTTGAGGTAGCTCCACACTGTCCTCCACAGTGGCTGCACCAGTCTGCATTCCCACCAGCAGTGTAGAAGGGTTCCTTTTTCTCCACATCCTCTCCAACACTTGTTGTTTGTTGATTTGTTGATGACAGCCATTCTGACAGGTGTGAGATAACACATTGTCGTTTTGATTTGCATCTCTCGTATAATTAGTGACTTTGAGCAGGTTTTCACATGTCTTTCGGCCTTCTGTATATCCTCTTTCGAAAAGTGTCTATCTAGGTCCGTTGCCCATTTTTTTATTGGATTATTTATCTTCCTTTTGTTAAGTTTCATAAGATCCCTGTAAATGTTGGAAATTAAACCCTTATCGGTGGTATCATTGGCAAATATGTTCTCCCATGTAGTGGGTCTTCTTGTTGTTTTGTTGATTGTTTCCTTTGCTGTGCAAAAGCTTTTTATTTTGATGTAGTCCCATTTGTTTATTTTCTCTTTAGTTTCCATTGCCCTAGGAGCATTATCAGAGAAGAAATTCCTTCGGCATATGTTTGCGATTTCGCTGCCTGTGGATTCCTCTAGTATTTTTATGGTTTCCTGTCTTATGTTTAAGTGACAAAGAGAGAATCTTAAAGGCCGTAAGAGAAAACCATACTGTTACCTACAAAAGGGCTCCAATAAGGCTGACACCGATTTCTTATCAGAAACTCGGCAGGCCAGAGTTAATGGCATGAAGTACTCAAAGTAATGAAAAGAAAGGATCTGAAACCAAGATTACTGTACCCAGCAAGATTATCATTCAAAATAGATGGTCAAATAAAGGGCTTCCTGGACAAAAAAAAAGGCTAAAGGAGTACATCACCACCAAGCCAGCATTACAAGAAATGCTTAAAGGGACTGCTGTAATGAAAAGAAGAAATATAGAGAGAAACCTAGGCATACAGAATTAAAATGGAATGAGATTCTGCCCCCACCCTCTTTACTGGGTGTTTGGTGTTTGTATTTGTTTGGTTTATCTATTGGTTCTGTGGTGCTTTCTCTCTCTCTCTCTCTCTCTCTCTCTCTCTCTCTCTATATATATATATATATATATATATATTCTTCTTTTTCTTTTCTCTCTTATCTTTTCTTTTCTTTTTTTTTCTCTCTCTCTCAGATATCATTTGTACTCTCTTTTCTCTCCCCTAATTCTCTTTTCTCAGGTGATCACTTATATTGGGGTTATCAGTGTCGTGAGTACATTCATGCTTTGTTCCCCTTGAGTCATGTCTTGTTAAGGTAAATTTAATACTGTCTGGCTAAAGTGCTAGAGAGCAAACGACATAACCAGACACCTGGAGAGGAGGAGCAGCGATGTGTGCAGATCACTCCCATCCAAAGAGCAACAGCTGTGCAAGCAGCCTACCACCATCCGAGGAGCAGCAGACTTGCAATCAACCTGTCCAAGTCCAAGGAGCAGTAGCCCAACAAGCAGCCCACCACATCAGAGGAACAACAGCAGCGTGCAGTCAGCCCCCATTAAAGGAACAGCAGCCATGTGAGCAGTCCGCCCCAGGTCAAGGAGTAGCAGCTACGTGTGTAGCCCGCCCCCATCCAAGGAACAGCACCCTCGTGATCAGCACACCCTCTGTCTGAGGAACAGCAGCTGAGTGAGAGGCCTCACCTCACCAGCCAGAGGAGCCACGACGGCTGTGAACAGCACCCACCAGAGGAGCTAATGCCAACTGAGGAGCAACTGCTACCACAACTGCCCGAGGAGCAACCACAGCCCGAGGAGCCACAGCCACCCAAGGAGCGGCCCCTGAATGACTCAACATCTAGATCTGTCGGTGAGATCAAACATGGGCAGACAAAGAAAACCCCAAAGGAAAGAAGAGGAGGACTCGCCAGAAAAACAGCTAAGTGAAACAGAGGCATGCAGCATGTCAGAAAAAGAATTCAGAGTAAGGGTCCTAGAGTGCATAAACCGGATGGAGGAAAAAATCAACAACTTATGCAAGAATCAAGAAGAAACAGATGAAAAAATCAACAACTTATGGAATAATCAAAAATAAATGGGTGAAAAAAATCAATAACTTATGTAAAAACCAAGAAGAAATGAAGAGTGATATACCTGTAATAAAAAGTACCATTGAAAGTTTCAACAGTAGACTAGGAGAAGCGGAGGACCGAATTAGTGAATTAGAAGACAGGGAAACAGAACACACCCAAACTGAACTGCAATTGCAGAATAAAATTAAAAGAAAGGAGGAGAGCCTAAGGGAGCTATGGGACAACATGAAATGAAACAACATACGAATAATAGGGATGTCTGAACAATAGAAAGAGGAACAAGGATTATAGAAAACCTATTGGAAGAAATAATATCAGAAAACTTCCTTGAGGTGGGGAAGGAAAAAGTCACACAAGCACAGAGAGTCCCAAACAAGATGAACCCAAAAAGACCCATGCCAATACACATCATAATTACCATGGCAAATGTTCAGGACAAGGAGAGAATCTTAAAGGCTGCAAGAGAGAGACGGAAAGTTACATACAAGGGATCTCCCATTAGATTATCAAATGATTTCTCAACAGAAACACATCAGGCCAGAAAAGAATGGACGGAAATTTACAAAGTGATACAAAGCAAAGGACTGAATCTAAGAATACTCTATCCAGCCAGGCTATCATTCAAAATTGAAGGGGAACTCAGGAGCTTTGCAGACAAATAAAGGTTAAGGGGGTTTATCACCACCAAGCCAGCAATGCAAGAAATGCTAAAAGGACTGGTGTAAAATAAGAAATAAAAAGCTAAGAAAGAAAACAGGCACAAAAAATAGAAATCGCTACAAACAAGTACCTTTCAATAATAACTTTAAATGTAAATGGACTAAATATTCCGATCAAAAGACATCGAGTGGCTGAATGGATAAAACAACATGACCCCTATATTTGCTGTCTACAAGAGACCCACCTCAGAATAAGGGACTCACACACACTGAAAGTGAGGGATATAAAAATATCTTTCAGGCAAATTGAAAAGAAAAAAAAGCTGGGGTAGCAATACTTATATCAGACAAGATAGATCTCAAAGTGAAGGCATAATAAGAGATAAGGAAGGCCACTTCATAATACTGAAGGGATAGATACAACAAGAAGATATAACCCTGATAAACATATGTGCACCCAATGCAGGAACACCCAAATACATTAAAAAAAAAAACTCCTGGGACATATCAAGGGAGAGATGGACAACAATACACTCACAGTAGGGGACTTTAATACACCACTGACATCACTGGATAAATCCTCTCAAAAAAAATTCAGTCAAGAAACTGCAATCCTAAATGACTCACTAGATCAGAAGGACTTAATTGACATCTTCAGAACATTTCACCCCAAAGCCACAAAATATACGTTCTTCTCAAGTGCACATGGGACATTTTCAAAAATAGACCACATATTGGGTCACAAGCAAAGTTTCCCCAAATTCAAGAAGATAAAAATCATGCCAAGCATCTTCTCAGACCACAATGGCATAATAATAGAAATAAACTACAATAAAAACAACCCAAAATACTCAAACAATTGGAAGCTGAATAGCATGTTATTAAATACTGATTGGGTTACCAATGAGATCAACGAGGAAATTAAAAACATCCTGGAAACTAATGACAATGAAAACACAACAATCCAAAACTTATGGGACACAATGAAAGCAGTCCTGAGAGGGAAGTTCATAGCTCTACAGGCCTACTTTAAAAAAAGAAGTAAAAATGGTAGTAAATCATCTTACTCTATATCTCAAGGAATAAGAAAGAGAGCAACAAGAAAAGCCCAGAGTGAGCAGAAGGAAGGAGATAATAAAGACCAGAGCGGAAATGAATGACATAGAGACCAAAAAAAAACAATACAGAAAATCAATGAAACCAAGAGCTGGCTCTTTGAAAGTATAAACAGGATTGATGATCCTCTAGCCAGGCTCACCAAGAAGCAAAGAGAGAGGACCCAAATAAACAAAATCAGAAATGATAGAGGCGAAATAACACCAGACCCCACAGAAATACAAATGATTATTAAAAAATACTATGGACAACTCTACTCCAACAAACTAGACAACATGGAGGAAATAGACATATTCCTAGAAAAATACAACATTCCAAAACTCAATCAGGAAGAATCGAAAAATCTCAATAGGCCAATAACTATGGAAGAAATTGAAGCAGTCATCAAAAGGCTTCCAGCAAACAAAAGCCCGGGGCCAGACGGCTTCACAGGGGAGTTTTACCAAACATTCAAGGAAGAACTGAAACCTACCCGCCTCAGACTACTACAAAAAATTCAAGAGGAAGGAACATTTCCAAGCTCATTCTATGAAGCCAGCATCACCCTAATACCAAAACCAGGGAAAGACAACACAGTGAAAGAGAATTACAGGTCAATATCCCTCATGAACATAGATGCCAAAATCCTCAACAAAATCTTAGCAAATAAGATCCAGCAGTACATCAGGAAGATCATACACCATGACCAAGTAGGATTTATCCCAGGGATGCAAGGATGGTACAATATCCGCAAATCAATAAACGTGATACATCACATAAACAAATTGAAAGAAAAAAATCACATGGTCATATCAATTGATGCAGAAAAAGCATTTGACAAAATCCAACACCCATTTTTGATAAAAACTCTCAGCAAGGTGGGAACAGAAGGATCAT
The DNA here is from genome assembly GCA_036010255.1 of Myotis pilosus. NCBI lineage: Eukaryota > Metazoa > Chordata > Mammalia > Chiroptera > Vespertilionidae > Myotis > Myotis pilosus. Next base: position 110,328,348 of record JASKON010000002.1, on the reverse strand, counting down.
ACCTCAACATAATAAAAGCCATATATGACAAGCCCACAGCCAACATCATATTCAATGGACAAAAACTAAAACCATTTCCCCTAAGAACAGGACCAAGACAGGGATGCCCACTCTCCCACTCCTGTTCAACATAGTACTGGAAGTATTAGCCATTGCAATTAGACAAGAAGAAGAAATTAAATGCATCCAAATTGAAAAGAAGAAATAAAACTGTCCTTATTTACAGATGGCATAATATTATACATAAAATACCCTAAAGACTCCATCAAAAAACTATTGGACTTAATAAATGAATTTGACAATGTAGCAGGAAACAAAATTAACGCCAAGAAATCTATGGCATTTCTATACACCAACAGTGAACTAACAGAAAGAGAGCCTAAAAATGCAATCTGATTAACCATCACACCAAAAAAGTTAAGCTACCCAGGAATAAACTTAACTAAAGAGGTAAAAGACCTCTACTCAGAAAACTACAGGTCATTGAAAAAAGAGATAGAGGAAGACATAAACAGATGGAAGAACATACCATGTTCTTGGATTGGTAGAATCAACATCATTAAAATGTCCATACTACCCAAAGCAATCTATAAATTCAACGCACTTCCAATTAAAATACCAATGGCGTATTTCACAGACCTAGAACAAACTCTCAAAAAATTCATCTGGAATAAAAAAAGACCCCGAATAGCTGCAGAAATCCTGAGAAAGAACAAAGTAGGTGGGATCTCAATAGAGATATGAAGCTGTATTATAAAGCCACTGTTCTTAAAACTGCCTGGTAATGACACAAGAACAGACATATAGATCAATGGAATAGAACAGAGAGCCCAGAAATCAATCTGAACCAATATGCTCAATTAATATTTGACAAAGGAGTCAAGAACATACAATGGAGTCAAGACAGTCTCTTCAATAAATGGTGTTGGGAAAATTGGACAGATACATGCAAAAAAAAATGAAACTAGACCAACAACTTACACCATACACAAAAATAAACTCAAAATGGATAAAGGACTTAAATGTAAGATGGAAAACCATAAAAAGGCTAGAGGAATCCAAAGGCAATAAAATCTCAGACATATGCCGAAGCAATTTCTTCACTGATACAGTTCCTAGGGCATTGGAAACTAAAGAGTAAATGAACAAATGGGACTATATAAAAATTAAAAGCTTCTGCACAGCAAAAGAAACCATCAACAAAACAACAAGAAAGTCCACTGCATGGGAGAACATATTTGCCAATGTAATCACTGATAAGGGTTTAATCGCCAACATTTATAGGGAACTCATACAACTTAAGAAAAGGTAGATAAATAATCCAATCAAAAAATGGGCAAAGGACCTAAATAGACACTTTTCAAAAGAGGACATTCAGAAAGCCAAGAGACATATGAAAACATGCTCAAAGTCACTAATCTTCCGAGAAATGCAAATCAAAACAACAATGAGGTACCATTTCACAACTGCCAGAATGGCTATCATCAACAAACGACAAGTGCTTGAGAGGATGTGGAGAAAAAGGAACATTCGTGCACTGCTGGTGGGAATGCAGACTGGTGCAGCCACTATGGAAGACAGTATGGAGTTTCCTCAAAAAATTAAAAATGGAACTCCCATTTGACCCAGTGATCCCACTGCTAGGAATATATCCCCAGAAATCAGAAACACCAACCAGAAAGGATATATGCACCCATATGTCCATAGTAGCACAATTCACCATAGCTAAGATCTGGAAACAGCTTAAGTGCCCATCAGCAGATGAATGGATTAGAAAACTGTGGTACATTTACATGATGCAATACTATGCTGCTGTAAAAAAGAAGGAATTCTTACCATTTGCCACAGCATGGATGGAACTGGAGAGCATTATGTAAGTGAAATAAGCCATTCAATGAAAGAAAAATACCACATGATCTCACTCATTTATGGATAATTAAGACCATTATAAACTGATGAGCAAAAATAGATACAGAGGCAGACTGTCAAACTACAGTGGGAAGGCTGGGGAGGGTTTGGGGGTGGCAGTATGGGGGAAGAGATCAACTGAAGGACTTGTATGCATGCACTCAAGCATAACCAATGGACACAAGTCACTGGGGGGTGTGGGAGGGTAGGGGAGGGTCAAGGGGAGAAAAAAAAGGAGACATATATAATACTCTTTGTAATATTTTAATCAATAAACCAATTAAAAAAAAACAAAAATAAATAAAATGGAATTAAATAAATAAGCACCCATCAATAATAACCTTAAATGTAAATGTATTATGTGTCCCAATCAAAAGACATAGTGTAGCTGATTTGATCTAAAAACATGAACCAACTATATATCCTGTTTACAAGAGACCCACAGAGGATGAGAGTGAAGGGATGGAAAAAAATTGTCCATGCAAATGAAAAAGAAAAGAAAAGCTGGAATAGCAATACTCATATGACAAGATGCATTTCAAAATGAAGGCCGTAACAAGAGATAAAAATGTTATTACAGAATACTAAAGGGATTGATCCAATAAGAGGATATAATCATGGCAAATATATATGTACCCAGTATAGGAGCACCTAAATATATATCTATATCTATATCTATATCTATATCTATATCTATATCTATATCTATCTATATCTATCTTTATCTCTATCTATGTATACTGCTAGAGGACTTTAACAGAGAAATTGACAAAAATAAAATCATCGTAGGGGACTTTAACACCTTGTTGACTTCACTGGATAGATGTTCTAGACAAAAACTTAACAAGGAAATAGTGACTTGAAAGGAAACACTGGATCATATGGATTTAATAGACATTTATAGAACATTTCACCCCAAAGTAGCAGAACACATTCTTCTCAAGTGCACATGGTTCATACACAAAGAGAGACCACATGTTAGGACACAAAACAAGTCTCTACAAGTTCAAGAAGATTGAAATCATATCAAGCATCTTCTCAAATCACAGTGGAATGAAATTAGAAATGAACTATAGTAAAAACACACAAAATTATTCCATGTTATTAAACAACTAGAGGTCGGTTGCACAAAATGTGTGCATGGATGTGGTCCCTCGGCCTGGCCGGTTATTGAAGCATAAGCATCTGGCATGGAAGGGCAGGTCCCAGCTGACCTCTGGGCCCTGGGCAGCACCTGGGCCCCCACTTGCCTTGGCCTGGTGCAGCCAACTCACCTACTCCACCCTCCCACCATGGTTCGGAGCCTATTGGGGTTGGCAGCGCCTCCACTGCCGCTGCTGTCAGTGCAGTGTCACCAAAGCCTGCCATGTTTTGCGCTGCCCCTGGTGGTCATAGCACGTCATAGCGAGTGGTTGAACTCCTGGTCTCCTCATCAAACGACCTCCCAAGGGGAATATTTTCAAATTAGACTTTTATTATATAGGATGTTATTAAACAATGAATGGCTTACCAATGAGATCAAGAAAGAAATAAAAAACTTCCTGGAAACAAATGAAAATGAACACAAAACAGCCCAAAATCTCTGGGACACAGCAAAAGCAGTCTTGAGAGGGAAGTTCATAGCACTACAGACCAACCTCAAAAAAATAAGAAAAATTAAAAATAAACTATTTAACCCTACAACTTAAAGAACTAGAAAGAGAACAACAAGAAAAGCCCAGAGTAAGTAGAAGGAAGGAAATAATAAAGATTAGAGCAGAAATAAATAACAAAGACTAAAAGAACAAATAAATAAAAAAATCCTGTGAACCCAAGAGCTGGTTCTTTGAAAGGATAAACAATATTGATGAACCGTTACCCACCAAAGAGAGAGGACCCAAATAAATAAAATCAGAAATAATAGTGGAGAAGTAACCACTAGCACTGTGGAAATACAAAGGATTGTAAGAAAATACTAAGAACAACTATATGCCAACAAGCTGGACAATGTGGATTAAATGGAAAAATTCATAAAAAAAATGCAATCTTCCAAAACTGAATGAGAATGAATCAGAAAACTTGAATAGGCCAATAACAACTAATGAAATAGAAGCAGTAATCAAAAAACTCCCATCAAACAAAAGCCCACAACCAGATGGCTTTACAGGGGAGTTTTAGCAAACATTCAAAGAACTAACACCTATATTCCTAAAACTATTCCAAAAAATACAGGAGGAAGGAACACTTCCAAGCTCTTTCTATGAGGCTAGCATTATCCTAATTCCAAAACCATGTAAAGACACTACAAAGAAAATTACAGGCCAATATCCCTGATGCACATAGATCCTAAAGTCCTCAACAAAATAATAGCAAATCAGATCCAGCAATATTTTAAAAAGATCATATACCATGACCAAATGGGATTTATTCCAGGGATTCAAGGATGATATAACATTCACAAATCAATAAACAAATACATCACATAAACAAACTGAAAGACAAAAATCACATGAGCATATCAATAGATGTAGAGAAAGCATTTGACAAAATCCAACATACATTTTTGATAAAAACTCTCAGCAAAATGGGGATAGAGGGAGCATATCTGAACATGATAAAGGCTTATATGACAAATCTGCAGCCAACATCATACTCAATGGGCAAAAACTAAAATCATATTCCCTAAGAACAGGAACAAGACAGGGATGTCCGCTTTCACCACCCTTATTCAAAATAGTATTGGAAGTCCTAGCCATATCGATCTGACAAGAAGAAGAAATAAAAGGCATCCAAATGGGAAAGTAGGAAGTCAAATTCTCATTATTTGCAGATGACATGATCTTGTACATTGAAAACCCTAAAGAGTCCACCAAAAAAACTACTAGATTTAATAAATGAATTTGGCAATTAGCAGGATACAAAATAAATACCCAAAAATCAATGGCCTTTTTTATATACCAATAATGAATTCTCAGAAAGAAAAACTAAACAAACAATCCCATTTACCAGTGCAACAAAAAATTAAGATCCTTAGGAATAAACTTAACTAAGGAGGTAAAATACTTGTATTCAGAAAATGACAGTAACTTGTAAAAGAGATAGACGAAGACATAAATAAGGGTGAAAATATTCTGTGTTTATGAATTGGCAGAATCAACATCATAAAATGTCCATACTACCAAGACAATCTAAAGATTCAATGCAATCCTCATTGAAGTACCAACAGCATATTTCACAGAACTAGAAAAATACTCCAAAAATTTATATGGAATCAAATAATACCCCAAATAGGTTTAGCAATTCTGAGAAAGCAGAACAGAGTTGGAGGAAACACAATAACAGATATCAAGTTATACTACAAAGTCACCGTAATCAAAACAGCCTGGTAGTGGCACAAGAACAGGCATAGAGATCAATGGAAGAGAACAGAGAGCCCAGAAATTGACCCAAGCCATTCAACTCAATTAATTTTTGACAAAGGAGGCAAGAGCATACATTTGAATCAAGACATTCTCTTCAATAAATGGTGGTGGGAATATTGGGCAGATACATGCAAAAAAAAAAAAAAAGAAAGAAAATAGGCCACCAACTTACACCATACACAATAATAAACTCAAAATGGATAAAAGACTTAAATTTAAGTCATGGAACCATAAAAATCCTAGAAGAAGCCATAGGCAGCAAAATCTCTAACACCTCTCATAGCATTATATTTGCAGATAAATCTAGGGCAAAGAAACTAAGGAGAAAAATAAACAAAGGAAATATCATGATAAAAAGCTTCTGCACAGCAAAAGAAACCATCAACAAGACAAAAAGGGAGCCCACTGTATGGGAATACATATTTGGCAATTATACATTGATAAAGTATTAACATCTAAAATATATAAGGCATTCATACAATTTAACAAAAGGAAGACAAACAATCCAATTAAAAAATGGGCAAAGTACCTAACTAGACACTTCCCCAAAGTGGACATACAGATGGCTAAGAGACATATGAAAACATGCTCAAAGTCACTGATCATCAGAGAGATGCAAATTAAAATGACAGTGAGGTATCTCACACTTGTCAGAAAGACTACCACCAACCAATTATCTAATGACAAGTGCTGGTGGAGAAAAGGGAATCCTAGTACACTACTGGTGGGAATGCAGTCTGGTGCAGCCATTATTGAAAACAGTATGGTATTTCCTCAAAAAATTAAATATGGAATTGCCATTTGACCCCATTTCTAGGAATATATCCCATGAAACCCAAAACACCAATCAGAAAGAATGAATGCACCCTTATGTTCATAGTAGCACCATTTACAACAGTTCAGATCTGAAAACAGCCGAAGTGCCCATCAGTAGATGAGTGGATAAAAAAACTGTGGTACATTTATACCATGGAGTACTATACAGAAGTAAAAAAGAAGAATCTCTTACCCTTTGAGACAGCATGGAGAGGCCTAGAGAGTATCATGCTAAGTGAAATACGTCAGTCATAGAAAGAGAAGTATTGTAGGATCTCACTCATGTGGAATCTAATTAACAAAATAAACTGATGACTGGAGTGGATCCAGTGATATGGAAGCATGGAACAGAGTTGTGAAATTTCTGAGGGAAGATGGGGGTAAGTGAATAGGTAGGAGGTAACCAACCAAAGACCTTGTATGCATATATGCATAATCCATGGATGCAGTCAGTGAGGTAGTAAGTGCCTACGGGGGTGGGGGTGGGTAGTGCTGGAGGGTGTTGGTGGAGGGGGGAATGGGACATATGTAATACTTTCAACAATAACGATTAAAAAATGAAGGAAAAAAACACTAAACAATGCAATTTTTAATTCTGTGATCAATCTTCTCTGATGAAAAATACATGCAAGCAGACCATGACATTTTACAGTTTTTCAAAAATTATGTTCCCTTATTTTTTGTATAAGTCCCAAACATCCTAAAAAAATGACAAGTAATTACAGTTGACCCTTTAACAACATGGGTTCGAACTACCTGAGTCCACTTAGATACAGATTTTTTTCAATAAATATACAGTTGGCCCTCTATATCCCTGGATTTCCTATATGTGTATATGTGTATTCAACCAGCTGTGGATAGGAAATAGTAATTTTGATCTAAGGATGAGAATCAACATATGTGGAAGGCCAACTATATGCACTGTTTTACACCATTTTATATAAGACTTGAGTATCCATGGATTTTGCTAATTGGAACCAATTTCCCTCAGATACTAAGTGACTACTGAAGTTTTTGGGGAGTCAAAAGTTATGTGTTAATTTTTAACTATGGGAGGATCAGTGCACTTAACCCCATGCTGTCCAATGGTCAAATGTGCATCTATTTTCATAGTTATGTGATATATATTTTAAACTATAGGCCTGGTGCACAAAAATTTGTGCACTCAGGAGGGTCCCTCAGCCCAGCCTGTGCCCTCTCGCAGTCTGGGACCACTCAGGGAATGACCACCTGCTGGCATAGGCCTGCTCCCTGGAAGACTGGGCCTAAGCTGGCAGTCAGACATCCCTCTGGCAGCCCAGGAGCCCTCGGGAGATGTCCACTTGCCAGCGGGGAGCAGGCCTAGCTGCAATCGCCATCCTTAGCGCTGCTGAGGAGGTGGGAAAGGCTCCCACCACCATCGCTGTACTGGCAGCCATTGGCCTGGCTTGTGGGAGCACACTGACCACCAGGGGGCAGCTCCTGCATTGAGCATCTGGCCCCTGGTGGTCAGTGTGTGTCATAGTGACCAGTCATTCCCAGTCTTTCTGCTGTTAGGGTCAATTTGCTTATTACCCTTTTATTATATAGGATGGAGGGCTGGTGCATGGGTGGGGGCCGGCTGGTTTGCCCTGAATGGTATCCTGGATCAGGGTGGGGGTCCTGCTGGGGTGCCTGGCCAGCCTGAGTGAGGGGCTGATGGCTGTTTGCAGGCTGGCCAAACCCCCCAGTGGGGACCCTCACCCCATGAGGGTGTGGCCAGCCTGGGTGAGAGGCTGATGGTTTTTTACAGGCTGGCCACAGCCCCCAGCCACCCAAGTTCCCAGTGGAGGCTGGCTGGAAGCAGGTATCTGGAATTTATTTAGCTTCTATAATTGAAATTTTGTTGCCTTTTGTGCAGGCCATAGCTGGCCAGGGCTGGCAGGAAGCTCGGCTTCCTCCATCGCCGGGGCAACCAAGCCTCCTGCTGGCTCCAGCTCCATGGCTGCCAGCTGCCATCTTGGTTGGGTTAATTTGAATATGGTCGCTCTGATTGGCTGGTGGGTGTGGCTTGGGCATAGCAAAGGTATGGTCAATTAGCATCTTTGTCTTTTATTAGTGTAGATGATTTATATTTTTCTATTAAACTCACATATTTCAAACAAATAAAATTTCTCATATTCTGAACTTTTCCTTATATGGAAACATGTTCATTCTCTATGATGGAGATTTTTTAAATTTAATGATATACTTAGAAACTAAACTCATGTCCCTTAAATAACTCTCAATATATTATTCATGGCTCTGGCTAGCTCCATTGGTTGCATTGTCCCCTGCACCAAAAGGTTGTTGGTTCAATTTCTGGTCAGAGCACATGGCCACAATCTCAGCTAGAGGGCTTGTAGTAGGCAGCCAATTGATATCAGTGTTTCCCTTTATCTTTCTCCTTCTCCCTTTTTCTCTCTCTGAAAATCAATAAAACTATTTTTTTTAATATTTTATTCATGAAATTACATAAACTTCTATTGAGCATATTTAGATTTTCTACCATCTCTTTAAGTATTTTATTACAAAACTAGAGGCCCGGTGTATGAATTTGTGCATGGGTAGAGTCCCTCGGCCTGGCAGCTGATCAGGGCCATTTGGGGGGCCATCCAGTTGGGGATAGGGATCCTGGGAGGTTGGCAGCTGGGAGGAGGGACCATGGGAGGTTAGCTGGCTTGGGGGAGGGACAACGGGAGGTTGGCCAGCTGGGAGGAGGGTCTGCAGAAGGTTGGCCAGCCATGGGAGGTTGGCTGTGGGAGAGCACTGACCATAAGGGGGCAGCTCCTGCATTGACCATCTGCCCCTTGGTGGTCAGTGAGCATCAGCAACTGGTTGACTGGTCATTCGGTAATTCGGTCTTAACAGTCGCTTAGGCTTTTATATATATAAAAGCATGAGCATTATGTTTTGATGCCCTTGTATGATCTCTTTCCCACTTAATAAATACTTTTCCTTAGTGAAACCTGCTCCCAGAGGCACTCACAAAGTAGGTGTCTCTTTGCTATGTCTACAATACTGTGCATCTGTCTGAAATTTAATTTCTGAGTAGCAATATCATGATCTAGATTAATTTACATATTTCATTATGCATGTTATGTTTGGGGGGAAATCATAAATACAAAATAAAACATCACAGAGTTCTACAGCAAAATGTTTTTTAAACTAACTAGAACTTAACAATAATTTAAAAGATTAGTCTTACTGAAGGCCTGACAGTTTTGAGGCAGAAGCAGCACCAATCTACAATTCTAGTGTTCCGACAAGAAGTCAAGACTGAAAAGCCAGCTTTTGAAAATGGCGGAGGTTTAGACGGATGTGTCGGTGCCTTGTCCCAGAGCAGATAAGGGCGAGCAGCTGAAACGGGTAACCTACAGCCTGAATAAGCAGAGGAGATTCAGCTGAGAGACAGTCTGCAGCCAGGAAAGACAGAGGACTCCTAGAAAAAGGGAACGGTTAGAGATTGAGGCTGAAACCTCACCCAAAGTGCCATCTCAGCCACGGAGACCGCACCATCTTGAGTGGCTGTTACCGGCATCCAGAGATCGGCTACTAACCCGGAAGCAATGGCTCTCAAGCAGCGCGACTACATGAACTCAGACGAGCCCTTCTTCTCCTCACGGAAAGGTTAGACTTCCCCCAAAGGTGCGGTTTGCAATTTAGGTTGGAGAGTGAAACGCGCGCAGTGGGGAAATCTGCGCCCCACAAAGTCCACGGCTGTTGGGGCCAGCGTGACCCGCAAGTGTGGAAAGGCTCCCCCAGGGCTGCTGGCAGAAGGGAACACCATAAATAAGCCCATAGTTGGACTGGATGCAAACGGGCAGCCTCAGATTTTGCCAGTCAGTCGTCTACTGGGTGCCAGGGGCCAGAGCGACTGCAGAGACTCCGCGCAGATCTGGAAGGTGGAGCCCTGCAAGTTTGCACAGCTTCCCAGGCTCTTGTTTTTACACATCCTCTTAAATCTGTGCGTTTGATTGTTGAACCCAGTGCATGGGATTACCCAGTTGGGGTCACTCGCAGAGCCTGTATGGGAAGGTTGTTTTTGGGGAGCCTGGGAAACAGAGTGGGGAGTGACAACTGGGGAACCAGCTCTGGGCAGAGGACTTTCCCAAGCCAGTTTCAGGTACAATAGAGAACTCCAGGTCAGAGAGGACTTATAGCCTCGGATGTCAATCCAGACACACTGCCACCCAGAGGGAGAGCCACGAACTGACTCTTCTGTAAATACAGATAAAGGCAGTCTGGGGGACCAATACGGCCTGCCTTAAAATCAGGACTGTGGCTTATAACACGGAGGAACAGTGTATCGGAGGAAAATTCAACATTCTCCTGAATACATGGTGTGCCAAAAAGAAGAGTAGAAGATCTGAAGCACCTTCATTACTGCACATTTTTAATTATTATTTTTATTATTTTTTCACCTTTTAAATAAGAAACCATTTTTTTCTTTTTTCATCACCTGATTTTGCCCTTTTAATTACTACATTTTTATTTTTAACCAGTATTATTACTGCTACAATTTTACCATTTTTTAAAGTGTCATTTTATTTTCTCTGTATTTTATTTTTGGACTAGTGTTCTCCATTCTATTTTCATCGTTCCTTTAGCATCATTTTTCTCTACCTCAATTTTGCCTCTGTGCTAAAACCCTCTTCCCCACTTTTTGCCTTTTGCTGTCCTGTTTCTCTTACCCTATTCATGCTTTAGATTTTCCCTATACTTTTTACCCCCTGTCAAAATTTCACCCTACTTATATATCCTATTTCCAATCCTCTGCTCTAAATCCTTATACACCTCTCCCTTATCTTTCTTCACTATCCAGATTTTTTTCTTATTCTTCTTTTCTCTATTGTTTTGTTGTTGCTTGCTTGATTGTTGAGTATATTGCATTTTTTTTTTAGGATTGTTTGTGAGGTTGTTATGCTTTTTCTTTTTCTTTTTCTGTTCCCCACCTCCCCCCACCCCGGTTATTTTTATGCTTCTGTTTTCTCTTGCCCCGCTTGATATTATTGGTTGTTTGTAGTTTGTATTCATCTCCAGCGATCCATTGCTGGAATTTGTTGGGATTAGTGGTGGTTCTATCAGAGTTTTCTCCTCATATAAATAGTCTCCTCCCCTCTTCTACTTCATTCTCTTTTCTCTCTTACTTTTTTTCCTTTCCCTTTTTCCAATTTCATTCTTGCACTCCTTTTTTTTTTCTGTTTTCTCTTCTATCTTTTTTGCTTCTTTCTCCCTTATCCCCTAACTCTCTTAGCTTGGGTGGCCACCTTTATTTGGGGTTATTAATGCTGTAAATACATTTGTGTTCAGTGCCTGGTTCATTGTGCCTTGTTGTGTTGTATTTTGTGCCTTTAAATCAACGCAGCAGATCCAAGCAACAGCAGCCTCCTGATCACCACATGCTCTGTCTGAGGAACAGTTGCTGTGTGTGAAGCCTCCCTCCACCATCCAGAAGAGGCACCACAGCTGTGACCAGCACCCACCAGAGAACCTGCTACCAACGGAGGAGCAGCTGCTACCACAACCACCCAAGGAGCAACCACCGCCCGAGGAGCCACTGCCACCCAGGGAGCAGCAACTGAATGACCCAACAACTAGATAGGTTGGTGAGATCAAACATGGGTAGACAAAGAAACCCCCAAAGGAAAGAAAAGGAGGACTCTCCAGAAAACCAGCTAAGCAATACAGAGGCATGCAACATGACAGAAAAAGAATTCAGAATAAGGGTCCTAGAGAGCATAAACCAGATGGAGGGAAAAATCAACAACTTATGCAAGAAGCAAGAAGAAACAGATGAAAAGATGAATAACTGATGTAAGACCCAAGAAGAAATTAAGAGTGATATAGCTTCAATAAAAAACACCATTGAAAGTATCAAGAGTAGACTAGGAGAAGCGGAGGACCGAATTAGTGAATTAGAAGACAAGGAAGCAAAACACACCCAAACTGTACTTCAATTGGAGAAAAAAATTAAAAGACAGGAGGAGAGTCTAAGGGAGCTTTGGGACAACATGAAACAAAACAACATACGAATAATAGGGGTGCCAGAACAACAGAAAGAGGAACAAGGATTAGAAAACCTATTCAAAGAAATAATATCAGAAAACTTCCTTGAGGTGGGGAAGAAAAATGTCACACAAGCCCAGAGAGTCCCAAACAAGGTGAACCCGAAAAGACCCACACCAAGACACATCATAATTACCATGGCAAATGTTCAGGACAAAGAGAGAATCTTACAGGCTGCAAGAGAGAGACAGAAAGTTACATACAAGGGATCTCCCATTAGATTATCAAATGATTTCTCAACAGAAACACATCAGGCCAGAAACGAATAGACGGAAATTTATAAAGTGATGCAAAGCAAAGGACTGAATCCAAGAATTCTCTATCCAACAAGGTTATCATTCAAAATTGAAGGGGAAATAAGAAGCTTCACAGACAAAAAAAGGCTAAGGGAGTTTATCACCACCAAGCGAGCAAGGCAAGAACTGCTAAAGGGACTGGTGTAAAAAGAAGAAATAAAAAGCTCAGAAAGAAAACATCCACAAAAAAAAGAAATGGCTACAAACAAGTACCTTTCAATAATAACTTTAAATATAAATGGACTAAATCCTCCAACCAAAAGACACTGAGTGGCTGAATGGATAAAAAATCATGACCCATACATTTGTTGTCTACAAGAGACCCACCTCATTAGAAGGGACTCACACTACTGGAAGTGAAGGGATGGAAAAATATCGTTCAGGCAAAAGAAATGAAAAGAAAGCTGGGGTAGCAGTACTTATATCGGACAAAATAGACCTCAAAGTGAAGGCGATAATAAGAGATAAGGAAGGCCACTTCATAATAAAGGGATCAATACAATAAGAAGTTATAACCCTGGTAAACATATATGCACCCAATGCAGGAGCATGCAAATACATAAAAAAAAACTCCTGGAAGATATCAAAGCAGAGATCGACAACAATACAATCATAGTAGGGGACTTTAATACACCACTGACATCACTGGATAAATCCTCTACACCAGCCTTGGGCAAACTACGGCCCGCGGGCCGGATCCAGCCCATTTGAAATGAATAAAACTATAGAAGAAAAAGACCGTATGCTTTTATGTAATGATGTTTACTTTGAATTTATATTAGTTCACACAAACACTCCATCCATTCTTTTGCTCCAGCCCTCCGGTCCAGTTTAAGAACCCATTGTGGCCCTCGAGTCAAAAAGTTTACCCAACCCTGCTCTACACAAAAAATCAGCAAAGAAACAACAATCCTAAATGACTCACTAGATCAGATGGACTTAATTGACATCTTCAGAACATTACACCCAAAGACACAGAATATACATTCTTCTCAAGTGCTCATGGGACATCTTCAAAAATAGACCACATATTGGGTCACAAACAAAGTCTCCCCAAATTCAAGAAGATTGAAATCATACAAAGCATCTTCTCAGACCACAAGGGCATAATATTAGAAATAAACTACAATAAAAACAACCCAAAATACTCAAACACTTGGAAGATGAATAGCATGTTATTAAATATTAATTGGGTTACCAATGAGATCAAAGAAGAAATTAAAAACATCCTGGACACTAAAGACAATGAAAACACAACAATACAAAACCTAAGGGACACAATGAAAGCAGTCCCGAGAGGGAAGTTTATAGCTCTATAGGCCTACTTCAACAAAACAAGAAAAAATTGTAGTAAATCATCTAACTCTACAACTCAAAGAATTAGATAGCAACAAGAAAAGCCCTGAGTGAGCAGAAAAAGGGAGATAATAAAGATTAGAGCAGAAATAAATGACATAGAGACCAAAAAAACAGTACAGAAAATCAATGAAACCAAGAGATGGTTCTTTGAAAGGATAAACAAGATTGACAAACCTCTAGCCAGGCTCACCAAGAAGCAAAGAGAGAGGAACCATAAAAACAAAATCAGAAACGATAGAGGCGAAATAACAACAGACCCCACAGAAATACAAATGATTATTAAAAAATACTATGGACAACTCTACTCCAGAAAACTAGACAACCTGGAGGAAATGGACAAATTCCTAGAAAAATACAACATTCCAACACTCAATCAGGAAGAATCTAAAAATCTCAATAGGCCAATAACTATGGAAGAAATTGAAGCAGTCATCAAAAAGCTTCCAGCAAACAAAAGCCCGGGGCCAGACGGCTTCATAGGGGAGTTTTACCAAGCATTCAAGGAAGAACTAAAACCTATCCTCCTCAGACTACTACAAAAAATTCAAGAAGAAGGAACACTTCCAAGCTCATTCTATGAAGCCAGCATCGCCCTAATACCAAAACCAGGGAAAGACAACACAATGAAAGAGAATTACAGGCCAATATCCCTCATGAACATAGATGCCAAAATCCTCAACAAAATCTTAGCAAATAAGATCCAGCAGTACATCAGGAAGATCATACACCATGACCAAGTAGGATTTATCCCGGGGATGGAAGGATGGTACAATATCCACAAATCAATAAACGTGATACATCATATAAACAAATTGAAAGAAAAAACCACATGGTCAGATCAAGTGATGCAGAAATAGCATTTGACAAAATCCAACACCCATTTTTGATAAAAACTCTCAGCAAGGTGGGAACAGAAGGATCATACCTCAACATAATAAAAGCCATATATGACAAACCCACAGCCAACATCATACTCAATGGACAAAAACTAACACCATTTCAGCTAAGAACAGGAACAAGACAGGGATGCCCCCTCTCACCACTCCTGTTCAATGTAGTCCTGGCAGTATTAGCCATTGTAATTAGACAAGAAGAAGAAATAAAAGGCATCCAAATTGGAAAAGAGGAAGTAAAACTGTCCTTATTTGCAGACGACATGATATTATACATACAAAACCTTAGAGACTCCATCAAAAAACAAATAGACTTAATACATGAATTTTGCAATGTAGCAGGATACAAAATCAACCCAAAGAAATCTGAGGCATTTCTATACACCAATAGTGAACTTTCAGAAAGAGAGATTATAAGAACAATCCCATTTACCATCGAACCAAAAAAATTAAGCTACCTAGGAATAAACTTAACTAAAGAGGTAAAAGACCTCTACTCAGAAAACTATAGGACGTTGAAAAAAGAGATAGAGGAAGACATAAACAGATGGAAGAACATACCGTGTTCATGGATTGGTAGAATCAACATCATTAAAATGTCCATACTACCCAAAGCAATCTATAAATTCAACGCACTTCCCCTTAAAATACCAATGGTATACTTCCAGATCTAGAACGAACCCTCCAAAAATTCATCTGGAATAAAAAAAAGACCCTGAATAGCTCCAGCGATCCTGAGAAAGAACAAAGTAGGTGGGATCTCAATACCAGATATCAAGCTGTATTATAAAGCCACTGTTCTCAAAACTGCCTGGTACTGGCACAAGAACAGACATATAGATCAATGGAATAGAATAGAGAGCCCAGAAATTGGCCCGAACCAATATGCTCAATTAATATTTGACAAAGGAGTCAAGACAGTCTCTTCAATAAATGGTGTTGGGAAAATTGGACAGGTATACGCAAGAAAATGAAACTAGACCACCAACTTTCACCATACAGAAGAATAAATGCAAAATGGATAAAGGACTTAAACATAAGATGGGAAACCATAAAAATACTAGAGGAATCCAAAGACAACAGACTCACTGACATATGCCGAAGCAATTTCTTCTCTAATTCTGCTCCTAGGGCACTTGAAACTAAAGAGAAAATGAACAAATGGGACTACATAAAAATAAAAAGCTTCTGCACAGCAAAAGAAACCATCAACAAAACAACAAGAAAGCCCACTGCGTGGGAATACATATTTGCCAACATCCTATCTGATAAGGCCTTAATCTCCAAAATTTATAGGGAACTCATACAACTTAACAAAAAGAAGATAAGCAATCCAATAAAAAAGTGAGCAAAGGGTCTAAATAGACACCTCTCAAAAGAGGACATTCAGAAAGCCAAGAGACATATGAAAACATGCTCAAAGTCACTGATCATCTGAGAAATGCAAATCAAAACAACCACGAGGTACCATCTCACACCTGTCAGAATGTCTATCATCAGCAAATAACAAAGACAAGTGCTGGAGAGGATGTGGAGAAAAAGGAACACTCGTGCACTGCTGGTGGGAATGCAGACTGGTGCAGCCACTATGGAAGACAGTATGGAGTTTCCTCAAAAAACTACAAATGGAATTCCCATTTGACCCTGTGATCCCACTTCTAGGAATATATCCCAAGAAACCAGAAACACCAATCAGAAAGGATATGTGCACCCTTATGTTCATAGCAGCAGAATTCACCATAGCTAAGATCTGGAAACAGCCTAAGTGCCCATCAGTAGATGAATAGATCAGAAAACTGTGGTACATCTACACGATGGAATACTATGCTGCTGTAAAAAAGAAGGAACTCTTACCATTTGCAATGGCATGGATGGAACTGGAGAGCATTATGCTAAGTGAAATAAGCCAGTCAATGAAGGAAAAATACCACATGATCTCACTCATTCATGGATAATAAAGACCATTATAAACTTATGAACAATAATAGATACAGAGGCAGAGCTGCCTCAAACTGATTGTCAGACTGCAGTGGGAAGGCGGGGAAGGGTGGGGGGGCAGGAGGGAGGGGGGTAAGAGATCAACTGAAGGACTTGTATGCATGCATATAAGCATAACCAATGGACATAAGACACTGGGGGGTAAGGGAGGCCAGGGGATTGTCAAGGGCAGGGGAAAAAATGGACACATATGTAATACCCTTTGTAATACTTTAAGCAATAAAACAATTTTAAAAAAAGACTTAAAAGCCTCCTGAGGGAGAGGTTTGCCAGAGCATGTACTGGAACTCTAAGGGAAGCTGCTAAGACAATGAGGATGGAGTGACCAATAACAAAAATCCTAGGTTCTGACTTGAATATGGGAGTAAAATCCAAAGGTGGTAGTTAGATAGATTAGGAGAAAATACAATGGTCTAGAGATCCTCCAAAACTATGAACTATACTTGTATTGAAATTGAGAGAATAGGCGGGCTAAAAGTTGGAAGTAAAAACTGGAATATGAGGTTTTGGAAGTGTAATATTTACATGGGCTAACAAAGTTCCCAGGTACAACTATGAGTTATGGCTCAAGGTTGGGCATCGACCTATGAACCAGGAGGTCATGGTTCAATTCCTGGTCAAGGTGTATGCTCAGGTTGTCGGCTTGATCCCCAATAGGGGGCATGCAGGAGGCAGCTGATCAGTGATTCTCTCTCATCATTGATGTTTCTATATCTCTCTCCCTCTCCCTTCCTCTGTGAAATCAATAAAAAAAATATTTTTAAGTGCAGATGAAAAGAGCTAAAACTGAGACATCTCAGAGAACGTAAACTACTTGCTAAAGGTTTCATTCCATAACTGGCAGAGCAAAGACTAGAATTCAGACATGCTGTTACTTAAAGGAGCACGTAGGAGAACCAAGATGGCAGCATAGGTAAACACCTGAACTTGATGCCGCATACAACCACATTTAAACTACAACTAAAAGTCAAAACAAGTATCATCCAGAACCACAGGAAGGCTGGCTGAGTGGAAATTCTACAACTAGAAGGAAAGAGAAAAGTGCATTGAGTCCCGCAGGAAGTGGAAGTGTGGAGGTACAGAGGTGCACGTGAAGGGGCTGCTAGCTGGGTACACTGTTGTCTTTTTCTATTGGGAGGGAGATACAAGCTCCCAACTGCTCTGAACTCCAGGTATAGGCAAAAATTTGGGGACCCAGACTGATACGGAGAGAAACTGTACTGTCTGGCATCGGGGTGGAATGTGAGGGCAGCTTCCTCGCAGAAATGCTTGCAGTGTTCACTGTTCCTGCACGGGGCATGAGACACAGACTCTAGGACCTCTCAGAGGCAAAGCAGACTGGCAGCCATTGTGGTCTGCCCCACCCTGGGAGTTCCCTGAAACCCTGCCGCAACCAATTTACATCCCCACCCAAGCTGTGCATAGAGGCTTTAGCACACTAATGGCCTGGCCTATCTCTGCCTAAAAACCTGTCAAACAGTATCTGGGTCAGAGAATCCCAGAGATTCCAAAAGAAGGCCTAAGGCTCATCAGGAGCCTGCATTACTTCACAGTGTCGCCTCATCTGGACACTTCCAAACCCCAAACAAAGAGGAGGAATCTGCAGATCTCTCTGTAGCTTCTGATGGGTGGCCTCAGGCAGTGGTTGACTTTGCACCTCCTTGGAGATCCAAGAGCCAGTCTACCCAGTGGTCAGAGGGAGACCATCCAGATTACAACTCTTCACATCCATAAAAGACGAATTCAGGGGGCAGACTCAGTGAGTGCCAAAGCCCCACTAAAGCAAGACCTGCCCCATAAGGGTATCTCCAGCACAGAAGTTCTCCCATTGTAGACACAACTGGTCTTCAGAGCCAACTGTCCTGGAGGTCAATTCCTCCCAAAGATACCAATAGCAATCAAGGCTTAACTACAACAAGATTGTGCACATAGCCCACAAAGGAGTGCACCAAGAGTGTCAACTTCAGGTAATTAGGGAGGCTGAGCCACTGGGCCCTATAGGACACTTAGCACACAAAGCCACTCTATCAACATAGGGAAGCAGCCAAAATGCAGAGACAAAGAAACAGATACTAAATGAAAGAAATGGAGGAAAGCAAACTACTTGATATAGAGTTCAAAACCATGGTTATAAGGTTACTCAAGAATCTTCTAGAAACCTCCAAGAAATATAGTGAGACCCTCAAGGATATGAAAAAGGACCAATTAGAAATTAAGCATACACTGATTGAAATAAAGAATAATATACATAGCTACAACAGCAGACTAGGAGATCCCAAGAATCAAGTCAAAGATTTGAAATATGATGAAGCAAAAAACACCTAACCGGAAAAGCAAAAGGAAAAAAGAATAAAAAAATATGAAGATAGTGCAAGGAGCCTCTGGGACAACTTCAACGTACCAACATCTTCTGGGGGTACCAGAAGAAGAGAGAGAGTAAGATATTGAAAACCTATTTGAAGAAATAATGACAGAAAACTTTCCCTACCTGGTGAAAGAAATAGACTTACAACTCCAGGGAGCGCAGAGAACCCCAAACAAGAGGAATCCAAAGAGGACCACACCAAGACACATCATAATTAAAATGCCAAGGGCAAAAGACAAAGAGAGAATCTTAAAGCAGCAAGAGGAAAACAGTTATTTACATACAAGGGAGTACCCATACGATTGTCAGCTGATTTCTCAACAGAAACCATGCAGGCCAGAAGGGAGTGGCAAGAAATATTCAAAGTGATATTCAAGAACCGACAACCAAGATTGCTCTACCCAGCAAAGCTATCATTTAGAATTGAAGGTCAGATAAAGAGCTTCACAGACAACAAAAAGCTAAAGCAGTTCATCACCACCAGACCAGTAGTATATGAAATGCTGAAGGGTATTCTTTAAGAAGAGGAAGAAGAAAAAAAAGGTAAATGCCGGGAGCCGGTCCATCCTTGCTGTTTCAAGGGACCTGGCATATATGGCATACTGTTCTTAATATATTTGCTCACCTTCTTGGCACTATGTGTTTTAACCAAGGTGACCTCTCCGAGAAAGGTTGTTTCCCCAGGTAGGGATTTTCCCCTGAAGTTAGGGAGGGAATAAAACCTCTTAACTAAGTGCCAGGCGGGTAATTAATCTCTTTAATGACAAACAATCATGCTTAAACTACATAATCTTTACTCCCTGGAATGGAGATAAGAAACGCCCTAACCTTTGGAATAGAGATTGATAGGATTGGAATCAACTGGTATAAATACAGATGTAACAAGACAACAAGAGACAGAACTTAGAAGACAGAACCTACACAGAACCTAGAGACAGAAGAACTTTGCTGGAGAGAACATGGCAAAAGATCCTGGACAGAACCTGGCTACAAAACTTGGTTGGAGAACCTAGACAGAACCTGGCTGAAGAACCCGGGTGCAGAACCTGGCGACCGAACCTGGCTGGAGAACCTAGCGAGAGAACATGGCTACAGATCCTGGCTAGAGAACCCAACTATGCTGATCAACTGAACGCTGCCTCCATTTCCTTCCTTCTTCGCCGACTCCGTCCACACCTTTGTGGACCCCTGGACCCGCTGGGGCTGGACCCCGGCATCTGGCACCCAAACAGGGAGCCTTAGGTAAGCCCCCCATACCCCTAAGTAAGCGCCCCACACTCGGGACGGATAGAAAGAGGGTGGATAGTGTTCGCCGACTCCGTCCACACCTTTGGGAACCCCTGGAACAGGATTCCCAAAGGTAAGCCCCCCCTATTGAGAACCCCCACATTCGGGACGGATAGGACTCCACCAGGGTGCTGCAAACCCCCCTATAGAGGATAAGTAGGGTAAGAAGGTGGATAGTACAGAACTTAGATTGAGAAGATGTGCCATACTGAGTCCAAAGAAAGAAGACTCTGTATTGATCTTTTAACACATATGCTTGCTAGCAGAGGAATTAAGGTTACTCCCAGTCAAACAGAATGTTTTATACAAGAAGTATGTCCATGCTTTTCTGAGGAAGGAAAGGTAAATGTAAAGGCATGGGAGAAGGTAGGCCCAAGGAGCCTTATCCTTAACCCCACTGCAGCCTTTCCACCCCGGGAAAGTGCAGGATTGGCAAGCTCTCCCTGGGGTGATAGATCAGGACTCAGGTAATATTGGAAAGCGCCAATCCTACTCTTAAAATGGATACAAGAGAGCATTTGGGATTTTTCTTTTTAATGCCTGCTTTTAAAAAATAAAAAAGGGGGAATTTGCCGGGAGCTGGTCCATCCTTGCTGTTTCAAGGGACCTGGCGTATATGGCATACTGTTCTTAATATGTTTGCTCACCTTCTTGGCACTATGTGTTTTAACCAAGGTCACCTCTCCGAGAAAGGTTGTTTCCCCAGGTAGGGATTTTTCCCTGAAGTCAGGGAGTGGATGAAACTCCTTAACTAAGTGCCAGGCGGGTAGTTAATCACTTTAACTACAAACAATCATGCTTAAGCTACATAATCTTTACTCCCTGGAATGGAGATAAGAAACGCCCTAACCTTTGTAATAGAAATTGACAGGATTAAAATCAACTGGTATAAATACGGATGTAACAAGACAATAAATGGCAGAACTTCTCTGGAGATCCAGACCAGAACTTGGCTGGAGATCCTGGCTAGGCTGCTGATCAACTGAACACTGTCTCCGTGTCCTTCCTTCTTCGCCGACTCCGTCCACACCTTTGGGGACCCCTGGACCAGGGTTCAAGTCCCTGTTCGGGCACCAGATGCCGGGGTCCAACCCCAGCAGGTCCAGGGGTTCCCAAAGGTGTAGACGGAGTCGGCGAAGAAGGAAGGACACGGAGACAGCGTTCAGTTGATCAGCAGCCTAGCCAGGATCTCCAGCCAAGTTCTGGTCCGGATCTCCAGAGAAGTTCTGCCATTTATTGTCTTGTTACATCTGTATTTATACCAGTTGATTTTAATCCTGTCAATTTCTATTACAAAGGTTAGGGCGTTTCTTATCTCCATTCCAGGGAGTAAAGATTATGTAGCTTAAGCATGATTGTTTGTAGTTAAAGTGATTAACTACCCGCCTGGCACTTAGTTAAGGAGTTTCATCCACTCCCTGACTTCAGGGAAAAATCCCTACCTGGGGAAACAACCTTTCTCGGAGAGGTGACCTTGGTTAAAACACATAGTGCCAAGAAGGTGAGCCAACATACTAAGGACAGTATGCCATATACGCCAGGTCCCTTGAAACAGCAAGGATGGACCGGCTCCCGGCAGGTAAAGATAAAAATTATGAACAACAAAGTGACAAAAAATACATATCTATCAACAAGTGAATCTAAAAATCAAGTGAATAAAAAATTTGATGTACAGAATAAACTGGTGAATAGAATAGAATCAGGGGCATGGAAAGGGAGCGGACTGACAATTCTCAGGGGGGAGGGGGTGCGGGGGGTAAGGGAAGAGACTGGCAAAAATCTTACACCTATGGACGAAGACAGTGCGGGGGGGGGGGGGGGGTTAAGGGAAGGGGGGGTGGGAACCGGGTGGAGGGGAGCTATGGAGGGAAAAAGAGGAACAACTGTAATAATCTGAACAACAAAGATTTATTAAAAAAATAAATAAAAATAAAAATGGATTTTCAGGGAGAAAAAAGGAGCATGTATTTTAACTAGCGTAAATAGCTATATGTAAATCACTGAAAAACATCTGTTCTCCCAATGCAGCTTGCATGTCCCCCCATCCTGTTTCAGTATACCTTCTCGGTAGATGTTTACATTAATCTCAGTCTAAAAAATCTCTTTGAGTCATAATAATGTCCAATGTCAAATTTTACTTTCTTCTTTTGAAAAGAAGGGAGAAATGTGATAATTTATTCCATTAATCCATGGTGGCAAAGCTAATGCAACATTTGAAGTATATCAGACACTGCAAGTTGAATCTCTTTGACTAGTGAATTTCAAGATGAATTACTCATTTATTCTGATATATGTAAAACATAGATAAAATTAAGCAATGTTTATTTTTTAAAGCTCCTGATTGTAGCTTGTACTTTTTTGTAAGTTAGAGAATTTACTAAATGTATTGTCCTATAGCCAGAAAATTCTCAATGACACTATAACCTGAAGACTTGGATCTATATTGCTTTTCTTTTAACATTGAAAGTCATTCAATGAAGTCCCTTAAATTGTGGGAAGAAAGGTTTTCTCACTTATAATTTGGAAATAATAACACACTGTCTAATGTTGCTAGGGGCATCATCTACAATAATAAAAGCATAATATGCTAATTAGATGAGATGTCCTTCCAGAGGACCTTCCAGACAAAGCTGGGGCTGTGAGGGAAGCCTGGGTCCTGGGTGCCTGCCAGCGACTGGAGCAAAGCCTGGGTCCTGGGTTCTGGAGGGAAGCCGGTGTAGGCAGCTGGGGGAAGGAAGTCCTCTTGTATGAATTCCGTGCATCAGGCCTCTAGTCTTCTATTATATAGAAGCCCAGTGACTATTAAGGTGGAACAATCAGAATGACTGGTCGCTATGACGTGCACTGACCACCAGGGGGCAGACACTTGAGGCAGGAACTGCCCCCTGGTGGTCAGTTTGCTCCCACAGTGGGAACACTGCTCAGCCAGAAGCCAGGCTCATGGCTGGCAAGTGTAGTGGTGGTGGCAGGAGCCTCTCCCGCCTCTGTGGCAATGCTAATGAGCAGCAAGCCAAGCAGTTAGGAGTGAGCAGGCAGGCAGTTAGGAGTGTGGGGTCCTGGATTGAAAAAGGACACAGGCCAGGCTGAGGTATTCCCCCCGCCACACACACACACACACACACACACACACGAATTTTGTGCATTGGGCCTAAAGTATGATATAATATATATGAGAAAATGCTTTGTCAGTTAAAAATGTACTGTGGATTATAAACTGATGTAATTTTTCCAAAGTAATAAGATAATGGTTATTTAAAACTATTGTCTATAGTTATACATATAAAAAAGGTTGTTTCATAATAATTTATAATTACTATAATTTACATTACACTTTTCTTCCAGAATCTTACCCACCTCCAGAATTCAGGTAGCGTTTCCCAATGTGTACAACAGGATACTTGTCTGCTAGTCTCTTATCTGGCCACAGAATTCCATCTGCTGCAAAGACCACTTTGTGGTTTGACTTTTGAAACTTTTTTAGAACTTCTTCTGGACTGCCAGCAAATATGACATCAAAGCTGTTTAGTGAAGGGAAAACATTTTAAAATATATTAAAAAATACATAAACCAAGAAATAGTCTCTAATAAAGGTCAGAATTTAGACTACAACACAAGATTAACACCAACTATTTAGAGAGTACACCAAACAATTTTCCCTCAACTTAAAGTATATGTATAGTATTAAATTACTAGTTTTACATTACTTTTGAAATTGAGGTCCATATAAAAGACAAATTTTTTAGTAATTAGTCTTACTATTTTTTCATTAATCACTTATTCAACTAAATCAAAATTTTAAAAGTATTGAAATGTTAAAATGTCAGTAGCTTGCTATCTAATAATATAGACACAATAATTGACAACTTTCCATTGTATCTACCTAATGTTTCAATTTAATTTGTACCCATCCATTATAATTTCTGAAGATTTCATTGCCTTGAAAAAAATTTGACCAACTACTAAGTGTCATAAATATTTATATATTAAATTTATATTTTAATCACAAATAAGCCTGAAATCCTAAAATAGTGTATAGATACGCACATCTTTTTAAACCTCAATAAATTTGAAAACCAATATAAAAGTTGATGCTTTTATTTAATGTCTATAGTTTCACTGATTTTATACAGATTTTAATCCTCACAGCCTATTTATAGAATCACAATGAAATAACAAAAGATGAAATATAAAAGCCTAATATATTCTCACTCTGTAATAAGTTCTCTATTCTTGCTACAACCACAACTTCTTTTGCATTTTCCTTTTTTACATCAGAGTACCTCAAGGCCAAAGATTTCCAAAGATGAAAACTTAATGACTTAACATCCCAGGTAACAAAGAATAAAGCAAACTGATGCTCTTTAATTCAGCACCATCTCTTCCCCAAGTCAATATCCAGAGGCACTGCTGTGACATCTAAATGGAGGAGGAAAGAGGCTGCTCCACAAGCCTCTTCCAGCTAGACTTGCTCTCAAGGAGCTTGTTAATATGCTAGGATAGTAGTAATGTATCAAGAAACATTTAGTAACTTTGTGAAAATTTAAATTCTTTGTTGTTTAAAGAATTACACATGGGGATTGCATTGAATCTATAGATGGCTTTGGGTAGTATGGAGAGTTTAACAATGTTGATTCTACCAATCCATGAACATGGTATGTACTTCCATTTGTTTAGATCTTCCTCTATCTCCTTTTCAACAGGATATAGATTTTCAAACTATATCCTGTAGTTTTTTGAGTATAAGTCTTTTATGTACTTAGTTAAGTTTATTTCTACGTATCTTAATTTATTTGTTGCTATGGTAAATGGAATTGATTTTTTAGTTTCTCTTTCTGTGAGTTCACTGTTGGTGTATAAAAAAAGCCATGGATTTCTGGGTGTTAATTTTGTATCTTGCTATATTGCCGAATTCATTTATTAAGTCTAGTAGTTTTCTGATGGGAGTCTTTAAGGGTTTGTATGTAAAATTTCATATTATCTGTGAATAAGGACAGTTTTACTTCTTCTTTTCCAATTTGGATGCCTTTTATTTCTTCTTCTTGTCTGATTGTTATGGCTAGCACTTCCAATACTATGTCAAACAGGAGTGGTGAAAGTGGGCATCCCTGTCTCGTTCTTAGGGGAAATGGATTTAGTTTTTTCCCATTGAGTATGATGTTGCTTGTAGGTTTGTCATATAAGGCTTTCATTATAGTGAGGTAAGATCTCTCTATTCCCACTTTGCGGAGAGATTATAACAAGAAAGGGTGTTGGACTTTGTCAAATACTTTTTATGCATCAATTGATATGCTCACGTGATTTTTGTCTCAATTTGTTTATGTTTGTATCATGTTTATTGATTTGCAAATATTGTACCAGCCTTGTATTCCTGGAATAAATCCCACTTGGTCATAGCGTATGATTTATCTAATGTAATGCTGGATCTATTTTGCTATAATTTTGTTGAGAATTTTAGCATCTATGTTCATCAGGGATATTGGCCTATAATTCTCTTTCATTGTAGTGTCTTTATCTGGTTTTGGGATTAGGATAATGCTGAAAGAGCTTGGGAGTGTGCCTTCCTCTTGAATTTTTTTGAATAGTCTGAGAAGGATTGGTTTTAGTTCTTCTTTGAATGTTTCGTAAAACTCTCCTGTGAAGCCATCCAGACCAGAGGTTTTATTTGCTGGAAGTTTTTCGGTTACTGCTTCAATTTCAGTGGTAGTTATTAGCCTATTCAGGTTTTTATATTCTTCCTGATTGAGTTTAGAATATTGTGTTTTTCTAGGAATATGTCTATTTCATCTAGGTTGTTCAGTTTGTTGGAGTAGAGTTGTTCGTGGTATTATATTACAATACTTTGTATTTCTGTGGGGTCAGTTGCTATTTCACCTCTTTCATTTCTTATTTTCTTTATTTGGGTCCTCTTTTGGTTTCTTGGTGAGCCTGGCTAGAGGTTCACCAATCTTGTTTAAACCTTTCAAAGAAACACCTCTTGGATTTATTGATATTATATATATACATATATATACACACACATATATATACACACACATATATATTATATACATTATATACATTATATATATGTGTGTAGATATAATATATATATATATACATACATACATACATATACATACATATATATAGTTAGTTATATATATACATATACATACATATATACATACATATATATAGTTTTTGGTCTCTATGTCATGTATTTCCACTCTGATCTTTATTATTTCCTTCCATCTGCTTACTCTGGGCTTTTCTTGTGGCTCTGTTTCTAATTCTGTAAGTTGTAGTATTAGATAATATATTATCTTTTTTTTTTTTTGAGGTAGTCCTGTAGAACTATGAACTTCCCTCTCAGGATTGTTTTCACTGTGTCCCATAGATTTTGGATTGTTGTGTTTTCATTGTCTTTTGTTACCAGGATGCTTTTATTTCTTCTTTGATCTCTTTGGTAACCCAATCATTGTTTAATAGCATGCTGTTTAGCCTCCAAGTGCTCGACTGTTTTCATTGTAGTTGCTTTCTAATTTTATGCCATTGTGATATGACAAGATGGCTGATATGACTTCTATCTTCTTGAATGTGAAGAGACTTTGCCTTTCTCCCAATATGTGGTCTATCTTTGAAAATGTCCCATGTGCACTTGAGAATAATGTATATTCTGGGGAGATCCAAGATGGTAGCCAACAGGATGGTTTTGAGGGAAATAGTGTAAGTGAGTGAGAGAGCAAATGGGGAGTGCACGGACATGTGGGGTGTGTGAGTGAGGGACATTTATATTCCACAGGATTGTTGTGGACTGGCAGACCATGCTCCCTTAACCGGGAAGCCTCTACAACTGCTGAAATTTCTCCCAGGGTGGCAGGTTCTGACAGAGAGACCACATCATCTTGAAGGGGAGAGCAGCTGTGATTGGGAGCCCAACCTCAACTTCACCCAGGGAGACCACGGACACCACCCGGGATCCTACAGCCACAACGGCCCAGGACCAGCTGCCTCGACTCTGAACACTGAGACTCCTGCCTCCCCACTATGGGCTCATAAGAAATTTGTCCAGGGGGAGAGAAAATGGCAGCTGAATAGGCAGACAGGTCCTGTACCTTCTCAAGGAGCAGGTATCAGAAACAGCTGAATTGAATAACATCCACACTGAATTGGTGGATTAAACACAGCTGTGAATGTGGTAGAGCATGAGCCACATAACCAGACACCCTGAAAAGAGCAAAAATGTGGAGACAAAGAAACAGCCCCAATACAAATGAAAAGGATGAATCACCAGAAAAGGAAGTAAACAAATGGAGGGAAACAACTGGTCAGAGAAAGAATTCAGAGGAATGGTCATATTGACACTGAAAAGGATGGAAGACAAATTCAACAACATGTCTAAGAACCAAGAGAAAAAGAAGAAGAACCATGAATAAAGGAAGAATGACATAGCTTCAAAAAGAACACAACAGAAAGCATCAACAATAGACTAGAAAAAGCTTAGGATCACATCAGTGAGCTAGAATATAAGGTAGGAAACAATCCCCAAGCAGAGCAGCAACTGGCAAAAAAAAACCCAAAAAACTTAAAACACAGGAGTAGAGACTAAGGGAGCCTTGGGACAACACTAAATGAAACAACATCCGCATAATAAGGGTGCCAGAAGGAGGGGAAACAGCAAGGAATAGAAAACCTGTTTGAAGAAATAATGACAGAAAACTTCCCTGATATTGGGAAGAAAAAACTCACACAGATCCAAGAAGCTCATAGAGTCCAAAACAAGATGAACCCAAAAAGGTTGACACCGTGACACAATATAATTAAACTAGAGGCCTGATGTACAAAATTCATGAAAGAATAGGCGTTCCTTCCTCTGGCTGTCAGTACCGGATTCCCTCCAGCCGCTGGCAGGCACCAGAGACCCAGGCTTCCTTCCAGCCACCAATAGGTACCCATAACCCAGGCTTCCCTTATAGCCCCAGCTTAGTCCAGCAAGTTATCTGAGAGTACATATGGAAGGATGTCCAGTCTAATTAGCATATTATGCTTTTATTATTATAGATTAGCAAACACCAACAACAAAGTGAAAATGGTAAGGCTGTTAGAGAGAGACAGGAAGTTACCTATAAGGGATCTCCCATCAGATTATCAATGGATTTCTCAACAAAAACACATCAGGGCAGAAGGGAATGGATGAAATATACAAAGTTAAGCAAAGCAAGGGACTGAATCCAAGAATACTATACCCAGCAAGACTATGATTCAAAATTGAAGGTGAAATCAGGAGCTTCATTGAAAAAAAGGGCTAAGGGAGTTTATTACCACCAAACCACCAATGAAAGAAATGCTAGAGGGACTGCTGTGAAAAGAATAGGAAAGGAAGAAGAAACAGAGGCATAAAGAATAAAAATGGTAACAAACAAGTACCAGTCAATAATAACTTTAAAAATAAATGGATTACATGCCTGATCAAAAGACATAGGGTAGCCAAATGGATAAGAAAACATGACCCATATATCTGCTGTCTACAGGAGACCCACCTCAGAACAAAGGACTCTCACACTCTCATAGTGAAGAGATGGAAAAAAAAACTAGGCAAATAGAAATGATAAAAAAGCTAGGTTAGGAATACATATATCTGACAAATTAGACCACAAAATAAAGGCTATAAAAAGAGATAAAGAAGACCACTTCATAATACTAAAGGGAGCAATTCAACAAAAGGATATAACTCTGGCAAACATATATGCACCCAATACAGGAGCACCAAAAAAATAAAAAAAAAACTTCTCGAAGATATCAAGGGAGAGATTGACAGCAATACACTCATAGTAGGGGACTTTAATACCCATTGACACCACTGGATAAAACCTCTAAACAAAAAAGCAGCCAAGAAACATCAATCCTAAATGAATCACTAGATCGGATGGAATTAATTGACATCTTCAGAACATTTCACCCCAAAGCCACGGAATATACGTTCTTCTCAAGTGCACACGGAACATTTTCAAAAATAGACCACATATTGGGTCACAAGCAAAGTCTCCCCAAATTCAAGAAGATTGAAATCATACCAAGAATCTTCTCAGAACAAAATGGCATCATATTAGAAATAAACTACAATAAAAACAACCCAAAATACTCAAACACTTGGAAGCTGAATAGCATGTTCTTAAATACTGATTGGGTTACCAATGAGATCAAAGAAGAAATTAAAAACATCCCGGAAACTAATGACAATGAAAACACAACAATCCAAAACCTATGGGACACAATGAAAGCAGTCCTGAGAGGGAAGTTTATAGCTTGACAGGCCTACCTCAAAACAACAAGAAAAAATTGTAGTAAATCATCTAACTCTACAACTCAAAGAATTAGAAGAAAAGCCCAGAGTGAGCAGAAGGAAGGAGATAATACAGATTAGAGCAGAAATAAATGAAATAGAGACCAAAAAACAATACATAAAATTAATGAAACCAAGAGCTGGTTCTTTGAAAGGATAAACAAGATTGACAAACCTCTAGCCAGGCTCACCAAGAAACAAAGAGAGAAGACCCAAATAAACAAAATCAGAAACGATAGAGGCGAAATAACAACAGACCCCACAGAAATACAAATGATTGTTAAAAAAATACTATGGATAGCTCTACTCCAACAAACTAGAAAACCTGGAGGAAATGGACAAATTCCTAGAAAAATACAACATTCCAACACTCAATCAGGAAGAATCTAAAAATCTCAACAGGCCAATAACTATGGAAGAAATTGAAGCAGTCATCAAAAAGCTTCCATCAAACAAAAGCCCAGGACCAGACAGCTTCACAGGGGAGTTTTACCAAACATTCAAGGAAGAACTAAAACCTATCCTCCTCAGACTACTACAAAAAATTCAAGAGGAAGGAACACTTCCAAGCTCATTCTATGAAGCCAGCATCACCCTAATACCAAAACCAGGGAAAGACAACACAATGAAAGAGAATTACAGGCCAATATCCCTCATGAACATAGATGCCAAAATCCTCAACAAAATCTTAGCAAATCAGATCCAGCAGTACATCAGAAAGATCATACACCATGACCAAGTAGGATTTATCCCAGGGATGCAAGGATGGTACAATATCCGCAAATCAATAAACGTGATACATCACATAAACAAATTGAAAGAAAAAAACCACATGGTCATATCAATTGATGCAGAAAAAGCATTTGACAAAATTCAACACCCATTTTTGATAAAAACTCTCAGTAAGGCGGGAGTAGAAGGATCATACCTCAACATAATAAAAGCCATATATGACAGGCCTACAGCCAGCATCATACTCAATGGACAAAAACTAATACCATTTTCCCTAAGAACAGGAACAAAACAGGGATGCCCCCTCTCACCGCTCCTGTTCAACATAGTACTGGAAGTGTTAGCCATTGCAATTAGGCAAGAAGAAGAAATAAAAGGCATCCAAATTGGAAAAGAGGAAGTAAAACTGTCCTTATTTGCAGACGACATGATATTATACATACAAACCCTAGAGACTCCATCAAAAAGCTACTAGACTTAATACATGAATTTGGCAATGTAGCAGGATACAAAATTAACCCCAAGAAATCTGAGGCATTCCTATACACCAATAGTGAACTTTCAGAAAGAGAGATTATAAAAACAATCCCGTTTACCATTGCACCAAAAGAATTAAGCTACCTAGGAATAAACTTAACTAAAGAGGTAAAAGACCTCTACTCAGAAAACTACAGGATGTTGAAAAAAGATATAGAGGAAGACATAAACAGATGGAAGAACATACCGTGTTCATGGATTGGTAGAATCAACATCATTAAAATGTCCATACTACCCAAAGCAACCTATAAATTCAATGCACTTCCCATTAAAATACCAACGGCATACTTCATAGATCTAGAACGAACTCTCCAAAAATTCATTTGGAATAAAAAAAGACCCCGAATAGCTGCAGCAATCCTGAAAAAGAACAAAGTAGGTGGGATCTCAATACCAGATATCAAGATGTATTACAAAGCCACTGTTCTGAAAACTGCCTGGTACTGGCACAAGAATAAGCATATAGATCAATGGAATAGAATAGAGAGCCCAGAAATTGGCCCGAACCAATATGCTCAATTAATATTTAACAAAGGAGTCAAGATCATACAATGGAGCCAAGATAGTCTCTTCAATAAATGGTGCTGGGAAAGTTGGACAGATATATGTAAGAAAATGAAACTAGGCCACCAACTTATACCATACACAAAAATAAACTCAAAATGGATAAAGGACTTAAATGTACGTCAGGAAACCATAAAAATTCTAGAAGAATCCAAAGGCAACAAAATCTCAGACATATGCCGAAGCAATTTTTTTACTGATACAGCTCCTAGGGCACTTGAAACTAAAGAGAAAATGAACAAATGGGACTACATCAAAATAAAAAGCTCCTGCACAGCAAAAGAAACCATCAACAAAACAACGAGAAAACCCACTGTGTGGGAAAACATATTTGCCAATGTCATATCTGATAAGGGCCTAATCTCCAAAATTTATAGGGAACTCACACAACTTAACAAAAGGAAGATAAACAATCCAATCAAAAAATGGGCAAAGGACCTAAATAGACACCTTTCAAAAGAGGACATTCAGAAAGCCAAGAGACATATGAAAACATGCTCAAAGTCACTAATCATCCGAGAGATGCAAATCAAAACAACAATGAGGTACCATCTCACACCTGTCAGAATAGCTATCATCAACAAATCAACAAACGACAAGTGCTGGAGAGGATGTGGAGAAAAAGGAACATTTGTGCACTCCTGGTGGGAATGCAGACTGGTGCAGCCACTATGGAAGACAGTATGGAGTTTCCTCAAAAAACTACAAATGGAACTCCCATTTGACCCTGTGATCCCACTTCTAGGAATATATCCCAAGAAACCAGAAACTCCAATCAGAAAGGATATATGCACCCCTATGTTCATAGCAGCACAATTCACCATAGCTAAGATCTGGAAAGAGCCTAAGTGCCCATCAGTAGATGAATGGATTAGAAAACTGTGGTACATCTACACAATGGAATACTATGCCACTCTAAAAAGGAAGGAACTCCTACCATTTGCAATGGCATGGATGGAACTGGAGAGCATTATGCTAAGTGAAATAAGCCAGTCAATGAAGGAAAAATACCACATGATCTCACTCATTCATGGATAATTGAGACCTTTATAAACTTTTGAACAATAATAGATACAGAGGCAGAGCTGCCTCAAACAGATTGTCAAACTGCAGCGGGAAGGCCAGGGAGGGTTGGGGGGCGGGAGGTAGGGGGGTAAGAGATCAACCAAAGGACTTGTATGCATGCATATAAGCATAACCAATGGACATAAGACACTGGGGGATAGGGGAGGCTAGGGGACTGTCTAGGGTGGGGGGAAAAATGGACACATATGTAATACCCTTTGTAATAAAAAATTTAAAAAAAATGGGCAAAGGACCTAAATAGACACTTTTTGAAAGAGGACAGTCAGAAAGCCATGAGACATATGAAAATATGCTCTAAGTCACTAATCATCCAAGAAATGCAAATCAAAACAACAATGAGCTACTATCTCACACCTGTCAGAATGGCTATCATCAACAAATCAACAAACGACAATTGCTTGAGAGGATGTGGAGAAAAAGGAACATTCATGCACTGCTGGTGGGAATGCAGACTGGTGCAGGCACTATTGAACACGGTATGGAGTTTCCTCTAAAAGTTAAAAATGGAACTCCCGTTTGACCCAGTGATCCCACTGCTAGGAATATATACCAAGAAAACAGAAACACCAATCAGAAAGGATATATGCACTCCTATGTTCATAGCACACAATTCACCATAGCTAAGATCTGGAAACAGCCTAAGTGCCCATAAGCAGATGAATGGATTAGAAAACTGTGGTACATCTACATGATGGCATACTACACTGCTGTAAAAAAGACTGAATTCTTACCATTTGCAACAGCATGGATGGAACTGGAGAGCATTATGCTATGTGAAATAAGCCAGTCAATGAAAGAAAAATACCACAGGATCTCACTCATTTATGGATAATAAAGACCATTATAAAGTGATGAGTAAAAATAGATACAGATGCAGAGCAGCATTGAACAGACTGTCAAACTACAGTAGGAAGGCTGGGGAGGGTTTGGGGGGCGGTATGGGGGGCTAAGAGATCAACTGAAGGACTTGTCTGCATGCATATAAGCATAGCCACTGGACATAAGACACTGGGGGGTAGGGGAGGCCGTGGGAATGTCAAGGGGAGAAAAAAAAGGAGACCTATTTAATACTCTTTATAATACTTTACACACAAAAATAAATAAATAAATAATATAATAAAGGAGAAAAAAATAAAGAGCTGCATAATCTGCAACAGAAATAAAAAAAAGAAAACATCTGTTACAGAATGCATGCTGCAATCTTAATTTATAGTCAGTTATAAAACTAATTGTTGGTTCCTCTTATTGCATCTTTTTATTTTGAATAAAAATTATCCTCAAAAAAAAAAGATAAAGAAGACCACTTCATAATACTAAAGGGAACAATTCAACAAAAGGATATAACTCTGGTAAACATATATACACCCAATACAGGAGCACCAGAATACATAAAAGAACTTCTGGAAGATATTAGGGGAGAAATTCACAGCAATACACTCATAGTAGGGGACTTTAATACCCATTGACACTACTGGATAAATCCTCTAAACAAAAAAGCAGCCAAGAAACATCAATCCTAAATGAATCACTAGATTGGATGGAATTAATTGACATATTCAGAACATTTCACTCCAAAGCCACAGAATATAAATTCTTCTCAAGTGCACATGGGACATTTTCAAAGATAGACCACATATTGGGAGAAAGGCAAAGTCTCTTCAAATTCAAGAAGATAGAAATCATATCAAGCATCTTCTCAGATCACAATGGCAGAAAATTAGGAATCAACTACAATAAAAACAATGAAAAAAAAATCAAACACTTGGAGGCTAAACAGCATGCTATTAAGTAATGATTGGGTTACCAAAGAGATGAAAGTAGAAATAAAGCATCCTGGTAACAAAAGACAATGAAAACACAACAATACAAAATCTATGGGACACAGTGAAAGCAGTGTCACAAGGGAAGTTCATAGCTTTACAGGCCTACATTAAAAAAAAACAAAACACACACACATACACACACACACACAAAACAACAACAAGAAAAAATGATAATAAATTATCTAACCCTACAACTCAAAGAATTAGAAAGAGAGCAACAAGAAAAGCCCAGGGTGAGCAGAGGAAGGGTATAATAAAGATCAGAGAGGAAATAAATGACATAGAGACAAAAAAAAAAAATGCAAAAGATCAATAAAACCAAGTTCTTTGAAATGATAAACAAGATTGATGAACCTCTAGCCAGGCTCATCAAGAAGCAAAGAGAGAGGACACAAATAAACAAAATCAGAAATGAAAAGGGTGAAGTAACAACCGGTCCCACAGAAATACAAAATATTATGAGAAAATACTTTAAACATCTCTATTACAACAAACTGGATTACATGGATGAAATGGACATATTCTTAGTAAAACACAAGCTTCCAAAACTGAATCAGGAAGAGGCAAAAAACCTGAATAGGATGATAAGTACCAATGAAATTGAAGCAGTAATTAAAAATATTCCAGCAAACAAAAGCCCTGATCTGGACAGCTTACAGGGGAGTTCTACCAAGCATTCAAAGAAGAATTAAAACCTATCCTACTCAGACTATTCCAGAAAATTCAACAGGAAGGCACACTTCCAAGCTCTTTCTATGAAGCCAGCATCATCCTAATTCCAAAATCAGATAAAGACACCACAAAAAAGAGAACTACAGGCCAATATCCCTGATGAACACAGATGCTAAAATCTTCAACAAACTTCTAGCAAATTGGATCCAGCATTACATTAGAAAGATCATACACTATGACCAAGTGTGATTTATTCTGGGGATCCATAGATGGTATAATATCCACAAATCCTTAAATGTGATACATCACATAAAAAAATTGAGAGATTCCTGAAGATGGCGACTGGCAGGAAGGTAGGGAGGGAGAGAGTGTGAGAGAGCGAGGGAGTGATAGAGGAGTGTGTGGAAGTGTGGGGTGTGTGTGTGTGTGTGTGTGTGTGTGTGTGTGTGTGTGTGTGTTTGAGCTAGGGACAGCTAGATTCTGCAGGTCTTCTAAGGGGCTGCTAAACCGGGCAGTCTTGGACAGCGGAGCACTGCTCCCAGTGTGGACACTCCAGGGCAGCCAGCACAGGCACAGAGACCACGCCATCTTGAGAAACAGGGCTGCTTGAGACTAGGATCCTGGCCTCATCACCACCCAGTCTGGTCTCAGACACAAACCAGGATCCTGCAGCCACTGGGGACAGAGACCTGTGACCACAGCTACACACCCAGGGACATCAAGAATCCAGACATCCCCGTGGCAGATCTCTGTGAGCAACAGAGCCCCTCCCCCTCCCCACAGGCTTGCTGGCAGCACCTTAGTAACTGATAGACTCACCCCTTGCCTGGGCCTCAGTGCTGTTACAGGAACCTTAGCCTGGAAGCGCACAAACACTGGGAACTTGTCCCTGCAGCACGGGCTGCAGGAGCCTTGGCCTGGGACCTAAGGCGTGAACACCGGGAACTAGTCCCATGCATCACAGGCCCCGGGACCCGGATTCTCCAGGCAGGAGGCAGCACCAAGCACCAGTGACTTGACTGTGTTTCTTTTTTTTTAAATATATTTTATTGATTTTTTTACAAAGAGGAAGGGGGAGAGATAGTTAGAAACATCGATGAGTGAGAAACATCGATCAGCTGCCTCCTACACACCCCCTAGTGGGGATGTGCCCACAACCAAGGTACATGCCCTTGACCGGAATGGAACCCGGGATCCTTTGGTCCGCAGGCTGACACTCTGTCCACTGAGCCAAACTAGTCATGGCTTGACTGTGTTTCTTATCACCTGCGCCTGGGATCCCTGATTCTCTGTGCATTCACACTAAGAGCCAGTGACTCCAACCCTTGGTGCATGTACACACAGGTACCCTGATTCTCAATGCGAGGCTGCGCGAAGCAACAGAGACTCTGATACTGGATTCTTGGGGAACTCTGAATCCTGGCCCACGATAGGGGGCTCTGGTTTTCAACACACTCCAGGGGGGTCTCTGTTCCAGCAGGGTGCAGGCGGGATCCCTAATTCTAAGTGCACACACGAGGCCACATTGAGTGCTGGTAACACTGACTCTGAGCGAGCCTTCTTCCCACCAACCCACCACAACCACACATCTTAGTGTCAGAGCTCTCCAGTGACACTAGGGTGGTGTGAAGCTCCCACTGCACACGGCCCAGGCCCATGCAACTCAATGTTTGACCCATCTGGAGATAGTCAGAATGGGGAGATGACACAACCCCCAGAGAAAAGAAAAAGAGGAGTTGCCAAGAAAGGAAATTAATGAAATTGAAGCATGCAACATGACAGAAAAAGAATTCAGAGTAATGGTTGTACAATTCATTCACCGAATAGATGAGAAAATCAACAACCTATGTAAGAATCAGGAAAAAATGAAAAGTGATATAGCTACAATCAAAAACACCATGGAAGGTTTAAACAGTAGACTAGAAGAAGCAGAGGACCGAATTAGTGAGTTAGAAGATAAGGTAGAGAAACAAGCTCAATTTGAACAGCAACTGGAGAAAAAAATTAAAAAGCAGGAGGAGAGCCTCAGGGAGGTTTGGGACAACATGCAATGAAGTAACATACACATAATAGGGCTGCAAGAAGGACAAGAAGAGCAGCAAGGATTAGAAAATCTATTTGAAGAAATAATGACAGAAAACTTCCCAGATATGGGGAAGAAAAAAGTTACACAAGTACAGAGAGTCCCAAGAAAGATTGACCCCAAAAGACCCACCCAATACACGTCAAAATAATAATGGCAAATGTACATGACAAAGAGAGAATCTTAAAGGCTGCAAGAGAGAGACAGAGAGTTACCAACAAAGGATCACCCATCAGATTATCAAATGATTTCTCAAAAGAAACACATCAAGCTAGAAGGGAATGGAAGGAGGTATACAAAGTGTTGCAAAGCAAAGGACTGAATCCAAGAATACTCTATCCAGCAAGACTATTAATCAAAATTGAAGGGGAAATCAGGAGCTTTGCAGACAAAAAAAGGCTAAGGGAGTTTATCACTACCAAGCCAGCAATGCAAGAAAAGCTAAAGGGAATGCTATTAAAAGATGAAATATAAAGGTAAGAAAGAACACAGGCACAAAAATAGAAATGACTACAAGCAAGTACTTTTCAATAATAACTTTAAATGTAAACAAACTAAATCCTCCAATCAAAAGACATCGAGTGGCTGAATGGATAAAAAGACATGACCCATATATATGCTGTCTACAAGAGACCCACCTCAGAACAAGGGACTCACACAGACTGAAATTGAAGGGATGGAAAAATATCTTTCAGGCAAATGGAAATGAAAAAAAAAGCTGGGGTGACAATACTTATATCAGACAAGATAGATCTCAAAGTGAAGGCCATAACAAGAGATAAGGAAAGCCACTTCATAATACTAAAGGGATCGACACAACAGAGAATATAACCCTGATATACATATATGCACAAAATTCAGGAGCACCCAAATACATAAAAAACCTCCTGGAAGATATCAAAGGAGAGATCAACAACAACACAATCATAGTAGGGGACTTTAATACACCACTGACATCACTGAATAAATCCTCTAGACAAACAATCAGCAAAGAAACAGCAATCCTAAATGTATCACTAGATCGGATGAAATTAATTGACATCTTCAGAATATTTCACCCCAAAGCCATGGAATATACGTTCTTCTCAAGTGCACATAGGACATTTTCAAAAATAGACCACATACTGGGTCACAAGCAAAGTCTCCCCAAATTCAAGAAAACTGAAATCAGACCAAGCATCTTCTCAGGCCACAATGGCATAATATTAGAAATAAACTATAATAAAAACAACCTAAAATACTCAAACATTTGGAAACTGAATAGCATGCTACTAAATAAGGATTGAGTTACCAATGAGATCAAAGAAGAAATTAAAAACACCCTGGAAACTAATGACAATGGAAACACAACAATCCAAAATCTATGGGACACAATGAAAGCAGTCCTGAGAGGGAAGTTAATAGCTTGACAGGCCTACCTCAAAAAACATGAAAATATGGTAGTAAATCATCTAACTCTACAACTCAGAATTAGAAAGAGAGCAACAAGAAAAGCCCAGAGTGAGCAGAAGGAAGGAGATAATAAAGATCAGAGCAGAAATAAATGACATAGAAACCATAAAAACAATACAGAAAATCAATGAAACCAAAGCTGGTTCTTTGAAAGGACAAACAAGATTGATGATCCTCTAGCCAGGCTCACCAAGAAGCAAAGAGAGAGGACTCAAATAAGCAAAATAAGAAATTAAAGAGGCGAAGTAACAACAGACCCCACAGAAATACAAATAATTGTTAAAAAATACTATGAACAACTCTACTATAATAAACTAGACAACCTGGAGGAAATGGACACATTCCTAGAAAAATACAATCTTCCAAAACTCAATCCAGAAGATTCTAAAAATCTCAATACTCCAATAACTATTGAAGAAATTGAAGCAGTCATCAAAAAGCTCCCAGCAAACAAAAGCCCAAGGCCAGATGGCTTCACATGGGAGTTTTACCAAACATTAAAGGAAGAACTAAAACCTATCCTCCTCAGACTATTCCAAAAAATTCAAGAGGAAGGAACTCTTTCCGGCTCATTCTATGAAGCCAGCATCACTCTAAACCAAAACCAGATAGAGACAACACAATGAAAGAGAATTATAGGCCAATATCCCTCGTGAACATAGATGCCAAAATACTCAACAAAATTCTAGCAAATCGGATCCAGCAATACATTAGAAAGATCATACACCATGACCAAGTAGGATTTTCCCCAGGGATGCAAGGATGGTACAATATCTGCAAATCAATAAATGTGATACATCATATAATAAAATTGAGAAATAAAAATCACAAAGTCATAGCAATTGATGCAGAAAAAGCATTTGACAAAATTCAACAACCTTTCTTGATAAAAACTCTCAGCAAGGTAAGAATAGAAGGATCATACCTCAACATAATAAAACCATATATTACAAACCCACAGCCAACATCATAATCAATGGCAAAAACTAAAACCATTTCCCTTAAGAATAGGAACAAGACAAGGATCCCCCTCTCACCACTCCAATTCAACATAGTACTGGAAATACTAGCCATTGTGATCAGACAAGAAAAAGAAATAAAAGGCATCCAAATTGGAAAAGAAGAAGTAAAACTGTCCCTATTTGCAGATGACATGATACTGTACATATAAAACCCTAAAGACTCCATCAAAAAATTATTAGACTTAATAAATGTATTTGGCAATGTAGCAGGATACTAAATTAATGCCAAGAAACCTAAGGCATTCTTTACACCAATAGTGAACTTACAGAAAGGGAGACTAGAAAGCAATCCCATTTACCATCGCACCAAAAAAATTAAGATACCTAGGAATAAATTCAACTAAGCAGATAAAAGACTTATATGGGAAAAACTACAGGACACTGAAAAAAGAAATAGAGGAAGACATAAACAGATGGAAGAACATACCGTGTTCATGGAATGGTAGATTCAACATCATCAAAATGGCCATACTACCCACAGCAATCTATAGATTCAATGCAATCCCCATTAAATTATCAATGGCATATTTCACAGATCTAAAACGAACGTTTCAAAAATTCATCTGGAATAAAAAAAGACCTCGAATAGCTGCAGTAATCCTGAGAAAGAAGAAAAAAGTAGGTGGGATCTCAATACCAGATATCAAGCTGTATTACAAAGCCACTGTTCTTAAAACAGCTTGGTACTGGCCCAAGAACAGACATATAGATCAGTGGAATAGAACAGAGAACCCAGAAATCGACCCAAACCACTATGCCCAATTAATATTTGACAAAGGAGGCTAGAGCATACAATGGAGTCAAGACAATGTCTTCAATAAATGGTGTTGGGAAAATTGGACAGATACATGCAAAAAGATGAAACTAGACCACCAACTAACACCATACACAAAAATAAACTCAAAATGGATAAAGGACTTAAA
Organism: Myotis pilosus; assembly: GCA_036010255.1. Lineage (NCBI taxonomy): Eukaryota > Metazoa > Chordata > Mammalia > Chiroptera > Vespertilionidae > Myotis > Myotis pilosus. Next base: position 110,287,743 of record JASKON010000002.1, on the reverse strand, counting down.
CATAAGACGGGCAACCATAAAAATACTAGAGGAATCCAAACACAACAAAATCTCAGACATATGCCGAAGGAATTTCTTCTCTGATACTGTTCCTAGGGCAATGGAAATTAAAGAGAAAATAAACAAATGGGACTACATCTAAATAAAAAGCTTCTGCACAGCAAAGGAAACCATCAGCAAAACAACAAGAAAGAGCACTGCATGGGAGAACATATTTGCCAATGATATCACCGATAAGGGTTTAATCTCCAAAATTTACAAGGAACTCATACAACTTTACAAAGGGAAGATAAACAATCCAATTAAAAATTGGGCAACAGACCTAAATAGACACTTTTCAAAAGAGGACATACAGAAGGCCAAGAGACATATGAAAACATGCTCAAAGTCACTAATCATACGTGATATGCAAATCAAAATGACAATGGGAATCATCTCACATCTGTCAGAATGACTATCATCAACAAGTCAACAAACAAGTGTTGGAGAGGATGTGGAGAAAAAGGAACCCTTTTGCACTGCTGGTGGGAATGCAGACTGGTGCAGCCACTGTGGAGAACAGTATAGAATTTCCTCAAAAAACTAAAAATGGAACTCCCATTTGATCCAGTGGTCCCACTTCTAGGAATATATCCCAAGAAGCCAGAAACACTAATCAGAAAGTATATATGCACCCCTATGTTCATAGCAGCACAATTTACCATAGCTAAGATTTGGAAACAGCCTCAGTGCCCATCAGCAGATGAGTGAATTAAAAAACTGTGGTACATCTACACGATGGAATACTAAGCTGTGGTAACAAAGAAGGAATTCTTGCCATTTGCAATAGCATGGATGGAACTGGAGAGCATTATGCTAAGTGAAATAAGCCAGTCCGTGATGATAAATACCACATGATCTCACTCATTTGTGGAATATAGAGAACAAAATGGACTGATGAACAGGGACAGATCCAAAGACAGAGAAACAGCGATCAGACTATCAATCTCCAGAGGTAAAGTAGGGGAGGGTGGGGGTAAGGGGAAGAGATAAACCAAAGGACTTGTATGCATGCATATAAGCCAAACCAATGGACACGGACAACAGGGGGATGAGAGCCTGAGTGGGGAGTGGGGGAGGTTGGGGTTTAGTGGGGAGGTGGGTGAGGATGCATTTGTATTACCTAAACCAATAAAGAAATTTTAAAAAAAAAGAAATGGAATCAGCCTAATACCCAAAAGAAGGAAAACAATTAAACAAATAAATGATGTTATAGCCATAAGAAGGCATATCAGTCAAGTCTTAAAAATTTAGTTAATTAAAAAATGTAGTTTATGAAGACAGTTTAATGTCCTGGGAACAAGCCTGTAATGTACTGCTAGGCACAATGTGAACTTACACATTAAAAAATATATCTCCATTACAATATATATACACACACACACACACACACACACACACACATCCATTATGTTAAACAGTAAAGAATGAATACAAAGAAATATGTTTAAGTGTTAACAGTAATCATTTCTAGAATTATAGGTGCTTGTTAGTTTATTTTTAATGTTTTTTTTGTTTTGTATTTTCCTAATTGCACACAATGTGTATATAATGATTTTATGATTTGAAATATTTTTAAAACTTTGCAAAATGAAAATTCCCAGTTTGGGTGAATTAAGAATTTTTAAAATTAATAAAAACAATTTTGGTAAAACTATAAAAAAATTGAGAGACAAAAATCACATGAGCATATCAATTGATGCAGAAAAAAGCATTTGACAAAATCCAATACCCTTTCTTGATAAAAACTCTCAGTAAAGGGGGAATAGAGGGATTATACCTCAACATAATAAAAGCCTTATATGACAAACCTACAGCCAACATCATACTCAATGGGCAAAAACTAAATCCATTTCCCCTAAGAACAGGAACAAGACAGGGATGCCAACTTTCACCACTCCTGTTTGATATAGTACTAGAAGTGCTTGCCATAGCTATTAGATAAGAAGAAGAAAATCTAAATTGGAAAAGAAGAACTAAAACTGTCCTTACTCACAGATGAGATGATACTGTACATAGAGAAACTCAAAGACTCTATCAAAAGACTATTAGACTTAATAAATGAATTCGGCAATGGAGCAGGATACAAAATTAACACCCATAAACCTATGGCTTTTTTATACACCAATAATGAACTCAGAGAAATTAAAACTAAAACTAAAACTAAAAAAAACCCAAAAAAACAAAAACAACAATTTACCATTGCAACAAAAAATTAGATATCTAGGAATAAATTAACTAAGGAGGCAAAAGACCTTACTCAGAAAACTACAGAACATTGAAAATACAGATACAGAAAGACATAAACAAATGGAAGAACATACCATGTTCATAGACTGGTAGAATTAACATCACTATAATGTCCATACTACACAAAGCAATTTATAGATTCAATGCAGTCCCCATTAAAATACCAACAGAATATTTCACAGGCCTAGAACAAACACCCCCAAAATACATCTGGGATAAAAAAAAAAGATCCTGAATAGCCACAGCAATCCTGAGAGAGAACAAAGTTGGAGGGATAAAAATACCAGATATCAAGCTGTATTACAAAGTCACTGTTCTCAAAACTGCCTGGTATTGGCACAAGAATGGACATATAGACCAATGGAACAGAGCAGAGAACTCAGAAATAAACCCAAGCTATTATGCTCAATTAATATTTGACAAAGGAGGCAACAGCATACAATGGAGTCAAGATAGTTTCTTCAATAAATGGTGCTGGGAAATTTGGTCAGATACATGTAAAAAAGTGAAACTAGATCACCAACTTACACCATACACAAAAACAAACTCAAAATGGCTAATGGATTTAAATGTAAGACGGGAAACCATAAAAAATGTTAGAAGACTCCATAGCCAGCAAAATATCAGACATATGCCATAACAATATCTCTACCAATACAGCTCCTAGGGCAATGGAAACTAAAGAGAAAATAAACAAATGGGACTACATAAAAATAAAATGTTTCTGAACAGCAAAAGAAACCATCAACAAAACAACAAGAAAACCCACTGCCTGGGAGAACATTTTCCAATGCTATTTCAGATAAGGGTTTAATCTCTAAAATTTACAGAGAACTCTTACAACTTAACAAAAGGAAGATAAACAATCCAACCCAAAAATGGGCAAAGGACATAAGTAGACATTTTTCCAAAGGGGACATACAGAAGGCCAAGAGACATATGAAAACATGCTCAAAGTCACTCATCATCTAAGAGATGCAAATCACAACAACAATGAGGTACCATCTCACACCTGTCAGAATGGCTATCATCAACAAATCAACAAACCACAAGTGCTAGTGAGGATGTGGAGAAAAAGGAACCCTCGTGCACTGCTAGTGGGAATGCAGACTGGTGCAGCCACTGTGGCAAACAGTATTGAGTTTCCTCCAAAAATTAAAAATGGAACTTCCATTTGACCCTGTAATCCCATTTCTAGGACTATATCCCAAGAAACCAGAAATACCAATCAGAAAGGCTATATGAACCTCTATGTTCATAGCAGTACAATTTACAATAGCTAAGATTTTGAAAGAGCCTAAGTGTCCATCAGCAGATGAGTGGATTAAAAAACTGTGGTACATTTATACTATGGAATACTACACTGCTATAAAAAAGAAGGAACTTTTACCATTTGCAACAGCATGGATGGAACTGAAGAGCATTATGCTATGCAAAATAAGGTAGTCAGAGAAAGATAAATATCACATGATCTCACTCATATGTGGGATATGATGATCAACATAAACTGATAAACAAAAATACATCCAGAGACAAATGGTAGGGGAGGTGGGGAGTTTAGAGATCAACCAAAGGACTTGTGTTCATGCATATTAGCATAACCAATGGACACAGACACTGGGGTGGTGGGGGCTTGCCCTCAGAGGTGGGAGTTGCGGGAAGAGTCAATGGGGGAGGGAGGAGACATATGTAATACTTTAAACAATAATTAAAAAGCATGTATATATATTCTGTAGCTTTGGAGTGGAATGTTCTAAAGATGTCAACTAGTTCCATCTGATCTAGTAAGTCATTTACTATTCCTATTTCTTTGCTGATTTTTTTTAGAGGATTTTTCCAGTGGTGTCAATGGAGTATTAAAGTCCCCTCCTATGATTGTATTGCTATCAGTCTTTCCCTCAATATCTTCCAGAGGTTTTTTTTATGTATTTGGTGTTCCTGTATTGGGTGCATATATGTTTACCAGAGTTATATCCTATTATTGAATTGCTCCCTTTAGTATTATGAAGTGGCCCTCCATACCTCTTGTTATGGGCTTCCCTTTGAGGTCTGTTTTGTCAGATATAAATATTGGTACCCCAGCTTCTTTTTTCATTTCCATTTGACTGAAAATTTTTTTCCATACCATAACTATCAGTCTGTGTGAGTCTTTTGTTCTGAGGTGGGTCTCTTGTAGACAGCAAATATAAGGGTCATATTTCTTATCCTTTCAACTGCCCTATGTCTTTGATTGGAGCATTTAATCCATTTACATTTTAGGTTATTATTGATAGTTACCTGTTTGTTGCTATTTTTATTATTTATGCCTGTGTTCCTTCTTCTCTTTCCATTTGTTCTTTTTACAGTGGTCTCTTTAGTATTTCTTACATTGCTGGCTTGGTTGTAATAAACTCGCTTAGCCTTTTTTTGTCTGTCAAGGTCCTGATTTCACCTTCAAGTTTGAATGATAGCCTTGCTGGGTACAGTATTATTGGATTCAGTCCATTGCTTTCCATCACTCTGTATATGTCATTCCATTCCTTTCTGGCCTGATGTGTTTCTGTTGAGAAATCAGTTGATAGTCTAAAGCAGCATTCGCCAACCAATGGTCCACAGACCACTGGTGGTCCATGAGGTGTGTAAGTTTGGAAACAGCTGGTCTAAAGGGAAATCCCTGTAGGTAACTTTTTTTTTCTCTGGCAGCCTTTAAGATTCTTACTTTGTCATTGATGTTTGCCAATTTAATTATGATGTGTCTTGGTGCTGATCTCTTTGGGTTCATCTTGTTTGGGACTCTGTGTGCTTCTTGGACTTGTGCATCTTTTTTCTTCCCCAAATCAGGGAATTTTTCTGTCATTATTTTTTCAAACAGGTTTTCTATTCCTTTTTCAGCTTCTTCTCCTTCTGGCACCCTTATTATGCAGCTGTTGTTTCATTTTGTTTTGTCCCAAAGCTCCTTTAGGCTCTCCTGCTTTTCAATTTTTTTCCTGAAGAGCCAGTCCCTCCAAGCAGCCTCAAGACCAGGGGTCCTCAAACTTTTTAAACAGGGGCCAGTTCACTGTCCCTCAGACCGTTGGAGGGCCGGACTATAGTTTAAAAAAAAACTATGAACACTGCACATATCTTATTTTGAAGTAAAAAAACCAAAATGGTAACAAATACAATATTTGTATTTGCATGTGGCCTGCGGGCCGTAGTTTGAGGACCCCTGCTCAAGACAGCTAATACAGTCATACCCAGCCTACACCTTGAGCTGTACAAAGGACACAAAGACTCTGAAGCGCCCTCAGGGACTGGGTTAAAAAGGGGCCGTTCAGTTCCAGAAAGCAATATAGCACCACCTCCACCTAAAGCCCTGTCAGAAACAGATGCTTGAGTGATTAGGATTGACAGCAGGCAGACAGGCAAAGGGGACAGACTGGTCCTACCTGCTTGCAGCCAAGGCTGTGGAGATAGACACAAACAGAGGAGTGGTGGATCCCTTGGTACTTCGACAGGGTGCTGACTGCCTAACAGGAAACTGAGAAGTGGCAGACAGAACAGAAGAGTGGGGTCTTAAACTAGCCCTTATGGGGCATTAAAACAGCTGAAGTGAACAACACTTCACTTTTTTATCTTTAATTTAAATTTTTTTCTTTATTTTTTTAAATTTTTAGTATTATTTTTTATTCAAATCCTAGCTCTGCCACTTGCTATATGTATAACCTTAACCAAGTCAGTTACAGAAACTGTTTATGCTTCAGTTCTTTATGTATAAAATCAAAGAGAAAGTAGCATCTATCTCATCAAGTTATAAAAAATAAAAATTAAGTTAAAAAAATTAAGTTAACGCAATCAATAAAGTTAACAAAAATTAATATCATTACTAGATGAAAGGGACTGAAATAAGGGGGGGGGGGCAGCAGGAGAAAAAGTCCCCTTTGAGTTTACACCAATCTATAATTTAAAATAATTTTATTTTTTGTCCAGCTGGCGTAGCTCAATGGCTGAGTGTTGACCTATGAACCAGAAGCTCACGATTTGATTCTCAAATGGGTTACTGAAACTTTTACAGTCATTTGTCCTTCTGTCTTCCCTGTTTCGGTAGCATCATCAACCACAGTCACCCAAACTGAAAATCTTTCATGCAACCTTGCCTCCTCCCTTTCTCTCCCTTGCCTTCTCTCTTCAAATTGTTTGTCAAATGCCATTGATTTAATACACTTAATCTATTTAGCATTCAAATCCTCTCCATTCCCACTAGAAGACTCTGGACTAGATTAATTCAAAAGCCCACAAGACTCCATGTTAACCATGCCCTTTCCACTTCTAATAAGGACTGACACCTCTCCGGAAAACCATTCTGTGAGTGTCTCAGACTAGATCAGTGGTTCCCAATGGTCTCTGTTGCAAGGATTCAACTCTGTTGTTATGGTACAAAAGCAGCCAAGAAATATGTAAATAAATGGGCATAGCTGTGTTCTGATAAAACTATTTACAAAAGCAGGCAGTAGGCCAGACAAGTTTCCCACCCTGGCCTATGGAATAGTCTAAATGAATCAACCTCATATTAATAACTTTCCATTAAATAACCTGTTATAAAGACAAACTAAATTATTTGATCTCTCATCCATGTCTTTACTCATGGTATTTCCTTTGCTTAGCATGTCTTTTCCCAAACAGGTCCAAACCATTCAACCTCAAGGCCCATTTCAAATGTCACCTCCTCTTCAAACCTATACTTCATCAGCCTAAATGGAAAAGATAATTTCCTTCCTCTTAACTTCCACACCTCTCCCCTTTCAAAGAATGTTTTTTCGTTTTGTGCCAGGACCAGACTGCATGGTTTTCTTTCGTATGACATATCTAAATCTTTATTTATCTGTGTATTCCTCTAACCTTGGATTTTGAAGATAGTCAATAAGTATTTGTTGAACAAGTAAATGAATAAATTAATCCCAAGTTTCAACAAGAAGCTGGGTATTTAGAAAAAAAGCAAGGAGTGTTCTCTATTTCTTTATTTGTTCCTCCCCAATTCAACACTTCATCATCACTTAACCCAAAAGTTATAATCATCCAAACTAGTAGTGGCTAGTGTTTAAAAGCTTAAAGTTGATGAAAGTGAAGCATACAAGTAGCAACACACCTGATAATGCTGCCTTTAATCATGTATATAGAGATAATTAGTACCACAAACCAATATTATGAAACCACCCTCACACCCCTGAAAAAGCTGATAATGTCCTCCCAGTTGAACCCGCAGAATAAATTACAATAAAATCACAGTGGAAGTAATTAAATTAAATTTCAGAAGTGGGAATAATTAAATTATTCTAGACATTTTGGAGGAAATGGAAGGAATCAACTTGTATAAAGTAGGTCCTTTTTTTAAACTTTTCTTTTTTTTGAGAGAAAGGAAGGGAGAGGGAGAAACAATGATCGGTTGCTTCCCACAGGCGTCCTGCCTGGGGATCAAACCCACAACTTAGGTATGTGCCATAAATTGAACCAGGAACCTTTTGGTGCACAGGACAACACTCCAACTAACTGAGCCACATCAGCCAGGGAAAAGTAGGTACCATTTTTTAAATGAAATATTACTGTGAGGATTTTCTTCCAAATGGAATATAATTGTTTCGACAGGGTTTGGCTGGATTGTCATTTTCTCTAGATTAATTTGGGGGAGTGGCCTAGTGCTGGAATAACACCTAGCAGAGAGGCAGCTAAGGAGACAATGGTGGGAAGACAACAAACTGCTCCAGCTGCTGGCTATTTGCAGCACCATAGCACTTGTGGCTGGGTCAGCCTCTTTATTTTTTAAATAAATTTTAATATATGGTTAATTAGTGAAAATCTCCCTTTAGTTTTCAAATGATAGTTAAATATAATCCCTGCAACATGAGTACTTAGAATCTGACACATATTTATGCTGGGGTCCAGCCCCAGCAGGTCCAGGAGTCCCCAAATGTGTGGACGGAGTCGGCGAAGAAGGAATGACATGGAGACAGCGTTCAGTTGATCAGCAGCCTAGCCAGGATCTCTAGCCAAGTTCTGGTCAGGATCTCCAGTGAAGTTCTGGTCAGGATCTCCAGCCAGGTTCTGTGTCCATGTTCTCTTGCTAGGTTCTCCAGCCAGGTTCTGTAGCCATGTTCCCTCGCTAGGCTCTCCAGCCAGGTTCTGTCACCATGTTCTCCAGCCAGGTTCAGTCACCAGGTTCTAGTCAGGTTCTCTTGCCATGTTCTATCCAGGTTCTGTAGCCAGGTTCTGTCTACAGGATCTTCAGGCAGGTTCTCTCGCTAGGTTCTGTCTCTACGTTCTATTGCCAGTTTCTGTCCAGGATCTTTTGCCATGTTCTGTCTCTAGGTTCTTCATCTAAGTTCTGTGTCCTGTTGTCTTGTTACATCTGTATTTATACCAGTTGATTCCAATCCTATCAATCTCTATTCCAAAGGTTAGGGCGTTTCTTATCTCCATTCCAGGGAGTAAAGATTATGTAGCTTAAGCATGATTGTTCATAGTTAAAGTGATTAATTACCCGCCTGGCACTTAGTTAAGAGGTTTTATTCCCTCCCTAACTTCAGGGGAAAATCCCTACCTGGGGAAACAACCTTTCTCGGAGAGGTGACCTTGGTTAAAACACAGCACCAAGAAGGTGAGCAAACATATTAAGAACAGTATGCCATATATGCCAGGTCCCTTGAAACAGCAAGGATGGACTGGCTCCTGGCATATTTAGTTCATACTATGTATTCATCCAGGCAAGAAATAAACCTTTTTTTAATTCCCAGAATATATTATTATGTAGCTAGAACATGACAGATATAGAGAACTATGAATATAAAAATGTATGCAGAGGAGAAGGTTTCTGTCCAAGTAAGCCCCCAATATTTTCTACTTAACATATGCTTAATACATGTTTACTCAAAAAACAAAATTCCCAGAGTAAACAATTAGTTGTGTGTGTGTGTGTGTGTGTGTGTGTGTGTTTTGGGGGGGAGAATACATATATACACATACACACACACATAAATATACATACCCACATACATATGTATGTATACATACACACACATATACCTACACATAAACAAATTACTGTCATACGGGAGTACCATATATCAATCTAAATATACATCAACATCCAATGCTTCTTTTGCATGCAATCTGCTTCTTCCTCCTTCCAACATACCCACTAACACGCTCAGTAAATATTAATAAGAACATCTGAACTATTTGAAAAAATAAGTCATGAATTTCCTATGTAATTTCTAGAAGTACTTCACTATTCTGGATGAGCCAGAAGGCAGTGCAATACATTTAAGTAACAGCTAATGACTCAATCTTTCCTTCAAAAAGAAGAGGGGAATCAGTATAAAGACAGACAACTTTGATGTGTTTTGGCTTTCCTTCATCATAATATAACTAGAGGCCCGATGCACAAAATTCGTGCAAGGGGCTCAGACCTCACAGCCCCAGATTCATCCAGAAGGTCATCCGGACAGTTGTCTGAAAGGTCATCTGGACAGTTGTTCTGCTGTCCAGTCTAATTAGCATATTATCTCTTTATTATGTAGGACTAGTAACCTGGTGCACAAAAATTTGTGCACTGGGGGGGAGGGGACCCCTCAGTTAGTAAACATTTATCGGCACAACATTGACCACATTGGTGGTGGTGGTGATGGTCTTGTCAGAATGTGTTATATTATGCAGATGAAAATCTATTTAAACAGATTTGATGTAGATATTTTCAAAGATGGAAGAATTGTCCCTGTCAACTATTTAGTTGATTCATATCTTCACTAATTGTCATCATTGCAAAGTTTTCAGTCCCCATATGGATTGCTGGATATAATAGGTCATGCGCTGTCCCTGTCTTTTGTAGCCTTTGTTACCTTAAGGACTCTAGTTTTCCATTTATATGTTTAAGTACCAACCTTACTGGCTTAAAAATGTAAGCTTTTAACACTGCTCTCTCTGTTCCGTATCCTTCCGATGAAAAGTGGAGTTGGGTTGCAGCACAGGAGAGAAATTCAGAAGGGGAATATTGAAGTAATGACTGAAGTAGGAGAAGAAGGAACCCACTTCCCTGGCCATAGGTGCTGGCGGCCTGGACCACAGTGCCAGGAGCCAGTCCATCCTTGCTGTTTCAAGGGACCTGGCATATATGGCATACTGTTCTTAATATGTTTGCTCACCTTCTTGGCGCTGTGTTTTAACCAAGGTCACCTCTCCGAAAAAGGTTGTTTCCCCAGGTAGGGATTTTCCCCTGAAGTTAGGGAGGGAATAAAACCTCTTACCTAAGTGCCAGGCAGGTAATTAATCACTTTAACTATGAACAATCATGCTTAAGCTACATAATCTTTACTCCCTGGAATGGAGATAAACGCCCTAACCTTTGGAATAGAGATTGATAGGATTGGAATCAACTGGTATAAATACAGATGTAACAAGACAACAGGAGACAGAACTTAGAAGACAGAACCTAGACACAGAACCTAGACACAGAACCTAGACACAGAACCTAGAGACGGAGGAGCTTCGCTGGAGAGAACATGGCAAAGGATTCTGGACAGAACCTAGACACAGAACCTAGAGACAGAACCTAGAGACGGAACATGGCAAAAGATCCTGGACAGAAACTGGCAACAGAACCTAGAGACAGAACCTAGTGAGAAAACCTGGCTGAAGATCCTAGAGACAGAGCCTGGCTACAGAACCTGGATAGAACATGGCAAGAGAACCTGACTAGAACCCGGTGACAGAACTTGGCTGGAGAACCTAGACAGAACCTGGCTGAAGAACCCAGCTACAGAACCCGGTGACTGAACCTGGCTGGAGAACTTCGCTCGAGATCCTAACCAGAACTTTGCTGGAGATCCAGACCAGAACTTGGCTGGAAGTCCTGGCTAGAGGTCCTGGCAAGGCTGCTGATCACCTGAACTTTGCCTCCGTGTCATTCCTTCTTCGCCGACTCCGGCCACACCTTTGGGGGCCCCTGGATCTGCTGGGGTTGGACCCCAGCATCTGGCAGCCGAACAGGGACCCCTAGGTAAGCGCCCCGCACTCGGGACGGATAGGACTCCACCGTAGGAAGAGGGTGGATAGTCTTCGCCGACTCCGTCCACACCTTTGGGAACCCCTGGAACAGGATTCCCCTAGGAACCCCCATACTTGGGACGGACGTATAGGACTCCACCAGGGTGCTACAGACCCCCCATAGAGGATAAGTAGGGTAAGAAGGTGGATAGTACAGAACTTAGATTGAGAAGATGTGCCATACTGAGTCTAAAGAAAAAAGACTCTGTATTGATCTTTTAACACATATGCTTGCTAGCAGAGGAATTAAGGTTACTCCCAGTTAGACAGAACGTTTTATACAAGAAGTATGTCCATGCTTTTCTGAGGAAGGAAAGGTGCTGGAAAGGTAAATGTAAAGGCATGGGAGAAGGTAGGCCCAAGGAACCTTATCCTTAACCCCACTGCAGCCTTTCCACCCCAGGAAAGTGCAGGATTGGCAAGCTCTCCCTGGGGTGATAGATCAGGACACAGGTAATAGCGGAAAGCGCCAATCCTACTCTTAAAATGGATACCAGAGAGCATTTGGAGTTTTTCTTTTTAATGCCTGCTTTTAAAAAATAAAAAAGGGGGAATTGGTTGCTGGGTTCTGTGTATAGGTTCTGTGTCTAGGTTCTGTCTTCTAAGTTCTGTCTCCTGTTGTCTTGTTACATCTGTATTTATACCAGTTGATTCCAATCCTATCAATCTCTATTCCAAAGGTTAGGGCGTTTCTTATCTCCATTCCAGGGAGTAAAGATTATGTAGCTTAAGCATGACTGCACTTAGTTAAGAGGTTTTATTCCCTCCCTAACTTCAGGGGAAAATCCCTACCTGGGGAAACAACCTTTCTCGGAGAGGTGACCTTGGTTAAAACACAGCACCAAGAAGGTGAGCAAACATATTAAGAACAGTATGCCATATATGCCAGGTCCCTTGAAACAGCAAGGATGGACTGGCTCCCGGCACCACAGGGCTGTCAGCTTATCTGGGTGGCTGCACAATGGGACCTTGGGCGGGTGGCTTGTCGGTCTCCTGGGCTGCAGCCAGCTGCAGGCGCTGGGGCCTGGACCAAAGGTGGGCGGCTTCTTCTTCTGTGCTTCCAGGGAGTGCAGTCAGTTATGTGTATATGTGTGTGCATGCAAACATAGGTGTGTACACGTGTGTATGTGGAAATCTGCTGGGCAAGTCAAAACCATAGAAGAGTTGCCCCCTATCTCTTGAATTTTCCAGAGATATCCCCCACGTTTTTATTCTATCACTATTGGAGAGTCAGTATTTGCAGCCAGTCAGTCAATAACTCTCTCAGTGTCTATTTCTGTCTTCTTCTTTCCCTGTCTATCTTCCAACCCCTAATCTTATTTCCACCTTGATACATCATATTTATTCCCAATATGCTGTATAGAGAAGGAGTCAGGATGCTGTCTTCCCATAAATAGTACTCAGTAACAAACCAATTGCATTTTAGTTGGGCAATGCCCCTACCCACCATTCAAATCCCTTCCACCACACATTTCTGTTTCCTTTTTTGTTTGTTGGATTGTTCTGCTGCTCCTTCTCCTCACCCCACCACCCTTGGATCACAATGTAAAATTCTTTTACCATGTCAAGAAATTATTAAAAATACAGGTACTTTAAAAAAAAATACAGGTACTTCTCCGATCACTGGCGGGATGGGGGGGCAGGGAAAGGAGAGGGCAGGGAAGAAGCAGCTGCTGGCTGCCCAAGATCTACGTGGCAGCATGTAGAGGCCAGGACCCCGTCTCACGGGTTTTACCCACGCAGTTTGAAAGGTGCTTGCAATCTACATGGCAGCCAGGACCCGGTCTCAGGGGGTTTGGAGTTTGAAAGGTGCTCGCAATCTACATGGCAGCCAGGACCCGGTCTCAGTGTGTTTTACCCACACAGTTTGAAAGGTGCTTGTGGCTTGTAGCGGTCAGGGCCCAGTCTCAGGGGGTTTTACCCGTGCAGTTTGAAAGGTGCTCACTATATATGTGGCAGCCAGGACATGGTCTCAGGGGGTTTTACCCACACAGTTTGAAAGGTGCTTGTGATCGACGGAGAAACTAAGATGGCAGCAGAGATAAACACCGGGAAGTTGATGCCGCTCACAACAATTGATTAATACCTCAGAAAAACAATACGGACATCATCCAGAATCACAGGAAGCCTGGCTGACTGTAAATTCTACAACTAGAAGGAAAGAAAAGCACACTGAGAGCCAGAGAAGCTGCAGAAGAGAAGCGCAGAGGTAGGGGGCTCGCGCGCGGAAAGGGTCTGGCACCTGAGGACGCGGCTGTCTTTTTGAATCTGGAGGGAGTCACAAGCTCCCGACGGCTCTGAACTCCGGTTCCAGGAAGTCTCTGGGGACCCAGGACTCATGCGGGGAGAAACTGGACTGTCTGGCAGCGGGCGATCTTGAGGGCGGCTTTCCCTCAGAGGTGCTTGCAGCCGTTACCGGGACACTGAGACGCGCCCGTCTCCTTAGGGCAGGGCTGAGGATCCGCCATAGCTGCTTGCTCCGCCCGTTGACTCCCTGAGACCCCGCCCACCCAGGCTGCCGCAGAGGCTTTTGCATATGAATGCCCCGACCATTTGCAACCTGTAATTAACCTAACTGCAGCCGGTCAGACTGACCCAGAACTTATAAGAGAAGGCTCAAGGCCCCACAGCGCTTGCATCCTTCACAGCTGAGCCTTATCAAGGCACTTCCAAACTCCAAAAAAAAGGGAAGGGGAATCTGCAGCCCTCTTCGTAGTTCCTGCTGGGTAACCTCAGGCAGAAGCTAAATTAGCACCTCCTTAGACTCAAGAGCCACTGTACCCAGTGGTCAGAGGGGGACCATCCAGATCACAACTTCTCAGATCTATAAGGGACACACTCAGGGTGCAGTCTCAGTGAGCACCAAAGCCCCACTGAAGCAAGTCGCGCCCCAGAGGGGTGTCTCCAGCACAGAAGTTCTCCCACTGCAGACACAGCTGATTCTCACAGCCAATTGGCCTGGAGGTCAATTCCTCCCAGTGATCCTACAACCAAGGCATAGCTAAAACAAGACTGTGCAAAAAGCCCACAAGGGGGTGCACCAAGAGTGTCCACCTCAGGTAACTGGGGAGGCTGAGCCACTGGGCCCTACAGGACACCTAGCACACAAAGCCTCTCTATCAACACAGGGAAGCAGCCAAAATGCGGAGACAGAGAAACAGGTCACGAATGGCAGAAATAGAGGAAAGCAAACAATTGGATATAGAGTTCAAGGCCACGTTTATAAGGTTTTTCAAGAATTTTATGGAAACTGCCGATAAATTTAGTAAGATCCTCAAAGAGTCTAGTGAGACCATGGAGGACATGAAAAAGGACCAACTAGAAATTAAGCATACACTGACTGAAATAAAGAATAATTTACAGAGATCCAACAGCAGACAAGAGGATCCCAAGAATCAAGTCAAAGATTTGAAATACAAAGAAACAAAAAAAAATACCCAACCGAAAAAGAAAAAAGAAAAGAGATTCCAAAAATATGAAGATAGTGTAAGGAGCCTCTGGGACAACTTCAAGCGTACCAACATCAGAATTATAGGGGTACCAGAAGAAGAGAGAGGGCAACATATTGAAAACCTATTTGAAGAAATAATGACAGAAAACTTCCCCCACCTGGTGAAAGAAATAGACTTACAAGTCCAGGAAGCGCAGAGAACCCCAACCAAAAGGAATCCAAAGAGGACCACACCAAGACACATCATAATTAAAATGCCAAGAGCAAAAGACAAAGAGAGAATCTTAAAAGCAGCAAGAGAAAGACAGTCAGTTACCTACAAGGGAGTACCCATACAACTGTCAGCTGATTTCTCAACAGAAACCATGCAGGCCAGAAGAGAGTGGCAAGAAATATTCAAAGTGATGAATAGCAAGAACCTGCAACCAAGATTACTTTATCCAGCAAAGCTATCACTCAGAATAGAAGGTCAGACAAAGAGCTTCATGGATAAGAAAAAGCTAAAGAAGTTCATCACCACCAAACCAGCATTATATGAAATGCTGAAAGGTATTCTTTAAGAAGAGGAAGAAGAAAAAGGAACTCTTACCATTTGCCACAACATGCATGGAACTGGAGAGCAGATAAATACCACATGAACGCACTCATTTGTGGAATATAAGGAACAACATTAATTGATGAACAAGGATTGATCCAGAGATGGAGAGGCATTGATTGGACTGTTGGGCTTTGGAGGGAGGGTAGGGGAGGGTGGGGGTAAGGGGGGAAGATCAACCAAAGGACTTACATGCAGGCATATAGGCCTAACCAATGGACACGGACAACGGGGGGGAGGGCAAGAGCGGGGGGGGTAGAGGGTAACGTGGGGACAAGGACACATATGTAATATCTTAATCAATAAAAAATATATTAAAAAAAAAGAAAGGTGCTTGTGATCTACGTAGGGGTGAGGGCCACCTCTTCCCTGCCCCACATGGCTTCTCTGATCACCGGCTGGGGGTTGGGACAAAAGCAGCCCGGTTCTCTGATCACAGCTGAGGGGGGGCAAAGGCGCCCTAGGTTCTCTGATCATGGCTGGGGGTGGGGCAATGGAGGCCCAGTTCTCCAATCATGGCTGGGGGCAGGGCAAAAGCACCCTGGTTCTCTGATCATGGCTGGGGGACGGGACAAATTCGGCCTGTTTCTCCAATCGGGCCGGGGGGCAGGGCAAAGGTGGCCCCCTTTGCCCTGCCCTCCGGCTCTTGCCTGCTGCCTGGGTTTCCGACTACTGTCAGCTGCAGGTGGTTTCTTCCATCCTTCCCCTTTTGCCTCCAAGCATTGCGCCTACATATGCAAATTAACCGCCATCTTTGTTGGTGGTTAACGGCCATCTTTGTTGGCATTTAATTTGCATATATCCCTGATTAGGAAATGGGAAACATAGCAAAGTTAAGGTCAATTACCATGTTTGTCTATTATTAGATAGGATAAACTGTTGTCCATCACTAATGACAAGGTTCTTTATGTCTGAAAACTGTCATCATTGTAGGAATAGAGAAGTCTATCAAATAAATCTGGCATAGTTTGTTAAAAGTATAGCCATCATACTTGAAAAGCTCTGCTTTCAGAAAATTTTTACTCTGTCTTTTGTATAAACTATCTAATCTAATAAAAGAGAAACATGGTAATTAGCCGTACCTCTGCTACCCTTCCCATTGGCTAATCAGGGCGATATGCAAATTAACTGCCAGCCAAGATGGCGGCCGGCAGCCAGGCAGCTTGAAGCGAATATGAGGCTTGCTTGCTTCAGGGACGGAGGAAGCCAACGTTCCCCGCCTGCTGCTGCCGGCCTCTGAGCTTGCAATTTGAAACATTTTTACAAATATAGAAGCTAAACAAAACCCCAGAAACATGCTTTCAGCCAGCCAGGATCTCAGAGCTGGAGTTGAAACAGTGTTTCGATTATAGAACCCCAAAAAACCAGATACCTGCTTTGAGCAGCCGAGGCCTCAGAGCTGGAGCCAAGCCTCAGAGCTGGAGCCAAGCCTCAGAGCTAAAGCTGGACCAGAATTAAAAAAAAGAAAAAAAGGAGCAGTTGGGAGCTTCAGTCACCTGCCAGCCTGAAAACAGCCCTCAGCCCCTCATCCAGACTGGCCAGGCACCCCAGTGGGGACCCCCACCCTGAAGGGGGTATGACCAACTGCAAACAGCCATCAGCCCCTCACCCAGGCTGGACAGGCACCCCAGCAGGACCCTGACCCTGATCCAGGACACCCTTCAGGGAAAACCAGCCAGCCCCCACCCGTGCACCAGGCCTCTATCCTCCTCTATCCTATATAGTAAAAGGGTAATATGCCTCCCAGCACTGGGATCAGTGGAGCTGCGAGGCCTCCCGGCACCGGGATCAGCGTGACAGGGGGCAGCACCCAAACCCCCTGATCGCCCTGTGGCTCTGTGTGTGACAGGGGGCGGGGCCACAACTTCCCTATCTGCCCTGCTCTGTTTGTGACAGGGGAAGGTGCCCCAACCCCCTGATCAGCCCTGCAGCTCTGTGTGTGACAGGATGCGGCGCCCCAACCCCCTGATCGGCCCTACTCTGTGAGTGACAGGGGGAGCTCCTCAAACCCTTGATCGGCCCTGCTCTGTGCGTGACAGGGTATGGAGCCCCAACCCTCTTGATCGACCCTGCTCTTTGAGTGACAGGGGGCAGTGCCCCAACCCCCTGATCTGCCCTGCTCTGTGCATGATAGGGGGCGGCACCGCCACCTCCCTATCGACCCTGCCTTGAGTTTGACAGGGGGCGGTGCCCCAACCCCTCAATCGGCCCTACCCTGAGTGTGACTGAGGGTGGCATCACAACCTCCAGATCCGCCCTGCTCTGTGCACAACAGGGGGCGGTGCCCCAACTCCCCAATCAGCCCTGCTCTGAGCCCGACCAGGGGCTGCACCTACGGATTGGGCCTGCCCTCTGCCACCCGGGAGCAGGCCTAAGCCAGCAGGTCGTTATCTCCCAAGGGGTCCCAGACTGCGAGAGGGCACAGGCTGGGCTGAGGGACACCCCCTCACCCCCGAGTGCACAAATTTTTGTGCACCGGGCCTCTAGTCTACACTAATAAAAGAGAAAGATGCAAATAAACCATCACTCCGTCACCCTGCCACTCCAATACACCCACAATATACACCCACCAGCCAATTAGGAGCGAGTATGCAAATTAACCCAACTAAGATGGCAGCGGCCATGGAGCTGGAGTGAGCAGGAGGCTTGGGTTGCCCCAATGATGGAGGAATCCAGGCTTCCCACCAGCCCTTGGCTCCACTCAAGGCTACAAAGTTTCAAATATAGAAGATAAATAACTCCCAGAAAAAAAAGGAAAGGCTGGGAGTTTGGGTCACTGGGGGGCATGGCCAGCCTGAAAATGGCCATCAACCCCTCACCCAGGCTGGCCAGGCACTTCAGCGGGACCCCCCCGCCCCCACCAAGAAGGGGATGTGTGCAGCCTAAAAAAGGCCCTCAGCCCCTCACCCAGACTGGCCAGAATCCCATGAGGTGAGGGTCCCCACTGGGGAGTTTGGCTGGCCTGAAAACAGCCCTCAGACCCTCACCCAGGCTGGTCAGGTGCCCCAGCAGGACCCCCACCCTGATCTGGGACAACTTTCAGGGCAAACCAGCTGGCCCCCACCTGTGCACCAGGCTTCCATCCTATATAATAAAAGGGTAATATGCAAATTGACCCTAACAGCAGAACGACTGGAAATGACTGGTCACTATGACACACACTGACCACCAGGGGCCAGACGCTCAATACAGGAGCTTCCCCCTGGTGGTCAGTGTGCTCCCACAGGGGGAGCTCTCCTCAGCCACAAGCCAGGCTGCCAGCTGCCAGCACAGCAGTGGTGTCGGGAGCCTCTCCCGCCTCCTCAGCAGCACTAAGGATGTCTGACTGCAGCTCATGTCTGCTCCCCGCTGTCAAGTGGACATCTCCCGATGGCTCCTGGGCTGCCAGAGGGATGTCTGACTGCCAGCTTAGGCATGATCCCCCCGGGGAGTGGGCCTAAGCCAGCAGGTGAACATCCCCTGAGGGGTCCCAGACTGCGAGAGGGCACAGGCCGGGCTGAGGGACCCCCTCCCCGGCCCGAGTGCATAAGTTTTTGTGCACCGGGCCTCTAGTGTAAGACAATATAAAATGTACACATACTGGATATGTAAACCGAATTATGAGATTCATAAAATATTTATTTTGTACAATAAAATAAGATAGAAATTTGAAGAGCTGAAGAATAATACATATAAATTATACTCATGACAATAAGAAAATCGTAAGCATATTTGCAAAATTAGCAAAATAATTCAATAAAGTCAACTTTCACAATTTTCTAAAAGTAGGTGATTCTAAGGAAATTATGCTAAAATTCCAAACAATTTTAAAGCCTACATTTTTTGTCTGGTTGGCATGGCTCAGTTTTAAGCATTCACCTAGGAACAAGGAGGTTGCAGTCTGATTCCTGGTCAAGGCGCATGCCTGGATTTTGGGCTTGGTCGCCAGTAGGGGGCATGCAGGAGGCAGCCAATCAATGATTCTCTCTCATCATTGATATTTCTATCTCTCTCTCCCTCTCCATTCCTTTCTGAAATCAATAAAAACATATCGGGCAGGCTGGGGAGGGTTGGGGGGCGGGAGGAGGGGTATGAGATCAACCTAAGGACTTGTATGCATGCATATAAGCATAAGCAATGGACATAAGACACTGGGGGGTAGGGGAGGCCGGGGGAATGTCAAGGGTGGGGGGGGGGAGTAAGGAGACATATCTAATACTCTTTGTAATACTTTAAGCAATAAAACAAAATTAAAAAAAATAAATAAAACCTACATTTTTCTTCCAAATTAGGTTTGCTCAGTTTTGTTTGCAGAATAGTTATAATATGAGAATTCCTTGAGCGTGGAAACTGTGCTTATCTCTTTTTCTGTAGTGATAAGTTCAATGCCTGGATCACAGTTTGTGCTCACTGATCCCACTTTTTAAGCAAAATATGACTTAATTACCAGCCAAAAGAAATGAATACTGGCTGATATGAAAGAGCATTATTTTCATATAATCTAAATTCACTTTTTAAATAATTTCAATCTCTGAGATTTATAAAATTTTAATGTTTTTCTGCTTTTGTAAGTCATTTATTTCTCTAAACAAATGAAGAACAATCTTTAAATTTTGTTTCAAAGCATCCACTTTATTTCTCCCTCTTTTTACTGCAATTTACCTAATACTTACCGATTCCTTGCTTTTACCCTGACAACATGCAAATCAGATACAGACCCCAGCTTCACTGTCTGACACATACAAACAATTACAATTTAATTTGATAAGTGAATAAAGCTAGCAATATAGAATCAAAGTGATGAGGTACACACACTAACAGCAAATATTTGTGTGACCAAGATTTTCAGCCTGGATCAATCTTCCAAACCAGAGCCACTCATAAAACTACAATAATGGATTTTATATTCATTTTAATTCTACATTAACTTTTGTATTGTAACATTGACTACCATTCTAGTTTAAGTGACATTCTAGTAGTCTTCTTTACTGCTATTGTTAGTTAGCAATAGCCTTTAAATTACAATGTTAATTTAATCATCTTTAAACAAATATCTAAATGAACTATGAGTTTCATACACCAAAATGCTTGAGTAGATGTTTCATTTAAAAAAAAAAATACTCTTTTTGGTGAGGCAAATAACCACCACTGAAAGGTCTTTCAAATATTTTATAAATTGGGAGTCTTTCAAATAGAGCATATTTGTATTCTGATTAATGGTGCAATACTTAGTGCTGACAAAAATATATAAATGTCTGCTCAGTATAAGTTCATATTCAAATAATTGCACCAACTTTATTTCAACTACTTTTCTGCTGAAGAATTTTCATAAGTCTAAAATAAGAATAAAACAAATAACCAAAATTTTTGTTAGACATTTATCTGAAACCCAAAATGATTCTTCCACATACTTAATTTAGGATCTACTATGCTGGTTTATATTTATTTTACTGTACTCATCCTATATAATAAAAGGCTAATATTTAAATAGACTGTACAGTGGAACAACCAAATAACAGAACAACCCGGTCACTATGACATGCAGAACATGGCGGGTGTCAGCAGCAGGTGGCAGAGCGCGGAACATGGCGGGTGTCGGCCATGGCGGGATGGTGGAGCAGGTCAGCGGGGGCACCAGACCAAGGTGGGGCACTGGTTGCTGTCATTGGGGTGAGCCTCTGGTGGTTACTGAAAATCCTTTGCTCACGCATGCAGTGGTCCCACCCAGCACTCACACCTGCTGCCGGCAATGGCCCTGGTCACACTCCTTACTGGTGCCAGAGCCACCTCTCACACCCACTGCTGGTGCCAACACTGCTCAAACTTGCAGCTGGTGCCAGAGCCACCACTCACACCCACTGCCAGTGCCTGGCGCCCGGTGCTGGTCCCAATCGCTTGATGCTGTCAGTGGGTGCCAGCGGCGGCTGCTGGCCCCGATACCCCCTGAGGGCTTCTCCACCTCCCCCTGTTCCTGAGGGGTGATCAGGGCAGCAACTGCCACTCCACCCACTGCTGGCGCCAGCCTCAATCACTCTGCGCCATCAGCAGGTGCAAGCAGGGCCAGCGCTGGCAGGAACAAGGCTGCCAGCTGACAGGGGACCAGGAGCCATGATGGGAGGGGCCAGAAAGGGGCATGGAGGATGGGCTGAGACCTGCTCCTGTGCCCACCGTAGCCTCGCAGCCCACAGTTCCTTTCAAGGTGCATGAATTCGTGCACTGGGCCCCTAGTCACAGAATAAGTTTGCAGGAATATTTAGTGTGTATCAAATTTATTCACAACTACTCAAACTCTTCTTTTTACATACTAGGCTACCTATAATTCTTTTTAAAAACCTGGTCATGCCCAGCTGCTGTTACTCAGTGGTTGAGCATCCACCCATGAACCAAGAGGTCGCCAGTTAGATTTCTGGTCAGGGCACATGCCTGGGTTGCTGGCTCAATCACAAGTAGGGGGCATGCAGGAGGCAGTGATCCATGTGTCTCTCTCATCAGTGTTCCTCTCTACCCCTCTCTCTTCCTTTCTCTAAAATCAATAAAGACATATTAAAAAGAAATAAGGAAGCCCAGCCTGCATAACTCAGTGGTTGAGCATCGACCTATGAACATGGAAGTCATGGTTCGATTCCCGGTCATGGAACATGCCCAGGTTTTGGGCTTGATCTCCAGTGTGGGGTGTACAGGAGCCAGCCAATCAATGATTCTCTCTCATCATTGATGTTTCTATCTGTCTCTCTCTCCCTCTCCCTGCCTCTCTGAAATCAATAAAAATACACGTAAAAATAACAAAAATAAAATTTAAAAACCTGGTCACTATATAATAATTAGGTCATTTGGTCATCAATGTGACTAGCAGAAAAGAATATAAGCTTTTGAAAATAATTCTAAAAGTACCTTATTATACAACTCAAAATGCCCAGGCCCTTGTTTAAAGCAGTTTAAACAAATATGAGTTTTAACAAATAAAATTGGGCTCAAATTAATTCAAAAAAGCCTATCTAAATGAGATTCAAGAAATCACTCTGGAGTTTAGAAGTGTTCTAAAATTGAGTACTGATGATAATTGCACAACTCTGTAAATTTACCAAAATTAATATATTTAACACTTAAAATTAGTGTGTGTCATGTATATAAATTATACTTTATTTTTTTAATATATTTTATTGATTTTTTTACAGAGAGGAAGAGAGAGGGATAGAGAGTTAGAAACATCTATGAGAGAGAAACATTGATCCACTGCCTCCTGCACACCTCCCACTGGGGATGTGCCCGCAACCAAGGTACATGCCCTTGACCGGAATCGAACCCGGGACCCTTCAGTCCGCAGGCTGATGCTCTATCTACTGAGCCAAACTGGTTAGGGCTATACTTTAAAAAAATTATTGTTTTAAATGGGAGTTCCATTATTAATTTTTTGAGAAAACTCCATACTCTTTTCCATAGTGGTTGCACCAGTCTGCATTCCCATTAGCAGTGCAAGAGGGTTCCTTTTTTCCCACATCCTCACCAGCGCTTGTCATTTATTGATTTGTTGATGATAGCCATTCTGACAGGTGTGAGATGGTATCTAATTGTCATTTTGATTTGCGTCTCTCAGATGATTAGTGACTTTAAGCATGTTTTCATATGTCTCTTGGCCTTCTGTATGCCCTTGAAAAGTATCTATTTAGGTCCTTTGCTCATCTTTTGACTGGATTGTTTATCTTCCTTTTGTTAAGTAGTATGAGTTCCCTGTAAATGTTGGAGATTAAACCCTTATCAGTGATAGCACTGGCAAATATGTTCTCCCATCCAGTGGGCTTTCTTGTAGTATTGTTTATGGTTTCTTATCCTATATAATAAAAGGCAAATATGCAAATAGACTGAACAGCAGAACAACTGAACAACCAAACAACCTGTCTCTATGATGTGTGTTGACCACCTGGGGCATGCGTGGAATATGGCAGGTGTTGGCAGCAGGTGGCAAAGCATGGAACATGGCAGGCATCGGCCATGGCAAGATGGTGGAGCAGATGAGTGGGGGCACCAGACCAAGGTGGGTCACTGGTCGCTGTCATCAGGGGGAGCCTCTGGTGGTTACTGAAAATTCTTTGTTCCCACCGGCTGCGGTCCTGCCCAGTGCTCACACCTTCTGCCAGTGCTGGCCCCGCTCACACAGCTGGCGGCGGAGCCACCACTCTCACCCACTGCCAATGCCTGGCACTGGTCCCAATCACTCGGTATAGTCAGTGGGTGCAAGTGATGGCTGCTGGCTCTGATCACCCCTGAGGGCTTCTTCAACTACCCCTGCTCCTGTGGGGCAACTGGGCAGCAGCTGCCACTCACAGTCACATATGGCGCCGGCCCCGCTCATACCCGCTGCTGGTGCTGTCAGCGGGTGCAAGTGGGCCAGGCGCTGTCAGTGCATGGGAGTGCCGTTGGTGGGAGTGGGGCTGGAAGCAGACAGAGGACCAGGGGTTGCAGAAAGAGGGGCCGAGTGGGGGCATAGAGGATGGGCTGAGACCCGCCCATGTATCCACTGCATCCTCGCGGCCCCAGTTACTTTCAAGGTGCATGAATTCAAGGTGCATGATTTGTTGATGATAGCCATTCTGACAGGTGTGAGATGGTTTCTCATTGTAGGACTAGAGGCTAGTGCAGGGGTGGGCAAACTTTTTGACTCGAGGGCCACAATGGGTTCTTAAACTGGACCAGAGGGCCGGAACAAAAGCATGGATGGAGTGTTTGTGTGAACTAATATAAATTCAAAGTAAACATCATTACATAAAAGGGTACGGTCTCTTTTTTTTTTTTTTTAAGTTTTATTCATTTCAAATGGGCTGGATCCGGCCCGCGGGCCATAGTTTGCCCACGGCTGGGCTAACCCTAACCCTAACCCTAACCCTAACCCTAACCCTAACCCCTAACCCTAACCCTAACCCTAACCCTAACCCTAACCCTACATAATCCTATCTAATAATTGACAAACATGATAATTAACCATATCTCCACTATGCTTCCCATTGGCTAATCAGGGTGATATGCAAATTAACTTCCAACCAAGATGGCGGCCGGCAGCCACACAGCTGAAGCGAACATGAGGCTTGGTTGTCATGGCGATGGAGGAAGCCAAGGTTCCCCACCTGCTGCAGCCCAGCTCTGAACTCTGGATGCAACAATGTTGCAATTATAGAAGCTAAAAAATACCCAGGTACCTGCTTTCAGCCAGCCAGCCTCAGGGCTGGAGCCGCAACAAAGTTTCAATTGATAAATTGATAAATCCCAGAATAAAAAAAAAAAGAAAAAGGAGAGACTGGGAGCTTCAGTTGCAGGCTTGGCCTGCCTGAAAACAGCCCTCAGCCCCTCATCCAGGCTGGCCAGGAACCCCAGTGGGGACCTCCATCCTGAAGGGAGTGCGGGCAGCCTGAAAACAGCCATCAGCCCCTCATGCACGCTGGCCAGGCACCCCAGCGGGGATGCCCACCCTGAAGGGTGTGCAAGCAGCCTGAAAACAGCCATCAGCCCCTCATTCAGGCTGGCCAGGCACCCCAGCGGGGATGCCCACCCTGAAGGGTGTGCAGGCAGCCTGAAAACAGCCATCAGCCCCTCATTCAGGCTGGCCAGGCACCCCAGTGGGGACCTCCACCCTGAAGGGGGTGCGGGCAGCCTTAAAACAGCCATCAGCCCCTCACCCAGGCTGGCCAGGCACCCAAGCGGGACCCCCACCCTGATCCGAGACACCCTTCAGGGCAAACCAGCTGGCCCCCACCCGTGCACCAGGCCTCTATCCTATATAGTAAAAGGGTAATATGCAAACTGACCCTAACAGCAGAAAGACTGGGAATGACTGGTCACTATGACACACACTGACCACCAGGGGGCAGATGCTCAATGCAGGAGCTGCCCCCTCGTGGTCAGTGTGCACTCACAGCGGGGAGCTCTGCTCAGCCACAAGCCAGGCTGACGGCTGCCAGTACAGCAGTGGTGGTGGGAGCCTCTCCTGCCTCCTCAGCAGCGCTAAGGATGTCCCACTGCAGCTTAGGTGTGCTCCCCGCTGGCAAGTGGACATCCCCTGAGGGCTGCCAGGCTGCCAGAGGAATGTCTGATTGCCAGCTTAGGCGCAATCCCCTGGGGAGCAGGCCTCAGCCAGCATATGGTCATTCCCCAAGGGGTCCCAGACTGTGAGAGGGCACAGGCTGGGCTGAAGGACCCCCTCCCCCAAGTGCACAAATTTTTGTGCACCGGGCCTCTAGTCCTATATAATAAAAGCCTAATATGCTAAGTATCCAGTCATTCAACGAATCAAAGTGTAATATGCTAATGATATGCTAAAGCCACTCAACCAGTCACTATGACGTGCACTGACCACCAGGGGAAAGATGCTCTGACCAGTAGGTTAGCTTGCTTCTGGGGTCCGGCCAATTGGGGCTGAGCAAGATAGGCCGGACACGCCCTGGAGCCCTCCCACGCTCCCTCCCTGGTTGGCCAACCTCCCGCATCACTCCCCGGCCCTGATTGTGCACCGGTGGGGTCACTCGGCCTGGCCTGCACCCTCTCACAATCCAAGAACCCCTCAAGGGATGTTGGAGATCCAGTTTCAGCCCAATCCCACAGGCCAGGCTGAGGGACCCCACTGGAGCATAGATTTGTGCACTGGGCCTCTAGTTGTTTAAAGGAGCCTATCTAGACCATTAAGTACATAAATATTTGTATTTTTTTCATATAGTAGTTACCTATGCTTTCATAAAACTATCACAGTTGAATGGTCCAAAATAAATCCTGTAAGAAATAGGAATTTGTTTGATTTATTAAAATTAATGTGTTCTTAATTCTAAACTCAACCAGATGTAAGCTTGATTAGATTAGCAATTATATTAAAGCGAATGGGTATCTTATATTAAACAACCTAATTCATTTCTCACTCATTCATAATAATTTTCAATTGTATTAATCATTCTGAACATATTTTTTAAAAAGGGTGTTATTTTTTTAAAAAAATAGAGAAAAAAGAGCTCTAAAGTGGCACCAACTATCCACACCTTTCTTCCTTGATTACTTGCTCTTCATTGCTAGATTTTTCCAAAACATAGATGGGTGATAAAGAAAATGTTAATGATTCTTCTTAGATAATGGCTTGGCTGGGGTGAGGCTGCATGTTTTCAGTTAGCTGGCTATTCTCACAGAAAAAGGTGTCAGAAATATTGTCTATTTGGTTCACTAATATAGTTTAAACACTAATAATGCCTGTACACAGTGACCTTCTATTAAAATTTTGTTGCAGTCTTTTTTATCAAGTGGGGTCTTAAAGTATCATCTAAATAAACAAATGTAACTTCAAGGAGTCTTCAGGTATTTCTTTGTCCCTTTCCTCATTAGAAACAAATTGGCCCCTTATTAAGCCAGTTTATTTCAAGTCTAAATCTTAGATAACGGGACAGGGTATGGGATAGGAGGGTAAAGACAGAGCAAAAGTTCTTTCTAAAAGCATCACTAATATGTGATAGGTAACTTTTACAAGGAGACTCTACCTCAAGGTCAAAATCGAAATCTACATGTGGCAAGTTCAAGCTTACCAAAATGGTTGTTTGAAATCCACAGTAATTTTAAACCAAAACATACTCAGTATATAAGCTAAGCACATTATAAGCTTCCTACTCTTTTGTCAAGGGTAAAACTATATTTAATAATAGAAAAATTCCCAATACACAAGCTAACATCAGCTATGCTACATCTCATATTGCAAGAATAGGTAACTATAAGCAGGACTTATTTTTTGTGTGTGTACTAGTTATTAGGAAAATTTTAGAGATGCAAGTATATAGACCCTTTCAAAACTTTTAAGTGTTGATGGCACTAGGAGTTCACTGCATACATTTTCCTTTCAAAATTTATGCCTTTTCTATTTACATATTTGCATGTATATAAGTAAGCATTAGTCTTACTTTCATCTGCAATAATTTGTGGTTTTAGATGTTCAAATTGTGGTAGAGATATAAATAAACTTTCCTAAGTTAGAGGAGAAAGTGCAAGAGGGTTTCAAATGAGCAATCAATGACCAAAACATAAAAATTTTTAAAAGGTGGCAACCACTAGTGCCTCATGACATTATTAAAAACATGTAGGAAGGTAAAGAAAGACAGTAGACACTCAAAATTAAATGGAAGCAAAGTAGAGCCACATATAACAAAGATATTTACACATTGGAAAGGCTTTTCTTTTTCAATAAACACAGGTTTTCTTATTTCTCACTTACAACTTTAAATGAACTACTTCCTCCTGGTTGACCAGAATCCCTTGAGTTACTCTCAATAGAAAAGTTCAGCAAGATCTTTACTCTTTCTCTAAATCAAGATTAAAACACAAATTCCCAAAAGTGTTAGCTCCTGTCATGTTTTCTCATTGGTATTTATGGTAACTCATCAGATTTGATCATATTACATAACTATGTCAGACCATGGTTTTATAGTTATGAGTAAAACCTACTTCTTAAAACAATGATTCCTTGTGAATAAAATTATTTAATATGTAATCTACACATATGAATTTCAACTCTTTTTAAAAATAATTTAATGTAGACTTAAAAATCACAGGTTATTTTTCTTACCATTCAGTAAACAAGACAACCATATCCTCATGACTGGCATAATGTTCCATAACTTCTTTCATTAATCTCACTTTTTGGCCTCCTCCAATGCTATTAATTCCATCACCACCTCTCCACTCTTCTCCTTGACCAAGGACCTATAAATAAAATCAACATTTCATCCCTGAGTAAAATTTCAAATGATAGTACCATAAAAACTGTAAGTCATCAGTAACTTGCATACTATTACACAGTAACCACTTTTTAAACATTTCACTAAGTCATGAAACTAGAAAGCAAACAACATGATACCTAGTCAGATCATAATTCTTTAATGTCTTCCACCCCATAAAAATACTATTCCCAATTTTATCATTTTGAAGTAGACTCTAATCTGGGAGAGAGGTGGGAGGTGGGGTGTCACAGAAATTATTTCTCATATTTTATTTCTATGTGTCCAGATTTAAAAAAAAATGAAGAGAGTTTCCATAACACTTTTCAATAGGGCAGGAAATCAGTATGAGAAACATACTGAAAGCCCTTGAAGCTCAGTGACTCCTGATAGGGCCAT
Organism: Myotis pilosus; assembly: GCA_036010255.1. Classification (NCBI taxonomy): domain Eukaryota; kingdom Metazoa; phylum Chordata; class Mammalia; order Chiroptera; family Vespertilionidae; genus Myotis; species Myotis pilosus. The sequence goes on along the minus strand of JASKON010000002.1, from coordinate 110,259,245 downwards.
AGACAGTTTTCCTACTGAACCAGAATAGGTTTATGAGGAAAACATAAGAGGTGGGGGCATCAATCAAGCATTCCCTTCTTTATACATTGCCCTCAAAAGCTTAATAGTAATTCACCTATGCAAGAAATTGCCTAAGCACAATTTATCAGAACTAAACTTGGAGCTGTTCTCAGTAAGTAGATCCCCCCTGAATTAAAAGGTGACACAAACATAAACCTTGTATCTTTGTTTCATCTGAAGACTGAAATTCCCAAAATAATAATATTCTTGGAGATTTTTGAAATTAAGGAGGAATGAAATAAAAAAAATAAATACAAAAGAAAAGGATAAAGTACATTTAGAAAATAAACAGTATTAGTTTCAATTTTACTTAACATTGAACCAAATATAAATCTGGCTGGCAAAGCCCATGGACTCTCAACCTTATTTCTCTAGTTATCATTTCATGAAGGTTGGAGGAAAAAGGCTAACCAAGAAAACAAACTGATGTGAATCTGGATTCATACTGAGGCTAGTCTAATAGATATTTTAGTTTTGGCCCTAAAATGTGGCCTCCTGCCAGGCCTCTGTGGTTCAGTGGTTGAGCACTGACCCATGAACCAAGAGGTCACTGGTTCAATTCTTAGTCAGGGCACATGCCCGGGTTGTGAGCTCCATCCCCAGTAGGGGGCATGCAGGAGGCAGCCAATCAATGTTGTTTCTCTCTCATCAATGTTTCTTATCTCTCTCTCTTCCTTCCCCTTTCTCTAAAATGAATGAAAACATATTTTTTTTAAAAAGTGGGCTCCTTCCCTGGCTGGTGTGCTCAGTGGTTAGCGTGATAGCCTGTGGATGGAAGGATTTCAAGTCCAGTTCCCAGTCAAGAGTATGTACCCGGGTTGCAGTTTAGATCCCCTGTTGGGGCATATGCGGGAGACAACCAATCGATGTGTCTCTCTCCCATCAATGTTTCTCTCCCTCCCTCCCACTTTCCTTCAGTCCCTCCCTTCTATCCTTCCACTCTCTAAAAATCAATGGAAAATATATCCTCTGGTATGGATTACCAACAACAAAAAGTGGCTGCCTCTGGCCTGAAGATTTATTAGTATTACACTTTCATTCTACAGCCCTCTTGGATTTCTCCAATACCTCAGTAATACTGTGCCCAGGCCTATCTGAGAGAGTCTCTGTACAGTGCACTATAGTAGCCTCAATTCTGCTCAATTTTCTCCTTTCATTCCACTAAATCAGTGTTTCAAACTAGACCCTGAATGTGAATCACATGGAGGGCTTGTTAAAACACAGACTTACACATCCTGCTCCCAGAGTTCCTGATTTGGCAGGTCTGGGGTGGCATCTGAAAATCATTATTTCTATTGCCCAGATGATGCTGATGAACTCTGAGAACCATCCTATCCTAATATATAAAAACTCAAGGTCCGTAACGACCGACCAAAGGCTTGACCGAACACTGGAAGTCAGTTCTGCAGTCAGTGCTGGGTTGCTGTGGTGACTTAGCACTGACTGCCGCTGCTGAGGGCATGGCGACCCAGCACTGATTGCTGAGGGGGCTGCGGATCAGGCCCAGAGAGAGGCAGGGTCTGATCCACAGCCTCTGTGGCAGCTGTTGATCAGCTGTTGCCTCTCTCTTTCTCTCAGGAATTCGCCAGCAGCTGTAGCTCTCTTTCTCTCCAGGCCTCCATGGGGGCTACTCATCAGCCCCGCCTCTCTGATCAGGCCCAGAGATAGGCCTGGGGATGCTGAATGGCATAGAAACTGACCAATCAAAACCAAATATGGGTGAACTGCGAGGAGCCAATGGCTGCCTAGGAGGTGGAACTTCTGACGCTGACTGGCACAGTAACCAACCAATCAGAACCTACTCTGGGTGAACTTCGAAGGCAGAACCTAAGGTGGGGGCTGAGGAGGGTTTTAAGAGCAACAGCTGTTTGGTGTAAGGTGTAAGAAAGCAGTCAATTTTTTAATGACCGGTTTGGCAGTATAGTGCATATGGCTGGCTATCAGTCCAGATATAGGGACTAGGTATTTTTATCTGCCAAGAGCATCTCCTCCTGCTGAAAAAGGCTTCTTCCCCCTTCCCATTTAAGCAATCCTATTCAATATAATTGATTTATACTAATAAAAGGGTAATATGCTAATTAGACCAGGTCAACCAGCCATCTTCCAGATGTCTGACTTCCTTCCGGACAAAGCCATGGTGGTGGGGGCCAAGGCAGAGGCAGTTAGGGGCTATCAGGCCAGCAGGTGAGGGTAGTTTGGGGTGAGATCAGGCCAGCAAGGGAGAGCAGTTAGCAGTGATCAGGCAGGCAGAGGCAGTTAGGGGTGATCAGGCTGGCAGGGGAAAACAGTTGGGGTCGAGATCAGGCTGGCAGGGTAGAGCTGTTGGGGACGAGATCAGGCCAGCAGGGGAAAGCAGTTGGGGGTGAGATAAGGCCAGCAGGGGAGGGCGGTTAGGAGTGATCAGGCAGGAGGCAGGTGAGTGGTTAGGAGCCAGTGGTCTCAGATTGCGAGAGGGATGTCCAACTGCCGGTTTAGGCCCAATCCCACAGGAATTGGGCCTAAACTAGCAGTCAGACATCCCCCAAGGTTTCTTTGATTGGAGAGGGTGCAGGCTGGACTGAGGGAGCCCCCCCCGCTCTGTGCACAAATTTCATGCACCATGACACTAGTATAAACATATTTTCTGTTATTTTATAAACACGTTTATACAAAGAATTAGCAAGTATTATTGTCTGAGTGGCAGAGTATTAATAAGGCCAAAATTTATCTTTAAAACAATCAAGTATATATAAAATTTAATAGCAACTTTGTAACCAAATTTCACCTTCCTCCTTTGGATTACACTTCCCATTGTTACTATTGTTATAAAAATGTACTTTAGGCACATATTTTAATGTCTCCATGAATTAAAGTTTTACCATACCTTCACAGTATAATTGAAGTATTTGGCTGACTGCATAAACCGATGAAATCCATCATTTTCTTTTGTTGCTATAGTTATGACTAATAATTTATCTGGAAAGATAGAAGGAAATATCATAAGATGGTTTACCAAGAAAGTTAAATACTCCCACTTTACAATCACTTGCACCCATGGGAATGCTCCAGTTTATTAATATACATAAGGATAAACAAAGAGCTGTTGAATAAATAGGCACCTCAAGCTGGTTATACTACTGCAAAATGATGAACCACAGAAAAGAAATCATTTTACTGGTAAGAAAGTGCAATGATGTTTTTGGAGAAGCACACTCTTGACAAGATTTTCAACCCTAAAAAAAATCACTTCCATAAAATACACAAAATTTTTATCTGTAAAGATAGACTCTCTTAGGTATTATCTAATCAACCAGCTTCACTGTCACCTATAAATCATCACTGATTTATTATACACATCAATGAGGTCTGGAATCACATGCTATTACTCAAAACACTAGCATGTACAAAAATAAAAGATCCAATCATGAGACTGGTTTTAATTTTAAAAAATAAGTTATGATAAATTGGGAGCATTTTCTTAGAAACAGAATCTTACTTTTTTCTTCCTATTAATGAACTTTTGTATATGATAAGTCTACAAAACCAACATTTACATCACACTCAACACTTTGTGTTTTTTCTTAAAGAATAAAAGAAACATCTTTACTTATACAGCTCCTAGGGCAATGGAAACTAAGGAGAAAATAAACAAATGGGATTACATCAAAATAAAAAGCTTCTGCACAGCAAAAGAAACCATCAACAAAACAACAAGAAACCCCACTGCATGGGAGAACATATTTGCCAATGTTATCTCCGATAAAGGTTTAATCTCCAACATTTACAGGGAACTCATACAACTTAACAAAAGGAAGATAAAACAATCCAATAAAAAAAAAAAATGGGTAACGGACCTAAATAGATACTTTTCAAAAGAGGACATACAGGCCAAGAGACATATGAAAACATGCTCAAAGTCACTAATCATCTGAGAGATGCAAATACCATCTCACACCTGTCAGAATGGCTATCAACAAATCAACAAATGACAAGTGCTGGCGAGGATGCGGAAAAAAAAGTAGTGGAATGCAGACTGGTTCAGCCTCTGTGGAAAACAGTATGGCATTTCCTCAAAAAGTTAAAAATGGAACTCCCATTTGACCCAGTAATCCCATCTCTAAGAATATATCCCAAGAAATCAGAAACACCAATCAAAAAGGATATATGCATTCCTATGTTCATAGCAGTACCACTTACAATAGCTAAGATTTGGAAATAGCCTAAGTGCCCATCAGCAGATGAGTGGATTAGAAAACTGTGGTACATCTACACAATGGAATACCACACTGCTATGAAAAAGAAGGAACTTTTACCATTTGCAATAGCATGGGTGGGCCTGGAGAGCATTATGCTAAGCGAAATAAGCCAGTCAGATAAAGATATAAGTATCACATGATCTCACTCATTTGTGGAATATAATGAACAACATAAACTGATGAACAAAAATAGACCCAGAGACAGAGACACACCAAACAAACCATCAAACCTCAGATGGAAGGCCGGGGAGGATGGCGGCGGGTGCGTAAGAGTTCAACCAAAAGACTTGAACACATGCATGTTAGCATAACCAATGGGCACAGACACTGGGGTGGTGGGGGCTTGTCCTGGGGGTGGGAGGGCCAGGAAGGAGTCAATGGGGGAAAAAGGAGACATATGTAATACTTTAAACAATAAAAAATAAAATAAAAGGAACCAGAGTCAGCACTGCCCTGATAAATACAAAGCTTTCAATCCCCATTTTATATTGGATTATTATTTTCAGTCTAACAAAACACTCCCTCTTAGTAGAGCAGTAGATAGATTTAAGAGTCATTTCAAAATACTTATAGAAGCTAGTAAAGAAAATGCTTATTAGGAAAAGACATGTCTTAAAATACATAAAAGAAACAACTGCATCAGCAAGTGCCAAATGTGCTAGGACTTTTTTTTTTTTTTTTTTTTTTTTTTAACCTGAGTATACAGGATGACCAGTGGACTAAGAAAGCAAAACTAACATATTTTTGACATTCAGGGCACTGGCACAGAGCTATGTGATTTGATTCTCATTTGCCTGTTATAAATAAGAAAAAAAAAATCAGACTGTCTTAAGTGTCCCCTAACCAGTATACAATCATTGACAACAGCACTTAATGCCAATAAAGTAGCATTAAAGAAATCAATTAAAAACAATTGCATATGACCCAAGGTAGTCATCAAAATTTGAAAATAATTTAAACCACAGAGCATAAATAAGTGCAATATATATATAAAGAATACAGTCAAACATTCATTAATCAACCCAAAAAGAAAAACAGTTCCATGAAAATAAATATCAGCATTCTCAGATGATTTTTTTTCTGTAAGATATTTCTCACCATTCTGATAAATAAATACTCAAGGAAAAATTAGTCATTTTCATAAAGAAGTCAGGCCCTAAGTAAATAAATACTAAGAGTACTTTTTCAATTTACTATTCTTTTTTTATTTTTAAAAAATGATTTGTAATGTTTCAAACAGTACCTGATTAAGAAAATCTGACATATTACCATTCAGAAGAAAATGTGAAACAGTGAACACTAAGTTTTATTTTATAAAAGTAAAGAACATGCCTTTTAAAGTTTCTTTTCTCTGTAATATGACTATTTAAATGCAGTTTTCTTTCTTATCTTTTTCGATATAAATCAGAAAAATTAGCTATAAGTTTAGATTTTGACTGAATAGATTTTATGCTTACCATTTTCCATATAAAATTAACAGCAAGGATTTCTTTCAGTATTCTTAACAGGAAAAATAATGTTGGCCACACCCTTGAGCAGAGAGATGTTACCTACGGCAATGACTCAGAAGGCAAAACTAAAAATGTGTAGGGTGGCAATCTTATGCTAAATGAAGACTCCTGCTGTTCCAATACTGTTGCTAATTACAAAAAAAAAAAAATACTAGTAAGTAATTTTGTTAAATGAAGGTATGTTGAATAACATTATACATAAACACCTGTTTCCTCTCACCTGATAATCAGTATCATTACTGTAATGAGAAATAAATCTTACTCAATTGGGGGAAATAGAAGACGAAAGTGCTGACATGTACCACTCCCAAGCTCTCCAACCAATTCAAAAGTCTGACTTGTTCGCCATTTATGAAGTGTTCTTGTCAAAAAAATTAACCTACATTTGATATACATACTTTAGGTTTCACTAAAATTCACACTATAAATTTATCTAAAATGAAAAGACAAGACAATTGACCTAGAGCCGGGGTGGGCAACCTTTTTGTGAGTGCGTGCCAAAACCAGAAAAATCTCTGACTCAAAATGCTTATGTGTGCCAACCCTAATTTTTTGAGAACATGTTATGCCTACTTGATATCTCTTAAGGTGTATATATGTGAAGAACCTTGAAGAAATAATAAAATTCATTCGAGCGGCAAAAACACAGTATACGATAATGAAAAATACATTTATTTTTAAATGTATACATGTACACTGATAGTCTGACAGAAAACTTTATGACTCTGTTTGATATTATCAGTGGGGCTTTTGCTGCCAAGAGAAACATAGAAATTTACTCCCCTTTCATTAGTACCGGTGGGCAAAGCGAGAGAGAAGGTTTCATTTTTATAGAGTTAAATTTTGAATAATAGGTGAGGCGGTTGTCTTGTCAACAAAAACCCATTGCATCTGAGGCTGAAACCAAAACACTGGTCAGATCTAGGAAGGCAGGGAGAGTTAAGACAGAGGCATAGAAATTGCTCTTCCCTTCTCTTGTCAATCCACGTCTATCTGGTCTTTAAGATAACTTGTTATGTAAAATTATTTATTTATCTAAGATGCACCTACACTGAATTTATCTGAAAAATAAGGAAGTCGATATTAAGAAAAAAATTGTAAATGGAAGATTCTAAGAGAGGGCTTCGCGTGCCAGCAAAAGTTACTGGCGTGCCACGTTTGGCACGCGTGCCAGGGGTTGCCCACCCCTGACCTAGAGAATCAATGACAAATGTGAAAAAAAAGGAAGGGAAACTGTTACATATATTAACAGAATTAAGAGATAATTCAACCAAAGGTAAATCATGGACTTCTGTTGGGTTTTAATTTGAAAAACTAACTGCAAAAGGTATATATGAGAAGATTAAGGAAATTTGAACACTACTTGGATATTTGTTGATATTCAGATATTACTAAATTTTTAACATCCTAAAGATATTGATTGTTTTTAAGTCTGTATAATTTAGAGACCGGTACAAAAGTATTTATACAATTAAAGGATACAGTGTTTTCTTTTCTTTTTTTTTTTTTTGAAAAAAAAATCTTGCTTTATTATAGAAATGTTTTAAGGGCATTCTCTAGGCTTTAAAATGAGATCAAATGAAGCCCTAATTTGGAACAAAAGATGGTACTTAAAAGTAACTAAATATACCTATACCTCTATGACAATCCAGAATTTATAAATGAAATAAATTTATAAATGAAATTTATAAAGTATCTAGTTTCAACTATTAATTTTCCATCTGAGACACTAAAATAAAGAGCCCAGGTGAATTGGCCAAGCTCCCATGGCTAAGGGAGATTTAAACTAACTGCAAAAGGTATATATGAGAAGATTAAGGAAATTTGAACACTACTTGGATATTTGTTGATATTCAGATATTACTAAATTTTTAACATCCTAAAGATATTGATTGTTTTTAAGTCTGTATAATTTATCACATCTACTTGTTCCTGGTCCAGTGGTCTACATTACCATGTTTATGTATTGGCTTTAATTGTTCTTTTTTTTTCTTTCTTTTTTTTCCTTTTTTTATTATTATTAAGGTGTTACAAATGTGTCCTCAGCCCCCCCATTAACCCCCAACCTCCCCCCACACACACACTCATGCTCCCATCCCCCTGTTGTCCATGTCCATTGGTTTGGCTTATATACATGTATACAAGTCCTTCGGTTGATCTCTTCCCCTTACCCCCGCCCTCCCCTACTTCCCTTCTAGGGATTGATAGCCTGATCGCAGTTTCTCAGTCTTTGGGTCTGTCCCTTTTCATCAGTCTATGTTGTTCTCTATAATCCACAAATGAGTGAGATCATGTGGTATTTATCTTTCTCTGACTGGCTTATTTCACTTAGCATAATGCTCTCCAGTTCCATCCATGCTGTTGCAAAAGGCCAGAGTTCCTTTTTTTTTATTGCAGCATAGTATTCCATTGTGTAGATGTACCACAGTTTTCTAATCCACTCATCTGCTGATGGGCACTTAGGCTGTTTCCAAATCTTAGCTATGGTGAATTGCGCTGCTATGAACATAGGGGTGCATATATCCTTTCTGATTGGCATTTCTGGTTTCTTGGGATATATTCCTAGTAGTGGGATCACTGGGTCAAATGGGAGTTCCATTTTTAGTCTTCTGAGGTAGCTCCATACTGTTCTCCACAGTGGCTGCACCAGTCTGCATTCCCACCAGCAGTGCAGAAGGGTTCCTTTTTCTCCACATCCTCTCCAACACTTGTTGTTTGTTGATTTGTTGATGATAGCCATTCTGACAGGTATGAGATGATAACGCATTGTCGTTTTGATTTGCATCTCTCATATAATTAGTGACTTTGAGCAGGTTTTCATATGTCTTTCGGCTTTCTGTAAGTCCTCTTTCGAAAAGTGTCTATCTAGGTCTGTTGCCCATTTTTTTTATTGGATTGTTTATCTTTCTTTTGTTAAGTTTCATGAGATCCCTGTAAATGTTGGAAATTAAACCCTTATCGGTGGTATTGTTGGCAAATATGTTCTCCCATGTAGTGGGTCTTCTTGTTGTTTTGTTGATGGTTTCCTTTGCTGTGCAAAAGCTTTTTATTTTGATGTAGTCCCATTTGTTTATTTTCTCTTTAGTTTCCATTGCCCTAGGAGCATTATCAGAGAAGAAATTTCTTCGGCATATGTTTGCCATTTCGCTGCCTATGGATTCCTCTAGTATTTTTATGGTTTCCCGTCTTACGTTTAAGTCTTTTATCCATTTTGAGTTTATTTTTGTGTATGGGGTGAGTTGGTGGTCTAGTTTCATCCTTTTGCATGTATCTGTCCAATTTTCCCAACACCATTTATTGAAAAGACTGTCTTGACTCCACTGTATGCTCTTGCCTCCTTTGTTGAATATTAATTGGGCATAGTGGTTTGGGTCGATTTCTGGGGTCTCTATTCTATTCCATTTATCTATATGTCTGTTCTTGTGCCAGTACCAAGCTGTTTTAAGAACAGTGGCTTTGTAATACAGTTTGATATCTGGTATTGAGATCCCACCTACTTTGTTCTTTCTCAGGATTCCTGCAGCTATTCGGGGTCTTTTTTATTCCAGATGAATTTTTGGAACGTTCGTTCTAGATTTGTGAAATATGCCGTTGGTAATTTAATGGGGATTGCATTGAATCTATAAATTGCTTTGGGTAGTATGGACATTTTGACGATGTTGATTCTACCAATCCATGAACACAGTATATTCTTCCATCTGTTTATGTCTTCCTCTATCTCTTTTTTCAGTGTCCTGTAGTTTTTGGCATATAAGTCTTTTACCTCCTTAGTTAAGTTTATTCCTAGGTATTTTAATTTTTTTGGTGCAATGGTAAATGGGATTGCTTCTGTAGATTCACCTTCTGTAAGTTCACTATTGGTGTAAAGAAATGCCATGGATTTCTTAGCATTAATTTTGTAAGGGATACAGTGTTTTCAATTTGCTTCAACATTATTTGGGGTTGGATGGAAGGCAATGGAGAAGGAGAATAAAGATGAAACAAGACTGGCCATATGTGATGACTGTTAAAATTAGATTCCTGTTGTGTACGTTTGGAAATTCCTATAATTAAAAACAAGAGTTCAACCTTATGCACAGTCCCTAATCTTCCAACCAGAAAAATGACAAAAATATTCAAAATAAAAATTTTTAACAGTCTAAGTCACCTAAGTAAAAGGAAAAATGAAATAGAGAGAAGGCAGAACTTTTCTAACCAAAAAAATTATAATTTAAAAAACTATAATTAATACCTTATCCAATCTATCCACAATAACTGAAATGATAAAGTGAGATGATAGGGGGAATTGGCTTGAAAAACAAACACCCATCAAACACTACCAAAACTAATCTATATCAAAGAAATGCAATGGAAACTCAAGTGTGGCCAAATGTAACCTCCATAGCCACTGTGTTAGACTATTAATAGATTACAGATTACAGATCAGAAAACAAATTAAGCCGAAACCTGTTTGGTTCAGTGGATGGAGCGTCAGCCTGTGGACTGAAGGGTCCCAGGTTCGATTCCGGTCAAGGACATGTGCCTGGGTTGCGGGCACATCCCCAGTGGGAGATGTGCAGGAGGCAACTGATCAATGTTTCTCTCTCATCGATGTTTCTAACTCTCTATCTCTCTCCCTTCCGCTCTGTTAAAAATCAATAAAATATTTTTTTTAAAAAAAGAAAAAGAAAACAGATTAATACAGTTTGCATGAACAAGAAACATGCAATGCATCTATAGTGTGGTAGATTAGAACAACCATTTATCAATGAAAATCACATCAGAAAAACAACAAAAACTTCTGTAATCATCTTTACAATATCCTGTAAACTGCCTATCATTTAGTATAGGATTTAATAAATATTGAAGTAGCTAACTATTAAACTCTCTAAAAAAATTCAGACGAATATCAGAATTTCTCCAAAAATTAAGAAGTCAATTTATTTAGAAAGTTCAAAACATGCTATGTCTCTGTTATGAATGCACTCAACAGTTCTGCCAGGGAAATGCATTATTTAAGAGTCCATTTTTTTATCCAAAGAGTTGATATGAGAGCAGAATTTATTAGTATTTAGTGCTGATCTAATTTTTCTTTCAAATACAAACCATGGATTTAAAACAGAAATATGTTTTGCTTATATATCCTATCTCTAAATGCTAAATTGGCACATAAACATCTGAAAACCCAGCTGCCTTTGATCCCACCACTGAAGGATAAATCTCCTATCTTCCCAAGAAACTTTCTCTACGAAGAGTCCAATCAGTCCCTAATTATAAATTTGCAAATATCAAGAATTCTACCACAGGAATTCTGAATTCACTGTTCTCATTCTGCAACTCACTGACTTTATGTACTCCTTCTGTAAAGATCAGTAGCTCTCAACTTTTACTAAAGGAATATGTTTTCTTACAAGGGTTAGCAGAGCACACGAGCAGCAAACTTTTGCTGTATAAGAATGAACTGTAGGAGTTTCAATATGGCAACCAGAGTAGATTGATCTTTCTCACATTTCTCTGAAAACCAAAATGGAAATAAAACCATATTGGGGCGCTTGCCAGTTTGGCTCAATTGGTTAAGTGTTGTCAAATGCATGGGGTGGTTTGGTTCCTGGTCAAGGCATATGCCAAGGTTTTGGGCTCAATCCCTAGTAGGAGCATAATGGAAGCAGTTGATGTTTCTCTTTCTCAACAATGTTTCTCTCTCTTTCCCTCTCCATTCCTCTCCCTAAAATAAATAAAAACATATTTTAAAAAACACTAAATTGAGGAACAGTCACCCTGAATTACCAATTGAAGACTACCTGAAGGAGAGACTTTTACACCAAAAAGGGCAGAAAGCACCTGGAGACTGGTAGGAAAGGCCAGGTTGGGAGATGGGCTGGTCCAACTCTTACTGGGGGCAGGCTGAGGTTTCAGAGAGATATCTCTGCTCCAGGTGGGATCCCCCTGAGAAGAGTGAGGCCTGGACTCCAGGCTGGGCTGGAGCCTAGAACTGGGAATACCTACCCACATAACATCCAGCAATGAAAACGGGGTATTTATACACCAGGGAGAGATGTAGCCTGCCAGAGACAAAGCCACTTTTGTTCCTAAGGGCCAGGGAACAGGATTTTCATTTACAGCCACTCACCCTGGGCTTTGGCAGAGTGAGGGTGTTGCAGACTGTAGTCGCCTGAGGAGTGTCAGGGATGGGAGACATTGGAAGGAGACATGGGAGATCAGCTGCCAGGATCCTTGTGATCAGTCATCCCCCGCCCCCAATATCTCAGCAGCCATTTTCCATGAGAGGCACAAGCCCCTCCCCGCAGCAGTCTGGAGAAAGGCAATTACACTGCCCTTGAGGATACAGCTCACCCTACCTTGATTCTCAATCTCTGTTGAGGAGTCAGCAGCAGAGGCTGGACTCACAGGTCTGGGCAAGCTAAAGGGCTGTCAGTGATGAGCTTTGGAGTGGAGCCATTACACCTACTTTCTCAGGAACCTGACTAGCACTTCCCTCTCAAGGGAGAGCTGATAGGAACTCCTGGTTTCTAACAGACCCCACCAGCTGCATACAAGGGGACCTGCCCAGCCAAGGTCAGAAAAATATTCTGAGGCAGACTCAGACATGTGATTCTGGGATAGGGGAACACACACACCATCTTCCCTAAAATCTGAACAGCACTTCACCATCATGGTAGACCCAGAGATTCCATTCTCCTGATTCTGCCAAAAGCATTTTCAGAAATGGCCTTTAAGTTACTGGGACTGACAGCCAACCAACAGGCAGAGGTGGGCAGAGGCGGATCCCAAAGTGCCTTGGGATGTTTTCTAACATGCCCCTGGGCCTGCTTTAAAGCCAGTCTTGGAGTGCAGCTTGGCCCCTCCCATGCACAGCCAAGGCCAGTGGAGAAAGCAGCCATGAACTGTGGATCACTTAAAGGTTGAACAGGTTATTGAGAGCCAAATGTGGACAGTTTCTGACATTGGCTTTCACCAAAGAAGCTCCTTGGATGCCCAAAATTGGCACAGAAAACAGTAAGCTTCAGAGAACATAAGAGCAGGTTCCAAAGAGAGATTCCAGCAGGCCCTAAATTCGGCCAAGAAAAACTCTATTTTTTGTTTTTGTTTTTTTTTTCATTATTTTCTTTATTGTTGCTTTGTTATTATTTTCTCTTTTCTTTCAAATCTTATTTTCCCTTTTCTTTTCTTACTCTCTTTTTCCTCTTTTTCCCCCTTTTCTTAATTAATATTATTCTTTCTCTTCTTTTTTCCTTTTAATCTTTTTCTTTTCTTTTTTACCATTTTTCTTTTGCTAATCATTATTTTTTGTTAATACTCACCAGAGGATATTTTTTCTATTGATTTTTTAAATTTTTTTATTTTTTATATATATTTTTTATTGATTAAGATATTACATATGTGTCCTTATCCCCACGTTACCCTCTCCCCTCCTCCCACCGCTCATGCCCTCACCCCCCTGCTGTCCGTGTCCATTGGTTAGGCCTATATGCTTGCATATAAGTCCTTTGGTTGATCTCTCCCCCTTACCCCCACCCTCCCCTACCTTCCCTCCAAGGCCCGACAGTCCAATCAATGCCTCTCCATCTCTGAAAGAGATTGAAAGGGAGGGAGAGAATGGGAAAGAGAGAGAGAAAAACCAATGTGAAAGAGATAACATCAATTGGTTGCTCTTGCATGAGTCCCAACCAGAGCCAGACATAGACCCTACAACCCAAGTATGTACCCTTGACAAGGAATCTAACCTGCAACCCTTCATTTCAGGGGCTGGCACTCTAATCACTGAACCGCAGCAGCCAGGCCTCACTATTCTTTATTCTTCTTTTTTTTTTCTCTCCCTTCTTTCCTTTCATATTCATTTTTCTTCCCCTTTTTCCTTCTCATATTATTTTTTTTTTCAAAAAAATTTTATTATTCTTGTTCTCTATTTTTTCTTTTGTGGTTATTTTTGTAATTATTGTTGTGTGCATTTGTATGTTTTTATTTTTGTTTTCCTTTGTTCTATAAAACAGCTTGCATGACGTGGTCAGAGTCAGCCTGGTGACTCTGAGGAGAGATCCCACCCATGAATGGGATAAAAACAATCAAGACCAAATTATAACAGGAGAGCCCAAATAACCCATATGAGGTACAGTGATACAGAATCCAGCTCAGGTGATCAAAAGGACTACATCATTGGGTCCCACTGGACAGACACTACATAAAGTCACCATATGAAGACTGTGAGTCATAGCAGTGATATCTAATACATAGAACCAAATACAAAGAGACAGCTAAAATGAGGAGACAAAGAAACAACCACCAAATAAAAGAAAAGGAAGAATCTTCAGAAAAACAGCTAAATGAAATGGAGGCAAGCAATTTATCACAGAGTTCAAATTAATGGTTATAAGGATGCTCAAGGAACTTAGTGTTAACTACAAGAAACCTAATGGAAACTGCAAGGAACTATATCAGCTTGAAAAAGGACATGGAAACCACAAATAAGAACCAGTCAGAAATGAAGAATACCACATCTGACATCAAGAATACACTGGAAGAAACCAGTACTACATGAAATGTTGAAGGGTATTCTTTAAGAAGAGGAAGAAGAGGAAGAAAAAAATTAAAAATATGAACAATAAAATGGCAATAAATACATATCTATCAACAATTGAATCTAAAAATCAAAATAAACAAACAAGAAATCTAATGAACAAAATAATCTGATGAATAAAATAGAAACAGAGGAATAGAAACATGGAACAGACTGACATGAGGGATGAGGAATGAGAGGGTAGAAAGATATTAACCAAAGATCTTATATGCAGTACCTATGGACATAGACAGTAGGGTAGTGAAGGCCTGGCACAGGGTGGGAACTAGGTGGAGGAAGGCAATGGGGAGGGAAAAGAGGGACATCTGTAATACTCTCAACAATAATTTTTTTTTAAAAAAAGAATACACTGGAAAGAATTAAAAGTAGACTGTATGAAGCAGAGGATTGAATCAGCAGTTTGAAAGACAAAATAGAAAAAAAAATCAGACCAACAAAGAGAATGAAGAATTTTTAAAAATGAGGATAGTTTAAGGAAATTTTGGGACAACATGAACCATAACAATACCCATATCATAAGGTACCAGAAGGAGAAGAAAATGAGCAAGGGATAGAAAAGCTGTTTGGACAAAGAATGACAAATTATCTTCCTTAACTTGGTGAAGGGAAAAAGGAAAACAAGTTTAAGAAGCCCCAAAAGTCTCAATAAAGATGAACCCAAAAAGACACAAAACAAGACATATCATAATTAAAATGGCAAAGGTTAAAGACAGAGAGATAATCTTAGAGGCAGCAAGGAAGAAACACTTAGTTACCTATAAGGATAATGCAGTCAGCTTAGTTTTCAAGAGAAACACGTTAGGCCAGAAGGAATTGGCATGAAGTATTCTAAGTAATGAAAAGCAAGGACCTAAAATCAAGACTACTCTATCCAGGAAGACTATCATTTAAAACTGAAGGCAAGAATGATCTAAAGATGGCAGCTGGCAGGATGGAGGTGAGGGAGAGGGTGTGAGTGAGTGAGGGATGAAAGGAGCATGAATGGACATGTGTGGCGTGTACATGTGAGTGAGGGACAGTTAGATCCTGCAAGAGTATGAGGGGCTGGCAGACCAGGCTCTCTTGGATAGGAAGCCCCTGACACCACTGCAGGCACTCCCCGGTTGCAGGGCTCTGGCACAGAGCCCATGCCATCTTGAAGGGGAGAGTGGCCTCCACTAGGAACCCAGACTCACTGCCACCCAGACTGGCTTTGGACACTGCCTGGTACCCTGCAGCCACTCCAGCCAAAGTCATGCTGCCTTGCCCAAAGACCTGCAGACCCCAGGACGTCTACCTCCAGGGCACATGGCTCCCTCATCAGATACTGGGACTTTTCCCTCCCTGGATGCTGGCCTCTGGACACCATGGTCGCACTGCTCCAGCACGTGGGCCCCCTGAGCCCACTGCCCCAACAGGCAGCTCCTGGGTGCCTCTGTAAGCTGCCACTGGGCATGCATGTATCCAACCAAGGGCACATGGCTCCTGCAGCAGAAAGTGGAACTTCCCCCTCCCCAGCTTGTGGCCTCCTGGCACCATGGTCATGCCGCTCCAGCATGTGAGCCCACAACTCTGGCAAACAGCTCCTGGGCACCTATGTGAGCCACCACTGGGCATGCGCCTCTCCAACCAAGAGTGCACAGCTCCCTCAGCAGGATCATGAGTTCCCCCTCCCAAAATGCTTCTGGATAACTTGGTGAGTTACTGAGGCCTCACCTCCCCAAACAAGATGGTGCTGTTTCAGCCACAGACTCTGAGATTCCCACATCCTCGAAATTACCTGGGCCAGGGTCCCACTGCCTCAAGCATAGACTATGGGACAGCTGCCTCCCATCAACATGGGCTCTGAGACCCTACTAGTGAGTTGAAGAGTGATGCTACCCATCAAGAGTCACACAACACTGGCCAAAGTCACACTGAGCCTCAGGCCCCAAAACCCCTTCCTCCCAGGCCGTGGTCTCTGGGGTCTCACAGTGAGCACATACCAGTGAGACCTCAGGGAACCCTTTCTACAAGAGCCGGAACCATGAACACATCCACAATAGCTTGCACAATGAGGCCGGGTGGTGGGGGCGGGGGGGGGTCACATTGCCAGACAACCCATGATGAGACTATATCCATTAATGAGAAACTAACATTCAAGACCCAACTACATCAGGATAACACAAATAACTCAAGAAGGGGGCTCCATTAGAACACCAAGCTCAGGATATCTGAGAGACTGCACCACTGGATCACAAAAATAACCAACCTCATAGGACCACCCCCAAAAGAACCTGGGTAGCAAAGCATTTGGATCTAAGACATAAAAACTATTAAAATGTTATAGCAAAAATGGGGAGACAAAGAAACAATCCCCAAAGGAAAGATAAGAGGAATCACCAGAAAAGGAATTAAATGAAATGGAGGCAAGTAACTTGTCAGAGAAATAATTCAGAGTAGTGGTTATAAGGATGCTCAAATGTCTGGATGAGAAATACACACAACTCAATGAGAATTATAAGGAGCTGTATGATAATGTCAATGTAAAAAAGGAATCTAGGAGAAATGAAGAATGACATTACTTCAATAAAGAACACAATAGAAGGATTCAACAGTAGACTAGAAGAAGCTAAGGATAGCACCAGTGAGTTAGAAGACACGATAGAAAACAACCAAACAGAGCAGCAACTGGAAAAAAAAACTTAAAAAACAGGGTAGCCTAAGGGAGCTTTGGGACAACACAAAACAAACCAACATCCACATAATAGCCCACAAGTATTCTTGAAAAGCAAGGACCTAAAATCAAGACTACTCTATCCAGGAAGACTATCATTTAAAACAGAAGGAGAGGAAAGCTGAGCAAGGGATAGAAAGCCTGTTTGAAGAAATAATGACAGAAAACTTCCCTGATGTTGGGAAGAAAAAAGCCACATAGTCCAAGAAGCACACGGAGTTCCAAGCAAGATTAACTGAAAAGACTGACACCAAGACACATCATAATTAAATTGGGAAATATAAACAACAAAGTAAGAAACTTAAAGGCTTTCAGAGAGAGACAGAAAGTTACCTACAAGGGATCTCCCATTAGACTATCAACTGATTTTGCAAAAGAAACACATCAAGCCAGAAGGGAATGGATTGAAATATTCAAAGTGATGAAAAATAAGGGACTGAGTCCAAGAATACTCTACCCAGCAAGGCTATCATACAAAATTGAAGGTGAGGTCAGGAGCTTCACAAACAAAAAAGGAGTAAGAAAGTTTCTTACCACCAAGCCAGCAATGCAAGAAATACTAAAGGGACTACTGTAAAAAGAAGAAATAGAAAGGGAAGAAGGAACATGAATAAAAATGGCTACAAATAAGTACCTACCTACATATATGAAAGCCTAAAGGATCAAACAACCAAACGACCAAATGACCATATAACTAGTTGCTATGATGTGCACGGAACACCAGGGGGGCAGACGCTCAATGCAGGAGCAGCCCCTTGGTGGTCAGTGCACTCCCAGAGTGAGAGTGCTGATCAGCTGACTGACAGGAGCCAGACACTGGGCTCATGGCTGGGCATTGCAGCTGCAGCGGCAGAAGCCTCTGAGCCTCCACTGCAGCAAGATACCAAGCGGTGGTGGCAGGTGCAGCAGGGCAGGGATGAATGGGAGCAGCACAGCACCCAGCCCAGGCTCGGGCTCCTCCCCAGCCACCCGCCACTTCGCTGTGCACTACTACATCCCTCAGGGGATGTCGAACTGCAAGAGAGCACAGGCCAGGCAGAGGACCCCAACAGTGCATGAGTCTGTGCATCGGGCCTCTAGTCAATAATAACCTTATATGTAAATAGACTAAACGTTCCAATCAAAAGACATAGGATAGTTGAATAGATAAAAATATATATATATATATATATATATATATATATATATATGACCCATATATTTGCTGTCTGCAAGAGACCCACCATTTGTGTGAACAAAGGACTCACACAAACTGATAGTTAATGGATGGAAAAACTTTTCAGGCAAATAGAAATGTAAAGAAAAAAAAAGCTGGGGTAGCAATACTTATATCTAACAAATAGACCTCAAAATGAAGGCCATAACAAGAGATTAAAGAGGGACACTTCATAATACTAAAGAGGGCAATTCAACAAAAGAATATAACTCGCCGAAACCGGTTTGGCTCGGTGGATGGAGCGTCGGCCTGCGGACTGAGAGGTCCCAGGTTCGATTCCGGTCAAGGGCATGTGCCTGAGTAGCGGGCGCATCCCCAGTGGGAGATGTGCGGGAGGCAGCTGATCGATGTTTCTGACTCTCTGTCTCTCTCCCTTCCTCTCTGTAAAAAGTCAATAAAATATATATATATATATATATAAAAGAATATAACTCTGGTAAACATATATACACCCAATACAGGAGCACCCAGATACATAAAAAACATCTAGAAGATACCAAGAGAGATTTACAGCAATGCGATCATAGTAGGGGACTTTAATACCCCATTGACACCACTGGATAACTCCTCTAAACAAACAGCAAAGAAACAGCAATGCTAAATGACTCACTACATGACATGGAATTAATTGACATCTTCAGAAGATTTCATCCCAAAGCAACAGATTACACATTATTCTCAAGTGCACATAGGACATTTTCAAAGATAGATCACATATTGGGAAACAGGCTAAGTCTCTTCAAATTCAAGAAGACAGAAATCAAACCAAGCATCTTCTCAGATCACAATGGCAGAAAATTAGAAATCAACTACAATAAAAACAATGGGGGGAAAAAACACTCGGAGGCTACATAGCATGAGAATTAACAATGATTGGGTTCCCAAAGAGATCAAAGAAGAAATAAAAAGCATCCTAGTAACAAATGACAATGAAACCACAACAATCCAAAATCTATGGGACACAGTGAAAGCAGTGTTGAGAGGGAAGTTCATAGCTATACAGACCTACCTCAAAAAATAAGAAAAAAAGTAATAAATTATCTAACCCTACAACTTAAAGAATTAGAAAGAGAGCAACAAAAAAACCCAGAGTAAGAAGAAGGAAGGAAATCATAAAGATTAGAGGAGAAATAAATGACATAGAGACCAAAAAAACACAATACAAATGACCAATAAAACCAAGAGCTGGTCCTTTGAAAGGATAAACAAGATTGATGAACCTCTAGCCAGGCTCACCGATAAACAGAGAGAGGATCCAAGTAAACAAAATCAGAAATGAAAGAGGAGAAGTAACAACCAACCCCACAGACATACAAAGGATTGTAAAAAAATATATATATACTATGAACAAATCTACTCCAATAAATTGGACAATCTTGATGAAATGGACATACTCCTAGAAAAATATGACCTTCCAAAACTCAATCAGGAAAAAAAAAAAAAACCTGAATAGGCTGGTAACTATTGATGAAATTGAAGCAATAATAATAATAATAATAAAACTTTCATGAAAAAAAAAGCCTTGGTCTGGACAGCTTCACAGGGGACTTTGACCAATCATTCAAAGGAGAACTAAAGCCTATCCTCCTCAGACTATTCCAAAAAATCCAAGAGGAAGGAACACTTCCAGGCTCTTTCTACGAACTCAGAATTTCCCTTATCCCAAAACCAGGTAAGGACACTACAGAGAAAGAGAATTATAGGCCAATATCCTTGATGAACATAGATGCTCAATAAAATTTTAGCAATCAGATCTAGCATTACAATAGAAAGATTATACACCATGACCAAGTGGGATTTATTCTGGGGATGCAAGACTAGGACAATCTCCACAAGACAATAAACATGATATATCACATAAAAAACTGAGCCACAAAAATCACATGAGCATATCAATTGATGCAGAAAAAACATAAAAACATTTGACAAAATCCAACACCCTTTCTTGATAAAAACCCTAAGCAAAGTGGGAATAGAGGGATCATACCTCAACATAATAAAAGCCTTTTATGATAAACATACAGCCAACATCATACTCAATGGGCAAAAACTAAAATCATTTTCCCTAAATAGAGGAACAAGACAGGGATGCCCACTCTCACCACTCCTGTTGGACATAGTACTAGATGTGCTAGCCATAGGAATCAGACAAGAAGAAGAAATAAAAGGCATTCAAATTGGAAAAGAAGAAGTAAAATTGTCCTTATTCACAGATGATATGATATGGTATTGTACATATAAAACCCAAAAGACTCCATCATAAAACTATTAGACTTAACAAATGAATTTGAAAATGTAGCAGGACATAACATTAACACCCAGAAATCTATGGCTTTTTTATATACCAACTATGAACTCAAAGAAAGAGAAACTAAAAACATAATCCCATTTACTATTGTAACCAAAAAATTAAGATACATACAAATAAAGCCAACTAAGGAGGTAAAAGACCTGTACTCAGAAAATTACAGGACGCTGAAAAAGAGATAGAGGAAGACATAAACAAATGAAAGGATATACTGTGGTCATGGATTGGTAGAATCAACATCATTAAAATGTCCATATTACCTAGCACAATCTATAGACTCAATGCAATCCTCATTAAAATACCAATGCCAAATTTCACAGATCTAGAAAAAACTTTCCAAAAATTCATCTGGAATAATAAAGGATGCTGAATAGCCACAGAAATCCTGAGAAAGAAGAATAAAGTTGGAGAAATCACAATACCAGATATTAAGCTATATTACAAGCCACTATTCTCAAAACTGCCTGGTACTGGCACAAGAATAGACATACAGACCAATGGAACAAAACAGAGAACACAGAAATCGACCCAAGCCTTTATGCTCAATTAATATTTGACAAAGAAGGCAAGAGTATACAAAGGAGTCAAGACAGTTTCTTTAATAAATGATGTTGGGAAAATTGGTCAGATATATGAAAAAAAAATAAAACTAAACCATCAACTTACACCATTCACAAAAATAAACCGAAAAAGGATAAAGGACTTCAATGTAAGATGGGAAACTATAAAAATCTTAGAGGAAGACATAGGCGGCAAAATATCAGACATAAGTCATAGCAATATTTTTACCAATACAACTCCTAGGACAATGAAACTAAGGAGAAAATACACAAATGGGACTACATCAAAATAAAAAGCTTCTGCACAGCAAATGAAACTATCAACAAATCAACAAGAAAGCCCACTGTATGGGAGAACATATTTGCCAATGTCATATCCGATAAGGGTTTATTCTCCAAAATTTATAGAGAACTCATACAACTTAACAAAAGGAAGATAAACAATCCAATCAAAAAATGGGCAAAGGACCTAAATAGACCCCTTACAAAAGAGACATCCAGAAGGCCAAGAGACATATGAAAACATCATCAAAGTCACTAATCATCAGAGGAATGTAAATCAAAACAACCATGACATACCATCTCATGCCAGTCAGAATAGCTATCATCAACAAATCAACAAACTACAAGTGCTTTTGAGGTTGCGGAGGAAAAGGAACTCTCATGCACTGCTGGTGGGACTGCAGACTGCTGCAGCCACTGTGGAAAATTAAAAATGGAACTCCCATTTGAACCAGTTATCCCACTTTTAGAATATTGCCCAACAAACCTGAAACACCAATCAGAAAGAATATATGCACCCCTATGTTCATAGCAGCACAACTTACCATAGCTAAGATTTGGAAACAGCCTCAGTGCCCATCAGCAGATGAGTGGATTAAAAAACTGTGGTACATCTACACAATGGAATACTATGCTTGTTGTAAAAAAGAAGGAACTCTTACAATTTGCAACAGCATCGATGGACCTGGAGAGTACTATGATAAGTGAAATAAGCCAGTCGGAGAAAGGTAAACATCACATGATCTCACTCATTTGTGGAATATAATGAATAACATAAACTGATGTACTAAAATAGCTCCAGAGATATAGAAGCATAGAACAGACTATCTAACCTCACTGTGAAGGTGGGGAACAGGGGGGATTTTTTTGCGGGGTGGCGGGGGAGATTAACCAAAGGACTTGTATGCATGCATATAAGCATAACCCATGGACACAGTCAGTAATGGGGGTGAGGGCATGTGCTGGGGGGGGGTGGTAAGAATGAGCAGGGAGTGGTAAATGGGGGAAAAACAATTCATATCTAATACTTTAAACAATAAAGAATTTTTTTAAAAAAAAAACTAAAGGTGAAATAAAGAGCTTCCCAGACCAAAAAAAAAAAAAAAAAAAAAGAAGAAGAAGAAGAAGAAGAAGTTAGAGGAGTTCTTTACCACCAAACCAAAAATGCAAAAAAGGTTAAGGGACTGCTTTATGAAGAAATAGAGGGAAGAACATACGTATAAAGAAAAAAAGTGGCAATAAATAAGTCCCTATGAATAATAATCTTAAATGTTAATGAATTACAAGCTCCAATAAAAAGACATAAGGTAGCTGAATGGATAAGGAAACATGACCCAGCTTGCCAGTGTGGCTCAACGGTTGAGTGTTGACCCATGAACCAAGAGGTCACTGGTTCAATTCCCAGTCGGGGCACATACCAGTGTGTGGGCTCGATCCCCAGTATGGGGCATACAGGAGGCATCTGTATATCTCTCTCATCAATCTTTCTACCTCTCTCTCCCTTCCACTCTCTCTAAAAATAAATAAAAATATTATTTAAAAAAAGAAAACGACCAATATATATATATGCTGTTCACAAGCAACCCACCTCAAAACAAAAGATTTACACAGACTGAAAGTGAAAGGATAGAAAAAAATTCCATGCAAATAAAAACAAAAAAGCTGAGGTAGCAATACTCATATCTAACAAAATAGACTAAAACAAAGGCAATAATGAGAGACAAAAAAGTCATTACATAATACTAAAGCAATCAATCCAACAATAGAACATAACCTTTAAAAACAGATATGCACCCAGTATAAAAGCACCTGAATATATATGTAAAAAAGGCCTCTTGGTCGACTTTAAGGGAGAGATAGGCAGCAACACAGTCATTGTAGGGAATTTTAACACCCCAATATCATCATTGGATAGATCTTCCAAACAAAAAAAAGTCAACAAGGAAACAGCAATCTTACACAACACACACTGGATCCGATGGACTTAATTGATATCTACAAAACACTTCATCCCAAAATAACAGAATATATATTCTTCTCAAATGCACATAGGTCATTCTCAAAGACAGATCATATGTTAGGACACAAAATAAGTGATAATAAATTCAAGAAGATTGAAATCATACCGAGCATCTTCTAGGATCACAATGGTATGAAATGAGAAATCAACTACAATAAAAAACTCTAGCCCTAGCTGATCTGGCTCAGTGGATACAGTGCCGGCCTGCAGGCTGAAGGGTCCCAGGTTCGATTCCGGTCAAGGGCACATGCTTGGGTTGTGGGCTCGATCCCCAGTAGGGGGCGTGCAGGAGGCAGCCAATCAGTGATTCTCGCTCATCATTGATGTTTTTTTCTCTCTCCCTCTTCCTTCCTCTCTGAAATCAATAAAAAATATATTAAAAAAGCCCTTCTAAGACCCTCAAACACATGGAGGCTAAATAGCATGTTATTAAACAATGAACTGGTTACCAAGGAGATCAAGGAGGGGGCGGGGGAGGGAAACTTACCTGGAAATAAATGAAAATGAATATACAACAATCCTATCCCCATGGGACACCGTGAAAGCAGTCTTGAGATGAAGTTCATAGGCCTGTAATGCTATCATTACAAAAAATCTCAAGAAACAGAAAAGGAACAAGCAAAGCCCAGAGTGAGCAGAAGAAAGGAAATGATAAATGTCAGAACAGAAATAAACAAAATAGAGTATAAAAAATACAAAAGTTCAATGAAACCAAGAGTTGGTTCTTTGAGAAGATAAACAAGATTGACAAACCTTTAGCCACTCATCAAGAAACAAAAAGAGAGGACCCAAATAAATAAAATCAGAAATGAAAGAGAAGTAACAACTGACATCAGAGAAATACAAAGGACCGTAACAAAAATACTATGAACAACTATATGCCAACAAACTGGACAACTTTGGCAAAATGGACAAATTCCTAGAAACATATAATCTTCCAAAACAGAATCAGGAAGTATCAGAAAACCTCAACAGACCAATAACAACTAATGAAATTGAAGCAGAAAAAACAAACAAACAAAAAAACAAAAACCTCCCAGAAAACAAAGTTTCTGGACCAAATGGCTTCACAGGTGAATTTCACTAAGCATTCAAGGAATAACTAACACCTATCTTCTTCAAACTATTCCAAAAAATTCAAGAGGAGGTAAGATTTCCATATTCTTTTTATGAAGCCACAATTATCGTAATTCTAAAACCAGATAGAGACACTACAAAGAAAGAAAATTACATGCCAATACCCCAGATGAACATAGATGCTAGAATCCTCAACAAATTATTAGCAAACCATATTCAGGAATATATTAAAAAGACCATACACCATGACCAAGTAGTATATATGCCAGGGATGCAAGGCTAGCACAATATTCACAAATTAATTAATGTGATACATCACATACACAAAATGGAAGATAAAAATCACAAGATCATATCAATAGACACAGAAAAGCATTCAATAAAGTACAGCACCCATTAATGATAAAAACTCTGAAAAGTGGAAATAGAGTGATCAGACCTTAACATAATAAAGGCCATATCTGAAAATCCTACAGCCAATATTATACTCAATGGGCAAAAAGTAAAAGCATTTCCCTTAAGATCAATAACAAACAGGGATGTCTGCTTTCACCACGTATATTCAAAATAGTGCTGGGAGTCTTAACCACAGTGATCAGACAAGAAAAATAATAAGGGCATCCAAATTGGAAAAGAAGAAGTAACACTGTCATTAATAGCAGATGACATGATATTGTACATACTAGTAGTATGCCATAAAGGCCCCACCAAAAACCGACCAGATCTAATAAATGATTCTGGCAAAGTAGCAGTATACAAGATCAATATCCAGAAATCAGTAGCATTTTATACACCAATAATAAACTCTCAGAAAGAGAAACTAACAAAAACAATTCCATTTAGTATTGCAACAATAACAACAACAAAAATTAGATACCTAGGAATAAACTTAACCAAGGAGGTAAAAGGCTTGAACTTGAGAAATACTAATAGCATATTTCACAAATCTAGTACAAATATTCCCAAAATTTACATGGAACCAAAAAAAGACCCAGAATAGTCTGAGCAATCTTGAGAAAGAAGAACAAAGTTAGAGGGATCACAATACTGAATATGAAACTACACCACAAAGCCACTATATTCAAAACAGCCTGGTACTGGCACAACAGACATACAGATCAATGGAACAGAACAGAGATCCCAGAAACTGATCCAAGCCATTATACTCAATTAAAGAGAAAGGAGGCGAAAGAATGTAAGGGAGCAAAAACTGTCTCTTCAATAAAATAGTGTTAGAAAAATTGGACAGAAACAAGCAAAATAATGCAATTAGACAACTAACTTACACCATACACAATAAACTCAAAATGGAAAAATAAATTTAAATGTAAGTCACAATACCATAAAAATTGTAGAAGAAAATATAGGCAGTAAAATCTCAGACATCTTTTAGAACAATATTATTGCCAATATGTACCCAATGGCAAGGGAAAGACAGGAATAAATAAGTAAATGGGACTATATCAAACAAAAAAAAAAACTTCTGCACAGCAAAAGAAACCATCAGCAAGATAAAAAAGGAATCCACTGTATTGGAGAACATATTTGCCAATGATTCATCTAAGGGGTTAATCTCCAAAATACATAAAGAACTTATACAACTCAATGCCAAGAAGGCAAATAATGCAATTAAAAACTGGGCAAATGAGTGCCCATCAGTAGATGAGTGAATAAAAAATATGTGGTACAATTACTTTGCAGCTGTAAAAAAAAAAAAAAAAAAAGGATCTCTTACTCTTTGAGACAGCAAGGAGAGACCTAAAGAGTATTATGCTAAGCAAAATATGCCAGTCAGAGAAAGACAAGTATCACATGATCTCACTAATATGTGGAACGTAATGAACAAAATAAACTAACAAACAAAATAGAACCAGAGGCATGTTTACATGGAAGTGATAAATGTCAGAGTGGATGGGGTTTGGGGGTAACTGGATAAAGGAAGGTGAAGGGATTAGCTGTAGAACATATATACATAGCCCATGGACACAGACAATAGTGTGGCGAGGCTCAAGCAAGGCAGGGTGGGGATTGGATGGAGGTGGACAAGGTGGGGGGTGGGGGGCAAGTGGAGGACATCTGCAATAGTTTCAACAATAAAAATTTAAATTAAAAAAATAAATTGTAAATATATGAGGCCTTGTGGGCCACATATAATCTTTGTCACAATACTCTTTTTTTTCTTCTTTATCATCTTTTAAATAACCTTCAAAACTGTCTACTTTATTATTTTGTTATTTTATTTTTCTGGATTTTTCTTAGTGTCATATTTTGCCACTGTGGTTGACTGTATGAATCTGAAGACAAACTACTTGGGTTCAAATCCCAGCTCTATATGTTAGAAATTGGCCTGTTAAACTTTGTGTCTCAGCTTTAATATGTGTGTAATAATAGCAACTGCCTGACAGGTTGGTTGTGAGGGTTAAATTAGTTAATATATGCAAAGTGGCTAATGCACGGTAAGTTTGATATATTTTCTTGTATCTTTGTCTTATATTTTTATTTTTTAAATTTAAATTCTTTATTGTTTAAAGTATTACAGAAGTCTCCTTTTCCCCCAATTGACCTCTCCCAGACCGCCCCCACCCCTACCCAGCACAGGCCCTCACCCCCCGTGTCTGTGTACATTGGTTATGCATGCATACAAGTCCTTTGGTTGATATTTTACCCCCTCACCACCTGCCTTCCCTCATAGGTTGGACAGTGTGTTCTATGCTTCAATGACTCTGGTTCTATTTTTGTTCATCAGTTTATGTTGTTCATTATATTCCACAAGTGAGTGAGATCATGTGATATTTATCTTTCTCCAACTGGCTTATTTTGCTGAGTTTAATGCTCTCCAGTTCCATCCATGCTATTGCAAATCGTAAGAATTCCTTCTTTTTCACAGGAGCATAGTATTCCTTTGTGTAGTAGATATACCACTGTTTTCTAATCCACTCATCTGCTGATGGGCACTTGGACGGTTTCCAAATCTTAGCTATTATAAATTGTGTTGCTATGAACATAGGAGTGCATATATCCTTTCTGATTGGTGTTTCTGCTTTCTTGTGATATATTCCTAGAAGTGGGATTACTGGGTCAAAAGGAAATTCCATTACATTTTTTGAGGAAATAACATAAGGTTCTCCACAGTGGCTGCACCAGTCTGCATTCCCACCAACAGTACAAAAGGGTTCCCTTTTTTCCGCATCCTCTCCAGCACTTGTCCTTTGTTGATTTGTTGATGATAGCCATTCTGACAGGTGTGAGATGGTACCTCATTGTCATTTTGATTTGCATCTCTCAGATGATTGGTGACTTTGAGCATGGCTTCATATACCTCCTGGCCTTCTGTATGTTCTCTTTTGAAAAGTGTCTATTTAGGTCCTTTGCTCATGTTTTGATTGGATTATTTTCCTTTTGTTAAGTTGTATGAGTTCCCTATAAATTTTGGAGATTAAACCCTTATCAGAGATAACATTGACAAATATGTTCTCCCATGCAGCGGTTTTTCTTGTGGTTTTGTGGTTTCTTTTGCTGTGCAGAAGCTTTTTATTTTGATGTAGTCCCATTTGTTTATTTTCTCCTTAGTTTCCATTGCCCCAAGAGCTGTATCGGTAAAGATAGTGCTATAACAAATGTCTGCTATTTTGCTACCTATGGTTTCTTCTAAGATTTTTATGGTTTCCCATCTTACATTGAAGTCCTTTACCCATTTTGAGTTCATTTTTGTGTATAGTGTAAGTTAATGGCCTAGTTTCATTTTTTTGCATGTATCTGTCCAATTTTCCCAACACCATTTATTGAGGAGACTGTCTTGATTTTATTGTTATGCTATTACCACCTTTGTCAAATATTAACTGAGCATAATGGCTTGAGTTGATTTCTATGTTCTCTGTTCTGTTCCATTGTTCTATATGTCTGTTCTTGTGCCCGTACCAGGCAGTTTTGAGAACCATGGCTTTGTAGTATAGCTTGATATCTGGCATTGTGATCCCTCCAACTTTGTTGTTCTTTCTCAGGAATGCTATGGCTATTTGGGGTCTTTTTGTTCTAAATGAATTTTTGGAGAGTTTGTTCTAAGTCTGTGAAATATTCTCATGGTATTTTAATGGGGATTGCATTGATTCTATAAACTGGATAATATGGACATTTTAATAATGTTGATTCTACCAATCTATGAACATAGTATGTTTTTCCATTTGTTTATGTTGGTTGTGAGGGTTAAATTAGTTAATATATGCAAAGTGGCTAATGCCACTGTGTGCCCATCAGTAGTGGGCAGCTGTAAATTACCCTTTGAGACAGCAAGGAGAGACCTAAAGAGTATTATGCTAAGCAAAATATACCAGTCAGAGAAAGACAAGTATCACATGATCTCACTAATATGTGGAACGTAATGAACAAAATAAACTAACAAACAAAATAGAAGCAGAGGCATGTTTACAGTTTTCAATGTCCAGTAGTTTTTCAGTACAAGTCTTTTTTTTTAATATATTTTTTAATGATTAAGATATTACATATGTGTCCCTGTCCCCACATCACCCTCCACCCCCCCCCCCCCGCTCATACCCTCACCCCCCCCCGTTGTCCGTGTCCATTGGTTAGGCCTCTATGCCTGCATGTAAGTCCTTTGGTTGCTCTTTCCCCCTTACCCCCACCCTCCCCGACCCTCCCTACAAAGCCCGACAGTCCAATCAATGCCTCTCCGTCTCTGGATCAGTCCTTGTTCATCAGTTTATGTTGTTCCTTACATTCCACAAATGAGTGAGTTCATGTGGTATTTATCTGCTCTCCAGTTCCATCCATGTTGTGGCAAATGGTAAGAGTTCCTTTTTCTTCTTCCTCTTCTTAAAGAATACCTTTCAGCATTTCATATAATGCTGGTTTGGTGGTGATGAACTCCTTTAGCTTTTTCTTATCCGTGAAGCTCTTTATCTGACCTTCTATTCTGAATGATAGCTTTGCTGGATAAAGTAATCTTGGTTGCAGGTTCTTGCTATTCATCACTTTGAATATTTCTTGCCACTCTCTTCTGGCCTGCATGGTTTCTGTTGAGAAATCAGCTGACAGTCGTATGGGTACTCCCTTGTAGGTAACTGACTGTCTTTCTCTTGCTGCTTTTAAGATTCTCTCTTTGTCTTTATCCCTTGGCATTTTAATTATGATGTGTCTTGGTGTGGTCCTCTTTGGATTCCTTTTGGTTGGGGTTCTCTGTGCTTCCTGGACTTGTAAGTCTATTTCTTTCACCAGGTAGGGGAAGTTTTCTGTCATTATTTCTTCAAATAGGTTTTCAATATGTTGCCCTCTCTCTTCTTCTGGTACCCCTATAATTCTGATGTTGGTACGCTTGAAGTTGTCCCAGAGGCTCCTTACACTATCTTCATATTTTTGGAATCTCTTTTTTTCTTTTTCGGTTGGGTATTTTTTTGTTTCTTTATATTTCAAATCTTTGACTTGATTCTTGGGATCCTCTTGTCTGCTGTTGGATCTCTGTAAATTATTCTTTATTTCAGTCCGTGTATGCTTAATTTCTAGTTGGTCCTTTTTCATGTCCTCCATGGTCTCACTATACTTATTGAGGGACTCATTAAATTTATCGGCAGTTTCCATAAAATTCTTGAAAAACCTTATAAACGTGGCCTTGAACTCTATATCCAATCGTTTGCTTTCCTCTATTTCTGCCATTCGTGACCTGTTTCTCTGTCTCCACATTTTGGCTGCTTCCCTGTGTTGATAGAGAGGCTTTGTGTGCTAGGTGTCCTGTAGGGCCCAGTGGCTCAGCCTCCCCAGTTACCTGAGGTGGACACTCTTGGTGCACCCCCTTGTGGGCTTTGTGCACAATCTTGGTGTAGCTATGCCTTGGTTGCTGTAGGATCACTGGGAGGAATTGACCTCCAGGCCAATTGGCAGTGAGAATCAGCTGTGTCTGCAGTGGGAGAGCTTCTGTGCTGGACTCTAGGGCGGTGCTAATGTAGCATTTGCCTGAGGCTATCTCCCGGCAAATGGCTCTGTGCAGGGTTTGGGCGGGGCAGGTCCCTGGGGATCTACAGGGCAGGCGGAGCGAGCAGTTATGGCTGCTCTCAGTTCCGTCCCTAGGGACTCTGCCTCACAGAGTCCCAGCAACTGCTGCAAACCTCGGAGAGAAAGCTGCCCTCGAGTTCCGACCGAGGCCAGACAGTCCCGCTTCTCTCGTTTGAGTCTGAGTCCCTAGTGACTCACCCGGATCTGGAGCTCAGAGTCTGAAGCTCCCTCCCGATTGTCAACAATAACCGTGCCCTCCGCGCCGCCAGCCCGCTCCGCGTGCACACGCACCTGAGAATTTCACTTCAGCACTGCGCCTCCTCTGAGTCTGGGTATGATATTCTCTTTACTCCTAGTTGTAGAATTTCCACTCAGCCAGCCCTCCTGTGGTTCTGGATGGTGTCCGTTCCGTGTTTCAGGCGTAATTTGAATTGGTTGTTCGAAGCAGCAATCTCCGGCATTAACCTATGCCACCATCTTGGTTCTCTCCTTCAGTACAAGTCTTTTACCTCCTTAGTTAAGTTTATCCCTAGGTATCTTAATTTTTTTGGTGCAATGATAAATGGGATTGTTTTTCAGTTTCTCTTTCTGTGAGTACATTATTGGTATATTAAAAAGCCATAGATTTCTGGGTGTTAATTTTGTATCCTGCTATATTGCCAAATTCATGTATTAATTCTAGTAGTTTTTTTATGGAGTCTTTAGGGTTTTCTATGTACAATAACATGTCATCTACTAATACTGACAATTTTACTTCTTTTTTTCCCAATTTAGATGCCTTTTATTTCTTCTTCTTGTCTGATCGTTATGGCTAGAATTTCCAGTACTATGTCAAAAAGGAGTGGTTAAAGTGGGCATCCCTGTCTTGCTCCTGTTCTTGGAGGAAATGGTTTTAGTTTTTGTCCATTGAGTATGATGTTGGCTGTAGGTTTGTCATATAAGGCTTTTATTATGTTGAGGTATGATCCTTCTATTCCTACTTTGGTAAGAGTTTTTATCAGGAAAGGGTGTTGGGTTTTGTCAAATGTTTTTTTCTGCATTAATTGATATGATTATGTTATTTTTGTCTCTCAATTTGGTTATGTGATATATCACATTTATTGATTGGTGGGTTATTATACCATCCTTGCATCCCTGGGTTAAATCCCACTTGATCATGGTGTATGATCTTTCTAATGTAATGCTGGATCCGATTTGCTAAAATTTTGTTCAGGATTTTAGCATCTATATTCTTCAGGGATATGGGCCCGTAATTCTCTTTCCTTGTAGTGTCCTTATCCGGTTTTGAGATTAGAGTAATGCTGGATTCATAGAAAGAGCTTTGAAGTGTGCCTTCCTCTTGAATTTTTTGGAATAGTCTGAGGAGGCATAGGGTTTAGTTCTTCTTAGAATGTTTGGTAAAACTCCCCTGTGAAGCCATCTAGTCCAGGGCTTTTGTTTGCTGGAAGTTTTTTGATGACTGCTTCAATTTTATCCTTAGTTATTTGCCTGTTGAAATTTTTTGATTTTTCTTGAGTTTTGGAAGGTCATATTTTTCTAGGAATATGTCCATTCCCTCTAGGTTGTTTAGAGTTGTTCACAGTGTTGGGTTTTTTTGTTTGTTTGTTTGTTTGTTTGTTTTAGAATCTTCTGTATTTCTGTGAGGTCTGTTGTTAT
Source organism: Myotis pilosus (assembly GCA_036010255.1). Lineage (NCBI taxonomy): Eukaryota > Metazoa > Chordata > Mammalia > Chiroptera > Vespertilionidae > Myotis > Myotis pilosus. Next base: position 110,227,047 of record JASKON010000002.1, on the reverse strand, counting down.
TTTGCCTCTTTCATTTCTGTTTTTGTCTATTTGGATCCTCTCTCTGCTTCTTGGTGAGCCTGGATAGATGTTTTTAAATCTTGTTTATCCTTTCAAAGAACCACCTCTTGGTTTCATTGAGCTTTTGTATTGCTGGGGTTTTTGTCTCTATGTCATTTATTTCTGCTCTGATCTTTATTATTGCCTTCCTTCTGCTCACTCTGGGCTTTTCTTGTTGCACTCTTTCTAATTCTTGAAGTTGTAGAGTTAGACAATTTATTACCATTTTTTCTTGTGTTTTTTTTGTTTGTTTGTTTGTTTTTGAGGTAGTCCTGTAGAGTTATAAACTTCCCTCTCAGAACTGCTTTCACTTTGTCCCTTATGTTTTGGATTGTTGTGTTTTCATTGTCATTTGTTTCCAGAATGCTTTTAATTTCTTCTTTGATCTCTTTGGTAATCCAATCATTGTTTAATAGCATGCTATTCAGCCTCCACTTGTTTGAATTTTTGAAATTGTTTGTATTGTAGATGATTTCTAATATTATTCCATTGTGGTCTGAGAAGATATTGATATGATTTCAATCTTCTTGAATTTGGAAAGACTTTGCCTGTGTCCTAATATGTGGTCTATCTTTGAAAATGTCCCATGTGCACTTGCAAAGAATGTATATTCTGTAGCTCTGGGGTGAAATGTTCTGAAGATGTCAATTAAGTCCATATGATCTAATGAGTCATTTAGGATTGCTATTTCTTTGCTAATTTTTTGTTTAAAGAATTTAGGCAGTGATGTCAATGGAGTATTAAAGTACCCTACTATGATCGTATTGCTGTCGATCTCTCCCTTAATATCTTCCAGAAGTTTTTTGTTTTTGTTTGTTTGTTTGTTTGTTTGTATTTTGGTGCTCCTGCATTGGGTGCATATATGTTTACCAGAGTTATATCCTCTTGTTTTATCTATCCCTTTAGTATTATGAAGTGGCCTTCCTTATTTCTTTTTAAGGCCTTCACTTTGACAGATATTTTTCCATCCCTTCACTTTCAGTGTGTGTGAGTCTCTTATTCTGAGGTGGGTCTCTTATAGACAGCATGTATATGGGACATGTTTTCTTATCCATTCAGCCACTCAATATCTTTTGATTTAATAATTTATCCCACTTACATTAAAAGTTATTATTGATAGGTACTTGTTTGTAGCCATTTTTATTGTTTGTCCCTGTGTTCCTTCTTCCTTTTTTTTTTTTTTCCTTCTTTTTACAACAGTCCCTTTAGCATTTCTTACATTGCTGGCTTGGTATTGATAAATTCCTTTAGGTTTTTTTTTGTTTTGTTTGTTTGTTTGTTTTGTCTGTGCAGCTCCTTATTTACCTTCAATTTTGAATGATAACCTTGCTGGATAGAGTATTCTTGGATTCAGTCCCTTGCTTTACATTAGTTTGTATACTTCATTCCATTCCCTTCTGGCCTGATGTGTTTCTGTTGAGAAATCATTTGATAATATAATGGGAGATCCTTTGTAGGTAACTCTCTGTCTTTCCTTGAAGCCCTTATGATTCTCTGTCATTAACATTTGCCATTGTAATTATGATGCATCTTGGTGTGGGTCTTTTGGGGTTCATTTTATTTGGCACTCTCTGAGCTTGTGTGACTTTTTTCTTCCCCATGTCCGGGAAGTTTTCTGCCATTATTTCTTCAAATAGTTTCTCTAAACCTTGCTTCAATTCTTGTCCTTTTGTCACCCCTATTATATGTATGTTACTTCATTTCATGCTGTGCCAAAGCTCCCTTAGGCTTTCCTCCTGTTTTCTAATTTTTTTCCTCAGTTGCTGTTCAGATTGGGCTTGTTTCTCTACCCTATTTTCTACCTCACTAATTCGGTCCTCTGCTTCTCTTAGTCTACTGTTGAAACCTTCCATCGTGTGTTTTATTATAGCCATATCACTTTGGATTTCTTCTTGATTCTCACATAGGTTGTTGATTTTCTCGTCCATCTCGTTTATGAACTGTATGACCATGACTTCTTTTTCTGACATAGTGCATTCCTCAATTTTATTTAGTTCCTTTTTGGGGGACGGGGGGCGGGGGTGATTCCTCCTTTTCTTTCCTTTGGGGGTTGATTTCTTTGTCTCCCCATTTTTGTTGTCATTGAATGGCCCATTTGCCAACTTGCATGGGACCTGAGCTGCGACGGTGGGCTTGGTGGGAGTGTAGCACACCCCGACAGTCAAGAGTGGGCTTGGGGCATTGGGAGGTTCAGCCGCCACAGGCTGGCGGGAGCCCTATGCACACCAAGAGTCAGGGGCCAGCTTGTGTTCCTGGGATATGTATGGACACCACAGTCCGGTGGGAGCTGCATGCACCAATAGTCAGGGGCCAGCTCAGGTGCCGGGGAGATGAGTGGGTGCCACAGTCTGGCAGGGGCTGTGTAACAACAGTCAGGGGCCATCTGGGGTATCCAGGAGGTACGGCCGGCGGGGGGCCAGTACGCTGACAGGGCCAGCTCGGCTGCCCTGGAGGTGCGGCTGGCGGGAGCCATGCACATTGACTGTCAGAGGTGGCTTGAGATGCATGGAACCTATGCTGCCACAGCAGGTAGTGGGGAGAGGAACACCCTCCAGGATTCACAAGTGCTTGAGGCTGGGGTGGCTTGAGTCTCAGAGTCTGTGGGTCTGCAGCTGTGATAGCAGGTCTTTCTCCAGAGTGGCTTTAGGATCTCAGTTTTTGTCTAAGGCCAGTCTGGGTAGTGGTGAGGCTGGGCTCCTAGTCACAGCAGCTCTGCCCTTCAAAATAACATGATTTCTGTGCCTGCACCACCACTAGGGAGTGCTTGCAGTGGTAGTGGGGGCTCCCCATCTATGAAAGCCTGGTTCACCAGGCCCGGAAAGTCTTGTAGGATCTAACTGTCACACACACACACACACACACACACACACACACACACACACACCACATCCACACACTCCCATTTCACTCCCTCACTCTCTCACACTCTCTTCCTCACTGCCATCCTGCCAGCTACCATTTCCCCCTCTTCTTGTATCTTTCTTATTATTTCTACTCAATAGATGCATGGATAAGGTAGGTTGTAGATGTGCAAATTTCAGCAGATTATAACTTCACCTCTTTCTTTACAAGAATTAAACACTCAAGATTCTGATATTTCCTTAGGCAGTTTGGCTCAGTGGATAGAGTGTTGGCCTGTGGACCAAAGGGTCCAGGGTTCAATTCCTGTCAAGGGCATGCACCTCAGTTGCAGGCTCTTCCCTGGCCTGGATCCTCGCCTGGGTGCATGCAGGAGGCAACTAACCAATGCGTTTCTACTTCTCTCTGTCTTTCCCTCTCTCTAAAAATCAATGGGAAAATATCCTTGGATGAAGATTTTTTTTTTTAAAAAAAAGAATCTGATATCTCTTCCAACTCTCAATATTTTATACTAGTAAAGGTAAAAACATTATGTAAAAACTGTTCAACTTGAAGCTATTGAGTCAAATAATTCAGCAACTGTAGTTACACCTCCTCAAATATTTACATTTCTCTTCAGCTCTAAGCAAGCTATTTAGCACTAACTCAAATTACAATCATCATTAGCCCAAGCTTTTGCAATAGACCCCTGAACCATTTTATCTATTCCAATATCTCTACAAAGCAGTCAGGGTGATCTTTTTAAAACATTGGATATTTGAACATGTCACCCACTGCTAAATATCCTTAAATGGCTTTCCATTGCTCTTAGGATGGTGGCTGAGCTCCATTACCTCAAAGTAGTTCTTAACTACCTCTATCCTCTCCAATCTCATCCACCACCTTTGTTGTCTCTGTGCCAACCACACTGGCCTTTTTTGATTTTTCCAACACTGCCTGCTCCCTCCCACCAGAAGAAAAGAGCCTATGCAAGACCATTATCTAATATCCATCCTTATTTTTTAAAGTATATTTTTATTGATTTTAGAGAGGAAGGGAAAGGGAGAAATGAAAACATCAATGATGAGAGAGAATCATTGAGTGGCTGCCTCTTGCTGGGTATTGAGTCCCCCAACCCAGGCATATGCCCTGACCGGGAATTGAACTCCTAGTTCATAGGTAAATGCTCAACCACTGAACCACACTGGTCGGGCTCTCCTGATTTCTTAATGTAGCTACTGCAGATTCTAATTTGAGATTGTTACATATATGCCATTTCTTCAGGGAGACCATTCCTGACCTACTGACCATTAGACCATTACTGACCTAATACAGGTCAGTAACCACCTTATATATCTACCTCTTTCTATTCACTTACCACAGACTATAACTGTTCTAATAGTATACTAATTTGCATGGTTATTATTTAAGCTTAAAGTCTCCCTACTAAACTATAAATTGTATAAAGGCAAGGATGCCTTTTGCTCAGCACTACACCTCCTGGGCCCATCACAATGTTTATCACATAGTATGTTCTAGATAAAAATTTGTTGAATAAGTGGATTCAGGGACAAGTGATGATGTGTTTCAGATATATGTGTATATAAAATAATTTATTCTCAATAAAATCCCTATGTAGTTAGCTTTATTATCTCCAATTCATAGATGAAGGTCAGGTTTGTACAGGTAAAGCAACTTAGCCAAAGTCACCCAGTTACTAGCAGAGCCAGGAGACCTTCAACTATTCCTCAAAGTCTAATTTCCCAGGTATCATGTGGCTTTACTTGGGGTGAGAAGTCAACAGGCCAAGGGCAAACATTGAGTTTTATTACATGTGCAGAAAAGAGATACTGTAGCAAACCCTGAGACTCCTATCCTTACAAACACCTGCTTGCAGCCTTGCTCCTTGGCTGGCATCTAGAAAGTTAATTTTGAGGAGGGTTTCCCCCATTCCCAGATAAGAATGGTTCACTGGTCTAAACTGTACAAATAATATATGTATACTGAACACATTTTGGGAATTTTGGAGCAGAGGGTGCCTTTTTGACCAGCCCGCAATAAAAACCTTGGGTACTGAGTCTCTTAATAAGCTTTCCTGATAAATAACATTTCACATGTGTTTTCACAACTAGTTACTGAGGGAAATCAACCAAATCCTGTGTGACTACTGGAGAAGGACTGTCAGAAACTGTCTCATTTCCCTAGGCTTGACCCATGTGTCTCTTCCCTTGGATGATTTTGCCAGGTATCCTTCCACTATACTAAATGATACCATGAATATGACTGTAAGTTGAATCTTCTGAGTCCTCCTGGTGAAAGGTTAAACTGGGGATGGTCTTGGAAATGCCCTGCCCATTATACTTTTAGCTACAGGAAGCAAGTTTTCATCTGGGACTAATTGGTGATGTGTCTAATAGAGGGTTGGATACTGGGTTCTGGGCTCAGAGGTCAGGCTACAGAGAGATTAGAAAAACCTCTCAACAACTCCAGAAAAGAACTGTTACATAAGGCAATGATACCCTGCTTCCCACTGACAGTCATTTTGTTTCAGCATAAACTGGCCTCATGAACAATCTTGCAAAGCCTACCTCTTTTACACAGGAGTGATCCAAGATCTAAAGGGAAAACTAGACATGTCCAAGATCCTGCAGCAAGCTGGTGGCCAATCTAACTGAACTCAGGGTTCCCAATTACTAAAAATATGGCTTCCCAAAGGCTTATTGTACAATTGTGTTACTTTATTAAGTACTAAGTCACCCAAACAATATGACAAACTGGAGCCATAGATCCTAGGCAGCAAGAAAATAAATTTTATTCTGTGGAATTGTTTAAAGAAATTCAAGACAGAAAATCCTCAAGAGCAATTCACACTGAAATTTCAACTAGGGAAAAACCTAAAAAGGAGTGTCAAAGAGACATCCGAGGATACTTTAGCATTTTTTAAGGAAAGGGCGTGAAAAAAACAAATACTTCAGAAAAATAACTTTCAACCACTAGTGCTACATAGGGAACATGTTTACACATTAGCATTCAGATGGAAGCCTGAGCTTCCACATTCCACTGTGGACAATGCACAGACATACAGCAAATTATATGTGCTGTAAGGTTGTGGGGGAGACAGTATATAAAGTGACCAACCATCCTAGTCTTCCCAGAAGTAATGAGACTGAGAAAACACAGGGCCCTTAGCTCTAAACACAGAAAGTTCTGGGCAAACCAGGGTAAGTTGGTCACCCTAACAGTATGTGAATAAGACTAGACAGGGTATCACCAGATACACATAAAAGACTGGATGAGATATTATCTGGGAGACAAATAGTAGAAGATCAGTAAATGAAGGATAAACTCCTCTAGACCAGAATGTCAACCAATACCAGCAATCAAGTGAAACAGGACCAAAGGAACCTAGCAGGTCAAAGTGGACTGAGATCAACTCTGTCCCTCATAAATACTCAAATCATAATATATGTTTTTAAACATTTTTTCCAAACAAAAAAATGTTGTACACATATTAAAATTAAAAGCTTTTTTTTTAGGTTTTCTGATTTTCTTTTTCGATACCCATGTTTTCTGAATGTGTGTGTGTGTGTGCGTGCGCACACACATGCCGCGCATGCGCGTGCGCATAAGTTTGTATATATATGACAGAGTCAAAGGGGCTATTAATATGTTCAAGAATTCCTAGAAGCTAGGAATAGTTGAGGGATTAAAATGTTTTCTATCAAAAAAAAAAAAAAAGAGAGAGAGGTTTAGCACCTCCCCATCTCCTCATATTTGAAGAGAAAAAAAAAATAGCTTTCCTTCATCTTATTTTACAGGAACTAGTTATCTCCTGGCTGGGGAAGAATTCATGGAGAGGACAGAGATTTTGTATTGATACTGTGTTAATCCATTCAAAATGCTATAACAAAATACCACAGACCAGGTAGCTTATAAAAAAAAACACAGAAATTTCTCACAGTTCTGGAGGCTGGCACCAGCATGTTTGGGTGAGAGCATTCTCCCTGGCCACAGCCGGTGCCTTCGCTGTGTCCTCCGTGGTAGAAGGGCTGCAGTCTCTTTGGAACCTCTTTAATAAGACCACTAACCCAATTTGTGAGGACTCTATCCTCATGACTTAAGCAAAGGTCCCACATTTAATACTAACACCCATAAGGATAAGGATTTCAAATACTAGTATGAATTTGTGGAACGGGGAAGAAAATATTCGGACCATAGCAAATACGAAGTACAAGTAAAAGAATGTAGAATGAATGAACTTGTCTTGGAGAAGCAGTTTACTATCTTTACAAATATTAATACAAAGAACATAGGACCATTTTCCAGGATTTATGAACTGGAGAGCACACTTAATCCCTTCAAAAGTTATGAAATCTGTATCTCCAATGTAGTTTTAATGTCAAAGGAAAACGGATCTGCCCCTTTCAAACAGAGCAGACTTACTGTTTTTAAAATATATATATATATATATAGTATTGATTTCAGAGAGGAAGAGAGAGGGAGAGATAGAAACATCAATGATGAGAATGAGAGATAATCACTGATCGGCTGCTTCCTGTATGCACCCTACTAGGGACCTAGGGTGCAACCCCGGCAAATGTCCTGACCAGGAATCAAACCATGACCTCCTGGTTCATAGGTTGACACTCAACCACTGAGCAACACCAGCTGGGTGAGCAGACTTTAATTTGTTGAATTCCAAGGGTTCAAAGATTGCAGCAACCTCCAACATAGAAAGATGTTCCAATAATGAGAACATCCTTTTAGTGGGACTATGTAATTCATTTGCTGGTCAAATGATTTAGCAGAGACTATGAATTGCCTGCCAGAAATCTGGTAGTTTATTCAACTTTGATCTCTTCCTGTTTATTCCATGTTTCACATCGGCACTAAAAATATTTCCCACACTCATAAGCAAAGAGCTTCATTAGAAAATTTAACAACCAGAACAAAACAGCAGGGGCTGAGATAATATGTAACTGCCCGTTTGTCTACAAATGAAGAATTGCCCTAGGGCATAGGCCACCTTGAGATGAACTTGTGGTTAGCTTTAAGAGAAAGTTGTAAGGGTAAGGTGCCTAACAAGATGGCTTTTCCTTCTCCATAATGGAAAAAGAAAAATATTTTTATTTGTTTTATTTTTTTAATATAACTTTATTGATTTCAGAGAGGAAGGGAGAGAGAAAGAGAGATAGAAATATCAATGATGAGAGAGAATCATTGATTGGCTACCTCCTGCACATCCCCCACTGGGGATCAAGCCCACAACCCAGGCATGTGCCCTTGACCAGAATCGAACCTGGGACCCTTAAGTCCACAGGCTGACTGACGCTCTATCCACTGAGCCAAACCAGTTAGGGCAAGGAAAATATTTTTAAAGAAGGCTTCCTAATCAAATGAAATGAAAATAAATGAATTTGGAATATAAAGTTAAAAGTGACATAGTCAATCAGAAAATAAAAGGAAATGTATTCATTATAAAAATAATGTGTTCTGGTGGTACAATAAATAGATAGAGCAATTTGCTGTAACTTAGGAGGTTGTAGTGTTAAAGTGTGTTGAATCCATAGTAGATTTATTGCAACTCTGTGCTATTTCCCTACACCTCTCTCGGATCACTTACCTTATACCTCTTACCAGTATCCAAACAAAACTCATTATTTTATATGAGCCTAGAGGCCCAGTGCACAAATTCATGCACCAGTGGGGTCCCTTGGCCTGGCCTGTGCCCTCTTGCAATCTGGGACCCCACCAGTGATCAGGGCCGGGGAGGGACTGAGGGAGGCTTCCAGGACGTGTCCGGCCATTCTCGCCCAGTCCCAATTGGCCGGACCCCAGCAGCAAGCTAACCTACCGGTTGGAGCATCTGCCCCCTGGTGCTCAGTGTGCATCATAGCTACCGATCGAATGGCTGAACAGTTGCTTAGGCTTTTATATATATATATACACTAGAGGCCCAGTGCACAAAATTCATGTGGTGCGGTCCCTAGGTCTGGCTGGCGATCAAAGTGCAAGTGTCTGGCACGCAAGGGCAGGTGCCAGCTGACCTCTGGGCCCTGGGCAGCACCTGGGTCTCTGGGCCCCTACATGCCCCCCTCTACCTGAGTCATGGTACCCGAGTCCCCCCGTGGAGATGCAGTGAGCACAGCCAGATGCTGCAGGCCAGGGAGCAGCATGGGCCTCTGGGCCATCCAGCAGCACTGCACAGAAGCCAGGCGGGCAGTGTGCTCTCTCCTGGCCAGCCTCGCAGACCAGTTCCTGAGTGAACCCATGGGGGGCCTGACCGGCCCCTGTGGTCCCAGCCGCTGTGGCCTGGATCACCCAGAAGAGGCTGTGCTGGTGCAGGCAGGCTCCTTGCTGGTGCCCAGCACCTGAACTCAGGGGTTTCCCCAGCATGTAAGCCCTAGTGTCCTGGGGGAGGGTAGCAGGGGGAGTGAAAGCGAGCTTGGCAGACACCCCACATTCTCACTGCACCTCCATTCCATCACCCCCACCTCCAGGTAGCCAGCAAGAGGTCGCAGCCCCCGGCCCAGGTACCTCAGGAGGTTGGTCACTGCCACCCACCCCCAGGTCCCCAACCCAGCCCAGGACCCAGACCTGATCGGGCAATCAGGGCCTGCCGGCTGCTGGTCACCATCTGCGGGGTGATCGATCAGGTCTGGGCCCCCGCCCGGCTCCCTTGGTTCCTGGGAGCTGGGTGGCGGCCCTGCCCCCCGCCACTACTGCTAGCTGCTGTCTGCAAGGCGATTGGCAAGGCGATCAGGCCCCCAGCTCACACTCGTGTTGGCCTGGCGCCGCCTGCTCACCTGCTCCACCATCCTGCTATGGCCCGCTGCCTCCATTGCTGCCCACTGCCAGCACCACATCGCCAATGCCCGCCATGTTCCGCGCTACCCCCTGATGGTCAGCATACATCAGAGAGCGATCTAACTCCCAGTTGAACAATTTGCACAATAGGTCTTTATGATATAGGATAGTTTAAATGAGCACTTAATTGATGTGCATAATTTCAAAGTTCATAATTTAGTATCCTAATTAAATGTAATGTTATATAGTTACCTCCCCCCCTACAAAAAAAACAACAACAACAACCAAAAGCAGTCCTGATAAAGTGTGATGCAGCTGAAATGGAAATAAGAAAGGAGAAAGTCATAACTTTCATTCATCATCATTCAGCCGTGGCCAGTGTGGCTCAGATGGTTGAAGCATCATCCCATACACCAAAAGTTTACGGGTTTGATTCCCAGGCAGGGCATATACAAAAGTTGTAGGTTCCATCCCCAGTTAGGGCACTTATTGGGGGGCAACTGAGTGATCAGTTTCTCTCTCACATCAATGTTTCCTTTCTTTCTCTTTCCCTATCTTCTCTCCCCTCCTCTCTCTCTAAAATCAGTAAAAATATCCTCTGATGAGGATTTTTTTAAAGGACATTTTCTGTTCTATGCACCTTGTATAGAATTAGCACATTTAATCTGAACAGTAGCCTCTCCTCACTGTCTTGAAAGTTTTATGGCATCTACCTTGGCAACTCAGAATCCTCCCCCAAACTTCCTAGTTCTTCACATTGTTCAACAAGCTGAAGTTTCAATATAAGAGATTATTTGAAAAGTAAATTAGTATATTAGGTATTTTAGGAACATATCTACAATTAAAGATATCTCCTATAGAATTACAAGACTCCAAAAACTGGAGGTTTATTATTTGTTTTAGAATGTAAACATCCTAGTATTATTTGTTTTGGATTGTAAACATTCTAGTATTTACTGTGCCAAAACAGAGATTTTAAAATATCTATATATATATATAAAAGGCTAATATGCTAAGTGTCTTACTGTTCATTCCACCAGTCTCTATGACGCACACTGACCACCAGGTAGGAGATGCTCCGACCGGTAGGTTAGCTTGCTGCTTGGGTGCGGCCGATCAGGACTGGGCAAAATGGGCCAGATATGCCCTGGAGCCTTCCCACTGTCCCTCCAAGGCTGGCCAACCTCCTGCAGTGCCTCCCTGATCGGAATGGGGTAAGACGATCCTGATTGGCCACAATCAGGACTGAGTGAGATAGGCCACACATGCCCTGGAGCCCTCCCTCTGACCCTCCTAAGCACTGATCATACACTGGTGGGGTCCCTCAGCCTGGCCTTCGCCCTCTCACAATCTGGGACCCCTTGGAGGATGTCAGAGAGCCAGTTTCAGAGAGCCGATTTCGGCATCCCCTGAGGGGTCCCGGATTGTGAGAGGGCACAGGCCAGGCCAAGGGACCCCACTAGTACAGGGATCCATGCCCCAGGCCAGTTTCAGCCCAATCCCTGCAGGCCAGGCCGAGGGACCCCACCAGTGCACAATTTCGTGCACCAGGCCTCTAGTATCTACACTAATAAAAGAGAAACATGGTAATTGGTGTACGACCGCTACCCTTCCCATTGACTAATCAGCGAGATATGCAAATTAACTGGCAGGCAAGATGGCGGCCGGCAGCCAGGCAGCTGATGCGAACAGGGAGGCTTGCTTGCTTCAGTGACGGAGGACTCCAATGTTCCCCGTCTGACTTGCCAGCCTCTCAGCTGCAACTCTAAGTAACTATGTTGCAAATATAGAAGCTACCCCAGAAACCTGCTTTAGTCAGTGGGGCTTCAGCCAGCCGGACCGCAACATTGTATCAAATACAGACGGTAAACAAAGGCCAGAAACCTGTTTTCAGCAGCTAAGGCCTCAGAGCTAAAGCTGTCCCCCCAAAAAAACACACACACACAAAAAGGAGCGGTTGGGAGCTTCAGTCCCAGCCTGAAAACAGCCCTCAGCCCCTTACCCAGACTGGCCAGGCAGCCCAGTGGGGACCCCCACCCTGAAGGGTGTGTGATCAGCTGCAAACAGCCATCATCGCCTCACCCAGGCTGGCCAGGCACCCCAGTGGGGACCCTCACCCTGATCCAGGACACCCTTCAGGGCAAACCAGCCAGACCCACCCGTGCACCAGGCCTCTAGCCTATATAGTAAAAGGGTAATATGCCTCCCAGCACCGGGATCAGTGGAGCCGCGAGGCCTCCTGGCACCGGGATCAGTGTGACAGGGGGCAGCACCCAAACCCCCTGATCGCCCTGCAGCTCTGTGTGTGACAGGGGGCGGGGCCCCAACCTCCCAGCTCCCCATGGGCCCTGCTCTGTGTGTGATGGGGTAGAGCCATAACCTCCCCATTGGCCCTGCCCTGAGTATGAGAGTGGCAGCGCCCCAACCCCCTGATTGGCCCTGCTCTGTGGGTGATAGAGGGCGGCACCCCAACCCCCCTTCCCCCACGGGCCCTGCTCTGTGTGTGATGGGGTAGATTCATAACCTCCCCATCTGCCTTGCCCTGAGTGTGACCGTGGCAGCGCCCCAACCCCCTGATTGGCCCTGCTCTGTGGGTGATAGAGGGTGGCGCCCCAACCCCCTGATCCGCCCTGCCCTGAGTGTGACAGGGGGCAGTGCCCCAACTCCCCTATCGGCCCTACTCTGTGAGTGACAGGGGGAGCTCCTCCACCCCCTGATGGGGCCTGCTCTGTGCATGACACGGGGGAGCTCCCCAACCCCCTGATGGGCCCTGCTCTGTGCGTGACAGGGGTGGTGCCGCAACCTCCCCATCGACCCTGCCTTGAGTGTGACGGGGTGGTGCCCCAACCCCTCAATCGGCCCTACCCTGAGCATGACTGAGGGTGGCATCGCAACCTCCCAATCTGCCCTGCTCTGTGCATGACAGGGGGTGGCGCCCCAACTCCCCAATCGGCCCTGCTCTGAGCCCGACCAGGGGCTGCACCTAGGGATTGGGCCTGCCCTCTGCCACCCGGGAGCAGGCCTAAGCCAGCAGGTCATTATCTCCCTGCGAGAGGGCACAGGCCGGGCTGAGGGACCCCCCCTTCCCCCGAGTGCACAAATTTTTGTGCACCAGGCCTCTAGTATTTATATATACTAGTACAAAGGACTGATTTTTTCTTTGCCAGCCACTTTTTTGTAACTCAATTTTTTGGATAAGGAGATGATATATAAAGTGATACTTTTTCCCAGCACTTTCTCCCAGACATCTAGCTGACTTTCCTTCAGGATATAACAATGACATTGCTCTTACAATGCTTCAAGACACATAATACATATACAAGCAAATACTTTATATTCTATACCCATTTTGCATCTTTTAAAATTTACATATCTTTGAGATATTTTCAAATGAAACCTGGCTGTAGAGTATTCCATCTTATGAATGAACCATAACTTAACTAACCACTGTGCTAATGACAGACATTTACATTGTTTCTAATCCAATGTTTTACTTTAAAAAAAAAATGGCCTTAGCCAGTTTGGCTCAGTGGATAGAGTGTCAGTCTGAGGGACAAAGGGTCCCAAGTTCAATTCTGGTCAAGGGCACATATCTCAATTGCAGCATCCTCCCCAGCTGGGGCCCTGGTCAGGGCGCATGCCATGAGGCAACTAATCGATGTGTTTCTCTCACATCGATATTTCTCTCTGTCTTTCCCTCTCTCTTCCACTCTCTCTAAGAAATCAATGGGAAAATATCCTTGGGTGAGGATAAATAAATAAATTGCAACTGATAATGATGTATAAGTAATTTCTTACATGTAAGACTGCATGTGTAGAATAACTTCCAAGTAGAATTTCTGGGTCAAACATTTTCCTCCATTTACAATTCATCTATTGACTCTGTTTTGACTAGGATTTTTGCCAGGCAGAATTCCTTTTCTGTTGACATTGTTCTAATAGCCTTGTGTTTCTCAGCCATTTTCTAGGTTTTGTGTTATACTTTAGAAAGGTCTTCTACGTGAAGAGGTCAATGGGGGGGAGGGGGGGGGAAGGAGATCCTATGTAATACTTCCAACAATAAAGATTTTAAAAAAAGAACTATATCCTAGGTATTCCAGTGAATATACACACTTAGGCATCTCTGATTCTAGACAACAGCCCAGTGAAGAGGTTAAACAATAAAAGATGAAATCATGAGAGATGGGCATTGGTCAGTGTTTCTCAGTGGTTATAGCATTGGCCCATGGAATGAAGGGTCGAGGGTTCGATTGCAATCAAGGGCACTTACCTAGGTGTGGGAGGCAACCAATCAATGTGTATATCTCTTTCTCTATCCTTCTCCTCCCTCCCTTCCATTCTCTCTAAAAATCAATGGAAGAAATATTTTTGGGTAAGGATTAATAACAAAAAAGTGTAGATGGGATAGTGCCAGAGAAAGCAAAGTTTAGCTGGGCCTCAAAGATGGGCTAAGATTTAGCTAGTAAGAAATAAGTGAAATAATAGTGTCACCAGTAACCAGAATGATAGGAAATAGTTAATTGCAAACCATCATTTAGAAGTGAGAGAGCACAGATGGAAGCTGAGATGGGACAGACGATGGAGGCCAAGGCTAAGAGCACTGGGCTCTGTAAGGAGGAACTCTGTAAGTACAGTTTGTGGCAAAAGTAGATTTATAGTTTTGAGCATGTGAAACACAGACTTTATTCTTGTATTGTTATTTATTGTATTCTTTTCTGTACAAACAAAACAAAATAATGGTATTATTTTCCATGTAAACCTATTTTTGCCTCATCCTGTATTTGCACAGCAGTTATGAGCACAAACTCTGGAGACAGGCTGTCTGGGTTCAACTCTAGGCCCTGACATTGATAGTCTATTTAATTTTGGACAACATAACATAACTAAGTGTAAAATTGGAATAGCTGTAGTACTTGGATTAAATAAATTAATTGTATCTATGTAGGGGAACTCAGAGATGCAATATGGCTCCAGTAGCAAAGGCATCTTGGGAAATGTTGGACTCAACTCTCTGTAGCCTCAGGTTTGGCTGACTACCCAGAAAACTAGAATGCCACCCAAAGATAAACATCATGCCCCTATGAAGGGGTTTAATAAATGTGTCAAGTATGATAACTACTGATGTTATCTGTTAGCTTAGGAATACATTATTCTTTCTGGTGGCCTATGTGACTACCCACCATATAGTTTTACTATTAACCCCCTATAAAAAGGAGACCCTGTCCTGGAAAAGGGTGGATTTCTTCCTGGCTGGCCACCGGTGGAAACAGTTGCTTTTTCCATATGTAAGTTTCTCCTATTAAAGCCAGAATTTGAGTAAGACTACCTGCCAGTTTTTTGGAAATGTTGCTGAACTTAGACTTTTGGGACATCCCCCCAACAATCTACATAATAGACACTTATTATTACTACTGATAATAGTATTTTAACACTATTATGTTATCCTTTACTCAAAATTTTTTAATAGCTTCATATTATTTTTGGAGTAAAAGCTAAAATATTTACAATGGCCTGCTAGGCTCTTCACAATCTACTACCTCTGACTTGTGAACTCGCCTCATTTTCTGTCTTGCTTAGTCTCTTCTGGCCATTCTGGGGCCTGTAGTGTCCCTCTTCTCTCTCTCAACACATGTGAACCGGACTCAGGAAGATTTTTCTATTTATCACTAGAGGCCCAGTGCACAAAATTCGTGCATGGGGGTGGGGTGTCCCCTCAGCCCAGTCTGCACACTCTCCCATCCGGGGCCCCTCACGGGATGTCCGACTGCTGGTTTAGGGCCGATCTGGGCTTAAACTGGCAGTCGGACATCCCTCTCACAATCCTGGACTTCTGGCTCCTAATCGCTTCCATTCCTGCCTGCCTGGTTGCCCTTAACTGCCTCCCCTTACTGGCCTGATTGCCCCTCACTGCCTCTGCATGCCAGCCTGATCACCCCTAACTGCCCTCCCCTGCCAGCCTGGTCACCCCCAACTGCCCCCCCCCACTGTATAGGGGCCCCTCACTGCCCCTGCTGGCAGCCTAATCACCCCCAACTGCACACCCCCAATGGCCTGGTCACCCCTAACTGCCTCTCACCCCGCCAGCCTGGTTGTCTCTTACTTCCCCCCCTGCTGGACTGGTCGCCCCCAACTGCTCCCCTCTGCCAGTCTGGTCGCCCCTAACTACCCCCTCCCCCTGCCAGCCTGGTCACCTCACATAAACTGTTACTCAGTCATTTGGTAGTCCCTCACTAACCCCCCTGCCGACCTGGTCATAGGCAGCCATTTTGTGAGGGCGTGAGGGTTTTCATATTACCTCTTTATTATATAGGATTTCCTCTTACTGGAAAGATTTCCCTCAAATATCTGCATAGCTAGCTCACTTCCTATGCTTCATGGACCCTCCCAGTGAAACTTGGTTATGATATCCCAAACTGCAACACATTCAAGATGCCCTGTGCCCCTCCCCCTTTCCCTTTAGCCATATAGATTCAGCCATATATATTTTGTTTGGTTTTTGTCTACCTATATTACAATGTAATGAAGGTGGTGGGTTAGATTCTTAGTCAGTGCACATATCTAGACTATAGATTTGATCCCTGGTCCAGGTGCATATGGGTATGGATGCAAACCACTAGTAATGTTTCTTTCTCTCTCTCTCTCTCTCTCTCTCTCTCTCTCTCTCTCTCTCTCTCTCTCCCCTCTCTTCCTCCCTCCCTCTTTTTAAAAAAAAATCAATGAAAACATATCCTTGGGTGAGAATTTTTTTTTAAAAAAGTGTTACTATGACCTTCTAAATGGTAAGAAATCTAAATGCCATATTATTTTAGTTTTGGTTTGTTTTGGTTTGTGTGGTGTTTTATTGCTGTTGTTGTTAACCCTCGCCCAAGGAGATTTTTTCCGTTGCTTTTCAGAGAGAGTGGAAAGGAGAGAGGAAGGAGAGAGAGACAGGAGAGAGAGAGAAACATAAATGTGAAAGAGACACATTGATTGGTTGCCTCCCACATGCACCCCCGCTTGGGTCTTGGGATCGAACCTGCAACACAGGTACGCGCTTTTGACTGTGAATTGAACCTGGGTTTGAGAGCCAATGCTCTATCCACTGGGCAACACCCTCCAGGGCCCTAAATGTAGTTTAAGTATCCTATCTAATAAAAGAGAAACGTAATTGGCATACGACCGCTACCCTTCCCATTGGCTAATCAGCGAGATATGCAAATTAACTGTCAGCCAAGATGGCAGCCAGCAGCCAGGCAGCTTGAAACTAACATGAGGCTTGCTTGCTTCAGTGACGGAGGAAACCAATGTTCCCCAACTGTCTTGCAGGCCTCTGAGCCTGCAGTTTGAACATTTTAACAAATATAGAAGTTAAACAAAACCCCAGAAACCTGCTTTCAACGAGCCCGGGATCTCAGAGCTGGAGTTGATACAGAGTTTCGATTATAGAACCGAAACAAACCAGATACCTGCTTTCAGGAGCGGAAGCCTAAGAGCTGGAGCCTCAGAGCTAAAGCTGGCCCACAATTAAAAAAAAAAAAAAAAAAAAAGAAAGAAAGAAAAAAAGGAGCAGTTGGGAACTTCCATCCCAGCCCGAAAACAGCCCTCAGCCCCTCACCCAGACTGGCCAGGCACCCCTGTGGGGACCCCCAGCCTGATCCAGGACACCTTTCAGGGCAAACCAGTCAGCCCCCACCCATGCACCAGGCCTCTATTCTATATAGTAAAAGGGTAATATGCCTCCCAGCACCGGGATCAGCGGAGCCACCAGGCCTGTCATGGCACCGGGATCAGCATGACAGGGGGCAGCGCCCAAACCCCCTGATCACCCTGCAGCTCTGTGTGTGACAGGGGGCGGGGCCACAACCTCCCTATCTGCCCTGCTCTGTTCCTGACAGGGGAAGGCGCCCCAACCCTCTGATCGGCCCTGGTCTGTGCCTGATAGGGGGGAGTTCCAAACCCCCTGATCGCCCTGCGGCTCTGTGTGTGACAGGGTGCGCCGCCCCAATCCCCTCACCCCACAGGCCCTGCTCTGTGTGTGACAGGGTAGAGCCATAGCCTCCCCATCAGCCCTGCCCTGAGTGTGAGAGTGGCGGTGCCCCAACCCCCTGATTGTCCCTGCTCTGTGGGTGATAGAGGGTGGCGCCCCAACCCCCCCCCCCGCCACGGGCCCTGCTCTGTGTGTGATGGGGTAGAGCCATAACCTCCCCATTGGCCCTGCCCTGAGTGTGACAGTGGCAGCGCCCCAAACCCCTGATTGGCCCTGCTCTGTGGGTGATAGAGGGGAGCGCCCCAACCCCCTGATCTGCCCTGCTCTGTGTGTGACAGGGGGCGGTGCCCCAACTCCCCTATCGGCCCTACTCTGTGAGTGACAGAGGGGAGCTCCTCAACCCCCTGATGGGCCCTGCTCTGTGCATGATAGGGGGGAGCTCCCCAACCCCCTGATTGACCCTGCTCTGTGCATGACAGGGGGCAGCGCCCCAACCCCCTGATTGGCCCTGCTCTTGCATGACAGGGGGCGGTGCCCCAACTCCCCAATAGGCCTGCTCTGAGCCCGACCAGGGGCTGCACCTAGGGATTAGGCCTGCTCTCTGCCACCCAGGAGCAGGCCTAAGCCAGCAGGTCGTTATCTCCCAAGGGGTCCCAGACTGCAAGAGGGCACAGGCCATGCTGAGGGACTCCCCCCTCCCCGCTGAGGGCACAAATTTTTGTGCACCGGGCCTCTAGTTTTATCATAATACCTAAAACAGGATAGTGACTGAACTCATCCTAAAATATAAAGCTTTGCTGTACTTTATAATACTTCACTTAGATTTTCACTGGTTTTAGCAGAATTCAATATGCAGGGTTCTTTAATTTTTAAAAATCTATTTGTAGAATAAGCAAGCCATAGTTTTGCATTCCTGTATAAATGCCATCACTTTAAGCATTAGTAAGAAATGTGTAACAAGGATTGGAATGTGTACATTGAAAAGCAACTTGGGGAAAAAATCAGCAGTTAGCAATGAATACTGTCAGAGGAAGGTCATTCTGAAAAAATTGACCCTTCCTCTCACTTTCTGTCTCTCATAATATTATAATCAATTAATACCAGCTGCAACATATTAAAAAAGAATGATTCTGTAGAAAGAAAATATAGCAAGTCATCATAAACAAGATACATATTTAAAGAAGGTATTTATAAACTAGCTCTTTTGAATGCAATCAAATCTCAGCATTTTAAATTCACGCAGGGTAGCAAGCTCCAATGTACTGGGTCAAGTTGTATCTGGACATGTCAGCAGCTCATTCAGGAAACCTGTGTAATAAGGACCAGATATCATGGCTGGAAAGCTCATCCAGCTTCACAAGGATCCAGATCCTGCAAGGAAGCCTCAAAAGTCCAAGCTCTCAAGAAGTCTCTGCACTCGGGTCAAAAGAGGAGACGTCTCCCCTGCTGAACGGGGTCCTAGCATTACTCATCACAGAACTGCTCCCCAGGGAGGTCTGACTTCATTGTGACCTGAAAGGAGGGGTAAGCATTCAGGATTTTCTTAGCATGGATAACTTCTCCAACACTCTTCACCCACTCTTAATTGCAGAATTTCTCCAAGTAAAAGAAAATTTACAATAATGTCATAAAGCCATATACTGTTAAAAATGTGTGTACCTCAAATAATCGAGATTAAACTACACTATTTGTGTAATTTTTCAGAAATATACAATATGTCCTAATATAAAAATAAAAAAGATGTCTTAAATTCACAAAGTATTTTCTTCTAGACATTGAGCATTCCAGTTAGTTAAACCATGGAGCTTCTGATCTTTCTCTAAGCACCTCCTATATAATAAAGAGGTAATATGCAAATTGACCGTCATGCCCTCACACAAGATGGCCGCCCCCATGTGGGCACAAGATGGCTGCCACAAGATGGTCGGCAGGGAAGTGGTCGGGGGGAACCAGGCTGGCAGGGGAGGGCAGTTAGGGGTGACTGGGCTGTCAGGGGAAGGCAGTTGGGGGTGATCGGGCCGGCAGGGGAGGGCAGTTGGGGCCAATCAGGCTGGTAGGGGAGCAGTTAGGCGTTGATCAGGCTGGCAGGAGAATGGTTAGAGGGTGATCAGGCTGGCAGGCAGAAGCGGTCAGGGGCAATCAGGCAGGCAGGCAGGTGAGTGGTTGGGAGCCAGCAATCCTGGATTGTGAGAGAGATGTCTGACGGCCGGTTTAGGCCCGACCCCACAGAGATTGGGCCTAAACCGGCAGTCAGACATCCCCTGAGGGGTCTGAGATTAGAGAGGGTGCAGGCTGGCCTGAGGGACAATCCCCCTCCACAGTGCATGAATTTTGTGCACCAAGCCTCTAGTCTACACTAATAAAAGACAAAGATGCTAATTGACTGTGCCTTCACTATGCCCAAGCCACACCCACCAGCCAATCAGAGTGACTATATGCAAATTAACCCAACCAAGATGGTGGCCGGCAGCCATAGAGCTGGAGCAAGCAGGAGGCTTGGTTGCCCCGGTGATGGAGGAAGCTAAGCTTCCCACCTGCCTTTTGCAAAAGGCAACAAAGTTTCAATTATAGAAGCTAAATAAATCCCAGATACCTGCTTCCAGCCAGCCTCCACTAGGAGCTTGGGTGGCCTGGGGCTGTGGCCAGACTGCAAACAGCCATCAGCCCCTCACCCAGGATGGCAACACCCTCATGGGGTGAGAGTCCTTGCTTGGGGTCTTGGCCAGCCTGAAAACAGCCATCAACCCCTCACCAAGGCTGGCCAGGCACTCCAGCAGGACCCTCACCCTGAAGAGGCTGTGGCCAGCCTTCAAACAGCCATCAGCCCCTCACCCAGGCTGGCCAGTTACCCCAGCAGGGACCCCAACCCTGAAGGGGCTGTGGCCATCCTGCAAACAGCCATCAGCCTCTCACCCAGGCTGGCCACACCCTCATGGGGTAAGGGTCCCCACTGGGGGGCTTGGCCAACCTGCAAACAGCCATCAGCCCCTCACCCAGGATGGCCAGGCATCCCAGCGGGGACCCCTACCCTGATGGGGCTGTGGCTAGCCTTCAAACAGCCATCAGCCCCTCACCCAGGCTGGCCAGTTACCCCAGCAGGGACCCCAACCCTGAAGGGGCTGTGGCCATCCTGCAAACAGCCATCAGCCCCTCACCCAGGCTGGCCACACCCTCATGGGGTAAGGGTCCCCACTGGGGGGCTTGGCCAACCTGCAAACAGCCATCAGCCCCTCACCCAGGATGGCCAGGCACCCCAGTGTGGACCCCCACTCTGAAGGGGTGTGGGCAGTCTGAAAATGGCCCTCAGCCCCTCACCCAGGCTGGCCAGGCACCCCAGCAGGACCCCCACCCTGATCTGGGACACCCTTCAGGGCAAACCAGCCAGCCCCCACCCATGCACCAGGCCTCCATCCTATATAATAAAAGGGTAATATGCAAATTGATCCTAACAGCGGAGAGACTGGGAATGACTGGTCACTATGACACACACTGACCACCAGGGGGCAGACGCTCAATGCCGGAGCTGTCCCCTGGTGGACAGTGTGCTCCCACAGGGGGAGCTCTTCTCAGCCACAAGCCAGGCTGATAGCTGCCAGTACAGTGGTGGTGGTGGGAGCCTCTCCCACCTTCTCAGCAGCACTAAGGATGTCCGACTGGAGCTAGGCCTGCTCCCTGCTGGCAAGTGGACATCTCCTGAGGGCTCCTGGGCTGCCAGAGGGATGTCTGACTGCCAGCTTAGGCCCAATCCCTCAGGGAGCAGGCCTAAGCCAGTATGTGGTCATTCCCCGAGGGGTCCCAGTCTGCGAGAGGGCACAGGCCGGGCTGAGGGACCCTCCCAAGTGTACACATTTTTGTGCATTGCACCTCTAGTTTTAATATAAAAGGGTATAATTAAGCAAAGCATACCAAATATAACCAATTCCTGATGTTTTATGATTTTTTACTGTACTTTCCTGAGATACAGTAATTCTCCAAAATACACCTTATTCTACAGACCTATTAATCCCCATAATAACTATCCAATAAAGAATGCTGCTTCTGACCTATTTCCCTGGTCTCCACTTGGTGTCTGAGAGTAAGCATGCCTGCCTATGTCAATGGCACAGCATGCTTCTCCAATTTTGCCTCCTAGAATTTTTATATTGTGTACTGAGAGGGAGAAAACTCATTTGTTCATATTGTGTATTAAATAAAGTCAGTAAATGGTTTCCTTATCTTTAACCATAAGCAATATAAAGAAATACTTGGATGTTTAAATCATGGGCAAAAAAGTACAAATATAACTATTAAAAGGGGTATATTTCATAAATTCAACAATAATAAAATAATCACTACTACATGAAGTAGTTAGAAATTTATCTTGCATCTTAAATGGTAAACACTCCCCAGATACATTTTATAAAATAAGATATAATATTAGGAAGGTTCTAGTTTTTATTGAAAGAAAAGTCAGACTGATGCAGTGAAAATTACCTCAGGCTTTCACAGTGTTTGGTGAAAAATCATGTTGCTCTAATAATTATTAGAATGGCATGGAAAAAATTTGAAACTCCTGGGGAATAAATACACACACATACATGCACACACCCTACCTATATATTCTTCTGCCAAAATAAAACAGTAGTATTTGAAGAGGAAAGAACCCTTTAGACATAAACTCCATACTCTTCTTTTGCTAGGATAGTAATTTTGGACTCTGTATGATACCTAAAGAGCTTTTAAAAATACTGATGTCCAGGACCCACCTCAGTCACACCAATTAATCACTCAAAATTGCTGGGTTTTCGCATTTCCAGTTTCACAGAGGCAGAGAACTCCTGTGCACCACAAGTGTACCACAGAGGCAGATATACTTGGAAACTTCAGTTTGGGAAAGAGAAAAGGAGTCCCAGCCTTGGAAGAAGTTTATTCCCACACTATAGATTTAAATCCTGACTCCACTTCCCCTTGGGACCCTGCATAAAATCCTCCATGGTTTTGATTTTCGTTTTGTCAATAAATAGTTACTGACCTCTGTGAAACAGATACTATGAGAAATGTTAGAGTTAATGGTAAAATTGTAGGACAGTGTAAATGCCAGGAGCTAATGCACCCCCAATTCAAAGTTGACACATAGTAAGTATTCAATAAATATTTTAGGAAAATTAAAAATGGTAGCAGAGTAAGTTTAAGTTACACTGACACTCTCCTAGGACCAAAATGGAAATACAACTAAAATACAGAAAAACCACCTTGAAAAATCAACTGAAGGCTAGCTGGAGAGAACCCTGATAACCAAGGATAGAAAGTAGAGGCTGCATGGAAACTAGTAGGAACTATGGAGGCATGAAAAGGCTGAGCAGGCTCCCACAGTCAGCAGCTGAGAGTCCAGAGGGATATCTCAGTTGCAGGGGGTCCCCACTGAGAACTATGGGTTTTAAACCCCAAAGTGAGTTCCCAAGCCTAGAGCACCAGAATTCACAAGGGTGGCCACATTACACCTGGCTGTGAAAAGCATCAGGGTTGCTGTTTACTACCAAGAGATGGCTAGAAATGCAGGTAGCCTCTTAAAGAGCCAAAGTATAAAATTTTATATGTAGCCACTCGCCTTGGGTTCTGGCAGAGAGAGGGCAGTGTGGACTGGAGCTGTGTGAGGAGAATCCAGGGTTGGGGGCTCTGGGGTTGGAGCTCAGAGGGCAGACACCCTGGTTTCCTATGCTGAGTCATCCCTTCAAGCTGCCAAGGACATCGTTCTCCAGCAGACCTTTGCTATCCAGGCAGTTTTTGAATGAGGGAAGGCAATAGCCACACCCTGTTGGAAGACCTTTCTCCTACTCTGTGGTCCATAGCCTGAGCGAAATAAAAACTGAGTGTCAATGGGACTGCAGGCAGATCCTTGGTCTGTGGAAGTTTTGAGCCTTTGTCTGATCTAATCTGGGGCCTGGAGCAAGAAAAAGCAGACCATGGAGCATATCTTGGTCCTTTCCAAAAGCATCCAACCCTAACAGAGGGAGCCACTAACTGTTGATTGAAGAAAGCACCAAAGAGGGCATTCAGGGTCACAAATATCATCTGACATTGTCCTGCACTAGAGATTGGGAGTCCAAGGAGATCTACCTAATACACAAAAAGAAACTCAAACAGGCAGACAAAATGGAGAGACAAAAAAAAAAATCAATGTCCAAGTGAAAGAACAAGAGAATTCTCCAGAAGAAGAGATAAAAGAAATGGATATACAAAATTTATCTGATAAAGAGTTCAGAATAATGATGGCAAGGATACTCAGCAGCATGAAAAAAGATAAAGTAACTATAAAAAAATATCAGTCAGAAAGAAAGAATGACACAGTACTAGTAAAGAACACATTGGAAGGAATACACAGCAAATTAAAGGAAGTTTAGGATTGTATTAGTGACTTAGAAGATATGGTAGAAAAAAAAAATCACTCAACCAGAAATCAAAAAGAAAAAACAATTAAAAAGCAGGAGGACAGCTTAAGGGAGCTGTGGGACAACATAAAACATAATAATATTTGCATAATTATAGTGCCAGAAAGAGAAGAAAGTGAGCAAGGGATAGAGAATATGTTGGAAGAAATAATGGCAGAAAAGTTTCCCTAATCTGGTGAAGGACACAATCACACAAGTCAGAAGGCACAGAGAGTCCCAAACAAGAAGAACCCAAACAGGCCAACACCCAGACACATCATAAGTAAAATGCCAAATATTAAAGACAATGACTCTTAAAGGCAGCAAGAGAAAAGCAATTTGTTACCTACAAAGGAGCTCCTGTAGATTGTCACTGATTTTTCATCAGCAACTATACAGGCAAGAAGGGAATGTGATGAAGTACTTAAGGTGAGGATCTGAAACCAAGATTACTATATCCAGCAAGGCTATCACTCAAAATAGATGGTATAATAAAGAGCTTCCCAGACCAAAAAAAAAAAAAAGGCTAAAGGAGATTATCACCACCAAACCAGCACTGTAAAAAATGCTAAAGGGATTGCTGTAGTAAGAAGAAATAGAGAGAGGGAGAAACATAGGCATACAGATTTAAAATGGCAATAAATAACTACCTATCAATAATAACCTTAAATGCAAATGGAATAAATGCTCCAATCAAAATACATAAGGTAGCTGAATGGATACAAAAATATGACCCAATTATATGCTGTTTAAAAGAGAAACACCTCAGAACAAAAGACTAAAACAGTATGAGAATGAGGGGTCAAAAAAAAAAATGTTTCCAGGCAAATGAAAAAGAAAAAAAGCTGGGATAGCAATACACATATCTGACAAAATACACTTCAAAATGAAGGCCATCACAAGAGACAATAAAGGTCAGTACATAATACTAAAGGGATTGATCCAACAAGAGCATATAATCGTGGTAAACATATATGCACCCAATATCGGAGCATCCAAATCTATAATAATAAAAGCGTAATATGCTAATTAAACCAGATAGCCAAACGACCTTCTGGATGTCATTCCAGACAAAGCTGAGGTGGTAGGGGCTGAAGGAGAGTGCTTAGGGGTGATCAGGCAGGCAGGCGAGCAGTTAGGGGCAATCAGGAAGGCAGGTGAGTGGTTAGGGGCAATCAGGCAGGCAGAGTGGTTAGGGGAGATCAGGCAGGCAGGCAAGTGGTTAGGGATATCAGGCAGGCAGAGTGGTAAGGGGTGATCAGGCAGGCAGGCAAGCGGTTAGGGACATCAGGCAAGCAGTCAGAGCAGTTAGGGGCATCAGGCAGCCAGATAAAGTGGTTAGGGGCGATCAGGCAGGCAGACAAGCTGTTAGGGACATCAGGCAGGCAAACAGGCAAGTGGTTAGGGGCGATCAGGCAGGCAGGCAGGCGAGCAGGGATTGAGCTTAAACTGGCAGTTGTACATCTCCCGAGGGATCCCAGATTGTGAGAGGGTGCAGGGTGGGCTGAGGGACACCCCCCTGTGCATGAATTTCGTGCACTGGGCCTCTAGTATATGATAAAAACTTCTAGGAGATTTTAACAGAGAGATCAACAGCAATATACTCATAGCAGGAGATTATAGATTATCTGGATAGATCTTCCAGATGAAAAATTGACAAGGAAACAGTGACTCTAATTGATCAGATGGATTGAATTTACATTTATAGAACATTTCACCCCAAAGCAGCAGAATATATATTCTTCTCAAGTCCACATAGTTCATTCTCAAAGAGAGGCCACATATTAGGACACAAATCAAGTCTCTACAAGTTCAGGAAGATTGAAATCATGTAAAGCATCTTCTCAGATCACAATGGAATGAAATTAGAAACCAATTATAGTAAAACAAACAAACATTCAAACACATGGAGACTAACTATCACGTTGTTAAACAATGAGTGGTTTACCTATGAGATAAATAAAAAAGAAATTAAAAAAACTTCCGGGAAACAAATAAAAATGAACACACAGCAAGCCCAAGTCCCTGGGACACAGCAAAAACAGTCCTGACAGGGAATTTCATAGTACAACAGGCCTACCTTAAAAAAACAAGAAAGTTAATAATAAATTATTTAACCCTACAACTGAAGAACTAGAAAAGGAACAACAAGAAAAGCCCAGAGTAAGTAGAACAGTGGTTCTCAACCTGTGGGTCATGACCCCTTTCACAGGGGTCGCCTAACACCATCGGAAAACTCATATATAATTACATATTGTTTTTGTAATTAATCACTATGCTTTAATTATGTTCAATTTGTAACAATAAAACTGGGGGTCACCACAAGATGAGGAACTGTATCAAAGGGTCTCAGCATTAGGAAGGTTGAAAACCACTGAGGTAGAAGGATGGAAATAATAAAGATCAGAGCAGAAATAAAATACATGGAAACTAAAAAACAAAACAAAAAATACAGAAGATCGATGAAATCAAAAGCTGGTTCTTTGAAAGATAAAGAAGACTGATGAAGTATTAGCCAGAATCATAAAAAAACAAGGGGAGGGCACATATAAATAAAATCAGATGTGAAAGGGGAGAAGTAACAATTGACACCACAGAAATACAAGATTGTAACAAAATACCAAGTACAACTATATGCCAACCAGCTGGACAATGTGGATGTAATAGAAAAATTCATAGAAAAATGCAATATCCCAAAACTCAATCAGGAATAATAAAAAAAAAAAAAAAACCAATACGCCAAAAACAACTGATGAAATAGAAGCAAACAAAACTTCCAGCACACAAAAGCCCTGTTCTGGATGGCATCACAGGAGGTTTCCCAAACATTGAAAGAAGAACTAATACCTAGCTTCCTGATCATCACACCCTCTGTCTGAGAAACAGCAGCTGTGTGGGCACCTTTATTTGGGGTTTTGAATATCGTGAGTACATTTGTATTCAGTGCCTGGTATGTTGTGCCTTGTTGTGTGGTATTTTGTGCCTTTAAATCAATGCAGCAGATCCAAGCCTCCTGATCACAACACCCTCTGTCTGAGGAACAGAAGCTGTACATGAAGCCTCCCCTGACCAGCCAGAAGAGCCACCACAGCTGTGAACAGCACCCACCAGAGGAGCTGAGGCCAACTGAGGAGCAGCTGCGACCGCAACTGCCCGGGGAGCAACCACAGCCCGAGGAGCCACTGCCACCCAAGGAGCAGCCACTGAACGACTCAATATCTAGATATATCGGTGAGATCAAACATGGGCAGACAAAGAAACCCCCAAAGGAAAGAAAAGGAGGGCTCTCCAGAAAAGCAGCTAAGTGATACAGAGGCATGTAACATGACAGAAAAAGAATTCAGAATAAGGGTCCTAGAGTGCATAAACGGGATGGAGAAAAAAATCAACAACTTATGCAAGAAGAAAGAAGAAACAGATGAAAAAATGAATAACTTATGTAAGACCCAAGAAAAAATGAATAGCAATATAGCTGCAATAAAAAACACCACTGAAAGTATCAAGAGTAGACTAGGAAAAGCGGAGGACCGAATTAGTGAATTAGAAAAAAAGGAAGCAAAACACACCCAAAACTGTACTTCAATTAGATAAATAAATTAAAAGACAGGAGGAGAGTCTAAGGGAGCTTTGGGACAACATGAAACGAAACAACATATGAATAACAGGGGTGCCAGAACAACAGAAAGAGGAACAAGGATTAGAAAACCTATTCAAAGAAATAATATCAGAAAACTTTCCTGAGGTGGGGAAGAAAAAAGTCACACAAGCCCAGAGAGTCCCAAACAAGGTGAACCCGAAAAGACCCACACAAGACACATCATAATTACTATGGCAAATGTTCAGGACAAAGAGAGAATCTTACAGGCTGCAAGAGAGAGAGGGAAAGTTACATTCAAGGGATCTCCATTAGATTAGCAAATGATTAATCAACAGAAACAAATCAGGCCAGAAAAGAATGGATGGAAATTTACAAAGTGATGCAAAGCAAAGGACTGAATCCAAGAATACTCTATCCAGCCAGGCTATCATTCAAAATTGAAGGGGAAATAAGAAGCTTCACAGACAAAAAAAGGCTAAAGGAGTTTATCACCACCAAGCCAGCAATGCAAGAACTGCTAAAGGGAATGGTGTAAAAGGAAGAAATAAAAAGCTCAGATACAAAACAGCAACACACACAAAAAAAATGGCTACAAACAAGTACCTTTCAATAATGACTTTCAATGTAACAGACTAAATGCTCCAAACAAAAGGCATTGAGTGGCTGAATGGATAAAAAACCATGACCCATACATTTGCTGTCTACAAGAGACCCACCTCATTAGAAGGGACTCACACTGACTGAAAGTGAAGGGATGGAAAAATATCTTTCAGGCAAATGGAAAGGAAAAGAAAGCTGGGTAGCAATACTTATATCGGACAAAATAGACCTCAAAGTGAAGGCCATAACAAGAGATAAGGAAGGTTCCTTTATAATACTATGGGGATCAATACAACAAGAAGATATAACCCTGGTAAACATATATGCACCCAATGCAGGAGCACCTAATACATAAAAAAAAATCCTGGAAGATATCAAAGGAGAGATCGACAACAATACAATCATAGTAGGGGAATTTAATACACCACTGACATCACTGGATAAATCCTCTAGACAAACAATCAGCAAAGAAACAGCAATCCTAAATGACTCACTAGATCAGATGGACTTAATTGACATCTTCAGAATATTTCACCCCAAAGCCACGGAATATACGTTCTTCTCAAGTGCACATTGGACATTTTCAAAAATAGACCACATATTGGGTCACAAGCAAAGACTCCCCAAATTCAAGAAGACTGAAATCATACCAAGCATCTTCTCAGACCACAAGGGCACAATATTTGAAATAAACTACAATAAACACAACCCAAAATACTCACACTTGGAAGCTGAATAGCATGTTATTAAATATTAATTGGGTTACCAATGAGATCAAAGAAGAAATTAAAACATCATGGAAACTAATGACAATGAAAACACAACAATCCAAAACCTATGGGACACAATGAAAGCAGTCCTGAGAGGGAAGTTTATAGCTCTACAAGGCCTAACTCAAAAAACAAGAAAAAATGGTAATAAATCATCTAACTCTACAACTCAAAGAATTAGAAAGAGAGCAATAAGAAAAGCCCAGAGTGAGCAGAAGGAAGGAGATAATAAAGATTAGCGCAGAAATAAAAGACAGAGACCATAAAAACACTACAGAAAATCAATGAAACCAAGAGATGGTTCTTTGAAAGTATAAACAAGATTGATGAACCTCTAGCCAGGCTCAACAAGAAGCAAAGAGAGAGGACCCAAATAAACAACATCAGAAACGATAGAGGCGAAATAACAACAGACCCCTCAGAAATACAAATGACTGTTAAAAAATACTATGGACAGCTCTCCTCCAACAAACTAGGCAACCTGGAGGAAATGGACGAATTCCTAGAAAAACAGAACATTCCAAACCTCAATCAGAAAGAATCTAAAAATCTCAATAGGTCAATAACTATGGAAGAAATAGAAGCAGTCATCAGAAAGTTTCCAGCAAACAAAAGCCCAGGACCAGACGGCTTCACAGGGGAGTTTTACCAAACATTCAAGGAAGAAATAAAACCTATCCTCCTCAGACTACTAGCAAAAATTCAAGAGGAAGGTACACTTCCAAGCTCATTCTATGAAGCCAGCATCACCCTAATACCAAAACCAGGTAAAGACAATACAATGAAAGAGAATTACAGGCCAATATCCCTCATGAACATAGATGCCAAAATCCTCAACAAAATCTTAGCAAATCGGATCCAACAGTACATCAAAAATATTATACACCATGACCAAGTAGGATTTATCCCAGGGATGCAAGGATGGTACAATATCTGTAAATCAATAAATGTGATACATCACATAAACAAATTGAAAGAAAAAAAACCACATGGTCATATCAATTGATGCAGAAAGAGCATTTGACAAAATCCAACACCCATTTTTGATAAAAACTCTCAGCAAGGTGGGAATAGAAGGATCATACCTAAACATAATAAAAGCCATATATGACAAACCCACAACCAACATCATACTCAATGGACAAAAACTAAAACCATTTCCCCTAAGAAAAGGAAGAAGACAGGGATGCCCACTCTCACCACTCCTGTTCCACACAGTACTGGATGTATTAGCCATTGCAATTAGACAAGAAGAAGAAATAAAAGGCATCCATATTGGAAAAGAGGAAGTAAAACTGTCCTTATTTGCAGACAACATGATATTATACATACAAAAGCCTAGAGACTCCATCCAAAAATTATTAGACTTAATACATGAATTTGGCAATGTAGCAGGATACAAAATCAACCCCAAGAAATCTGAGGCATTTCTATACACCAATAGTGAACTTTCAGAAAGAGAGACTATAAGAACAATCCCATTTACCATCGCACCAAAAAAATTAAGCTACCTAGGAATAAACTTAACTAAAGAGGTAAAAGACCTCTACTCAGAAAACTACAGGACGTTGAAAAAAGAGATAGAGGAAGACATAAACAGATGGAAGAACATACCGTGTTCATGGATTGGGAGAATCAACATCATTAAAATGTCCATATTACCCAAAGCAATCTATAAATTCAATGCACTTCCCCTTAAAATACCAATGGCATACTTCACAGATCTAGAATGAACTCTCCAAAAATTCATCTGGAATAAAAAAGACCCAAAATAGCTGCAGCGATCCTGAGAAAGAACAAAGTAGGTGGGATTTCAATACCAGATATCAAGCTATGTTACAAAGCCACTGTTCTCAAAACTGCCTGGTACTGGCACAAGAACAGACATATAGATCAATGGAATAGAATAGAGAGCCCAGAAATTGGCCCAAACCGATATGCTCAATTAATATTTGACAAAGGAGGCAAGAACATACAATGGAGCCAAGATAGACTCTTCAATAAATGGTGTTAGGAAAATTGGAAAGATACATGCAAGAAAATGAAACTAGACCACTAACTTACACCATACACAAAAATAAACTCAAAATGGATAAAGGACTTAAATGTACGATGGGAAACCATAAAAATTCTAGAAGAATCCAAAGGCAACAAAATATCAGACATATGCCGAAGCAATTTCTTCACTGATACAGCTCCTAGGGCACTTGAAACTAAAGAGAAAGTGAACAAATGGGACTACATCAAAATAAAAATCTTCTGCACACCAAAAGAAACCATCAACAAAACAACAAGAAAGCCCACTGCGTGGGAAAACATATTTGCCAACATCATATCTGATAAGGGCCTAATCTCCAAAATTTATAGGGAACTCATACAACTTAACAAAAGGAAGATAAACAATCCAATCAAAAAAATGGGCAAAGGATCTAAATAGACACCTCTCAAAAGAGGACATTCAGAAAGCCAAGAGACATATGAAAACATCTCAAAGTCACTAATCATCCGAGAGATTCAAATCAAAGCAACAATGAGGTACCATCTCACACCTGTCAGCCTGGCTATCATCAACAAATCAACAAACGACAAGTGCTGGAGAGGATGTGGAGAAAAAGGAACACTCGTGGGAATACAGACTGATGCAGCCAGTATGGAAGATAGTATGGAGTTTCCTCAAAAAACTACAAATGGAACTCCCATTTGACCCTGTGATCCCACTTCTAGGAATATATCCCTAGAAATAAGAAACACCAATATGAAAGGATATATGCACCCCTATGTTCATAGCAGCACAATTCACCATAGCTAAGATCTGGAAACAGCCTAAGTGCCCATCAGTAGATGAATGGATTAGAAAACTGTGGTACATCTACACGATGGAATGCTATGCTGCTGTAAAAAAGAAGGAACTCTTAACATTTGCAAAGGCATGGGTGGAACTGGAGAGCATTATGCTAAGTGAAATAAGCCAGTCAATGAAGGAAAAATACCACATGATCTAACTCATTCATGGATAATAAAGACCATTATAAACTTATGAACAATAATAGATACAGAGGCAGAGCTGCCTCAAACTGATTGTCAGACTGCAGTGGGAAGGCCGGGGAGGGTTGGGGGGTAAGAGATCAACCGAAGGACTTGTATGCATGCATATAAGCATAACCAATGGACATAAGACACTGGGGGGTAGGGGAGGCCAGGGTATTGTCAAGGTTTGGGGGGAAAAAAGGACACATATGTAATACCCTTTGTAATATTTTAAGCAATAAAACAATTAAAATAAACAAATAAATTAAATTAAATATCCCTGAAAAAAATAAATAAAAAAAGAACTAATACCTATACTCCTCAAAATATTATTAAAAATCCAAGAGATACGAACACTCAAAGCTCTTTTTTTTGAGGCTAGCATTATTCTAAATTCTAAAACCAAATAAAGACACTACAAAGAGAGAGGATTACAGACCAATATCCCTGATAAGCATAGATGCTAAAATATTCAACAAAATATAAGCTAATCAGATCCAGCAATACATTAAAAAGATCATATACCATGACCAAGTAGGATTTACTCTAGGGATGCAAGGCTGGATCAATATTCACAAATAAATAAATGTGGTACATGATATGAACAAACTGAAACACAAAAATCACATGATTATATCAATAGACCCAGAAAAATCATTTGACAAAATCCGACAACCATTTTTTAAAAATCTTTGTTGTTGAGAGTAGTACATATGTCCACCATCTTACCACCACTCCTCCCCTCCACCTATTTCCTGCCCCACACCAGGCCTTCACCACCTTACTGTCTGTGTTCATAGGTAAGATCTTTTGTTACTCTCTTCCTGTCCCCCTTCCACCTTCCCTCTGAGATTCATCAGTCGGTTCCATGCATCCATGTCTCTGATTCTATTTTATTCACCAGTTTATTTTGTTTACTAGATTTCTTATTAGCTTATTTTATTTATTTTTAGACTAGAGGCTTGATGCATGAAATTCGTGCATGGGGGGGAAGGGGGCCTCAGTCCGGCTTGCACCCTCTCCAATCTGGAACCCCTCGGGGAATGTCCGACTGCCAGTTTGTGCCTGCACTTTTAACAGATGATAGCTCCATTGTTGTTTCTTTCTTTTCATGCTTAAACCCATTGGAATTAGTAGATATTCAAAGTGTGTATACATTTTGGGGGGACATCCTGTATATCTTTAGTCAGCAGTGAAAGGAACCAATAGCAGATTTGGAACCCCCAGACAGGAAACCTGGCTTACTGCCTGCATATCTCCCCACCCACTTTCCACCTTCATGGGCAGTGGGAGAATCAATGTTTTCTCTCATTAACTCAGAAAAGAACATCCTGTCACCCACTGCCCAGCAGGAGTGCGCTAGGTCCCAAGTGAGTGAGGCTCAGTCAGGGCAGCCTTCGCTCATGGGTGCTGGCACCCAAAGTGCACATTCCTCCTCTGCAGTCGCCCCAACTATCCCACCGTTGCACTGAGAGGACAGAACTCCTCACCTCCTCTGGGTTCCCGATCTTGAATGCTGACCGAAGACACCTCAGCGAGGGCCACCTGCACCCACCAGGTGTGTCTGTCTGCATCTGCTCCCACCTCAGCATCTACATTAGCCCCACAGAGGTGATCTTGTAGCTGCACTGGCCTCCGCGGGAACAGGGCATCACCACTCTGAGCTCTCACTGTCATCTCACAGGCGCCCACCCTCAGCACCCAGAATACCCAGACACTCTCCAAAGGATGTGAGCCTGCTGGATGGGTTTTTAGTATCTTGCTCTCTCTTGTCTCCTTCTGGCACTCCCATAATGTGAATGTTGGTACATTTGAAGTTGTCCCAGAGGCTCCTTACACTTTCTTCATATTTTTGGATTATTTTTTCTTTTTGCTCTTCTGATTGGGTATTCTATGCTTTCTCATATTCCAAATCATTGATTTGATTCTCAGAATCCTCTACTGCTGAGTCCATGTAAGTTATTCTTTATTTCAGTTAGTGCATGCTTAATTTCTGACTGGCTTTTTTCAAGTCTTTGACATTCTAAGATCCTTGAACATAACCTTATAACCATGCTCCTGAAGATCCTTGAGTAACCATACAACCATGGTTTTGAACTCTGTATACAGTAGTTTGCTTTCTTCCATTTCTTTCATCTGTGACATGCTTAATTTTCTCCACATTTTGGTTGCTTCCCCGTGTTTGTTTCTATGTATTAGTTAGAGCTGCTATATCTCTTGGAATTGGTAAAGTGGTCTTGTGTAGGTGTCCTGCAGGGCTCAGTGGCTCAGGCTCCCCAGTTACCTGAGCTGGGCCCTCTATGTGTGCCTTATGTGGGCTGTGTGCACAATCTTATAGTTGAACCTTGATTGCTATTGTTATCAATGGGATGAGTTGACCTCCAGGCCAATTGGCTGTGGGGACCAGCTGCAACTACTGTGGGAGAGCTGCTGTGCAGGAAACACCCCTATGGAGCAGGAATTGCTTCAGGGGGGCTTTGGTGCTCACTGAATCTGCCTCTTGACTGTGTTGCTCATGGATGTGTAGAGTTGTAATCTATGATTTGAAGCTGTTCACTGGGTGCACTGGCTCTAGGGCCTCCAGGGAGATGCAAAGTTAGCCACAGCCTGGGACCATGCAGCAGGAGCTACAAGGGAATGGTAGATGGCTGCTATTTACTGTTTTTCTTGGGCTTGGAGGTGCCCTGGCAAGGCCCAGATGTGAAGTAAGACAGGCTAGTGCTAGTGCCAAGTCTAATGCCATTTATTGATAGGTTTAGGGCACCCTGACCAAGCTTCTGCAAGTTTGAAAGATTTTAGCAAAGTTTAGAACCTGAGCCAGGACAGGCCATTCATATGGAAAAGCAGCCGCAAACAGCTTGGGTGGGACTGGAAATTGGATGGAGGATAGGAGTCCCAGTGAGTCTCCAGAGCAGAGCAAACTGTGTGCTCCAGGCTGATGGAGACTCAGATATGGCTGACAGTCAGCCTTGCAAAATGGGAGGTCCCAGCACAGGAACAATGACTACTGAGAGCACCCACTTCTGGGAGAAAGCTGCCACCGAGTTCCTGCCCCCATGCCAATCATTCCAGTTCCTCCCCATATATATCAGGTTCCCCAATGCCACCCTATGATGGGAGTCTAAGTTCCTGCACTGGCCCTTAAAATAAACCACCTGGGGCACCAACAGCCTCCATGTCACCTGGCCACAATCCCTGCTGGCTTTTTATAGATTGCGGGGACTTCTCTTCCAGCTCTAGAACCCTGGGCTGGAGGGGCTGGTGTGCAACTGGGACCCCTTGCTCCTCAAGGGCAAACTCCGCAGATATGATCTCATTCCCAATTAAAAAGAAGGCACATGTGGGTGTCAAACTACCCCGTTTCGTACCTCCACCCTTTCTACCAGTCTCAATATGGTTTCTTCCTTACTTCTCTAGTTGTAGGACTTCCTTTCATCCAGCTTTAATGCAGTTCTAAATGATGATTGTTCTGTATTTTAGTTGTAATTTTGATGTGGTTGTGGGAGGCAGCAAGTACAGGTGTTTACCTGAACTGCCATCCAACACCCATTATTGATAAAAACTCCCAGCAACGTGGGAATAGAGGGAACATATCTCAACATAATAAAGGTAATACAGGGCAAACCTACAGCCAACATCATACTCAATGGGCAAAAACTAAAATCATTTCCCATAAGAACAGCAACAAGACAGGGATGTCCACTTTCACCACGCTTATTCAACATCATACTGGAAGTCCTAGCCACAGCAGTGAGACAAGAATAAGAAATAAAAAGCATCCAAATTGGAAAGAAAGAAGTAAAACTTTCATTATTTGCAGATTACATAATATTGTACATAGAAAACCCTAAACACTCCACCAAAAAATCTACTAGATCTAATAAATGAATTCGGTAATGTAGCACGATACAAAATTAACATGTAGTAATCAATGGCATTTTTATATACCAATAATGAACTGTCATAAAGAGAAACTAAACAAACAAGCACATTTACCATTGTAACAACAACAAAAAATTTAAGATATGTAGGAATAAACTTAACCAAGGAGGTAAAAGACTTATACTGGGGAAACATCAGTACGCTGAAAAAGAGAAAGAAGAAGATATACCATGTTCATGGATTAGAAGATTTAACATCATTAAAATGTCCATACTACCCAAAGCAATCTACACATTCAATGCAATTCATAATAAAATACCAATGGCATATTTCATATATCTAGAACAAATACTCTAAAAATTTATATGGAACCAAAAACGACCCTGAATAGCCACAGCAATCTGGAGAAAGAAGAACAAAGTTGGAGGGATCACATTACCAAATATCAACTTATACTACAAATCCACTGTAACCAAAACAGCCTAGTACTGGCACAAGAACAGGCATAGAGATTAATGGAACAGAACAGAAATTGACCCAAGCCCCTATGCTCAATATTTTTTTTGACTTTTTAAATTTAAATTCTTTATTGTTTAAACTATTACATAAGTTTCCTTTTTCTCCCATTCAGCTCTCCCCAGCCGCTCCTACCCCCCAAGCACATGCCCTCACCCCGCTACTGTCTGTGTCCATTGGTTATGCTCAGATGCATGCAAACAAGTCCTTTGGTTGATCTCTTACCCTCCACCCCTGCCCCCGCCTTCCCTCTGATGTTGAATGGTCTCATTGATGCTTCTCTGTCTCTGGATCTATTTTTGTTCATCAGTTTATGTTGTCCATTATATTCCACAAATGAGTGAGATCATGTGATATTTATCTTTCTCCGACTGGCTTATTTCATTTAGCATAATGCTCTCCTGGTCCATCCACGCTGTAGCAAATGGTAAAAATGCCTTCTTTTTTACAGCAGTGTAGTATTCTATTGTGTAGATGTACCACGGATTTCTAATCCACTCATCTGCTGATGGGCACTTAGGCTGTTCTGAAATTGTAGCTATTGTAAATTGTGCTGCAAAGAACATAGGGGTGCATATATCCTTTCTGATAGGTGTTTCTGTTTTTTTTTTATTGTTTTATTGTTTAAAGTATTACAAAGGGTATTACATATGTGTCCTTTTTTTCCCCAAACCTTGACAATCCCCTGGCCTCCCCTACCCCTCAGTGTCTTATGTCCATTGGTTATGCTTATATGCATACATACAAGTTCTTCGGTTGATCTCTTACCCCCCCCCTCCCTCCTGCCCCCCAACCCTCCCCGGCCTTCCCACTGCAGTCTGACAATCAGTTTGAGGCAGCACTGCCTCTGTATCTATTATTGTTCATAAGTTTATAATGGTCTTTATTATCCATGAACGAGTGAGATCATGTGGTATTTTTCCTTCATTGACTGGCTTATTTCACTTAGCATAATGCTCTCCAGTTCCACCCATGCCTTTGCAAATGTTAAGAGTTCCTTCTTTTTTACAGCAGCATAGTATTCCATCGTGTAGATGTACCACCGTTTTCTAATCTATTCATCTACTGATGGGCACTTAGGCTGCTTCCAGATCTTAGCTATGGTGAATTGTGCTGCTATGAACATATGGGTGCACATATCCTTTCTGATTGGTGTTTCTGGTTTTTTGGGATATATTCCTAGAAGTGGGATCACAGGGTCAAATGGGAGTTCCATTTTTAGTTTTTTGAGGAAGCTCCATACTATCTTCCATACTGGCTGCACCAGTCTGCATTCCCACCAGCAGTGCACGAGTGTTC
This sequence comes from Myotis pilosus, assembly GCA_036010255.1. Taxonomy (NCBI): domain Eukaryota; kingdom Metazoa; phylum Chordata; class Mammalia; order Chiroptera; family Vespertilionidae; genus Myotis; species Myotis pilosus. Next base: position 110,189,298 of record JASKON010000002.1, on the reverse strand, counting down.
CTTTTTCTCCACATCCTCTCCAGCACTTGTCGTTTGTTGATTTGTTGATGATAGCCAGGCTGACAGGTGTGAGATGGTACCTCATTGTTTTGATTTGAATCTCTCGGATGATTAGTGACTTTGAGATGTTTTCATATGTCTCTTGGCTTTCTGAATGTCCTCTTTTGAGAGGTGTCTATTTAGATCCTTTGCCCATTTTTTGATTGGATTGTTTATCTTCCTTTTGTTAAGTTGTATGAGTTCCCTATAAATTTTGGAGATTAGGCCCTTATCAGATATGATGTTGGCAAATATGTTTTCCCACGCAGTGGGCTTTCTTGTTGTTTTGTTGATGGTTTCTTTTGGTGTGCAGAAGATTTTTATTTTGATGTAGTCCCATTTGTTCACTTTCTCTTTAGTTTCAAGTGCCCTAGGAGCTGTATCAGTGAAGAAATTGCTTCGGCATATGTCTGATATTTTGTTGCCTTTGGATTCTTCTAGAATTTTTATAGTTTCCCATCGTACATTTAAGTCCTTTATCCATTTTGAGTTTATTCTTGTGTATGGTGTAAGTTGGTGGTCTAGTTTCATTTTCTTTCATATATCTGTCCAATTTTCCCAACACCATTTATTAAAGAGACTGTCTTGGCTCCATTGTATGTTCTTGCCTCCTTTGTCAAATATTAATTGCGCATATTGGTTCAGGCCAATTTTTGGGCTCTCTATTCTATTCCATTGATCTATATGTCTGTTCTTGTGCCAGTACAAGGCAGTTTTGAGAACAGTGGCTTTGGAATACAGCTTGATATCTGGTATGCTCAATTAATATTTGACAAAGGAGGCAAGAACACACATTGGAGTTAAGACTGTATCTTCAATAAATGGTGTTGGGAAAATTGGACAGATACATGCAAAAAAAATGAAACTAGTCCACCAACTTACACCATACATAAAAATCAACTCAAGCCCTAGCTTGTTTGGCTCAGTGTATAGATCGTCAGCCTGTGAACTCAAGGGTCCCGGGTTCGATTCCAGTCAAGGGCTCATACCCAGTTTGTGAGCTCAATCTCCAGTAGGGGGTTTGCAGGGGGCAGGCAATCAATGATTCCCTCTCATCACTGGTGTTTCTATCTCTCTCTTCCTTTCCCTTCCTCTCTGAAATCAATAAAAATATATATTTTTTAAAAAAATAACCTCAAAATGGATAAAAAGACTTAACTGTAAGTCCTGAAACCATAAAAGTCTAGAATAAACTAAAGGCAGCAAAATCTCAGACATCTCTCATAGCAATATGTTTATGAATATATCTCTAGGAAACTAAGGAGAAAATAAACAAATGGGACTATCTATATTATAAAAGCCCAGTGGCCCTAACACTGTAACTACCAAAGACTGGTCACAAGGAGGCTGCATGTGCTGCAAGGCGCACTCGGGTGAGGTGCATGCGGGTGGGCGGGGACTTCGCTCTGTGTCCCAGGATGTGCCAGGACTCAGGAGAGTGCCATGGCGCAGGTAGGACTCGGGGGTCCCGGGTCTTGCGTGATTTTGCATGCTGGGTCACTAGTATCAAAATAAAAAGCTTCTTCACAGCAAAGAAAACCATCAACAAAATGAAAAGGGAGCCCACTGTATGGGAGTACATATTTGGCAATGATACATCTGATAAAGGGTTAACATCCAAAATATATAAGGAACTTATACAACTTAACAAAAGACAAGCAATCCAATTTAAAAATAGGCAAAGAATCTAAATAGATACTTCTCCAAAATAGACATACAGATGGCCCAGAGACATATGAAAAAATGCTCAAAGTCACTTATCAGAGAGATTCAAATTAAAATGACAATGAGATATCACCTCACACCTGTCATAATAAGTGCCATCAACAAATGACATGTGCTGGCAAGGGTGTGGAGAAAAGGGACCCTAGTACACTTCTGATGGGAAGGAAGACTGGCGTAGCCATTATGGAAAACAGTATGGAGTTTCTTTAAAAAATTAAAAATGGAACTGCCATTTGACCCAGTGATCTCATTTCTAGGAATATATCCTAAGAAACCTGAAACGCCAATCAGAAAGAATGTATGCATCCCCGTGTTCATATCAGTGCAACCTATAATAGCTAAGATCTGGAAATAGCTCTATTGTCCATCAGTAGATGCGTGGATAAGAAAGCTGTGGTACATTTACACCATGGAACACTATGCAGCAATGAAAAAGAAGGATCTCTTGCCCTTTGAGATAGCATGGAGGGATCTGGAGAATACTATGCTAAGCAAAATAAGCCAATCGGAGAAAGATAAATATCACATGATCTCACTCATATGTAGAATATAATGAACAAAATAAACTGATGAACAAAATAGATCCAGAGACATAGAAGCATAGAACAGAGTGCAGGATCTCAGAAGGAAGGCAGAGGAAGGTAGGTGGGTGGGAAGAGATCAACCAAAGAACTTGAATATCTCTATCTATATCTATCTATATCTATATCTATATCTATATCTATATCATCTATATCTATATCTATGTCTATGTCTATATCTATATCTATATCTATCTATCTATATCTATATCTATCTCCCATGGACATGGACAATAGTGTGGTGAAAGCCTGGGGGCGGGCTAGAAGAGGTCAATGGGGGGCAAAGGGGGACATATGTAATTCTTGCAATAATAAAGATTTAATTTAAAAACTAAAAAATAAAATTGAATACTGTTTGCACAAAAATAATATTTTGGGAAGGAATTCAGGAACTCAATAAATACTTTTGGAAGAACCATTGTCTTCATAGTAAGCAAATAACTGCATTAATCTAAGTGGAAATTATCGTAAATGCTACTAGTAAGAATGAATTCAAAACAAGAATGAGATGAGGGATTTTAACAGAGGTACCTATTTTAAATTAAAAGGTTAGGAAAGACGTCAGGAATTCACACTAAAACAAGGATCTGAAGGAAAGATAAGTTTGGATGAAAAAATGTGCTGTCTGTATAAAGGGTGGAATTAAATATAGTCCAGGAATATTGATATTTCAGGGGACCCCTCTTTGCCAGCTATTCTGAATTTTTTCAATTCTGTCCCTAGAGAGTTAGAGGATTTGTACCCAGGTCCCTTTCTGTACTACTGACCAAATATTTCCATCAAAAAAGCAATTACATCAAAAAATGAGCAACAGATCTAAAGAGATACTTTTCGAAAGAGGACATATGGATGGCCAAGAGACATATGAAAACATGCTCAAAGTCACTAATCATCCAAGAGATGCAAATCAAAACAACAATGAGATATCATCTCACACCTGTCAGAATGGCTATCATCAACAAATCAACAAATGACAAGTGCTGGCAAGGATGCGGAGAAAAAGGAATCCTCGTGCACTGCTGGTGGGAATGCAGACTGGTGCAGTCACTGTGGGGGGCACTATGGAGTTTCCTCAAAAAACTAAAAATGGAACTCCCATTTGACCCAATGATCCCACTTCTAGGAATATATCCCAAGAAACTAGAAACACAAATCAGAAAGGATATATGCACCCCTATGTTCATAGCAGCACAATTTACCATAGCTACAATTTAGAAACCACCTACGTGCTCATCAGCAGATGAGTGAATTAAAAAACTGTGGTACATTTATACAATGGAATACTACGCTGCAGTAAAAAAAGAAGGAATTTTTACCATTTGTAAAGGCATGGATGGAACTGGAGATCATTATGCTAAGCTAAATAAGTCAGTCAGAGAAAGATCAATATCACATGATGTCACTCATATATGGAATATAATGAACAACATAAACAGATGAACAAAAGCAGATCCAGAGACAGAGAAGCATAGATCAGACCGTCAAACCTCAGAGGGAAGGTAGAGGAGAGTGGGAGTAAGAGGGAGAGATCAACCGAAGGACTTGTATGCATGCATATAAGCCTAACCAATGTACAAAGACACCAGGTGGGGGGCAATTGGGGGGATAAGGACAGATATGTAATACCTTAATGAATAAAGAAAATAAATGAATAAATAAAATAAATAAATAAAGCAGTTACAATTTAACACAGTTTCTTTCTTACTTTTCAAAAATATGAAGAAAATATGCATCCATTTGAAAGTAACTCTAAATAAGCTATAGCTGAAGCTACTATCTACTGTTATTTAATATACTTTATTTTTAAAAACTGGGTTTTTTTTCTACACATATTTCTCTGGCTTACATCAATGTGTTCATAGAATTTTCCTTTTTCAGTACAGAAAAAATTATGTAATCCAACAAATTTCCTCGTTTCAGTAAATTAGCAAAAATTTTAGTGCCCAATTCACTACTCAGCCATATCAAACTATTCCCTGCTGATGCTTCTCTCTATTATTTTTTCCCTCTCCTTGTAGACTCATTTCCAGTCTCTTTTACCTGTTTTTATTTTCCCCCTCCATCTGCTCTAGAAAATTAAGTGGCACTTATAGTAATCGCCAACTACAGGGTAGCTGCATTTTTATGAAAAGCATGGTCCATGAAAATACTACAAACCCAAACCTTTTATATTACAAGACTAATTTTCCCATGGAACTAAACAGAAACCAAGAAAGAGGAAAATCTTCCAGGCACATAGATCTCGCAAGTTTTTGCCTTTAAACATAATTTAATCATAACACACAATAACACTAAATTCAAAATAAAGCTTTTTAATTAGTACACTGCATAAGTTATATGAGAGGGGCATCGTCCACATGCACATTCCCATCTGTCAGGTTCCGCACATTGATGCTTGGTGCAACTATGGCGACACAGACGTGGCAGCAGCATTGCTCCTACAGCCCTAAGCCAGGCTCTCCATTTGTTCCCTCTTCATTGGTTTGGTTATCTGACAGTTTATGTAAACTTAGAAATATGTTTTAAGCTGCTTTGTAATTTTCCAACACTTTGCCATTCTTCAGTGTGCTCTCTCCCACACTCAGCTCAACAAGCAGTAGCTGTTCTGAACTTCTTCCTAGAGGTTAGCACTAAAACTTTCCTTGCACCATTTCTGTTGTAGGGGCCTGTTTTTCAACACTAGTACTCCACTGAATAAATACCTGGATAAAACATTATAGCCATAAAAATACTACTACATAAAATATTAATAATGGTATTTATTAAAGTAGCTGTAAAATAGTCATCGAAATCTATTAAGGAAGGTCCAATCCATGTAAAACAAGAGTGAGAATGTGAAGAATGGCAAGCAGAATGTATTCCTAATTGATGCAGGCTTAGCCAAATTTAAACTTTTAACAGGAAAAATATTAACTCCTCTGTTCCTCTCACATTCCCCCCATATCCAATCTATATGCAAATTTTCTCAGCATTATAGAATCCAGCCTTACCAAACTACCTTCTCTGGGCCTGGCCTACATCTGGGCCCTATCCTTTCTTCCCTGAACTACTGAAATGGCCTCCTTGCATTACCTTGCTCACTTCAATCCACTTTCACACTGCCACTACAGCGACACTACACTCCAGCAGTTGAGGGCTACATTGTACAGCTGAGTAGCTGTACTGCACACAGCCACCCAGCAAAGGGCCAAAGGGGAGAATGAGGCTGAAATCCAGCCCTTCTCCATTCAGAGGAGGTAACTCATTCTAATCCACAGAGATCTTGTCCCTTTTTTCCTCAGAATATTCCAATGGTTTCCTTCTTATTCTCAAATTCCAACTCCTTACCATAGTCTCCAAGTCCCTCAGAGTCCAACTCCTTACCATAGTCTCCAAGTCCCTCAGAGACCTGATCCTGACTGTCATTCTGATTTCTTCAACCACCAGCCCCTTCCAATCCCTACTGCAGGGTCACATCAAGCACTGGCTGCCTGCAATGCTGCTTCTCCCAGCAACAACACCTCCTTTTCAAATCCCTGTTCAAATGGAACCAGTATGAAAAGCCTCCCTTGAAAACAGTGCCTAAAACAGTGATGGCGAACCTATGACACGCGTGTCAGAGGTGACACGCGAACTCATTTTTTTGGTTGATTTTTCTTTGTTGAATGGCATTTAAATATATAAAATAAATATCAAAAATATAAATCTTTGTTTTACTATTGTTGCAAATATCAAAAAATTTCTATATGTGACATGGCACCAGAGTGAAGTTAGGGTTTTTCAAAATGCTGACACGCCGAGCTCAAAAGGTTCGCCATCACTGACCTAAAACAACCTTTCCAAACTCAGCACTCTCACCCCTAATCCTATTTTATTTTTCTTCTTGGGACTTGCATCTACCGAGTACATCTGTTTAACATCCTTTTTAATGCTACTAGAATGTAAGTTCCATTGACATGAATATGTAACTCACAGAAAAAAAATAGCAGTGACAAAAAAGTAAAGAAATAAATCGCTATATATTTAAAAAAATTAAAAAGGAGGATAAAGAAAATCACACCCTATTTTTCTCTAAAATTGGAAAACATTTCTTTTAAAAATAGTGCTGCTGAGAAGTTTATACAACAGACCACATGGTACCGTACTGGTGTAGCAACTTGATAATAAAGAACAAGAGATATAAGAATTCATATTCTTTGATTCTAATACTTTGTTCCTTGGACCTATCCTGTAAAAATGGAAACCAAATTAATTTTGAAGAACATCCCTACAATGTTATTTTGTTAATACAAAATAGTAAACTGTATTCCAAAAATAGGATAATGGTTATACAAATTATGGTATAATCCAATGACAAACATTAACATGTTACTTAAAAATCATGACTTGAAGAGTATGTGAAGCCGTATGAAAATAATTACAATATAATGTTTTATGAATAAGGTAAAATACAAACTATCTCTTTGTGCTTACAAATAAGTGCATGTATCCTGATTTTATAAAGAAAACATACAAAGATATATGAACAGGGGAAAAAAGAAAAAGTACTCTCACAATGTTTTACATTGTTTATCAATGATAACGAGATTATGAACAAATTTAATTTACTCTTCTTAAATGTCTTCATTTTTAGTTATAAACAAGTTTTATACTGAAACCAAAAATACGATTTTTAGAAGTTATACTATCTTCATGAAGTCTACTATATCATAGTGCTTAACTGATTCTTATCGGTGCCTCAACATTCTTACAGGATATCTGTAATTTCTTACTGTAGCATTCAGAATGATTTACAGATGAAAATCATTATTAGAAAGAGCTAAACTGACTGTATACTGGGCACATGTTATTATATTGGGTACACACCATAAAAATAAATCCAGATTCAAAGATTTATTTTTATCTTCACCAAAATAAAAGCAAACACTTTTATATGTATCATTTTAAACACACACAAAAACCAAAAAGCTAAGATTCCCATGGTAGCATATTAAACCATATGTACGTATTATTTAATCTATCCCATCCATTCCCAATCTAGCTTTATTTGTTTATTCATTTTAATATTGAAATATGTGTACTTGCCATCTGAACTTGTCATAAACAATAAGCAAAACAAATATAATTTAAAAATAAATAAATGCCACATGTAGTTGAGAAGAATCCAGAGAAGGCAGGTAAAATGAACCAACATTTGCATGTCCCAATTCCAAATACTTTTGAGGAAGACCAACATTTTAATTCTAACACAAGACACTCCTCTGTAGATTTGCTCAGCAGAAGTTTCAGCCACAGGTTTATTTATAGTTTTTGCTATAAGCAAAGAAACTATAAAAGTAAAGAAAGGATTACACAAAAAGAAAACTTTCAAATAAAAAATATTAGAAATAAATCTATAATTATGAAGTATAGTTATGGTGATCTATAAAGTTTTCTTTTGTACTTTTTCTGTCATGAATACTTAAGAAATGAAGTTCAATTAAATCGTTCCTTCCTAAATGAGTCAGAATTTCTTATCTCTGACCTTCTCAAATTCCAGAAGCCTTGAGTAAACCCCAGTTGTTTCATCTCAGAAAAGTGACTGAAGCTAGTCAAATATTTACTGAAAATTAAGTGTTGTATAAGATGAAAGCACTAGAAAATAAGAAAATGACTAAGTAGCTGAAAGTCAAACAAACACTATAAAATTGTAATTAGAGATAAGCCATACTATCCTGTCCCCCACATAAGTGAAGATCCTCTGGCCAAAAAAAAAAAAAAAAAAAAAAAAAAAAGGAGGATAAGGAGAGATAAATTCCTATTAGTGGCCTCTATTTTTGTAGTTTTATCTCATTTTCCTCATAACTATCTTCAATAGTTGTTCTTCTGAAACTTGAGAAAGCATTCAATAATCTTAAAACTTTATAAACAAACACCATGTTAATAAGTAGACTATGTTTTTTCATGTAAACTGAGCCCATAACTGTTTCCCTACTATCAAAAACATAACATTTTAAAATTACTGAGTGAATTGTAAAGCTTCAAGAAGAACAATACTGAAGCTATATTCCCCAACTCCTTCAGAACTAAGCTTCTAAATGAAAACTATGCTCCTTCTTTGAGGTGCAGTTGTATGGTTTTGGAAGACAAGACTGTCCTCTCCCCACTACTTTGGCCATTTCTATTGGTAACCATGTTCAGAAGATGTGGGGTCACTCTCCATTAGTGTTCCAGTCTTCTATTTTGTATAGGGAAGAAGAGAGGAACTGAGGGATGGAGGGAGGCAGACAGACACAGAGGGAGAAAGACAGATAGACACATTGCAGAGGCAGAAGCTAGATTCTGCTTTTTGGAGTGTAGTCACCAGCTTCCTGATCCCTGAATTACATTTATAGAAAATTCATAACACAGCAGTTCTGGAGGGCTACTGAATCCCCAATTAGGATTAAGGTAGTAACCTCCTCTGCTGTTTTAGGAGTCAATGATGAGTCTCAGGCTAAAGCCTTTCAAGTAATTATGTAAGCCTGTAATTCTGGCTCCAGATATCTAAAATGGCTTTTCTTTGCCCTGGCCAGTGTGGTTCAGTTAGTTGGGCTTCAATCTGTGCATTGAAAGGTTGTTGGTTCGATTCCTGCCTGGGTTGCAGGCTCAATCCCCAGTGTGGGGCATGCAGGAGGCAGCTAATCGATATATAGCTCTCACATCAATGTTTCTGTCTTCTCCCTTCCTCTCTCTCTAAAAATCAATTAACTGTTAAAAAATTAAATTAAGTAAAATGGCTTCTCTTTGCTGAATGGCACCCAGACAGACATAGGTGCCCACTTGTCTCGTTAGCTGCAACCAGGGTGAGCCATGGGTTACCTGACTACCCCTCTGTAGGGCCTACAAACTTCCAGAGCTAGCCAACAAAACAGTACAGTACTGGCATAGTAACAGACAAATACGCCAATTAAATGAAATCAAGAGCCCAAAATAAACCCATGCATATATGGTTACTAATATTTGACAAGAGAGCCAAGAATAGCAATGGAGAGATGATAGTCTTATCAATAAATGGTGTTGAGATAATTGGATATTCACATGTAAAAGAATGAAACTAGACCCATATCTTACACTACTCACAAAAATTAATTCAAATGGATTAAAGGCTTAAATGTAAGACCTAAGACCATGAAACTCCTAGAAGAAAACATAGTAATAAAGCTCCTCAAAATGGATCTTGGCAATGACTTTTTGGTTAAGCAACAAAGTCAAAAATAAACAAGGGGGGTTGACATCAAACTAAAAAAACTAGGTAGAGGGGTAAGAGATCAACCAAAGGACTTGTATGCATGCATATAAGCATAACCAATGGACATAAGACACTGGGGGATAGGGGAGGCTAGGGGACTGTCTAGGGCGGGGGGGGGGAAATGGACACATATGTAATGCCCTTTGTAATAAAAAATTAAAAAAAATAAATAAATAGTAAAAGAAACCATCAGCCCAACCAGCGTGGCTCAATGGTTGAGCGTTGACCTATGAACCAGGAGGCCATGGTTTAATTCCCAGTTAGGGGACATGCCTGAGTTTCGGGCTCCATCCCCAGTAATGACCCGATCAATGATTCCCATCATTGATTTTTCCCTCTCCCTCTCCCTCTCCCTCTCCCTCTCCCTCTCCCTCTCCCTCTCCCTCTCCTCCTCCCCCTCTCCCTCCCTCTCTCCCTCCCCCTCCACCTTCCTCTCCCTCTCCCTCTCCCTCTCCCTCCCTCTCTGAAATCAAGAAAATAAATAAAAAATATTTTTTTTTAAAAAAGAAACCATCAAAGTGAAAAGAAAACCTATGGAATGAGAAAACAATGTTTTCAAACCACACATCTGATAAGAGTTAATATCTTTAGTATACAAGAAACTCATACAATACAATAGCAAAAAAAAAAACAACAAAAAAAAACCCAACACACAAAACAAGCCAATTTAATCATGGGCTAAGGATGTGAACTGACATTTCTTCAAAAACATACAAATAGCCAATAGGAAGATAAAACAAAGTTCAACATCTCTAGTGCTCAGGAAAATACAAATTAAAACCACAATGAGATATTACCTCACACCTATCAGAATGGCTATCATCAATAAATCAACAAACAACAAGTTGTTGGCAAGATGTGGAGAACAGGGAACCCTCATGCACTGCTGGTGGGAATGTAAGTTGCTGCAGCCACTATGTAAAACAGTATGGAGGCCCCTCAAATTTAAAAATATAATTACCACATGATCCAGTAATTCCACTTCTAGGAATATATCCAAAGGAAACAAAAACACTAACTCAAATAGATAGATAACTGCTCCATGTTCATGGCAGCATTACTTACAATAGCTGAGACATGGAAACAACTTAAGTGTCTATAGATGGATGAATGGATAAAGAAGCCATGGTATACATACAATTGAATATTATTCAGCCATTTAAACAACAAGGAAATCCTACCATTTGTGATAACATGGATGTGAGGCAGGGTAGTAAGAAGCTAGGGAAATTCCTTGAAAAGTGGAATAAGGGGAACTGAGACAAAATAATTAGACAAGGCCAAATAATTTGAGCAATTTACATTCAGCTAATAAATTACAAGGTTTATCTTTGCTAACCAAAGAGACAGGATAAATGGTTTACATATTCCAAACCATCATGGGGCAGATTGGTCTCGGTCCCAGTCCCTCTTCAGTATGTTCTTTAACCAGAAAATAACCTGGTCCCTATATACACATATTTTAATGAATCAGCACATTGAAGGACACATTTGAGAAGCTAATGAATATTATGTTAAGACCCTCCTTTGATATCTCTCCTAGGATTCCACCTGCCAAGGAAAGATAAAAAGCTTCAAGACTAAAGATCCACAACCTGCTCTTGTGCTCTTCCTCCCGGGAGCAGGCCCACACCTTTCCCTTCCCTCACTTTCTGCCCCACACACATGCATCTCCTAAACTCTAAGGGACCTCCTAGGACTTGCAACCAATGGAAAGCAGCAGTTCGTCTGGGCTTTCCTCCTGAACTTGTCTCCAAGGTCCCCTTCTCTCTCTAACTTCCCAAACAGCTTACTTCTGACACTGTGACTTTAATTTTTCAGAAAGCCAAAGCAGCCTCGCCTCGGCTTTCTCCTGTTACTTCTTCTATTCTAAGCCCTTCTTTCATTTCACTGTCCTCAGTAATACACATACTCTACCTACAGCATGCTCTCACAAGAGCATGCCCATGCCTTGTATTGTTGATGTTTTTATCCTAAACTCTAAGGGACCCCAAGACATGTGCAATCAGGGGAGCTTGACCTGGGCTAACCCCTGAGCCTGTCTTTTCCCTGAGTTTCTCCTGTTGCTTCTCCAACCTTAAGCCCTTCCTTTGTTTCACTGTCCCCAGCTTTATAAATATACTCTCAAAATCACCTGGACTCATATTGTGAAATCTTTCCTACACGAAGTCAAGAACCCACACACTACCCACAAATTCTAGGCAGACCAGTCCTGGGCCCACACCCAGTCAAGTAACAGATGGACTTTGAAGGCATTTTGCTAAGTGAAATAAGTCAGACAGGGAAAGATACTTAAGTACTGTAATGATCTCGCTTATATGAGAAATCTAAAAGAAAAAAAATAATAAAAAAAGAGATCAGACTTGTTTCCAGAGATGAATGATGGGGGAGGGAGAATTGGAAAAAGTGGTCTAAAGGTATAAACTTCTAGTTATCTAATCTAATAATAGACAAACATGGTAATTGACCATACCTCCGCTACACTTCCTATTGGCTAATCAGCAGGATATGCAAATTAACCCAACCAAGATGGTGGCTGGCAGCCACGCAGCTGAAGCGAGCAGGAGGCTTGCTTGCTCCAGTGATGGAGGAAGCCAAGCTTCCTCCCTGCTGCGGCGAGGCTTTGAGCTCCACTCTAAGCAACAAAGTTGCAATTATAGAAACTAAACAAACCCCAGATACCTGCTTTCAGCAGGCCGTGGTCTCGGAGCTGGAATGGCAACACAGTTTCAATTATAGAAGGTAAATAAATCCCAGAATAAAAAAAAGAGGAAAAAAGGAGAGGCTAGGAGCTTCAGTCACCAGCTTGGCCAGACTGAAAACAGCCCTCAGACCCTCATCCAGACTGCCCAGGCACCCCAGTGGGGGCCCCTGCCCTAAAGGGGGTGCAGGCAGCCTGAAAACAGCCATCAGCCCCTCATCCAGGCTGGCCAGGCACCCCAGTGGAGACCTCCACCCTGAAGGGGGTGCAGGCAGCCTTAAAACAGCCATCAGCCCCTCACCCATGCTGGCCAGGCATCCTAAAGGGACCCCCACCCTGATCTGGGACACCCTTCAGGGCAAACCAGCCGACCCCCACCCGTGCACCAGGCCTCTATCCTATATAGTAAAAGGGCAATATGCAAACTGACCCTAACAGCAGAAAGACTGGGAATGACTGATCACTATGACACACACTGACCACCAGGGGGCAGATGCTCAATGCAGGAGCTTCCCTCTGGTGGTCAGTGAGCTCCCACATGGAGAAGCTCTGCTCAGCCACAAGCCAGGCTGATAGCTGCCAGTACAGCGGTGGTGGTGGGAGCCTCTCCTACCTCCTCAGCAGTGCTAAGGATGTCCGACTGCACCTTAGGTCGGCTCCCCGCTGGCAAGTGGAGATTCCCCGAGGGCTGCTGGGCTGCCAGAGGGATGTCTGATTCCCAGCTTAGGCCCAATCCCCTGAGAAGCAGGCCTAAGTCAGCAGCTGGTCATCCCCTGAGGGTTCCCAGACTGCGAGAGGGCACAGGCCGGGCTGAGGGACCCCCCCACCTCCGAGTGCAAAAAAATTTTTGTGCACCGGGCCTCTAGTCTATACTAAAAGGGTAATACGCTAATTAGACCGGACATCTTCTGGATGATCTTCCGGATAAAGCTGCTGCTGAGAGAGCTGAGGCAAGCCTTGGGAGGGCCCATCGCAGAGCCCCAGCTGGGTGGACAGGACCTCCCTCTGTGCAGCATTGATCACAGAGCCCTGGCAAGGTGGGCAGGGAGGGCAGGGCCTCCCTGTGGGCGGCTATCAATGGCAGAGGCCAGGCTGAGTGGGAAGGACCTCCCTCTGCTCTGTGATTGATCACAGACCAGGCCTAGGGATCATATCCATGCACAAATTTACTGTGCTGGGCCTCTGGTCTATACTAATAAAAGGGCAATATGCTAATTAGACTGGGTCAACTGGACATCTTCTGGACATCTGACTTCTTTCCGGACAAAGCCACGGTGGCGGGGGCCAAGGCAGAGGTGATTAGGGGCTATCAGGCCGGCAGGGGAGCAAGCAGTTAGGGGCGATCAGGCTGGCATGGGGAACAAGCAGTTTGGGGCGAGATCAGGCCGGTGTGGGGGAGCAAGCAGTTAGGGGCACAATCAGGCCTGCATGGGGAGCAAGCAGTTAGGGGGCGATCAGGACAGCAGGGGAGGGCCACTGGGGGCGATCAGGCTGGCAGGCAGAGATGGTTAGGAGCGATCAGGCAGGCAAGCAGAGGTTGTTACAGGTGATCTGGCAGGCAGGCAGGTGAGCAGTTAGGAGCCAGCGGTCCCAGATTGTGAGAGGGATGTCCCAGATTGGAGAGGGTGCAGGCCAGGTTGAGGGACAACCCCCCCCCCCCATGCACGAATTTCATGCACTGGGCCTCTAGTCTATAATAAAAACATAATATGCTAATTAGACCGGACATCCTTCTGGACGACCTTCTGGATAAAGCCAGGGCTGCGAGGGAAGCCTGGGTCCCAGATGCCTGCTGGCAGCCAAAGAGAAGCCTGGGTCCTGGGTGCCAGAGGGGAGCCAGTGCTGGCAGCCAGTGTAAGGAAGGCCTACTCTTTTATGAATTTCATGCATCAGGCCTCTAGTAAGACAAATAAGTGTTAGGGATGTAATGTACAACATGATGACTGTACATTCAGTTTTTTTGATTGGAGAAGTAGGGGCTCTAATGAGGGAAAAAATGTTAAAATAGAACTTCCTTTAAAAGATTCCAGTTCTTAAAAAAGGATTTTTGGTATCATCAAAAACCCCTTTATGCATGGGCAGGATATAGGCCTTAGAAATGATAAGTAGGATTTTGACAGTGGGAAGGACCTGGAAAAACAGATAGGACTTTTAAAAGGTGACATTATGCCCTGGCCTTTGTTGCTCAGTGGTTACAGCATTGGCCCACCCACCAAAGGGTCTCAGGTTCAATTTCCGATCATGAGCAAGTACCTGAGTTCCAGGTTTGATCCTCAGCACTGGTCAGAACTCCTGCAGGAGGCAACCAATCAAAGTGTCTCTCTCACATCGATATTTTTCTCTCTCTTTCCCCTCACCCTCCTCCCTTCCACCACTCTCTCTAAAAATCAATGGAAAAATATAATTGGGTGAGAATTACTAAAAAAAAAAAAAAAAAGATAGTGAAAGCATATTTTGACTGGACAGTGAGGAGACCAGAACCTGAACAGTGCAGCAATTTCAACTGGTGTGCTGCCGAATTTTTAAAACATGCAGTACCTGACTATTTAATCAGAGGCACTGACCTCTTTTCCCTTAGACTGTCAAATAAAAATGTGACAACAGCCAACACAACAAGAGCCATCTGGTGTGAGTGCATCAAAGTTATGCCTTTTTTTTCAGATCAGCAAAAAACATATTTTTTGGTAGGTTGCAGAATTTTAGTAATTAATTTATGTGTGCCAGGAGATGAAAAAGGCTAAAAATTGCTGATATAGAGTGAAAATTGGGAAATAAGGATAAATACATTTGGAAATAGGGGAAGCACTGGAAGCTTCTAAGCAGGGCAGTGAAATTAGAACTGCGCCATCAGACTAGAACAGTTTCTCAACCTCGGCTCTACTGATATCAGGGCCAGATAATTATTTCTTGTGAGGGGCATTCTATCTCTGTAGGATGTTTTAGCAGGTTCCCTGGCCTCCACCTATTGGATGCCAGAGGTACCCACCATTCATGACAATCAAAATGTTTCTAGACATTATCACATATCTGATGGAGGACAATATTACCTTTGGGTAAGAGCCACTGGACTCAACACAGATTAGTATGAGAAAAATGAGGTAAGGGTAATAATTTAAGATGCAATCACAGCTGACCCTTGAACAACATGGGGGCTGGAGCACCAATCACCATGCAGTCAAAACTCCATATGTAACTTTTGACTCTCCCAAATGACCTCTGGTATCCACAGGGGATTGTTTTATGGAACCCCCAAATACCAAACATATGAATGCTGGAGTCCCTTATATAAAACTAGAGGCCCAGTGCACGAAATTTGTGCATGGAGGGGGGTCCTCTCAGCCCAGTCTGCACCCTCTCTAGTCCGGGACCCCTTGGAGGATGTCCAACTTCTGGTTTAGGCCTGATTTTGGGGATAGGGCCTAAACTGGCAGTCGGACAACCCTCTCACAATCCTGGTCCACTGGCTCCTAATCGCTCACCTGCCTGCCTGCCTAGTCGCCCCTAATTGCCCCTCCTGCCAGCCTGATATCCCCTCACTGCCTCTGTGTGCTGGCCTGATCACTCCCAACTGCCCCCACTGCTGGCCTGATCACCCCCAACTGCCGCCCCTCCCCCCCCCCCCCGCTGCTGGCCTTGTTGCCCCATGCAGCCTGCTTGTTCAGTTGTTTGGTCATCCCTCACTAACCCCCCTGCCAGCCTGGTCACCCCACGCAGCCTGCTGTTCAGTAGTTTGGTCGTCCCTCACTAACCTCCCTGCCAGCCTGGTCGTATGCAGCCATCTTGTGAGGGTTTGAGGGTCAATTTGCATATTACCTCTTTATTATATAGGATGATGCAGAATAATGCATACAGTTGCCCTCCACATCTATGGATTCCCAACTGTGGATGTAAAACATTACCTTCAACCTGCAGCCAGTTGAATCCAAAGATGTGAAACCCAGAGATATGGAGAGCCAACCTATTTTCCAGAATTTGTTGGCCAGCCTACACTTTTTTCCCCATCATCAACCAAAACACAAGAATTAATTCCATATATTCTTGGTTTCACTTTAGAAAAATGCTAATTAGAAGTTCACTGTTTAAAATAATAACAATAGTTAGCAGCATTTATTGAACAATTTCTGTTTGCAGACCCTGTACTAAGCTTTTTACTGGAATTGTCACATTTAACCCTCAAATCAACTCTAGAAGGCAATCACCATTAGAAAGAAACTATAACTCAGAGAGATAAGTAAATTACTCCAAGAATAATCAGCAAATTAGAGATTAAATCTGTTGTTTTTTTCTCACTGAGGACTTTTTATTGATTTTAGAGAGGAAGGGAGAGGAAGAAAGAGAAACATGGATTGGTTGCCTCCCGTGCCCACATGCCTAGGTATATGCTCTGATCAAAGATTTAACCTGCAAACCTTTGGGTGTACTGGACCATGCTCCAACCAACTGTGCTACACCAGCCAGAGAAGAGATGAGATTTAGATTCAGACTACTGGATTCTAAAACCCCAACCCCTTATGCATTACCCTACACCAGTGGTTGGCAAACCGTGGCTCACAAGCCACATGCGGCTCTTTGGCCCCTTGAGTGTGGCTCTTCCACAAAATACCATGTGCGGGCGCACACGTACAGTGCGATTGAAACTTCGTGGCCCATGCGCAGAAGTCGGTTTTCGGCCTAAGCAAGTCTATTTTGAAGAAATGGCGTTAGAAGAAGTGGGGGATGTTGGTCGGTTGGGCGATGGGAGACACAGCACAGGCGGGCCGTGGGATATGCAGCGTGGGGGAGGTACATTGTTTTGAGGTACATTCGCTGAGGTTGACCCCTTCCAACTCTCCCATCCACACTCGTCTATCTGAAACAAGTATACAAGACGAGTGTGGATAGGAGAGTTGGAAGGGGTCAACCTCAGCGAATGTACCTCAATCAGATTGAGGACATTTTTAGCAAAGGTCAGCTTAGGAGTACCCTAATTAAGTTAATAACAATGTACCTACCTATACAGTTTAATTTTAAAAAATTTGGCTCTCAAAAGAAATTTCAATCATTGTACTGTTGATATTTGGCTCTGTTGACTCAGATTGCTGACCACTGCCCTACACTATCTCCCACAGGGCATCTTACATAATTAGCATGCAAGCTGTTTATGAGCATCTGGCCCTAAAATAAACCATGTATACCAATAAGCTGACAAGTTCATATAGACCTTTAATTCACAGTTAGAAGTATCTAGCCCTCTTCCTGTATGGCAAACTCTCTCTGACTAGATCTAAAAAGCAAACACTCTCTTCTATACTATTTCTGCAGTTGCCCTAAGGTCTGAAGAGCAAAGTAGCATCTTCCTCAAATTCTTAATAATATATTCAGTATTAAAGTGAGACCAATACAGCTTTACATATAATTCAAAGCATAACAGACTTGTACCTCAACTTACAAATACCAAGCGATGTGAAGTACCCTCTTCCACAATAAAATATATCCATGGTTGGCACCACTGTCATAGTGTCTATATTTCTGAACCTCTGCTGATCACCAAGGCAACTAGCTAAACCCCTCAACCATATGAAAAGCAAATCCAGTACCACACACTATCTCAGTGTGCATGTCCTGCCAGAGTCAACACACATTGGACTGCAGGCTGGGAGGCATGGCATGGAAGGAATGGCTGGGATATATAATTTATTATGGTTAATATGAAATACTATGCCATTAGTTAGCATAACTTTGATCAATAAATCCCTAGCATGAAGCTACTCATACCATATCTCTGCTTAGGGCATGTCCAATTTTACATGAGTAATTTTCCCAATTGACAGCATTTGGGGCAGTGGCTTCTAGTTTTGGTTTTTCTGAACTAATTGTTTGAACCCATTTAGATCACATCTATAATAATAAAAGCATAATATGGTAATTAGACTGGACATTTTTCTGGACGAAGCTGGGGCTGCGAGGGAATCCCGGGTCCCGGCTGCCTTTCTTCATTGTAAATAAAGAAAGAACAAGACAAAGTCTATGAAACATCTGTTTGCAAACATTGGAAAACTGGCAATGCAGAATTTTGATCACTGAGAGAAGGAAAACAAAGGGAGAGAGCCCTAATATGTATGTTCCTGATTTTCTGCCTGGAGAAACTTTCTGGATCATACATAGTACGTGGAAGGGGATTCTAAACAAAACATGGTGGTCTCACTAAGTTGGGGAAACAGATCGGGGATCAGGGAGGCTACAGTGGCTGGACTTTGTGGGCCAGTGTATCAGAGAGAAGGGCATTGCCCAGATAAAGAGCCCCAAACATCTGCATGGGGTCTCATTGAGTCTCTAGCTGAATACTGTGCCCTGCATATTTAGAATGAGATTTCAAGTGGTTGGTCAAAGAACAATTACTGAGAACAGAGCAAACTACTAGGAAGCTATAAGCTAAACAAGTACCAGCACTAACAAAGAATTGAGAAATGGTAGAGTTCTGACCCCACACAGTAATGAGACCTTTTTGAATATCCAGTACAGTTAATAGAGACCCCAGAAGGGCCATGCCTTCATATTAAGGCTAAATAGCCCTAGATTAAAGGCCACCATAAGTACATACCAACAGAGCTTAAATTCAAGTCTTGAAAGCTGATCTGCAGGCAATTTAACTGTCTTCCAAGTAAAGCTGCTCTTTAAAAGAAGAACAAAAAATTTAGACACTTAGCAATTACTGGGAAGAAGGAAGAAAGTGGGAATCAAAATGAGCAAATATAAATAGACTAAAAAAAACAATAATGATCAAAAACAGACAAGAATTATAGACAGCTATTATAAAAATGTTGAGGCACTTAAAGGAAAGCATGAACATAATAAGGAGATAAATAGAAGATATAGAAAAGAGCAAAGTGTACCCTAGCTGGTTTGGCTCAGTGGATAGAGTGTCAGCCCATGGACTGAAGGGTCCCGGGTTTGATTCCCATTCAAAGGCATATGCCTGGGTTGCTGGTTTGATCCCCAGTGGGGGGCATTGCAGCCAATCACTGATTCTCTCTCGTCATTGATGCTTCTATATCTCTTTCCTTCTCCCTTTCTCTCTGAAATAAAAATATATGTAAAATTTAAAAAAAAGAGCAAAGTGCAACTTCTAGAAATAAAAGACCTTCCTATCTAATAATAAACAAACATGGTAATTAACCGTAACTTTGCTACCCTTCTCATTGGCTAGTCAGGGTGATATGCAAATTAACTGCCAACCAAGATGGCGACCGGCAGTCAGGCAGCTGAAGCGAACAGGAAGCTTGCTTGCTCCAGTGATGCAGGAAGCCAAGGTTCCCCACCTGCCGCTGTCGGCCTCTGAGCTGCACTCTAAGAAACAATGTTGCAATTATAGAAGCTAAACAAACCCCATGCTTTCAGCCAGCCGGCCTGAGCTGGAGTTGCAACAGTGTTTCAATTATAGAAGCCAAACAAACCAAGGTCTCAGAGCTAAAGCTGCTCTCAGCTCCAGTGACAGCCATAGAAGGTAAATAAATCCCAGAATAAAAAAAAAAGAAAAAAAGGAGAGGTTGGGAGCTTCAGTCACCCGCCAGCCTCAAAACGGCCCTCAGCCCCTCACCCAGACTGGCCAGGAACCTCAGTGGGGACCCCCACCTTGAAGGGGGTGTGACCAGCTGCAAACAGCCATCATCCCCTCACCCAGGCTGGCCAGGCACCCAAGCGGGACCCCCACCCTGATCCAGGACACCCTTCAGGGCAAACCAGCTGGCCTCCACCCGTGCACCAGGCCTCTTTCCTATATAGTAAAAGGGTAATATGCCTCCCAGCACCGGAATCAGCGGAGCAGCAAGGCCTCCCAAACCTGGGATCAGCGGAGCCGCGAGGCCTCACGCCCAGGGATCAGCGGAGCAGTGAGGCCTCCCAGTACTGGGATCAGCGGAGCAGTGAGGCCTCACTGCCCCTGTGTCAAGTGGAGCAGTGAGGCCTCCCAGCACCACACTGGGATCAGCGAGGCCTCCCAGCACTGGGATCAGTGGAGCAGTGAGGCCTCCCAGCACCGGGATCAGCAGAGCAGTGAGGCCACACTGCCCCGGTGTCAAGCAGAGCCGCAAGGCCTCCCAGCACTGGGATCAGTGGAGCCGCGAGGCCTCCTGGCCCCTGGAGCTGCTGGGGTCTACCCCCAGCAGGTCCAGGGGACCCCAAAGGTGTGGATGGAGTCGGCGAAGAAGGAATGACATGGAGACAGCGTTCAGTTGATCAGCAGCCTTGCCAGGATCTCTAGCCACAATCTCCAGCCAAGTTCTGTGTCCATGTTCTCTTGCTAGTTTCTCCAGCCAGGTTCTCCAGGTCCTCCAGCCAAGTTCTGTAGCCATGTTCTCTCGCCAGGCTCCCCAGCCAGGCTCGGCCCAGGCTCCCCAGCCAGGCTCGGCCCAGGCTCTCCAGCCAGGCTCGGTCGCCAGGCTCTGTCTAGGCTCTCCAACCAAGCTCTGCAGCCAGGTTCTGTCCAGGATCCCCCGCCATGTTCTTTCCAGCGAAGCTCCTCCGTCTCCAGGCTCTGTGCAGGTTCTGTCCTCCAAGTTCTGTCTCTAAGTTCTGTCTCTCGGATCCTCATCTAAGTTCTGAGTCCTGTTGTCTTGTTACATCTGTATTTATACCAGTTGACTCTAATCCTATCAATCTCTATTCCAAAGGTTAGGGCGTTTCTTATCTCCATTCCAGGGAGTAAAGATTATGTAGCTTAAGCATGATTGTTGTAGTTAAAGTGATTAATTACCCGCCTGGCACTTAGTTAAGAGGTTTTATTCCCTCCCTAACTTCAGGGGAAAATCCCTACCTGGGGAAACAACCTTTCTCGGAGAGGTGACCTTGGACCGGCTCCCGGCATGGAGCAGTGTGACGGGGGCAGCGCACAAACCCCCTGATCGCCCTGCGGCTCTATGAGTGACAGGGGACGGGGCCACAACCTCCCTATCCGCCCTGCTCTGTTCGTGACAGGAGAAGGTGCCCCAACCCCCTGATCCACCCTGCTCTGTGCCTGATAGGGGGGAGCTCCCCAACCCCCTGATCGGCTCTGCTCTGTGTGTGACAGGGTGCAGCGCCCCAACCCCCCCATGAGCCCTGCTCTGTGCATGACAGGGGGAGCTCCCCAACCCCCTGATCGGCCCTGCTCTGTGTGTGACAGGGTATGGAGCCCTAACACCCCTGATGGGCCCTGCTCTGTGCATGACAGGGGGTGGCACTGAAACCTCCCCATCAACCCTATCTTGAGTGTGACAGGGGGCGGCGCCCCAATCCCCCAATCAGCCCTACCCTGAGCATGACTGGGGGGTGGCATCGCAACCTCCCGATCCGCCCTGCTCTGTGCATGACAGAAGACGGCGCCTCAACTCCCCAATCGGTCCTGCTCTGAGCCCGACCAGGGGCTGCATCTAGGGATTGGGCCTGCCCTCTGCCACCCAGGAGCGGGCCTAAGCCAGCAGGTCGTTATCTCCGGATGGGTCCCAGACTGTGAGAGGGCACAAGTGGGTCTGAGGGACACCCCCCACCCCCGCCGCCAGTGCACAAATTTTTGTGCACCATGCCTCTAGTATATAATAAAAGGCTAATATGCAAATCAACCGAACAGCAGACCAACCGGGCGCTAGGATGCGCACTGACCACCTGGAGGCAGATGCTCAATGCAGGAGCTGCTCCCTGGTGGTCAGTGTGCTTCCACAGGGGGAGCGCCACTCAGCCAGAAGCCTTGAGCTGGGCTCACAGCTGGTGAGTGCAGTGGCAGTGGCGGGAGCCTCTCCTGCCGCCACAGCAGTGCTAAGGATGTCCGACTGCCTAAGCCATCAGTTAGACATCCCCTGAGGGCTCCCAGACTATGAGAGAGGGCAAGCTGAGCTGAGGGACGTCCTCCCACCCCTGAGTGCAGGAATTTCATGCACATGGCCTCTAGTATTTTATAATTTTCTAACATGCTTGCAAGCAATTTCACCCCATTCTCCACTTATCCTCTACCTTATCACCTCTTCACACTGAATAAAGCTCATTTTCAAAAGGATTTTCTACAATCTGAATATGTTTGAAACTAATTCAAATGTGGACTTTTCTGATACTAAGAAAAAATTGCACTTTGCAACTACAAGAATTTAAATTCATTTATGAAAAAGGAGATATACTGTAAGTAACATTTGTATTCATTCCTTAAGTTTATATGCATGATATAAAGTAGGCTTCTTAGTTTAACTTTTACCTCAAACTGAAAAATCCTAGCCATCCATTAAGCCACAAGCTGTAACCCTGATGCTGCTGGTTCTGGTGAAGAGCTTTTCAATGACTGGCTACAGAGAAGAGGGCTTGGCTGTTACGAATTTCACACCATCTGATAAAACCTTACGTGTATACTTGAGACACAAAAATACCAACTACTTTATATTAAATAGTAATACAAAGATTACTGTATCATTTAAAAGATTTTTCTTTAACCTTACTTACTGTACAGTACAACCATCAGCTAATATTTACTTGTGTATTCAATAAATCACAGTTAATCTCCAAAAACAACATTCAGACTAAATGGTTCTGTGATCTCCTGTAATCTTACACTTGAAAAACTAACAACTGTATATATATTTTTTAAATTAAGCCACCCTCTCCTCCTCCAATTGTTTTATTTGAACTGCCTCCTTTACTTTATATAAAATCCCTCTACAAACAGTTATGAAGGAAAAGACTCCACCTTCTCCTCCAGGAACTAAGTCTCAGACTCTCACTCACTAGATGTGCTTCACTCTAGAGGTGCAGGCAAGCACTCTGCATGCCACTGAGAGGGCAACTGAGCAGCACATCAAAGAAAAGGGCAGATCAAACGGCATTCCAACCTTCTACTCCACTCTCAAGGTCTAACAGTAGTCTCCACAGCTAGAAACACACATGCTTTTACACACACACACACACACACACACACACACACACACACACACACACACAAATACTGCTTCTCTCCCATAAACAGACTTTATTTACCATGTTCCTACTTTACCAAATGCAATCATATTTTAGAGATATTTAATGCATCTAAAAAGCAGATCTAGGAGATTTGATAACTGTCTCAGGAACAATTTGGAAGACGGCCTCTAATTTTTAAATAGCAAGTTTCTGTAAAAAACATTTTTAACTTCTAAAGAGTTACCAGCACTACTTTTGTTAACCAATATGACTTAAACAGTCAGGAATGAAACAGAGAAATAGAAAGTTATTTTTTTAAAGCTTACAATGTTTAAATGTACTGAAGAGTACTTCATTCCTTACAGAAGACAAAAAAAAAAAATAGCTTCCTGTAAACCCAGACTGTTTTCTCCTATCATATTAAAACACCTGGAATATTTTTAAATGTAAATTTAATTCCAGTCATTCTTGCCTTACTTTCTTACCTCTAAATAAAAAGTTAGTTAGGAAATAAGCAATATCAAAGTATGTTTTAGTGCAGCTCCTGAAGGAATAACTAGAATATCCTATATAAGCCCAGCAACCAAAATGGCAGAATTACCAGAACAAACAGAAACCAGAACGACCGCAGCCCCTCGCCCCAGCCTGCCCCTCCCCCCAATGAGACCCCCATCCCAACAGGGGCATGGTCAGCCTGCAAACCACCTGCAGCCCCTCACCCCGGCTGGCCCCACCCCCCAGCGAGGATCCCTACCCCGATCGGGACATACAGCCTGCACTCCCCCCCGCAGCTCCTTGCCCCAGCCAGCCCAGCCCCACAGTGGGGACCACCACACTGATCAGGGGCCCCCATCAGGGCAGGCTGGCCAGCCCCAACCTGGGCACTGGGCCTTTAGCCTATATAATAAAAGAGTAATATGCAAATTGACCCTAATGGCAGAATGACCAGAACAAAGGCTCGACCAGTCACTATGAGGTGCACTGACCAGCTCTTGGTCTCTTTCTCTAGCCAGCAGGCTCTGATCGTCCAATGGCGAACGGGGAGTCAGGGGTGGGTGGTGGGGGACGCGGGTGGCACCAGGCCAAAGCCTCTGTCCCCACCAGTTTCCCCCCACACAGAGGGCAACCTGCAGTGGGGGGGGGGCCACGAGTGGATGGGAACAGCCAACCTCTTGGTCCCTTCCCCCAGCCGTTAGGCTCCAATTGCCCAATGGTGAACCGAGAACCAGGGTGGGGGCGGCAGGGAAGGGGCCAGTTGCAAGCAGCCAGGGAAGATGGCCCTGAATGCAGGCCAGGCCTCGGGACCGTACGCATGCACAAATTTCATGTGCCAGGCCTCTAGTTAAGAGATAAAAATTACATAGTCATATTAATTGATGCAGAAAAAGCATTTGACAAAATCCAACCCCCATTCTTGATAAAAACCTTCAGCAAAGTAGGAATAGAGGAATCATACCTCAACATAATAAATGTTGATAAACCTACAACCAAAACCCAGTTGGGCAAAAACTAAAACTATTTCACCTAAGAACAGGAACAAGGCAGATGCCCACTTTCACCACTCCTGTTTGACATATTACTGGAAGTGCTGGCCATAGTGATTAGACAAGAAGAAGAAATGAAAGGTATCCAAATTAGAAAAGAAGATGTAAAACTGTCATTATTCGCAGATGACATGATACTGTACATAGACAACCCTAAAGCAGTGGTTCTCAACCTGTGGGTCACGACCCCTTTGGGGGTCAAAAGACCCTTTCACAGGGGTCGCCTAAGACCATCAGAAAACACATATTTTTGATGGTCTTAGGAACCAGGAACCGAGACACCGCTCCTCTATCCGTCTCCACGCGGGTCCACCCACATGCAGATACACCCACATACGAGTATCCAGCGTATTAAAGGGTTGTGGCATTAGGAAGGTTGAGAAACACTGCCCTAAAGACTTCATCAAAAAAAACTATTAGACTTAATAAATGAATTTGGCAATGTAGCTGGATACAAAATGAATGCCCAGAAATCTATGGCATTTTCATACACCAACAGTGAACTTAAAGAGAGATTAACAATCCCAGCCCTGACCGGTTTGGCTCAGTGGATAGAGCATCAGCCTGTGGACTGAAGGGTCCCAGGTTCGATTCTAGTCAAGGGCATGTACCTGGGTTGCAGGCACATCCCCAGTATGGGTGTGCAGGAGGCAGCTGATCGATGTTTCTCTCTCATCAATGTTTCTAACTCTCTATCCCTCTTCCTTCCTCTCTGTAAAAAATCAATAAAATATATTTTTTAAAAAAAAAATCACATTTACCATTGCACACAAAAAAATTAAGATACATAGGAATAAACTTAACTAAGAAGGTTCAATGTACTATACTCAGAAAACTACAGTACATTGAAAAAAGAGATAGAGGAAGACATAAACAGATGGAAGAACATATTGTGTTCACAGATTGGTAGAATCAACATCATTAAAATGTTCATACTATCCAGAGCAACCTATAGATTCAATGCAATCCCCATTAAAATACCAACGGCATATTTCATAGACCTAGAACGAACTCTCCAAAATTCATCTGGAATTACACACACACACACACACACACACACACACACACACACACACACAAAACAACCCGAATAGCTACAACAATCCTGAGAAAGAAGAACAAAGTAGGAGGGATCTCAATACCAGATATCAAGCTATTTTACAAAGCCACTCTTCTCAAAACTGCCTGGTACTGCAAAAAACAGACATATAGATCAATGGAATAGAATAAAGAACCCATAAATTGACCCAAACCACTATGCTCATTTAATACTTGACAAAGGAGGCAAGAACATACAATGGAGTCAAGACAGTCTCTTCAATAACAGATGTTGGGAAAATTGGACAGATACATGCAAAAAAATGAAACTAGACCACCAACTTACAACATACATAAAAATAAACTCAAAGTGGATAAAGGACTTAAATGTAAAATGGGAAACTATAAAAATCTTAGAGGAATCCACAGGCAGCAAAATCTCAGGCATTGCCAAAGCAATATCTTCAATGATACAGCTCCTAAGGCCAATGGAAACTAAGGAGAAAATAAACAAATGGGACTACATCAAAATAAAAAGCTTCTGCACAGCAAAAGAAACCATCAACAAAACAACAAGAAAGCCCACTGCATGGAGAACATATTTCCCAATGTTATCTACGTTAGGGTTTAATCTCCAACATTTACAGGGAACTCATACAATTTAACAAAAGGAAGATAAACAATCCAATAAAAAAAAAATGGGCAACGGATCTAAATAGATACTTTCGAAAGAGAACATACAGAAGGCCAACAGACATATGAAAATATGCTCAAAGTCACTAATCATCCAAGAGATGCTAATCACAATGACAATGAGGTACCATCTCACACCTGTCGGAATGGCTATCATTGACAAATCAACAAACAAGTGCTGGAGAGGATGCCGAGAAAAAGGAACCCTCCCGCACTGCTGGTGGGAATGCAGACTGGTGCAGCCACTGTGGAAGACAGTTTGGAGTTTCCTCAAAAAACTAAAAAAGGAACTCCCATTTGACACAGTGATCTGACTTCTAGGAATATATACCAAGAAACTAGAAACACCAATAGCAGCACAATTCACCATAGCTAAGATTTGGAAACAGATGAGTGCTCATCAGCAGATAAGTGAATTAAAAAACTGTAGTATTACTACACTGCTATAAAAAGGAAGAAACTCCTACCATTTGCAACAGCATGGATGGAACTGGAGAGCATTATGGTAAGTGAAATAAGTCAGTCAGAGAAAGATAAATACCACATGATCTCACTCATTTGTAGAATATCATGAACAACATAAACTGATGAACAAAAATAGATGCAGAGACAGAGAAGCATGGATTAGATCATCAAACTTCAGAGGGAAGGAAAGGGCGGTTGGGGGGAAGGGAGAGAGATCAACCAAAGGCATGCATATAAGCCTAACCAATGACACAGACACTGGAGGGGTAAGAGCACGAGCGGGAGGAGGGGGGGTTATGGGGAAATAAGGATACATATGCAATGCCTTAATCAATAAAGAAAAAAATTAAAAAATATGCCCTTTGCCCATGTGATCAGAAAGCAGATGGGAAATCAGAACTGCCAAATGACTTTTCAAGGACAGCTCAACTGTCAACCAACTGACCTTTCCCAGAAACTACTAAATGTATACAACTGTAGCTTAGTGTTCTTGTCAAAGTAGCAATATTCTACTGATATTTCTTTTACTTCTCTACTTTCTATAGAAAAAATGAATATGGTGGTACCACCTTTATGGGAACAAACCCACTTCTAAAATTTATCCTGTGGAATTAACTGCATCTCTAAACAAAGATGCCCATTGCTATATTATATTAGAACAATGTGTAAGTAAATTGTGGTATATCCTTTGGAAGAATACTAAGCAATCATTAAATGTCATGTATAGTAATACCTAAAAATATTCACAATATATTGTTAAATGATAAAGGTTACGAGATGAATAACTGTATTAAGAAATTTGGAAGCGACATCTGTGTAACTGAACACTAAGACAGCTTTCAGTTTTCTGACAGCTAAGGAAAAATAGAAAGTTTTCATGTTTCATAATAATTATTGGATGAGTATTTATCTTCTAAAGAACACTTTTCTTTATCCTTACTGTAAACTTATGAGTTAAGCTTTTATAACATGAAAACATGTTTATACTGTAAACTATTCTAAGGAATAAAAAGGGGGGAATTATTATTTTTAAAAAAAGAAGTTAAGACAGTTACTTCTAGAGAGAAAATGGATTCTGGGAGAATTTTTGAAGTTTAGTTAATTAAATAAATGTAGATTTATGCAAGTATGTCAATTCATGTTAGTAAATGTAAATTACTCAAAACAAAGAATTAAAGCAATACCAAAAGACTTACAGACAAAAGTACATAAAAACTTTCACCTATCAAAAAAGCAGACTGTCTAATCAGGGGTGGGAACCTTTTTTCTGTCAAGGGTCATTTGGATATTTATAACATCATTTGTGGGCTATATGAAATTATCGACTTAAAATTAGCCTGCTATATTTGGTCAAACATTTAATTAATTCACCCCTAATGCTTGGCAGACGAAATGATTTCATTGTCCTTATTCGGCCTACGGGCCAGACTTTCCCCACCCCTGGTACTGGATACAGTTATGCTGGTATGTCCTATGAAAGTATAAAAGTGTCTAGCTTCCCCATGTCTAGGAAAAACTGTTTCTCCTGCATTACTTACACACGACACTTCTGACAAGAGATATGGCTTTTTCCCCACATTGACCAATTCTCCCACACCAACTGGGTGTCCTGTAATTCAATTCAATTCAATTCAATTCAATTCAATTCAATTCAATTCAATTCAATTCAATTCAACCAGAATTATTGCACACCCCACAGACTAAAGTATTAATACTATAAAACTGCTCCCGCCGTAACCGGTTTGGCTCTGTGGATAGAGCGTCAGCCTGCGGACTGAAGGGTCCCAGGTTCGATTTTGGTCAGGGCATGTACCTTGGTTGCGGACACATCCCCAGTAGAGGGTGTGCAGGAGACAGCTGATCGATGTTTCTCTCTCTCATCGATGTTTCTCTCTATCCCTCTCCCTTCCTCTCTGTAAAAATCAATAAAATATATTTTTTTTAAAAAACTGCTCCCACTTCAGATGCCAATTGCAAGTAGTAGGTCCCTGTTATCCACAACTCCTGTATGACTTGGTTACAAATCAGACGTTCCCAAGACACCCCCCCCCCCCCAGGTTCAATAACTGGCTAGAGTGGCTCATAGAACCTAGGAAAAGTTTACTCACTATTGCTAGAGTATTTTATTTTATTTATTTATTTATTTATTTATTTATTTATTTATTTATTTACATTTTTTTAGTGGTTGTTAATCCTCACCCAAGGATATTTTTTCATTGATTTTTTTAGGAAGAGTGGAAGAGAAAGGGAAAGACAGAGAGAGAAACATCAGTGTGAGAGAAACACATCGATTGGTTGCCTCCTGCATGAGCCCTGACCAGGGCCCAGGCCGGAGAGGAGCTTACAACCAAGGTACATGCCCTTGACTAGAATCGAACCCAGGACCCTTTGGTCCACAGGCCAATGCTCTATCTGCTGAGCCAAACTGGCTAGGACTACAAACAGTATTTTAAAAGATACAAGTGAATAGCTTGATAAAGAGATACATAGAGTAAGGTCAGGAAGGATCCCATGGAGTTGGGGTGCACCACCCTCCTAGATTATAAATGCATAACCAACCCAGAAGCTCTACAAATCCGGTACCTCAGAGATTTGTATAGAGGCTTCATCATGTAGGCATGAATGATTATTTACTTATTTTCTAACCCCTTTCCCTCTTCAGAAGGTGGTGGGTAGGACTGACAGTTCTAAGCTTCTAATCTTGGCTTTGTCTTTCTAGTAACCAGCCCCTATCCCAGAGCCCACCAAAAGCTGTTTCATTAGAACAAGAGATGCTACTATCACCCAAGATCCTTGTGTCAGGAACCAAAGTCAAACACCAAATATTAGCAGAAACTGGGGCAGAGACCAAATATATATATTTTTTATTATTTCATGACTTATTAATACCTATCTACCCATGGACTTCCTGCACTCCAAGCCTGGAGAAGAAAGAGCTATGTGTAAAATCTACACTAATAAAAGAGAAACATGGTAATTGGCGTACGACCGCTACCCTTCCCATTGGCTAATCAGCGAGATATGCAAATTAACTGACAGCCAAGATGGCGGCTGGCAGCCAGGCAGCTTGAAACTAACATGAGGCTTGCTTGCCTCAGTGACGGAGGAAACCGATGTTCCCTGCCTGCCTTGCAGGCCTCTGAGCCTGCAGTTTAAGAAACTATGTAACAAATACCGCCGGACTTCAGCCAGCAGGATTGCAACACTGTATGCAAAGGCCAGAAACCTACTTTCAGCAGCGGAGGCCTAAGAGCTGGAGCCAAGCTTCAAGTTAAACCTGGCCCAGAATAAAAAAATAAAAAAATAAATAAAAAAGGAGCGGTTGGGAGCTTCAGTCACCCCCAGCCTGAAAACAGCCCTCAGCCCCTCACCCAGACTAGCCAGGCACCCCAGTGGGGACCCCCACCCTGAAGGATGTGTGACCAGCTGCAAACAGCCATCATCCCCTCACCCAGGCTGGCCAGGCACCCCAGTGGGGACCCCGACCCTGATCCAGGACACCCTTCAGGGCAAACCAGCCGGCCCCCACCCGTGCACCAGGCCTCTACCCTATATAGTAAAAGGGTAATATGCCTCCCAGCACCGGGATCAGCGGAGCCGTGAGGCCTCCCAGCACCGGGATCAGTGTGACAGGGGGCAGCGCCCAAACCCCCTGATCACCCTGTGGCTCTGTGTGTGACAGGGTGCGGCACCCCAACCCCCCCCCCCCACGGGCCCTGCTCTGTGTGTGAAGGGGTAGAGCCATAACCTCCCCATCAGCCCTGCCCTGAGTGTGACAGTGGCGGTGCCCCAACCCCCTGATTGGCCCTGCTCTGTGGGTGATAGAGGGCAGTGCCCCAACCCGTTGATCCGCCCTGCTCTGTGTGTGACAGGGGACGGTGCCCCAACTCCCTTATCAGCCCTACTCTGTGAGTGACAGGGGGGAGCTCCTCAACCCCCTGATGGGGCCTGCTCTGTGCATGACAGGGCGGAGCTCCCCAACCCCCTGATGGGCCCTGCTCTGTGTGTGACAAGGGGGAGCTCCCCAACCCCCTGATGGGCCCTGCTCTGTGCATGACAGGGGGTGGCGCCGCAACCTCCCCATCGACCCTGCCTTGAGTGTGACAGGGGACGGTGCCCCAACCCCCCAATCGGCCCTACCCTGAGTGTGACTGAGGGTGGCATCGAAACCTCCCGATCCGCCCTGCTCTGTGCATGACAGGGGGCGGCGCCCCAACTCCCCAATCGGCCCTGCTCTGAGCCCGACCAGGGACTGCACCTAGGGATTGGGCCTGCCCTCTGCCACCCAGGAGCAGGCCTAAGCCAGCAGGTTGTTATCTCCGGAGGGGTCCCAGACTGCTAGAGGGCACAGGCCGGGCTGAGAGACCCCTCTTCCCCCCCCAAGTGCACAAATTTTTTTGCACCGGGCCTCTAGTAAAGTAATAAGAAGTAACGAGTGGGATGAAAGAGTGGAGAATGAAAAGCTGAGCGAGGACACAGAACCTATGAGCCCCTAGGATGCTAGGTATGCAGGTCTCAGCTAGAGTCAGAGTAGAGCAGAATTCTGAGTCTCTACTTTGTAAGTCTGTTCATTTCTTTGCTTTGGTGGTTTTCCAGTTTCAGGGTTTTTGTTTTGCCCTTGGTTACTTAGTAAAGTCACTGTTTAAAAAATTCCAACCCTGTTTAAACTAAACTAAGAAGAAAAGGAGAATTGTCCTTCTCTAGACATGGCTGACAGGAATTTCAGAGAGTCTGGGCTGGCAGGGCACTCTGGTCAAAGCTGTGGTGCCAGCTCAAGGCCAGAAATGACCCAGCAAGGCTAGAGATGGAGAGAGAAGACCTCTGAAGACCTCTGAAGACAAGGGGCCTCACAGCTGGCTTGGGCATTACTGGAAAATTCAATCAAAGGGCCAGTTTGCCCTCATCTTAACAGCTCTTTAAGACTTCCCCAGGGAAGGCATTAGGGAGGGCATTTTAGTCCGCCTCTAAACTGTTAGCCAGTTTCTTTGTTTTAAGAAATTATTTAAATTCTGTATTTGCTGATTTATTTTTAAATGCTAAAATAGTGCTGGTGTTTAGTATACTACTAGAATCAGAAAAAAAATATGATTACATGTTTAAAAAGCAGAGCCCTGGCTGGCATGGCTCATTGGTTAGAGCATCAGCCTGAGCACCAGAGGGTGACAGGTTCGATTCCCAGTCAAGAGCACATTCCTGGGTTGCAGGTTTGATCCTTGCCCCCCAGTCGGGGTGTGGTGGAGGGGGCAACCAATCCATGTTTCTCTCTCAGATGGATCTTTCTCTTTGCTCTCTCTCTCCTCCTCCCCCCTCCCTCCACTCTCTAAAAATGGAGAAAATAAAATATCCTCACTCCTCTGGTGAAAACTAAAAAAAAGAAAGAAAGAAAGAAAAAAGCTAGAGAATACATTTAAAATATCTAAAAAACTGGCTCCCTTCTTAGCTCGGTGTACTGTACCTGTAAGTAATTAACACCCTAAGGACCAATGAAAGTTTGGCTTCAAAATAGCAAAACAGACTAGTCAGTGGGCTGATGGGACACGGGCTCTGTGTTGGGACTCAGTGGTCACTTAAATTAAGAAGTATAGCTTCTGGGACTTTACCTGAACAATATCCCAGAATTAGAAACCCAAGACTGCCCAACCAGCATGACTCAGTGGTTGAACATCAACCTATGAACCAGGAGGTCACGGTTTGATTCCTGGTCAGGGAATATGCCTGGGTTTTGGGCTCAATCCCCAGGTGGGTCATAATTGAGGCAGCCAATAGGTGATGCTCTCACCGTTGATGTTTCTGTCTCTTTCTCCCTCTCCCTTCCTCTCTGTAATCATTAAAAATATATTTAAAAAAAGAAACCCAAGACTACCAGGATTCCATAAACTTCTTCCACTTGCTGTTGTGCCTGCAGTGGCAAAATGCCTTTTCTAAATCACTTTAGTGCCCTTTAATGTCTGGAGCTGACTGGGGGTGGTGGTGAGAACAATAAAGTGCATGTGTTTGAAAGTCCCTTTGTGCCACAGAACCTTTACCAAATGGGTGTCATACCACAGAGGAGCAAACCACAGCTTTTAAATAAAAGGAAAACCCTCTTTGTCTTTGGAAAAAACTTTATAACATACTAGAGCCCTGGCCGGCATGGCTCATTGGTTAGAGCATCAGACTGAGCACCAGAGGGTGACAGGTTCGATTCCCAGTCAAGGGCACATACCTGGGGGGGGGCGGTCCCCTCAGCCCAGCCTGCACCCTCTCCAATCTGGGACCCCTTGGGGGATGTCCGACTGCCGGTTTAGGCCTGATCGGATCAGGCCTAAACTGGCAGTCGGACATCCCTCTTACAATCCTGGACCCCTGGCTCCTAATCGCTCACCTGCCTACCTGCCTGATTGCCCCTAACTGCTCCCCGCCCCGGCTGGCCTGATCACCCCTCACTGCCTCTGCATGTCAGACTGATTGCCCCTAACTGCCCCCTCTGCCGGCCTGGTTGCCTCTAACTGCCTCCTGCTGCCGGCCAGGTTGCCTCCAACTACACCCAGCCCCTGCCAGCCTAATCGCTCCTAACTGCCCCCCCCACACCAGCCTGGTCACCCCCAACTGCACCCTCCTGCCAGCCTGGTTGCCCATGCAGCCTGCTTGTTCAGTTATTTGGTTGTCCCTCACTAACCCCCTTGCCAGCCTGGTCACCCATGCAGCTTGCTTGTTCAGTTGTTTGGTTGTCCCTCACTAACCCCCGTGCCGGCCTGATTGTAGGCAGCCATCTTATGTGGGCATGAGGGTTAATTTGCATATTACCTCTTTATTATATAGGATTAGTAGTAAGTTGCTCTGGCTTGGTGGCTCAGTTGGTTGAGCGTCACCCCATGCACCAAAAGGTAGCAGGTTCGATATCCAGTCAGGGCACATACCCAGATTGTGGGTTTGATCCTGGGTTGGGGTGCATAGGAAAGGCAACTAATCGATGTTTCTCTCTCACATCAATATTCCTTTCCCTCCTTTCCCATCTCTGAACATATCCTTGGGTGAGGATTAAATAATAATAATAATAATTACATAATAGTAGTAACTAGAAAATTAATACAATTCCTTTTAAATGTTTGAGAATGTAACCATAAAGAAAATGCACAGATGAACAATTAATGTAATAAACACTAGGATGTCTTATGCATCCAAAATAAAAGGAATAGTAAAATCAACATGACAATTAATCTCACAAATGAAATTTAATTTCAACTTTGGCCCACTTTAGAAACTCAACGTTTGTTATGAACACTTTTCCTCACCATTTAGTCTTCCATGTTAGTTGTTTGAACATACCTCTGCTGTTTGAATTTTGTTTTAAAGTTACTCTGAGTAGGAAACATTAAAAGTGATTTGAACCTGACCAGGATGGCTCAGAGGTTGAGTGTCAACCTATGAACCAAGTTAAATTCCCAGTCAGGGCACATGCTTGGGTTGCAGGCTTGATCACCAATGGGGGGAGTGCAGGAGGCAGTGCATAGATGTTTCTCTCTCATAGATGTTTCTATCTCTATATTTCTCCCTTCCCCTCTCTCTAAAAAAAAAATAAAAACATATTTTTTAAAGTTATTTGAAGTTACTGTAGTTTTAGATTATAAACACTATTTTTTGAAGGGGCATTCTAGTGACAAAGTTAATCCTATATAATAAAAGCCTAATATGCTAAGTGTCTGGTCAACCCATTAGCCGTTCAACCAACAAAGTGCAATATGCTAATGATATGCTAAGGTCACTCAACCAATCGCTCTGATGTGCACTGAGCACCAAGGGGCAGATAGTCGACCAGTTGACCAGTAGCTGTGCACTGACCACAAGGGGGCAGATGCTCCAACCGGTATTTTAGCTTGCTGCTGGGGTTCAGCCAATAGGGACTGGGCGAGATGGGCCAGACACACCCTGCAGCCCTCCTGCAGTCCCTCCCAGGCTGGCCAACCACCTGCATCCCTCCCCAGCCCCAATCGTGCACTGGTGGAGTCCGCTGGCCTGGCCTGCACCCTCTCACAATCCTGAACCCCTCGGGGGATGTTGGAGAGCCGGTTTTGGCCCGATCCCGCAGGCCAGGCCGAGAGACCCCACTGGCGCATGAATTCGTGCACCAGGCCTCTAGTAGGGTAATAATCAGTTCTGTACTCCTAGACCATCTTCAGTAGCATGATTACAAAACACAAGTGGCAAGAGATGGGTCTTGGCTAGTAAGTAGTATAAGGACAACAAATCATAACACTGTTTACCATTCTACTACTCTGGATATCTATTTCTTGGTTAACTAAAATCTCAATAGCTCTGATTATTGGTTCGAACATTTCAGTTTAGTTTAGTGAGGTAAGCACATAGTGTACACAAAAAGCTAGTAAAACAGAAAAATATATTTCACTTTTAAAGCAACCAATTTCTCAGTTTAGACTAATTTATAGCAACGGTTGAATGATAAAAATACTCACTGAGGAATTTAGAAAATGGCGGAGGTATAAACGGACGTGTCCTGTGCCTTGTCCTGGGGCAGATAAGGGTGAGCAGCTGAAGCAGGTAACATACAGCCCAAATAGGCAGAAGATTTTCAGCTGAGAGACTGTCTGCAGCTGGGAAAGACCGAGAACCCCCAGAAAAAAAAAGGACGGTTGGAGACTGCGGCTGAAACCTCTCTCGGTGCTCCAGCTAAGCAGCGGAGACTGCGCCATCTTGGGTGGCTGTTGCTGGCATCCAGAGATCAACTACTAACCTGGAAACAAGGGATCTCAAGCAGCGTGACTGCGTGAACTCAGACGATCACTGATTCTTCTCACGGAAAGGTTAGACTTCCCCTAAAGGTGCAGTTTGCAATTCAGGCTGGAGAGAGGACGGCGCTCGCGCACGCGCGGGGCAAAATCTGCGCCCCACAGAGTCCACAGCCCTTGGGACCAGTGTGACCCGCGAGTGGGGAAGGGGCCCCACAGGGCTTTTGGCAGAAGGGAATGCTAAAAATAAGCCCATAGCTGGACTGGATGTAAAAAAAGCAGCCTTGGACTTTGTCAGTGTGCCAGCTGCTTGGTGCCAGGGGCGAGGGGGCCCGCAGAGATTGCGCGCAGACCTGGAAGGTGGAGGTTTGCGAATTCACACAACGTATCAGGCTCTTGTTACAGTTCCCCTTAGATCTGTACATTTGATTATTAAACCCAGTGCATGGGATTCCCCAGTTGGGGTCATTCACAGAGCCTGTAGGGGAAAGTTCTTTTTGGGGAGCCTGGGAAACAGAGCGGGCAGTAACAATTAAAGACCCAGCTCTGGGCAGTGGACTTTCCCAAATCAGTTTCAAGTACCATAGAGAAAAAAAAAAACCCTACTGATAGAGAGGACTTATAGCCTCTAAGGTCAATCCAGACACACTGCCACCCAGAGGCAGAGCCACGAACTGTCCCTTCTGTGATCACAAATAAAGGCAGTCTGGTAAACAAATACAGCCTGCCTTAAAATCAGGACTGTGGTTTACGGCACGGAGGGACAGTGTATCGCAGGGAAATTCAACACTCTCCTAAATGCCTGGCAGGACTAAGGTGTGCCAAAAAGAAGAGCAGAAGATCTGAAGCACCTTCACTACTGCATATTTTTATATATTTTTTTAAATTCTTTTTTTCACCATTTCATTAAGAGCCTATTTTATTATTTTTTAATTTTTTTCATCACTTGATTTTACCTTTTTAATTACTACATTTTTTAACCAGTATTATTGCTATCATTTTACCATTTTTTTCAAGTGTCACTTTTTTTTCTTTATTTTATTTTGGGATTAGTGTTCTACACTCTATTTTCATCATTCCTTTAGCATCATTTCTCTCTATCTCACATTTACCCTTAAGCCAAAACTCTCTTCCTCACTTTTCCCCTTTTGTTGTCCTGTTTCTCTTACCCTATTCCTGCTTTAGATTTTCCCTATTCCTTCTTTTTACCCACTGTCTAAATTTCACCCTACTTATATATCTAATTTCCAATCCCTTGCTCTAAATCCATATACACCTCTCTCTTATCTTTCTTCACTATCCAATTTGTTTTATCTCTCTCTCTCTCTCTCTCTCTCTCTCTCTCTGTCGTTTTGCTAGTGTTTGCTTGACTTTGAGTATATTGGGTTTTTTTTATGCTTGTTTGGGAGATTGTTTTGTTTTTCATTTTCATTTTTCTGTTTCGCTTATTTTTTCTTTCTCTGGTTATTTTTGTGCTTCTGTTTTCCCTTGCCTCGCTTGATATTAGTGGTTGTTTGTAGTTTGCATTAACCTCCAGGGATCTGCTGCTGGAATTCATTGAGATTAGTTGCGGTTCTCTTGGAGTTTTCTCCCCATACAAATAGCCTCTTCCCCACCTCTATTTCATTCTCTCTCTTACTTTTTTTTTCTGTTTGTTTTTTTCTTCTCTCCCTTTTCCCAATCTCATTTCGGCACTCCTTTTTGTTTTTTATTTTTCTCTTTAATCTTTTTCTCTTTTTTCTTCTTTATCCCCTAATTCTCTTCGCTCGGGGGGGGGGGGTCACCTTTATTTGGGGTTATTAATATCGTGAATACATTTTGTTCAGTGCCTTGTACATTGTGCCTTGTTGTGTTGTATTTTGTGCCTTTAAATCAATACTGCAGAGAGAGAACTACATAACCAAACACCTGGAGAAGAGAGATCATGGTGAAGCAAAGAACCAACCCACATATGAAAGAAAAACAGGCATCATCAGAAAAGGAAGTAAACGAAATGGAGGCAATGGAGGCAAGCAACCTGTCAGAGAAAGAATTCAGAGAAATGGCCATAAGGTGTATGAAAAGAATGGAAGACAAATTCAACAATATCTGTAGGAACCAAGAGGAAATGAAGAAGACCCAAGAGGAAATGAAGAGAAACCAAGAAGAAATGAAAAATGACATCACTGCTATAAAGAACTCAATAGAAAGCATCAACAGCAGACTAGAAGAAGCAGAGGACCACATCAGTGAGCTAGAAGACAAAGTAGGAAAAAATACCCAAACAGAACAGCTTCTAGAAAAAAAAATTAAAAAGCAGGAGGAGAGCCTAAGAGAACTCTGAGACAACGCTAAACAAAACAACATCCAAATAATAGGGGTGCCAGAAGGAGAGGAAACTGAGCAAGGAATAGAAAACCTGTTTGAAAAAATAGTAACAGAAAATTTCCCTGATATAGGGAAGAAGAAACTCACACAAATCCAAGAAGCTCACAGAGTCCCAAACAAAATGAACCCGAAAAGACTGATGCCAAGGCACATAATAATTAAATTGGCAAACACCAACGACAAAGCAAGAATCTTAAAAGCAGCCAGAGAGAGACAGAAAGTTACCTACAAAGGGTCCCCCATCAGACTAGCGACCGATTTCTCAACAGAAACACATCAGGCAAGAAGGGAATGGAATGAAATATACAAAGTCATGCAAAGGAAGGGTCTGAATCCAAGAATACTGTACCCAGCGAGGCTATCAATCAAAATTGAGGGTCAAATCAGGAGCTTCACAGACAAAAACGGTCTACGGGAGTTTATTACAACCAAGCCAGCAATGCAAGAAATGCTAAAGGGTCTGCTGTAAATAGAAAAAATAGGAAACAAAGAAGGAATGCAGCGGTAAAGAACAAAAATGGTGACTAACAAGTTTCTATCAATAATAACTTTAAATGTAAATGGATTAAATTCCCCAGTCAAAAGGTAAATGAGTGGATAAGAAAACATGACCCATATATCTGCTGTCTACAGGAAACCCACCTCAGAAAAAAAGATGCACACAGACTGATGGTGAAGGGATGGAAAAAGGTTTTTCTGGACAATGGAAGTGAAAAAAAAGCCAGGAGAGCAATACTTATATCTGACAAATTAGATCTCAAAGTGAAGGACATAAATAGAGATAAAGAAGGCCACTTCATAATACTAAAGGGAGCAGTCCAACAAGAAGAAATAACTCTGGTAAATATATATGCACCCAATATAGGAGCACCCAAATACGTAAGAAATCTTCTGGAGGAGATCAAGGGAGAGATTGACAACAATACAATCATAGTAGGGGATCTTAACACCCCATTATCACCACTGGACAAATCCTCTAAACAGAAACTCAGCAAAGAAACATCAATCCTAAATGACTTACTAGATCAGATGGAATTAATTGACATCTTCAGAACATTTCACCCCAAAGCCACAGAATATACATTCTCCTCAAGTGCACATTTGTCATCTTCAAAGATAGACCATATATTGGGTCACAGACTAAGTCTCTTCAAATTCAAGAAAATTGAAATCATATCAAGCATCTTCTCAGACCACAAAGGCATAAAACTGGAAATCAACTACAACAAAAACAATAAAGAAAAATCAAACACATGGAGACTAAATAGCATGCTATTAAACAACGACTGGGTTACCAGTGAGATCAAAGAAGAAATAAAAAACATCATGGCAACAAATGACAATGAAAACACAACAATCCAAAACCTATGGGACACAGCAAAAGCAGTCTTGAGAGGGAAGTTCATAGCTCTACAAGCCTACTGCAAGAAACAAGAAACAATGAGAATAAATGACCTAACTCTACAACTCTAAGAGTTAGAAAGAGAGCAACAAAAAAAGCCCACTGTAAGCAGAAGGAAGGAAATAACAAAGATCAGAGCGGAGATAAACGACATAGAGATAAAAAAAAAATACAAAAGATCAACAAAACCAAGAGCTGGTTCTTTGAAAGGATAAACAAGATTGATACACCTCTAGCCAGGCTCACCAAGAAATAAAGAGAGAGGACCCAAATAAACAAAATCAGAAATGAAAGAGGAGAAATAACAACAGACCCCATAGAAATACAAAGGATTGTTAGAAAATATTATGAACAACTCTACTCCAACACACTAGACAACCTGGAGGAAATGAACATATTCCTAGAAAAATACAACCTTCCAAAACTTAACCAGGAAGAATCTAAAAATCTCAATAGCCCAACAACTATGGAGGAAATCGAAGCAGTAATCAAAAAGCTTCCAGCAAACAAAAGCCCGGGGCCAGACGGCTTCACAGGGGAGTTTTACCAAACATTCAAGGAAGACCTAAAACCTATCCTCCTCAGATTTTGTCAAAAGATCCAAGAGTAAGGAACACTTCTCAGCTCATTCTATGAAGCCAACATCACCCTAATCCCAAAACCAGATAAAGACAATACAATGAAAGAGAATTATAGGCCAATATCCCTCATGAACATAGATGCCAAAATCCTCAACAAAATCCTAGCAAATCGGATCCAGCAGTACATCAAAAAGATCATACACCATGACCAAGTAGGATTTATCCCAGGGATGCAAGGATGGTACAATATCCGCAAGTCAATAAATGTGATACATCACATAAACAAATTGAGAGAAAAAACCATATAGTCATATCAATTGATGCGGAAAAAGCATTTGACAAAATCCAACACTCTTTCTTGATAAAAACTCTCAGCAAGATAGGAATTGAGGGATCATACCTCAACATAATAAAAGCCATATATGACAAACCCACAGCCAACATCATAATCAATGGGCAAAAACTAAAACCATTCCCCCTAAAAACAGGAACAAGACAGGGATGCCCCCTCTCACCACTCCTGTTCAACATAGTACTGGAAGTACTAGCCGTTGCGATCAGACAAGAAGAAGAAATAAAAGGCATTCAGATTGGAAAAGAAGGAAAACTGTCCTTATTTGCAGATGACATGATACTGTACATAGAGAACCCTAAAGACTCCATCAAAAAATTATTAGACTTAATAAATGAATTTGGCAATGTAGCAGGATACAAAATTAATGCTAAGAAATCCATGGCATTTCTTTACACCAATAGTGAACTTACAGAAAGTGAAACTACAGAAGCAATCCCATTTACCATTGCATCAAAAAAATTAAAATACCTAGGAATAAACTTAACTAAGGAGGTAAAAGACTTATATGCCAAAAACTACAGGACACTGAAAAAAGAGATAGAGGAAGACATAAACAGATGGAAGAATATACTGTGTTCATGGATTGGTAGAATCAACATCATCAAAATGTCCATACTACCCAAAGCAATTTATAGATTCAATGCAATCCCCAATAAATTACCAACAGCATATTTCAGAAATCTAGAACGAATGTTCCAAAAATTCATCTGGAATAAAAAAAGACCCTGAATAGCTGCAGCAATCCTGAGAAAGAACAAAGTAGGTGGGATCTCAATACCAGATATCAAACTGTATTATAAAGCCACTGTTTTTAAAACAGCTTGGTACTGGCACAAGAACAGACATATAGATCAATGGAATAGAATAGAGACCCCAGAAATCGATCCAAACCACTATGACCAATTAATATTCAACAAAGGAGGCAAGAGCATACAATGGAGCCAAGACAGTCTCTTCAATAAATGGTGTTGGGAAAATTGGACAGATACATGCAAAAAGATGAAACTAGACCACCAACTCACACCATACACAAACATAAACTCAAAATGGATAAAAGACTTAAACGTAAGATGGGAAACCATAAAAATACTAGAGGAATCCACAGGCAGCGAAATCGCAAACATATGCCGAAGGAATTTCTTCTCTGATAATGCTCCTAGGGCAATGGAAACTAAAGAGAAAATAAACAAATGGGACTACATCAAAATAAAAAGCTTTTGCACAGCAAAGGAAACAATCAACAAAACAACAAGAAGACCCACTACATGGGAGAACATATTTGCCAATGATACCACCGATAAGGGTTTAATTTCCAACATTTACAGGGATCTCATGAAACTTAACAAAAGGAAGATAAACAATCCAATAAAAAAATGGGCAATGGACCTAGATAGACACTTTTCGAAAGAGGACATACAGAAGGCCGAAAGACATATGAAAACCTGCTCAAAGTCACTAATTATATGAGAGATGCAAATCAAAACGACAATGCGGTATCATCTCACACCTGTCAGAATGGCTATCATCAACAAATCAACAAACAACAAGTGTTGGAGAGGATGTGGAGAAAAAGGAACCCTTCTGCACTGTTGGTGGGAATGCAGACTGGTGCAGCCACTGTGGAGGACAGTATGGAGCTACCTCAAAAAACTAAAAATAGAACTCCCATTTGACCCAGTGATCACACTACTAGGAATATATGCCAAGAAACCAGAAACGCCAATGAGAAAGGATATATGCACCCCTATGTTCATAGAAGCACAATTCACCATAGCTAAGATTTGGAAACAGCCTAAGTGCCCATCAGCAGATGAGTGGATTAGAAAACTGTGGTACATATACACAATGGAATACTATGCTGTGGTAAAAAAAAGGAACTCTTGCCTTTTGCAACAGCATGGATGGAACTGGAGAGCATTATGCTAAGTGAAATAAGCCAGTCAGAGAAAGATAAATACCACATGAGCTCACTCATTTGTGGATTATAGAGAACAATATAGACTGATGAAAAGGAACAGACCCAAAGACTGAGAAACTGCGATCAGGCTATCAATCCCCAGAAGGAAAGTAGGGGAGGGCAGGGGTAAGGGGAAGAGATCAACCGAAGGACTTGTATACATGTATATAAGCCAAACCAATGGACATGGACAACAGGGGGATGGGAGCATGAGTGTGCAGGGCGGGGTGGGGACGGAGGTTGGGGGGTAATGGGGGGGATCAGAATACATTTGTAATACCTTAACTAATAAAAAAATAAAAAAAATACTTGTTGATAAATGTGTTAATCATTTCCTACCAGGAACCTAGCCACAAATTTATAACCAAGTTTCTAGACCAAATTTCTAAAAAGCACACACATGCTCTAAAGAAATATGCATCTCCTTTCCAAATAGCCACCATAGTGTTTCATTTGTTTCTGATCATAAGTACACTATTTACACCAAAGTACTTGTCTAGTTAGCATCAAGTGCCATGTTTAAAATGGTATAACAGAGAAGTTCTATGTTTGAATTCAAAGGTCTAAAATGAAAAACAGTCCTCTCCAAAAGGTATAAATGTCCAGTCATAAGATAAATAAGCACTAGGACTAACTACAGTTAACACTGCTGTGCGCTATATAGAAAAGATGTTTAGAGAACTAATCCTAAGAGCTCTCATCGACGAAGAAAATGGTTTCCTTTTCCTTTTATTGTATCTATATGAGAACATAGATGTTAACTGAACCTAATGTGGTAATCATTTCCACACTATATGTAAATCAAGTAATCAGGTTGTGCACCTTAATCTTTAAAAAATAAATAACAGGCCTCACAAATACCCAGAGCCCACAGCGACTGTCCAGAGTCCAGCTATTTCCAAGAGAGCAGAAGATCTGCATAAGCCACAGCTTAAGTGGGACTGTCACCTTCTAAGGCACAAGTTGGCACAACTTTTTTCTACAGGGCAGAAGGTCATATAGTCTCTATAACTAATCAACTCTGCACTTAGCACCAAAGCAATCACAGACAATATGTAAATGGATAACTGGCTGTGAGCTAATAAAACTTTATGGACCCTGAAAACTGAATTTCATTATTTTCACATGGAACAATACATTAGTTTTCCTTTGCTATTTTTCAACCATTGAAAATGTAAAAACCATTATTAACTCACCAACCATATTTAAACAAGTAGCCATATCTGTCCAATGGGATTTGGCCTTTGGTCCATAGTTTATCACCCTGACCTAGGTCACAGTTTGCCTTAATTTTTTACCTATCCCTCCATAATGTAAACCTACAAGGTATGTGCCTTTTCTTTTAGCAACGAGTTCCTTTGCTTCTTTAGGT
This sequence comes from Myotis pilosus, assembly GCA_036010255.1. Lineage (NCBI taxonomy): Eukaryota > Metazoa > Chordata > Mammalia > Chiroptera > Vespertilionidae > Myotis > Myotis pilosus. The sequence continues at coordinate 110,145,610 of JASKON010000002.1, read as the reverse complement.
CTCCAATGCCCACAAGTCCCAAAGTCCAACAGAGCAATAAACAGGTCAAGAAAGACATGGAGCATGGACTGAAGAAAGGGCACATGCCCCTCTCATGTAGCTTTGCAGCTATGTGATCTTCTATAAGTTATATAACCATTCCAAATCTCCACTTCACCATGTATAAAAAGAGGATCATGGTATCCAACCAATGAATGCATTTCTGAAGGTAATTCAGAAATAAGCAGGGAAAGTAGAGCAAAAAATATAACATATGGAGAAGAATTGCCCACCACAATTCAGAAACAAGGCCTTGTCTGATGATTCACTGGTAAATTGCGAGACTATTTTAGTGTAGTGTATGGTCCCAGGTAGAGACAGGAAGCTCAGTGAATTTAATTAAATCCTGGGAAAAGGAGCAGCTAGCAATCTCACTGACTGCATGCCACTTTTTATAATTATCTGAGTGGACTAAAAACAACAAACATAAATTGAGAATCTTCTCTATGTTCAAAAAATAGGGAAGTACTATGAAGAGCATAAAGATGAATAAGACTCAGCTCTTACTTCAAAGAATTTATAATTTAGTAAGCATAAACATCTATCACACAAAGCATGTATGATTTGTATAAACCAACTGCATTAAGTTCAAAAGAGAGCCAAACAAAAGACAGTAAGAGGAAGAATTTCTAGGAGCTAAATTTAAACAATAAATAGAATTTCAAGAACAGGCAGACACAGCCCTGAACAGCATTGCTTAGCGGTTAGATCCTCGGCCTGTGCACTGGAGGGTTGTGGGTTTGAATCCCAATGGGGGGAGGCGGGAGGGGTTGGGGACTAGTACTTGAGTTGCTGGTTCAATCCCCAGCCGCAGTTGGAGCATGTGTGGGAGGCAACTGGTTGATGTGTCTCTCTCACATGGATGTTCCTCTCCTCTCCTCTCCTCTCCTCTCCTCTCCTCTCCTCTCCTCTCCTCTCCTCTCCTCTCCTCTCCCCTCCCCTTCCCCCTCCCCCCTCCTTCTCTCTCTCTCTCTCTCTCTCTCTCTCTCTCTCTCTCTCTCTCTCTCTCCCCCCTTTAAAAAAAACAAAACAGGCAGACAGAAATTTGAGAGTACAGTCATACAGATACCACAATTCATGAATACTTAAATCCCTTACATAAAATGGTGTACAACAATGTATGCAAACTATTTCCAAAAATTTGAAAATAAAATCACAGTCTCTTCTAAACACACACACACACACACACACACACACACACACACACACACACAATGTATGCAGTCCATGGATTCCCACCTGCAGGTTGAAAAGACTGTTTTCAGTCTACATTCAGTTGATTCTGAGGATGCAGTACCCTCGGATATAGAACCCATAGATACAGAGGGCTGACTATACTATAGGACTGTAGGACATGAAGATTCTCAATGTCACTAGACATTACTAATTTATTCTCCAAAGATGTTGTTCTTTCAACAGTCTGAGAGTTTTCATCTTTACAACACATAATATGTCATCAGAGTACATTTTAAAATACTTTAGCCAATGTGAAGGGTATAAAAGTGTATCTCATTTTCATTTTTATTTCCTATTCTCACATTGTCTAGAGCTGTGTGATATGTCTATTTCTATACTATGAAATAAATGACACAGTATGTTTAAGAATGATGAGTTGTATGTGGCTGGAGCCCAAGACACAGAAAGTGCACAGAGAATAGCTTCTCTCTCTTCCTTTCAGAGGTTTCTCTGGGACCTTGTTCTTTCTCTCTCCACCCCATTAATTGCTGGTTTACATCAGCAGTTAGAGACAAACCTTTCCTTTCCTCCTTGAATGTGCCTGAGTAATTTAAAGAGTTTATAAATGAACATGGTTGAAAAATACTGGTCTTGACAGAAATATCTGAAACCATTTCCTCCATTTTTTCCCAAAACTTGATTTCTGCCAAATCTAGATTATGAAAGTCAAGATGCCTTAGGAAACACACAAAAATTCTGATCCACAATGCTCATATGTTAGGATTATCTGAGGCCAAGGAAGAAAGGTACATGCAAGACCTTCAGAAGGAGCAATCCCCAAACAGTCTGAATCTTGCTTTAAAAAAGGCAGAAATTTGCCCTGGCCGAGTGACTCAGTCGGTTGGAGCATCATCCTGTACACTAAAAGGTTGTGGATTCGATTCCCAGTCAAGGCACATACCTAAATTGTGGGTTTGATACCTGGTCAGGGTGCAAATGGGAGGCAACTGATTGATGTTTCTCACATCAATTTTTTTCTCTCTCTCTCCCTCCTTCTCTCTAAAATCAATAAATATATCCTCAAGCGAGAATTAATAATAATAAAAAAGGCAGAAATTCTCAGATTGAATAAAAAAGCAATGTGGTTGGAATGTAAAATGGTGCCTTGACAGGACAATTAAACACTTTAATGTTAAATCAAAGCTTATTTGCTTGAATTTTTAAAAAAAAATACTTTAAGTCTCTAATGAAAACTAATTCATGACCTTTGGGAAGATTTCTACTTGTATTAAAACTTGTATCAAAAATTTTTTAAAAATTCTGATCCAGGTCTGGAGACCTGGTTGCAAATCCCTGGCAAGAATGCATTCACTCCTCTCCTCTCATCTAGAAGGTAAAAAAAAGTGCAGGAAAGATAAAGGAAGGTATGAACCCAAATTTTTGACACTCACTTGGAGGGTATTGCCACAAAAGCTTCCATGGGGATATAATTTATTTGTAAATCTTTATTGTTGAGAGTATTACAGATGGCCTTCCCCCACACACACTGCTCCCCTCCACCTGGGGTTCCCGCCCCACCCCAGGCTTTTGCCACCCTATTGTCTGTGTCCATAGGTAATGCATACTTGCATAACCATCTTTGTTTAATCTCTTCCTGCTCTGCCTCCCTCTGAGATTCGTCAGTCTGTTCCATCTCCATGCCTCTGACTCTATATTATTCACCAGTTTATTCTGTTCATTAGTTTTCTTATTTGTTTATTTCTACATTCAATTGTTGATAGATATGTATTTATTGCCTTTTTATTGTTTATATTTTTTATCTTTTTCTTCTTCTTCTTCCTCTTCTTAAAGAATAACCTTCAACATTTCATGTAATAGTAAATTGGTGGTAATGAACTCCTTTACCTTTATCTTGTCTATGGAGCTCCTTATCTGACCTTCAATTCTAAATGATAGCTTTGCTGGGTAAAGTAATCTTGGATGTAGGTCCTTGCTATTCATCACTTTGAATATTTCTTGCCACTCCCTTTTGGCCTGCTTAGTTTCTATTGAGAAATCTGCTGAGTCTTATGAGTGCTCCCTAGTAGGTAACTAACTGCTTTTCTCTTGCTGCATTTAAAATTCTCTCTTTGTCTTCAGCCCTTAGCATTTTAATTATGATATGTCTTGATGTGGGCCTCTTTGGGTTCCTCTTATTTGGGACTCTCTATGCTTCCTGGACTTGTAAGTCTATTTCTTTCACCAGGTAGGGAAAGTTTTCTCTCATTATTTCTTCAAATGGGTTTTCAATATCTTGCTCTTCTTCTGGCACCGCCATGATGTGAATGTTGGTATGCTTGAATTTGTCCCAGAAGCTCCTCACATCAAGCATGTCAAACTTACACTTTCGTCATTATTTTTTTATTCTTTTTCCATTTTGCTGTTCTGTTTGGGTGATTTTTGCTTCCTCATATTTCAAATCATTGATTTGATTCTCAGAATCCTCTACTCTATAGTTGAATACCTGTAAATTATTCTTCATTCCAATCAGTGTAGGCTCACTAAAGTCCCTTGGAGGTCTCAAGAAGATTCTTGTGTAACTTTATAACAGTGGTTTTGAACCCTATATCCAGTAGTTTGCTTTCTTCCATTTCTTTCATTTGTGACATGTTTCTTTGTTTCCACATTTTGGCTGCATCCCTGTGTTTGTTTCTATGTACTGGGTAGAGTTGCTAGGTCTCCTTGAATTGATAGAGTGGCTTTGTGTAGTGATAGAGTGGCTTTGTGTAGTAGGTTCCTATAGGGCCCAGTGGCTCAGCCTCCCCAATCACCTGAGGTGGACACTCTTGGTGCACCTGTCTGTGGGTTGCATTCACAGTCTTATTGTAGTTGAGACTTGATTGCTGTTGATGTCACTGGGAGGAATTGACCTCCAGGCCAATTGGCTGTGGGTACCAGCTGCAACTACAGTGGGAGAGCTTCTGTGCAGGAGACACCCCTATGGAGAAACACTTGCTTCAGTGGGGCTTTGGTGCTCACTGAGTCTGCCCCTTGAGTGTGTCACTTGGATGTGTAGAGCTATAATCTAGTATGGTCTGACACTGACCACTGGGTGCATTGGCTCTTGGGTCTCTGGGGAAGTGCAAAATCAGCCACTGCCTGGAGCCACCTAGCAGGAGCTACAGAGGGATCCACAGATTCCTCCTTTTTGTATTGGGTTTGGAAGTTCCCAGGCAAGGCCTACCGATGAAGCAAGGCAGGCTGGTACTAGTGCCAGGTCCTCGGCCTTTTATTGATAGTTTTGGGACTCCATAACCCAGTTGCAGCTTGTTTGAGCGATTTTAGCACAGTCTGAAGCCTGAGGAGGGACAGGCCATTCATATGCAAAAGCCGCTGTACACAGATAAGGTGGGGCTGAAAATTGGATGGGGTGGGGTCTCAGGGAATCACCAGGGCAGAACAAATAGAAATGGCTGCCAGTCATCCTTGTGACCAGGGAGGTTCATGGGTATATAATTTTAAGGTAAAATTCCATAAATAAATCTAGGAGAAAAATGATTGTTTTTAACCAGAATCTTATTTAGACTATTTCCATCGTAATAACAAAGTGACAACCAAAAAGGAATAAAAATAGCACACAGCAGAATGCTCAGTAAATATAACAAAAAGCAGTGTTCTTAACTTTGGTCAATACACAGCATCAAAGCTAGGAAAAACTGTATTTCAAATTCTGATTAATGTGATTCGACTAGTACATTCTCAACTTCAGTGGAAATTCACAATAAATGTTCGCTTTCAAAAAAGAGTTGCTATTGGCAAAACCAAGATGGCAGCATAGGTACACAATTGTACTTGCTGCCTTGCACAACCACATCAAAACCACAACTAATAGACAAAACAGATATCATCCAGAACCACGGGAAGGCTGGCTGAGTGGAAGTTCTACAAATAGAAGGAAAGAGAAAAGTGCATTGAAACTCGCCAAAACTGGTTTGGCTCAGTGGATAGAGCAACAGCCTGCGGACTGAAGGGTCCCAGGTTCGATTCCAGTCAAGGGCATGTACCTGGGTTGTGGGCACATCTCCAGTAGGAGATGTGCAGGAGGCGGCTGATCAATGTTTCTCTCTCATCAATGTTTCTAACTCTCTATCTCTCTCCCTTCCTCTCTGTAAAAAAATCAATAAAATATATTTTTTAAAAAAATGGGCAAATGACCTAAATAGACATTAAAAAAAAAAAAAAGTGCATTGAAACTGGTAGGAGGTGTGGAGGTGCGGAATTGCGGAGGTACGGAGGCACGGAAGTGCGGAGGTACAGAGGTGCGCATGGAAATGGGCTGGCAACTGGATACGCTGTTGTCTTTTTCAATCAGGAGAGAGATACAAGCTCCCGATTGCTCTGAACCCCAGTTCCGGGCAAGACTCTGGGGACCCAGACTCATACGGGAGAAACTGGACTGCGAGGGCAGTTTTCTCACAGAGGTGCTTGCAGCGATTATTGTTCCTGCACAGAGCTGCAGGATACAGAGACCCAGGAACCTCTCAGAAGCAGAGCAGAGGCAGCTATTGTGGTTTGTTCCTCCTTGATGATTCCCTGAGACCCTGTACCACCCAATTTACAACCCTACCCAAGCTGTGAGCAGAGGCTTTTGCATATGAGTGGTCTGTTATTTTGCAATCTAAAACCTAACAAACAGCTGCTGGGTCAAAGAGCCCCAGAGCTTCCAAAAGAAGGCCTAACGCTCGACAGCAGCCTGCATGGCTTCACAGCTGGGCCTCATCTGGGCACTTCCAAACCCCAAACAAAGAGGAGGAATCTGCAGATCTCTCTGTAGCTCCTGCTGGGTGGCTGACTTTGCACCTCCTTGGAGATACAAGAGCCAGTGTACCCAGTGGACAGAGTGAGACGATACCAGAGTACAATTCTTCACACCCATAAAAGACACACTCAAGGGGCAGACTCAGTGAGCACCAAAGCCCCACTGAAGCAGGTCCTGCTCCATAAGGCTGTCTCCAGCACAGAAGTTCTCCCATTTTAGACACAGCTGGCACCCACAGCCAATTGGCCTGGAGGTGAATTCCTCCCAGTGATACCAAGAGCAATCAAGACTTAACTATAAGACTGTGCACAGAGCCCACAAAGGGGTGCACCAAGAGTGTCAACCTCAGGTAATTAGGGAGGCTGAGCCACTGGGACCTATAGGACACCTAGCACACAAAGCCACTCTATCAACACAGTGAAGCAGCCAAAATGCAGAGACAAAGAAACATGTCAAAAATGAAAGAAATGGAGGAAAGCAAACTACTGGATATAGAGTTCAAAACCATGGTTATAAGGTTACCCAAGAATCTTCTAGAAATTTCCGAAAAATTTAGTGAGACCCTCAAGGATATGAAAAAGCAGCAACTAGAAATTAAGCCTACACTGACTGAAATAAAGAATAATATACAGAGATACAACAGCAGACTAGAGGATCCCAAGAATCAGGTCAAAGATTTGAAATATGAAGAAGCAAAAAACACCCAACTGGAAAAGAAAAAAGAAAAAAAGAATCCAAAAATATGAAGATAGTGTAAGGAGCCTCTGGGACAACTTCAAGTGTACCAATATCCAAATTATGGGGGTGCCAGAAGAAGAGAGAAAGCAAGATATTGAAAACCTATTTGAAGAAATAATGACAGAAAACTTCCCCTACCTGGTGAAAGAAATAGACTTACAAGTCTAGGAAGCACAGAAAACCTCAAACAAGAGGAATCCAAAGAGGACCACACCAAGACACATCATAATTAAAATGCCAAGGGCAAAAGACAAAGAGAGAATCTTAAAAGCAGCAAGAGAAAACAGTTAGTTACCTACAAGGGGGTACCCATACGACTGTCAGCTGATTTCTCAACAGAAACTATGCAGGCCAGAAGGGAGTGGCAAGAAATACTCAAAGTGATGTATAGCAAGAACCTACAACCCAGATTACTCTACCCAGCAAAGCTATCATTTAGAATTGAAGGTCAGATAAAGAGCTTCACAGAGAAGAAAAAGCTAAAGGAACTTATCACCACCAAACCAGTATTATATGAAATGCTGAAGGGTATTCTTTAAGAAGGGTAAGAAGAAGAAAAAGGTAAAGATAAAAATTTTGAACAAATACATATCTATCAATAAGTGAATCTAAATATCAAGTGACTAAAAAAAATCCAATGAACAGAATAAACCGGTGAATATAATAAAATCAGGGGCATAGAAAGGGAGTGGACTGACAATTCTCAAGGGGAAGGGGTTGTGGGGGGTGAGGGAAGAGACAGGACAAAAATCGTATACCTATGGATGAGGACAGTGGCGGGGAGTAAGGGCATGGGGCAGGGTGGGAACTGGGTGGAGGGGAGCTATGGGGGGAAAAAGAGGAACAACTGTAATAATCTGAACAATAAAGATTTATTAATAAAAAAAGAGTTGCTATTATCATTCCAATAACACTATAATGCAACAGTGCCTCACATACACATTTGTCTAATCCAGTGGTTTTCAACCCTTCTGGAGACATTTGGCCAATTTTCATTTTGAGACCTTTTTCGTTCTTACACTTGGAAAAGTGTACTCTTGGCATCTAGTAGGTAGAGGCCAAGGTAGCTGCTAAACCAAGTACAATGACAGGACAGCACCTACAATATGTAATTATCTGGCTCAAAATATCAATAGGGCCAAGAAACACTATTTCTTCATAGCTAGCTGGGACTTGGTGACAAATACAGGATGTTAGAGATAAGTACTCTTCTTACAGACCTCTTATGAAGCTACACAACGTAGAGTTCTAGAGTTTACTTGCTATTTACGTAGCCAAATAGAAGTTTCCAATTAAGTAATTTTCACTTGAAGTATTTTAGGGACAAAATGGAGCCCAGAATTCTAGCCATAGTATCAATCATTGTGCCATCTATATCTATTAGCTTATAACATCTACCTTAAAAAAGTTCATAACCAAACTGGCTACTGCTGGCTCTATGTATTATAAATTAATACTTTTCTGTATTTAGGAGTTAACTGAATTTCCCATGACCACCCACCAAAAGCAACCAGTCCTCAGATTTCAGCAGTGGGTTTTATATGGTCATTTTCTCAGGAAAACATTCATATCTGAAAGTCCATTAAAACTTTACTGTCCAGCACCATGAAATTTAAAAGCCAGAATGGGAAAGGAAGGTGATTTGGATTGTAAACTTAAAGGCGGCAACAACAACAACAAAAAATGTCTTCTATAAAAAGTAAAGGTGTTGGTGATTAAATGAAATAAAACAGACAAAGGCTGAAATGGTCCCTATAAAAGTAGCAAAGGTTATTTTATTTCCCAGTAAGATTCCTTGGGTGTTTCACAAAGAAAGTCATTTTTCTGGTGAATTTCCAAGTATGCTAAAGACATTTACTTGCCTATTTTCTAGCTGTTACTCTAAAAGAGAAAGTTTAAGTTATGAAAAAATTCAGTTCAAATTTAAAGGAATCACACAGGGTTTAGAAATACATTTTGAAACTACCAGATATATCTGAGAGAAAGAAAAGCATTGTATTAACAGACAGAAACCCATCTGAATGTGAAGTTTCTCAAGCTAACAAAGCAGGAATGTAGAAACATGTTTACCCATTGAAATCTTCTTAAACACTTAAAGATGAAGATAGGCCCTGGCCAGGTCGCTCAGTTGTTTGGATCCTCCTCCTGTGCACCAAAAGGGTGCAGGTTTGATTACTGGTCAGTGTACACACCTAGATTGTGGGTTCCATAAGTGGTTTGAAATATAAGGAAGGCAACCGATATGTCTCGCTCACATTGCTGTTTCTCTCTCTTCCCCTTCCTTTCTCTCCAAATATAAAAAATTTATATATATATATATATATATATATATATATATATATCCCCTCAGGTGAGGATTTTAAAGATAAAGACAAAACTATTACTTATGAGTTTAAGCCTGAAAGTGTTACAGAGTTGGAAAATTTTTAGGCCTGCTTAATTACCTAGCCACCTCAGCAGCTTGACAGCCCACATGTGTGCAAAGTTTCTAGGAACTGAGCTCCCACACCTGAGCAACGGCCCACAAAGAACAAACAGATCAACACTCCTGGGCAACAGGCCCACAAAGAACAGACAGATCAAAATTAAGAACAGTCCTTACCTTTAAGTTACCCAGAAAATGAATAACAGGAGGATGATGAATAGCTTGGCTAAAACTGCGCAATTAGCTTTTGTAACTTGGCTTTGCTTGCTATGGGAACCTGAACACAAATGTAGTTGTCCCCTTTAAATATTGAACTCTGCAGATGGTTGGGGCCGCTTCTCTCTTGGGCTTCCCAAGTGGAGGAGCGGGCACTGGCCAGTCAATAAAGGCTCTCTAAATTTCAATCAGTCTGGAGTTCTGGTCATTCCGTCGCTAGCGCTCCACAACAAAGCAAAATTCGAGCAGAAAAGTGGCCTATGTACTTACCCAAAAAAAGAAAGAAAACAAAAGTGCCAAAATGATCCTAATTTAAAAAAATAAAATAAAGTACAGCAGGACATTTACATGCAAGATCTAATTTCAGATCATTGATCCTAGAGTTAAAGCACAAAAGTGGAAAACTGCAAGGATACCTCATGTGTGACAAATGGCAGCAAAGTTATGTTTAAACAAACATGTGGTGAGACTGTCTTTAATCTAGCTAAATGTAAAAAGTGTTGTTTTACATGAACTTGACTATTCACTGCAATTCCAGCTTCTGAAAATAAGAACCGGCACCAGGTTTAGGAAAAGGGCGGCTAAGGGGAGAATCTGTGTCCACAGCTTCCCCTTCAAATCCCCAAGGAGGAAAGCTGCTGCTTAAAGGTATTGAGTAGCTAGGCAGCCCTACTGAAAACAACCAGTTTTGAGGTTGTTTTTGGCAAGAGGTTATGTGTTACCGGCTTCTTCCTGGGGCGCTTGGAAGGAATGTGTCACCATTAATCAGAAAGTACACTGTTTAGGTCAGGGAAGGAGTACTGCCTCATCCAACACGGATAAATCATGCACTTCCAGGAAAGGAGGAAGAGGAGAATTGTAGGAAAGGTGTTGGTGCCTAGGGACCTGCAAGACCAAAAGGAAATCCCGACGTGCAGTATAAAAATTCTTGCGCTCAGGTTACTGGGAACTCCAGGAGCAGCCAAGGGCGGGCACCCCAAGTCTGCCCAGGAGCAGCGAGGGCGGGCACCCCCACTCTGCCCCAGGGACCAGCAACGCGGAGAGCGGTTCTGGAGGGGTCCTACGCGGTCTGGGGCGGAGGAGCAGTCCGTCTCCCTCACCTTGGAGGGCCTGGGGAGCACAGAGTATCCACTGACCCCTGCGGTGCTGGGGAGGGACGGGCTACCCACCTACTCACCAGGCAAGGCCAGCATCAAGAGCTGAAGGATGAATGGACTGCCCCCAGTGAACCTCACCAGACGGGTGCTGACCGCGGGAGTGCTCACCTGTGGGGATGCTGGAGGGCTTCTCCGAGTCTGCACCTAAGCAGGGACTCCAGGGCTGAAGGAGGAGGGCCAGCAGCAGCAGCTGACACTTCACGGCGCAACCCCCCATCTTCGGCTTCTCGAAGGCCCGCGCGTGCTCGGGCACCCCCTCCTCCCGGCGGCGGCGAACTTCTCGCGAGAGCGCGGAGAGTCCAGGTCCTCCCCGACCGACAACCACGGCGACTAGGGCCGGAGCGAGCGAGCCAAGTGCGGGCAGCCGGAGGGAAGCCAGGATCAGTCTTTCGCGGAGGCGCCCCGGGCGCGGCTGGGAATTTATAGGCTTCCCCAGGGGGGAGGCGATGGGGCGGGCCGCGCCCTGGCTATTGGCCGCCGCTGAGCCGCCGCGCGGCTGCCTGCGGCCCGTGCGGTCGGTTTCCGGCCCCACGTCTGGGGACTGTTTGCTCCACACAGACCTATTTAGGGACCGTCTGCGGCTACGTGTAGAGGCGCACGCAGAGCTTCTGGCTGGAACCGGGAAGTGTATGCTTAGTTTGGGAGTGGGCCTGCGAGCGCGGGGAGGAGCCGCGGGCGGGTGGGCGGCGTTCACCTCCTGCCTCTGCTGTCCCAGCACCAGACGCTTTCTTTCCGTCAGCCGCTAAGGGTGAGACTTGGCTCTTCTCTGCATTTGGATACTAGCCTTGTCAAAAATGACTATAAATCCTCAGCAATCTTGGAGGAAGGCATCTCGCCAGATGCTAGCATAGAAATGAATCCCTCTACTCCTCCCGTTAAATTCAGGGGTCAAGTTTTTCTCCCTGGAAAAGGAAGGCCCTGTTTTGATAGCTATGTAAACCGAAAGTTTTTACTGTCCGGTGAACATTTCTCCTCCTCCAGTGCCAGGGGAGCCATAGATAGTGGCTTGTAAATCCTGCTTAATTGGAGGCCAGAGGTGCAACCTGGGGCTATGCCTTACAAGATCATCCTTCAGTCCACCTGGAAAATTGCTCCCAGAGATCGAGCCAGCTCTCGGCTCCTTGGCGCGTCCTCTCCTGCTTCCAGTTTTTATTCATCTCTAAGCAAATTTCTTTTTTCTGTATTACTTCTCAACATTTTAGCTAATCCAGTGTTTGTTCTGCTGGAATGAGCAGAGGCAAAAACACAAATAAAGGAGAAAGCGTGAAGATGTTGCCTCATATATTTCGTGACATGAGCTATTTTAAAGGGACAAAAAAACTCAGACTGCCAGTATGGCAGTATTCTACGTCTATCTTCCTAAAAAAAAAAAAAAAAGGTGGGGAAGCCTGATTTGAGCCAATAACCTTTCCAACTGAACCTTTGAAGTTAAAAACAAATTATTGAAAAAGATATGTCCCAATTTGATCACATTTTGTCTAAAACTAGCATGATATGGGGGAGGGGTGGGTGAAGGTGGAAGAGGGCATAGAGTGCATAAATGGTGATGAAAAAAATAAAATTAGCAGGATAAAAATAAAAAAAAGGTGGAAGCCCAAGCCGAGTAGCCCAGTTAGTTAGTGTCATCCCAATACACCAAGATCGCAGGTTTGATTCAGGTCAAGAATCAACCAATGAATGCATAAATAAGTGGAACAACAAATCTCAATCTCTCTCTCTCTCTCTCTCTCTCTCTCTCTCTCTCTCTCTCTCTCTCTCTCTCTCATCAATCAAAAACAGGTGGAAAAACCTGCAAAGAAATGTTGCCTGGGGTGTGACATTTTAGAAAAGAATAATTTCCTGTGCCCAGAACTAAGCCAGTTGTTACAGTGTTTTGAAGGTTTGGTCTCAGTTTTTTCAAAGGAAAATTGGAGAAAGTTCAGAGAAGAGTAACAAGTAATTAAATGGAAAGTATGACCTGTGAGAATCAAATTAGGTTTATTTAGAACGAAGGAGAAAAAGCTAAGAGATGGATTCCTTAATAACCTTCAGTGTGTGGCCAGCATCACTCTATAAAACTAGGCAAACCCTGACTGGTGTGGATCAGTGGTTGAGCGTCAATCTATGAACCAGGAGGTCACGGTTCAATTCCCGGTCAGGGCACATGCTGGGGTTGTAGGCTTGATCTCCTGTTTGGGGCATGCAGGAAGCAACAGATCAATGATTCTCTCTCATCATTGATGTTTCTATTTATCCTTCACCCTTCCTCTTTCTGAAATCAATAAAAACATTTTTAAAAAACTAGGCAGAAAGCAAATAGCATTAATCCTCTGAGTCTGAATTCTCTGCTACGAATGGCTGGTCTTTTGGCCAAATTTCAGCCTCCTAACTTGTGTAATGGGTCAGACTCTGTCAAACTCCTTGAACTTGATTTCTTGCTTTCCTTTTGTCCAGTTTCTTCAAGAACTTGCATGGTTAAAACCTAGCTTTTTGCCTTCCCTCATGCCCTCATACTCTCATGCACAATTACAGTCTCTCCACATCACAGTACGTGCGTGCTTCTATTACAAAGTCTGCCAAGCATTGCAGGTTACCATGATATTCACCCTTCTCTAATGAGAGTCACAAGGTGAGGACTGTAAGAATTGTATAAAGCAAGTGTTTCTTTGGGATTTTCAAAACAGCCGAACACGTGTATCACCATCTGAAAGAGACCCAATTCAGAAACAAAATCCTTCCTGCCTTCTTGTATTTCCAGCTGTCTACTGAACATCTCTACTTGAACATTCCACTGGCACAAAGTGCAAATGTCTTTAATTCATAAAATCCAGATCCCACTCACAGTTTCCTCATCTATATTAATGACACTTCTGCTCTCTAACATACATGGACCTGCAACACAAACAGCCCTGCAGTCACACAGCTTGACAACTAATCTTGCATTTTTTTTCTTTCACATTTTCTCTTCAACTGTTCTTTTCCTTGCTCACTGCCACCTCACTAATGCATTTCTGAATATACCCTAACTATGCTGTTGGAATTGTTTCCTCCCTGTAGATTCTCCTTGCTTCCAATATTATACAATTAGATGCCACAGCTAGATTCATCAGACACAGATATCCTTTTGATTACCTCATTCCCAAACTCAAAGATTTCATAAAGAATTTGGAAACAATCCAAATCCCTTTACCTAGAATTCAAGTTCCTTTGCTATCAAACCTAATCACCTCAGATCCTATATCCAGCCAATCTGGTTTGCTTTATTATCTCCCAAAGACTTTGTCTTTTTTTTTTTTTCCTCTAGAGTTTGGGTAAGAATCACTGTCTTCATTTGGGTTCTTCCAGAGGCCAACCCTGAACCAAGATTTAAAAACCACCAGTTTATTGAGAGTTTGAAGGAAAAGGGGTAGTTGAAGATAAAGTGATACAGGAAAGGGAAGTTAGCCAGTAATGGGTGCATTATTAAATCTAAGACAGGTGACTAGAGCTTGCTTTTGTTCATATTATCTATCTAAAAAGCTCTTCTCTAGCCCTGGCTGGTTTGGCTCAGTGGATAGAGCGTTTGCCTGTGGACTGAGGGGTCCCAGGTTCAATTCTGGTCAAGGGCATGTACCTTGGTTGCGGGCACATCCCCAGTGGGAGGTGTGCAGGAGGCAACTGATCGATGTTTCTCTCTCATCTATGTTTCTAATTCTCTATCCCTCCCCCTTCCTCTCTGTAAAAAATTAATAAAATATTAAAATAAATAAAGAAAGAAAAAATAAAAAGCTCTTCTCTAAAATTCTCCTCCTCCCATCATTAGGCTAACTTCCTCAGACTCAGATGCCACCTCCTACAGGAAGCCCAACTTGAATACCTCACCCTACCCCCTGTTCCATGCTTACTCTTTAAACAAACATCTCTCAGGTTTGACATATTTTTATTTGTTTATTGGCAGAGGGCGGGATTCAATTTTTTCAACACTGTATACTAAATAACTGGCACATAATAGCATGTATTCATTCACTGATTAAAAAACATAGTGTACCTGCATGCCTACGATATCTCATTGTTCTAGATTCTGGTAAAACAAAAATATATACTTTTTAAAACCCTGTTTTTATAGATATTTTGCTCTTGTATAACTAAAATAACAAGTGCTGGCAAGGATGCGGAGAAAAAGGAACTCTCGTGCACTGCGGGTGGGAATGTAGACTGGTGCAGCCACTGTGGAGAACAGTATGGAGTTTCCTCAAAAAACTAAAAATGGAACTCCCATTTGACCCAATGATCCCACTTCTAGGAATATATCCCAAGAAACCAGAAACACCAATCAGAAAGGATATATGCACCCCTATGTTCATAGCAGCACAATTCACCATAGCTAAGATTTGGAAACAGCCTAAGTGCCCATCAGCAGATGAGTGAATTAAAAAACTGTGGTACATCTACACAATGGAATACTACACTGAGGTAAAAAAGAAGGAATTCTTACCATTTGCAACAGCATGGATGGAACTGGAGAGCATTATGCTAAGCTAAATAAGCCAGTCAGAGAAAGATAAATATCACATGATCTCACTCATTTATGGAATATAATGAGCAACATAAACTGATGAACAAGAACAGATCCAGAGACAAAGAAGCATCGATCAGATGCTCAAACCTCAGAGGGAAGGTCGGGGAGGGAGGAGGTAAAGGGGAGAGATCAACCAAAGGACTTGTATGCATGCATATAAGCATAACCAATGGACACAGACACCAGGGGGTGTGAGGGAATGAGTGGGGGGAAGGGGAGGCAATGGGGAGATAAGGACACATGTAATACCTTATTCAATAAAGAAAAAAAATTAAATAAATAAAGAGATCCTATAATAAAAGGGTAATATGCAAATAGACCAGATGCCAGAACAACCAATCTTAACATGCTAATGAGATGCTAAGGCTGCTCAACCACTCGCTATGACATGCACTGACCACCAGGGGGCAGATGCTCCAACCAGTAAGTTAGCTTGCTGCTGGGGTCCAGCTGATTTGGACTGAGCTAGATGGGCCAGACATGCCCTGGAGCCCTTCTGCAGTCTCTCGATCATGCACCGGTGGGGTCCCTCAACCTGGCTTGTGCCTTCTCGCAATCCGGGACCCCTCAGGGATGTCAGAGAGCCAGTTTCAGCCCAATCCAGCAGGCCACTCCTCTTGGGAGGGCGCCAGATGCAGGGCTCATGGATGGTGAGCGCTGCAACAGCAGCGTGAGCCTCTCCTGATAGGGACTGATTGGGTGCAAGCCCATGGCAGGTACAGTGGGGCCGAGATGAGCGGGAGAGGCAGGTTGGAGCTGCAGGCAGTGTTGGACTGCAGGTTTTAGCTCGATCCCTGCAGGCCACCCACAGGGACCTCACCGATGCACGAATTTTGTGCACCGGGTCTCTAGTAAAAATATAATAATGGAAGTGATAGAGAGAAAATAAGTCAGAAACATTAACTAGAAAGAACCAAGAAGGAGAGGATATGCTGAAACTTTAAAAGTCCACACTAAGGCAATGCTTATGCATCACCTGAAAGCAGTGATGGAAAGAAGTGGTTTCTGGGGCCAGAATATATCTAGAGTGTTGGAGCTGGGCAAGGGGACAATGAGCAGGAGTCCAGTGGCTATGAAATTAGCAGGAGATGAAGCCTGAGTGGTAAAAGGAGGGGAAGGGTATACAGCAGAAAGTGTGATTAGAGTAGAGCTTGGTTACATCTCTAGCCATGAGAACATTAGGCTAAGTGAAATAAGCCAGTCACAGAAGGACAAATACTGCATGATTCCACTTATATCTAAAATAGTCCAACTTGCTCTGGCCAGTGTGGCGCAGTTAGTTGGAGCATTGTCCATGCACCAGAAGGTGACAGGTTCGATTCCCAGTCAGGGCACATACCCAGGTTGCGGGTTTGATCCAGGTAGTGGCACATGCAGAAGGCAATCAATCTATGTTTCTCTCTCACATCCATATCTCTCTTTCTTCTCCCCCACTTCTCTCCCTTTCTCTCTCTAAAAATTTTTGGCAGGTGGGAAGGAGGAAGAGGGAGTTACTAACCAGCCTGTATAATGGTATAATATTTATGTTACGCCAGTTGAATATGTTCTAGATCTGCTGTACAACATTGTCTTTAAATAACAATACTGTATCAACAACACTTAAAAAATTGTTCTTATCACAATGAGTGAGAGAGAGCCACTTTTTTGTTGTTGTTAATCCCCACCGGAGGATATTGTTCCATTGACTTTTAGAGAGAGTGGAAGAGAGGGGGAGAGACAGAGAGAAACAAACATAGATGTGAGAGAGACACATTGATTGGTTTCCTCGCACACACCTGGACCAGGGTCCAGGGCCAGAGATCGACCCAGGTAAGTGACCTTGACCAGCATCAAACCTCAGACCCTTCAGTCCCTCTGGCAGATGCTCTATCCACTGAGCCAAACCAGGCACTTCTGAAGTTTTTACTCCTCTGATTTCTATTGTCTTCAGGAAAACATAAGAATTCTTTATTTACAAACTCTGGTTCCCATGCAGCACTTCCAGCCAAAGTACCATTTTATTAACCTCCATTGTATGTTTTAGTCATCTGAGCATGACTGTACAGAATCCTCCTGTCGACATAAGTAACTTCCAAACCTGTAAAGAATTTTTATGAGATTATTTGAGCCAAACTGACAACATATGCTGGGGAACTAGATGTCAAATTCTCCCTAGAATGATATTTTCAGCTTCTTTTGTGCATTTAGTATTAAGGAGGGGATAAAAGGAAGATGTAAGGAAGGCAAAAAGCTATGTGGGGAATGGATTATAGACTGGTTCAGATTATGTGCTCTCTTGAGGGTGTTTATGGCTTATTTCAAAGGTTTGCTAACACAGATGCACAGAAACAATGGACAGGGCTTGCTTAATGCAAAGATAAACCTTTTACTAAAGTTATTTGCATCCACTGACAGACTTTGAACAATCTGATGTTGTCTGTCTGTCTTTGTAGGGGCCAAGGTTGAATAGGGGACTTCATATGCCTAAAAAAAAGAAAAGAAAAAAGAAAAAGAAAGAAAGAAGTTATATATCTGGGGAGTGACTACCCACAGTGATCTGCCCAGTTAGGAATTTATGATCAGATCACATTGTGAGGTTATTTTCCATACCACCCCCTTTTTTTTCTTTTTTAAAACTATGGACCACTTCACAAATTTTCATATCATCCTTGTGCAGGGGCCATGCTAATCTTCTCTGTTTCATTCCAACTTTAATATGTCTACTGCTAAAACGAGCACAAGAAGCCCTTTGTCATCCACATTCCCCAGGAAGATCTGAATTGTGAAATCCTTATACAAAGCAAAAAATTATGTCAGTTGTAAAACTAAATTCAGTCACATTCAAAGTCAGAAGAGCAGGCCAGGATTGTAAGGAGAGCCAGAGTGCACACAGTATTCCAAAGATGATCCTAACAGATGTTTTATGACTAGTTGCACTAATTTGGCCAGCGCTGTCTAGGCCATGAGTCACCCTAAAAGGTCGGCAGCAGAAATTTATGGTTTCTGCATTTAGTTTCCAAACATATTTTACTGGAATTCCAAGTTATGATATATTTGTCGGCATAGGGGACACCAGTATGACAGTAATTATGATTAACCACAATATAGTATTAAAAATGTTTTCTTCAACAGTAATTTCTAATGATTTTTGTCAAATATTAATTGAGCATAACCCTGGCCTGTGTGGTTCACTGGTTAGAAAGTCAGCCTGTGCATCAAAGGGGGGCTGGTTCAATTCTGGGTCAAGTACCTGGGTTGCCAGTTCACTCCTAGCCCCCAGGTCGGGGTGTGTGTAGGAGCCAACCAGTGGATGTGTCTCTCACATTGATGTTTCTCTCTCATCTCTCTCTCCCGCTCCCCTTCCACTCTCTCTGAAAAGCAATGGAAAAAAATATCCTCAGATGAGAATTAATAAAAATATATATATAACATAATGGCTTGGGTCGATTTCTGGGGTCTCTATTCTGTTCAATTGATCTATATACCTGTGCCAGTACCAGCCTTTTTTATTATTATTATTACAATTGCTTCATAGAGCAATTCCTAATGATTTTTAATGGCTCTCTGTCCTTATGATCCCTCATTCTTCTACTTCTGAGGAGTATTAACTTCTTTATCTGGAATCATCTCTGCCCAGAAGCAGAGTTGCCCTGATGCTGAGAAAATTTGTCATTTCCCCTCATTTGCAAGGGCCTTCGTGAATGTTGAGAGTAGCTGGGAATTGTACTATATCTGAGGTTGGGAAGAAAGCCAGGTTGCAATCAAGAACAATTACTGAGCCCTGGCCAGTTTTCTCAGTGGTTAGGGACCAAAGGGTCATGGGTGTGATTCCCCATCAAGGGCATGTACCTCGGTTAAAGGTTCCCACGTGTGGGAGGCAGCCAATCAATGTGTCTGTTTCACATCTCTCTCTCTCTCTCTCTCTCTCTCTCTCTCTCTCTCTCTCTCTCTCCCAGAAAATGTCCTGGGAATTTAAAAAAAATACAGTAAATTGTTGATTTATTCTCTTATTCTACAGAAATACTCACTTTTTTGTTTTATATTGGTAACTCCAGTCTTTTTTTTTTTTAATCCTCACCCAAGGAGTGAGTATATTTTTTTCTATTGATTTTTAGTGAGAGTGGAAGGGGAGTGAGGAGAAAGAGAAACATGGATGAGAAAGACACAGAGATTGGTTGCCTCCCACACATGCCCCGACCAGTCCAGGGGCAGGGATAAAACCTGTAACCCAGGTATGTGCCTTTGACAAGGAATCCAACCCATGACCCTTTGGTCCAAGGGCTGACACCCTAACCACTGAGCAATGCCTGCCAGGGTTCTTTTTTTTTTTTCTTAAAGAATCCTTAATAGTCCTTGTTTATTTTGGCTCAGTGGATAGAGCATCAGCCTGAGGACTGAAGGGTCCCAGGTTCAATTCCGATCAGGGGCACATGCCTGGGTTGTGGGCTCGATCCTCGATGCAGGGGGGTGCGGGGGGCATGCAGGAGGTGGTCAATCAATGATTTCTCTAATCATTGATGTTTCTATCTCTCTCTCCCTCTCCCTTCCTCTCTTAAATCAATAAAAATATATATATTTTTAAAGAATCTTTAATATAATATAAACTTTAGGCCCCATTAAACCTTAATTTGCTCCTTGTCCTACCCCTAAAATCTAGGCCCAATCCTTTCCATAAGTATTGAGAATATAAGGAGTCTATAATCAACAATTCCTGGGCTTAGTTGGACCTTCATGAGTCAACACTGATTATAGATTCCAACAACGGTATTCTTACTTCAGCAATCTTGAGACAGAACAAAGTTGAAGGCTACTGGGTATCAAAATATACTACAAGGCCATAGTAATCAAAACAACATGGAACTGGCATAAAACAGACATACAGATCAAAGTGTTATCAGAGAAAAGTATGAGTAGTCTCCCCATTGAGAATGGGAGTAGGGTTATAGGGATACCATTGAAAAAAGCATTTCCGGATGCCCCCACAGGATGATGCAATATGGTTAGAAAGCTTTATTTCCATGAAATTACATTTCTGGGTTTCCAAAGTCCCATTTTCCTTAGTCCAGTTATAGAAGAAGTGTAGCTGGAGTTTCAGTAAAGCTGGAAGCAAAGACAGTGTCCAGAGTTTTCTTTCCATGTTGGAACCAGGTCCAGTTCAGCATCAGGCTAGCAGCAGTCCATTAGTCCATTGTGTTTGGACTAATACAGGAGAAAGTGACAGGGGCAACGAGTCCTAAAAGCATAAAATGAACCAAGAGCATGAACTCCTTAGTTTAGGGCATTAAATATCCCAAATTTTGCACCCTTGTAGTGGCAGTGCACATTGTAGCCAATGACATGTTCCCAGGTGTGACTGACAGCAAAGTATCTTCCCTACATCACCCCAACTTTACTGGGCATGCATCTATTCTTCATCTTGTCCAGTATCTTCCCCCAGCAATCTGCGGGAATAGACCAGTGGCTCGCTGGGGAGTATAAAGCTTTAGCTTCCTAGTGAAGCTGCTCAAATGACATGCTTATAATATTTGGTCTTCCCTTTGCTCCTTTTCTGTTATTAGTAACTAGGTTAATAACTACAGTATTAAAAGGAACAGAACAGACAGCCCAGAAATAAAACCATGCCTTTATGGTCAATTAATATTTGACAAAGAAGGCAAAAATATACAATGGGGTAAAGTTAGTCTATTCAATAAATGGTGTTGGGAATATTGGACTGATTTGTGCAAAAAAATAAAACTAGACCATTTTCTTACACCATACACAAGAATAAAAAGTGAATTAATAACTGAAATGTTAGGCTCAAAACCATAAAAATTATAGAAAAAAACATAGGCAGTAAAATCTTGGACATTTCCTGTAGCAAAATTTTTTCTGATATATCCCGTTGGGCATGGAAAACAAAAGAAAAGATGATCAAATGGAACTACATCAAACTAAAGAGCTTTTGCACAGCAAAGGAAATTATCAGCAAAATGAAAAAAAAATCCTCTGAATGAGAGAATATATATTCACCAATGATACATCTGATAAGGGGGTAATATCCAAAAATTATAAGGAACTCATAAAACTCATCACCAAGAAGACAAACAACCCAATTACAAAATGGATAAAGAATCCGAGTAAACCTTTATGTCCAAAGTGAACATACAGAAGGCAAATAGACATATGAGAAGATGCTCAATATCACTAATTATCAGAGAAATGCAAATTCAAACCTCAATGAGTCCAAATGGCACAGCTCAGTGGTTGAGCATCAACCTGTGAACCATGAGGTCAAATCCCAGTCAGGGCACATACCCGGGTTGTGGGCTTGATCCCCAGTGGGAAGCATGTGGGAGGTAGCCAATCAATGATTCTCTCTCATTGATGTTTCTATCTCCCTCTCCCTTTCTCTCTGAAAACAATAAAAACATATATTTAACAACAAAAAAAAACACACAAAACAATGAGATAACACCTCACACCTGTCAGAATGGGTATCATCAATAAATCAACAAACTACAAGTATTGGCGAGGTTGTGGAGAAAAATGAACCCTCATGCACTGTTGGTGGGAATGCAGATTGGTGCAGCCACAGTAGAAAGCAGTATGGAGTTATTTCAAGAATTAAAAACGGAACTGCTTTATGAATCAGCCATCCCACTTCTAGGAATATATCTGAAGATCCTGAATTACTAATTTGAAATAATACATGCACCCCTATGTTCATTGCAGCATTATTTACAATAGTCAAGAGTTGGAAGTAGCCCAAATGTCTATCAGTAGATGAGCAGATAAAAAAGCAGTGGTACATTTACAAAATGGAATACTACTGGGCCATAAAAAAAGTAAATATTACCCTTTCCAACAGTATGGATGGACCTGGAGAGCATTATGATAAGTGAAATAAGCCAGTCAGGGAAATACAAGTACCATATATTTCACTCGTATGTGGAATTGAATGAACAAAATAATCTAACAAACAAAATAGAAAGAGACTCATAGATAGAGAACAGACTGACAACTATCAGAGGCTGTATGAAAAAGATGAAAGGGTTGAGCAAAAAAAAAAAAAAAAAAAACCAACCAAACAAAAAAACACAAGGCAAAAAAACCCCCAAAACCTCATAGATTCAAACAGCAGTATGCTGATTACCAGAGGGAAAGAGGGTCAGAAGAAGTAGAAGGGAGTGAAGTGGGGATAATAGTGATGGAAAGAGACTTGGCTTGGGGTGGTGAACACACAATCCTATATAATAAAGGGTAAGATGCAAATTGACCCTGACAGGAGAACAACCAGAATGACCAGAATGACCGCTGGACCAGTCACTATGAGGTGCACTGACCACCTCTTTGTCCCTTTCCCTGGCCAGCAGGCTCTGATCACCTGATGGCCACCTGCTGCGGGGGTAGGGCCAGTGAGCAGGCAGGAACAGCCGACCTCTCGGCCTTCCCCCAGCTGTCAAGCACCGATCACCCAATGGTTAATGGGGAACTGGGAGTGGGTGATGGCAGGGGGCGGGGCTGGCTGCGGGCAGCTGGGGAAGATGGCCCTGATCACCTGCCAGGCCTAGGGACCATACCCATGCACAAATTTTGTGCACGGATAATATACAGATGATGTATTATATAATGGTGTACCCGAAACCTATATAACTTTATTAACCAACTAGAGGCCCAGTGCATGAAATTCGTGCACAGGTAGGGTCCCTAAGCCTGGCCAGCAATCAGGGCCAATCAAGGCCTTCTGGTTGCTGGTTTGGGCCTTCCTTCATTCTGTGCCACCCCCTGGTGGTCAGTGCATGCCATAGCAGTGGTCAAACTCCCAAGGGAACAATTTGCATATTAGCCTTTTATTACATAGGATGTCCCCCCAATAAATTAAAAAATAACCCCAAAACTGGGAGGATAAAATAATAGAAAATTCTAAAGCTTTAGCCTGAGAGAAATGGATATTATTTAGATATATGCCATCATAGGTACTAGTACTATTTTTTTATAGGTAGTACGTTTTTTAAGTCAACATTCTTTAAATCTGGAAAATAAATTCTGTAACATACACTGAAGGAAATATTTTTACAATATAACTGAAAAGAGGGAGAATTTACTTTAAAGGGTGGCATTGCCAAGGTGCTATGGCATGCCTAGTCTGCATTCAGCACCCAGAATTATAAGTGTTGTCTTCTTCAGAGCATTTCCCATTACAGGTTTCCAAAGGGGATGGTTTGCATCAGATATAATTTTCTGTACTTTGGACACATCACACTGCACAGAGCTTCTTTATCCTTTTTGAAGCTAGCGATAATGACTATGTAGCCCATTTGCTGACTGCTTGCAACGCTCTTTGAATTAGGCAGAAAATGTTCAGTGAACTTCCTGTGGGCATCGTATTTTGCAGTTTCCTGACATCATAAGACCACTCTGGTATTTGAAGGTAGCCATTTGGTGACTGCCCTCTAATTTCTTTAACTTTAATCACAGTGTTTTTCTTAATTACTGTTCTAGTGTTACTTTGTTGATGTGTAGCCTTCTTATTTTTTTCCAGTTAATCTGATTCTTAAAAATCACAATCAGAGATAATTAACACTAATCTTGTCCAAAAGTAAAAATACTATTTAGGTGCAAAGGATTATGACTATTTCTAAAAATATGTTTTAGGTGTAGACTATAAAAGGCAAATAATCATTTTTTAAAAAGTTTTTAAACAATTGTTTTCTTTCCCTTACAAATTTTAAAAATCTCTCAAAATGAGAAATATTATCAAATCAACTACTCTTGTCATTATAAGACCCTGTAGAGAATTTTATAAAAAATTATTTAAGGCAAAAAGAAGATACACCTGAAGCATGATCTCAACAGACTGAGATAAAATGCTCTGGATAAAAACAGTTAAGCAATTTCTTTTATATGTTTGAGATTAAGGAAGGAACATAAGAAAGATTACATGGAGGTTGGAGAAAGCAAGGAGGGACTGTATTACAGGATAGTTAATAAGATTATGTGCTTTCCTATTTTAAAATATATTTTTATTGATTTCAGAGAGGAAGGGAGAGGGATATAGAAACATCAATGATGAGAGAAAATCATTGACCCCTGCACCTCACCCCCCCCCCACCCCTCACTGGGGATTGAGCCTGCATATCCGGGAATGTGCCCTGACCACGAATTGAACCATGAACTCCAGGTTCATGGGTGAATGCTCAACTGGCCAAGCAGATTATGTCCTCTCTTGAGGGTAGTTACTATTTATTCCAAAGGTGTGTTAACCTAGATGCACAGAAACAATGAACAGAGTTTGCTTAAAAACATTTCACTGAGGAAGTTATATGCCTGGGGTATGACTACCCACCTTGACCTACCCAGTTAGGAATTTATGATCAGATCACCTTATGGGGTTACTGTGCATAGAACCCCTTTTTTCATTCGCACTCTAATATCTCCCTTTGAATTGTTCAGATTTTCAATAACTATAATTTATTGCCTTAATCAAAACAAGTGTCATTAGTGTCCACATAGCAAAATTGCCCTGAATCAATAACAAAGGTAGAAAATCCCTTTTTCTCTTTATACTACCCACGGTTTCTTTAAAGTGGGTGCACAATTGTTTATTCACTCAATCAACAAATAATTAATGTGCAGCCACCATGTTTCAGATACCATTTTGTCTTCAAGATTTCAAGATAAATCAGATACTTCTCTCTCTTTGAATACCTCCATGTATGTATAAATTATTCTTCTAAGTAATAAACTAAATCCTGTGTATTTCTTTAGACTACAATGTATATAAGTGAAAATTTGTTAAAGAAAAATCAATGTTCTAAATGTTGGATATAAAATTATTTTGGATATATCTTAACATCCCAGATAAAATAATTTGAATTATCCTCTCAAGATAATGTTTTATTTCATTTGTTGCTCCATAAGGATAAGGTATCTCAATTTTGTCATATACTTAAATAATAGGAACATGAGATATTATGTGCTTTCAGCTCTCTCTCTCTTTTTTCTTTTGTCCATGCCAATTTTTTCTATCAGTCTTTTTGAAAACTATAATGCAGACCAAGGAAGAAAATTTTTAATTTTCACCTAATGATATGTTTATTGATTTTGGAGAGAGGGAGAGAGAGAGAGAGAGAGAGAGAAATTGGTTGCTTCTCCTACATGCCCCAATGGGGGACCAAACCTCCAACCTAGGTATATGCCATGGCGCAGAATCAAACCTGAGACCTTTCTGTATATAGGATGACACTCCAAACAACTGAGCCACACCAACCAGGGCAGGAAATAATTTTTATCCTAAAAAAATTAACAATGACCAAATATGCCTTTATTTTTATTTTATTATTTATTTATTTAAATAATTCTTTATTGTTGAGAGTATTAGATATGTGCCCTTTTTTCCCCATTGACCCTCTCCAGCCTGCCCCCATCCCCAACACCAGGCCTTCACCACCCCATTGTCTGTGTCCATGAGCCATTCATATCCTATCTAATAAAAGAGTAATATGCAAATTAGTCATCACTCTGTCACAAAGATGGCCACACCCATAGCCACAAGATGGTGGTGCTCAGTCCCTTCAGCCCCGCTGATGAAGTGTCCAGGCCTGTTGGCCAGACAGGTGGCGGGGGAGGCAGGAGGAGGGCAGAGCAGGCAATTGCAGGAGCCTGGTCAGGGGTGCAGCTGGCGATTGCAGAGGTCTAGGGGTTCCCTGCCCAGGCCTGCAGCCTTGGCCAGAGGCTGCAGTGGGGCAGGGGTGGAGCTGGTGATCAGAGGGGCCCGAGGGGCCCCTACCCAGGCCTGCAGCCTCCGGCTGCAGGCCTGGGCAGGGGCAGAGCCGGCAATCACAGGGGCCTGGGGGTTGGGCAGGGGCGGAGCTGGCAATTGGAGTGAACTACAGAGGAAACACCTTTTCTGACGGCTCACTGGCTAAGCTCCCTGTATGCCACTGGTAATATTCTTAGTAACTTGGGTAATAAGAATCCAAACAGGTGATCTAGTGTTTTTCCACCACACTCCTGGAGAAAAAAAAACGAAGGTCTGCTGCTAGAGGGCTAAGAAATGTCATATCCTGCCCTAGCCAGTTTGGCTCAGTGGATAATGCCTCAGCCTGCTGACTGCAGGGTCTGGGTTCAATTCTGACCAAAGGCATTTCCCTAGGTTGCAGGCTCCTCCCTGGCCAGGGCCCTTGTCAAGGCTCATGCAGGAGGCAACCAATCAAAGTGTTCCTCTCACTTTGATATTTCTCTCTCTTTCCCTTTCTCTTCCGCATTCTCTAAAAATCAATGGAAACATATCCTCAGGTGAGGATTAAAAAAAATAATAATAAAGAAGTGTCATATCCTATGAAAGACACATCTTGAAAATGCCTAAAGAAAGTTGTCATTTTTTCATGGTGAAGGGACTATAGTCCATGTTGATGAAAACACCTTGGTGGCTGCGGTGACTGGCAGTGGCTAAAGCAGCGGGGTGATGAGGCTGGTGCCTTCCCCTGACCAGAGCGGTCGCCTTCCACAAAGAGAGGACAGACTGTAGCTTAGGCCCGCTCCCCAAGGGGAGCAGGAAGCGGGCCTAAACCATCAGTAGGAATCCCCTGGGAGCTCCCAATATGTGAGAGGGGGCAGGCTGGGCTGAGGGACACCCCGCCCCCCCCCCCCCGCCGCACGAATTTTGTGCACCAGCCCCTAGTATGCATATAAGGTCCTTGGTTGATTTCCTCCCACCAATTCAACTTCTCCCAACTTCCCTTCAAGATTCTGCACTCTGTTCTATGCTTTCTTGTCTCTGGATCCATTCCCTTCTCAGCTTATTTTGTTACTTAGATTCCAAATATGAGTGAGCTCATGTGATACTTGTCTTTAACTGACTTATTTCCTTTAGCATTAAAATCTCCAGGTCTATCCTGGCTCTCTCAAAGTGTAAGAGATTCTTCTTTTATATTGCTGCATAGTATTCCATGGTATAGTGTCCCAAAATTCACACAAGATTTGAATTTTGTGTGAGCATTAACAACAAAAAAATTAAAAGCCTAATTTTACTTGGTTTATTGAATCAGACTCTAATATCTGTTGCCCTTTGATTTCAATCCCTTCAATTTGATAAGCAGTACCAAATACCAATTATGGCCCAGGAGCAGGGACAATGAAGACCAATGAAGACCACGGCTTTGTGTATGTGCCAGCAAAGCCATGGAGGCCATTTACCCGATATGCTAATCCATACCTAACCCTACACTATATACTTTATGAATCAATACAAAATTTATAATTTTTAATTAAAAACTTGTGTTTCTATCAAAATTACTTCTTGCGTGAATTTTGGGACACCCTATATAAATGTATCAGAGCTTTCTTATCCACTCATCTACTGATGGGGACTTGAGCTGTTTCCAAATCTTAGATTTTATAAGGGGTGCATACATTCTTGTTGTTTGTGTTTCGGGTTTCTTGGGATATATCCCTAGAAGTGGGATCAGTGGGTGAAATGGCAGTTCTATATTTAATTTTTTTGAGGAAATTCCATACTGTTTTCCATAATGGTTGCTCCAGTCTGCATTCCCTTGAGCAATATACTAGGGTTCCCTTTTCTCCAAATCCTCACCAGCATTTGTCATTTGTTGATTTGTTGATGGTAGTCATTCTTCTTTTTATTGTCTAAAGTTTTACATATGTCTCCTTTTTCCCCAATTGACCCCCACCCCCCCAGCCATTACCACACCTGGCAAGCCCTCACTGCCCCAGTGTCTATGCCCATTGGTTATGCTAATATGCATGCATATAAGTCCTTTGGTTGTTCTCTAACCCCCCCCATCACCATTTGTCTCTATAATGATCTATTTTTGTTCATCAAATTCTGTTGATCATTATAACCCACATATAAGTGAGATCATGTGATATTTATCTTTCTCTGACTGGCTTATTTCGCTGAGCATAATGCTCTCCACTTCCATCCATGTTGTTGCAAATGGTAAAAGTTCCTTCTTTTTTATAGTGGCATAGTATTCCATTGTGTAGATGTGCCACCGTTTTTTAATCCACTCATCTGCTGATGGGCACTTAGGCTGTTTCCAAATCTTAGCTATGGTGAATTGTGCTGCTATGAACATAGGGGTGCATATATCCTTTCTGATTGGTATTTCTGGTTTCTTGGGATATAGTCCTAGAAGTGGGATTACTGGGTCAAATGGTAGTTCCATTTTTAACTTTTTGAGGAAACTCCATACTGTCTTCCACAGTGGCTGCACCAGTCTGCATTCCCACCAGGAGTGCACGAGGGTTCCTTTTTCTCCACATCTTCGCCAGCACTTGTCCTTTGTTTATTTGTTGATGATAGCCATTCTGACAGATGTGAGATGGTACCTCATTGTTGTTTTGATTAGCATCTCTTGGATGATTAGTGACTTTGAGGGATGGTAGTCATTCTGACATGTGTGAGGTGATACCTCATTGCTGGAAGCTACCCATTGTCTATACTATCATGAAAGTGCAGCAGGGAACACAGAAGGCTGATGGACCTTGGGCTTTAGCAAGGGCTAAAAGCAATGCACCAACTGTTCTTTCAAGACAATGGTGGCTCAAGGCAATCCCCTAACCTGGTAATCTTTTACTTTTTACCAAACCTTACTATTGATGTGTCTATTTGCTTTGCTAAAGGGCAAATGTGTAGTCTAGTAAATAAAAGCCAGTGGGTCTGGGCATTCTGAGAACCTCTCTGCTGGAAAGTAAGGTCTCCACTTGGCTTCCCCTATGCCTTCTAAATTTATATTTCTTGTCTTGTGTATCCATTTATGTGCAGCCCCTTCTCCAGATCCTGAATCCTCACTGCAAAAGGTTGTGGCACTTCATATATGTTTTAATTATCATCTCACTGATGATCAGTAACTTTGAGCATTTTTTCATATGTTTCTTGGCTTTCTGTATGTCCACTTTTGAAAAATGTATATTTGGGTCCTTTGCCCATTTTTTGATTGGATTGTTCATCTTTCCTTTGTTAAGGTGTATGAGTTTCCTATAAATTTTGGAGATTAAATCCTTATCAGACATAACATTGGCAAATATGTTCTCCCATGCAGCAGGTTTTCTTATTGTTTTGTTGATGGTTTATTTTGCTGTGCAGAAGCTTTTTATTTTAATGTACTCCCATTTATTTTCTCTTTAGTTTCCATTGTCCTATGAGCTGTATCAGTAAAGATATTGTCACGACATGTCTGATAATTTTCTGCCTATGGGTTCTTCTAATTTTTTTTATTTTATTGCTTAAAGCCTTACAAAGAGTAGTACATATGTCTCCTTTTTGTTCCCCATTGAACTTCTCCCAGTCTCCCCTACCCCCCACCCCAATATCTTGAGTTCATTGGTTATGCTTATATGCATGCATACAACTCCTTCAGTTGATCTCTTACCTACCCCCCCCCCAGCCCCGCAACCCTCACCAGCCTTCCTGCTGTAGTTTCACAGTCTGTTCAATGCTGCTCTGCCTCTGTATTTGTTTTTGTTAATCAGTTTAGAATGTTCTTTACTATCCATAAATTAGTGCGCTCATGTGGTATTTTTTTTTCATTGCCTGGCTTATTTCACTTAGCATAATGCTCTCCAGTTCCATCCCTGCTGTTGGAAATGGTAAGAATTCCTTCCTTTTTACAGCAGTGTAGTATTCCATTGTGTAGCTGTACCAGTTTTCTACTCCATTCATCTGCTGATGGGCATTAAAGCTGTTTCCAAATCTTAGCTCTGGTAAATTGTGCTGCTATGAACATAGGGGTGCATATATCCTTTCTGATTGGTGTTTCTGGTTTCTTGGGATATAGTCCTAGAAGTGGGATTACTGGATCAAATGGGAGTTCCATTTTTAACTTTTTGAGAAAACTCCATACTGTCTTCCACAGTGGCTACACCAGTCTGCATTCCCATCAGCAGTGCACGAGAGTTCCTTTTTCTCCACATCCTCGCATGCACTTGTCCTTTGTTTATTTGTTGATGATAGCCATTCTGACAGGTGTTAGATGGTACCACATTGTTGTTTTGATTTTCATAACTCAGATGATTAGTGACTTTGAGCATGTTTTCATATGTCTCTTGGCTTTCTGAAAAGTGTCTATTTAGGTCCTTTGCCCATTTTTTTGATTGGATTGTTTATCTTCCTTTTGTTAAGTTGTACAAGTTCCCTATAAATGTTGGATATTAAACACTTATTGGAGATAACATTGCAAATATATTCTCCCATGCAGTGGGCTTTCTTGTTGTTTTGTTGATGGCTTCTTTTTCTGTGCAGAAGCTTTTTATTTTGATGTAGTCCCATTTGTTTATTTTCTCTTTAGTTTTCATTGACCTAGGAGCTGTATTGGTAAAGATATTGTTATGACAAATGTCTGCTATTTTGCTGCCCATGGCTTCTTCTAAGATTTTTATGGTTTCCCATCTTACATTTAAGTCCTTCATCCATTTTGAGTTTCTTTTTGTGTAAGGTATAAATTGGTAGTCTAGTTTCATTTTTTTGCAAGTATCTGTCCAGTATTCCCAGCACCATTTATTGAAGAGACTGTCTTATCTCCATTGTATGCTCTTGCCTCCTTTGTCAAATATTAATTAAGCATATTGGCTTGTGTTGATTTCTGGGCTCTCTGTTCTGTTCTACTGTTCTCTAAGTCTGTTCTGGTTCCAGTACCAGATGGTTTTGAGAACAGTGGCTTTGTATTATAGCTTGATAACTGGTATTGTGATCCCTACTACATTGTTCTTTCTGAAGATTGCTGCAGCTATTCAGGGTCTCTTTTTATTCCAGATGAGTTTTTGGAGAGCTTGTTCTAGGTCTTTGAAATATGCCCTGGGTATTTTAATGGGGATTTCGTTGAATCTATAGATTCCTTTGGGTAGTATGGACATTTTTATGATGTTGATTCTACCAATCCCTGAATGTGGGATATTCTTCCATTTGTTCATGTCTTCCTCTATCTCTTTTTTTAATATACTATAGTTTTCCAAGTACAGGTCTTTTATGTCCTTAGTTAAGTTTATTTCTAGATATCTTATTTTTGGGGGTTCAATGGTAAATGGGATTGTTGTGTTTTTTGTTGGTTTTTTTTTCCCCTTCTCTTTCTGTGAGTTCATTATTAGTATATAAAAAGACCATAGATTTCTGGGTGTTAATTTTGTATCCTCCTACTTTGCCAAGTTCACTTATTAGGTCCAGTAGTGTTTGATGGAGTCTTTGGGGTTTTCTATGTATAGTATCATGTCATCTGCAAATAAGGACAGTTTTACTTCTTTTCCCTTTGGATGCCTTTTATTTCTTCTTCTTGTCTGATCGCTATGGCTAGCACTTCCAGTACCATATCCAACAGGAATGGTGACAGTGGACATCCTGGTCTGTGCTCGTTCTTAGGGGAAATGAATTTAGTTTTTCCCCATTGAATATGATGTTGGCTGTAGGTTTGTTGTGTAAGGCTTTTATTATGTTGACATATGATCCCTCTATTCCCCCTTTGCTAAGAGTTTTTATCAAGAAGGGCGTTGGATTTTGTCAAATGCTTTTTCTGTGTCAATTGATAAAATTGTGTAATTTTTGTCTCTCAGTTTGTTTATGTGATGTATCACATTTATTAATTTGTGTATATTGTACCATCCTTGGATCTTCAGAATAAATCACACTTGGTCATGGTGTATGATATTTCTAATATAATGCTGAATTCAATTTGCTAGAATTTTGTTAAGGATTTTAGCATTCATGTTCATCAAGGATATTGGCCTGTAGTTCTCTTTTTTTTTTTTTTTTTTTGTGTGGTGTCTTTATCTGGTTTGGGGATTATTTTAATGCTGGCCTCATAGAAAGAGCTTGGAAGTGTGCCTTCCTCTTGAATTTTTTGAAATAGTCAGAGGAGAATAGGTTTTAGTTCTTTGAATGCTTGGTAGAACTCCCCTGTAAAGCTGTCCAGACCAGGGCTTTTGTTTGCTGGAAGAGTTTTGATCACTGTTTCAATTTCTTCTGTAGTTATCAGCCTATTCAGGTTTATTGATTCTTCTTGATTGAGTTTGGGGAGCTAGTATTATTCTAAGAATATGTTCTTTTCATCTAGGTTGTCCATTTTGTTGGAATAGAGTTGTTCATAGTATTTTTTCATAATCATTTGTATTTGTGTGGGATCGGTTATTACTTTGCCTTTCTCATTTCTGATTTTTTTTTTAATTTGGGTACTCTCTCTTTGCTACTTGGTGAGCCTAGCTGGAGGTTCATCAATCTTGTTTATTCTTACAAAGAACCAGCTCTTGGTTTTGTTGATCTTTTGTATTTTTTTTTTAGTCTCTATAAAAAAAAACCCATTTATCTCTGCTCTGATCTTTATTATTTCCTTACTTCTGCTTATGCTGGGCTTTTCTTGTTCCTTTCTTTCTAACTCTGAGTTGTAGGGTTAGATAATTTATTATCATCTTTTCTTATTTTTTGAGCTAGATCTGCAGAGCTATGAACTTCCCACTCAAGACTGCTTTCGCTGTGTCCTATAGATTTTGGATTGTTGTGTTTTCATTGTCATTTGTTGCCATGATGCTTTTCATTTTCTTTGACCTTTTTGGTAACCCAATCATTGTTTAAAAGCATGCTAGTTAGCCTCCAGGTGTTTGATTTTTTTAATGGTTTTTATTGTAGTTGATTTCTAGTTTTATGCCATTGTGATCTGATAAAATGCTTGATATGATTTCTATCTTCTTGAATTTGAAGAGACTTTGCCTGTGCCCCAATATGTGGTCTATCTTTGAAAATGACCCATGTGCACTTGAGAAGAATGTATATTCTGTGGCTTTGTGGTGGAATGTTCTGAAGATGTCAATTAATTCCATCTGATCTAGTGAGTCATTTAGGATTACTGTTTCTTTGCTGATTTTTTGTTTATAGGATTTATCCAGTGGTCTTAGTGGGGTACTAAAGTTTCCTACTATGACTGTATTGCTGTCAATCTCTCCCTTGATATCCTCCAGAAGATTTTTTTTTATGTATTTGGGTGTTCCTGCATTGGGTGCATATATATTTACCAGAGTTATATCTTCTTCTTGAGTTGCTCACTTTAGTATTATGAAGTGGCCTTCCTTATCTCTTGTTATGGCCTTCACTTTGAGGTCTAATTTTTCAGATATAAGTACTGCTACCCCAGCTTTTTTTTTTTATTTCTATTTGCCTAAAAAACCTGTTTCCATTCTTTCACCATCAGTCTGTGTGAGTCCTTTGTTCTAAGGTGGGTCTCCTGTAGACAGAATATATATGGAACATGTTTTCTTATCCACTCAGCTACACTAAGTCTTTTGATTGGGGCACTTAATCAATTTACATTTAAAATTATTATTGATAAGTACTTGTTTGTCACCATTTTTATTCTTTATGCTTGTGTTCCTTCTTCCCTTTCTATTTCTTCTTTTTATAGCAGACCCTTTAGCCTTTCTTGCATTCCTGGTTTGGTGGTAATAAACTCCCTTAGTCCTTTTTTGTCTGTGAAGCTCCTGATTTCACCCTGAATTTTTATTGATACCATTGCTGGGTACAGTATTCTTGGATTCAGACCTTTGCTTCACATTACTTTGTATATTTCATTCCATTCCCTTCTGGCCTAATGTGTTTCTGTTGGGAAATCAGTCGATAGTCTGATGGGAGATCCTTTGTAGGTAAATTTTTGTCTCTCTCTGGTAGTCTTCAAGATTCTTACTTTGTCATTGGTGTTTGCCAATTTAATTATAATGTGTCTTGGTGTCAATCTTTTGGGGTTCATCTTGTTTGGGACTATGTGAGCTTCCTGGACTTGTGTGAGTTTTTCATTCTCAACATCAAGGAAGTTTTCCATCATTATTTATTCAAACAGGTTTTCTATTCTTTGCTCAGTTTCTTCACCTTTTGGTACCCCAAATATGCATATGTTGTTTCATTTTGTGTTGTCCCAAATTTCCCTTAGGCTCTCCTTCTGTTTTTAAGATTTTTTTCCTAGATGATGTTCTGCTTGGGTATTTTTTTCCTACCTTGTCTTCTAGCTCACTGATTTGGTCCTCTACTTCTTGTCTACTGTTGATGCTTTCTATTGAGTTCTTTATTGCAACAGTGTCATTTTTCATTTCTTCTTGGTTCTTCATTTCCTCTTGGTTCTTACAAATATTGTTGAATTTTTCTTCCATCCTTTTCAGCATCCTTATGACCATTGCTCTGAATTATTTTTCTGTCATATTGCTTGCCTCTGTTTCATTTACTTCCTTTTCTTGAGATGACTCCTTTTCTTTCATATGTGTGCTGTTTCTTTGTCTTCCCACAATTGCTCCTCTCAGGGTTTCTGGTTATGTAGCTCTTTCTCTCCTGCATTGACTTAAAGGCACAAAATACAACACGACAAGATACAATGCACAGGACACCAAACACAACTGTATATTGTGAATACTAATACCCCTAAATAAAGGTGACCTTTAGAGAGAAGAGATTTTGGGGAGAGAAATTAATGCAATACCACTAAATAAAAGTGACCACCAGAGAAAATAGAATTAGGGGAGAGAAATGAGTGCAAAAATGATATTGAGAAAAGGAAAAAATATAAGAGAGAAAAGAGAGAGAAGAAAAAAAAGAAGGGGAAAAATATGTATATGGGAAGAAAACTCCAATAAAACAACAACTAATCCAACAAATGCAAAAAAACAATCACCCAGAGATGAATCCAAATTACAAAGAACAACTAATCCAAAAAATGCAAACAACAAACCTCCAAACAACAAACACCCAGATGAATCTGAGGTGGCAGAGTTTATTTCCAGGAGGTAAGGTCAAGGAATTGAATGAATGGGTAAATAGCCATAATTCAATTTACAGGAGGTATAAAGAGATTGGGTGTATAAGAAGAAAAGTAAAAAACTAAATAATATATATATATATATATATATATATATATATATCCTCCTTCTTTAATCTATTTATCTATGTATTTGTTTACTATTGGAAAAGGAGGATAGAGAGTAGATAGGCCTGAGTTGGTGATTGAAATTAGTTAAGCTATTAGTAGAAGAAGAGAACAAGTGAGGAGAGGAAAAACAGAAGCAAACAAAACAAAAAAAAATGCTAACCAATAATCAAACAAACAACAAGACAGAAAGAAAAAAATGC
The DNA here is from genome assembly GCA_036010255.1 of Myotis pilosus. NCBI lineage: Eukaryota > Metazoa > Chordata > Mammalia > Chiroptera > Vespertilionidae > Myotis > Myotis pilosus. Next base: position 110,110,450 of record JASKON010000002.1, on the reverse strand, counting down.
AAAAAGAGAAAAGAAAAAGAATTTGCATAGTGAAGAAAGTGAAGAGAGAAGTCTGTATGGGTTTTTAGCAGGGGAGAGGAAATTAGATGTATGATTAAAATCAATTTTTAACAGGAAGTAAAAAGAAAGGGTAGAGAAAAACTAAAGCAGGTCCAGGGTAAGAGAAACAGGACAAAAAAGGGGAAAAGTGATGAAGAGGGTGTTGTCGTAAAGGAAAAATTGAGATAGAGTAAAATCATGCTAAAAGGAAAATCAAAATACAATGTATAACACTAATCATAAAATAAAATAAAATAAAATAAAATAAAATAAAATAAAGTAAAGAAAAAATAACGTAAAATAAAACTTTTTAAAAATGGTAAAATTGCCATAACCGGTTTGGCTCAGTGGATAGAGCATCAGCCTGCAGACTGAAAGGTCCCAGGTTCGATTCCGGTCAAGGGTATGTACCTTGATTGCGGGCACATCCCCAGTAGGGGGTGTGCAGGAGGCAGCTGATCGATGTTTCTCTCTCATCGATGTTTCTAGCTCTCTATCTCTCTCCCTTCCTCTCTGTAAAAAATTAATAAAATATATTTTTAAAAAATGGTAAAATAGTAGTATTAATACTAATAGTTAAAAATAAAAATACAATAAAAATAAGGTAAAATCGAGTGAAAGAAAAAAAATTAATTTCTTAAGTAAAAGATAAAAAATAAAAATGTGAAGTAGTGAAGGTCGTTCACTTCCTCCACTCTTCTGCTTGGCATGTCTTTTTCCTTACAGGTAGTCAGCACAATGTTCTCTGGTGTCATAAGCCACAACCCTATTTTCAAGCAGGCAAGATCTCTCTGCTCTCTTTGGTTCTCAGACTGTTTTTAGCTGTACTTACAAACAAGAGTAAATTTCTGCTACAGCCCCTGGGTTGAGTGTTTCTGTCTTAATATCCTGGGCTAATAGGCCTCTCTACTCTGACTCTGCCCACAATTCTGTGCACAACTCTGTGTGCGACTCTGAGCAGCTGGTACACTACTTCAGGCTACCTTTCTGGGTCCAGTCCAGCTGTGGGTTAATATCTAGAATCCCCTTCTGCCAGCAGCCCTGTGGACTTCCTTCCACGTTCGGGGCTACACTGATCCCAACAGGTGCGAATTTTGTGTGTGTGTGGGGGGGGGAGCAGTCTTTCTCTAGTTCCCACTGAGTGCGTTTCTCCCTCTAACCTGGATCCCAAATCTCACCTTTCTCCAGCAGTTCTCAACCTGTGGGTCGCGACCATAGGAAAATACATATAGCATATCAGATATTTACATTACAATTCATAACAATAGCAAAATTACAGTTATGAAGTAACAACGAAAATAATTTTATGGTTGGGGGTCACCACAACATGAGGAACTGTATTAAAGGGTCTCGGCACTAGGAAGATTGAGAACCACTGCGTTAGGCAATGCCAGCTGTGTTTAAATCGCCAGTTTCAGGTGGGTGTTCTTTCATTCAGCTGTTCCTTCTGCTCTTGAGAAGGCGAAGGGCCCATCCCCGAATTTGTCTCCCCCTGAGCAGACTTCCCAGGCGTCCGTGGTCAGGGAGTTTGGAGATCAGGTGTTTGTGGATTCGCAGCTGAGGTAATTGGTCCTTGGGCATTGTGGTTGTAAGGCCCTAGGAGGTATCTGAGATCTCCCCAGTTGAAGGTAAGGCTGGAGCTCTGATCACAGTCAGTCTCCAATCACAGCTGTCTCCCCTTCAAGATAGCTCGGACTCTGTGGCAGAGCCAGCTGCTCCAGGAGAGATTTCAGCCACAGTAGAGGCTGCTGAGTCACAGGAGGCTGATCCGCCAGTCCCCAACAGTCCCTTGAAGTATAGCTGTCCCTCACTCACAAATACTGACACTCCCCGCACGTGCACGCACTCTCCTTTCCTTCTCTCACTCTCACACTATCTAGCAACCTGCAGTCCCATTGGCAGCCAACTTTAAAACTCTTCTAAGATTTTTATGGTTTCCCTAATTACATTTAAGCCTTTTATCCATCTTGCATTTATTTTTGTGTATGGCGTAAGTTGGTGGTCTAGTTTCTTTTTCTTTTGGTGTTTTTTTTTTTTTTTTGCATGTATCTGTCCAATTTTCCCAACACCATTTATGGAAGAGATTGTCTTGATTCCATTGCATGCTCTTACCTCCTTTGTCAAATATTAATTGGGCATAATGACTTGGATCAATTTCTGGGTTCTCTGTTCTGTTCTATTGATCTTTATGCCTGTTCTTGTGCCAGTACCAGGCTGTTTTGATTATGGTGGCTTTGTAGTATAACTTGAAATCTGATTCTTCTAACTTTGTTTTTCTTTTTCAAGATTGCTACAGCTATTTGAGGTCTTTTTTTGGTTCCATATAAATTTTTAGAATATTTTTCTAGCTCTATGAAATATGCCATTGGTATTTTAATAGAGATTGCATTGAATCTGTATATTGCCTTGGGTAGTATTGACATTTTAATGATGTTGATTCTACTAATCTGTGAACATAATATGTTCTTCCACTTGTTTATATCTTCATTTATCTCTTTTTTCAAAGTTCTGTAGTTTTCCAAGTACAGGTCTTTTTCCTCCTTGGTTAAGTTTATTTCTAATATCTTAATATTTTGTTGCAATGGTCAATGGGATTGTTTATTTAATTTGGCATTGTTTTTCTAAGAATTCATTATTGGTGTATAAAAAGCTGTCCATTTTTGGGTGTTGATTTTTGTATCCTGCTACATTACCAAATTCATTTATTAAATCTAGTAGTTTCTTGATGGAGTCTATGTAAAATATCATGTCATCTATGAATAATGAGAGTTTTACTTCCTCCTTTCCAATCTGGATGCCCTTTATTTCTTCTTTTTGTCTGATCGCTGTGGCTAAACCTTCCAGTACTATGTTGAATAAGAATGGTGAAAGTGGACATCCTTGGCTTGTTCCTGTTCTTAGGAGAAATGGTTTTAGTTTTCACCCATTGAGTATGATGTTGGCTATAGGTTTCTCATATGAGGCTTTTATCACTTTGCTGAGAGTTTTTATCAAAAATTGGTGTTGGATATTGTTGAATACTTTTTCTGCATCTATTGATATAAATATTTGATTTTTGTCTTTGAATTCATTTACCAGGTGTACTGGTTAATAATGTGAATTTCTTTCAATAGATGGAATTACACATATGTTGATTTATATGCAATTTGATATGTATACTATTTTGTTGTATTGATAGCTAGCTTCAAAACTTCATATGCAAAATTTGCTGAAGGTGTTAATATCATAGATATTTTTATGCTTAAAAATGTTGAATTTTGTGCCAAAAAAACAGCATTTGTGGGAAGTTTTAATGCATTACTTTATTTTGAAGAAAAGTGCTGCTGAAAGTTATTGTATACTTTGGGAAGCTTATAGTGAACATGCTCCATCTCAAGATACTTGTGAATGCTGGCTTAAATGCTTTAGAAATGATGGTTTCGATGTGAAAGACAAAGAATGTCCAGGTCAACCGAAAAAGTTTGAAGACCAACAATTACAAGCATTATTGGATGAAGATGCATGTCAAACTCAAAAACAACTTGCAGAAAGATTAAACGTTGCTCAGTAAATAATTTCTGATAGTTTACAAGTAATGGAAAAGATTTTAAAAGAAGGAAAATGGGTGCCACATCAACTGAACGAAAGACAAATGGAAAAATTGAAAAGTCATCAGTAAAATGTTGCTTCAAGGGCATGAAAGAAAGTCTTTTTTGCGTCAAACTGTGACTGGTGATGAAAAGTGGATTCATTTTGAGAATCCCAAATGCACAAAATCATGGGTTGACTCAGGTCAACCATCAACATCGACTGCAAGGCCAAATCAGAAAGAAGACAATGCTCTGCGTTTGATGGGATCAGGAAGGTATGGTGTAGTATGAGCTTCTAAAACCAGGTAAAACCATTAATACTGATTGCTACTGAAAACAAATAATCAATTTGAACCACACTTTGATCATGCAATGACCAGAATGTGCCAGAAGACACAGCAAAGTAATTTTGCTTCATGATGACGCACCATCACACACTTCAAAATCAGTTAAAGACACATTAAAAGATCTTGCCTGTGGAGTATTAACCCACCCACTGTATCTCCAGACCTTGCTCCTTCAGATTACCACTTGTTCGGATCAATGGCACACACACTTTCTGAGCAGCACTTCAAAACGTATGAAGAAGTAGAAAATTGTGTCTCTGAGTGGTTTGCCTCAAAACAAGAAAAGTTTTATTAGGACGGTATGCACAAATTACCTGAGAGATGGGGGAAATGTGTAGCTAGCAATTGACATTACTTTGAATAAAGCACTTTTGATGTTTCTCTTGAAATTATCGTGTTTTCTTTGATTACAAAATTCACTATTATTAACTGGTACACCTGGTATGTGATGTATCACATTTATTGATTTGTGAATATTGTACCAGCCTTGCATCCCTGGAAGGGATTCCACTTGGTCATGCTCTATGATCTTTCTAATGTAATGCTGAATCCAATTTGCTAGAATTTTGTTGAGGATTTTAGTAATCTATGTTCATCAGGGATATTGGCCTGTAATTCTCTTTCTTTGTAGTGTACTTATCTGGTTTTGGAATTAGGTTAATGTTGGCTTCCTAAAAATAGATTGGAAGTGTTCCTTCCTCTTAGATTTTTTCGAATAATTTTAGGAGTTAGTTCATCTTGGAATGTTTGGTTAAACTCCCCTGTGAAGCTGTACAGACCCAGGTGAGAATAAACAAATAATCTTTTCTGTTAAAGAAGGGAGTTTAGGCAGCCGCTATTTTGGCTTACATGACTTGCAGCTCTCCCTTGTGGGCCACCATTTTCAATAGCAAAAGTCAACCCCTTTCTTTAAATTAGCCAGTCATGCAAGAGTGTGAGTCTAAGCTCTTCCAATAAAGAGTGAGGGACAGATCATATGTGTCAGGAATAAAAAGCCAAGTGGACCACAGCTCAGTGTGTGTGTTCCTTCCACACCATGTGTGTGCACACCTTCTGCAGTAGTAAAGATTTATTTTCCTTGCTTTCTGGCTCCTATGTATGTTTTGCGTTTTACCAGGACCCCTGGTTTGGGGGCCTCACCTTATATCTAACAATTTTGAGGCTTGACTGGGATTCCACTTGTCCCTATGGGAGGCAATTGGACCCCTCTCCTGAAGAGGCAAACTGCACTGACAAGTTATGGTGGCCTCAGCCATTACCTTCCCCCACCTTCATCCAACTATGAGCTCAGGATCGAGAGGCAGCCAGTAACATAGAAGTGGCCCAAGCAAGCAAGAACCACAGTAATCAGGTAACCTCATGTATGAGCCAAGGTGGGAAATTGGACTGAGTAGTCCTTTGGTGATTGGGTATCCTCGGAGGTCAGGTGTATATAAGTGGGATGTGTCTTGGACATAAAGCAAGTGTGGAGTTCTGATCTGTGGTTCTGTTTTCCTGAGAGGGAAACAGCCAGAGAGGGATGAAGTGGATCTTGGGGAGTGCGAGAAATCTCAAATATGGGGGATTGAGCACAGTGGAGAAATCTCCAATATGGGAGGTTGAGTACATAATCACAAAGGACTTTCTGAGGATGTGAAACAAAAATTCTAGGCCTAGGGAATACATTCCCCAAATAGTCCATTGGGAGAATGCAGAGGTTCTGGGGAAGGGAAGTCCCCAAACCAGGCACAGTAGACATTGCTCTGCTTCAGTAGTGTTTTTATGGAGGGCATTCTGTGGTGTCTGTGGGTCATATGCACTTGTATAAGACTGTTTCTGTTGATGTTTTGTGTCTCTTTGTTGTTTGGTTTCATTTGTTTAAAGATGGGGCATGTCCCACTTTGGGGAATCCCAGTTATGTGTTGCAAGGCTAAACACCTGGCAGAGAAGGCAGGAACATCTCAGCAGCTGCCAAGAATTCTTAATCTTGGGGACTCTTCCTAATTTCCCTCTCAGGGAGTCAGAAACTCTTAACTAGTGAGATTTTTGTCTATGTGTCTGTAATGTAATTTTGGTTACTGATTGACTTTGTTTGCTTTCTATTTGGCGGGGGGCGGCGGGGACTGAGTTTGGCATGGGGAAGTAGGGATTATAGGCATGGGGAAGTAAGCAATTGAGGTTAGCGTGAGGCTCCATTGTTTGGGCAACAAGTTTAATGTTTCCATGATGATGGGCAGTTCTTGAATGAGAATCCAAGTTTGACTCCCAGTTCCCTGTGGCATGTAACTTAAAACTTTGAGTTTTCTGGGTTAAATTGCCGGGGTCCAACCCCAGGAGGTCCAGGGGTTCCCCATAGGTGTGGACGGAGTCGGCGAAGAAGGAATGAATGGCACAGAGGCAGTGTGCAGTTCATCAGCATAGTTGGGTTCTCTTGTCAGGATCTCCAGCCAGGTTCTGTAGCCATGTTCCCTCGCTAGGTTCTCCAGCCAGGTTCTGTCCAAGTTCTAGTCAGGTTCTCTTGACACGGAGGCAGCCATCGGGTGATCATCATAGCCAGGTTCCTCTAGCCAAGTTCTGGTCAGGATCTCCAGCGAAGTTCTGGTTAGGATCTCCAGCCAGGTTCTGTCTCCTAAGTTCCGTGTAAGTTCTGTCTCCTAAGTTCTGTCTCTTAAGTTCCGTCTGTAGGTTCTGAGTTCCGTGTCTCGGGTCCGTCTCTCGGTCTGCCTCTCTAGGTTCTGACTTCTGAGGTCTGTCGCTAAGTTCTCTCTTCTGAGGTCTGTCTCTAAGTTCTGTGTCTCGGATCCTCATCTAAGTTCTGAGTCTCTAAGTTCTGTGTTCTAAGTTCTGTGTTCTAAGTTCTGTGTTCTAAGTTCTGTCTCTCGGTCTGCCTCTCTAGGTTCTGACTAAGTTCTGTTTTTCTCTGTCTTGTTGCATCTGTATTTATACCAGTTGATTCTAATCCTATCAATCTCTATTCCAAAGGTTAGGGTGTTTCTTATCTCCATTCCAGGGAGTAAAGATTATGTAGCTTAAGCATGATTGTTCATAGTTAAAGAGATTAATTACCCGCCTGGCACTTAGTGAAGGGATTTTATTCCCTCCCTAACTTCAGGGGAAAATCCCTACTTGGGGAAACAACCTTTCTCGGAGAGGTGACCTTGGTTAAAACACAGCGCCAAGAAGGTGAGCAAACATATTAAGAAGAGTATGCCATATATGCCAGGTCCCTAGAAACAGCAAGGATGGACCGGCTCCCGGCATTAAATGGTAAAAATTATTAATCTGATTTTGCCTCCTATAGAGAATCTAGAGGATGGGTTTGAATCTGTTACTGAATAAGTCTTGTATTTTGTTTTTTAAAATGTGAATACATTGCTAATCTGATGAATGTTAATTACTTACATTGTCACCTAAAAAAATTAAGGTTTCTAAGGGCTAACAATTCTAATTGGAAATAAATGTTGGTTTTGGTGTCATTTGAAGGAAAAATAAAGTGGGTTCTGAAAGTTGTAAGGTTTGTGAAGAAGGATAATGTTTATAAAGAGAAATGTTGAAAGGAAGTTATATAAATGATACATGCCAGTAAGCCAGGATAAGTAGAATAGGGAAACTGAGATAGTTAAACAGCAATTTGGAGCATCTTCCCTAAACCATGGACATTTAAGAATAAATAATTTGCATTTTGCCTCCCTAACAAGAGGACAAATAGCTTATATCAACATACTCAGGGAGACAGATAGCAGAAATCCAATTAGTATCATTTGCTGGCCACATCGAAGGATGAATGAAATTAAACTATTTTTACCTAGAATTGGCTTTAGGTTAATCCAATGCCTTGAGATCTTCCTACAATAAAGAATAGGGACCAATTTTTAAGAACTATTTATTGGGTATCTCTTCTATTTTAACCTCTCTCAGGTTAGAAGGCCTCCTGACCCAAGGCCCTCCTCTTGAGTTTCTGGTTCATCACCATTGACCAGGAGACATGTTCATTAATCAAGACTTGGAAGGGAAACAAGTTGGAACCCTCCTGGGAAGGACCTTACCTTGTTTTTCTTACCACTGAGGCTGTTGTTTGGACTGAATATTGGGGTAGACCCATCACACCTGGATTAAGGATGGACCACCAGCTTCTCCAGGTGGAGACACCTCAACTTGGACAGCCATACCAGGACATATCTCCTTGAAATTAATGCTAAAGAAACTAAGCAGTCTATTTTCTTTAAGGCTCTGACGAATTGCAGGGGCTTACAGTGTGGGCTGGGGAAATGTGTAAAATCCAGATCATGCTTACCCAATTAAATTATTGATTATAGGTAACTTGAATGGTTTGGATACTTCAGCCTTTAGGCCAAAAAGATTGGCTAGGACTAGATTTAGGAATATATGTCACAGAAAAAGATCCCCTAAGCCACTGCTACCACATGCAAATAGAATATCCTATGTAATAAAGAGGTAATATGCAAATTGACCCTCACACCGTTACACCATCACAAGATGACTGCACCCACAGTGGAGGCAGGGTTCCCATAATGAGCTGTAACAAGCTATCAGCAGGGACCTGAGGCTGCGTGATGCCAAGCCGGGGCAGGGGACCTGAGGCTGTGCCCCCCATCCAGTGGTGCTTGACGGGGGACCTCAGGCCATGCCCCCCGCCCCAGGCCGGGGGCCTGATGCTGCATCCCTTGCCCTGGTGCCAGGTTGGAGGACCTCAGGCCACGCCCCCAGCACCTGGCCAGGGGACCTGAGGGTGCACTGTGGGACCTGAGGCTGTGCCCCCCACCCAGCAGGGCTTAATGGGGATGGGGCCAGCCAGGTCTGGATCTCACCCAATGGAGTTTGGGTCAGCCGGGTCTGGGTCTTGTGCAATTTTGAGGTGCACGTGGATGGGTGGGGACTTGACTCTGGGTCCCACGACGTTCCCCAGACTTTGACAGGAGAAAGATTTTCATATACATTTTACTAATTTTCTTTCATCTCTGACACTTCTATTATAGAGAAAGGGCAAATAGCAATTTTAAAATATTTCCTCTAATCAATTCTCTTTTAATGTGCATGAATTTCATGCACCGGGCCACTAGTAAGATATAAAGCTGGAATTGATTAAATATTCTCTTTGTGCCCTAAATAAAAGCAACTGGAAGGCTAGAGGCCCAAGTGGTTCCATTTCTATTTGGATGGACCTCAGATAGTAACGAGATGGAATGTGTGCTTGCCCTGTATCAGGAGGAAACCACCTGAGGAAACGCTTCCTGTAAGATCTCTCTCCCTATTGTTTCCATCCAACAGAGGTAAAGAGCAAGGATCCCTCAAAATGATCCAGTCCCCATCCTCTGACATAAATTATACCTCTTGCCTCTCAAGGGGAGGAACAGTACTTGGAGTTTATAAGAAATTTATCTGGATACATAAATGGCCAAGTATCCTCAGAAGCTAATCATTCTGCACTGTCGATACCTTGTGCTGATGTCTGTTGATATTTTCAGGGACCATTACTTGTGCCCTTGCCCAGGAGTTGGAGAAGAACTTGTGCTTGATACAATTGGCTATCCCTTTCACTTTGGCATATCATAAATCTTTTTTAATGGCAGACAAACTAGGAAGGAGAGAGAGAGAGTTCAGGGAGTTCCTTCAATCCTCATATTTACACAGATTACATTGGGGTTCCAGGAGGGGTACCAAATGAGCTTAGAGCTAGAGATCAGATTGCTGCAGGATGTGAATCTGTCCTGTTCTGGTGGCTCAATGTAAATGAGAATGTGGATTGGATTAATTATCTATATATATAAAAACCTAAATGACTGGCTGATCAGCCAATCGGCCAGTAGCTATGATGTACACTGACCACCAGGGGGCAGATGCTCAATGCAGGAGCTGCAGAACGACAGCAACTTCGCAGAGTCCCTCTTGCACTCCTGGACCCATCAGGGGATGTTGAACTGCTGATTATGGTCCGATCCCCATGGACCAGGCCAAGGGACCCCACCAGTGCACAAATCTGTGCCCCGGGCCTCTAGTATCTATAATAATAAAAGAATAATATACTAATTAGACTGGACAGCAGAACGACCTTCCAGACGTCATTCCAGACCTCCTTCCAGACAAAGCTATGGTGGCAGGGGCTGAGGTAGAAACGGTTAGGAGTAATCAGGCAGGCAGACGAGTGGTTAGGGGTGATGAGGCAGGTAGGCAGGGTGATTAGGGGCAATCGGGCATGCAGGCAGGCAGTTGAGTGGTTAAGAGCCAATGGTCCCAAATTGCAAGAGGGATGTCCTGGATTGTGAGAGTGTGCAGGCCAAGCTGAGTGACCCACTCTCCCATGCACAAATGTTATGCACCAGGCCTCTAGTCTACTATAACCAGCAAAGGATTGTTAAATATACTCAAGATGCAGTTAAAGGAATAGCTAAACTACTACATGCCACCAGCAGGATGACATGAAAGAATAGGTTGGCCTTGGATATGATTCTGGCAGAAAAGAAGGAGTATATGTAATGTTGGGGGGCCAGTGCTGTACATTCATCTCTGACAACACAGCCAGACAGAACCATCACTGAGGCATCACAGGGATTAACAACTCTAGTTAATGAGTCAGCTGGGAATCCTGAAATTGAGGATTCTTTTTCTGATTAAGCAATGGTACTGAAAGTGGAAGGGAATGATGGGATACATATTCACCTCTTTGATTATGAATTACAGTGATGTATAAGAGGTCTTATTTAAAGGTTAATTGAAACTGCATTGACCAAGCAGCAAAATAATCTTCCCCTAGTCCTAGACCAGGGGTCCTCAAACTATGGCCCACGGGCCACATGCAGCCCACTGAAAACATTTATCCAGCCCACCAGGTGTTTTTGCCACCGCTGCCTGTTGCTTAGCAGCCGACTCGTCCTGGGCCCGCAGTGCGCATGTGTGGTATGTGTGCCGCACTCTCCGACCCCCCTCCTTCTCTCTGTCTCTCAACTCCTCCTCTCAGTCTTGGGTGTCATTGGATGAGTCACGAGCTTGCCTGTGCAGAGCCTGCTGCTGCCTGAGGACTGAGGTAAGAACAAGTTAGGATTTATTTTTTTTGAAGTTAGGAGGTCTATTTTCTTTTTTTTAATTTTGCAGTTAGTAGGGCCTTTTTTTGAAGTTAGGAGAGCCTTTTTTTTTGAAGTTTTGTTTTTTTACTTCAAAATAAGATATGTGCAGTGTGCATAGGAATTTGTTCATAGTTTTTTTTTAAGCTATAGTTCAGCCCTCCAATGGTCTGAGGGATGGTGAACTGGCCCCCTGTTTAAAAAGTTTGAGGACCCCTGTCCTAGACAGTGCAGAGAATGAAAGTCAATGAATGTTAGCCAAGTTTAAAGCAAAGAGTTTAAATAAAGAAAAGCGGGGGGAGGGGGGTTGTGAGAATAAACAAATAATCTTTTCTGTCAAAGAAGGGAGTTTAGGCAGCCATCATTTTAGCTTACATGACTTGCAGCTCCCCTGCAGGCCACCATTTTGAAACAACAAAGGTCAACCCCTTCCTTTAAAATAGCCAATCATGCAAGAGTGTGAGCCTAAGATCTTCCAATCAAGAGTGAGGGACAGATTACACGTGTTAGGAATAAAAAGCTGAGTGGAACACAGCTCAGTGTGAATTTGTTCTTAGACCATGTGTGTGCACACCCTTCTGCAGGAGTAAAAGTATTTTCCTTGCTGTCTGGCTCCTGAGTATGCTTTGTGTTTTACCCAGGCTTTTGTTAGCTGGGAGGCTTATTATTATTATTATTACTGCTTCTATTTCATCAGTTTTTATTGGCCTATCAGGTTTTCTGCTTTTTCCTGATTCAATTTTAGAAGATTATATTTTTCTAAGAATTGGTCCATTTTATCCTCATTTTCTGGCTACTGTGTTCATTGCATTTTCTTACTACCTTTGCATTTCTGTGGTGTCAGTGGTTACTTCACCACTTTCATTTCTGATTTTATTTATTTGGATCCTCTCTCTTTGTTTCTTGATGAGTCTGGCTAATGGTTCATCCGTCTTGTTTATCTTTCAAAGAACCAGCAATTGGCTTTATTGATTTTTTGTATTATTATTATTTTTTAGTATCTATGTCATTTATTACTGCTCTAATCTTTTTTATTTCCTTCCTTCTACTTACTCTAGGCTTTTCTTGTTATTCTTTTTCTAGTTCTTTAAGTTGTAGGGTTAAATAATTTATTGTTGACTTTCCTTGTTTTTTTGAAGTAGGCCTGTAGTGCTATAAACTTCCCTCTCAGGACTGCTTTTGCTGTACCCCAGAGATTTTCGGTTGTTGTATGTTCATTTTCATTTGTTTCCAGAAAGTATTTTATTTCTTTCTCCATATCATTGGTAACCCATTCATCTTTTAATAACATGCTATTTAGCTTCCATGAGTTTGAATGTTTTGGGGTGTTTTTATTATAGTTGATTTCTAATTTCATTCCACTGTGATCTGAGAAGATGCTTGACCTTCTTTCAATCTTTTTGAACTTGTAGAGACTTGTTTTGTTTCCTAACCTGTCATCTATCTTTGTGAATGACCTATGTGCACTTGAGAAGAATGTATATTCTACTGCTTTGGGGTGAAATGTTCTATAAATGTCAATTAAATCCATCTGATCCAGTGTGTCATTTAGAATCACTGTTTCCTTGTTAAGTTTTTGTCTGGAAGGTCAAACCAGTGAAGTCAATGGGGGTGTTAAAGTCTCATACTATGACAGTATTGTTGTCAATATCTCCCTTAAAGCCTCTAGAATTTTTTATATATTTAGGTGATCCTATATTGGGTGCATATATTCACCAGGGTTATATCCTCTTGTTGGATGGATCCCTTTAGTATTGTGTAGTGTCGTTTGTTGTCTCTTGTTATGGCCTTCATTTTGAAGTCTATTTTTTCAGATATAAGTATTGCTATCCCAGCTTTTTATTCTTTTTCATTTGCATGGAAAATTTTTCCCCATCCCTTCATTCTCATCCTGTGTATGTCTTTTGTTCTGAGGTGGGTTTCTTGTAGAAACACATAGTTGGGTCATTTTTTTTGTATCTATTCAGCTACCTCATGTCTTTTTATTGGAGTTTTTATTCCATTTACATTTAAAGTTATTATTGATTGGTACTTATTTATTGCCATTTTAATTCTGTATGCCTAGGTTTCTCTCTCTTTCTTCTTGTCATTACAACAGTCCCTTTAGCATTTCTTGTAATGGTGCTTTCATGGTGATGTACTCCTTTAACCTTTTTTTTTTTTTTTTGGTCTGGGAAGCTCTTTATTTGACCATCTATTTTGAATGATAGCCTTGCTGGATATAGTAACCTTGGCTTCAGATCCTTGCTTTCCATTATGTTGAGTACTTATTGTCATTCCCTTCTGGCCTGCAGAGTTTCTGCTGAGTAATCAGGTGTCAGTCTTATTGGAGCTCTTTGTAGGTAACTGTTTGCTTTAATCTTGCTACCTTTATGATTCTCTTTATCTTTAATTTTTGGCATTTTAATTATGATGTGTCTGGGTGTCAGCCTGTTTGGGTTCTTCTTGCTTGGGGTTTCCTGTGCCTCCTGAATCAGTGTGACTTTTTCCTTTACCAAGTTAGAGAATTTTTCTGCCATTATTTCCTCAAACACGTTCTCTATCCCTTTCTCCATTTCTGCCTCTTCTGGCACACCTGATATTCAAATATTGTAATGTTTTCTGTTGCCCCACAGCTCCCTTAAGCTCTCCTCCTGTTTTTTAATTGTTTTTTTTCTTTTTGATTCTCTGATTGAGTGATTTTTTTCAACCTGTCTTCTATTAAGTGATCTGATCCTCAGCTTCCACGAATCTGCTGTGTATTCCATCTAATGTGTTCTTTATTTTTGCTGTCATTCTTTATTTCTGTTTTCATAATTACTATATCTTTTCTCATGCTGTTGAGCATCTTTACCATCATTATTCTTCACTCTGTATCAGATAAATTTCTTATCTCCATTTCATTTATCTCTTCTTTTGGAGAATTCTCTTGTTCTTTAATTTATGGGTTGTTTCTTTCTCTTCTCATTTTCACTGCCTGTTTGGGTTTGTGACAATGTAATAGGTAGATCTGCCTATGCCCCTTGATGTCTATTGCAGGGCAGTGTCAAATGCTGTTTCTCTCTAATTAGATCAGGCAAAGACTCAAAGTGTCCAGAGACAGCCTCTGCCTACAGCCTGATAGGATTCAGTCTTGAATAGCCATCAGGCAATTGTGCACAGGTGTGGTGAAATTTTTTTCAACAGGGTGGGGAAATTGCTTTTGCTGGAGCCTAATTGTTATTCTCAGTCTCTTAATGAGCCTCAGAAACTCTGCACAGTGGTGCAAGGTGTTTTCCAGTAATGTGGGTTAACTGTCTTCCCCCCAGGCAAGGCCACCTTTATAGCAAATGTCTGTTTGAGAAAGATGACTTCAGCATAGGAAACTGGGGTTTCTGCCTTCTGAGCTCTAACCCTAGAGCCCCTAATCCTGGATTCTGCTCATACAGCTCCAGTCCACTCTTCCATCTCTCTGCCAGAGCACAAGGTGAGTGGCTCAACAGGGTATTTTGTGTTGGCCCTTTAAGAGGGTGCCTGCTTTTCCAGCTATCTCTCCCTGGCAGACACAAATCTTGCTGCATTTCACAGTCTGATGTTATGTGGATAACCTTCTCAGTTTTGATGATCTCTGCTCAGTCATCCAGCTTGAGGATTAGATCCCAGAGTTCTCAGTGGCAATCCCACATAGCTTAGATAGCTCTCCAGAACTTCCATTGCTGTCTGTGGGAGCCTGGCCAGCTCTTATGTGACTCCTCCCCTCCTACCAGTCTCTCTGAGGTCTCCACTTTCAGTTCTCAGATATCAGGTTTCTCTCCAGCAATTCTTCCATTGATTATTCGTGAAGTTTTTCTGTATTTCAGTTGTAATTCCTGTTTGGTCCTAGGAGTGTGTTCATGCAGCATCCACTTACTCCACTGCCATTTTTAATCTCTCTCTTCCAGTCTCTCTAGGTTATGGATTTGATCCCTGGTCAGGCACATACAGAGGCAACTGACTGATGTTCCTCTCTCTGTGTTTCTTTTATTTTTATTTTAAAAAATAAAACAATGAAAGGTAGGCTATTAGAGTTTAATGTGATCTTTACCCTTCACCAACAGGTCATGTCACCTAACTTCCACATGCCCTACATTTCCTCTCTGTCACAAAATTTATTTCTTTTTTAAAGTATACTTTGAAGATAATTTAGAAATGGCAATCTTATATAATAAAATCCCAGTGACCGAAATGGTAGAACGACCAGAATGACCATGGCCCCTCGCTCCCCCAGTGAGAACCCCCACCCTGATCAGGGGTGTGGCCAGCCTGCAAACCCCCCACAACCCTTCACCCAGTCCAGCTCTGGCCCCCAGCAGGGACCCCCACCCTGATCGGGGGTGTGACCAGCCTGTAAACCACCTGCAGCCCCTCAGCCTGGCTGGCTCCACTCCCCAGCAAAGACCCACACCCAGATCTGGGGCCCCCATCAGGGCAGGCCAGATGGCCCTCACCTGTGCACCAGGCCTCTATCCTAAATAATAAAAGGGTAATATGCAAATTGACCCTAATGGTGGAACAACCAGAACAACCCTGGACCAGTTACTATGTGGTGTACTGACCACCTCTCAGTCCCTTTCCCTGGCCAGCAGGCTCTGATCACTCGCAGCAGGGCGGGGCCAGCGAGCAGGCAGGAACAGCCAACTTCTCAGTCCCTTCCCCTGGTCATCAGGCACTGATTAACCAATGGTGAATGGGGATCCAGGGGTGGGTGGCAGCGAGGAGCAGGGCCAGCTGCTGGCAGCCGGGGAAGATGGCCCTGATCACAGGCCAGGCCTATGGACGGTACCCATGCACGAATTTCATGCACCAGGCCTCTACTATGGCATTATGTTTGTCTCAACTCTTTCACTCAAGCCAACCTGGATTCCAGTCCTAATTCTACCACTTGATACCTGTGAGTCTTTGGCCTGGTCTCTTAACTTCTTGCACCAGCTAAGATTCTATGAAATTTACTGTTGCACATCTGAAGGTGCCCAGAAGTGGGAGATCCCAGACTTGGTGTATGTGTCTGTTTCTGTTTCTTTCTGATGCTCTTGACTTTTCCTATCCTGCAAAGTTTTTGGATAGGTATTAACAAGTGTGCAATATTTCTGGGCATTATTTTAATAGAAGATATTGGGGGCTGGAGGAGTGGGGAGAGGAACTGCCTTTTTACATGCCTTTGCCCAGAAGCTGCTTGAAATGTTAAAAAAGACTTCCCCTCATGTCTTTGGCCATATTTAGGTCACATGGTCATTCCTATACCAATAGAGGTGGGGAAAGCAATTGCCACTCATAGGTAGCTGGTCAGACTCTTTCCCTAGAGCCATGCATAGAGTCAGCTTTCTCTAAGTCACATGACAAGGAAGGAGTCTGTTTTAGAAAGTAAACAACATTGAGGTTTGCCCTGGTTGGTTGTTCGGTGGGTTAGAACATCTTCCAACTATGTCAAGGTTGCAGGTTTGATCCCCTGTCAGGGCACATACAAGAATCAACCAATGCACAGAAAATAGTGCAGTGAAGGTCTAGGGAGGGGATAGGAAATAAGGGAAGGGGTAAATTGGGGGAGGGGGGCTTTCAACAATAAGGATACGCTGGGGTCCAATCCCAGCGGGTCCAGGGGTCCCCAAAGGTGTGGACAGAGTCGGCAAAGAAGGAATGAATGGCACAGAGGCAGTGTTCAGTTCATCAGCATAGTTGGGTTCTCTTGTCAGGATCTCCAGCCAGGTTCTGTAGCCATGTTCCCTCGCTAGGTTCTCCAGCCAGGTTCTGTCCAAGTTCTAGTCAGGTTCTCTTGACACGGAGGCAGCCATCGGGTGATCATCATAGCCAGGTTCCTCTAGCCAAGTTCTGGTCAGGATCTCCAGCGAAGTTCTGGTTGGGATCTCCAGCCAGGTTCTGTCTTCTAAGTTCCGTGTAAGTTCGGTCTCCTAAGCTCTGTCTCTTAAGTTCTGTCTGTAGGTTCTGAGTTCTGTGTCTCCGGGTCTGTCTCTCGGTCTGCCTCTCTAGGTTCTGACTCCTGTTGTCTTGTTACATCTGTATTTATACCAGTTGATTCTAATCCTATCAATCTCTATTCCAAAGGTTAGGGCGTTTCTTATCTCCATTCCAGGGAGAAAAGATTATGTAGCTTAAGCATGATTGTTCATAGTTAAAGTGATTAATTACCCACCTGGCACTTACTTAAGAGGTTTTATTCCCTCCCTAACTTCAGGGGAAAATCCCTACCTGGGGAAACAACCTTTCTCGGAGAAGTGACCTTTGTTAAAACACAGCACCAAGAAGGTGAGCAAACATCTTAAGAACAGTATGCCATATATGCCAGGTCCCTTGAAACAGTAAGGATAGACTGGCTCCCGGCAAGGATACATTTATAAAATTGAAAAACATGAAAAAAGAGAATCAAGCAATGAATGCATAATAAATAAGTGGAACAACAAATTGATCTCTCTCTCTCTCTCTCTCTCTCTCTCTCTCTCTCTCTTTCTCTCTCTGCCTTCTTTCTGAAATCAAATTTTTTTTATAAATTACCTTCCATTAGGAAGTGAATAAGTGGTTGGTGGCCAACATATTTACTATGGTTTCATTGCCCTTCTTCTATGCTTCTTGTTTTTCCTGGAATTAAGTAAATTTTTAAAAATTTAAGTGTTATGTTTTCAACTAGAGGCCCGATGCATGAAATTCATGCTTGGGTACAGTCCCTAGGCTTGGCCTGTGATCAGGGCCATCTTCCCCAGTTGCCCGCAGCTGGCTCTGGCCCCGCTGCCACCCACCCCAAGTTCCCCATTCACCATTGCACGATCAGAGCCTGCTGGCCAGAGGGAGGAATCGAGAGGTTGGCTGTTGCTGGGAGCCGGTCCATCCTTGCTGTTTCAAGGGAGCTGGCACATATGGCATACTGTTCTTAATATGTTTGCTCACCTTCTCGGCGCTGTGTTTTAACCAAGGTCACCTCTCCGAGAAAGGTTGTTTCCCCAGGTAGGGATTTTCCCCTGAAGTTAGGGAGGGAATAAAACCTCTTAACTACCAGGCGGGTAATTAATCACTTTAACTATGAACAATCATGCTTAAGTACATAATCTTTACTTCCTGGAATGGAGATAAGAAACGCCCTAACCTTTGGAATAGAGATTGATAGGATTAGAATCAACTGGTATAAATACAGATGCAACAAGACAGAGAGAGACAGAACTTAGTCAGAACCTAGAGAGGCAGACCGAGAGACAGACCCGGAGACACAGAACTCAGAACCTACAGACAGAACTTAAGAGACAGAACTTAGGAGACAGAACTTACACGGAACTTAGAAGACAGAACCTGGCTGGAGATCCCAACCAGAACTTCGCTGGAGATCCTGACCAGAACTTGGCTAGAGGAACCTGGCTATGATGATCACCCGATGGCTGCCTCCGTGTCAAGAGAACCTGACTAGAACTTGGACAGAACCTGGCTGGAGAACCTAGCGAGGGAACATGGCTACAGAACCTGGCTGGAGATCCTGACAAGAGAACCCAACTATGCTGATGAACTGCACACTGCCTCTGTGCCATTCATTCCTTCTTCGCCGACTCCGTCCACACCTTTGGGGACCCCTGGACCCGCTGGGGCTGGACCCCGGCATCTGGCGCCCGAACAGGGACCCCTAGGTAAGCGCCCCGCACTCAGGACGGATAGGACTCCACTGTAGGAAGAGGGTGGATAGTCTTCGCTGACTCCGTCCACACTTTTGGGGACCCCTGGACCCGCTGGGGCTGGACCCCGGTAGGCTGTTCCACCCACTCATCGCCCCACCCCTGCTGTGGGTTGCCCTCTGTGTGGGGGGCGATTGTCCGGACAGGAGCCTTGGCCTGGTGCCATCCCCACCCCCCACCACAAACCCCTGGTTCCCTGTTCACCACTGGGTGATTGGAGCCTGCCGACCAGGTAAAGTGACCAGGAGCTGGTCAATGCGCCTCATAGTGACTGGTTGAATAGTCGATCTGGTCATTCCACCATTAGGGTAAAATTGCATATTACCCTTTTGTTATATAGGATAGAGGCCTGGTGCATGGGTGGGGGCCAGCCCGCTTGCCCTGATTGGGACCCCAGATTGGGGTGGGGTCTCTGCAGGGAGGCAGGTTGGCTGGGGTGAGGGGCCATGGGTTGTTTGCAGGCTGGCCACAACCACAATGGGGGTGGGGGTCGCCACTGGGGGCAGGGCCAGCTGGGGCAAGGGGCTGCTGGGTGGTTTGCAGGCAGCCACACCCCCTATCAAGGTGGGGGTCCATGCTGGGTGGCAGGGCCGGTCCAGGCAAGGGGTTTGCAGGCCAGCCACATGCCAAGTCGGTGTGGGGGTCTCCACTGGGGGATAGGGCAAGGGGTGGTAGTTGTTCTATTCTCTGGTTATTCTGGTCATTCCATTGTTTCAGTCGCTGGGCTTTTATTATATAGGACTAGAGGCCCATTGCATGAAATTCGTGCACGATGGGGAGGTCCACTCAGCTCAGCCTGCACCCTCTTCAATCCGGGACCCCTTAGGGGATGTCCGACTGCCCTGGATCAGGCCTAAACCGGCAGTCGGACATCCCTCTCACAATCCAGGACAGCTGGCTCCTAACTGCTCACCTGCCTGCTGGCCTGATCACCCCTAACTGCCTCTGCCTGCCAACCTGATCACCCCTAACTGTTCTCCCTGCCAGCCTGGTTGCCCCTCACTGGCCCCCCTGCCTGTCTAGTCACCCCCAACTGCCCCCCTGCTGGCCTGATCACCCCCATTCCCCCCGCCAGCCTAGTTACCCCCAACATCCCCCCCTGCCAGCCTGGTCATTCAACATACCTTCTGTTCAGTTGTTTGGTCATTCCTCACTAACCCCCCTGCTGGCCTGGTCACCCCACTCAGCCTGTTCAGTCATCCGTTTGGTTGTTTCCGATGTGATGGCACCTGTATATATATATATACTAGTAGCCTGGTGAATGAAATTCATGCACATTAGAAGGGAATTAATTGCCCTAACTGGTTTGGCTCAGTGGATAGAGCATCAGCCTGTGGACTCAAGGGTCCCAGGTTTGATTCTGGTCAAGGGCATGTACCTTGGTTGCTGGCACATCCCCAGTGGGGAGTGTGCAGGAGGCAGCTGATCGATGTTTCTCTCTCATTGATGTTTCTAACTCTCTATCCCTCTCCCTTCCTCTCTGTAAAAAATCAATAAAATATATATATATTTTTAAAAAGGGAATTAATTAGTGGAAATATTTTAATATTGCTATTTGTCCTTTCTCTATAATAGAAGTGTGAGAGATGAAAGGAAATTAGTAAAATGTATATGAAAATAATATATAAATTTATTAGTAAATAAACAGTAACAAAAGGATATAACAACAGAGACATGATATAAAAATGACAAAAACATGATATGAAAACAACAAAAACATGATATAAAAACAATGGTGATGCAAACAATGACTGATAAAGTGATTAAACTTATTCTAATATCTCCCTGTACACCACATTAAGAGTGAAAACACTTTAAGAGTGCTTGACTAATTTCCTTTGTGATGAAGTATTTAGAACTTTAACTGTAACGTCACATGCTCTTCAAACTCGAAAGAAAGCAACATATAACTGACCATGTGCAAAAACGGGTTCAGGTAGGAATATACCTACTCTGTCTAGAGTTTGTCCTTGTGATTTATTAATAATCATTGTAAATGCTGGCATCATGGGAAACTGTCATCGAATTAATTTAAATGGGAGGCCAGTGTCAGATGGGACAAATCAATTCTTGAAATCAGAACAACCTCTCCCTCTGCAGATCCTGTTAATACTTCAGCTTCGATAATGTTAGGTCGTAATCTTTTGATAATAAATCTGGGACCATTACAAAGACCCCATTTACTATTAAGATTTCTCAATAGCATGATGATTGCACCACTTTCAATCTTAATTTATGACACAGCATTCCTGAAGGAGTAATAATATTAAGAAATTTGATGGCAAAATTTTCCTTTTCAGCATCATCTGTTGAATCAATGGAATCATCACTCAAATATATGTGAAAATCTCCATTCAGTATATCCAAAATTTCTTCATTTAATTTTTGAACGTGCTCATTTTTTTGAACTAAGAATTTCACGTTTAGATATATTTTTAATATTATCTATAGATATACTATTTCAAAGGTAGCTTCAATAATAGATCCATTACAAATCATTTCACAGGGGATTTCAATAATATCCATTCCTAAATGAAAACTGCTATCAAGTTCGCCATCTCAAGTTTCACTAACTATTCACTATAAGCAGAATCCTCTGATCTCATATTTGTTTTAAGAGACAATTTATTGAAACATCCCCAAACATTACAGTACTTTAAACTCATTTGTACTATGGCCGATCCCATAGCATGCGGTACAATACTGAGATATTGTTGAAAATCCTCTCCAAGAAGGAGAACTTTCCCACCAAATACAACATTCGAATTCATAATTTATCTTAGTCATCTGTCTATTGCGTTTATAGCATGACTGGATGCCATGATGCATTCATCAATAATGAGAAGTTGGGCCTTTTTAATAGTTTTAGCAACTTCACTGTTTATATAGAGTCTAGAAATTGAAGTTTCATTTAGTGGAATTGGTCATTTATATTGGGAATGAAAGGTTCTTCCACCGAGAAGTAAATTTGCAGCAATTCCTGTAGACGCTGTGGGTAAAACAGTACCACCACAACCTCTAATATAATGTATTAAAACTTTATTGTGGGGAGCCGCTACAGTGTTTTGGACAGGTTTAAGCCTTGGACTGATGAGAGGGCACAGTCCTCTCATTGCCATGTGCAAGTCCCAGCTTGGAGGGCAGGGCCCTCCCAGCACAATTATAGCCAACAGCTATAGTTGTAAGCTTCAACCTATGGTCCAAACACGTGGCCCCACGTGCCTGAGTGATTTAGGCTTGACAGAGTTCAGGTGAATGTAACTGAGTAGGATTGAAACCCAGGAGAATGTTGTAAACATCGTGGTCATGCCCTTACTTTGCCTCATGACATGTGCTATAAAATAAAGACACGGCTGTGGGCACGGTCGCTGTCTCTCAGAGAAGCAGCATCCCACTGAGACCCAGATATTATTCTCTTGTCTGTCTTTTCTAAGCCTTTCGGCTGCTCCCACTCAGGTTCACCCTTGGCCATGCTGGCGCAGCACACTTTATATAAAGATTTGCTTCCACACTCTGAGGGCGCGTTCCTCCCTCAAACCCTGCCCTTACACAAAACAGCTCCAGGGAAACAGCTCGGGGGAGGGCGCAGCTGTTTCCAAGACAACTCCTGCAGGACTGACTTCCTTCCGCTTGGTCATGATTCTGGCCGTGATGTTACACCCAGAGTTTTTATATAAGTAGATATAAATGTGCTGTACTTTTAATTGACTTTTTAAAAATGTATCTTTATTGTTGAAAGTATCACAGATGCCTCTCCCTTTTTTCCACATTGACCCCCTCCACCCTGTCCCCATCCCTCCCAGGCCTTCACCACACTATTGTCTGTGTCCATGGACTCTGCATGTATGCATTAATGTTAATCTCTCCCCAACCCATTCACCCCCCTAAATTAATTGACTTTAGAGAGAGAGGAAAGGAGAGAAAGAAACATCGGCCTTTTGTTCCACTTATTTATGCATTCATTGGTTGGTTTTTGTATGTACCCCGACCAAGAATAGAACCTGCAACTTTAGTATACTGGGATGATGCTCTAACCGACTGAGCCTCTTGCCCAGTGCCAATATGTTGTATTTTTAAAAACTTCTTCAAAGTAGACATCATGGGTAGGAACACAATTATTCTAAGGATTGAAATTCCATGTTATTTTGCCTATATTCAATGACATTTATTTAGTTTCTGCTTCATTTTAGTCACTGATATAGGCAGTGAGGATATAGTGGTAAACATGACACAAAATTCCTGCCTTTTCGGAAATTATCTACACTAATATAAGAGAAACATGCAAATTGGTGTCACTCCGCTATGCCCACCAGCCAATCGGATGGGTATGCAAATTAACCCAACAAAGATGGCTGTTAATTTGCATATGGAGTGAAGACTGAAGACTGAAGACTGAAGAGGTGCCCTAACTGGTTTGGCTCAGTGGATAGAGTGTCAGCCTGCGGACTGAAGGGTCCCAGGTTTGATTCTGGTCAAGGGCATGTACCTTGGTTGCGGCACATCCCCAATAGGGGGTGTGTAGGAGGCAGCTGATCAATGTTTCTCTCTCATCAATGTTTCTAACTCTCTATCCCTCTCCCTTCCTCTCCCTTCCTCTCTGTAAAAAAATCAATAAAGAAAAAAAAATATATATATATATATATACAAAGTTTCCATTAGTTTAATAAAAAAAAGACTGAAGTGGCTTGGCTTCTCCCCTCCAGCCGCAGTGGAGAAGCCAAGCCTTGCTGTGGCCGCAGTGGTGAAGCCAAGCCTCAAGGCTTGGGTTCTCTGCTGTGGCCGGACCAAAGGCCTGGGTCCCAGGTGCCAGAGGAAAACCGGTGCCGGCAGCCAGGAGAAGGAAGGCCTATTGCACGAATCTCTTCATGCAACAAGGCCTCTAGTTATAAATAAACAAGAAAACAAATATTTCTGATGGTGCTAAGTGCTGACAAGAAGAAGAGAGTAATTTGGGGGACTGGAAATTCTTTAGGTTGAGGAAGTTAGGCATGACCTTCTGAGGAGGTGAACTGTGAGGAAGAGGGTAAACTACTTTAAGATCTGGGCAGAATGCTTTAGGGCCCTGAAAAGAAGCAAAGTTTGTGTTAAGACATACAGGTGAGTGGACAGCTACTAGATCATTTTTAGAACTGAGCAACTTAATTAGGTTAAGAGAGTGGATTTGAGATAAGTGGGTAAATGTAGTGAAGTGATTCAACTGAGTCATGGAGTTTATGGTATAAACTGAGTTTTATAATTTGGGGAGCCATTTTTATTTTTGTTAATCCTCACCTGAGAATATTTTCCATTAATTTTTAGAGTGAGTGGAAGGGGTGGAACAGACAGAGAGAGAGAAACATTGATGGCACATAGATTGGTTGCCTCTTGCATGTGCCCTAATGGGGTTTGGGGATCGAGACTGCAACCGAGGCATGTGCCCTTGACTGGAATCAAATCTGGGACCCTTCAGTCCTCAGGCTGAAACTCTATCCACTGAACAAAACTGGCTAAGGCTGGCTGAGTCATTTTTGAAATATGATTTCCCAAATTGTTTTAGCAACAGAGACCTTAGGAGGTTCCCCACACTGGCCTCACCCAAGCTAAGTCTTTATGAAGAGTAAATATCTTGTTAACAATAGATGTATATATGAAGGCAGTTAAGTTTGTAAAGAATTTAGTGTGTCTCAGCATTGAACATATAAATTATATGTAGGTAGATGATATGGTTACTTACATTGTTTTTTTTCTTCTTATTGGGAGGGTTATATATACTGTTTGATTTTTTAAAAATTCTTCATGGAAACTGTAATAATACACTTGAGTCTAGAGCCTGACTGAATAATCACATAATTGAAACTTCAGGGAGCCTGATGTAATGCAGTCTCCTTGAACTCTAAAACCAGAAATGGGTTTTGGCTCATAAAGGGAACTTAAATTAGCTCATCTATGTAGACATATGTACATTTTTCCCATTTCATTTACTTTACCACTCAGGCTTAGGGGGGGTCTTTCTGTAAATTTGTCTGTGACTCATCCTCAGGTCAATGACTTAATCTAACCAAGGGAAGGGAACATGACTATTCAACAAACCCACGATCTCCACTTAGGGAGCCAGAAACCTCTAAGGGGGCTAGTCCTGTGGCTTGGCACTTTTCATGTTCTCTTTTTTCCTTAAAAAATAAAATAAAAAACAGTGCTTACAGTTGGTCTGCTAATTGGTATTATTTTAATCCATTGAGGGCATTTCTGGGCCTGTTCGCTTTGCTAGCTTACACAAGAGCCCAGCTCAGCTTCTTTGTACAGAGCAAAACAAGCCCTGTTTCTGCTACTCTTCCTTCTTTTCTTATACCCAGTAAAAACATAAATTATCTCATTGGAATTCTCACAATAACATTGTTATCAAAACAAGTCAGGCATTATGGTTTAATTTTATAGAAACAGAGCGGAAGATCAGGGAGCTTCATTTCTAGCCTAAAGTCACTTAATTAGCAAGGGCGGCTGCTGGGCTCAAAGCAAAGTGTGGGACCCAAGAAGTGTGGTGCACTCTACTAGATCACATGTCTGCAGTAAACATTCAATACTTACTGCTACACACCTCCCCACCCCAATTGCATATTAGAGCTGTTTCAGTGCAAGTCTTCTTTGTTCTCTGATCTATGTGTTACATATAGTTGTGATTGGTGTGGTTAATGGAGAAGTCTAGAGAAAGAGTTTACACATTGGCAGAGATAATAGTCCTTTTTTCTCTTCAATACACCATTTACTGAGACAGTGGTTTATGTTTGAAACTGATACTGAAAGCAGCAGTTAGGAGATAAATTTACCTAATTCCTGGTTTAACACTGACAGGCTATACCCTGAGGCTTACATTTCCATATGAATGAAAGCAAGCAGAAATATTAATATATGAAGGAATGGTTCTCATGGTCCTTCATGCATGCACACACACACTCACACATACTCTCTCTCTCACACACACACACTCACACACTGACCAAATCCATATGTGCATTTTCTTCCCAGTGGTTCTTAACCTGTGGGTCGCGACCATCAGAAAACAAATATAGCATATCAGATATTTACATTACGATTCATAACAATAGCAAAATTATAGTTATCAAGTAGCAACGAAAATAATTTTATGGTTGGGGGTCACCACAACATAGGAACTGTATTAAAGGGCCACCGCATTAGGAAGGTTGAGAACCACTGCGACCTTTCCTGTGTGGTACAGAAAAATAAGATTAGGAAAATCTGAAAGTAGGTTGGTTAGCTGGTCGAAAGGAGGAAGGGTTGAGGTGGTGGGAGTGACAGGAGCAGACTGGCAGTTATTTGCTTATTTGTTGGGTTGGGTGGAGGAATTAAGCCAAGAAATTGAGTCAGTTGATATAAAGCCCAGGACTATTAGGGAAGAGAGATAAATAAAGACGACTTTTAGGTCATTTTACGGACATTAGTATGGTAATCTCTTTTTGCCTCCTCCTCAAGTATTCAGTCTCCTAAAGTTCCCTTTCATACACAGATCTACATTACTCTTCATTGAATTTTGGAGAACTGTTTATGTTTAGTTTGTAGGATTGCCAGATTTCACAAATAAAAAGACAAGAAACCCAGTTAAATGTATTTTTATATAAGCAATAAATACTTTTTTTGTGTGCAAGTCTCAAATATAACATGGAACAATCTTTTACTATAAATTGAAATCTGCAATTTAAATTTAACCAGGCATGTTCTACTTCACTTGGCTAAGACATGTATAAGAGCAAGAACATCTGTTTTATTAGCTTTAATGCAAATTGGAGGAAAGTTTATTGGGGGCTTCAGGGTAGTAGCCACTGTTTCCAAACTTGGCTGCATGTTAGAATCACCAGAGGAACTCCGAATTCTGGTGCAGCTTTGGGATGTGGCCGTGATGTGTTACTTTATAAAGCATTCAAGGTAACGCTAATATGTAACAGAGAGATGCTGGGAGACTGGAGTCCGGTAGTTCTCATCCTGCACTACAAATAAAACACAAGTGCCCATAGCCTGATCCTACCCCAGAGCAATTAAATCAGAATCTAGGTGTAGTCCCCCTCCATGGCAATTAAGGAAAAGCTCTTAATAAATTGTAATATTCCTTCAAGATTAGGAAGTCATAAATTATAGTAAAAACTTTGACATCCTAGGGAGCACCAGTTACAGGAAACTTTAAAAAAATTACCATTAATTTTTAAAATATAAAGTTAATATTTATTATAATGAATTAAAGCAATTAAGAAGCATGTAAAATAAAGATGAATAAAGGGTCCTGGCCAGGTAGCTCAGTAGGTTAAAATGTCATCCCGATATGCCAAGGTTGAGGATTCAATCTCTGGCAAGGGCACATACAAGAATCATCAAATGAATGCATAAATAAGTGGAACAACAAATTGATGTTTCTTTCTCCCCTCCTCTCTCTAAAAATCAATAAAATAATTAAAAAAGATGAACTTCCTTAATTCTTCTTTTCAGAGGTATTCATTGTTCCCTGTTAAAACCTTGATCTGTCTTCTCATGCATGGCAAGCATGCAGGGAGGAAGAATCAATGAGAGGTAAATGATGTGTCAGTTATCTTTTTTTAAAGATTTTTAAAATTGATTTTTAGAAAGAGGAAAGGCGAGGGAGAGAGAGAAACATACATGTGAAAGCAAAATATCGATCTGCTGCCACCTGCAGGACCCCTACCAGGGACTGAGGCTGAAACCTGGGCCTAAGCCCTGACCTAGAATCAAACCAGCAACCTTTCGGTGCATGGGACAATGCCCAAACAACTGAGTCACACCAGCCAAGGAAGATATGTCAGTTATCTTTTAAAGAAGTTGCCACACGTTCCGGGCTGGCATGACTCAGTGATTGAGCAGTCGACCTATGAACCAAGAGGCCACAGTTCGATTCCTGGTCAGGATACATGCCAGGGTTATGGGCTCGATTCCTAGTGGGGTGTGTGCTGATGTTTCTATCTCTGTCCCCTTCTCCCTTCCTCTCTAAAATCAATAAGAGCATTTTTTTTTTAAAAAAGCAATTGCCATGCTTCACTTTTAATGGAACAGAACTTTACCAAGTCACTATCCAAGGGAATGTGTCTATTTCAGGCTTCGCTGTGAGTCAGTGAAATCAGAAGCTATCCTATCTAATAAAAGAGAAACATGGTAATTGGCATACGACCGCTACCCTTCCCATTGGCTAATCAGTGAGCTATGCAAATTAATGCCAGCCAAGATGGTGGCCGGCAGCCAGGCAGCTTGAAACTAACATGAGGCTTGCTTGCTTCAGTGATGGAGGACTCCAACGTTCCCGCCTGCCGCTGCAGGCCTCTAACCTGCAACTCTAAGCAACTATGTAACAAATATAGACGCTAAACAAAACCCCAGAAAGCTACTTTAGTCCGCCGGGCTTCAGCCAGCAGGATCGCAACATTGTAAGCAAAGGCCAGAAACCTACTTTCAGCAGCAGAGGCCTAAGAGCTGGAGCCAAGCCTCAAAGCTAAAGCTGGCCCAGAATAAAAAAGAAAAATAGGAGCAGTTGGGAGCTTCAGTCACCCCCAGCCTGAAAACAGCCCTCAGCCCCTCACCCAGACTGGCCAGGCACCCCAGTGGGGACCCCCACCCTGAAGGGTGTGTGACCAGCTGCAAACAGCCATCATCCCCTGACCCAGGCTAGCCAGGCACCCCAGTGGGAACCCCCACCCTGATCCAGGACACCCTTCAGGGCAAACCAGCCAGCACCCACCCGTGCACCAGGCCTCTACCCTATATAGTAAAAGGGTAATATGCCTCCCAGCACCAGGATCAGCGGAGCCGTGAGGCCTCCCGGCACCGGGATCAGCATGACAGGGGCAGCGCCCAAACCCCCTGATCGCCCTGCAGCTCTGTGTGTGACAGGGTGCGGCACCCCAACCCCCTGATCACCCTGCGGCTCTGTGTGTGACAGGGTGCGGCGCCTCAACCCCCCACCCCCCCCACGGGCCCTGCTCTGTGTGTGACGGGGTAGAGCCATAACCTCCCCATCAGCCCTGCCCTGAGTGTGACAGCGGCGGTGCCCCAACCCCCTGATTGGCCCTACCCTGAGCGTGACTGAGAGTGGCTTTGCACCCTCCCGATCCGCCCTGCTCTGTGCATGTCAGGGGGTAGCGCCCCAACTTCCCAATTGGCCCTGCTCTGAGCCCGACCAGGGGCTGCACGTAGGGATTGGGCCAGCCCTCTGCCACCCGGTCGTTATCTCCTGAGGGCACAGACTGCGAGAGGGCACAGGCCGGGCTGTGGGACCCCTCCTCCCCGTGAGTGCACAAATTTTTGTGCACCGGGCCTCTAGTACTAATATAAGGGAAGAATGTGAGGAGAGACATGAGTGGACAAAACAACCTCTACCACAGTCATTCTGCACTTCTGACATTCCCTTGTAATGGCAGTGGCATTGGACACAATCCTGGCCAATCTCTATCCCCTCATTTATTTGCTTCAGGGGCAAGGGTTATTTACCCATGTAGTGAGTTTGAGAGAAGGAACTGGACATAAGTTCCTACTTATGTCCAGTTCCTTCTTTTTATCTCTTTGGAGAGGCAGCCTATTTGCAGGGAGCACACATTCATAGCTCCTCCCTGGCATCAGTTTTATAGGGTCCAGCCTGCACCAGGGATCCCTCCAGTTTTTCAGCTCTGCCTTGAGATAAGGAGGGAAACTCTGATTCTACATTATTCTGTAAACCCCTTGTTGTCAAGGAACACTGCATATTCTTAAAACAGCTTCAATCATTATAAAAATAATTTATGTTTTCTTCCTGATTTCATTCACAAAGTACTCTGTTAAAACACCAGCAATATAAACATAGTTTCCCTTTGGAAGTTACAGAGCTCTCAGTGAAGAAATTAGCATAAACTTCCCTGATTCCCATGTCCAGGCAGGTCCTGTGGCCATATCTCAGACAAGTGGCATGAACATATCATAAACAGAAACACAGAGAAAACTAGAAATGTCCCCTAACTAGTAGAAAAAATATTAATAGCAAAGCAACTCAAGGGGATAAAATAGACACTGAACATTGCCAGGAATAATCCTCATAGTTGACTCTCATCTACTAGATCCCTGATAAAATAATCCCACATCCCCAGCCATGTTATCTGTTTCTGTCATCTGTTGGGCCAACAGGCAGACTAAGTCATATCCATGCAGGAGTTGTTTTCAATTGTCCATTAGCTATATTTTCCTTCCTCTACTCAGGGTAATGGTATGAATGTATCTTTGTTCAACTGTTTCCTTGTTGAGCCAACAATTACCTTTCTTTTTAAAAAAATTTATTTATTGATTTTAGAGAAAGAGGAAAGGAGAGAGAGAGAGAGAGAGAGAGAGAGAGAGAGAGAGAGAGAGAGAGAGAGAGGTTTGTTGTTTCACTTATTTATGTATTCATTGGTTGATTCTTGTATGTGGCCTGACCTGGGATTGAACCTGCAACCTTGGTGTGTCAGAATGACTCTCTAACCAACTGAGCTGCCCAGCCAGGGCAACAATTATATTTCTTTGAAGAAGGAAAATCTATCAACAATGCATAGCATTTTTACCAAAAAAAAAACCACAAAAAAAAACAAAAACAAAAAAACCCCAAGCAACAACAACAACAACCCTAAATATATATTTTTTAATAAAAAAAAAAGTTGAACTCAGATGTGAGTGGTGACTATGGATATCACTGTATCAAGGGATGAAGAAATAAAATACACCCCTATATTCCCCATGGCACAACATTTAAAATATTTCTGTTGTTGTTTTTGTCACATAGTAATTTAGTTTCTTTTTTATAACTAGAAGATCTCTGAAATTAGTTTGTGCCGGGGTCCAACCCCAGCGGGTCCAGGGGTTCCCAAAGGTGTAGACGGAGTCGGCGAAGAAGGAATGACACGGAGACAGCGTTCAGTTGATCAGCAGCCTAGCCAGGATCTCCAGCCAAGTTCTGGTCTGGATCTCCAGAGAAGTTCTGCCGTTTATTGTCTTGTTACATCCGTATTTATACCAGTTGATTTTAATCCTGTCAATTTCTATTACAAAGGTTAGGGTGTTTCTTATCTCCATTCCAGGGAGAAAAGATTATGTAGTTTAAGTGTGATTGTTTGTAGTTAAAGTGATTAACTACCCGCCTGGCACTTAGTTTAAGGAGTTTCATCCCTTCCCTGACTTCAGGGAAAAATTCCTACCTGGGCAAACAACCTTTCTAGGAGAGGCATCCTCCCTGACTTCAGGGAAAATTCCTACCTGTGGAAACAACCTTTCTCGGAGAGGTGACCTTGGTTAAAACACACAGCGCTAAGGGGAGCAAACATATTAAGAACAGTATGCTATATACACCAGGTCCCTTGAAACATATGCTGTGCAGATGTTTCTTTCCTGCAGCGACTGTGTCAAGCAGCAAGGATGGACCGGCTTCCGGCAAATTCCCCCTTTTTTATTTTTTAAATGATCACGCATGCAAATCAGTGGCCACCTCTCAGATTGGGCCATTTAAGTCTCAGAAGAAGAGTGGCAAGCAACTATAGTGAGCATAGCTATAAACATAGTGGATGGAGCGACAAGGAGCCCCATTCCTGTAGAAGGTTGCCAGCCTCTTCAGTCAAGGGATTTCAGCTGTCCTCAAGTTGTTGGTTTGATTGTCTTTGTTGGTCTGGCTAACGGGCGGCGTCACTGGCAACAGGCTTCCCGAAGGTCAGCAAGTTGAAGGGCTGCATCAAAGGGTCCATCAGGGCCGTGGTTGATGGTGGTGTCGATGTCCGAGGAGGAGTAAGCTGTGCCCTCTGGATCCAGCTGATATGGAAAATGGAGGGTAGTAGAAAATGAAGAGAAAGCAAAAGAACTACAAGGCATGGAAGTGGTTAGAAGAAAGAGGGAGAAGAAAGGGAAGAAGGCAGCATCCTGACACAGCCCTTTCCTTCAGCTTCCCCTTTCCCTGTGGTCCCAGGTAGAAATGGGAAACAAGTCCTGTAGCAGTGAGAGGGCAGCTGCTGTCAGCCAGTCTCTGTCTTTACCTGGGTCCCGATCTGAGCTGGGCATGGGAAGCAGGAAGCAGCCATGGGGACAGGAGACCTTCCTCAGAAGGGGCGAGTGTTCAAGCCCCTGCACCATTGGGGAGGGGGTCTGTGCCCCACCTTGTTGCACCCCAAGTTTTCTCCCTACTGGCCCCGACTGTGCCTGTCTTAGGTTGCCCCACCCTGTGGAGTCTTACCCTGCCGTTGACTACCAGCCATCTCTGGGCCAAGTAGGGTGATGTGAGGTTCAGTTTTGTCTCCTTGATAGCCTATGTCCCTCTGGCCTCCATGCCCAGCAACTGCCTTTGGATTCCCGCCTGCTGGCGGGGCTCTGGCATTGATCATAGGGAATCCTTAGGTTTCTTCTCTAGAGAGGGCCCAGCTTACACCATTGGGCCAGAGACAGATCCATGGTACCAGCCACCATGAGGCTTCAACCTCAGCATGAACAGAGAGCTCAGGCAACAGCTATGGGCAATTGGATTGTAAGAAGAGGGTCCCTCTTGGACACAAGGGTAAGAGGGGCCAATACAGGACAAAGGAGAGTCCCGGAACAGGGCTTTCAGCCCAGGATGTCAGGCTCTTGGCACAAGACAACTCCATGTATGGGACATATACCAAACACCCTAGTCACGGCATAAAGGGAGGTGCCTTCCTGGAACAGTAGGGTAGGGAGATTCTAGAAAAGGCTGTGTTCAGGAAAGAAGGAGAAAGGCCAAAGAACCGGCAAACAAGTAGTTAGATTTAAAAAAAAGGAAAAAGGAAAGGAGATGTGGGGCAAAGCTGGGACATGTGGAAAGACAAAAGGAGGCACATGTGATCCTCCCAATGGACAGATTGTTCCAGCTCAGGGCTGCACATCTGCTGCAGACGGGCACTGGTCAGGGTGTGCTATGATGAGGCAGAGATGGCGGGCGGTGAGACATAAGGTCGGACTAGACGGTCTGGAATCCACACAGGTGAGTCTGCGTCCTGTGGAAATATACAAGCATATCCTCTCCTGGGTTAAAAGTACATCAGGTCCCTTCCAGGCTCCTGTAAGCAAGTCTCTCCATTTGACGAGGGCTTTAGGTTTAGTTAGATCAGGGTTCCAATGCCTGTACATCGGGAATTTCCTCAGAATCTACATTTAGTATATTAATTACAAATTGAGCATGTTGTAGAACATGATGAGGAGAGGAATATTTAAACTCATTTTCTTGTAATTTTTTAATTTGTGTTTTTAAAGTTTGGTGAGCCCTTTCTACTATTGCTTGGCCTTGAGGATTGTAGGGTATTCCTGTAGTATGTGCGATGCCGAATGTAGAGCATAAGTTTTTAAAAGCTCTAGAGGTATAGGCAGGCCCATTGTCTGTTTTAGGTGCCCTTGGTATTCCTAGGTAGGAAAAGCATTGGAATAGATGTTGACTTACATCTTTAAAGGCTTCTCCTGTACGTGCAGAAGCAAGGATAACATGAGAAAAGGTATCAATACAAACATGCACATAGCAAAGTTTGCCAAAAGATGGGACATGAGTAATATCCATCTGCCATAAGTCACAGGGTCTAAGTCCTCTCGGATTAACTCCAGTAGCAGGGCTAGGAAAATGAGTAGGACAATGGCCGCAGTCACGCACAATACTTCGAGCAGCTTCTCTAGATATACGATAATATAGATGGAGAGCAGAAGCATTTTGATGGTGAATGGCATGAGACCGCCGGGCTTCTTCTAGAGCTGTACAAACTACTGGGCGAGTTAATAAATCTGCCTGATAATTTCCTTCGCTTAAGGGTCCTGGTAGGCAGGAATGAGCTCTAATATGTCCAATATAGAAAGCCTTTTCTCGTTTATGAATGTAAGTTTGTAGCTGAGTTAACAAAGAGAAAATGGCTGTTCTTCCTTGTGGGAGAGAGGCGGTCTCAATATGAGGAAATAATTTAACTATATATTGAGAGTCAGTGTACAAGTTAAAGGGAACCTGTTGCAATTGTTCAAAAGCATAAATAACTGCCAAAAGCTCTGTTCTCTGAGCTGACGTCTCTAGAGTTTGTTGAACATGGGTTATTGAGTCAATGATTATTACTGCCCTACCATTAGAGGAGCCATCTGTGAATACTAAGGAGGCAGGAGGTGATAATGGCTCTTTTGAACATTTAATAGGAAATATAAACGGATGTAGGGAGAGAAATTGCAATATAGGTGATCTTGGCAAATGATGTAAAATTTGTCCTGGGAAGTTACCTATAGCTATTTGCCACTCTTCTTCAAATTATAATAGTGTGTCTAATTGTTCTCTTTATAAGGTATTATTATCTCAGTAACTTTCCAAAGAGTTCGATACTGCGTCGCCTACCTTTGATAATGAGAGTGGCCACTAGGGAGGGATAGGGTGGTACAATCTTCCTAGGAGGACAGGTAAATGTATCCATTCTAATGTTCCTTCCTGCCACAAGCATCCTGTAGGAGCATATTTAGTGGCTAGAATAATTAAGGCCCAAGATTTGGAATAATCTAGATACTGTAGTTGCTGTTTATTGATGGCCTGTTCTATTTTTGCTATAGCCTTTTCTCCTTCTACAGTTAATTGTCGGGGAGACTTAGGGTTAGAATTTCCTTTAAAATGTCAACAGAGGTTTTAAGTCAAGAGTGGTTATTTTTAGATATGGCCTGACCCAGTTGATATCACCTAATAGTTTCTGATAATCATTCAATGTGTTTAAATGATCTTTTCTTAATTGTAAAGGCTGATGGGTGATATTGAGGTATGTAATATTCTGCCTAAGTAGGAAAAAGAAGGTTCAGTCTGAATCTTTTCTGGGGCTATTTTTAGACCATGTTCTTCTAAAGCAAGGACGGTCTGAGTAAGAATTTCCTGTAAAGTAGCCCGATCTTTATGAGCTAGTAAAATATCATCCATATAATGAATAAGATATAGATCTGAAAATTTCTTTCTAATAACTTGCAATGCCTGATCTACAAACTTTTGTAGACTATTTTTCATCCCTTGTGGGAGAACCTTCCATTGGTATCTCTGATAAGGCTGTTTAAAGTTTTCTGATGGTATGCTGAATGCTAATCTTTGACAATCAGCCGGGTGAAGAGGTATAGTGAAGAAACAATCCTGTAAGTCAATAACAACACAATACCCTGTGGAACTGCCACAGGGGAGGGCAATCCAGGTTGTAAGGAGCCCATATCTTCCATGGTGGCATTTATGGCTCTTAGATCTTGCAAAAGTCTCCACTTGCCTGATTTCTTTTCTTATTACAAATATGGGTGTGTTCCAGGGACTATTTGATGGCTCTATATGTCCCTCTGCTAATTGCTGATCAATTAATTGTCGGGCTGCTGATATTTTCTCAGATGTTAAGGGCCATTGCTCAACCCATACTGGTTGTGACGATTTCAGACTATGGGATCAGCAGTCCTAAGGGCAATGGCCCCAATTACAGATCCTGTCGAGGAGTGTGAGGTATTACTTTCTTTTCCTAATCCCTTTCCTGGATTAAATCTCGTGTCTAGCATCTGTGATGTTACTCTATCATTGGGGCCATATAATACAACTCCCATTTGAGCCAAGATATCTCTTCCCCATAATGTAAAGGGGACAGTCGTAAGTACATAGGGACAGAATGTTCCTGAATGTTGATCTTCATCAGCCCAAGTTAAAATCTGAGAACTCTTTTTTACATTAGATGCCTTGCCTAGTCCTACTAGGGAAGTGGAGGTGGCGTGCGTGGCCATGAAGAGGGCCAATCCTTCTCTGCTAAGTGCAGGAAACATCTGCTCCTGTATCCAATAGACCTTCAATTGGTTTTCCTGAATTTGTAAAATTTTTGTAGGTCTAGTAGCATGGATTTCTTGTATCCAAAATGCTGCATCACTAGATCCAAAGCCTCCGGCCCTCTAGCTTCCTGGGTACCCGCTGTCCCTATTTGATGTATTGGTAACAGGAGTAATTGGGCAATTCTCTGGTTGGGCTGAATCTGTATAGTTGTGGTGGGTGGGGAAAGTAAAATCTGTATTTCTCCTGTGTAGTCTGCATCAACAACTCCTGGGATGACTAAGATCCCCTGTAACGAGGTGGGAGCTCCGTCCTAATATTAAACCTACGGTTCCCTCACAGGTAGCGGCCCAGACACTCCTGTAGGAATGGCTGCTACTGGCGAGTCTGGGGTTAGTACTGCATGGGTGGTTGAGTGGAGGTCCAATCCTGCACTGCCTGGGGTTGCCCTGAAGAGGTCACTGACTGATTGAAATTTGCAAAGGGGTTGAAGGCCGATGCTCTATTATTGCAGGGGCCTGGGGCTGGCCCTTCTCAAGTTTCCCAATTGAGGTGATGGTATATAACCTCCTTGGGAGCTATTTGTAGAGTTTAAAGGCCGACCATTTTTATGGTATTTTGATCTACATTCCTTTGCCCAATGGAATCCTTTCTGACATCGGGGACAAACGGTTTTTGGAGGATTAATATTATTCCCTAATGTATTTCCAGGCTGTCGAGGAGCTTGCCATCTGGCCTGAGTATTATTATTATTTTTATTTGGGCATTCTCTGCTAAAGTGCCCAGATAAGCCACAAGAGTAGCAGTTCATATTTCTTTATTATCTGTATTATTGCTGGCTTGTCCTATACCCTGTACATATTGAGGGTATGTCTCCCTTTGACAGCTGCAGCTATAGCTACACCCTGTATAAATGCTGGACTTACATCAGCACACTGTTTTATAAAGTCATTTATAGTTCCTGTTCTGCGAATCGGCCTTAATAAAGCCTGACAGGTATTATTAGCATTTTCAAAAGCCAGTTGTTTGATTAGGATATCGGCTGCCTCTTTTGTCATTGATTACTCTCTTGACTGCCTGCATGAGGCGAGAAAGGAAATCCTGATATGGTTCCTCGACCTTCTGTTTAACCTCTGTAAGGGTGGTTGTTTTTCCTGCTGTATAAGGTAGGATTTCCAGGCACTTACTGCACAACTGGTTACTTTGGTAAGTGCCTCTGTGGGCATCTTCATTTGCTCTCAGCCGTGTTAAAATCACCTTCTCCTAATATCATGTCTAGGTTATTCCTTTTCTGGTTGTTTTGCTAGTGGCTACAGCTTTCTTAGCAAGATCATCATATTCAATTTTCCATAATAAGTAATCGCCTCCTGAGAGACAGGCTTACAAACCCGTGACCAATCATAAGGAGTCATCCATTTACTGGCTAGGTTTCTACCAAGGTTTGTGTGTAAGGAGCTAGAGGTCCATATTCAGAGCAGGCCAATTTTAATTCTTTAAGTACTTTGTAAGGTATAGGCTCCAAGGTGGGGTTTCTATTCCCACCAAACTCATTCTCATATGTAACTGGGAAGCAGAGTGAGAATTCAAGATCTCCATTAGCTTCAGCTTCTCTTATCGCCCTTTGAAATTTAGTCACGGAGGTCATAGAGCCACAGGACCTGGTTTAGGCTTCCTTTCTAATTTGGGGAGCCTGTTTTGAATGGGAGGGCCACTCTCCTCTCTACTGACTGGAAAGGACCAATGGTCATGTTTATGATATTTATTCTCCTCCCGATCAGTAGGCATAGCTAAATTGCTTTTAGATTGAGCTGAAGACAATGATGATGTAACCTCTGGGTGGAGCGGAGGGACTATTTAAATTTTGAGAAAGTTCAACTGTTTTTGCCTCTGGTGCCAAGGTGTCACAGATTGAATCCCAGAGGGAAAAGTAACATGGCAGGACCTTCTCAGATCCATGGTGTTTCTTTAATTGCTTTCCTACTTCAACCCAAGTTTTTAAATTAACAGTTCCATCCTCTGGAAGCCATTGACATACTTCTTCTATAAAACTTTCTGTCTCACTGGGAGTAACCGTAACTCCAATTCTGCTAGTAAGCATATGCGTTAAAAGATTAATACAGAGTGTTTTTTCTTAGACTCAGTATGACCCATCTTGTCAATCTAAGTTCTGTACTAACTACCCGCTACCCTACTTATCCCTCTAGGGGTCTGAAGCACCCTTACCCTATCCGTCCCAAGTACGGGGGGACTTACCTAAGGGAATCCTGTTCGGGCGCCAGATGCCGGGGTCCAACCCCATCGGGGCCAGGGGTTCCCAAAGGTGTAGACGGAGTCGGCGAAGAAGGAATGACACGGAGACAGCGTTCAGTTGATCAGCAGCTAGCCAGGGTGATCTCCAGCCAAGTTCTGGTCTGGATCTCCAGAGAAGTTCTGCCGTTTATTGTCTTGTTACATCCGTATTTATACCAGTTGATTTTAATCCTGTCAATTTCTATTACAAAGGTTAGGGTGTTTCTTATCTCCATTCCAGGGAGAAAAGATTATGTAGTTTAAGTGTGATTGTTTGTAGTTAAAGTGATTAACTACCCGCCTGGCACTTAGTTTAAGGAGTTTCATCCCTTCCCTGACTTCAGGGAAAAATTCCTACCTGGGCAAACAACGTTTCTAGGAGAGGCATCCCCTCCCTGACTTCAGGGAAAAATTCCTACCTGTGGAAACAACCTTTCTCGGAGAGGTGACCTTGGTTAAAACACACAGCGCTAAGGGGAGCAAACATATTAAGAACAGTATGCTATATACACCAGGTCCCTTGAAACATATGCTGTGCAGATGTTTCTTTCCTGCAGCGACTGTGTCAAGCAGCAAGGATGGACCGGCTTCCGGCAAGTTTGGTTTACTGAGATAGATTCTATAAGCATATGCTTACAAATTATTTAGAACATTTAAAAAAAATTGAAACTGGGTTTTTAGTTTCTTTTAATTGCTTAAAATTTCAGTGTTATGTAAGATGATGCACAAAATGGTTTAAGTCATTGTTAAATTTTTGGTGTGGTGGTAGGAAATTGGAGTAAGAAATGGAGACCTGTACTTCTGGTTCTACTACTGATTCCATGTAACTTTGAATACATGATCTGAGTCTCTCTTTAATTTCATCATTTATACGTTAGAATGTAGAGCAGATAGTTCTTAATGCCCCTTCCAACTCTAAAACCCTTTAATTTCATTCCTTAAAACTTGTAGATTAGTACCAATATATTCTTGGCTGAAAAAAATGAGCATAGGTTTCTAAAAACATCCATGAGCTAGTGCTGCCCCCTATAGTACAGTGGAATGGGGGAGGTGCTACAAAACTAGAACATTTTGTCATTCTAATTACTATCTTGGGCTGTCCTCTACATGCTTATTTCTGCAAAACCCAGAGTTTTAAAACATTGTCTAATTTCTAGCTGTCTATTTTTATCTGTTAAAATGAAAATATTAAAACTCAAATTATATTTAACTAGAGGCCCAGTGCACGAAATCCGTGTATGGGTAGGGTTCCTAGGCCTCACTGACGATCAGGGCCAATCTGTGGGTCTACCAGCAGGATGATCGGGGAGGGCACTGCCTTGGCTGGCCTGGTGCCTGCGGGCTGGGGCAGCTCCTGCATTGAGCATCTGCCCCCTGGTGGTCAGTGTGCATCATAGTGACCAGTCATTGCACCAGTCATTCTGCCGTTCAATCAATTTGCATATTAGGCTTTTATTATATAGGATGATTTTTAGCTAAGACAATTTGAGTAAACATGTTTTTAAAACAGTTCAAGGAAAGTATTGTTTCTATAATCTCCCAAAATAAACTTATCTGAGCCTGGGACACCCATAGAAGCAAAAGAAAGCCTCTTAGAGAAAGCACACACTCAGATAAGACCACCTCAGAGCCTCACAGGCTTCCCAGCCATAATCCTGAACTTGAGAACACAAGGGGTAACACACTACTATTTTACTCTATTGCTGGCTCTCCATATTTCCCTGTTAACTGCCGGAGTCCATTCATTGCCTGCACTAGCTGAGTTTAGACAGAAACCCCCCAAAGCTAGTAACCTTTGAAGTCCTAGCAAAGGTCAGGACTGCGCACCACCCAGTTAACCTAGGAACCACCCAGTTAATTTAGGTAATAATAGTTGAAGCATCATCTCCACCTTAGTTCACTTAATTCCTTAGATACTTATGTAGATCCTTGTTGATTATTGTTGATCAGATACTCTGCCTATTCCTGGAAATCATCTATTGATGAGCTAATCAGATACTTTGTCTATTTCTGGAAATTGTCTGCTGATCTGTGTGTCATTGAAACCTCCTTACCCTAAGGGCCACTCCAGATCAATAAAAGATTGGAGCGGCCTGAGCATGGGTGGAAGTCCTTCTGGACTTGCCCGTCTGGTCCCCCAATATTGCAAAATAATCTCGTGTCTTTTTCTCTCATTTGTTGTGTGGCTCCTCTTTCAGATACCGAACCCTACTCCACGCAGAACGTGGAGGGAGTCTTACTCGACATTAACACACAAGGATATCACACATGTGGGAACCATGCCAGGTCCCTGGATAGTCAAGGCTGGTGGGAGCACAGAGACCTTGTTATCAATACACCAGAATGGCTAAAGGCTGCTCTGGGTATGTGCCTAAATAGGATGTTCAAGGACTCTGAGCCTGGGAATCCTAATCAGGCTGATACCATGAGTAGGTGCAAGGACACACAGAATACTGTGCCCTTCAGTAGCCAATATGATTGATGTAACTATTGGCATGAAGCCTTCTTTGTCTAAATGGTATAAAAGTAGGTTACTGACAGTCTAGTTGGCTGAGGCGGGAGTGAGAAGTCTGTTGGAGAATGGAGAGAGAGCAGCTAGGATGAAGTGTGTGAAGTCTGCTAGAGAGAGCAGCTGAGTAGGAGAGATAGGAGAAGCTGCTGAACCGGAGAGCTCAGATACTGCTATGATGTGAGGTGGTGAGTCTAGGAGGCAGTGTGTAGCTGCTCAGATAATAGCTGTGAGTACAGATACTGGTGCTGCTTTATGGGAAAGATATGTTTACCAGCTGGTGTCTGGCTGCCTGCCTGTATGGACTTTGCTGTGAAAGGACTGTCTTGTCTGATGCTATATGGCCACTGGCTTCTGCAATAAAGACTCATATATACCCACAACCTCTAATGGCTTCTCCATCTAAGACCTGGCATCCTAGGAGGTCCATCCCCAGGCAGAGGGGCTTGGACCCAACACCTGTTACTAGTGAGCAGAGAATAAAGGAGGAACTTTGACTAAGTTCCAAACAGTTAGTACAGTGGGCAGAGTTCGAGAAGAACCAGCCCTGGCATAGTCAGATAGGAGAATTTAGAAGAATACATGGACTCACAGCCAGTCAGAGCAGCAGAGCTGTGAGGTGCTCTTGCTGCTGGCTCTGACAACACAGAGCGTAGTGGTTTAAGGTGTAGCCTCTGGAGCCAGCTGAAAATAATGGTGGTGTGGGCACAAGCTGGATACCTAAATCTCTATTTCTCATCTGTAAAATGGCAAGTATTATAGTAGTCTATCTCACTGGGTTGTGATAATTGAATGAATTAACATATGGAAATGTCTTAATGGGAATGGTGTGTATTTTATAGGAAGCACTAGAGAGGTAGCTGGTATCATCACCATTGCTGTTATATAGGTAGTTAGTCTCATTATATCACCTATATCATGATTAGGTTATTTTTTCTCCATACATGCTCAGATGCATATCCATCTAGCTTGGAATGAACTCTTGAGGCAAACTTAGCAATTACACATCTCAAAATTTATGATTTCATATGACTGGCTCCTTTGTTGAGAAACAGCAGAACTAATAATTACAAGAAAATCTGGACAACCATTAGGCTAATTACTGAATATTTTTAGAATTTGCTATTTACTTTTTGTTTAGATATTATGTGCAGAGCCATCACCATCACCGCAACCGTAGCACCTACCCCACCTCCAACATACATACCAGTGAATACTCACCAAAAACTCATTCTGAACAACTAGGAACATGGAGTTAGAACAGTAGGCTGCCTGACCAGATTCCAGGTGAAACCATGTGACTGGGAAACTTTGTTCTATCCTTCCTTTTCCAAGAGCTTTCATATTTCTCACCTTTTATCTAATCTTTGTTTTTCTTCATCACAATTACAGAAGGAGGAAAAGATTCTTTAGCACTGCATTTACTTCTTACTATTACTGCTTTTTAATTTTATTGTTGACAGTATTTTGTAAAGATGCCCCCTAGTTTCCCCCCCCCCCCTTTGACCTGCTCCTCCCAACCCTGCCTCACCCCAGGCCTTCACCACACTTTTTTTTTCAAGTTCAATCTGCTAGTTTTATTTATTTATTTATTTATTTATTTATTTATTTATTTATTTTTAATGTCCTTATTGCTAAAAATCTATATACATAAAAGCCTACGTCACCGAATGACCCAACAACTGGTCACTATGATGTGCATTGACCACCAGGGGGCAGATGATCAACACAGGAGCTGCCCCCTGGTGATCAGTGTGCTCCCATGGCCGACCAACCTACTGCGGTCCCTCCCCCCAGCTGGCCGGCCCTGATCTGTCCCGATAGTATCAGCTGGCCAACCTGCCATGGCCCCTCCCCACAGCTGGCTGGCCTAGATGGCCCCAATCAAAACCTCCTGTGGCCCCTGCCCCCTGCTAGCCAACCTCTCGTGGCCCCTCCCCCCACTGGCCAACCTGCAGCCCCTCTCCCTGGCCAACCTCCCACGGCCCCTATTAGCTCCAATTGCTGCCCAGGCCAAGGGACCCCACCCGTGCACGAATTCATGCACCAGACCTCTAGTATTACATATATCTCCTTTTCCCCCCATTGACATCTCCAAACCCTCTCCTACCTCCCAGCACAGGCCACCCCCCCACCCACTCAATTGTCTGTGTCTATTGATTATGCTTATAGGCATGCATACAAGTCTTTTGGTTGATCTCTTACTGCTGCACACCCTCCCCACCCTGCCCTTGCCTTTCCTCTGAGGTTTGATGGTCTGTTCCATGCTTCTCTGTCTCTGGATCTATTTTTGCTCATCAGTTTATGTTGTTTATTATATTCCACAAATGAGTGAGATCATGTAATACTTATATCTTTCTCCAACTGGCTTATTCTGCTTAGCATAATACTCTCCAGGTCCATCCATGCTGTAGCAAATGGTAAGAGTTATTTCTTTTTTACAGCAGCATGATATTCCACTGTGTAAATGAACCACAGTTTTTTTTTTTATCCACTCATTTGCTGATGG
Source organism: Myotis pilosus (assembly GCA_036010255.1). NCBI lineage: Eukaryota > Metazoa > Chordata > Mammalia > Chiroptera > Vespertilionidae > Myotis > Myotis pilosus. The sequence continues at coordinate 110,067,692 of JASKON010000002.1, read as the reverse complement.
GCACTTAGGGTGTTTCCAAATCTTAGCTATTGTAAATTGTGCTGCTATGAACATAGGGGTGCATATATTCTTTCTAGTTGGTGTTTCTGATTTCTTGGAATATATTTGTAGGAGTGGAATTACTGGGTCAAATGGGAGTTCCGTTTTTAATTTTTTGAGGAAACTCCATACTGTTTTCCACAATGGCTGCACCAGTCTGCATTCCCACCACACTTTTTTTTTTTAATAATTCCAAATAATTTATCTTAGCTATTCCTCATTAAAGAGTGGTATATAACTCCCCTTAAGGGAGGACAATGCTTAGTGACTTCCTTCCAAAGAGTACAATATGGAAAGCAGAAAAATAACAACTTTATAAGGAGAGACTTGGCAAACAGTATGTCACATTGAGAGCACGGATCTTGCTAGGATTGTGATCAGAAGGGCACTTCACCTCTGTGGTATTTTCCCCTCAAAAGCCCACAGTCTAATTATAGGAAAAACTTCAGAAAAACCCAAGCTGAAGGTTGTCCTACAAAATGCCTGAGGAGTACTCCTCAAATATTAAGGTCATCCAAAACAAGGAAAGTCTAAGAAACTCACAGTCCAGAGAACCAAATGCTAGATGTGATGTGGTGTTCTGAATGGGGTCTTGAAACAGAAAAAGGGCATCTGGGGAATACCAAGAAAGTCTATATAAAATATTTTGTTTAGTTAAAAATAGCATATTAAGATATGAAGAATGTGAATCATTAGTTGTGACAAATGTACTAATGTGAGACATTGACAGTAGGGGTAACTCTGTTTACTATCTTTGCAACTTTCTGTAACTCCCAAACTATTCTAAATTAGAAGTTCCTTAAAAATATTTTTATTGGCTTTTTAACCTTTTATATTGGTGTTCTCTGTAGTGTAAACTGTCTCTAGTTCTCAACCCCATAGTTCAGTATGCAATGCTGAACCACAGTAAGGAAATGAATGGCTTTGTGGAATTTGTGTCATCATCTCAACCCATTTCTGGCTTTGGAAATGCCAACACACTGGCTGTCCAAATCCCACCAATCCTTCATGGCCTCAATCACTCACTCATTCTCTCATTCATTTACTCATCCAAGCAGAATCACTGTCTGAGCATCCTGCAGTGGATGCATTTAACCTGAACTACAAACAACCTCACAGTCCAGTGAGGGAGTAGAGAAAAAAAATCACCAAAATAGAAGAGACAATGAACTTTACTCTCAGGGCTGGGAGAAAACTTAAAAGCTCAGAGATATTAGAGAATAGTGTTATAAAAATAGTAAGAAATATCTTGCCAGACAGAAAAAAAGAAGGAAGCGTTTTCAAAGTGGAGGAATAGCATATGCAAAGGCCCTGGGTACATGGCCTTCCAGGGCCTGATTAGGAGTAAGAATAATTTCTCAAATTTATTTAGCTTCTGCTCTGTATCAGGCAATATAATAGCATTTATATCAGTTTCCTTGGTGTTGTAACAAATGACCACAAATTCCATTGTTACAGTTTTGGGGGTTAGAAGTCTGAAATTGAGTTTTACAAGGCTAAAATCTATCTACGTATATCTGAAGACTCCTTGTCCTTCCCTGATTTTGGAGATTGGATATATTCCTTGGCTCATGGCCCCTTCCTCCTTCTTTAAAGCCAGCAGCACAGCTTCTTCAATCTTCTCTCTCTTGGACCTGTTTCCATCGTACTGAGTGTGGTCCTGTGGGCCAGGTACTGTGCTAAATGCTTTGTTCCTATTAACTTATTTAATCCTCACAATATCAAGATGGATCATTTATTTCCCACTTTAAAGATGAGGAAACAAAGGCACTTGAGAAGTATAGCCAGCAAGGGTCAGGGGATGAAGGGTCTCCTGTATGCTAGAGCAGCGGTTCTCAACCTGTGGAAGAGCTGCTATGTCTCCTGGAATTGGTAGAGTGGCCTTGTGTAGTAGGTATTCTGTAGAGCCCAGTGGCTCAGCTTCCCAGTCACCTGAGCTGGGCACTCTAGGTATGCTCCTTTGTGGGCTGCGTACACAGTCTCATTATAGTTGAGCCTTGATTGCTGTTGGTGTCACTGGGAGGAATTGACCTCCAGGCCAATAGTTCAGCAATGAATTAATGGATGCTCAATAAAATAATTATTGATAAGGGGAAATAGTGGAGAGGAGGGTAAAATTGACACCATTGTAATTAACTCAGTTATTAATTAAATAACAGAAAAGGAGCAAAGGAAAGGCCATATAATATAGGCATGCCATTTGTGCTAGAAAGCTTTTGACACTTTACAGGTCTGTTTGCCACAGATCCCAGGGGAAGAGACTGGACAAAGGAAGAATAGATGCATGCCCAGTGGGAGCAGGTCATTGGCCAGAATAGGCTTGGCCACTGCAAGGGTGGGAAATCTGAGATACATAAGCCCCTAAAGAAAGGGAATTCCCTCTGTTGGCCCTCTTGTGCTCCTGGCTCTCTTGTTGTAGGTGGTGTGCTCCCCTACATTCACCCACATGGCCCACAGCCATATGGACCCCACATATAAGAAACCGATGAACTAAAATTAGTCTGATGCCCTGCTCGACTCAACTCCACCACAGAATGGAAACTCTGGACACTGGCTTTACATTTAGCTCTGCTGAATCCCCAGCTGCACGTTTTCCAGATTTGATTTAAAGGAAATGGGACTTTGAAAATCAAGGGATATAATTCCATGCAAATAAAACTTTCTACCACGTATCATCTTCCTGTGGGTATTTTTTATAGCATCACCTCCCTTCTCAGTACCAAACTCCTATCTTAATCCATTTGGGATGCTGTTACAAAAATACTATAGACTGGTGGCTTAAACAACAAACTTTTATTTCTCACAGTTCTGGAGGCTAGTAAGCCCAAGATCAAGGTGCTGGCCTATTCCTCCCCCAAAGTGCCTACCTCCAAATACCATCACATTGGCGTAATTAATTCATAAAAATATGAACTGTAGTATAAAATATGACATTCTTCCTTAAAGAAAGAGGAATTATAATAACTGTAAGATACAAGTTAATACCACAAAAACTTTGAACAAAAATTTAAAATGTCATATGGTAAAAATAATATTTTTTTAGTATTATACAGCAGGTCCTGAAATGGGGTATAAGCAAATAAAAATGAAAGTTTATATAAATTTTCTGAATATAATTTTATTTTCTATAGAAAATGTTAGACATTATTATAAGGAATAATATATACATGTAAGAGTACAACTACATTTTCAAATACAAGGTAATTAGTATTTTAGAAAGCAGCAGTTTTTCCATTTTTTTAAAGCTAGCAGTCATGCATAAAAATGAACATTACAAGAAACTGAGTAGACAATTTTTGCCATGAAAAGATGAATATAATTAAAAACTGAGGCAGCTTTCTTTCACTTCAATAAGAAGTGTGGGTAAATGCCCTCATCTCAGAATAACCAAACCTAAGAGCACTCAGCTTATTATTATTATTATTTTTAATAAGAAGCAGAAGAACACATTCCACTCAATGTACTGGTTGTGTTAAAAAGACACACAGTCCATGTCCAGATAGGCTGCTAAAGTGCAATAAAAGCAAGTGGATTTATCACAGTGTAGTCATTGACATAGTATGTTGTTAATTAGTTAATACAAACAAGTACAATTTATACTCTAACTAAATTGATCTTATATAATCTGTACTCATCCTATATAATCTGTAGAAAGTTTGTTTTATTATCTTTGCATAGATACAAATTTATCTATTACTTAAAAAAGCAGCAAAGCAATAGTAAGCAGTGTCAAAATTTATAGTTCTTGCTTTTACAAAATGCTACTCAGATTGTCACATTTTAAAATTTGGAAACAAAACTCCAACTCTTGCCATACAAACAGCACATTTTTTTAATCAGGGATCTTCTTGAAAGAAAAAAGTTATCTCCTCTTTTTTACATCAAAGGAGATACAAAGGTTCAATAGGCAATCTTAGAGATTTGGCTGAGAATATTTTATATAAAAGGCATCTGTGACCAAAAGAGGTTAAATGTATTAAATGCAAGCTTTTTATGAGGGCACCAATATCTCTAAATTGCTAAGAGATCTAGAGTGGCTGTGGTCCTGGTCACCTTTTTTCCTGATAGTCTGACCTTGTCTTCATATACCAGGTGTACTGGTTAATAATAGCGAATTTTGTAATCAAAGAAAACATGATAATTTCAGAGAAACATAAAGAGTGCTTTATTCAAAGTACTGTCCATAGCTAGCTACACATTTCCCCCATCTTTCAGGTAATTTGTGGATACTGTCCCAATAGAACTTTTCTTGTTTTGAGGCAAACCACTCAGAGACACAATTTTCCACTTCTTCATACATTTTGAAATGCTGCTCAGAAAGTGCTTGTGCCATTGATACGAACAAGTATAATCTGAAGGAGCAAGATCTGGTGAATACAGCAGGTAGGTTAATACTTCACAGGCAAGATCTTTTAACGTGTCTTTAACTGATTTTGAAGTGTGTGATGGTGCGTTATCATGAAGCAAAATTACGTTGCCGTGTCTTCTGGCACATTCTGGTCATTTCACGATCAAAGCGTGGTTCAAATTGATTATTTGTTTTCCGTAGCAATCAGTATTAATGGTTTGACCTGGTTTTAGAAGCTCACAATACACACCTTCCTTATCCCACCAAACACAGAGCATTGTCTTCTTTCTGAAGTAATTTGGCCTTGCAGTCGATGTTGATGGTTGACCAGGGTCAACCCATGAATTTATGCATTTGGGATTCTCAAAATAAATCCACTTTTCATCACCAGTCACAATTCGACGCAAAAAAGACTTTCTTTCATGCCCTTGGAGCAACATTTTACTGATGACTTTTCAATTTTCCATTTGTCTTTTGTTCATTTGATGTGGCACCCATTTTCCTCCTTTAAAATCTTTCCCATTGCTTGTAAATGATCAGAAATCGTTTGCTGAGCAACGTTTAATCTTTCTGCAAGTTGTTTTTGAGTTTGACATGCATCTTCATCCAATAATGCTTGTAATTGTTGGTCTTCAAATTTTTTCAGTTGACCTGGACGTTCTTTGTCTTTTACATCGAAATCATCACTTTTAAAGCATTTAAACCAGAGTTCACAAGTATCTTGAGATGGAGCAGGTTCACTATAAGCTTCCCAAAGTATACAATAACTTTCAGCAGCACTTTTCTTCAAAACAAAGTAATGAATTCAAACTTCCCACAAATGCTCTTTTTTTTTTGCATGAAATTCCACATTTTAAGCATAAAAATATCTATGATGTTAATACCTTCAGCAAATTTGACATGAAGTTTTGAAGCTTGCTGTCAATACAACGAAATAGCATACATATCAAATCGCATATCTATATCAACATATGTGTAACTCCATTTAGTGAAAAAAATCTGCATTAGTAACTGGTACACCTGGTTAAGGCAGTTCTTGACTGTCCATGAACAAGGGACAGGCATGGAAAACATAAACATTATGATAAAAAAGTTTTATTTGATAATGAAATCAAGTTTTCCATTGAAACTTTTATAAATTTTGCAAATGAGGCATTGATACATGTGCACAGGTAAAATGTTCCTTGTATAATAAAATAGAATACTTCTGCCTGCCTGCCTTTTGTTTTTAAAGATGAAGAATATTGTTCTTTTCACCTCGAGTGAAATTTGTCATTGGTGAGAGGATATGTTGATGAACATTAGCTATTAATGTGAGAACTCGGATTCATTTTCCCCTATCTTATATTCAAGTGTTTTCCGGCTCATCATATCTACGTTTTCTGGGTTAATGAGTCAAAGCTTTTTCAGGATGAACTCCTAGTTTAACAAGTAGACAACGAGACAGATTCTCAACTGAAATGCACATTAGACTGTGTTCTTACACTCTCAGGCTGCCTGTCAGAGCTAACATGAAATAAAAGTAATCTGCAAAAGCAGGTAAATATATTTGCAAATAATTGAGGGTTGACTGTAAGCCCAATTCAACTTTTCTAACTTTTAAAAAACCATAACTGCTGATTTTCTTTGTCCATCTATCTTGATGAATGTTGTGGTGATCTTTCAAAATACATGAAGTCCTGAAATTGGAAAAAGAGAAAGAGAGGGAGAGAGAGCATTATGTATATAAATACATAAATAATTTGATGTAATGCATAAAATATTATCCTTTATAATTTATCTGGCAATCCTCCCAGACCAGTTACGAAATCTGATAAATCTTTATAAAGAGGGCTTAATATAAAGAGCAGCAATTACATACTTAAACCTTTGTTAGCCAATATGTTCTCCATTTGGAATACTAATTAAATTTTTATTGTTAAAGGAAAAAACTTGATAATCAATATTAAATATGCTAACTATACCAAATGCAATATATTAGTGAGATATTTTGGGTAAATATTATCAATTTTATTTCTATGCTTTACTTATGACTATTAACCACTAGTTAGTCAGAAATATAGCAAGGGGACTGCACCTAATAAATCTAAGGACAGTGTAACACCAAGTAGTACACTGACAAAGAGACAGTGAGGTAGAGAAAAAGGACATCTGCTTTAAAGTTATTTTATTTCATTAAGAAGTCACAGGATAGGCTTTAAAAAAATATCTATACTAATAAAAGGATAATATGCTAATTAGACCAGGAGACCTTCCAGACAATTCCATGGTGGCGGGGCTGAGGCAGAGGCAGTTAGGGGTGATCAGGCCAGGAGGGGAGGGCAGTTGGGGGTGATCAGGACGGGGGGGGCAGTTGGGTGCGAGCAGGCTGGCGGGGGGGCAGTTGGGAGCAAGCAGGCCAGCAGGCAGAATGGTTAGGGGCAATCAGGCAGTCAGGTAGGTAAGCAGTTAGAAGCCAGTGGTCCTGGATTGTGAGTCAGACATCCCCCGTGGGGTCCCAGATTGGAGAGGGTGCAGGCCGGGCTGAGGGACACCCCACCCCCGTGCATGAATTTCATGCACCAGGCCACTCGTCTATCTATAATAACAAAAGTGTCGTTCTGTATGACCTTCTGGAGGAAGTTGGGGTTCCAAGAGGAGCCTGGGTTCTGGGTGCCAGAGGGAAGCCGCTGCCGGCAGCCAAGGGAAGGAAGGCCTACTCTTGCACAAATTTTGTGCATCGGGCCTCTAGTGTGTATATATATATATATATATATATATATATATATATATATATATTATTGATTTCAGTGAGAGAGAGGGAGAGAGAGATAGAAATATCAATGATGAGAGAGAATCATTGATCAGCTGCCTCCTGCACGCCCCATACTAGGGATCTAGCCTGCAACCTGGGCATGTGCCCTTGACCAGAATCGAACGTGGGACCCTTTAGTCCCCAGGCTGATGCTCTATCCACTGAGCAAAACTGGCTAGGGCAGATAGGTATTTTTTAAGTAATAAAAATAATTAATAACATGCCTAATACCTTCCAAGCACTCTCTTGCCCCTTTATTCATAGGGTAGTTAACATTTATAACCTTGAAAATAGAAGTATTTTTATATTCATTTTATAGACAAGGAGACTGAGGCTTGCAAGTGTAAACACTTTATAAAACATCTACACTAATAAAAGACAAAGATGCTAATTGACTGTACCTTCACTACACCCACCAGCCAATCAGAAGAGTATTCAAATTAACCCAACAAAGATGGCGGTTAATTTGCATACACAGGTGCCCAGCAAAGACTGAAGACAGTGTAGAAGGAAACCAAGCACTGCAGATAGGAGCCAAGAGGCGGAGAAGGGAACAGATCGGAGGTAGCAGAGATAGGAGCAGAGCTGAGGTAGCGGACACGGGAGGGAGCAAAGTGGTGGAGAAGGGAGGGAGCCGAGGTGGCGGATATGGGAGGAAGCGAGGCAGTGAAAAAGGGAGCGAGGCAGTGGAGAAGGAAGGGAGCGAGGCAGTGGAGAAGGGAGGGAGCTGAGGCAGCAGAGAAGGGAGGGAGCGAAGCGGTGGAGATGGGAGGGAGCTGAGGGTGAAGCGGCGAAGGGAAGGAGCGAGGCAACGGAGAAGGGAGCGAAGCCTGCCTCAGTGGGCTGCGCTCCCTTCCTGCTTCGCTCTGGTCTCAGGGAGCCTTATTCTTGCAGGAATAGGCCCGAGGAAGCTCTATCCTTGCAGGAATCTTCCTGCCTCGGGCTTCTAGTCCTATCTAATAATAGACAAACATGGTAATTGACTGTACCTTCGCTACGCCTCCCATTGCCTAATGAGTGTGATATGCAAATTAACTGCCAACAAAGATGGCGGCTAATTTGCATACTGCAGGTAGGGTGGGACAGCACCATCCCGCCTGCCCCACTGCCATCCGGGCCTGCTATCTGCGACCTGAGGCAGCGGGCATCCTGTGTGCGACCCAACCCGGGGCGGCTTCGCTCCCTTCTCTGCTTCGCTACGGTCTCAGGAAGCCCTATTCTTGCAGGAATAGGCCCGAGGAAGCCCTATTCTTACAGGAATCTTCCTGCAACAGGCCTCTAGTGTAACTAATAAGTGGTAGAGACAGAACTTGGTCTAGTTTCAAAGCTATTGCCTTTCTACTACACTGCTTCTTATCAGAAAGAATAATTCTCTCAAGATAACTCAAAAGCAAAAGACTTACAATGAGGAAGCAAGCTCCAAAAATCATAGCTTTCATCTTCACATCCAGGTCTAATGGGAAGCGAATGTCAAAGTGGTCAGCATTGCCCATGGCTGACATTAAACCATTCCACTTTCTAATAATACTGCCGATGTTAGAGACACCATCGATGGCTTTTACCTAGGAAGATAAGAATTAGACTTTATGGTAACTAATACTGTATATCTTATACTTCTCAGGACAATGCTTTCTTCATCTTCAAATGAGTTATTAGGGAGGTATGACTTGAACTGATTTTTTTGAAGTTCTTCTCCATATAGCAAAGGGTGGGAATTAGGGATTAGAAGGGAATTTCTTCTAGTCTACGGAAACACGAGGCATGGTTCTGTGCACTTCACAAACTCCATATAAACACTTAAACTTATGTGTGCCAAACAAATCAATCTTCTTAAATTATGCCAGGATCCCAAAGGACTTGAACTTCTATAAGGGGAACACTGGCACTTGCCAGAGGGAAAACAGTCAGACACTGACTTTCAGTGATCAGAATGATCCCACACAGCCTGACCCTGAAATCTAGCTTATCTATATTTTCTATTTCTCGACATGGTCTTTTAAAAAATAAGCAATGCTTGATGACATGGTAAACTGAGAACTAAAGGAAGTTTATTGGGTGTCATGAGCAATACTAGAAGGAGCAATTTTAGATGATGAGCCTTGCTGAATTACAAGGCATTCAGAAAGGATTCCTAGAAGCTCATGAAATATTTCTAGGCATCTCCTTTGTCAGATTCACAGGATTATATGCAATCATTTTGTATCCATAAAGGCAAAACAAAAGGATTTTTCTTTTTCCTGAGAAAATGTTACAGCTATGAGTTTTATCTATGTTATCAGCATTATCATGTTTCCTGAGGACACAAACTTCTATTCTGCAAAAAAGCAACGTGCATAGCCTCGGGGGCCACAGGTTCTGTGAGAAGGTGGACACTTTCATTCCCCAGGACATATTTTCTGATCCTGGAAATCTTTTGTAAAAAACAGTTAATTAAATACAACCAAGAATTAAATAGATATATGTCAGGCTACTTACTCTCAGGATTAATGTTTTAATGGTTTCTCTTATCTTTACAAAACACTAAAATCATTTTAAAAGATCTTACATTTTAGAAAACATTAATCAATCCAGTAACAATAATTTGAAAATCACATAATGTCAACCAGTTAACTCCTCATACTAATTTATTGATTCACATGAAAAATGATCTAAACCAAATCATTCTGAAGTGTGTTAGTACATGCAGAAAAAACAGAAGAAACATTATTTTTATATTTGTTTACCTCAAACACAGAATCTGAGCCACAGCCATAGGTTGAGCATGGCCCACGAATGCTCAGCACATTTTCTTTCTTCTCATTTTGGATGCTGTACACCGCCCGGCACAGGTTCCAGTGGTCCATAACAAAGCCAATGGTGATGCCAGGAGGACACTGCACCTCTAGCTGCAAGTGAAGCACAACAGAGGGGAGGATGTTATATACATATAAATACACATACACAAAACCCAGATGTATCCTTAATCCATTTGTGGACTGGGGAATTGTTACTCTGAACTGTCTTCCACTTTACCTGGCTATTTCTTAAGCTTGTATTTTAGTGAACAGCCTTGAGAAATGAGGTCATGATTCCCTCTGAGACAAAGTTACTAACTGTATAATGGCCAGTTCTCCAAGCTCGGTGTCCTCAGCTGTATCTGTAGCATCTCTCTGGGCTGCCCCAAGTCAACCTCATAGAACTTGGAGACAAGGGGACTTGCTTAAACATGCTAATTCTCATGCTACTTTATGTGCTTTAACAAAGATCATGTGTCTGATCTAGGTGTCTTACATCTTATGGCAGAATACACAGAAACAGTAACAAACCAACTTCTTAGATTTACATATCAGACATGACAATTATTGAAGAAAACAAACCAGAAAAGAAGCATTCTAAAGCCTGTATGTTGGGAAAGCAACAGAATGTGTTATGGGTATATAAAACCATTTTAAAAGGAGTTTTAAATGTTGTCCAATACTCTCTTTCAGCTAATTATCTTTACAGTATTCCTTTGGGAAGATCTAAGAACTTCATCTATACTAATAAAAGCCTAGGTGGTCCTCATGCCATTGCGCAGCACCCTCACATCATCACAAGATGGCCGACAGGGGAGGGCAGTTGTGGGCTATCAGGCCGGCAGGGGAGGGCAGTTGGGGGCAACTAGGCTCGAGGGGAAGGCAGTTGGGGGTGACCAGGCCAGTAGGGGAGGGCAGTTGGGGCCATCAGGCCAGCATAGAAGGGCAGTTTTGGGGCAATTGGGCCGGCAGGGGAGGGCAGCTGGAGGGGGGCGATCAGACTGGCGGGGAGCGGTTAGGGGGTGATCAGACTGGCAGGCAGAAGCAGTTTGGGGTAATCAGGAAAGCAGGCAGGTGAGCAGTTATGAGCCAGCAGTCCCTGATTGGAGAGGATGAAGGTCAGGCTGAGGCACACACACCCATGAATGAATTTTGTGCACCGGGCCTCTACTATCCTAATATATAAAAGCCCAGGATCGTAATGAACGATCACGACCGAAGGCTGACCAACCCGGAAGTCCTTCAGTTAGTGCTGGGTTGCGGCAACCCAGCACTGACTGCCCCACTACAGCCTGGTGACCCAGCACTGACTGCCCAGAGGGCTGAGACCCAGAGAGAGAGGCAGGGTCTGATCCGCAGCCTCAGTGGCAGCTATTGATCATTAATTGCCTCTCTCTTTCTCTCCCTCTTTCTTTCTGTGCTTCACCAGCAGCCAGGCCTTTCTCTCTCTCGGCCTCTGCCGGGGGGGGGGGGCTGCTGTTCTGCCCTGCCTCTCTGATCAGGCCTGGAGATAGGCCCAGAGATGCTGAGTGGCATAGGAAATGACCAATCAGAACCAAATCTGGGTGCTGTGAAGAACCAATGACTGTCTAGGAGGCGGAGCTTTTGATGCTGCCTGGCATAGAAACCAACCAATCAGAACCAAATTGGCCAGCAGAGGAGGGCAGTTGGGGGCGAGATCATGCCGGCAGGGGAGGGCAGTTAGGGGTGATCAGGCTGGCAGGCAGGTGAGCAGATAGGAGCCAGGCATCCCAGATTGCGAGAGGGATGTCTGACTTCTGGTTTAGGCCCGATTCCACAGGGTTCTGGCCTAAACTGTCAGTCAGACATCCCTCAAGGGGTCCCCAATTGGAGAGGGTGCAGGCTGGGCTGAGAGAAACCCCCCTTCATGCACAAATTTTGTGCACTGGGCCTCTAGTTTAATAATAACAAGAGTCACAAAATTAAATTATTTGTTAAAAGACCAAAGGAAAAGTTCTACTGATGATTTTCCTGATGTTTTATATACTTTCCTAAGACTTTTGGGTCTCCTGCATCTCATCATAGGGCAAGACTACACATCTTCATGAATTGTCAAATTAAGATATTATTGTTCATATATATAAAATCACACACCTATACAAACATATAAATTTGATAGCTTCCTGGAACTGTGCTCTAAGTTGTCTTGAGATAAAAAAATAAAATTGTATGCAAATAAATTAGTTTTATAATAATCTATATCATTCAACCATAAAAAGGAATGAACTATTGATACATGTCACAACATGTATGAACCTCAAGGTAACTTATGTTGATAAAAGCCAGTCCTTAAAGGTTCCACACTATATGATTCTATTTCTATGATATTCTTGAAGTGACAGTTATAGAGATGGAGAACTGCCGGGGTCCAACCCCAGCGGGTCCAGGGGTTCCCAAAGGTGTAGACAGAGTTGGCGAAGAAGGAATGACACGGAGACAGCGTTCAGTTGATCAGCAGCCTAGCCAGGATCTCCAGCCAAGTTCTGGTCTGGATCTCCAGAGAAGTTCTGCCGTTTATTGTCTTGTTACATCTGTATTTACACCAGTTGATTTTAATCCTGTCAATTTCTATTACAAAGGTTAGGGTGTTTCTTATCTCCATTCCAGGGAGAAAAGATTATGTAGCTTAAGCATGATTGTTTGTAGTTAAAGTGATTAACTACCCGCCTGGTACTTAGTTAAGGAGTTTCATCCCCTCCCTGACTTCAGGGAAAAATCCCTACCTGGGGAAACAACCTTTCTCGGAGAGGTGACCTTGGTTAAAACACACAGCGCTAAGGGGAGCAAACATATTAAGAACAGTATGCTATATACGCCAGGTCCCTTGAAACATATGCTGTGCAGATGTTTCTTTCCTGCAGCGACTGTGTCAAGCAGCAAGGATGGACCGGCTCCCGGCAAATTCCCCCTTTTTTATTTTTTAAATGATAGCGCATGCAAATCAGTGGCCACCTCTCAGATTGGGCCATTTAAGACTCGGAAGAAGACTGGCAAGAAATGACAGTGAGCATAACTATAAACATAGTGGATGGAGTGCACAAGGAGCCCCATTCCTGTAGAAGGTTGCCGGCCTCTTCAGTCAAGGGATTTCAGCTGTCCTCAAGTTGTTGGTTTGATTGTCTTTGTTGGTCTGGCTAGCGAGCGGCGTCACTGGCGACAGGCTTCCTGAAGCGTCAGCGAGTTGAAGGGCTGCATCAAAGTGTCCATCAGGGCCGTGGTTGATGGTGGTGTCGGTGTCTGAGGAAGAGTAAGCTGTGCCCTCTGGGTCAGCTGATATGGAAGATGGAGGGTAGTAGAGAGAAACAGAGAAAGCAAAAGAACTACAAGGCATGGAAGTGTTTAGAAAAAAGAGGGAGAAGAAAGGGAAGAAGGCAGCATCCTGACACAGCCCTTTTCTTCAGCTGCCCCTTTCCCTGTGGTCCAAGGTAAAAATGGGAAACAAGTCCTGTTGCAGTGAGAGGGCAGCTGCTGTCAGCCAGTCTCTGTCTTTACCTGGGTCCCGATCTGAGCTGGGCATGGGAAGCGGGAAGCAGCCATGGGGACAGGAGACCTTCCTCAGAAAGGGCGAGTGTTCAAGCCCCTGAACCATTGGGGGAGTGAGGATCTGTGCCCCACCTCTGTTGAACCCCAAGTTCTCTCTTACTGGCCCCCGACTGTGCCTGTCTTAGGTTGCCCCACCCTGTGGGGTCTTACCCGTCTTTGACTACCAGCCATCTCTGGGCCAAGTAGGGTGCTGTGAGGTTCAGTTCTGTCTCCTTGGTAGCCTAAGTCCCTTTGGCCTCCATGCCCAGCAACTGCCTTGGGATCCCCTTGCCTGCTGGCGGGGCCCTGGCATTGATCACATATCTTGGGGAACCCAGGTTTCTTCTCCAGGGAGGGCCCAGCTCATGCTATTGGGTGAGAGACAGATCTATGGTACCAGCCACCATGAGGCTTCAACCTCAGCATGAACAGAGAGCTCAGGCAACAGCTGTGGGCAATTGGATTGTAAGAAGAGGGTCCCTCTTGGCACAAGGGTAAGAGGGGCCAATACAGGACAAAGGAGAGTCCCGGAACAGGGCTTTCTCAGCCCAGGATGTCAGGCTCTTGGCACAAGACAACTCCATGTATGGGACATATACCAGACACCCCCTAGTCATGGCAGAAAAGGGAGGTGCCCTTCTGGGAACAGTAGGGTAGGGAGATTCTAGAAAAGGCTGTGTTCAGGAAAGAAGGAGAAAGGCCAAAGAACCAGTAAAAGAGTAGTTAGATTTTTAAAAAAAAGGAAAAAGGAAAGGAGATGTGGGGAAAAGCTGGGACATGTGGAAAGACAAAAAGGAGGCACATGTGATCCTCCCAATGGACAGATTGTTCCAGCCTAGGGCTGCACATCTGCTGCAGACGGGTACTGGTCAGGTGTGCTATGGTGAGGCAGAGATGGAGGGCGGTGAGACATAAGGTCGGACTAGACGGTCTGGAATCCACACAGGTGAGTCTGCGTCCTGTGGAAATATACAAGCATATCCTCTCCCCCGGGTTAAAAGTACATCAGGTCCCTTCCAGGTTCCTGTAAGCAAGTCTCTCCATTTGACGAGGGCTTTAGGTTTAGTTAGATCAGGGTTCCAATGCCTGTACATCGGGGAATTTCCCTCAGAATCTACATTTAGTATATTAATTACAAATTGAGCATGTTGTAGAACATGATGAGGAGAGGAATATTTAAACTCATTTTCTTGTAATTTTTTAATTTGTGTTTTTAAAGTTTGGTGAGCCCTTTCTACTATTGCTTGGCCTTGAGGATTGTAGGGTATTCCTGTAGTATGTGCGATGCCGAATGTAGAGCATAAGTTTTTAAAAGCTCTAGAGGTATAGGCAGGCCCATTGTCTGTTTTAAGTGCCCTTGGTATTCCTAGGTAGGAAAAGCATTGGAATAGATGTTGACTTACATCTTTAAAGGCTTCTCCTGTACGTGCAGAAGCAAGGATAACATGAGAAAAGGTATCAATACAAACATGCACATAGCAAAGTTTGCCAAAAGATGGGACATGAGTAATATCCATCTGCCATAAGTCACAGGGTCTAAGTCCTCTCGGATTAACTCCAGTAGCAGGGCTAGGAAAATGAGTAGGACAATGGCCACAGTCACGCACAATACTTCGAGCAGCTTCTCTAGATATGCAATAATATAGACGGAGAGCAGAAGCATTTTGATGGTGAATGGCATGAGACCGCCGGGCTTCTTCTAGAGCTGTACAAACTACTGGGCGAGTTAGTAAATCTGCCTGATAATTTCCTTCGCTTAAGGGTCCTGGTAGGCAGGAATGAGCTCTAATATGTCCAATATAGAAAGCCTTTTCTTGTTTATGAATGTAAGTTTGTAGCTGAGTTAACAAAGAGAAAATGGCTGTTCTTCCTTGTGGGAGAGAGGCGGTCTCAATATGAGGAAATAATTTAACTATATATTGAGAGTCAGTGTACAAGTTAAAGGGAACCTGTTGCAGTTGTTCAAAAGCATAAATAACTGCCAAAAGCTCTGTTCTCTGAGCTGACGTCTCTAGAGTTTGTTGAACATGGGTTATTGAGTCAATGATTGTTACTGCCCTACCATTAGAGGAGCCATCTGTGAATACTAAGGAGGCAGGAGGTGATAATGGCTCTTTTGAACATTTAATAGGAAATATAAACGGATGTAGGGAGAGAAATTGCGATATAGGTGATCTTGGCAAATGATGTAAAATTTGTCCTGGGAAGTTACCTATAGCTATTTGCCACTCTTCTTCAAATTGTAATAGTGTGTCTAATTGTTCTCTTTTATAAGGTATTATTATCTCAGTAACTTCTCTTCCAAAGAGTTTGATAATGCGTCGTCTACCTTTGATAATGAGAGTGGCTACTAGGGAGGGATAGGGTGGTACAATCTTCCTAGGAGTGACAGGTAAATGTATCCATTCTAATGGTCCTTCCTGCCACAAGCATCCTGTAGGAGTATATTTAGTGGCTAGAATAATTAAGGCCCAAGATTTGGAATAATCTAGATACTGTAGTTGCTGTTTATTGATGGCCTGTTCTATTTTTGCTATAGCCTTTTCTCCTTCTACAGTTAATTGTCGGGGAGACTTAGGGTTAGAATCTCCCTTTAAAATGTCAAATAGAGGTTTTAAGTCAAGAGTGGTTATTTTTAGATATGGCCTGACCCAGTTGATATCACCTAATAGTTTCTGATAATCATTCAATGTGTTTAAATGATCTTTTCTTAATTGTAAAGGCTGATGGGTGATAGTAGAGGTATGTAATATTCTGCCTAAGTAGGAAAAAGAAGGTTCAGTCTGAATCTTTTCTGGGGCTATTTTTAGACCATGTTCTTCTAAAACAACGACGGTCTGAGTAAGAATTTCCTGTAAAGTAGCCCGATCTTTATGAGCTAGTAAAATATCATCCATATAATGAATAAGATATACATCTGAAAATTTCTTTCTAATAACTTGCAATGCCTGATCTACAAACTTTTGACATAATGTAGGACTATTTTTCATCCCTTGTGGGAGAACCTTCCATTGGTATCTCTGATAAGGCTGTTTAAAGTTTTCTAATGGTATGCTGAATGCGAATCTTTGACAATCAGCTGGGTGAAGAGGTATAGTGAAAAAACAATCCTGTAAGTCAATAACAACAACACAATACTCCTGTGGAATTGCCACAGGGGAGAGCAATCCAGGTTGTAAGGAGCCCATATCTTCCATGGTGGCATTTATGGCTCTTAGATCTTGCAAAAGTCTCCACTTGCCTGATTTCTTTCTTATTACAAATATGGGTGTGTTCCAGGGACTATTTGATGGCTCTATATGTCCCTCTGCTAATTGCTGATCAATTAATTGTCGGGCTGCTGATATTTTCTCAGATGTTAAGGGCCATTGCTCAACCCATACTGGTTGTGACGATTTCCAGACTATGGGATCAGCAGTCCTAAGGGCAATGGCCCCAATTACAGATCCTGTCGAGGAGTGTGAGGTATTACTTTCTTTTCCTAATCCCTTTCCTGGATTAAATCTCGTGTCTAGCATCTGTGATGTTACTCTATCACTGGGGCTATATAATAGAACTCCCATTTGAGACAAGATATCTCTTCCCCATAATGTAAAGGGGATAGTCGTAATTACATAGGGACAGAATGTTCCTGAATGTTGATCTTCATCAGCCCAAGTTAGAATCTGAGAACTCTTTTTAACATTAGATGCCTTGCCTAGTTCTACTAGGGAAGTGGAGGTGGTGTGCGTGGGCCATGAAGAGGGCCAATCCTTCTCTGCTATACAGGAAACATCTGCTCCTGTATCCAATAGACCTTCAATTGGTTTTCCCTGAATTTGTAAAATTTTTGTAGGTCTAGTAGCATGGATTTCTTGTATCCAAAATGCTGCATCACTAGATCCAAAGCCTCCGGCCCCTCTAGCTTCCTGGGTAACAGCTGTCCCTATTTTATGTATTGGTAACAGGAGTAATTGGGCAATTCTCTGGTTGGGCTGAATCTGTATAGTTGTGGTGGGTGGGGAAAGTAAAATCTGTATTTCTCCTGTGTAGTCTGCATCAACAACTCCTGGGATGACTAAGATCCCCTGTAACGAGGTGGAGCTCCGTCCTAATATTAAACCTACGGTTCCCTCAGGCAGCGGCCCAGACACTCCTGTAGGAATGGCTGCTACTGGCGAGTCTGGGGTTAGTACTGCATGGGTGGTTGAGTGGAGGTCCAATCCTGCACTGCCTGGGGTTGCCCTGAAGAGGTCACTGACTGATTGAAATTTGCAAAGGGGTTGAGGGTTGATGCCCCTATTATTGCAGGGGCCTGAGGCTGGCCCCTTCTCAAGTTTCCCAATTGAGGTGATGGGATATAACCTCCTTGGGAGCTATTTGTAGAGTTTAAAGGCCGACCATTTTTATGGTATTTTGATCTACATTCCTTTGCCCAATGGAATCCTTTCTGACATCGGGGACAAATGGTTTTTGGAGGATTAATATTATTCCCTAATGTATTTCCAGGCTGTCGAGGAGCTTGCCATCTGGCCTGAGTATTATTATTTTTATTTGGGCATTCTCTGCTAAAGTGCCCAGATAAGCCACAAGAGTAGCAGTTCATATTTCTTTTATTACCTGTATTATTGCTGGCTTGTCCTATACCCTGTACATATTGAGGGTATGTCTCCCCTTTGAGAGCTGCAGCTATAGCTACACCCTGTATAAATGCTGGACTTACATCAGCACACTGTTTTATAAAATCATTTATAGTTCCTGTTCTGCGAATCGGCCTTAATAAAGCCTGACAGGTATTATTAGCATTTTCAAAAGCCAGTTGTTTGATTAGGATATCAGCTGCCTCTTTGTTATTGATTACTCTCTTGACTGCCTGCATGAAGCGAGAAAGGAAATCCTGATATGGTTCCTCGACCTTCTGTTTAACCTCTGTAAGGGTGGTTGTTTTTCCTGCTGTATAAGGTAGGGATTTCCAGGCACTTACTGCACAACTGGTTACTTTGGTAAGTGCCTCTGTGGGCATCTTCATTTGCTCCTCAGCCGTGTTAAAATCACCTTCTCCTAATATCATGTCTAGGGTTATTCCTTTTCTGGTTTTTTCGCTAGTGGCTACAGCTTTCTTAGCAAGATCATCATATTCAGTTTTCCATAATAAGTAATCGCCTCCTGAGAGACAGGATTTACAAACCTGTGACCAATCATAAGGAGTCATCCATTTACTGGCTAGGGTTTCTACCAAGGTTTGTGTGTAAGGAGCTAGAGGTCCATATTCAGAGCAGGCCAATTTTAATTCTTTAAGTACTTTGTAAGGTATAGGCTCCAAGGTGGGGTTTCTATTCCCACCAAACTCATTCTCATATGTAACTGGGAAGCAGAGTGAGAATTCAAGATCTCCATTAGCTTCAGCTTCTCTTATTGCCCTTTGAAATTTAGACATGGAGCTCATAGGAGCCACAGGACCTGGTTTAGGCTTCCTTTCTAATTTGGGGAGCCTGTTTTGAATGGGAGGGCCACTCTCCTCTCTACTGACTGGAAAGGACCAATGGTCATGTTTATGATATTTATTCTCCTCCCGATCAGTAGGCATAGCTAAATTGCTTTTAGATTGAGCTGAAGACAATGATGATGTATCCTCTCTGGGTGGAGCCGAGGGACTATTTAAATTTTGAGAAAGTTCAACCGTTTTTGCCTCTGGTGCCAAGGTGTCACAGATTGAATCCCAGAGGGAAAAGTAACATGGCAGGACCTTCTCAGATCCATGGTGTTTCTTTAATTGCTTTCCTACTTCAACCCAAGTTTTTAAATTAACAGTTCCATCCTCTGGAAGCCATTGACATACTTCTTCTATAAAACTTTCTGTCTGACTGGGAGTAACCTTAACTCCAATTCTGCTAGTAAGCATATGCGTTAAAAGATTAATACAGAGTGTTTTTTCTTTAGACTCAGTATGACCCATCTTGTCAATCTAAGTTCTGTATTAACTACCCGCTTACCCTACTTATCCTCTATGGGGGGGGGGGGTCTGAAGCACCCTACGGTGCAGTCCTATCCGTCCCAAGTACGGGGGGACTTACCTAAGGGAATCCTGTTCGGGCGCCAGATGCCGGGGTCCAACCCCAGCGGGTCCAGGGGTTCCCAAAGGTGTAGACGGAGTTGGCGAAGAAGGAATGACACGGAGACAGCGTTCAGTTGATCAGCAGCCTAGCCAGGATCTCCAGCCAAGTTCTGGTCTGGATCTCCAGAGAAGTTCTGCCGTTTATTGTCTTGTTACATCCGTATTTACACCAGTTGATTTTAATCCTGTCAATTTCTATTACAAAGGTTAGGGTGTTTCTTATCTCCATTCCAGGGAGAAAAGATTATGTAGCTTAAGCATGATTGTTTGTAGTTAAAGTGATTAACTACCCGCCTGGTACTTAGTTAAGGAGTTTCATCCCCTCCCTGACTTCAGGGAAAAATCCCTACCTGGGGAAACAACCTTTCTCGGAGAGGTGACCTTGGTTAAAACACACAGCGCTAAGGGGAGCAAACATATTAAGAACAGTATGCTATATACGCCAGGTCCCTTGAAACATATGCTGTGCAGATGTTTCTTTCCTGCAGCGACTGTGTCAAGCAGCAAGGATGGACCGGCTCCCGGCAGAGAACAGATTAGTGGTTGTTAGGGGTTAGGGCTGAAGAGAAGAGGTAGGTGTGGTTATAAAGGAGTTTTTTATGGTAATAAAACTATTTGGTATTTGAATTGTGGTGGTGGATACAGGAATCTATATAGCTGATAAACCACACACATGTACCCATAAGCACATGTCAAACTGGAGAAATCAGAAAAAAATCTAGATAATGCTGTGGGACAAAAATTCCATTTACTGGACTAAGGCTGTAATACTGATTTGTTTTACTCTATCCTGGATAACCATAATCATGGAAGGCTGCACCTATAGCAGTGGTTCTCAACCTTCTGGCCCTTTAAATACAGTTCCTCATGTTGTGACCCAACCATAAAATTATTTTTGTTGCTACTTCATAACTGTAATGTTGCTACTGTTATGAATCGTAATGTAAATATCTGATATGCAGGATGGTCTTAGGCACCCTGTGAAAGGGTCGTTCGACTGCCAAAGGGGTCGCGACCTACAGGTTGAGAACCACTGACCTATAGGCTTTGATTTACAAAGCCCAACTCATAAATATTAAAAAAAAACCCCACAAAAACAAACAAACAATGCTTACT
This sequence comes from Myotis pilosus, assembly GCA_036010255.1. Taxonomy (NCBI): domain Eukaryota; kingdom Metazoa; phylum Chordata; class Mammalia; order Chiroptera; family Vespertilionidae; genus Myotis; species Myotis pilosus. The sequence goes on along the minus strand of JASKON010000002.1, from coordinate 110,046,984 downwards.
AAATAAAAGCATTAAGGATAAGAGATGGAAATTCAACTCAAATATACAGACACACACAAACACACATGACAGAAATGATAAAAAAGTAAGATATCTGACAACAGTAGTTAATATCCATTAAGCACTATAATATTTGTAAGGCACTGTTGTAAGAAATTGACATTTATTGCTACTTAATCTGCAAAATAATCATCCCATGAGCTAGGTGCTATTAATATCTCAATTTTAAAAGTGAATGCATAGAAAGGACTATCTATACTAATAAAAGGGGTAATGTGCTAATTAGACTGGGAGACCTTCCAGACATTCTTCCAGCCATGGTGGCAGGGCTGAGACAGAGGCAGTTAGGGGCGATCAGGCCAGGAGGGGAGGGCAGTTGGAGGCAAGTAGGCTGGCAGTGGAGGGAAGTTAGGGGCAATCAGGCTGGCAGGGGGGCACAGTTGGGGGTGATCAGGCCGGTGGGGGGCAGTTGGGGGCCATGAGGCTGGCAGGGAAGGGCAGTTGGGAGCCATGAGGCTGGCCAGGAGGGCAGTTGGGGGCAAGCAGACCAGCCAGGAGGACAGTTGGGGGCCATGAGGCCAGAAGGGGGGGGGGAATTGGGGACCATGAGGCTGGCAAGGGGGCAATTCGGGAGAGCAGGCCAGCAGAGGAGGGCAGTTGGCGGCAATTAAGCCAGTGGGGGGGAAGTTGGGGGCAAGCAGGCCAGCAGGGGAGCACAGTTGGGGGTGAGCAGGCCAGCCAAGGAGGGCAGTTGAAGGTGATCAGGCTGGCAGGGGGGCAGTTGTGGGCAATTAGGCCAGCAAAGGGGAGCTGTTGGGGGTGATCAGGCCAGCAGAGTGGGGCAGTTGGTGGCAAGCAGGCCGGCAGGGGGTGGCAGTTGGAGGCGATCAGGCCGGCAAGGGGGAGGCAGTTGGGGACGAGAAGGTCAGTGTGGGCAGACATCCCCCAAGGGGTCAGACATCTAATGAGGGGTCCCAGATTGGAGAGGGTGCAGGCAGGCTGAGGGACACCGCCCTTTCCCCTGGCCCCATGCACAAATTTTGTACACAGGGCCACTAGTCCTATCTAATAAAAGACAAAAAGGGTAATTAACCATACCTCCGCTATGCTTCCCATTGGCTAATCAGCAAGATATGCAAATTAACTGCCAACCAAGATGGTGGCCGGCAGCCACGCAGCTGAAGCAAGCAGGAGGTTTGCTTGCTCCAGTGATGGAGGAAGCAAGGTTCCCCGCCTGCCATGGCCTGGCTCTGAGCTCCAAAAGCAACACCTCCAAAAGCAACAGAGTTTCAATTATAGAAGCTAAACAAACCCCAGATACCTGCTTTCAGCCAGCCACAGCCTCAGAGCTGGAAGCACCAGTGAAGGCAACAGAGTTTCAATTATAGAAGGTAAATAAATCCCAGAATTAAAAAAAAAAAAAGGAGAGGCTGGGAGCTTCAGTCACAGGCCAGCCTGAAAATGACCCTCAGTCCCCCCCCCCCCAGACTGGCCAAGCACCCCAATGGGGAACCCACCCTGAAGGGGGTGTGGCCAGTCTGAAAACAGCCATCAGCCCCTCACCCAAGCGGGACCTCCACCCTGATCCAGGACACCCTTCAGGACAAACCAGCCGGCCCCCACCCGTGCACCAGGCCTCTATCCTATATAGTAAAAAGGTAATATGCAAACTGACCCTAACAGCAGTAAGACTGGGAATGACTGGTCACTATGACACACACTGACCACCAGGGGGCAGACGCTCAATGCAAGAGCTGCCTTCTGGTGGTCAGTGCTCTCCCACATTGGGGAGCTCTGCTCAGCCACAAGCCAGGCTGATGGCTTCCAGTGCAGCAGTGGTGGTGGGAGCCTCTCCTGCCCCCTCAGCAGCGCTAAGGATGTCTGACTGCAGCTTAGGTGTGCTCCCCGCTGGCAAGTGGACATCCCCCGAGGGCTGCCGGGCTGCCAGAGGGATGTCTGATTGCCAGCTTAGGCCCAATCCCCCGGGGTGCAGGCCTAAACCAGCAGGTGGTCATCCCCCAAGGGGTCCCAGACTGCGAGAGGGCACAGGCTGGGCTGAGGGACCCCCACCCCGAGTGCACAAATTTTTGTGCACTGGGCCTCTAGTAGTATATAAATTACTACAGTAAATGCTGTACTTATCATTTAAATACCACAGTAATTGAGGGGCTATTGTTCTGTCCAGTGTACAACACTGAGGCTCAAAGATGTTAAATAAATTGTCCAAATTTAAGTAGGTGGTATATCTGAAATTCAAGTTCTCTTAGACCTCTCTCTAAAACTGCTTTTATTTCCCTGTAGCAAACAACTTTCCTAGAACTAAACAGGTGTATAACAGTAACAAAACTAACTCAGAATATCTGCTTTTAAGTTCCAGCACCACCGTTCACCATGTACACCATTAGCATTCACACCAGCAGGTACAGGTTGTGATGGGTAGAGTAAAAATATCTAAAGGTCCTTCGAATTCTAAAAGTATTAGAGGCCCGGTGCACAAATTCATGCATAGGTGGGGTCCCTGGGCCTAGCTGGCGATCGAGGTCTATCAGGGGGGCTAGCTGGCAGGGAGGAGGGATCGCAGGAGGTTGGCCAGCTGGAGGGACTGTGGGAGGTTGCCTGGCCAGCCGGAGGGTGGGAAGAGGGGCTGCGGGAGGTTGGCTAGCCTGGGGGAGGGGCCATGGGTGGTTGGCTATGGGAATGCACTGACCACCAGAGGGAAGCTCCTGTGTTGAGCATCTGCCCCCTGGTGGTCAGCACGTGTCATAGTGACTGGTTGACCAGTTGTTCCGATCATTCAGTCGTAATGCTCGCTTAGGCTTTTTTATATATATATAGATATGTTTACATTTAGCATACCTTATCTGGGGACATTTAGGTAAATGTGTGACTCCTGTTTTAGGTGATAGGTAAACTTCTAATTCAGTAGACACAGCTCACAGAATTGTGGTCACTAAATAAATAATTTTGCTTTACCCACCCATTAGCACTAAAGAACATAAACCCAAGAAAAAGCCCTTTGTGATTTGCCTTAGGTGAGAAAATTTGGCTTCCTCCCTTCTCACTGTCCTGCTGCATTCTGACTGGCAGGGCCAGTGAACACCCCCCCTTCCCCCCCCCCCCCCCCCGTGTAGTTTTGGAAAGAGCACAGCCATGTGTGAATAGCTTGATCAGAAAGAAATAATGGATTAGACTTCCATTCTCTAACCTCTTGCCTGGTGGAGGGACAACAGAAGCAACAGCAGGTGCATCTGAAGGGTCTCTGCATTGTCATGATTTCTCGGCCCATAAAGTCAGTGACCCGGAGGACAAAGGGCCTTAGTGTCCTGTAAGCATTCCTGGTAAAGTCGTCTGTGTCTTCGGTTACAATGTACACCATCTGGTCCAGGTTGTTTTTAATATCATATTTATTATTAGTTTCAAAACGTGTTATCACTGAAAAATAAAATGAGGAAACCATCTTACATTAGAAGTAGTTAAGTGGTTCTCAAAAAGGGGAAGAAGAGATATAAACCTCCAATTATTAAAAACAAATAAAGTTATGGAGATGTAATATACAGTATAGGAAACAGTCAAATAATATTGTAATAACTTTGTATGGTAACAGAAGATAACTAAATTTATTCTGGTGATCACATCATAAGGAATATACATGTTGAATCACTATGCTGTACAACTGAAACTAATATAATTTACATGTCAACTATCCTATATAATAAAAGAGAAACATGCAAATTGACCTCCACGATGCCCACAAGCCATGCCCACCGGCCAATGAGTGGTATGCAAATTAACCCAACAAAGATGGTGGGTTAATTTGCATACACAGGCACCAGGCAGCCAGGGGCAGGGCAGGTACTTCCCCCATGTCACCACGGCGATGCTGGGGAAGTTCCTGCCCAAGCGCAGGTGCCAGGGAGCTGGGGCGGGGTGGTGCATGCAGATGCAGTGGAAGCTCCCGCCCGGCTGGCACATGCACACAGGCACCAGGGAGCCTGGGTTGGGGCAACGTGCGTGGAAGCCGGGGAAGCTCCCGCCCCACTGGAGTGTGTGCGTGGGCGCCGACAAAGGTTCTCGCTCTGTGGCCACTTGCGCGCGTGCTGGCACTAAAAGGCTTGTGTCCCCGGACAGGCATCCTTGAGAGCCAGGCCACCCAGAGCCTGTAGGCCCGCGCCTAGGCCCGGAGCAGCTGGGGTCCTGGAACATGATAGAGGGTGCATGTCGGGCTGAGGGGACTCCCCCCCCCCGCCCCCGTGCATGAATTTTGTGCACTGGGCCCCTAGTACTCTAATAAAAAATAATTCCTTGTAGGGGCTTAAAGTAGAATAGCTTTGATAAAATTTCAGGTAAAATATGTATAATTTATTAGATTGTTAAAATAATTTGTATACCTTATAAGCAAGTAATTTTAAAAATTTGAAACACTTATTTTAAGAAGTCCAGTGTAAAATAATTTTTAAACCTTTCCCACATAAGCAAAGATTGAAATAATATTCTGAGAGTACTTGAATTCAGAAAACAATTATACAGCCATATAAGTGAATAAGACACTGGGCTAGAACTTAGCAGATTTGCAGCTCTGCCACTGATTAGCTAACTATGGTGTGCCTGACTAATTTAGATTCTGGCTCCTTATTTTGCTCATCCATGAGGAGTTAACATGGAGGAGCTGGGCTGGGTAAAGGCAGGGCAGTTGTCCAGATAAAATGTAAATCTTTGCAAAGTCTAAAACTTACATATGATGTATACATATATAAAATTATACAATACTTTCATTACTTTCCTGAAAAGAGGATATCATTTTCTCTTTGAATCACTAAAAAGTGGTCAATATAAATAAGGACATAGACATTGGATAATGCGCATTTCCACCTGGTTCAAATACTGCCAATCACTACTGAACTAATTATACATACTTTCCAGAGGTTCAAAATGCTGAAAAACATGTATGTTGTCCAACTGTTGGGATAAAAAAAATGCAATTAGGAGAGCTAGAAATAACATTATTAAATCAAATCAGCATTAGAAAAGAAACTGATGAGCTAGGTATTAAAATAGATCAATTGATACCAAAATATATTTTTGAAATAGAATGGAATAAAAAACATTTTGATCAAGTGGAATCAGCTTATGTGCACCTGACCAGGTGGTTACTAGAGCTATAGAGATAGAAAAAAACACTTTTCTCCAGTTCCACTGTAAAAGACTGGTACACTTGTCTAAAATATCAGAAAATCACCTCCCACCACAGTAACAGAATTAGAAGCAGCTGGGTTGATACAGGTTGCCCCTAGCTTAGTTCCTACTCAGTGGTCTCTCTAGCATGCCACTCAGACTAGAGGTGCCCAGGAACTTCAGGACCTTTTGACAAGGACCAGCCATAGAGAAAGAAATTTTCTCAGTGGCTTAGGGAGAGTGAATCAGCCAGGGTGGATTCTGCTCCATACAGGAGTGTCCAATTTTATAACATTTCCCAGGAACTTCTGAGAGATTAACAAACTGATTTCCACTTACTTGAGCTATTAAACACTAAGACCTTCCCTAGGTATACACTTTAATTCTGGGAGGGTCTGAGAGGACAGGAAGCACGTGAATGGACAGGATGAGGGCAAAGGAGAGGAAACTTTCTGGGATGGGATCCCTTCAACAGGGAGGTTGAGAATACAACTAAATAAATGTCTAATTTCACTTACGAAGCACTCTAAAGAGAGACAGTTTAATGGGCCCATTGTCAGTTGCTGGGGTCCAACCCCAGCAGGTCCAGGGGTCCCCAAAGGTGTGGACGGAGTCAGCGAAGAAGGAATGACACAGAGACAGCGTTCAGTTGATCAGCAGTCTAGCCAGGATCTCTAGCCAAGTTCTGGTCAGGATCTCCAGCGAAGTTCTGGTTAGAATCTCCAGCCAGGTTCTGTGTCCATGTTCTCTTGCTAGGTTCTCCAGCCAGGTTCTCCAGGTTCTCCAGCCAGGTTCTGTAGCCATGTTCCCTCGCTAGGTTCTGTCCAGGTTCTCCAACCAGGTTCGGTCACCAGGTTCTAGTCAGGTTCTCTTGCCATGTTCTATCCAGGTTCTGTAGCCAGGTTCTGTCTCTAGGTTCTTCAGCCAGGTTCCCTCGCTAGGTTCTGTCTCTAGGTTCTGTGTCCTGTTACATCTGTATTTATACCAGTTGATTCCAATCCTATCAATCTCTATTCCAAAGGTTAGCGTGTTTCTTATCTCCATTCCAGGGAGTAAAGATTATGTAGCTTAAGTGTGATTGTTCGGAGTTAAACTGATTAACTACCCGCCTGGCACTTAGTTAAGGGGTTTTATTCCTTCCCTAACTTCAGGGGAAAATCCCTACCTGGGGAAACAACCTTTTTCGGATAGGTGACCTTGGTTAAAACACATAGCGCCAAGAAGGTGAGCAAACATATTAAGAACAGTATGCCATATACGCCAGGTCCCTTGAAACATATGCTCTGCAGATGTTTCTTCCCTGCAGTGACTGTGTCAAGCAGCAAGGATGGACCGGCTCCCGGCAGTCAGTTATACTTGAGAACATGCTGGCAGAAGAGAAAAAACTCCTTGAGGATGAACTGATTATATCAATACAATTTTAGATAATAAAGATCATTAGACCATTCAAAATCCCTGAGTCCAGAACACTGCCTGAAATGCTACATTTCACCAAATATTTGTTGAATACATTAACTAATGAAAAATACACCAATGTGATTAATAAATAACAATTAAAATTATAACTTGACACAAATGTTTTGTAGTGATTGTTTATAGGAGGGTATAGAGCAGTGGTTCCCAACCTTTTTTAGCCAAGCTCCACCTAAGCATCTCTAAAATCCTGATGCACCCCTTGTGACATATAATTCTTATTATTCAAAAAAGTGAACTCCTATTCATGTGGAGGAAGCCTAAAAGGCCATTAACTTGGTCTAAACAAGCTTCCAAAGAACATGACATCCATGAAAGAGAAAAATAAAAGAACAAAAGGACAGCTGAAGTACTGAGGAAGAAATCACTAAGAAATTGTTAAAAAAAAATAATATGAAGTGATATGAAAAAATACCAAATAAAGTTTCAAAACATATAATAGAGAACTGAAATGCATAAATATGTGACAATATATATTTATATACTGCATATGAGGCCCCTAGAACCATAAATGCAAAAAAATTCACTGTTAATAACTCATTCTCGAATTGCCCCCCTTAAAAATAAAATTGGTCCCCTATAGGGTGTGTGCCCCACGTTGGGAACCACTGCTATAGAGAGAACATAATCCTTCCTTCATTCAAAACTTTTCTTGTATGAAAACAAAATCAGGTGAGGGGTTTAAACATGCTTTAAAAATATCAAAAGTGGCCACTAAGGCAGGTCATGGCCCCTTTAAAAATCTAGAAAGTTAAAATCTAGGATTAAGTAAAAATATTCACTGTATGTTAAAAGCATCCACTGCTGAACAAAATTTTCTAAGGACATGACATCCATTAATGTGAAAGACGTTTGACCAATAAAATAGTATGGCTGTTAAGAAACAGCTCTCTAACAAACTGGTGGAGTCATGGGCTAAGCCAATACTCTAGAAATAACATAATCCTGCTACTGTAAATGCTACAATCTTGATAGTTCTGATAAAGATTCATGTGATCTGCATATGAGATGGCAGAAAGGGTAGGATAAAGAAAATGATAAAGAAGATGATGGGACAAACACAAATACAAAACAAATAAACAAAAACCAACCAACCAAACAAACAAGAAGATGAAGGGCTCCATGTCTTCTGCTCACATACAAGGTGTTTTATCTAATAAATCCACACAGCTATCATCCATTGGGTGGGCCCTGTGTGCCAAAAATATTAGGCACATTACAAACCTATTCAAGGTTGTAGAGTAAGGGGGGAGCAGAGCTAGAATTAAAATCCAGGTTTGTCTGGCTCCAAACCTGTTTTGTTTCTTTTTCTTTTAACTCAAAACATTCCTGAAAGGAAAAACAGAATTCATGAAATATGATAATGTAACATTAGTCAGAGTAATAGAAGAAAATGAGAAAGTTTTTTGTATTTTTAAAATTTAAATTCATTTTTTTTAAAGTATTACATGAGTCTCCTTCCCCCCGCCATTGACCTCTCCCATCCCCCAGCACATGCCCTCACCCCCGCCCCCCAGTGTCTGTGTCCATTGGTTATGCTAATATGCATGCATACAAGTCCTTTGGTTGATCTCTTACACCCTCACACCCTGCCTTCCCTTATAGGTTGGACAGTCTGTTCGATGCTTCTATGTCTCTGGTTCTATTTTTGTTCATCAGTTTATGTTGTTCATTATATTCCATATATGAGTGACATTATGTGATATTTATCTTTCTCTGACTTATTTCGCTTAGCATAATGTTCTCCAGTTCCATCCATAATGTTGCAAATGGTAAGAATTCCTTTTTTACAGCAGCGTAGTATTCCATTGTGTAGATGTACCAGTTTTCTAATCCACTCATCTGTTGATGGGCACTTAGGCTGGAGCAACTGTTTTTTTAATTTTTAAAAAAATATATTTTATTGATTTTTTACAGAGAGGAAGGGAGAGGGATAGAGAGTTAAAAACATCGATGAGAGAGAAACATCGATCAGCTGCCTCTTGCACACCTCCTATTGGGGATGTGCCCACAACCAAGGTACATGCCCTTGACCAGAATCGAACCCGGGACCCTTCAGTCTGCAGGCCAACGCTCTATCCACTGAGCCAAACCGGTCAGGGCTGTTTTTTTAATATTTAAGTGAACAATATTGAAGCTATACAGTTTCAAAAGAGAAATGACTCCAGATCTATGATTTCCAAGGACAATTTGAGTTATTTATCCGGTATAATAAAAGACTTTCCAAAATTGAGTAACTTATACATATTTTATAAGGTTCTAATCTAAAATAATACAGTGGTAGTTTACTCTAGCACTTTACCTGAATGACTGGCTTTGCATTTTGTCATTATTTTGTCAAAACAACAACTTACTAAGAATTTTGGCTCATTTAACCCCTCACGTGCTGGGGAGCACAATCGCGCTCCCCCTGTCTTTCGCCAAAAGTGCCAGGAGCGCTATCAAAGGTTCGAAATGGCGTCCAGTTCTAAGTCTGCTTTTATTAGTGATGATGATATTGCTAAATATGTCAATGTAGTAAAGGTTTCCTTAAGTTTTTGAATATGTAACTTCATTTACTTGCGATTCATAATCTTTTTCCTAAACTGCTGTAAAATCAGCAAAAATGCCTTGGCAATTTAGCATAGTTCCTAGGATATTGGTTGGTACTCAAAGGGTTAAAATCCAAATTTTCCTGATCCAACAGTACTGACTTGCAATACATTGTAGCCATGGTTTCAATGCAAAGGATTATCAAAGTCTTTCTCATTATATAAAACTGAAAAGAAAAGATATCAACTTAAAGGAGTATTTGGATGACTATGTGGGAAGGCAAGTATTGAATAGGCCATTCCCTTACTTGTGATTCTTTTCAACACTTCCTTTTTCTAAAAGTAAAACATGGCTCAGTTGTTTCTAAGGGACTTCCAAAACTAGCTTCATCTTATTTTCATTAAGCAATCCTTTTTAGTTTTTGACATGGGTTTTGAAACATACCATTTAGTACAGCAACCTGGCAAATTGCCATTTCTGATCTGGACATCCGTAGCTCCAGAATGTCCACATAGGTGGAAATTATAGAGTCACTGTGCTATGAGAAGTGGTTCTTTGGAATTTGGCCTGAAGCCATATCTTTGGTAGGTCCCCTATTTTTATTTACATTGCATGTTTTTTCGGGGGAAGAGGCATGGATGATGAAAGCTACGGGTAGTGAGAAAAGGTAATGGGCTAAGGCACTCAGTAACTCATTCACTGTATACTGTTTTGTTCTTTTTTATGTTGCTTTTCTTCATGTTAACTCTACTTCTTTGCAAATGGCACCCCAATTAGGATCTTCGTTAGTTTTTCTTATATTCGTATTCCTATATTTTAAACTGCCTTTGACAGGGCATCATAAATGTCTTAAAATTCAACATATAACCTTTAGAAAAACCATACTCATCCCACCAAAACTACACCTATTCTCTCTGACCTCCTTTCACATTTCTAAAATTAGTACCATCACTCTTAATCTCACAAATTAGATATCTGTCATTACTAGTTTGTTACTTTACCCACTCAAATTTAGTCTTTTGTCTCTTATTGAATCCCCAGTCATACTTCATTAGAAAATATAAATTGGATTTGTGTAAAGTACCTGGGTTAAGTATTCCAGACCAGGAGGGCAGTCTGGCATAAGAGTTGGCCCTGGCATCCATGTTATTGGAGCAGACTGACTTGGCACTGGATAGTTGCCAGGCTGGTACTGGATAGGATGGGTACCACCAGTTGGCTGGCAGTACGGGAAGGCACTGGGCTGATGTGGATTATAATATCCCATAGGCACGCCCCTTGGGTAGCCTGCAGGTGGAAGAACAGATGCTCCAGGGTGTCCTGTGTTAAAAAATAAATGAAAGTATTAGATATCATAAATACAGCAATATATTGGAAGTTAGCATGACTTTTTACATTAAGATGTTATGAATCCCATAACATCCACTTAGAAATAACAAGATGTTCTAACTTCCAAGTATGTACTATTGTATCAACACTGTTCTAATGGTATTGCATATCAATTTATTTAGTTCTCTTAAATTTTATGAGATAATTATTCCTATTTCAAAGGTGTAGAAATAAGGCTGAAACATGAAGTAACATGTTAAACTCTCTATGCATTAGGTTTGTTCCTCCTTTGAAGAAATAATATATCTACTTCCTTAGGCTGTAGTGGATTACCACAAGACTAGCACATAATTAGTACAGTAAATTTCTGTTAAACCTCACAAAGATAGTAAGGTCTACTTTAAAGGAGTACTTTTAACCCCTTCCCCGGCAGAAACGTGTATACACGTTTTCACAAAATGTTCTTTTTCAGTCGTTGACGAGTATACTAAGAAAATATGGTAAAAAAAATATGGTTTAGCCAAAACCGGTTTGGCTCAGTGGATAGAGCGTCGGCCTGCGGACTGAAAGGTCCCGGGTTCGATTCCGGTCAAGGGCATGTACCTGGGTTGCGGGCACATCCCCAGTGGGAGATGTGTAGGAGGCAGCTGGTCGATGTTTCTCTCTCATCGATGTTTCTGACTCTCTATCTCTCTCCCTTCCTCTCTGTAAAAAATCAATAAAGTATATTTAAAAAGAAAAAAAAATATGGTTTATAGGAAGACGAGTTACAAACTGTTTTCATAACCAGCATCAAAAATACTATATAGAACCAAAATAAAAAAATTAGTCTGAAAAAGAAACGTTTTAACAAAAAAATTGTTGGGGAAGGGGTTAATGACTGCTATCTAATTCCAGAAAGGCTTCACAACCCATCCCTATTAGCAGTCTTTCCCATCCCCTGGCCCCCTCCTCAGTTCTTGGAAACAACTGTCTCTACAGACTTGCCTAATGTAGATATTTCATATAAATGAAATCATATATGTAGCCTTTGTGTCTGGTTTCTTACACTTAGTACCTACGTTGTAGCATTCTTTTTACCTTACTCTTTTTTTATATTCAATTAATTTTGAATTTATTGTAATGCTCTTTTTTGTTTATTGAGAAATAATTTACATATAGTAAAAGTCACCCTTTTTGGTGTACAGTCGATGAATTCTCACAAACTTACGCAGTCAGGCAAGATACAGAACATTTCCAGGACCCCAAAAGTTTCCTTCAAACCCCTTTGTAGATCATACCTTTTTTAAAAATACTTTTTGTTTTACTTTTTATGGGCAACTAATATTTCACTGCATGGATATATCACATTTTATATATCATGTAATCATTTGATGGACATTTGGATTGTTTCTACTTTCTGGCTATTATTATAAGTAACACTGCAGTGAACATTGGTGTACAAATACAGATATAGATATATAGATATATAGATATATATTAGAGGCCTGGTGCACAAAAATTTGTGCACTCGGGGGTAGGGGGTCCCTCAGCCAGGTCTGTGCCTTCTCACAGTCTGGGAACCCTCAGGGGTGACCACTTGCTGGCTTAGGCCTGCTCCCCGGGGGATTGGGCCTAAGATGGCAATCAGACATCCATCTGGCAGCCCGGCAGCCCTCAGGGGATGTCCATTTGCCAGCGCGGAGCAGACCTAAGCTGCAGTCAGACATCCTTAACGCTGCTGAGGAGGCAGAAGAGGCTCCCACCACCACTGCTGTCCTGGCAGCCATCAGCCTGGCTTGTTGCTGAGCAGAGCTCCCCCCTGTGAGAGCGCACGGACCACCAGAGGGCAGCTCCTGCATTGAGTGTCTGCCCCCTGGTGGTCAGTGTGTGTCATAGTGACCAGTCATTCCCAGTCTTTCTGCTGTTAGGGTCAGTTTGCATATTACCCTTTTACTATATAGGATAGAGGCCTGGTGCACGGGTGGGGGTTGGCTGGTTTGCCTTGAAGGGTGTTCCAGATCATGGTGGGGGTCCCGCTTGGGTGCCTGGCCAGCCTGGGTGAGGGGATGATGGCTGTTTGCAGCTGGCCACACTCCCTTCAGGGTGGGGGTCCCCACTGGGGTGCCTGGCCAGTCTGGGTGAGGGGCTGAGGGCTGTTTTCAGGCTGGTGGGCAACTGAAGCTCCCAGCCTCTGCTTTTTCTCTCTTTTTTTTAATTCTGGGATTTATTTACCTTCTATAGCTGTCATTTGAGCTGAGAGCTGGCTCCGGCTCTGAGGCCTGGCTCCAGCTCTGAGGCCCTGGCTGGCTGAAAGCAGGTTTCTGGGGTTTGTTTAGCTTCTATAATTGAAACATTATTGCTTCAGGAGCTCAGAGCTGGGCCGCAGCAGGCGGGGAACCTTGGCTTCCTCCATCACTGGAGCAAGCAAGCCTCCTGCTCACTTCAGCTGCGTGGCTGCCAGCCGCCATCTTTGTTGGCAGTTAATTTGCATATCCTGCTGATTAGCCAATGGGAAGTGTAGCAGAGGTATGGTCAATTACCATGTTTGTCTATTATTACATAGGATATATACATACATACACAGTGGGGCCTTGACTTACGAGTGTCCCAACTAAGGAGTTTTTTTGAGATACCAGCTGTCTCTCAGCCTATTTTTTGCATTGAGTTGATAGAGTAATTTGAGTTAACAAGCTCCTTAATGAGCTCCTTAACGAGCTCAGTCTCAGAATGAATTAAACTCGTAAGTCAAGGCCCCATTGTGTGTGTGCGTGTGCGTGCGTGTGTGTGTGTGTATATGTGTATATGTATATATACACACACACACACACACACACACACACACACACACACACATATATATATTAGAGTTGGCAAATGGTAACTCCATGTTCAACTTTTTGAGGAACTGTCAAACTATTTTCTAAAGGGCTTCACACTCCCATTAGAAGTGTATGAGGGCTCTAATTTGTCCACATCCTCACCAATACTTATTATCTTTTATTTTAGTTATTTTACTGAGTGTGAAGTGGTATCTATTGTGTTTTCTTTAAAAATCTATTTTTATTGATTTTGGAGAGAGAGGAAGATAGATATATAGAGAGAAACATTGATGATAGAGGAACATTGATTGGTTGCTTCCTGCATGCCCCCTATTGGGGATTGAGCCTGCAACCTGGTCATGTGCCCTGACTGGGAATTGAATAGGTGACCTTTTGGTGCATCGGTTGATGCTCAAACATTGAGACATACCAGCCAGGCTCCTATTGTGCTTTTGATTTGCATTTTCCTGATGACTAATGATGATGAGCACCATTTCATGTACTTACTGGACATCTGTATATCTTCTTTGGAAAAAATGTCTATTCAAATCCTTCCTTAGACCACTTTAAAAATGAATTTCTTAATCTTTTTGTTGTTGCATTGTAAGTATTGTTTACATTTTTAGGCTAAAAATCTCTTGCCAGAAAAATGATTTATAAATATTTTTTCATTCTGTTGACTGTCTTTTCTCTTTAATAGTATTCTTTGACACACACAAGTTTTTAATTTTTATGAAATTCAATTTATCTATTTTTCTTTGGTTGACTGTGTTTTAGATCTCATATATAAGAAATTGCTGCTTAGGCAGAGAACCAAGATGGCAGCATAAGGTATATACCTGTACGTGCCACCCCCCACAACCACATTAAAACAACTAAAAGAAAAAATGGCTATCATCCAGAATCATGGGAAAGCTGGCTGAGTGGAAGTTCTACAACTAGAAGGAAAGAAAAAAGCACATTGAGACTGGGTAGGAGGTGTGGAGGCGCCCAGAGCAGAGGTATGGAGGCGCACAAAATGGGCTGCAACTGGGTGCATGGTTTTTTTCAATCAGAAGGGAGATACAAGCTCCCGACTACACTAAACTTGTTTCCAGCAAGACTCTGGGGATCCAGACTCCTACGGGGAGAAACTGGACTGTCTTGCATCGTGTCGAAAAGTGAGGGTGGCTTTCTCGCAAAGCTGCTCGCAGGGATCATTGTTACTGTGGGGGCGCCAGACTTGGGGACTTGGGGATGCTGAGACGAGGAGAAATGGAGACTCGGAGAGGGCTGATGGACAGTCATCACTGTTTGCTCCACCCTGGTGATTCTCTGAGATCCCGCCCAACCCAATTTACAACCCCACCCAAGCTGTGCACAGTGGCACAAATGAACTGCATGTCCTTTTCACTGCCTAACCTACCAAACTGCAGCCAGGTTAGAGAGCTCCAAAATTTCCAAACTCCAAACAAAGAGGAGAAATCTGCAGGTCTCGCTGTAGCTCCTGCTGGGTGGACTCATGCAGTGGCTGACTTTGCACCTCCTTAGAGATCCAGGAATCAGTGTACCCAGTAGTCAGATACCAGATTTCAACTCCTCACATCCGTAAGTAACACACTCAAGAGGCAGACTCAGTGAGCACCAAAGCCCCACTGGAGCAAGTCCTGCCCCATAAGGGTGTCTCCAGCACAGCAGTTCTTCCACTATAGACACAGCGGCTCCTCGCAGTCAATTGGCCTGGAGGTCATTTCCTTCCAGGGATACCAACAGCAATCAAGGCTTAACTACAACAAGACTGTGCACCCAGCCCAAAAAGGGTTGCACCAAGAGTGTCCACCTCAGGTAATTGGGGAGGCTGAGCCACTGGGCCCAATAGAATACCTACCACACAAAGACACTCTATCAACACAGGGAAGCAGCCAAAATGCAGAGACAAAGAAACATGTCACAAATGAAAGAAATGGAGGAAAGCAAACTACTGGATATAGAGTTCAAAACCACAGGTATAAGGTTACTCAAGAATCTTCTTCAAACCTCTGAGGAACTTAGTGAAACCTTCAAGGGTCTTAATGAGAATGCCAAAAAAAAAAAAAAAGGAAAAGGACCAACCAGACATTAAGCATACACTAACTGAAATAAAGAATAATATACAGAGATCCAACAGCAGTCTAGAGAATCCCAAGAATCAAGTCAAAGATTTGAAATACAAGGAAGCAGAAAACACCCATCCTGAAAAGAAAAAAGAATCCAAAAATATGAAGATACTGTAAGGATCCTCTGGGACAACTTCAAACGTACCAACATCCGAATTATGGGGGTGCCAGAAGAAGAGAGACAGCAAGATACTGAAAGCCTATTTGAAGAAATAATGACAAAAAACTTCCCCTACCTGATGAAAGAAATAGACTTATAAGTTCAGGAAGCAAAGAGAACCCCAAATAAGAGGAATCCAAAGAGGACCACACCAAGACACATCATAATTAAAATGCCAAGGGCAAAAGACAAAGAGAGAATCTTAAAAGCAGCAAGAAAAAAACAGTTAGTTACCTACAAGGGAGTACCCATATGACTGTCAGCTGATTTCTCAACAGAAACCATGCAGTCCAGAAGGGAGTGGCAAGAAATATTCAAAGTGATGAATAGCAAGAACCTACAACCAAGATTGCGCTATCGAGCAAAGCTATCCTTTAGAATTGAAGGTCAGATAAAGAGCTTCACAGACAAGAAAAAGCTAAAGGAGTTCATCACCACCAAACCAGTATTATATGAAATACTAAAGGGTATTCTTTAGGAAGAGGAAGAAGAAGAAAAAGGTAAAGATAAAATTATGAAAAACAAAGTGACAACAAATACATATCTATCAACAAGTGAATCTAAAAATTAAGGCAATAAAAAAAATCCGATGAACAGAATGAACTGGTGAATATAATAGAAGCAGGGGCATAGAATGGGAGTGGACTGACAATTCTTGGGAGGAAGGCGGTGTGAGGGGTGTGGGAAGAGATTGGACAAAAATTTTACACCTATGGATGAGGACAGTGGCAGGGGGTAAGGACATGGGGTGGGGTGGGAACCAGGTGGAGGGGAGATATGGGGGGAAGGGGGGAAGAGGGACATCTGTAATAATCTGAACAATAAAGATTTATTTAAAAATAAAAAATAAGCCGAAGCCGGTTTGGCTCAGTGGATAGAGTGCCGGCCTGCGGACTGAAGAGTCCTGGGTTCGATTCCGGTCAAGGGCATGTGCCTTGGTTGCAGGCATATCCCCGGTGGGGGGTGTGCAGGAGGCAGCTGGTCGATGTTTCACTCTCATGGATGTTTCTGACTCTGTCTCTCTCCCTTCCTCTCTGTAAAAAATCAATAAAATATAGTTAAAAAAATAAAAATAAATAAAAATAAATAAAAAATTGCTGCTTTGTCATAGATTATGAATACTTATATCTATATTTTATCCTAAAAGTTTTATACTTATCACTATTGCATGTATGTCTTTTATTCATTTTAGTTTCCTTTTTTGTATGTAGTGTGATATAGTGGTTCAAATTCATTCTTTTGTGTATTGATATTCAGTTATCTCAGTACTATTTGTTGAAAAGAGTATTCTTTCTGCAAGGAATTGTTATGGCATCTTTGTCAAAAATCAATTGGATTTCTTTCTGGACTTTCAATTCAATCCTATTGGTCTACATGCCAATCATTATGCCAGTATTATATGGTCTTGACTTTGGTAGCTTTGTAGTAAGTTTGGAAATTGGGAGGTCAGTCTTTCAAATTTGTTTTTCCCCCTCAAGATTGCTCGGGTTATTCCGAGTGCTTTTTATTTCCATATATACTTGAAGATTAGCTCGACAATTTCTTTAAAAAAGCCTACTGGGAAATTGTTTAAGAATTGTGTTGAAACTGCAGATCAATTTGGGGAGCATTGCCATTTAATAATATTTACTTCTCAAATCTATATGGGATATCTTTCCATTAGTCTTCTTTAATTCCTTTCAACAGTAGTTTTTTAAAAAAATATATTTTTATTGATTCCAGAGAGGGAGGGGAAAGGAGAAATAGAATCAATGATGAGAGAATCCCTGATTGGCTGCCTCCTGCACGCCCCCTACTGGGGATCGAGCCTGCAACCTGGGCGTATAGCCTTGACCAGAATTGAACCCAGGACCTTTCAGTCTGCAGGCTGAGGCTCTATCCAATGAGCCAAACTGGCTAGGGCCAATAGTTTATTTTCAGTGTACAAATCTCCTAAGTGTTTTATTCTTTTTAAAATGTTATTGTATGTAGAATTATACTATTACTTTCTTTGGGCTTGTTCAAATTGTTCATGCATAGAAATAGCAGGGGATTTTTGTATATTGATCTTGTATCCTACTACATTAATGAACTCATTTATTAGTGCTATCTATGCACGATTGTGTGCATTTCTTAGGATTTTTTTTTAATTATTTTTTTTTCTAATGACTTTTTTTTATTGCTTAAAGTATTACAAAGGGTATTACATATGTGTCCATTTTTCCCCCCGCCCTAGACAGTCCCCTAGCCTCCCCTATCCCCCAGTGTCTTATGTCCATTGGTTATGCTTATATGCATGCATACAAGTCCTTTGGTTGATCTCTTACCCCCCTACCTCCTGCCCCACAACCCTCCCCAGCCTTCCCACTGCAGTTTGACAGTCTGTTTGAGGCAGCTCTGCCTCTGTATCTATTATTGTTCAAAAGTTTATAATGGTCTCTATTATCCATGAATGAGTGAGATCATGTGGTATTTTTCCTTCATTGACTGGCTTATTTCACTTAGCATAATGCTCTCCAGTTCCATCCATGCCGTTGCAAATGGTAAGAGTTCCTTCCTTTTTAGAGCAGCATAGTATTCCATCGTGTAGATGTACCACCGTTTTCTAATCCATTCATCTACTGATGGGCACTTAGGCTGCTTCCAGATCTTAGCTATGGTGAATTGTGCTGCTATGAACATAGGGGTGCATACATCCTTTCTGATTGGTGTTTCTGGTTTCTTGGGATATATTCCTAGAAGTGGGATCACAGGGTCAAATGGGAGTTCCATTTTCAGTGTTTTGAGGAAACTCCATACTGTCTTCCATAGTGGCTGCACCAGTCTGCATTCCCACCAGCAGTGCACAAGTGTTCTTTTTCTCCACATCCTCTCCAGCACTTGTTGTTTGTTGATTTGTTGATGATAGCTAGTCTGATAGGTGTGAGATGGTACCTCATTGTTGTTTTGATTTGCATCTCTCGGATAATTAGTGACTTTGAGCATGTTTTCATATGTCTCTTGGCTTTCTGAATGTCCTCTTTTGAAAGGTGTCTATTTAGGTCCTTTGCCCATTTTTTGATTGGATTGTTTATCTTTCTTTTGTTAAGTTGTATAAGTTCCCTATAAATTTTGGAGATTAGGCCCTTATCAGATATGACATTGGCAAATATGTTTTCCCACACAGTGGGTTTTCTCATTGTTTTGAGGATTTTCTGTATACAAGATCATCTCATCTGCAAATAGATAGTTTGCTTCTGTATGTCCAATCCAGATGACTTTTATTTCTTTTTCTTGTTTAATTACCCTGGCTAGAGCCTCTAGTACAATGCTGAATAGAAGTGGCATGAGAAGAAATCCTCTGTTCTTGATTGTAGGGGAAACATATTCTATTTTTATTAAGTATAATGTGGGATTTTCATAGATGCCTTTTCTCAGGTTCAGAAGGTTTCTTCTCATTCTAGTTTGTTGCATGTTTTTATTATGAAGGATGTTTCATTTGGTCAAATGCCTTTTCTATATCTATTGATGTGATCATGTGGTTTTTGTCCTACATACATACCTATATTTTCTGTTTTTGTATGTAGTGTGATATAGGGGTTCAAATTCATTTTGCGATTTCTTTTTGCTCCTTTGATTATTTAGGATTTTGCTATTTAATTTCCTGATATTTGTGATTTCCCAAATTCCTTCTATTGTTACTGATTTCTAATTTTAAAAAAGATTAAATTTATTGGGGTAACAAAGGTCAATAACATAAATTTTAGGTGAACAACTATATAACACATCATCTCTGTATTCCATTGTATGCTCATTGCCCAAAGTCTAGTCTCCTTTAGTCAGCACATATGTGACCCCCTTTACCCTCTTCATCCTTCCCCAACCCTTTCCCCTCTTATAACCACCAAAATTTGGTCTGTGTCCATGAGTTTACTTATTTTGTTTATTTGTTGCTTTTTGTTTTAGATGCCACATGAGTGGTATCATCTGGTTCTTGTTCTTATTTTGCTTTATATCAATTAAATTTCATATGACAAACCAACCTTTCATTTTTGGCATAAACCCCACTTGGTCATGGTGTACAGCCCTTATTATGTGTTGCTGCATTTGGTTGGCTAGTATTTTGTTGAACATTTTTGGATATTGGTTTGTAGTTTTCATTTCTTGTGATTTCTTTGATTTTGCTAATAGGGTAATACTTGCCTCATAGAATGAGTGGGAAAGAAGTCACTATTCTTACTTCTTTTTAAGAGTTTGCAAAAGTTTAGCATTCAAACCTTCATTGCACCAACAGGTCACCAGTTCAATTCCTGGTCAGGACACATGCCTGGGTTGTGGGCATGATCCCCAGCAGGGGGTGTGCAGGAGGCAGAAGTTGATGTTTCTCTCTCATTGATGTTTCTATCTCTTTTTCCCTCTCCTTTCCTCTCTCTCTCTAAAATCAAATAAAAACATATTTTAAAAAGAAGAAGAAGAAGAGCAAATACATTTTAAAAAACCTTCATTGAGCATTTGGTAGAATTCCCTAAGGAGGCCATCTGGGCCGTAGCTGTACTTTGTCAGAAATTTTGAGATATTAATTCAGTCTCTTTACCTGTTTTCCATTTCCTCTTGAGTCAGTTTCAGTTGTTTGCATCTTTCTAAGAATTTATTTCCTCTAGGTTTTCCAATTTGTTGGCATACAATTATTAATAGTATTCCCTTACAGTACTCTTTAATTTCTGTCAAGTTGTTAGCAATGTTCCTATTTTCATTCCTGATTTTAATATTTGTGTATTATTTTCTTGGTCAGTTTGGCTTAAGTTTTTTCAATGTTGTTGATCTCTTTAAAGAACCAATTTTTGGTTTTCTTGAGTTTGTGTACTGTTTTTTGTTTTTTGGGGTTTTTTTTTTCTCTATTTCATTTACTTCTGCTCTAATGTTTAAGATTTCCTCCTGCTTGCTTTGGATTTGGTTTATTTCTAAGGTGGAAAGTTGGATTACCTGAGATTTATTATTTTTTGTAGATGTTTATAGCTATAAATTTCCCTCTAGGTACTGTTTTACTAGTAGCTGCATCCCATAAACTTTGGTATATTGTGCTTTTGTTTTTTCATTTCAAAGTGTTTTCTAATTTCTCTTGTGATTTTCTTTTTGCTCCTTTGATTATTAGGATTGTGCTATTTAATTTCCTGATATTTGTGATTTCCCAAATTTCCTTCTATTGTTACTGATTTCTAATTTTATTTCATGTGGTAGAATATAGTTTGCATGATTTCAATTGTTTTTAACTTATTGAGGCTTGTTTATGGCCTAACTAGGAGGTGTAGCCTGCAGAAAGTCATATGTGACTTGAGAAAAATGTGTATCTGCTATTGTTTGGTAGAGCGTTGTATACATATGTGTCTGTTTTGGCTAGTTTTATAGGGTTATTCGTGGCTTTTATTTCCCTCCTAATTGTGTACCTACTTGTTCTACCCATTATTATAAGTGAGGAATCACAGTTCCCAACTATTATTTATTGAATTGTCTATTCCACCCTCTAGCTCTTTCAATATTTGCTTCATGTATTTTGGAGCTCTGTTTTCAAGTGTACATAAGTGCTATGTATTCTTGATGGATTGACACTTTCACTATTATAAAATGTCATTTATCTTTAGTAACAATGTTTTTTAAGCCTCATCCAAGGATATGTTTATTGATTTTAGAGAGAGAAGAACATTGACCCTGTGAGAAACATCAATTGGTTGCCTCCTGTGCATGACCTGACCAGGGCCGAGGAATCAAACCTGCAACTGAGGTAAGTGCCCTTGACAGGAATCAAACCTGGGAAGCTTCAGTCCACGGGCTGACACTAACCACTGTACAAACTGGCTAGGGCAAATCTTCTATATTCTTTGTAATAAAAAAGCAATGCCACACAGCTGTGTAGGGCAGGGACTGTTATCTCCTGAAAAATATATACAGTTCCATTGGCAGCTGTTCTTTTAAAAAGTCATTCCTGTGGAATGAAGAAGACTTGAGAGATAAGTCTAAGGTGGAGACTATGCTCTTTCATAGAACCCAAAGGAATGAGTCCAAGACTCCATGTAGACCTGAAAGGAAGCTATGTTGACTATGAAAAAATATATAATAGTAACACTTACTGAGCTCCTATTTTTTTATGTCCCCTTTGTTTGTATAGTTTTTTTTTTCCCCCATTGACCCTCTCCACCCCATACCACTCCTCCCAGGCCTTCACCACTCTAGTTTCTGTGTCCATGGGTAATTCATATATGCATATAAATTCTTGGTGATAACTCTCTCCCTATCCCCTCACCCCACCTTCCCTCTAAAATTTGTCAGTCTGTTCCATGCTTCTATGTCTCTGGTTCTATTTTATGCATCAGTTTCTTTTGTTGATTAGATTCCACATATGAATGAGATCATGTGATACTTATCTTTCTCTGACTGGCTTATTTTGCTTAGCATAATACTCTCCAGGTCCATCCATGATGAGATCTTATTATGTTCCAAGCACTGTTATAACTACTTTACAAGTATCAAATCTTTTCACCATTATATCAACACTATGTGGGAGGTACTATTATTATCCTTAATTTACAAAGAAGGAAACTGAGGCATAAGAATGTTAAATAACTTGTTAACAACTAATATGTAGCAGAGTCAGAATTAAACTCAAGCATTCTGACTGCAGAGGCACCATTAACTAAATCATGACAATGACAATGCTTCCCCCTAGATCAGAGGCCAGGAAGACAAATACCAAAAATGGGATTCTGTGGATGGCCTGGAACTGCAGGCTGAAAGAGCAACGCTAGCTAGCAGCTATTTTCAGGTCCTTAAATCCTTAGGTTCTGCATATCATCCCACTACCCATGGAATACCACAGTGCAAGGAAAAAAACAAAACAAAACACAACTTAGCTGGCAGAAAGCTGGTCTCAAGCCAGTAAAGGGTGACCAGTATAGAAAAAAAGCAGTAGTGAGGAGTCAGCTAATGCTGAGAAAGCCAGCCATCACCAGGATGAAAGTATTTTGGGATGAGAAATAAAACAAAGATGGCAATTTCTGTAAGGCAAATTGGACAGAGGCTTAGGTTCCAGTGATTTGGGCATTAAAGGGAAGTGTAGCTTTTGAAGCTGATGAAGTCTGAGTGATTTTGGTTACTCATAAAAATCCCACTCATGAAAGTCATGAATTGTAAAACTATTTCTCTTAATACTATCTGAGAACAAGCCATAAAATAAATCAGTATTACTTTATCTTGGAAACATTCCTCAAGCCCATTTCCAGAAGCAGCTGCTGTGCTTGCTGCTAGGAACAGAAAGGTGTACAAAGACACACCTGTCTTTAAGGACATCCAGTGCTGTGGAGAATTCATAAATTTGTAAGAAAAGCAAATGGTCATCATGACGTGAGAGACTGGTATAATCAGAGATAGATGCATAGTATGTGCTGAGATTAAAGAGGAGGGGGAGCTGACCTAGGCATAAGAGGTACCCTAGAGGTAAGTGTTGACACTTACTGGTAGACCTCACCAGAGACTCCATGGTGGGCAAAGGTTTTACAAGGAGAAAAGATGCAGATGAGCAATTGCACAGAGGAGGCTCAGTCCTGCAGGGGTAATGGCCATGAATGGAGATTTAGCAAGTGAGGTAGAAAGGAAGGTGGGGAAGGAGTGAAATTTATGAAAGACCTATACTCTGCGCGCAAAGAACTTGAACTTTATGCCAATATGATGGAAAGTGGAGTGAATAGTTTTACATTTAGAATCTTTAAAGATGAGAAGGTTAGCTTAGGCAGGAGGTGCTTGCAGGAGTCCAGATGGAAGGCAATGAAGTTTGATTGTGATGAAGGGAGCAAAAGTGAAGAAATAGTAATCAACATTTAAGAACAGTATTGTCTTAGTAACAGACTGGATGCAAGGACAGATTCTCAAGGTTCTGATTTGGGTCCCTGTAGGCCTCCAGAGCAGAGAAAGAACAGAGGAGATGTGTTTGGGAGCAAGATGCCAAAGTTGGATTGAGAATCACTAAGTCTGATATCCAGGGTCATGTGTGGAGATGGTCTATAGGCAACTGGAAATGAGAGTTTAGAACACAGGAGATGATATGGGGCTACGGGACTCATAAGTGGTTAAAGGCAAATGAAACTATGGGTATTTCCAAGATGAATTGGGAGAGTGTGTAAAAAGATGGGTGAACAGAACAAGGAGAAAGGGTAGGGCAGGGAAGGGCAAGGGAGGGGACCAATGAACTCTAGAGAATACCAGTGTTTAAGGGTAGGGGACACAGAGCTCATGACAGAGACTAAGACTCAGGAGAGACTAAAGGCAAATATAATAGTGACTAGAAATAATGTAAAATGAAACTAAATGAGAAAAAGAAAAAGAAAGATCTAATGTCTTAAAAAAAAGGAAGAAATTACATGTTGTAGTTGGTCACGAATTGTCTTTAATTCCTTTGAGAATTGTGTTTAAAGGGACTCAAATTGGATTGGAAATCCAATATCCTTCCCTGCTTTTATAGAACTGTTATTAAAAACAATATAACTAGCCTGGCCGGCATGGCTCAGTGGTTGACTATGGACCTATGAACCAGGAGGTCACGGTTTAATTTCCGGGCAGGGAACATACCAGTTGCAAGTGGTCCCCAGTATGGGGCTTGCAATCGATGATTCTCTCTCATCTTTGATGTTTCTCTCTCTCTCCCCATCTCTCTCCCTCTCTGAAACCAATAAAAATATACTTAAAAAGACACAAGATAGCTGAGTAGATAACCTTATATATGATGTCTACATGTGGTTCACTTCAGATTGAAAGTAAAGGGATGAAAAAAGAGATTTCATGAAAATGAAAAACAAAAACAAAAAATAAAAGCTCAAGTCGCGATACTTATACCAGACAAAACAGACTTTAAAACAAAGGGTATATAATAACAGAAAAAGAAGGACCCAACAATTTTACTTGTGGGTATTTACTCAAAGAAATGCCCAACATGAATCAAAATGACACATGCACCCACATGTTCATTGTGGCATTATTTACAGTAGCGAATATATGGAAGCAACCTAAGTGTCTGTCAATAGATGAATGGGTAAAGAAGTGGTGCATATATACAATGGACCGTGACAGTCATAAAAAAAAAGAATGAAATTTTGCTATGCACAGCATGGATGAAGTAGAGTATTGTGCGGAGTGAGACAGATAAAGACAAATGCCATATGGTTTCACTTACATGTGAAATCTAAAAATCAAAATAAACAAGAAGGACAGAAACAGTCTCATAGATACAGAGAACATTTTGACAGTTGCTGGAAGCTAGGAGGCTTGGGGGGATGGATGAAGAAGGTGAAAGAATTAAAAGGAAAAATTGATAGTTAAAGAATAGGGGGTGCACTTTACATAGGGATGTAAAGTACAGCATCGGGAACAGCCTATATAATAAAAGCCTAATATGCTAAGTGTCCAGTCGTCCACTCAACCAAAGTGTAATATGCTAATGATGTGCTAAGGCCACTCAACCGCTCAATATGATGTACACTGACCACCAGGGGGCAGAAAGTCTACTGGTCGACCAGTCGCTGTGACGTACACTGACCACCAGGGGGAAGACGCTCCAACCAGTAGGTTGGCTTGCTGCTGGTGTCCAGCTGATCGTGACTGAGCAAGACAGGCTGGACATGCCATGGAGCCCTCCTGCAGTCCTTCCCCAACTGGCCAACTTCCCACATCCCTTCCTGGCACCGATTGTGCACTGATGGGGTCCCTCAGCCTGGCCTGCGCCCTCTCACAACCTGGGACCCCTCAGGGGAAGTCAGAGAGCTGGTTTCAGCCCCACAGCAGAATGACTGGTCACTATGATGTGCACTGACCACCAGGGGGCAGACGCTCAATGCAGAAACTGCCCTCTGGTGGTCAATGTGCTCCCAGAGGGGGAGTGCTGCTCAGCCAGGAGCTGGGTTCACAACTGGCAAGCGCAGTGGCAGTGGTGGAAGCCTCTCCCACCTCTGTGGCAGTGTTAAGGATGTCTGACTGACAGATCAGGCCCGCTCCCCGCGGGAGTCGGACATCCCCTGAGGGCTCCTGGACTGTGAGAGGGTGCAGGCCAGGCTCAGGACCCCCCCCCCCAACCCCGAGTGCATGAAGTGCACCGGGCCTCTAATAGTCAGTAATATTGTGATAACTAAGTATAGTGTCAGATGGGTACTACATTTATTGGGATGACCACTTAGTAAATTATATAATGTGTAATCACTGGGTTGTATACCTGAAACTAATATAATATTGTATGTCAGCTGTAATGGAAAAATAAAAAATTACTTAAAGTAAAAAGAAAGATGAATAAGTTTGGAGCATGGTAACTATCCTAATAATAGACAAACATGGTAATTAACCATAACTTTGCTACCCTTCCCATCGGCTAATCAGGGCGATATGCAAATTAACTGCCAACTAAGATGGCGGTTAACCATCAACAAAGATGGCGGCTAATTTGCATACTGCAGGCAGATCCCGCTGTGCCGCCCAAGGCGAGATCCTGGCCTGCAGTGTCTTGGGCGGGGTGGGCGGGGCGAGCGGCAGCATGTCCAAGCTGCTGTGCACCTCAGCGCAGATCCGGGCCTGCCATGTCTTGGGCAGGGTGGGCGGGGTGGGCGGCAGCAGGATCTGAGCGGCTGATCACCCCAGCGCAGGATCCAGGCCTGCCGTGTCTTGGGTGGGACAGGCGGGGTGAGCGGCAGCATGAACCAGCTGCTGTCCACCCCAGCGTGGATCCAGGCCTGCCATGTCATGGGCGGGGCGGGCGGGGTGAGTGGCAGCATGATCCGTGCTGCTGGCCGCCCCAGCCCAGGATCCAGGCCTGCCATGTCTTGGGCAGGATGGGAGGGGTGGGCGGGGCGAGCAGCAGCGTGATCAGAACTGCTGTCCACCCCAGTGCGGGATCTGGGCCTGCTGTGTCTTGGGCAGGGTGGGCAGCAGATCTGAGTGGCCGCTCACCCCAGCGCGGGATCCGGGCCTGCGGTTTCTTGGACAGGGTGGGCGAGGCGGGCAGGGCGAGCAGGGTGGGCAGGGCGAGCGGCAGCGTGATCCGTGAAAGGGCACAGGTTGGGCTGAGGGACCCCCCTTCCCAGCCAGTGCACACATTTTTGTGCACGGGCCTTCTAGTCCTATCTAATAAAAGTGTAATATGCAAATTAACCGTAACTCTGCTATAAAGATGGCAGAACCCACAGCCAATAAGGAGGAAATATGCAAATTAATCCGACAAAGATGGTGGCGTCCAGGCCAGGAAGCTTGCAATGAGGCAAGCAGATGAGCAGCACAATAAGTGCCATCAGCAAACCCATGCCGGCCATCCACTGCTGCGACAGTGGCACGGGGCCCTCGCTGGCCAGGGGCAGCAGTGGGGGCACCAGCACTCTCGCCACGATGGCCACACCACTGGGGAGAGGCACAGCCAATGACAGGTTGCAGGGCTTGGAGGCACCCAAGGTGAGCGCCCCCACAGCCATGCCAAGCTGCGGAGGCCGGAGTAAGGGGTGTGGCAGGGTTGGGCCACTTCTGGGGAACACCCCAGAGGTCGGGGCAGCTGGGCCCGTGGAGGAAGGTCATGACCAGGTCAGGGCAGCTGCGGCATGGAGCCAGAGGCATGGGCGCTGGGTGCCTTCCCTGCCGGAGCTATGCGCTGTCTGTTCTGCCGCCACTGCTGGAGCCACTACTGCTGCTGGAACAGCCGCCAGCACCTCAGCATGTTTCTGAGCATGCTGAGCCTGCAGCCCAGGCACCCTACACCCACCCCACCCCGCTCCCACTCTTCCAAGCCAACCTCTGGAGCCTCACGTGAGACTCCTACAGCCAATCCGAGCAAAGGCACATCCCTAGCTGTCTCCTCCTACCCCCTGCCCCAACTCCTCACATTCTCCGCACCCACAATTTGGAGGCTCTGGGGAGTCTTCTGCAGATCTCCAAGCCAGTGCCTCCTGGTGCATGTAAGCACACTCCTTTCTGAACCCGCCGGTTCTGGCGTCCCATTTCCCCAAGCTCCCTAAGGCGTCTTGGCTCTCACCCACGTCCCTAACGGCTCCCGAGATCCCCACTCTCTCCTGCACTCCATTCCTTTCTGCGTTTCTTTTGCCTCCTGCGTTTAGCTCCCTCCTGCACCCCCGCTCCCCTAACTTCTGGTCTACCTCCAGTGCCCAGATTTAAAGCTGGGTGAGCCCGCGCTCCCTTTCACAGAGAGGGAACCTCAGCGTTCTCTAAGCACCTGAGAGCTATGGACAGCCTGTTCACAAGGATTGGAGGAATTTGGCTGAGAGATGGTTGCTCTGGTCCGGCAGCCTAGCAGAGTGAGTGTAAAACCCTTTCCCCTTCTAGCGGGGACCCAGTCAGCCTGTGCCCTGCCAGCTCCAAGGATTGAAAGTGGGTGTTCGTGGTTAGAGGAAACTTTCCAGCCGAGTGCCTGGCTAAAGCAAACCACGCATCTGTCAGGAATGCTCTCTGGGTGCTGTTCTTGCCAGGAGCTTGTATTCCACTGCAGTAGATGCAGCAAGGAAACAATGATTAGTGCATCTGACAGCTAACACTGAGGACCGGTAGGAAAAACACACACTCCCCAGTCCCAGTTTGCGAATCTGAGTATGATGCAACTGCGTGTGCCTGTACGACAGAGAGGCTTAAGGAAATGCAAAGTTTTAAGCGTAGAGTAAATGACACTGCTACCAAGAAAGCACACTTAATTACACTTTGGACATTTCAGTCAGTTAGAACACCTGTACTTTGTGCTTTATGATTCACATGATCTGATCATTTGAGTTGGGCCAATACAAACAAAAAGGCACTGTTGGTTTTGGTTGAGGTAATGAACTGTGATTTCAGATTTCTTGGTTGTTTTCTCTTTTGCCCAAGTTCCCAGATTCTCAAAACTCTAGGATTAGTTTTGGGAGGGACAAGAGAAGAAAATATATAAATACTCAGAAGGATTAAAATCAGATAGCAGTTGAGATTATAGCCATGGTTTTTGAGTTGGCAAATGAATCAGTTTGAAATTAGTGAGCCTGGCCTCTGGCCAGGCCAGGCACAGAACACTTGTGTTTGCGACCTTGCAGGCTGGGCTGAGGGACCACTCTCCCCCGCCCCCGTGCACGAATTTCATGCACCGGGTCTCTAGTAGGTGGGCAGTAAGGAGCAAGCAGGCAGATGGTAAGGAGCAAGCAGGCGGGCTATTAGGAGCGAGCAGGCAATTGGTTAGGAGCAAGGGTTCCCGGATTGAGAAAGGGCACAGGCTGAGGTGAGTGGCACAAAACCCCATGCACGAATTTTGTGCATCAGGCCTGTAGTTTGAAAATAATCCTGGTGAAAAAGTTTCCTGAGAAGTATATTTTTAATATAAAAAATTTTACTCATTGCAAAATCACTTCCTTTTATTTTCATAAAAAATATTTATTGTTGAAAGAATTATATGTCCCCCTTTTCCACCCATTGACCCCCTACATCTCACCCCCACCCCACCTACAGGCCATTTCCACCCTGCTGTCTGCGTCCATGAGTTATAAATATATGCATAAAGGTCTTTGGTTGATTACCTCGCCCACACCCACCCTCCTCCTCCTTTCCTCCAAGATTTCACACTCTATTCCATGCTTCCATGTCTCTGGATCCACTCTGTTCATCAATTAATTTTGTTAATTAGATTCCATATATGAGTGAGATCATGTGATACTTGTCTTTCCCTGACTGACTTATGTCACTTAGCATGACATTCTCCAGGTTCCTCCATGCTGTCTCAAAGGGTAAGAGATTCTTTTTTTTCTTCTACATAGTAATGAATGGTGTAAATGTACCACAGCTTTTTTTACCCACTTTGTCTACTGATGGGCACTTGGGCTGTTTCCAGATCTTAGCTATTGTAAATTCTGCTGGCATGAACATAAGGTGCATATATTCTTTCTGACTGGTGTGTTGGGCTTCTTAGGATATATTCCTAGAAGTGGGATTACTGGGTGAAATGGAAGTTCCGCTTTTAATTTTTTGAGGAAACTCCATACTGTTTTCCATAATGACTACACTGGTCTGCTTTCCTACCAGCAGTGTACTAGGGTTCCCTTTTCTCCACAGCCTCTCCAGCACTTGTCATTTATTGATTTATTCATGGTAGCCATTTTGACAGAAGTGAGGAGATACCTCATTGTCATTTTAATTCACATCTCTGTGATGATCAGTGACTTTGAACATTTTTTAATATGTCTCTAGGCCAACTATATGACCACTGTGAAAAGGGACTATTTATGTCCTTTGCCCATTATTTTTGTTGGATTGTTTGTCTTCTTTTTTTTTTATTTTATTTTATTTTTTATTACAAGGGGTATTACATATGTGTCCATTTTTTCCCCCCCGCCCAAGACAGTCCCCTAGCCTCCCCTATCCCCCAGTGTCTTATGTCCATTGGTTATGCTTATATGCATGCATACAAGTCCTTTGGTTGATCGCTTACCCCCCTACCTCCAGCCGCCGGACCCACCCGGGCCTTCCCGTTGCAGTTTGACACTCTGTTTGAGGCAGCTCTGCTTCTGTATCTATTATTGTTCAAAAGTTTATAATGGTCTCAATTATCCATGAATAAGTGAGATCATGTGGTATTTTTCCTTCATTGACTGGCTTATTTCACTTAGCATAATGCTCTCCAGTTCCATCCATGCCGTTGCAAATGGTAAGAGTTCCTTCCTTTTTAGAGCAGCATAGTATTCCATCGTGTAGATGTACCACAGTTTTCTAATCCATTCATCTACTGATGGGCACTTAGGCTGTTTCCAGATCTTAGCTATGGTGAATTGTGCTGCTATGAACATAGGGGTGCATATATCCTTTCTGATTGGTGTTTCTGGTTTCTTGGGATATATTCCTAGAAGTGGGAACACAGGGTCAAATGGGAGTTCCATTTGTTGCTTTTTGAGGAAACTCCATACTGTCTTCCATAGTGGCTGCACCAGTCTGCATTCCCACCAGCAGTGCACAAGTGTTCCTTTTTCTCCACATCCTCTCCAGCACTTGTCGTTTGTTGATTTGTTGATGATAGCCAGTCTGACAGGTGTGAGATGGTACCTCATTGTTGTTTTGATTTGCATCTCTCGGATGATTAGTGACTTTGAGCATGTTTTCATATGTCTCTTGGCTTTCTGAATGTCCTCTTTTGAAAGGTGTCTATTTAGGTCCTTTGCCCATTTTTTGATTGGATTGTTTATCTTCTTTTTGTTAAGTTGTGTGAGTTCCCTATAAATTTTGGAGATTAGGCCCTTATCAGATATGACATTGGCAAATATGTTTTCCCATGCAGTGGGTTTTCTCGTTGTTTTGTTGATGGTTTCTTTTGCTGTGCAGAAGCTTTTTATTTTGATGTAGTCCCATTTGTTCATTTTCTCTTTAGTTTCAAGTGTCCTAGGAGCTGTATCAGTGAAGAAATTGCTTCGGCATATGTCGGAGATTTTGTTGCCTTTGGATTCTTCTAGAATTTTTATGGTTTCCTGTCGTACATTTAAGTCCTTTATCCATTTTGAGTTTATTTTTGTATATGGTGTAAGTTGGTGGTCTAGTTTCATTTTCTTGCATATATCTGTCCAATTTTCCCAACACCATTTATTGAAGAGACTATCTTGGCTCCATTGTATGTTCTTGCCTCCTTTGTCAAATATTAATTGAGCATATTGGTTCGAGCCAATTTCTGGGCTCTATATTCTATTCCATTGATCTATATGCCTATTCTTGTGCCAGTACCAGGCAGTTTTGAGAACAGTGGCTTTGTAATACATCTTGATGTCTGGTATTGAGATCCCACCTACTTTGTTCTTTTTCAGGATTGCTGCAGCAATTCGGGGTCTTTTTTTATTCCAGATGAATTTTTGAAGAGTTCGTTCTAGATCTATGAAGTATGCCATTGGTATTTTAATGGGAAGTGCGTTGAATTTATAGATTGCTTTGGGTAGTATGGACATTTTAATGATGTTGATTCTACCAATCCATGAACACGGTATGTTCTTCCATCTGTTTATGTCTTCCTCTATATCTTTTTCAACGTCCTGTAGTTTTCTGAGTAGAGGTCTTTTACTTCTTTAGTTAAGTTTATTCCTAGGTAGCTTAATTTTTTTGGTGCAATGGTAAACGGGATTGTTTTTATAATCTCTCTTTCTGAAAGTTCACTATTGGTGTATAGAAATGCCTCAGATTTCTTGGGGTTAATTTTGTATCCTGCTACATTGCCAAATTCATGTATTAAGTCTAGTTGCTTCTTGATGGACTCTCTAGGGTTTTGTATGTATAATATCATGTCATCAGCAAATAAGGACAGTTTTACTTCCTCTTTTCCAATTTGGATGCCTTTTATTTCTTCCTCTTGCCTAATTGCAATGGCTAACACTTCCAGTACTATGTTGAACAGGAGTGGTGAGAGGGGGCACCCCTGTCTTGTTCCTGTTCTTAGAGGAAATGGTGTTAGTTTTTGTCCATTGAGTATGATGTTGGCTGTGGGTTTTTCATATATGGCTCTTATTATGTTGAGGTATGATCCTTCTATTCCCACCTTGCTGAGAGTTTTTATCAGAAATGGGTGTTGAATTTTGTCAAATGCTTTTTCTGCATCAATTGATATGACCATGTGGTTTTTTTCTTTCAATTTGTTTATGTGATGTATCACGTTTATTGATTTGCGGATATTGTACCATCCTTGCATCCCTGGGATAAATCCTACTTGGTCATGGTGTATGATCTTTCTGATGTACTGCTGGATCCGATGTTTGTCTTCTTTTAAGTTGCATGAGTTCTTTATATATTTTGGATATTAACTCTTTATCAGATGTATCATTGCCAAATATGTTCTTCTATACACTCAGCTTCCTCTTTGTTTGGTTGATGGTTTCTTTTGCTGTGCAGAAGCTTTTATTTTAATGTAGTCCCATTTCTTTATTTTTCTCCTAGTTTCCTTTGCCCTAGACAGTGGTTCTCAACCTGTGCGTCGCGACCCCTTTGGCGGTCCAACGACCCTTTCACAGAGGTCGCCTAAGACAATCCTGCATATCAGATATTTACATTACAATTCATAATAGTAGCAACATTACAGTTATGAAGTAGCAACGAAAATAATTTTATGGCTGGGTCACAACATGAGGAACTGTACTTAAAGGGCCAGAAGGTTGAGAACCACTGCACCTAGGAGATCTTCCATAAACATAATGGTACAAGAAATGTCTGAGATTTTTCTGCCTATGGTTTCTTCTAGGATTTTTATGGTTTCCTACTTACAATTAAGTATTTCATTCATTTTGAGTTTATTCTTGTGAATGGAGTAAATTGGTAGTCTAGTTTCATTTTTTTTGCATGTATCTGTCCAATTTTCCCAACACCATTTACTGAAGAAACTGTCTTGACTGCATTGTATGTTCTTGCCTCCTTTGTCAAATATTCATTAAATGTAACACTTTGAATAGATTTTTTGGGTTTCTGTTCTATTCCATTGATCTCTATGCCTGTTCTTGTGCCACTACCAGGCTGTTTTGATTATGGTGGGTTTGTAGTATAATTTGATCTGGTATTGTGATTTCTCCAACTTTGTTCTTTTTTCTCAAGATTGCTGCATCTATTTTTTTTTTTTTGGAATGTTTGTTCTAGGTCTATGATATTAATAGGGATTGCATTGAACTTGTAGACTGCCTTGGGCAGTATGGACATTTTAATGATGTTGATTCCACCAATCCATGAACATTTGTTTATATCTTCTTCTATCTCTTTTCCCAATGTCCTTTAGTTATCTCAGTACAAGTCTTTTAACTCCCAAGTTAAGTTTATTCCTAAGAATCTTAATTTTTTTTTTTTGTTGCAATGAAAAATGGGAGGTTGTTTTTTTAGTTTCTCTTTCTGAGAATTCATTATTGGTGTATTAAAAAAACATCAATTTTTGGGTGTTGATTTTATATTCTACTCCATTGCAAAATTCATTTATAAATCTAGTAGTGTTTTGATGGTGTCTTTAGGGTTTTTTATGTACAATATAATGTCATCTGCAAATAATGAGTTTTACTTCCTCCTACCCAATTTGAATGCCTTTTATTTCTTCTTCTTATCTAATTGCTGTTGCTAGGACTTCCAGTAGTATGGTGAATAGGAGTGGTGAATGTGGACATCCCTGTCTTGTTCCTCCCTATATCTTTTGATTGGATCATTTAATCCATTTGCATTGTTATTATTGATAGGTACTTGTTTATTGCCAATTTAATTCTGTATATCTAGGTTACTCTCACTATTTCTTCTCATTAGAGCAGTCCCTTTAGCATTTCTTGTAATGCTGGCTTGGCAGTGATGAACTTCTTGAGCCTATTTTTGTCTGGAAGCTCTTAATTTCATTATTTCAAAAGATAACCTTGCTCGATATTGTAATCTTGGTTTCAGATTCTTGTGTTCCATTACCTTGAGTACCATTCATGCCATTCCCTTCCAGCCTGTAGAGATTCTGATGAGAAATCAGGTGGCAGCCTTATGGGAACTACTATGTAAGTAAGTTTGCTTTTCTCTTGTTGTCTTTCAGATTCTCTCTTTATCTCTAATTTTTGGCATTTTAATTATGATGTGTCTGGCTGTGGGCCTGTTTGGGTTCTTCTGGCTTG
Source organism: Myotis pilosus (assembly GCA_036010255.1). NCBI lineage: Eukaryota > Metazoa > Chordata > Mammalia > Chiroptera > Vespertilionidae > Myotis > Myotis pilosus. The sequence goes on along the minus strand of JASKON010000002.1, from coordinate 110,012,798 downwards.
GGGTTCTCTGTGCCTCCTGAAGTTGTGTGACTTTTTCCTTTACCAGGTTAGGGAAATTTTCTGCCAATATTTCTTCAATCAAGTTCTCTATCACTTTCTGCCTGTTCTGGCACATCTACTATTTGAATATTATTATGTTTCATGGTGTCCCACAGCCCCCTTAAGCTGTCCTCCTGTTTTTCAGTTGTATTTTTCTTTTTGGTTCTCTGATTGAGTGACTTTTTCAACCTGGTCTTCTAATTCATGAATCCGATCCTCAGCTTCCCCTGATCTGCTATGTATTCCTTTCAATGTGTTCTTTACTTGTTTTGTGTCATTCTTTATTTCTATTTTCATATTTACTCTATCTTTTCTTATGCTGTTGAACATCTTTACCATCATTAATCTGAACTCTATATCTGATAAATTTCTTATCTCCATTTCATTTATCTCTTCTTCTGGAAAATACTCTTGTTATTTCACTTGGGGGTTGTCATTTTGTCTCCTCATTTTGACTGTCCATGTGGGTTTGTGACTGTACTAGGTAGATCTGCTATACCTCTCAATCTCTAGTGCATGATAGTGTCAAATGCTGTCTTTGATTAATTAGATCAGGCAAAGATTCAAGGTATCTAGAGACCACCTCTGCCTACAAACTAATAGGATTCCTTCTTGAATAGCCCAAAGGCAATTGCCCACAGGTATGGCTTTTTTTCAACAGCGTGGGGTAATTGCTTCTCCCTGGAGGCTAATTATTATTCTCAGTTTCTTAATGGGCTTGAGAAACTGCACAGTGGGGCAAGATGTTTTCCGATAGAGTGTGTCAACTGTCCTCCCCTCAGGCAAAACCGCCTGTGTATAGCAAATTTTGGTGTGAGGAAGATGACCTCCACTACACAAGGAAATGACAGGAAACTGGGGTGTCTTCCTTTTGAATTCTAACTTCAGAGCCACTGATCCTGGTTTCTGCTCACACAGTTCCAGTTAATTCTACTTTACCTCAGCCAGAGTACAAGGTGAGTTGCTCCACAGGGAATTTTGTGCATTGGCTCTTTAAGAGGGCACCTGCATTTCCAGCTATCTCTTCCTGGCAGATAACAACCCTACTGTTTTTCAATCAGATGTTGTGTAGATACCCGTCTCAGTTCTGGTGCTCTTTGCTGGGGGTGGGGGAGGGCAACTTGGGGATTAGACCCCAGAGTACAGTGGCAACCCCCCACAGCTGAGATATCTCTTCAGGACTTCAGTTATCTGTGGGAGTGCAGCCAGCCCTTTCATGACTCTGCCCCTCCTACCAGTCTTTATGCGGTCCCTACTTTCCATCCTCAGTAATCAGGACTCTCCAGCAAGTCTTCATTTGATTATTCAGGAATTTGGCTGTATTTTAGTTTTATTTCCAGTTCTGTCGTGGGAGAGTGTAAGTGCAGCATCCATTTATTCTGCTGCCATTTTTAATGTCCCAAAATCAATTTCTAAAAAGACTATAACTCAGATTTTCACTGGCAGTATGTGTCTCCATTTTCCTGTGTCACCACAAGTGTATATTCAGATGTATTAGCATATTAGTAACACTACAAGCTCCTAAGTAGCAGTCATGGCCTTTCACCTCCATTTCTCTTGCCATTTGTCTGATGCATTCTTCATACCAGACCTTCATGGCCTGTGATTTTGTGCATATTGTTCTTTTGGCCAGCCACGGTCCTTTCTCCTTTTTGTTTGGCCTAGAAACTCTTTATTGTGCCAGCAAAGCAAGACTTCCTCAGTTAGGAATTTTCTCAGGTCTTTCGTAGTCAAGCTACTATCATCTGTTTATACCCCTACAATATTCACTTAACATTTCCATGATCGAGAGAAAAGAATGACATAACTGTTTGTACATCTTCATTCCTCAGTAGCCTACAAAGATAACATTGTGTTCTTGGCATAGCAGGTTTTGCTCAGTGGTTAAAGCTTTCGCCCTAGTACTGAAGAGCCCTGTGTCGGATTTAGATCAAGGGCATGTACATCAGTTGCAGGCTCGATCCCCAATCAATGGAGGATGTTTCTCTTGCTCCCTCTTTCTCAGCTTCTCCCCGTCCCTTCCATTCTTTCTAAAAATATATGGGCAGAGGAGAACCAAGATGGCGGCAAAGGTAACTACCTGTACTTGCTGCTTCCCACAACCATATCAATATTACAACTAAAATACATAACAACTATCATCCGGAACAATGAGAAACCTGGCTGAGTGGAAGAACTACAAGTAGAAAAATAAATGAGAAAGAGCATTGAGACTGGTAGAAGATGCGGAGGCGTGGAGGTGCGGAAGGGGCTGGCACCCAGATATGCTGCTTTTTAAACAGGGGGAGATACAAACTCCCACGTGCTCTGAGTTCCAGTGCCGGGCAAGACTTTGGGGGACCCAGACACATACAGGGAGAAACTGGACTGTCTGGCATCAGGGTAGGAACGCAGAGGCAGCTTTCTTCCAGACAGAGGTGCGTGCAGCAGTGGTCAGATTTCTCCAGTGCAGGCCTGACTGGAAGCCATTGCTATTTGCTCCACCCTGAAGGCTCCCTGAGACCCCACCCCACTCAATTTACAACACTAACCAAGCTGTGCGCAGCGGCTTTTGCATATGAATGGCCTGTCCTTTTTCAGTCTAAAACCTGTCAAACTGCAGCTGGGTCAGGGATCCCCAAAGCTATCTAAAGAAGACAAAGGCCAGCACTGCAGCAGCCTGCCTTGCTTCACAGCTGGACCTCATCTGGGCACTTACAAAACCCATACAAAGAGGAGGAATCTGCAGATCTCTCTGTAGCTCCTGCTGGGTGGCCTCAGGCAGTGGCTGACTTTGCACCTCCTTGGAGATCCAAGAACCAGTGTAACCAGTGGTCAATGTGAGACCATACCAGATTACAACTCTTCACATCCATAAGTGGCATACTCAAGGTGCAGACTCAGTGAGCACCAAAGCCCACTGAAGCAAGTCCTGCCCCATAAGGGTATCTCTGCATAGCAGCTCTTCCACTGTAGACACAGCTGGTCCTCACAGCCAATTGGCCTAGAGGTAAACAAACACAGGGAAGCAGCCAAAAATGCGGAGACAAAGAAATGTGTCACAAGTGAAAGAAATGAAGAAAGCAAACTACTGGAGATAGAGTTCAAAACCACAGTTATAAGCTTACTAAAAAATCTTCTAGAAATCTCTGAGAAACTTAGTAAGACCTTCAAGGAACTTAATGAGAATGCCAAAAAAATGGAAAAGGACCAGTCAGAAATTAAGCATACACTGACTGAAATAAAGAATAATCACAGAGATTCAACAGTAGAGTAGAGGATCCCAAGAACCAAGTCAAAGATTTGAAATACAAGGAAGCAGAAAACACCCAACTGGAAAAGCAAAAAGAAAAAAGAATCCAAAAATATGAAGACAATGTAAGGAGCCTCTGGGACAACTTCAATGTACCAACATTCGAATTATGGGGGTGCCAGAAGAAGAGAGAGAGCAAGATATTGAACACCTATTTGAAGAAATGATGACAGAAAACTTCCCCTACCTGATGAAAAAAATAGACTTACAAGTCCAGGAAATGCAGAGAACCCCAAACAAGAGGAATCCAAAGAGGACCACACCAAGACACATCATAATTAAAATGCCAAGGGCAAAAGACAAAGAGAGAATCTTAAAGCAGCAAGAAAAAAACAGTTAGTTACCTACAAGGGAGCACCCATATGACTGTCAGATGATTTCTCAACAGAAACTATGCAGTCCAGAAGGGAGTGGCAAGAAATATTCAAAGTGATGAATAGCAAGAACCTGCAACCAAGATTGCTCCATTGAGCAATGCTATCATTTAGAATTGAAGGTCAGATAAAGAGCTTCACAGACAAGAAAACCTGGGGGAGTTCATCACCACCAAACCAGTATTATATGAAATGCTGAAGGGTATTCTTTAAGAAGAGGAAGAAGAAGAAGAAGGTAAAGATAAAAAATTATGAACAACGAAGTGACAACAAATACATATCTATCAACAAGTGAATCTAAAAATCAAATGAATAAAAAGTCTGATGAACAGAATAAACTAGTGAATGTAATAGAATCAGGGGCATGGAATTGGAGTGGACTGACAATTCTCCGGGGGAAGGGGATGTGAGGGGTGCAGGAAGAGATGGGACAAAGATCTTATATGCATGTATGCAGTACCTATAGACAAAGACAGTGGGGTGGCGAGGGCCTGGGGTGGGGTGGGAACCGGGTAAAGGGAAGCTATGGGAGGAAAAAAGAGGGAGATCTGTAATAATCTGAACAATAATTTTTTTAAAAAATGGAAAAAATACAAAAATAAAAATATATGGACGAAATATCCTCAGGTGAGGATTAACAACAATAACGAAAAGAATATGTTCTTAATTGACACCTAGTAAACTACTTGGCACCCTGTAGTCAGTCAATACTTATTGAAACATTCAATTAATTAATTTTGATTTTAGTTTGTAAATATATATATATATATTTAATTCTTTATTGTTTAAAGTATTACATAAGTCTCCTTTTGCTCCATTGACCTCTCCACAGCCACTCCCTCCCCCAGCACCTGCCCTACCCGCCCCCCCCCAGTGTCCATTGGTTATGCTCATATGCATGCATACAAGTCCTTAGGTTGATCTCTTACCCCCTCACACCCCGCCTTCCCTCATAGGTTGGACAGTCTGTTCGATGCTTCTATGACTCTGGTTATATTTTTGTTCATCAATTTATGTTGTGCATTATATTCCATAAATGAGTGAGATCATGTGATATTTATCTTTCTCTGACTGGCTTATTTCCCTAGCACAATGCTCTCTAATTCCATCCATGCTGTTGCAAATGGTAAGAGTTCCTTCTTTTTTCAGCAGCATAGTATTCCAGGGTGTAGATGTACCACCGTTTTCTAATACACTCATATGCTGATGGGCACTTAGGCTGTTTCCAAATCTTAGCTATTGTAAATTGTGCTGCTATGAATATAGGGGTGCATATATCCTTTCTGATTGGTGTTTCTATTTTCTTGGGATATATTCCCAGAAGTGAGATTATTGGATCAAATGGAAGTTCCATTTTTAATTTTTTGAGGAAATGCCTTACTGTTTTCCACAGTGGCTGCATCAGTCTGCATTCCCACCAGCAATACAAAAAGGTTCCTTTTTCTTCACATCCTGGCCAGCATTTGTCGTTTGTTGATTGGTTGATGATAGTCCTTCTGACAGGTGTGAGATGGTACCTCATTGTTGTTTTCATTTGCATCTCTTGAACAATTAGTGACTTTGAGCATGTTTTCATATGTCCCTTGGCCTTCCGTATGTCCTCTTTTGGAGAGTGTCTATATAGGTCCTTTGCCCATTTTTTGATTGGATTGTTTATCTTCCTTTTGTTAAGTTGTATGAGTTCCCTATAAATTTTGGAGATTAAATCCTTATCAGATATAACATTGGCAAATATGTTCTCCCATAAAGTGAGCTTTTCTTGTTGTTTTGTTGATGGTTTCTTTCACTGTGCAGAAGCTATTTACTTTGAGGTAGTCTCCTTAGATTCCATTGCTCTAGGAGCTAAATCAGTAAAAATATTGGAAGGACATATGTCTGACATTTTGCTGCCTACGGATTCTTCTAAAACTTTTATGGTTTCCCATCTTATGTTTATCCATTTTGAGTTTATTTATGTGTATGGTGGAAGTTTGTGGTCTAAGTTTCATTTTTTTGCATGTATCTGTACATTTTGTCCAACATCTTTTATTGAAGAGACTTTGCCAGAGTCCATTCATTGTCTTCACTAGCTGAGTTTAGACAGAGACCCCCAAAAGCTAGTAACCTTTGAAGTCCTAGCAAAGGTCAGGACTGAGAACCACCCAGTTAATTTAGGTAATAATAGTTGAAGCATCCCCACCTTAGTTCACTTAATTCCTTAGATACTTATGTAGATCCTTGTTGATTATTGTTGATCAGATACTCTGCCTATTCCTAGAAATCATCTATTGATGAGCTAATCAGATACATTGTCTATTCCTGGAAATTGTCTGCTGATCTGTGTGTCATTGAAACCTCCTTACCCTAAGGGCTACTCCAGATCAATAAAAGATTGGAGCGGCCTGAGCATGGGTGGAAGTCCTTCTGGACTTGCCCGTCTGGTCCCCCAATATTGCAAAATAATCTCGTGTCTTTTTCTCTCATTTGTTGTGCGGCTCCTCTTTCAGGTACCGAACCCTACTCCACGCAGAACGTGGAGGGAGCGTTACTCGACAAGACTTGCCTTTACTCTATTGTATGCTCTTGCCTCCTTTGTCAAATATTAAATGAGCATAATGGCTTGGGTCAATTTCTAGGTTCTCTGTTCTGTTCCACTGGTCTATATGTCTGTTCTTGTACCAGTACCAGGCAGTTTTGAGAACAGTGGCTTTGTAGGGTATCTGGTCTTGTGATCGTCCAACTTTGTTCTTCTTTCTCAAGACTGCTACAGCTATTTGGAGTCTTATTTTATTCCAGATGAATTTTTGGAGAGTTTGTTCTAGGTTTTTGAAATATGCCATCGGTATTTTAACCCCTTCCCCAACAATTTTTTTTGTTAAAAACGTTTCTTTTTCAGACTAATTTTTTTATTTTGGTTCTATATAGTATTTTTGATGCTGGTTATGAAAACAGTTTGTAACTCGTCTTCCTATAAACCATATTTTTTTACCATATTTTCTTAGTATACTCGTCGACGACTGAAAAAGAACATTTTGTGAAAACGTGTATACACGTTTCTGCCGGGGAAGGGGTTAATGGGGATTGCACTGAATCTACAGATTGCTTTGGGAAGTAAGGACATTTTAAAAAGTTGATTTTACCAATCCATGAACATGGTATATTCCTCCATTTGTTTGTCTTCCTCTGTATCTTTTCTCAGTGTCCTGTAATTTTCTGAGGACAGGTCCTTTACCTCTTTGGTTAAACTTATTCCTAGGTATCTTAATTTTTTTTGTTGCAATGGTTAAATGGGATTTTTTTTTAGTTTCTCCTTCTTTGAGTTCATTATTGGTGTATACAAAAGCTACAGACTGCTGGGTGTTAATTTTGTATCCTGCTACATTGCTGAATCCATTTATTAAGTCTAGTAGTTTTTTGACTGAGTCTTTAGGGTTTTCTATGTACAATATCTTGTCAAGAATAATAACAGTTTTATTTCTTTTCCAATTTGGATGCCTTTTATTTCTTCTTCTTGTCTGATCAGTATGGCTAGTACTGCCAGTACTCTGTCAAAAAGGAGTGGTGAAAGTGGGCATCCCTGTCTTGTTCCTGTTCTTATGGGAAATGGTTTTAGTTTTTGCCCATTGAGTATTATGTTGGCTGTAGGTTTGCCATATAAGGCTTTTATTATGTTGAGTTATTATCCCTCTATTTCCCTTTGCTGAGAGTTTTTATCAGGAAAGGGTGTTGAATTTTGTCAAATGCCTTTTCTGCATTAATTGATATGATTATTTGACTTTTATCTCTCAATTTGTTTATGTGAGGTACCACATTTATTGATTTATGGATATTGTACCAGCCTTGCATCCCTGGAATAAATCCCACTTGGTCATGGTGTATGATCTTTCTAATGTAATGCTGGATCAAGTTTGCTAGAATTTTGTTGAAGATTTTGGCATCTATGTTCATCAGGGATATTGGCCTGAAATTCTCTTTCTTTGTAGTGTCTTTATATGTTTTGGGGATTAGGGTATTGTTGGATTCATAGAAAGAGCTTGAAAGTGTGCCTTCCTCTTGCATTTTTTTGGAATAGCCTGAGGAGGATAGGTTTTAGTTATTCTTTGAATGTTTGGATATTCTCTGTATGAATTTTTATTGATTTCAGATAGAAAGAGAGAGAGAGAGAAAGAGAAAGAGAGAGAAACATCAGTGCTGAGAGAGAATCATTGTTCGGCTGCCTCATGCTTGCCCAGCCTGTAACCTGAGCATATGCCCTAACCGGAATTGAACTGTGACCTCCTGGTCAAAACTCACCCACAGAGCCTCATCAGCTACATATTATTTGTGCTTTTATTTTATTTGTTCCACCACCATTTATCCCCTCTTTGGCTGCTTCCACCTCCACCTACTGCCCTAATTATTTTTAAAAGCAATCTTAAATATTAGTATAATTGTCTGGAGAGAGGAAAAATCCTTTCTGAATATTTAACATACCTGGTACAAAATGGGAATTATAGTCTGGAGGGGCATCAGGTCTTGGATCAGGTGACTTTAATTGATTTCCCATTTCATCTGTAGGTTGCTTAGGGGTTGTGGGGACTACACCTTTGGGGAAAGATAGGGCGCATGATTTACAATGGAAATGATAGTATAACAGAATACATTCTTGTTGGCATGCACCATTGCATATAATCAATAAGTAATACACTCATATTTCATACAAAAATCATAATTCATAAGTATATTAGATATCAACCTATTATAGTATTCGATAAATTTTCAGGCTGAATATGGATTAAAAATGAAAATATTAAACCATTGTGCTATGATCAAAGCAAGGAACTTTCAGGCTACTAGCTTCATCTGTTCTGATGTGATTCCTACCTACATAACTTCCTTTCACAGTGTTGAAAATTCTTTTTCATAGTATGTAAAGTCATATATAGAGTGAATTGGATTTTTCATAAATCCACTTTGGAAAATGGCTGTTTAAATAAATTCAAAACATAACACGATAAATACTTAGTAAATTCAAAACAGAGCATGATGAATACTAAATGATTTAAAAGCCAGTGGTGACATATGCAGTTCAATTAGAAGAGGTTTAGTCAACATCTCCAGGGATTCACACTCTGCCCTATTCATCCTGAAAGACCTAAGTCACCCTGATTGTTTCAAGAGAGTACTGAAGTCACTTTTCCTCTTGCTGAAATCAGAGAACCTTTTCATTGGACTCACTATAAGGAAAAGTTCTGAATCTCTTAACTGACTTTTATCTAAAAACAATCAAACACACACACACATACACACACACACACACACACACACACACATACACAAATCCCATAAACAGTGTGTTTCTCTCCTTGTATCATGTCTTGCATTGCTTGAAAATGCAGGGGCTACTTTTGATCCCTCCTCTATGAAGACAGGGTGCTGTCACAGGCTTTTTATTACTACCTCTCTTTGCAAACTTACTTTTCTACCTGTATTTTTCTTTATCCAAATTTCCCCACATACTTTAGAGATCTTTCCACACATATATGCCAATGTAAATCCCTTTTAACCCTTTTTTGTTAAAGATAGAAAGGAATGCTCATATGTATAAATAAGTATACGTACATGAATATATACTCTCCAAATACTTAATAAAAAAATTCAAAATGAAATAAACTTCAAACAATTTTTAAAAAATCTTCACTGAGGATACATTTTTATTTTTTAAATTATTATTATTTTCTAATTCTCACTTGAGAATATTTTTCCATTGATTTTTTTTAGAGCAAATGGAAGGAAAAGGGGGAGAAAGAGACACATCAATTGGTTGCCTCCTGTATGGTCTCCAACTGGGAGCCAGGATAATAAAGCCTGCAACCAAGGTATGTGCCTTTGACTGGAATCAGACCTGAAGCCCTTCAATCTAAGGTCCAACACTCTGTCCATTGAGCCATATAGCCAGGGCAAAATCTATAATTTTTAAGGAAAGCAATCACAAAATTCACATTTGAAAATAAAGCATATTAAAACTTATTCACAAAAACTTACCTGACATTTTGAGGTATTCCAATTAATCCTGAAAAATAAAACATTTCATACTTTAAAAACATACTTATTATTACTACTTGGAATACATGTAACAAGTTCAGTGATTCTTTTAGCCGCTAGTTACCTTTCACTCATACCTTCATTAGTTCAAAAATGTTTACTGAGCACCTATTATGTACCAGGTACTATTATAGATGTTGAAAATATAGCAGTAAACCAGATGGACACACTGCTGGACATTATATTCTAGTGGAATGAGATTTAAAAATCCTATCTAATAATAGACAAACATGGTCATTAACTGTACCTCCGACACGCTTCCCATTGGCTAATCAGGGCGATATGCAAATTAACTGCCAACCAAGATGGCGGCCAGCAGCCAGGCAGTTGAAGCGAACAGGAGGCTTGCTTGCTCCTGTGATGGAGGAAGCCAAGGTTCCCCACCAGCCGCCGCCACCCAGCTCAGAGCTGCACTCTAAGCAACTATGTTGCAATTATAGAAGCTAAACAATCCCCAGAAACCTGCTTCCAGCCAGCCGGGCCTCAGAGCTGGAGTTGCAACAGTGTTTCAATTATAGAAGCTAAACAAAGTCCAGATACCTGCTTTCAGCAGCCAAGGTCTCAGAGCTGGAGCTGAGCCTCAGAGCTAAAGCCGGCTCTCAGCTCCAGTGACAGCCATAGAAGGTAAATAAATCCCAGAACTAAAAAGAGAAAAAGAAAAAAAGAAGAGGTTGGGAGCTTCAGTCACCCGCCACCTGAAAATGGCCCTCAGCCCCTCACCCAGGTTGGCAGGCACCCCAGTGGGGACCCCCACCCTGAAGGGGGTGTGACCAGCTTCAAACAGCCATCATCCCCTCACCCAGGCTGGCCAGGCACCCAAGTGGGACCCCCACCCTGATCCGGGACACCCTTCTGGGCAAACCAGTCGCCCCCCAACCATGCACTAGGCCTCTATCCTATATAGTAAAAGGGTAATATGCAAACTGACCCTAACAGCAGAAGGACTGGGAATGACTGGTCACTATGACACACACTGACCACCAGGGGGCAGACACTCAATGCAGGAGCTGCCCTCTGGTGGTCAGGGAGCTTTCACATGGGAGCTCTGCTCAGCCACAAGCCAGGCTGATGGCTGCCAGTACAGCGGTGGTGTGGGAGCCTCTCCTGCCTCCTCAGCAGCGCTAAGGATGTCTGACTGCAGTTTAGGCCTGCTCCCGGCTGGCAAGTGGACATCCCCCGAGGGCTGCCAGAGGGATGTCTGATTGCCAGCTTAGGCCCAAACCCCCGGGGAGTGGGCCTAAGTCTGCAGGTGGTCATCCCCTGAGGGGTCCCAGACTGCAAGAGGGCACAGGCCGGGCTGAGGGACCCCACCTCCCCCCCACCCAGTGCACAAATTTTTGTGCACCGGGCCTCTAGTATGTCAATAAATATTTAAGATTAAATTTAGATAGTTCAGTTATGAAGTAAAAGTTTAAGAAAAACATGAGAGTCAGGGTAACCCTCTCTCAGAATATGACCTTTGAACTATTTGAACTATGAATGGAGACACTACACCAAAAATATGGGAGAAAAGATCCAGAAAGACAGAAAAGTAAGGACAAAGGCCCTGGTGTGCCACTGAGCGTAGAATATTCAAGGGAGAGAAAGACGTCATGTTTGGAACATAGTGAATGAAATAAACAACAAAAAACAAAACAATGAATGAAGACAGAGGTCTTATCAGACCTAAAGACCATAGCAAAATGTTTGGAATTTGTTTAATTGCAGTGGAATGATCAGATCTGATACATATTTTACCTTTCTTTTATTTTTTTTCTGTCACCTTTTATCACCCTCATACCCTCTTCCACCTCCACCCATCTTTCTACACCCCCACAAAAACCACACTGTTGTTCATGAGTTATCTTTCTTTTTGCTCAATCCTTCCAATCCCCAGCATACCTCCCCTGACCAGAGTGGTCTGCCTGTTCTCTATTAGTCTGTCTCTATTTTGCTTGGTAGTTCAGTTTGCTCATTATATTCCACATATGAGTAAAATCATATGGTACTTGTCTTTCTCTAATTGGCTTATTTCACTTAGCATAATGTTCTCCAGGTCCATCCATGCTGTTCCGAAAGTTAATTTTTTTTTTTTTTACCAGAGTAGTATTTCATTGTGTAAATGTACTATTGTTTTTTTTATTTTTTAAATAATGGTTGTTTTAAAATATATTTTTAATGATTTCAGAGAGGAAGAAAGGAGAGATAGATAAACATCAATAATGAGAGAGAATCATTGATCGGCTGTCTCCTAAACACCCCACACTGGGGATCAAGCCCACCAGCCTGGACATATGCTCTTACCTGGAATTGAACCGTGGCCTCTTGGTTCATAGGTTAGTCCAGCTGGTCCCACTGGTTTTTTATCCACTCATCTACTGATGGACACATGGGCTGCTTCCAAGTCTTGCCTATTGTAAATAATGCTGCAATGAACAGAGGGGTACATATTTTCTTTTGATTTAGTATTTCAGGTTTCTTTGGCTAAATCCCAGAAGAGTATTCACTGGGTCAAAATGCAGTTACATTTTTAATTTTTTTGTTAATTAACTCCATACTGTTTTCCATAGTGGCTGCACCAACCTGCATTCCCACCAGCAGTGAACTAGTGTTCCCTTTTCTCCACAATCTCACCAACATTTGTTGTTTGTTGATTTATTGATGATAGACATTCTGACAGGTGTGGGGTGGTATCTCATTATGGTTTTAATTTGCATTTCTCTGATGATTACTGATGATGAGCAACTTTAATATATCTATTGACCATCTGTAGGTCCTCTTTGGAAAAATGTCTAAGGTCTTTTGTCATATTTTTAAATTGGTTTGAATGTTTTTTGGTGTTGAGTTTTATAAGTTCTTTATAAATTTTGGATATTAACCCCTTATCAGATGTATCACTGGCAAATATGTTCTATTCAGTGGTTTGTCTTTACATTTCGTTGATGGTTTCCTGTGCTGTGCAAGAACTCTTTAATTTGATGTAGTCCAATCTGATTCTTTTTGTTTCCCTTGCCTGAGGCAATATATCAGAAAAAATATTGTTAGGAGAAATGCCCAAGATTTTACTGCCTATGCTTTCTTAAAGGATTTTTATGGTTTCTAGTCTAAAATTTAAGTCTTTAATCCATTTTGAGTTTATTATTGTGTGTGTTGTAAGGTGGTCTAGTTTCATTTTTTACACATATATATCCAATTTTCCAACACCATGTATTGAATAGACTATTTTCAGCCCATTGTATGTTTCTACCTCCTTTGTCAAATATTAATGGACTATAAAGGTATGGCTTTCTTTCTGTTACATTCTATTGATCTATATATATGTTTTTATGCTAGTACCATGCTGTTTTGATTAGTATAATTTGATATCAGGTAGGGTGATTCCTACAACCTTGTTCTTCTTTCTCAAGATTGCTGTTGCTATTCATGGTCTTTTGTAGTTCCATACAAATTTTTTAAACACCTGTTCTAAGTCTGTAGAAATATTCCATTGGTATTTTCTTAGGAATTGAATTCAATCTGTAGATTGCTTTTGGTTAGTATGTATAACTTAATGATGTTAATTCTTCCTATCCATGAACAAGATATATGCTTCTACTTATTTCTATCTTCCTCAATTTCTTTCTTCAGTGTCTCATAATTTTCTGAGTACAGGTCTTTTACATCCTTGATTAAATTTATTCCCAGGTATTTTATTTTTTTAAGCAATTGTGAGAGAGATTTTTGTTTGTTTCTCTTTCTGACAGTTCATTATTGGTGTATAAAAATGTAATTGATTTCTGGATATTTATTTTATATTCTGCTACTTTACTGAATTCATTTAAATTTTAGGTTTTGGGTGGAATTTTTAGAGTTCTCAGTATACAGTATCATGTCATCAGCAAATAAAGACAGTTTTAATTCTTCTGTAGTTAAAATTTCCAGCACAATGTTGAGTAAGAGTGGTGAAAGTGGATATCTCTTTCTTGTGCCTATTCTTAAGAGAAACACTTTTAGTTATTGCCCATTGAGTAAGACATTGGCTGTAGGCTTGTCATACACGACCTTTATTATGTTGAGCTATTTTCCCTATATTCCCACTGTGGTAAGAGTTTACATAATAAATGGGTGATAGATTTTATCAAATGCTTTCTCTGTACCTATTGATATGATCATGTTATTTTTATCCTTCATTTTGTTTATGTGGTGTATCATGTTTATTGATTTGCATATATTGTACCAACTTTGCTTCCCCAGAAAAAAAGCCCACTAAATTGGTATATGATCTTTTCAATGTACTGCTGGATCTGGTTTACTAATATTTTGTTGAGAATTTTATTTATTTATTTATTTTTTTAATTTTATTTTTTATTACAAAGGGTATTACATATGTGTCCATTTTTTCCCCCCGCCCAAGACAGTCCCCTAGCCTCCCCTATCCCCCAGTGTCTTATGTCCATTGGTTATGCTTATATGCATGCATACAAGTCCTTTGGTTGATCTCTTACCCCCCTACCTCCCGCTCCCGAACCCTCCCCGGCCTTCCTGTTGCAGTTTGACACTCTGTTTGAGGCAGCTCTGCCTCTGTATCTATTATTGTTCAAAAGTTTATAATGGTCTCAATTATCCATGAATAAGTGAGATCATGTGGTATTTTTCGTTCATTGACTGGCTTATTTCACTTAGCATAATGCTCTCCAGTTCCATCCATGCCGTTGCAAATGGTAAGAGTTCCTTCCTTTTTAGAGCAGCATAGTATTCCATCGTGTAGATGTACCACAGTTTTCTAATCCATTCATCTACTGATGGGCACTTAGGCTGTTTCCAGATCTTAGCTATGGTGAATTGTGCTGCTATGAACATAGGGGTGCATATATCCTTTCTGATTGGTGTTTCTGGTTTCTTGGGATATATTCCTAGAAGTGGGATCACAGGGTCAAATGGGAGTTCCATTTGTTGCTTTTTGAGGAAACTCCATACTGTCTTCCATAGTGGCTGCACCAGTCTGCATTCCCACCAGCAGTGCACAAGTGTTCCTTTTTCTCCACATCCTCTCCAGCACTTGTCGTTTGTTGATTTGTTGATGATAGCCAGTCTGACAGGTGTGAGATGGTACCTCATTGTTGTTTTGATTTGCATCTCTTGGATGATTAGTGACTTTGAGCATGTTTTCATATGTCTCTTGGCTTTCTGAATGTCCTCTTTTGAAAGGTGTCTATTTAGGTCCTTTGCCCATTTTTTGATTGGATTGTTTATCTTCTTTTTGTTAAGTTGTGTGAGTTCCCTATAAATTTTGGAGATTAGGCCCTTATCAGATATGACATTGGCAAATATGTTTTCCCATGCAGTGGGTTTTCTCGTTGTTTTGTTGATGGTTTCTTTTGCTGTGCAGAAGCTTTTTATTTTGATGTAGTCCCATTTGTTCATTTTCTCTTTAGTTTCAAGTGTCCTAGGAGCTGTATCAGTGAAGAAATTGCTTGGGCATATGTCGGAGATTTTGATGCCTTTGGATTCTTCTAGAATTTTTATGGTTTCCTGTCGTACATTTAAGTCCTTTATCCATTTTGAGTTTATTTTTGCATATGGTGTAAGTTGGTGGTCTAGTTTCATTTTCTTGCATATATCTGTCCAATTTTCCCAACACCATTTATTGAAGAGACTATCTTGGCTCCATTGTATGTTCTTGCCTCCTTTGTCAAATATTAATTGAGCATATTGGTTCGAGCCAATTTCTGGGCTCTATATTCTATTCCATTGATCTATATGCCTATTCTTGTGCCAGTACCAGGCAGTTTTGAGAACAGTGGCTTTGTAATACATCTTGATGTCTGGTATTGAGATCCCACCTACTTTGTTCTTTTTCAGGATTGCTGCAGCAATTCGGGGTCTTTTTTTATTCCAGATGAATTTTTGAAGAGTTCGTTCTAGATCTATGAAGTATGCCATTGGTATTTTAATGGGAAGTGCGTTGAATTTATAGATTGCTTTGGGTAGTATGGACATTTTAATGATGTTGATTCTACCAATCCATGAACACGGTATGTTCTTCCATCTGTTTATGTCTTCCTCTATATCTTTTTTCAACGTCCTGTAGTTTTCTGAGTAGAGGTCTTTTACTTCTTTAGTTAAGTTTATTCCTAGGTAGCTTAATTTTTTTGGTGCGATGGTAAATGGGATTGTTTTTATAATCTCTCTTTCTGAAAGTTCACTATTGGTGTATAAAAATGCCTCAGATTTCTTGGGGTTAATTTTGTATCCTGCTACATTGCCAAATTCATGTATTAAGTCTAGTAGCTTCTTGATGGACTCTCTAGGGTTTTGTATGTATAATATCATGTCATCAGCAAATAAGGACAGTTTTACTTCCTCTTTTCCAATTTGGATGCCGTTTACTTCTTCTTCTTGCCTAATTGCAATGGCTAACACTTCCAGTACTATGTTGAACAGGAGTGGTGAGAGGGGGCACCCCTGTCTTGTTCCTGTTCTTAGAGGAAATGGTGTTAGTTTTTGTCCATTGAGTATGATGTTTCCTGTGGGTTTTTCATATATGGCTCTTATTATGTTGAGGTATGATCCTTCTATTCCCACCTTGCTGAGAGTTTTTATCAAAAATGGGTGTTGAATTTTGTCAAATGCTTTTTCTGCATCAATTGATATGACCATGTGGTTTTTTTCTTTCAATTTGTTTATGTGATGTATCACGTTTATTGATTTGCGGATATTGTACCATCCTTGCATCCCTGGGATAAATCCTACTTGGTCATGGTGTATGATCTTTCTGATGTACTGCTGGATCCGATTTGCTAAGATTTTGTTGAGGATTTTGGCATCTATGTTCATGAGGGATATTGGCCTGTAATTCTCTTTCATTGTGTTGTCTTTACCTGGTTTTGGTATTAGGGTGATGCTGGCTTCATAGAATGAGCTTGGAACTGTTCCTTCCTCTTGAATTTTTTGTAGTAGTCTGAGGAGGATAGGTTTTAGTTCTTCCTTGAATGTTTGGTAAAACTCCCCTGTGAAGCCGTCTGGTCCTGGGCTTTTGTTTGATGGAAGCTTTTTGATGACTGCTTCAATTTCTTCCATAGTTATTGGCCTGTAGAGATTTTTAGATTCTTCCTGATTGAGTTTTGGAATGTTGTATTTTTCTAGGAATTTGTCCATTTCCTCCAGGTTGTCTAGTTTGTTGGAGTAGAGCTGTCCAAAGTATTTTTTAACAATCATTTGTATTTCTGTGGGGTCTGTTGTTATTTCGCCTCTATCGTTTCTGATTTTGTTTATTTGGGTCCTCTCTCTTTGCTTCTTGGTGAGTCTGGCTAGGGGTTTATCAATCTTGTTTATCCTTTCAAAGAACAAGCTCTTGGTTTCATTGATTTTCTGTATTGTTTTTTTGGACTCTATGTCATTTATTTCTGCTCTAATCTTTATTATCTCCTTCCTTCTGCTCACTGTGGGGTTTTCTTGTTGCTCTCTTTCTAATTCTTTGAGTTGTAGAGTTAGATGATTTACTACCGTTGTTTCTTGTTTTTTGAGGTAGGCCTGTAGAGCTATAAACTTCCCTCTCAGGACTGCTTTCATTGTGTCCCATAGGTTTTGGATTGTGGTGTTTTCATTGTCATTAGTTTCCAGGATGTTTTTAATTTCTTCTTTGATCTCATTGGTAACCCAATCAATATTTAATAGCATGCTATTCAGCTTCCAGGTGTTTGAGTATTTTGGGTTGTTTTTATTGTAGTTTATTTCTAATATTATGCCATCGTGGTCTGCGAAGATGCTTGGTATCATTTCAATCTTCTTGAATTTGGGAAGACTTTGCATGTGACCCAATATGTGGTCTATTTTTGAATATGTCCCATGAGCACTTGAGAAGAACGTATATTCCTTGGCTTTGGGGTGAAGCGTTCTGAAGATGTCTATTAAGTCCATCTGATCGAGTCATTTAGGATTTCTGTATCTTTGCTGATTGTTTGTCTATAGGACTTATCCAGTGCTGTCAGTGGTGTATTAAAGTCCCCTACTATGATTGTATTGTTGTCGATCTCTCCTTTGATATCTTCCAGGAGTTTTTTTATAAATCTGGGTGCTCCTGTATTGGGTGCATATATGTTTACCAGGGTTATATCTTCTTGTTGTATTGATCCCTTTAGTATTATGAAGTGTCCTTCCCTATCTCTTGTTATGGCCTTCACTTTGAGGTCTATTTTGTCCGATATAAGTATTGCTACCCCAGCTTTCTTTTCCTTTCCATTTGCCTGAAAGATATTTTTCCATCCTTTCACTTTCAGTCTGTGTGAGTCCCTTCTAATGAGGTGGGTTTCTTGTAGACAGCAGATGTATGGGTCATGTTTTTTTATCCATTCAGCCACTTGATGTCTTTTGGTTGGAGCATTTAGTCCGTTTACGTTTAAAGTTATTATTGAAAGGTACTTGTTTGTAGCCATTTCTTTTTTTGTGTGGCTTTTTTCTTTCTGAGCTTTTTATTTCTTCTTTTTATACCAGACCCTTTAGCATTCCTTGTATTGCTGGCTTAGTGGTGATAAACTCCCTTAGCCCTTTTTTGTCTGTGAAACTTCTTATTTCCCCTTCAAGTTTGAATGATAGCCTTGCTGGATAGAGTATTCTTGGATTCAGTCCTTTGCTTTGCATCACTTTGTAAATTTCTGTCCATTCTTTTCTGGCCTGATGTGTTTCTGTTGAGAAATTATTTGATAATCTAATGGGAGATCCTTTGTATGTGACTTTCCTTCTCTCTCTTGCGGCCTGTAAGATTTTCTCTTTGTCCTGAACACTTGCCATGGTAATTATGATGTGTCTTGGTGTGGGTCTTTTCGGGTTCACCTTGTTTGGGACTCTCTGGGCTTGTGTGACTTTTTTCTTCCCCACCTCAGGGAAGTTTTCTGATATTATTTCTTCGAATAGGTTTTCTAATCCTTGTTCATCTTTCTGTTGTTCTGGTATCCCTATTATTCGTATGTTGTTTCATTTCATGTTGTCCCAAAGCTCCCTTAGGCTCTCCTCCTGTCTTTTAATTTTTTTCTCCAATTGCAGTACATTTTGGGTGTGTTTTGCTTCCTTGTCTTCTAATTCACTAATTCGGTCCTCCGCTTCTCCTAGTCTACTGTTGATACTTTCAATGGTGTTTTTTATTGCAGCTATATCACTCTTCATTTCTTCTTGGGTCTTACTTAAGTTGTTGAGTTTTTCATCTGTTTCTTCTTGCTTCTTGCAGAGGTTGTCGATTTTTTCCTCCATCCGGTTTATGCACTCTAGGACCCTTATTCTGAATTCTTTTTCTGTCATGTTGCATGCCTCTGTATTACTTAGCTGCTTTTCTGGAGAGTCCTCCTTCTCTTTCCTTTGGGGGTTTCTTTGTCTACCCATGTTTGATCTCACTGACATATCTAGACGTTGAGTCGTTCAGTGGCTGCTCCCTGGGTGGCAGTGAGTCCTTGGTCTGTGGTTGCTCTTCGGGCGGTTGCGGTAGCAGCTGCTCTTCAGTTGGCGGCAGCTCCTCTGGTGGGTGCTGATCACAGCTGTGGTGGCTCTTCTGGCTGGTGGGGGGCGGTTTCACATACAGCTGCTGTTCCTTAGCAGAGGGTATGGTCCTCAGGAGATTGCTGTTGCTTGGATCTGCTGCGTTGATTTAAGGGCACAAAATACAACACAACAAGGCACCACATACGAGGCACAGCTGAGCACTCTTGCCAATTCGGGGTGGGTGTTATTAGTTTCAGCTGCTCACTGCATTTGCTCCGGGACAGGACCTGGGACGCGTCTGCCTATATCGCCGCCATCTTCCTTCCCTATTTTGTTGAGAATTTTAGTATCTATGTTTGTCAGGGATATTGGCCTATAATTTTTTTTCTCTGTAGTGTCATTATTTGGTTTTGGAATTAGGATAATGCACACCCCATAATATGACCTTGGGAGTCTTCCTTCCTCTTGAATTACTTTGAATAGTGTGAGAAGGACAGGTGTTAGTTCTTTCATTATTTGGCAAAATTCACCTGTGAAGGCATCCAGTTCAGGACTTTTGTTTGCTGGGTGTTTTTTGAATTACTGCTTCAACTTCATTATTCTTCCTAATTTAGTTTCAGAAGATTGGATGTTTCTAGAAATTTATCTATTTCTCTCAGATTGTCCAATTTGTTGGTATATAGTTTTTCATAATATTTTCTTACAATTCCTTGTATTTCTGTAGAGTCAGTTGTTACTTCTCTTTCATTTCTGGTTTTACTTATTTAGGCCATCTCTCTATTTTCCTTGATAAGTCTGGTTAAAGGTTTGTCATTTTTGTTTATCTTTTCAAAGAACCAGCTCTTGGTTTCACTGACCCTTTGTTCTGATTTTTTCTTTTTTCTTTTAGATGCTATTTCATTTATTTGTGCTTTGATATTATTTCCTTCTTTCTCCTTACTTTGAGCTTTGCTTGTTCTTTTTTTTCTAGTTCCTTTCAGTGTAAAGTTAGTTTATTTGAGATTTTTCTTGTTTGAGGTAGGAATATAACACCATAATTTTCCCTCCTAAGACTGCTTTTGCTATGTCCCATAGATTTGGGGTTGTTGTATTCTCATTTTCATTCATTTTAAGGTATTTTTTGATTACTTCCTTTATCTCACTGTTAACCCATTCATTGTTTAGTAACAAGTCATTTAGTCTCCATGTCCTTGTGTGTTTTTCAGTTTTTTTTCCTGTGATTGATTTCTCGTTTTATACGATTATGGTCAGTGAAGATGCTTGATATGAATTCAATCTTTTGAAATTTATTGAGACTTATTTTGTGTCCTAACATCTTGTCTATCTTAGAAAATGTTTCCATGTGCACTTGAAAATAATGTATATTCTGCTGCTTTGGAATAAAATGCTCTGAAGATATCAATTAAATCCATTTGATCTAGTGTGTCATTTTAGGCTGATCTTTGTTAAAATGTCTTGATGTTGATTACATTTCACTTCATATAACTTTATTCTCTTTAATGGCTGCACCATAATTTATATAACTGTCTGCATAAGGATGAAAATCTAAATTGTTTCTGAATATATGCTATTACAAACAATGCTAAAATAAACCAATATATACTTTTTTGGGTACCTGTATATTAAGATCTTGGAACCAGAATTACTGGATGAAAGTTTTATGCATATTTATTTTGTTATACATTGCCAAACTGTACTATAAAATATTTAAATCAATTTACATACCAGAAAAATGTGTTACATTACTAACGTGATGATTTATCAAATCTTTTCTCATTGCCAATCTGAAAGGTAAATACATTTTAGTTTTACTTTTCCTATCTTAAGTGAAAAAGGGAATTTTTATTATATGTTTAAAAGTCATTTGTCCACCCAGGCTTCACTCCCCATGTCTGAAACTTGCCTCCCCCAGGCTCCGAACCCAGGCAGAACTCAGGCCCAGGATGCAGGATTATCACAGGAAGGAGCATGTTTTTTGTCCAGAGGATAATCTACTCTCTTGGCAGTAGAGGTAAATTCCCAAAGACAATTTATTCTTCAAAAATCTTCAGACTCTCAACTTGTGCTGACTACTAAGTGACATCAGAGGAACAGCAGTGTGAGTGATCCCCTTGGAGTTTCAACTATTTCAATAGCTATAATTCAACAAAGGATTCTCTGTTCATGTATAAATATACCATGCACTGAAACAGCTAAAGGTGGGCAAGTGGGAACAAACTGGGGAGGTAAGAATAGAGAAACACTGAGAAAAGCCACAGATGCACCCTGAATCTGGGGGCTTAAGGAGAAGCTGAACCCAATGAGGGGAGGAATCCGGTTGTACCTGTCACCCTCTTCAGCCAGGAGGAGCAGAGATTTAGAGAGCATCCTTGCAAAAGTGGGCAGTACGAGCTAAAGCTGACCCCAGTGACCTTGGCAGGGACACATCACAGAGGTGAGCCACAACTGTCTGGTGCTGGGCATTTTCAGACAGAGATACAAAGCCATGGAGCCTGACTGCTCATTAACCACCCAGATGCTGTCTCCTTTCACACTTGGTATTGTGTTGTAGAGCACATTATCTTCAGGAAACATAAACGTGGCAGACAGAAGAGTACAGAGGGGTCTTAAATCAGGCCCCATGGGAGATTAAAACTCAACTAAAGCAAATGATACTTCATTATTTCACTTTTTTTATCTTCTACTTAAAAAATTATTTTTTTCCATTTTCTTTATTTTTTTTTTTTTATGTATACAGGGGTGGGCAAAAGTAGGTTACAGTTGTTGGTATGGAAAATACAGTAATTAATAAATTCTAATACAAGAATAAATTATATGTTTCACATACAGCTGTAAACCTACTTTTTATCGCTCTGCACACACACACACACACACACACACACACACAGATTTATTATGAGGAATTGGCACATGTCATTGTGGAAGTAACAAGCCCCAAGATCTTCAGGGTTAGTCAGCAAGCTGGAGACCCAGGAGAACTGATGAGTTAGCTTCATCGAAGTCTGAAAACCAAGAGAACCATTGGTGTGGTTTCAGTCTATAAGTTCGCAGGCTTGCAGCCCCAAAACGCCAATATTCCAATTGGAGTCCAAAGGCAGGAAAAAGCCAACATCCCAACCTTGTTGCCCAATCAAGTTGACACATAAAATTAATTGTCACGTCTGGCCAAGTTCTGTCCTTGATCCTAGGGCTGGAAGTTGCCAGATAAGCATAAAGTCCCAGCTTCACTGAGGAGGCAGACGTAAAACACATGTAGCTAGCATCTTTTCTTCCAGCGTCTGGTCTGATCCTCTTCATATCCTCCACTGCCAACTGGCTTCCACCCAGCAGACACCACAGGTTTGCAGATCCCCGGTGCAGTGGCTTTTCCGCTGGCAGAACACGGGGCACACACTGCGCTGGCTTGGATGCTGGCTGGGGCCGGGGGCCCTGTGCTGAGACAGAGGTTTCCTGACTTCCCAGCAGTCCCCAGCACCCTCGGTGAGCTAATTCTGCAGAGTTGTTCCGGGAGTCACCCTCATTTTCTTTATTTTTATTATGTTTATTTTTTATTATCATTATTTCTATTTTTACTTATTTTTTAGCCCTTTATTTTTCTTTTGGATTACTGTTCTACATTCTATTTTTACTTTTTTATTATATTTATCTCATTTTTTCCTTTTTGCCAACCTTTCTTCCTCACTTCTACCTTTTTCATCTTGTTTCTCTTCTCCTATTCCTGTGTTAGTTTTTCTGTCTCTTTTAATTTTACTCCTTTTTAAAAGTTAATCTTTTTTATCTGCTTTATTGATACATTACTATTATAGTAGTCTCTCTTGGCTTACTCATATATCGAATTTCTTCTCCCCTGTTCCAAGTCCATGGACCCTTGTCTTTTCTCTTTATGCACTAGCCAATATTTTTTCTTTTCTTGTTGTTGTTCGTTTGTTTTTTTTGCTTTTGTTTTTATTTTGTACTTTTGTTTTTCCTCTCATCGCTTGCTCTCTTCTTCTAATAGCTTAATTAGCTTCATTCACCAAACTCAGGCTTATATGCTCTCTACTATATTCTCCTTTTCCAAATATAGATGAATACATAGATAGGTTAAACAAAGGGGAAATTTTTTTCTGGTATATACATTTTTAAATATATATATATATATATATATATATATATATATATATGAGTATTTTGTTCTTTTTACTTTTATTCTTATTATACACTCATTCCCTTTCTACCTCCTCTATACTTAATAGTGGCGATTACCTCATTAATACAATTCCTTGACTTTACCTTCTGGAAATAAGCTCTGACTCCTCAGATTCAGTTTCTCCCCTTTTTTTCTGGGTGTTTGTTGTTTGCATTTTTTGGTTTATTTGTTGTTGTTGTTTGGATTTTTTTCCCCATGTACATATTATTTTCTACTTTTTTCTTCTTCTTTTTCATTTCTCTCTTACCTTTTTTTCTTTTCTCAGTACCATTTTTGCATTCTTTTCTCTCTCCTAATTCTCTTTTCTCTGGTGGTCACCTTTATTTGGGGTTAGTGTCGTGAATATATTTGTGTTTTGTTCCCTCTGTGTCGTGTCTTGTCAAGTTGTATTTTGTGCCTTTTGGTCAACAGGGTAGAGAGTGAGCAACATAACCAGACACTCTGAGAGAAGCAAACATGGGGAGATAAAGAAACAGTCCCCATACAAAAGAAAAGGAGGAATCAGTGGGAAAGGAAGTAAACGAAATGGAGGCCATCAATTTCTCAGACAAATAATTCAGAGCACTGGTCATAAGGACACTGAAAATGATGAAAGACAAATTCAACAACATGTGTAAGAATCAAGAGGAAATGAAAAAAGAACCAAGAAGAAATGAAGAAAGACATAGCTGCAATAAGAACACAAGAGAGAGCATGAACAGTACACTATAAGAAGCTGAGGACCATATCAGTAAGCTAGAAGAAAAGGTAGGGTAAAAAAAACAAAAACAAGCAGAGCAGCAACTGGAACAAAAAACCCACACACATAAGAAGCAGGAGGAGAGCCTAAGGGAGCTTTAGGACAACAAAAAACAAAACAATAGCCCCATAATATGTGTGCCAGAAGGAGAGGAAAATGAGCAAGGAATAGAAAACCTGTTTAATGAAATGATAGAAAACTTCCCTGATAATGGGGGAAAAAAAACTCACACAAGTCCAAGAAGCTCAGAGAGTCCCAAACAAGGTGAACAAAAAAGACCAACACAAAGAAACATCATAATTAAAGTGACAAACACCAATGACAATATAGGAATCTTAAAGGCTGCCAGAAAGAAACAGAAAGTTACCTACAGGGGATCTCCCATGACTATCAACTGATTTCTCAACAAAAACACATCAGGCCAGAAGGGAATGAAATGAAATATACAAAGTGATGCAAAGCAAGGGACTGAATCCAAGAGTATTATACCCAGCAAGGCTATCATTCAAAGTGAAGGGGAAATCAGGAGCATCACAGGGAAAAAAGGGCTAAGGGAGTTTATTACCATCAAATCAGCAATGCGAGAAATGCTAAAGGGATTGCTATAGAAATAAGAAATAGGAAGGGGAAACGGAACATAGGTATAAAGAATAAAAATGGCAACAAACAAGTAGCTATCAGTAATAACTTTAAATGTAAATGGATTAAATGCCCCAATCAAAAGACTGAATAGATAAGAAAACATAACCAATATATCTGCTGTCTACAAGAGACCCACCTCAGAACAAAGAAGTCATACAGACTAATGGTGAAGGGATGGAAAAAGGTTTTTCAGGTGAATGAAATGAAAAAAAAAGCTGGGTTAGCAATACTTATATTTGACAAAATAGACCTCAAAGTGAAGGCCATAACAAGAGATAAGGATGGCCACTTCAGATAACTAAAGGGAGCAACTCAACAATAAGATATAACTCTGGTAAACATATATGCACCCAATACAGGAGCACCCAAATACATAAAAAAATTTCTGGATTATATCAAGGGAGAGATCGACAGCAATACAGTCATATAGGGGATTTTAATACCCCACTATCATCACTGGATAAATCCTCTAAACAAAAAATCAGCAAAGAAGCAGTAATCCTAAATGACTCACTAGATCAGATGGAATTAATTGACATCTTAAAACATTCCACTAGAGAGCCAGCCACAAAATAGAATTTCTTCTATAGTGCACATGGATCATTTTCAAAGATAGACCACATACAGGGACCAGGCAAAGTCTCTTCAAATTCAAGAATATAGAAATCATATCAAGCATCTTCTCAGGTCATAATGGCATAAAAGTAGAAATCAACTACAATAAAAACAATGAAAAAATCAAACACTTGGAGGTTAAATAGCATGCTATTAAACAAATGACTGGGTTACCAAAGAGATCAAGAAGAAATAAAAAGCATCATGGCAACAAACAACAATGAAAACGCAACAATCAAAAATCTTTGGGACACAGTGAAAGCAGTCTTGAGAGGGAAGTTCATAGCTCTACAGGCCTACCTCAAAAAACAAGAAAAATGGGTAATATATTATCTAACCCTACAGCTCAAAGAGTTAGAAAGAAGGCAATAAGAAAAGCCCAGCATAAGCAGAAGGAAAGAAATAATAAAGATCAGAGCAGAAAAAAACAACATAGAGACCAAGTAAACAATACAAAAGAGCAACAAAACCAAGAGCTTTTTCTTTGAAAGGATAAACAAGATTGATGAACCTCTAGCCAGGCTCACAAAGAAGTAAAGAGAGAGTACCCAAATAAACAAAATCAGAAATGAAAGAGGTGAAGTAACAACCGATCCCACAGAAATACAAACAATTATGAAAAAATACTATGAACAACTCTATTCCAACAAAATGAACAACATAGACAAAATGGGCTTATTCTTAGAAAAATACAAGCTCCCAAAACTCAACCAAGAAGAATCCGAAAACCTGAATAGGCCAATAATTACTGAAGAAATTGAAGCAGTGATCAAAAATCTTCCAGCTAACAAAAGCTCTGATACATAAGGTTTTACACAGGAGTTCTTCCAAGCTCTTTCTATGAAGCCAACATTACCCTAATTTCAAAACCAAATAAAGACACCACAAAAAAAGAGAACTACAGGCCAATATCCTCAGTGAACATAGATGCTAAAATACTCAACAAAATTTTAGCAAATCAAATTTAGCATTATATTAGAAAGATCATACACCATGACCAAGTGGGATTTATTCTGGAGATCCAAGGATGATACAATATCCAAAAATCAATAAATGTGAAACACCACATAAAGAAATTGAGAGACAAAAGTCAAATAATCATATCAATTAATGCAGAAAAGGCATTTGACAAAATCCAACACCCTTTCTTAATAAAAACTCACAGCAAAGGGGGAATAGAGGGATGATATCTCAACATAATAAAAGCCTTAAATGACAAACCTACAGCCAACATCATACTCAATGGGCAAAAACTAAAACCATTTCCCCTAATAACAGGAACAAGACAAGGATGCCCATTTTCACCACTCCTGTTCGATATAGACTGGCAGTGCTAGCCATAGTGATCAAACAAATAGAGGAAATAAAAGGCATTTCCAAATTGGAAAAGAAAAAGTAAAATTGCCCTTGTTTGCAGATAACATGATACTGTAAATAAAAAAAGAAAAAAGAAAAAAAACACACACACACAAAGACTCCATCAAAAAACTTCAAGGCCTAACAGATGAATTCGGCAATGATTCAGGATACAAAACTAACACCAATAAATCTATGGCCTTTTCATACACCAATAATGAACTCACAGAAAGAGAAACAAACAAAAAAAAATCAATCTATTTACCATTGCAACAAAAAAAATAATATACCTAGGAATAAACTTAACCAAGGAGGTAAAAGACCTGTACTTGGAAAACTACAAGACATTGAATGAAGAGATAGAGGACGACATAAACAAATGGAAGAACATACCACGTTCATGGATTGGTACAATCAACATCATTAAAATTTCTATACTACTCAAATTATTTGACAGATTCAATGCAATTCCCATTAAAATACCAACAGCATATTTCAAAGATCTAGAACAAACTCTCCAAATATTCATCTGGAATAAAAAAATAAAAAAAAGACCCCAAATAGCCACAGCAATCCTGAGAAAGAGAACAAAGTTGGAGGGATTGCAATATCAGATATCAAGGTATATTACAAAGCCATGGTTCTCAAAACTGCCTGGTACTGGCACAAGAACAGACATATTAACCAATGAAATAGAACAGAGAACCCAGAAGTTGACGCAAGTCATTATGCTCAATTAATATTTGACAAAGGAGGCAAAAGCATATAATGGAGTCAAGACTGTCTATTCAATAAATGGTGTTGGGAAAATTGGACAGATACACGCAGAAAAATGAAACTAGACCACCAACTTATACCATACACAAAAATAAACTGAAAATGGTTGAAGGACTTAAATGTAAGATGGGAAAGAATAAAAATCTTAGAAGATTCCATAGTCAGCAAAATAGCAGACATATACCTTAGCAACATCTTTACCGATACAGCTTCTAGTGCAATGGAGACTAAGGAGAAAATAAGCAAATGGGACTACCTCAAAATAAAAAGCTTCTGCACAGCAAAAGAAACCATCAATAAAACATCAAGAAAGCCCACTGCATGCGAGAACATATTTGCCAATGCTATCTCAGATGAGCATTTAATCTCCAAAATTTATAAGGAACTTGCAAAACTTAACAAAAGCAAGGTAAATAATGCAATAAAAAACATGGGCAAAGGACCTAAATAGGCACTTTTCAAAAGAGAATATACAGAAGTCCAAAAGACATACGAAAACATTCCCAAAGTCACTAATCATCCAAGAGATGCAAATCAAAACGACATGGGGTACCATCTCACACCTGTCAGAATGGCTATCATCAACAAATCAACAAAGAAGAAGTGCTGGAGAGGATGCAGAGAAAAAGGAACCCTCCTGCACTGCTGATGGGAATGCAGACTGGTGCAGCCACTGTGGAAAACAGTACCGAGTTTCCCCAAAAGTTAAAATGGAACTCCCATTTGACGCCGTAATCCCACTTCTAGTAATATATCCAAAGAAACCCAAAATACCAATCAGAAAGGATATATGCACCCCTATGTTCATAGCAGCACAATTTACAATAGCTAAGATTTGGAAACAGCCCAAATCCCCATCAGTAGGTGAATAGATAAAAAACCTGAGGGATATTTACACTAACCCTGTTAAAAAGAGGTATCTCTTACCCTTTGGGACAGCATGGATGGACCTGGAAAATATTATGCTATGTGAAATAAGCCAAACTTGAGAATAACAAATATCACATGATCTCACTTATTTGTGAAATCTAATGAACAAAATCAATTGACCAACAAAATAACACCTGAATCAGGGAGGGATGAAACAGACTGACATACCTTGATATGGGGTTGGGAGGACAAGAAGAAATAAATCAAAGAACTTATCTTTATACTAGGAGCCTGGTGCATGAAATTCATGCCCATGGTGGGGGTCGGGGTTTGTCCCTCATCCTGGCCTACATCCTCTCCAATCTGGGACCCCTCGGGGGATATCTGACTGCCAGTTTAGGCCTGATCCCACCTAAACCAGCAGTAAAATATCCAGACATCCCTCTCACAATCCATGACTGCTGGCTCCTAACTGCTCACATGTCTGCCTGATTGCCCCTATCCACTCTGCATGCCAGCCTGCTTGCCCCCAACTGCCCAGCCTGCTGACCTGCTCACCCCCAACTGTTCCCCCTGCTGACCTGCTCACCCCCAACTGCCCCCCTTGCCAGCCCGCTCATCCCCAACTGCCCCCCCTGCTGGCCTGCTCACCCCCAACTGCTCCCCCCTGCCAGCCTGATCGTGCACAACTGGTCCCCCCGCCGGCCTGCTCACCCCCAACTGCCCTCCTCCCACCGGCCTGATCACCCCCAACTGCCCTCCCCTCCTGGCCTGATCACCCCTAACCGCCTCTGCCTCGGCCCCGCCACCATGGCTTTGTCCAGAAGGACATGCAGAAGGTCTGTCTGAAGGTCTCCCAGTCTAATTAGCTTATTACCCTTTTATTAGTATAGACTAGAGTCCCGATGCACAGGTTGCGAGAGTGCACAGGCCAGGTCAAGGAAACCCACTGGTGCATGATCGGGGCCGGAGAGGGACCGTGGGAGGGCTCCAGGGCATGTCCAGCCCGTCCCACCCAGTCCCGATCCGCTGGACCCAGCAGCAAGCTAACCTACCATTTGGACCGTCTGCCCCCTGGTGGTCAGTGTGTGTCATAGCTACTGGTCGAATGGTCGAACAGTTGGATGAACACTTAGCATATTAGGCTTTTATATATATATATATATACTAGTGGCCCAGTGCACAAAAATTTGTGCACTCTGGAGTGGGGGGAGTATCCCTCAATCCAGCCTGCACCCTGTCCAATCTGGGACCCCTGGAAGGATGTCCTACTGCCGGTTTACAGGAATCGGGCTAAACTGGCAGTCGGACATCCCTCTCACAATCTGGGACTGCTGACTCCTAACCACTCACCTGCCTGCCTGCCTGATTGCCCCTAACCATTCTGCCTGCCAGCCTGCTTGCCCCCAACTTCCCCCCGCCACCAGCCTACTCGCCCCCAAATGCCCCCCCCGCCAGCCTGATCACCCCCAACTGCTCCCTGTACCAGTGTGCTCACCCCAGTGTGCTACCCCCCTGCCGGCCTGCTCACCCCTAACTGTCCCCCCCCCCCCGCTGGCCTGCTTGCCCCCAACTGCCTTCTTGCTGGCCTGCTCACTCCAAATGGCTCCATCTTCTATTCCATTTGTGTCCTTTCCACCCCTAAGTTAATGTTGTGTCCTTAATATGTGGTTATGAGATGTCTCTGTGACTGAGCTGGGAAACCTTTCACATTTCTCTTTCCTTTCCTTTCATCTCAGGATAACTGAGCTCTGCGGTTTGTGTGGGACCAAAGGCCCTGGGAATACAATGCTGAGCCCTCTGAACTCATTTTACTCTTTATTGTATTATTTGATTCCTGGGACTGAATTAAACATGAAAACAGAAGAAAATATACCCTTAGATATAGAATCTGAGGCATTACCCAGAGATTTCTGCGGGAGTTGACACTGATGCATGAGACACATGTGTTTATTGGTCAGTTTCCTCAACTATGGAACAAAGGTTGATCCTGCCCCTTGGATCCTTTGAAGGTTGGATATGATGCATCCAGATGGATTAACTGGCAGCTCTGAGAGGAAGATCAGAAGGCAACAGACACTTGTTTCCTTCACCCAGACAGAGTTAGAAAAACACAACAAGGGCCATGCCTGTGGGAGGAGGAGCAGGGAACCAGGGCTTCCCCCTTGCTCCTTCCCCGCCCTCCCTCCTTCCATCCCTGCACTGGTCCAGCTGCTATTGCTATGGTGGAACTGCTCAACTCAGGCTCTGGCCCCGCCCATGTCACAGGGAGGAGCATGCGCATTCTTGCAGACACAGAAGCAGCTGTGGAGTAGGGAGGTGGTGGTTATTTCCCTGAGCAGGCTCTGAAGTCCTTGTTGAAGTCTCCACTCCAAAGCCTGCGAGTCCAAGTCCTGGGAAGCTGTGCAGTGGAGGCGCCACATTCCTTTCAGTAGAAACTGAATATTGATAGGAGCCTGCTGGCTGAGGCAAAGGACCAGGAGGTCTGCCTTGTGCCCATTCGCCAATCCCGTCCTGTTTTGCTGATCGCGCCTCCTGAGCCCTGTGCCCGGGCCGCACACGGGGCCGGGCCACTGCGATTGATTGCCATCGCCCTGCACCTCACCTGAGCCCCAAGCCGCCCGGGGCCACACACGGGGGTCCTGGCTGGGGGCGGGGCTTAGGCAGCACAAGGGGGCCCAGATGGTGGCTCATGCTGGCCTTCCCTGCCTGCAGTAATGCAAATTAGCCGCCATCTTTGTTGGCAGTTAATTTGCATATCATGTTGATTAGCTGATGGGAGGTGTAGCGAAGGTATGGTCAATTACCATGTTTGTCTATTATTAGATAGGACTGGTAGATGCATAGCCCATGGATACAGGCAATGGTGAAGGACTGGGCAGGTGGATATGGGCTTGGAGGAGGGGGGGAGATGGGAGAATGGAAGATATCTGTAATACTATCAACAATAAAAAATATATTAAAAAAATAAAATATATGGTTATCAAATACCAGCTTTACTTTTATTCTTAAATCTGTCTCTTCAGTTTCATTGATTTATCAGTAAATCTGCTCCCTCTTTTATTACTTTTTAATCATTATAGCTAGCTTTACAATACTTTTTATTATGTATTAAAGTCTCCACATATATGTACATTTTCTTTTAATTGAAATCTTTCCACATGAGCTAAATAGTTGTTTTAAAACAAATAAAAAATTCAGTTTGGAATTTAATTTTTTTTAAATATATGTATATATATATATATTTTATTGATTTTTTACAGAGAGGAAGGGAGAGGGATAGAGAGTTAGAAACATCGATGAGAGAGAAACATCGATCAGCTGCCTCTTGCACACCCCACACTGGGGATGCGCCCGCAACCCAGGTACATGCCCTTGACCGGAATCGAACCTGGGACCTTTCAGTCTGCAGGCCGACACTCTATCCACTGAGCCAAACCAGTCAGGGCTGGAATTTAATTTATACATCTTTAGAAAAATGCTATCTTTACTTTAAAGATAGCATTTGTACCTATACACTCTTATATACTTAACTAGTGGCTGGGTAAATGAAATTCATGCATGGGGGAGGAGGGGTTTGTCCCTCAGTCTGGCCTGCACCCTCTCCAATCTGGGACCCCTCGGGGGATGCCCAAGTACCAGCCTGCTCGCCCCTAACTGCACCCCCCTGCCAGCCTGCTTGCCCCCAACTGCCCTCCCCTGCCAGCCTGATCGCCTCCAACTGCCTTCCACTGCCAGCCAGATAGCCCCTAACTACCTTTGCCTAGGCCCCGCCACCATGGCTTTGTCCAGAAAGATGTCTGGAAGATCTCCTGGAAGGTCTCCAAGTTTAATTTGCATATTATCCTTTTATTAGTATAGATAGATGTATTTTCTTATGTCCCTAGAATTTTATATCTTTAAATAGGTTTTTCAATTTTGTGTTAGTTCATGCCAAACTGAATGGTTTATTTGTCCTATTGTATTTTCTAATTTATAAACATCACACCTAGTGAGAACTGTAATTCCACATTGGTTGGTAAATTGTTTGATTTTTTTAGATTTTCAGTTGTTTCCTGTTGGCATTCAAAGTATACAACCACATTAGGTGTAAAAAATATTAATTCTGTCTTTTTTGCTAACCAGAATGTCAATATGCTCTTCTGGTTAATGCCACTGGCCTATAAAATTCACAGAGTGTGATGAGCAGATCTGGCTTTCCCAAATTTAGTGGAAATGATTTTACTGTTTCAAGATAACCATCGGAAATACATAGATGGAGATTATATGTTTATTCCAAATATTGCAACACCCAACTTAAAGTACTGAATCCATACCCTTTTAAGTAGGTGGGAAATCAACCTTACTGCATTATAGCTTTAGTGGCTACATTTCAAATGTACAATGTAAATTAAAAATTCAATTAAATCGTACATCCTAAGATAAACAAAACCAGAAAGTAAATGAAAGGAAAATCTAAGTCTTGAAATATGTTTTACTTTATGGAAACATAGCACGTACAGCCAGAATGAATCACATCTCCCCCATTTGCTCGCATTGCTAACCTGAGGCAGGAGGACCAGGAGGTCTGCCTTGCGCCCATTCGCCAATCCCCAGTCCCGTTTTGCTGATCGAGTCTCCTGAGCCCCGCGCCAGGCCGCACACGGGGCGGGCCGCCGCGATGGATCGGATAACAAGACCCTCTGGCCCCGGGTGTAAAGAAGTGACCATAACTCTTTGACCTGCCTTCCCACCTGGTCAGACTTCATAGAGGGCTGCACAGAGGGGATGCCCCCGAGTGCAGGCGGAGCCTGTCGCAGGGCGGCCTGCACTCCCGCAGGAGCCGCCCAACGGGGACAAGGCGGCCGGGCCCGAAGCCAACTCTCCGGAGCGCATTCCTCCCGGGCCCCACGGGCTCTCCAGTAGGCAGCCTTCGTCTCCGAACCCCCGCCCCAGACTCTTCCTCGAGGGGCCGTCCGCCCTGTGCTACTCACCGCTAACCGCTTCGCACCAACACAGTCAGGCCCGGGGGTCTCACTTTCTCCAGAGGAAGAAGCGAGGAGGGGCGGGGAAAGCAAGAGGAAGAGGAAGGCGTCTCCCACAAAAACAACCTAGAGCGGGGATGGGAGGAGGCCTGGAGTTGGCGGACACTCCTAAGGCGGACACCCTGCCTTTCCCCCCCTTTCTCCCCACCCCCCTTCCTCTCCACCCCCCTTCCCCTCCACCCCCGTTCCCCTCCACACCCCTTCCCCTCCACACCCCGCATCTCTCTCTCTCTCTCTCTCTCTCTCTCTCTCTCTCTCTCACACACACACACACACACACACACACACACACACACACACACACGCCCGGCCCAGACTCCGCCCCACACGGTGAGCCCCACGGTCCGCACTGGAATCGGCCTCCAATTACAAGCCCAAACCCGGGGGGGGGGGGGGGGGGGCGGGGGAAGTGAAGAAAAAGGAATTGCATCCGCTGTAACAGTGCGATGATTGGAAGACATAAGCGCAAGTTAGGGGTGGCGACTAATAAGGGACAGGCAGGTTCCAGAGCCCAAAGGGAAGGGCTCTGCCAGGGGCTCACTGAGCTCCAAAGGACGCAGAGAAAGCACTGTCGTTTGCATCTGCTCCGACCACACGCCCTTGACTGGGAACTGGCCTTGGCTGTGCAAGGCTAGGCCTGAAACACTCGGGTGCGAGCCCAGGCTTTTTTTCCCCCACGGGATTGAAGGAGGCCAACTGGCTGTGGAAGGGAGTCCTGGGGAGAAGGGAAGGGAGCAGGATGCCTGTGTTTTCTGACATTTGGTGCAAAATGCCATTCGTTAATTGCCCTCATTAGGACAAAACCTTTTTCAAACTAATGGGGTTAGGTCTGTGGAGGTCCATGGGCGGGGGTTAGGAGGGGGGAGGGGGGTGAAGGGGGGGCACAGGGACTGGGAGAATATTAATGTCCCTGACTTTATAAAGGATCAGGCTGGGCATAAGTAAATTAGCTTAAGCTCTGAGGAGTACTTGACAGGGCTCCACTTTGGGAGAAGTTTGGATAGGTGAAGGCATGTAGGAGTGGAGTTCTGGAATTTTCTGTTTTCTTTTGTTGTATGACATTTGTTAGTATGCCTGTGAGAATAGATATTTTTAACATTTATATTGTATTTCTCAGTAATAATTGCACAGAACATTACCCAAGTAGAGGGATAGTGTTATATTGAAAGCATAAAACAAGCTGGTGTCAAAACTACAGCAAAATATGATATTAAATATTTAGTAGCTTTGTTTTTACTTCATAAGCATGATCAAGAAT
This sequence comes from Myotis pilosus, assembly GCA_036010255.1. Taxonomy (NCBI): domain Eukaryota; kingdom Metazoa; phylum Chordata; class Mammalia; order Chiroptera; family Vespertilionidae; genus Myotis; species Myotis pilosus. The sequence continues at coordinate 109,978,131 of JASKON010000002.1, read as the reverse complement.
TTGAGCTCATGAATTCAAACATATACAATGTCCACATGAAAGATGACAAAAAAAGTTCAAGAGCAAAATATATCTTTTGAAATATATTGCTTTGCAGGATAAAGAAATAATTGAAAGTATATCATATGCCCAAATCATAAGTTTTGAAAGGAAGTAGAATTGTTAAAACATTTGCATGTCTTTCTAAAATTCCTGATCTGATACCGTTTCAAGTTAGGGGATGACAAATTCACTATTTTTGTACCAATTCCATTTTTAGTTACTCCTTAGTTACATCTCTTTGCAGTAATTTCTTTTTACTGTTTTTTCTTACATTACTACAGTTGGCTTAGAGTTAATATTGTACCTTGTCATATAAATTTGCAAAAGCACTTTTTGGCTCTTCAATCCTATGTACCATTGCCATTGCTATGTGTCACATGCACACAAATTATAAGCTATATAATAAAATACAATATTTTGCTAAAGCAGTCAGTTGTCTTACTGATATGAAGAGAAGAAAAAATAGAGTTTTTATATTTGCCCAAATATATACAATTATATGGGCTTTTTATTTTTTCTTGTAGATAAAGTTTTATCCATTATCAATTCCCTCGAGGTTTAGAGAATTTCCTTTAATATATTTTGTACTGTATTTTAGCTGGAAATAAATTCTCTCAGCTTTTTTTAAATCTGAAAATACTTTTTATTTTGTATGAATTTTTAAAATGGTGTCTTCATTAGGTAAAGAATTTTGGGTGGACAGATTTTTCTTTTCCACCATAACTTTTGACTTCTATTTTTATCTATGGTATTCATAATACTGGTTTTAAGATTAGCTTTTTTTTAACATGTCCCTATTATTCCCCCATTGACCACCTCCAGCCCACCCCCACACCCTGAGCCGGCCTCTGCACCTTATTTTCTGTGTCCATGGGTTATGCACATATGCATACAAAGTCTTTGGCTGATTACCTCCCACCCACCCATGCTTCCCCCGCTTCCCTCCGAGATTCTGAACTCTGTTCCATGCTTCCATGTCTCTGGATCCATTCCGTTCATCAGTTTATTTGGTTAATTAGACTCCACATATGAAGGAAATCATGTGATGCTTATCTCTGTCTTACTGACTTATTTCACTTAGCATGACACTCTCCAGGTCCCTCCATGCTGTCTCAAAGGATAAGATATTCTACTCTTTTCTGCTGCATGGAATAGCTTTTTACCACTCATCTGATGTACCACTCATCTACAGATTGGCACTTGGACTGTTTCCAGATCTTAGCTATTGCAAATTGTGCTGCTATGAACATAGAGGTGCATACATTCTTTCTGATTAGTGTTTCAGGTTTCTTAGGATAAATTCCTAGAAGTGGAATCACTGGGTCAAATGGCAGTTCCATATTTTTTTTTTTTAAGGAAATTCTGTACTGTTTCACATAATGGCTGCACCAGTCTGCATTCCCACTAGAAGTGTATTAGGGCTCCTTTTTCTCCATATCCTCCCCAGCACTTGTCATTTGTTGATTTCATGATGGTAGTTGTTAACAAGTGTGAGGTGATACCTCATTGTCCTTTTAATTTGCATCTCTCTGATGATCAGTGACTTTGAGCATTTTTCATATGTCACTTGCTATCTGTATGTCCACTTTGGAGAAGTGTCTATTTAGGTCCTTGGCCCATTTTTTAATTGGGTTGTTTGTCTTTATCTTGTTAAGTTGTATGAGTTACCTATATATTTTGGATATTAACCCTTTATCAGATGTATCATTGCCAAATATGTTCTCCCATATGGTGGGCTCCCTTTTCATTTTGTTGATGGTTTCTTTTGCTGTGTAGAAGCTTTTTATCTTGATGTAGTCCCATTTATTTTCTACTAAGTTTCCTTTGCCCTAGGAGATGTATTGGTAAATATATTGCTCCAGAGATGTCTGAGATTTTGCTGCCTATGGTTTCATCTAGGATTTTTATGCTTTCAAGACTTACATTTAAGTCTTTTATGCATTTTGAGTTTATTTTTGTGTATAGTGTAAGTTGGTTGTCTAGTTTCATTTTTTTTGCATGTATCTGTCCAATTTTCCCAATATCATTTATTGAAAAGACTGTTTTGACTCCATTCTGTGCTCTTGCCTACTTTGTCAAATATTAATTGAGAGTAATGGCTTGGGTCAATTTCTGTGTTCTCTGTTCTGTTTCATTGATCTCTATGCCTGTTGTGCCACTACCAGGCTGTTTTGATTTTGGTGGCTTTGTAGTATCTTGATACTACAAACTTGATATCTGGTATTTTTATTCCTCCAATTTTGTTCTTCTTTCTCAAGATTGCTACAGCTATTTGGAGTCCTTTTTGGTCCAAAATATATTTTTGAAGTATTTGTTCTAGTTCTGTGAAATATGCTGTTGTTATTTTAATAGGGTTTGCATTGAATCTGTAGATTGCCTTGGGTAGTATGGACATTTTAATGATGTTGATTCTACCAGTCCATGAACACGGAATATTCTTCCACTTTTATATCTTCCTCTATCTCTTTTCTCAATGTCCTATAGTTTTCTGAGTACAAGTTTTTTACCTCCTTAATTAAGTTTATTCCTAAGTATCTTAATTTTTTGTTGCAATGGTAAATAGGATTGTATTTTTAATATATCTTTATGGGAATTCATTACTGGTATATAAAAATGCCATTGATATCTCGGTGTTGATTTTGGATTTTGCTTCATTACCAAATTCATTTATTAAATCTAGTAGTTTTTTTGGCTGGGGTCTTTAGGGTTTTCTACGTACAATACCATGTCATTGTGAAATAATAAGAGTTTTACTTCTTTTTAATTTAGATGTCTTTTATTCTCCTTCTTGTCTGATCACTGTGGTTAGAACTTCCAATACTATGTGGAATAAGAGTAGTAAAAGCAGACATCCCTGTCTTGTTCCTGTTTTTAGGGGAAACACTTTTATTTTTTTCCCATTGAATATGATGTTCACTGTAGATTTGTCATATATGCCTTTATCATGTTGAGATATACTCCCTCTCTTCCCACTTTGCTGAGAGTTTTTATCAAAAATGAGTGTTGGGTTTTTTTGAATGCTTTTCTGCATCTATTGATATGATCATGTGATTTTTGCCATTCAATTTGGTTATGTGATGTATCACATTTATTGATTTGCAAATATTGTACCAGCCTTGCATCTCTGGAATAAATCTCACTTGGTCATGGTGTATTATCTCTTTAATATATTGTTGGATCTGATTTGGTAATATTCTGCTGAGGATTTTAGCATCTGTTTTCATCAGGGTTATTGGCCTATAATTTTCTTTCTTTGTAGTGTCTTTTTCTGGTTTTGGAATTAGGATATTGCAGCCCTCGTATAACGAGCTTGGAAGTGTTTCTTCCTCTTGCATTTTTTGGAATCGTTGGAGGAAGATAGTTTTAAATTATTCTTTGAAGGTTTAGTAAAACTCACCTGTGAAGCCATATAGACCAGGGCATTTGTTTGCTGGGAGTATTTTAATTACTGCTTCAATTTCATCAGGTATTATTGACCTATTCACATTTTTTTTGATTCTTTCTGATTCAATTTTGGGAGATTGTAGTTTTCTAGGAATTTTTTTCATTTCCTCCACATTGTCCAGCTTATTGGCATATAGTTGTTCATAGTATTTCCTTACAATCTTTTCTATTTCTGTGGTGTCAGTGGTTACTGCTCCGCTTTCCTTTCTGATTTTATTTTTGGGGGCATCCTCTCTCTTTGTTTCTTGATTAGCATGCTATAGGTTCATCAATCTTGTTTATCCTTTCAAAGATCTATCTCTTGGTTTCATTGATTTTTTGTATTGCTTTTTTAGTCTCCATGTCATTTATTTCTGCCCTGATCTTTATTATTTCCTTCCTTCTACTTACTCTGGGCTTTTCTTGTTGCTCTCTAATTCTTTAAGTTTTCAGATTAAATGCTTTATTTTTTATTTTTCTTGTTGTTGTTTTGTTTGTTTCTTTGTTTTTTGAGGTAGGCCTGTAGTGTTATGAACTCCCCTTTCAGGACTGCTTTTGTTGTTTCATAGATTTGGGGATGTTGTATATTCATTTTCATTTGTTTCTAGGAAGTTTTTTATTTCTTTCTTGATCTCATTGGTAACCCATTCATTGTTTAATAACATGCTATTTAGCCTTCATGTGTTTGATGGTTTGTGGTGTTTTTACTGTCATTGATTGCTAATTTCATTCCACTGTGATCTGAGAAGGTGCATGGTATGATTTCAATCTTCTTGAACTTGTAGAGACTTGATTTGTGTCCTAACATGTAGTCTGTCTTTGTGAAGGACCTATGTGAACTTGAGAAGAATGTATATTCTCCACCTTTGGGGTAAAATGTTCTATAAATGTCTACAATATATATCTGATCTAGTATGTCCTTTATAGTCATTGTTTCCCTGTTAACTTTTTGTCTGAAAGATCTACCCAGTGAAGTTAGCAAGGTGTTAAAGTCCCCTAATATGATTGCATTGTTGTCAATCAGTCCTCTAGAAGGTTATATATATATGCAAATTGACTGTCACACCCTTGCACAAGATGGCCGCCCCCATGTGGTCACAAGATGGTCGCCACAAGATGGCTGGAAGAGGAGGGAAGTAGTTGGGAGTGACCAGGCCTGCAAGGGAGGGAGGGCAGTTGGGGGGTAACAGGCCTGCAGGGGAAGGCAGTTGGGGGGTACCAGACCTGCAGGGGAGGGCAGTTGGGGGCTACTGGGCCAGCAGGGGAGCAGTTGGTGTCGATCAGGCTGGAAGGGGAGTGGTTAGGGTGTGATCAGGCTGGCAGGCAGAAGCAGTTAGGGGCAATCAGGCAGGCAGGCAGGTGAGCAGTTAGGAGCCAGCAGTCCCAGATTGTGAGGGATGTCTGACTGCCGGTTTAGGCCTGACAGGGATCGGGAGTAAACCAGCAGTCAGACATCCCCAGAGGAGTCCCAGATTGGAGAGGGTGCAGGCTGGGCTGAGGGACACCCCTCCCCCAGTGCCAAATTTTGTGCACCGGGCTCTAAAATACAGATATAGATATAGATATAGATAGATATAGGTATAGATATAGATATAGATATAGATATAGATATAGATATAGATATAGATATAGATATAGGTATAGGTATAGGTATAGATATAGATAGATATAGATATAGATAGATATAGATATAGATATAGATATATAGATATATAGATATATAGATATATAGATATATAGATATATAGATATGTATAGATATAGATATCTATATATATACATATAGACATAGATATCTATATCTATACATATCTATATATCTATATATATAGATAGATGATAGATAGATAGATAGATAGATAGATATAGATATAGATATATAGATATTAGAGGCCTGGTGCACAAAAATTTGTACACTCAGGGGGTATCCCTCAGCCCAGCCTGCCCCCTCTAACAGTCTGGGAGCTCTCACAGGATGTCCTACTGATGTCCCTGCGGGAAGCGAGCCTAAGCCGCAGTCTGGCCTCCCTCTGTGGAAGGCAACTGGCCGATCAGCTATATAGATACTTTCTGAAGGCAGCACAGACTTCTTCCTTATTTCTTTCCTCTGTGGTTGGAGAATAGGGGACTAAAAGGTGGAGACAGAACTGTGGCCGGGCCTGGGGATCTTGTAGGCAGCAGAAAGAAGGAGAGGGCTGGGGAAAGTCTAGACACGGTTTTCTTCAATTGTCCTCCCTTCTTCCAGTCCCCTCACTCTGTTCTTTCCTTGTTGTGGTGGATGCTTGCACCTCAGACTGACAGGAGCCCAGCAATATTGGAGTTCAGCCCCCTCACTTCTCAGCTGAACATACAACCGCCTCACATTCTGAAGTGGAGCTGTTTTCAAGTGGCTAAAGTGCTGGCAATTCATGCCTCCTGGCCTTATCACTCTCGGGTTTCCTCCTTGGGTCAGTTGCAAACTTCACCGAGACACCGAAGCAATTCTGCCTTGGTAGTTCTGCACCGGCCCCTACCCAGGCCAGGCTGGGCACTCTTCCTTGAGGTCTCTGGGTCCACAATCTGTGCTCAGGGAGGTCACCCAGAGCCCATTCCCCCAGACAGGTGGGGCAGGGGGGCTAGCTTGAAGAGCTGGAGGAAGATGGCAGGGTAAGAGTTGGTATGAACCAGCGCCTGCTTAGCCAGACTTCCTAAGCTCCCCATCAGGACCAAGCTGGGCCCCTTCCCCACACCAGAAGTATCCCACCTGAGATACCCTCCCTGTACCCAGTGCTCTCCTCCCTGTTCTACCACTGGGGGAAGGGAGCAGCTCACCTGCTCTGGACCCTGCCAATCTGGCAGGCTGAGGCACAGGCAGTGCAGCCTAGGGTGCTGGTGGCTACGAGCATTCTTCCCGTCCCTGAAGCATGGGGTGGGGCTGTAGCAGCTCATAACCACCCCTGGGCACCATGCATGGAGACATCAGTCTCTACTGAGCCACCATCCACCCAGGACCTGTGGGGGTTGGGGTGGCCTCAGGCTCCCATTGGCCCCACTGAAGCCACACTCAGCTTGGCCAGCCACCCCCACCGTCTGAGGGCTGTGCATGCCCCACGGGCCTCATCGCCCTCATGAATTGCTGTGGTCTGGCCATCCCATTCCAGGAAGTGGCCATCCCAATCACCATGTCTCACTCCCCGGTACAGTTGGGCCTGCCCAGAAAGCATGTAGGCAGGAGCTGGGCCTCTGATGGGAAGGAGGAAGGATGCAGGCCAGGACAGAAGTGGGGAACTTGGCGGTGTAAATACAGCCCCCCCCACCCACGTTTTCCCGGCCACTCATGCTGCATTCCCGAACCCCTAGGTGCCCCTGCCCATCACTGTGCTCTCGGGCTTGGGGTGGGGGTGAGGGACCTGGAGCTGTGGCCTGAAGGCAGCCCTCACTGGCTTGGAATTGCAGTGGTCGATTAGGGAGGGATGCGGGGTGCCAAATTCTCTCTCTCTCTCTCTCTCTCTCTCTCTCTCTCTCTCTCTCTCTCAGAGGGCCCCATATCCCTGGTGGTTGGGCAGGGGCTCAGGTGAAGGCAAGCAATGCTGATCACCCCCGGGGAGTGGGACATGTCCCTGGCGGGAGGGTGGGGCTCAGGCCAAGGCAAGCTATACCGATCGCCTGGCCTGAGCCCCCACCTGCCCTCGTGGTCCTGGATGGAGATGCCCCACTCGCCATTGTATTTGCTGCCCACTCTGTTGCTGCTGAGGCGGTGGTGGCAGGGGCTGCTGACCTGGCCCAGACCCCTGCCCCGCTGCCTGTGCCTGGACCCCAAGCAGTAGTGGAGCTTCCAGCAGTTAAAGCAGCAGCAGTAGCCAGTGCCCCAAGTGCCTGGAGCCAGCTGGGGGGCTGCGGCAGCGGTGGCCAGAGTCCCAGCTCCCCTCTGCCACCAGCCCCACCTAGAGTGCCCCAGCACAAAGTTCCCAGCTCCCGCCGCTGGAGCCAGGGACTTCTTAGGTGCCTCCTCCTCAGCCATACTTTTTCAGCTCCTTTCTTGGGGCTGCTCGGCTGGGGTGGGTGGTGGCGTGGCAGGCGTGGTGATTCATGAAGCTTGGGCGACAGGGAGAGCCCAGGTGGCTCCAGTGCTCCTGGGTTGCATCCCGCCTTCCTGGCCCTTGGCTGGCTGGCTCCTGGTGGGCGGGCGGGGCTCATGTGAAGGCAAGTGATGCCGATCACCTTGCCTGAGCCCCCACCTGCCCCCGGGTCCCCCGCGGAAGGGCCGGATGGAGGCCGGGCAAAGGCAGATTGCCACGGGTAACCTGTGGGAGGGCCAGATGGAGGCCAGGTGGATGTCGGATCTCTGAAGCCCCACCCGGCCGCCCACAGGTCCCCCATGGGAAGGCCGGATGGAGGCCGGGTGGGCCAGCGATTGCTGCTGCACCACCAGGCCGCCGTGGGTTGGGTCGCACACGGGATGCCCTCTGCCTCAGGTCTCAGATAGCAGGTCCGGATGGTGGCGGGGCAGGCGGGATGGTGCTGTCCCACCCTGCCTGCAGTATGCAAATTAGCCGCCATCTTTGTTGGCAGTTAATTTGCATATCACGCTCATTAGGCAATGGGAGGCGTAGCGAAGGTACGGTCAATTACCATGTTTGTCTATTATTAGATAGGACTAGAGGCCCGAGGCAGGAAGATTCCTGCAAGAATAGAGCTTCCTCGGGCCTATTCCTGCAAGAATAAGAATTCCTGAGACCAGAGTGAAGCAGGAAGGGAGCGAAGCCCACTGAGGCAGGCTTTGCTCCCTTCTCTGCTGCCTCACTCCCTCCCTTCACAGGTTAACCCTCGGCTCCCTCCCTTATCTGCTACCTGGGCTCTCTCCCTTCTCCACCACTTTGCTCCCTTGCCAGATCACAGATCCAAGGCCCGGATCCCTCAGGTGGCATCAGGCGCTACCGACCCCGCCTCACCTTGCCCGGTCATAGATCCAGGGCCCAACTCCTGCGGGCAGTGTCGCGTGCTGCCGGCCCCGCCTGAAGTATGCAAATTTACTGGCCATCTTTGTTGGGTTAATTTGCATACTCTTCGGATTGGCTAATGGGTGTAGCGAAGGTACAGTCAATTAGCATCTTTGTCTTTTATTAGTATACTAGAGACCTGGTGCACAAAAATTTGTGCACTCGAGGGGAAGGGGGGTCCCTCAGCCTGGCCTGTGCCCTCTCGCAGTCTGGGACCCCTCGGGAGATAACACCCTGCTGGCTTAGGCCTGCTCCCAGGTGGCAGAGGGCAGGCCCAATCCCTAGGTGCAGCCCCTGGTCGGGCTCAGAGCAGGGCTGATTGGGGAATTGGGGCGCCACCCCCTATCATGCACAGACCAGGGCGGATCGGGAGGTTGTGATGCCACCCTCAGTCACGCTCAGGGTAGGGCCGATTGGGGGGTTGGGGCACCGCCCCCTGTGAAACTCAAGGCAGGGTTGATGGGGAGGTTGCAGCACCACCCCCTGTCATGCACAGAACAGGGCCCATCAGGAGGGTTGGTGCTCCTTACCCTGTCACACACAGAGCAGGGTCAATCAGGGGGTTGGGGAGCTCCCCCCAGTCACTCAGAGAGTGATGCCGATAGGGGAGTTGGGCACCACCCCCTGTCACACAGAGAAGGGCAGATCAGGGGGTTGGGGCACCGCCCTCTATCACCCACAGAGCAGGGCTGATCAGGGGGTTGGGGCGCCGCCACTGTCACACTCAGGGCAGGGCCAATGGGGAGGTTATGGCTTTACCCCATCACACACAGAGCAGGGCCCGTGGGGGGTGGGGCGGGGTTGTGGCACTGCACCCTGTCACACACAGAGCCACAGGGCTATCAGAGATTGGGGAGCTCCCCCCTATCAGGCACAGAGCAGGGCTGATCAGGAGGTTGGCGCGCCTTCCCCGTCACAAACAGAGTAGGGTAGATAGGGAGGTTGTGGCCCATCCCCTGTCACACACAGAGCCGCAGGGTGATCAGTGGGTTTGGGGGCTGCCCCCTGTCATGCTGATCCCGGTGCCGGGAGGCTTCGTGGCTCCACTGATCCCGGTGCTGGGAAGCATATTACCCTTTTACTATATAGGATAGAGGCCTGGTGCATGGGTGGGGCTGGCTGGTTTGCCCTGAAGGGTGTCCTGGATCAGGGTGGGGGTCCCCACTGGGGTGCCTGGCCAGCCTGAGTGAGGAGATAATGGCTGTTTGCAGCTGGTCACACACCATTCAGGGTGGGGGTCCCCACTGGTGTGCTTGGCCAGCCTGGGTGAGGGGATGATGGCTGTTTGCAGCTAGTCACACACCCTTCAGGGTGGGGGTCCCAACTGAGGTGCCTGGCCAGCCAGGGTAAGGGGCTGAAGGCTGTTTGCAGCTTGTCACACACCCTTCAGGGTGGGGGACCCCACTGGGGTGCCTGGCCAGTCTGGATGAGGGGCTGAGGGCTGTTTTCAGGCTGGCAGGTGACGGAAGCTCCCAACTGCTCCTTTTTTTCTTTTTTCTTTTTTTTATTCTGGGCCAGCTTTAACTCTGAGGCTCCAGCTCTTAGGCCTCCACTGCTGTACATAGGTATCTGGTTTGTTTCAGTTCTATAATCGAAACAATGTATAACTCCAGCTCTGACTCCAGCTCAGAGATCCCAGCTCTGAGATCTGAAAGCAGGTTTCTGGGTTTTTTTTAGCTTCTATATTTGTTAAAATGTTTCAAACTGTAGGCTCAGAGGCCTGCAAGGCAGGCAGGGAATGTTGGTTTCCTCCGTCTCTGAAGCAAGCAAGCCTTATGTTAGTTTCAAGCTGCCTGGCTGCCGGCAGCCATCTTGGCTGGCAGTTAATTTGCATATCTCCCTGATTAGCCAATGGGAAGGGTAGCGGTCGTACACCAATTGCCATGTTTCTCTTTTATTAGATAAGACTAGAGGCCCAGTGCATGAAATTCATGCAGAGGGGTTTCCTCTCAGCCCAGCCTGCACCCTCACAATCCGGCACCACTGGCTCCTAACTGGTCACCTGCCTGCTTGCCGGATCGCCCCTAACTGCCCCCCACCCCACTGGCTTGGTCACACCAACTGACCCCCCTGCTAACCTAGTCACCCCCATCTGCCCCCCCCACCGGCCTGGTTACACCCACCTGCCCTCCCTGCAGGCCTGGTCACCCCATGCTGCCTGCTGCTCAGTCATTTGGTTGCCCCTCACTAACACACCTGCCAGCCTAGTCGTCCCATGCAACCTGTTTGGTTGTCGTTCAGTTGTGATGGTCACTTAAGCTTTTATATATATATAGATATATATCCTTCCTATCTAATAAAAGACAAAAAGGGTAATTAACCGTACCTCCGCAACACTTCCCATTGGCTAATCAGGGCGATATGCAAATTAACTGCCAACCAAGATGGCGGCCTGCAGCCAGGCAGTTGAAGCAAACAGGAGGCTTGCTTCCTCCAGTGATGGAGGAAGCCAAGGTTCCCTGCCTGCTGTGGCCTGGCTCTGAGGCTGAAAGCAACAATATTTCAATTATAGAAGCTAAACAAACCCCAGACACCTGCTTTGAGCTGGCTGTGGCCTCAGAGCTGGGAGCGCCAGTGACAGCAACAGTGTTTCAATTATAGAAGGTAAATAAATCCCAGAATAAAAAAAAAGGAAAAAGGAGAGGCTGGGAGCTTCAGTCACTGGCCAGCCTGTAAATGGCCCTCAACCTCTCACCCAGACTGGCCAGGCACCCCAGTGGGGTCCCCCACCCTGAAGGATGTGTGACCAGCTGAAAACAGCCATCAGCCCCTCACCCAGGCTGGCCAGGCACTCAAGCGGGACCCCCACCCTGATCTGGGACACCCTTTAGGGCAAACCAGCCAGCCCCCACCCGTGCACCAGGCATCTATCCTATATAGTAAAAGGGTAATATGCAAACTGACCCTAACAGCAGAAAGACTGAGAATGACTGGTCACTATGACACACACTGACCACCAGGGGCCAGGCACTCAATGCAGGAGCTGCCCTCTGGTGGTCAGTGTGCTCCCACATGGGGGAGCTCTGCTCAGCCACAAGCCAGGCTGATGGCTGCCAGTACAGCAGTGGTGGTGGGAGCCTCTCCTGCCTCCTCAGCAGCGCTAAGGATGTCTGACTGCAGCTTAGGTGTGCTCCCCGCTGGCAAGTGGACATCCCCTGAGGGCTGCTGGGCTGCCAGAGGGATGTCTGATTGCCATCTTAAGCCCAATCCCTCGGGGAGCAGGCCTAAGCCAGCAGGTGGTCAACCCCTGAGGGGTCCCAGACTGTGAGAGGGCACAGGCTGGGCTGAGGGACAAATTTTTGTGCACCGGGCCTCTAATATATATATTCCCATATTTGGTGCTTATATGTTTACCAGGGTCATATCCCCTTGTTGGATCAATCCCTTTACTATTATGTAGTGACCTTTGTTGTCTCTTTTTATGGCCTTCATTTTGAAGTCTATTTTTTCACATATGAGTATTGTTACTCAAGTTTTTTTTTTTTTCCCCATTTGCATGGAAATTTTTTCCCCATCTCTTCACTCTCATCCTGTGTGAGTCTTTTGTTCTGAAGTGGGTTTCTTATAGACAACATATAATTGGGTCATGTTTTTGTATCCATTCAGCTACACTATGTCTTTTGATTGGAGCATTTAATCCATTTACATTTAAAGTTATTAATAGGTACTCATTTATTCCCATTTTAATTCTGTATGCCTAGATTTATCTATTTCTTCTCATTTTAGCAGTTCTTTTAACATTTCTTGTAATGCTGGCTGGGTGGTGATGAACTTCTTTGATCTTTTTTATTTTGGAAGCAAGCTCTTTATTTCACTGTCTATTTTGAATTATAGTCTTGCTGGATATAGTAATCTTGGTTTCAAATACCTGTATTACATTAACTTGAGTACCATTCCCATTCATGCCATTCCCTTCTGGCCTGTATAAATTTTGATGCCAAATCAGGTGTCAACCTTATGGGAGCTCCTTTGTAGGTAACAGTTTGTTGTTGTTTTTTCTCTTGCTGCCTTTAAGATTTTCTTTTGTCTTTAATTTTTGGCATTTTAATTATGATGTGTCTGGTTGTGAGCCTGTTTAGGTTCTTCTGGCTTGGAATACTCTGTTCCTCCTGAACTTGTGTGACTTTTTTCCTTCACTAGGTTAGGGAAGTTTTCTGCCATTATTTCTCTATCCCCTCCTCCCTTTCTACTTCTTCTGGCATACTTACTATTTGAATATTGTTACATTTCACGTTGTTCCCACAGCTCCCTTAAGCTGTCCTCCTGTTTCTTAATTGTTTTTATTCTCTTTGGTTCTCTGACCAACTGACTTTTTCAACCCTTGTGTCTTCTAATTCACGGATCTGATCCTCAGCTTCCCCCAATCTGCTGTGTATTCCTTACAATGTGTTCTTTATTTGTGCTATGTCATTCTTTTCCCCAACTGTTCTTTTTTTCATAGTTACTCTATTTTTTCTCATGCTGTTGAACATCTTTACCATCATTATTCTGAACTCCATATCAGATAAATTTCTTATCTCCATTTCACCTATTTCTTCTTCTGGAGAATTCTCTTGTTCTTTCATTTGGGGGTTGTTTCTTTGTCTCCTCATTTTGGTGGCTTGTTTGGGTTTGTGACTGTTTATTAGGTTGATCTGCTATGCCTCTCAATCTCTATTGCAGGGAAGTGTCAAATGCTGTTTCTCAGTAATTAGATCAGGCAAAGACTCAAAGCCTCCAGAGACTGCTTCTGTTTGCAGACTGATTAAATTCAGCCTTGAGTAGACCTCAGGAAATCATCTGCAGGTGTGGGGAGATTTTCCAACAGGGTGGGGCTATAGCTTCTGCCTGGAGGCTAGTTACTATTCTTAGTCTCTTAATGGGCCTCAGAAATTGCACACTATGTATGAAGGTGTTTTCCAATAGGGTGAGTCAACTGTTTTCACCCCAGGTAATGTTGCCTGGATAGCTATTGTCTGTCTGAGAAAGATAACCTCTGCAGTATGAAGGAATGACTCAGCACAGGAAACTGGGGTATCTGCCTTCTGAGCTCTAACCCAAGAGTCCTCAACCCTTGCTTCTGCTCACAGAACTCAGTTCACTCTGCCCTCTCTTTGCCAGAGCCCAAGGTGAGGCAGTGCACACAGAATTTTGTACATTGGGCTCTTACAAGGGTGCCTGGGTTTCTAGGCATCATTCCCTGGCATTTAGCAACCCTGTTGATTTTCACAGTCAGATGTTAGGTGGGCACCTTTCTCAGTCCTGGTGCTCTCTGCTGGGGAGCCAGAGTTCTCAGTGGCAACTCCCCTCCCCCTCACATCTGAGATAACTCTCGAATCTTCAGCTACTGTTTGTGGGAGCCCATCCAGCCCATTCTCACCTCCAGCCTTCCTACCAGTCTCTATGAGGTCTCCACTTTCCATCCTTAATTATCAGGGTTCTCCTCCTGCTAGTCTTCAGTTGATTATTCAGGACGTTTTTCTTTCCTTTTTTAAAAAATATATTTTATTGATTTTTTACAGAGAGGAAGGGAGAGGGATAGAGAGAAACATCGATGAGAGAGAAACATCTATCAGCTGCCTCCTGCACGCCCCCCACTGGGGATGTGCCTGCAACCAAGGTACATGCCTTTGACCAGAACTGAACCTGGGACCCTTCAGTCCACAGGCCGACACTCTATCCACTGAGCAATACCGTCCAGGGCAGGACATTTTCCTATTTGAGTTGTAATTCCAGTTTGGGCCTGGGAGCATGTCTGTATAGCATCCACTTACTCTACCACCATTTTTAATCTCGATATCAAGATTTTTTTTAAAAAAGTCAGTAAAGTGTTAACATGAGAAAAAGAACAAATTTCTTAAAGAATGGAGGCATTGTGAGATTTTTTATTATTTGGATTAAGGAAATGTGCATTGGCTGACTATATTAGTATGGTTATCTTCATGACCAACTAAATTGATGGACATGGCACAATCTGAACTGGGTGAAGAAGTGCTCTGAATTTTGGGCCTTCCCCTGCAGGGGCAGAAGAAAGGCAATTATGTAACAAAGCAGAGAGATGCAATTCTGAGCCTTTCTACTTTGGATACAGAGAATTCTGCAACAAGTTAAAAGAAGGAGATTATATCTCCAAAATTTATAGGGAACTCACACAACTTAACAAAAGGAAGACAAACAATCCAAACAAAAAATGGGCAAAGGACCTAAATAGACACCTTTCAAAAGAGGACATTCAGAAAGCCAGGAGACATATGAAAACATGCTCAAAGTCACTAATCATCCGAGAGATGCAAATCAAAACAACAATGAGGTACCATCTCACACCTGTCAGACTGGCTATCATCAACAAATCAACAAACGACAAGTGTTGGAGAGGATGTGGAGAAAAAGGAACACTTGGGCACTGCTGGTGGGTATGCAGACTGGTGCAGTCACTATGGAAGACAGTATGGAGTTTCCTCAAAAAACTGAAAATGGAACTCCCATTTGACCCTGTGATCCCACTTCTAGGAATATATCCCAAGAAACCAGAAACACCAATCAGAAAGGATATATGCACCCCTATGTTCATAGCAGCACAATTCACCATAGCTAAGATCTGGAAACAGCCTAAGTGCCCATCAGTAGATGAATGGATTAGAAAACTGTGGTACATCTACACGATGGAATACTATGCTGCTCTAAAAAGGAAGGAACTCTTACCATTTGCAACGGCATGGATGGAACTGGAGAGCATTATGCTAAGTGAAATAAGCCAGTCAATGAAGGAAAAATACCACATGATCTCACTCATTCATGGATAATTGAGACCATTATAAACTTTTGAACAATAATAGATACAGTGGCAGAACTGCCTCAAACAGATTGTCAAACTGCAGCGGGAAGGCCGGGGAGGGTTGGGGGGCGGGAGGTAGGGGGGAAAGAGACCAACCAAAGGACTTGTATGCATGCATAAAAGCATAACCAATGGACAAAAGACAGGGGGGGAGAGGGGAGGCTAGGGGACTGTCTAGGGCGGGGGGAAAAAATGGACACATATGTAATACCCTTTGTAATAAAAAATTAAAAATAAATAAAAAATAAAAAAATAAAAATAAAAAATAATTAACAATAAAAAATAAAAGAAGGAGATTATAAAAATAAGATAAAAAGAAATTATGTCAAAACCAGTTAAATCCTCTACTGTATTTCAAATGCTAGAGAATTTGTCAGGAAAAAAAAGATATGAAAAGCTCATCAATCATTGAAAAAAATAAAAATTTAGCCTAAAGCTTGAAAGGGAAAAGAGAAGTCAAAAGAAGTTTTCAACCAAATCTAACAAAATAACAAACATCAACACTTGGAAGATGGTTCTTTTTAGGAAAAAAAATAAAGGTACATACACAAATAATTTTATTTTCCACAGACTATAACCTATCAGAGTTTATGTGGATTCCACACATAGGGCAGGTAAATTTTATGAAAACATCACTTTATCGACACCTCAGAAAACTATGCTTAGGAAGCAAATGCTGGTATTGGTCTCTGGGAAGGAAACTTGGGAATGAGTGTATTGTCTTATACTTGAGGAGAAAGGAGAAGTACATTATAAGAGTAAGTCTTGCCAAAACCAGTTTGGCTCAGTGGATAGAGCGTCGGCCTGCGGACTGAAGGGTCCCGGGTTCGATTCCAATCAAGGGCATGTACCTGGGTTGCGGGCACATCCCCAGTGGGAGATTTGCAGGAGGCAGCTGATCCATGTTTCTCTCTCATCGATGTTTCTGACTCTCTATCTCTCCCTTTCTCTCTGTAAAAAATCAATAAAATATATATAAAAAAGAGTAAGTCTTGAAATCTCTCATTTATGTTAAGAATTCATGGTGATAGATGCTGTGATAGGATGAGAAAAATAATATTCAAAGCTGAAAAATAACTAGATAAGGATGATGCAAAAGATGGATAAAAAGAAAAATAGATTTGGAATCCCATACATTGCAAATATATTTAAATCAACAGATATATAAATGCTTAGCTATTCAAGCATTTGCATAAGATGAAATAGTATATATGAATATATTTTGGAAATGTATTGAACCTAAACAAATTTGGACTCCTCACAGAATAACCTGAAACTGAATTCTCTATTGAGCTAATAAGGACCAAAGATAATGTTTATTTTCTTTTATTTCCCTTTTGGTTCTTTCTCTCCTCTTTTATAATTAACATTAACATGAGGATAGTCAATTTAAAAAGCAGGTAAAAATGTAGGCTAAAAATAATATAGAACCCAACTATTTACTTGATATAATAGCCAAGTACGTAAAAAGGGTTTTTGTTAGGACTTTGCCATTAACTTACATTCTAAACTCAAGCAAGATTTTTATAGAAAGGTTTTTCTGGCGCTGACCAGCAGCCCCTGAATGATGAACAGATTACTCAGTCACAGTTTGACTATGAAAGAGATGGCTAAGGGGCCCCTGGCTCTAGTGACCAGAGCAGCTTCTATTGCCTGCCTCGTTAGGCTTTTATTGGAATGTTTATATTTAGATACAATCAGTAGGGTGAGTAATCTTGGGAGGACACATGTGTTTACATTGTACTCTAGGCAAGGGCATCCAGGATTAAGATTTAGGATTCTAGTAAATACCTGGGGGTCAGCACATACACAGACTTGTTTGTAAAGGTCAAGGAATAATTAGGGGCACCGCTTTGACACTCCCCTAAGTCTCCCTTAAGTCAGAATTCCAATAAACAGGGCAGGCATCCTTCCACACACTTCCCTTTTATTAAAATGTCTTCCTTACAAGCTTTCCAAATAAGACTCTTGTGCTCCCCAACAAGGTTTAGCATGCTTTGAGTCCGAAACTCAGACTGTTACTAAACCAGTTTAATTATATATATTTTGTATGTTCATATAGGATTACAAGGTCTTTTCCCTTGTGTTTTAAAACCTCTGCTCATAAGAATCACACTGTAGGTATATAGCAAATTTCTTTTTGAATCAACTATTAAAATGTAACATTGTATTAAATGGCATATATTTACTCCCTGCAACACTCTAAAATTTGGCAGAGACCCTATATTAATGCAGAATAATTTATTGGATGGATCCTGGGGTATCTTTCAAGCTCTACATGGGACATGCATTTGAGCCTTAGCATCTGCCTAGAAACAAGATTCTCAAACTTGGCTACTCCTTAGTCTGGAGAAATTTTTAAAAATCCAGTCTTTACCCATAGGGACTCTGACTTCATTGTTCTGATGTACTTAGTAGGGCCCAGAAATCAAGTATTGCTTCTAGCGATAGTATTTTAGTGGAGCCAATATATCGTCTCTCTTCTCCACCTCTCTCTATTACATTTATTTTCTAATTGCTGCCTGGCTTCTTCTGCTTCTGTGTTCAAATGCAGAAAATAGTTCCTGAGCCAATTGACTATGAAGAGAGGAGATGGTCATCATGTAAAAATGTGGTTGCTTCTGTAGTAACTTCTGGATAAAATGTGGTCCATGGTAGATGTCAAATTTCCCAAAAAAAAAAAAAAAAAGAGGCACAGAGCAGGAAATAAAATAGTGCCCAGTTATAGAGTGATTACCTAGGGCTTTTACTTCCCTTTCCCATGGTGGCATGTGAAATAGGACATGTCACCAAAACTCTAATATTTATTTATTTATTTATTTACTTACTTACTTTTAGGGGGAGGAAGGGAGAGGGAAAGAGAGAGAGGCATCGATGTGAGAGGAAAACATTGATTGACTGCCTCCTGCATGCCCTCCACCTAGGATCGAGCCTGAAACCTGGGCATGTGCCCTTATGTGGAATTGAACAGGCAACCCTCTGATGCACAGGACGATACCCAACCAACTGAGCCATACCTGCCAGGGCTATTGTTTGCTTTTTAACATTAGAACTGATGTATGCTCATTTTACATCAATATATTTCTCATTGATAGAGTGAGGGAAAAGGGGGAAAAAACACACCAATCCAGAAATTATCAAACACAAAAGCCATCACATACAGTTTTGTTCTTCTTGGCCTTAATCTCTGATCACCATATCAATGCCACCCACTGGTTTTCTTCCCTCCCCCCCCTCAACCCCCCTAGGGATTCTTTCTATTCCTTGACAAGTGGGGCAAATGATACTATCTCTTCCTCTAAATTACACTTATGGAAACTGAAAGACATCTCTTCTTCCATCTTCATTGTGGACTTTACTATTAACCGATACATTCTTCATATTTC
The DNA here is from genome assembly GCA_036010255.1 of Myotis pilosus. Taxonomy (NCBI): domain Eukaryota; kingdom Metazoa; phylum Chordata; class Mammalia; order Chiroptera; family Vespertilionidae; genus Myotis; species Myotis pilosus. The sequence continues at coordinate 109,959,487 of JASKON010000002.1, read as the reverse complement.
AGTTGATGGTACGTCACCATAAGGATCTTTATTTTAATGCAAAGGCAAATATGAAAAAGACTTTCCTGTGTGGGCTCATGGAGAGTGTTGTGCAGTCCTGAGCTGCTGCTGCAGCTCCTATAGGCCTGAGGACAGGTCAGGAGTATGCAGTCCCTTCTGGGTGCTGGGGGAAGGGACTGGTATTTACTTCCCTTTAGAATATTTACTTGTGCTCTACAAGGCCTGATCAAGTCTTAAATAATTGGCTTGGGTAAATCAGGAAGTGACTGAGCTTCCTGCTGGCAACAGAATAGTGCAAAAGTATTTTATTTTATTTGTTTCCCATCACCATTTATCCCCCCTCTTCCACCTTGTTACCCCCACTCCAACCCCTGGGAAATAACTAAACTGTGGTCATGTCCAAGAGATCTTTCTCTCCCTTTTTTTTCTTTTTTGCTCAATTTCTTCACACCTGTTGCCTGCTCTCACCCCTCACCCCCTACACCTCCAGAGATGTCATCCTGCTCTCTATGAGTCTGGCTCTATTTGGCTTGTTAGTGTAGTTTGTTCATTAGATTCCACATATGAGGGAAATCATATAGAACTTTTCTTTCTCTAACTGGCTTATTTGACTTAGAATAATGTTCTCTAGGTCCATCCATGCTATTGCAAAGGGTAAATTTTCTTCTTTTTTATAACTGAGAATTAGTCCATTGTGTAAATATGCCATAGATGTTTTATTTTTATTTATTTTTTTATTGTTGACAGTATTACAGATGTCCCCTATTTCCCTCCTTGCTCCATCCTAGGCCTTCACCATACTATCGTCTGTGTCTATGGGCTATGCATATTCTATGTAATAAAATCCTAATATGCTAAATGTCTGGTCGGCTGGTCAACCAATCAAAGTGTAATATGCTAATAATATGCTAAGGCCTCTCAACCACTCACTATGAAGAGCACTGACCACCAGAGGGCAGATGCTTCAACCGGTACATAAGGTTGCTGCTGGGCTCCAGCCGATCTAGACTGAGTGAGATGGGCTAGACATGCCCTGGAGCCCTCCCGTGGTCCCTCCCCAGCCCCGATTATGCACTGTGGGGTCCCTTGCCCTAGCCTGAGCCCTCTCACAATCCGGGACCCCTCAGGGGATGTCAGAGAGTTGGTTTTGGCCTGATCCTGCAGGCCAGGCTAAGGGACACCACTGGTGCACGAATTCGTGCACTGGGCCTCTAGTATGCATATAAATTCTTTGGTTAATCTCTTCTCACCCACCACCACCCCCCCCCCACTGCCCCAACCCCTTTCCCTCTGAGATATGTCAGTCTGTTCTATGCTTATATCTCTCTGGACCTATTTTGTTCATCAGTTTATTTTGTTTACCATAGCTATTTTGTCCACTCATCTGATGGACACTTGGGTTGCTTCTAAATCTTGGCTATTGTAAATAATAGAGGTGCAATGAACATAGGGGTGCAAACATTCTTCCAAATTAGTGTTTCAGTTTTCTTAGACAAATTCCCATAAGTGGAATCACTGGGTCATAAGTCAGTTTAATTTTTAATATTTTGAGCTAATTCCATACCAATCTTCATTACCACCAACTTGTTTGTTGATTCATCGATGATAGCTATTCTGACAGGTGTGAGGTGATATTTCACTGCAGTTTTAATTTGCATTTCTCTGATGATTAGTGATATTGAGGATCTTTTCATATGTCTAATGGCCATCTCTATATCCTCTTTGGAGATGTGTCTATTCAGGTCCTTGACCCATGTAAAAATAAGACTGTTTTTTTGGTGTTGGCTTTCATAAGTCCCTTATAAATTGTAGATATTAACCCTGTATAAAATGTATCAGCCAAAACTGGTTTGGCTCAGTGGATAGAGCGTCGGACTGCAAACTGAAAGGTCCCAGGTTCGATTCCAGTCAGGGACATGTGCCTGGGTTGCAGGCACGTCCCCAGTAGATGTGCAGGAGGCAGCTGATCGATGTTTCTCTCTCATCAATGTTTCTAACTCTCTATCTCTCTCCCTGCCTCTCTGTAAAAAATCAATAAAATATATTTAAAAAAAAAAGTGTCAGTAAATTTTGTCTCCCATTCAGTGGGTTGTCTTTTCATTTTGTTGATGGTTTCCTTTCTGTGCAATAACTTTTTAGTTTGATATACTCACATTTGTTTATTTATTTTTTTTGTTTTCCGTGCTTGCGGAGATATATCAGAAAATATATTGGTACTGGAAATGTCTGAGATTTTACTGTCTATATTTTCTTCTAGGATTTTTATAGTTTTGAGTCTAACATTGAAGTCTTTATTTTGAGTTTATTCTTGTGTATGGTGTAAGTTTGTGGTCTAGTTTCATTTTTTTTTCTTTGCACATATCTGTATAAGTTTTCCCAACACCATTTACTATTCAATAGACTATCTTTAGCCCATTGTATGCTTTGCCTCCTTTGTCAAATATTAATTGACTATAAAGGTATGGGTTTATTTTTGGGCTCTCTATTCTGTACCATTGATCTATTTGTCTGTTTTTATGCCAGTACCATGCTGTTTTGATTACTATGACTTGTAGGAAGGTTTGATATTAGGTAGCATGATTCCTTCAACTTTATTTAGCATTCTCAAAATTGCTGTTATTATTCTGGTTCTTAAGTTCCATACAAATTTTTGGAATATTTATTCTGGTTCTGTGAAATACACAATTGGTATTTTGATGGGAATTGCATTGAATCTGAAGATTGTTTTGGGTACTTAGAACATTTTAATGATGTTAATTCTTTCTCTCCATGAACACAGTATATGATTCCACTTATTAGTAACTTCTTCAATTTTTTTTCTTCAGTGTCTTACACTTTTTTGAGTACAGGTCTTGTACATCCTTGGATAAATTTATTCCTAGGTGTTTTAATTTTTTTTAAACAATTATGATTGGGATTCTTTTCTTAGTTTCCCTTTCTGATAGTTCATTATCTATAATAATAAAAGTGTAATATGCTAATTAGACTGGACAGCTGAACGTCCTTCCTGACAACCTTCCAGACGACCTTCCGGATGAAGCAGTGCCAGTGGGGGCTGAGGCAGAGGCGGTTAGGGGCAATGAGGCAGGCAGGTGAACAGTTAGGGGTGATCAGGCAGGCAGGCAGAGTGGCTAGGGGTGATCAGGTAGGCAGGCGAGTGGTTAGGGACAATCAGGCAGAAAGGCAGAGGCAGTTAGGGGTAATCAGGCAGGCAGGCAGAGGGATTAGGGACGATCAGGCAGGCAGGCGAGTGGATAGGAGCTAGAGGTCCCAGATTGCAAGAGGGATGTCTGACTACAATGCCCGATCTTGGGCCTAAATTGGCAGTTGGACATCCTCTGAGTGGTCCCGGATTGCGAGAGGGTGCAGGCCAGGCTGAGAGACCCCTCCCCCCATGCACGAATTTCATGCACTGGGCCTCTAGTGCTATATAGTAAAAGCCTAATATGCTACATGTCCAGTCGACAAGTCGGCCATTCAACCAATCAAAGTGTAATATGCTAATGTCATGCTAAGGCAGCTCAACTGCTCACTATAACATGCACTGACCACCAGGGGGCAGACAGTCGACCGGTCGACCAGTAGCTATGATGTGCACTGACCACCAGGGGGGATGATGCTCCAACTGGTAGGTTAGCTTGCTCCTAGGGTCCAGCCAATCAGGGCTGAGTGAGATAGGCCAGATATGCCCTGGGGCCCTCTCACGGTCCCTCCCTGCCTGCCCAACCTCCCGCATCCCTTCCCAGCCCTGATTGTGCACCAGTGGAGTCCCTTGGCCTTGCTTGAGCCCTCTCACAATACAGGACCCCTTAAGGGATGTCAGAGAGCAAATTTTGGCCTGATCCCGCGGGCCAGGCTGAGGGATCCCACTGGTGCATGAATTCATGCGCTGGGCCTGAAAAGCTCCCTCATTGTCAAAGCCCAGTGTTTCCACTGGGGTTCTCACCATGCCCAGATTCCCTTTAAAATTATTTTTTTCTTTTTGCTGCTCTGATTGGTGTTTTTTTTTTCCTATTTTGTCTTCCAAATCGTTAATTCGATCTTCTGCTTCATCCAACCTACTCTTTATTCCTTCCAGTGTATCCTTTATTCTAGATGTGGCATTCTTCATTTCTGACTGGTCTTTTTTATGGTTTCTATGTTTTTCCACACTATTGAGCATTCTTATAATCATTACTTGAGCTCTATATCTAATAAATTGCTTACCTCCATTTCATTTAGCTCTTCTGGAGAAGTCTATTTTTTTTTTTTTTTTTCATTAGGGGCTTGTTTGCCGGAGACCAATTCCAGCATGACAGCAGGGCTGCATCTGGGAATGGCTGAAGGCATTTCCCCAAACCTGAATAGGATACATTAAATTGGTTGCTTGGCTACCAGACAGTTAAAGGGCATCTTAATCTACATGTTATTGCCTCCTACTGGCCAAACACCTGAACAGCCATAGGCTAATTTCCCCATTCTGACAATGGACTCTGTACTGAAACCCTGACCCTTTGAAGTGTATATCTCTGCCTTGCCTCAGGACAAATTCTGTTAATAAGAAGCATGGGGTCCTGGGACGAGGAGACCTTAGACCTAAGACCTGAGAATTTAGATCTTGGATCTTAGTTCCTTTAGCTAAGTATTTTAAAGCTATAAAATATATGTGTTTAAAAATAATTATAAATGAACAGCATATTGTAATGACTTAAAGGTAATATTTTATAATATTATCATCAAATTAATGAAAACATGAGTTTTTAAACTATATCTTTGATATCCCTCATGACTTTGAAAACATCAAAATAGAAAATAAACTCCTTACTTTCAGAAGCCAAAGGTTCTGGCAGCATTTTTTTTTCAAATCAAAGAAACTTATGTTATCTGTCTGCCCCTCTCAGCTCTATTATGCCTGATTCTCAAACTTTCAGCTGTGATAGTATTCCTGGCTAGGAGATGCTATAATACCATCACAAAGATGTGGTGTTAACATTTAAGGACCTGGGAGTGTTTGGTACACATATTTGTTTTAAGTATATAGTCTATCTCTCAACTAATTCCAAATCAAACCTCAGAAATACAAAACTCCCTGGGATACTGCATCCTGAATTCCCCTAACACCAACCTGTCCTTCTGTTCCCTCTCTTCAGGATAAACTACTTATGTGGCCCATGAAGAGCCAATGTTGGGCAGCTCTCTGTTCACTGGGAAAGGGTTTCTGAGCCAGCATGTTAGTTCAAATATACTTCAAAATTAAGAACATGGATTCTGGACACAGACCACCTGGATTTGATCTCAAACTTTATAACTTACTAACAGTAAGATATCTTTGAGGAAACCACCAAATTTCTTCTTGCCTCAGTTTCTCCCACTGTAAAAAAGGAGTAATAATATTACCTGTCCTAGAGGTTTTTTGCAATATTAAATATGTTAATAAGTATAAAATGGTTGTACGAAAATCTGGTATAGATTTTATTTGGAAGCCTATATCACTGATGATATGTCTTGGAATAGGAAGGTCAAATGCCACATCACTGCTCATTACTAGATTTGTGACCTTGTATATTTCACTTCATTCATCTGACTTTATGTTTCTCATTAGTAAAATGAAATGAAATGAAGTGAAATGAATAATTTCTACCCCTGTTATCTCATAAGGACTTAAGGGATATCTTGCAGAGTCTTAGGCACACAGCAGCCATCATCACATAATGAGTTTCAGAAGCAGGACTATGAGTCCACTATTATTGCATTTTCCTAAAGAGGTGATTGAACTATGAAGCTAGGTGCTGACAGAGGTACTCTGTTCCCATTGCTTTCTCTTTTAAATGGGCAAAGCATAATAGTGATCTTGCTCAGGAGAATATATGTTTGGAGCTGTGATTTCAGTTTTTTTTTTAATTTTGTTTTATTGCATAAAAGTATTACAGAGTATTACATATGTCTCCTTTTTTTCTCTCCCCCCTTGACATTCCCCTAGCCTCCCCTACCCCCCAGTGTCTTATGTCCATTGGTTATGCTTATATGCATGCATACAAGTTCTTCGGTTGATCTCTTACCCACGCCAACCATCCCCCAAGCCTCCCCAGCCTTCCCGCTGTAGTTTGACAGTCTGTTCGATGCTGCTCTGCCTCTGTATATATTTTTGTTCATCAGTTTATAATGGTCTTTATTATCCATACATGAGTGAGATCATGTGGCATTTTTCTTTCATTGAATGGCTTATTTCACTTAGCATAATGCTCTCCAGTTCCATCCATGCTGTTGCAAATGGTAGGAATTCGTTCTTTTTTACAGCAGCATAGTATTCAATTGTGTAGATGTACCACAGTTTTCTAATCCATTCATCTGCTGATGGGCACTTAGGCTGTTTCTAGGTCTTCGCTATGGTAAATTGCACTGCTATGAACATAGCAATATATCCTTTCTGATTGTTGTTTCTGGTTTCTTGGGATATATTCCTAGAAGTGGGATCAATGGGTCAAATGGAACTTCCATTCTTAACTTTTTGAGGAAACTCCATACTGTCTTCCATAGTGGCTGCACCAATCTGCATTCCCAAGAGCAGTGCACAAATGTTCCTTTTTCTCCGCATCCTCTCCAGCAGTTGTCGTTTGTTGATTTGTTTATGATAGCCATTTTGAAAGGTGTGAGCTGGTACCTCATTGTTGTTTTGATTTGCATCTCTCAGATGATTAGTGATTTTGAGCATGTTTTCATATGTCTCTTGGCTTTCTGAATGGCCTCTTTCGAAAAGTGTCTATTTAGGTCCTTTGCCCATTTTTTGATTGGATTGTTTATCTTCTTTTTGTTAAATTGTATGAGTTCCCTGTAAATGTTGGAGATTAAACCCTTATCGGTGATAACATTAGCAAATATGTTCTCCCTTGCAGTGGGATTTCTTGTTGTTTTGTTGATGGTTTCTTTTGCTGTGCAGAAGCTTTTTATTTTAATGTAGTCCCATTTGTTTATTTTTTCTTTAGTTTCCAATGCCCTAGGATCTGTATCGGTGAAGAAATTGCTTCAGCATATGTCTGAGATTTTGTTGCCTTTGGATTCCTCTAGTATTTTTATGGTTTCCCCTCCTACATCTAAGTGCTTTATCCATTTTGAGTTTGTTTTTGTGTATGGTGTAAGTTGGTGGTCTAGTTTCATTTTTTTGCATGTATCTGTCCAATTTTCCCAACACCATTTATTGAAGAGACTATCTCGGCTCCATTGTATGCGCTTGCCTCCTTTGTTAAATATTAATTGAGCATTTTGGTTTGGGTTGATTTCTGGGTTCTCTATTCTATTTTATTGATCTATGTGTCTGTTCTTGTGCCAGTACCAGGCAGTTTTGGGAACAGTGGCTTTGTAATATAGCTTGATATCTTGTATTGAGATCCCACCTACTTTGTTCTTTTTTCTCAGGATCGCTGCAGCTATTTGGGGTCTTTTTTTATTCCACATGAATTTTTGGAGAGTTCGTTCTAGGTCTGTGAAATATGCTGTTGGTATTTTAATGGGGAGTGCATTGAATCTATAGATTGCTTTGGGTAGTATGGACATTTTAATGATGTTGATTCTACCAATCCATGAACATGGTATGTTCTTCCATCTGTTTATGTCTTCCTCTATCTCTTTTTTCAGCATCCTATAGTTTTCTGAGTAGTGGTCTTTTACCTCTTTAGTTAAGTTTATTCCTAGGTATCTTAATTTTTTTGGTGTGATGGTAAATGGGATTGCTTTTTTAGTCTCTGTTTCTGTAAGTTCACTATTGGTGTATAGAAATGCCATAGATTTCTTGGCATTAATTTTGTATCCTGCTATATTGCCAAAGTCATTTATTAAGTCTAATAGTTTTTTGATGGAGTCTTTAGGGTTTTCTATGTACAGTATCATGTCATCTGTGAATAAGGACAGTTTTACTTCTTCTTTTCCAATTTGGATGCCTTTTATTTCTTCTTCTTGTCTAATCAAATGGCTAATACTTACAGTACTATGTCAAACAGGAGTGGTGAGAGTGGGCATCACTGTCTTGATCTGGTATTTCTTCTGTCCATTCTGATCCATCTCTGGAAGAGGGATCTCCAGCTGCATGCCAGCGGGTGCCTGGATGGCCAACAGTGCATCACCTTTGAAGTAATTGCAGATGTCCTTATGAGTCACGTAGGAAAACCTGCTGTTGATGGCGTCATTCATCACATTTCTGATGCTATGCTGCAGCCACGACATCTGCTGACCAGTTCCCTTTCCTTCAGGTCCAGGTCCTTGACCTTGGCTCTGAGGTCTCTCAGTCTCTCCAGGACTTCCTTAGTGTTTCAGCCAGTGCCCACACCTTTCCACTAGATGCTGTTTTTTGATTTTTTCTCTATCAGGTGAATCCCTTCCAAGACGTTGGTGATATCATAAATTCTTCTTTTCTGCCTTACAGCCAAAGTATCTGCAGCTGTCTTGACATCCCACACACCATTCTGAGCCTCCTACAGCAGCCACATGAACTTGGCAGTGACACATATGCTTTATTTTTAGGTGAGAGTAATGGTATTCTGGAGCTGGCTTGCATAGGGTAAAAAGAGCCAATGGTGAGCATCTCTTTTCACCTCTGCATTCAGTTACATCACATTGGTATGACAGGAGTATGTTCACCAAGGTAATAATTAATTGCTTTAAATCAAAGCCTTTAGTCCCCTGGGAAGCCAATGATTTACCATTTACCAGCACACTACTGGGTCAGGTTAACCCTAATTCCATAACTCAATAAACATGTTACAAGAAAAGAAAATTACAGACTAAAATTATATATGAACATTATCGTAGGCATCTTCAACATACTATCAACCAATATAACCCTGAAAAAAAAAGAAAATATCAAGTAGAATATGGAAATATGATTGACATTTTAGGAATAGAGCATTGGCCTGCAAAGTTAGTTAAATATTCCAAATCAGTCAATGTAGCTTACCAATTTACTAAAATAAGGAGAAAAACCAGGTGATGTTATCACCAGATGCATAAAAATATTTTAATTAAATTTAAATTGATAAATATTTCAGCAATTTAGAAACATAATTAAATTTCAGTTTGATTAAGAGCATCTATTAAAAACCTAGAGCTAACAACATACAGGGGTGAGGCAAAAGTAGGCTTACAGTTGTGAGTATGCAATACACAGAGTTTACTCTTATATTATTATTTATTTATTAATTATTATATTATTTATACTTACTAACCTACTTTTCCCCACCAATGTATATAAAGGTAAATTATCAATAGTTTTTTCTTAAAGAAAATTGAGAAGAAAAGTAGTCCACTACCACTACTTTTATTGAGCATTATAATGGACTAGAGGCCTGGTGCACAAAAATTTGTGCACTCGGGGGGTCCCTCAGCCTGGCCTTTGCCCTCTCGTAGTCTGAGACCCCTCGGGGGATGTCCACCTTCTGGCTTAGGCCTGCTCTCCAGGGGATTGGGCCTAAACTGGCAGTCAGACATCCCTCTGGCAGCCCGGGAGCCCTAGGGGGGTGTCCACTTGCCAGTGAGGAGTAGGCCTAAGCTGCAGTTGGACATCCTTAGCGCTGCTGAGGAGGCAGGAGAGGCTCCCACCACTACCGCTGTGATGGCAGCCATCAGCCTGGCTTGTGGCTGAGCAGAGCTCCCCCTATGGGAGCACACTGACCACTAGGGGGCAGCTCCTGCATTGAGCTTCTGCCCCTGGTGGTCAGTGTGTGTCATAGTGACCAGTCATTCCCAGTAGTTCTGCTGTTGGGGTCAATTTGCATATTGACCTTTAACTATATAGGATAGAGGCCTGGTGCACGGGAGGGGGCCGGCTGTTTTGCCCTGAAGGGTGTCCTGGATCAGAGAGTGGGTCCCGCTGGGGTGCCTGGCCAGCCTGGGTGAGGGTCTGATGGCTGTTTCCAGGCTGGCCATGCCCCCGGGTGACCCAAGCTCCCAGCAGCTTTTTTTTTTTTAGAAACTATCTGGGATTTGTTTATCTTCTATAATTGAAACTTTGTAGCTTTGAGCAGAGCCCAGGTCTGGCCAGGGTAGGTGGGAAGCTTGGCTTCCTCCATCGCCAGGGGCAACCCAAGTCTCCTGCTCGCTCCAGCTTGTGGCCATAGCCAGCTGGAAGCAGGTATCTGGGATTTATTTATCTTCCATAATTGAAACTTTGTAGCTTTGAGTGGAGCTGAGGGCTGGTCAGGGCAGGTGGGAAGCTTGGCTTTCTCCATTGCCGGGGGCAACCCAAACCTCCTGCTCGCTCTAGCTCTGTGGCCGCTGCCATCTTTGTGATGGAGTGATGGTTAATTTGCATATTATGCTTTTATTAGATAAGATGTTCTATCCAATTCAAAAAAGCAAGAAAAAGAAAGCAAACATATTAAGATTAGAAAGTAAAATGTAATTTTTTTATTGATTTCAGAGAGAGGGAAGGAGAGAAAGAGAGAGAGAGAGAGAGAAACATCAATGATGAGAGAATCATTAATGGGCTGCCTCTGGCATGCCCCCTACTGGGCATGTGCCTTTGATTGTAATCAAACCCAGGACCTTACAGTCTACAGGCCGACACTCTATCCACTGAGCAAAACCGGCTAGGCCAAATGTAATTTTTTTATTAGCAAATTATGATTACACACAAAAATTCAAAAGACTCTATAAATAACTGCCAGAACTAATACATAAGCTTGGCAATGTAATAGTAGCTAAGTCAATATACACAAAATCAATAGTATTTCCAAATACTAGAAACAAAAATAAGAAAATATAATTTAAATGATGCATGTACAACAGCATCAAAGCATTAAATATCTAGTTAAAAAAAGTTGATAGCCCTAACCGGTTTGGCTCAGTGGATAGAGCATCAGCCTGTGGACTGAAGGGTCCCAAGTTTGACTCCAGTTAAGGGCATGTACCTTGGTTGCAGGCACATCCCCAATAGGAGGTGTGCAAGAGGCAGCTGATCAATGTTTCTCTCTCATCGATGTTTCTAACTCTCTATCCCTCTTCCTTCATCTATGTAAAAAATCAATATATATATAGATAGATATAGATAGATATAGATAGATAAATGTGTAAGACCTCTAGTGTGTTAACTACAAAACTTTGATGACAGAAATTAAAGAAGACTTACATAAAAGAGAGAGATACCATTCTCTTATCTTGGATGCTTCAATATTTTTTAAATGTCAGATCTCAATAAAATTCCAAACAAAAATCCCAGCAAGGCCCTCGCTGGTTGGACTCAATGGATAGAATGTTGGCCTTGGGACTGAAGGATCCCAGGTTCAGTTCCAGTCCAGGGCACATGCCTGGGTTGCGGACTCGATCCCCAGTAGGGGGTGTGCAGGAGCAGCCGATCGATGATTTTCTTTCATCATTGATATTTCTATCTCTCTCTCCCTCTCCCTTCCTCTCTGAAATTATATATATATATATATATAAATTTTTTTAAAAAATTATATATATATATATAATTTTTTAAAAAAATTCCAGCAAGATTTTTGTTTGTTTGTTTGTTTTGTGGAAAATGGGTGGAGGGGAATAGCCAAAGACTCCTAAGTTTTTCAGCTATGTTTAGCTTTTTAAGACTATTCACATGCTATTCATTGATAATAAAAATTAATGTAAAACTTCTTGATGTGTCCTACATTTTTTACGCCATCTGACAAGCTAGATAGTTCAGAAGAGAACCTGAGATACAAACTTTACAAACATCAACTTTATTTTATTTTACTTTATTTTTCAACCACAATTTACATTCAATACCAGTTCACACCAGTTTCAGATCTACAGCAAAGTGGCCAGAAAACCATTCACTCTACAGGTGGGTGCTGCCCCTGCCCCAAGCACCCACCTAGCCCCATATTCAGTTATCTCAACATTATTGACTGTATTTTCCATGCTGCAAAATGCATCTCTGTGGTTTTTCTGCAACTATCAATTTGTACTGCTTAATCCCTTAACTTTTCCCACCCAGCCTCCCAAATCTCCTCTCCTCTGACAGCTGTCAGTCTATTCTCTGTTTCTATGAGTTTTGTTATTTAGTTTATTTTGCTCATTAGACTCCACATATAAGTAAAATCATATGTTATTTGTCTTTCTCTGACTGGCTTATTTTACTTAGCTTAATGCTCTCCAGGTCCATCCATGCTGTCACAAAAGGTAAGATTTTCTATTTTACAGCTGAGTAGTATTCCACTGAGTGAAGGTATCACTCATCTACTCATAAGGGATAGGCACAGGAGAAAATCCAATAAAGTCTGAGTGGGAAGAAGTGGGGAATCAATCTCAGAGAATGGGTGTCTAGAAACCAGAGAAAGAAGAGTTCGGAAAAGAATTTGTCAACATCACCAAATGCCCTAGTAAAGTCAAGTAAGATAAGGTTTAAAAGGATTTCTTGGTGAAAATAAGGGAATGGTAGAAGTGCAGGAGAAACCACAGTGAACTAGGTGGTAAGTAGGTGAAGAATTGGAGAAAGAAAGAAAAAAAAATCAAGCTTCAATATGAAAGAGGAACAACAAAAGATAGAGGTAGATATATGATAGAAGGATATTTGATTAAAAATAATAGAATCCAGAGCACATTTAAATACTGAGAAAAATATTCTTGTGATTGGTTCCTAACCTTGTTTTCACATGAGAATAACACGGATAATTTAGAAAATTCCAGGTCCTGTGTGTACATGGGGGCAAAGGGCATATGGGAAATCTCTGAGCCGTGAACCTAAAACTGCTTTTAAAATAAGTCTATTTTTAAAATTTTTGTGTTAATTGCAGTTTTACTAGTAATAGCTAAGATGTGAAAGTAACCTAGATGTTCAATACATGAATAGTTAAAGAATATATATCTATATCTATATCTATCTATCTATCTATATATTGAAATATTATTCAACAATTCTAAAGAATGAAATCTTTCCATTTATGACAACATGGATAGACCGATAAGGTATTATGCTCAGTAAAGTACATCAGATAAATACTGTATGAAAAAAGGCAAATACCATATGCTTACACTGATATATGGAATTCAAAACAAAACAAAACAAATGCACAGTAAAACAAAATAGAAACATACCCAGAGATATAGAGGACAGCTGATACTGGCAAAGGGGAGTGGGGTAGGAGGATGGTAATAAAATAAATCAATAAAATACACTAAAATCAAGCACAGTGACTCAAAAAGAAAAAAAATCCAGTGCCCAGGTAATAACTAATTATTGAAATCAATTACTGGAGATAGGACAAAAACATCAATAGTTCTTCAAAGTTTCCAGGGGATACCAATGTATAGATGCATGAGAACCATTGCACTAGTCTAGTACTTCTCACACTATAGTGACAATTAAAATTATCTTAAGAATTTGTTAAAACAGAAAAAAAATTTTAGGTGAGGGAGAAGATGGCAGCTGAATAAACAGACCTTTCTTGCAATAGAACTAAATTTGAGAACAATCACCCATAATTACCAACTGAGGTCCCGCTGAGGCAGAGAACAGAAAACACCTGGAGGCTGGTGGGAAAGATGAGGTTGACCCAACTTCCACGGGTAGCAGGCCAAAAATGGAGAGGGATCTCTTGGCTATAGGAGGGTTTTTTCCCTGAGAAGATCAAGGCCCACAACCCAGGCTGGACTCCACAGCCTGGACACTAGACCAGAGAACAACAGCCCACATAACATCCAGCTGTGCAAGGCAGCAGGGAGAGACTAGAGCTGATCAGAGATAAAACCTCAAGTTTGTTTGTTTGTTTGTTTGTTTTAATAAACCAGAGCACAGGATTGTCATTCCCAGTTACTTATCTAAGGCTTCAATGGAGGAAGGGCAGTGTGGACTGAAGGTGCCAGAGAAGAGGATGGAGTGGAAAGCATTGGGGGGAGATGTAGAAAAGCAGTGGCCTGGAGACCTGCATTTGTTCGTATCCCCCCAAACTTTAACGACCATTTTGCCTGAAAGGTGCTGGCCCTTTCCAGAAGCCACAGGTCAGGAAAAGGAAAATACCCCACCCTAGGCGATAGAGCCTGCCCCACCCTCAGGGGCCCTGCTTGCCACACTCTGCATGAGAAGATTAAAATCATATCAATCATCTTCTCAGATCACAATGGAATAAAATTAGAAATAAGCTACAATAAAAACAATGAAGAAAATCAAGCATTTGTAAGCTAAATAGCATCCTATTAAACAATGATTGGGTTACCAAAGAGATCAAAGAAGAAATTAAAAACATCCTGGAAACGAAGGACAATGATGAGTAAATACAAAAGATAAATAAAACTAAGCACTAGTTCTTTGAAAGGATAAACAAGATTGATGAACCACCAGCCAGGTTCACCAAGAAGCAAAGAGAGAGGATCCAGATAAACAAAATTAGAAAAGAAAGGTTGAAGTAACAACCAACCACACAGACATACAAAGGATCCTAAAAAAATACTATAAACAACTCTACTCCAACAAACTGGACAACTTACAATATGGAAATATTCCTAGAAAAATCAATTTTCCAAAACTCAAACAGGAAAAGTCAAAAAATCTGAATAGGCAGATAACTATCAAGGAAATTGAAGCAGTAATCAAAGAGCTTCCAGCAAAGAAAAGCCCTGGTCCAGATGGCGTCACAGGGGAGTTTTACTGAACATTCAAAGAACTAAAACCTAACCCACTCAAACTATTCCAAAAAATTCAAGAGGAAGGCACACTTTCAAGCTCTTTCTATGAATCCAACAATACCCTAATCCCCAAAACATATAAAGACACTACAAAGAAAGAGAATTATAGGCTAATATCCCTGATGAACATAGATGCTAAAATTTCTCAACAAAATTCTAGCAAATTGAATCCAGCATTACATTAGGAAGATCATACAACATGGCCAAGTGGAATTTATTCTAGGGTTTCAAGGATGGTACAATATCCACAAACCAATAAATGTGATACATCACATAAACAAACTGAGAGACAAAAATCACATCATCATATAACTGATGCAGAAAAGGCAATTGACAAAATCCAACACCATTTCCTGGTAAAAACTCTCAGCAAAGTGGGACTAGCGGGATCATACGTCAACATAATAAAAGCCTTATATGACAATCCTACAGCCAACTTCATACTCAATGGGCAAAAACTAAATCTATTTTGCCTAAGTACAGAAACAAGACAGGGATGCCCACTTTCACCAATCCTGTTCAACATAGTACTGGAAGTGCTAGCCATAGCGATCAAACAAGAAGAATAAATAAAAGGCATCCAAATTGGAAAAGAGGTAAAATTGTCATTATTCACAGATGACATGATAATGTACATAGAAAACCCTAAAGACTTCATAAAAAAAACTACTAGACTTAATAAATGAATTTGGCAATGTAGCAGGATACAAAATTAACACCCAGAAATCTATGGCTTTTTTATACACCAATAATGAACTCATAGAAAGAGAAACTAAAAAAAAAAAAAAAAATCCTATTTAACATTGCAACAAAAAAAAGTAAGATAACTAGGAATAAACTTAACCAAGGAGGTAAATGACCTGTACTCAGAAAATTACAGGATGTTGAAAAAAAAGAGATAAAGACATAAACAAATGGGAGAATATACCATGTTCATGGATTTGTAGAATCAACATTAAAATGTCCCTACTACTCAAAGCAATCTATAAATTCAATGTAATCTCCAATAAAATACCAACGTCATATTTCACAGACCTAGATCAAACTCTCCAAAAATCTTAGAAGAATCCATAGGCAGCAAAATATCTGACATATGTCATAGCAATATCTTTACTGATATAGCTCGTAGGACAATGGATACTAAGGAGAAAATAAACAAATGGGACTACATCAAAATAAAAAGCTTCTGCACAGCAAAAGAAAGCATCAATAAAACAATAAGAGAGCCCACTACATGAAAGAACATATTTGCCAATGTTATATCCAATAAGGATTTAATTTCCAAAATTTATAGTGAACTCATACAACTTTACTAAAGGAAAATAAACAATCCAATAAAAAAAATGGAAAATAACCTAAATCAACACTTTTTGAAAGTGGATATACAGATGGCCAAGAGGCATATAAAAAATTCTCAAAGTCACTAATCATAAGAAACATGCAAATTAAAATGAAAATGAGGTATCATCTCACAGCTGCCAGAATGGCTAGCATCAAGAAATCAACAAACAAGCATTGGTGAGGATGTGGAGAAACAGGAACCCTCATATACTGATGGTAGGAATGCAGACTGGCACATCCACTGTGGAAAACAGTGTGGAGGTTCCTAAAAAAAATTAAAAATGGATTTGCCATTTGACTCAGCAATTCCACTTCTGGGTATATATCCTAAAAATCCCCAAATGCCAATCAGAAAGAATATATGCACCCCTATATTCATAGCAGCATTATTTGCAGCAGCTAAAATCTGGAAACAGCTCAAGTGTTCATCATTAGATGAGTGGATAAAAAAGATGTGGAATACTATGCAGCTGTAAAAAAGAGAGATCTCTTACCCTTTGAGACAGCATGGATGGACCTGGGGAGTATTATGCTAACTGAAATAAGTCATTTAGATTAAGACAAATATAACATGAGCTCACATATAAGTGGAAGGTAAAGAACAAAATAAACTGATGAAGAAAATAGGGCCAGAGGTCTGGATGCATGGAACAGTATAGCAGGCCTCAGCTGGGATGGGGAAACAGTTGGGAGGAGGGGACAGAAAGTGATTAACCAACGAATATATATGAATATATGCAAAACCCATAGACATGGACAATGGCATGGGGAAGACCTAGGATGGTTGGATGGAGAGGGCAAAAGGGAGAACATGGAGGCATCTTTAATTCTGTGAACTATTTTTAAAAATCCTGGGTAAATAAGCACAAAATATAGAAATTACAAAAGATGTGAATTCAAATATATAGGTAACAGGTAATGAAAACCAATGAAAATGAATTAGACTGTAATTAAAAGACCAAAATAAAGCTTGTTAAAACACAGATGGCTTGCCCCAGCCTCTGAGTTTCTGACTTAGTTCTAAAGTTCCCAGTTTA
This sequence comes from Myotis pilosus, assembly GCA_036010255.1. Lineage (NCBI taxonomy): Eukaryota > Metazoa > Chordata > Mammalia > Chiroptera > Vespertilionidae > Myotis > Myotis pilosus. Next base: position 109,942,481 of record JASKON010000002.1, on the reverse strand, counting down.
TGTTAGTTTTTTTAAAAAAGCTTCCAGTTTATGTTAATGTTGTTGGCTTAAAGGTCACAGTAATTCTCTGCTCTAAGGAGAGAGATTAAAGATAAAGGAAAGGTGCTTTGGGAGGATGGAAACATCTAGAAATAGTGGTTTGGTTTCCCTTTCAATAGGCGGAAAGGCAGGTGCTTCTTCCTTTGTGACAAAGAGGAAAAAAAGGAAGTATAAATCTATCTATCTATATAAAAGCCTAAGGGACCATTGTGACCAAATAACTGGAATGACTGGAAGGATTGGTCAACTAGTCTTATGATGTGCACTGACCACCAGGGAGCAGACGCTCAATGCAGGAGCTGCCTCCTGGTGGTCAGTGCGCTCCCACTGTCAATCTCCCGTGACCAGCCAACCTCCCAGTGTCTCTCCCCCTGGCCGGTCCCTCCCCCTGGTTGGTCGGCCAAATTCCTGTGGTTCTCCCCCCCCTCCCCCCGCATTCCCTCCCCTGGCTAGCTGCCCTGATCAGCCCCAACTGGGTCAGCCGGCCAACCTCCCGTGTCCCTCCCCGTCTTTCCCCCTGGCCGGTAGGTCCCAATTGGCCCAGCCCCCATTGGCCTGGCCCTGATGGGGACTGAGCAAGATGGCCCCAATTGGTCCTGATCACCAGCCAGGCCTAGGGACCCCACCCATGCATGAATTTGTACACCAGGCCTCTAGTAATCAAATAAGCTTGTTGGTGGATTTGCAGGAAATTAAGGAAGGTCTGCTTTGATGACTTCAAGCATTTTGGACTGGTACTGGTAGTGTAGAATTGTCATATGCATCTGACATATACATAGTAATGAAGTAATAATCTACAACACTTATGTGATCGCAAAATTTATTTCCAGGCAGCGACATCCAGGTTACATTGATATGTATAACCAGGACATACTATCTAGTTGTAACTTTATTGATTGTTGAATATGTGTGGTCTCATGAAAACTAAAAAAAATGCTGCACTACCCGTGTTCTCAGTATCTGCATAATAGCAAAGGTGACTCTTCTGCTTTGAAGTAGTAATTATCTTTGGACAGTCATTCCATAGACTCTGGGCTATAGAATCCAATCTAAACCAAACTAATCTAAACCAAAAACTTCTCTCATCATGCACTAGTTTGAATACGAATAATTGTCCCAAATAATTCTGCAGGCTTTTAAACAGGTGCCAACAAATCCAATTGCATTGCTAGTTCACTGAGAATTATGATTCCTACAGATAGTTCTAAAGAAATGTTCTATAGCACCAGTACCAGTCCCTTCAAGGGCAGAAAGGGTTAGTAAAGTAGCCATCCTGCAAGAACATTCAAAGGCAATAAATACCAAAGTTCTTAATAGAGATGGGGAAGTTCCCATTGGCAGATCCTGTGAGCTATCATAATTGTTATGATTACATTAAAGCAACAATATGTTCGGTAGATGTACCTGAAGATCCCCAATCATGATGTTTGAAGATGGGACAATTTGGATGATTTTGGTGATCTTAAAAATTTTAATAAGCCTTCATTATTTGCTCAATAGGTCCCTTCAACACGTCTCAGGATTCTGGCTAAAATCTGGGAATTTATTCCAGTACTGAGGTTCTCAAAGTGTAGTTCTGATCAGCAGTAACAGTAGCTTCACCTGGGAAATTGTTAGAACTACAAATTATCAGGATCCACTCTAGACCTATTGAATCATATACTCTGGAGATGGGGTGCAGCAATCTATGTATTAAAAATTCCTCCAGGGGATTCTGATGCATGCTAAAGTTTAAATATTACCATTTCAGTTAATGGCCAAAAATTAATAACCAGGAACCCTGGAGTTTCCAAAAAATGTCAGCACCCATCTGTCAGCGAATTATTTTGGTGGATGACTTGGAAAATATTTTCTAGCATAATCTATTTTTCTTAGAGAGTGACAGGGTGTCATATTTACATACATAGCTGGTGAGACTAATGTAATATATTTTTACTAGTAGCCCGGTGCACAAAAATTTGTGCACTCGGGGGTGAGGGTGAGGGGTGGGGCCAGACCCCTCAGCCCGACCTGCAACCTCTGTCATGTTCCTGGACCCCGGCCACTCCTGGTCTTGGCACAGGCCTACAGGCTTGGGGCGGCCTGGCTCTCAGGCCCCATTTTATCAAGAGAACAAAGTCGGCGTTAGTTATAGCCCTTACCGAACTCAGTACACTGCATCTGTGCATACAACTGCCTTGTTCATGTGCCTGATTCACCCTACTGAATTAGTAACATCTTGAGGACATAGCTCTGTCTTATCCTGCTTCACCTTCAGTGCTTGGCCTGGTGCCAGGGACCTGAGAGGGTTTGCTGAGTGAGTGAATAATGAGTGAGTGAATGAGTGAATGAATGAGCGAGTAAATAAATGAGCAAGCAGCTAAGGGGCGGGAACTTCTGCTGTGTTGCCATGGCAACATGGCAGAAGTTCCAGCCCCACTCCCAGCTGCCTGAAGCCCACCCCGGGAAAGTTCCTGCCCTGCTCCCAGCAGCCTGGTGCCCCTCTCCTGGCTGCATAGTTTGCACTCTGCTCTTGGCTGCCTGACGCAAACCCCGGGCAGTTCCCACCCTGCTCCCAGTGGCCCCACTCCCCTCTCCCAGCTGCATAGTTTGTTCAGGGCAATGGCGGCCTGGGTGTGCGTGTTGGCAGATCGGTGCATTAGTACCTACCAGCCTCGGATCCCCACAGGTGGGCTGTTTGTGGGCATGGCCAGTGGCAGATCGGTGCATTAGCACCCACCAACCCGGGATCCCCAAGGGAGGGCCATTTGTGGGCGTGGCCGGTGGCAGATCACTGTGGTCCCGCCTGCCAGCTCTGGGTTGGGTCCCATACGGGCTGCCTGCCACCCGGGTTGCAGATATCAGGTACGGATGGCAGCGGGACAGGTAGAATGGCACTGTCCTGCCCTGCCTGCAGTATGCAAATTAGCCGCCATCTTGGTTGGCAGTTAATATGCATATCGTCCTGATTAGCCAATGAGAAGCATATCAAAGGTACGGTTAATTACCCTATTTGTCTTTTATTAGATAGGATGTAGAATAACATCTTATTTTTGAAGTAAATTTAAAAATTTCAGTTAGCTTGCTCTAAAATTCTATTGGATCGGTTCTGTAAGGCAATTTAAATCTCATTTTCTCCCTATCAAATGTATTCCCTACCTGATAATTTTGGGAGTAATAATTGTGGGATTCACATATGCACATATTCAATATCTACAAAACAGAGGCCCCAAAATTAATGCTGTTTCTTCGTAGTTCCACATTCAGAAAACAAAACACAAAACAACAAAACACACTCCAGTTCCTGTAGCTAAGTTATCTTACCTAATAATAGACAAACATGTAAATTGACCACCCCTCCGCTATGCTCACCAGCCAATCAGGAGAGTATGCAAATTAACCTAACAAAGATGGCAGTTAATTTGCATACATAGGCACCCAGGTCACTCCGAGGTAGGCCCCATGTGGGCCCTGAGCAGCATAGGAAGGGCCTGAGCCAGGGGGCTCCTGGGCAGGGACAGAGCTGACCATCGGAGCTCTGGGGGGCCCCTGCTCAAGCCTAAAGCCTCAGCCAGAGGCATTAGGCCTGGACAGGGGGCAGAACCGGCAATCTAGGGGAGATGGGGGTCCTCTGCCTAGGCCTGACACCTTGGCCAGAGGTGTCAGACCTGGGTGAGAGGCTGATCCAGCGATTAGAGGGTGATGGGGGTCAACGCCTCTAGCGGAAGCATCAGGCCTGGGCGGGGGGTTGAGCCAGTGATTAGTGTGAACTACAGAGGAAACACCTTTTCTGACTGCTCATTGGCTAAGCTCCCTGTATGCCACTGGTAATATTCTTAGTAACTTGGGTAATAAGAATCCAAAAAGGTGATCTAGGGATTTTCACCACAGTCCTAGTGAAAAAAACAAAGGTCTGCTGCTGGAGGGCTAAGAAATGTCATGTCCTGCCATAGCTGGTTTGGCTCAGTGGATAATGCCTTGGCCTGCTGACGGCAGGGTCTGGGTTCAATTCTGACCAAGGGCATGTACCTAGGTTGCAGGCTCCTCCCTGGCCTGGGCCCAGGTCAGGGCTCATGCAGGAGGCAACTAATCAAAGTGTTCCTCTCACTTTCATGTTTCTCTCTGTCTTTCCCTTTCTCTTCTACATTCTCTAAAAATCACTGGAAACATATCCTCAGGTGAGGATAAAAAAAGTAATAAAGAAATATCATACCCTATGAAAGACACATCTTGAAAATGCCTAAAGAAAGTTGTCATTTTTTCATGGTGAAGGGACTGGAGTCTGTGTTGGTGAAAAAACCTTGGTGGCTGCAGTGACTGGCAGTGGCTGCAGCAGGAGGGTGATGGGGCTGGTGCCTTCCCCTGATCAGCCCGGTCACCTCCCACAAAGGGAGGCCAGACTGTGGCTTAGGCCCGCTCTGCAAGGGGAGCATGGAGCAGGCCTAAGCCATCACTTGGACATCCCCTGAGGGCTCCCAGTATGTGAGAGGGGGCAGGCTGGGCTGAGGGACCCTCCTCCCCAGTACACGGATTTTGTGCACTGGGCCCCTAGTCTTTAATAACTGCTAGAAATCAAATACTCCTTAGAGTATTAATAACAACAACAACAACCATAATAACAACACAAATACCTACTGGCTCAATAGCTCCCTATTAGGTATTAGCAAGGCCCCCTATTCTCCCAGCATCACTCATAATTTTACCATGTCATACCAGAGAGTATACTTCAAAGGTATTTCATTTCAAGTGATTTCAAAACCTAGTCTATCTGTGTTAGTTGCCCATTGTATGCTGTTCTTTGCTTCCTGTGCTCTTGCTTTCACTTATCCATCTCCAATATCATCTGAAGAAACTTCACCTGTGCCATGACCTGTTATGAGAAACTTCATACCTAAGACATTGGGTGTAGATGCTGTCAAAGCTTCCAACCATCCGTGTGCTAGATGAGCATCAAGTCGTCTGTAGAGGTAGGACTAAATGTTGTCCCTAAAACAATTTCACCTGGTTTACATGATTTCTTCTTGATCAACTTTACCAGCTTCTGGTCCACAATACCCAAACCACAAAGGATGAGACTGGAGACACCAGAGCTTACACTTCATCTTTCTCTTCCTCCTGTAACCATTTTATTGCAGGAGATGTATTTGACAAGCTGTGAGCTGAAGACAAGTTTAACATAACCCATGTATCCCAAGTTTAGTACCTTGTTCTGGAATGTGAGCATTGACATCTTAATATTTTTACTTAGCCTTTGGAAGCCTGACCAAAACAAAAGCAGAAAATATTCAAGTTTTACATCCTATGAACAATTTCAAACAAAACTCCTTTCTCCTCTAAAAAAGTGTTGATACATGTATAATTAGAGGCAAACAAGCAAGATACCAGTGTATGAACAAGTTTTAACCTTCTTCCATTGTGGGTACGTGAATATCTGAACTATCAATATTCAATATATATGGCTGTAACAACACTGCCTAATGTATGCTAAGCATTCAGTATGTACTATGTACTATGCTAATTTTATGCTCCAAACAATGCTTTAAGTAGGTACTGTTACCATATGCAAAATTTAGAGGGGCTGAGTCCTTGTACCAATGGTGCCAAGCCCTGATTTAATCAGACCAGACGGAGAAAGAAAAGTGGATGTGTCTTCCAGAGGTTGTAGGCAGATAGTTTCATAGAAGGAACTGTGAATAAGACAGATGATTTAGAAATGAAATAGCTTCCCAAAATTTGGCATAGCTTTCCCAAAAAATGACGTTATGAATTTTTTCTTTAGTTCCAGGTTTCTTCTCACCAATGTGGTAAGATATTTAGTCTCATATGTTTTATAGGGTTTGTGATGTCTTCCTACTAAAGGGTCATAAAAGACTCCTAAGGAATGTTACAAAGCATAGGAAATTCAAGAGAGTTCCATAGTCCTTTAGAGGGCAGGAGCCTCTACTTCCTCCTGACTAGGCTAGAACATGTTTTTTTAATGTGAATTTCCCAGGCCATAGCACCCCAAAAACACCTTTAGTCATATGTGGGGGTCTATCTATCTCTGGACTGGTTGTCTACTTCCAATGCCTATCCCCTGGCAATATATCCCTCAAGTCTACCCCTCTTTCTTTAGATAAGCGACTTCTGATTCCTTCAATTATTTATTTACTAGAGGCCCCGGTGCACGAAAATTCATGCATGGGGTGGGGGGAAGGGTTTCTCAGCTCAGCCTGTGCCCTCTCAAGGGATGTCCACCTAAGCCACAGTCGGACATCCTTAGCGCTGCTGCAGAGGCAGGAGAGGCTCCCTCCACTGCTGCTGTGCTGGCCAGCCATGAGCCAGCTTCTGGCTGAGCGGCACTCCCCCTGTAGAAGCGCACTGACCACCAGGGGACAGTTCCTGTGTTGAGTGTCTACCTCCTGGTGGTCAGTGCGCATCATAGCAATTGGTCGTTCCTGGTAGTTCTAGGGTCAATTTGCATATTACCCTTTTATTATATAGGATTTATTTATTCCTCTCCTGAGGACATTTTCATTGGAGAGAGAGAGAGAGAGAGAGAGAGAGAGAGAGAGAGAGAGAGAGAGAGAGAGATTACCTGCCTTCTTCACAAGCCCTGATCGGGGTAGGGATAAAATTTGAAACCAGGTATGTGCCAACTGGAAATCAAATCTGTGACCATTCAGTCCATTCAGTATATGGGATGATGCTCCTACCAACTGGGCCACAATGGCCAGGGCCTGAATCTAGATTTTTATTTTATCTTTCTAGTATGTTCTAGGTTGTTTGCATTCTAAGCATGAGCTTTTGCAAAGAAAACCCTGCTATTTTCTTCTGTGGACAGAAATCCCTACTACCAGGACAAGATTTATCCAAAACATGAAATGACATTCCTTGTATATCAAGGACTGCTCTATCCAGACACTTTGTAGGAGGAAAGAGAAGCCTTTGTGTGGAAGTACTCTGGCCTTGTTTTATTATAGTTAACTAGAGGCCCGATGCATGAAATTCATGCAAGAGTAGGCCTCCTTCTCCCAGCTGCTGGCACCAGCTTCCCTCTGGGACCCAGGACCTGGGCTTCCCTCACAGCCCCAGCTTCATCTGGAAGATTGTTCAGAAGGGCGTCCAGTCTAATTAGCATATTACCCTTGTATTATTACAGATTTTTTTGTTGTTGTTCTCTTAGGAGAGTGTCTGTAGTTCTGATGTAGGATGAACCATTCTTTGGAACTTATTTATCTTTGAAACAAACATATCTAAGAATCTTCACAAGTAATTTTCAGTTACTTACACAATGAGGTAGAGTTGAAAAACAAAATCACATATTAAAACTATTTTATAGAGAACACTGCCTTAATCAGTTTGCTATGACAGAATAGCATAGATTGAGTGGCTTATCAATAATGGACATTTATTCCTCCTAGTTCTGAAAGCTGAGAAGCCCAAGATCAACATGTTGGCAGATTCAGTGCCTGGTGAGAATCCACCTCCTGATTGTAGTTGGTCCTCTTTTTGCTAATTGCATGTGGTGAAAGAGCAAGGGAATGGTCTGGGGCATCTTTTGTAAGGATATACAACCTATTCCTGAGGGCCCCACTGTCATGACTTAATCACCTCCCAAAGGCCCTACCTTCAAATATTATCACAATGGATATTAGATTGAAACACATGAATTTGGGGGGGACACAAACATTCAGTCTTTTGCAAATACAAATAAAGAAAACCACCTTTAATCAATCTGGTAGACTGTGAAAAAATGTCCACAATATTTTATAGCACCTCCCATCAAGGAATAGAATCTCTTACAATATCCCTTGAATGTGGATTTAGCCAAGTGACTTGGATTGCCCAATTGGACATAAAAAATGTGACGCAAGCAGAGGATTGAAAGTGCTTGTGGAGATTAGCACTGCCCTAGAGATCCAGCACAGAAGCTCTCCCACTGCAGACACAGCTGAATCTCATAGCCAGTTAGCCTGGAGGTCAAATCACCCCCGGTATTGCTGACAACAATCAAGGCTTAACTACAACAAGACTGCTCACAAAGACCACTAGGGGGTGCACCAAGAAAAGATAAAAAAATGCGGAGACAAAGAAACAGGACACAAATGTCAGAAATGGAAGATATAGAGCTCAAAACCACACTTTTAAGGTCTCTCAAGAACTGTCTAGAAGCTGCCAATAAACTTAGTAAAGCCCTCGAAAAGACTGGTGAGACCGCCAATAAATGTTGTGAGATCCTCAAGAAATCTAATGAGACCCTCGATGTTGTGATAAAGAACCAACTAGACATTAAGCATACACCGACTGAAATAAAGAATATTATACAGACACCCAACAGCAGACCAGAGGAGTGCAAGAATCAAGTCAAAGATTCGAAATGCGAAGAAGCAAAAAACACCCAATTGGAATAGCAAAAAGAAAAAAGAATCCGAAAATACGAAGATAGTGTAAGGAGCCTCTGGGACAGCTTCAAGCGTACCAAAATCAGAATTATAGGGGTGCCAGAAGATGAGAGAGAGCAAGATATTGAAAACCTATTTGAAGAAATAATGACAGAAAACTTCCCCCACCTGGTGAAAGAAATAGACTTACAGGTCCAGGAAGCGCAGAGAACCCCAAACAAAAGGAATCCAAAGAGGACCACACCAAGACACATCATAATTAAAATGCCAAGAGCAAAAGACAAAGAGAGAATCCTAAAAGCAGCAAGAGAAAGAAAATCAGTTACCTACAAGGGAGTACCCATACGACTGTCAGCTGATTTCTCAACAGAAACTTTGCAGGTCAGAAGGGAGTGGCAAGAAATATTCAAAGTGATGAATACCAAGAACCTACAACCAAGATTACTTTATCCAGCAAAGCTATCATTCAGAACTGAAGGTCAGATAAAGAGCTTCACAGATAAGGAAAAGCTAAAGGAGTTCATCACCCCCAAACCAGTATTATATGAAATGCTGAAAGGTATTCTTTAAGAAGAGGAAGAAGAAGAAAAAGGTAAAGATACAAATTATGAACAACAAACATGCATCTATCAACAAGTGAATCTAAGAATCAAGTGAATAAATAATCTGGTGATCATAATAGAATCAGGGATATAGAAAGGGAATGGACTGACTATTCTTGGGGGGGGAGGGTGTGGGAGATGCGGGAAGAGACTGGACAAAAATCGTGCACCTATGGATGACAGTGGGTGGGGAGTGAGGGCAGAGGGTGGGACTGGAACTGGGAGGAGGGGAGTTATGGGGGGAAAAAGAGGAACAAATGTAATAATCTGAACAATAAAGATTTAATTTAAAAAAAAAAGAAGCAGCAGGGAGGTGATGGAAAAAAAAAAAAAAGAAAGAAAGTGCTTGTGCATGAGGATGTATTTTCTGGCTGCTTTTGGAAGGTAGACATCATACAAACAAGCTAGGCTAGCTCTGAGTAAGTCCAAGGCAGAAGCCCATCTTGAAAAGAAGAGTGGTTTTTTAAAAATGAAGTGGACTAAATCAGATGCATGGAAAGCCATACAATTTTTACAGGAATTATACTAGCATAGACTAAAAGAGACTGAGACAGTTTAAAGTGAAAAGGGACTTCTGTCTCTAACTTTAAGCTACTAAGCTAAAAAATATGGCCATTTCATTTAGAAAACATAAATGGCAGAGCCATGGACAACAACGGAATAGATAGCAACTGCCAGAAGTCAGAATATTCTCTGTCCCCAGAGTAAGTGGAACTGGAAACATGTGTTAATTTCAGTTCTGAAATTGCTGTTGACCAGTGACTACTAGGAGGATTCCATTTATTTATTGTGGTTATTTTGACCTTGGCTCACTATTGTGTTGGGTGTGTCTTTTTATTTCTGAAATCTCTGAATCAAGTGGAGTTTCATCCAAGTATCCTAACTCACTCACAAAAGATGAAGATCACGTGACACTGGTCTCAAGCCTGTTGCATAATTGAAAAAGAGGTTTTTGGGAGTCCTCCAGGGTTGAAGATGTTTTGCATGTGGGAAGAATAATTATGAACAGAAGGTAGATAGTGGTTGATTGGAGGAGGAGGGCAAAAAAGGCCATAATATTTGCAGCAATTCCCATAAACAAATTGAGTCTATTTTTCCACTCCTTGAATCTGGACTTGGCTATGTGATTTGTTTTGGACAAAGGGACATCCTATCTAATAAAAGAGAAACATGGTAATTAGCGTACGTCCGCTACCCTTTCCATTGGCTAATCAGGGAGATATGCAAATTAACTGCCAGCCAAGATGAAGGCCGGCAGCAAGGCAGCTTGAAGCTAACATGAGGCTTGCTTGCTTCAGTGATGGAGGACTCCAATGTTCCCCGCCTGCCTTGCTGACCTCTGAGCTTGCAGTTTGAAACAGTGTTACAAATATAGAAGCTAAACAAAACCCCAGAAACCTCCTTTCAGCCAGATGGGATCTCAGAGCTGGAGTTGATACAGTGTTTCGATTATAGAACCCAAACAAACCAGATACCTGCTTTCAGCAACAGAGGCCTCAGAGCTGGAGCCAGAGCTAAAGCTGGCCCAGAATAAGAAAAAAAAAAAAAAGGAGAGGTTGGGAGCTTCAGTCACGCGCCAGCCTGAAAACAGCCCTCAGCCCCTCACCCAGACTGGCCAGGCACCCCAGTGGGGACCCCCACCCTGAAGGGTGTGTGACCAGCTGCAAACAGCCATTATCCCCTCACCCAGGCTGGCCAGGCACCCTAGTGGGGACCCCCACCCTGATCCAGGACACCCTCAGGGCAAACCAGCCAGCCCCACCCATGCACCAGGCCTCTATCTTATATAATAAAAGGGTAATAAGCTTCCCAGCACCTGGATCAGCGTGACAGAGGGCAGCACCCAAACCCCATGATCGCCCTGTGGCTCTGTGTGTGACAGGGCCACAACCTCCCTATCCGCCCTTCTCTGTTCATGACAAGGGAAGGCACCCCAACCCCCTGCTCGGCCCTGCTCTGTGGGTGATAGAGGGAGGCGCCCCAACCCCCTGCCCCCACAGGCCTGGCTCTGTGTGTGATGGGGTAGAGCCATAACCTCCCCATTGGCCCTGCCCTGAGTGTGACAGTGGCGGCACCCCAACCCCCTGATTGGCCCTGCTCTGTGGGTGATAGAGGGCGGTGCCCCAACCCCCTGATGGGCCCTGCTCTGTGTGTGACAGGGGGAACTCCCCAACCCCCTGATGGGCCCTGCTCTGTGTGTGACAGGGTACAGAGCCCCAATCCCCTGATCGGCCCTGCTCTGTGCGTGACAGGGGGCAGCGCCCCAACTCCCCAATCGGCCCTGCCTTGAGTGTGACGGGGACGGTGCCCCAATCCCCAATTGACCCTACCCTGAGTGTGACTGAGGGTGGCACCGCAACCTCCCGATCCGCCCTGCTCTGTGCATGAGAGGGGGCAGCGTCCCAACTCCCCAATTGGCCCTGCTCTGAGCCCGACCAGGGGCTGCACCTAGGGATTGGGCCTGCCCTCTGCCACCCGGGAGCAGGCCTAAGCCAGCTGGTCGTTATCTCCCGAGGGGTCCCAGACTGCGAGAGGGCACAGGCCGGGCTGAGGACTCCCCCTCCCCGCTGAGTGCACAAATTTTTGTGCACCGGGCCTCTAGTTACTATGTATAATAGAAGCAGAGGCTTGAAATGAGCTTGAATATTTGAGCTTGCCTTCTTGCTGCTTTGTTACATAGCCATCATGTGTAAAACTTTGGCTAGCCTTCTAGATGATGAAAGATATGTGACCTGTTGTCCCATTGCCTCAGACAATAGCCGTCTCTGAATGAGGCCATTTGGGATAAGTCAGTCCCCAGCAAATCCATTAATTGAGTACACATGCATGAGTGAGCCAGGTCTTGACCAGGAGAACTATATAGCAAAATATCGATCTAAATAAAATTATCATTTTAGTTCCTAAAGTTTGGTGTGCTTTATTATGAAGAAAAAAAATCATACAAATAATTTTGTTGAAATAAAACTTTATTTCGATATTTTCAGTAAAAGTTGTTTAATTCTGCTTAGAGCTGGTAAAACTTAATGCAAGTTACCTCTGGCACACTTTTTCAGGCTGATTCTTATTACCAGAGTTCAAAATATATGTCACCCTAGAATGGAAATGTTTAATAAATGTAATTAGGTTGGCCTGATAGTAGAAATAGGTACAAAATGTAGATATGAGAATGCTTTTTGCATCTTGTTTATAATAATCTTATATAATAAAAGCCTCATATGCAAATTTTCCCCTCAACCGGGAGTTCCACTGGGAGTTTGACTAGGGGGCGGGATCAGCCAGCGAACCGCCCATGGCCCCTCCCCCTGGCTGGCCCCACCCCCAACCAGCCCTCCCCCCCTGATCTGGGCAGGCCGGCCGGACCCCACACATGCATGAATTTGTGCACCAGGCCTTTAGTAAGATTATAAAACATTAAAATAGAATTCCAAGGATCAGCTCTATAAATATCAAACCTCTAAGGATATAAGAATGATGGTTTTACTACTTTTATATGTACCTAAATACCAAGTTTGAATATAAAGTCTCTTAGAGAACAGAAAGTAATTCCACTGCATTTTATTTTTTTCTACTAGGGGCCCAGTGCATGAATTTGTGTACCTTGAAAGGAACTGTGGGCCACAAGGCTGTGATGGGCACAAGTATGGGTCTTGGCCCATCCTTCCCGCCCCCGCCTGGCCCCTTCTGCCATGCCCTAGGTCCCCTGTCTGCTAGCAGCCCCACTCTCGCTGCCACCCCTCCCATGTGCTGATGGCGTTGGCCCCACTGATGGTGTGGATCGATTGGGGCTGGTGCCATCAGTGGATGCAAGCAGCAGTGGCTGCCCTGATCACCTCTCAGGAGCAGGGGAAGGTGGAGAAGCCTTTAGGAGCAATTGGGCCAGCAGTCCCCACTCACACCAGCTGACAGCGCCAGGCAATTGGGTGCTGGCAACGGGTGTGAGCAACGGCTTTAGTGCCAGCAGTGGGTATGAGTGGTGGGCGGGACTATGGCACATGGGAGCAAAGAATTTTCAGTAACCGCTAGAGGATTTCCCGGATGACAGTGACCGGGGCCTGCCTTGGTCTGGCACGTTTGTTCGCCTGCTCCACCATCCCGCTGTGGCCGATGCCTGCCGTGTTCTGTGTGCGCCCCCTGGTGGTCAATGCATGTCATAGCAACCAGTTCAGTTCGGTTGTTCAGTTGTTCCAGCATTTGGTCTATTTGCATATTAGGGTTTTATATATATAGATAGATATTTTATATTCATATATTCAATATAGAAAAGTGTAGGAATAGAGAAGGAAAAAAGTTATATTTTCAACCATGTAAAAATCTACCATTAATATTTTGGTTTAAAGTCCTTACACACACACACACACACATACACACACACACACACACACATTATAACATACCTGCTGTTTTCCCTGCATTATGTATCATGAGTATCCATTTCATCATTTCGTCAAATTTCACTTGTTGAACATTTGAGCTTTAAACATTCTTTTTCAGATATATCTCATAATGTGTTTAATATATTTCAAACACTAAATTTTAGGTTGTTTCAACTTTCTTCTATTTATTACAGTGAAATTTGCTATATAGACTATACACTGCTATTTAATGTATTATACAAAATAATTTGTCTGCATCTCCGTTAATTTTTGAAAGAAACTAATACATAAAAGAATGTGAACATTAAACTTATTATTGCTTTTTAAAAAAAATAATTTATTGGGGTTGACATAGGTTAATGAAATTATATAATCTTCACGTATACAATTCTATGAAACATAATCTGTATATTGTATTCATGACCCCAAGTCAAGTTTCCTTCCATCACCATTAATCTACCATTTAAAATCTTCTACCACTGCCCACTCCTCTTCCCCCTGGTAATCACCATACTGTTGTCTGTGTCTATGAGTTTATTATTATTTCTAGAAACCCGTTGACCGAAGATTTGTGCAATAGACATTCCTACTCCTGGCTGCTGGCACCGGTTTTCCTCTGGTACCCGGAACCCAGGCCTTTGGTCCGGCCACAGTGGAGAAGCCAAGCCTCGAGGCTTGGCTGCTCCCCTCCGGTTTCAGCAAGGCTTGGCTTCTCCACTGCAGCCCCAGCTAGACTTATCTGGGCAGGGGACCCCCAGCACCCTCCGATCGCTGGCTCTGCCCCTGCCCAGGCCTAAGGCCTCTGGATGAGGCCTTAATCCTGGGCAGGAGACTCTAGTCCCCTCTGATCACTGGCTCCACCCCTGCCAAGGCCTTAGGCTTGGACAGGGGACCCCCAGCCCCCTATGATCACCAGCGCTGCCCCTGCCCCCTCCAATCGCTATCTTCACCCCTGCTAAGGCCTAAGGCCTCTGGCCGAGGCCTTAATCCTGGGCAGGGGACCCCAGTTCCCTCTGATCACTGGCTCTGCCCCTGCCCCCTCCAATCACTGGCTCCGCCGCTGCCCAGGCCTAAGGCCTCTGGCTGAGGCCTTAGTCTTGGCGAGGGGACCCCAGCCCATTCTGATCACTGGCTCCACCCCTGCCAAGGCCTTAGGCCTGGGAAGGGGACCCCTAGCCCCCTCCAATCACTGGCTCTGACCCTGCCCCCTCCGATTTCCAGTTCCTCCCCTTACTCTCCCTGTCTCCCCTGCCACCTGCCTTGACAACAGGCCTGGACACTTCAGCGGTAGGGCTGAGAGGACTGGGCGCCACCATCTTGTGGCTACGGGCACCATCATCTTTGTGAAAGAGTGACAGAGTGATGGTTAATATGCATACTACTCTTTTATTAGATTAGATCTTTTATTTCTGGAGATTTCACTTTGCTCTTTTCTTTTTTTAATTATATATATATATATATATATATATATATATATATATATATATATATATATATATATATATCAAAGAGAAAGGGATAGCAAAAGAGAGATAGAAGCATCAATGATGAGAGAGAACCATTGATTGGCTGCCTCCTGAAAGCCCCCCAAATTGGGATCAAGCCAGCAACCTGGGCATATGCCTTTGACTGGAATTGAACCTAGGACTCTTCAGTCCACTGAGCCAAACCAGCTAGGCATACTTTGCTCTTTTCTATATCTTCTATTGATCTCCTTATGTTCATGCTTTCTTTTAAGTCCCTCAACATTTTTATAATAGCTGTCTAAAATTCTTGTTTACTTTCAATCATTTTTTTTTTAGTCTATTTATATTTCCTGATTTTGGTTCCCACTTTTCTGCTTCTTCCCAGTAATTGCTAAGTGTCTAAATTTTTTCTTCTTTTAAAGAGCAGATTTACTTGGAAGACAGTTAAATTGCCTGCAGATCAGCTTTCAAGACTTGAATTTAAGCTCTGTTGGTATGTACTTATGGTGGCCTTTAATCTAGGGCGATTTAGCCTTAATTTGAAGGCATGGCCCTTCTGGGGTCTCTATTAACGGTACTGGATATTCAAAAAGGTCTCATTACTGTGTGGGGTCAGAACTCTACCATTTCTCAATTCTTTGTTAGTGCTGGTACTTGTTTAGCCTATAGCTTCCTAATAGTTTGTTCTGTTCTCAGTAATTGTTCTTTGACCAACCAATTAAAATCTCATTCTAAGTATGCAGGGTGCAGTATTCAGCTAGAGACTCAGTGAGACCCCATGCAGATATTTGGGGCTCTTTATCTGGGCAATGCCCTTCTCTCTGATACACTGGCCCACAAAGTCCAGCCACTGCAGCCTCCCTGATCCCCGATCTGTTTCTCCAACTCAGTGAGACCACCATGCTTTGTTTAGAATCCCCTTCCACGTACTATGTATGATCCAGAAAGTTTCTCGAGGCAGAAAATCAGAGTCATACATATTAGGGCTCTCTCTCTTTATTTCCCTTCTCTCAGTAATCAAAATTCTGCATTGCCAGTTTTCCAATGTTTGCAAACAGATGTTTCATAAAATTTGTCCAATTCTTTCTTCATTTACAATGAAGAACGGTACCCGGGACCCAGGCTTCCCTCACAGCCCCAGGTTCGTCCAGTCTAATTAGCATATTACACTTTTATTATTATAGATTATTATTTTGGTTTAACCACTTCACCTTTCACCAAGTCCTCCTCCACCCTCCCCTCCAACAGTTGTCAGTCTGTTCGCTGTATCTATGAGTCTTTCAATTTTGGTGTTTTTTTATTTTTTTCATTAGATTTCACATATAAGTAAAATCATATGGTACTTGTCTTTCTCTGACTGGCTTATTTCACTTAGTGTAATGCTTTCCAGGTCCATCCATTATGTCATAAAAGGTAAGACTTCCTTTTTTAACAGCTGAGTAGTATTCTAGTGTGTAAATCCACTATGGCTTATGGACTTACCAACTGACTTGAGGCCTGGTGCACAAAAATTTGTGTGCTTGGGGGGTCCCTCAGCCTGACCTATGCCCTCTTGCAGTCTGGGACCCCTCTGAGGATGTCCACCTGCTGGTTTAGGCCCACTACCTGGGGGATCGAGCCCAAGCTGGCAGTCAGACATCCCTCTGGAAGCCCACCAGCCCTTGGGGGATGTCCACTTGCCAGCGGGGAGCAGGCCTAAACTGCAGTTGGACACCCTTAGCACTGCTGAGGAGGCAAGAGAGGCTCCCACCACCACCAATGTAGTGGAAGCCATCAGCCTGGCTTGTGGCTGAGCAGAGCTCCCCCTGTGGGAGTGCACTGACCACCAGGTGGAAGCTCCTGCATTAAGCGTCTGCCCCCTGGTGGTCAGTGTGTGTCATAGTGACCAGTCATTCCTAGTCATTCTGCTGTTAGGGTCAGTGTGAATATTACACTTTTATTATTTAGGATAGCGGCCTGGTGCATGGGTGGGGGCCGGCTGGTTTGCCCTGAAGGGTGTCCCGGATCAGGGTGGAGGTCTCCGCTGGGGCTCCTGGCCAGCCTGAGTTAGGGGCTGATGGGTGTTTTCAGACTGGTCACACCCCCTTCAGGGTGGGGGTCCCCACTGGGGTGCCTGGTCAGCCTGGGTGAGGGGCTGATAGTTGTTTGCAGCCTGGTCAAGCCCCCCCAGTGGGGATCCTCACCCCATGGAGGTTTGACCAGCCTGGGTGAGGGACTGATGGCTGTTTTCAGGTTGGCCACACCCCCTTTAGGGTGGAGGGGTCCCAACAGGGGTTCCTGGTCAGTCTGGGTGAGGAGCTGAGGGCTGTTTTCAGGCTGGCCAAGCCCCCCGGTGACGGAAGCTCCCAGCCTCTCCTTTTTTTCTTTTTCTTTTTAAATTCTGGTATTTATTTACCTTCTATGATTGAAACTTTGTAGCCTTGAGAGAAGCTAAGAGCTGGCCAGGGTGGGAAGGAGGGAAGACTCCTGCTCGCTCCAGCTCCGTGGCCACAGCCGGCTGAAAGCAGGTATCTGGGGTTTATTTATTTTCTATAATTGAAACTCTGTTGCTTTGAGTGGAGCTCAGAGCCCGCCGCGGCAAGCAGGAAGCTTGGTTTCCTCCATCATTGGGGCAACCAAGGCCCCTGCTTGCTCCAGCTCTGTCACTGCTGGCCACCATCTTGGTTGGGTTAATTTGCATATAGTCTCTCTGATTGGCTGGTGGGCATGGCTTAAGGCATAGCAAAGGTACAGTCAATTTGCATGTATGTCTTTTATTAGTGTAGATGAACACTTGGGCTGCACCTAAATCTTGGTTATTGTAAATAACACTGCAGAGAACATAGGGATGGAAATATTCTTTCAAATTAGTTTTTCAGGTTTCTTTAAATGTAATCCAAGAATTGAAATCTCTAGGTCACAAGGCAGCTCCATTTTTACTTTAAAAAAAATGCTTTTGTTTAAAGTATTACATATAGTATTACTTATGTCTCCCTTTTCCTCCATTGACCTCTTCCTGGCCACCCTAAGCCCCCAGGACATGTCCTCACACCCTAGTGCCTGTGTCCATTGCATGCATACAAATATTTTGGTTGATCTCTTACCACCCCAACTCCCCTGCCTACCCTCTGAAGTTTGACAGTCTGTTAAGTGCTTCTGTGTCTCTGGATCTATTTTTGTTATCAATTTATGTTGTTCATTATATTCCACAAATGAATGAGAGCATGTGATATTTAACTTTCTCTGACTGGCTTATTTCACTTAGCATAATGCTCTCCAGTTCCATCTATGCTGTTGCAAATGGTAAGAGTTCTTTCTTTTTTACAGGAGCACAGTACTCCATTGTGTAGATGTATGAAAGTTTTTAATCCACTCATCTGCTGATGGGCACTTAGGCTGTTTTCAAATCTTAGCTATTGTAAATTGTGCTGCTATGAACATAGGGGTGCATATATCCTTTCTGACTGGTGTTTCTTATTTCTTGGGATATATTCCTAGAAGTGGGATTCAAATGGAAGTTCCATTTTTAATTTTTTGAGGAAGCTCCATACTGTTTTCCACAGTGACTGCACCAGTATGCATTCCTAACATCCTTGCCAGCACTTGTTGTTTATTGATGTGTTGATGATAGCCATTCTGACATGTGTGAGATGGTATCTCATTGACATTTTGATTTTCATCTCTCTTATCATTAGTGACTTTGAACATGTTTTCATATGTCTCTTGACCTTCTGAATGTCCACATTCTAAAAGTGTCTATTTAAGTCTTTTGCCCATTTTTTGATTGGATTGTTTATCTTCCTTTTGTTAAGATGTATTAATTACCTATAAATTTTAGAGATTAGCCCTTATCAGATATAACATTGGCAAATATGTTCCATGAAATATGCCATTGGTATCTTTATAGGAATTGCATTGAATCTATAGATTGCTTTAGGTGGTATGGCAATTTTAATGTTTTAATTCTTCCTATCCATGAACACAATATATCCTTCCACTTATTTGTATATTCTTCAATTTTTTTCAGTGTCTTATAATTTTTATTTACAGAAATTTTACAACCTTGGTTAAATTTATTACTAGATTTTTTTGATGCTATTGTAAATGAGATAGTTTTCTTAGTTTCCCTTTCTGGAGTTCATTATTGGTGCATAAAAGTGCAACTTGGTGGGAGGGAAGATGGTGGCCAGAGGGACAGCATTGAGGGTGAGAGTGTGAGTTAGTGAGGGAGTGAAAGTGGAGTTTGTAGTCATGCGTGCTGTGTGTGTGTGTGTGTGTGTGTGTGTGTGTGTGTAACAGTTAGATCATTCAGGAGTCTGGCATTCCTGTGGCGACTGGCTTTGGCAAAGAAACCATGCCACCTTGAAGGGACGAGCTTCTGTGACTAGAAGATCATCCTCACCACCACCAAGAATGTCCTCAGACACCACCTTCGATCCTGAAGCCACTCCTACCAAAGACCAGCTACTTCAGTTGCAGATCCACAGACCCCTGGCCACAGGCTCCTGTGAGCCTGGAGTGCCTGCCCCTCCTGCCAAGTCTGCATTGCTTTAGCTGCAGACCCAACATAACTTGGCATGTGGATATCTTGCTAAGTCTCAGAGTGTGCACCTCTCTTGACAAACTCACAGACCCTGAGGGACTCGGCTTCTGGACACCTTGGTGAGTCTCACAATGCATACCCCTTCTGCCAAGCCTGCTGCTTCAGCACAGACCCCAAGCAACTTGGTGCCTGGACCCCTTGGTGAGTCTCAGAGTGTGCCTCTATGGCCAAGCCCACTGCTTCAGCTGCTGACCCTGTGCACCTCAGTCCCTGTACACCTCAGCAAGTCTCAGGGTGCATTCCTCTCCTGCCAAGCCCACTGCTTCAGCACCCCCACCAACCCCAAGATTCTGAAGAGGACAACTGAGGAACCAGAACCAGAGTAGAACAGGGTACAACTCAGAGCAGAGACAATAAAGGTGTGAAACACAAGGAAAACCCAGCTTCTGGTCTGGTGAGTCCTGGATCATTGAACTGCTAGGGGATTAAACCCCTAGGCCCCAAGCAGGGAGCCCAGGGTCAGAAAGAGACAACAAAAATGGAGAGACAAAAAAACAAACCCCAAGAAAAGGAGAAATGCCATGAAAAGGAACAAAATGAAATGGAGGCAAGCATGTGTCAGACAAATAATTCAGAGTAATATTTCCTAAACCATTTGGATGAGAAAATTATCAACATATGTAAGAATCAAGAGGAAATGAAGAATGAATAGCTACAATAAAAAAAAGCACAATGGGAGCAGCTGTGTGTGAAGCCTCCCCCCACCAGCCAGAGGAGCCACCACAGCAGTGAACAGCACGCACCACAGAAGCTGCTCCCAACTGAGGAGCAGCTGCTACAACAACCACCCGAGGAGCAACCACAGCCCGAGGAGCCACTGCCACCCAAGGAGCAGCCACTGAATGACTCAACATCTAGATATGTTGGTGAGATCAAACATGGGTAGACAAAGAAACCCGCAAAGGAAAGAAAAGGAGGACTCGCCAGAAAAGTAGCTAAGTGAAACAGAGTCATGCATCATGACAGAAAAAGAATTCACATTAAGGGTCCTAGAATGCATAAACTCGATGGAGGAAAAAATAAACAACTTATGCAAGAAGCAAGAAGAAACAGATGAAAAAATTCAATAAATTATGTAAGAGCCAAGAAGAAATGAAGAATGATATAGCTGGAATAAGAAACACCATTGAAAGTTTCAACAGTAGATTAGGAGAAGTGGAGGACCGAATTAGAGAATTAGAAGACAGGGAAACAAAACACACCCAAACTGTACTGCAATTGGAGAAAAAAAATAAAAGACAGGTGGAGAGCCTAAGGGAGCTATGGGACAACAGGAAATGAAACAACATACAAATAATAGGGGTGCCAGGACAACAGAAAGAGGAACAAGACTTAGAAAACCTATTTGAAGAAATAATACCAGAAAACTTACCTGAGGTGAGAAAGAAAAAAGTCACACAAGCACAGAGAGTCCCAAACAAGGTGAACCCAAAAAGACCAACAACAAGACACATCATATTACCATGGCAAATGTTCAGGACAAAGAGAGAATCTTAAAGGCTGCAAGAGAGAGATGGAAAGTTACATACAAGGGATCTCCCATTAGAAAATCACATGATTTCTCAACAGAAACACATCACACTAGAAAAGAATGGACAGAAATTTACAAAGTGATGCAAAGCAAAGGACTGAATCTAATAATACTCTATCCAGCAAGGCTATCATTCAAAACTGAAGGGGAAATAAGAAGCTTCACAGACAAAAAAAGGCTGAGGGAGTTTATTAACACCAAGCAGAAATGCAAGAAATGTTAAAGGGACTGGTGTAAAAAGAAGAAACAAAAAGCTCAGAAAGAAAATAGCCACAAAAAATAGAAATGGCTACAAACTCATTCCTTTCTATAATAACTTTAAATGTAAATAGACTAAATGGTCCAATCAAAATACATCGAGTGGCTGAATGGATAAAAAAACATGACCCATACATCTGCTGTCTACAAGAAACCCACCTCATTAGAAGGGACTCACACAGACTGAAAGTGAAAGGATGGAAAAATATCTTTCAGGCAAATGGAAAGGAAAAGAAAGCTGGGGTAGCAATACTTATATCAGACAAAATAGACCTCAAAGTGAAGGCCATAACAAGAGATAGGGAAGGCCACTTCATAATACTAAAGGGATCAATACAACAAGAAGATATAACCCTGGTAAACATATATGCACCCAATGCAGGAGCACACAAATTTATAAAAAAAACTCCTGGAAGATATCAAAGGAGAGATCGACAACAATACAATCATAGTAGGGGACTTTAATACACCACTGGATAAGTCCTATAGACAAACAATCAGCAAAGATACAGCAATCCTAAATGACTCACTTGATCAGATGGACTTAATAGATATCTTCAGAACGCTTCACCCCAAAGCCAGGAAATATACGTTCTTCTCAAGTGCTCATGGGACATATTCAAAAATAGACCACATATTGGGTCACAACCAAAGTATCCCCAAATTCAAGAAGATTGAAATGATACCAAGCATCTTCGCAGACCACGATGGCATAATATTAGAAATAAACTACAATAAAAACAAACCAAAATACTCAAACACCTGAAAGCTGAATAGCATGCTATTAAATACTGATTGGGTTACCAATGAGATCAAAGAAGAAATTAAAAACATCCTGGAAACTAATGACAATGAAAACACAACAATCCAAAACCTATGGGACAAAATGAAAGCAGTCCTGAGAGGGAAGTTTATAGATCTACAGACCTATCTCAAAAAACAAGAAAAAATGGTAGTAAATCATCTAACTCTACAACTCAAAGATTTAGAAAGAGAGCAACAAGAAAACCCCAGAGTAAGCAGAAGGAAGGAGATAATAAAGATTAGAGCCGAAATAAATGACATAGAGACCAAAAAAACAATACAGAAAATCAATGAAATCAAGAGCTGGTTCTTTGAAAGGATAAACAAGATTGATAAACCCCTAGCCAGACTCACCAAGAAGCAAAGAGAGAGGACCCAAGTAAACAAAATCAGAAACGATAGAGGCGAAATAACAACAGACCCCACAGAAATACAAATGATTGTTAAAAAATACTTTGGACAGCTCTACTCCAACAAACTAGACAACCTGGAGGAAATGGACAAATTCCTAGAAAAATACAACATTCCAAAACTCAATCAGGAAGAATCTAAAAATCTAAACAGGCCAATAACTATGGAAGAAATTGAAGCAGTCATCAAAAAGCTTCCATCAAACAAAAGCCCAGGACCAGACGGCTTCACAGGGGAGTTTTACCAAACATTCAAGAAGAACTAAAACCTATCCTCCTCAGACTACTACAAAAAATTCAAGAGGAAGGAACACTTCCAACCTCATTCTATGAAGCCAGCATCACCCTAATACCAAAACCAGGTAAAGACAACACAATGAAAGAGAATTACAGGCCAATATCCCTCATGAACATAGATGCCAAAATCCTCAACAAAATCTTAGCAAATCGGATCCAGCAGTACATCAGAAAGATCATACACCATGACCAAGTAGGATTTATCCCAGGGATGCAAGGATGGTACAATATCCGCAAATCAATAAACGTGATACATCACATAAACAAATTGAAAGAAAAAAACCACATGGTCATATCAATTGATGCAGAAAAAGCATTTGACAAAATTCAAAACCCATTTTTGATAAAAACTCTCAGTAAGGCGGGAGTAGAAGGATCATACCTCAACATAATAAAAGCCATATATGACAGGCCCACAGCCAGCATCATACTCAATGGACAAAAACTAACACCATTTCCCCTAAGAACAGGAACAAGACAGGGGTGCCCCCTCTCACCACTCCTGTTCAACATAGTACTGGAAGTGTTAGCCACTGCAATTAGGCAAGAAGAAGAAATAAAAGGCATCCAAATTGGAAAAGAGGAAGTAAAACTGTCCCTATTTGCTGACGACATGATATTATACATACAAAACCCTAGAGACTCCATCAAAAAGCTACTAGACTTAATACATGAATTTGGCAATGTAGCAGGATACAAAATTAACCCCAAGAAATCTGAGGCATTTCTATACACCAATAGTGAACTTTCAGAAAGTGAGATTATAAAAACAATCCCGTTTACCATTGCACCAAAAAAATTAAGCTACCTGGAATAAACTTAACTAAAGAGGTAAAAGACCTCTACTCAGAAAACTACAGGACGTTGAAAAAAGATATAGAGGAAGACATAAACAGATGGAAGAACATACCGTGTTCATAGATTGGTAGAATCAACATCATTAAAATGTCCATACTATCCAAAGCAATCTATAAATTCAACGCACTTCCCATTAAAATACCAATGGCATACTTCATAGATCTAGAACGAACTCTCCAAAAATTCATCTGGAATAAAAAAAGACCCCGAAAGCTGCAGCGATCCTGAAAAAGAACAAAGTAGGTGGGATCTCAATACCAGATATCAAGATGTATTACAAAGCCACTGTTCTCAAAACTGCCTGGTACTGGCACAAGAATAGGCATATAGATCAATGGAATAGAATAGAGAGCCCAGAAATTGGCCCGAACCAATATGCTCAATTAATATTTGACAAAGGAGGCAAGAACACACAATGGAGCCAAGATAGTCTCTTCAATAAATGGTGCTGGGAAAATTGGATAGATATATGCAAGAAAATGAAACTAGACCACCAACTTACACCATACACAAAAATAAACTCAAAATGGATAAAGGACTTAAATGTACGACAGGAAACCATAAAAATTCTAGAAGAATCCAAAGGCACCAAAATCTCAGACATATGCCGAAGCAATTTCTTCACTGATACAGCTCCTAGGACACTTGAAACTAAAGAGAAAATGAACAAATGGGACTACATCAAAATAAAAAGCTTCTGCACAGCAAAAGAAACCATCAACAAAACAACGAGAAAACCCACTGCATGGGAAAACATATTTGCCAATGTCATATTTGATAAGGGCCTAATCTCCAAAATTTATAGGGAACTCATACAACTTAACAAAAGGAAGATAAACAATCCAATCAAAAAATGGGCAAAGGACCTAAATAGACACCTTTCAAAAGAGGACATTCAGAAAGCCAAGAGACATATGAAAACATGCTCAAAGTCACTAATCATCCGAGAGATGCAAATCAAAACAACAATGAGGTACCATCTCACACCTGTCAGACTGGCTATCATCAACAAATCAACAAACGACAAGTGCTGGAGAGGATGTGGAGAAAAAGGAACACTTGTGCACTCCTGGTGGGAATGCAGACTGGTGCAGCCACTATGAAGACAGTATGGAGTTTCCTCAAAAAACTAAAAATGGAACTCCCATTTGACCCTGTGATCTCACTTCTAGGAAAATATCCCAAGAAACCAGAAACACCAATCAGAAAGGATATATGCACCCCTATGTTCATAGCAGCACAATTCACCATAGGTAAGATCTGGAAACAGCCTAAGTGCCCATCAGTAGATGAATGGATTAGAAAACTGTGGTACATCTACATGATGGAATACTATGCTGCTCTAAAAAGGAAGGAACTCTTACCATTTGCAACAGCATGGATGGAACTGGAGAGCATTATGCTAAGTGAAATAAGCCAGTCAATGAAGGAAAAATACCACATGATCTCACTTATTCATGGATAATTGAGACCATTATAAACTTTTGAACAATAATAGATACAGAGGCAGAGCTGCCTCAAACAGATTGTCAAACTGCAGCGGGAAGGCCGGGGAGGGTTGGGGGGCGGGAGGTAGGGGGGTAAGAGATCAACCAAAGGACTTGTATGCATGCATGTAAGCATAACCAATGGATATAAGACACTGGGTGATAGGGGAGGCTAGGGGACTGTCTAGGGCGGGGGGGGGGGGTTCGGGTATATGGACACATATGTAATACCTTTTGTAATAAAAAATTAAAAAAATATAAACGTAAATAGACTAAATGGTCCAATCAAAATATATCGAGTGGCTGAATGGATAAAAAAACATGACCCATATATTTGCTGTTTACAAGAGACCCACCTCATTAGAAGGGACTCACACAGACTAAAAGTGAAGGGATCGAAAAATATCTTTCAGGCAAATGGAAATGAAAAAAAAGCTGGGGTAGCAATACTTATATCAGACAAAATAGACCTCAAAGTGAAGGCCATAACAAGAGATAAGGGTGGCCACTTCATAATACTAAAGGGATCAATACAACAAGAGGATATAACCCTGATAAACGTATATGCACCCAATGCAGAAACACCCAAACACATTAAAAACTCCTGGAAGATATCAAGGGAGAAATCGACAACAATACAATCATAGTAGGGGACTTTAATACACCAATGACATCACTGGATAAATCCTCTAGACAAAAAATCGCCAAAGAAACAGCAATCCTAAATGACTCACTAGATCAAATGGACTTAATTCACATCTTCAGAACACTTCATCCCAAAGCCACAAAATATACGTTCTTCTCAAGGGCTCATGGGACATCTTCAAAAATAGACCACATATTGGGGCACACACAAAGTCTCCCCAAATTCAAGAAGATTGAAATCATACAAAGCATCTTTGCAGACCACAAGGGCATAATATTAGAAATAAACTACAATAAAAACAACTCAAAATACTCAAACACTTGGAAGCTGAATAGCATGCTATTAAATATTGATTGGCTTACCAATGAGATCAAAGAAGAAATTAAAAACATCCTGGAAGCTAATGACAATGAAAACACAACAATCCAAAACCTATAGGACACAATGAAAGCAGTCCTAAGAGGGAAGTTTATAGCTCTACAGGCCTATCTTAAAAACCAAGAAAAAAATGGTAGTAAATCATGTAATGCTACAACTCAAAGAATTAGAAAGAGAGCAAAAAGAAAAGCCCAGAGTGAGCAGAAGAAAGGAGATAAAAAGATTAGAGCAGAAATAAATGACATAGAGACCAAAAACCACAGATAATCAATGAAACCAAGAGCTGGTTTTTTGAAAGGATAAACAAGATTGATGAACTTCTAGCCAGTCTTACCAAGAAAAAAAGAGAGAGTACCCAAATAAACAAAATCAGAAATGATAGAGATGAAATAACAACAGACCTCACAGAAATACAAATGATTGTTAAAAAATACTATGGACAACTCTACTCCAAAAACTAGACAACCTGGAGGAAATGGACATATTCCTAGAAAAATAGAACATTCCAAAACTCAATCAGAAAGAATCTAAAAATCTAAACAGGCCAATAACTATGGAAGAAATTGATATGATAATATGCTCAAAGTCACTAATCATCTGAGATATGCAAATCAAAACAACAATGAGATACCATCTCACACCAGTCAGAATGGCTGTCATCAACAAATCAACATACGACAAGTGCTGGAGAGGATGTGGAGAAAAGAAACACTCGTGCACTGCTGGTGGGAATGCAGACTAGTGCAGCCACTATGGATGACAGTATAGAGTTTCCTCAAAAAACTAATAATGGAAGTCCCATTTGACCCTGTGATCCCACTCCTAGGAATATATCCCAAGAAACTAGAAACACCAATCAGAAAGGATATATGCACCCCTATGTTCATAGCAGCACAATTCACCATAGGTAAGATCTGGAAACAGCCTAAGTGCCCATCAGTAGATGAATGGATTAGAAAACTGTGGTACATCTACACGATGGAATACTATGCTGCTGTAAAAAAGAAGGAACTCTTACCATTTGCAACAGCATGGATGGAACTGGAGAGCATTATGCTAAGTGAAATAAGCCAGTCAATGAAGGAAAAATACGACATGATCTCATTCATTTATGGATAATAAAGACCATTATAAATTTATGAACAAAAATAGATACAGAGGCAGAGCTGCCTCAAACAGACTGTCAAACTACAGCTGGTAGGTCAGGTAGGGTTGGTGGGCAGGATGGGGGGTGGTAAGAGTCAACCAAAGGACTTGTATGCATGCATATAAGCATAACCAATGGACATAAGACACTGGGGGGTTGGGGAGGCCAAGGGATTGTCAAACAAAAGGAGACATATGTAATACTCTTTGTAATACTTTAAGCAATAAAAAAAAAACACAATTGAAGGTTTCAACAGTAGACTAGAAAAAATGGAGGACCAAATTAGAGAGTTAAAAGACAGGGTAAAAACACACACAATCTGAACAGCAATCAGAGAAAAAAATTAGAAAGGAGGAGGAGAGTGTCAGGGAAATTTGGGACAAAATGAAATGAAGTAACATCCATATAATAGGGTGACAGAAGAACAAGAAGAGGAGCAAGGAGTAGAACACATCTTTAAAGAAAAAGTGACAGAAAACTTCCCTGATTTTGTAACGATAAAAAACCCACACAAGCACAGAGAGTCCCAAAAAAGATGAACCCAAAAAGAACCACACCAATATACATTGTATTTATAATGGCAATGTTAATGACAAAGAGAGAATCTTAAGGGCTGCAAGAGAGAAACAGAAAGTCACCAACAAGGGATCTCCCATTAAATTATCAAGTGATTTCTCAAAAGAAACACATCAGGCTGGAGGTGAATGAAATGAAGTATAAAAGTGATGCAAGCAAGGGACTGAATCCAAGAATATTCTATCCAGCAAGGCTATCATTCAAAATTGAAGGGAAAATCAGGAACTTTACAGACAAAAAAGGCTAAGGGAGTTAATACTACCAAACCAGCAATGCAAGAAATGCTAAAGGAACTATTGTAAAAAGAAGGAATATAAAGTGAAGCAGGAACACAGGCATAAAGAATAAAAATGGCTGCAAACAAGTACTTATCAATAATAACCTTAAATATAAATGGACTAAATGCTCCAATCAAAAGACATCAGTGACTGAATAGATAAAAAAAAAAATGACCCATATAAATTTTGTCTACAGAAAGACCCACCTGAGAAGAAGGGACTCACGCAGACTGAAAGTGAAGAGATGGAAAAATATTTTTCAGGGAAATGGAAATGAAAAAAAAAACTGATGTAGCAATCTGTATATCTGACATAATTGATCTCAAAGTTAAAGCGATAACAAGAGATAAGGAAGGCCACTTCATAAAACTAAAGGGATCAATATAGCAAGAGGATATAACTCTGGTAAACATATATTTCCCAATGCAGGAGCACACAAATACATAAAAAAAAAACTTCTGAAAGCAATCAAGGATATGATAGACAGCAATACAATAAAAGTAAAGGACTTTAATATCCCTATGACATCACTGGATAAATCTTCTAGACAAAAGATCAACAAAGAAACAGTAATCCTAAATGACTCACTGGATCACATGGACTTTCTGGACATCTTCAGAATTCAACGGAATATACATTCTTCTCAAGTGTACATCAGACATTTTCAAAGAAAGACCACATCTTAGGACACAAGATAAATCTCTACAAAGCCTACAAGATTAAAATCATATCAAGCACCTTCTTAGACCACAACGGCATAAAATTAGTAAACAACAACCATAAAAACAATAAAAAACTCAAACTCTTGGAGGCGACAAGGCATGTTATTAAACAATGATTGGGTTACCAATGATATCAAAGCAGAAATAAAAAAACATCCTGGAAACAAATGACAATGAACACACAACAATTAAAAATCTATGGGACAAAGTGAAAGCAGCCCTGAGAGGGAAGTTCATAGAATTATAGGCCTACCTCAAAACAAAACAAAACAAAACAAAACAAAACAAAACAAAACAAAACAAAACAAACAAAAAACAAAACAAAGCAAGAAAAACTGGTAATAAGTTATCTAACCCTATAACTTAACCCCTAGAGTGCCAAGGAGCACTATTGCGCTCCTCCTGTCTTTTGCCAAAAGTGCCAGGAGCACTATCATGCTCCTCCTGCAGTGTCACTATTAGACGCTAGTAGTCCACTCTTTATTGACAGATGGCACCTAAGTGAAGATTACTTATGATGCCGAATGTTTGTAGTTCTAAAATTGATCACTGGCATTTATCTGCCTAATTTTTTACAGGTACTACGATTTTATGAAGTTTACTCAGATTTTGTAGCCCTAAGCTTCGGAATGGCGTCCAGTTCTAAGTCTGATTTTATTAGTGATGATGATATTGCTAAATATGTCAATTCTTGCTGTGAAGATGACGATATTGTTGAAGATATTGGAGAATGGCGTCCCTCTATTTTAACATTATATGTTTTGTTCACATTTTTTTTCTACTAGTATTTTACAATACAATTAGAAAACAATATATGTCAAAGATGAAAACAAATGTATTAAAGGTTTCCTTAAGTTTTTGAATATGTAACTTCATTTACTTGCGATTCATAATTTTTTCCCTAAACTTCTGTAAAATCAGCAAAAATGCCTTGGCAATTTTACCATAGTTCCTAGGATATTGGTTGGCACTCAAAGGGTTAAATAATTAGAAAGAAAGCCACAAGAAAATCCCATAGTAAGCAGAAGAAAGGAAATAATGAAGATCAGAGAAGAAAAATGACATTAAGACAAAAACAAAACAAAACACAAAACAAAACAAAACCAAAGATCATTAAAACCAAGAGCTGGTTCTTTGAAAGAATAAAAAAGATTGACAAACCTCTAGCCAGGCTCACCAAGAAGCAAAGAGTGAGGACCCAATTAACAAAATCAGAAATGAAAGAAGTGAAGTAACAACCGATCCCACAGAACTACAAATGATTGAAAAAAATGCTATGAACAACTCTACTACAATGAACTGGTCAACCTAGAAGACATGGACATATTCCTAGAAAAATCAATCTTCTAAAAATCAAGCAAGAAGAATAAAAAAAATTGGAATAGGCTGATAAACTGTGCAAGAAATTGAAGCAGTGATCAAAACACTTCCAGCAAAGAACACCCATGTCCGGACAGCTTCACAGGGGAGTTTTACCAAACATTCAAAGAACTAAACATATCCTCCTCAGACTAACCAAAAAATTCAAGAGGAAAGAACACTTCCAAGCACTTTCTATGAAGCCAGCATTGCTCTAATCCCAAAACCAGATGAAGACATTACAAAGAAAGATAATTACAGGCCAATATCCCTGATGAACAGATGATAAAGTCCTCAACAACATTCCAGAAAGTTGGATCCAGCCTTACATTAGAAAGATCATGCACCATGAACAATTTGGGTTTATTCCAGGGATGCAAGGATGTTATAATATCCACAAGTTAATAAATGTGACACATCACATAAACAAATTGAGAGACAATAATCACATAATCATATAAATTGATTCAGAAAAAGCATTTGACAAAATCCAACAAGCTTTCTTGATAAAAATTATCAGCAAAGTGGGAATAGAGGATCATATGTCAACATAATAAAAACCTTATATGACAAATATACAGCCAATATCATATTAAATAAGCAAAACCTAAAACCATTTACCCTAAGAACAGAAACAAGACAGCAATGCCCACTTTCACCAATCCTGTTCGACATAGTATTGAAAGTGTTAGCCATAGCAATAAGACAAGAAGAAGAAATAAAGGGCATCCAAATTTGAAAAGAAGTAAAACTGTCATTATTTGCAGATGACATGATATTGTACGTAGAAATCATTGAAGACTCCATCAAAAACTGACTAGACTTAATAGATGAATTTGGCAATGTAGCAGGATAAAAAAGTAATATCTGGAAATCTATAGCATTTTTATAGACTAATAATAAACTCACAGAAAGAAAAACTAAAAAAAAATCCCATTTACCATTGAAAAAAATTAAGATATGTAGTAATAAACTTAACTAAGAAGGTAAAAGATCTATACTTGGAAAACTACAGCACATTAAAAATAGAGATAGAGGAAGACATAAGCAAATGGAAGAACATATCGTGTACATGGATTGGTAGAATCAACATCATTAAAATGTCCATACTACCCAAAGCTATCTATAGATTCAATGCAATCCTAATTAAAACCCCAATGGCATATTTCACAGACTGAGAACAAACTCTCCAAAAATTCTAATGGAATAAAAAAAGACCCTTAATAGCTGCAACAATCCTGAAGAAGAAGAACAAAGTTGGAGGGATCACAAGACCAGATATCAAGTATATTACAAGCCACTGTTCTCAAAACTGCCTGATACTGGCACAAGAACAGATATATAGACCAATGGAATAGAACCGTGAACCAAGAAATCTACCCAAGCCATTATCCTCAATTAATATTTGACAATGGAGGCAAAAGCATACAATGGAGCCAAGATAGTGTCTTCAATAAATGGTGCTGGGAAAATTGAACAGATATATGCAAAGAAATGAAACAACAACTTACACCATACACAAAAATAAATTCCAAATGGATAAATGACTTAAATGCAAGATGGGAAACCATAAAAATCTTAGAAGAATCAATAGGCAGCAAAATATCAGACATATGTCATAGCAATATCTTTACTAAAATAGCTCCTAGGACAGGGGCGGGCAACCTTTTTGTGAGTGCGTGCCAAACTCAGCAAAATCTCTGACTCAAAATTCTTCTGCGTGCCAACCCTAATTTTCTGAGAGCACGTTACACCTACTTGATATCTCTTAAGGTGTACATATGTGAAGAACCTTGAAAAAATAATAAAATTCATTTGAGCGACAAAAACACAGTATATGATGATGAAAAATAGATTTATTTTTAATGTATACATGTACACTGATAGTCCAACAGAAAACTTTATGACTTCGTTTGATATTATCAGTGGCACTTTTGCTGCTGCATCACTGATGACAGAGATTTTACATCAGATTTATATTTCGTGACCTTCAGAGATATGCACGAGCTACTACTTTCATCCATCAGGCTACTCCTATTACGAAACTTAACAAAATTCATCACTGAGAACAAAGATTCACAAGCATATGCGGATTAAACCAAAACATTGGTCGGATCTAGGAAGGCAGGGAGAGTTAAGGCAGAGGCATAGAAATTGATCTTCCCCTCTCTCGTCAATCCATGTCTATGGTCTTTAAAATAACTTATGTAAAATTATTTATTTATGTAAGATGCACCTACACTGAATTTACCTGAAAATAAAAAAGTCTATATTAAGAAAAAAATTGTAAATGGAAGATTATAAGAGAGGGTTTCACATGCCAGGAAACGTTACTGGCGTGCCATGTTTGGCACGCGTGCCAGGGGTTGCCCACTCCTGTCCTAGGACAATGGAAACTAAGGAAAATATAAACAAACGGGATTAAATCAAAATAAAAAAGCTTCTGGACAGCAAAAGAAACCATCAACAAAACAACAAGAAAGCCCACTCCATGGGAGAACATATTTGCCAATGTTATATCCGATAAGGGTTTAATCTCTGAAATTTATAGGGAACTAATGCATCTTAACCAAAGGAAGATAAACAATCTAATAAAAAATGGGCAAAGGACTTAAATAGACACTTTTCTAAAGTGGACACATAGAAAGCTAAGAGGCATATGAAAAAATGCTCAAATTCACTAATCATCTGAGAGATGCAAATCAAAGTGGCAATGAGGTTTCATCTCACACCTGTCAGATGGCTACCATCAACAAATCAACAAACAACAAGTGCTGGTGAGGATGTGTAGAAAAAGGAACCCTCTTACACTGGTTGTGGGAATTCCTACTGGTGCAGCCCACTGTGGAAAACAGTATGGAATTTCTTCAAAAAATTAAAAATGGAACTCCCATTTGACCCAGTAATCCCACTTCTAGGAATATATCCCAATAATTCAGAAACACCAATCAGAAAGAATATATGCACCCTTTGTTCGTAGCAGCACAATTTACAATAGCTAAGATTTGGAATAGCCTAAGTGCCCATCAGCAGGAGTGTATTAAAAAACTTTCGTACATCTACACAATGGAATACTGTGGTGCTATAAAAAGAAAGAACTCTTATTATTTGCAACAGAATAGATCGACCTGGAGAACATTATGCTAAGTGAAATAAGCCAGTCAGAGAAAGATAAATATCACATGATCTCACTCATTTGTGGAATATATTAAACAACATATACTGGTGAACAAAAATAGATCCAGAGACAGAGAAGCATCAAACCTCAGAGGGAAGTCAGGAGAGGCTTGGAGGGGTTTTAAGAGATCAACCAAAGGACTTATGTGCATGCATATAAGCATAATCAATGGAAGCAGACAGTAGGGGTGTGAGGGCATGTGTTGAGGGGGGGAGTGGTTGGGGAGAGGTCAACAGGGGGAAAAGGAGACATGTTATACTTTAAACAATAAAGAATTTTTTAAAAAAGTGAAACTCATTTCTGGATATTTATTTTGTATCCTGCTACTTTACTGAATTAATTTATCAGCTCTAATAGTTTCATGTTGGAATCTTTAGGGTTCTTTATAATAATATCATGTCATCTGCAAATCATGACTGTTTTACTTCTTACTTACCAATTTGAATGCCTTCTACTTTTTCTTGTTTAATTGCTGCGGCTAGGCCTTCCAGTATCATGTTGAATAAGAGTGGTGAAAGTGGACATCTTAAAGGAAAGGATTGTAGTTTTTGCCCATTGAGTATGATTGTTATTACATTAAGTTATGTTCCCTCTATTCTAATTTTGCTGAGGTGTTTAATCATAAATCAGAGCTGGATTTTATCAAGTGCTTTTTCTGCATCTATTGATATGATTATGTGATTTTTATACTTCATTTTTGTTTATGTGTTGTTTCATATTCAGTCATTGTTTCAACCTTATATCTCCAAAATAAATCCCATTTGATCATGGTATATGATCTTTTTAATGTATTTCTGAATTCAATTGAGAATATTTTGTTGAGGATTTTAGCACCTGTGTTTATCAGGGATATTGGCCTATCATTTTCTTTGTTTGTATTTTTTTTCTTTTAATCTTCAACTGAGTATATTTTTCCATTGATTTTTAGAGAGATTGAAAGAGAGAGGGAAAAACAAAAAAAAACATCAATGTGAGAGAGACACATCAATTGGCTGCCTCCTGCACGTGCCCTGACCAGGACCAGGGCTGGGGAGGAAGGAGCCCATAACCGCAGTACATGCCCTTGACTGGAATCAAACCTGGGACCCTTTGGTCCACAGGCTGACGGTCCATCCATTGGGCCAAACCAGCTAGGGCTATAGTTTCTTTAACTGGTATTGGCACCAGAATAATGCTGACCTGGTAACACAAACTTGGGAGTCTATAAATTTTTCTGGAATAGTTTGAGAAAATTGGCGTTAGTTCTTCTCTGAATATTTGGTAAAGTTCTTTTTTTTGTTGGGAGTTTTTTAATTACTGCTTCAATTTCACTAGTTGTAATCTGTCTTTCCCAATTCTCTAATTCTTTATGATTTAGTTTAGAAGATTTTATGTTCCTAGGAATTTATCCATTTTGTTCAGATTGTCCAGTTTGTTGGCATATAGCTGTTCATAATATTGTCTTACAATGCTTTGTATTTCTTTGGTGTCTGTTGTTACTTGTCCTCTTTCATTTCTGATTTTATTTCTTTGGGTCCCCTCTCTTTTGTCTTGATGAGTTGCTATATGTTTTGCAATATTGTTATCTTTTCCAAGAACCAGCTCTTGATTTCATTAATCTTTTGTATTGTTTTTAGACTCTATTCATTTATTTCTGCTCTAATCTTTATTATTTCCTTCCTTCTACTCACTTGGAGCTCTGCTTGTCCTTTAATTGTAAGGTTAGATTATTTATTTGAGATTTTTTTTATTTCTTGAGATAGGCTTATAATCCTATAAATTTCTCTCTTAGGAGTGCTTTAGCTCAGTCCCATAGATTTTGGGTCATTGTGTTCTCATTTTCATTTGTTTCAAGCATCTTTTTATTTCTTTCTTGGTCCCATTGTTAACCCATTCATTGTTTAATAACGTGTTATTTTGTCTCCATGTCTGTGTGTTTTTCAGATATTTTTTCTTGTGATTGATTTCCTGTTTTATACCCATTATGGTCAGAGAAGATGCTTGACATGATTTCAATTTTTTAAAATTACGGATATTTGTTTTGTGTCCTAAC
Organism: Myotis pilosus; assembly: GCA_036010255.1. Classification (NCBI taxonomy): domain Eukaryota; kingdom Metazoa; phylum Chordata; class Mammalia; order Chiroptera; family Vespertilionidae; genus Myotis; species Myotis pilosus. The sequence goes on along the minus strand of JASKON010000002.1, from coordinate 109,907,095 downwards.
TTGTTATTTACCATAGGAAATGATCCGTATACAGTTGCAGTTGAACAGAATGTATATTTTGCCACTTTGGGGTGAAATTTTCAGAAAGTGTTAATTAAATCCATCTGATCTAATGTGTCCTTTAAAACCACTGTTTGCTTATTGATTTTCTGTCTGGAAGATCTATCTAGTGACGTCAATGTGGTGTTAAATTCCTCTACTATGAATATGTTACTACTAGAGGCCCAGTGCACAAAACTTGTGTAAGGAGCGGGGGAAGGGCCCTCAGCCAAGCCTGTGCCCATTCACAGTCTGGGAGCCCTCAGGGTCTGTCTGACTACATTTTTAAAAAATCACCCTGTACTTAATTTTCCTACTAACTCTTCCTTTTAAACTCCCCTCACTCTCACATTCTGTTTCTTTTTATTTAACTACTAGAGTCCCGGTGCACAAAGTTTGTGCATGGGGGGGGGTCCCCTCAGCCCAGGCTGTACCCTCTCCAATTTGGGACCCCTTGGGGGATGTCTGACTGCTGGTTTAGGTCCAATCTCAGGGATCAGGCCTAAACTGGCAGTCGGATATCCCTCTCACAATTCTGGACTGCTGGGTCCTAATCGCTCACCTGCCTACCTGCCTGGTTGCCCATAACTGCCCCCCTGCTGGCCTGATCACCCCTCATTGCCTCTGTGTGCTGGCCTGATTGTCCCTAATTGCCCCACCTGCTGGCCTGGTTGCCCCTAACTGCCCTCCACTGCTGGCCAGGTCACCCCAACTGCTCCCTCCTTGCCAGCCTGGTTGCTCCTAACTGCCCCCCCTGCCAGCCTGGTTATACCTTACTGCTCCCCCTGCCAGCCTGGTCATCCCTTACTGCCCTCCCTGCCAGCCTGGTTGCCCCCACCTGCCCCCCTCCTGGCCTGGTAGCCCTCAACTGCCCTCCCCCGCCCCCCCACCAGCCTGGCTGCCCCACACAGCCTGCTGTTTAGTTGTTTGGTCGTCCCTCACTAACCCCCCTGCTGGCCTGGTTGTCCCATACTGCCTGTTTGTTCAGTCATTTGGTCATCCCTCACTAATCCCTTGCTGGCCTGGTTGTAGGCAGCCGTCTTGTGAGGGTGTGAGGGTCAATTTGCATATTATCTCTTTATTATATAGAATTTTCCTGGCCTCATCCCATTTTAGCATTCTTATTTTTCCTGCATTCTTTCCCTCTCTCCCTTTGAACCTCCCGTGGCCCCACTCTCTCCCTCTCTCCTCCTTTCTCTCCCTTCATTCCCTGTGCTGTATCCTCCTTTCTCCTCCCACCCACCCCATTCGCCTTTCCTTTCTGAGCCTGAACCCTGTCTCCCTCCCTCCTTCCTATTACCACCACCTGCTCCCCTGCCATGTTCACTGGTTTCTCTTTTAAACCTTCCCCTTTCCTCTCTGGGACCTGCTTCCAGCACTGCTTGAGCATACTTTGATATTAAAGCTTCTGTTTGGGGAGCGTTGACCACCAGCCCAGGGCCCTGCCCTGGCCAGGCCTTTGCTGCCTCCCCTCCCCAGCCTCCCCACCCCCATCCTCCTCCCATTACCTGCCCAGGATGCCCCAACTTCTAGTCAGCAAAGTACACTTAACATGCCACAAACCTAACCCTGGCCAGTGTCTTTGGGGTCCAGCCCTCAGGGAGGAAAGGTGTACCCTCCTTAGTGTCTGACTCTGCCTCAGCTAAGCTGTGCCTCTCCTCCCAGCATGGGGTGCCTGGCCCAGTGAGGGTGGCCAAGGCCTGCATGCTGCTGCCATGAAGCAGGAGCACCACCACCCTGAAGGCCTTGGACTGTCCACCCCTCCATCCCAGGACATGTGGGTGCCTCCCCGCCAATGGCCTGTGCCGGGATCCACTGCCCTCCTCCTGCATCCACACCACCTATGCCCTGCCATTCGCAGGGCACACCTGCTCCACCCCCCAGTGGTTACCACCCCCTCCTGCATGCAGCCCTGCGTTTCTTCCACTTTTCCATTCCTGTGTCTTTTTCTTGTTCCCTTTCTGTATTTCTGTTTCTCCTCTCAGCTTGTCTTCATGCAGGCCTTCCTTCCTCTCCCTCTCCTTTCTTATCCTCTCCTATCATATCCTATCCTACCTACCCTGGGCCATGCAGCTGCCTGAGCAGGGGGTGGGGACACAGCTTGCTGATCAGTCATTATGTGATGGAGTCCTGACCAATTTGCATATTATCCTATTATTAGATAGATTGTTCTCTCTTTTTATGGTCATCAATTTTCACTCTATATATTTAGGTGCTCTCATGTTAGGTGCATAAGTGTTTTTAAGGATTATATTATACTAGAGGTCCTGGTGCACAAAAGTTTGTGCACTCAGGGGGAAGGGGGGGCCCTCAGCCCAGCCTGTGCCCTCTCACAGTCTGGGACCCCTCAGGGGATGACCACTTGCTGGCTTAGGCCCGCCCCCCAGGGGATTGGGCCTAGGATGGCAATCAGACATCCCTCTGGCAGCCCAGCAGCCCTCAGGGGATTTCCACTTGCCAGCGGGGAGCAGTCCTAAACTGCAGTCGGACATCCTTAGCGCTACTGAGGAGGCAGGAGAGGCTCCCACCACCACCGCTATACTGGCAGCCATCAGCCTAACCTGTGGCTGCACAGAGCTCCTCCCATGTGAGAGTGACCTGACCACCAGAGGGCAGCTCCTGCATTGAGAGTCTGCCCCCTGGTGGTCAGTGTGTGTCATAGTGACCAGTCATTCCCAGCCTTTCTGCTGTTAGGGTCAGTTTTCATATTACCCTTTTACTATATAGGATAGAGGCCTGGTGCACAGGTGGGGGCCGGCTGGTTTGCCCTGAAGGGTGTCCCAGATCAGTGTGGGTGTCCTGCTTGGGTGCCTGGCCAGCCTGGATGAGGCGATGATGGCTGTTTGCAGTTGGTCACACCCCCTTTAGGGTGGGGGTCCCGCTTGTGTACCTGGCCAGCCTGGATGAGGGGATGATGGCTGTTTGCAGTTGGTCACACCCCCTTCAGGGTTGGGGTCCTGCTTGTGTACCTGGCCAGCCTGGATGAGGGGATGATGGCTGTTTGCAGTTGGTCACACCCCCTTCAGGGTTGGGGTCCTGCTTGTGTAGCTGGCCAGCCGGGAGGAGGGGATGATGGCTGTTTGCAGCTGGTCACACCCCCTTCAGGGTGGGGGTCCCCACTGCGGTGCCTGGCCAGTCTGGGTGAGGGGCAGAGGTCTGTTTTCAGTCTGGCGGGTGACTGAAGCTCCCAACCACTCCTTTTTTTCTTTTTTTTTTTATTCTGGGATTTATTTACCTTCTTTGGCTGTCACTGGAGCTGAGAGCTGGCTTTAGCTCTGAGGCTTGGCTCCAGCTCTGAGACCTTGGCTGCTGAAAGCAGGTATCCAGGTTTGTTTGGGTTCTATAATTGTAACACTGTTGTGGTCCTGTTTGCTCCATCTCTGACAACTGAAAGCAGGTTTCTGGGGTTTGTTTAGCTTCTATAATTGCAACATTGTTGCCATCACTGCCGCGCTAAGTTCTGAGGCCGAAGCTGGCTGAAAGCAGGTTTCTGGAGCTTGTTTAGCTTCTATAATTGTAACATTGTTTCTTAGAGTGCAAGCTCAGAGCCTAGCAGCGGAGGGCGGGCAACCTTGGCTTCCTCCATCACTGGAGCAAGCAAGCCTCCTGTTCACTTCAGCTGCCTGGCTGCCGGCCACCATCTTGGTTGGCAGTTAATTTGCATATCTCTCTGATTAGCCAATGGGAAGGGTAGCGAAGTTACAGTTAATTACCATGTTTCTCTATTATTAGATAGGATTTTCTGAGTTGATTTGTTTTTCATTATGCAATGTTTTTTTGGTTTGTCATTATTGCTTTCTTTTCTGTTTGATTCATATTCTTTTTTTAAAATCTAGAACACCAGAAAATATTGTTGAAAGAAATTAAAGAATGAATAAATAAATGGAAATATATCCCATGTTGTGGATTAGAAGTCTTCATGTTTTTAAGATGGCACTATTTCCTCCCATGATCTACAGATTCAATTTATCTCTACCAGAATTACAGGTAGCTTCTTTGTAAAAGCTGACAAAGTGAGCCTAAAATTTACATATAAACTCAAGGGATCCAGAATTCCCAAAGCACTGTTGAAAGAGAAAAATTCATAGCAATGCAGACCTACCTCATGAAACAAGAAAAGTCCCAAATAAACAATCTAACATGTCACCTAAAGGATGAAGCAAAAGGATAACAAATGAAGCCCAACATGACTAAATGGGAATAAATAACAAAAGTCAGAGCAAAAATAAATAAAATAAGTAAAAAATGTAATCAAGAGCTCATTCTTTGAAAAAAACACACACAAAAAAACACAAAAAACATTTAACCAGCTTCATTAAAAGAAGAGAATGAGGACCCAAATAAAGATAATTAGAAAAATAAAGAAGTGCCAACCAACATCACAGAAATACAAAGGATTATAAGCAAATACTATGAAGAATTATTATATACCAACTGGGAAGAAATGAATAAATTCCTAGAAACACACAATCTTTTTATTATTTACTTACTAGAGGACCAGTGCACAAAAATGTGTGCACTTGGTGGGAAGGGGGGTCCCTCAGCCCAGCCTGTGCCCTCTTTCAGTCTGGGACCCCTCGGGAGATAACAACCTGCTGGCTTAGGCCTGCTCCCGGGTGGCAGAGGGCAAGCCCAATCCCTAGGTGCAGCCCCTGGTCAGGCTCAGAGCAGGGCTGATTGGGGAGTTGGGGCGCCCCCCCTGTCATGCACAGAGGAGGGCGGATCGGGAGGTTGCAATGCCACCCTCAGTCACGATCAGGGTAGGGCTGTTTGGGGGGTTGGGGCACCGCCCCCTGTCACACTCAAGGCAGGGTCGATGGGGAGGTTGCGGTGCCACACCCTGTCACTCACAAAGCAGGGCCCATCAGGGAGGTTGGGGATCCGTACCCTGTCATGCACAGAGCAGGGCCGATCAGGGGGTTGGGAGCTCCCGCCGTCACTCACAGAGTAAGGCCGATAGGGGAGTTGAGGCACCGCCCCCTGTCACACACAGTGCAGGGCAGATAAGGGGGGTGGGGCGCCGCAGCCTGTCACACACAGAGCAGGGCCCATCAGGGGGGTGGGAGCTTCCCCCTATCAGGCACAGAGCAGGGCTGATCAGGGGGTTGGGGCGCCTTCCCCTGTCACGAACAGAGCAGGGCAGATAGGGAGGTTGTGGCCCCACCCCCTGTCACACACAGAGCCACAGGGTGATCAGGGGGTTTGGGCGCTGCCCCCTGTTATGCTGATCCCGGTGCCGGGAGGCATATTACCCTTTTACTATATAGAGGCCTGGTGCACGGGTGGGGGCCGGCTTGTTTGCCCTGAAGGGTGTCCTGGATCAGGGTGGGGGTCCCCACTGGGGTGCCTGGCCAGTCTGGGTGAGGGGCTGAGGGCTGTTTTCAGGCTGGCGGATGACTGAAGCTCCCAACCTCTCCTTTTTTTCTTTTTTTTTCTTTTTTTAATTCTGGGCCAGCTTTAGCTCTGAGGCTCCAGCTCTTAGGCCTCCGCTGCTGAAAGCAGGTTTCTGGCCTTTGTTTACCTTCTGTATTTGAAACAATGTTGCCATCCTGCTGGCTAAAGCCCAGGGACTAAAGCAGGTTTCTGGGGTTTTGTTTAGCTTCTATATTTGTAGCATAGTTGCTTAGATTTGCAGCTCAGAGTCCTGCAGCAGCATGCGGGGAACGTTGGAGTCCTCCGTCACTGAAGGAGGCAAGCCTCATGTTAGTTTCAAGCTGCCTGACTGCCGGCCGCCATCTTGGCTGGCAGTTAATTTGCATATCGCCCTTATTAGCCAATGGGAAGGGTAGCGGTCATATGCTAATTACCATGCTTCTCTTTTATTAGATAGGATATTTACTTATTATTATTGACACTATTACAGATGTATCCCATTTTCTTGCCTTTGCTCACCTCCACCCTGCCCTTGTCCCCCCTCCCCTGTCGTTCACCACACTGTTGTATGTGCCATGGGCTATGCATATTTGTTCTTTGGCTAATCTCTTTACCTTCTTTTATCCAGACCCATCCCATGAGATTCCTTTCTAATCTCCAGTCACGATGATTTATTCCTCTGGTTTTCCTAGCTCTTTTATCCCTTTAATTTTTGTATGTGCTGTTAAGTAGGAGTCCAAATCTATTCTTGTGCATGTGGATGTCCAGTTGTTTCAGCACCAGTTTTTGAAGAGACTTTTTTGCCCATTTGATTATTTTGCCACCCTTGTTGAAAGTCAATTGACTCTAAATATAAGGGTGTATTTCTGGACTCATTCTGTTCCACTAATGTATATGTCCACCTTATGCTAATATCACAGTGTCTTAATTCCTTTAGTTTGTAGTAAGCTTGGAAATGGAGAAGATAGAGACCTCCAAGTTTATTCTCTCTCAACATTGATTTGGATATTCTGGATAGCTTGAGTTTACATGTAAATTTTAGGGTAACTTTGTTGGCTTTTACAAAAAAAGCTACCTGTAATTCTGATAGAGATTAATTGAATCTGTAGATCATGTTAGGGAGCATTGCCATCTTAAAAAATGTTAAGACTTCCAATCCACAACATGGGATGTATTTTCATTTATTTAGACAGTCTTTAATTTCTTTCAACAATCTTTCCTGGTGTTCAGATATTTTCTAAGTATTTTATTCTTTTTGATGTTATTATATTTTCTTCTTTTTATTTTAGGACAGTTCACTGCAAGTTTATAGAACTATAATTGATTTTGGATCACTGATCTTAAGTACTGCAACTTTGCTAAACTAATTTTTAAATTATAATAGTGTTAAATGGAATTCATAGGATTTTCTATATCAGATCATGCCATCTACAAACAGAAAATGTCTTATTACAATTTAGATGTTTTTATTTTATTTTCTTGTTACTTTATCTGCCTAGTGCCTCTACTATACTGTTGAATAGAATTTGAAGGATCATCTGTACTTTGTTTCTGATATTAGGGGAAAAACATTTAAGTCTTCAATTATTTAGAATTATGTTAGCTGTGATTTTTAAAAAAATTTGTGGGTTTTTGTTTTGTTGTGTTTTTTTTTTATTTGTTTTGGCAGATGCTATTTATCAGGTTGAGGAATTTTCCCACGATTCCTAGGTTTTTCATGTTTTTCTTTAACCACAATGAGAGTTTCATATTTTTCAAGAGCTTTTTATCTGCCTATTGAGATGATCATATAGCTTTTGTATGTTATTCTTTTTATGTTGCTTATTATATTAATTGCTATCAGATTTCAAACTAATTTTATATTCCTGGTATAACTTTTACTTGGTCTTGGTATATAGTTTTAAAATATATTTTGCTGAATTTGGTTTCCTCATACATTTGAGGGTTTCTCTGTCTATATCAGTAAAGAATTTTGGTCTGTAGCTTTCATTTCTTATGATGTCTCTTTCTGGTTTTATTTTCAAAGTAATACTGACTTTAAGAATAATTTGAGAAATATCTCTTGTATTGTTTTGAAAGCATTTGTTAAGAATTTGTATTAATTATTCTTAAATATTTGGTAGAATTCACCATGTAAGCCATCTATGCCCGGACTTTGTAATATTTTCATTCAATGTATTGTTTTGCCTTTATTCAGTGGGACTACATTAAATTAAAAAGATCTGCACAGAAAAGGAAACAATGAATAAATTGAAAAGGTAGGAGAGGGAAGATGGCAGCTGGCAGGATGGAGGTGAGGAAGAGGATGTGAATGAGTGAGGGGGTGAAAGGGGAGTGTGTGGATGTGTTTGGTGTGTGTGTGAGTGAGGGAGGGACAGTTAAATCTGGTAGGAGTAGCAGGGGCTGGCAGACCAGACTCTTCTGGACAGGGAGCACCTACCACTGCTGTGGACACTCTCTAGGCTGTGGGGCTTGGGCACGGAACCCACGCCAACTTGAAGGGGAGAATGGCCTCTTCCAGGAACTCATCAGCACTACCACCCAGACAGGCCTTGGACACTGCCCGCAACCTTGCAGCCACTCTAGCCAAAATCCTGCTGCCCCACCCGCAGACCTGAAGACCCTAGGACCTCCACCTCCAAGGGTGCATGACTCCTGCATCAGTAAGTGCGACCCCCCTCACCCCCTCCCCGCAAGCTGCATACAACTGATGCTACAGTCGTACTTTTCCAGCGTGCAGGCCTCCCGAGGCCACTGCTCCACAGGCAGCTCTTAGGTGCTGCTGCGAGCTCCCGATGGGCACATTCTTATACAAACAAGGACGCACTGCCCTGACAGTAGAAATTTGGACTTCCCCCACTCCTGGCTGCCTGCCCATACATACCTAAGTCACGTAGCTTCAGTGCCAGGGCCCCCGTGAGTGCGTGAGTGCACTGCCTTGGCAAATGGTTCCCGGGTGACTCTGTGAACCGCCATTGGGCACACGCAAATCCAATTTAGGGCACAAGGCCCCGGAAGCAAAAACTGAGTCTTTCCACTCCACAGTTGCCAACCTCCAGACACCACGGTCATGCCTTTCTGGAGTGCAGGAATCCTGAGCCCCACCACCCTGACAGATGGCTTCTGGGTGCCTCTGTGAGCCCCCGCTGGGCACATGTGATTTCAACCAAGGGTGCAAGTCAGCAAAAATTGGGACATACCCCTCCCTGGCTGCTGACCTCTGGACAACTCAGTTGTGCTTTTCCAGCACACAGGCCTACTGAGTCTGCTGCCCCTATAGGCGGCTCCTGGGTGCCTCCTTGAGCTCCAGCTGTGCGTGCTCATATCCAAACAAGGGTGCATGGCTCTGGCAGTAAAAATTTGGACTTACCCTTCCAGGCTGCCTTCCCACAGATACCAGCCATGTGGTTTCAGTACCCTGAGGCTACCACCCCTGCAGGAGACACATGGGTGCCTCTGTGAATTGGCACTAAGTGCACTCATATCCACCCAAGGATGCAAGGCCCTGAAAGCAGAAACTTGGACTTCCTCCTCCTCAGCTTCCAACCTCTGGTCACTGCAGTCACACCGATCCAGCACACAATCCCCCTGAGACTGCTGCTCTGGCAGATGCCCCCTGGGTGCTTCTCTGAGATGCTTCAAGGCACAACCCCGGCTGCTAGCATCCAGTCCTGGTGGTAGCGCCACTCCAGCACAAGGGCACCCTTGAGCCCACTGCTCCAGCAGACAGCTCCTGGGCACCTCTGTAAGCAGCCATTAGGCGTGCGTATCCAACCAAGGGAACACGTGCCCTGAAGCAGAAACTGGGACTTCTCCCTCTATGGGGCCAGAGGCACACCACAGTCGCTCTGATCCAGTGTGTGGGTCCCATGAGCACACACCCTTGTAGATAGCTCCTGGGCCCCTCTAAACAGCAAACGCTGCCACTGGGTGTATGCCTCCCCAACCAAGGGTGCACAGCTCCCTCAGTAGGATCCATGACATTACCCTCCCAGCTACCTATCTCTGGACAGCCTGGTGAGTTACTGAGGAATTGCCTCCCTGGACAAGGTCACATTGTTTCAGCCACAGACCTCGAGATTCCCATATCCCAGCTGCCAACCTCTGGACACCACAGTCATGCTTTTCCAGAGTGCAGGCCCTCTGGACCCCTTGTGATTCAGAGAGGGAAATCACTTTGGCCAGAGTCCCACTGCCTCAACCACAGACTAAGAGACACCCACCCCCAACTGTCACAGGCTCCAGGCCTCTCATAGTGAGTTGCAGAGTGACACAAATATAGCAAGAATCACACCAAACCGGCCAAAGTCACAGTACTTGAGCCTCGGGCCCCGAGACTCCTTCCTCCCAGGCGGTGGACGCTGAGAACCCACAGTGAACACATACCAGTGAGACCTCAGACAACCTTTTCCACAAGAGCTGGAACCACAATCACATCCAAAACAGCTTGCACAACGAAGCCAGGGTAAGTCACATTGCCAACCCATGACGAGACTTCATCCACGAATAAGAAACTAGCATTCAAGATCCAATAACATCAAGAGAACCTAAATAGCTCAAGTAGAGAGCTTTGCTAGATCACCAATTTCAGGAAATCTGAGAAATCACACCAGTATCACCACCCCCAAAGAACCTGGTTAGCAAAGCAGTTGGATCTAGGACACAGAAACAATTAAAACGTTACAGCAAAACTAGGAGAGACGTAGAACAATCCCCAAAGGAAAGTAAAAGAGGAATCATCAGAAAGGGAGTTAAATAAAATGGAGGGAAGTAACATATCCAAAAAAGAATTCAGAGTAATGATTATAAGGATGCTCAAAAGACTGCATGACAAATACACACAACTCAATGAAAATGATAAGGAGCTGAATGAGAATGTAACCAACATGAAATGGAACCAAGAGGAAATGAAGAACAACATAGCTTCAATAAAGAACATGATGGAAGGCTTAAAGAGTAGACTAGAAGAGGCTGATGACCACATCAGCAAATTAGAAGAAAAGGTAGAATAACACACAAACACAGCAGCAACTGGAAAGAAAATTTTAAAAGAGGAGATCCTAAGGGAGCTTTGGGACAACAAAAAATTAAACAAAATCTGCATAATAAGGGTATCAGAAGGAGAAGAAGAGAAGCAAGGACTAAAAAACCTGTTTGAAGAAATGACAGAAAACTTCCCCGATATTGGCAAGAAAAAAACTACATGAATCCAAAAAGCACAGAGAGTCCCAAACAAGATGAACTCAAAAAGAACAACACCAAGACACATCATAATGAAACTGGCAAACATCAATGACAAAGTAAGAATCTTAAAGGCTGCCAGAGAGAGACAGAAAGTTACCTACAAGGGATCTCCCATTAGAATATCAACTGATTTCTTAACAGAAACACACCAGCCAGAAGGGAATGCAATGAAATATACAAAGTGATGCAAAGCAAGGGGTTGAATCCAAGAATACTATACCCAGGAATTCTATCATTCAAAACTGAAGGTGGAATCAGGAGCTTCACGGAAAAAAAAGGGCTAAGAGAGTTTATAACACCAAGACAGCAATGCAAGAAATGCTAAAGGAATGTGCTGTAAAAAGAAGAAACACAAAGGCAAGAAGAAACACAAACATTAAGAATAAAAATGATGACAAACAAGTACTTATCAATAATAACATTAAACGTAAATGGATTAAATGCTCCAATCAAAAGACATAGGGTAGCTGAGTGGATAAGAAAACATGAACCATATATTTGCTGTCTACAAGAGACCCAACTCAGAACAAAGGATTTACACAGACTGATAGTGAAGGGATGGAAAAAATTATTCCAGGCAAATGGAAATGAGAAAAAAGCTGGGGTTGCAATACTTATATCTGACAAAATAAATCTCAAATTAAAGGCCATAACAAGAGATAAGGAAGGCCACTACATAATACTAAAGAAAGCAATTCAACAAGATATAACTCTGGTAAACATATATGCACCCAATATGGGAACACCCAAATACATAAAACAACTTCTGGAAGATATCAAGGGAGAGAACAATAGCAATACAGTCATAGTAGGAGACTTTAATACCCCCACTGACACCACTGGATACATGCTCTAAACAAAAAATCAGCAAAGAAACAGCAATCCTAAATGACTCACTAGATCAGATGGAATTGACATCTTTGGAATATTTCACCCCAAAGACACAGACTATATATTCTTCTCAAGTGGACATGGTACATTTTCAAGGATAGATCACATATTAGGACACAGGCAAAGTCTCTTAAAATTCAAGAAGATAGAAATCATAACAAGCATCTTCTCAGATAACAAAGGAATAAAACTAGAAATCAACTAAAATAAAAATAATGAAAAAAAATAAAACACTTCAAGCCTAATTAGCATGGTATTAAACAATGATTGGGTTATCAAAGCAATCAAGAAATAAATAAAAAACAATCCTGGAAACAAATGACAATGAAAACACAACAATCCAAAATCTATGGGATACAATGACAGCAGTCCTGAGAGGGAAGTTCATAGCTCTACAGGCCTACCTCAAAAAAAATGAGAAAAAATGGTAATAAATTACCTAACCTTGCAACTTAAAGAATTAGAAAGAGAGCAACAAGAAAAGCCCACAGTAACCATAAGGAAGAAGATAATGAAGAAATAAACAACATAGAGACAAAAAAAAAAAAAGAAAGAAAAGATAAAGAAAAAAGAAACCAAAGATCAAAGAAACCAAGAGCTGGTTCTTTGAAAGGATAAACAAGATTGATGAACCTCTAGCCAGGCTCAGCAAGAAATAAAGAGAGAGGACCCAAATAAATAAAATCAGAAATGAAAGAGGTGAAGTAACAACTGACCCCACTGATAAAGGATTATAAAAAAATATTATGAACAACTCTACTCCCACAAACTGGACAACCTTGACGAAATAGACACATTCCTAGAAAAATACAACCTTCTGAAACTCAATCAGGAAGAATTAAAAAACCTAAATAGGCCGATAACTACTGATGAAATTGAAACAGTAATCACAAAGCTTCCAGCAAACAAAAGCCCTGGACTAGATGGCTTCATAGGGGAGTTTTACCAAACATTCAATGAAGAACTAAAACCAATCCTTCTCAGACTATTCCAAAAAAATTAAGAGGAAGGCATGCTTACAAGCTCTTTCTATGAAACTAGCATTATCCTAATTCCCAAAAGAGATAAGACACCACCAAGAAAGAGAATTATAGGCCAATATTCTTGATGAACATAAACGCTTAAATTCCTCAACAAAATTCTAGCAAACTGGATCCAGAATTATATTAGAAAGATCATACACCATGACCAAGTGCGATTTATTCCATGGATGCAACGCTGGAATAATACGCACAAATCAATAAATGTGATACATCACATAAACAAATTGAGAGATAAAAATCACATAATCATATCAATTGATGCAGAAAAGGCATTTGACAAAATCCAACACCCTTTTCTGATAAAAACACTCAGCAAAGTGGGAATAGAAGGATCATACCTCAATGTAATAAAAGCCTTATATGACAAACCTGCAGGCAACATCATTCTCAATGAGCAACAACTAAAACCATTTCCCTTAAGAACAGGAACAAGACAGGGATGCCCACTTCCACCACTCCTGTTCAACATAGTACTGGAAGTGCTGGCCAAATCAATCAGACAAGAAGAAGAAATAAAAGTCATCCATATTAGAAAAGAAGAAAAATTATCTTATTCGCAGATGACATGACACTGTACATATAAAACCCTAAAGATTCCATTACATTATTAGACTTAATAAATGAATTCGGCAATGTAGCAGGATACAAAGTTAACACCACGAAATCTATGGCATTTTTATGTACCGATAGTGAAGTTACAGAAGGAGAGATTAAAAAATAACAAACAATCCCATTTACCATTGCACAAAAAATTAAGATACCTAGGAATAAACTTAACTAAGGACGTAAAAGACCTCTACTCAGAAAACTACAGGATACTGAAATAAGAGATAGAGGAAGACATAAACAGATGGAAGAACATACTGTGTTCATGGATTGGTAGAATCAACATCATTAACATGTCCATACTACCCAAAGCAATCTCTAGATTCAATGCATTCCCCATTAGAATAGCAACAGCATATTTCACAGACCTAGAAAGAACCCTCCAAAAATTCATCTGGAATAAAAAAAGACCCCTAATAGCCACAGTGATCCTGGGAAAGAAGAACAAAGTAGGAGGAATCTCAATACCAGATATTGATGAATTACAAAGCCACTGTTTTCAAAATTGCCAGATACTGGCACAAGAACAGACATATAGACCAATGAAACAGAATAGAGAACCCAGAAATCAACCCAAACCACTATGCTCAATTAATATTTGACAAAGAGTCAAGAACATACAATGGACCCCCTTGTGGTCTTTGTGTGCAGTCTTGTTGTAGTTAAGCCTTGATTGTTGTATGTAATACTGGGGGGAGGGGGGGGGAGATTTGACCTCCAGGCCAACTCTACAATGGAGTCAAGACAGTCTCTTAAATAAATGGTGTTGGGAAATTTGTTCAGACATGCAAAAAAAATGAAACCAGACCACCAACTTACACCATACACAAAAATAAACTCAAAATGGATAAAGGACTTAAACGTAAGATGGGAAACCATAAAAATACTACAGGAATACACAGGCACCAATATCTCAGATATATGCCGAAGCAATATGTTCACCAATACAGCTCCTAGGGTAATGGAAACTAAAGAAAAAATAAACAAATGGGACTACATCAAAATAAAAATCGTCTGCACAGTAACATAAACCACTGTAAAAGAAAACATCCAGGAAGCCCACAGCATGGGAGAACATATTTGCCAAGGTTATCTATGATAACGGTTTAATCTCCAACATTTACTGGGAACTCACACAACTTAAAAAAAGAAAGATAAACAGCCCAATCAAAAAATGGGCAAAGGACCTAAATAGACGCTTTTGATAGAGGACATGCAGAAGGCCAAGAGATATATGAAAGCATGCTCAACGTCACTAATCAGAGAGATGCAAATCAAAACAACAATGAGGTACCATCTCACACCTGTCAGAATGGCTATTATCAACAAATCAACAAATGACAAGTGCTGGTGAGGATGTGGAGAAAAAGGAACCCTTGTGTACTGCTGGTGGCAATGCAGACTGGTGCAGCCACTGTGGAGTTTCCTCAACAAACTAAAAATGGAACTCCCATTTGGCCCAGTAATCTGACTTCTAGGAATATATCCTAAGGAACTAGAAACACCAATCAGAAAGAATATATGCACCCTTATATTCATAGCAGCACAATTTACAATAGCTAAGATTTGGAATCAGCCTAATTGACCATCAGCAGATGAGTGGGTTAAAAAACTTTGGTACATCTACACAATGGAATGCTATGCTCCTGTAAAATGGCAGGAGGTTTTACCATTTGTAACAGCATGGATGGAGCTGGAGAGCATTATGCTAAGTGAAATAAGTTGGTCGCAGAAAGTTAATTATCACATGATCTCTCTCATTTGTGGATTATAATGAACAACATAAACCAATGAACAAAAACAGATCCAGTGACAGAGAAGCATATATCAGGTCCTCAAACCTCTGAGGGCACATAGGGGAGGGTGGGCATCAAGGGGAGAGATCAACCAAAGGACTTGTATACATGCATATAACCATAACCAATGGACACATACAACAGGGGTTGAGGATGAGGGAAGGATTGGGGGTGTGTAGGGGTCAATGGAAGGATAAGGACACATTTGTAATACCTTAATCAATAAAAGGGGAAAAAAGAAATAAAAAAATTGGCAAATTTGATCCAGCAATAGATTAAAAAGATCATACATCATGACCCAGTGGAATTTATTCCAGGGATGCAAGGCTGCTACAATACCTCCAAATTAATCAATGTGATACAGCACATAAAAAGATTCAAGACAAAAATCATATAATCATATAAATCAAAGCAAAAATAGCATTACACAAAATCCAACACACTTCTTAATAAAAACTCCCAGCAAAGTGGAAATAGAGGGATCATTCCTCAAAATAATAAAGGCCATACATGATAAAATTATAACCAACATCATACTCAATGGGCAAAAACTAAAACCATTTTCCCTAAGAACAGGAACAATACAGGGGTGCCCTCTTTAACCACTCTCATTCAACATATTCCTGAAAGTCCTGGCCTTAATGATCAGACAAGAAGAACAAATAAAAGGCATCCAATTTGGAAAGGAGGAAGTAAACCTCTCATTATTCACAGATAACATGATACTGTACATAGAAAACCCTAAAGAGTTCACAAAAAATTCAAGATTTCATAGATGAATTTGGCAACATAGCAGGATAAAAAGTAACCCTGAATTCAATGGCATTTTATGCACCAATAGTGAACTCTCAGAAAGATAAACTAAAAATACAATCCTATTTACTATTGCAACAAAAAATTAAGATACTTAGGAATAAACTTAACCAAGAAGGCAAAAGATCTAAAGTCTGAAAACTACAGGACAATGGAAAAAAAAAATGGAGGAAGATATAAATAAGTGGAAGAATATACCATGCTCATGGATTAGTAGAACCACTATCATTAAAATGTCCACATTACCCAAGGCAATCTACAGATTCAATGCAATCCCTATTAAAATAACAATGGCATATATCAAAGACCTAGAACAAACTCCCCAAAAATTTATATGGAACCAAAACAGATCCAGAATCACTGCAGCAATCTTGAGAAAGAAGAACAAAGTTGGAGGAATCACAATATCAGATATCAAGTTATACTACAAAGCCACTGTGCTGAAAACAACCTGACACTGGCACAAGAACAGACATATAGATTAATGAAACAGAACAGAGAACCTGGAAATCAACCCAAGCCACTATGCTCAATTAATATTTGACAAAATAGGCAAGAGCATATAATTGAGTAAAGACAGTCTCTTAAATAAATGATATTGAGAAAATTGGACAGGTGCATGCAAAAAATGAAACTAGCCCACCAACTTACACCATACACAAAAATAAACTCAAATGGATAAAAGACTTACATGTCAGATGTGAAACCATAAAAGTCTTAAAAGAATCCATAGGCAGCAAAATCTCAGACAGTATGTTTACTGATACATCTCCTAGGACAATGGAAACTAAGGAGAAAAACAAATGGGACTACACTAAAATAAAAAGCTTTTGAATTGCAAAAGAAACCATCAACAATATAACAATAGAGCTCACTAAATGGGAGGACATATCTGCCAATGATACATCTGATAAGGGGTTAATCTCCAAAATATATAGGGGACTCATTCAACTTAACAAAAGTAAGACAATCCAATTAACAAATGGACAAAGGACCTACCTCAGTAGACAGTTCTTCAAAGTTGACATACAGAAGGCCAAAAGGCACATGACAAAATGCTTTAAGTCAATAATTATCCAAGAGATGCAAATCAAAATGACAATGGGGCACCACCTCACACCTGTCAGAATGGTTATCATTAACAAACCAACAAACGACAAGTGCTGGTGAAGATGTGGAGAAAAAGGAACCCTCGTGCACTGCTGGTGGGAATGCAGACTGGTGCAGCCACTGTGGAAAACAGTATGGAGTTTCCTCAAAAAATTAAAAATGGAACTGCCATTTGCTCCCCCTTCTGGGAATGTATCCTAAGAAATCTGAAACACTCATCAGAAAGAATATATGCACCCCTATGTTCATAGTAGCACAATTTACAATAGCTAAGATTTGGAAACAGTCTAAGTGCCCATCAGCAGATTAGTGGATAAAAAAACAACTGTGTTACATTTACACAAAAGATTACAATGCCACAATTAAAAAAAAAAGAACTCTTACCATTTGCAACAACATGGATGGACCTGGAGTGTATAATGCTGAGTGAAATAAGCCAGTCAGAAAAAGGTACATATCATATGAACTCATTCATGTGTGGAATCTAATGAACCAAATAGATCCAGAGACATAAAAGCATGATCAGACTGTTGAACCTCAGAGGAAAGACCTGGGTAGGTGGGACAAGGTCAACCAATGGAATTTTTAAGCATGTATGCATAATGCGTGGACACAGACAATGGGGTGGTGAGTTCCTGGGGGTAAGGGACAGGAGCAGGCTGGAAGAGGTTAGTGTGGGAAAAAGGAGGACTTATGTAATATTTTCAACAATAAATATTAAAAATATACAAAAAATAAAAAAGGACTTATATTCAAAATACAGGGTGTGGAAAAAGCAGATTTACAGTTGCGAGTACATGAAACACAGTTTATCCTTATATTATTATTTATTAACTAGTGGCCCAGTGCATTAAATTCATGTATGGGGCAGGTCCCCTCAGCCTAGCCTGCCCCCCCTCCAATCTGGGACTCTCTCATAATCTGGGACCACTGGCTCCCAACTGCTCACCTGCCTGTCTGCCTGATTGCCCCTAACTGCCCTCTCTGCTGGTGTGATCACCCCTAACTACTCCCCCTGAGGGCCTGATCGCCCCCAACTGTCCCCCCCGCCACCATCCAGGTTGCCCCATGCAGCCTGATGTTCAATTGTTTGGTCTTCCCTCATTAACCCCCTGCTGGCCTGGTCACCCTATGCAGCCTGCTGTTAAGGCATTTGGACATCCCTCATTAACCCCTCTGCCGGCCTGGTTGCCCCATTCAGCCTGCTGTTTGGTCGTTACTGTGACGACATCCTGGACAATTTGCATATTCCTCTACTATTAGTATAGATTACTGTATTATTTTCCACATGAAAAACTGTAGATTTACTGTTTTTCCATATGAAAAACTGTAGGTTTACAGTTGTGTGTACATGAAGCAATTTTTTCTTTTATTATTAATTATTGTATTATTTTGTATATGAAAAACTGTAAACCTACTTTTGCCCCACCCTGTATATAATGAACTCTTACAATTCAATAGCAAAACTTCAAATAATCCAAATAAGAAATAGATGAAGTACTTGAATAGACATTTTTCTAAAGAACACATAGAGATGATGATCAAGTATATGAAAAGGTGCTCAAGATTATTATTTTTTATTTTATTATTTTATTTTTTTTTATTTTATTTTATTTTATTTTATTTTATTTTATTTTATTTTATTTTATTTTATTTTATTTTATTTTATTATTTTATTGTTTAAAGTATTACAAATAGTAGTACATATATCTCCTTTTCCCCCATTGACCTTCTCCCAGCCTCCTATAGCCCCTGGCACATGCCCTCATCCCACCCTCCCCGCCCCCTCCCCGCAGTGTCTTGTGTCCATTGGTTGTGCTTATATGCATGCATACAAGTCCTTTGGTTGATCTCTTTCCCCCCTCCCCAACACTCCCCAGCCTTCCTGCTGTAATTTGACAGTCTGTTCAATGCTTCACTGCCTCTGTATCTATCTTTTTATTCATCAGGTGATAATGTTCTTTATTTTCCATAAATGAGTGAGATCATGTGGTATTTTCCTTTCATTGCCTGGTTTATTTCACTTAGCGTAATGCTCTCCATTTCCATCCATGCTGCTGCAAATGGTAATAATTTCTTCTTTTTTATAGCAGCATAGTATTCCATTGTACAGATATACCATAGTTTTCTAATCCACTCAGATTATTAATAGTCAGGGAAATGCAAATCAAAACCATGATAAAATATAACTTTACCTTACCTTACCTGTTAGGATGGCTTTTAATTAGAAAGACAAAAGATAGTAAATTTTGGCAAGGATTTGGGGAAAATAGAAGCTGTATACACTGTGGGTGGGAAATATAAACTGGTATATCCATTATGGAAAACAGTATGGTGGTTCCTCAAAAAATTAAAAATTGGACTTCTATATACTCCAGCAATCCAAATCCCTGGGTATATCTTGAAAGGAACTGCAAACCTAAAGAGATTTGCACAACAGTGTCCATTGCAGCAGTATTCACAACAACCAAGATATGGAAACAACCTAAGTGTTTGTCAATGAATGAATAGATACAGAAAATTGATATATCTAAACCTATATGGAAAACTATTCAGCCATGAGATGAGTAATAAGAAAATCCTGTCACTTGCAACAAGTTATATCTTGAGGCCATATTGCTACATGAGATATGTCAGACAGAGAAAGACAAATGCTATATGATATCACTTACATATGGAATCCAAAACAAATTAACTTAAAACCAAAGAGTAGAATGGTAGTTATCAGGGCTGGGGGTGTGGAGGAATTGGGGAGATGTTTAAGATTCATACTTGCAACTAGTAGATAAATAAGTTCTGGAGTAATGCATAATAATCCTCCTATCTAATAAAAGAGTAATATGCAAATTGACTATCACTCCAACACACAAGATGGCTGCCCCCATGTGGTCAAAATGGCTGCCCCCATGTGGACACAAGATGGCCACCACAAGATGGCCGACAGTTGTGGGCAATCAGGAGAAGGCAGTTGGGAGGGACCAGGCCTGAATGGGAGGGCAGTTGGGGGTGATTAGGCCTGCAGGGGAGGGCAGTTAGAGGTGACCAGGCCTGCAGGGGAGGACAGTTTGGGGGGAACCAGGCCTGCAAGGGAGGGCAGTTGGGAAGAATCAGGCCAACAGGGGAGGGCAGTTAGGGGTGACCGGGCTGACAGGGGAGCAGTTAGGCATCAATCAGGCAGGCAGGGGAGTGGTTGGGAGCCAGCAGTCCTAGATTGTGAAAGGGATGTCTGGCTGCCCATTTAGGTCCGATTCCAAGGGGTCCCAGATTGGAGAGGGTGCAGGCTGTGCTGAGCCCCCTCCACCCCCCCACCCCCCGTGAACAAATTTCATGCATCGGGCCTCTAGTGTGATTATAGTCAACAATACTGCAACCATAAAATCCAAATTTGCTAAGACAGTACATCTTAATTTCAAAACAAAAAAATGATAATTATAAAGGTGTTAGCTAATGCTATTGTTGTAATCATATTGTAACATACAGATTATTAAACTAACACCTTATATACCTTGAGGGTATGCATTGTTCTATGCCAATTATATCACAATAAGGTTTTGAAAATGGGAGTTCAGATATCTCTTCCATATAATGATTTCATTTACTTCAAATAGGTATCTGAAAGTGGGATGGATGGACCATGTTATAGTTTATATTTAACTAGAGGCCTGGTGTATGAATTCATGCACAGGTGGGGTCTCTTGATTAGCCCTGCAGCCATCAGCGTGGGGGGGACCACAGGAGGTTGGCTGGAGGGACCGTGGCCAGCCTGGTGGAGGGACCATGGGAGGTTAGCTGTAGGAGTGGACTGATCACTAGGGGGCAGCTCCTGCATTGAGCATCTTTCCTCTGGTGGTTAGTGTGCGTCATAGCAGCTGGTTATTCCGGATGTTTGGTTGTAATAGCCACTTAGGGTTTTATATATATACTAGAGGCCCGGTGCACAAAAATTTGTGCACTCGGGGAGAGGGGGGGTCCCTCAGCCCGACCTGTGCCCTCTCACAGTCTGGAAACCCTCAGGAGATAACGACCTGCTGGCTTAGGCCTGCTCCCGGGTGGCAGAGGGCAGGCCCAAACCATAAGTGCAGCCCCTGGTTGGGCTCAGAGCAGGGCCAATTGGGGAGCTGGGGCACCGCCCATGTTATGCACAGAGCAGGGTGGAAGGGGCGGTTGCGATGCCACCCTCAGTCATGCTCAGGGTAGGGCTGATTGGGGGGTTGGGGCACCACCCCCTGTCACACTCAAGGCAGGGTCGATGGGGAGGTTGCGGCGCCACCCCCTGTCATGCACAGAGCATGGCCAATCAGGGGGTTGGAGTGATGCCACCTGTCACGCTGATCCCGGTGCTGGGAGGCCTCTCGGCTCCGCTGATCCTGGTGCTGGGAGGCATATTACCCTTTTACTATATAGGATACAGGTCTGGTGCACGTGTGGGGACCGGCTGGTTTGCCCTGAAGGGTGTCCTGGATCAGGGTGAGGGTCCCCACTGGGGTGCCTGGCCAGCCTGGGTGAGGGGATGATGGCTGTTTGCAGCTGGTCACACACCCTTCAGGGTAGGGGTCCCCACTGGGGTGCCTGGCCAGTTTGGGTGAGGGACTGAGGGCTGTTTTCAGGCTGGCGGGTGACGGAAGCTCCCAACTGCTCTTTTTTTTCTTTTTTTTTTAATTCTGGGCCAGATTTCGCTCTGAGGCTCCAGCTCTGAGGCCTCTGCTGCTGCTGAAAGCAGGTATCTGGTTTGTTTTCGTTCTATAATCGAAACTCTGTATCAACTCCAGCTTTGAGATCCCGAGCTCGCTGAAAACAGGTTTCTGGGGTTTTGTTTAGCTTCTATATTTGTTACAATGTTTCTTAAACTGCAAGCTCAGAGGCCGGCAAGGCAGGTGGGGAACGTTGGTTTCCTCCGTCACTGAAGCAAGCAAGCCTCATGTTAGTTTCAAGCTGCCTGGCTGCCGGCCACCATCTTGGCTGGCAGTTAATTTGCATATCCCCCTGATTAGCCAATGGGAAGGGTAGCAGTCGTATGCCAATTACCATGTTTCTCTTTTATTAGATAGGATAGATAGATTTTTTGAGGAAACACCATGCCATTTTCCAAGATGTCTCTACCAATTAACACTCCCACAACAGTATATTCTTCTAGGAGTTTTATAATTTCAGATATTACATTATTTAAAATACATTTTGTTATTTCTTGTGTGAGTGATGAAAGATAGAAGTCAATCCAGTTTTATTGCTATGCTTGTAGATATTGGATTTTTTCAATGCCATTTATTGTACAGACTATGCTTTCCCTATTGAATAGTCTTAGGTCCCTTGTCAAAAAATAGTTGATCTTCCCTGGCTGACATGGCACAGATGGAGCATTAGCCTATTCAAAAAATGGTTGTGGGTTTGACTCCTGGTCAGAGCACATACCAGGATTGTGGGTTCAATCTCTGGCTGTGGTGAGTACAGGAGGAAATCACATAAAGTTTTCTCTCTCCCTCTCCCTTCCTTTCTCTTTAAAATAAATACAAACATACCTTTGGATCAGTATTAAAAAAATTAATTGAATTTATATGTCTGGGTTTCATTCTGGGCTCCCAATTCTATTATGGGTTATGCACATATATATATATTGTGTGTATACACACACACACACACACACACACACAGACATCCATCCATACATACATACATACTAGGGGCCCAGTGCACGAAATTCGTGCACTCGGGGAGCAGGTCCCTCACCCCAGCCTGCCCCCCTCTCACTACTGGGAGCCCTCAGGGGATGTCCTACTGATGGCTAAGGCCCTCTCCATGCTCTCCTTGGAGCCCGCTCCACCCCTGCCTCCTCTGATCGCCGGCTCTGCCCCTTGGCCCCACCCACCTCCCCTGCCACCTGCGTTGCCAACAGGCCTGGACACTTCAGTGGCGGGGCTGAGGTGATTGGACGCCACCATCTTGTAGCTATGGGTCCCGCCATCTTTGTGACGGAGTGATGTTTAATTTGCATATTGCTCTTTTATTAGATAGGATATGTTCATATATGCATATATATGCACATATATGGATATATATGGGCTGCACATATATATATATATGCATACAAAATCTTTTGTTTTGTGAGAACATTTAAGTTCTTATTAAATTTTAATCATGCAAGATAGTCTTATCAACTATAGTCACCATGTTACATATTAGATCATCAGAAATTACTCCTCTTGTAAAAGAAATTTAATACCTTTTTGCCAACCTCCCCTTTTCCCTCTCTCCCCCTATTTCTAGTAGCTACCACCTTGCATCTCTCTGTTTTATGAGTTCAACTTTTTAGATTCCACATATAAGTGATGTCATGCAATATTTGATGTTGTTTCTTTTCTTTCTTCTTTTTTGCTAATGTTACTTAGCACAGTATACTTTAGGTTTATGCATCTTGTCAACAATGAGAGGATTTCCTTCATTTTTAAGGCTGAATATTCTATTGCATATATACTAGTGGCCCAGTGCACAAAATTCATGCACATCGAAAGGGAATTAATTAGAGGAAATATTTTAATATTGCTATTTGCCTTTCCTCTATAATAAAAGTGTGAGAGATAAAAGGAAATAAGTAAAATGTACATGAAAAATACATAATTTGATTAATAAATAAACAATAAAAATGATATAACACCAACAACAAACTCATGATATAAAAACAACAAAAACATGATATAAAAACAACAATGGTGTGAATAATGGCTGATAAAGTGATTAAACTTATTCTAATATCCCCCTGTATACCATATTAAGAGTGAAAACACTTTCAGAGTGCTTGACTAATTTCCCTTAGGAGAAAGTATTTAAAAATTTAACTTTAATGTCACACACTCTTCAAACTCTAGAGAAAGTAACACATAACTGACCATTTGCAAAAACGGGTTCTGGTAGGACTATTCCTACTCTGTCTAGAGTTTGTCTTTGTGATTTATTAATAGTCATTGAAAATGCTGGCATCACAGGAAACTGTAGTCAAATTAATTTAAATCAGAGGCCAGTGTCAGATGGGGACAAATCAATTCTTGAAATCAGAACAACCTCTCCCTCTGCAGATCCTGTTAATACTTTAGCTTTGATAATGTTAGGTCATAATCTTTTTTAAAAAAATATACTTTATTGATTTTTTTACAGAGAGGAAGGGAGAGGGATAGAGAGTTAGAAACATCAACGAGAGAGAAACATCGATCAGCTGCTTCCTGCACACTCCCTACTGGGTATGTGCCTGCAACCAAGGTACATGCCCTTGACCAGAATCAAACCTGGGACCCTTGAGTCCACAGGCCAACGCTCTATCCACTGAGCTAAACTGGATAGGGCTAGGTCATAATCTTTTGATAATAAATCTAGTACCATTACAAAGACCCCATTTACTATTAAGATTTCTCAATAGCATTATGATTGCTCCCACTTTCAATTTTAATTTATGACTTGGCATTCCTGAAGGAGTAATACTATTAAGAAATTTGATGGGAAAATTTTCCTTTTCGGCATCATATATTGAGTCAATAGAATCATCACTCAAATATGTGTGAAAATATCCATTAAGTATATCCAAAATTTCTTCATTTAATTTTTGAATGTGCTCATTTTTTGGACAAAGAATCACACATTTATATATCTTTATAATATTATCTATAGATATACTATTTCCAAAGGTAGCTTCAATAATGGATCTGTTACAAATCATTTTATGGGGGATTTCAATAATATCTATTCCTATATGAAAACTGCTATCAAGTTTGCCATCTCCATAGTAAAACTTGGAGTTTTACTAACCATTAAGTTTTACTAACCATTCACTATAAGCAGAATACTCTGATCTCATATTTGTTTTAAGAGACAACTTTCTGAAACATCCCCAAACATCGCAGTACTTTAAACTTGTTTGTACTATGGCCGATTGCACAGCATGGGGCACAATACTGAGACATTGTCAAAAATCCCCTCTAAGAAGGAAAACTTTCCCACCAAATGCAACATTTGAATTCATAATTTCTTTTAGTAATCTATGGTGTTTATACCATGATTGGATGCCATGGCGCTTTCATCAATAATAAGAAGTTGGGCCTTTTTAATGGTTTTAGCAACTTCACTCTTTATATCGAGTCTTGAAATTGAATTTTTATTTAATGGAACTAGAGGCTTGGTGCACAAAAATTTTTGCACTCAGGGGGGTCTCTCAGCCTGGCCTGTGCCCTCTTACAGTCTGGGACCCCTCAGGGGATGTCCACCTGCTGCCTTAGGCCTGCTCCCTGGGGGATTGGGCCTATGTTGGCAGTCAGACATCCCTCTGGCAGACTGGGAGCCCTCAAGGGATGTTCACTTGCCAGCGGGGAGCAGGCCTAAGCTGCATTCGGACATCCTTAGTGCTGGCTCCCACCACCACCGCTGTGCTGGCAGCCATCAGCCTGGCTTGTGGCTGAGCAGAGCTCCCCTTGTGGGAACGCACTGACCACCAGGGGGCAGCTCCTGCATTGAGCGTCTGGCCCCTGGTGGTCAGTGTGTGTCATAGTGACCAGTTATTCCCAGTCATTCTGCTGTTAGGGTCAATTTGCATATTACCCTTTTATTATATAGGATAGAGGCCTGGTGCACAGGTGGGGGCTGGCTGGTTTGCCCTGAAGGGTGTTCTGGATCAGGATGGGGGTCCCTGCTTGGGTGCCTGGCCAGCCTGGGTGAGGGGCTGATGGTTGTTTGCAGGCTGGCCACATACTCCAGCCACCCAAGCTCCCAGCTGGAAGGAGGTATCTGGGATTTATTTAGCTTCTATAATTGAAACTTTGTTGCCTTTTGTGGAGGCTACAGCTGGCCAGGGCAGGTGGGAAGCTTGGCTTCCTCCATCGCCCGGGCAACCAAGGCTCCTGTTTGCTCCAGTTCCCTGGCTTCTGGCCAACATCTTGGTTGGGTTAATTTGCATATAGTTGCTCTGATTGGCTTGTGGGCATGGCTTGTGAGTGTAGCAGAGGTAGGGTCAATTTGCATGTTTCTGTTTTATTAGATAAGATTGGTAATTTATGTTGGGAATGATAGGTTCTTCCACCAAGAAGTAAATTTGCAGCAATTTCTGTAGATGCTGTGGGTAAAACAGTACCACCATAACCTCTAATATATTGTATTAAAACTTTATACAGATATGTTTTTCCATTACCACCTGGACCATCCAAAAGAGCATTTGGGGTGTACAGTTTGATCTTTGATGGCTGAAGTTATAGTCTGAAAGTCTTTCAACTGTTCATCATTCAGAGAATTTATCAAACCTCTGCCTGTTGTTGCTCATACAATTCATCGCATGTATTTGCATTCATTAATAAAGGATAGTCCAGAAGTTTGAAATGTGAACATTTCATTCCATGCAATGTGAACACCTCCTGAATTTTGTTAAGGGCATGCGTTTCGCAGTTTACAGAGGCACCTTCTCTATGGTGTAATTTCCAACAGAAATCTCCAATAAAATGAGATTTATTCTCATCCCATAATTTGTTTGCAGCAGAAAGACATCAAACGCACAAATGTATGCAAAAAGTTGCCGTTTTGTTTGGGCATATTAAGGATGATTGCATCAACAATTGTATCTTTCCAGATAGTGTCATCAAGTAATAATCCTCGGTGTTTAGCAGTTTCTTTGTCATTAATCTTTTTAAATATGGCAGGTAATCTGGAAAATGTATATCATTTGGACAGACTTTCCCTTTGTGACAACATCAAGTAAATTTCCCATCAGATGGTTTTTCATCTGAGAAATTTAGTGATAGGCAAAATTCACATCTAACAGTCATTCCAGCGCAGCTATGTTCAAGAATTGCATCCTCCTGTACTCCATTTTGCTGAGAAGACAGTTACTACCAGTATTGGTAGTACCTGTTGATGACTATTCTCTAGACCAGCCGTGGGCAAACTACGGCCCGGTTGAAATGAATAAAACTAAAAAAAAAAAAAAAAGACCGTACCCTTTTATGTAATGATGTTTACTTTGAATTTATATCAGTTCACACAAACACTCCATCCATGCTTTTGTTCTGGCCCTCCGGTCCAGTTTAAGAACCCACTGTGGCCCTCGAGTCAAAAAGTTTGCCCACCCCTGCTCTAGACATGTTCTGTCATTGCCACCGCCTTCTTTCAACTTCAAAGCCACATTGGTCTTTAGACATTTTCTGTCAATGATGTTTTTCAGCTTCAGAGCAACATTTTTCCAATAGCTGCTCTTTAGATACATTCTGTCACAGGCGTTGCCTTTTTTCAAGATCAGACGCACATTGCTCTTCAGACATTTTCTATCGCTAACACCAGCATCTTTCGGCTGCAGAGCTACGTTGAATCAACAGTTGTACTTTAAACATAGTCCCACCTCTCTACTGTCATGGTCTGAGATTCAGGTGAATGAGAGTTCTGGCTGTCAGGCCACTGAGAGCTGTCTGACTAAGGGCTGATTTTGGCTGATTCTGTGGGGGTGAGACTTCCTCCTTCCTGCTGTGAGTTTCCACAGCTGCTATGAGGAAGGTGGGGAGACAGAGGGAGCCACGCCCTCCCAGCTCCCTTTCTGCTCTCTGTCCGGTGGCTTGGGGAGCCAAGTCCTGCAAGCTTCCTGCTCTCTGCCCACTCTCCTGCTCTGCTCTTTTCCCTGAGGCAAAGGTCCCGGGAGCCTGTGGGCATGGTGCCCATCCCCAGGACCCAGGCTGCCTAGTGCTGCCCAGCCCCTGGCAGCTTGGTGCCAATGTATGCCAATTAACCCGCCATCTTTGTTGGGTTAACTTTCATGCTCACTCCTGATTGGCTAGTGGACATCATGGAGGTATGGTCAATTTGCATCTTTCTCTTTTATTAGTGTAGATAACATTTTCTAGATCTGTTCATCCATTGATGGACACTTAGATTGTTTCTGCAGTTTGAATATATCACTAATCCCTCTCTCTCCTGGGTTGCAACGTTTCCACTTAAAAGTCATTAATAGTTCTTGTATATCAAGATTAAAAAACTCTCTCTCTCTCTCTCTCTCTTGTTTTTATAACCCTCACACCAGGATATTTTTCCATTGATTTTTAGGGAGAGTGGTGGAAGAGAGAAGGAAAGACAGAGAGAAACATCAATATGAGAGAAACACATCAATTGGTTGCCACCTGCACAAGCCCCGACCAGGGCCCTGGTGGGGGAGGAGCCCGCAACCAAGGTATATGCCCTTGACTGGAATCAAACCCAGGACCCATTGGTCCACAGCTTGACGTCTATCCACTGAGTCAAACTGGCTAGGTTCTCTTTGTTTTCTATTTTATTTTTATTTTTAAAAATTTTATTGTTGCAAGTATTACTTATGTCCCCTTTGCCCCCCATTGACCCCTTCTAGCCCACCCCTGCCCCTACCAGACTTCATCACCTATTGTCTGTTTCCATAGGATATATATATATATATATATAGATAGATAGATAGATAGATAGATAGATATAGATATAGATATAGATAGATAGAGATACAGATACAGGTACAGATATAGATATATACCTATCTATATCTATATCTGTATCTGTTTCTGTATATCTATCTATCTATCTATCTATCTATCTATCATCTATCTACCTATCTCTATCTCTATCTCTATCTCTATCTCTATCTCTATCTCTATCTCTATCTCATCTATATCTATCTATGTACCAGTGGGGCCCCTTGGCCTGGCCTGCAGGATAGGGCCAAAACAGGCTCTCTAACATCCCCCAAGGTGTCTTGGATTGCAAGAGGGTGCAGGCCAGGCCGAGGAACCCCACTGGTGCATGAATGGGGATGGGAAGGGACACAGAAGCTTGCCCAGCTTGGGGGGAGATGACAGGAGGGTTCCAGGGCATGTCCAGCCTGCCTATATCAGTCCTGATCAGCCAGACCCCAGCAGCAAGCTAACCTACCAGTTCGAGCGTCTGTCCCCTGGTGGTCAGTGCACATCATAGCAAGCGATTGAGCGGCCTTAGCATATCATTAGCATATTATGCTTTGATTTGTTGTTTGGTTGTTTGCTGTTTGGTCTATTTGCATATTGTCCTCTTATTATATAGGATAAAAATATATATGTATATATATTATATAACATTTTATATAACATATATATATATATATATATATACATACATATACATATATATATACTGGAGGGCCAGTGCATGAAATTTGTGCATGGGAGGGTCCCTCAGCCTGGCCTGCACCCTTTCCAATCTGGGACCCCTTGGGGGATGTCCAACTGCTGTTTAGGCCTGATTCTTGAGGGATCGGGCCTAAACCAGCAGTCAGACATCCTTGCAATCAGGGACTGCTGGCTCCTAACTGCTAACCTGCCTGCTGGCCTGATCCCCCTAACTGCTCTCCTCTGCTGTCCTGATCGCCCCTAACCACCTCTGCTTTGGCTCCACCACCATGGCTTTGTCTGGAAGGTCGTCAGGAAGACGTCCAGTCTAATTAGCATATTACCCTTTTTTTTTTGGAGGCTATATAATTTATTTTTTTTCTCTTTTTTTTAATTTTTTATTACAAAGGGTATTACATATGTGTCCATTCCCCCCCCCCCCCGCCCTAGACAGTCCCCTAGCCTCCTCTATCCCCCAGTGTCTTATGTCCATTGGTTACCCGAATAGCTGCAGCAATCCTGAAAAAGAACAAAGTAGGTGGGATCTCAATACCAGATATCAAGATGTATTACCCTTTTATTAGTATATATATATATATATATATATATATATATATATATATATATATAGAGAGAGAGAGAGAGAGAGAGAGAGAGAGAGATACAAGTTGTTTGGTTGATCACTTCCCACCCAACCTTCCCCACCTTCCCTCCAAGCCTCCAAGATTTCTCAGTCTATTTTATGCTTCTCTGTCTAGGGATCTATTTTTTTCATCAGTTTATTTTGTTCATTATATTGTACATATGAGTGAGATCATGAGATACTTTTCATTCTCTGACCAGCTTATTTCTCTTAATATGCTCCAGGTCCCTTCATGCTGTCTCAAAGGGTAAGAAATCCTACTTTTTCACTGCTGCAAAGTATTCCATGATGTAAATGTACTACAGGTTTTCTTTTATACATTCATCTACCTTTGGGGACTTGTGTCGTTTCCAAATCTTAGCTATTTTTAGTTATGTTGTATAAGCATAGGGGTGCATAAGATTTTTCCTGATTGTTGTATCATGTTTCTTAGGATGCATTCCTAGAAGTGGGATCATTCGATCAGATGGCAGTTCTAATTTTTGAGGTAACCCCATACTGTTTTCCATAATGGCGTTACCAGTCTGCATTCCCACCATCAGTGTACTAGGGTTCACTTTTCTCCACATCCTCGCCAGCACTTGTCATTCATTTATTTGTTGATGGTAGCCATTCTGACAAGTGTGAGGTGATACCTCATTGTTGTTTTAATTTGTATCTCTCTCATGGTCAGTAACTTTGAGCATTTTTTCATGTCTCTTTGCCATCCGTATGCCGACTTTGGAGGAGTATTTATTTAGGTCCTTTGACCATTTTTAATTGGAGTTTTGTCTTTTTTTAGTTAATTTGTATGAGTTCCTTATATATTTTGAATATTAATCCCTGATCAGGTGTATCATTGGCAAATATGTTCTCTGATACAGTTGGCTCCCTTTTATTTTTGTTGATGGTTTCTTTTGCTGTGTAGAAGCTTTTTGTTTTGATACTAGAGGCCTGGTGAATGAAATTCATGTACAGGGGGAGGGGTCCCTCAGCCCAGCCTGCACTCTATTTAATCCGGGATCCCTCTCACAATCCGGGACTGCTGGCTCCTAACCGCTCACCTACCTGCCTCCATGATCACCCCTAATCCCTCTGCCTGCCTGATCGTTCCTAACCCCCTATGCCTGCCTGATTGCCTCTAACCGCCTCTGCCTGCCTGCCTGATCACTCCTAACTGCTCTCCTCTGCCAGCCTGATCTCCCCTAATTGCTCTTCCCTGCCAGCCAGATCACCCGTAACTGCTCTCGCCTGACTGCCTGATCACCCCTAACCAGCATTACCTTGGCCCCCATCACCATGGCTTTGTCCGTAAGGACGTCCAGAAGAGGTCTGGTCTATCTTGTCTAAATAGCATATTACCCTTATATTACTGTAGATAGGCTCATTTGTTTATTTTCTCCTTAGTTTCCTTTGCCCTAGGAGATGTATCCATAAAAATATTTGTAGGAGAGATGTCTGAGATTTTGGTGCCTAAGGATTCTTCTAGGATTTTTATGTCTTCCCTATTTACATTTAAATCTTTTATCCATTTTGAGTTTATTTTTGTGTATAGTGTATGTTGTGGTCTAGTTTCATTTTTTTTGTATGTATCTGTCCAATTTTTCCACACCATTTATTGAAGAGACTGTCTTGACTCCGTTGTATGTTTTTGCCTCCTTTGTTAAATATTCATTGAGCATAATGGCTTGCATCAATTTCTGGTGTCTCTGTTCTGTTCCGTTGATCTATATGTTTGTTCTTGTGCCAGTATCAGGCTATTTTGAGAACAGTGGATCTGTAGTATAACTTGATATCCGGTATTGTGATTCCGCCAACATTGTTCATCTTTCTCAAGACTTTTGCAGCTATTCAGGATCTTTTTTGGTTCCATATAAATTTTTGGAGTATTTTTTCTAGATCTGTGAAATATTCTGTTGGTATTTTAATAGGGATTGAATTGAATCTGTATATTGCCTTGTGTAATATGGAAATTTTAATGCTGTTGATTCTATCAATCCATGAAGTTGGTTGGTATATTCTTCCACTATCTATTTTTTAATGTTCTGTATTTTTATGTGTACAGGTCTTTTACCTCCGTGGTTAAGTTTATTCTTAAGTATCTTAATTTTTTGTGGCAATAGTAAATCTGTTTTTTTTTGTTTTGTTTTTTTTTAGTTTCTCTTTCTGAGAGTTCATTATTAGTATACAAATTCCATAGATTTCTGGGTGTTAATTTTGTATCCTGCTATGTTGTCGAATTCATTTATGAACTCTCATAGTTTTTTTTGGTGGAGTCTTTAGGGTTTTCTATGTACAATATCAGGTCATCTGTGAATAATGAGAGCTTTACTTCCCCCTTTCCAATTTTGTTGACTTTTATTTCTTCTTGTCTGATTACTGTGGCTACAACTTTCAGTACTATGTTGAATAAGAGTGGTGAAAGTGGACATCCCTGTCTTGTTCCTGTACTTAGGGGATATGGTTTTAGTTTTTTTGCCATTGAGTATGATGTTCACTGTAGGTTTGTGAGATATGGCCTTTATTATGTTGAGATATATTCCCTCTATTCTCTCTTTGCTGAGAGTTTTTATCAAAAAAGGGTGTTGATTTTGTCAAATGCTTTTTCTGCTTCAATTGATATGATTATGTGATTTCTCTCTTTCAATTTGTTTATGTGATGTATCACGTTTATTGATTTGCAAATATTGTACCAGCCTTGTAGCTTTGGAATAAATCCCACTTGGTCATGGTGTATGATCTTTTTAATATATCGCTGGCTCTAATTTGCTAATATTTTCTTGAAGATTTTACCATCTATTTTCATCAGGGATACTGTTCTGTAGTTCTTTCTTTTTTGTAGTATCTTTTTCTGGTTTTGGAATTAGGATAACACTGGCCTCATAATAAGAGCTTGGAAGTGTTTCTTCCTTTTGGATTTTTTGATGTAGTTGAGGATATAGTTGTTAGTTATTTTTTGAATGTTTGGTAAAACTCCCCTGTGAAGCTATCGGGGCCCAGGCTTCTGTTTGCTGGTTGTTGTTTTTTAAATTACTGCTTCTATTTCATCAATTTTTATTGTCCTTTTCAGGTTTTCTGATTCTTCCTGATTCAGTTTTGGGAGATTGTATCATTCTAGGAAATTTTTCATTTCATCCACATTGTCCAGCTTGTTGTCATATAGTTGTTCATAGTATTTCCTTACAATCCTTTGTATTTCTGTGGTGTCACCTGTTACTTTACTCTCCTTTGTTTCTGATTTTGTTTATTTGGGTCTTCTGATTTTGTTTCTTGATGAGTCTGGCTAAAGGTTGATCAATCTTGTTTATCTTTTCAATGAACCAGCTCTTGGTTTCATTGATTTTCTTGTATTGCTTTTTAAGTCTTTATGTCATTTATTTCCACTTTAATATTTATTATTTTCTTTCTTTCACTTTCTCTGTTTTTATTCTTGTTGTTCTCTTTCTAATTCTGTAAGTTCTAGGGTTAAATAGTTTATTATTATTTTTTCTTATTTTTTGAGGTAGGCCTGTAATGCTATGAACTTCCCTCTCAGGACTGCTTTTGCTATGTGCCATAGATTTTGGGTTGTTATATGTTCACTTTCATTTGATTCCAGGAAGTTTATTTTTTACTATTTCATTATTTATTTACTTATTTAAATCATTATTGTTGGGAGTATCACAGACATACCTCTTCCCCCCCCCCCCATTGCTGCCTTCTACCTGGTTTCTGTCACACCCCAGGCCTTTGCCACTCTATGGTATGTGTCCATAGGTAATGCATAATTGCATATAAGATCTTTGTTTAATCTCTTCCCACCCCCCTGCCACCCCTCTTCCCTCTGAGAATTTTCAGTCTGTTCCATTTCCATGCCTTTAATTTTATTTTATTCACCAGTTTATTCTGTTCATTAGATTTCTTATTTGCTTATTTTGATTTTTAGATTCAATTGCTGATAGATATGTATTTATTGCCTTTTATTATTTATATTTTTGATCTTTTTATTTTTCTTCTTCTTCTTAAAGAATGTCTCACAAAGTTCCTTGGAGATCTCAAGAAGATTCTTGAGTAACCTTATAACCATGGTTTTGAAATCTATATCCAGTAGTTTGCTTGCTTCAATTCCTTTCATTTGTGACATGTTTCTTTGTTTCCTCACTTTGGTTGCTTCACTGTGTTTGTTTCTATGTATTGGGTAGAGCTGCTATGTCTCCTTGAGTTGGTAGAGTGGGCTTGTGTAGTAAGTGGATGGGGTGTGGTCTCAGGGAATCACCAGGGCCCACTGGCTTAGCCACCCCAGTCACCTGAGCTGTGCACTCTAGGTGTGCCCCTTTGAGGGCTGTATGCAAAGCCTTGTTGTAGTTGTGACTTAATTGCTGTTGGTGTCACTGGGAGGAATTGACCTTTAGTCAACTGGCTGTGGGGACCAGCTGTGACTACAGTGGGAGAGTCACTGTGCAGGAGACACCCCTCTGCAGCAGGACTTGCTCCAATGGTGCTTTGGTGCTCATTGAGTCTGCCCCTTGAGTGTGTTACTTGTGAATGTGTAGAGTTTTAATCTGGTATGACTGCTGGGTGCACTGACTTTGCATTTCCAGGGAGGTACACGCTGAGCCACTGCCTCAGGCCACCTGGCAGGAGCTAAAGAGAGATCTGCAGATTCCTCTTATTTGTATAGGATTTGGAAGTACCCAGGTGAGGCCCAGCCATGAAAAAGGCAGACTGGTGCAAATGCTGGGTCTTGGGCCTATTATTGATAGGTTTGTGGCTCCCTGACCCAGCTGCTGCTTGCTTAAGAGATTTTAGCAAAGTCTGCAGTCTGAGGAAGGACAGACCATTCATATGGAAAAGCCACTACACACCAGTTGGGTGGGGCTGCAAATTGGGTGGGGTGGGGTCTCTGGGAATCAACAGGGCAGAGCAAACAGAAATGGCTGCCAGTCTGTCCTGGGACTGGGGAGGTCCCCATATAGGAACAATGACCCCTGAGAGCACCACTTTCTGGGAGATAGTCACCCCTGAGTTTCTGACCTGATGCCAGACAATCCAGTTTGGTTCAGATCCTCTCTTTTCATTACCTTGAATACTTCACTTTTCATTACCTTGAATTCCCTTCTGTCCTGTAGAGTTTCTTATGGAACATCTTCACTGCATTCAGACGCTGAGCTGAGTGGAAGGGACACTATGGTGAGCTTCCCTTGTGCATGAGCCCAATTTCTAATCTTACCCAGAGACAACACAACTTTCTTGGACATTTGTAAAGCTCCTGAACAAAGATAAGTGACTTGAATCTCCTGTGAATGGATGTGAGCATGAAAGACTACCTTGTCCTTCACCATGATGTCAATGAGGCACTGGTGGAGGCCTTCCCTATAAATAGGGCCAGAGGTTTAGCACCTCATAGCCCTAGGTATTCAGGAGAGAGAGACAAGTGCCCACTGACCATTAATAAGGGGAAAGACCACAATAAAGATGCAATTTAGGGAAAGATAATACTAGGCCTGGCCTAAATGAACTATGCCCTTCAGGGAGATAAATGCTCTCTGGGAAGATAAGAAAGGCTGATTGAAGTTTCAACTCAAAATGAAATAGGTCATAGGCCAGTGGTAATCTCATAATCCCTTAGCCAGATTAGAATGTTGAAACCTGATCCTTTTCTGGACAGAAAGGATCAAACAAACACCGCCAAACTGTTTTCTCTTGGCCCCAATAACCTGTGTCACACATTACAGAAAAATGACATAAATAAGTGATTAAAGGAAATAGAAACACTATGTCTCACTCAAAATCTGGTATATCTGGAGTTTTGAAAAAGACAGTGCTTTATTACAAGACTCTTCATTCAGATCTGACTTCTTAATTTTCTTTTCTTGTTCCCTATATTTATGAGAATCAAGATGCTATATAGAAACCTCAAAATCAAACATTGTTTAAGGGTTGTATTCACAACAGGAGCTGGATCATTACACATCAGAACCATTTTATTATACATAACACTAGCCTTTAAAGTTTCCTCTAGTCACACAGTTCTACAGTTATACACATGCGCTTCCATACTCTGGTGTAAATACCAGAGGAAGTTCCAGAGGTTCATGTTTGAAATGTAGAAATTAAGTCAAATTAAAACTGAGTTCACAATTTAATATAAACCTTTAACATTTGGAAAATAAAGTGGAAAACAAAACTACAGATGTGTGAGTTGTTCAGCAAATAAATCCATATACACATATATAATTATTTGAATCATATCAAAACTTAAACTTATGTCACAAATACACACTGGCAGTATAGGAGAGTACTTATTTCTTCAGTGTGGACAATGCTAGCCTAAGTATCTAATATAATAAAAGACAAACATGCAAATTGACCGTACATTCACTATGCCTTAAGCCACGCCCACCAGCCAATCAAAGCGACTGTATGCAAATTAACCCAACCAAGATGGCGGCCAGCAGCCACAGAGCTGAAGCGAGCAGTAGGCTTGCTTGCTGCAGTGATGGAGGAAGCCAGCCTGCTGCTGGCTCTAAGCTCCACTCAAAAGCAACAAAGTTTCAATTATAGAAGGTAAATAAATCCCAGAATAAAAAAATACAGAAAAAAAGGAGAGGCTGGGAGCTTCCATCACCAACGGGTTTGGCCAGCCTGAAAACGGCCCTCAGCCCCTCACCCAGACTGGCCAGGCACCGAGTAGGGACCCCCCACCCTGAAGGGGGTGTGACGAGCTGCAAACAGCCATCAGCCCCCACCCAGGCTGGCCAGGCACCCTAGCGGGGAACCCCACCCTGATCCGGGACACCCTTCAGGGCAAACCAGCTAGCCCCCACCTGTGCACCAGGCCTCTATCCTATATAATAAAAGGGTAATATGCAAACTGACCCTAACAGCAGAACAACTGGGAATGACTGGTCACTATGACACACACTGACCACCAGGAGGCAGATGCTCAATGCAGGAGCTGCCCCCTGGTGGTCAGTGAGCTCCAACAGGGGGAGCTCTGCTCAGCCACAAGCCAGGCTGATGGCTGCCAGTATAGTGGTGGTGGTGGGAGCTTCTCCTGCCTCCTTAGCAGTGCTAAGGATGTCCGACTGCAGCTTAGGCCTGCTCCCCACTGGCAAGTGGACATCCCCAGAGGGCTCTCGGGGTGCCAGAGGTATGTCTGATTGCCAGATTAGGCCCAATCCCCCAGGAAGCAGGCCTAAGCCAGCAGGTGGACATCCCCTGAGCGGTCCCAGACTGTGCACTGGGCCTCTAGTATTAAATAAAATAAATAACATTACTCTTGAAAACATTTGTCTCTCAGAGCATTATCTGCAAGTCAGAAAAAAGTTCTTGCAGTGTAATGCAAATTTGAGAATCAGTGGTACATTAACAATAATGATAAAACATGTTTATTTAATCCTAACAAAAACCCTAAGAAGAGGCAATTATTAACTTAATTCTAGAAATAAATTGACCTTTAGAGATTAGTCTTTATGGTTTTTATCTAAAATCACATAGCTAGAAAATTCAGTAGCTGAAATTAAATCCTGGCCATATTTTTATTTGATAAGAAAAATGCTATGATTTTACTGATTTCTTAGATCCACTAATCTGATTGTACTCAATTTGTTACTGATTACTATTTAAAAAATGTATTTTTATTGAGTTCAGAGAGGAAGGAAAAAGGAGAGAGATAGAAACATCAATGATGAGAGAGAGTCATTGATTGTCTGCCTCTCCCATGCCCCCTACTGTGGATTGAGACTGCAACCTGGGGCATATGTCCTGACTGGGAATTGAATTTTGACCTCCAGGGGCATAGTTCCACACTCAACCACTAAGCAACACCAGCCCCGGCACCAATTACTCTTCATTCCTTAAGGTTACATGAAATTAATTCTTTAAGAGACTTATTTTAATAGAGTGGTTTGACTAATAATTTTTTAAATATAAATTCCCTTAAAACTTAAGAGTCATGGAGGTAAACCTGGCACTATTTCTTCAATTGAAAATTGCATCAATTCCATACCTCACGTATGGAGGTCTGTGACCTGTACAATAAAACAGGACAGTGCCAAAACCAAGCAGGAACAAAACAGAGACCACTATTTAGAAAAACTGGGCTTTATAGATCTTTGTTCCTTAAAGCCTGAGACTTGAATCTTGAGTCATGTCATCTGACATGGGAATACTATTTGATCTATTGACCACAAGAGAAGTCCTAGATCATTTTATCTCTTTGGACACTGTGTATATTAACAAAGAGGGAATAATCCACTCTTCTTCATAAGGATGTGGCTACTTTAACAACAAACATCTAAATTTTCAATAAGATAAGCAAATACAAGATCAAAGATGGCTGGTGATGGGATGGCAGGCTGCAAGATAGTGTGTGAGTGAGAGAGCGAAAGGAGAGTGTATGGACTGGCAGGGAGTGTCTGTATTTGTGAGTGAGGGACAGCTATACTCCAGAGGAATGTTGGGGACTAGTGGACCAGGCTCCCCAGGCTAGACAGCCTCTACTACCACTGAAATCTCTCCTGCAGTGGCCAACTCTGCCACTGAGACCACACCATCTTGAAGGGGAGAGCAGCTATGATCGGAAGCCCAGCCTTACCTTCAACCAGGGAGACCTCGGATACCTCCCAGGACCCTACAACCTCAATGCCCAGGGACCAGCTGCCTCAGCTGAGAACCCACAAACACCGAGACTCCAGCCTCCCCAACTGTGGGCACTTAAAAAGTTTGTGCAGGGGGAGACAATGTGGCACTGAATAAGTGGATGGGCCCTACACCTTCTCACAGAACAGATAGAAGGAACAGCTGAATCAAATAACATCCACCTGGAATTGGAGAAGTAAACACAGCTGGTGAGGCAATCCATGGACAGAAAAGTCAAAGATTGATTGCCTAGAGAGAGTTGAGATCTGCGATCCAAGCTGGAGGGAGAAATGCATGCAGTGGGATCTAGAGTCTCAGAGGGAGACTGTGCTCCACCAAACCCACGCCCTTGGGCTCTGTAGCCCTCAAAAGTGGAAGGGGGTCCCACAGGGCTGCTGGCAGAGGGGGGCTCTAGATATAAGCCCACAGTTGTGAGAATCTGTGCCCAGAAAGGCAGCCTGAAGTTCTATACCAGCTGTGCAGTGCCAGGGAAAAAAGATGCAAGTGGGCATGGTTCCCATTGTGTGATTTGTTTACCCCCTTGCTTTTGATTGATAAGTCCAGTACATAGGATCTTCCAATTATAAATACTCACCGAGACTGCAGGGGAAAATTGTTTTTGTGGAAACTGGGGATCAGAATAAGGAGAGATGAGCAGGAAACCAATTCTGGGTCAATCCGTCTCTCCAACCCAGTATTAAGTGTGGAAGGGAAAGAAGACTCTGTCTAAACACCTCATAGAGGGGCCATTTAGTCCCATATATTAATACAGAAACACTGCCACCCAGGGGTTGTGTGACTCTTGTGTAA
Source organism: Myotis pilosus (assembly GCA_036010255.1). Taxonomy (NCBI): domain Eukaryota; kingdom Metazoa; phylum Chordata; class Mammalia; order Chiroptera; family Vespertilionidae; genus Myotis; species Myotis pilosus. Next base: position 109,868,010 of record JASKON010000002.1, on the reverse strand, counting down.
ATACAACTGAAGGCAGGGAGAAACAAAGTGAGCAGAGAGATCCCACCTGCCTGAAAACAAGGTTATGGCTTATGACACAGAGAAGTGGTGGATCACAGGGAACTTCAACACTGTGCTGACTGCCTGACAGGAAACAGATGTACCAAACAGAACAATAGAGAAAGTGAACAACCTTCAATACTTCACTTTTTAATTTTTTATCTTTTACTTAAGAAACTAATTTTTTTCACACTTGATTTTACTTTTTTATTATTATATTTTTATTTATTATTATTACTTTTTATTATTATATTTCTATTTATTACTATTATGATTACTACACTCATTCTCTTTCTAACTACTTTTTAAAGTTTTATTTTATTTTTTCTTTATTTTATTTTAGTTTATTCTGAGATTAGTGTTCTACATTCTATTTTTCTTTTAGCATTATTTTACTCTATTTCAATTTTTCCTTTGTGCTGACTCTCTTCCTCACTTTTCCCCTTTTTCGTCCTGTGTCTATTACTCTTTTCCTGCTTTACTTTTTCTCTATTCTTTCTTTTTACTCCCTGTTAAAAATTAATCTTACTCATATACTTAATTTCCTCTCCCCTGCTCCAAGTCCATGCACACTTTTCTCTTCTCTTTCTTCACTATCCATTTTTTTTCCTTTTTTCCTTTTTCTTTCTTTCTGTCTTGTTGTTGTTTGTTTGTTTGTTAGTGTGTTTTCTTTCTTCTTTTTTACTTCTGTTTTTCCTCTCCTTGCTTGTTCTCTTCTTCTATTGATAGCTTAATTAATTCCATCACCAACTCAGGCCTATCTACTCTCTATATTCTCCTTTTCCAATAATAGATGAATACATAGATAGATAGATTAAAGAAACGGGAATATATATATATATATATATATATATATATATATATATATATATATATATATATACACACACACACACACACACACACACACACACACTAGTGGCCCAGTGAACAAAATTCATGCACATTAAAAAGGAATTAATTAGAGGAAATATATTGCTATTTGCCATTTCTCTATAATAGAAGTGTCAGAGATGAAAAAGAATTAGTAAAATGTATATGAAAATCTCCCTCCTATCAGAGTCTGGGGCACACCACGGGAAGCAGAGTCATGTCCCTGCACACCCATGTGTGCATCAAAATCACAAAAGTCCTAGACCCAGTCAGCTGCACCCCTGTCAAGCCCCACAGGGTGAGGGGCGCAACCTCAGGTCCCCCATCAAACCCCACCAGGTGGGATGCATGGCCTCATGTCTCCAGACAAACCTCTCCAGGTGGGAGACATAGCCTCAGGTCCCCCATCAGGCCCTGCTATGGAGGTGGTGTAGTCTCAGGTCCCCTGGCCCAGGCTCAGGTCCCCGGTCCTGGCACAAAGGCGTGGGGACACAAGGGCACAAGGGCATGAGGGCATGACAACACTTGCCATATTAGCTCTTTATTATATGGGATATATATATGTTTTATTTTATATATGTATTTATATATATATATTTTTTCTCTTTTTGTATTTTTTTTTATTTTTTCTTCTTCTACAGTCATTCTCTTTCTAACTCCTCTATACTGAATTGTGGCTATTTCCCCATTCATTCAATTCCTTCACCTAACCTTCTGGAAATAAGCTCTACCTCCTTAGATTCATCTGGGTGTTTGTTGTTTGGGTGTTTGTTGTTTGCATTCATCTCTGGGTGTTTGTTTGCATTTTTTGGATTAGTTGATTTTTTGGAGTTTTCTCCCCATACACATATATTTTTCTCCTTCTTTTGTCTTCTCTTTCTTTTCTCTCTTACATTTTTTTCTTTTCTCAATATCATTTGGTGCCCTGTGCGTTGTGTCTTGTTGTGTTGCAGGAGAGAGAGAGCTACATAACTAGACACCCTGAGAGGAGCAAAAATGAGGAGACAAAGAAACAGCCCACATACAAAGAAAAGGAAGAATCACTGGAAGAGTAAGTAAATGAAATAGAGGCAAGCAATATGTCAGAGAAAGAATTTAGAGCAATGGTCATAAGGATGCTGAAAAGGATGGAAGACATATTCAACAATATGTGTAAGAACTAAGAGGAAATGAAGAACAACCAAGAAGAAATGAAAAATGACATCATTGCAACAAAGAACACAATAGAAAGCATCAACAGTAGACTAGAAGAAGTGGAGGACTACATCTGTGAGCTAGAAGACAAGGTAGGAAAAAATACCTACAAGCAGAGCAGCAACTAGAAAACAAACCTTAAAAAACAGGAGAAGAGCCTAAGGAAACTTTAGGACAACATGAAACGAAACAACATCTGCATAATAGGGGTGCCAGAAGGAGAGGAAACTGAGCAAGGAATACAAAACCTCTTTGAAGCAATAATGACAGAAAGCTTCCCTGATACTGGGAATAAAAAACTCACACAAGTCCAAAAAGCTCACAGAGTCCTAAACAAGATGAACCCCAAAAGACCAACACCAAGACACATTATAATTAAATTGGCAAACACCAAAGACAAAGTAAGAATCTTAAAGGCTGCCAGAGAGAGACAGAAAGTTATTTACCAGGGATCTCCCTTCAGACTATAGACTGATTTCTCAACAGAAACACATCAGGCAAGAAGTGAATGGAATGAAATATAAAAAGTCATGCAAACCAAGGGTCTGAATCCAAGAATACTGTACCCAGCAAGGCTATCAATGAAAGTTGACGGTGAAATCAGGAGCTTCACAGACAAAAAAGGACTAAGGGATTTTATTACCAGAAAACCAGCAATGCAAATAATGCTGAAGGGTCTGCTGTAAAAAGAAGAAATATGTAGGAAAGAAGGAACACTTGCATAAAGAATAAAAATGGCTGTATGTGTTTGGCTGAGGAGCCAATGGGTTGAAACTACCATCTGTGGGATTATGACTGAATGCCTGTAAGCCAGACTCCCATCCAGGAAGAACAATAAGGGAGCACCACTGAGCCTTGGTTGGCCTTGGATAGACTGTCCCTCACTGTCCCTGCCAGCAGGCCATCATGACCCCACCCCATCCCCACCTTGTTGGGACCAGGGTTTGGTGCAGAAAGCCCTTCATCCTGGAAAATGGGGTGTGTCCCGAATGGGGGCTGCTCCTTTCCCCTTTATGCAACACACCTCTGTGGGGAAGCTGGTGCTAAACCATTTGTGGACAACCTGATTCTGTGTCAGGGTTTTGTACATAGCAGAGCAGCTCCCTCGCTGCAATCTATCAAAAGTCAGCCCTTGACACCAGGGTTTGTCTTGCTCCTGGCCTCTCTCCTTCCCTGGGAGACAGTTAGCTGCCCAGCTGCTGTGGAGGCAGCAGCACAGTGGTGGAGGGAAGGAAAGGGAGGGGGGAAATGCACATGCGGAGCCAACAGCAGCAGCTTCAGTTCCTTCCTTTCACGTCCTGGCATGGTGACAGTCACCTCCTCTTGTGACCACGCTGGGGACTTTAGAGCCCCAGGATGGGATGGAGAAGTGGGGGTGGGGGGTGGTGGATGCAGCCCCTGTCTCAGGGGGGGCTGAGGGCTGGCACCCTCTTCTCCATTTTTTCTTCCCCCCTAAAAAGAAAAGGAAAAAAAAAGGAAGAAGAAAAAATGGCAACAAACAAGTACCTATCAATAATACCTTTAAATATAAATTGATTAAATGCCTCAATAAAAAGACACCGGGTACTTGAGTGGATAAAAAACATGACCCATATATCTGCTGTCTACAGGAGACCCACCTCAGAACAAAGGACTCACACAGACTGAGAGTAAAAGGATGGAAAAAGGTTTTTCAGGCAAGTGGAAATAAAAAAAAAAAAAGCTTGGCTAGCAATACTTATATCTGACAAATTAGACCTCAAAGTGAAGGCCATAACAAGAGATAAGGAAGGTCACTTCATAACACTAAAGGGAGCAATTCAACATGAAGATATAACTCTGGTAAACATATATGCACCCAATACAGGAGCACCCAAATACATTAAAAAAAAAAACAAAAACAAAAAAACAAACAAAAAAAACTTCTGGAGGATATCAAGGGAGAGATTGACATCACTACAGTCATAGTAGGAGACATTAATACCCCAGTAACACCACTGGACAAATCATCTAAACAAAAAAATCAGCAAAGAAACATCAATCCTAAATGATTCACTAGATCAGATAGACTTAATTGACATCTTCGAACATTTCACCCCAAAGTCAAAGAATGTACATTCTTCTCAAGTGCACATGGGTCATTTTCAAATATAGACCACATATTGGGACACAGGCAAAGTCTCTTCAAATTCAAGAAGATAGAAATCATAACAAGCACCTTCTCAAATCACAGTGGCATAAAATTAGAAATCAACTACAATAAAATCTAACACCTGTAGGCTAAATAGCAAACTATTAAACAATGATTGGGTTTCCAAAGAGATCAAAGGAGAAATAAAAAGCATCCTGGAAAAAAATGACAATGAAAACAAAACAATCCAAAATCTATGGGACACAGTGGAAGCAGTCTTGAGAGAGAAGTTCATAGCTCTACAAGAATACATCAAAAAAACAAGTTTTGCTAATAAATTATGTAACCCTACGATTCAGAGATTTAGAAAGAGAGCAAAATGAAAAGCCCAGTGTAAGCAGAAGAAAGAAAATAATGAAGATCAGAGTGGAAATAAATGACATAGAGACCAAATACTACTACTACTACTACTAATAATAATAATACAAAATATCAACAAAACCAAGAACTGGTTCTTTGAAAGGATAAAGAAGATTCATGAATCTCTAGCCAGGCTCACCCTGAGGCAAAGAGAGAGGACAGAAATAAACAAAATCAGAAATGAAAAAGGTGAAATAACAATGGATGCCACAGAAATACAAATGATTATGAAAAAATACTATGAACAACTCTATTTCAACAAAATGTACAACCCAAATGAAATGAACATAATCTTAAGAAAAATACAAACTTCCAAAACTCAATTAGGAAGAGTCAAAAAACCTGAATAGCCTGATAACTACCAAAGAAATTAAATCAGTGATCAAAAATATTCCAGCAAACAAAAGCCCTGGTCCAGATGCTTTACAGGGGAGTTCTACCAAGCATGAAAGAACTAAAACCTATCCTACTCAGACTAATTCCAAAAAATTTGAGAGGAAGGCACACTTTCAAGCTCTTTCTATGAAGCCAGCATTACCCTAATCCAAAAACCAGATAAAGACACCACAAAAAAGAGAACTAAAGGCCAATATCTTTGATGAACATAACTGCTAAAATCCACAAAAAAATTCTAGCAAATTGGATTCAGCATTACATTAGAAAGATCATACACCATGACCAAGTGGGATTTATTCCCGGGATGCAAGGATGGTACAATATCCACAAATCAATAAATGTGATACATCACATAAACAAATTGAGACACAAAAATCACATAATCATATCAATCCATGCAGGAAAAACATTTGACAAAATCCAACACCCTTTCTAGATTAAAAAAACAACAACTCAACAATGTGGTAATAGAGGGATCATACCTCAACATAATATAGCCTTATATGACATAACTACAGCCAACATCATACTCAATGGGCAAAAACTAAACTCATTTCCCTTGAGAATGAGAATAAGAACAGAGATGCCCACTTTCACCACTCCTGTTGGATATAGTACTGGAAGTGCTAGCCATAGCTATTAGATAAGAAGAAGAAACAAAAGGCACCCAAATTTGAAAAGAATAAATAAAACTGTCCTTATTCGCAGATGACATGATACTATACATAGAAAACGCAAAAGACTCCATCAAAAAACTACTAGACCTAATAAATGAATTTGGAAATGTAGCAGGATACAAAATTGACACTCATCAATCTATGGCCTTTTTATATACCAATAATGAACTCACAGAAAGAGAAATGGAAAAAAAAATCCCATTTACTATTGCACCAAAAAAAATTAAGATACCTAGGAATAAACTAAGGAGGTAAAAGACTTGTACTCAGAAACTACAGGACATTGAAAAAAAAGATAGAGGAAGTCATCAACAAATGGAAGAACATACCATGTTCATGGATTGGTAGACTCAACATCATTAAAATTTCCATACTACCCAAAGCAATCAACAGATTCAATGCAGTCCCCGATAAAATACCAATGGCATATTTCAAAGATCTAGAACAAACTCTCCAAAAATTCACCTGGAATAAGAAAAAGACCCCGGGTAGCCACAGCAATCCTGCAAAAGAAGAACAAAGTTGGAGGGATAACAATACCAGATATCAAGCTATATGACCAAGCCACAGTTCTCAAAACTGCCTGGTGCTGGCACAGGAGAGACATAAAGATCAATGGAACAGAATAGAGAACCCAGAAATAGACCCAAGTCATTATGCTCAATTAATATTTGACAAAGGAGGCTAGAGCATACAATGGAGTCAAGACAGTCTCTCCAATAAATGGTTCTAGAAAATTTGGTCATATACATGCAAAGAAATGAAACTATTACCAACTTACACCATACACAAAAACAAACTCAAAATGGCTGAAGGACTTAAACATAAGACAAAAAACCATAAAAATCCTACAAGACACCATAGGCAGCAAAATAGCAGACATATGTTGTAGCAATATAAAGATACAAATGTAGCAATATACAGACACAAATCCTGGGGCTATGTAGACAAAGGAGAAAATAAACAAATGGGACTACAAGAAAATCAAAAGCTTCTGCACAGCAAAAGAAACCATCAACAAAACAACAAGAAAGCCCACTGCATGGGAGAACATATTTGCCAATGATATTCCTGATAAGGGTTTAATCTCCAAAATTTACAGGGAACTCATACACTTAAAAAAAGGAAAGTAAACGATCCAATTAAAGATGGGCAAAGGATCTAAATAGACACCTTTCAAAAGAGGACATACAGAACCCAGAGACATATGAAAACATGCTCAAAGTCACTAATCATCTGAGAGATGCAAATCAAAACAACAATGAGGTACCACCTCACACTTGTCAGAAGGACTATCATCAACTACATGCTGGTGGGAATGCAGACTGGTGCAGCCACTGTGGAAGATAGTATGGAGTTTTCTCAAAAAGTTAAAAATGGAACTCCCATTTGATCCAGTAATCCCACTCCTAGGAATATATCCCAAGAATCCAGAAACACCAATCAGAAAGGATATATGCACACCTATGTTCATAGCAGCGCAATTTACCATAGCTAAGATTTGGAAACCGCCTAAGTGCTCATCAGCAGATGAGTGTATTAAAAAACATCTACACAATGAAATACTATGCCGCTATAAAAAAGAAGGTACTTTTACCATTTGCAACAGCATGGATGGAACTGGAGAGCATTATGCTAAACGAAATAAGCCAGGTGGAGAAAAATAAATATCACATTGTGGAAGACCACCTATTGTCTTCACCTGCTGATAAGCATAGACATAGAACCCAGAAGGCTGGTGATCCTTGAAGCCCTTGCAAAGGTCGGAGCTGGGTGCCACCTCTGCTTGTCCAGACAGTGGTAGCTGAAGCAACTTCCCCATTTATTATTATGTAAATCCTTGCTGATGGACTAGTCTGCCTGTTGCTGGGGGTCGCCTGCCTAAGGGCTATACTATGGGTGTATCCCAGTTGAATAAAAGCTTGGTGAGGCCTGAGCACCAGAGGAAGAAGTCCTTCTCCTTGAGTGGGACTTGCCTTCCTGGTCCCCCAATGTTTCCAAATTATCTCATGTCTTTTCTCTTTCATTTGTGTGCGGCTCTTCTTCCAGATCCCAAACCCTGAACCACGCAGGACGTGGATGGAAAAATTTACCAACACACATGATCTCACTCATGTGTGGGATATAATGATCAACATAATTTGATGAACAAGAATGGATCCAGAGACAAATGGCAGGGAAGGAGGGGAGGTTAGAGACCTACCAAAGGACTTGTATGCATGCATATTAGCATAACCAGTGGACACAGACACTGGGGTGGTGGGGGCTTTCCTGGGTTGGGAATGGCTGGGGTGGGGCGGGGGTCAATTGGGGAAAAAGGAAACTTATTTAAAACTGTAGACAATAAAAAAGATAAGGAAATACAATAATCAGTATCAGCTTAAATAGTTTTTTATTGCTTGAAGCAAGTTTTTCATATTCCCAATCTTACTTCCCTCCTACATTTGTGATAAGTAATGGTCACAAATGTACTGTATCTGGTAAAATGAGTCAATTACTGCTATGAGTACCTACTGCCAATTTTACAATAGCTGGAAAAGTAAATTTTTAAAATGTTATTCCTTGTTTTAACTTAGGCATAACTTTAGGTAAGGAAAACTTATTTACAAAATATAAGCCATTTCAAAGTAATACCATATTTTTAAAAGAAAATCTAAGAAAATATCATACACACATACACACAAAAACCCAAATCACATTTGGAACCAAGAAAAGGTGTTTTTTATTTGTTGATTTTTTTAAAAACTGGAATTTTACCAAGGAGAAAGGGAGAAATGGGCATAAAGGAGGATATCCAGGACACTTTCTTGCCCTGAATGAGCAGTGATCATATAGAGACCTGTCAGATAAATACACATGGATGGGTTAGTGGTCTTGCAAAAATAAAAACCCATGTTTGTAAAATAATATATTTTAAAAACATTTCAACATTGAAACATATGTAGAAATGTTACATGAATGATAAATATCCTAAATATTTATACTTACATAATTATTTAATGTCTTACCTTTTAACTACATGGTAAATGATGTTAACAAGTTAATACATCTTTTAAATCATATGTGTGTATGTAGTAATGTAGAGAAATAAATTTACATTTTCAAACTTCTTTCCATCAAGAAATATTACATCTCATTTGGTAAGACCATGGTTTTCAAGTGTGGAGGCCAGATGAGTGGGATCAGTACCACATTAGAAAAGATTGGAATGCAAATTCTCAGGCAGCAACTTGGGTCTACTGATCATAAACTCTGAGAATGTGCCCAGCAATCCCTATTTTATCAAGCTCTCTTGGAAGTTCTTATGCATGTTGATGCTTGACAATAATCACTGTGCCAAAATACCCTTAGCTAATGGGTTAGGTGTAGTGAATAAGATGTTTCAAAGTGAACTAGAAATTAAATTTTAAGGCTTTCTTAAAAAGCAAAGCAATTGAATAATTTCCAAAAAAACACACACAAAATATGTAGGTATGATAGACAATATCAGATACTAAGTTAAAAAAAGCATTTGACTTGAAAAGGGAAAAGTCAGTAACACCATTGTAGTGTGAACTACAACATGCAGGGCATGGTTCTAGGAACTTTGCATACAGTTACTCATTTCATCCTCACAAATCCCACTGAGGTGCATGGAGATTATTTAGAGTGATAGCCACAAATGAATGAATAGGTTCTTCCTATCAATACTCCCATTTCATAGATGGGGATACTGAGAAAAAAAAAACACAGTTACATGACTTGCCCAAATCCAGAGCTGGTAAAGAAACAGAGGCACAGAGTTAATAAGTGGCAAAGGTGGGTTACTACTAACTCTAATTGGAAATTTCCATAGTCTGCACATTTAATAACAAGGAAATGCTGATGCTAATAATAAATTGTTTTAACTACTTAAATTTTATTCATGGACACTTAGCTTCTGAAAAGTAAGTAGTGCTTAGTCGTGAAAACACTATTAGTAGGTGGGTGCAAATGGAAACTTTTTGACCTAATTAGGTGAGAGTTTGGCTAACAAAGTAGTTTCTTTGTTTTTAATTTGAGAAATATTAGGGTGGGCTGCACTGCCAATCCCTCTTCCGTCCCTCATTCCTTGAGGTCTTATACCTGCAGACCCACAAATTTATCTTACTTGCCTAGTTCCAGGAGGCAGTTGAGCAATGAGTACTGGTAAACTGGTTCAGTTCACGAGTCAGTATGCACCTTAAACAAAGTTCTAAAAGTCACAGCACAGATGATGGAATATTTGTCCTTTATTCATCTCCTGGCATTAAAGTTACTTTATGTGTGGCTACTACTCACTCACATGAGGAGTTTCTCTGTGGGAACTTCATGCTATTCTCCCTAGAAGTCTGAGTGGGATTTCATATGAGTAACAGTGAACAAGAAAACAAAGAAGAATCAGCAGGAGCTGATTGACAATTCAAGTCCTTAATGTATATATTTTATATTTTGAGTCATGGATTGAAAAATGAGCCTAGCCAGTTTTGCTCAGTGGATAGAGCATCAGCCTGTGCGCCGAAGGGTCCCAGTTCAATTCTGGTCAAGGGCACATACTTCGGTTGCAGGCTCCTCCACAGCCCAGGCCCTGGTTGGGGCTCGTGCAGGAGGCAAATAGTTGAGGTGTTTCTCTCACATTGATATTTCTCTCTTCCACTCTCCCTAAAAAACCAATGGAAAAATATCTTTGGGTGAGGATTAACTAAAAAATAAAAAAAAAAGAAAGAAACAAACAAAGAAACAAAGAAAAATGAGCCAATGGGCATAGCTGATGCAAATCTCACATGTTTTTTTTCTAGTGATGGATAAAGGGGTGTTTATGAATATTTGTTTTTCTTCTTTTCATATCCTTTATTAAGATATAGGTGATAAATAACATTGTGTAAGATTAAGGTGTGCAATGTAATCATTTGATATATGTATACTTAGAGGCTTGATGCACAAAATTCATGCACTGGGGGGGAGGGTGCCCCTCAGCCCAGCCTGCACCCTCTCCAATCTGGAACCCCTCAGGGGATGTCCGCAGCCAGTTTAGGCCCGATACCACACACACAAGAATTGGGCCTATACCCAATAACCACTGTGCTAAAATACCCTTAACTAATGGGTTAGGTGTAGTGAATAAGATGTTTCAAAGTGAACTAGAAATTACATTTTAAAGACATTCCTCTCACAATCTGGTATTGCTGGCTCCCAACCACTTGCCTGCAGAAGCCCCTAACTGCTTCTGCCTGCCAGCCTGATCACCCCTTAACCACTCCCTGCCAGCCTGATCAACACCTAACTGCTCCCCTGCTGGCCTGATCGCCCCCAACTGCCCTCCCCTGCAGGCCTGGTTGCCCCCAACTGCCCTCCACTGCTGGCCTGGTCATCCCTAACTGCCCGCCCTTACAGGCCTGGTCACCCCAACTTCCCTCTCCTGCCAGCCTGGTCCCCCCCAACTGCCCTCTGTTGCAGGCCCGGTTGCCCCCAACTGACCTCCTCTCCTGGCTTGATTGCCCACAACTGCCCTCCCCTACTGGCCATCTGTGGTGGCCATCTTGTGACAACATGGGCATAGCCATTATATGATCATGCGGGCGGCCATCTTGTGACCACATGGGCATGGCCATCTTGTGCAAGGGCACGATGGTCAATTTGCATATAACCTCCTTATTATATAGGATTGTTATTCAATTTTATTTTATTTTTCATTTTCACCATTTTCTTCCTCATGCCTCCCTCTTTCATGCTGGTTTTCTTCTCTTTTTTCTGCTTTAGCTTTTCCTTTTTGTTTCTTTTTACTCCTTGTTAAAAAGTGATCTTCCTTATCTGCTTTATTGATGTGTTATTATTGTAGTCTCTGTTGGCTTATTCATATATCTAATTTCTTCTTCCCTGCCCTTATTTCATTTCCCTTTCTCTTTTCTCTTCTTTGCTACTCAAATTTGTTTCTCTTTCTTCCCTATCCTCTCTTGCTCTTTTCTGCTCCTAATTTTTTAATTAGTGTCACTTCCCAAATTCAGGCCTATCTGCTCTCTCTTCTATTCGCTTTTTCAATACATAGATAAATAATTTTATTTATTTTTTCCTCATAATCACTCATTCTCTTTCTCCCTCCTCTATGCTAAACTGTGGTCCTTCCCATATTTATTCAATTCCTTAACCTTATTTTCTGTCTTTAAGCTCTGCCTCTACAGATTCTACTCTCCACCTTACCGCCTCTTCTGGATGTTTTTTTATTTGCACTTTTTGGCTTGTTTGTTTTATTGTGCTGTCTCCCTATATTCATTCTTTTTTCTCTTTTCCCTTTCCTTTCTTTTTTTTTCTTTTCTCGCTATCATTTTGCTCTCCTTTCTCTCTCCTAAATCTCTCTTTTCTGGTGGTCACTTCTATTGGTGTTATAGGTGTCATGAGTACATTTGTGTTCCATTTCTTTTGTGTCATATCTTGTGTTGTATTTTGTGCTGTTCAGTCAGCACCTCCACAACAGTTGACACAATGGGGTAGAGACTGAGCCACCCTGAGAGGAGACTCCATACACAAAAGGAAAAATAACATTAAAGACCCAACTACATCAAGATAAACCAAATCTCAAGTAGGGGAAATTACTAGAAGAGCTAGCCTAGAAGACCCGAGAGATTAAACCACTGGGTCCTACAAAACATCCACTATATAAGACAAATTCAAAAAAATCCAGGTGGCCCTAACTGGTTTGGCTCAATGGATAGAGCATCAGCTTGTGGATTGAAAGGTCCCAGTTTCTATTCCAGTCAAGGCCATGTACCTTGGTTGTGGGCACATCCCCAGTAGGAGGTGTGCAGGAGGCAGCTGATTGATGTTTCTCTTTCATTGATGTTTCTAATTCTCTATCCCTCTCCCTCCCTCTCTGTAAAAAATCAATAAAATATATTTAAAAAATATCCAGGTGGCATAGCAGTTTGATGTTATACATAGAAACAATTACAAAGGAACAGCAAAAATGGGGAAAGAAACAACCTATATATGAAAGAAAAGGGGGATTAACCAGAAAAGGAAATAAATAAAATGGAGGCAAGCAGTATGTCAGAGAAATAATTCAGAGTGATGGTTATAAGGATGCTGAAAAGGCTGGATGAGAAATTCAGCAACATGTGTAAGAATCAAGAGGAAAAGAAGATGACATAGCTGCCATAAAGAACCCAATGGAAGGTTTCAACAGTAACTAGAAGGCTGAGGACCAGATTGGCGAGATAGAAGACAAGGTAGAAAAAAAACACCCAAGCAGAGCAACAACTGGAAAAGAAAATGAAAAAGCAGGAGAGGCTAAGGGAGATAAGGGATAACACAAAATGAAGCAACATCTGCATAATAGAGGTGCCAGAAGGAAAAGAAGCTGAACAAGGAATAAAAAAACTTGTTTGATGAAATACTGACAGAAAACTTCCCTGACATTGGGAAGAAAAAATTTCACACCAGTTCAAGAAGCATACAGAATTTCAAACAAGATTAACCCAAAAAGACCTACACAAAGACATATTGTAATTAAATTGGCAAACGTCAATGACAAAGTAAAAATTTTAAGGCTACCAGAGAGAGACAATAAGTTACCTAAAAGGGATCTCCCGTTAGACCAGCGGTCACCAACTGGTGGTCTGTGGACCACTAGTGGTCCATGAGGTCTGAAAGGTTGATAACTGCTGGTTTAAGGAAACCTTTGGAGCAGTGGTCACCAACCACTGGTGGTTCGTGAGGTCCAAAAAGTTGGCAACCGCTGCATTAAACTGATTTCTCAACAGAAAAAATCAAGCCAAAAGGGAATAGAATGAAGTATACAAAGTGATGCAAAGCAAGAAACTGAATCTAAGAATACTCTATCCAGTAAGGCTATCATTCAAAATTGAAAGTGAAATCTGGAACAACACAAACAAAAAAGGTTAAGGGAGTTTATTAACACAAAGCCTGAAATGCTAAAGGTACTGCTCTAAAAAGGGTAAATAGAACAAGAAGAAGGAACACAGGCATAAAGAATAAAAATGGAAACAAACGAGTATCTATCAATAATAACCTTAAATGTAAATGGATTAAATGCTCCAATCTAAAGACATAAAGTGGTTGAATTGATAAGAACACACACACACACACACACACACACACACACACATATATATATATATATATATATATATAGTTTGCAGGAGACCCACCTCAAAACAAGGGACTCACATAGACTGAAAGTGAAGGACTGCTAAATTTTTTTCAGGAAAATGGAAATGAAAAAAAAAACACAAAACTGGTGTAGTAATACTTATATCTGACATAATTGACCTCAAAGTGAAGGTCATAACAAGAGATAAGAAGGCCAATTCATAATACTAAAGGGATCAATTCAAAAAGAGGATATAACTCTGATAAACATATATGCAGCTAATACAGAAGTACCCAAATACATTTAAAAAAAAAACTTTTGGAAGATATCAAGGGAGAGATTGAGAGCAATACAATCATAGTAGGGGACTTCAATACCCCATTGACACCACTGGATAAATCCTCTAGACAAAATATCAGCAAAGAAATAGCAATCCTAAATGACTCACTAGATCTGAGGGAATTAATTGACATCTTCAGAACATTCCACCCCATAGCTAAGGAATATACATTCTTCTCAAGTGCACATGGAACATTTGTAAAGATCACATATTAGGACACAGGATAAGTCTCTACAAATTCAAGAAGATTGAAATCATATCAATCATCTTCTCAGATCACAATGGCATAAAATTAGTTATCAACTACAATAAAAACAATAAAAAACAATAAAATATGTGGAGGCTAAATTGCATGCTATTAAACAATGAATGGGTTACCAAAGAGATCAAAGAATAAACAAAAAACATTCTGGAAACAAATTAAAGTGAAAACACAACAATCCAAAATCTATGGGGCACAATAAAAGCAGTCCTGAGAGGAAAGTTCTTAGCAGTACAGGCCTAACTCAAAAAACTGATAATAATTTAGCTAACTCAACAACTGAAAGACCTAGAAAGAAAACAACAAGAAAAGCCCAGAGTAAGTAGAAAGAAGGAAACAATAAAGACCAGAGCAGACATAAATGAAATAGAGACCAGAGAAACAATACAAAAGATCAATTAAACCAAGAGCTGGCTTTTTGAAAGGAAAAACAACCATGATGAGCCTTTAGCCAGGCTCACCAAGTAACAAAGGGAGAGGACCCAAATAAACAAAATCGGAAATGAAAGAGGTGAAATAATAACTGACCCCACAGACATACAAAGAATTGTAAAAAAAATACCAACGGCATATTTCAAAGACCTAGAACAAACTCTCCAAAAATTCATCTGGAATAAAAAAAGACCCCGAATAGCCAGAGCAACCCTGAGAAAGAGAACAAAGTTGGAGGGATCACAATACCAGATATCAAGCTATATTTCAAAACAACTCTTCTGAAAACTGCCTGGTACTATCATAAGAACAGACATATAGACCAATGGAATAGAACAGAGAACCCAGAAATTAACTCAAGCCATTATGCTCAAATAATATATATTTTTAAAATTATGTTTTATGGATTTCAGAGAGGAAGTGAGAGGGAGAGAGAGATAGAAACATCAATGATGAGAGAAAATCATTGATTGGCTGCCCCCTGCACACCTCCTACTGGGGATTAAGCCTGCAACTGGGCATGTGCTCTTTACTGGAATTGAACTTGGGACCCCTCAGTCCGTAGGCCAATGCTCTATCCACTGAGCCAAACTAGCTAAGGCATGCTCAATTAATATTTGACAAAGGAGGCAAGAGCATACAATAGAGTTAAGACAGTCTCTTCAATAAATGTTGTTGGGAGAATTGGACAGATACATGCAAAAAATTGAAATTAGATCACCAACTTACACCATACATAAAAATAAACTCAAAATGGATAAAAGACTTAAAACATAATATGGGAAACTATAAATATATTAGAAGAATCCATAGGCAGCAAAATATCAGACATATGTAGTAGTAATATCTTTACTGATACAGCTCCTAGGACAATGGAAATTAAGGAGAAAATAAACAAATGAGAGTACATCAAAATAAAAAGCTTCTGCACAGCAAAATACATCATCAACAAAACAAAAAGGGAAGCCACTTCACGAGAGAATATATTTTCCAATGTTACATCTGATAAGGGCTTAATCTCCACAATTTATAGGGAACTCATACAACCTTAACAAAAGGAAGATAAACAATCCAATCAAAAAATGGGCAAAGTTGGCCCTGAATCAAGGCCAACAGTTTGCTGAAGCTGCTGGTTTCAAGCAGGAGCCTAAAGAAATGTCTTTCTATGGTCTGTTGGCCATTTCAGAACTTAGGAAATGTAATGGTCAATTCATTAGAAAGAAACATCTGGAAAAAAATGACTAGCATTAGTCTATGGATATTTGGGTTTCCATTTGCAATTATAAACAATGTAGTAAATGACATTAAATATGCATATAGAAAGCCAAGTAGGTAGTGTTTTGTGTTTTTTTCTAAGTTGAAGGCTTTATGCATTTGAATTTCTATGAAAATTCCAAGGCTGTAGCAGTTTATACTCCTGGGCAAGAATGCCTGTTGAACAATGGGTCATCAGATGGGTTTTTGGCAATAGAGAAGTAAAAATGACTCTGATGGGTTTTGGTGTTATTTATTTATTTTTTAAATATATTTTATTGATTTTTTACAGAGAGGAAGGGAGAGGGATAGAGAGTTAGAAACATCGATCAGCTGCCTCCTGCACACTCCCCACTGGGGCTGTGCCCGCAACCAAGGTACATGCCCTTGACCGGAATCAAACCTGGGACCCTTGAGTCCGCAGGCCCACGCTCTATCCGCTGAGCCAAACTGGTTAGGGTGGGTTTTGGTTTTAAAGTTGATTTTCTTGATGCATATTTACACTTGGTGATATTCCTGATTTTTAGTGTGCAGCTTTGTGACATCTATAGTTTGTAAGCACCACTATCACTAAAGATCCTGCATGTTCTTTTTTAAATAAAATTTTTCACCCACTCTTTTGATGCCATCAACTTGTTCTCTATTGGTCCTTTTCTGTTTGGTTTGTTTTTTTATATTCCACATATAAGTGAAATCTTACAGTATTTGCATGCTCTTTTAAAGTCAGCTCCCACTATAGGTAACCAATGGTAGAATTTCTGTTTCTGAGTTTTGCCTTTTCCAGAGCTTCAGATAGTATGCTAAATCTTGGCATAACATTTTTTGTTCATGCTTCAGTAGGTCTTATTGCCAATCAGTATTCCATTGTATCAAAGTATTACTATCCTAAATTTCACCCATTGAAAGGCATTGGGTTTGTCTACAATTATTTGAGATTATGAATAAAGCCACTAAACAATTGCATACCAAAAAAATGGGCAAAGGACCTAAATGGACACTTCTCAAAAGTGGACATACAGAAGACCAAGAGACATATGAAAACATGCTCCAAGTCACTAATCATTGGAGAGATGCAAATAAAAATGACAGCAAGGTACCATCTCACACCTGTCAGAATGGCTATCATCAACAAATCAACAAACAAGTGCTGGCCAGGATGTGGAGAAAAAGGAACCTTCTTGCACTGCTGGTGAAAATGCAGACTTGTACAGCCACTGTGGAAAACAGTATGGAGTTTCCTCAAAAATTAAAAATGGAATTCCCATTTTATATAGTACTCCCACTTCTAGAAATATATCCCAAAAAATCAGAAACACCAGTCAGAAAGAACATATGCACCCCTGTGTTTATAACAGCACAATATACAGTTGTTAAGATTTGGAAACAGCCTTAAGTTCCCATCAGCAGATAAATGGATTAAAAAACTATGGTACATCTATACAATGGAATACTATGATGCTGGAAAAAAGAAATAACTCTTACAATTTTCAATAGCTTGGATGGATCTGGAGAACATTTATGCTAAGTGAAATAAGCCAGTCAGTGAAAGATAAATATCATATGATCTCACTCATTTGTGGAATTTAATGAACAACATAAACTAATGAACAAAAATAGATCCAGAGACATAGAAGCATGGAACAGACTGAGGGAATGCAGGGGAGGGTGGGAGAGGATAAGAGATGAACCAAAGTACTCGTATCCATGGATATGATGGACATAGACAATTGGTGGGTAGGAGCGGGAGAGGAGAGGTCAATGGGGGGGAGGGGAAGAGACATATGTGAAATTTTCAACAGTAAAGAATTTTTAAAAAATGAAAGATCTGCCTTGGCTGGTGGGGCTTAGTTTTTTGGGCATTGTCTTGTGCACCAAAAAACTCTCCAAGAAAAAGAGAAATAAAACAAAAGAGCAAATGTAAGGGGAGTTATTATAACTAATATCACAGAAATACAAAAACTAATGAAACTACAATGAACTACTGTGTACTATAGAAGTGGATAAATACCTAAAGCATACAAACTACCATGCCTAAATCATGAAGAAATAGAAAATCTGAGCAGATTAATTTCTAGTGAGGAGACTGAATCAGTTAACAACCTCTCAACATACAAAAGTCTAGGACCGAATGGTTTCACTGGTGAATTCTAACAAACATACAAAGAATAATGAATACACATACTTCTTAAAAAAAAAGGAAGAAAGAAAGAAAGAAGAAAAAGAAAGAAAGAAAGAAAGAAAGAAAGAAAGAAAGAAAGAAAGAAAGAAAGAAAGAAAGAAAGAAAGAAAGAAAGAGAAAGAGAGAAAGAGAGAAACAACCCAAAACAATTACCATCAACAACAAAACCCCCTGGAGATATAGAATACATACAAACTCATTTTATATAGAAAGCATTACCATGATACGAAAACCAGATAAAAACACTACAAGAGAAGAAAGTTACAAGTCAATATATCGAATGAACATAGACATAACAGTTCTGAAAAAAAAATATTAGCAAACCAAATTCAATAATACATTAAAAATTATACACCATGATCAAGTAAGATTTATTCCAGGGATACAAGGATAATTCAAAATCCACATATCATCTAGCTTGTGTAGCTTAGTGGTTGAGCATCAACCCATTACCCAACAGGTTACTGGTTAGATTCCTGGGCAGGGCACATGTCCGGATTTTGGGTCCAATCCCCAGTAGGGAGTGTGTAGGATGCACCTGATGAATGTCGCTCTCTGATCCATGTTTCTATTTCTCTAACGCTATCCCTTCCCCTCTCTCTCTAAAAAAGTAAAAGCAATAACAATCTGAAAATTAATCCATATGATACACACATTAATAAAATAAAGGCTGAAAACTTTATGATAATCTCAATAGATGTAAAAAGCATTTGACAAAATTCAATATCCACTCCTGGTGAAAACTCTCAAATATAGAGGAGATGTACCTCAACATAACAAAGGCCATAATGGCAAACCCATAGCTAATATACTCAATGGTGAAAAACTTAAAGCATTTCCTTTAATATCAGGAACAAGAAAAGGATGTCCACTCTTGCCACTTTTATTCAAAATAGACTGGAAATTAGAACAATTTAGGTAAGATAATAAAAGGCATTTAAATCAGAGAAAGAAGTAAAACAGTCTCTATTTGCAGATGACATGATTATCATAAGGAAAACCTAACACTACATAACTTAAATGTTATACCACTATTCATTGAAAAGGTTAAATTGCAGGATACAAAATCAATATGCAAAAATCACTTTCATTTCTATACACTAATAAAAAAACTATCAGAATGAGCAGTTAAAAAAACAATCCATTTACAATTGAATAAAAAAATAGCTAAATTAGATTTAACCACGGAGGTGAAATACCTGTACACTGAAAACTATAAGATATTGAAAAAAGAAACGGAGAAAGACACAAAAATGGAAAGATTTTCTTATGAATTGGAAGAATTGATATTGTTCAAATGTCACCATACTACACAAAACAATGCAACCCCTATCACAATACCAATGGCACTTTTCACTGAAAGAAAAAAAATCCTAAAATTTGTATGGAACCACAGAGGATACCAATAGCCAAAGCAATCTGAAGAAAGAAGAACAAAACTGGAGGCATTACCTTTTCAAATTTCAAACTATATTACAAAGCCATAGTAATCAAAAGAGTATGGTATTGGCATAAAATCAAACACATAGATTAATGGAACACAATAGAGAGCCCAGAAATAAACCCACACACATATATTCATTTGATATATGACAAGGAGCCAAGAATATATAATGAGAAAAGGACAGTCTCTTCAATAAATGGTGCTGGGAAGACTGTATTACAACATTCAAAAGAATGAAACTAGACTTCTATCTTATACCATATACCAAAATCAACTAAAAATGGATTAAAGCCAAAACCGGTTTGGCTCAGTGGATAGAGCGTCGGCCTGCGGACTGAAAGGTCCCGGGTTCGATTCCGGTCAAGGGCATGTACCTGGGTTGCGGGCACATCCCCAGTAGGAGATGTGCAGGAGGCAGCTGGTCGATGTTTCTCTCTCATTGATGTTTCTGACTCTCTCTCTCTCTCCCTTCCTCTCTGTAAAAAATCAATAAAATATATTTTAAAAAAAAATAAAAATGGATTAAAGACTTGAATGTAAGACCTGAAACCATAAAACCTCTAGAAGAAAACACAAAAGGTAAGCTTCTTGATATAGGTATTGGCAACAAATTTTTGGATTTGACACCAAAAGAAAAAAAAAAGTAAGTAGTATTTTTTCCAACTAGAAGTTTCTGTAAAGGAAACCATTGATAAAATAAAAATACAATGTATGAAATGGGAGAAAATATTTTCAAGTCATATATATGATAAGGTGTTAATACCCAAAATATATAAAGAAATCCTGCAACTCAATAAGAAAAAACAATTGATTAAAAAATGGGCAGAGAAGGAGAGGAACCAAGATGGCAGCATAGGTAAATGCCTGTACTTGCTGCCTCCCACAACCACATCAAAATTACAACTAAAATACAGAAACAGCTATCATCCAGAAGCACGGGAAAGTTGGCTGAGTGGAAGTACTACAACTACAGAGGTAAAGAAGAAAGTGCATTGAGACTGGTAGGAGGTGCAGAGGTGCAGAATGAGCTGGTCTGGCACTCATGTGTCACTTTGCTTTTTTAATTGGGAGGGAGAATGCCTCTTTGGAAACCAGCCTCACACCAGACCCCCAGCCCAGGGTTCTAGAGTTGGGGAAAGAAGTCCCTATGGGCAGTAAGAACTATGGACTGTAAAAACAAGTGTGGATTATGGCTGAGTGACACACAGGCGGTTGGAGACCCAGCTGCTCCTCTTAAAAGGCCAGCACTGCCACCTGAATTTAAATGCTCCCACTTGCTTTGAGCTCCATGCCAGGCAAGGCGCTGGGGGACCCAGAAACATATGGGGAGAAACTGGACTGTCTGGCATCAGGGCAGGAATGTGGGGGCAACTTTCTTCCTGACGGAGGTACTCTCAGTGGTCATTGCTCCCATGCTGGGACCTCCCCGGTTCAGGGCTGACTGGCAGCCATTTCTGTTTGCTCCACCCTGGAGATTCCCTGAGACCCTGCCTCACCCAATTTACAATGGCACCCAAGCTGTGCGCAGTGGCTTTTGCATATGAATGGCCTGTCCTTTCTCAGCCTAAAACTTGTAAAATAAGCTGCAGCTGGGTCAGGGAGCCTCAAAGTTATCAATAAAAGGCCCAGGCCGGTTTCAGCACCAGCCTGCCTTGCTTCACAGCTGGGCCTCATCTGGGCACTTCCAAACCCAATACAAAGAGGAGGAATCTGCAGATCTCTCTGTATCTCTTGCTGGGTGGCCCCAGGCAGTGTCTGACTTTGCACCTCCTTGGAGATACAAGAGCTAGTGCACCCATTAGTCAGTGTGGGACCATACCAGATTACAACTCTTCACATCCATAAGTGACACACTCAAGGGGAAGACTCAGTGAGCACCAAAGCCCCACTGAAGCAATCCTGCTCCATAAGGATGTCTCCTGCATAGCAGCTCTCCCACTGTAGTCACAGCTGCTCTCCACATCCAATTGGCCTAGAGGTTAATTCTTCCCAGTTATACCAACAGCAATCAAGGCTCAACTATAAGGCTGAGCACACAGCCCACAAAGGAGTGCACCAAGAGTGGCCACCTCAGGTGACTGGGGCAGCTGATCCACTGGGCCCTATAGGGCACCTACTACACAAGGCCACTCTATCAACTCAAGGAGACTTAGCAGCTACCCAATACATAGAAACAAACACAGGGAAGCATCCAAAATGTGGAGACAAAGAAACATGTCATAAATGAAAGAAATGGAAGAAAGCAAACTACTGGATATAGAGTTCAAAACCACAGTTATAAGGTTACTCCAGAATTTTCTGGAAATCTCTGAGGAACTTAGTGAGACCTTCAAGGATCTTAGTGAGAATGAAAAAAAAAAAAAAAAACAAAAGGAAAAGGACCAGTCAGCAATTAAGCATACACTGACTGAAATAAAGAATAATATACAGGGATTCAACAGTAGACTAGAGGATCCCAAGAATCAAGTCAATGATTTGAAATACGAGGAAGCAAAAAACATCCAACAAGAAGAGCAAAAACAAAAAAGAATAAAAAAATATAAAGATAGTGTAAGGAGCCTCTGGGACAACTTCAATGTACCAACATCCGAATTATGGGGGTGCCAGAAAAAGAGAGAGAACAAGATATTGAAAACCTATTTGAAGAAATAATGACAGAAAACCTCCCCTACCTGGTGAAAGAGACTTACAAGTCCAAAAAGCACAGAGAACCCCAAACAAGAGGAATCCAAAGAGGACCACACCAAGACACATCATCATTAAAATGCCAAGGGCAAAAGACAAAGAGAGAATCTTAAAAGCAGCAAGAAAAAAACAGTTACCTACAAGGGAGTACCCATACGACTATCAGCTGATTTCTCAACAGAAACTATGCAGGGCAGAAGGGAGTGGCAAGAAATATTCAAAATGATGAATAGCAAGAACCTACAATCAAGATTACTCTACCCTGCAAAGCTATTATTTAGAATTGAAGGTCAATAAACAGCTTCACAGACAAGAAAATGCTAAAGGAGTTCATCACCACCAAACCAGTATTATATAAAATGCTGAAGGGTATTCTTTTTAAAAAAATATATTTTATTGATTTTTTACATAGAGGAAGGGAGAGGGATAGTTAGAAACATCTATGAGAGAGAAACATCGACCAGCTGCCTCCTGCACACTCCCTACCTGGGATGTGCCCGCAACCAAGGTACATGCCCTTGACCAGAATTGAACCTGGAACCCTTCAGTCCACAGGTCGACGCTCTATCCACTGAGCCAAACCGGTTAGGGCTGAAGGGTATTCTTTAAGAAGAGGGAGAAGAAAAAAATAAAGATAAAAAATTATAAACAACAAAGTGACAACAAATACATATCTTATCAACAAGTGAATCTAAAAATAAAATGAATAAAGAATCTGATGAACAGGATAAACTGGTGAATGGAATAGAATCAGGGGCATGGAAATGGAACAGAGTGGCGATTCTCAGAGGGAAGGGGGTGCGGGGAGCATGCGGGAGGAGATTAGACAAAGATCTTATATGCATGTATGCAGTGCCTATGGACACAGACAATAGGGTGGTGAGGGCCTGGGGTGGGGTGGGAACCGGGTGGAGAGGAGCTATGGGGGTGGGAGGAAGATGGACATCTGTAATAATCTCAACAATAAAGATTTTTTTTTAAAAAAAGGGCAGAGGACCTGTATAAACATTTTCCCAAATAACACGTACAAATGGTCAACAGGCATATGAAAATCTACTCAGCATCACTAATCAAGTAGATGCACATCATAAACACAATGAGATATCACCTCACACCTATTAGAATGGGCAATTCAAAAAGACAAGAAATAACATGTTAGCAAGGATATGGAAAAAAGGAAACCCTTGTGCACTGTTATTTGGAATGTAAATTGGTGTGGCCACAAAGAAAAACAGTATGGAGATTACTCAAAAAGAAAAAAAAATACCATATCACCTAGCAATTCCAGTTCTGGGTTGTTGTTTTTTCTCTTAAAATCAAAATTATTATCACCATATATTTTGAAATTTAGCTTATTTTAAATTTACCAAATGATACAAGAATACATTGCTAAAAAATTCCAGGTACACCAATAAACCTGAAGTTCCCTTTAGAAAATCCTAGTTTCAGTCTCCTTCCAACATAAGTACACAATACTAGCCAGATTTTTATTATTTTCATTTTTTTGTTAACCCTTACCCAAGGGTATTTTTTCCATTGATTTTTAGAGAGAGTAGAATGAAAGAAGGAAAGGTGGGAGGGAGAAACACCAATGTGAAAAAGACACATATGTAATACCCTTTGTAATAAAAAATAAAATAAAAAAAAAAAAGACATATCAGTTGGTTGCTTCCCGCATGTTCCCCAAATGAGCTGGGGATCAAACCTGCAACCTAGGTACCCCAGAACAACGATCTAACCACTGAGCAACACCAGCCAGGGCACTAGCCATATTTTTAGATGTGTGTATTTTATACAACTACAAAACAGTTCTGGATATTTATCCAAAGGAACAAATCATTATCTTGAAAAGATATAGGCATGCCCATGTTTATTGCAGTGCTACTTAAAATAGCCAAGACATGAAAGCAACCTAAGTATCCATGGACAGATGAATGGGTATGAAGGTTATATGTATGCAGGGTGGGGTAAAAGTAGGTTTATACTTTGTGAGTTCTGTGAGTATATTAAACACAGAGTTTACTCTTTTATTATTATTTATTACTACATTATTTTTCATATGAACAACTATAAGTTTACTTTTGCATCACCGTGTGTGTGTGTGTGTATGTGTGTGTGTGTGTGTGTGTGTGTGTGTAATTATTCAGCCATAAAAAAGAAGGCAATCCTGCTATTTGCAACAACATGGATGAACCCGGAGTGCATTATGCTAAATGAAATGAGATAGAGAAAGGCAAATACTATATGCTCTCACTTTCATGTGGAATCTAAACAAAAATAGAATTTATGCATTGATAAAGAAAACAGGTTTTCGATTTCCAGAGGTCATGGTTAGGGGATTGGACAAATAGGCGAGGTGGACTGATGGTACAAACTTCAAGTTATAAAACAAATAAGTCCCTGGGGTGTAATGTACATCATGGTGAGTATACTTAATAATACCGTATTGTGTATACGAAAGTTCCTACTTTTCAGAGTAAGTCTGAAAAGTTCTCATCACAAAGAAAAGAATTGTAATTTTATGAGGTGATGGATGTTGATTGAATATTGTGATAAACTTTTTGCAATATATACACACTAGAGGCCTGATGTATGAAATTCGTGCAAGGGGCTCGGCCCCCCGCCCTGCTGGCAGCTACCTCTGCCTCGGCCCCGCCGCTGTGGCTTAGTCCGGAAGGTTGTCTGGTCTAATTAGCATATTACACTTTGATTATTATAGATATAAAATCATATTTATACTAAATCTAATAAAATATTATTTATTAATTATGTTTCAATAAAACTTGGAACACATTACTTCACCAAATGCTGTCCTAAAGGATGTGTCAAGATTGTGGTGATGTTGTGACTTACTGCCTCCTATCAGATGGTACTCAGTTATACTTTTCCCACTACTGAAGATGAACACTTGATCACTAGGCTCTGCTGTAAAAGTTACTCTTTCACCTGGCCGGTGTGAATCCGTGGTTGAGCATCCACCCATGAACCAGGAAGTCACAGTTAGATTCCCAGTCAGTGCACATGCCTGGGTTGCATCCCACCCCTGAATTCCCAGTAGGGGGAGAGCAGAAGGCAGCCGATCAATGATTATCTCTCATCATTGATGTTTCTTTCCCTATCTCCCTTTCCCTTCTCTCTGAAACTAATAAAAACATATTTTTTTTAAAAAAGTTTCTCTTTCCCTCTTTAAAATGAAAAGGATATTGTGAGGATGTAATTTGGAATTATATGTATGTTTTACTCATCAATCTTTTAATTTATGCATTTCTATCAGTAGGGATGTGTGGTGTCCTAATTTATTCAATAGGTAATGATCTCTTCCTATAAATATTTTGCTGCTCATATTTCCTTAATTTTCCTGATGGGAGCCTTTTCAGTTTGGTATCTTCACCCCTTTAATACCCCACCATTATTCCTTGAACATCTCCTTGGCTTTTCCATAAGTTTTTCGAGATTCATCTTATACTTGAGCCTGACTCATTTCTGAGTATGACCAGAGAGTCCAATTCTAGTGGAGAATGGTATTTAGAGCCAAGATCTAGGACTTGGTGGGCAGACAATGATCTGAGATATGCTTTTTCTTTATTCTCTTCAGGGTAGAAAAGAGGGAAATGGAGCCCCTGTTCTGAGTGAGTCCATGACACTACATCTCTATATGTCACATCATTCTGAGGTAAGACTTCCCTCAAAGGCAGGCATAGAAAATGGGAGCAAGGCATTAAGCACTGTTGTAGGATTTACCTTTTTTGTTTCACATCATTTGGTCCTTTTAAATGCCTGTGATTACAGTACTAAATTGATTAAGCACTTTTGGTGAGGTAAGAAAAAATGAGCTAGTCTAGGGACAATTATGGACATTAGGCCATAGAAACCATTCTACTAAGGCCAAACAGTGTCTGCATAGGGCAGGCATGCAGTAATTGTTTTATAAAAAATAATCATAAATAGGCATTTTAATGAATTTTTCTGATATATGCTAAATCTATTCACCTAGAGAGTATAGTCTGTCCTTTTTGCAAATAAGTTTTCTTACTTTTTATTTTATTATTATTCTCTTAGCTCCATTGATTTCTGCTTCTGGAATTCCTGCTGTGCGTAAATTGAAGTTGATGTATTTGTTCATCCAGAATTACCTTTCTCTCTGTACATTGTGTTTATCTGACTTCTGGAAGAATTTTGAAAATATTTTACTTTCTTGTGTTATCTTTATATATTATGCAATAATTTTTCTCCATTACAATTTGAAATGTGGTAATCATATTTTTCAAATTCATTAAAATGGTATTACAGCAGAGCATTCCTTTTTCTGAATAGCCTGTTCCAGAAACAAATATGCAATGTTCCCTCAAACCTCATTGAGATTATTACTTTTCAGACATTTGTGGCAATTCATGATAATTTTTTCATTTAAATTCTAATTTCTCATGTTTGAGGATTTTTCTCTTTGTAAATATTTAATGAGATTTGTCGAATATTTGAACTTAAATGGGTTCTGAAGAAACTATGTAGCTCAGATCTTCTTCACATAGTTGAAGAAGGGTGCACCTGTTTATATTGATTGCAGTTTTATTTTGCTAAATAAGAGTTGCTGGATCCAATACAAAGAGGGTGAAGGAGGGAGGGAGGGAATGAAAGCAAGATGTAGCTGTCACAGAGATAATCTCAATACCTTTTGTCTTATTTTGAGTATGTGTGGTACCAGGTAGATACCCTGGAAAGCCCTCTCCTTCTTCAACTGGCATAAATAATGCCACTAGGATCCTGCTATGCAAGGACCTCACTTTACTTGGCATGCTTGTCTGTACCAACTACAAACACAATGTGAGTGCATGGTAACTTCTCATTGGCGTTTGTCATCTGGTGAATTATTTGACTAATTAGACTTAGCTTTTCCTATAGGGCCCTGACATCCCAATGTTCTCAACATTAGGAGCTAGTGGTGTTGGTTGTATGTTGTTGTTGCTGATGTTTACCATTAAGAGTGGTGCCTATTAGTGGAGTTCTGCTAAAGATGAAAGGGAATCTCTCCCCAAGGCTCTGATTTTCTAAGCATACTTTTCCTTTGCATGAGGGAAATTGTGGGTTGGACATCTCTCTTAATGCAATCTTCCACACAAAATAGATTAAAAAATTTCCTTTAATTTTTGATAGGTAGAAACCCTAGCTTCTAGTACTGGTATTGGTTTTACTAAGTGGTATCACAAGTTTTTCTCTTTTAAAGAAAGTTTGAAAAGGAAAAGGAGGTAAATATGCAGGGTTCATAACACCACCTGAATTGATTGTTCATTTTTTTATTCAATCAAAAAATACAAGATGGAGAACAAGACAGGGATGTCTGGTTTCACCACTTATTTTTTTTTTAACTTTGTAAAGTATTTTACTATATTTTATTGTTGACAGCATTACAGATGTCCCTCAATACCCACCCGCCTTAGGACTCCTCCTCCCAGGCCCTGGCCCACCCCAGGCCTTCACCACACTACTTGTTTTCATCACTCTTATTCAACATACTACTGGAAGTTCTAGCCTCAGCAATCAGGCAAGAAGAAGAAATAAAAGCACCCAAATTGGAAAGGATGAAATAAAACTATCATTATTTGCAGATGACATGATACTGTATATAGAATACCCTAAAGATTCTTCCCAAAAATTACTAGAACTGATGAATGAATTCAGTAAAGAAGCTGGATACAAAATAAATATCCAAAAATAAGTTGCGTTTTTATACAACAACAATGAACTATCAGAAAGGAAAACTAAGATAATGATCCTATTCATAATTGCTTCAAAAATAATAAAATACTTAGGAATAAATCTAACAAAGGATGTAAAAGACCTGTACTCAGAAAATTATAAGACACTGAAGAAAGAAACTGAAAATGATACAAATAACTGGAAGCACATACTGTTTTCATGAGTAGGAAGAATTAATATCATTAAAATGTCCTTACTAACCAAAGCAATCTAGCCAAAGCTACCGATGGCATATTTCACAGAACTAGAACAAATATTCTAAAAATTTATGGAACCACAAAAGACCCTGAATAGCAACAGTGATCTTGAGAAAGAAGAATAAAGTTGGAGGAATCATGCTACCTGATATCAAGCTATAATAAAAGACCTAAGTAATCAAAACAGGATAGTACTGGCATAAAAACAGACATATAAATCAATGGGACAGAATAGAGAGCCCAAAAATAAACCAATGCCTCTATGGTCAATTAATATTTGATACAAAAGGCTAGAATGTACACTGGAGAAGATGGCGACCAGCAGGAAGGTAGGGAGAGAGTGAGTGTGAGAGCGCGAGGGAGTGATAGAGGAGTGTGTGGACATGTGTGGTGTGTGTGTGTATGAGCTAGGGACAATTAGATTCTGCAGGTCTTCTAAGGGGCTGCTAAACCAGGCAGTCTTAGACGATGGAGCCCTGCTCCCAGTTTGGTCACTCCTGGGAGGCCAGCGTGGGCACAGAGACCATGCCATCTTGAGAAACAGAGCTGCTTGATACTAGGATCCTGGCCTCAGAACCACCCAGTCTGGTCTCAAATGCAAACCAGGACCCTGCAGCCACTGGGGACAGAGACCTGTTGCCGGGGTCCAGCCCCAGCGGGTCCAGGGGTCCCCAAAGGTGGACGGAGTCGGCGAAGAAGGAATGAATGGCACAGAGGCAGTGTTCAGTTCATCAGCATAGTTGGGTTCTCTTGTCAGGATCTCCAGCCAGGTTCTGTAGCCAGGTTCTCTTGCCAATTTCTGTAGTCAGGTTCAGTCCAGGATCTTTTGCCATGCTCTCTCCAGCGAAGTTCTAGGTTCTGTGTAGGTCCTGTCTGCTAAGTTCTGTGTTCTAAGTTCTGTGTTCTAAGGTCCGTCTTCTGAGGTATGCCTTCTGAGGTCTGCCTTCTGAGGTCTGCCGCTAAGTTCTGTCTCTCAGATCCTCATCTAAGCTCTGAGTGTAGGTTCTAAGTTCTGTGTGTGAGTTCTGAGTTCTGTCTCTTGTTGTCTTGTTGCATCGGTATTTATACCAGTTGATTCTAATCCTATCAATCTCTATTCCAAAGGTTAGGGCGTTTCTTATCTCCATTCCAGGGAGTTAAGATTATGTACTTAAGCATGATTATTCATAGTTAAAGTGATTAATTACCCGCCTGGCAGTTAAGAGGTTTTATTCCCTCCCTAACTTCAGGGGAAAGTCTCTACCTGGGGAAACAACCTTTCTCGGAGAGGTGACCTTGGTTAAAACACATAGTGCCAAGAAGGTGAGCAAATATATTAAGAACAGTATGCCATATATGCCAGGTCCCTTGAAACAGCAAGGATGGACCGGCTCCCGGCAACCTGTGATCACAGCTATAGACCCACGGACAACAAGAATCCAGACATCCCCCGGCAGATCTATGTGAGTAACAGAGTCCACCTCCCTTACCGCAGGCTCGCAGGCAATGCCATAGTAACTGATAGACCCACCCCTTGCCGGGCCTTAGTGCTGCTACAGGAACTTTAGCCTGGAAGCATGCAAACACCGGGAACTTGTCCTGCATAACACGGGCTACAGGAACCTTAGCTTGGGAGCTAACGCACGAACACCAGGAACTTGTTCCCCCGCAGCACGGGTCCTGGGACCCCGATTCTTTGAGCAGGAGGCAGCACCAAGCATCAGTGACTTGACTGTGTTTCTTATAACCTGCGCCTGGGATTCCTGATTCCCTGTGCATTCACACTAAGAGCCAGTGACTCCAATTCTTGGTACATGTGCATACAGGATCCCTGATTCTCAATGTGAGGCAACAAAGACTCTGATACTGGATTCTTGGGGAACTCTGACTCCTGGCACACACTAGGGGGCTCTGATTTTCAACACACTCCAGGAGGGGTTTCTGTTTCAGCATGGCGCAGGCAGGGTCCCTGATTCTAAGTTCGCACTTGAGCCCATATTGAGGGCTGGTAACACTGACTCTGAGCGAGCCTGGTTCCCACTAACCCACAACAACAACACATCTTTGTGTCAGAGCTCTTCAGTGACAATAGGGTGGTGCGAAGCTTCCACTGCACACGGCCCAGGTCCATGCAACTCGATGTTTGAAACATCTGGAGATAGTCAGAATGGGGAGACGACACAACCGCCAGAGGAAAGAAAATGAGGAGTCACCAAGAAAGGAAATTAATGAAGCTGAAGCATGCAACATGACAGAAAAAGAATTCAGAGTAATGGTTGTACAATTCATTCACCAGATGGATGAGAAAATCAACAACTTATGCTAGAATCAGGAAGAAATAAAAAGTGATATAGCTACAATCAAAAACACCATGGAAGGTTTAAACAGTAGACTAGAAGAAGCAGAGGACTGAATTAGTGAGTTAGATGATAAGGTA
Organism: Myotis pilosus; assembly: GCA_036010255.1. Lineage (NCBI taxonomy): Eukaryota > Metazoa > Chordata > Mammalia > Chiroptera > Vespertilionidae > Myotis > Myotis pilosus. The sequence goes on along the minus strand of JASKON010000002.1, from coordinate 109,837,234 downwards.
GAGAAAGCAGCTCATTCTGAACAGCAACTGGATAAAAAATTAAAAAGCAGGAGGAGAGCCTAAGGGAGCTTTGGGACAACATGAAACAAAGTAACATACACATAATAGGGCTGCCAGAAGGACAAGAAGAGGAGCAAGGATTATAACATCTATTTGAAGAAATAATGACAGAAAACTTCCCAGATATTGGGAAGAAAAAAGTTACACAAGTACAGAGAGTCCCAAGCAAGATGAACCCCAGAAGACCAACACCAAGACACGTCATAATAATGATGGCAAATGTACACAAAAAACAGAGAATCTTAAAGGCTGCAAAAGAGAGACAGAGAGTTACCTACAAAGGATCCCCCTCAGATTATCAAATGATTTCTCAACAGAAACACATAAAGCTAGAAGGGAATGGAAGGAGGTACACAAAGTGTTGCAAAGCAAAAGTCTGAATCCAAGAATACTATACCCAGCAAGACTATCAATCAAAATTGAAGGGGAAATCAGGATCTTTGCAGACAAAAAAACGCTAAGGGAGTTTATCACTACCAAGCCAGCAATGCAATAAATGCTAAAGGGAATGCTGTAAAAAGAAGAAATATAAAGGTAAGAAAGAACACAGGCACAACAATAGAAATGACTACAAGCAAGTACCTTTCAATAATAACTTTAAATGTAAATGGACTAAATGCTCCAATCAAAAGACATTGAACGGCTGAATGGATAAAAAGACATGACCCCTATATATGTTGTCTACAAGAGACCCACCACAGAAAAAGGGACTCACACAAACTGAAAGTGAAGGGATGGAAAAATATCTTTCAGGAAAATGGAAAAAAAACAAACCTGGGGTACCAATACTTATATCAGACAAAAAAGACCTCAAAGTGAAGGCCATAACAAGAGATAAGGAAGGCCACTTCATAATACTACAGGGATCAATACAACAAGAGGATATAACCCTGATAAACATATATGCACCCAATGTAGGAGCACCCAAATACATAAAAAACCTCCTGGAAGACAACAAGGGAGAGATCAACAACAACACAATCATAGTAGGGGACTTAAACACACCACTGGCATCACTGGATAAATCCTCTAGAAAAAAAAATCAGCAAAGAAACAGCAATCCTAAATGATTCACTAGATCAGATGGACTTAATTGACATCTTCAGAATATTTCACCCCAAAGCCATGGAATATACGTTCTTCTCAAGTGCACATGGGACATTTTCAAAAATAGACCACATATTGGGTCACAAGCAAAGTCTCCCCAAACTAAAGAAGATTGAAATCATACCAAGCATCTTCTCAGACCACAATGGCATAATATTAGAAATAAACTACAATAAAAACAATCCAAAAAACTCAAACACTTGGAAGCTGAATAGAATGCTACTACATAATGATTGGGTCCAATGAGATCAAAGAAGAAATTAAAAACATCCTGGAAACTAAAGACAATAAAAGCACAACAATCCAAACTCTATGGGACACAAGGAAAGCAGTCCTGAGAAGGAAGTTTATAGCACTACAGGCCTACCTCAAAAAACAAGAAAAAATGGTAGCAAATCATCTAACTCTACAACTCAAAGAATTAGAAAGAGAGCAACAAGAAAAGCCCAGAGTGAGCACAAGGAAGGGGATAATAAAGATCAGAGCAGAAATAAATGACATAGAGAACAACAACAACAAAAAAATACAAAAGTTCAATGAAACCAAGAGCTGGTTCTTTGAAAGGATAAACAAGATTGAGGAACTTCTAGCCAGACTCACCAAGAAGCAAAGAGAGAGGACTCAAATAAACAAAATCAGAAATGAAAGAGGCTAAATAACAACAGACCCCTCAGAAATTCAAGGAATTGTTAAAAAAAAATACTATAATACTATGAACAACTCTACTATAATAAACTAGACAACCTGGAGGAAATGGACATATTCCTAGAAAAATACAATCTTCCAAAACTCAATCCAGAAGATTCTAAAAATCTCAATAGGCCAATAACTATGGAAGGAATTGAAGCCATCATTAAAAAGCTCCCAGCAAATCAAAACCCGGGGCCAGTCAGCTTCACAGGGTAATTTTACCGAACATTCAAGGAAGAACTAAAACCTATCCTCCTCAGACTATTCCAAAAAATTCAAGAAGAAGGAACATTTCCAAGCTCATTCTATGAAGCCAGCATTGCCCTAATACCAAAACCAGATAAAGACAACACAATGAAAGAGAATTATAGGCCAATATCCGTCATGAACATAGAAGCCAAAATACTCAACAAAATACTAGCAAATCAGATCCAGCAATACATCAGAGAGATCATACACCATGACCAAGTAGGATTTATCCTGCGGATGCAAGGATGGTACAATATCTGAAAATCAATAAACGTGATACATCACATAAACATATTGAGAAATAAAAATCACATAGTCATATCAATTGACACAGAAAAAGCATTTAACAAAATTCAACACCCTTTCTTGATAAAAACTCTCAGCAAGGTGGGAATAGAAGGATCATACCTCAACATAATAAAAGCCATATATGACAAACCCACAGCCAACATCATAATCAATGGGCCAAAACTAAAACAATTTCCCCTAAGAACAAGAACAAGTCAGGGATGCCCCCTCTCACCACTCCTGTTCAACATAGTACTGGAAGTACTAGCTATTGCAACCAGACAAGAAGAATTGGAAAAGAAGAAGTAAAACTGTCCTTATTTGCAGATGACATGATACTATACACAGAGAAACCTAAAGACTCCATCAAAATTTATTAGACTTAATAAATGAATTCGGCAATGTAGCAGGATACAAAATTAATGCCAAGAATCTAAGGCATTTCTTTACACGAAGAGTGAACTTACAGAAAGAGAGACTAAAAAAGCAATCCCACTTACCATCGCACCAAAAAATTAAGATACCTAGGAATAAACTTAACTAAGGAGGTAAAAGACTTATATGCAAAAAACTACAGGACACTGAAAAAATAGATAGAGGAAGACATAAACAGATGGAAGAACATACCGTGTTCATGGATTAGTAGAATCAACATCATCAAAATGTCCATACTACCCAAACCAATCTATAGATTCAATGCAATCCCCATTAAATTACCAATGGCATATTTCACAGATCTATAATGAACATTTTAAAAATTCATCTGGAATAAAAAAAAAACCTTGAATAGCTGCTGCAATCCTGAGAAAGAAGTACAAAGTAAGTGGGATCTCAATACCAGATATCAAGCTGTATTACAAAGCCATTGTTCTTAAAATAGCTTGGTACTGGCACAAGAACAGAAACATAGATCAATGGAATAGAATAGAGAACCCAAAAATCTACCCAAACCACTATGCCCAATTAATGTTCGACAAAGGAGGAAAGAGGATACAATGGAGTCAAGACAGTCTCTTCAATAAATGGTGTTGGGAAAATTGGACAGATGCATGCAAAAAGATGAAACTGACCACCAACTCACACCATACACAAAAATAAACTCAAAATGGATAAAGGACTTAAACATAAGATGGGAAACCATAAAAATACTAGAGGAATGCACAGGCATGAAATCGCAAACATATGCCAAAGGAATTTCTTCTCTGATACTGCTCGTAGGGCAATGGAAACTAAAAAGAAAATAAACAGATGGAACTATTTCAAAATAAAAAGCACAGCAAAGGAAACCATCAACAAAACAACAAGAAAGCCCACTGCATGGGAGAACATATTTGCCAATGATATCACCAATAAGGGTTTAATCTCCAACATTTACAGAGAACTCATGCAACTTAACAAAAGGAAGATAAACAATCCAATCAAAAAAATGGGCAACGGACCTAAATAGACACTTTTCGAAAGAGGACATACAGAAGGCCAAAAGACATATTATGACTTGCTCAAAGTCACTAATTATACAAGAGATGCAAATCAAAATGACAATGCAGTATCATCTCACACCTGTCAGAATAGCTATCATCAACAAATCAACAAACAACAAGTGTTGGAGAGGATGTGGAGAAAAAGGAACCCTTGTGCACTGTTGGTGGGAATGTGGACTGGTGCAGCCCACTGTGGAGAACAGTATGGAGTTTCCTCAAAAAACTAAAAGTGGAACTCCCATTTGACCCAGTTATCCCGCTTGTAGGAATATATCCCAAGAAGCCAGAAACACCAATCAGTAAGGATATATGCACCTCTATGTTCCCTGTAGCACAATTCACCATAGCTAAGATTTGGAAACAGCTTAAGTGTCCATCAGCAGATGAGTGGATTAAAAAACTTTGGTACATCTACAGAATGGAACACTACGCTGCAGTAAAAAAGAAGGAACTCTTGCCATTTGCAACAGCATGGATGGAACTGGAGAGCATTATGCTAAGTGAAATAAGCCAGTCAGAGAAAGATAAATACCACATGATCTCACTCATTTGTGGAATATAGAGAACAACATAGACTGATGAACAGGGACAGATCCAAAGACAGTGAAACAGTGATCAGACTATCAATCCCCAGAGGTAAAGTAGGGGAGGATGGGGGTAAGGGGAAGAGATCAACCAAAGGACTTGTATGCATGTATATACGCCAAACCAATGGACATGGACAATAGGGGGATGAGAGCATGAGTTGGGGGGGTGGGAGGGTAGGTTAGGGGTTTGTGGGAGGAGGAGGACACATTTGTAATACCTTAACTAATAAAGAAATTTAAAAAAAAAGAATGTGACAGCCAAAACCGGTTTGGCTCAGTGGATAGAGCGTCGGCCTGCGGACTGAAAGGTCCCAGGTTCGATTCCGGTCAAGGGCATGTACCTTGGTTGCGGGCACTTCCCCAGTAGGGGATGTGCAGGAGGGAGCTGATTGATGTTTCTCTCTCATCGATGTTTCTAACTCTCTATCTCTCTCCCTTCCTCTCTGTAAAAAATCAATAAAATATATTTAAAAAAAAAAGAATGTGACAAATGCAGACACAGGAGGAAATTAAGTGAGCTTATTGTAAACAAGGCCTTTTCCCACTTAAAAAAGATAATAGTTCATTATTTTGATTATTGTAGAGTGGGAGATGCAGATAAGCCTTTCATGTCCCTGAAATAGAATTTTTCTGAACCATATCTCCCTCATTACTTGCCCCCAATTCTTTAAAAAGAAAAAAAAAAAAACCCTTCTTACCTTTTCTTCTGGAATAATTGTAATAATAACTGTAATAATAATATAATGTGATAAACAGTGCAAGTAACTTTTAAAAAAGAATGTACACTGGAGTAAAGATAGTCTATTCAATAAATATTTTTGGAAAAATTGGACAGATATATGCAAAAAATGAAACTAGACCACTGTCTTACACCATACACAAGAATAAAGTCAAAATGGATTAAATGTTAGACTCAAAACCATAACAATCCTAGAAGAAACATATGCATTAAAACCTTGGACATTTTTTGTAGCATTTTTTCTCTCATATATCTCCTCAAGCAAGGGAAACAAAATAAAAAAAAAAAATATGGAGTATGCCTGGGTGGTGCTCAGTTGGTTGAGTGTCGACCCATGTAGCAAGACATCACTGGTTTGATTCCCGGTCAAGATACATGCCTGGATTATGGGCTCAATCCCCAGTAGGGGGCATGTAGGAGGCAGCCAATAGATCATGCATGTTTGGATCTCTGTCTCCCTCTTCCTTCCTCTCTCTCTCTGAAATCAATAATAATAAATAATATAGAAAATAAATGAGCAAAGAACCTTAATAAAACACATCTCTAAAGAGGATATACAGATGTCCAATAGACATAAAAGAAGATGTTCAGCAAACCCAGGGAATCAACCAAAGTGCAGAGATAAATAAACATGTTACAAATGAAAGAACAGAAGAAATCTCCAGACAAAGAACTAAGTGAAATGGAAGCAAGCAAACTACTACTAGATACAGAGTTCAAAACAATGGTTATAAGCTTGCTCAAGGATCCTAATGAGACCTTCATGGGACTTAGTGAGAATTTCAAGGAAATAAGTTAGAACATCAAATACATGAAAAAGTACCAGTCATAAATGAAGGACATACTAACCGAAATGAAGAATAATTTACAGGGAATCAACAGTAGAATAGTGGATACCAAAAATCAAATCAGTGATTAGGAATATGAAGAAGTAAAAAACACCCAACCAGAAGAGCAAAAAGAAAAAGGAATAAAAAAAAAAAGTGAGGATAGTGTAAGGAACTTCTGGGACAACTTCAAGCATACCAACATTTGCGACATGGGGGTGCCAAAAGGAGAAGAGAGAGAGCTAAATATTAAAAATCTATCTGAAGAAATAATGACAGAAAACATCCCCTACCTAGTGAAAGAAATAGACCTACAAGTCCAGGAAGCAGAGTCCCAAACAAGAGGAACCCAAAGAAGCCCACACCAAGACACATCATAATTAAAATGCCAAGGTCTAAAGACAAAGAGAGAATCTTAAACACAGCAAGAGAAAAACAGTTAGTTACCTAGAGGGAGTGCCCTTACAACCAGCAGCTGATTTCTCAACAAAAATTTTGCAGGTCAGAGGGAGTGGCAAGAAATATTCAAAGTGATGAATAGCAAAGAACCAAGATTACTGTACCCAGCAAAGATCTCATTTAGAATTGAAGGACAGATAAAGAGCTTCACAGACAAGAAAAATCTAAAGGAGTTCATCACCACCAAACCAGTATTACATTAAATGTTGAAGGTATTTTTTAAGAAGAGGGAAAAGAAGATAAAAAATATGAGCCATAAAATGGCAATAAATACATATCTATCAATGATTGAATCTAAAAATCAAAATCAGCCTGGCTAAGTGTCGGCTCACAAACTGAATGGTCCTGGGTTCAATTCCAGTCAAGGGCATATACCTTGGTTGCAGGTTTGATTCCCTGGGCGCCCTGGTCCAGGCATATGTGGGAGGCAACCAATTGATGTGTCTCTTTCACATAGATGTTTCTATTTCTCTGTCTCTACCTCTCCCTTCCACTTTCTCCAAAAATCAATGGAAAATTATCCTTAGGTTAGGATTAACAACAACAAAAATAAAAATAAATGAACAAGCAATGTAATGAACAAAATAAACTAATGAATAAAATAGAACCAGAGGCATGTAAACATGCAATAGATTAATAAATCACAGAGGGAGGATAGGATGGTGGGAAGGAATTAACTAAAGAATTTATATGCATAAATGCATTATCCGTGGACACAAACAATAGGGTGGTGAAGACCTGGGGTATGGCAGGAACCTGGTGGAGAAAGGCAATGGGAGGGAGGGAAGCCTCTATAATACTCTCAATCATAAAGATTTTGGGGGGAAAACAAAAAATAGAAATGCAAAATAAAACCACAATGAGATATCACCTCACACCTGTCAGCAATATATATAAGCTTAATATGCAAATTGTTCCTGTGGGAGTTCAACTGGGAGACTGATTGCTTGCTATGACATGTGCTGACCACCAGAGGGTGGCGCAGAATGAAGGAAGGCCCCGGCCAGCAGCCAGAAGTCCCCGATCGGCCCTGATCACCGGCCAGGGCTAGGGACGCTACCCATGCATGAATTTTGTGCTCTGGGCCTCTAGTCATCAATAAATCAACAAACAACAAATATTGGTAAGGATGTGGAGAAAAAGGAACTCTAGTGCACTGTTGGTGGGAATGCAGACTGGTATAACCACTGTGGAAAGCATTGTGGAGTTACCTCAAAAAATTAAAAATGGAACTGCCTTATCACCCAGTGATTCCACTTCTGGGAATATATCCAAAGAAACCTGAAACACTAATTCAAAAAATATATACCCACCCCTATGTTCACCGCAGTGTTATGTATAAGAGCCAAGATTTGGAAGCAGCCCAAGTGTCCATCAGTAGATAAATAGTTAAAAAAGCTGTGACCCTGGCTGGTGTGTCTCAGTTGGTTGTGCATGGTCCTATGCACCAAAGAGACACCAGTTCAATTCCTGCTCAGGGTGCATACCCAGGTTTCAGGTTGAATCCCCAGTGGTGTGCCTGCGGGAGATAACTGATCAGTATTTCTCTTTCATATTGATGTTTCTCTCTTTCTGTCTCCCTCTCCCTTCCAGTCACTTTAAAATCAACACACACACACGCACACACACACACACACACACACACACACACACACACACAATTTTTTTAAGTGTTGGTACATTAATATAATGGAAAGGAAATCTGACCCTTTGTGATAGCATGGATGGACCTGGAGAGCATTATGCTAAGTGAAATAAGCCAGTCAGAGAAAGACAAGTACCATATGATTTCATTCATATGGTGGAATCTAATGAAAAAAAAAACAAAACTAGCAAGCACAGTAAAAACAGACTCATAGATAGAAGGCAGTCTGACAGCTGTTGAGAAGGGGTTGTGGGGGTAGGTATAGGGGATGGGATTGAGCAAAAAAGGAAAATAAAAGAGAAAAAATCTCATGGACAAGGACAAGTTTGGTGATTGCCTGGGGCAGGGGTCCTCAAACTATGGCCCGCGGGCCACATGCAAATACAAATATTGTATTTGTTCCCATTTTGTTTTTTTTTTTTACTTCAAAATAAGATATGTGCAGTGTGCATAGGAATTTGTTCATAGTTTTTTTTTTAAACTATAGTCTGGCCCTCCAATAGTCTGAGATACAGTGAACTGGCCCCCTGTTTAAAAAGTTTGAGGACCCCTTGGGGGGAAGGAGTGAGGTAGAAGAAGGTTATAGGGGGAATAAATAGTCATGGAATGAGACTTGATTTGGGGTGCTGAACACAGTATAGTTTAAGCAGATTATGTGTTGTGAAATTTTGCACCTGAATCCTGTATAATTTTGTTATCCAGTGTCATCCCAATAAATTAAATAAAAAAATAAAATATATTATGAAATATGTCATCAATTTTTTATTTCAGTTATTTGATTATTATAAACTAAAGGGCCAGTGCATGAAATTTGTGGGTGGGTACAGTCCCTAGGCCTAGCCTGTGATCAGGGCCATCTTTCCTGGCTGCTGGCATCCAGCCACGCCCCCTGCTGCCACCCACCCAGGTTCCCAGTTTGCCAACAGGCTATTGGAGCCTGACGGCTGGGGGAGAGGGACCAGAGGTTGGCCTGTCCTGCCTGCTCCTGGCCCACCCCCTGCCACAGGTCACTCTCTGTGAGTGGGGCAACTGGCGGGGTAGGGTCTTGGTCTGGCACAGCTCACATACCCTGCCACCCATCCTGGCTCCCCGTTCACCATCAGGTGATCGGAGCCTGACGGCTGGGAGGAGGGACCGAGAGGTCAGCCATTCCCGCCCGCTTGCCGGCCATTCTGGTTCCCTGTTTGCCATCGGGCAATTAGAGCCTGCCAGCCAAGGGGAGGGAAGAAGAGATTGGCTGTTCTGCCTGCACACCTGCCCAACTCCCGCTATGGGTTGTCCTCTGTGTGGGGGGCGACTTGGCAGGGCGGGGACCTTGGCCTGGTGCCGCCTGCATCCCCCGCCACCCACCTCTAGGTCCACGTTTGCCATTGAGGAATTGGAGCCTGCCGGCTGGGGAAAGGGACCAAGAGATGGTCAGTGCACCTCATAGTGACTGGTCATGCAGTAGTTCTGGTCATTCTGCCATTATGGTTGCTGGGCTTTTATTATATAGGTAATAATAGACTACTATTGAAGTTTTTACTCTGTGAAAGAATATGCATATCTACTAACACCTAGAGTTTTTTATGTTCAATGGATGATAGAATGTAGGAGCTAATCATTCCATATTAAAAATTACTTCAAAAATTATAATACCCCAGTTTTAGAGTGAGTCTTTAAAATGTGTCCTTCTTTGGAACAGAATCATGTCTTTGTCCACTAAAAACCATAAAAAATTGGTAACTTACTGTCATGTCAGTATGAAAATTTTATTTATAATACCAGATTAGATTATAGAAGAAGTTAAATATAGTGAAAATTCTGAATTTTATTTTGTTGATAATATGTATATTAAGTATTATTTGAACATAATTATAAAGGAGACTAAAATTTTGTTAAATATTTAACTCTTGAATATGCATGATTTGCAAAATAATATTACTTGTTACAAGTGAAGTACATTGTAACGATTTAATAAAGTATAATTTTATAAATTAGTAATAATCTATTTTTTATTATAAAAGTGGAAAATAAATTAGACTATAATTCAAAGTAGTTTTGCATAAGAAGTTTCATGTCTAAAGGTAAAATGTCCTATGTCATTTCTCCTGAATACATAATGGACATTCAAAGAAAATGTATAAATCTTTTATAAGCAATAATACAGAAAATAAACTATATAATTTAAAAGTGAAATCACATACCTGGACTATAGGAATCACAGAGTAATTCACATATTGTATAATTATTTTTAAAAAATCACTGATTTTTTTTTAGACAGTCCCAATGAGTATAGAACTTCAACTTTTTAGACACTCATTAAAACACTAACACAATCTTGCTTTCAGGAATGAACCCAGTATTCGAGGGCATGAATTATTTTCAAAAAACATAAAATCCTAGATAAAAACAAAAATACAGAAATGAGTTTTCAGCAGCAAAACAGGTAATCATTTGATGTAGAAATGCTAAATGTTTTGAGGAAAACAGTAATATGTCTGTTAAATAAGAAAATTTAACTGTGATAATTAAATCTGTGAAAAGTCCATGGCTATATAAGCTCTACCATCAGCACTTTATTTTATTAGCAATTAAATCCTGTAATTCTACTCATTTGTTAATATCTGCATTAATTTAATGATCTGGTAATTTCAATATATTTTCTTTTTTCTAGTTCCCTAGAAATCTTCCTCTTTCAATTTTTCTTACTCAACTTTTTTAGTCCCTCTCTAGTAACAGAACTTTTTCTATGACTAGAGTTCCATGTAAAATTTTTAAAAAATTGTCATAAGAATGACAGCTTTCTTAAGAGATAGAATGTTTGTGTTAGTTTCATTTGTCTTCCAATTTTTCCACTGTGTTCCCAGCTTATTTTATTTCATTAGTATCAATACAGACCCTACCCCTATGACTTCAGCCAAACCCTGTGGAATTCACAATTCCTAAATCTATCATTTTCCTTTATACCTTCAACAGAAATAATTTTATCCTTATTGTCAATTACTAGCGATTACACTATTGCAATTTTACCTCTCAAATTCATTTCTCACATAGACACCAAGATTTATATTTAATTTACATTATTACATTATACCTAGTTTAAAATCAACATTTAATGAAACAATTTTAATGAATTACAACTCTATAAAAAGTTGCCTGATCTTTGAAGGCCCTTTAGAGGAAGCCCTTAGTAATTTACTAATAAACCCACCACCACCCCAGTCTCATTTACCATCAATCCAAACATCTAAGACTCTCTTCCTCAAACACATCATATATTTCACATTACCCAGCTGTTAGTTGAACTGTTTCCACAAGGTTAGATTTGACTTTTTATGTGAAATGAATGCTTATTGGAAAATTTTTTACAAAGAACCTTGGTTGTATTAAGATTTATAGAAAATATTAAGCATATTCCAAATTAGGTGGAATACCATAATAACGTCCCAACAACCCTTCACCCAGCTTGAATGATTAACATGACCAATATTGGTTCAACAATTAGTGCACCCCCTATGTCTCCCTGCACTCACCCCATTATTAAAAAAAACAAACCCTGATATACCAACAACGTCCCAACAACCCTTCACCCAGCTTGAATGATTAACATGACCTGATATACCAACCCTGATATACCAATAACGTCCCAACAACCCTTCACCCAGCTTGAATGATTAACATGACCAATATTGGTTCAACAATTGGTGCACCCCCTATGTCTCCCTGCACTCACCCCATTATTAAAAAAAACAAACCCTGATATACCATTTTATACTGGTTTACTTCAATATGTGCCCCTAAAATATATGGATGGTGTTTTGCTTTCACACAACCACAATGTCATCACCACAGCTTAAAAAACACCTTAATTTTTAGTGGATGTTGGAAGGATGAGCGATAAACATGAAAGGGATTAAGTACAAATTGCTAGTTATACAAATGGTCATGGACATGTAGAGTACAGTATAGGTAATATAGACAATAATATTCTAATAAATATATATGGTGCCAGCAGGGTACTAGACTTATTGTGCAAGTCACATCATCCTATCTAATAAAAGACAAAAAGGGTAATTGACCATACCTTCACTACACTTCCCATTGGCTAATCAGGTAGATATGCAAAATTAACCGCCAACAAAGATGGCAGTTAATTTGCATACGTAGGCTCCAAGCGGTGGACCCAAGCCAAAGGGCCCCGAAGCCGGCCAAACAGTGAAGCCTCATGGCCCTGGGATCAGCAGAGCTGCGAGGCTTCATGGCCCCGGGATCAGAGGAACAGAGAAGCCTGACAGCTGGAGGGGGGCTCTGACCAGAGCCCAGCCGGAGCAAAGGCCTGGGTCCCAGGTGCCAGAGGAAAACTGGTGCCAGTAGCCAAGGGAAGGGAAGGCCTATTGCACAAATCTCTTCATGCAACAGGCCTCTAGTTAAGTATATAAATGTCTAATAAGTATATTGTACACCTGAAACTAATATAATATTGTATGTCAACTATATTTGAAAAATAAATTTAAAAACTTTTAAAGTTAAAAATAAGAACCAAGAAAATCCAACCTTAATTCATTATCATTAAATAGCCAAGGTTCAAATTTCCCTAAACGCATTGTAAATGTTTTTTAAACTGATTTATTTAAATCAATATGCAAACATGGTCAACAAATTTTACTAGGTTGAATTTTATTTTAATCTTTTTATTTTCCTGAAATTTATTTATTGAAGGAACTGGATCCTTTTGTTGTAAATTCTCTCATGTTTTATTTTTTTTCTGAGTGCGTCCCCAAATAAATATTTCAGATATTCATTTAGTGGTTCCAAACCATGCTTGAGTGATTAAACCAGCGGTGCCAACCAGTGGTCCGCGAGGTCCTTGAAGTCTGAAAGGTTAACAGCTTAAAGCTTAGTCCCATCTCCAGAGATTTTGATTCACTATTTGGGTGCAGTCTTGATACAGGGAGTTTAAAAAGCTACCCAGGTGTTTCTACTGTGCAGCTAAGATTGAGAACTGTTGCTCTCTCCCAGGTGTCCTTGATTTTGGCTACATATTGAATCACCTGCGGAGCAAAACAACAAATGTGTGAGCTTCTGACTTAATAGAATGGGGGGTCTGATTTGGTACTTGAGGTTTTTAAATTTTCCCTAAGTCATGGAAGACAAGTGTAGAATCACTGCTTTATCCCATGTATGTCAACCGGCAGTTCCATCTGGTGGCCAGATTGAATGCACTTTTAAGCAGTTTTCAGTTAAGTAGTAGAGCATTTAATTAATAATGAACCAGGATGAAATCTCCCCATTTCAATGGGTTCTACTCCACCTTAGTCCATATCTGAGTGCACCTATTTTGATTTTTAAATAGAAGCCCCAAAGACCAGAGCCTCTTCTATTGCCATGTGAAACTATAGAATTTCCAGAGAAACTAGTCACCTGTGAATCCAGACCATCAGGAGAAAATGGAATTTCAGAGCTAGGATTAAATGGGGCACCCTTTGAATAAAACCTATAAGTTTAAGCAGTTCATTTAAAAAGATACACTTTACTGAATCTTTCAGAGTGATATTAAAGAGATACCCAAGATTACCAAGAATAGACTTACAATGAGGAAACACGCACCAAGCATCACAGCTTTCATTTTCACGTCAAGGTCTAAAGGGAACTGGATGTCAAAGTCACTGTAATCTGTACATGCTTCTCTCACAAAACCAGTCCACTTCTTGGAAATCTTGCCAATCACATTTTCTTCATTAAGAGATTTGATCTAAATTGAAAAAAAATGACGGTCTTAAAGAATTCTAGAAAATAATAAATCAACTTTCAAATTTGGAATAAAATGAAACAAGTATTTTATTAAATTTACATGCAATATTTTATATCACTCATTAGATGCATATAAATTCCTGTACCTATAGATACATGAAAAAAAATTGTTTCTTTGCTATAGAAAACTTATATGAAAGTTGTTTCACTGAAATATTTACATTTTATATTGTACATTAAGACACAGTACTAAATCCTTTGAAGTGATCTAAAACAAAATTTAAGCAGGAAAAGATAAAAAGATGAAATGTTTCTTAGATTACATTTCTGGAAGCTATCAGGAGGGTAGCAAACTAAACCCCATGTGACATCTGCTTTAAGACAAGCACAGAGTTTACATAGGCTGAATGATTACCTGTGATGGGAAGAACATTGCCACTCCATGTCAGTAGACAAACAAAAAGTGCTAAGGGCCTGGGAAAGGGGACTGGCAGTTTTGAGTGAAGGAAAGTATGTAATAAGTAACTTAAAGGGATGCCACAGGTTCAGGTAAGGCTGGACAACATGGGAGTGAGGGAACAACAAAATAGGAACGGTGTATGAAAAAAAAGCTCTGAAGTAATTTTTTTATTTTATTAGTGTCACCTGGAAATCTTTTTAAAATCCTGATTTCTGGGCCTCATTCTGGAGGATTCCCAGGTGATTCTAATGTGCAGCCAAGGTTGAGAACCACTGTTCTAAATAAATGTGGGGAAACTAAAAACAGTTGACTCATTTCATTCCGGTGTGGGTGTTTAAGTTCTTAAACCTGAAATATGCTTTTAATATGAAAACTGTGATAGCATGGGTTGCTGTTCATCAATATTCATCCACCGCTCCCACTGTAGGCCCAGTATTCTTCTCTGAACATTGATACTTAGGGTTGGCCATGTGACTTGTTTGACCAATGGAATGTTAGTGTATATGACAGTGAGCAGAGACCTTAAACATGGCTAAGTGGTTTGGCCTGGCTCTTGCTCTCCAGTGATCAGCCACCAGAAAATCATGTAGTTCTTGCTAGAGCTCTAGAATGAGCATACTTGGAGCAGGCCCGAAGCCAACTTCAAACCTAAATCAGTGCCATCTAGCTGAGCTTATGGGTATCCAGTGAGACACAATTAACCTGCAGACTCACAAGCATGGTAGAAAATGCCTGTTGTTTTAAGCCACTGATCTTTAGGGGTTTTATGTTATACAACACTGTTCTGGGAAAACAGACTAAGTAAATCTTGTGCACCCTTTAGTGTTTTATCTGCTAATAGCTGTAATCTAAATATTTGTAGCTTGTAAAGTAATCTTATTTTGTTTTTTAAGTTTATTTTTAATTTTGAAAATGAACAATATAGAGGATAACTTATGAGACACAATAATGTTGCACTAGATTTAACAGATATTAATATTTCCCTTTTTTATTCCTATAGCAAGAAATTTCAAACTTTACCAATAATCATGAAAAAAAGTAAAAAACAGAGGTTTTTTTTGATGGGAAGAATAAGAAATATGAATAGTGACAACTGAAAAGATATCAGGACTAGGTAATCTTAAACTAAGTTCTAGTTAACCTTTTAAAAACAGAAAATCCATATAATAAAGTTATTTCCACCTTGAAATAGTAAATTCATATTTGTGTCACAATAAGAAATATATTTTTATTTTTTAAATATATTTTATTGATTTTTTACAGAGAGGAAGGGAGAGGGATAGAGAGTTAGAAACATCGATGAGAGAGAAACATCGACCAGCTGCCTCCTGCAAATCTCCTACTGGGGATGTGCCCGCAACCAAGGTACATGCCCTTGACCGGAATCAAACCTGGGACCCTTCAGTCTGCAGGCCGATGCTCTATGCACTGAGCAAAACTGGTTAGGGCAAGAAATATATTTTTTTCCAACATTCCCTGCCTGCCGCTGCTGGCCTCTGAGCTGCACACTAAGAAACACTGTTGCAATTATAGTTTTTGTTTTTGGTTCCTGAGATAAAGCTCTAAAACACATAACTTTTTGAGATAAGAATTATAGGAGAGTCTTTTGTTATATTTGGTCTTTCTCAGTTTCCTGGCACACAGATCTTAAAACTTGTGGATTCTCTGAGAATCTTTTGAGGGTAATGAAATGACTGGTGGCTACAGGCCCTTGATAGCTTCAGGATGGGGGCTGGTCACCAGATAGTCCAAGCAATGATTAGAGACTTGACACTTTGACCCCTTCCTTGACCAGTGGGGAGGAGACAGGGGCTTAGAGATTGGCCTAATCAACAATGACCAATGATCTAATTATTCATGCCTATGTAATGAAACCTATATAAAAGCTCTAGATGATAGGGTTTGGAAAGCTTCCATATTGGTGAATGTATCTATGTTCTGGAAGGGTGGTGCACCCCAATGCCATGGGACATAAGCTCCTGAACTGAGAATGTTTCCAGACCTCACCCTATATATTTCTCCATCTTGCTGTTCATCTGCATACTTATAATATCCTTTATAAAAACCTGTAAACATGAATGAAGTATAGTTTTGACCTCTGCCATCTATTCTAGCAAATTATTGAATCTGATATGGGGGTCACAGGAACCCTAGATTTATAGCAGTAAGTCAGAAGTGCACAATGTCTAGGACTTGTGATTAGCATCTGGAAAGGGGGGCAATCAGTGGGACCAAGCCTGTAACCTGTGGGGTCTGCATCAACTCCGAGTAGTATTAGTGTCAAAATTGAATTGAGTTGTAGGACATCCATTTTATGTCCAGGAAGTTGGAAAATTGTTAGGTATGGGAACTAGGCCCACTATACATTTTGTATCAGTAGTGTGGATACCATTATGGTATATTATATTTGAATTAAATGTATAAATATATAAACTTAATACCAATAATCCTATCTAATAATAGACAAATATGGTAATTAACCGCACCTCCAACATGCTTCCCATTGGCTAATCAGAGTGATATGCAAATTAACTGCCAGCCAAGATGGCGGCGGCAGCCAGGCAGCTTGAAGTGAACATGAGGCTTGCTTGCTTCAGTGACGGAGAACTCCAACATTCCCTGCCTGCCGCTGCTGGCCTCTGAGCTGCACACTAAGAAACACTGTTGCAATTATAGAAGCTAAACAAACCCCAGAAACCTGCTTTCAGCCAGCCGGGCCTCAGAGCTGGAGCCAAGCCTCAGAGCTAAAGCTGGCTCTCAGCTCCAGTGACAGCCATAGAAGGTAAATAAATCCCAGAATAAAAAACGAAAAAGAAAAAAAGGAGAGGTTGGGAGCTTCAGTCACCCGCCAGCCTGAAAACAGCCCTCAGCCCCTCACCCAGACTGAGCAGGCACCCAAGTGGGGACCCCCACCCTGAAGGGGGAGTGACCAGCTGCAAACAGCCATCATCCCCTCATCCAGGCTGGCCAGGCACCCAAGCAGGACCCCCACCCTGATCCGGGACACCCTTCAGGGAAAACCAGCCGCCCCCACCTGTACACCAGGCCTCTATCATATATAGTAAAAGGGTAATATGCAAACTGACCCTAACAGCAGAAAGACTGGGAATGACTGGTCACTATGACACACACTGACCACCAGGGGACAGACGCTCAATGCATGAGCTGCCCTCTGGTGGTCAGTGCGCTCTCACAGAGGGGAGCTCTGCTCAGCCACAAGCCAGGCTGATGGCTGCCAGTACAGTGGGGGTGGTGGGAGCCTCTTCTGCCTCCTCAGCAGCGCTAAGGGTGTCTGACTGCAGCTTAGGTCTGCTCCCTGCTGGCAAGTGGGCATCCCCCGAGGGCTGCTGGGCTGCCAGAGGGATGTCTGATTTCCATCTTAGGCCCAATCCCCCAGGGAGCAGGCCTAAGCCAGCAAGTGGTCACCCCCGAGGGGTCCCAAACTGCGAAAGGGCATAGGCCGGGCTGAGGGACCCCCTACCCCTGAGTGCACAAATTTTTGTGCACCAGCCTCTAGTCCTATATAATAAAAGCCTAATATGCAAACTGACTGAATGGCAGAATGACCAGGGGAATGACTGGTTGCTATGACACACACTGACCACCAGGGGGCAGATGCTTAATGCAGGAGTTGCCCCCAGCCTGCAAGGCCCCAGGCCAGCCAAGGTGGGTGCCAGCAGGGTCCCTCCACCTGGTCGCCCTGCTGGTCACTCCACAGATCGGCCCTGATCACCAGCCAGACCTACAGACCCTACCCATTCACGAATTTCATGCGCCGGGCCTCTAGTTTAACAATAATTGTTAAAAATATTCTTTTTATTTATTGTCTAAAGTTTTACTAGTACATATTCTCCATTTTCCCTGATTGACCTCCCCAATGTTAAAGATATTTTTAAAAGAATACTGTAGATTCACCTATAATGTAAATACAATGCAACCCCCCAAAACAAACCCAAAATATGACACTAGCACATATACCTAGATTAGCATCAAAACAATATACTGTATAAAGTATAAAATACTAGAAAATTGATGCAATTCAAAACAAATGCTCATATCATTGGCTGCTGAAAAGATATTTTATTATTTACTAATTAAGGATTTATATAACATTTCCATATGCATGACATACAAAGACTTTATGATTGGCAGGTAATTTAATGCTCAAAATAATCTTGCAAAGTATTTATTATTATTATTTGAAAATTTCACAAAACAATTGCAAAAAGAAAGGTTAAGTACTTTATCCAGCATTACACAGATAAGAAATTGTGGAGATGGGTTTCAAACCCAGGCATTCTATCTTCAAAGTCTGAACTCTTGACCACTATAATATTCTTCCTTTTAAAAAGTTAAGTTTCAATTCCTAATAAAAATCTCAGTTGGGAGTCAGCAAATAATGGTCATTGGGACAAATCTTCTTGCCTTGTGTTTTTAGATAATGTTTTATTAGCAGACAAATATGTCCATTCATTCATATATTGTCCATGACTACTTTCATGCTGCAAGGGTAGAATTGAGTAGCTGTGGCAATAGCCATATGTCTTACAAAACCTTAAATATTGTCTACATTGCCCTCTACAGAATAAAGGTATGTTGATTCTTGCTCTAGGCAAAGTAGGAACAGGAAAATGACATGAAAAACAATAGAAATGTCTTTTTAAATTATGAAATATTTTAAAAGTAATATTTTTCTAAATTATGGAATATTTGCTACTGTGAAATCCTCAACTTGGTAGGTATTCTCACTATTGTCATCATCATTATAATTTTGCAGTATAAGTAGGCTGGAAAAAAACCAAGTCTATTCTATATAATAAAAACCTAATATGCAAATTGTCCACTCGGGTGATCATTCGACCAGG
Source organism: Myotis pilosus (assembly GCA_036010255.1). Classification (NCBI taxonomy): domain Eukaryota; kingdom Metazoa; phylum Chordata; class Mammalia; order Chiroptera; family Vespertilionidae; genus Myotis; species Myotis pilosus. The sequence continues at coordinate 109,818,044 of JASKON010000002.1, read as the reverse complement.
AGGCCAGGAGTTTGACCTCTCGCTATGATGTGCGCTGACCACCAGGGGGCTGAGCAGACCATAGCGGGCATTGGTGACACAGTGCTGGCAGTGGGCAGCAGTGGAGGCACTGCTGGCCCCAATGGGCCCTGATGAGAGCCGGACCATGGGAGGATAATGAAGCAGGCCAAGGCGAGTGCAAGTGGGAGCCCAATTGCCCTGCTGATCTATCTGTAGACAGCGACCAGTGGTGGTGGAGGGAGCGGGGCCGCTTCCTGAATCCCAGGTGGTGAAGGAGCTGGGTGGAGGCCTAGCCCTGATTAATCGCCCTACAGGTGGGATGGTAGAGCAGGTGAGGGGACAGTGCCAGGCCTCGGTGGGGTGCCAGGTCTTGGCAGGGTGCCAGGTGGGGCTGAAGGGCTGCCAGGCTGGGGGTGCAAGCTAGGGCCTGATCCCCACAGCCACCCCGAGGCACCCCACCTGTGCATGAATTCGTGCATCGGGCCTCTAGTTGGTATATAATTAATATAAGAGTTACCATAATTTCATTTGTACTGTGATTTTATACTTAGAAAACCCATGTAAATTAAGCACAAACACCTAAATTTAATACTAGAATACTGTTAAATAACTAGATAAAAGGTAAATAGAAATAAATAGCTTTTCTTAAGTAATCAGCCCCTAAAAATACAAGTATTCTTCCCAATTGGTAATAAATGGCTATAAATTACTCAAGATTAAGCTTAACAAAAAAGGAAGAACTTCTAGATGATGAATCCATATTGTTTTATGAAGAATACAATCAGATAAAAATAAATTAAAAGGCATAACACTCTGAGGAGCAGGATTCAAAATGGCAGCCAAATAGGCAGCTGTGTCCTACACCTTGTCACAGAGCAGATAGATGGAACAAGTAAATCGAATAACATCCACCCGGAATTGGTGAATTAGACATAACTGGCGAGACAATCAATACCTGGAAAGGGCAGAGGATGCCTGGAGAATGGTAGGATGGGGATGTGGGCTGAAGTAAGAGACATGCGGCCACCTGGAATGAGAGGGTCAGAAGGAACCTGCGCTGCACCACATCTGCATCCCTTGGGGACAGGCGTAACACCTGATTGTGGAAGGGAGGTCCACAGGGCTTCTGGCGGCTGGGAAATCTAGATCTAAGTCCACAGCCATGAGAGGCTGTGCCCAGAAAGGCAGCATGAAGAGGTACTTGAGCTGCGTGGTGCTCGTGGGGAGAGAAACTCGCAGCTGCATGGTTGTTTTGCCTCTGTTTTGTCCTTGCTTTTATTTGTTAAATCCAGTTCATGGAACCTTTCAATTACAAACACTCATTGAGGCTGCAGTAATGGTGGAGGTGCAGTTTTGTGGAGGCTGGGGAGTGGCTGTGAAAGGGAGCAGACAGGGAGAGGTGACCAGGAATCTGGCACTGAGACATTTGGGACCCTCCAAACCTAAGCAGCCATTTTTCTCCTGAAGAGCCAGCTCCTCCCAGCAGCCTCAGGCAGGTAGTGCTGCTGCACTCAGCCATGAGCTTTGCAGAGAAAATAAAGGCTCTGAATAGCCTCAGGGAACTCTTGGGGACTGGGTTGAGGAGGGGCCATTCAGACCCCAAAAACAATACAGAAACACCCCCAATTAAATCTCTTGTCAGAAACAGACTCTTTTTTTAAAAAAATTTCTTTATTGGTTAGGTATTACAAATGTGTCTTCATCCCCCCATTAACCCCCAACCTCCCCTCCCCCACTCATGATCTCATCCCCCTGTTGTCCATGTCCATTGGTTTGGCTTATATGCATGCATACAAGTCCTTTGGTTGATCTCTTCCCCTTACCTCTACCCTCCCTCTGGGGATTGATAGTCTGATCACTGTTTCTCTGTCTTTGGATCTGTCCCTGTTCATCAATCTATGTTGTTCTCTATATTCCACAAATGAGTGAGATCATGTGATGAGTGATTAAGACTGACAGCAGGCAGACAGGCAAAGCGGGCAGATTGGTCCTGCCTACTTGTAGCCAAGTCTGTGGAGACAGACAAAGAGAAGCAGTGGATCACTTGGAACTTCAACAAAGTGCTGACTACCTAACAGGAAACTGAGAAATGCCAGACAAAACAGAAGAGTGGGGTCTCACTCTTCTATTTGTTAAATCCAGTTCATGTTTTATTAACAAATAAAACCAGCCCACCTGGGGCATTAAAACTCAGCCGAAGCGAACGACACTTCACTATTTTATGTTTTATCTTTTATTTAAAAATTGTTTCCTTTACTTGTTGTTTTATCTTTTATTTCCTTTGTATTATTTTTCTTCATTCTATTTTTTATCATTTTATTTTATCTTGTTTTTTTTTCTTTTTACCCACCCTTTTCTTCCTCACTTCTCTATTTCATCCTGTTTTCTCCTCTCCTGTACCGATTTACATTTTATCTCTCCTTTCTTTTGACCCCTTGTTAAAAATTGATCTTTATCTGTTTTTTTGACATGTTATTATTATTTTGGTTTCTGTTGGCTTACTCATATATCTAATTTCCTCTCTTATGCTCCAAATCCATGCAACCTTCTCTTTTCTCTTTCTTGGCTAGCCAATTTCTTTATCCTTTTTTTTTTATTCTCCTCTCTTGCTCTCTTCTCTTAATTGTTTAATTAGTTTCACTCACTAAACTCAAGCCTATTTGCTCTCTCCTTTATTCTCCTTTTCCAAAAATAAATTAATAAATAGATAGATAAATTTTTTATTTTATCTTTGAATTTTTAAATTTTTTGTTTATTGATTATTTTGTTTGTTTGTTTTTAATTTTCTTCTTATCCAATTATTCTTTTCCTACCTCCTCTAAACTGAACCATTGTCCTCCTCATATTCATTCAATTTCTTAACCTTACTTTCTATAAATAAGCTCTGCTTCTTCAGATTATTTCCTCCCCTTTTTCTGGGTATTTGTTGTTTGAATTTTATGGTTCACTAGAGGCCCAATGCACAAAATCCGTGCAAGAGTAGGCCTTCCTTGACCCGGCTGCCAGCACCAGCTTCCCTTTGGCACCCGGGACCCAGGCTTCCCTCCAGCCACCGGCAGGCACCTGGGAACTGGGCTTCCCTTGCAGCCCCAGCTTCATCTGGAAGGTGGTCAGGAAGGACATCCAGTCTAATTAGCTATTATTCTTTTATTATTATAGGTTTGTTTGTTTTATGGTGTTTCCTCCACATTAATATTTTTCTTCTTTTTTATTTTTCTTTTTAAAATTTACATTCTTTATTGTTTAAAGTATTACATAGTCTTTTCCCCCCATTAACCAATCCCTGACCACTTCAAACCCCCAGTATATACCCTCACCTCCCTCTTCTTTTTTCTTTTCTCAAATGTCTTTTCTCCATTCTAAATCATTTTTACTCTCTTCTCTCTCTCCTAATTCTCTTTTCTCTGGTGTTCACTTTTATTGGGGTTTCAATGTCATGAATACATTTGTATTTTGTTCCCTTTGTGTAGAGTCTTGTTGAGTTGTATATCATGCTATTTGGTAAATGTGGTAGAGAGTGAGCTACATAAACAGACACCCAGAGAGGAGACTCTAGCCATGAATGGGACAATAAAACTCAAGACTTAACTACACCAAGAGCATTCAAATATCCCAACTAGGGGGCATCCCTAGAATATCCAGCCCAGAAGACCCAAGAGATTGCACCACTGGGTACCAAAAAACATCTAGTATATATGACAAAATTAGAAAAAATCTAGGTGATATAGAAGTTTGATCTAATACATAGAAAAAAACCCAAAAAGAAACAACAATGATGGAGAGAAAAAGAAACAACACCCATAAGAAAGTAAAGGAAGAATCACCAAGAAAGGGAATAAATGAAATCGAGGTAAGTAGTTTGTCAAAGAAAGAATTCAGAGCGATGGCTATAAGGATGCTGAGAAGAATAGAAGACAAATTCAACAACATGTGTAAGAATCAAAAGGAAATGAAGAATAATCAAGAGGAAATGAAAAATGTCATAGCTGTAATTAAGAACATAATGGAAAGTTTCAATGGTAGATTAGAAGAAGCTAAGGACTACATCAGTGAGTTAGAAGACAATGTAGAAAAAAAACCCACAAGAAGAAGAGCAACTGGAAAAAAACAAAAACTCAAAAAGCAGGAGAGCCTAAGGGAGCTTTGGGACAACATGAAATAAAACAACATCCACATAATAGGGGTTCCAGAGGAGAGGAAACTGAGCAAGGAATAGAAAACCTGTTTGAAGAAATCATAACAGAAAACTTCCCTGACTTTGGGAAGGAAAAAACTCCCACAAGTCCAAGAAGCACACAGATTGCCAAACAAGATAAACCCAAAAAGACAGACTCCAAGACACATCATAATTAAGTTGGCAAACATCAATGACAAAGTAAGAATCTTAACGGCTGCCAGAGAGAGAGACAAAAACTTAACTACAAGGGATCTCCCATTAGACTATCAACTGATTTCTCTACAGAAAGATATCAGGTAGTAAGGGAATGGAATGAAATATACAAAGTGATGCAAAGCAATGGACTGAATCCAAGAATGCTATACCCAGCAAGGTTATCATTCATAATTGAAGGTGAAATCAGGAGCTTCACAGACAAATATAAGATAAAGGATTTTATTACGACCAAACCAGCAATGAAAGAAATGATAAGGAAACTGCTGTAAAAAGAAGTAATAGAGAAAACCAAGATGGGAGCAAAGGTAAACACCGGAAATTGCTGCCTAGCACAACCACTTCAAAAATACAACTAAAAGACAAAATGGACATCATCCAGAACCACAGGAAGGCTGGCTGAGTGGAAATTCTACAACTAGAAGGAAAGACAAAAGCACACTGAGACTCAGAGGAGGTGCGGAAGTAAAGGGCAGAGGTACAGAGGTGCATGCCAAAAGGGCTGGCAGCTGAGGAAACTGCGCAAGTGGAGGGGACTGGCAGCAGAGGATGTGGCACATGTGGAGAGGGCTGGAAACTGAGGACATGGTTGTCTTTTTCAATCGGAAGGGAGTCTCAAGCTCCCGACTGCTCTGAACTCCAGTTCCAGGTGACTCTCTGGGGACCCGAACTCATACGGGGAGAAACTGGACTCTCTGGCATCAGGCAGAACTCAAGGGCAGCTTTCTCTAAGAGGTGCTTGCAGCAATTACCAGGACTCTGAGACATGGGGCCTCATAGGGTAGGACTGGGGAGCAGCCATAGTTGCTTGCTCTGGCCTGTTGATCCCCTGAGACCCTGCTCCACCCAAGCTGTGCACAGACGCTTTTGCATATGAAAGGCCTGGCACTTTGCAACCTGAAAATTACCTAACAAACTGCAACTGAATCAGAGAGACCCAGAACTTCAAAAAGAAGGTCCAAGGCCCTACAGAAGCTTGCATTGCTTCACAACTGGACCTCATCTGGGCACCTCCAAACCCCAAACAAAGAAGAGGATTCTCGCCATAGCTCCTGCTGGGTAGCCTCAGGAAGAGGCTAAATTAGCACATCCTTAGATATCCAAGAGCCAGTGAACCCAGTGGTCAGAGTGGGACCATCCAGATTACAAGTCCTCAGATCCATAAAGGACACACTCAGGAGGCAGACTCAGTGAGCACCAAAGCCCCACTGAAGCAAGTGTTGCCCCATAAGGGTGTCCCCAGCACAGAAGTTCTCCCACTGTAGACACAGCTGATTCTCACAGTCAATTGGCCTGGAGGTCAATTTCTCCCCGTGATACCTACAACTGTCAAGGCTTAACTACAACAAGACTGTGCACAAAGCCCACAAAGGGGTGCACCAAGAGTGTCCACCTCAGGTAACTGGGGAGGCTGAGCCACTGGGCCCTATAGGAGACCTAACACAGAAAGCCACTCTATTAACACAGGGAAGCATAAAAAATGCAGATACAAAGAAACAGGTCACAAATGACAGAAATGGAGGAAAGCAAACTACTGGATATAGAGTTCAAAACCACACTTGTTAGGTTTTTCAAGAATTTTCTAGAAACTGCTGATAAATTTAGTGAGACCCTCAAGAAATCTAGTGAGACTGCCAATAAATTTAGTGAGACCCTCAAGAAATCTAGTGAGACCTTCGAGGTTATGAAAAAGGACCAAATAGAAATTAAGCATACACTGACTGAAATAAAGGATATTATATAGACTCCCAACAGCAGACTAGAGGAACTCAAGGATCAAGTCAACGATTTCAAATACAAAGAAGCAAAAAATACCCAACCAGATAAGCAAAATGAAAAAAGAATCCAAAAATACGAAGATAGTGTAAGGAGCCTCTGGGAGAGCTTCAAGTGTACCAACATCAGAATTATGGGGGTGCCAGAAGAAGAGAGAAAGCAAGATATTGAAAACCTATTTGAAGAAATCATGACAGAAAACTTCCCCTACCTGGTGAATGAAATAGACTTACAAGTCCTGGAAGCACAGTGAACCCCAAACAAAAGGAATCCAAAGAGGACCACACCAAGACACATCATAATTAAAATGCCAAGAGCAAAAGACTAAGAGACAATCTTAAAAGCAGCAAAAGAAAAACAATCAGTTACCTACAAGGGAGTACCCATACAACTGTCAGCTGATTTCTCAACAGAAACTATGCAGGCCAGAAGGGAGTGGCAAGAAATATTCAAAGTGATGAATAGCAAGAACCTACAACCTAGATTACTTTACCCAGAAAGCTATCGTTCAGAACTGAAGGTCAGATAAAGAACTTCACAGATAAGAAAAAGCTAAAGGAGTTCATCACCACCAAACCAGTATTATATGAAATGCTGAAAGGTATCCTTTAAGGAGAGGAAGAAGAAGATAAAGGTAAAGATACAAATTATGAACAACAAATACACATTTATCAATAAGTGAATCTAAATATCAAGTGAATAAATAATCTGATGAACACAATAAACTGGTGAATATAATAGAATCAGGGGCATAGAAAGGGAGTGGACTGACTATCTTGAGGGGGGAATGGGGAGTGGGGGGTGTGGGAAGAGGCTGGACAAAAATTGTACACCTATGGATGAGAATAGTGGGTGGCAGGGGTAAGGGCAGAGGGTGGGGTGGGAACAGGGTGGAGGGGAGTTATGGCAGAAAAAAGAGGAACAACTGTAAGAATCTGAACAATAAAGATTTAATTTAAAAAAAAGAATTAATAGAGAGGGAAGAAGGAACAAAGGCATGAAGAATAAAAATGGCAACAAACAAGTACCTATCAATAATAATCTTAAAAGTAAATGGATTAAATGCTCCAATCAAGAGAGATAGGGTAACTGAATGGATTAAAAAAAAATGACCCATGTATTTTCTGTCTACAAGAAACCCACCTCAGAACAAAGGGCTCACACAGAATAAAAGTGAAGAGATGAAAAAATTTTTTTCAGACAAATGGAAATAAAACAAAAACTGGTGTAGCAATACTTATATCTGACAAAATAGACCTCAAAGTGAAGTCCATAACAAGAGATAAGGAGGGCCACTGAATAATACTAAAGGGAGAAATTCAATAACAGTATATAACTCTGCTAAACATATATGCATCCAATACAGGAGCACCCAAATACTTAAAAAATCTTTTGGAAGATATCAAAGGGGAGATCGGCAGCAACACAATCATAGTAAGGGACATTTTTTTTTTTTTTTACTTTTTAAAATTCTCCATCAAGGATATTTTCCATTAATTTTAAAGAGAGTGGGAAAGAGAGGGAAAGACCAAGAGAAAATTTGATGTGAGAGAAACATATCTATTGGTTGCCTCCTGCATGAACCCCACCAGTTACCTGGGCCGAGGAGGAACCCATAACCGAGGTATGTCTTCTAGACCGGAATAGAAGCTGGAACCCATTAGTCTACATACTGACACTCTATCCACTGAGCCACATGTGCCAGGGCATAGTAGGGGACTTTCATACCCCATTGACACCACTGGATAATACACTAAATAAAAAATCAGCAAAGAAACAGCAATCCTAAATGACTCACTAGATCAAGTGGAATTAATTGAAGTCTTCAGAACATTTCACCCCAAAGCTACAGAATATACATTCTTTGTAAGTACACATGGGACATTTTAAAAATAGACCACATATTGGGTCACAGGCAAAGTCTCTCCAAATTAAGAAATGATTGAAATAATATCAAGCATCTTCTCAGACCACAATAGCATAAAATTAGAAATCAACTACAATAAAAAACAATGAAAAAAATCAAACACTTGGTGAATAAATAGCATGCTCTTAAAAAATGATTGGGTTACCAAAGAGATCAAAGAAAAAGTAAAAAGCATCCTGGAAACCAATGACAATGAAAACACAGCAATCCAAAATCTATGGGACACAGTGAAAGCAGTCCTGAGAGTGAAGTTCATAAAGAGTGTCCCAAAATTCACACAAGAAGTAATTTTGATAGTAAACACAGGTTTATAATTAAAAATTGTAAATTTTTTTTTATTGATTCATAAAGTATACAGTATAGGGTTATGTAAGGAATAGCATATAGAGTAAATAGCCTCCACAGCTTTGCTGGCACATACGTACACTTTTGTTGAAATTTTCCATGACCGTTTTGCATAAATGTGGCTGAATTTCGAAGAGGCTCATTTTCATCTTGATGGCTTGGTTAATCGACAAAATTGTCACATTTGAGGTTCATAAAATCCACGAGTGATTGTTGAGGAACAAACGCATCCACAACGTGTCACTGTTTGGTGAGGATTTTGGGCTGGAGGCATCATCAGACCATTCTTTTTCGAAAATGCGGCTGCTCAGACAATAACAAAAGAGTGTGTATGTGCCAGCAAAGCTGTGGAGGCCATTTGCCCTATATGCTATTCTGTACATAACCCTATACTGTATACTTTATGAATCAATAAAATTTACAATTTTTAATTATAAACCTGTGTTTTCTATCAAAACTATTTCTTGCGTGAATTTTGGGACACCCTTTAGTTCTACAGGCCTACCTCAAAACACAAGAAAAAATGGTAATAAATTATCTAACCCTACAACTTAAAGAATTAGGAAGAGGGCAAGAAGAAAAGCCCAAAGTAGGCAGAAAGAAGGAAATAATAATGATTGGAACAGAAATAAATGACATAGAGACCAAAACAACAACACTAATAAAAAAAACTCAAAACAAACAAACAAACAAACAAAACCCTACAAAAGATAAATAAAACCAAAAGCTTGTTCTTTGAAAGGAAAAACAAGATTGATGAACCTCTAGACATGCTCACCAAGAAGCAAAGAGAGAGGACCCAAATAAACAAATTCAGAAATGAAAGAGGTAGAGTAACCACTGAGCCCACAGACATACCAAGTATTGTAAAAAAAAAATTCTATGTACAACTCTACTCCAACAAACTGGAAAACTTAAATGAAATGGATGTAATCTTAGAAGAATACAAGTTTCCAAAATCAATCAGGAAGAATAAAAAAAACCCAGAATAGGCATATAACTACTGATGAAATTAAATCAGTAATCAAAATCTTCCAGCAAACAAAAACCCTAGCCTGGACAGTTTCATATGGGAGTTTTACCAAATACTCAAAGAAGAATTAAAACCCAGCCTCCTCAGACTATTCCAAAAAATTCAAGAGGAAGGCACACTTCCAAGCTCTTTTTATGAAGACAGCATTACCCTAATCCCCAAATCAGAAAAAAAAAACAACACTACAAAGAAAGAGAATTACAGACCAATATCCCTGATGAACATAGATGCTAAAATCCTCAACAACATTCTAGCAAATTGGATTTAGCATTACGTTAGAAAGGTCATATATATACCATGGTCCAGTGTGATTTTTTTCTGGGGATGCAATATCCACAAATAAATAGACTTTACACATCACATAAACAAGTTGAGAGACAAAAATTACATAAACATATCAATTGACGCAGAAAAAACATTTTACATAATCCAATCACTTGATAAGAAACTCTCAGCCAAATGGGAATAGTGCGATCATACCTCAATATAATAAAAGCCTTATACAACAAACCTACAGCCAATATCATACTCAATGGACAAAAACTAAAACCATTTCCCCTAAGAACAGGAACAAGAAAGGGATGCCCACTTTCACCAATCCTGTTCAATATATTACTGGAAGTGCTAGCCATAGTGATCAGACAAGAAGAAGAAATAAAAGGCATCCAAATTGGAAAAGAAGAAGTAAAACTGTCATTATTTGCAGATGACATGATATTGCACATAGATAACCCTAAAGACTCCATCTAAAACTATTAGACTTGAATAATTCTCCATTGATTCCAAGATGGTAGCTGGAAGGACAGCGGTGAGGGAGAGAGTGTGAGTGAGTGAGCGAGCAAAAGGGGAGTGTGTGGACATGTAGTGTGTGTGTGTGTGTGTGTGTGTGTGTGTGTGTGTGTGTGTGTGTGTGACTGAGTGAGGGACAGCTAGATCTTGCAGGAACTTCGGGGGCTGGCAGACCAGGTTTGAATAGCCAGGAAGCCCCTGCTAACTGCTGTTATCTCTCCTAGAGTGCTGGCTCTGCTGCAGAGGCCACACCATCTTGAAAGGGTGAGCTGCTGTGACTGGAAGCCCAGCCTCACCTCCACCCTGGGTTCTCTTAGACACCACCCAGGATTCTACAGCCACTCTAGCTAGGCACCTGCTGCCTCGGTTACTGACTCAAAGACAGCAGGAATACAGCCTCCCCCAGCTGAGGGCTACTGTGAGTTCCAGCAACAAGATGCTTTAACCCTAAGAACAGTGACCACATGGGTGCTTGCGAACAGCTGAGCCTTACGCAGCAAACCCATTGTCTGAGACTGAATGCGGGCACAGTTGAGCTTTACGCAGGAGCTCTGGGCTCCAAGACCAAGTACACGATCAGCTGAGCCTTACACAACAACCCCGGGAGCAGTAATTGCATGTGTGAACAACCGAGCCTTACGCAGCAGCCCCAGGCACAATGACCACTCCAGCAGCCAAGTGAGCAGCTGCTGCCCATGACTGCATAAGGAGCAGTGCCCCGCACCCCCCACCCAAGTAGCACCCACCCTGTGACCACCTGAGGAGCTGCTGCCCCACAATCTCACAAGGAGCAGCCACCATTCACGACCACTCAAGGAGCAGCTGCTGCCCATGACCACATGTGGAGCTGCTGCCACCCATGACACATGATGAGTGGCTGCTGCCCGTGACCATATGATGAGTGACCACCCTGTGACCATGCAGAGTGGCCACCCCCAACCACACGATGATAGGCCACTGCCAGTAACCCTCTGAGGAGAGGCCATGACCCACACACATGAGAGGAGCAGCTGCCCTGCAACTGCACAAGGAGTGCCCACCCCACAACCACCTGAGGAGTGGATGCCACCTGAGATTGCCCAAAGAGCAGATGCTGCTTGTGACCACCTGAGGAGCAGATTCCACACATGACTGCATAACCTACTACCAAGCCCACTACTGCAGCCACACACCCCTTGCTACTCAACACCTAGATCTTTTGGTGAGAGTGAAAATGGGGAGACAGTACAACCCCCAAAGGAAAGAAAAGGGAGAAATCACCAGAAAAAGAACAATATGAAATAGAGGCATGTGATATGTCAGAAAAAAAGAATTCATACTAAGGACCATACAGTTCATAAACCAGATGGATGAGAAAATAAACCTCTGTAAGAATCAGGAACAAATAAAGAATGATATAGCAGCAATAAAAAAAAACAATATGGAAGCTTTCAACAGTAGACTAGGAGAAGCAGAGGACGGAATTAGCGAATTAGAAGACAGGAAAGCAAAACACACACAATCTGAAATAGGAGACAAAAATCAAAAGACATGAGGAGAGCCTAAGGAAGTTTTGGGACAACATGAAATGAAGCAATATACATATAATAGGGATTCCAGAATGGCAGGAAGAGGAACAAGATTTAGAAAACCTATTTGAAGAAATAATGTCAAAAAACTTCCCTGATTTGGAGAAGAAGAAAGTCACACAAGCACAGAGAGTCCCAAATAAGATGAAGCAAAAAATATCTACACCAGGAAATGTCGTACTTACATTGGCAAACATTATTAATAAAGAGAGAATCTTCAAGGCTGCAATAGAAAAACAGAAAGTTACCTACAAGGGATCTCCCATTAGTTTATCAAAGTATTTCTCAACAGAAAAATATCAGGCCAGAAAGGAATGGAAAGAACTAAACATAGTGATGCAAAGCAAGGGACTGATTCCAAGAATATTCTATCCAGAAAGGCAATCATTCAAAAATGAAGGGAAAATCAGGAGCTTCACAGAGAAAAAATGGCTAATGGAGTTTATCACTACCAAGCCAGCAATGCAAGAAATTCTAGAGAGACTGTTGAAAAAAAGAAGGGAAAAAAAGAGAAGGGAGATAGGCTTAAAAAATAAAAATGGCTATAAACATGTACCTATCAATAATAATTTTAAATGAAAATGGCCTATATACTCCAATCAAAAGACATTGAGTGGCTGAATGGATAAGAAAACATGACTCATATATCTGCTGTCTATAAGAGACACACCTCAGAAGAAGAGACTCACACAGAAATAAAGTGAAGGGATGGGAAAATATCTTTTAGGCAAATGGAAATATTTAAAAAAGCTGGGATAGCAATACTTGTATCTGAAAAAATAGAAATCAGAGTGAAAGCCATAACAAGAGATAAGGAAGACCACTTCATAATACTAAAGGGATCGATACAACAATAGGATATAACTCTGGTAATCATATATGCAACCAATGCAAGAACACCCAAATACATTAAAAAAGTTATGGACGATATCAAGGAAGAGATCAACAGCAATACAACCATAGTAGGGGAAGTTAATACCCCACTGACATCACCAGATAATACTCTAGACAAAAAATCAGCAAAGAAACAGCAGTCCTAAACAACTCACTAGATCAGATGAACCTAATTGGCATCTTCAGAACATTTCAACCCAAAGCTACAGAATATACATTCTTCTGAAGTGCACATGGGACATTTTCAAAGATAGACCACATATTGGGTCACAGGCAATGTCTCTCCAAATTCAAGAAGATGAAATCATATCAAGCATCTTCTCGGATCACAATGGCATAAAATTAGAAATCAACTACAATAAAAACAATAAAAATTCAAACACTTGGATGCTGAATAGCATGCTATTAAACAATGATTGGGTTACCAAACAGATCAAAGAAGAAATTAAAAACAACCTGGAAGAGAATGACAATGAAAACACAACAATCTGAAACCTATGGGACACAGTAAAAGCAAACTTGAGAGGGAATTTCATAGCATTACAGACCTACCTCAAGAAACAAAACTGGTAATAAATTATCTAACTCTACAACTTAAAGAATTAGAAAGAGAGCAACAAGAAAAGCCCAGAGTGAGCAGAAGGAAGGAGATAATAAAGATCAGAGAAGAAACAAATGGTATTAAGACAAAAAAAATACAAAAGATCAATGAAACTAAGAGCTGTTTTTTTTTTTGTTTTGTTTTGTGTGTTTTTTGAAAGGATACACAAGATTGATGAAGCTCTAGCAAGGCTCACCAAGAACCTGAAAGACAGGACCCACATAAACAAAATCAGAAATGAAAGAGGCAAAATAAGAACAGACCCCACAGAAATACAAAAGGTTGTAAAAAAAAATACTATGAAAAACTCTATTCCTATGTCTCTTGGCTTTCTGAATGTCCTCTTTATTCCAACAAACTGGAAAACCTAGAGGATATGGACATATTCCTAGAAAAATACAAGCTTCCAAAACTCAATCAAGAAGAATAAAAAATCTTAACAGGATGGTAACTAAGGAGGAAATTGAAGCAGTCATCAAAAACCTTCCAGCAAACAAAAGCCTGAGGCCAGACAGCTTCACAGGACAGTTTTACCAAACATTCAAAGAAGAACTAAAACCTATTCTTCTCAGACTATTCCAAAGCATTCAAGAGGAAGGCACACTTCCAAGCTCTTTCTATGAAGCCAGCATTACCCTAATTCCAAAACCAGATAAAGACATTACAAAGAATGAGAATTACAGGCCAATATCTCTCATGAACATAGATGCTAAAAACCTCAACAAAATTCTAGCAAAACAGATCCAGCATTACATAAGAAAGATCATACATCATGCCCAAGTGGGATTTATTCCAGGAATGCAAGGCTGGTACAATATACACAAAGCTGAAGCAATCTTGAGAAAGAAGAACAAAGTTGGAGGGATCACAATAGCAGATATCAATCTATACTACAAAGCCACTGTTCTCAAATCTGCCTGGTACTGACACAAGAACAGACATATAGACCAATGGTATAGAACAGAGAACCCAGGGATCAACCTAAGCCATTATGCTCAATTAATATTTGACAAAGGAGGCAAGAACATAAAATGGAGTCAAGACAGTCTCTTCAATAAATGGTGTTTGGAAAACAGGTCAGATACATGCAAAAAAAAATGAAACTAGAGCACCAACTCACACCATACACACACAAAAAAACTCAAAATGCATAAAGGACCTAAACATAAGACAGGAAACCATAAAAATCCTAGAAGAATCCATAGGCAGCAAATTAGCAGACATTTTTCATAGCAATATCTTTACCAATACAGGTCCTAAGGCAATGGAAGCTAAGGAGAAAATAAACAAATGGGACTATATCAAAATAAAAAGCTTCTGTACAGCAAAAGAAACCATCAACAAAACAACAAGAAAGCCCACTGCATGGGAGAATATATTTGCCAATGTTATTTCCGATAAGGGTTTATTCTATAAAATGTATAGGGAAATCATACAACTTAACAAAAAAACCCACAAAAACAAAAACAATCCAAACAAAAAATGGTCAAAGGACCTAATAGACCCTTTTGGAAGAAAGGCATACAGAAGGCCAAGAGACATATGAAAACATGCTCAAAGTCACTAATCATCCAAGAGATGGAAATCAAAACAACAATGGGGTACCATCTCACACCTGTCAGAATGGCTATCATCAACAAATCAACAAACAACAAGTGCTGGCGAGGATGTGAAGAAAAAGGAACACTTTTGCACTGCTGGTGGGAATGCAGATTGGCGCAGCCACTGTGGAAAACAGTATGGAGATTCCTCAAAAAATTAAAAATGGAAATTCCATTTGACCCAGTAATCCCACTTCTAGGAATATGTCCCAAGAAAACATAAACACCAATCAGAAAGGACATATGCACCCCTATGTTCATAGCAGCACAATTTATAATAGCTAAATTTTGGAAGTTTCTAATCCAGCAGATGAGTGGATTAGAAAGCTGTGGTACATCTACATGATGGAATACTATACTGCTGTAAAAAAAGAAGGAATTTTTACCATTTGTAACAGCATGGATGGAACTGTTGAGCATATGATAATCGAAATAAGCCCGTCAGAGAAAGCAAATGTCACGTGATCTCACTCATTTGTGGAATATAATGAACAACATAAACTGATGAACAAAAATAGAACCAGAGACATAGAAGCATCGACCAGCATGCACTGGGGGGTGGGAGTGGCCAGGAAGAGATCAATGGGGGAAAAAGATTTATGTAATACTTTAAACAATAAAGAATTTTTTAAAAAGACAAAACACTCTGGGATAGCATAGGTTTAGTATCATAAATATGCTAGTTAAAAAATAATGTATTTCACATAATCTGATTATATTCTAACATCTCAAAAATTGAATGAAAAGAACTTCATGCTCATACGAAAGGAACAGAAGATAATAGCAAGAAAATATGATGAAGAAGAATGAGTGATCATTTTGCTATAACAGAGAACATATCATTAAGTCACCATAATCATATCATAAGGTACTGCTTATAAAACCATATAGTTAGGTCAATGCAACAGAGGAGGGAATTTAGAAATACATTCCATTATTTGTGGAATTTAATGTACAGCAAGCATAGTATTTCAATTTAGCAAAGAATAAATAGTTCACTTAATAAATTCTGATGATAAACTGTCTAATCATTGAAAGAAAATAAAGTTTGTTCCTATCCTTTGCTAATAAATTTCCTGGTGGGTTATAGATTTAATTATAAAAATAAATAGGAACTGTTTTAATAAATAGAAAGTTTGGGGAGGACCTTCGTAATTAAGATAACCGAAAGCCATAAAAAATAGTTATACATGACCATACAAGATTTAAAACTTTTGTATGGATATATGTGTGTGTGTGTGTGTGTGTATCTAATCTAATAAAACAGAAACATGGTAATTGGTTTAGGACCGCTACCTTTCCCATTGGCTAATCAGGGCGATATGCACATTAACTGTCAGCCAAGATGGCGGCCGCAGCCAGGCAGCTGAGAACAGGAGGCTTGGTTACCCCAGCGATGAGGAAGCCAAGGTTCCCCGTCTGCAGCTGCGGGGGCTCGGGAACAGTGGAGCAGACAGGCCTCACTGCCGGGATCAGCGGAGCAGCGAGGTCTCCCGGCCCCAGGATCAGCGGAGCCGAGAGGCCTCAGGACCCCGGATCAGCAGAGCCACAGGCCTCCCGGCCCCGGTTAGCAGCGGAGCTGAGAGGGGTCCTGGCCCCGGATCAGCGGAGCAAGGAGACCTCCCAGCACTGGGATCAGCGTGACAGGGGGCAGCGACCAAACCCCTGATTGCCCTGCAGCTCTGTGTGTGACAGAGGGTGTGGCCACAACCTCTCTATCAGCCCTGTTCTGTTCCTGACAGGGGGGAGCTCCTCAACCCCCTGATGGGCCCTGCTCTGTGCATGACAGGGGGTGGCGCCGCAACCCCCCAATCAGTCCTACCCTGAGTGTGACTGAGGGTGGCATCGCAACCTCCTGATCCGCCCTGCTCTGTGCATGACAGGGGGCAGCGCCCCAACTCCCCAATCGGCCCTGCTCTGAGCCCGACCAGGGGCTGCACCTAGGGATGGGATTGGGCCTGCCCTCTGCCACCCAGGAGCAGGCCTAAGCCAGCAGGTCATTATCTCCCGAGGGGTCCCAGACTGCAAGAGGGCACAGGCCGGGCTGAGGGACTCCCCCCCACCCCCGTGCACAAATTTTTGTGCACCGGGCCTCTAGTATATATATATAATTAAGTTTAAAAACAAGGGTTAGATTTGTTTAAAATGTAAATCAGAGGATAGATGCAGGATTGTCTACAATAAACAAATTAATTTTTATAAATTGAGAAGAAAAATGTAAACAATGCAACAGATAAATGGATATTAATAGACAATACAAAAAGAGGAAAAACAATTAGTAAACCTATAGTAAAATGCCACAAATCCCTAGAGATAAGATTTCCCCTTTACACTTGCATATTTTATTTTATTTATACACTAGAGACCTGGTGCACAAATTCATGCACAGGTAAGGTCCCTAGCCTTAGCCAGTGATTAGGGCCGATCTCTGGGGCAACTGGCAGGTGATCAGGGTCCCTGCTTGCACCCACCTTGGCCTGACACCACCTGCTTTCCAGCCCCGACCCCCACTACTACCACCATCTGCAGGGAGACTGGCGGGTGATTGGGCCCCTTGTTCACATCTGCCTTGGCCTGGCAAGGCCCACTCACCTGCTCCACCATCACATCATGGTTGCACTCTCGTTGGGTCTCATGGGGCCGGCAGCATCACCATTTCCACCTGCTGCCAGTGCCATGTAGCTGATGCCTGCTATGTTATGTGCCACCCCCTGGTGGTCAAAGCACATCTAACTCCCAGTCAGTCGAACTCCTGCCCACGGGGATAATTTGCATATTATCCTTTTATTATATAAGACTAGAGGCCCGGTACACAAAAATTGTGCACTCGGGGGGGAGGAGGGGTCCCTCAGCCAAGCCTGTGCCCTCTCACAGTCTGGGACCCCTTGGGAGATAACGACCTGCTGGCTTAGGCCTGCTCCTGGGTGGCAGAGGGCAGGCCCAATCACTAGGTGCAGCCCCTGGTCAGGCTCAGAGCAGGGCCGATTAGGGAGTTGGGGCGCTGCCCCCTGTCATGCACAGAGCAGGGCGGATCAGGAGGTTGCGATGCCACCCTCAGTGACACTCAGGGTAGGGCCGATTGGGGGGTTGGGGCACCACCCCCTGTCACACATAGAGCAGGGCCAATCCAGGGGTTGGGGTGCTGCCCCCTGTCACGCACAGAGCAGGGCCCATCAGAGGGGTTTGGGGTCTGTACCCTGTCACACACAGAGCAGGGCCCATCAAGGGGTTGGGGAGCTCCCCCCTGTCACGCACAGAGCAGGGCTGATCAGGGGGTTGGGATGCCTTCCTCTGTCACTAACAGAGCAGGGCGGATAGGGAGGTTGTGGCCCTGCCCCCTGTCACACACAGAGCCTCAAGGCGATCAGGGGGTTTGGTCGCTGCCCCCTGTCATGCTGATCCTGGTGCTGGGAGGCCTCTTGGCTCCACTGATCACGGTGATGGGAGGCATATTACCCTTTTACTATATAGGATAGAGGTCTGGTGCACTGCTGGGGGCCGGCTGGTTTGCCCTGAAGGGTGTCCTGGATCAGGGTGGGGGTCCCCACTGGGGTGCCTGGCCAGCCTGGATGAGGGGATGATGGCTGTTTGCAGCTGGTCACACCCCCTTCAGGGTGGGAGTCCCCACTGGGGTGCCTGGCCAGTCTGGGTGAGGGGCTGAGGGCTGTTTTCAGGCTGGCGGGTGACTGAAGCTTCCAACCGCTCCTTTTTTTCTTTCTTTTTTTATTCTGGGCCGGCTTTAGCTCTGAGGCTTGGCTCCAGCTCTTAGGCCTCCGCTGCTGAAAGCAGGTATCTGCTTTGTTTGGGTTCTATAAACGAAATACTTTTTCAACTCCAGCTCTGAGATCCTGGCTGGCTGAAAGCAGGTTTCTGGGGTTTTGTTTAGCTTCTATATTTGTAACAATGTTTCAAACTGCAAGCTCAGAGGCCGCCAAGGCAGGCGGGAACGTTGGAATCCTCCGTCACTGAAGCAAGCAAGCCTCCTGTTTGCTTCAAGCTGCCTGGCTGCCGGCCACCATCTTGGCTGGCAGTTAATTTGCATATTGCCGTGATTAGCCAATGGGAAGAGTAGCGGACATATGGCTAATTACCATGTTTCTGTTTTATTAGGTAGGATTACATTTTGTTTATTCATTTGTTGATGGACATTTGGATTGTTTCTACTTTTTGGCTACTGTGACTAGAGCTGCTGTCTACATTGGCTAGTATTATTCATTTTTTAATAATATATATTTTTTATTGATTTCAGAGAGGAAGAGAAAGGGAGAGATAGGAACATCAATGATGAGAGAGAATCATTGATTGGCTGCTTCCTGCACGTTCCCCACTAGGGACTGAACCCGCAACCAGAGTATGTGCCCTTGACTACAATCGCACCTGGGACCTTGTAATCTGCAGGCTGACACTCTATCCGCTGAGCCAAGCCAGCTAGGGCTTATTTCTTTTTATTAATTTCTTTTTAAATAATTTCTTTTAATTATAGTTGACATACAATATTCTATTAGTTTCAGGTGTATGAGCCAATGATCAGACATTATTTAACTTACTAAGTGATCACCCCAGTAAATCTAGTACCATCTGACACCATACATAGCTATTAGAATACTTGAGGCCCGGTGCACAAAAATTTGTGCACTCGGGAAGGTCCTTCATCCTGGCCTATGCCCTCTTGTAGTCTGGGACCCCTCAGAGGATGTCAACCTGCTGGCGTAGGCCTGCTCCCTGGGGGATCGGGTCCAAGCTGGCAGTCAGACATTCCTCTGGCAGCCTGGAAGCCATCAGGGGATGTCCACTTGCCAGCAGAGAGCAGATCTAAGCTGCAGTCGGACATCCTTACTGCTGCTGAGGAGGCAGGAGAGGCTCCCGCCAACACCGCTGTGCTGGCAGCCATCTGCCTGGCTTGTGGCTGAGCAGAGCTCCCCCTGTGGGAGTACACTGACCACCAGGGGGCAGCTCCTGCATTGAGCATCTGCCCCCTGGTGGTCAGTGTGTGTCATAGTGACCAGTCATTCCCAGTCATTCTACTGTTAGGGTCAATTTGCATATTACCCTTTTATCATATAGGATAGAGGCTTGGTGCACAGGTGGGGGCCAACTGGTTTGCCCTGAAGTGTGTCCTGGATCATGGTGGGATCCCACTGGGGTGCCTGGCCAGCCTGGGTGAGGGGCTGAGGGCCGTTTTTAGTCTGTTCAAACCCCCTTCCAGGTGAGGGTCCCCACTTGGGTGCCTGGCCAGTCTGGGTGAGGGGCTGATGGCTGTTTTCAGACTGACCAAGCCCCCAGCGATGGAAGCTCCCAGCCTTTCTTTTTTTTTTTATTCGCTCCAGCTCCGTGGCCATGGTGACTGGAAGCAGGTATCTGGGGTTTATTTACCTTCTATAATTGAAACTTTGTTGCCTTTATTGGAGGCAGCAGCCGGCCAGGAAGCTTGGCTTCTTCCATCGCTGGGGCAACCACCCCTCCTACTCACTCCAACTCTGTGGCTGCCGGCCGCCATCTTGGTTGGATTAATTTGCATACAGTCACCCTGATTGCCTGGTGGGCATGGCTTAAGGTATGGCAAAGGTACCATCAATTTGCATGTTCATCTTTTATTAGTGTAGATTACTGAGTATACTCTCCCTATGCTGTACTTTACATCTTCATGACATTTTGTAACTATCAACTTGTACTTCTTAATCCTTTCACCTTTTTCACCCATACTTCCAACACCCTTCTGCCAACTATCAAAATATTCTCTGTATCTATGAGTCTGTTTCTATTCTGTTTGTCCATTTATTTTATTATTATTTTTTAGGTCTATTTTGTCTGGTGTAACTATTGCTACCCCAGCTTTTGTTTGTTTATTTCCATTTTTATGAAATACCTTTTTTCATCTTTTTACTTTCAGTGTGTGTGTCTTTTGATCTGAAGAAAGCCTCTTGTAGACAGAATATGTAAGGGCCTTGTTTTGTTATCCATTCAGCCACTGTATGTCTTGTCATTGGAGCATTTAATCCATTTGTGCTTAAAGTAATTATTGATAGGTATGTATTTATTGTTATTTTATTATTATATTTTTAATCTTTCTTCTTCTTAAAGAATATCCTTTAACATTTCTTGTAATACTGTTTTTATGGTAACGAACTATGTGAAAATAAATAAATCATCTTTTCTGTCAAAGAACAGTTTAGACAGCTGACATTTTGGACTGTATGACTTGGCAGCTGCCAGGTTGGCTGCATGGCTTGCAGCTCCCCTGGAAGCCACCATCTTGAAACAGCAAAGGCCAACCCCTCCCTTTGAATTAGCCAATAGGGAAAGACGGTGTGCCTGAGCTCCAATCAAGAGTAAAGTACAGGTCACATCCGTTGGGGGTTATAAAGACAAGCAGATCGCCTGCTCGGTTTGTGCATGCTTAGACCATGTGTGTGCACCCTTCTATGTAGAAGTAAAGATATTTGCCTTTCTGCCTGGCTCCCGAGTATGTTTTTTGTTCTACCAGGACCCCTGAACTGGGGGGCTCACCTTATTTCTTACAATCTGAGGTCTCATCCAGGATACCGTTTGTCATCACAGGGAAATTGGACCCCTCTCCTGAGGAGGTGCACCCCACTACCAAGTTGCTGCAGCCTCAGAGGGAGGGACATCCATCCACCCTGGGCCACCTATGATTTCAGGATCAAGAGTCAGCCAGCAACACATGCAGGGCCCAAGCAAGACCTGTGGCAATCAGGTAAGCATGAGCCAAGGTGGGAAATTGGACTGAGTAATACTTTGGTGATTGGTTATCCTCGGAGGTCAGGCATATGTGACTGGGATGTGTCTTGGACATAAAGTGAGTGTGGAGTTCTGATCTGTGGTTCCATTCTCCTGCGAGGGAAGTGGCCAGAGAATGATGAAGCAGATCTCAGGGAATACGAGAAACCTCCAATATGGGGGGTTGAGTACATAATCACAAGCAACCTGCTGAGGATGGGAATCAGAAATTCTAGGCCTAGGGAATACATTCCCCAAAATAGTCCACTGGGAGAATGCTGAGATTCTGGGGAGAGGCAGTGCCCCAAACCAGGGACAAAAGACATTGCTCTGCAGTGTAAACTTTCAGTGTGGCGCATGCCTGTATGAGAGTACTTGTTGATGTTTTATGTCTCTTAGTTGTTTCTTTAATTTGTTTACAGATGGGGAAATTCCTGCTTTGGGGAAGCCCAGTTATGCGTGGTGAGGCTGAACACGTGACAGAGATTGCAGGATGTCCCAGCAGCTGCTAAGAATCCTTATTTTTGGGGATTCATCCTGCTCAACCTGGCAGGGTGTTGGCCAGCCAGAAACTTTTAGCTAGTGAGATTTCTGTCTGTATGTCTGTAATGTAATGTTGACTTTCGATCTTTTAGGGACTTTGCTTTCCCCTGGTTTATGAATATAGGGAACCCTCCCTGTAGGCTTTGTGCCACTCAGAACCAAAGGTCATTTTGCTGTGCTGGGTTAAGATTTTAATATTCTAAGGCAGCTTTGAAAATGGCTTTTAAATTTAAAAGCTGCAGAATAAAAGGCACACTCGTGAAACTTGTGCAGGTGCTCTGAAAGGGGCAGGGTGGAGGAATTTGCAAAGCCCTGCCTTACATCATGTCCATTAAACATCCAGCAGGCAGTGTTGGTATTACAGGGGACTGGGTGGTTCAGCGCCTGCCTGTGACATCACAAACCTGCACAGGCTGGCGGAAGCAAAACTGAGGCTATGGGGTGGGGACAGCTTGCCACTCCTGCACCCTTGCAACAAGGAAATGGGCGGGAGGTAGGCATGTCCTTCCAGCGTTTTCTCTGAGACATTCAAAGTATATCATATCTGTGACATTATTAAAATATAAAAATTTAATAGCCAAATTGAAAATAATTAATTCTGTGGTCAAATCTTTAATGTTACAACTGGTTTAAGTTTTAATATTTAAATTGGGTTTATTTGACAGATTTTCCAAATGTAATATTTTGAGAATTTAACTGAGAGGCAGCTTTGTGACATCTCAAAGGCCCTGAGGTGACACAAAGATCTACTCTCTCCCTAAAAAGAAATATTTTTGAACTAAATTAGACCAATACAATATACTTGAAATTGCATAAGGAAGTAAGCTATGCAGGCTGGGTTGGGTAACAAGATCAATGCTTCCATGAAAATGGGCAGTTCTTGCTCGGGGGCACACGACTCCCAGCCAGATTAGCATGTCCTTTCCTTGAACAGAAAAGGCAATCATGGTTATTGGTCAAGAAAATGCTTTAGGTAATGATTGGCTTTAAAATCTCAAAGTTGTTAAGATATAATAAATAAACATAACTAAAATAAAGAATTTGTGATAAAGCTTTTCAGTAATAATTATAAATATGTTAATAATAAAAGTCTAGTCACTCAAGAAGAGACTGATTGCTCTCTGTTGGAGGAAGCGGCCAGCCTGTAAAAGTAAAAAAAAAAAAAAAAAAGCCTGAAAGAGAACAAGGGCAGACAGATATGAAATGCTATGGCTTTCTGGGAAAGAGAGCACCTGGCTGGCCCTGGTGTGCTTACAGCAGTGTAAGATTTCCAAACCCAGGAGCCCCAGTGGGACTCAGAACGTAAGTAAAGCCTTCAATATTCAGCAAGGCAAAGAAGAAGGACCTTCTGAATTTTACCAAGACTAAAAGATCAAATGAGAAAGTACTCTGGGCCAGATCCTGAGGACCTGTTGGGCCAAGAAATATTAAAAATTACATTTTGTCATCAATAGTTGACCTGACATCTTAAGAGAACTGGAAAGATAAAGTTAAAGAAGTGCAGAAAAGCTGTTAAAAGAGGCTCAGAAAATCTATGTTCATAAAAATAAGAAAGGCAAAAACAGAAAACTAACATAATGTTCACGATTGTAGAACAAGTGGCCTAGGGAAGGGCTGGCCTGGAGGGCCAGAAACAGAAGCCACAGCAGTAACCTTAACATGTTATCTCTAAGGAAAAATATGGCAGTTTAAATCCAAGCAGCTAGAAGCCTAGAAACAGCCTGCTCCCTCCTCTCCCTGCATTTTCTCTAGCTTCAAATGCCTATACATAATTTTCCAAAAATCTTAATTAACTTAAAGGCTTTGGAGCATTGCGGGGTTAAATGATAAACATCTAAATATTTTTTTAAAAAATGAAACATTAATTGCTAGACACAGTTTAATTTGCCTGCTCTTAGTTTTTATTACAGAAGATCTCTTGTACTTTGTTGAAGGTATATTTTCTTGAAAGTAAAAGTGCATTTAAAGTATGTCATAAATGTTAATCTAAGAAATGTTGGCTGTTTACTTTTTGGTAATCATTGAAAAATTAAGATTTCTAAGAGTGAAGAATTCTAATACATTAAAAAAAGAAAGAAAAGGTCTGTACAAGTTGCTGATGGTATGACAGAATGAAAGACTATTAGAGTAGAAATACGTAATGGAAAGACTGAGGCATGATTATGCATTTTAAAGGAAAAAAAAGTGGTTTATAGAGGTGATTATTCCTGGAAGTTGTAAACTTGTTTTTGAAAGTTGTAAGAATGTCTGTGGAAGTTATAAGAAGCTTATAAAAAGAAATGTTAAAAGGAAATTGATTAAATGATATAGGCAAATAAACCAGTACAAGCAGAACAGGGAAACTGAAATAGTAAAACAGCAATTTGGAGCCATCTAGAAAATATCTTCCATAAACCAAGGACACTTAAAGAGTCAATGATTTGTATTTTGCCTCCTAAACAGAGGGTAAATAGCTTATGCCCAAGTACTCAGGGAGACTGATGGGAGAAATCCAATTAGTGTCATTTGCTGTCCACACCCAAGGACATATGAAGTTAGAAAATAAACTTTATTTTGGTCAGTTCTTTTCTAATAAAACTAGAGGCCCGGTGCACAAAATTAGTGCACTGGGGGTTGTCCCTCAGCCCAGCCTGCACCCTCTCCAATCTGGGACCCCTCGGGGGATGTCTGACCGGCAGTCAGACATCCCTCTCGTAATCTGGTACTGCTGGCTCTCAACTGCTTGCCTGCCTGCCTGCCTGCCTGCCTGATTGCCT
Source organism: Myotis pilosus (assembly GCA_036010255.1). Lineage (NCBI taxonomy): Eukaryota > Metazoa > Chordata > Mammalia > Chiroptera > Vespertilionidae > Myotis > Myotis pilosus. Next base: position 109,793,083 of record JASKON010000002.1, on the reverse strand, counting down.
CTACCTGCTTCTGCCTGCCAGCCTGATTACCCCCTAACCCTCCCCTGACTGCCCGATTGATGCCTAACTGCTCCCCTGCTGGCCCAATTGCCCCTAACTTCCCTCCCCTGCCGGCCCAGTCACCCCTAACTGCCCTCCCCTACAAGCCTGGCCCCCACCCCTATCTGCCCTCCCCTGCTGGTATGATTGCCCACAAGTGCCCTCCCCTGCTGGCCATCTTGTGGTGGCCATCTTTTGACCACATGGGTGAGGCCATCTTGTGCGAGGGTGTGGTGGTCAATTTGCATATTACCTCTTTATTATATAAAAATAATTATGTTATATTAAACAGGTATTTAATAAATAAGAGACCATCTTTTAATCATGGGAACTGAAGTTTGTTAGCCTCTGTTTCTGTCTAATACACTTTAATATTTAATCTGGTAAAATCAAGTTTGACAACCTTCCTAAGGTTTGAATTTTAAGAAAAGTCTTATTGTTTTTTTTAACCTGGAGTTGGGTGTAGGTGATTCTAATAGACCCTGGAATGCCTCCAGATCTTCCTACAATGGAAACTAGGGACCAATTTCTTAAGAAATATGTACTGGGTATCACTTCTACTTTAATCTCTCTCAGGTTAGAAGGCCTCCTGACCCAAAACCCTCTTGAGTTTCCGGTTCATCGCCATTGACTGGAAGACTACATTTGTTCTAATCAAGATTTGGAAGGGAAGCAAGTTGAAACCCTTCCGGGAAGGACCCAACCTGTGTTGTTTACCACAGAGACTGCTGTTCAGACTGCAGAGCAAGGTTGGACCCATCACACTGAGGTTAAGGGCAGACACACCTCAACTTGAACAGCCATATGGGACATATCCCCTTGAAATTGACACTAAAAACTGAGTTTTCTTAATAACCATCATGTACTGGGCTCTATTTGCTTTAGGAATCTGGAAAATTACATAGGCTTACAATGTGGGCTGGAGAAATGTGTACAACCTGGATCATGCTTACCCAGTTATTTATTATAGATAACTTGAATGACTTGGATATTTCAACCTTTAGGTCAAAAGATTGGCTAGAACTAGATTTAGGGGTAGAGGTCACAGGAGAAGATCCCTTAGGCCACTGCCACCACCATGCAAGTAGAAGTAGGATATAAGGGAACGAATGCCAGGGTGGAATGGACTAAATATTCTGTACGCTCTCTAAATAAAAGTGGCTGTTACACTGGTGCAGCAAGAAGGCTAGAGGCCCAAGTAGTCCCATTTCCATTCAAATGGATCTCAGACAGTAACGGGATGGAATGTGTGCTTGCCTTGTACCAGGAGGAAACCACCTGGGGAAACGCTTCCTGTAAGACTCTTTCCCTATTCTTCTCATTCAACAGAGGTAAAGAGCAAGGACCTACCCTCCCCCTCCAAATCATCTAGCCCTGTCCTCTGACATAAACTATACCTTCTGCCTCTCAAAGGAGGAAACAGTGCTTGGAATTTATGAGAAATTTATCTGGATGCATAAATGGCTGAGTATCCTCAGAAGGCAATCATGCTGCAACGTCAATACCCTGTGCTGTTGTCTGGTGGTGTCACGAGGGACCCTGATTTGTGGCCTTGCCCAGCAGTTGGAGTGGAACTTGCGCTCTGATACAATTGGCTATCGCTTTCACTTTGGCATATCATAAACCTTTTTCAATGGACAGGCAGACTACGAAGAGGAGAGAGAGTCCAGGGGGTTCCTTTGATCCTCACATATACACAGATTCCATTGGGGTTCCAGGAGGCATGCCAAAGGAGTTTAAGGCTAGAAATCAGATTGCTGCAGATTTGAGTCTGTCCTGTTCTGGTGGCCCACTGTAAACAAGAATGTGGCTGGATTAATTATATTTACTAATACCAGCAAAGGCTCATTATCTATACTTGAGACACAGTTAAAGGGATAGCTGAGCAGCCAGATGCTAGCAGCACGATGACCTGGGAGAGTAGGTTGGCCTTGGATCTGATTCTGACAGAAAATAGAGAAATATGTGTAATGTTGGGGGCCAGTGTTGTACATTCATCCCTTACAACACAGCAGATGGACCATCACTGAGGCCCCACAGGCACTGACAGCTTTAGTGATGAGTGAGCTGGAACCTGGGATCAAGGTCCTTTCTCTGATGCACTAGAACAGTGATGGGGAACCTTTTGAGCTCAGCGTGTCAGCATTTTGAAAAACCCTAACTCTGGTGCCATGTCACATATAGAAATTTTTTTATATTTGCAACCATAGTAAAACAAAGATTTATATTTTTGATATTTATTTTATATATTTAAATGCCATTTAACAAAGAAAAATCAACCAAAAAAATGAGTTCATGTGTCACCTCTGACATGCATGTCATAGGTTCACCATCACTGCACTAGAGCAATGGTGTCCACATTCACCCCTTTGATTAGAAGTTATAGTGATGGGATGGGGGTTCTTATCCAAGAGTTAATTGAAACCGCATTGACCAAACAGCAAATAAGTCTTCTCCTAGACACTGTAGAGCATGAAAGTCAATGAATGTCAGCCAATTTTGAAGAAAAGAGTTTAAATAAAGGAAACGGGGAGTTGTGAGAAAAAAATAATCACCTTTCCTGCCAAAGAACAGTTTAGACAGCCACCATTTTGGACTGCATGACTTGGCAGCCACCATGTTGGCCGCTGGCTTGCAGCACCCCTGGAAGCCGCCATCTTGAAACAGCAAAAGCCAACCACTCCCTTTGAACTAGCCAATCGGGAAAGACTGTGCACCTGAGCTCCAGTCAAGAGTAAGGGACAGGTCATGTATGTCAGAGACTATAAAGCCGAACAGACCACCTGCTCGGTGTGCACGTGCTTCCATACCATGTGTGCACACCCTTCTACGTAGAAGTAAAGATATTTGCCTTGCTGCCTGGCTCCCGAGTATGTTTTGTGTTCTATCAGGACCTCTGGATTGGGGGGCTCACCTTATTTCTTACAGCTACTTTAGCTTTTTCTTGTCTGTGAAGCTCTTTATCTGTCCTTCAATTCTAAATGACAGCTTTGCTGGGTAGAGTAAGTTCTGAATCATTTTGAATATTTCTTGCCACTGCTTGCTGTTGAGAAATCAGCTGACAGTCTTATGGAAGCTCCCTTGTAGGTAACACTGCTTTTCTCTTGCTGCTTTAAAGATACTCTCTTTGCCTTTAACTTTTAGCATTTTAATTTTGTGTCTTGGTGTAGGCCTCTTTGGGTTCATCTTGTTTGGGACTCTCTGTGCTTCCTAGACTTGTATGACTATTTCCTTCAGCAAGTTAGGAAAGTTTTCTGTCATCATTTTTTATATTCCTTGATCTCTCTCTTCTCCTTCTGGCACTCCCACGATTTGAACATTGGTACACTTGAAGTTGTCCCAAGCCTCCATATACTATCCTCATTTAGTGGATTCCCTTTTATTTTTGATGTTCTAATTGGCTGTTTTCTGGTCCTTATCTACCAAATCTCTAATTTGATCCTATGCTTGATCCACTCTATTGTTGATTTCCTGTAATGTACTCTTCATCTCAGCCAGTGTATTTTTCATTTCTGACTGCTTCTTTTTCATGTTTTCTATCTTTGTTAAAGTTCTCATTAAGTCTATCTATTCTTCCCCTAAATTCATTGAGCATCCTTATAACCAGTGTTTTGAACTCTGAATTTCATAAACTGCTGTCTCTATTATTAGTTCTTTTTCTGGAATTTTGTTATGCTTTTTCATTTGGGACATATTTATTTGTCTCCTCATTTTGCCTGCCTACTTGTGTTTCCTTCTATGTACTGGCTATATTACCTGGGGTTGGTAGAGTCACCTTATGTAGCAGGTGTTCTGCAGGGTCCAGTGGCAGAGCCTCCCTGATCACCCCAGTCTGGCACTCCAGATGTGCCCTCTGTGTGGCTGTGTACACCCTCTTGTTGTAGTTGAGCCTTGATTGCTGTTCATACATAGTGGGAGGGATTTGTCCCCAAACTTATCAGTTGCAAAGATTCTCTGATCCTCCTACCAGGCTCAATGTGGCTTCTTCTTTATATCTTTACTTGCAGGACTTATATTCTGCTAGATTTCAAATTGTTGTGAATGATGGTTTTCTTCTAGTTTAGTTATAATTTTGATATAATTGTGGGAGGATTCAAGTACCATGTTTAATTATGCCACCATCTTGATTTGAACCCCACAGTTGCATATTTTATATTTTCTTTTTTAATTTGAAGTTTCCTGTTTACCTTAGTTATATATGAGTGTCAGGTTTTTGCAGGTTTTTTTTCACACACAGAACTCCTTGTACTTTTTGAATCTGAGGGTGCATGGTATCAAGTTAGCAACTTTCAGTCATTTATCTCTTTGAATATCATCTCAGTGCATTCTCTTTCACTGTAGCTCCTCTTTGACATATAGAAGAGTAGTTTTTTCTTCTATCTCCCTTCAGTTTTATTTTGTCCCTTCAAATTTATAATGCTTTCCTCACCTATTTATTTTCCAAATATGGATAATCCAGTTCTCTTCACCTGTTTGCAGCTCAATCTTTCCAATGAGGTTTTATTAATGACTATTTTTCATTTTCAGAGGTTCTATTTGGTTTATCTTCAAATACTCCTGTCCTTTATTATTGGTATCATTCTTCCCTTTTTTGTTTAGTCTCTTTACTATTTAAGTGTTTTTGTATGCTTGCAAGCTATTCTATTACATGCAGTTTGTTCTTGGTTCCTAGGGAATTATGCAATTTTTAAATATGTTAATGTAAAGATAGATTCCCCCTCCTCTGTAACACTAGCAGGTTTCCTTGGTGATTAATCTCCTTCTAGTGTGCTTTCCCATTTGATCCTGCCACTCAGGATCTATTTCTATGTATTAAGACTCCTAAACATGCCATAATAATGGTGTGGATTCAGGTTTCAAATTCATAAAGGGGCCTGGATTGGGATATCAGTTTAATGTGTACATGTTTTTCCCTTACCAAGAGTCTTGGAAGGAGACAGATTCCCTTATCATCTCTACAAGATGTAGATGAGAATCTATTGTCTTCTCCACACCATTGGGATAATCTTCTCATGGCTTAAACTACTATGTGTATGCTGAAAACACTCCGATATTTTTCTTTACATACCTAAAACTCAACGTGACTCAAATAAAAATCAGTAGCTTGAAGGAGAAACTCAATTGTTTCTCCTTCAAGATTCTTATCATTGCCAAACACATTATTTCAGCTTCTTAATTCTCAGACATAGATTCATCTCCAGATGTTTTTTCATTCTCAATTGACATCAAATTCATGAGGCAGTTCCATTCAATATATTTATAAAATATCACTGAGTTATTTCTTCTTGTGAAACAACCCCTGCTGTGTTCAGGCTTTTATCTATTTTCTACCCCAAGTTTTCATAACCACTGACACCATGATGTAGTCCATTTTCCACTGTGGTCCCTCATACTCAAAATTCCTAATTTAAGTGTAAAGGGTAGGATAGAGAGGGGACTGGTTGAAAGAAGGTGAATGGCTTAGCCAAAGAACATGCATGTATAACCCATAAATACAGACAACAGTGTGGTGGTGGCCAGAGGGTAGGGGACTGAGTGGAGGTGGGCCAAGGAGGGGAAAATGAGGACATCTGTAATAGTGAAAACAATAAAAAAATAAAGTTAAAAAAGAAAACATAAAAAATAGAGTCTATGTTTGATATAAAAAAAGAAATTGACTCAAATGATCATTTCTCAAATCTCTGAAAGATAGTACCTAGTTCGCATCATTCTAGATGCATAGAAGTTAATTTATTACATATAATAAGTACTCTAAGGATTCTATTGCAAATGCATGCTGGATGCAATCTAAATTCCTTAGCATTAACTATAATAATTTTACATTTTTTTTAGTTTCACCATTTCTCCAAAATAAATACATGACAGCTAAGCTTCCATTAATATTGTCCCCCAAATGAGTAATCACCTTTCCACTCCTCTGATCTTTGATACGTATGCCATATCCTACATAAGGAATGATTATTTTACATACATCTATATAAAGTTCTTACACATACATATTACACACACACAAACATAAACATTATACATATTCCACATAGGGGATGGGAAGAGATTCCTCAGAGAATTTAGATGCATGTATGCCTAACCCATGGACACAAACAAAAGTGCAGTGAAGGCCTGGTGGGTGGGTGCAGGGCGAAGGGGGCAGTGGGGAAAAAAAGGGGACATCTGTGATACTTCCAATAATAAAGATACATTTTTAAAAAGAGCCTTTACATTATGTGTGTCTTCTTAGAATTGTCCATTTGACAGAAATGAGCCTGCTAAATCCATGGAGGAAATAATATTTACATAACCAGGGTCTAACAGAAAAATTGAAAAATCACATAGCTGGGGAAGTCAGCCAAGAAATATAAAAAATGAAGGGAATATTGGGAAGCCTGTGGAAGTTGGGAAAGTGGCAGAGTTCTCACATCTTATTATAAGGGGGCATCCATGCTCAGTTAGTTGTAGGATATTTTTTCCCCTTCTGTGAAAATGGGAGCCCAGTTTAACAGATTTTTATGATTTTCCAAGAGAATCATGTCAAAATTAGCTCATAAAATTTCCTGATTTTTAAATATTTGCTACTAAATAGTTTGGACTTAAGGCTAGACCATCTGTTGGAAAACTGCTGTGATGAAATTGCTCCATGTAGTAAGTATACAGATATATTGTGGTTTCTAACAATCAAATTTAATACAAAGGTAAAGGAGAGAACACAGAGAAGCATAACTGGGTAGCACATCTTACACTATATTTCTGAAAACTCTCTTTGCATAATTGGGCTTTTTGTAGGAACTCAAAGATGTCAGACTTTCTGAAGAGGGCCAAGAGCACTGGCAGCCTGTGTTTCAGACTAAGGAAGGATCATTAAGGCTTTGTCAGTCAGACAAAGGTTAGATGACAAGGCTAACATTCTATTCAAAATGGGTAATGTATAGGACCTCTATACAGAAACCACCACATTGAAATATTAGTTGTTTTGTTTATATTTATTTGAGTGCAGGGCTCCACTTTTCTTTTTTCGACTTAGCATAATCAATACTGAAGCTCAATGAGATTAATAACTTCCTTTCTGACCAAAGTTAAATATATGAGCACATTGTCTCCCACTTGAGAATTAGGATACACATTTTTAAAAATATATTTGTAACTTCCCACAAAATTATATTTTCCCTACATTTGGAAAATGTAAGGAAATCCTATAAAAATTATCACATCTCTTACCTCAAATCTTATAAAAATTATCATATCTCTTACCTCAAAATCAACATCTCCACAACATTTGCATGCAAAAAATGGACCAATAATTCTTAGCATATCCTTTTTATTCTCATTTTGAATTGTAAACTTAGGCACATACGGGTGCTTGGTCTGAATAACATAACCTATTGGTGTACCAGGAGGAGCATAGATTTTTATCTGTAAAATAATATATGTAATGTGTAATCATTGCTGTCATAATCATCATCACTCATGTCTAATAAGAGCTTTCATTCATTAAGTGCATTTTTTGGAATGGGCAATAATTTTCTTTTCCAGCTTTATTGAGGTATAATTGGCAAGTACAGTTGTAATATATTTAAAGTGTACAATGTGATGATTTGATATACATATACATTGTGAAATGATTACCACGATCAGGTTAGTTAACACATCAGTAACCTCATATAGTGATGCTTGAGACTTACTCTCTTGGCAAATTTCAAGTATACAACATAGTATTATTATACTCACTATGCTGTACATTTGAGCCTCAGGACTTATTCCTCTTATAACTAAAAGTTGGTGTAGTTTGTCCAACATTTCCCTATCCTCCTCTCCCCAGTCCTAGGCAAACACTATTTAAATCTCTATTTTGATGAATTAGTGTTTTTTGTTTTTGTTTTTAGATTCCATATGTAAGTGATACCATACTGCATTTGTCTGTTTCTATCTTACCTGTTTCACTCAGCACAGTGGCCTCTAGGTGCATCCATGTTGTCTCAATGGCAAGGTTTTCTTCTTTTATTTGGCGGAATAATATCCCATTGTGTATATCTATATATCTATATCTATATCATGTTTTTTTACCCATGAATCTATCAACCAAAACTTAGGTTATTTCCATATCTTGTTTATTGTAATTGATGCTGCAGTTAACATGGAAATGTAGATATCTCTTTGAAAACCTGATCTCATTTCCTTTGCATATATACCCAGAAGAGGGATTGGTGGATCACATGCTGTTTTTCATAATGGCTGTAACAATTAATATTCCTACCAACAGTGTACGAGTGTTCCCTTATCTTCACACCCTTGCCAAATTATGTCTTGTTTTTGGATAACAACCATTCTAACAGGGGTAATGTGACATCTCATAGTGGTTTTGGTTTTAATTTTCTTAATGATTAGTTATGTTGAACACTTTTCAAACATCTTTGGGCCACTTTTATTAATTCTTTGGAAAAAATGTCTATTCACCTCCTTTGCCGACTTCTAAGTAAAAGATACTGTTCTATGCAATACTTAATTGATAACAAACACCAGATTGGTGCTATTATTCATATTTATGGAGAAAGTAACAGAAGAGCAGAGAGTTAACTAACTTGTATCAGATTCTCTAGCTGCAAAGTAGACAAGATGAGTCACATAGTCGGACAGGCTGCATGCATAGACTCCACTCTTAAGCATTGCTCTCCCGACCTGTACATTTAAAAATTTCCATACTTATGAAACTTGTTGAAATTATTAAGGAACTCTTTTCTCAAACTCCTATAAAAACAGTGGTTTAAATGTATGAATAGTATCCTGATTGCTGGTGAAATTTTCAAATCTGAGTGGCTATGGCTCTATAATGGAAAGGAACTGGGGTCTGAAAATTTGGCTCTGCTATTAGCGGGGTGACCTAGGGAGTTCCTCAGCATGCTCATGTGTAAGTGACATTGTCCTAAACTATTATCTAAGGTCAATAATATGATGTTTATTATTGTGCTCTTTACATTCAGAGCATATTCCACCAAACTCTGTTTTTCTTCAGGTATTCCTATGGATAGATACTGTTATACCTAAGCTAAATGACAAAACACAACATAATTCAGTAGGAATAACTTCAGTTATCTTTTGAAAATAAATGCAGTTTTAGAATTCAAATATCTATGTGCCTGTAACTCGGTCTGTGACCTGGTCTTACAGCTACTTGTCTGGAATGACTGACCAGGCAAGGGCTGGTCTCAGGCCAGTAGGGATACAGGCAAAGACCAACTTTCCTGTATGCTCTCTGTTCCCTGGTGCCTCCCCTGAGATCCACGTTCTGTACCAGTGAGCTGACAAGTAATATGAAATAGACACCTGGCCTTTATATAACTGAAGGTACCCACACCTAGCATATACCTATTACAGGTGCACAAATATATTATTTTTTAAATGGGGAACTTAAGAACACAGGATTTGAGATTTCTCAAAGGTGGTATCTCCTAGGTTTCTTCCATAATAGGTTGGCCAAAATTGTGAGATGGACATATCTGTTCTTCTCTTCATTCTTCTGTACACTTGATCCTGGAATTGTATCCTAGGATATTCTCTGTGGTGCCCTCCTTTGGCTTTAGCCAGACCTCTCATGGTCATTTAAAGTAAGGGACTTTACCAACATGCCTTATCTTCTCAACTCTCCCCAAAGTCTGACTCTGAGCAGAAGCTCATTCCCATGAGATGAATTTCTCAGGGCCAGGGGCCTAACTGCTCACTATTTTTCACCTGCCACCCTTCCTCTCCCAATTACTCTCAAGCATAAAACAATAGTTCATGGACCAAATTTTAGAAAATCTCATTTGATTATACAGGTTCAATGAAAGGGTGATAATTTTTGTTGAACTACTTTACATATTACCTGGATAAATACTCACTGACCTCCTGAAGGCAGCAAGGGCAACAACAATAGCCACATCTTAGTGGTCTCTCCAGAGTTACGACCTCTTGGCCCATAAGATCAAGAATCCTCATGGTGAAAGGCCTATGAGCCCCACAAGTATTTCGGGTACAGCAATTATTATCCTCGGTGACAAAGTAAATCTTCTGTCCAAGGCTGTTCTTAATTTCATATTTGTTATTTGTTTCAATATGTATGATGACTGAAAATAAAGAAGAGGACATCTTAATCACCTTTATGTTTAAAAATATAATTAATCTAAATGCTTAAAATCAAATATTTTCAGATATTACTTTAGATGATACTTCATGTCACATTGGGAGATTGAAAAGAAGGTGTTTAGAGATGATCTAGCCAGAGAAAAATAGCAAAGGAAGAGAACTAGGAGAGGGTATGAAAGTATAAAATATGAGATCTATGTGAGACATAGAAAAGAAAACCCATATCCTCCTAATTCCATAGAGTCATGTCAGAAAGGGAGACTTAGCTGCTAAGGAATGGGCTGCGCTGCAGATGGTCACAATCGTGCTTAGGTGTATGCAGAATATGTCCACTTGCTTGATACAGTTTTCAGATATTCAATTAAGGAGGGAACAGAGGATGATTGCTATGTTTATGCTCTGTAAAATAGGATATAAAATAAATTGGCTGTGGTTTTACTTTATACCATATTCATTGCTTAGTGTTTGCACTGTGTGAGGGAAGGTAATGAAGGTGTTTACTCTCAATGCACATGTGAAAGTAGAAGGTGAATCAAAACATCACACTGGGCCCAGGGCACCCTTGTTTAATGCAGCAGTTGTTCAGAGGTGGGAGGTGGTATAAGACAAGGGGGTAAGGTGCTTGGCAACCAGGCTGCAACTCATAGGATATCTAGATCACTGGCATCTTAAGTGAACTCTGTATCTTATAGGGGCTAATCTTTTCACAGGAGAAAAATAAATATGCTAAATACTGACACCTGCCTGGTATCTTAGTGAAGTCTTCACAGCTGAACCACACACTGGAAACCTCTCCTTGCTTAGAGCCAGGAAGGAGCAATTCTTGGTCCCACTTGTTCAGAGCCCTCATTAACTTGGGTCATAGGATGTCACAAGCCATCCAAATAACAAGTGATTAAAATAAATACATGGAGACAAAATTACTCTCTAATATGTGTGTGGATGGACTTTCATTCAGATAGAGACATGCTGTGCAAGTCTGGCACCATGACCTCCCTCAGGTGTCTTTCTTCTGACTCACACAGGCCCTGGATTATCTATACTAATAAAAGCCTAGGTGGCCCTCAGGCCCTCGTGCAATGCCCTCACATCATCACAAAATGGCTCCCCCCACGTCATCACAAGATGGCTGCCCCCACATTGTCAAAGGATGGCTACCACAAGATGGCTGCCAAAAGATGGATGCCACAAGATGGCCACCACAATAAGGCCACCACAAGATAGCCGGCAGGGGAGGGCAGTTCTGGGCCACCAGGCCTGCAGGGGAGAGCAGTTGTAGGTGACCATGCCTGCAAAAGAGGGCAGTTGTGGGCGATCGGAAGGCAGTTGGGGACAATCAGGCAGGCAGGGGAGCCTTTAGAGGACAATCAGTCTGGCAGGCAGAAGCAGTTAGGGGCAATCAGGCAGGCAGGCAAGTGAGTGGTTAGGAGTCAGTGGTCCCATATTGTGAGAGGGATGTCCGACTGCCGGATTTGGCCCGATCCCTGCAGGATCAGCAGTCAGGCATCCCTTGAGTAGTCCCTTGAGTAGTCCCAGATTGGAGAGGGTGCAGGCGGGCTGAGGAACCCCCCTTCCCATGCACGAATTTCATGCACTGGGCCTCTAGTGCCTTTATAAGAACAACCCTTGATTTCAACATCTGCCAGTCAAATGTTTCATGAAACAAACAAACAAACAAACAAACAAACAAACAGACTGTTTTATGACTTGGGATCTATTATCTATGTGTTTCATTAAGTAGCTAAATCGCAAAAATCTGCTTGTTTATCTGTAAAATGAGATCAATGGTGTTACACAATCTCTAAATATCTTTCCAGTTACTTAAAAATAAATAAATAAGAACAACATAGAATTCTATGGTTGGTTATATTTTTAAGGTATATTAATATATTTTGTTTTTATTTTTTTATTTTTATTAAGTGCATTAGGGTTACCTTGGTTAATAAGATTATATAGGTTTCAAATGCATATTTCTCTGATACATGATCTTCATATTGCATTGTGTGCCCACAACTTAAAATCAAATCATCTTCCATCACCATATATTAGGCCAACTTTGCCCTTTGCTACCCACCTTTCTTCTGGTAACCACTATACTGTTATTTGTGTCTATGAACTTTGGTTTGTTTGCTTTTCTTATTTGTTCATTTTTTGATTTCAGTTTTATATCCCACATATAAGTGAAATAATATGAGTCTTCAACAGTTCTGTCTGATTTATTTCATTTAACATGACATTCTCAAGGTCCATCCATGTCGTCTCCAATGGGAGTATTTAATCTTTTCTTATGGCTGAATAGTATTCCACTGAATATATGTACCAACTTTTATCTATTGAAGTAAATTTTGTCTGTTTCCATGTCTCAGCCACCATGAATAATGCTGCAGTGGACATAGGGTGCATGTGACTTTGAGAATAAATGTTCAAAAATTTCAGGTTGATAAAAAAAAAGAGGGGTTGTTGGGTCATATGATATCTTTATCCTTAATTTTTTAAAGAACCTCTATCTGTTTTCCACCGTGGCTGTACCAGTTTACATTTCCATGAGCAGTGAATGAGGGTTTCTTTTTCTTCACAACCTCCCCAACACTTGTTATTTATTGTCTTGTTGATAATAGCCATTCTAACAGGGATGAGGTGGTATCTAATTGTAGTTTTTTTAATTTGCATTTCCATAATAGCTAGTGAAGTTGAGCATCTTTTCATATATCTGTGGCCATTTGTGTGTCTTCTTGGGAGAAGTGTCTGTTCATTTCCTCTGCCCATTTTAAAATTAGGTTATTTGTTTGGTGTTGAGATATATGAGTTTTTTAATTAATTTATCCTTATTATTGAAAATATTACAGATGTTCCCTTTTTTCCCCATTGACCCTCTCCACCCTACCCCCCAGTCCTCTTCCACACTATTATCTGTGTCCATGGGTTATGCATACATGCATATAAGCTCTTTGGCTAATCTCTCCCCACACACCTCTCTCCACCCTGCCTTCCCTCTGAGATTCATCAGTCTGTTCTATGCTTCTGTGTCCCTGGATCTATTTTGTTCATCAGTTTATTTTGTTCATTAGATTTCACATATGAGTGAGATCATGTGATACTTGCCTTTCTCTGATGGGCTTATTTCACTTAGCATAATGCTTGCCAAGTCTCTCAATGCTGTCTCAAAGGGTAAGAGATTCTCCTTCTTCTCCTTCTTCTTCCTCTTCTTCTTCTTCTTCTTCTTCTTCTTCTTCTTCTTCTTCTTCTTCTTCTTCTTCTTCTTCTTCTTCTTCTTCTTCTTCTTCTTCTTCTTCTTCTTCTTCTTCTTCTTCTTCTTCTTCTTCTTCTCTTTACAGCTACATAGTATTGTATTTTGTAATATTTCATTCAGTTTTTAACTTTAAATACTTGTTTATATTTCATATACAGTTTTTTTTTTGTTTTTTTGGGGGGGTTTATATTTTATTTTTAAATCTATATTGTAGCAAGTATTATATATGTCCCCTTTGTTCCCCCATTGACCTCTTCTAGCCTGCCCTGCCTCCTACCCCAGGCCTTCATCATTCTATTGTCTGTGTCCATGGGTTATGCATATATGTATACATGCATAATACTTTCCAGATCATCCATGCTGTTGCAAATGAAAAGAGTTCTTTCTTTATTACAGCTGGTAGTATTCCATTGTGTAAATGTTTTTATAACCACTCATTTGCTAATGGGCACTTGGGCTATTTCCAAATCTTAGCTATTATAAATTGTGCTGCTATGAACATAGGGGTGCATATATTATTTTTGATTGGTGTTTCCTATTTCTTATGATAATAAACTCCATACTGTTTTCTATAGAGGCTACACCAGTCTGCATTCCCACCAGCAGTGTACTTGGATTTCCTTTTCTCCACATCCTCACCAACACTTGTAATTTGTTGGTTTGTTGATGATAGCCATTCTGACAGGTGTGAGTGATAACTCATTGTTGTTTTGATTTGCATCTCTTAGATTATTAGTGACTTTAAGCAACTTTTCAAATGCCACTTGGCCTTCTGTATGTCCACTTTGGATAAATGTCTATTATAAATTTGCACATTTTTAAATTGGATTTCTTGCCTTCCTTTTGTTAAGTTGTATGAGTTCCCTATATATTTTGGAAATTAACCCCTTATCCCATGTATGATTGGCAAATATATTCTCCCATGCAGTGGGCTCTCTTCTCTTTTTGTTGATGGTTGGTTTTAGTGTGCCAAAGGTTTTTATCTTGATGGAGATCAATTTGTTTATTTTCTTAGTTTCCATTGTCCTAGGAGATATATCAGTAAACATATTGTTCTGAGAGATGTCTGATATTTTGCTGCCTATGGTTTCTCTAAGATTATAATAGCTTCACAACTTACATTTAATTTTTTAGCCAATTTCAGTTTATTCTTGTATATGGTGTGAGTTGGTGGTCTAGTTTCATTTTTTGTGCATGTACCTGTCCAATTTTCCCAATACCATTTGTTGAAGAGACTTTCTTTACTCCATTGTATGCTCTTGCCTCCTTTGTTGAATTTTAACTGAGCATAATGTCTTGGGTAAATTTCTGGGTTCTGTTTCATTGACCCATATGCCTGTTCTGATGCCAATACCAGGCTGTTTTGAATACAGTGGCTTTGTAATATAACTTTATATCTGGCATTGTGATTCCTCCAACTTCGTTCTTCTTTCTGAAGATTGCGGCACATATTCTAGGTCTTTTTTGGTTCCATGTAAATTTTTGGAGTGTGTGTTCTAGATCTGAGAAATATATCATTGGTATTTTAATGGGGATTGCTGAATTTATAAATAGCTTTGGATAGTATGGACATTTTAATGATGGTTATTGTACCATTCCATGAACATGGTATATTCTTCCACTTGTTATTATCTTCATCTGTTTCTTTTTTCAACATCCTATAGTTTACCCAGTACAGGATTTTTACCTCCTTGGTTAAGTTTATTCCTAAGTATCTTAATTTTTTGTTGCAATGGTAAATGGGATTGCTATTTTAGTTTCTCTTTCTGAGATATCTTTATTGGGTGTATAAAAATGCCATCAATTTCTCAGTGTTAATTTTGTATCTTGCTATGTTGCCTAATTCATTTATTGAACTTAGTAGTTTTTTATGGAGTATTTAGGGTTTTCTTTGTACAATATCATGTCATCTGTGAATAATGAGAGTTTTACTTCTTCCTTTCCAATTTGGATGCTTTTGATTTTTTTTAGTGTCTGATTGCTGAGGTTAGGACTTCCAGTACTATACTGAACAAGAATGGTGAAAGTGGGTAACCCTGTCTTGTTCCTGTACTTAAGAAAAATGGTTTTAGTTTTTGCCCATTGAGTATGATGTTGTCTGTCATTATGTTTAAGGTATGCTCCCACTAGTTCCACTTTGCTGAGAGTGTTTTTTTTCTTAATCAAAAATTGGTGTTGGAATTTATTGAATGCTCTTCTTGCATTAATTGATATGATCATGTGACTTTTTGTCTTTCAATTTGTTTATGTGATGTATCACACTTATTAATTTGTGAATATTGTTTCAGCCTTGCATCCCTGGAGTAAATCCCACTTGGTCATTGTGTATGATCTTTTTAATATGTTGCTAGCTCAGATTTGCTTATATTTTGTTGAGGAGTTTAATATCTATGTTCATCGGGAATATTGGCCTGTAATTGCCTTTTTTTGTAGTGTCTATTTGATTTTGGAATTAGGGTAATTCTGGCCTTATAAAAAAAAGGTTAGAAGTATTCCTGCTTCTTGAATAATTTGAGGATAGGGGTTAATTCTTACAATGTTTGGTAAAACTCCCCTGTGAAACTGGACCAAAGCTTTTGTTTGCTGGCAGTTTTATTTTGTTTTTTTAATTACTTCTTCAATTTCATCTGTAGTTATTAGCCTATTCAGGTTTTCTGATTCTTCCAGATTGAGTTTTGGAAGTTTGTATTTTTCTAGGAATATGTCCATTTTGTCCAGGTTGTTCAGTTTCTTGGAAAAAAGTCGTTCATAGCATTTTATTATAGTCAATTGTATTTCTGTGGGGTCAGTTGTTACTTCAGCTATTTTTATTTTATTTTGTATATTTGAGACCTCTGTTTGTTTTCTGAGGAGTCTGGCTAGAAGTGTACCAATCTGTTTTATCTTTGAAAGAAACAGCTGTTGGTTTTACTTACTTTTGTATTGTCTTTTTTGTCTCTATGTGGTTTATTGTGATTCTGATATTTATTATTTACTCCCTTTTACTTATCCTGATATTTTCTTATTCTTCTCTTCCTAATTATATATGTTGTAAGGTTACATAACATATTAAATATTTTTCTAGTTTTTTGAGGTAGGCCTATATAGTGCTATGAGCTTCCCTCTCAGGACTGCTTTTGATGTTCCATAGATTTTGGGTTCGTGTGTGCTAATTTTCATTTGTTATCAGGTGTTTTTTATTTCTTCCGTGATTTCTTTGGTAACCCATTCATTGTTTAACAGAATGGTACTGAGCCTCCATGTGTTTTAATATTTTTGAGTGTTTTTATTGTATCTGGTTTCTAATTTTATGCCATTGTGGTAAAACAAGATGCTTTGAAATGGAAGAACATACCATGTTCATGGATTGGTAGAACCAACATCATTAAAATGTCCATACTACCCAAAGCAATTTATAGATTCAATGCAATCCCCATTAAAATACCAATGGCACATTACACAGACCTCGAAAAAACTCTCCAAAAATTCATCTGGAATAAAAAAAGGCCACAAATAACAACAGCAATCTAGAGAAAGAACAAAGTTGGAGGGATCACAATACCAGATATCAAGCTATATTTCAAAGCCACTGTTCTCAAAACTGTCTGGTACTGGCACAAGAACAGACATATAGACCAATGGAACCAAAGAGATAACCCAGAAATCAACCCAAGCCATTAAGCTCAATTAATATTTGACAAAGAAAGCAAGAGCATACAATGGAATCAAGCTAGTCTCTTCAATAAATGGTTCTGAGAAAATTGGTCAGATACATGCAAAAAAAAAAAAAAGGAACTAGATCACCAACTCACACCATACATAAAAATATACTCAAAATGGTTAAAGGACTTAAATGTAAGTTGGGAAGCCATAAAAATCTTAGAAGACTTCACACGCAGTAAAATATCAGACATATTCATAGCAATGTCTTTACCGATACAACTCCTAGGGCAATGGAAACTAAGGAGAAAATAAACAAATGGGACTAAATCAAAATAAAAAGCTTCTGCACAGCAAATAAACCATCAACAAAACAAGAAAGCCCACTGCATGCATGGGAGAACATATTTGCCAAATGTTGTCTCAGATTAGGGTTTAATCTACAAAATTTACAGGGAACTCATACAAATTAACAAAAGGAAGGTCAACAATCCAATAAAAAAACGGACAGATGACCTATATAGACCTTTTCAAAAGAGGACATTCAGAAAGCCAAGAGACATATGAAAACTTGCTGAAGGTCACTAATCATCCAAGGGATGCAAATCAAGACAACAATGAGGTATCATCTCATCTGTCAGAATGGCTATCATCAACAAATCAACAAACGACAAGTGCTGGAGAGGATGTGGAGAAAAAGAAACACTCGTGCACTGCTGGTGGGAATTTAAACTGGTGCAGCCACTGTGGAAAACAGTATGGAGATTCCTCAAAAAATTAAAAATGGTACTCTCATTTGACCCAGTAATCCCACTTCTGGGAATATATCCCAAGAAACCAGAAACACCAATCAGAAAGGATATATGTACCCCTAAGTTCATAGCAGCACAATTTACAATAGCTAAGATTTGGAAACAGTCTAAGTGCCCATCAGCAGATAAGTGGATTAGAAAGCTGTGGTACATCTACACAATGGAATACTATGCTGCTGTAAAAAAGAAGTAATTCTTACCATTTGCAACAGCATGGATGGAACCAGAGAGCATTATGCTAAGTGAAATAAGCCAGTAATAGAAAGATAAGTATCACATGATCTCACTCATTTGTGAAATGTAATGAACAACATAAACTGATGAATAAAAATAGAACCAGAATCATAGAAATATCAAACAGACTGTCCAACCTATGAGGGAAGGTGGGGGTGAGGGGAAATAGATCATCCAAAGGACTTGTATGTATGCATATGAGCATAACCAGTGGACACAAATTGGGGGTGGCATGAGGGCATGTGCCAGGGCATGAGGGAGGCTGCAGAGAAGTCAATGGGAGAAAAGGGAGACTTAAACGATAAAGAATACTTTAAACAATAAAGAATTTCTTTCTTTTTTTTTTTTTTAAAAAAAGGAACATTTACCATTTGCGACAGCATGGATGGACCTGGAGAACATTTTGCTAAGCAAAATAAGCCAGTTGGAGAAAGATAAAAATCTCACTCATATGTGGGATTTAATGAACAACATAAACTGATGGGGAAAAAAAATAGATCCAGAGACAAAGAAACACTGAACAGACCATCCAACCTCAGAAAGAAGGTGGGAAAAGGGGGTAAGAGATCAACAAAAGGACTTGTATGCATGCATATTAGCATAACCAATGGACACAGACACTGGGGCAGTGGGGGCTTCTCCTAGGGGGTGGGAGTGGCCAATGGGGGTTAATTGGGGACAAAGGAGACATGTAATACTTTAAACAATAATGATCTTATGTAATAAAAGCCTAATATGCTAAGTGTCCAGTCATCTGGTCGTCCATTCAACCAATCAAAGAGCAATATGCTAATGATATGCTAAGGCCGCTCAGACACTTGCTATGATGTACACTGACCATCAGAGGGCAGATAGTCACCTGGTCAACCAGTTGTTATGATGTACACAGACCACAAGGGGACAGACTCTATGACTGTTAGGTTAGCTTGTTCCTTGGTCAGGCCGATCAGGACTGAGCGAGATAGGCTGCACATGCTCTGGAGCGCTCCTTGGCTGGCCAACTGCCCGCGTCCATCCCCAGCTCCTATTTTGCACTAGTGAGGTTCCTTGGCCTGGCCTGCACCCTCTTGCAATCTGGGACCCCTCAAGGGAGCATATCATGCTAAGTGAAATAAGTCAGAGAAAGACAAGTATCACATGAATGCACTCATATGTGGAATCTAAATAACAAAATAAACTGATGAATGGAGTGGATTTAGAGACATGGAAGCATCGAACAGAGTGCAGAATGCCAGAGGGAAGGTGGAGGAGGTTGGGTGGGTGGGAGATAACCAACCA
Organism: Myotis pilosus; assembly: GCA_036010255.1. Classification (NCBI taxonomy): domain Eukaryota; kingdom Metazoa; phylum Chordata; class Mammalia; order Chiroptera; family Vespertilionidae; genus Myotis; species Myotis pilosus. Next base: position 109,773,718 of record JASKON010000002.1, on the reverse strand, counting down.
GAGATGATGTACATATATATGCATAACACATGGATAGACAATATAGTGCTAAAGGCATGGGGCAGGGATGTGGGGTCAGGCTGGAGGAGGTCAATGGGAGAAAATAGGTGACATATGTAATACTTTCAAAATTACAAGATTATTTATCTTTTTTAAACAGGAAAATATGACCCATGTATATGCTGTCTATAAGAAACCCACCTTAGGGCAAAGGACTCACACAGACTGAAGGGATGGGAAAAGTTTTTCAGGCAACTGGAAATGAAAAATAAAGCTGGTGTAGCAATATTTATATCTGACAAAATAGACCTCTAAATGAAGGCCATAACAAAAGATAAAGAAAGCCACTTCATAATACTATCGTGGTCGATACAAGACACTATAATTCTGGTAAATATATATGCACCCAAGACAGGAGCATTTAAATATATTAAAAAAACTTTTGGAGGATATCAAAGGAGAGATCAACAGTAATACAATCATAGAAGAGGACTTTAATACCCCACTGACATCACTTCTAGATAAAGCATTAACAAGGAAACAGCAATCCTAAATGACACTCTAGGATAGATGAAACTAATTGACATCACCAGAACATTCCACCCCAAATGTATGGAATATACATTCTTCTCAAGTTCACATGGGACATTTTTAAAGCTAGACTACATGTTAGGACACAAGCTAAGTCTCTACAAATTCAAGAAGATAGAAATCATATCAAGCATCTTCTCAGACAACAATGGCATAATATTAGAAATGGTTTCCCAACACCATTTATTAGAAATCAGCTACAATAAAAACACTCAAAACAATCAAGCACATGGAGGCTAAATACCATGCTATTAAACAATGAATGGGTTACCAAAGAGATCAAAGAAGAAATAAAAAAGAATCCTGGAAATAAATAAAAATAAACAAACAGCAATCCAAAACCAATAGGACACAGTGAAACCAGTTCTAAGAGGGAAGTTCATAGCACTTCAGGCCTACCTCAAAAAACAAGAAAAACTGGTAATAAGTTGTCTAACATTACAACTTAAATAATTAGAAAGAGAGCAACAAGAACAACCCAGAACAAGTAAGAGGAAGGAAATAATAAAGGTCAAAGTGGAAATAAATGACTTAGAGATTAAAAAACACACAACAATCAATAAAACCAAGAGCTGGTTCTTTGAAAGGATAAACAAGATGATAAACCTCTATCCAGGCTCACCAGAAAACAAAAAGAGAAATCCAAATAAATAAAATCAAAAACAAAAGAGCTGAAGTGACAAATGACCCCATAGAAATACAATCCTATCTAATAATAGACAAACATGGTAATTAACCATACCTCCACTATGCTTCCCATTGGCTAATCAGCAGGATATGCAAATTAACTGCCAACAAAGATGGCGGCCGACAGCCAGGCAGCTGAAGCAAACATGAGGCTTGCTTGCTACAATGATGGAGGAAACCAAGGTTCCCTGCCTGCCATGGCTGGGCTCTGAGCTGCACTCTAAGCAACAATGTTGCAATTATAGAAGCTAAACAAAGCACAGATACCTGCTTCCAGCCAGCCAGCCTCGGAGCTGGAGCCACAACAAAGTTTCAATTACAGAAGATAAATAAATCCCAGAATAAAGAAAAAAAGGAGAGACTGGGAACTTCAGTTGCAGGCTTGGCCCACCTGAAAACGGCCCTCAGCCCCTCATCCAGGCTGGCCAGGCACCCCAGTGGGGACCCACACCCTAAAGGGGGTGTGACCCACCTGAAAACAGCCCTCAGCCCCTCATCCAGGCTGGCCAGGCACCCCAGTGGGGACCCCCACCCTGAAGGAGGTGTGACCAGCTGCAAACAGCCACCAGCCCCTCACCCAGGCTGGCCAGGCACCCAAGCGGGACCCCCATCCTGATCCAGGACACCATTCAGGCAAACCAGCTGGCCCCCACCCATGCACCTGGCCTCTATCCTATATAGTAAAAGGCTAATATGCAAATTGACCCTAACAGCAGAAAGACTGAAAATGACTGGTCACTATGACACACACTGACCACCAGGGGGCAGACACTCAATGCAGGAGCTGCCCTCTGGTGGTCAGTGAGCTCCCAAATGGAGGAGCTCTGCTCAGCCACAAGTCAGGCTGATGGCTCCCAGTACAGCGATGGTGGTGGGAGCCTTTCCTCCCTCCTCAGCAGCACTAAGGATGTTTGACTGCAGCTTAGGTCTGCTCCCTGCTGGCAAGTGGACATCCCCCGATGGCTGCCAGGCTGCCAGAGGGATGTCTGATTGTCAGCTTAGGCCCAATCCCCTGGGGAGCAGACCTAAGCCAGCAGATGGACATCCCCGGAGGGGTCCCAGACTGTGAGAGGGCACAGGCTGGGCTGAGGGACATTCCCCCCTCCCCCGAATGCACAAATTTTTGTGCATCGGGCCTCTAGTAGATTATAATAAATGCTATGAATGACTTTATGTCAACAAACATTACAACCTAGATGAAATGGACATATTCCTAGAAAAATACAACCTTGCAAAACTCAACCAAGAAGAATCAGAAAACCTGAATAGGCTGATAACTATTGATGAAATTGAAGCAATAATAAAAAAAACTCAAAGTAAACAAAAGCCCTGGTCCAGACAGATTCACAGGGGACTTTTACCAAATATTCAAAAAAGAACTAACACCTCTACTTCTCAAACTATTCCAATAAATTCAAGAGGAAAATACACTTCCAAACTCTTTTTATGAGGCTACAATTACCCTAATTCAGTGGTCGGCAAACTGCGGCCCCTTGAGTGTGACTCTTCCACAAAATACCAAGTGTGGGCGTGCATGTACAGTGGGTTGAAACTTCGTGGCCACACTCAAGGGGCCAAAGAGCCACATGTGGCTCGCAAGCTGCAGTTTGCTGACCATGGCCCTAATTCCAAAACCAGATAAAGACATGAGAAAGAAAGACAACTACAGGCCAATATCTCTGATGAACATAGACACTAAAATCCTCAACAAATTTAGCAAACCAATCCTGGAACACATCAGAAAGATAATTCATCATGACCAAGTGGAATTTATTACAGGATGCAAAGCTGATTCAATATTTGTAAATCAATAAATGTGTTAGGAGCACATAAACCAATTGCAAAACAAAAATTACATGATCATATCAATTGAAGCAGAAAAAGAATTCGACAAAATCCAATACTCTTTCTTTTTTTAATATATATATTTTATTGATTTTTTACAGAGAGGAAGGGAGAGGGATAGAGAGTTAGAAACATCGATGAGAGAGAAACATCTAACAGCTGCCTCCTGCACACCCCCTATTGGGGATGGGCCTGCAACCAAGGTACATGCCCTTGAGTGGAATTGACCCTGAGACCCTTCAGTCCACAGGCCGACTCTCTATCCACTGAGCCAATCCGGTCAGGGCCCAACACCCTTTCTTTTTTTTATCTAGAAAATACTTTATTAGTTTCTGTAATCAAACCCAACACCCTTTCTTGATTAAAACTCAGCAAAGTGGTAATAGAGGAAATGTACCACAACCTAAGGCCATATATGACAAACCGACAGCCAGCATCATACTCAGTGGGCAAAAACAAACCATTTCCCCTAAGAATGGGAATAAGACAGGGACGCCTCCTTTCACCACTCTTGTTCAACATAGTTCTTGAAGTCCTGATCATAGTGATCAGATAAGAAGAAATAAAAGGCATCCAGATTGACAAGGAGGATGTAAAACTGTCATTATTTGTAGATGACATGATACTGTACATAGAAAACCCTAAACATTCCATAAAAAAACTACTAGATTTAATTAGTGAATTTGGAAACATAGCAGGATACAAAATTAACACCCAAAAATCCATAGCATTTTTATACACCAATAGTGAACTCTCAGAAAGAGAAATTAAAAACAGACAAACAAACAAACAAAACAAACATTTACCATTGTTACAAAGAAATGAAGCTACTTTGGAATAAACTTACTCAAGGAGGTAAAAGCCCTGTACTCTGAAAACTGCAGGATCTTCACAAAAGAGATAGAGGAAGATATAGACAAGTGGAAGAATATACCATGTTCATAGGTTGATAGAATCAACATCATTAAAATGTCTATATTACCCAGAGCAATCTACAGATTCAATGCAATCCCTATTGAAATACCGACAGAGGGATTTAAGATGGTGGCCAGCAGGACAACAGGAGGAAGAGAGTGTGAGTGAGGGAGGGAGAGAAAAGGGAGTGTGTGGACATGTGGTGTGTGTGTGTGTGTGTGTGTGTGTGTGTGTGTGTGTGTGTGTGTTTGTGTGTGTGATTGAAGGGAAGTTATATCCAGCAGGAACCTCAGGAGGTGGCAGACCAGGTTCTTCTAAATGAGGAACCCCTGCAAGCACTCCTGGGGTAGCCAGCTCTGGCACAGAAACCACACCATCTTGAAGGGGAGAGCTGCTGTGACTAGAAGCCCAGACTCATCACCACTCAGACTGTCATCAGACACCTCTCTGGACACTGCTGCCACTCTGGCCAAAGTCCTGCTACTTTATCTGCAGACCCACAGACTCCGTGACTTCAGCCTCTCCAGCTGCAGGCTCCTGTGAGCCCCAGAGTGTGCTCCCCTTCTGCCAAGCCTGTTGGTGCAGCTGCAGATTCCACACAACTCGGTGCCTGGACCCCTCAATGAGTCTCAGAGTGCATACCTCTCCTGCCAAGCCCACTGCTTTAGCTGCAGACCACATGCAACCCGTGCCTCAGTGACTGGACCCCTTGGTGAGACTTGGAGTGCATACCTCTCCTGCCAAACATACTGCTTGTGGCATAGACTCAATTCAATTCATGTCTGGGTGCCTGGACCCCTCAGAAAGTTTTGGTGTGTGCACTTCTGCCAAACCCACCAATTCAGCTGCTTACCCCAAACCCCTCAAAGCCTGGCCACCTAGGTGAGTCTCAGGGTGCATGCTCCTCCTGCCAAGCCCACTGCTTCAGCCACAGACCCCATGCAACACATGTCTCAGCACCTGGCTCCCTTCAGAATTGCAGTGGATGGAAACCCACACCATGTTGTAGAGGAGAGCAATGGATTCCAGAAGTGCAGCCACACAAACACTCAGACCAACCTCAGTTACCACACCCGGATCTGTGCAGGGAGACGCTTGAAGATATAACTTGCATGGAATCACCACTGTGCCCCAGCAGTGAGCAGCATGGTACCACTCCACGGGTCTGTAGTGAGTGTCACCAGAGAGACCTTCTGAGCTGTGCCTCATCACCAGAGCCCAAACTCAGCATCCCAGCATCCCATGATACAAGTCCCCATGCTGTGAGTGCAAGCCAAGGGTGCCCACTCCTGCTCTATACTCCATCCCAGTACAGAGCTGCAGATCAGTGTACGCTCTGCCCCCAGGCACAGACATAGCCTTCAGGCCAGTGCAGGATCCACTCCCCAGCAAGTAGAGAGTCCTCAGGCCAAGGCAGGCTCTATCCCCCAGCACAGACAGAGCTGTCACCTGGTAGATGCCCTACCCCTGGCCCAGGTCAGATCTGCTGGTGTGCCCTGGTGTGTTCAGCCAAAGGTCACAGGACCACACTGCATGTGTGCTTCCAGGAGGTCTTAGGGTGCCATTCTGCATTGGGTGCCAGGGCTGCACAGTGAATTGCATGTCAGAGGACTCTGGGCTCCATGTGGCCCATGTGACCTGCATTTCAGTGACTCCCTGGACAGGGAGTCACACACTATAGGAACTGTGTACAGGTCCCTTCCAACCTCGAGAATCTTTAGTGGACAACCAAGGGACCAGAACTGGGGAGAACGGGGGTACAACACAGAGCAGAGACAATAAAGGTGTAAAACTCAAGGTAGACCCAGCCTCTGATCTAGTGAGTCCAAGATCATTGAACTGCTAGTGGCTTCAGCCCCTCAGACCCCAAGCAGGGAGCCTAGGGCCAGAAAGAGACCGAAAAATGGGGAGACAAAGAAACAACCCCTCAAGGAAAGAAAAGGAGGAATCACCAGAAAATTAACTAAATGAAATGAAGGCAAGCAATATGTCAGAGAAATAATTAAGAGTAAGAGTCATACAGTTACTAAACCAGCTGGATGAGAAAATTGCCAACATATATAAGAATTGGGATAAAATGAAGAATTATATAGCTGCAATAAAAAACACAATGGAAGATTTCAACAATAGGCTAGAAGAAGAGAAGGATCGAATCAATGAGTTAGAAGACAGGGTAGCAAAAACACCTAATCTGAACAGCAATTGGAGAAAAAAACTATAAAGCAGCAGGAGAGCCTAAGAGAGCTTTGGGACAACATGAAATGAAGTAACATACATATAATAGGGGTGCCAGAGGGACAAGAGGAGAAAAGATTAGGAAAACTATTTGAAGAAATAATGACAGAAAACTTCACTGATTTGGGGAAGAAAAAAGTCACATAAACACAGAGTCCCAAACAAGATGAACCCAAAAGACCCACAACAAAACACGCTGTAATTATGATGACAAACGTTAACAGAAAAGAGAGAATCTTAAGGGTTGCAAGAGGGAAACAGAAAGTTACATAAACGGGATCTCCCATTAGACTATCAACTTATTTCTCAACAGAAACACATCAGGCCAGAAGATAATGGAATGAAGTACACAAAGTGATGCAAAGCAAGGGCCTGAATCCAAGAATACTCTATCCAACAAGGCTATCATTCAAAATTGAAAGAGAAATCAGGAGCTTAACAGACAAAAAAAAAAGGCTAAGGGAGTTTATTACCACCAAGCCAGCAATGCAAGACATGCTAAAGGGACTGTTGTAAAAAGAATAAATAGAAAGGAAAAAGGAACAGAGGCATAAAGAATAAAAATGGCTACAAACAAGTACTTATCAATAATAACCTTAAATATAAATGGATTAAATGCTTCAATCAAAAGATGTCGGGTGGCTGAATGGATAAGAAAACGTGACCAATATATATGCTGTCTACAAAAGACCCACCTCAGAACAAGGGACTCACACAGACTGAAAATGAAGGGATGGAAAAATATTTTTCAGGAAAACAAAAGTGAAAAACAAGCTGGGGTAGCTATACTTATATCTGACAAAATAGACTTCAAAGGGAAGGCCATAACAAGAGATAAGGATGGCTTCTTGCCGAAACCGGTTTGGCTCAGTGGATAGAGCGTCGGCCTGCGGACTGAAGGGTCCCAGGTTTGATTCCGGTCAAGGGCATGTACCTGGGTTGCGGGCACATCCCCAGTGGGGGATGTGCAGGAGGCAGCTGATCGATGTCTCTCTCTCATCGATGTTTCTAACTCTCTATCTCTCTCCCTTCCTCTCTGTAAAAAATCAATAAAATATATTTTAAAAAAAAAGAGGATGGCTTCTTCATAATACTAAAGAGATTGATACAACAAGAGGATATAACTCTGGTGAATGCAGACTGGTGCAGCCACTGTGAAAAACAGTTTGGAGTTTCATCAAGAAATTAAAAATAGAACTCCCATTTGACCCAGTCATCCCATTTATATGACTATATCCTATATCCTAAGAAACCTGTTACCATCATCAGAAAGAATGTATGCACCTCTATGCTCATAGCTGCACAATTTATATTAGCTAAGACTTGGAAACATCCTAAGTGCCCATCAGCAGGTCAGTGGATAAAAAATCATGATAAATTTACACAATGGAATACTATTGAGAAACAAAAATGATAGAACATTACCATTTGTAATGGCATGGATGGACTGGAGAGTATTATGTGGAGTGAAATAAGCCATTCAGAGAAAGATAAGTATCACATGATTTCACTCATATGTGGAAGCAAATGAACAAAAATAAACTGATGATAAAAAATAGACCTAGAGTCATAGAAGCATGGACAGATTGTTGAACCTCACTGGGAAGACAGCAGAGGGTGGGTAGGAAGAGAACAACCAATGAACTTGTACACATATATGCATAACCCATGAACACAGGAAATGGGGTGTTGAGGGCCTGTTATGGGGACAGGAGTGGGCTGGAAGAGATTAGTGGGGGGGAAGGGGGACCCATGTCATACTTTTAATAACAAATCCTATATAATAAAAGAGTAATATTCAAATTAACCCCCACTCCATGACAAAATGGCAGCGCCCATAGTGTCTGGGCAGGATTCTGGTGGCGTCACCCTGGCAACGTGAGCCCAGCAGGCAATTGGGACCGAAGGCAGCACCCAGCAGTGCCTGATGGGCAGTGGCGGTGGTGACTGGGTAGCAGGCAATCAGACCCGCAGGCAGCACCCCAAAGGGCCTCCTGGGAGGTGGCATCACAATTTACAATAGCTAATATCTGAAAATAGACCAAATGCCCATCAGTATGTGGGTGGATATAAATGCTGTGGTTCATTTATACCATGGAATACTACACAGCAGTGAAAAAGAAGACTCTTACCCTTTGACACAGCATGGATGGACCTGGAGAGTATCATGCTAAGTTAAAATATATCAGTCAGAGAAAGGCAAGTATCACATACCCTCACTCAGATGTGGAATCTAATTAACAAAATAAACTGATGAACAGAGTGGATCCAGAGACATGGAATTATGGAACAGAGTGTGGAATCTCAGAGGGAAGGCGGGAGAGGGTGGGAGGCAATCAGTCAAAGACCTTGTATGTATATAAGCGTAACCCATGAACACAGACAATAGGGTGCTGAAGGCATGGGATGGGGAGGTTGGGGCAGGATGGAGGGAGTTAATGGGGGGAATTAGGCATATTTAATACTTCCAACAAGTATTAAAAGAAATAAATTGTTGTTTTCCAACTGAATTGTATGAGTTCATTATATATTTTGTGTATTCATTATATAATTATGAGATATATAATTTGCAAATATTTTGTCCCATTACAAAGGTTGCTTTTTAATTTTTTTTCATGGTTTCCTGTGTTGTAAAGAAGATATTTAGTTTAATGTCATTCCACTTGCTTTAGTTTTTATTACCTGTGCTTTTCTAAAGTGTCCAAATAACCATTGCTCAGGCCAATGTCAAGGAGCTTATCCCGTATGTTGTTTTTTATTCTCAGAGTTTTATGGTTTCTGGTTTTATGTTCAAATACTTAATGTATTTTGAGTTTATTTTTGCATATGGTGTAATATATTGTTCCAGTTTCATTATTTTACATGTGATAATCCAGTTCTCCCAATACCTTTAATTGAAGAGCTTATCCTTTCCAATTGTATATTTTTGTTCTTTGTCATAAATCAAGTGGCCATATATGTATGGGTTTATTTCTGGACTCTCTATTCTGTCCCATTAATCTCTGTGTCTGCTATTATGCCAATACCATGCTGTTTGGGTTACTATAGCTTTGTAATTTAGTTTAAAATCAGGAAGTGTGATGCCACCAGATTTGTTCTTCTTTCTCAAAACTGTTTTGGCTATTGATACCTTTTGTGACTCCATACAATTTTAGGATTGTTCTTTTCTTTCAATGAAAACTGCCATTAGAATTGTAGTCTGAAGATTGCTTTGTATAGTATGGATATTTGAACAATATGTATTCTTCCAATCCATGCAAAAATTTTTTTGTGTGTGTGTCTTCTTCAATTTCTTTCATCAGTCTCTTATAGTTTTCAGTGTATAGGTCTTTCCCCATCTTGGTTAAATTAATTGCTATGTATTTAATTCTTGTTGATGCAATTATAACTGGGATTGTTTTTCTTTCTTTTTTTCTTTTTTTAATTCCTTACCTGAGATTATGTGTTTATTTATTTATTTATAGAGAGGGAGGAAGAGAGAGCAAGGGAGAGAGAGAGAGAGAGAGAGAGAGAGAGAGAGAGAGAGAGAGAGATAAGAAAGAAACATTGACCAGTTGCCTCCCACATGTGCCCTGACCACAGATTGAACCCACATACTAGATATGTGTCCTAACCAGGAATCGAACCCACAACTTTTTGGTGTACAGAGCTATGCTCCAACCAACTGAGCCACCCAGCCAGCATGGGATTGTTTTCTTCTCTTACTGATAGTTCATCATTAACATATAAAAACACAAATTACTTTTATACATTAACTAGAGGCCCAGTGCACAAAAATTTGTGCACTCGGGGAGGGGGGGTCCCTCAGCCCGACCTATGCCCTCTTGCAGTTTGGGACTGCTCAGAGGATGTCCACCTGCTGGTTTAGGCTTGCTCCCTGGGGAATTAGGCCCAAGCTGGCAGTCAGACATCCCTCTGGCATCCCGGCAGCCCTCCAGGATGTCCACTTGTCAGTGGAGAGCAGACTTAAGCTGTAGTTGGACATCCTTAGTGCTGCTGAGGTGGCCGGAGAGGCTCCCGCTACCACCGCTGTGCTAGCAACCATTAGCCTGGCTTGTGGCTGAGCAGAGCTCCCCCTGTGGGAGCACACTGACCACCAGGGGGCAGCTCCTGCATTGAGCGTCTGCCCTCTGGTGGTCAGTGTGTGTCATAGTGACCAGTCATTCCCAGTCATTTTGCTGTTAGGGTCAGTTTGCATATTACCCTTTTATTATATAGGATAGAGGCTTGGTGCATGGGTGAGGGCTGGCTGGTTTGCCCTGAAGGGTGCCCTGGATCAGGGTGGGGGTGCCGCTGGGGTGCCTGGCCAGCCTGGGTGAGGGGCTAATGGCTGTTTGCAGGCTGGTCAAGCCACCCCCCCAGTGGGGACCTTCACCCCATGGAGGTTTGGCCAGCCTGGGTGAAGGGCTGATGGCTGTTTTCAGGCTGGCCAAGCCCCCCGGTGACAGAAGCTCCTAGCCTTTCCTTTTTTTCTTTTCTTTTTTATTCTGGGAATTATTTACATTCTATAATTGAAACTTTGTAGCCTTAAGAGGAGCTCAGAGCCAGCCAGGGCAGGTGGAAGGGAAGCCTCCTGCTCGCTCCAGCTCCGTGGTCACAGCCGGCTGAAAGCAGGTATCTGGGGTTTATTTACCGTCTATAATTGAAACTTTGTTGCTTTGAGTGGAGCTCAGATCCCACTGCAGCAAGTGGGAAGCTTGGCTTCCTTCATCATTGGGGCAACCAAGCCTCCTGTTTGCTCCAGCTCCGTGGCTGCTGACTGCCATCTTGGTTGGATTAATTTGCATATAGTCGCTCTGATTGGCTGGTGGGCGTGGCTTAAAGTGTGGCAAAGGTACAGTCAATTTGCATGTTTGCCTTTTATTAGTGTAGATTTTGTAACTTGCAAGTGCAGTGGAGCCTTGTTTCTAGAACTGAATTCATTCTGAGGACTTAAAAAAAGTATCATTTTTTCACATTAGAAATAATGTAAATTGAATTAATCTGTTCCAGACCCCCAAATAATTTCCTGATTTAACCATTATTATATACAGTTCATATCTAATGTACTGTTTAATCTAAAAATAAACACTTTTTTAAAAAAGAACATGAAATGTAAATGAAACTTTAACAAAAGGAAATGAAAAGTTTAATAATAAGCAGCAAACAAATATTCACAGCACAACTTCCTGAGATGTTAACAACGTGAAGTTTAGTGGTAAATTGATGCATACTTGCACATTATCTCCTTTGTTACCTAAAAGATGTGTGATTGATCATACAGGTATCAGAATGAAAGGGTTGTCAGGTTGAGAAGTGAATTATTCAAGACTAGAGGCCCTGCATGAAATATATACAACAGTAGGCCTTCCTTCCCCCAGCTGCTGGCACCAGCTTCCTTCTGGCACTTGGGACCCGGGCTTCCCTCTCTGCCCCGGCTTTGTCTGAAAGGTCATCCATAGGGTTATTATATCCCACATATGAGTGAGATCATGTGATATTTATCTTTCCCTGGCTAACTTATTTTGCTTAGCATAATGCTCTCCAGTTCCATCCATGCTGTTGCAAATGGTAAAAGTTCCAATTTTTTTATAGCGGCATAGTATTCCATTGTGTAGGTGTACCACAGTTTTAATCCAGTCATCTGCTGATGGGCACTTAGGCTGTTTCCAAATCTTAGCTATTGTAAATTGTGCTGTTATGAACATAGGGGTGCATATATCCTTTCTGATTGGAGTTCCTTGCTTTTTGGGATATAGTCCTAGAAGTGGGATTACTGGGTCAAATGGGAGTTCCATTTTTAACTTTTTGAGGAATCTCCATACTGTCTTCCACAGTGGCTGGACCAGTCTGCATTCCCTCCAACAGTACACAGGGATTTCATTTTCTTCACAACCTCGCCAGCACTTTTTGTTTGTTGATTATTGATGACAGCCATTCTGACAGGTGTGAGATGATACCTCATGGTTGTTTTGATTAGCATCTCTCAGGTGATTAGTGGCTTTGAGCATGTTTTCATATGTCTCTTGGCCTTCGGTATGTCCTCTTTTGAATAGTGTCTATTTAGCTCATTTGTCCATTTTTTGATTGGATTGTTTATCTTCCTTTTGTTAAGTTGTATGAGTTCTCTGTAAATGTTGGAGATTAAACCCGTATCTGAAATATCATTGGCAAATATGTTCTCCCATGCAGGGTGCATTCTTGTTATTTTGTTGATGCTCTCTTGCTGTGCAGAAGCTTTTTATTTTGATGTAGTCCAATTTGTTTATTTCCTCCTTAGTTTCCTTTGACATAGGAGATGTATCTGCAAACATATTGCTACGAGAGATGTCTGAGATTTTGCTGCCTATTGTTTCTTCTAGAATTTTATGGTTTCCCATCTTACATTTAAGTCCTTTAACCAATTTGAGTTTGTTTTTGTGTATGGTGTAATTTGGTGATCTAGTTTCATTTTTTTGCATGTATCTGACCAAATTTCCCTGCACTGTTTATTAAAGAGACTGTCTTGACTCCACTGTACGCTCTTGCTTCCTTTGTCAAATATTAATTGAGCATAATGGCTTGGGTCTATTTCTGTGTTCTCTGTTCCTTTCCATTGGTTTATATGTCTGTTCTTGTGAGTACCAGGCAATTTTGAGAACAGTGGCTTGGTCATATAGCTTGATATTTGGTGCTGTGATTCCTCTAACTTTGTTGTTCTTTCTCAGGATTGTTGTGGCTATTGAAGGTCTTTTTTTTATTCCAGATTAATTTTTGGACAATTTGTTCTATATCTTGGAAGTATGCCGTTGCTATTTTAATGGGGATTGCATTGAATCTGTAGTCTGCTTTAGTTAGTATGGACATTTTAATGATCTTGATTCTACCAGTCTATGAACATGGTATGTTTTTGCATGTGTTTATGACTCCTCTATCTCTTTTTTCAATGTCCTTAAGTTTTCCAAGTACAGGTCTTTTACCTTCTTAGTTAAGTTTATTCCTTGGTATCTTAATTATTTGGTGTAATAGTAAATGATTTTGTTTTTTCATTTCTCTTTCTATGAGTTAATTATTGGTGTATAAAAAAGCCATAGATTTCTGGGTGTTAATTTTGTATCATTTTCAAATTCACATATTAGCTCTAGTAATTTTTTGATGGAGTCTTTTGGGTTTTCAATATATAGTATCATGTCATCTGTGAATAAGGACAGTTTTACTTCTTCTTTTCCAATTTAGATTTTTTTTATTTTTTATTTTTGTCTGATAACAATGGCTAGCACTTCCAGTACTATATCCAACAGGAGTGGTGAAAGTGGGCATCACTGTCTGGTTCCTGTTCTCAAGTGAAATGAGATTAGTTTTTGCCCATTGAGTATTATGTTGGCTGTAGGTTTGTCATATAAGGCTTTTATTATGTTGAGGGATGATCCCTCTATTCCCACTTTGCTGAGAGTTTTTATCAAGAACGGGTGTTGGATTTTGTCAAATGCTTTTTCTGCATCAATTGATATGATTCTGTGATTTTTGTCTCTCATTTTGTTTATGTACATTTCTTCTAGATTGTCTAGTTTGTTGGGAAAGAGTTGTTCATAGTATTTTTGTAACAATACTTTGTATTTCTGTGGGATATGTTATTATTTTCCCTCTTTCATTTATGATTTTGATTATTTGGGTCCTCTCTCTTTGCTTCTTGGTGAGCCTGTCTAGAGGTTCACCAATCTTGTTTATCCATTCAAAGAACCAGCTCTTGGTTTCATTGATCTTTTGTATTTTTTTTTAATCTCTATGTCATTTATTTCTGCTCTGATCTTTACTATTTTCTTCCTTTTGCTTATGCTGGGCTTTTCTTGTTGCTCCCTTTTTAAGTCTTTGAATTGTATGGATAGATAATTTATTACCATTCTTTCTTGGGTGTTTTTTGTGGTAGGCCTGTAGAGCTATGAACTTCCCTCTCAAGACTGCTTCCACACTGTCCCATAGATTTTAAATTGTTGTGTGTTCATTGTCATTCTTACCATGATGCTTTTTATTTTTTCTTTGGTCTCTTTGATAACCCAATCATTGTTTAATAGCATGCTATTTAGCCTCCAGTTTTTTATTTATTTTCATTGTTTTTATTGTAATTGATTGCTAATTTTATGCCATTGTGATCTGAGAAAATACTTGATATGATTTCAAACTACTTGAATTTGAAGAGTCTTTGTGTATGTCCCAATATGTGGTCTATCAATGAAAATGACCCATGTGCACTGGAGAAGAATGTGTATTCTGTGGCTTTGGGGTGAAATGTTCTGAAGATGTCAAGTAAGTTTATCTGATCTAGTGAGTCATTTAGGATTGATATTTCTTTGCTGAGTTTTTTGCTTAGAGGATTTATCTAGTGGTGTTAGTGGGGTTTCAAAGTCCCCTTCTATGCTGTATTGCTGTGAACATCTCCTGTGATATCTTCCAGAATTTTTTATGTATTTGGGTGCTCCTGTAGTGTGTGCATAGTTTATCAGAGTTATATCTTCTTGTTCAATTGCTCCCTTTTGTATTGTGAAATGGCCTTTCTTAACTCTTGTTATGGCCTTTACTTTGAGGTCTAATTTGTCAGATATAAATATTGTTACACCAGCTTTTTTTTTTTTCATTTCCAATCACCTAAAAATCCTTTTTCCATCCCTTCACTCTCAATCTGTGTGAATCCTTTGTTCTGAGTTGACTCTCCTATAGACAGCAGACATAAGGGTCATGTTTTCTTATCCACTCAGCTACCCTATGTCTTTTTGTTGGGGCATTTAATCCATTTACATTTAAAGTTATTATTGATAGGTGCTTGCTTGCCACCATTTTTATTCTTTATGCCTGGGTTCTGTCTTCCCTTCTTATTTCTTATTTTTACAGCAGTCCCTATAGCATTTCTTGCATCCCTTGTTTGGTGGTAATAACTCCCTTAGCCCTTGTCTGTGAAGCTCCTGATTTCCCTTCAACTTTGATTGATAGCCTTGCTGGGTACAGTATTCTTAGATTAAGACCCTTATTTTACATGACTTTTTATATTTCAGTCCATTCCCTTCTGGGCTGTTGTGTTTCTGTTGAGAGATCAGTCAATAGTCTGATGGGAGATCCCTTGTAGGTAATTGTCTGTCTCTCTCTGGCAGCCTTTAAGATTCTTATTTTGTCATTGGTGTTTGCCAATTTAATTATAATGTGTTTTTGCGTCAGTCCTTTTGGGTTCATCTTTTTTGGGACTCTGTGAGCTTCTTGGACTTGTGTGAGTTTTTTCTTCTTCCCAGAATCAGTGAAGTTTTCTGTCATTATTTCTTCCTATAGGTTTTCTATTCTTTGCTCAGTTTCCTCTCCTTCTGGAATCTCTATTATGAGGATGTTGTTTCATTTCATGTTGTCCCAAAGTTCCCTTAGGCACTACTCCTATTTTTTAAGTTTTTTCCAGTTGCTGCTCCACTTGGGTATTTTTTCCTACCTTTTCTTCTAGCTCACTGATGTGGTCCTCTCTTTCTTTTAGTCTATTGTTGATGCTCTCTATTGTGTTCTTTATTCCAGTAATGTCATTTTCATTTCTTCTGGGTTCTTCTTCACTTCCTCTTGGTCTTACACATATTGTTGAATTTGTCTTCCATCCTTTTCAATGTCCTTATGACCATTGCTCTGAATTCTTTCCCTGACATATGGCTTGCCTCCATTTCATTTACTTCCCTTTCTGGTGATTCCTCCTTTTCTTTCATATGGGGCTGTTTCTTTGTCTTCCCATGTTCGATCCTCTCAGGGTGTCTGGTTATGTAGCTCTATCTCTCCTGCATTGTCTTAAAGGCACAAAATACAACACAACAAGATACAATGCACAGGGCACCAAACACAAATGTATTTACAATACAAATAACCCCAAACAAAGGTGACCACCAGAGAAAAGAGAATTAGGGGAGAGATAAGAGTGCAAAAATGATATTGAGAAAACATAAAAATATAAGAGAGAAAATAAATAAGAAAAAAGAAGGGAAAATATATGTATATGGGGAGAAAATTTTAAAAAGAACAACAACTAATCAAAAAAATGCAAACAACAAACACCCAGCTGAATCTGAGGAGGTAGAGCTCTCTCTAGATCAGTGGTTCTCAACCTTTCTAATGCTGCGACCCTTTAATACAGTTCCTTATGTTGGTGACCCCAACCATAAAATTATTTTTGTTGCTACTTCATAACTGTAATTTTGCTACTGTTATGAATCGTAATGTAAATATCTGATATGCAGGATGTATGTTCATTGTTACAAATTGAACATAATTAAAGCATAGTGATTAGTCACAAAAACAAATGTAATTATATATGTGTTTTCCAATAGTCTTAGGCGACCCCTGTGAAAGAGTCGTTCGACCCCCAAAGGGGTTGCGACCCACAGGTTGAGAACCGCTGCTCTGGGTGATCTCTGACCTTTCTATCCATGGATTGCCTTACCAGCTGTGTTTAATTAGCCAATTCCAGGTGGATGTTTTTTGATTCAGCTGTTTCTTCTCTCTGCAATGTGAGAAGGCACAGGGCCCATCCACATATTTGGCACCGATTTGTCTCCCCCTGCACAAACTTTTTAGGCACCTGTGGTCGGGGTGGCTGGAGTCTCGGTGTTTGTGGGTTCTCAGCTGAGGCAGCTGGTCCCTGGGTATTGTGTTTTTAGGGTCCAGAGAGTTATCCAAGGTCTTTCTGGGTGAAGGTAACACTGGGCTTCTGATCACAGCTGCAAGATCCAAACCAGAATTTCTTATTGAAATTCTCTGAGTCTTAGATCTAGATGTCTGTGTCTTTCTCTATATTACAGAAGCTTTCAGCCATTATTCTTTAGATAAGATTTCAGCCTCTTTATCTCTCTTCTCTTTCTCAGATCTCTATAATGCAAATATTGTTCTGTTGGTGGAGTTAATAAAAAAATCAAACTGCTGGTTGACTCACAAGCTGGACCCAGTGTTCTTAACCTGTCTTTGGAATGTAAGATCTACCTATCTTTCCCACAGTGAGAGCTGTTTCAAGGACATAACATTGAGAGAATAAGTTAAAACCATTTGAAATGTATATATATATATATATATATATATATATATACTGAATTAAGGTCTCTATATAAATTTTTCAGATTCTATCAGCAAATGAGATCTACTCATCTTGTGGGAACCAAGGTAATTCTCATAAGTAAGTTCCTTACTTATTAAATCTGTCACCTGTCTATCTGTTGTCACCTGCCTCTTAGGCCTCTCCTTGCCCTCTGAGTAAGGAGCTAATTTGCTAACCAGCATGGTCCACCTGATGTTATCCCATAAGACCTTATACTATCTTCACTCTTTTTCATTCTTTTTTCTTTATGCTCCTATGATTGGATAAATTCTACTGTCCTATCTTAAAATGTTCTGATTTGTTTTTCTGTTTCATATTTTCTTATGTTAAATCCCTATATTGAAATTTTCAGTTCAGTTCCTGTATTCTTCAGCTATCTATTTGTGTTTGGTACTTTCTGTCCCTTGTTTAAATTTTCACTTTGCTCATTCATTGTTCTCGGGACCTCAGTGAGCATCTTTGTGACCCTTATTTTGAACGCTTTTTCAGGTGAATCACTTACCTCTGTTTCATTAATGTCTTTTCTGAGTTTTTATTTATTTATTTTTGTTTATTTGGAATATAATTCTTTGTTTTTCATTTTCCTTGACTCCCTGTGTTGGTTTCTGAAAATTAAATAAAACAGCCACCTCTCTCAGTCTTAAAGAAGTAGATTTTGTAGCAGATAAAACCTCCCATTCGATTCTGACTTACCTCTTAGTTGTTTCTCAGACCTTATAATTGTCCAAGCAGTCTTCTTATTCTTAATGGCTACCAGTAGTTTAGAATATTCCAAGACCTTTAAACCTCCCAAAGGACAAACTCTCAGTCAATGCCTAGATACAGGCTGATTGGAAGTCAGACTTTCAGGTAACAACTTTTAAAGTATGCAAACATACATTTTTTAGGTGAAGATTGGAAAATGGGAGTTTCTCTCTTGTATTTGAACTGATTCCTGGGGGAATGGGCAGCTAAGAACTCTGTCTTTGTATGCCACCTTCTCCTTGAATCCATAAACACAAGCCCTGCTGGCTATCAGAGCCAGGCTACCAATGGATGTGTATCCTGAATGACAGCCACAACAGCTAGGGATACCAGACATGTACACAAGCTCCTTTTGGGGGATATCAGTGACCTGGGATGGGACAGAGGAAAAACATGAAGTTGGCTTCCATTGGCCTCTCTGATCTCTGGAGAGTATTGCTGTTGGCTCCTAGGTGTGTGTTAAATTAGAAACCTGTGCCCCAAATTTAGAAATACACTTTTTTTCCAAAAACAAATATGCTACTTTCACATAAAGACTGGCTTGTGTCAATCTGTTGCCACTGTGTGTTGGGCCATGGTAAGTCACATAGGACCTTTATTAACTGTCTCTGTGTTTGCTGTAGCATTGTGGGACATGAACACAAGCCCCCTTGGCTTTCAAAGCTAGGTGTTTTGGCAACTCATCCTGTACATAGAAATCTTAAAAGTTAGAGTATCACATGTGATGTACATACCCATTGCTACTCAGGGAGAAGCTGGGAGTTCTGAGTTCCCTCCTGGTTGTGTGTCACTATGCCAGGTGTGGAGTTTATGATAACATAGTGTTACAGCCTTTCTTATCTGTTTCAATATGAGTTTTCTCTCATTTACCCAGTGTATAGAAGTCACACAGCTAGTTTCTGGATTTCTTTCAGAGGAAATTGTTCTGTATGTAGCTGTAGATTCAGTGTGTCTATCACTATCTTGAACTAGACCATTATAACTAATTTAGATGTAATAGGTGGTAATTTTATATTTTAATCAAATCCATTAGTCTGCTAGTACAATTCATGTTCTAAATCTACAAATATAAAGGAACTTTGTAGAGAGATAAAGGTGGATTCACTGATGAACAAAATAGATCCAAAGTTATAGAAGCATGGAAAACTGATACATCTCAGAGGGAAGGTGGGGGTAGGTGGGAAAAGATTAACCAAAAAACTTATATGCATTTAGGCATAGCCATGGACACAAACAATAGTGTGGTGAAGGCCTGGCGGGGTGGGGGGTATGGGATGGAGGAGATGGAGGAGATCAATGGGGAAAAATAGGGGTCTTCTGTAATAATTTCAACAATAAAGATAAATTTTTTAAAAAGATGGATTCAACAGGTATATTCTAAAATTTAGCAGTTTTCTCAAAACGTTTTATATCTAGAAGTAAGACACTATAGTTACTGAAACTATCCAGGTTGGTCCTCTGTTGGTAGTCCTGAAACATCTAGTGGCTTCCAAAGTTTATTTTTGCATTTGGAGAGCACTGGAAGCATCTTGTAGAGTCAAGGGTGTCATTTTAAATGATCAGGAGTACTCTTCTAGGAAGCTAGGCTAATGGATTTGCTGGTTAGCACAATCCAACATTGTAGGGTTGCTTAATCTAAGCTGGTAATTCACAATCCATGGAACAAAGGTTTTTCAGGGTTCATCTCAATTTTGAAGAGAAAGTGTGGGCAGGAATATGATTTTCCAAAACATACCCATCCAAATTTTAAAAGTTCACTTACTTTGGAAATATACTAATGCAACTATTAATATATGGTACTAAGGTAACATGAACTATTGCATGTGGCTCTGTGTCAATCTCAAGGTTATCACAAATTGGGGAGAAAATAGCTGAAGTGATACAAGTCAGATAAAGTAATAGAATCACTGAAGTGAAGGAGGAACAAAAATAAGGTTTGATTGTTGTCCTTCTAAATTAGGCTCAGTGTCATGAGGACAGATGCCCAAAGAAATAGTATTTTAACACTTGACTCCTAATTTCAAGGAATGAGCTGATGATAATCTTTATTATTTTACTATCAGGAAGAGAGACATTTGTAAATAATGAGGCTTAATGAACACATAACAAAAGTTGTTATGTTTGTGGTTGTTGATGTACTTTTATCTGCATAAATGTCTTCTTTTTATGAAAATACTAGGTGTCCTGGTGCACAGATTTGTGCACATGAAAGGAAATTAATTAGAAGATATATTTTAATATCACTATTCGCCCTTTCTTTATAATAGAAGTGTCAACCAAATTCACGATCGACAATGACGGATTGAAATACACCCATGCGATTGGCGCCAGCAAGAGCTTTATATGTATCATGCATGTGCGAGTCACATAGACTTTTATATATATATCGATAAACTTGCTTAATTAGACCTGCTTTCTGATTTAGCTAAACTTTTTCCAACTCAATGAAGCACCCCAAATTTTCTTTAAGGTAATTGTCAACAACACAGCAGTATATATCAATAAGAAGCAGATTATTATGGTAGATCATGCAGGTAGAAAAAAATGGTAAAATATTTAACTGTAGCAGTGTTTGACTATATTCTGCACAGTGAGAAAACCTGAAGTCATTTTCAAGTTACACTGTTTTATTTCTCTTCAGTTGGGTCAAGTTTCTAAACTTTCTAAATCTCCATTGTCTTGCTAATGAAAAGAAAATAGGATTCTACTAAGTCTTCTATCTACCTAACCCAGAACTTCTGTGAGGATCAAATGAGATGAGGAATGGAAAAATGTTTCAAAAACATTTGGTTGAACTGTAAAATGTTTGCACCTGGCTATAAAGCAAGTCAGGTTCCTGGGCTGAAGAAACTCCAAGGAAGCTAGTAGCTAGGGAGAGGATGCCAGGCATTGCTACATGACATCATTACCCAGTGCCCTCAGTGACCATTTCTGGCCTGGGCTGGGCTGTGGGGCTGCATTTTGTGCCTTGGGGTCTTGACAGCTTTGGCTGCGATTTGGTGGGGTGTCGCTCTGGGGTGGTGGTAGGTCCTGTGTCCTACTTGGGGGAAGCCGAGTGTTGGTTTGTCAGCACCAGGTCTGTGGTGCCATTTATTTTTAAATGGCCAGTGCACATCATGGCAGCTCCTGCATCGCACGTCTGCCCCCTGGTGGTCAGTGCATGTCATAGCTACTGATTGGAGGGAAGGACAGACGCTTAGCCTTTTATATATATACTAGTGGCCTGGTGCATGAAATTAATGCACGGGGGGCAAAGAGGGGGTCCTTAAACCTGGTCTGCCACCAATCACAATCCAGGAGCCCTCAGGGGATCTCCTCTTCTGCAGGAGGTGATCAGATGATCAGGGGAAGGCGCTGCCCCCATCACCCTGCTGCTGCTGCCACTGCCAGCCATTGCAGCTGCCAGCCCTCACCCCTCACTTCTTAGCTCTGGCCCTGCCCCCCACCTACTGGTGGGTGGGGGTGATCTGGGGCCAGGCCAAGTGGAGGAGGAGCTGTGGGAGGTTGAGGCACAGCAGGTTGCACCCTGTCCAGCCTCTGTGGAGGCTTGGCATCTGAACTAGGCCCACATGGCTGCCTCTGTGGCTTTGTCCTGGATGGATGTCCAGATGGACATCCAGAAGATGTCTGCCCTAATTAGCATATTACCCTTTTATTAGTATAGATAAGGGCAGCACTGGGACCAGGCCGCGCTGCGGCCTGTCCTGCACCACCTTTGCGGAAGGGGGTGAGTCAATGCCTTCTCGCCATCTCTGCAAAAGGGGTCCGCCCCGGCCTGCCCCTCCCCTCCTGCACTAGCACCGAACTGGCCCGCCCTTCCCGCACGAGTGCCGGACCAGCCTGCCTCTCCCACATGGCGCTAGCCCTAGGCCCTTGCAGCGGCTATGGCTTTGTCCTGGATGGATGCCCAGATGGACATCCAGAAGATATCCACCCTAATTAGCATATTACCCTTTAATTAGTATAGATAAACTAGAAACCCAGTACACGAAATTCATGCATGAGTAGGGTCCCTAGGCCTGGCTCAAGTGCCCATCAGTAGGCAGATTGGGGCCTTCCCGCTTCCAGGGGGGACCATCCTTCATTCTATGCCACCCCCTGGAGGTCAGTGCATGTCATGATGAGCGATTGAACTCGCGATCTAGAAGTGAAACTCCCAAGGGGACAGTTTGCATATTAGGCTTTTATATATTTAGACTAGAGGCCCGGTGCACAAAAATTTGTGCACTCGGGGATAGGGGGTCCCTCAGCCCAGCCTGTGCCCTCTCATAGTCTGGAACCCCTTGGGGGTGACCACTTGCTGGCTTAGGCCTGCTCCCTGGGGGATTGGGCCTAAGATGGAAATCAGACATCCCTCTGGCAGCACGGCAGCCCTCGGGGGATGTCCACTTGCCAGCAGGGAGCAGACCTAAGCTGCAGTCAGACATCCTTAATGCTGCTGAGGAGGCAGGAGAGGCTCCCACCACCACTGCTGTACTGGCAGCCATCAGCCTGGCTTGTGGCTGAGCAGAGCTCCCCCTGTGGGAGCGCACTGACCACCAGAGGGCAGCTTCTGCATTGAGCATCTGCCCCCTGGTGGTCAGTGTGTGTCATAGTGGCCAGTCATTTCCAGTCTTTCTGCTGTTAGGGTCAGTTTGCATATTACCCTTTTACTATATAGGATAGAGGCCTGGTGCATGGGAGGGGGCCAGCTGGTTTCCTCTGAAGAGTGCCCCGGATTAGGGCGGGGGTCCCCACTGAGGTGCCTGGCCAACCTGGATGATGGGTTGATGGCTGTTTGCAGCTGGTCACACCCCCTTCAGGGTGGGGGTCCCCACTGGGGTGCCTGGCAAGTCTGGGTGAGGTGCTGAGGGCCGTTTTCAGGCTGGCAGGCTATTGAAGCTCCCAGCCTTTTTTTTTTTTTAATTCTGGGATTTATTTACCTTCTATAGCTGTCACTGGAGCTGAGAGCCGGCTCTAGCTCTGAGGCCGTTGCTGGCTGAAAACAGGTATCTGGGTTTGTTTAGCTTCTATAATTGAAACTCTGTTGCCATCACTGGTGCTCTAAGCTCTGAGGCCCCGGCTGGCTGAAAGCAGGTATCTGGGGGTTTGCTTTGCTTCTATAATTGCAACATTGTTGCATTCAGAGCTCAGAGCTGGGCTGTGGCAGGCCAGGCTGGGAACCTTGGCTTCCTCCATCGCCAGGGCAACCAAGCCTCATGTTCGCTTCAGCTGCCTGGCTGTCGGCTGCCATCTTTGTTGGCAGTTAATTTGCATATACTTCTGATTAGCCAATGGGAAGTGTAGCCGAGGTATGGTTAATTACCATGTTTGTCTATTATTAGATAGGATGATAATAGAATAAATGCATACCTTCCAGAAGATCAATTTGCTGATGGATCAGTATCTCATCTACCTAATATCGTAAAAAATTTAAGCTGTTAGTATACATCATGATTTTTAAGTTAACCCAATTAAGAATCATTGTTATATTTTTAAAATGTATGTAAAAACAATATTTGTCAATATCAATATTTAATAATTGTATTAATTTAAAGTGTAAAACTAAGGTTAAATAGTTTATAATTTATAAAGAATGTTGAGTATGTTCACTATTAAGCTGAGCAAATTACTTTGACAGAAATACCTATAAAAATGAGAAAACACTATTCATTCTAGAAGATGTTTAGAAATTAGTGAGACTTTTCATCCATTTAAAAAACTTTTTTCTATAAATTTCAAAATTATTTTCTATGTATACTTGATATCATTATTTGTAGTAAGAAATAACTTCCTTCTGAGATGTATCAGTCTGTTCCATGCTTCTATGTCTCTGGATCTGTTTTTTTCACCAGTGAATCCATCTTTATCTCTCTACAAAGTTCCTTTCTATTTGTAGATTTAGAACATAAATTGTACTAGCAAAGTAATGGATTTGATTAAAATATACAATTACCACCTATTATACTTAAATTACTTATAATGGTTTAGTTCAAGATGGTGATGGACACTCTGAATCTATAGCTACATACAGAACAATTTCCTCTGAGTCCCTGATTTTAAAAAAATCTACTTAGTTATTTCTTGAATATGTGAACTACTAAAATTCTTATATGCTGCTCAAGTGCATTATGAGAAATTAAATTAGTAAAGAGAGTAGTGATTGGCTATTATAGGAATATTTATTTATTTATTTATTGATACATTAGAACTTCTGTTTCTACTTTATCTATGAGATTCCTAATACCAAACAAATATAAAGTCTCATATTGTTGATAAACTATTTTGTAGTACATAAAGTCCAGGATTTTATTTTTTTTTATTGGTAGTGTTAACCCTCAGGAAGAAGATACCTATCAAGAAGGGATCCTGATGACTAACTGGGCTCAAATTTTTAAAAAGATCCTAGTAGCCATTTCTAAACAGAGGTCTCTTATGTAAGCCACACTTCAGGGAGAAGCCTGCACTAAGCTGCATGCATCCTACACTGAACTGCCTGCCTGCACTATGTTCCTGTCATCTGGGGCAGCCTGTTTAAAGGAGTTCCTGGAATTGTATTTCAACCAATAGGACTGAGACTTTCCCTTGTGCAGCTTTGTTCTTATCAATATCTTTACTGATCAATCAGAACAGTTTCATTCTGATGAATTAGGATAGGACAGCTTTTAGGATCAATCAAACTGTGAGGTTTTAAAGTCCTCATTTGCATGAGGACAGACCAATCAGCAATGAGGGATAGGGAATTTATTTCTATGTAGGTCAGCTCCCCTCTGGCTCAGGGAGCATAATTTCCCTTTCCACCATACACTGAAGATTGAGTTTTCCTGGCTGGAGCTGCAATACCAAAGATGTTTCACCAGACCAGAATGGAGCAGCCAGGAGTAGTGTGGAACAGAGAAGAACAGGTGGAGCACTTTGGACCAGAGTAGATTGGGGAAGAGCACAGCTGTCTAGTTAGAGAGAGGCCTCACCCTTGGGGTGCCTCACTTAAGAGCTGCCTCACACTGGGATGTTCCACAGCCATGCTATTTCATAATTAATTGCAACAAAATTGAGCTGTTCTACAGCCATGCTGAATCTCAATTGAATTGTTGGCACTGATCAAAGTTTCCTTCTTCACTGTACCTTAAATAGGGAGTTCCTATAGACATTGAACTGGCACTAACAACTATTGGTTGACAATAGTTTCTATAAAACTGGGTTTTCTGAAAAAGAAAAGCATCATAAAAATGTAATTTTATTAATTAAAATAAAAAGTGAGTCATATTATATAAAAAATTCAAACTCTTTTCTTGGTACCACTTATTGAAACTCAGCACTAAACTTTGTTGTTTATTATTTCCTACGCCTAGGAAATTATTAAGTATTGGGATTAGGAAATCAGGATACAGAACCAAAGTTCAAGAAGTAAAAAGCCATTCTTACTTCCTTGGCATTTTGATGCTGAACATTTCATGTAACTTCTCTGGACCTCAGTTTCTTCTTTCATAAAATGTTAATAATTATACCACCTAAATATCATAGCATTTCTAAAAGGATTAAAGCAGTTAATACTTGTATTAGAAACAAAGCCTGGAAAATGGTGCTTAATAAATGTTTGCTGTTGACTGGTATCACAGATTATATTCAATATCATAGAAAACACAATTCCCTAAGCCATTTGCTTTAAAAGTAAACCTGACCTAGAAGAATTAGAGTAATTTGTTAATAAAAAAATGTTGTGAATTAGCCATTTGTCAATAAGTAAACTGGAAGCACAGTTTTATTTGAGGTATTTGTAATTACCTGACTTAAATATTCCAACCCTGGTGGACAGTCTGATGGAGGTGGTGATGCTGGCTTCCATGGTACACCTTCTGGTCCACCTGGCTGATTATACACTGGCTGGTGTTGGACAGGAAAGCCCACTGGACCAGCACCTGAATAGCCAGGGAGTGGAACTGAGTAGTCAGCCTCGGGGTGAGGATAGGCATTCTGGAGGCCAGGTTGGCCACTATATACTGGAGGTCCTGAAATATGAACAAGTAAAATAGTTTGTATCTGGACAGAAAAACAGAAACATCAATACATTTAGAATTGCCCCAGTTATCTACAAACTGAAATTTCAACTTAAGAAGTATATATGCAACCCTATGTTCATAGCAGCACAATTTACAATAGCTAAGATTTGGAAACAGCTCAAGTTCCCATCAGGAGACAATTGTATAAAAAGGCTGTGGTACATTTACACAATGGAGTACTATGCAGCTGTAAAAAAAAAAAAAAAAAAAGAAGAAGAAGGAACTCTTACTATTTGCGACAGTATGGAAGGACCTGGAAAGTATTATGCTAAGCAAAATAAGCCAGTCAGAGAAAGATAAGTATCACATGATCTCACTCATATGTGGAATCTGATGAACAACATAAACTGATGAACAAAATATATCCAGAGACATAAAAGCATGGAACAAACTGAAAATTTTTAGAGGGAAAATGAGTGTGTGTGTGTGGGGGGGGGGTAAGGAGAGATTAACCAGGGAACTTATATACATACATGTATAGCTCATGAACATAGAAAATAGCATGGTGGATCCATTTTTTATGTTTTCTATCTTTTTCTTAAACTTCTCACTGAGGTCATCTACTCTTTCTGTAAGTTCATTGAACATCCTTGTAACCAGTGTTTTGAACTTTGCATTTAGTAGATTGCTGGTCTCCAATTTGTTTAGTTCTTTTTCTTGAGTTTTGTTCTTTTTTTTTCCAGTTGGGATATATTTTTGGTCTTCTCATTTTGGCTTCCTCCCTGTGTTTGTTTCTGTGTATTAGGTAGATCTGCTACCTCTCCCAGCCTTGCTAGTGTTCTTATGTAGTAGGTGTCCTGTGGGGCTCAGGGGCACAATCTCCATGCTCACTTGAGTCCAGCGTGTGTGCCCTCTGTTGTAGTTGAGCCTTTATTGCTGTTGGAAAGTCAGTCAGAAGGACTTACTCTCAGCCTGATTGATTGGCTATCAGGAATTGCTGTGACTGCAGCAGAGGAACTGTTGTTGTGCAGGGGCTGACCCCACAGAGCAGAATTCACTTTAGGGGCATCTGATGCCTGCTGAAGTCAATTGTTGTCTTCAATTGCTGTCTTCACCTGGTGTGAGCGACATAGCTCCATGCCCCAAATTCTTAAAATGATGTAAGACTTGATTAACTTGGATGAAACATTCAAAATTAGTCACATGAAATTCTGTGTAAAACTAAGGTTTATGTTACAGAAATATTTTATAGTCTATCACCCAGCACTTCCCAAAGTGATGTGATCACAAAGCATTTATGTGGGAATATGTATAACATGCTAATATCTCAATAGCTAGGGATCCTTGAAAAATGTTGTGTGAGATAAAGTCATCTATCTCCTACACTCAAATACCCTCATCATGAGTTTCTGTCAATTGCTTCTATAATGTTCACCAACACATTCCTTAATTAGGAGCTATAGATGAAAATAACATTTCAATAATTTCCTTGAGAATGTGATATATTTTAAATTATATATTTTGCTCTCAAAAATATCTATACTTTTAGGTCCTCTAATACACAAGCCCTTAATATTATTTTGCCACTTATTATTTTTTAAACATTACAACTTCTTTTATAAATCAATTAAGTCACATTGTTACATTATTTTGACTTGCTTGTTAGTAGAGAGAGAAACCAATATTACTTGGAGAGATACAATGAAATGTTCCAGGAGGGCATTTAAAGATGAAAATTATTTCCAAAAATAAAAGTACAGATCACTTTTAAGCTACTTTTGACTGCCAAGCTAAATTTGAAATAGCTTCAGAAAGTGGAATAGATTGCCTAAAGAAAGTAAGCACAGAACTTCAGAATTAATAAGAAAACGTCAATGTTTATTTTCATCCTAATGGTGCAGCAGAGTGCTTTTAAAAGCATGCACACTAGCTGTTTGTGATGCATTGTGCTATTTTCATTAGAATAAGAGACTTTACAGGATTAATAAGGCAACTATATGTTATGCTGCTTTCTTTGAATTCCCCAAATCATTTACATTATGAACATGGAACATTATAATGTCTTTGAGGAATTATCTGGCTCCCTAGAGGTTAAACTGAACATCAGCCTGAAACCATATGAGTTCCTCTGCAACACATATCATTAAGCATTCCCATCAACTCTCATGGTGGGAGATAAAAGACATGCTAACTACTGAGGAGGCTGAAGTATAAATCTGGAATTAAAGATGCTTCTTTCAATACCACAAAATCTATCAAGCCACTTATCAACCAGAACACAACAGCATTTTGTGAGCTGCATAAAATAAAATTTAAAACAGAAAAAAAAAGAAAATAGCATGGTGAAGGCCTGGGAGGGGCAGGTGCAGGGTGGAGGTAGTTAATGGGGAAAAACAAAAACAAAAACAAGAAAAGGGACATATGTAATACTTTCAACAATAAAGATAAAAGAAAAAAAGAAAAATAAATAATTGAAACACCAAAAGCTCACTGGGAAAAAGAAAGAATACTGTTTCAACAAAGCTTAAGGTTTGTGTTTTTGTCTTTCAGCAAGTTTTCTATTAAACATCTGTGGTTTCATATATACTTCTATTATGAGGGTGGTGGAATGTGAATCAAGTCAACTTGCAGCCTTACCATTATTGTTAAAAATTTAGATATAAATGTTAGAAACCTGAGGAAAATAAATAAAGTCAACAATGATCTAGAGTCGCCTACATAAAGATTCTGGAATTTCTTCATGGAAAAGAGAGATGGCATTGGGAAGAAGGCCAATCATAGAAATTGTGAGCCAGTGTTTCCAGAACCAAAACAGACTGCAAAAAAAATGATATTTTAGAACTCTAACAAACAGTAGCTCTTTGATGTATAGAATTGGGGCCAGTTGTGTCCCCTCAAGGGATATTTGGCAAAATCTAAACATGTTTTTGGTTGTCACAATGGGAGGGGATAGTGATATTGACCAGGAATGCTGATAAATATCCTAAAATGCCTAAAACAATCCTGAGGAAAAGAATTTTCCAGCCAAAAATATAATGCCACTATTTAAAAACCCTGGTACAGTGGTAAAGGCCTGTCATTCCATTTAGTACTGTCCAGATACTTGAGTGAGTTAACATTTGCAAGAAGATTTTGAGACCCTCTAAATGAAAAAAAAATCCACTATGATCCTATATAACAAAGAAGTAATTGGCAAATTGGCCATCATGCCCTCACAGAAGATGGCCACCCCCATGTGGCCACATGATGGCTAGAAGGGGAGGGCAGTTGTGGGTGATCATGTCTGCAGGGGAGGGAGGGCAGTTGGGGGGGACCAGACTTGCAGGGGAGGGGAATTGGGGGCAATCGGGCCAGCAGGGGAGCAGTTAGGCATTGATCAGGCTGGCAGGGGAGTGTTTAGGGGGTGATCAGGCTGGCAGGCAGAAGCAGTTAGGGGCAATCAGGTAGGCAGGCAGGCAGGTGAGCAGTTGGGAGCCAGCAGTCCCAGATTGTTAGAGGGATCCCAGATTGGAGAGGGTGCAGGCTGGGCTGAGGGACACCCCTGAGTGTATGAATTTCATGCACTGGGCCTCTAGTGTTAAGATAAGTTTAAATTTCACAATTTAGTACCCTCAGCTCTCTTGAAATACAATTTGAGAACCAAGGTAGGCAAAACATTTATAATGAGCAAAACTGTCTTAATTACGTAATAGGCACAGTGTATATTCTCTATTCTATGCGAATTTTGACTACAATGAAGCTTCATAAGCTTATATGTATAGTGCATAGAATAATAATTTCATAGAAATAGAATATAATTTTAAAGTACTGAGCTCCAAAATATTTTAAAAGTCAGGGCTATGCAAAATTTAACTTAGAATAGCAATTTATAAAAACTGAATGGGAACCTCCTGATCACCACACCCTCTGTCTGAGGAACAGCAGCTGTGTGTGAAGCCTCCCCCCACAAGCCAGGGGAGCCACCACAACTGTGAAAAGCACCCACCAGAGGAGCTTCTACCAACTGAGGAGCAGCTGCTACTACAACCGCCCAAGGAGCAACCGCAGCCCAAGAAGCCACTGCCACCCAAGGAGCAGCCACTGGATGACTACAAATCTAGATACGGTGGTACGATCAAACATGGGTAGACAAAGAAAATCTCAAAGGAAAGAAAAAGAGACCTTGCCAGAAAAGCAGCTAAGTGATACAGAGGCATGCAACATGACAGAAAAAGAATTCAGATTAAGGGTCCTAGAGTGCATAAACCGGTTGGAGGAAAAAATCAACAACTTATGCAAGAAGCAAGAAGAAACAAATGAAAAAAAATCAATAAATTATGAAAGAATCAAGAAGAAATGAAGAGTGATATAGCTGCAATAGAAAACACCATTGAAAGTTTCAACAGTAGACTAAGAGAAGCAGAGGACCGAATTAGCGAATTAGAAGACAGGGGAAAAAAAACACACCCAAACTGAACAACAATTGGAGAAAAAAAAATTAAAAGACAGGAGGAGAGCCTGAGGGAGCTTTGGGACAACATGAAACGAAATAACATACTAATAATAGGGGTGCCAGAACAACAGAAAGAGGAACAAGGGTTAGAAAACGTATTTGAAGAAATAATATCAGAAAACTTCCCAGAAGTGGGGAAGAAAAAATCACACAAGCACAGAGAGTCCCAAACAAGGTGAACGCAAAAAGGCCCACACCAAGACACATCATAATTACCATGGCAAATGTTCAGGACAAAGAGAAAATCTTACAGGCCGCAAGAGAGAGATGGAGTTACATTCAAGGGATCTCCCATTAGATTATCAAATGATTTCTCAACAGAAACACATCAGGCCAGAAAAGAATGGACAGAAATTTACAAAGTGATGCAAAGCAAAGGACTGACTCCAAGAATACTCTATCCAGCAAGGCTATCATTCAAAATTGAAGGGGAAATAAGAAGCTTCACAGACAAAAAAAAGGCTAAGGGAGTTTATCACTACCAAGCCAGCAATGCAAGAAATGCTAAAGGGACTGGTGTAAAAAGAAGAAATAAAAGCTCTGAAAGAAAACAGCCACACAAAAAAAGAAATGGCTACAAACAAGTACCTTTCAATAATAACTTTAAATGTACACGGACTAAAAGCTCCAAACAAAAGACATCGAGTGGCTGAATGGATAAAAAACATGACCCATACATTTGCTGTCCACAAGAGACCCACCTCAGAAGAAGGGACTCACACACACTGAAAGTGAAGGGATGGAAAAATATCTCTCAGGCAAATGGAAATGAAAAAAAAGCTGGGGAAGCAATACTTATATCAGACAAAATAGACCTCAAAGTGAAGGCCATAACAAGAGATAAGGAAGGCCACTTCATAATACTAAATTGATCAATACAACAAGAGGATATAACCCTGATAAACATATATGCACCCAATGCAGGAGCACCCAAATACATAAAAAAATCTCCTGGATTATATCAAAGGAGAGATCAACAACAATACAATCATAGTAAGGGACTTTAATACACCACTGACATCAATGGATAAAATCTCTAGACAAACGTTCAGCAAAGAAACAGCAATCCTAAATGACTCAGTAGATCAGATGGACTTTTTTGCATCTTCAGAACACTTCAACCCAAAGCCATGGAATATACATAATTCACAAGTGCTCATGGGACATTTTCACAAATAGACCACATACTGGGTCACAAGCAAAGTCTCCCCAAATTCAATAAGATTGAAATCATACCAAACATCTACTCAGATCACGATGGCATAATATTAGAAATAAACTACAATAAAAACAACCCAAAATACTCAAACATTTGGAAGCTGAATAGCATGTTATGGAATATTGATTGGGTTACCAATGAGATCAAAGAAGAAATTAAAAACATCCCAGAAACTAATGACAATGAACACAACAATCCAAAACCTATGGGAAACAATGAAAGCAATCCTGAGAGAGAAGTTTATAGCTCTACAGGCCTATCTCAAAAAACAAGAAAAAATGATAGTAAATCATCTAACTCTACAACTCAAAGATTTAGAAAGAGAGCAACAAGAAAACCCCAGAGTGAGCAGAAGGAAGAAGATAATAAAGACTAGAGCAAAAATAAATGACATAGAGACCAAAAAAAACAAACAAACAAACATAAAACCAATGAAACCAGGAGCTGGTTCTTTAAAAGGATAAACCTCTATCCAGGCTCACCAAGAAGCAGAGAGAGGAACCAAATAAACAAAATCAGAAATGATAGAGGTGAAATAACAACAAACCCCACAGATACAAATGATTGTTAAGCAATAATATGGACAAATCTACTCCAACAAATTAGATAACCTGGAGGAAATGGACATATTCCTAGAAAAATACAACATTCCAAAACTCAATCAGGAAGAATCTAAAAATCTCAACAGGCCAATAACTATGGAAGAACTTGAAGCAGTCATCAAAAAGCTTCCATCAAACAAAAGCCTAGGACCAGACAGCTTCACAGGGGAGTTTTACCAAACATTCAAGGAAGAACTAAAACATGCCCTCCTCAGACTACTACAAAAAATCCGAGAGGAAGGAACACTTCCAAGCTCATTCTATGAAGCCAGCATCAGGTAAACACAACACAATGAAAGAGAATTACAGGTCAATCACCCTCATGAACATAGATGCCAAAATCCTCAACAAAATCTTAGCAAATTGGATCCAGCAGTACATCAGAAAGATCATACACCATGACAAAGTAGGATTTATCCCAGGGATGCAAGGATGGTACAATATCCGCAAATCAAGAAACTTGATACATCACATAAACAAATTGAAAGAAAAAAACCACATAGTCATATCAATTGATGCAGAAAAAGCATTTGACAAAATCCAACACCCATTTTTGATAAAAACTCTCAGCAAGATGGGAATAGAAGGATCATACCTCAACATAATAAAAGCCATATATGAAAAACCCACAGCCAACATCATACTCAATTGACAAAAACTAACACCATTTCCCCTAAGAACAGGATAAAGAGAGGGATGCCACTCTCACCACTCCTGTTCGATGTAGTACTGGAAGTATTGGCCATTGCAATTAGACAAGAAGAAGAAATAAAAGGTAACCAAATTGGAAATAAGTAAAACTGTCCTTATTTGCAGATGACATGATATTATACATTAAATACCCTAAAGCCTCCATCAAAAAACTATTAAATTTAATAAGTGAATTCGGCAATGTAGCAGGATACAAAATTAATGCCAAGAAATCTATGGCAATTCTATACACCAATAGTGTACTTACAGAAAGAGAGACTAAAAACAATCCCATTTACCATCTCACCAAAACAATTCAGCTACCTAGCAATAAACTTAACTAAGGAGGTAAAAGACCTCTACTTAGAAAACTACAGGATGTTGAAAAAAGATATAGAGGAAGACATAAACAGATGGAAGAACATACCATGTTCTTGGATTGGTAGAATCAACATCATTAAAATATCCATACTACACAAAGCAATCTATAAATTCAATGCACTTCCCATTAAAATACCAATGGCATATTTCACAGTCCTAGAACGAACTCTCCAAAAATTATCTGGAATAAAAAAAAAGACCCCGAATAGCTGCAGCAATGCTGAGAAAGAAGAACAAAGTAGGTGGGATCTCAATACCATATGTCAAGCTGTATTACAAAGCCACTGTTCTCAAAAATGCCTGGTACTGGAACAAGAACAGACATATAGATCAATGGAATAGAATAGAGAGCCCAGAAATCGGCCCGAACCAATATGCTCAATTTGACAAAGGAGGAAAGAACATACAATGGTGTCAAGATAGCCTCTTCAATAAATGGTGCTGGGAAAATTGGACAGATACATGCAAACAAATGAAACTAGACCACCAACTTACACCATACACAAAAATAAACTCAAAATGGATAAAGGACTTAAATGTACGACAGGAAACCCTAAAAATTCTAGAAGAATCCAAAGGCAACAAAAGCTCAGACATATGCTGCAGCAATTTCTTCACCAATACAGCTCCTAGGGCATTGGAAACCAAAGAGAAAATGAACAAATGGGACTACATCAAAATAAAAAACATCTGCACAGCAAAAGAAACCATCAACAAAACAAGAAGAAAGCCCACTGCATGGGAGAACATATTTCCCAATGTTATATCTGATAAGGGCCTAATCTCCAAAATTTATAGGGAACTCATACAACTTAACAAAAGGAAGATAAACAATCCAATCAAAAATGGGCAAAGGACCTAAATAGACACCTTTCAAAAGAGGACATTCAGAAAGCCAAGAGAAACATGAAAACTTGCTCAATGTCACTAATCATCTGAGAGATGCAAATCAAAACAACCATGAGGTACCATCTCACTCCTGTCAGAATGGCTATCATCAACAAATGACAAGTACTGGCGGGGATGTGGAGAAAAAGGAACCTTCATGCACTGCTGGTGGGAATGCAGACTGGTGCAGCCACTGTGGAGAACAGTATGGAGTTTCCTCAAAAAACTAAAAATGGAACTCCCATTTGACCCTGTAATCTCACTTCTAGGAATATATCCCAAGAAACCAGAAACACCAATCAGAAAGGATATATGCACCCATATGTTCATAGCAGTACAATTCACCATAGCTAAGATCTGGAAATAGCCTACGTGCCCATCAGTAGATGAATGGATTAGAAAACTGTGGTACATCTATATGATGGAATACTATGCTGCTGTAAAAAAGAAGGAACTCTTACCATTTGCAACGGCATGGATGGAACTGGAAAGCATTATGCTAAGTGAAATAAGCCAGTCAATGAAGGAAAAACACCGCATGATCTCACTCACTCATGTATAATAAAGACCATTATAAAATTATGAACAAAAATAGATACAGAGGCAGAGCTGCCTCGAACAGACTGTCAAACTACAGCGGGAAAGCTGGGGAGGGTTGAGGGGCAGGGGGTGGCTGGTAAGAGATCAACTGAAGGACTTGTATGCATGCATATAAGCATAACCAATGGAAATAAGACACTGGGGGGTAGGAGAGGCCGGGGGATTGTTAAGGGCGGGGGAAAAAGGAGACACATGTAATATTCTTCATAATATTTTAAGCAATAAAACAATTAAAAAAAATGAATGGAACACTGATGAGAAATGCATAACCTTATATTGATATCCTTTGTTTAAAAAAAAAAGTTGTATCTTTTTTATCATACTTGAGGATATGTTTATTGGAGAGAGAGAGAGAGAGAGAGAGAGAGAGAGAGAGAGAGAGAGAGAGAGAGAGAAATATTGATATAAGAGAAATATTGATCAGTTGCCTCCACAGTCTTTTGGTGTATGTATGATAGGACTCTCCTACCAACTGAACCACCCAACCAAGGCACTTTTTATTTTGTTGTTTCTGTTGTCTGTTTTTTTAAAAATCTTTATTGTTGAGAGTATTACTGATGTCCCCCTTTTTTCACCTCATTGCCCTCCTCCACCTGGCTTCCACCTCACCCCATGTGTTCACCACCCCATGTATTCACTACTTTCTGTGTACATAGGTAAGATCTTTGGTAAATCTCGTTCTGGACTCCTCCCCCTTTCCGTCTGAGATTCATCAGTCTGTTCCATGTTTCCATGCCTCTAATTCTGTTTTATTCACCAGTTTATTTTGTTCATTAGATTTCTTGTTTATTTTGATTTTAGATTGGATTGCTGATAGGCATATATTTGTTGCCATTTTATTGTTCATATTTTTAATTCCTCCTCCTTCTCCTCCTCCTCCTCCTTTTCCTTCCTTCCTTCCTCTTCCTTCTTCTTCTTCTCTTTTCTCCAATAATACACTTCAACATTTCATATAACACTGGTTTGGTGGTGGTGAACTCCTTTAGCTTTTTCTGGTTTGTGAAGCTCTTTATCTGACCCTCAATTTTAAATGAGAGCATTGCTGGGTAGGTCCTTACTATTCATCACTTTGAATATTTCTTGCCACTCCCTTCTGGCCTGCAAAGTTTCTGTTGAGAAATCAGCTGACTGTGGTATGGGCACTCCCTTGTAGTTAACTAACTGCTTTTCTCTTGCTGCTTTTATGATTTTCTCTTTGTCTTTGACCCTTGGCATTTTAATTATGATGTGTCTTGGCATGGGTCTCTTTGGGTTTCCCTTGTTTGGGACTCTCTGTGCTTCGTGGATTTGTAAGTCCATTTCTTTCACCAGGTAGGGGAAGCTTTATGTCATTGTTTCTTCAAATAGGTTTTTACTTTCTTGCTCTTTCTCTTCTCCTTCTGGAACCCCAAAATACAAATGTTGGTACACTTAAGTTGTCCCAGAGGCTCCTTACACTATATTCATATTTTTGGGATTCTTTTTTCTTTTTGCTCTTCTGGTTGGGTGTTTTTTGATTCCTCATACTTCAAATCATTGACTTGATTCTTGGAATCCTCTACTCTACTGTTGAATCCCTGTAAATTGTTCTTTATTTCAGTTAGTGTATGTTTCTTACTAGTTCTTTTTCATGTCATTGAAATTCTCACTAAGATCCTTGAAAGTCTCACTAAGTCCCTTGAAACACTCATGAAGATCCGTGAGTAACCTTGTAATCATGGTTTTGAACTCTGTATCCAGTAGTTTTCTTGCTTCCATTTCTTTCACTTGTAACCTTTTTCTTTGTCTCTGGATTTTGTCTGTTTCTCCATGTTTGTTCCTATATATTAGGTAGAGCCGCTATGTAGAGTGGCCTTGTGTAGTAGGTATCCTGTAGGGCCCAGTGGCTCAGCCTCCCCAGTCACCTGAGCTGTGCACTCTAGGTGCGTCCCTGTGTAGGCTGTGTGCAAGTCTTGTAGATGAGCGTTTACTAGTATTCCTGTTGGTGGCTCTGGGAGAAATTGACCTTCAGGCCAATTGGCTGTGAGAACCAGCTGCAACTATAGTGGGAGAGCTGTTGTGCAGGAGGTGAGGCCTAGCTGTGAAACAAGGCAGGCTGGTGCTAGTGTCAGGTGTTGGGCCTTTTATTGGTAGGCTTGGGGCAGGCTGTCACCAGCTGCAGCTTGTTTGAGAGATTTTAGCAAAGTCTGAAGCCTGAGCCAGGACAAACCATTCACATGGAAAAGCTGCTGCAAATACCTGCAAATGGGATGAGGTGGGGTCTCAATCCCCAGAGTGGAGCTAACAGTGTGCTCCAGGCTGATTGAGACTCAGCTATGGCTGCCAATCAGTCCTGTGACAGGGGAGGCCCCAACACAGGAAGATTGACACTTGTGAGTACCCTTGTCTGGGAGAAAGCTACTCCTGGGTTTCTGCCCTGATGCCAGACATTCAAGTTCCTCTCCATATGTTTGGGTTCTCCAAAACTGCCCAGTACTGGAGCTCAGAAGTATAGAGGCAAGTGCTTCCACACACAAACCCTTTAAAAGGACTAGCTGGGTCTCCAGCAGCCTCCCTGTCTCTTAGCCACAATCCTCTCTGGGTTTTACAGCCCATAGTTATGGGGACTTTTCTTCTAAGCTCTAGAACCCTGGGATGGGGTCTGGTGTGGGGCTCACCCCTTGTTCCTCATGGGTGGTGTCTGCAGAGATGATCTCCCTCCAGATAAAAAAAGAGAAACACATAGGTTCCAGACCAATCTGTTCCGTGCCCTCACCCCTCCTACCAGTCTTAGTGTGTTTTCTTCTTTACTTTTCTATTTGTAGGACTTCCATTCAGCCATCTTTCAAGTGGTTCTGAATGATGATTGTTCTGTATTACTAAACAGTTGTAATTTTGATGTGGTTGTGGAAAGCGATGAGTACAGGTGTTTACGCCACTATCCAATACTACAGCTTATATAATTCATTACTTATAGTGAACAGATATTTACAGGTGATCTATAATCTGACTCTGTTCTACAATCAGAGGATACAGCTATCAACAAGGCAACCTGACCTCACACAGTTTACAGGCAACTTCTGGGAGATAGAAAATAAATTCTTTTAAAAAATATTTCAGATTGAATTTATGGAGAAAATGCATGGGGAAAGGGAAAGGTATCAACAAGTCACTTTTAAATAGGTGAAATTTCATTTGAGACTAAAAAATGAGAAGGGAAAAGCTTTGTGCAATGATCTGGTGAGAAATGTTCTAGGTAGAAGGAAAACTAAATGCAAAAATCCCCAATTTAAGAATTAACTTGGCATGTTTGAGGAAAAGAAGACCATTATAAGGGAGAGAAAGACTAGAAATGGCTGCCAGTAAAGAAAGGAAAGGTTCACCTTAATAAGGAGTTTGGATTCTACTCCAAGTGTGACTCACAGGCATTAGAAGATTTTGAGCAGAAGAGTGAGTTAGTCCATAATTTGAATTATATCTGAAGAAGTTTTAGAAGTGTGGAGCACTGGAATTTAAAATGAGAAGCACAGAT
Source organism: Myotis pilosus (assembly GCA_036010255.1). NCBI lineage: Eukaryota > Metazoa > Chordata > Mammalia > Chiroptera > Vespertilionidae > Myotis > Myotis pilosus. The sequence goes on along the minus strand of JASKON010000002.1, from coordinate 109,735,298 downwards.
ATAAACCATCATCCTCACTGCCTAATGGGAGAGAATTTGATATTCATCCTTACAGTAAGGAGATACAACACCACTGTGATTAACTGAATGGTTAGAATTGTAGAAAAGTCATTTGAAGGAAGGAACCAGTGTTGTGACTATCTATATATATAAAGAGCCAGGGGTTGTCACATCCAAAAGAACTGAACGGATGACCGAACAGGCTGCGTAGGGTGGCCAGGCCAGCAGGGGTGTAAGTGAGGGATGACTAAACGACTGAACAGCAGGCTGTGTGGGGCGACCAGGCTGGCAGGGAGATGGGGTCAGTGAGGGGTGACCAAACAACTGAACAGCAGGCTGTTTGGGTTGACCAGGCTGGCAGGGGGCAGGGTAATGAGGGGTGACCAAACGACTGAATAACAGGCTGTGTGGGGTGACTAAGCCAGAAGGCGGGGGGGGCAGTGAGGGATGAACAAACGACTGAACAGCAGGTTGTGTGGGGCCATCAGGCTGGCAGAGGGGGCAGTGAGGGGTGACTAGGCTGGAAGGGGGGGTCAGTGAGGGGCAACCAGGCTGGTAGGGGAGGGCAGCTGGGGGTGACCAGGCCAGTGGGGGGCAGCTGGGGTGACCAGGTTGGCAGGGGGGACAGTAAGGGGAGACCAGGTCAGTGGGGGCCAATCAGGCTGGCAGGGGGGGTGCAGTTAGGGACAACCAAGCTGGCAAGCTGGCATGGGGGAAGTGAGGGGTGATCAGGTCGGTAGGCGGAGGCTGGCTGGGGGGAAGTTAGGGGCGATCGGGCAGGCAAGCAGGTGAGCAGTTAGGAGCCAGTGGTCCAGAATTGTGAGAAAGATGTCTGATTGCTGGTTTAGGCCTGATACCTGGAGGCTAAATAGCATTAAACAACGACTGGGTTACCAGAGAAATAAAAGAGGAAATAAAAAGCATCATGGCAACAAACGGCAATGAAATTACAACAATCCAAAATCTATAGGATACAGTGAAAGCAGTCTTAAGAGGGAAGTTCATAGCTATGCAGGCCTGCCTCAAAAAACGAGTAACAATGGAAATAAATTACCTAACCCTACAACTCAGAGTTAGAAAGAGAACAAGAAAAACCCACTGTAAGCAAAAGGAAGAAAATAATAAAGATCAGAGCAGAGATAAATGAAATAGAGACCAAAAAACAACAACAACAACAACAAAACAATACAAAAGCTCAACAAAACCAAGAGCTGGTTCTTTGAAAGGATAAACAAGATTGATGAACCTCTAGCCAGGCTCACCAAAAAGCAAAGAGAGAGAATCCAAAAAAACAAAATCATAAATGAAAGAGGTGAAATAACAACCGATCCCACAGAAATACAAATAATTATGAAAAAAATACTATGAACAACTCTATTCCAACTAAAAAGACAACAAATGGACATATTATTAGAAAAATACGGACTCTGAAAATGCAACCAAGAAGAATCAAAAAACCTGGATAGGCTGATAACTACCGAAGAAATTAAAACAGTGATCAAAAATATTCCAGCAAACAAAAGCCCCAGTCTGGACAGCTTTACAGGGGAGTTCTATCAAGCATTCAAAGAAGAACTAAAACCTATCCTACTCAGACTATTCCAAAACATTCAAGAGGAAGGAACACTTCCAAGCTCTTTCTATAAAGCCAGCATTCCCCTAATTCCAAAATCAGATAAAAACACCACAAAAACAGAGAACTACAGGCCAATATCCCTGATGAACATAGATGCCAAAATCCTCAACAAAATTCTAGCAAATCGGAATCAGCAATACATTAGAAATATCATACACCATGACCAAGTGGGATTTATTCCAGGAATGCAAGGATGGTAAAATATCCACAAATCAATAAATATGATACATCACAGAAACAAATTGAGAGACAAAAATCACATAATCATATCAACCCATGCAGAAAAAACATTTGACAAAATCCAACACCCTTTCTTGATAAAAACTCACAGCAGCTGAAACCGGTTTGGCTCAGTGGATAGAGCGTCTGCCTCTGGACTAAAAGGTCCCAGGTTCGATTCCGGTCAAGGGCATGTACCTGGGTTGCAGGAAAATCCCCAGTAGGAGATGTGCAGGAGGCAGCTGATCGATGTTTCTCTCTCATCGATATTTCTAACTGTCTATCTCTCTCCCTTCCTCTCTGTAAAAAATCAATATAAAAAATATTTTTTTAAAAAAAACTCGCAATAAAGTGGGAATAGAGGGATCACACCTCAACATAATAAAGGCCTTATATGACAAATCTACAGCCAACATCATACTCAATGGGCAAAATAACCATTTCCCCTAAAAACAGGAACAAGACAAGGATGCCCACTTTCACCACTCCTGTTTTACATAGTACTAGAAGTACCGTCATAGCACTCAGACAAGAAGAAATAAAAAGCATCCAAATTAAAAAAGAAGAAGTAAAACTATCCTTATTTGCAGATGATATGATACTATATAGAAAAACCCAAGGACTCCATCAAAAAACTACTAGACCTAAGAAATGAATTTGGCAATGTAGCAGGATACAAAATTAACCCCCAGAAATCTATGGCCTTTTTATACACCAATGATGAACTCACAGAAAGAGAAATGAAAAAAAAATCCATTTACCATTGCACCAAAAAACCCCAAGATTCCTAGGAATAAACATAGCCAAGGACCTAAAATATCTGTACTTCAAAAACTACATGACATTGAAAAAAAAGATAGAAGACATAAACAAATGGAAGAACATACCATGTTCATGGATTGGTAGAATCAACATCATTAAAATGCCCATACTACCTAAAGCAATCTATAGAGTCAATGGAATACCTATCAAAATACCAATGGCATATTTCAAAGATATAGAACAAACTCTCCAAAAATTCATCTGGAATAAAAAGACCCCGAATGCCACGGCTGTCCTGAGAAAGAAGAACAAAGTTGGAGGGATCACAATACCAGACCTCAAACTATATTACATAGCCAAGGTTCTCAAAACTGCCCAGTACTGGCACAAGAAAGACATATAGACCAATGGAACAGAATAGAGGATCCAGAAATTGACCCAAGCCATTATACTCAATATTAGACAAAGGAGGCAAGAGCATACAATGGAGTCAAAACAGTCTCTTTAATAAATGGTGCTGGTAAATTTGGTCAGATACATGCAAAAAAAATGAAACTAGACCACCAACTGACACCATACACAAAAAAACAAACTCAAAATGGCTAAAGGACTTGAATGTAAGACGGGAAACCACAAAAACCCTACAAGACTCCATAGGCAGCAAAATTGCAGACATATGTCATAGCAATATCTTTACAGACACAGATCCTAGGGGAAGAAAAATTAAGGAGAAAATAAACAAATGGGACTACATCAAAATAAAAAGCTTTTGCACAGCAAAAAAAAAAAAAAAAAAAAAAAAAAAAAACATCAACAGCCCTGGCCAGTTTGGCTCAGTAGATAGAGCATTGGCCTGAGAACTGAAAGGTCCCAGGTTCGATTCCAGTCAAGGGCACATACCCGGGTTGTGGGCTCGATCCTCAATGTGGGACTTTCAGGAGGCAGCCAATCCAGGATTCTCTCTCATCATGGATGTTTCTATCTCTCCCTATTTCTTCCTCTCTGAGATCAATAAAAATATATTTTAAAAAAAGAAACCATCAACAAAACAACAAGAAAGCCCACTGCATGGGAGAACATATTTGCCAATGTTATCTCTGATAAGGGTTTAATCTCCAACATTTACAGGGAACTCATACAACTTAAAAAAAAAAAAGGAAGATAGATGCTATGAAAAATGGCGACCGGCAAGAAGGTAGGGAGGGTGTGAGAGTGCAAGGAAGTGATAGAGGAGTGTGTGGATGTGTGTGGTGTGTGTGTGTGTGTATGAGCTAGGGAGAGTTAGATTCTGCAGGTCTTCTAGGATGCTAAACCGGGCAGTCTTAGACGGCGGAGCCCCGCTCCCTGCGCGGACACTCCTAAGCGGCCAGCACGGGGACAGGGACGATGCCATCTTGGGAAACAGAGCTGCTTGAGACTAGGATCCTGGCCTCAGCACCACCCAGTCTTATCTCAGATGCATACCAGGACCCTACAGCCACTGGGGACAGAGACCTGTGACCACAGCTACAGACCTGCAGATACCAAAAGTTCAGAAATCCCCGCAGGAGATCCGTGAGTAACAGAGCCCATACCCCTCCCTGCAGGCTCGTGGGCAGCGCCATAGTAACTGATAGACCCACCCCTTGCCCGGGCCTCAGTGCTGCCACAGGAACTTTAGCCTGCAAGTGCAGGAGCACCTTGGAACTGATCCTGCACGCATTGCCGGCTTCAGGAGTCCTGGGCTGGGAGCAAACGCGCACGTACACTGAGAATTTGTCCCGCGTAGGGCGGGCCCAGGGACCCCGATTCTCTGGGCAGGAGGCAGCACCAAGCACCAGTGACGTGACTGTGTTTCTTATCACCTGCGCCTGAGATCCCTGATTCCCTGTGCATTCATGAAAAGAGCCAGTGACTCCAATTCTTGGTGCAAGGGCACACAGGGAACCTGATTCTCAATGCAAGGTCGCACAAAGCAACAGAGACTCTGATACTGGATCCTTGGGGAACTCTGATTCCTGGCGCACGCTAGGGGGCACTGATTTTTAACATGCTCCAGGGGGTCTCTGTTTCAGCACCGTGCAGGCAGGGTCCCTGATTCTAAGGGCGCACACGAGGCCACATCAAGCGCTGGCAACACTGACTCTGAGCCAGCCTGGTACCCACCAACCCACAACAACAACACATCTTAGTGTCAGAGCTCTTCAGTGACACTAGGGTGGTGTGAGGCTCCCACTGCACACGGCCCAGGCCCACACAACTCGACATTTGAACCATCTGGGGATAATCAGAATGAAGAGACGACACAAGACCCAGAGGAAAGAAAATGAGGAGTCGCCAAGAAAGGAAATTAATGAAGCTGAAGCATGCAACATGACAGAAAACAAATTCGGAATAATGGTTGTACAATTCATTCACCAGATGGATGAGAAAATCAACAACCTATGCAAGAATCAGGAAGAAATGAAAAGTGATATAGCTACAATCAAAAACACCATGGAAAGTTTCAACAGCAGACTAGAAGAAGCAGAGGACCAAATTAGTGAGTTAGAAGATAAGGCAGAGAAACAAGCTCAATCTGAACAGCAACTGGAGAAAAAAATTAATAAGCAGGAGAAGAGCCTAAGGCAGCTTTGGGACAACATGAAATGAAGAAACATATGCATAATAGGCCTGACAGAAGGACAAGAAGAGCAGCAAGGATTAGAAAATCTATTTGAAGAAATAATGACAAAAAACATCCCAGATATGGGGAAGGAAAAACTTACACAAGTACAGAGAGTCCCAAGCAAGATGAACCCGAAAAGACCCACACCAAGACATGTCATAATAATGATGGCAAATGTACAAGACAGAGAGAATCTTAAAGGCTGCAAGAGAGAAACAGAGAGTTTCCTACAAGGGATCCCCCATCAGATTATCAAATGATTTCTCAACAGAAACACATCAAATTAGAAGGGAATGAAAGGAGGTATACAAAGCGTTGCAAAGCAAAGGACTGAATCCAAGAATACTCTATCCAGCAAGATTATCAATCAAAATTAAAGGGGAAATCAGGATCTTCCCAGACAAACAAAGGCCAAGGGAGTTTATCACTACCAAGCCAGCACTGCAAGAAATGCTAAAAGGAATGCTGTAAAAAGAAGAAATATAAAGGTAAGAAAGAACACAGACACGAAAATAGAAATGAATCCAAGCATGTATCTTTCAATAATAACTTTAAATGTAAACGGACTAAATGCTCCAATCAAAAGACATTGAACAGCTGAATGGATAAAAAGACATGACCCATATATATGTTGTCTACAAGAGACCCACCTCAGAAAAAGGAACTCACACACACTGAAAGTGAAGGGATGGAAAAATATCTTTCAGGCAAATGGAAATGAAAAAAAAGCTGGGGTAGCAATACTTATATCTGACAAAATAGACCTCAAAGTGAAGGCCATAACAAGAGATAAGGAAGGTCACTTCATAATATTAAAGGAATTGATACAACAAGAAGATATAACCCTGATAAACATATATTCACCCAATGCAGGCGCACCCAAATACATAAAAAAAAACTCCTGGAATATAACAAGGGAGAGGTCAACAACAACACAATTATAGTAGGGGTCATAAACACACCACTGACATCACTGGATAAATCCTCTAGACAAACAATCAGCAAAGAAACAGCAATCCTAAATGACTCACTAGATCAGATGGACTTAATTGACATCTTCAGAACATTTCACCCCAAAGCCACGGAATATACGTACTTCTCAGGTGCACATGGGGCATCTTCAAAAATAGACCGCATTTGCGTCACAAGCAAAGTCCCCCCAAATACAAGAAGATTGAACTCATACCAAGCATCTTCTCAGATCACAAGGACATAATATTAGAAATAAACCACAATAAAAACAATCCAAAAAACTCAAACAATTGGAAGCTGAATATCATGTTACTAAATAATGATTGGGTTACCAGTGAAATCAAAATAGAAATTAAAAACACCGTGGAAAGTATTGACAATAACAGTACAACAACCCAAAATCTATGGGACACAATGAAAGCAGTCCTGAGAGGGAAGTTAATAGCACTACAGGCCTACCTCAAAAAACAAGAAAAAATGATAGTAAATCATTTAACACTACAATTTAAAGAATTAGAAAAAGAACAACAAAAAAACCCAGAGTGAGCAGAAGAAATGAGATAATAAAGATCAGAGCAGAAATAAATGACATAGAAACCCCAAAAAACAATTAAAAAGATCAATGAAAGCAAGAGCTGGTTTTTTGAAAGGATAAACAAGACTGATGAGCCTCTAGCCAGGCTCACCAAGAAGCAAAGAGAGGACTCAAATAAACAAAATCAGAAATGAAAGAGGCTAAATAACAACAGACCCCTCAGAAATTCAAGGAATTGTTTAAAAATACTGTGAACAATTCTACTCTAACAAACTAGACAACCTAGAGGAAATGGACATGATCCTAGAAAAATACAATCTTCCAAAACTCAATCCAGAGGATTCTAAAAATCTCAACAGGCCAATAATGATGGAAGAAATTGAAGCAGTCATCAAAAAGCTCCCAGCAATCAAAAGTCTGGGGCCAGACGACTTCACAGGGGAGTTTTACCAAACATTCAAGGAGAAACTAAAACCTATCCTCCTCAGACTATTCCAAAAAATTCAAGAAGAAGGAACACTTCCAAGCTCATTCTATGAAGCCAGCATCACCCTAATACCAAAACCAGACAGAGACAACACAATGAAAGAGAATTATAGGCCAATATCCCTCATGAACATAGATGCCAAAATCCTCAACAAAATTCTAGCAAATCAGATCAAGCAATACATCAGAAAGATCATATACGATGACCAAATAGGATTCTTCCCAGGGATGCAAGGATGGTACAATATACGCAAATCAATAAACGTGATTCATCACATAAATAAATTGAGAGATAAAAACCACATAGTCGCCGAAACCGGTTTGGCTCAGTGGATAGAGCATCGGCTTGCGGACTGAAGGGTCCCAGGTTCGATTCTGGTCAAGAGCATGTGCCTGGGTTGCGGGCACATCCCCAGTGGGAGATGTGCAAGAGGCAGCTGATCGATGTTTCTCTCTCATCAATGTTTCTAACTCTCTATCTCTCTCCCTTCCTCTCTGTGAAAAATCAATAAAATATATTTAAAGAAAAAAAAACCACATAGTCATATAAATTGATGCAGAAAAAGCTTTCGACAAAATTCAACACCCTTTCTTGATAAAATCTCTCAGCAAGGTAGGAATAAAAGGATCATACCTCAACATAATAAAAGCCATATATGACAAACCCGCAGCCCATATCATAATCAATGGGCAAAAACTAAAACCATTTCCCCTGAGAACAGGAACAAGACAGGGATGCCCCCTCTCACCACTCCTGTTCAACATAGTACTGGAAGTACTATCATTGCGATCAGACAAGAAGAAGAAATAAAAGGCATCCAAATTGGAAAAGAAGAAGTAAAACTGTCCTTATTTGCAGATGACATGATTCTGTACATAGAAAAATCTAAAGACTCCATCAAAAAAATTTTTAGACTTAATAAATGAATTCGGCAATGTAGCAGGATAAAAAATTAATGCCGAGAAAGCTAAGGCATTTCTCTTTTTTTATTGCTTAAAGTATTACAAAGGGTATTACATATGTGTCCATTTTTTCCCCCGCCCTAGACAGTCCCCTAGCCTCCCCTACCCCCCAGTGTCTTATGTCCATTGGTTATGCTTATATGCATGCATACAAGTCCTTTGGTTGATCTCTTACCCCCCTACCTCCTGCCTCACAACCCTCCCTGGCCTTCCCGCTGCAGTTTGACAATCTGTTTGAGGCAGCTCTGCCTCTGTATCTATTATTGTTCAAAAGTTTATAATGGTCCCTATTATCCATGAATGAGTGAGATCATGTGGTATTTTTCCTTCATTGACTGGCTTATTTCACTCAGCATAAAGCTCTCCAGTTCCATTCATGCCATGCAAATGGTAAGAGTTCCTTCCTTTTTAGAGCAGCATAGTATTCCATCGTGTAGATGTGCCACAGTTTTCTAATCCATTCATCTACTGATGAGCACTTAGGCTGTTTCCAGATCTTAGCTATGGTGAATTGTGCTGCTATGAACATAGGGGTGCATATATCCTTTCTGATTGGTGTTTCTGGTTTCTTGGGATATATTCCTAGAAGTGGGATCACAGGGTCAAATGGGAGTTCCATTTTTAGTTTTTTGAGGAAACTCCATACTGTCTTCCATAGTGGCTGCACCAGTCTGCATTCCCACCAGCAGTGCACAAGTGTTCCTTTTTCTCCACATCCTCTCCAGCACTTGTCGTTTGTTGATTTGTTGATGATAGCCAGTCTGACAGGTGTGAGATGGTACCTCATTGTTGTTTTGATTTGCATCTCTCGGATGATTAGTGACTTTGAGCATGTTTTCATATGTCTCTTGGTTTTCTGAATGTCTTCTTTTGAAAGGTGTCCATTTAGGTCCTTTGCCCATTTTTGATTGGATTGTTTATCTTCCTTTTGTTAAGTTGTATGAGTTCCCTATAAATTTTGGAGATTAGGCCCTTATCAGATATAACATTGGGAAATACATTCTCCCATGCAGGGGGCTTTCTTGTTGTTTTGTTGATGGTTTCTTTTGCTGTGCAGACGTTTTTTATTTTGATGTAGTCCCATTTGTTCATTTTCTCTTTGGTTTCCAATGCCCTAGGAGCTGTATTGGTGAAGAAATTGCTGCGGCATATGTCTGAGCTTTTGTTGCCTTTGGATTCTTCTAGAATTTTTTGGGTTTCCTGACGTACATTTAAGTCCTTTATCCATTTTGAGTTTATTTTCGTGTATGGTGTAAGTTGGTGGTCTAGTTTCATTTTCTTGCATATATCTGTCCAATTTTCCCAACACCATTTACGGAAGAGACTATCTTGGCTCCATTGTATGTTCTTGCCTCCTTTGTCAAATATTAATTGAGCATATTGGTTCGGGCCGATTTCTGGTCTCTCTATTCTATTCCATTGATGTATATGCCTATTCTTGTGCCAGTACCAGGCAGTTTTGAGAACAGTGGCTTTGTAATACATCTTGATATCTGGTATTGAGATCCCACCTACTTTGTTCTTTTTCAGCATTGCTGCAACTATTCGGGGTCTTTTTTATTCCAGATGAATTTTTGGAGAGTTCGTTCTAGATCTATGAAGTATGCCGTTGGTATTTTAATGGGAAGTGCATTGAATTTATAGATTGCTTTGGGTAGTATGGACATTTTAATGATGTTGATTCTACCAATCCATGAACACGGTATGTTCTTACATCTGTTTATGTCTTCCTCTATATCTTTTTTCAATGTCCTGTAGTTTTCTGAGTAGAGGTCTTTTACCTCTTAAGTTTATTCCTAGGTAGCTTAATTTTTTTGGTGCGATGGTAAACGGGATTGTTTTTATAGTTTCTCTTTCTGAAAGTTCACTATTGGTGTATAGAAATGCCTCAGATTTCTTGGGGTTAAATTTGTATCCTGCTACATTGCCATATTCATGTATTAAGTCTAGTACCTTTTTGATGGAGTCTCTAGGCTTTTGTATGTATAATATCATGTCGTCTGCAAATAAAGACAGTTTTACTTCCTCTTTTCCAATTTGGATGCCTTTTATTTCTTCTTCTTGCCTAATTGCAATGGATAACACTTTCAGTACAATGTTGAACAGGAGTGGTGAGAGGGGGCATCCCTGTCTTTTTCCTGTTCTTAGGGGAAATGGTGTTAGTTTTTGTCCATTGAGTATGATGTTGGCTGTGGGCCTGTCATATATGGCTTTTATTATGTTGAGGTATGATCCTTCTACTCCCGCCTTACTGAGAGTTTTTATCAAAAATGGGTGTTGAATTTTGTCAAATGCTTTTTCTGCATCAATTGATATGACTATGTGGTTTTTTTCTTTCAATTTGTTTATGTGATGTATCACGTTTATTGATTTGCGGATATTGTACCATCCTTGCATCCCTGGGATAAATCCTACATGGCCATGGTGTATGATCTTTCTGATGTACTGCTGGATCCGATTGGCTAAGATTTTGTTGAGGAATTTGGCATCTATGTTCATGAGGGATATTGGCCTGTAATTCTCTTTCACTGTGTTGTCTTTATCTGGTTTTGGTATGAGAGTGATGCTGGCTTCATAGAATGAGCTTGGAAGTGTTCCTTCCTCTTGAATTTTTTGTAGTAGTCTGAGGAGGATAGGTTTTAGTTCTTCCTTGAATGTTTCGTAAAACTCCCCTGTGAAGCCGTCTGGTACTGGCCTTTGTTTGATGGAAGCTTTTTGATGACTGCTTCAATTTCTTCCAGAGTTGTTGGCCTGTTGAGATTTTTATATTCTTCCTGATTGAGTTTTGGAATGTAGTATTTTTCTAGGAATTTGTCCATTTCCTCCAGGTTGTCTAGTTTGTTGGAGTAGAGCTGTCCATAGTATTTTTTAACAATCATTTGTATTTCTGTGGGGTCTGTTGTTATTTTGCCTCTATTATTTCTGATTTTGTTTATTTGGGTCCTCTCTCTTTGCTTCTTGTTGAGCCTGGCTAGAGGTTTGCCAATCTTGTTTATCCTTTCAAAGAACCAGCTCTTGGTTTCATTGATTTTCTGTATTGTTTTTTTGGTCTCTATGTCATTTATTTCTGCTCTAATCTTTATTATCTCCTTCCTTCGGCTAACTCTGGGGTTTCCTTGTTGCTCTATTTCTAATTCTTTGAGTTGTAGAGTTAGATGATTTACTACCATTTTTTCTTGTTTTTTGAGATAGGCCTGTAGAGCTATAAACTTCCCTCTCAGGACTGCTTTCATTGTGTCCTATTGGTTTTGGATTGTTGTGTTTTCATTGTCATTAGTTTCCTGGATGTTTTTAATTTCTTCTTTGAGCTCATTGGTAACCCAATCAATATTTAATAGCATGCTTTTCAGCTTCCAGGTGTTTGAGTGTTTGGGGTTGTTTTTATTGTAGTTTATTTCTAATATTATGCCATTGTGGTCTGCGAAGATGCTTTTTATGATTTCAATCTTCTTGAATTTGGGGATACTTTGCTTGTGACCCAATATATGGTCTATTTTTGAATATATCTTATGAGCACTTGAGTAGAATGTATATTCCCTGGCGTTGGGGTGAAGTGTTCTGAAGATGTCTATTAAGTCCATCTGATCTAGTGAGTCATTTAGGATTGCTGTATCTTTGCTGATTGTTTGCCTAAAGGACTTATCCAGTGCTGTCAGTGGTGTTTTAAAGTCCCCTACTATGATTGTATTGTTGTCGATCTCTTCTTTGATATCTTCCAGGAGTTTTTTTATGAATTTGGGTGCTCCTGCATTGGGTGCATATATGTTTGCCAGGGTTATATCTTCTTGTTGTATTGATCCCTGTAGTATTATGAAGTGCCCTTCCTTATCTCTTGTTATGGCCTTCACTTTGAGGTCTATTTTGTCCGATATTAATATTGCTACCCCAGCTTACTTTTCCTTTCCATTTGCCTGAAAGATATTTTTCCATCCTTTCACTTTCAGTCTTTTTGAGTCCCTTCTAATGAGGTGGGTTTCTTGTAGACAGCAGATGTATGGGTCATGTTTTTTTATCTATTCAGCCACTCGATGTCTTTTGGTTGGAGCATTTAGTCCGTTTACATTTAAAGTTATTATTGAAAGGTACTTGTTTGTAGCCATTTCTTTTTTTGTGTGGCTGTTTTCTTTCTGATTTTTTTATTTCTTTTTTTTATCCCAGTCCCTTTAGCATTCCTTGCATTGCTGGCTTGGTGGTGATAAACTCCCTTAGCCTTTTTTTGTCTGTGAAGCTTCTTATTTCCCCTTCAAGTTTGAATGATAGCCTTGCTGGATAGAGTATTCTTGGATTCAGTCCTTTGCTTTCCATCACTTTGTAAATTTCCATCCAGTCTTTTCTAGCCTGATGTGTTTCTGTTGAGAAATCATTTGATAATCCAATGGGAGAACCCTTGTATATAACTTTTCGTCTCTCTCTTGTAGCCTGTAAGATTCTCTCTTTGTCCTGAACATTTGCCATGGTAATTATGATGTGTCTTGGTGTGGGTCTTTTCGGGTTCACCTTGTTTGGGACTCTCTGGGCTTGTGTGACTTTTTTCTTCCCCACCTCAGGGAAGTTTTCTGATATTATTTCTTCGAATAGGTTTTCTAATCCTTGTTCATCTTTCTGTTGTTCTGGCACCCCTATTATTCGTATGTTGTTTCATTTCATGTTGTCCCAAAGTTCCCTTAGGCTCTCCTCCTGTCTTTTAATTTTTTTCTCCAATTGGAGTACATTTTGGGTGTGTTTTTCTTCCTTGTCTTCTAATTCACTAATTTGGTCCTCCGCTTCTCCTAGTCTACTTTTGATACTTTCAATGGTGTTTTTTATTGCAGCTATATCACTCTTCATTTCTTCTTGGGTCTTACTTAAATTGTTGATTTTTTCATCCGTTTCTTCTAGCTTCTTCCATATGTTATTGATTGTTTCATCTGTTTCTTCTTGCTTCTTGCAGAGGTAGTTGACTTTTTCATCTGTTTCTTCTTGCTTCTTGCAGAAGTTGTTGATTTTTTCCTCCATCCGGTTTATGCACTCTAGGACCCTTATTCTGAATTCTTTTTATGTCATGTTGCATGCCTCTGTATTACTTAGCTGCTTTTCTGGAGAGTCCTCCTTCTTTTTCCTTTGGGGGTTTCTTTGTCTACCCATGTTTCATCTCACTGACATATCTAGACGTTGAGTCATTCAATGGCTGCTCCCTGGGTGGCAGTGACTCCTTGGTCTGTGGTTGCTCTTCAGGCGGTTGCAGTAGCAGCTGCTCTTCAGTTGGCAGCAGCTCCTCTGGTGGGTGCTGTTCACAGCTGTGGTGGCTCTTCTAGCTGGTGGGGGGAGGTTTCACTCACAGCTGCTGTTCCTCAGCAGAGGGTGTGGTGCTCAGGAGGCTGCTGTTGCTTGGATCTGCTGTGTTGATTTAAAGGCACAAAATACAACACAACAAGGCACCACATACCAGGCACTAAACACAAATATATTCACGATCTTAATAACCCCAAATAAAGGTGACTACCCAAATTAAGAAAATTAGGGGATAAGGAAGAAGGAAGAGAAAAAGATAAAAGAGAAAAAAGAAAAGAAAGTAGTTACCAAAAAAAGGAGTACAAAAATGAAATTGGTAAAAAGAAGGGGGGGAAATAAAAGTGAGAATGAAAAGGAAAAAAAAAGAGTGAAAAGAGAGAATGAAGTGGAAGAGGGTAAGAGACTTTTTATATGAGGAGGATACTCCTATAGAACCGCCACTAATCCCAACAAATTCCAGCAACAGCTCCCTGTAGCTGGATGCAAACTAGAAACAACCAATAATATAATGATGAAAATAGAATGGAGAACACTAATCCCAAAATCAAATAAAGAGAAAATAAAATGGCACTTTAAAAAATGATAAAATGGTAGCAGTAATAATACTGGTTAAAAATAAAAAGGTAGTAATTAAAAGGGTAAAATCAGGTGATGGAAAAAGAAAAAAAAAGAAGAAAAAAGAAAAAAAATTGGCTTCTTAGTTAAAAGGTGAAAAAAGAAAAAAAAATTGCAGTAGTGAAGGTCCTTCAGTTCTTCCATTCTTCAGTCTGGCTCACCTTTAGTCCTGCCAGGTATTCAGGAGAGTGTTGAGTTTCCCTGCAATACACTGTTCCTCTGTGTTGTAAACCACAGTCCTTATTTTAAAGCAGGCCGTATTTGTTTCCCAGACTGCCTTATTTTGTGTTTAGCAAAGAGTCAGTTTGTGGCTCAGCCTCTGGGTGGCAGTGTTCTAGAGTTGGCCTCTGAGGCTATACGGCTGTTCTATCACACTTAAAACTGATTTGGGGAGGTCAACTATCCAGAGCTGGTTCCTTAATAGTTACCCGCTCTGTGTCCTAAGGCATTTCTTTACACCAATAATGAACTTACAGAAAGGGAGACTAAAAAAGCAATCACATTTACCATTGCACCAAAAAAATTAAGATACCTAGGAATAAACTTAACTAAGGAGGTAAAAGACTTATATGCGAAAAACTACAGGACAATGAAAAAAGAGATAGAGGAAGACATAAACAGATGGAAGAACATACCGTGTTCATGGATTGGTAGAATTAACATCATCAAAATGTCCATACTACCCAAGGCAATCTATAGATTCAATGTAATCCCCATTAAATTACCAATGGCATATTTCACAGATCTAGAACGAATGTTCCAAAAATTCATCTGGAATTAAAAAAGACTTGGAATAGCTGCAGCGATCCTGAGAAAGAAGAACAAAGTAGGTGGGATCTCAATACCAGATATCATGCTGTATTACAAAGCCACTGTTCTTATAAGAGCTTGGTACTGGCACAAGAACAGACATATAGATCAATGGAACAGAATAGAGAACCCAGAAATTGACCCAAAGCACTATGCCCAATTAATATTTGACAAAGGAGGCAAGAGCATACAATGGAGTAAAGACAGTCTCTTCAATAAATGCTGTTGGCAAAATTGGACAGATACATGCAAAAAGATGAAGCTAGACCACCAACTCACACCATACACAAAAATAAACTCAAAATGGATAAAAGACTTAAACATAAGATGGGAAACCATAAAAATACTAGAGGAATCCACAGACAGCAAAATCACAAACATATGTCGAAGGAATTTCTTCTCTGATAATGCTCCTAGGGCAATGGAAACTAAAGAGAAAATAAACAAATGGGACTACATGAAAATAAAAAGCTTTCGCACAGCAAAGGAAACCATCAACAAAACAACAAGAAGATCCATGGCATGGGAGAACATATTTGCCAATGATATCACCAATCAGGGTTTAATCTCCAACATTTACAAGGAACTCATGAAACTTAATAATAGGAAGATAAACAAACCAATTAAGAAAATGGGCAATGGACCGAGATAGACAGTTTTTAAAAGAGGACATACAGAGGGACGAAAGACATATGAAAACATGCTCAAAGTCACTAATTATACAAGAGATGTAAATCAAAACGACAATACGGTATCACTTCACACCTGTCAGATTGGCTATCATCAACAAATCAACAAACAAAAAGTGTTGGAGAGGATGTGGAGAAAAAGGAACCCTTGTGCACTGCTGGTGGGAATTCAGACTGGTGCAGCCACTGTGGAGAACAGTATGGAGCTTCCTCAAAAAACTAAAAATGGAACTCGCATTTGACCCAGTGATCCCACTTCTAGGAATATATCCCAAGAATCCAGAAACACCAATCAGAAAGGTTATATGCACCCCTATGTTCATAGCAGCACAATTCACCATGGCTAAGATCTGGAAACAGCCTAAGTGCCCATCAGATGAGTGGATTAGAAAACTGTGGTACATATACACAATGGAATACTATGCAGTGGTAAAAAAGAAAAAAAGAAAGAAAAAAAAAGGAACTCTTGCCTTTTGCAACAGCATGGGTGGAACTGGAGAGCATCATGCTAAGTGAAATAAGCCAGTCAGAGAAAGATAAATACCACATGATCTCACTCATTTTTGAAATATAGAGAACAACATAGAGTGATGAAGAGGGACAGATGCAAAGACAGAGAAGCTGCAATCAGACTATTAATCCCCAGAGGGAAAGTAGGGGAGGGTGGGGGTAAGGGGAAGAGATCAACCAAAGGACTTGTATGCAGGCATATAAGCCAAACCAATGGACATGGACAACAGGAGGATGAGAGCATGAGTCGGGGGGGAGCGGGGGGTTGGAGTATGGGGGTTAGTGGGGGGAAAGAGGACACATTTGTAATTCCTTAACTAATAAAGAATTTAAAAATTTTTGAAAGAGGACATTCAGAAAGCCAAGAGACATATGAAAACATGCTCAAAGTCACCAATCATCCAAGAGATGCAAATCAAAACAACAATGAGGTACCACCTCACACCTTTCAGAATGGCTATCATCAACAAATCAACAAATGACAAGTGCTGGCGAGGATGCCGAGAAAAAGGAACCCTTCTTCACTGCTGGTGGGAATGCAGACTGGTGCAGGCATTATGGAAAACAGTATGGCGTTTCCTCAAAAATTTAAAAATGGAACTGCCATTTGACCCAGTGATGCCACTTCTAAGAATATATCCCAAGAAAACAGAAACACCAATTGGAAAGGATATATGCACCTTTATGTTCATAGCAGCACAATTTACAATAGCTAAGATTTGGAAACAGCCTAAATGCCCATCAACAGAAGAGTGGAATAGAAAACTATGGTACATCTACAGAATGGAATACTACACTGCTTTAAAAAAAAGAAGGGATTCTTACCATTTGCAGCAGCATGGATGGAACTGGAGAGCATTATGCTAAGTGAAATAAGCCAGTCAGTGAAAAAAAAAATACCACATGATCTCACTCATTTATGGATAATAAAGAACATTATAACCTAATGAACAAAAATATAGATACAGAGGTAAAGAAGCATCAAACTGACTGTCAAATTACAGTGGGAAGGCTGGGGAGTATTGCGAGGGGGAAGATCAATCGAAGGACTTATATGCATGCATATAAGCATAACCAATGGACACAAGACACTGGGGATAGGGTGGGGTAAGGGCATGTGCCGGGGGGGTAGGGGAAGCTGGGGGAAGGTCAATGGGGCAAAAAGGGACACATATGTACTATTTGTAATACTTTAAACAAGAAAATAAAATTTAAAAAAAAAAAAACCTCTGATGAGAGAAAATCTTTTTTTAAACCAATTAATGAGGCACGTTTTATTTTTTTTATTATTATTGCTTAAAGTATTACAAAGAGTATTACATATGTCTCCTTTTTTTCCCCCCTTGACATTCCCCCGGACTCTCTTACCCCCCAGTGTCTTGTGTCCATTGGTTATGCTTATATGCATGCATACAAGTCCTTTGGTTGAGCTCTTACCAGCCCCCCAACCCTCCCCGGACTTCCCAATGTAGTTTGACAGTCTGTTGAATGCTGCTCTGCCTCTGTATCTATTTTTGTTCACCAGTTTATAATGGTCTTTATTATCCATAAATGAGTGAGATCATGTGGTATTTTTCTTTAATTGACTGGCTTATTTCACTTAGCGTAATGCTCTCCAGTTCCATCCAAATGGTAAGAATTCCTTCTTTTTTACAGCAGTATAGTATTTCATTGTGTAGATGTACCCCAGTTTTCTAATCCACTCATCTGCTGATGGGCACTTAGGCTGTTTCCAGATCTTAGGTATGGTAAATTGTGCTGCTATGAACACAGGGATTCATATATCCTTTCCAAATGGTGTTTCTGTTTTCTTGGGATGTATTCCTAGAAGAGGGATCACTGGATCAAATGGGAGTTCCATTTCTAACTTTTTGAGGAAACTCCATACTGTCTTCCATAGTGGCTGCATCAGTCTGCATTCCCACTAGCAGTGCAAGAGTGTTCCCTTTTCTCAGCATCCTCTCCAGCACTTGTCGTTTGTTGATTTGTTGAAGATAGCCTTTCTGACATGTGTGAGATGATACCGCATTGGTGTTTTGATTTGCATTTCTTCGATGATTAGTGACTTTGAGCATGTTTTCATATGTCTCTTTGCTTTCTGAATGTCCTCTTTTGAAAAGTGTCTATTTTGGTCCTTTTCCCATTTTTTGATTGGATTGTTTATCTTCCTTTTGTTAAGTAGTATGAGTTCCCTATAAATGTTGGAGATTCAACCCTTATTGGTGATAACATTGGCAAATATGTTCTCCCATGCAGTTGGCTTTCTTGTTGTTTTGTTGATGGTTTCTTTTGCTGTGCAGACTTTTTTATTTTGTAGTAGTCCCATTTGTTCATTTTCTCTTTGGTTTCCAATGCCCTAGGAGCTGTATTGGTGAAGAAATTGCTGCGGCATATGTCTGAGATATTGTTGCCTTTGGATTCTTCTAGTATTTGTATGTTTTCCCATCTTACATTTAAGTCCTTTATCCATTTTGAGTTTATTCTTGTGTATGGTGTAAGTTGGTGGTCTAGTTTCATTTTTCTGCATGTATCTGTCCAATTTTCCCAACACCATTTATTGAAGAGACTGTCTTGATTCCATTGTATGTTCTTGCCTCCTTTGTCAAATATTAATTGAGCATATTTGGTTTGGGTCAATTTCTGGGCTCTCTATTCTATTCCATTGATCTATATGTCTGTTCTTGTGCCAGTACCAGGCATTTTTGAGAACAGTGGCTTTGTAATACAGCTTGACATATGGTATTGAGATCCCACCTACTTTGTTCTTCTTTCTCAGGATCGCTGCAGCTATTCGGGGTCTTTTTTTTATTCCAGATGAATTTTTGGAGAGTTCGTTCTAGATCTGTGAAATATGCCATTGGTATTTTAATGGGAAGCGCGTTGAATTTATAGATTGCCTTGGGTAGTATGGACATTTTGATGATGTTGATTCTACCAATCCAAGAACATGGTATGTTCTTCCATCTGTTTATGTTTTCCTCTATCTCTTTTTTCAACGTCCTGTAGTTTTCTGAGTAGAGGTCTTTTACCTCTTTAGTTAAGTTTATTCCTAGGTATCTTAATTTTTTTGGTGCAATGGTAAATGGGATTGCCTTTTTAGTCTCTCTTTCCGTAAGTTCACTATTGGTGTATAGAAATGCCATAGATTTCTTGGTGTTAATTTTGTATCCTGCTACATTGCTGAATTCATTTATTAAGTCTAATAGTTTTTATGATGGAGTCTTTACGGTTTTTTATGTATAATATTTTGCTGGGCTGCATATCTGGTGCTTTGGCCAGGCGGGTCATGCTGTGTTGTCTGTTCCTAAAACACATAGATAGGATGGTACTGACATCAGGCCAGGCCTTGAGATATGATCTCATGGCCCCTTCCCAGCATGCAGGCTTTCTTTCTCAGAAGGCCCGGAAGTCTCATTCCAAATTTGGGAGACAAAAGACTGGAGAAAGTATAAATAAAGAGAGTTTCCTCCATATGGGGGGTCCAGAATTTGAAAGACACATTTCCTCTGGGCCTCCACAAAATTTAATATAAAATGTAACTCTTGCAGTCAGCGCTGCAGTTCAGCCTCTGCTCCGGCAGCGTGCTGTATCTGTAGTCAGCGGGCCAGCTTAATATTCTGAGTCATTGGTCTATCTCGCTGAGTAAACCCATAACATTTGGAGGCCCCCAGCGAGATCCCCGGCCAGGGTGAGAGGGACTCCCTATTTAAGGCAGGAGACTCTCTCCCATTTATCGCCGGGCACGCAGCAAGATACCCCACATTCCTGTGGGGAACGACTACCAAGGAGGCCTCCATTCTCCATCCCGGGTCCCAGGGAGGTGGAGGAGACTCCACCCAAAACTTTCAATTCGGAAACCGAGCCACCTGGACTCTCGAGAGAGGTAAGGAAGACCAGTCGTTAATCTGGAATTGGGACATCCCACGGAAGGACCTATATGGAGGGCTGGACGCAGCAGTACTCCTGGTCCTGACCCATGGCCACGACGGTGGCCGGGGTCTCTGGTTCTTGTGACTGTAGGCTGCACTGGGTTTGTCTGTCTGGTGTTTGTTATCTTGGTGTTTGTTGTCAAAAAGTCGTCTGCTTCTGTGTGCACCCCTCTGCAATGTTTTCTGAAAAATTTTCAGGACTTCAAGGAGTGAGCTGCAGGTTCTGGGCAACCTTAGGTTGCATTTGTCTGTTTTTTTTTTTTGTCTTTGTTCTTTGTTGTCTTTATCTTTGTCAAAATGGGTTAGGGTCAGTCATCTTTGTCGACCCCCCTATCAGTCTGGCCCACTCCAAGTGAGTGGAAGGGAAGCTTGATCACCACCCGGGAAGCCATAGAGCTCCCTTAGGCAATTAGTCAGAAATTGGTTAGATTGCTTAAACTCTGAGTAAACATTTGGTAGATGTCAAAAAACTAAGACTGTCTGGTGTATGAATGTAAGTGTGAGAGTCTGTGTGAAGCAAAAGCTACTTTGTGCTGTCTGGCTGTACACATGAGAGTATTTGTTATCTCTCTGTTGTTTGTTTAAAGGTAAGGCAAACCCTGCTTTAAGGGGCCAGAGAGACAGTAGAGAACTTTTAATTGCTTTTCCCTGAGGTATAATTTTGCTGTGTTAGGTTAAAATTTTAAAAGTCTAGGGTTAATTTAAAGGTATAAAGTTGCAACCAAAAGAAGTTTAAATAAAGGCTTGTTAGGTTAAGATTAGTACATTTTCTCTTTACAGTAGGTCTCTGTTGGGGACAGCATCTGCTCTAACTAGGGGAGGAAAACTGCTCCAGAGTGGGTGTGAGATAAGGTAGTGGCGGTAGGATTCACTAGATAAGGTAGTAGACTCTCAGCCTGCTTTGATAGATGAGCCCTAGGCTGGGGGACAGGGGGATAGTCAGAGAGATCAAAAGTGGTAAAGGAGAAGGATTTGAGCCTCTGGGGCCTAAAGAAGGAAAAATTTAGGAGGGAGAGCAGCTAAGGAAATGGCTAATGCAGAAAAGAGGGGGACCGTCGGCAGGGAAAGCAGACCAGAAGTTTTTGTTGATTTTTACTTATCTGAATTATGCTGAAAGCACAGTAAGTTTTTTCTCTGCCCCGTTTTGTTTTCTTTAACCCCTCCAATACTTGAAATTTCATAGGGAAGGAAGCACCTGCTCTTAGTAATCTAAGAAATACTGGCTATAAAGGATTGAGGTTTCTAAGAATAAGGAATTACTGAGTAGAAGGTCTGAGGCCTGGTTATGCATTTTTAAAGGACATAGAAAGAAGGTTTAAAGTCTAATTTGAAAGAAAGAAGGAGAAGAGAAATGTTGAAAGAAAATTAATCAAATGGTACAGACCAGTAAGCCAGAAAGAGTAAATAATTTACATTCTGCCTCCCTAAACAGAGGGTAAATAGTTATGCCAAAGTACTTAGGGAGGACTGATAAAAGAAATCCAACAGTTACTGTTTTGTTATAACTCTAGAGAGTCCTTAAAAAGGACTGGCAAGGAAAATCAGAAGATCTTAAGGCAGGTCAGTGGCTTTTTCTCCTTATATAACTCCTTCGAAATTTGGCAATACTAAATAAATCATGGTAATATATTTCTTTGCATAAATTCAATAAGACCAGTTTCCAATAGTGGTTTTATTGAATGAAAACTTGGAATGAAATATCATGTTTTAAAGAGCCCTGTCTGAGCTCTAAAGACTTGAAGCCAATAAGAGTGCCATGGAGAAACCTGGTATCTTGCTTGGTAGCCCTGAAAATGGCTGGCACTGGAGCGTTAGGCCCATGTCCTATCATCACTGGCAGTTGGTCAGAGTAGAAGGGGAGCATGGAACCCCCATGCACTCTGGGCCGCGACAAGTAGGAGGGCTACTGAGATGGGCCTAAAAGCAAGGACAATGGGCAGCAGATACTGCAGGTGGGCCTGATGGCAGCTGGATGGCTTGGCTTCCTGGCCCTATGGGGCACATTAGGATTCAATCATGAAATTCTAGCAAAGGTAGTCAGTTACCATTCTTGTTGTGTTTATGAAAACAATCAGGCCAAATTGAATACAGTAAGTAAATTAGTATTTTAATAAACAGAGGGATAATTTTAAGGAGAAAAATTCTGTTTCAATAGAGGTTATTAAAACTGAAATGTTTTCTTTCCCTCCCACCAGACCATTTGTTACAGTTTGTCTCTGCCAGGTCATACGCCCACCTCCTTCTGTGCCCAGGCCTAATCGTCCCTCTGACAGATAGCAAGGATCTCTTGGCTCTGAGAGAAACTTCTGACCCTCCTCAGCTCGAAGTAGTTACAGAAGAAAATTCAACACCCATTTTCCCTGAAAGAATTCAGAGCCAGGATCCTTGAGGTAATATAGTAGGCAGTTAGACAGACATGAGCAGAGCAAGGATGATAGGCCGATTGGCACTACCAGATGTAACTAAGGCTTTCTACCGCTATGTATGTAAGACAAGGGGACTCCCCAGAAGCAAGAGGGAACTAGGCTGCAGACAAAGCAGCCCAGGAGGCTGCCCTAAAACCAGTGGGGCCTTTACAGATTCTAGTGACTCTTCCAGGCCCTGAACTACTCATCTCACCAGTTTACTCAAGTTCTTTCAGGCTTTACAGTCTACCCAGAAAGCAGATAAGAAGCAAATCCGAGATGATCTGCCTTTATCCGGTTCAACCCTTCCAACCTGGGGACTCTGTTTGGGTAAAGAAATTTGCCACACAAGGACTGACTTCTACCTCGAAAGGACCACCCCCATGGCAGTCAAGGTCGACGGGATCTTGACGTGGCTTCATCACACCCGGCTTAAGACAGCCCAAGACTCTCCAGACCCTCTGAAGATTACTCCTGGCCCTTATCTTATAAAGAGGCCCACTGACTTTATTTGGCAAAGAATTAATTCTATCAAGCTTATAGTCCTCAGGGGTCAATATAACTCCCTCCCCAACAATGACCCAAAAGAGTCAATGATTTGACTCATGTACATAAAACCAGTGGGGAATGTGCTGGGATGTATATGTGGTGCTTTGGCCAGGCGGGTCATGCTGTGTTGTCTGTTCCTAAAACACATAGATAGGATGGTACTGACATCAGGCCAGGCCTTGAGATATGATCTCATGGCCCCTTCCCAGCATGCAGGCTTTCTTTCTCAGAAGGCCCAGAAGTCTCATTCCAAATTTGGGAGACAAAAGACTGGAGAAAGTATAAATAAAGAGAGTTTCCTCCATATGGGGGGTCCAGACTTTGAAAGACACATTTCCTCTGGGCCTCCACAAAATTTAATATAAAATGTAACTCTTGCAGTCAGCGCTGCAGTTCGGCCTCTGCTCCGGCAGCATGCTGTAACTGTAGTCAGCGGGCCAGCTTAATAAAGGCTCTTAAATGTAAATTCTGAGTCAGTGGTCTATCTCACTGAGTAAACCCATAACAATATAATGTCATCTGTGAATAAGGACAGTTTTACTTCTTCTTTTCCAATTTGGATGCCTTTTATTTCTTCTTCTTGTCTAATCACAATGCCTAATATTTCCAGTACTGTTTCAAACAGGAGTGGTGAGAGTGGGAATCCCTGTCTTGTTCCCGTTCTTAGAGGAAATGGTTTTAGTTTTTGTCCATTGAGTATGATGTTGGCTGCAGGTTTGTCATATATGGCTTTTATTATGTTGAGGTATGATCCTTCTATTCCCAACTTGCTGAGAGTTTTTATCAAAAATGGATGTTGGATTTTGTCAAATGCTTTTTCTGCATCAATTGATATGACTCTGTGGTTTTTTTCTCTCAATTTGTTTATGTGATGTATCACATTTAATGATTTGCAGATATTGTACCATCCTTGCGTCCCTGGGATAAATCCCACTTGGTCATGGTATGTGATCTTTCTGATGTACTGCTGGATCCAATTTGCTAAGATTTTGTTGAGGATTTTGGCATCTATGTTCATGAGGGATATTGGCCTGTAATTCTCTTTCATTGTGTTGTCTTTACCTGGTTTTGGTATGAGGGTGATGCTGGCTTCATAGAATGAGCTTGGAAGTGTTCCTTCTTCTTGAATTTTTTGGAATAGTCTGAGGAGGATAGGTTTTAGTTTCTCCTTGAATGTTTGGTAAAAACTCCCCTGTGACGCCATCTGGCCCTGGGCTTTTGTTTGCTGGAAGCTTTTTGATGACTGCCTCAATTTCTTTCATAGTTATTGGCCTATTGAGATTTTTAGATTCTTCCTGATTGAGTTTTGGAAGGTTGTTTTTATCTAGGAATATATCCATTTCCTCCAGGTTGTCTAGTTTGTTCGAGTAGAGCTGTCCATAGTATTTTTTAATAATCCGTTGTATTTCTGTGTGGTCTGTTGTTTTTTCACCTCTATAATTTCTGATTTTGTTTATTTGGTTCCTCTCTCTTTGTTTCTTGGTGAGCCTGGCTAGAGTTTCATCAATCTTGTTTATCCTTTCAAAGAACCAGCTCCTGATTTCATTGATTTTATGTATTTTTTTTTTTTTGGTCTCTATGTCATTTATTTTTGCTCTAATCTTTATTATCTCCTTCCTTAGGCTAACTCTGAGGTTTTCTTGTTGCTCTCTTTCTAATTCTTTGAGATGTGAAGTTTGATGATTTCCTACCATTTTTTCATGTTTTTTTGAGGTAGGCCTGTAGAGCTATAAACTTTCTTCTCAGGACTGCTTTCATTGTGTCCCATAGGTTTTGGATTGTTGTGTTTTCATTGTCATTAGTTTCCAGGATGTCTTTAATTTCTTCTTTGATCTCATTGGTAATCAATCAATATTTAATATCATGCTATTCAGCTTCCAAGTGTTTGAGTGTTTGAGGTTGTTTTTATTGTAGTTTATTTCTAATATTATGCCATTGTGGTCTGAGAAGATGCTTGGTATGATTTCAATCTTCTTGAATTTGGGGAGACTTTGCTTGTGACCCAATATGTGGTCTCTGTGAAAATGTCCCATGAGCACTTGAGAAGAACGTATATTCCGTGGTTTTTGGGTGAAATGTTCTGAAGATGTCAATTAAGTCCATCTGATCTAATGAGTCATTTAGGACTGCTGTTTATTTGCTGATTTTTGAATAGATGATTTATCCAGTGATGTCAGTGATGTATTAAAGTCCCCTACTATGATTGTATTGTTGTTGATCTCTCCCTTGATACCTTTCAGGAGTTTTTTTTATGTATTTGGGTACTCCTTCATTGGGTGCATATATGTTTATCAGGGTTATAACCCCTTGTTGTATCGATCCCTTTAGTATTATGAAATGGCCTTCCTCATCTCTTGTTATGGCCTTCACTTTGAGGTCTATTTTGTCTGATATAAGTATTGCTACCCCAGCTTTTTTTTCATTTCCATTTGCCTGAAGGATATTTTTCCATCCCTTCACTTTCAGTCTGTGTGAGTCCCTTATTCTGAGGTAGGATTCTTCTAGACAGCAAATATATGGGTCACGTGTTTTTTTTTTAATATATTTTTTATTGATTGTTTACAGAGAGGAAGGGAGAGGGATAGAGTTAGAAACATCAATGAGAGTGAAACATTGATCAGCTGCTTCCTGCACACCCCCTACTGGAGATATGCCTGCAACCAAGGTACATACCCTTGACTGGAATCGAACCTGGGACCCCTCAGTCCTCAGGCTTATGCTCTATCCACCGAGGCAAACCAGTTAGGGCTGGGTCATATTTTTTTATCCATTCAGCCACTCCATGTCTTTTGATCAGAGCATTTAGTCCATTTACGTTTACAGTTATTATTGAAAGGCACTTGTTTGTAGCCATTTTCATTTTTTTTTTGTGCCTGTTTTCCTTCTTAGCTTTTTATTTCTTCTTTTTACACCAGCCCCTTTAGCATTTCTTGCATTGTTGGCTTGGTCATGATAAACTCCCTTAGCCTTTCCTCCCTACCATTCCTTTCTGTTCCTCATTGTCACATGAGTGGCCTAGCTCCTAGTTCTCTGGCTCTCAAGATTCAGCCCAGAGCCACCACTCTCAGCCTGAGTTGGAGACAAGAGGATCAGACTCAACAGATCTCAAGACAACACACTGCAAAGGTTGTTTTGGTTTTGCTTCCATAGAGTTGGAAGACTGTATTTGTCTGTGTTTGCATTTTTTTTTTCTGTTTTCTGTGGACTTACTGGACGGACGTTATGGGACAGACTCAAACTACTCTTTTAAGCATTATGGCCGTTTTAAAGTCAAGGGCTGGGCCAAGCCTGCTTGCCAGCCTCAGGTGTGGTTTTCCAGAACTGCTGAGAACTTGGGACCTTGAAGCTTACTGAATTCAAATGATAAAAAACTTATGTCTTGCATTTTTGAAGTTTATTCTTAAAAATGTTACTGATTGAGAAATGCTGAATATCTGACTTGCCAGCTAAAAGTTTAAGATTCGGATTGAATTGAGAAAAACTGTGTGTTGTGGTAGCTAAATGCCTTTGCTGAATGAATGCTGGAACATTGAGGAAGCCTGAGTGAACAGCTGTTTGTTTGTGTGGGACTAGCCAATTTGCTACCGAGAGGGGGGACTGGATGCAGTCTTAACTCCTCTGGTAGGTTCTCACCAAAACGTCGAGAATTCTGTTCTGGGACATGGGTGCCAGGAGTGCCCCCACGCCCGTCTGGGGAGTTGGACATTGTTTTGTTTATCTGCTCAGCTCCAGTCTGGGCTAGTCTACTGAGAGAGTGTGAATACAAATGTCTTGTCTATTTTGGCTGCTCATTACTAGTCTGTGTGAAGTGAAAGTTACTTTGATTTATTTTGCATTTCTGTTAATTCATCTGGCTAAACGTTTGGACTGGACCCGCAATGGGCTGCAAGAATCTCTAGCAGTTCTCAGAGTCTTTTGCTCACCATTACAGAAGGAATCAGCCCACTTAGTTAATATACATTTCTGTCTATCAGTTGCTCTTACCTGGGTTGTAAATCGCTGTAATTCCAAGATTGCTTAGTTCTGAGATTGCTTATAAAAGAGTAAAAGAGAAAAAAAATCTGTGAGGAAAAGCAGCCTGGGCTGAGAGAAGTGGGGCGGGGGGTTGGCAGTTATGCTGCTGGCTGCAAACCTAACAGGTCTTATCAATGAACTTCAAGGTTACAAAAAATAACTGTAAGCACAGTCTTTCTCTGCCCTGGTTTATTCTTTTAACCCCTCCAATGCTGAATCAGACCAATACCTGTTCCTAGTTTTATCACAAAATGTATAGATATATCTTAAGAATAAAAGTACATTTAAAATATGTTCATAAATATTAATCTAAAATTGCTGAATGTTCACTTTTGGTAATCATTAGAGGATTAAGGTTTCTAAGAATTAAAAAAAACAAACAAACAAACAAAAAAAACACAACTAAACTCCCGCTAGAAAAGTGGAGGAGGAACAAAGCTGGAATCCGCAGCCCCCCTGGTGATTTAGAACTGCTTGCCAGGCAGACTCAGCCCCTGAGAGCCAGGTCAAAGAAGGGGGGGCTGAATGCCTGAGCTGCCCTCAAGGCCCAGAAGCCCCTGGTGGAGAAGAAGCAGCGTGCGCGCAGTCAAGGAGAGCCTACAGGAGCTGCAGCAGCTGCTGGCGGGCACTGAGGTGCAGGCTAAGCTGGAGAACGCCGAGGTGCTGAGGCTGATGGTGTGGCGCGTGCTGCAGGGCAGAGCTTGCAGGCGCGAGCAGCTGTAGGCAGAAGCCAGCGAGCGCTTCGCTGCCAGCTACATCCAGTGAACTCCTGCTTGAGTCTATACCACTGCAAAAGGGCAGCGGCTTTCGGGATTTGCTGGGGGATGCTCTGGCTGGGCCCCTGGGAGACCCTAGGCTGAGCAGCTGGCTCACAGGAGGGGCTGATACCCCTTCTAGTGCACTCCCTTGAAAGAGGCCTGGTTACTGCTCTGCCACAAAGGGAATTGGTAAAAAGGCAAAAAGCAGGGCCCTAAGGGTTAAGAAAAAGGCACCCTCCCTGGACCTGGGAGCCATCAGGACTTTGAAATTCTCAAAGAGAGGAGGAGTCTGACTCAGAGACTGGCCAAAACCTCCTTGGGTTAGAAAAACCGGAGGCTGCATATTGAACTTACAGACTGCAGTTTGCTGGGCAGAGGTCCAAACCCAGTTATATAGGGGTTAAGCTACCTATGTACAGCAAAACAACTTTCTCCTGTGCCAGAATACATTTTAAGAAAATTAAATGCATGATAGACCAGTAAGCTGGGACAAGTAAAATAGGGAAATGAGCAGAAATCCTATCTTCCCTAAACCAATAACACTTGGGAGTAAATGCTTTGCATTTGCCTCCCTAAAACAAAGGTTAAATTGTTTATGTCAATCTGATTAGTGTCATTTGTTGTCCACACCCAGGGACAAATGAAGTTAGAAAATAAGCCTTATTTTGATTAGTTCTTTTATTTAGGAGGAGCCAACCCAGTCCCTCCCTGCAACATGAATGATAAAATGTATAAGGAATTTTAAAATTGCTCAAACCTCGCTGCCTTGGGTCCAGTTCTGCATGTGTAAGAAGGGACAGAGTAAAGGCCAGAAGAAGCTGGCAAGGCCATCCAAACCACCCAGCCGCTATTGGCCAGAGCCGCCTGAGGCAGACCTCCTCGGACTGGCAACAGCTGACTCTGACTAGGACAGACTGGGCTTTTTCCAACTGGGCCCCCATGAGCCGATGGTCAAAATGAAGATCGGGGGCCAGACTGGGAACTTTATGATTGATACAGCGGCAGAGCACTTGGTAGTTACTCAGAAGGTAGCTCCCCTCTCAGGACAGGAAGTCACCATTATTAGAGCTACCGGTACCGTACCACAGCTGCAGACTGTTCTGCCGCCCCCGCCGATGTCAGTTAGGCGGCCATCAGGTGGTTCATGAATTCCTATATTTACCAGTTGACCTGGTCCCTCTAATGGACAGAGACCTTTTAGTCAAAACAGAAGCAGAAACCACTTTTTCCCCAGATGGCTCAGCACAGCCTTGCCTAGGTGAAGAGACCTCTCCAATGATCCTGTCCTTAGCAGTGCCGAGAGAGAAAGAATGGAGACTTTATACACCCCAGCCAAAGGCCCCCACATCTGTTCTTGTCAGGTCCCCATCAGGGGACTTGGGCAGTGTTCCTGTTATCTGCCAAAATTCCCAAGACTGTAAAAGTACTTGTTCACTGAAAAGGTATAAATGTAAATGTTTATTTGATATTTATATATGTACTTAGGTATAAATATTTTTAAGATAAATAAAACCCCTGGTTAGTTTCCTGGTGTATTCTGGAGCAGCCCATTCAGTCTTGACAGAGCCAATGGGACCAGTAACATCTAAGAAGACACCAGTTCTAAGAGCCACCGGACAAACTGCCTTTTTCCTTGGACATCAAAGAGGACTGTGGACCTCAGAAAGAACATGGTAACTCATTCGTTTCTGGTCATGCCAGAATGCCTGTACCCCTTACTTGGACGTGATCTCTTACAGAAATTACAAGCTACCCATAAGCTTTTTCGAAATGCCCTGCCAGTGCCACCTCGGACTCTGTACATCCTTTCCAGCCTAGGGACTCGGTATGGGTAAAGAAGTTCATGACCCCAGGACTCACCCCAACTTGAAAAAGACTATACCTGCAGAAAATTGTATAATAGACTCAGATGATGCCTGCATCTTCATAGACATGGCTTCAAAAAGACAAGGACGATTTTGCCTTATATAGAAAGGTCAAAGAGTGGACTTTAGTCACCTCCCTAAAATGTTTGTATAGCCCTGCCATATCTCATGTTTAGTAGCGGAGGATTTGGCTACCTGAAGAGGCCATGATGCCAATATTATGTTTCATTGTATTGATATGTTGTATTAACCTTCAGTTCTCTTACAGGTTTAAATGTAGCTGTAACTGGCAAATGTCCAGTCTCCCACACTGAGGAACATTGCTATAGCTATGTGTTAGCTGTCTTGGAAGGGGAACTCCAAAAGTAAAGGGTGTCTAGCTGCCAAGAGGGCAGGTGCCCAACTTGGCAAAGGAGAATACCCATCAGGTTTTAGTCTCTATCGAGAGACAGTTGACAGTTGGCAGCCTGTATACTGTCTTGTAGGCCTGTGTGACCATGCCCATGCCAGAGGTGGCACAAAACCTCAACTGTAGAAAACTGGGAAAAGCCTGTTTGGAATAGAAGGTCTGAGGCATGGTTATGCATTTTTAAAGAACATAGAAAGAAGGTTTAAAGGCTGGTTTGAAAGTATAAAATTTATAAAGGTTGTGTACGTGATAAGAAGAAAAAGAGAAATGTTAAAAGGAAATTAATCAAATGGTACAGGCCAGTAAGTCAGAAAGAGTAAATAACTTACATTCTGCCTCACTAAACAGAGGGTAAATAGTTATGCCAAAGTACTTAGAGAGGACTGATAAAAGAAGTCCAGCAGTTACTGTTTTGTTATAACTCTGAAGAGTCCATGAAAAAGGACTAACGAGAAAAATCAGATCTTAGAGCAGATCAGTATGTTTTTCTCCTTATATAATTCCTCTGAAATTTGGCAATGCTAAATAAGTCATGGCAATACATTTCTTTGCATGAAATCAATAAGACCAGTTTTCAATAGTGATTTTATTAACCGGAAACTTTGACTGGAGTATCATGTTTTAAAGAAACCTGTCTGAGCTCTGAAGACTTGAAGCCAATAAGAGTGCCACTGAGAAAGCTTGGTATCCTGCTTGGGAGCCCTGAAGATGGCTGGCGCTGGAGCATCAGGCCGATGCCCTACCATCACTGGCAGTTGGTAAGAGTAGAAGGGGAGCAGTAAAGATACCTCTGCATCCCTGCAGAACCCCCACACACTCTGGGCCGCAACGAGTAGGAGGGCTACTGAGATGGGCCTTAAAGCCTGGAGCATGGGCTCAGGTGGAGTTGCTACAGGTGAGGGATTCACCTAACTCAGCAGATACTGCAGGCAGGCTTAATGGCAGCTGGATGGCTTGGCTTCCTGGCCCTACGGGGCACATTAAGATTCAACCTTGAAATTCCAGCAAAGGTAGTCAGTTACCATTCTTGTTGTGTTTATGTAAACATCAGGACAGTAAATAAATTAATCTTGATTTGGCTTTTTGATAGCCGTGGAGGAATTTTAAGAAGAAAAATCCTATTTCAATAGAAGTTGTTAAAGCTAAAAATGGTTTCTTTCCCTTCCACCGGACCATTTGTTAAGCTTATAGGAATAGTTCAGTTGATAGTTCTGTGTGCCCAGTACGGGCCTCTAGCAATGGTGGAATAGAAATGCAGTCCGTCTCATGATTGAGCCGGAAGTTCCAAGACAAGGGGGGAATGAAAGGATAGAGCAGGACTGATGGCTGTGTCCTTAACCCCTCTTCCAAGAAAAAGTCGCAGGGTGTATCAGTTACTCAGCCTGCCCTTATCTCGGCCAATGGGAAAGCGGGGGAAACTAGCCCAAGGCCAAAAGTATGCTGGCCACCCCCACTGTCTTTGTGTAACCAGACCATAGCTGCACCCTGCCCCAACCTCCGACCCCAAGCCCTATAAATTCTTTGTTCTCTTGGGACTCGGGGCTCTCTCTTGCATCCAGTAATGGAGGCAAGGGGGGGACCAAGCGAGCTTGTATAAAAGGACCCTCTGCTTTTGCATCGGACTGACTGGCTCCCTGGTGTGGTTTTATTGGGGATCTTGAAATCTGGGCATAACACAGTTCCTGAACCCTGACCCACGCAGGACGTGGTAAGGAAACACTCAACATCTGGCGTCCACAACAGGAAAACTGGAAGTGAAGGTTTCGCTAGAGCAAAAAAAGGAAGTTTCACCGAAAAAGGTGAGGAAGAAAGAATTCACCAAAAAAAGGTGTGGAAAAATTCACCAAAAAAAGGTGGGGGAAATTCACCACACGCAATGCCCAGGATCAACTTCAGAAGTCGCGAGCTGTAAGTAGGCTGGGAACGTTTTCTTTCGCCAGGCTTATGGGGCAGGATTCGGCTTTTTAAAAAGTAAGAAACTTTATTATAGACTATTGATTTGCATGCTTAAGGAGTTAAAATTTTAGAAGGTAATCTCTTATAGTTTTTGCATGTTATTATAGAACAAAATCCTTGGTTTCTTGAAAAAGGTACATTAGATCTTAAAAGTTTGCCAAAAAGTTAATCAGAACTTGCCAAAAATTGTTTCCCCTTGTGGAAAACGGTATTTCATTTGCTAGAGTCTTTAGGAGAGGTCAAGGAGGATATATCTCCTCCCCTTGCACCCTCTGCTCCTAAAGAGGAGCAGAAAGAAGAGAAAAAATGGGAGGAATGGCCTTCATGGCTCCCTCCACCTCCATATCCTAATCCTGAAATGTTTAATTCTCCGTTAATAGAATCACCTATGCAAAAAGGCCAAATTATAAAGAAATTGGAATATTAAAAGGTACTCTTTTAAATCAGGCTGGAAAAAGAAAAAGAGTGCCACGGTCATCTTAATGTGGTTTCTTGTCCAAATTAAAATCTTAATTTGTATCTGGAATCTAAAATCTGTAATAAGAAATGAAACCCCGCTGCTGAATCCGCCTCTGGTGTGGAGAGATTCAAAGGTGGCAGGAAAGGGCAGAGCTATAAGCTCTCCCACAATGAGATTACTTAATGTTTTATTTAAAAATTACTGGAGAACATCTTATAACAACCAAACTTTGGCTAAGATAACCTTGGGTGCTAGCCATGACTTTAGAAAGCGAAATAGGAAAATATTTAAAATGTCTTCTATTAAGCATGACTTTGGGAAAAATACTCCATCTGAATCATTTGCTGAGACTTCCCCCAAAGCAGGATGTGAGGGAAGGGAAGAAGGGAACACGTGGCAATCCAATATGAATGCCCCCTCCCCATGTATTCTAAAATTAAAGTCCTTCTTGTAACTGAAAAGCTTTTACAAATTCATAAATACATCCGGGATTTCTGTGCACATGTAGAGGGAAAAGGCCAGTTTAAAAACGAGTGTGCATAGTTTTGAGCTGAACTTGACCTTTTGCTGTGTACAGAATAAAAACCCGAGACTGTTTAGGCCTTAAAAATGGCAGAGATGAACCTGACAAAGAAATACAGGCTGGTTTCCCAAGGCGATTTAAAGTAGTTCTTTTGAAATTTCCCACCCTGAGGCAAGTACCACCAGGAAGTTGATAGTCAAGTTTACATGTGAATAGCTATGGGTTTGCTTCTTGACTTCCCCAGCAGGAAAATTGTGACCATTTTGAAATTTAGCAGCTATGCCAGGCTTATTGGCTGGAAACTTAAAACTTTTAAGTTCAAATCATCTAAAAGTATTGAGATTTATAATACTGAAATGTTGTTCTAAGTATGCCTAGTATGAAGTCTAGATGATAGAAGTTAATCTATTAATTGAAAATGCCTTATATTTTATTTGAAATGTATCCTTAAATGTAAAAGTATTGATTTGAAAAATGCTAAGTATTTAATTTGCTACCTAAGATTTAAAGCTCTGAAAGTTTAAGGCCTCTTTTCTTGTAATTAAAAAGTTTAAAGCTACACCCTTTTTTTAATGGAGGGAGGGGTAGACACGCCCTTCCCCTAGCATTCAGGTAATCCAATTTCTGCCAGTAGCTATCTTTAGGAATGTTAATTTGCATTTCAATGGCTACACCTTTTGCTAGCCAACCTTCCCAGAAAAGGTCAAGCGGCCAAAAGGTGGCTACTTTGAAATCAGTTTTCCGCCAGTAGTCATTTTTTAATACCTACAAGTTTGCTTCTCAGTTTCCCCGGGCAGAAAAAACATGGTTTAAAGTTAATTATTAGATTTTAATATTTATTCTTAAAAATATAAAAGTGTATTTAATCAAAGAACTGCTAATATTTGACTTGTAAGCTCTGAAAGTTTAAAGTGCAAATTGAATCGGGAGAAATTAATTAAATATCTAATGTATAACTTGTTTTGGAAAAAATAAAATGTGTTTTCTCTTAAATGATTAGGAGTTCAAAATATGTTACTCATTGGTCTGATAAAAAGAGGATTAATTTTGTGATCTCAACTGAAATTTTTAATACAAATACCAGTTTAAATTTGATTGATATTCTTTAAGATAATTATAAAAGGTATAAACAGCTAATGGGATTTCTGCTTGTCTGCAATATAATGTTGGCCATCTATCTTTTAGGGATTTTGGTTTGCTCTTCCCTTGTTTATTGTGAGAGTAAGGAAATCATCTTTTCTGTCAGAGAACAGTTTAGATAGCTGCCACTTTGAGCTGCCTGACTTGGCAGCCGCCATGTTGGTCGCATGGCCTGCCGCTCCCCTGGGGGCCGCCATCTTGAAACAGTAAAGGCCCCTCCCTCTCATTTAGCCAATCACAAAAGGAGTGTCTGCTCACTGAGGCAGGATGGGATTTCAGGGGTGAAGTTTTACGGCAATTTTACTGCAGAAATGCAGATGGAGCAGAAAGTGTTCTTGCCTCTTGGATCAATTTAATACTATTTTTAAGAAGATTTTTTTAATGCTTAATAAATTAGCAATCAGGGTCTTAATATAATTTCAGTAGTATGATAGGCCAATGTTTTAAGCAGTTGACTTTATAAGGGCCGACAATAGAGCTCGTATTTCTTCAAAGGCTTGTAGATACATTTTTAAAAGATACCTTAAATTCTCAGTAGAACCACAGTTATACATATATCATAAACAAATTAAGAGTAATTGATTCCATGGTCAAGACTAGATCCTATTATGTTGAGAACTATTTTTAAGTGTTGAAAATGTTTTAATTAGATTTGTATTTGGAAGTTTTTCCCGAGTACAATATTTCAAAATATAATATGCTAGGTTGCATAAGGAATTTCTGCCAAATAAAAGAAAAAAATTGATTTATGAGTAGCAATGTCTTTTTTTATACTAACAAAAGCACCATGCCGCTGTATTTTAAATTAGGCTGGAGGTGGGGCAGCGTTTGTATCTTGTGTATCAGACACAAAACTTTACTAAATTTACTAATCTTTGTAAGCAGTTGAATCCTAATAAAGTAAAATTCTTCTAAAAAGTTACTGAAGGCTTCCCATGATCCCTCTGTATATTTAAATAAGCCAAAAGAGAATGCTGCTTAAAAATATTATTTTAAATTTAATAAAAAGGAGAAATTTTAATATGTTGAAATATCTTCCACTAATATTTACATGATAATCTAATGATTTGCTGTTAAAATACCAAATCTGAAAATAAGTACAGTCACCATAAATGTTTAATGCTTTGACTTGAAATACATGACCTTGTGGCACTATCAGTCAACATCCAAGAAGTAACCCTGTAGGTTACTTGGTATAAAAAAGAAAGGTTTTTCTTTTTTAAGTTAAAGTTCTCCAAGTGTAATCCAGCAGGAAGAGGACTGCCCAAAGACCACCTGGGGCACAGTAAAGTGAAGTATGGTAACAATTAATTCAGGTAAAAACTATAAGTTTCATACTGGTCTTAGAAGGCACATTTTTCTTTTACCTGGGAAGAACAGCACAGCTATCCCAAGGTCAGGGGGCTCCAGTTAGCGTGTCAACTCAGTGTTCTGGAGACCCAAAACTGTAATTTAGATAACATGCCTAAGTTTTACTTAGGTTACCCAAGGACTCTAGATAATGTATTTACCCAAAACTGTAATTTGGATAGCATGCTATCTCTGCTTCTATAAATAGCTTTTTTTTTTTTTTTGCTAACTAGGTTCCTCATTCCAAACCTTGAGACAGCCAGTTTAAAATTAAGTTGTCATGACCTAGAATAAAGAATATTCTTACATGGTATTATTCTACAAGTTTTATTAATAATTTTTGATGTTTGACAACAGTATATTGTGCATTTATCCCAAACTTACAAATAATTCAATTAATATTTAAGGACATGAAGGGATTTATTCCCTCCTGGGAAGGCACTTAAGCATTCTGTATTGACCTCTCTTGACTTTTTTTTGGCAAGAGGATTCCAATTGTCTACAGCTGTTGTGGGCCCTCTCTGGAGAAGAAACCTGGTTTCCCTATGATCAATGCCAGGGCCCCGCCAGCAGGCAAGGGGATCCAAAGGCAGTTGCTGGGCATGGAGGCCAGAGGGACATAGGTTAACAAGGAGACAGAACTGAACCTCACATCACCCTACTTGGCCCAGAGATGGTTGGTAGTCAAAGACGGGTAAGACCCCACAGGGTGGGGCAACCTAAGACAGGCACAGCCGGGGGCCAGTAGGAGAAAACTTGGGGTTCAGCAGAGGTGGGGCACAGATCCTCACCACCCCAATGGTGCAGGGGCTTGAACACTCGCCCCTTCTGAGGAAGGTCTCCTGTCCCTATGGCTGCTTCTTGCTTCCCATGCCCAGCCCAGGTCAGGAACCAAATAACAGAAGAGACTTGGTCCAGCTGAAAATGGTACCCAGAAAAACGAAGGCTTAGTTTAACAGGCTCTAAATTTAAATATAGCCTAACAAACAGGAATGCTTAAGCTTCCTCAAGGATGGAAAGTGATCTTTTCAATTAATATTTACAGTGTAAATTAAGATTATTGTTAAAATATTAAATTTGACAGTAAAATAATTGTCACGTTTTCAAATTAATTAAATTTGGCTAACTTGAAATAAGTAATTATTCAAATAGTATTAACCAAAATTTTCATTTCATGGTAAAATTGCTTAACATGCAATGAACCTAAAGCAGTCATATTTTTGTGCAGAAAAAAAATAAAAATTTAAAGTTATCTAGACTGCATTAAAAAATTTTCCATAAGCCTCCTAATAATTAAATCAAAAAAGGGGGGATAGTGGAAGAACACCATGTAAGGAAAAATAACCTGTAACTAATTACATCTAGAAAAAAATTTTTTTCATTTGTAATGCTAACAGCAAGACACCCATGAAAAACATATGTGGTGTCAAAAGAAGCCAAAGGAAAATCGTTTGGGCCAATATAAAGAGGATCCCCCAAGTAAAATTTCCTTTATTAACCTTTGGTCGAGAATACGTTCGTATATTTTCAGAAAACAACTCTAAGACCATATGGATTTCTGCAACAAGGGATACCGGAGAGAAACTGACCAGATTGCTCCAGCCACAAAGACAGGAGAGACACTCCAGAGATGGAGATGGTGAAGATGTCTTGCCATGCTAGCAGTCAGCAGCTGTGCGTCGCTGCAGGGTGCCCAGGACCAAACCAGAGAGGACCGGACCTGCATTTGTCCTCCATCCAGAACCAGCATTTCATTGCTGGCATGTACACATGAACTGTCGGACATTGAAACTTGGACTCAGAACTGTTGGACATAGAAATTGAGACTTGTTCTTATATGTTTATTTCTGCTCTGCAGATACAAGATTCTTAAGGAAAAAATAAGGGGGAGATGTGGGAAACTGTTTATTGCCTTCACTAGCTGATAAGCAGAGACAGAGAAGGCTGGGTGCCTTTGAAGCCCTAGCAAAGGTCTGAGCTAGGCACCACCTCTGTTTGTCCAGACAGTGGTAGCTGAAACTACTCCCCCATTAATTATTATGTAAATCCTTGCTGATGGGTTAGTCTGCCTGTTGCAGGGGGTCACCTGCGTAAGGGCTATGCTATGGGTGCATCTCAGATCAATAAAAGCTTGGTGAGGCCTGAGCACAGGAGGAAGTCCTTCCCCTTGAGTTGGACTTGCCCTCCTGGTCCCTCACTATATCCAAATTATCTCTTGTCTTTTCATATTCATTTGCGTGCAGCTCTGCTTCCAGTTCCTGAACCCTGACCCACGCAGGACGTGGGAAGGAAACACTCAACACTATCTTTGCTCCATTGTATTGCCTTTGCCCCTTTGCCAAAGATCAGTTGACAATATTTATGGTGTCTAATTATGGGCTCTCTATTTTGTTCCATTGATTTATTCATCTATTCTTTCACCAATACCACACTGTTCTGATCATTGTAGGTGTATAAGTACATCTTATTGTTAGGTTAGCATCAGTTTTTTTTTTTTATTGCTTAAAGTATTACAAAGAGTATTACATATGTCTCCTCCCACCCCCCCCCCCACCCTTGACAATCCCCTGGCCTCCCTTACCCCCCAGTGTCTTATGTCCATTGGTTATAGCATCAGTTCTTTAACACTGTTTTTCTCAGGCTTATGTCCTTGATAATTTTTCCTAATATGTATTGTTTTTCTCTTTAGAACATTAATATTTTTAAAAGAGGCCTTATATTTAATGCTGATAAATATTTATTTAACTTAGAATTTTCTTGATAGAAAAAAATTCCAGAGCATAATGATTGGTATTTATTGAAACCTATACACTTATGTATGTTTTGAAATATGTATCAAGAGATCTGATTTTATTACAATGAACTGACACATCAAATTTATTATCTGTTAATTAGTGTGATTTGAATAATCTTTATGTATATAAAATGCACTAGAAAAGGAAAAAAAAACAATCTGGATGAAATATGGTATATATTATATATTTTCCAATAAGTCTGGCATTTATTAGGTTTCTCTAAAATTTTTATTATTTATTTTTTAAAGGGAAAAATAAGTGTAGTGGATATTTGTGTATATCTTCTAAAATACTGAACTAGGCATTGGATTCTGGAGCACAAGCAACACAAAGCAAATTATATCTTTTCAAAAACTAAATAAAGCATATGACAACCTGTTAACAGAATTAGCAAATAGGGAGGAAAATAAACAAAGCAAATGACTTACTTTGGTCATCCATGATTTAGAGTTCTGAAAAAGAAGATCTACTATTAATACATTATCTACAAATTTATAGGTCAAATGGGACTGTTGAAACAAGATACTCTGAAACTACAAAGTCACACACATCAACTACAAAGTCATATACATATCTGGCCATTTAAATCCTTTTGGCTTAATCCATTCTCATTGCTAAGTTTTTTAGTAGGATTTTAGAATTGTTGGTCAGCCCAGGATGGCAAAAAATTTCTAAAAACCTGGCAGGAGAGGGCCCAATGAGGCAAAAAGCAATGAAGAAACACTTTAAGTGTTAAGACCCACATGGTAACTAAGTTAAAAATTAGTGTCTTCACAACTTACACAACCTAAGGAGAGCATATGATTCTAGCCCCTAGCCTCGGGATCCAGGCGTAGTCCACCATGAGAGGGAGAAACGTTAGCTATCAGATCACTACTGCAAACACCTCCGGAAATTCTAGGTCATGTGGATGGTAAATTTGTGCAGACCTGATCCCCTGTTCTACACATCGACCATGCTTTTAGATAGGAAACCTACTCTCAGTTGTTGTAGGAGTTATAGCACCATGGCCATCCAATGGAAACTTTGTGTTGCCTATTTCTACAGAAAAGAAACAAATAACCAAACAGAACATTGTACTCAGTATTTCTGCCTTCCAGTGCCTTGATCCTGTCCCAGCCTTTCCGTAGTGGGAAAGACTACTTTTCCTATCTCTCCACTTTAAAACCAACCTCTATTTGCCTAATTACAATGAACACAGTTGACACTGTCTGTTCCTAGTGTGATTTATCTTGGACCAATTCACTAATATTAATTAGTCCTACCCCTTTTCAGATCCTGTCCTGCCCTGACTGCCCTTTACTAACTCTTTCTATTGGCTCATCATAAGTGGTAAATAAAAGTCAATGATTCTCTTCACATGCTTAGGTGAATTCTGTCGTTCCCAGGAAGAAACCAATTCCCTCATCTCCATTTCAAAATTATTAACATGCAAGGCCCTATACTTAAGCATGGAACAAAGTGGTGGAGATGGAAAATGAACAAAATTAAATATATTATGAACACTCTAAGTGCTATGAATAAGTACAATGCTGCTATAATAGAGTTATGGGGGCACGGGGTTAGGTAGTGGGGATGTGTGTGTCAAGGAAGAGAGATCCCAGAGCTGAAGGAAGTATGTGTGAAGAGTGGGTAGGCTGTGGCATTACAGACAGAGGTAACTGCATAGGTAGAAGTCCTGAGGCTGAGGGAGCTTGTCTCATTCAAGAAAAGGAAATTTCTGTGAGTTACGGACTAGGAGGGAGAGGTCATTAGACTTGAGGATGGAGTTCTCACACATTCACTGTCTCCAGCTGCACTTTACACTCTGAAAGGCCAGAGCATAGCCAGTCCAAGGCAAAGCACTTAATTTGTGCTTGTTGATTCAACAGGGTGTGTACTGTATTAGTTCATTCCTTTCAGTCAGAAAGAACAGCTGCCTTACAGATTTGAAGGCTGCTTAATCTCCTATGACCTAGCTATTTCAAATGCCACTTTTCTACCTAAGTGCAAAAGTCCACTCATTTTACAAACAGCCTTGTGTTAGTTC
Organism: Myotis pilosus; assembly: GCA_036010255.1. Classification (NCBI taxonomy): domain Eukaryota; kingdom Metazoa; phylum Chordata; class Mammalia; order Chiroptera; family Vespertilionidae; genus Myotis; species Myotis pilosus. Next base: position 109,695,001 of record JASKON010000002.1, on the reverse strand, counting down.
AGCCTTCAAACTCCTCCAATCGTCAGGGTAGTATTAAGAGGAACTTACGCTGTTACAAAAATTCAAGGGAGAAAAAGTGATCCCAATCGTCTGACACTTGACACTAAGTAAGTGACACTTTGCACAGTACTAATCATGTTCTGGATCTTCCTAAGCTAGGAGAAACAATAGTTTCCTGCCTGTTCCTGGAACTGGGAAGTTACCATGCCAGAATTCCAGGAATAAGTAAATGTATAAATAAAACCCCAGAGAACCAGATAGTAAGCATGGAGAAGCTGAACTTAGTCAAATATTCAAACAATAAGAACTGATTTTCACTGAGTACTTTCTGCAGTGCCAGATCCTGCCCTAACAAAGTTCACTAATTCACGTCATACTCTAACTCTTGTAAATCTTAATAGTTGTACAACTTCCAGAATGAGGTAAGGAAGGACGGTCTTTGAAGAAACTGGCTGGAAGTACCCATATTAAGTAGTACAGGCAGGATTCAGTCAGGCAGGGGAACTCCTGAGGTAATGGTCTTGGCCTCTACAAACCGCCTCTCCCTTTCCAATGCTGATTTTCCAGGGTGTCTGGCATAGTTCCACCCACACTCCTATTTAGTGTTTACTGTTAAACGACAGCTAGCGGGCTCTATTACTCGTCCCTTCCAACTTCCCCAATGGGCTGGCAGATCCCCTTGGGCCTAGGTTCGTGCCTTGATTCAAGGTGCTCTCACGGCTGTGAAGACGCCTGGCCAGTGGATTCAACCGGAGATCCTTGAGTACCACGTGGGCAGCAGGGGCCCTTGCTGAGCCCTGGCTCCACTTCTTGGCGGCTTTCTGCTTTCCGCGGCCGTTGAGACCCCACCACACCCTGGGACGCTGACACTGTGCCCCTCCTCCGCCCCCCCCCCGCCCCCGCCCCCACCGCTGGGCCACGCCTGCCGCGTTCTTGGGCTGCCTGGTTGGGTCGCGGGGTGGAAGTTGGGCCTCCAGGGGCCTGGTGCCAGCTGTCCTCCTATGGTTCCCGTGGCTGCTGGAGGGGGAGCTTCAGGGAGACCATCGCTCGCCCTCCTCTTGCTCTCTGGACCGACTCCATGGACATGCTCTGCGGCTCAGCTCAGCGAGGGCACTGGGACGTCCACACCCGCTGGAACTGAGGTCATTACCCAGAGGTAGCTGCCTGGGGTGGTGGGCCTCGGCCCTAGAGGACCTTCCTTGGCTCTGGTTTATCCTCTGTTCCTTGGATGCGTGCTGCTTTCAAAGCCGGGAAGCTGGCGGTGCTCTGAGTATGAGTGAGGACTGGTCAAGCTTGTTTTTCTTTAAGGTCTTTTATCATTGCTCTTGCCTTGTTCCTCTTTTTTTCTGTCAAATGACGTTTTATCTTGTTTTTGACACAAAGCGACTAAGTGGTGCATAGAATATTTATCTTTCTATACATACTTGATACATTGAACTGTTCATTGATTGTTCTTTAAATTTTTTTTATTTACAAAAGTAACACAGGATCTTACAAATAATAAGGCTTAATATGGAGAAAAAAGTGAAATTATCCTCTTCTTTCTCACTATTCTCGCCATTACACTGTAAACCATGATTAACAGAGATTTGAAGATTTAATTGAGAAAGAGGTAGGTGTGCTCATGATTTCTAGAGGCATAAACATGAAATGAACCAGGTTTGTCTTGCAAAATAAATTAAGCTTTATTTGTATGACTAAACTGTTTTTGTCTGCTCAAAATTTTCAAGGCTAGTCTCCATTTAAATTTTTTTTTAACAGTACAAATATGTATATACACATCTATATAGTGTTTTTTATTAATGTAAGTAGGATTATTTTATACAAACTGTTTTCTGATGTAAGTCTCTAGGCCTTTAGTACAGAACTGTATCACTGATCTAATAATCTAGGTTTACTTTATTTTCAGTTTTTTGCTATTATAAATTTTGCTGTAGTCATCATCCTTGCACATATCTTTTTTGTACAAACTACAGAAAAATAATCTGTTCTTCTGCAAATAAAGTATGAGAATGCTTGTTTTCCAATTCCATGTTATCAGTTCTAAATGTTTGCTACTCTGCTTAGCAAGGATTATCTTATTTTTATTTGTAATTAACAATTATTAATAAGGTTGAGTACTTTTTAATATGATTACCATCATTTACCATTTTATTCTGTGGTTTATCTGTATTTAGTACCCACTTTTCTGTGGGATGTTCATTTTTTTGCCCCTCTGATTTGTTGGTGTACTTTATCATGTTGTGTAGTTGAAGTCCTCTTCTCTTAAATAAGGTACAGTTCTTTTGCCCAATGGGTCTCTGGATTGTAAATTATTTAAAGTTGTTTTCATGATACATACATTTTCATTTTTAATTACCTTTTACTGCATTTTTTACTTTTTACTTTTGGGCTTCCCACATTATTTTTTTTTAAATATATTTTATTGAGTTTTTACAGAGAGGAAGGGAGAGATATAGAGAGTTAGAAACATCGATGGGAGAGAAACATCGATTAGCTGCCTCCTGCACATCTCCTACTGGGGATGTGCCCGCAGTCTTTTTTTTCAGTTAAAGGCTCTTTTATTTTTGCAATCTCATTCCATACAAAAGCAATAAAACTTAACAGTCTTAACAAGAAGTTTACAATTAAATGTTTGAACAGGAAGTCTGTATACATTATCATTTACAGCAATTTTACATGGTGAATGGACTGTGAAATGCTCTTTCTAAGTCCCTCAGCTGCCGTAACTCCTGGAGTATTATTGGGAGAGGCCCACCTGGCACTATTTACAAAGACCCAACTTGGACGAAGGGACTTAGTAACCTACGAGTTTAGTATCTGACTGGTCAGTGCTCTGTGTGCAGGAAAAGCCACCCTGACATACTGACAAAAGGCCAAAAATGAAGTTTCCATAAAGACATTAAAGGGCCCGAAGGTGAGAACACTCAGATACCAGTCCAGGAAGCTGACACGAGACCGGTCCCTGAACACGGTGAAACCCACACCACCACCTACCAGCGGCAGCCTGGCATCTGAAATGCGGTGGAAGCCGGTTCCAGTGTGCTCGTCGGGTGAACTGGGGGATGGTGGGGACCAAGCAATTAAGTCTATCATAAGATTGCTTCCAGTTCAATTGTCATTGGGCTTAATTGCATTTACGATTTAAAACACGCAAAATACACACTCACTATACATAAAATTGTTTAAAAAATAAGGCAAGAATAACAATTCACCAGGTACATGCCCTTGACTGGAATCGAACCCGGGACCTTACAGTCCGCAGGCGGACGCTCTATCCACTGAGCCAAACCGGTTTCGGCCCACATTATTTTTAAAAGCCTAATACCTCAAGAAATTCATTATGATTTATTCCTTGACACTTATTTATTTCCTAATTGCCAAGGGGATGAAAAATTTTAATTATATTTTTATTATTTATAATTTTATTGTGCTCTAAGAACATGCTGTGAATGGTTTTAATAGTTTGAAATATTTTGAGACTTGCATTATGGCCCTTTGGTGCACAGTCAATTTTTGTATATATTTCACAATTACTAGAAAAATAGGTGTAGTCTTCAACTGTGGATACAGTGTTTTTTCCTATTGGCTGAATTTATTGCTTGCACAGTTATTTTATTTTGTTTGTTTGTTATATCATTTATTCAGAGGAATATTAAAACTTCAGCTGTAATTATTAATTATGAATTTATTTATTTATTTCTGCTTAGATTCCCCTCCCCCCAGATATTTTGAGGTTATATGATTAGGCAAAACTTAAAAGTTGTATCTTTTTGGAGAATTGAACCTTTGTTTTTATGAAGTGTTTTTCTTCTAGTAATGCTTTTTGTACATTGTATTGTCTGAAATCAATGCTTAATTAATTTATATATACAAATATACGTATATATGTATGTCATATATACATATTTGTCATTTACACATATATGTCATATACACATATAGGGGTATCCCTGCCTTTTTTTTTTTTTTGAGGTATAGTGGTAAGATTGGCTTTTTAAAGTTCTTTCACCATTTCACTTTTATGAAAGACCTACATTAGTACCTATTTTCCCTAATGAAAAGAAATCCTAAGAAGATATTTGCTTTAAATATAGAAAAGGCAAAAAGTTAGCATTTAGCATTTGTTTTGCAGCCAACTGTTATAGAGGCAGCATGCAACTAAAGCAGCAAGAGTGACACCAAGTGGTTTTTTTTTAATTCTTTGTTGTTTAAAGTATTACATAAGTCTCCTTTTCCCCCACATTGACCTCTCCCCAGCTGCTCTCACCCTAAGCACATACCCTCACCCCGCTACTGTCTGTGTTCATTGGTTATGCTCATCTGCATGCATATAAGTCCTTTGGTTGATCTTTTACCAACCCTCCACCCCCCTTCTCTCTTAGTTTGGACGGTCTGTTCCATGCTTCTATGACTATGGCTCTATTTTTGGTATCAGTTTATGTTGTTCATTATATTCCACAAATGAGTTAGATTATGTGATATTTATCTTCTTCCAACTGGATTATTTCACTTAGCATAATGATCTCCAGGTCCATCCATGCTGTTGCAAATGGTAAGAATTCCTTCTTTTTTACATCAGGTAGTATTCCATTATGTAATGTACCACAGTTTTTTAATCCACTAATCTGCTGATGGGCACTTAGGCTGTTTCCAAATCTTAGCTATTATAAATTGTGCTGCTATGAACGTAGTGGTGCATATATCCTTTCTGATTGGTGTTTCAGTTTTCTTGGGATATATTTCTAGAAGTGGCATTACTGGGTCAATTGGGAGTTCCATTTTTAATTTTTGAGGAAACTCCATACTGTTCTCCACAATGGCTGCACCAGTCTGCATTCCCACTAGCAGTGCAAGAGGGTCTCCTTTTCTCCACATCCTGGCCAGCACTTGTTGTTTGTTGATTTATTGATGATAGTCATTCTGACAGGTGTGAGATAGTACCTCATGGTTGTTTTGATTTGCATCTCTTGAATGATTAGTGATTTTGAGCATGTTTTCATTTGTCTCTTGGCCTTCTGTATGTCCTTTTTTGAAAAGTGTCTATTTAGGTCCTTTGCCCATTTTTGATTGGATTGTTGATCTTCCTTTTGTTAAGTTGTATGAGTTCCCTATAAATGTTGGAGATTAAACCCTTATAGGATGTAACATTGGCAAATATGTTCTCCCATGCAGTGGGCTTTCTTGTTGTTTTGTTGATGGTTTCTTTTGCTGTGCAGAAGCTTTTTATTTTAATGTAGTCCCATTTGTTTATTTTCTCCTTTGTTTCCATTGTCCTAGGAGTTGTATCGGTAAAGATATTGCTATGGCATATGTCTGTTATTTTGTTGCCTATGGAGTCTTCTAAGATTTTATCATTTCTGCCCTAACTGGTTTGGCTCAGTAGATAGAGCGTCAGCCTGTGGACTGAAGGTTCCAGGTTCAATTCTGGTCAAGGGCATGTACCTTGGCAGCTGATCGATGTTTCTCTCATCGATGTTTCTAACTCTCTATCCCGCTCCCTTCCTCTCTGTAAAAAATCAATAAAACATATATTTTTTTAAAAAATAAGATTTTATGGTTTCCCATCTTATGTCTAAGTCCTTATTCATTTTGAGTTTGTTTTTGTGTATGGTGTCACTTGGTGGATTAGTTTCATTTTTTTGCATGTATCTGTCCAATTTTCCCAAGACCATTTATTGAAGAGACTGTCTTGACTCCACTGTATGCTCTTGCCTCTTTTGTCAAATATTAATTGAGCATAATGGCTTGGGTCTATCTTGAGTTCTCTGTTTGGTTCCATTGGTCTATATGTCTGTTCTTGTGCCAGTACCAGACAATTTTGAGAACAGTGGCTTTTTAATATAGCTTGATATCTGGTATTGTGATCCCTCCAACTTTGTTGTTCTTTCTCAGGATTTTTGCGGCTATTCAGGGTCTTTTTTTTATTCCATATGAATTTTTGGAGGGTTTGTTCAAGGTCTGTGAAATATGCCATTGGTATTTTAATGGGAGTGTGTTGAATTTATAGATTGCTTTGGGTAGTATGGACATTTTAATGATGTTGACTCTACCAATCCATGAACACAGTATATTCTTTTACTTGTCTATATATCTATCTATCTCTTTTTTTCAACATCTTGTAGTTTTCTGACTATAAATCTTTTACCTCCTTAGCTAAGATTATTCCTAGGTATCTTAATTGTTGCAATGTTACATGGGATTGTTTTTTTTAGCTTCTCTTTCTGTGAGTTATTATTGGTACATAAAAAAGCCATGGATTTCTGGGTGTTAATTTCATATCCTGCTGGATTACCAAATTCATTTATTAAGTCTAATAGTTTTTTGGCGGAGTCTTCAGGGTTTTCTATATAAAATATCATGTCATCTGTGAATAATAACAGTTTCAAGTCTTCTTTTCCAATTTGGTTGCCTTTTATTTCTTTTTCTTGTCTGATCACTATGACTAGCACTTCCAGTTCTATGTCGAACAGGAGTGGTGAAAGTGCACATCCCTGTATTTTTCCTGTTCTTAGGGGAAATTGTTTTAGTTTTTGCCCATTAAGTATGATGTTGGCTGTAGGTTTGTCATATAAGGCTTTTATTATGTTGAGGTATGATGCCTATATTCCCACTTTGCTGAGGGTTTTTATCAAGAAAGGCTGCTGGATTTTGTCAAATGCCTTTTCACATCAATTGATATGATTATGTGATTTTTGTCTCTCAAATTGTTTATGTGATTAATAACATTTATTGATTTGCAGGTATTGTACCAGACTTGCATCCCTGGAATAAATCCCACTTGGTCATTGTGTATGATCTTTCTAATGTCATGCTGGATCTGATTTGCTAGAATTTTGTTGAGGATTTTAGCATCTATGTTCATCAAGGATATTGTCCTGTAAATCTCTTTCTTTGTAGTGTCTTTATCTGGTTTTGAAATTTGAGTAATGCTGGCTTCATAGAAAGAGCTTGGAAGTATGCCTTCCTCTTGAATTCTTGGGATAGTCTGAGAAGGATAGGTTTTAGGTCATCTTTGAGTGTTCGATAAAACTTCTCTGTGAAGCTGTCTAGTCCAGGGCTTTTGTTTGCTGGAAGTTTTTTGATTACTGTTTCAATTTCATCAGTAGTTATCGGCCTACTCAGTTTTTTTTTTATTATTATTCCTGATTGAATTTTGGAAGCTTGTCTTATTTTGGAATATGTCCATTTCATCTAGGTTGTCCAGTTTGTTGGAGTAGAGTTGTTCATAGTATTTTTTTTTATAATCCTTTGCATGTCTGTGGGGTCAGTTGTTATTTCACCTCTTTCATACCTGATTTTGTTTTTTGGGGTCCTCTCTCTTTGTTTCTTGGTGAGCCTGGCTAGAGGTTTGTCAATCTTCTTTATCTTTTCAAAGAACCAGCTCTTGGCTTTATTGATTTTTTGTATTTTTTTTTCATCTCTATGTCATTTGCTTCCACTGTGATCTTTATTATTTCCCTCCTTCTGCTCACTCTGGGCTTTTCTTATTGCTCTCTTTTCTAATTCTTCAAGTTGCAGAGTTAGATGGTTTATTACCAGTTGTTTTTTTTTTTATGTTTAAACATTTATTGGTTGATTGTTGTATGGAACCCCAAACCTTGGTGTATGGGGACAATGCTATAAACTACTGAACTACTCTGCCAGGCCTGACTTGGGTTTTAAAGGTTAAGCAGGAAATTTATTTTAAAAGAATAGTCTTTTATTCCACTCCTCTCCATATACCCCAGATGTCTTCCTAATGGTAACCACCCTCAACTCTTCTTGATGCCTCCTCAGTATTTAATTTTTATATGCCTAAAACACATCTTTATATTTGCTGTGCTCGTTTTAAAAACATTTACTTTATTTTATTTTATTTTTAAAGAAAGGCAGACTGCCACATGCAGTGCCTCATTTGGATATATATGGAGTCTTGGAAGCTTGACTACCTGATGTTCTCCTAAAAACAGGCCTTGAGAGCTTGTTTGGAGGTTCTAGCAGGGAGCATAGCTACTCGTATACCCTTGACTGAAGACCAGTCCTTTCCTCTGGGTGGAGGGGAATAGGTTGTCCTCTTCAACTGAGTGCCCAGCTTTGGGGAGGACCACATTGATCAGTGAGGGAGAAAGGGGACACCTACCTAGCCAGCCATATCAACTGAATCAACTCTGCCAACCAATGGGGTGAAAGATCACCCTCAGAGTCTATGATCTTTTATTCTAATAGTAATAACCACAGGAACTGACACATGTTAAATACTTGGTGCTCAGTAAATGGTAGCCTTAATGTTAGAAATCATCAGTACAACCAGAGAGGAAAATATTATTCTTATTCTCTTGATGAGGAAACAGAGACTGACACAAAAGAGGATGTTACTTTCAAGAGATTTCACACCATGAGAGCTAGGATTCAAATGCAAAGTCAGCCCAGCCAATGTGGCTCAGTGTGGCTCAAAACCCAGGAACCCAGAAGTTGCCGGTTCAATTCCCATTAAGGGAACATGCCTGGATTGCGGGCTTGATCCCCACTAGGGGGTGTGCTGATCGATGATGATGATGATGATGTTCCTCTCTCATCAATGTTTCTATCTCTCTGTCCTTCTCTCTCGAAAAATCAATAAAAATATTTTTATTTATTTTTTCAGGTGTCCATTTTATTTTATTTTTTTAAATAATTTTTATTTCTTAAAGTATTACAAAGAGTATTACATATGTCTCCTCCCCCCCCCCCCCTTGACATTCCCCCAGCCCCTACCTGCCCTCCCAGTGTCTTGTGTCCATTGGTTAATCTTATATGCATGAATATAAGTCCTTCGGTTGATCTCTTAATCTCCCCCAAACCCTCCCCAGGCTTCCCACTGTAGTTTGACAGTTTGTTCAATGTTGCTCTGCCTCTGCATCTACCCCTGTTCATCAGTCTATACTGGTCCCCATTATCTGTCCCAACCTCACTGGAGCAGTCCCAACCTCACCAGGGCCGTCTCAGCCTCACTGGGCCAATTCAACCTCACCAGGGCTGTCTCGACCTCCCCAGGGCCACTTCAACCTCACCGGGGCCGTCCCGACCTCACCGAGGCTGTTTCAACCTCACTGGGGCCGTCCCAACCTCACTGGGGCCGTCCCGACCTCACCGGGGCCTTTTCAACCTAACCGGGGCTGTACCTACCCCACTGGGGCCGTTTCAACCTCACCGGGGCCGTCTCGACCTCACTGGGGCCGCTTCAACCTGACCGGGGCCATCTCAACCTCACCAGGGCCATCCCGACCTCACCGGGGCCGTTTCAACCTCATCAGGGCCATCCCGACCTCACCTGGGCTGTTTCATCCTCACGGGGGCCGCCCCAACCTCACCGGGGCCGTTTCAACCTCACCACCTCACCGGGGCCGTCCTGACCTCACCGGGGCCGTTTCAACCTCACCGGGCTGTCCCGACCTCACCAGGGCCGTTTCAGCCTCACCAGGGTCGTCCCGACCTCACCGGGGCCGTCCCAACCTCACCAGGGCAGTCTCGACCTCACCAGGGCCGTCCCAACCTCACCGGGGCAGTCTCGACCTCACCAGGGCCGTCTTGATCTTTCTAGGGGCATCCTGACCTCACTGGGGCCGTCCTGGCCTCACTGGGGCCATTTCAACCTCACCGGGGTCATCCCGACCTCACTAGGGCCATCCCGATATCACCGGGGCCATATCGTCCTTACTGGGGCCATCCCGACCTCACTGGTGCTGTCCCAACCTCACTGGGGAAAGACGAAGTTTGGCCCTCTGTCCCCTGCCGAGCGGCTCCCAGCCAGACAAAATCTCCAGAAGTTCCGGTGGCTGAACATCCAGCACTCCTGCTCAGACCACACCCTCTACCTAGTGCACAGACTGCCCGACTTCCGTCCCCCAGCGCCCCACGCAAGAGTGGAACTGGTGGGCATGATTATGCACCTGCTGGTACAGTGGTTCCACAACGCCGGCCCAGCCGGGCCAGCCCTGGCCTGCCCCGAACCCAACTCCGCCCCCCGATTGCGTCCCTTCTGGATGCAAGGAGCTGAAATTTGCAGCCTGCTGGGTTGAGCTCTGTACTTGATGCCTCTGCACATCCTACTCAATCTCAATGCTCTTCTTTCTATGCGAGGAGTTGAAATCTGCAGTTTGTTGAGTTGGACTCTGTACTTGGTGTCTCTGCACATCCTACTCAGTCTCAATGCTCTTCTTTCTATGAGAGGAGTTGAAATCTGCAGTTTGTTGGGTTGGGCTCTGTACTTGGTGTCTCTGCACATCCTACTCAGTCTCAATGTTCTTTCTTTCCTTCCAGTTGTAGAGTTTCCACTGGGCCAACTTTCCCATGGTTCCGTATGATAGTTGCTTGTCCTATAGTTGGTAGTTTCGATGTTGTTGTGTGAGGCAACATGCACAGGTCTTTTCCTTACACCACCATCTTGGTTCTCCTGGGTCTGCTTCTTGAGTGTGTGCGAGCAGTTGAAGTCTGCAATTTGTTGGGTTAGTCTGCAAAAGCGCAGGTGGGTCTTTTTGTGCACCTGGCACAGCTTGGATGGGGATGTAAATTGATTAGGGCTGGGTCTCAGTGTGCAAGCAGTTGAAGTCTGCAATTTGTTGGGTTAGTCTGCAAAAGCGCAGGTGGGTCTTTTTGTGCACCTGGCACAGCTTGGATGGGGATGTAAATTGATTAGGGCTGGGTCTCAGGGAGTTGCCATGGCGGAGCAAATAGCACTGGCTGCGTCTCCGTGGCCCCTCGCCTCTCCGGGACACCGGGGCTTCGTGTCCCCCAGTGCCGGTGAGCAGCTGTGCGAAGGAGCCTCCTTCTCTTTCTGATGGCTGCAAGGCCATGCCGCCTTTCCCCGTAGGGTCTGGTGCCTCATGATCCCGCCCGAACCAGCTCAGTGGATTTGAGAGTTTGCAAAAGCACAGGCGTTTCCTCTTGTGCCTCTGGCACAGCCCAGATGGGGATGTAAATTGAGTAGGGCGGAGTCTCAGCGGCCCCTTGCCTATTCAGGACACCGGGACTATGCATCCCCCAGTGCCGGTGAGCAGCTGCTAGCCAGAGCCTCCCTCACTTTCTGACCGCTGCAAGGCCGTGCCCTCTCTCCCCGTGGGGCCTGGGGCCTCAGAGACCCACCCGAACCAGCTCAGTGGATTTGAGAGTTTGTAAAAGCACAGTCATGTCCTCTTGTGCCTCTGGCACAGCCTGGATGGGGATGTAAATTGAGTAGGGTGGGATCTCAGGGAGTCGCCAGCGTGGAGGAAATAGCAATGGTGGCGTCTCTGGGCCCCTCGCCTCCCTGGGACACCAGGACTTAGCGTCCCTCAGTGCGGGCGAGCAGCTGCACATCAGAGGACTGCTGCAAGGCCATGGCCGCCTCTCCCCGTGGGATCTGGGGCCTCAGAGACCCGCCCCGAGCAAGCCCAGAGGATTCGAGGGTTCGTAACCACTTCCGATTGAAAAAAAACCGCGAATCCAATTGCAGCCCGCCTGGCGTGTGACTGCCTACCTCTGTTTTTGGCGCCTCCGTAGCTCCCACTCAGTCTCACTGCGCTTCTTTTTCTTCCAGTTGTAGATCTCCCACTGGGCCAACTTCCCCATGGTTCTGAGTGGTGGTTGTTTGCCTCATAGTTGGTAGTTTCAATGATGCTGTGAGAGAGCAGCACACACAGGTCCACTCCCTACGCCGCCATCTTGCTGATCAATTATTACCAGTTTTTCTTGTTTTGTTTTGTTTTTTTTTTTTTGAGATAGGCCTCTAGAGCTTTGAACTTCCCTCTCAGGACTGCTTTCACTATATCCCATAGTTTTTGGATTGTTGTGTTTTCATTGTCATTTGTTTCCAGGATGCTTTTTATTTCTTCGTTGATCTCTTTGGTAACCCAATCTTTGTTGAATAGCATGCTATTTAGCCTCCAAGTGTTTGATTTTTTTCATTGTTTTTATTGTAGCTGATTTCTAATTTTATGCCATTGTGATTTAAGAAGATGCTTGATATGATTTCTATCTTCTTGAATTTGAAGATATTTTGTCTGTGTCCTAATATATGGCCTATCTTTGAAAATATCCCATATGTACTTGAGAAGAATGTATATTCTGTAGCTTTGAGGTGAAATGTTCTGAAGATGTCAATTAGTTCCATCTGATATAGTGAGTCATTTAAGATTGTTGTTTCTTTGCTGATTTTTTATTTAGAGGATTTATCCAGTGGTGTCAGTCTATAATGCTGGAAGCCAATCCATCCTTGCTGCTTGACACAGTTGCTTCAGGGAAGAAACATCTGCACAGCATATGTTTCAAGGGACCTGGCGTATATGGCATACTGTTCTTAATATGTTTGCTCCCCTTCTTAGCGCTATGTGTTTTAACCAAGGTCACCTCTTTGAGAAGGGTTGTTTGTGGGGAACTGATATAGGGTCAAGCCTTGGACTGACCTGTTGGCAAAGTCACAAACAAGTCCCAGCTTAGAGGGCACAGTCCTCTTAGCATAATTAGGCTTGACCTTATAACACTCCCCAGATCTTATCTGGGAAGCTAATGGGGTGAGGGAAGTGCAGGAAGTATAACTATGGTCAAAACAAGTGAAACTCACAAGAACTGTGTAACTAAGGTAACCACTACCTTGTTTACCTCTGACTATAAAAGGTTGATGCGGCCTGAGCACAGGTGGAAGTCCTTCCTCCTGAGTTGGACTTACCCGCCTGGCCCCCAATATTCCCAAATTATCTCGTGTCTTTTTTCTTTCATTTGTGTGCGGCTCCTCTTCCAGATCCTCAACCCTGAACCACGCAGGACATGGAGGGAACATTTACAACATCTGGCGCCTGAACAGGGACTTCTGGAAGTGAAGGTTTCGCTAGAGCGAAAAAACTAAGTTTCACCGGCAAGGTGGTGAATAAAGAATTCACCGTAAAGGTGGGGGGTTATTTCACCGCACACAAAAGCCCATGATCAGCTGCAGAAGTCTGGATCTGTAAGCTGGGTGGGAACGTTTTTCTTAACCAGGCTAACGGGGCAGGATTCGGCTTTAAAAAAGTAGATTCGGCTTAAAAAAAAAACAAAACTAAGAAACTTTATTATAGACTTTTGATTTGCATGCTTAAGGAGTTAAAATTTTAGAAGGTACATTAGATCTTGAAAGCTTGCCAAAAAGTTAGTCAGAACTTAAAAAAAGCTCAGCAGCAGGAAAAAACGTACCTCAAAAAACTGTTTTTCCATGGGGAACACAATATTGCTTTTGCTAGAGCTTTTTAGAGAGGCTGAGGAGGAGCCTCCTCGCCTGGTTCCCTCTGCTCCTCCTAGAGAGAAGCAGGAAGAAAAACTGGAGGAATGGCCTTCACGGCTCCCTCCACCTCCACCTCCATGTCCTAATCCTGAAATGTTTAATTCGCCATTAATAGAATCACCTGTGCAAAAAGCCATCAGAGAAAGATTAAAGGACATGCCGGTGGAAGAAAGGCTTATTTTTCCCATCATACAGATAGCTGACCCACAGCTCCCAAATCAGATAATAAGACATCATGAAAAAATTGACTTTAAAATAATAAAGGCCTTACGTGAAAGTATACTTCAAAATGGTCCAACGGCTCCTTTTACAGGAGAAATTATGAATAATATTTCTGAAACATTATTAATTCCTCATGATTGATATTCTCTAACTCGAGCAACTCTGGATGTGGGGGATTATTTACTATGGAAGGGAGAATTTTTGGAGAAATGCCAGGAGCAAGCCCATACAAACCGCAGGCTGAATGCTCAAATAACTTATGAAATGCTAGCAGGACTGGGACAATATAATGACGTGCAAAATCAGTTAAATTATGTGCAACTGGCATATGAGCAAATTAGAGTTTGTGGAAGGAAAGCTTGGTGGGCTTTACCAGCAAAAGGGGACTCTGAGGGAGTTTTTAGTAAATGTATGCAGGGGCCTTTAGAATCATATTCTGATTTTGTGGCTCGTCTCACTGAAGCAGTGAGACGACAGATTCAACATGAGATAGCAGGACACATTTTAATTCAGCAATTAGCTTATGAAAATGCCAATGATGATTGTAAGAAATGCCTGATGCCTCTGAGAAAAGGTAGTACCATTACAGAAATGATTCGAGCATGTCAGAATGTGGGGTCAGGCACTTTTCAAGCGAATTTACTCACTGCCGCTGTAACCGTAGAAAATAAAAGGTGTTATAACTGGAAAAACAGGACTTTTTAGAAAAGATTGTAGGCAACTAAGAAGGACACAAGGAGGCACTGTAGGGAAAGGCTTGAACATCCCGTCTCCTGAACTGATCAACACAGATCCAACCTCTTGGTGTCCTAGGTGCCAGAAGGGCTACCATTGGGCCAGGCATTGTAAATTGAGATTCCATAAAAATGGGCAACCGTTAGATCAAAACACAGGGTATGGCCGCCAGCCCTGTCATTAAAAGGGGAGATCTGCCCTGCAAAGCCCACAGTGGACTCTCTGATCTTAGTTACTCCAGGGAGCGCAGGCCTAGATCTTAGCAGTACTGTAGCAGTCACTTTGACCCCCGATGTGGCTCGGCAAGTTGTTCCTACAGGAATCTGGGGACCTGTGCCACCGGGAACTTTAGGATTAATTTTAGGGAGAAGTGGAAACACTCTGAAAGGATTAACTGTTTTGCCTGGGGTCATAGATTCAGACTATGAGGGAGAGATTAAAGTTATATTAGAATGTAATCATATTATGCGAATTACTCCAGGACAATGGATTGCTCAGATACTACTTTTACCTTATGTTTAGCAAGGCGAGGCTATAAACAGGAAAAGAGGGGTGCAAGGGTTTGGAAGCTCAGACATCTATTGGATACAGGAAATTAGCAAAATCCATCCTATGATTAATTTAAGAATAGAAGGAAAAATGTTTAAGGGCCTAGTAGACACTGAGGCAGATGTCAGCATTATCAGCAAAGAATTCTGGCCTCCAAGTTGGTCCATGGTAGAAGCTATGGACTCAATTAGAGGGGTGGGAGTTCCTGATAACACACAACGTAGTGCTGCAGTCTTAAGGTGGCAAGATGAGGAAGGACAGACAGGATGGTTTCAGCCCTACATTGTCTCTGGAATTGCAGTCAATTTATGGGGCCGGGATGTCTTAGAAGGTTTACAAGCTTGTATTATTACCGGCAAAGGACAGCAGTTTATAGCTCAGAAGGGATATCAGACTGGTCAAGGCGTAAAAAAACCAGGAAAACGAGGATTAGGATATCAACCTTTTTAGGAGTGGTCACTGCTCAATCTCCTCACCCCCATGCTAATCTTATACAATGGAAAGACGATAAACCTATATGGGTGGATCAGTGGCCATTAACCAAGGAGAAATTAGGTCATATTCATGAATTGATACAGGAACAAATAGGAGCTGGTCACATAGAGCCTTCCAATAGTCCTTGGAATATGCCTATATTTATTGTACCTAAGAAGGTGGCAGGAAAATGGCGATTGTTACATGATCTTAGAGTAGCTAATGCTACCATGCATACCATGGGAGCTTTGCAACCTGGACTCCCAGCGCCTTCACAAATCCCTTTAGATTGGTCTCTTATAGTAGTAGATCTTAAGGATTGTTTTTTCACCATTCCCTTGGCACCTCAAGATAAACGAAGATTTGCCTTTTCAGTGCCATTTATTAATAATATAGAACTCATGAGAAGATATCAGTGGAAGGTTTTGCCTCAAGGAATGGTCAATAGCCCTACCTTGTGCCAAAAATATGTGGCTCAAGCTGTTCAGCCTTTAAGGGACAAATATTCCCGATGTTACGTTATTCATTACATGGATGACTTGCTCTTAGCAAGTCCATGGGAAGAGCAGACTTTGGAAATGTTTTTCCAATTAGAAAAGGAGCTCCCTAAATGGGGTTTAAAAATTGCTCCAGAAAAGGTACAGAAAGAGACACCTTTTAAATATCTGGGAACCACAATTGAAAACCAATGCATTAGGCCGCAAAAGGTAGAACTAAGAAAAGATTGCCTTAAAACTTTAAATGACTTTCAGAAATTATTAGGGGACATTAACTGTTAAGACCTTACCTAAAAATCTCTACGGAAGATATGACAAATTTATTTAATATACTTAGGGCTGACTCTTACCTTTCCTCACCCAGAATACTAACAGATGATGCCAGAAAAAAGTTTCTAAGACTTGAGTAGGAGATATCCTCAGCCCAAGTAGCACATGTACAGCCTGAATTGCCTTTATTGAGACAGATTAACCATACTGCAAATAGTCCCACTGGAGTCATCTTCCAAAATAAAGACTCTCCCGCTATTATTGAATGGGTCCACCTAGGGCATCAGTCTTCTAAAACTGCTGTTACTTATGTAGAACTGATGGCTCAATTGATATCTCAGCTTAGAAAGCATTGCAGGCAGCTTAGAGAAGAACCAAAATGCATCTATCTTCCCCTCACTGGAAAGCAATTAGAAATGTTATTTCAGACTGATTTAAATTGGCAAATTGGGTTAAGTGGCTATTCAGGGGAACTTAGCTGTCACCTATTAAAAGATAAACTACTACAATTTTTATATTATACCCCCATTATTATACCAAAAAATACTAGGCAGGAACCTATCCCTGGAGTATTAACTGTTTTTACTGACGGGTCATCTAATGGGAAAGCCACCTATCATACAATAAATTCAGACCGAGTCATACTGACCAGTCATACTTCTGTGCAAAGAATTGAATTGGAAGCTATTAAGGTTGTGTTGCAAGATTTCCAATAGCCTGTTAACATAATTTCTGATTCCTCTTATGCTTCGGGCCTAGTAAGTAGAATTGAAACTGCCCGGTTGAAATGGCTTGGTGACCAAAGTTTATTCTTACTATTTCAACAAGTCCAGCAGATTGTGCAGCAGTGACAATACCTTTTTTATATCACTCATATCAGGGCTCACAGTGTATTACCTGGCCCATTAACTAAAGGAAATGCACATGCTGACCAATTGGTAGCTTTCTTAAAACAGGCCTCAGAGTCTCATCAGCTTTTACATCAGCCTGCCAGAATGTTGTCCAAACAATTCTCAATCTCTCGACAGCAGGCAAGACAGATTATCAAGGAATGTCCCACATGGATGTTACATCTACCTCAAGGGCCGAGCACAGGAGTCAACCCTAGAGGTTTGCTAAGGGACCATATCTGGCAAATGGATGTAACACATTTTACTCCTTTTGGATGTCTTGGGGCATTGCATGTCTCTGTAGATACCTTTTCAAAAGTCCTATGGGCTACTGCTTCTACAGGAGAAATGGCAAAACAAGTTATTAATCATTGCCTAGCTGCTTTTGCCATCATGGGAATTCCAAAAATTATTAAAACTGATAATGGGCCTGCTTATACAAGCTGTAAATTCCAGGAATTTTGTAAAAGGTGGAAAATTCAGCACATTACAAGAATACCATATAATTCCCAAGGACAAGCCATTATTGAACGACAGCATCAGTGGCTAAAATCCAAACTTGAAAAACAAAAAGGAGGGATGATGGAGAAATCACCTACGATTAGGCTGCACCAAGCCTTAATTACCTTAATTTTTTTCACTTGTGATGCTGATGGAAAGACACCTATGGAGCTACATTGGTGTCAGAATAAAACAAAAGAAAATGGTCTAGTTAAATGGAATGATCCGGAATCTGGTTTATGGAAGGGACCTGACCCATTATTAACCTTTGGCAGAGGGTATGCTTGTATATTCCCAGAGAATTTTTCCAAACCTGTGTGGATTCCTGCTAGAAATATTAAACTGCAACAGGGATCCAAGAGAGAAACTAGCCAGACTAATGAGGACCTTGCGCCTGGAGCCACACCATGCAGCTGCAGACAATCAACTACCTCAGCCACAGAGAGCAGGGACTCCAAACAGTCCACTGAAGATGAGCAGCAGGAGGAGGATGAGCCGGACAACAAACAGCCCGGAGACCACCTGGAGCATGGTAAAGAAGACGGTACAGACGCCTGACACCTGAGAATGTCTTTCCTGCCATGCTAGCAGTAATCATCTGTACGGTAATATTACCTAGGGAAGTTTCCCCCAAAGCATGTGGGGAAGGGAAGAAGGGAGCACATGGCAATCCAATATGGAAGCCCCCTCCCCAAGTATTCTAATTTAAAGTCTCCTTCTCACATTTGAAGTTTTACAAAATTTAAAAATGCATCTGTGCATGGATTTCTGTGCATGTGTGATGAGAAAAGGTGGCTTAAAACTAATGCATGCAACTGTCCTGTTTTTGGACATTTAGATAGAGTTTTGAGCTGGAATCTCTTTACAAATGTACAGAATAAAGCCCAAGACTAATTATTTCCAGTCAATGGCAGCCTAAGGCTTTGGGAGTTTGCTAAATTGAATTAGATATTCTGAAATAACAAAATACTAAAAATTGTTCAATAATCTAAATTTGCCTCATGAAAAATCTAGAGGACAGAATTGAATATAGTCTTTAAATCTTATATACACATATGTATTTGATGGTCTATCAAGTTTAGTTTCAAAACTATAACCAAGGAATGACTTTAGGACATTTCACAGGCCCTGAAATGTTTTCAAAAATTTATTCTCTTTTTAAAGGATTTTTTAATTCAACCAAATTTAATAACTTTGACTTGAAATAGATGACCTTGCGGCACTATCAGTCAAAATCCAAGAAGTAACCCTGTAGGTTACTTGGTGTAAAGGTTTAATATAGAAAGGTAAATAATTTGGAAGGAACAACCTAAGACAGGCACAGTCGCAGAGGGGCCATCAGGAGAGAACTTGGGGGTCAACAGAGGTGGGACACAGATCCCCACCCCTCCAACTATACAGGGGCTTGAACACTCGTCCCTTCTGAGGGAGGTCTCCTGCCCCCATGGCTGCTTTCTGCTTCCCATGCCCAGCTCAGATCGGGACCCAGATAACAGAAAGAGACTTGACCCAGCTGAGATCGGTACCCAGAAAACAGAGACTTGGCTGACAGCCCATGAAATGTCCTAAAGTCATTCCTTGCTTACCATACAATAAACCTAAAACAGTCATATTTTTATACAAAAAATTAAAGTTAAAAGTTATCTAGACTACATTATAAAATTTCCAAAAACCTCCTAATACTAAAAAAACAAAAAAGGGGGGATAGTGGAATAATAACCTGTTAAGTAAATGCCTTAATTGCTTTAAAATTTTTACTTGAAAATTAATTTTTTCATTTATAATGCTAATAGTAAGACACCCATGAAAAACATATGTGGTGTCAAAATAAGCCAAAGGAAAATCATTTGGACAAAAATTAAAAGAATCCCAAGTTTAAATTATAGATATGATTCCTTTATTAACCTTTGGTCGAGAATACATTTGTATATTTTCAGAAAACAACTCCAAGACCATGTGGATTCCTGCAACAGAGAGGAATTATCAGGACTGCTCCAGCCACAGAATAGCAGTGGCCCCATGAGACAAGAAGAAGAGAAGCAGTCCAGAAATAAAGATGGTGAAGACGCCTTATCATGCTAGCAGTCAGCAGCTGTGCGTCACTGCAGGTTGCCCAGGACCAAACCAGAGAGGGTCGGGCCTGCATTTCCACCATTTCTCCACCATCCAGAACTGAAATATTACTGCTGACATGGACACATAAGAAACTGTCGGACACTGAAACATGAACTTTGCCTAAAAAACAAAGAAGGGGGATCTGTTGGAGGCCAGATGTAAGCTGGCAAGGTCCTTGCACCTGAAGGGGCTAGCAAAGCTGGGACCCTTACCCACACACTTTTCCCAGACTTGTTTGGATGGCGATTATCAGTAGAATGAGAGCAACCTTTGTAGAATAAGAACAGCCTTTCATAGCTTACCAAGAAGTCTGTAACTATTTACTGAGATATGCTGTACTGAGAACTTGCCCTTCTGCTGTGTCTCTCCCTTAGAGATTAGGAGGAACAAAGAATACATTCCTCTTGACAGACCTCCTATTCAGTGTGTTGTGTATAAATAAGATTGTGTGGCTAATAAACTTGCTTCAGTTCCTCAAGAACTGGGGTCCTCCCGATCCTGCTTTCCTGTCTTTCTTTCATTTCTCAATTCCCACCTCCCTGCCTCAGCCCAGCTCAACCTTGTCAGGCTGGCCCTGACATTAACCGTACCTCCAACACGCTTCCCATTGGCTAATCAGCAGGATATGCAAATTAACTGCCAACAAAGATGGCGACTGGCAGCCATGCAGCTGAAGCGAACAGGAGGCTGGTTGCCCTGCGATGGAGGAAGCCAAGGTTTCCTGCCTGCTGCGGCCAGGCTCTGAGCTGCACTCTAAGAAACAATGTTGCAATTATAGAAGCTAAACAAACCTCAGATACCTGCTTTCAGCAGCGGAGGCCTCAGAGCTGGAGCTGCAACAGTGTTTCAATTATAGAATCCAAACCCCAGATACCTGCTTTCAGCAGCCGAGGCTTCAAGCTGGAGCTGGCTCTCAGCTCCAGTGACAGCCATAGAAGGTAAATAAATCCCAGAATAAAAAAAAAAAGAAAAGAAGGAGAGGTTTGGAGCTTCAGTCGCCCACCAGCCTGAAAATGGCCCTCAGCCCCTCACTCAGACTGGCCAGGCACCTCAGTGGGGACCCCCACCCTGAAGGGGGTGTGACCAGCTACAAACAGCCATCAGCCCCTCACCCAGGCTGGCCAGGCACCCAAGCGGGACCCCCACCCTGATCCAGGACACCAGGGCAAACCAGCCGGCCCCCACCTGTGCACCAGGCCTCTATCCTATATAGTAAAAGGCTAATATGCAAACTGACCCTAACAGCAGAAAGACTGGGAATGACTGGTCACTATGACACACACTGACCACAAGGGGGCACACGCTCAATGCAGGAGCTGCCCTCTGGTGGTCAGTGAGCTCCCACATGAAGGAGCTCTGCTCAGCCACAAGCCAGGCTGATGGCTGCCAGTACAGCGGTGGTGGTGGGAGGCTCTCCTGCCTCCTCAGCAATGCTAAGGATGTCTGACTGCAGCTTAGGTCTGCTCCCCGCTGGCAAATGGACATCTCCCGAGGGCTGCCGGGCTGCCAGAGGAATGTCTGATTGCCAGGTTGGGCCCAATCCCCCAGGATGCCTGCCTAAGCCAGCAAGTGGTCACCCCAAGGGGTCCCAGACTGTGAGAGGGCACAGGCCGGGCTGAGGGACTTCTCCCCCACCGAGTGCACAAATTTTTGTGCACCAGGCCTCTAGTCCTATATAATAAAAGAGAAACATGGTAATTAACCGTAACTTCGTTACCCTTCCCTGATCCATGACACCCTTCAGGGCAAACCAGCCGGCCCCCACCTGTGCACCAAGCCTCTATCCTATATAGTAAAAGGGTAATATGCCTCCCAGCACCCGGATCAGTGGAGCCATGAGGCCTCACTGCCCCGGTGTCAAGCGGAGCTGCAAGGCCTCCCAGCACCGGGATCAGTGGAGCAGCAAGGCCTCCCAGCACCGGGATCAGCTGAGCAGTGAGGCCTCCTAGCACCGGGATCAGCTGAGGAGCGAAGCCTCACTGCCTCTGTGTCAAGTGGAGCCACGAGGCTTCCCAGCATTGGGATCAGCGGAGCTGTGAGGCCTCCTGGCCCCTGGAGCAGTGTGACAGGGGGCAGCGCCCAAACCCCCTGATCAGCCCTGCTCTGTGTGTGACGGGGTAGAGCCACAACATCCCCATCGGCCCTGCCCTGAGTGTGATGGGGGGAGTGCCCCAAACCCCTGATTGGCCCTGCTCTATGGGTGATAGGGGGCGGCACCCCAACCCCCTGATCCACCCTGCTCTGTGTGTGACAGGGGGCGGTGCCCCAATTCCCCTTTAGGCCCTACTTTGTGCATGTCAGGGGGGAGCTCCCCAGCCCCCTGATGGGCCCTGCTTTGTGCGTGACAGGGGGAAGCACCCCAACCCCACGATTGGCCCTGCTCTGTGTGTAACGGGGTGGTGCCGCAACCTCCCCATCGACCCTGCCTGGAGTGTGACAGGGTGCGGTGCCCCAACCCCCCAATCGGCCCTACCCTGAGTGTGACTGGGGGTGGCATCGCAACCTCCTGAACCGCCCTGCTCTGTGCATGACCGGGGGTGGCGACCTAACTCCCCAGTCGGCCCTGCTCTGAGCCCGACCAGGGGCTTCACCTAGGGATTGGGCCTGCCCTCTGCCACCTGGGAGCAGGCCTAAGACAGCAGGTCGTTATCCCCCGAGGGGTCACAGACTGTGAGAGGGCAGAAGTGGGGCAGAGGTTCACTGCCCCCACAGCCAATGCACAAATTTTTGTGCATCGGGCCTCTAGTATATATATATATATAAAAGACTAAGCAACCATTATGACCAAATGACCGGAATGACCGGTCGACCAGTCGCTATGACACGCACTGATCACCAGGGGGCAGGTGCTCAATATAGGAGCTTACCCCTGCTGGTCAGTGCACTCCCACAGCCAACCTCCTGCGGCCCCTCCCCACGGTTGGCCAACGTCCTGTGGCCCCTTGCCCTCCCTGGCCCACCAGTGCCCCTCCTGTGGCTCCTCCCCTCTGCCTTCTGGCCCCCCCATTGGCCCTGATCGGGGGGGCTGGCCAGCCAAAATCCGGCAGCCCCTCCCCCCTGGCTGACCAACCTCCCGCGGCCCTTCTTCCTCCCCAGCCAGCCAACTTCCCACGGCCCCTCCCCCCTGCCAGCCGGCCCCCCAATAGGCCTTGATCAACGGCCAGGCTGAGGAACCCTGCCCATGCATGAATTCATGCACCGGGCCTCTAGTTTGAACATAATTGTAAAGGAAACTGAAGTTATGTTCATTTTTAACTTTTTTGAATATATAATATTTGCAAAATGACATTACATATGTAATTGTAACTAAATTTAATAAAATAATATATAATTTTATGTGAAATAATTTTAATTTTGCTATAAAATCGAAAATAAAGCAAATTTATCAATGTTTAAAAGTAAAGCTCCTTATGTTATTTCTCTGCAATATACAATGAAATACAAAATGTATAAAATGAAAGCAAATGTATAAGCAAATTTATAAGTTATACAGAAAATAAACTATATGGTTTGAAATTGGAAATCATATACCCGAAGCTTCAGGCATCACACAGTATAAGTCACGTATTTTATAAGTAATTTCAATAAAGAAAACTAATTTTTTTACTTGTACATAGTCGCAATCAATATTCTGACTTCACATTTTCAGAGATGTTTATTAAACCACTACCATACTCCTGCTCTCTGTTCTTTGGCTCCAGTGCTTTCAAAAAACATGAAGTCCTAAATAAAAACAAAATACAGAAATAAGTTTTCAGTAATAAAACTGAGGTCAATTCTTGGATGCATAAATGCTAAGGGATATGAAATATGATGAAACAGAATGACATATCTGCTAACCAAGAAAATTGATTATTATAAGTAGATCTGGGAAAAGTTGATAGCTTCAGCTTCCCATTTCAATAGCAATTAAATCCTATAATTCTAATCACTTATTAATACCTGTATGGATTTAATTAGTCATCTGATAATTTCTCTCAATTTCACTTTTTCTCACGTCTCGTGTAATGACTCTTTTTGAATCTTTCTTCCTAAACTTTTTATATTCTTTCTCTAATAATATAACTTTTCTTAAGACTGGAATACCATGTACAACTTTTAGATTTATTTCAGGGTAATGAAAGCCATCTTAGAGTTAGAATACCACTTAGAATTGTTTGGCCCAGTTTTATGATTTCTCTTCCAAATTTGCCCACTGTGTCCCCAGCTGGTCTCACTCCATCAATGCCTAACTAGATTCTCTCTTCCATGACTTAAAGTCAAATCCTATGGATTTTATCTCTCACATCTATCATTTTCCTTTATCCCTTCAACAGAAATAAGTTAATCCTTATTTGCAATCACTTGCAATTACTCTACTACAATTATACCTCTCTTCAATCCATTTCTCACACAGTCACCAGGATTTACCTTTCTAAAATTTGGATTTATAACTATTTTATTTATACCTAGTTTAAACATAATGAGTTAACTAAAACTATTTCAATGTATTCCCAATGTCTATTAGAAGTTGCACAGTCCTTAATAGTCCTTTAGTAGAAGCCCAATCTATTCCATGGTCATTTACTAACAATCCCACTACCACCCCCAATCCCATGTCCTATCTATCCAAACATCCTGACTGCCTTATCTTCCCTATACCATTACATAAATATCAGATCTTAAAAAACCCAATAAGTTATTAATCATCAATAGCCAGTCAATGTTGAAATTTCTATGAATGCCTGTAAATGTCTTTTTTTTTTTTGTAGGCTGGGAGATAAGTGAATAGAGTCAGATTTTTCTACCCATTCATTTATCCTAGCCTGTTTCAATGTTCCAAAGTTTAATTAACAGCACAGGGTGTAAATGTCTTTTTATACTGGTTTGTTCGATTCAGTATACAGAGTCTACAAACTGCATTAAGTTGTCTTTTAAGTCTCTCTCATTTTATTATCTTTTTACTTTCCAGACATTTACTTGTTGAAGGAAATGGATCTTTTTGCTGCATATTCTCCCATATTATATTTTTTTCCGAGTGCATCCCCAAATAAACACTTAAGATATTCATTTAGATGTTCCAAACCATGCTTGCAGATTGGAATCACCTGGAAGTGATGTAAAGCGCTTGAAGGCTTGGTCCCATCTCCAGAGATTTTGATTCACTATTTGGGTGCAGTCTTGATACAGGGAATTTAAAAAGCTACCCAGGTGTTTCTACTGTGCAGCTAAGATTGAGAACTGTTGCTCTCTTCCAGGTGTCCTTGATTTTGGCTGCATACTGAATCACCTTAAGAGCTAAACAACAAACTTTTTATTGTGAGCTTCTGATTTAATTGAATGGGGGTATGATTTGGTACTTGGGGGGTTTTTTGAAATCTCCCTAAGTCAGCAGTTCTCAACCTGTGGGTCACGAGCCCTTTGGCGATCGACCGACCCTTTCACAGGGGTCGCCTAAGACCATTCTGCATATCAGATATTTACATTATGATTCATAACAGTAGCAACATTACAGTTATGAAGTAGCAATGAAAATAATTTTATGATTGGATCACAACATGAGGAACTGTATTTAAAGGACTAGAAGGTTGAGAACCACTAAGTGATTTAATGGAAGACAAGTTTAGAATATTGCTCTATCCTGTGTGTGTTAACTGGCAATTCTATCTGGTGGTTGGGTTGGATGCACTTTTATTGCAGTTCGCACTCAGGTAGTAGAACAGTTAATTTAATAAAGAACCGGGACAAAATCTCCCCATTTCACTGGGTTCTACTCCATCTTAGCACATATCTGAGTGCACCTATTTTGATTTTTAAATAGAAGCCCCAAAGAGCAGAGCCTCTCCATAACACACAGTCCTTCTATTGCCATGTGAAACTATAGAATTTCCAGAGAAATTAGTCATTTGTGAATCCAGACTATCAGGAGAAAATGGAATTTCAGAGCTAGCATTAAATAGTACCCCCTTTGAATATAATCTATAAATTTAAGCAAGTCATTTAAAAAGGTACACTTTACTGAATCTTTCAGAATGATATTAAGTAAATACCCAAGATTAGCAAGAATATACTTACAATGAGGAAACATGCGCCAAGCATTACAGCTTTCATTTTCACATCAAGGTCTAAAGGGAACTGGATCCCAAAGTTATCAGTGTCTGTAAATGCCTCTCTCACAAAACCAGTCCATTGCTTGGAAATCTTGCCAACCACATTTTCTTCATCAAGAGATTTAATCTTAAAAAAAAAAAAAAATGATGGTCTCAAAGAATTCTAGAAAACTAATAATAAAACTACTTTCAAATTTGGAATAAAATGAAACAAATGTGTTATTAAGCTTATGTGCAATACATAACTATGAAGAGTATATTGCTCATTGGATGTATATAAATTCCTGCATTTATAGATACATGAAAAAAATTGTTTCTTTGCTACAGAAAACTTATATGAAAGTAGTTTTACTGCCTGGTCAGTGTGGCTCAGTGGTTGAGCATTGACCTATGAACCTAGAGGTCACGGTTCTATTCCCAGCCAGGGCACATGCCTGCGTTGCAGGCTCGATCCCCAGTAGGGGGCATGCAGGAGGCAGCCAATCAATGATTCTCTCTCATCATTGATGTTTCTCTCTCCCTCTCCCTTCCTCTTTAAAATCAATAAAAATATTTTAAAAAAGAAAGTAGTTTTACTGAAATATTTAACATTTTATATTGTACTAGTATATTAGGACACAGTACTAAATTATTTGAAGTGATCTAAAACAAAATTTAAGCAGGAAAAGATACTAACATTAAATATTTCTTTGATGAAATTTCTAGAAGCCATCAAGAAGGTAGCAAACTAAACCATGTGACATCTGCTTTAAGACAAGCAGAGAGTTTACTAGTATATAGGCTGAGTGATTACATGTGATGGGAAGGACATTACCACTCAATGTCAGTAGACAAACAGGAAGTGCTAAGGTGCTGGGAAAGAGGACTGGCAATTTTTAGTGAAGGAAAGTATCTAATTAGTAACTTAAAGAGATGCCACAGGTCCAGGGTTGGGGTAAGACTGGACAACAGGAGAGTGAGGGAACAACAAAATAGGAAAGGTGTATGAAAAAAAGCTCTGAAGTAATTTTTTGGGATTTTACAGTTCTGCCTGAAGAAACTCCAGGACCACTATAAAGAGTTAGACAGTTGCACCTCACCAAGTGGGCATATGGCAGCTGATGGTAGCCACCCTCACCATGGTGTGTACACATAGGGTTGTGTCAACTAAGAAAGAGAAAAGTCCTTTTCAAATATACACAAGGTAGCACATGTGCCAGCAAAATCCTTTGAAGCTCCAGCTCAAGTTGGAACTGCTAAATAAATGTGGGGAAACTAAAAACAGTTGACTCATTTTACTCCAGTGTGGGTGCTTAAGTTCTTAACAAACCTGAAATACGCTTTTAATATGAAAACTATGACAGTATGGGTTGCTGTTCATCAATATTCATCTACCCCTCCCACTGTAGGCCCAGTATTCTTCTCTGAACATTGATACTTAGGGTTGGCCATGTGACTTGTTTGACCAATGGAATGTTAGTGTATATGACAGTGAGCAGAGACCTTAAACATGGCTAAGCAGTTTGGCCTGGCTCTTGCTCTCCAGTGATCAGCCACCAGAAAATCATGTAGCTCTTGCTAGAGCTCTAGAATGAGCATACTTGGAGCAGGCCCGAAGCCAACTTCAAGCCTAAATCAGTGCCATCTAGATGAGCCTATGTATATCCACTGAGACACAATTGACCTGCAGACTCACAAGCATGATAGCAAATGCCTGTTGTTTTAAGCTACTGATCTTTAGGGGTTTTATGTTATACAACACTGTTCTGGGAAAACAGACTAAGTAAATCTTGTGCACCCTTTAGTGTTTTATCTGCTAATAGCTGTAATCTAAGTATTTGTAGCTTGTAAAGTAATCTTATTTTATTTTTTAAATTTATTTTTAATTTTGAAAATGAACAATACAGAGGATAACCTATGAGCCACAATAATGCTGCACTAGATTTAACAGATATTAATATTTTCTTTTTTATTCCTATAGTTCAGAATGTGAAAAATGATTTACAGCTGAAAAGTCAACAGGACTAAGTAATTTTTAGCTAAATTCTAGATACTTAAAAAACAGAAAATCTATATAATGAAATAATTTTAACTTCTGAAAAAATAGACTGATATTACTATTTAATTTAAATGTTAATTATTAAAAATAATTGATAAAGGTATTCTAGAGATTCTTAGCCATTTATCTATTTGAACATTATCTCAGCACATTCTCTGTCCTCTTTCTGTACTCCTCTTTGGCATGTATGCAAGAGTAGTTTATTCTAGCTTCCCATCCCTTCAAATATTTTTATCCCTTTAAATTTAAATTATACTCCTTTATTTTCTTAACATAGATTTTCATTCAGTAATTTATCTTCATCTGTATCTAAGTCCTTTCCAATGAGTTTTTATCAATCTTCATTCTACTACCTGTCTTGTTTTCAAAACTTCCTGTCCTTTAATATTAATTTCATTCTTCTCCTTATGGTTCTTGTTTTGTCTAATGTTTATTTAAATACTTCTTATATGATCGATTGCAGATTGTTCCATTATATAAAGTTTGTTCTTGGTGAATTAGTTCGTAGAGCATTATGTACTCATGGCTTCAACTATCATCTGTGTGTTGAAAACCCCTCAACTTTTCCCTCTACATACCTAAAATCCAATACAACTCAAATACAAATTATCAGATTTTCATAAATCAACTAGTTCTCCTCCAAGATTCTTAATGTGGCCAATGGCATTATTATTCATTCAGCTTCTTATCTTCAGAGATCAGACTAATCTCCCCATTTTCTTTCATCTTCAACTGACATCAAATCCATGAATCAGTTCCACTTAGTATATTTATTAAATATCTCTTGAATTATTTCTTCCTTATGGCATAACTTCTGCTCTTGCTATTTATTACATATACCAAGTTGCCATGCCAATTCATATTCAAACAGAATTCATATTCCATAATGGTTCCTCATATTGATAATTTCTGCATTCCATTTCCCATCAGCTAGCTTTCAGAAATGTTTCAAGGTGCTATTTTCACAATTCACTCAAAGATGTTACTTAATAGCACTATTCTAGATGCACAGAAGTAGAGTTAATTTATTACCTATAACAGATGCTCTAAATCATCCGTTGAGAAGGGTTGCTAATTCTTTAGCATTAATATCAGAGTTTCACAATCAAGTCTGACTTGCTTCACTAGTATTTTCACTTATTTTTAAACAAATAAAATATATGTTAGCCAACCTTCTGTGAATACTCCTTGAAAAAACAATTACCTTTTTACTCCTCTGGATCTTTGATAGGAATGATAACCCCTATGTAAAGAACTATCATTATACATAAATCTATAAAGTCTTTATACATACATAGCATAAATCCTATCCCACAATCTATATTCCTTTTGAAGGATTTGTCTTTATATAACCAGGGTCTAACACAGGAATTCAGTATCATGTAACCAGGCAGATAATATAACAGAAAGAAGCTGGCTAGTGGAAAACCTAAAAAAGTCATGGGAGACTGGCAGAGTTCCCACATATTAGTCACAACGGGCAGCACCACTTAGGTTCAGCCTGTTTTCTGCCCCTTTTATAGAAATGTGGGCCCAATTTACCACATTTTCTAATTTCCAATAGAACAAGAAAATCAAGATTCAGTTATAAAACCTTCTGACTTTTAATATTTGCAACTAAATAACATTAATTATTAAGGCTAGGCCATCTGTTGGAAAACAGCTGTGATGAAATTGCTCCATGTAGTAAGTACAAAGATATATTGTGGTTTCTAACAATCAATTTTTTTTTCCAAAATACATTTTTATTGATTTCACAGAGGAAGGGAGAGGGAGAGAAAGATAGAAACATCAATGATGAGAGAGAAACATTGATCAGCTGCCTCCTGCACCCCCCACACTGGAGATTGAGCCCACAACTTGTGCATGTGCCCTGACTAGAAATCAAACCATGACCTCCTGGTTCATAGGTTGATACTCAACCACTGAGCAATGCCAACTGGGCTCTAACAATCAAATTTAATACAAAGATAAAGGAAAGACCACAGGGAAGTATAATTGGGTAGCTCATCTTACACTATCTTTCTGAAAACTCTCTTTGCATAATTGGACTTTTTGTAGGAATTCAAACATGTTAGATCTTCTGAAGAGGGCCAAGAGCATTGGCAGCCTGTGTTTCAGACTAAGCAAGGATCACAGGCTTTTGCAATCAAATGTAGATGACAAGGTTAACCTTCTATTCAAAATGGATAATGTATAGGACTTTTATACAAAACCATGTTTAAATATTAGTTGTTTTGCTTATATTTATTTGAGTGCAAGGCTCTGCTTTTTTTTAATCTTTAATTTCTTTATTGTTTAAGGTATTACAAATGTGTCCTAATCCCCCCATTAACTCACAACTTCCCCTCCACACACTCATGCTCTCATCGCCCTGTTGTCCCTGTCCATTGGTTTGGCTTATATGCATGCATACAAGTCCTTTAGTTGATCTCTTCCCCTTACCCCCACCCTCCTCTACTTTCCCTCTGGGAATTGATACTCTGATCGCTGTTTCTCTGTCTTTGGATCTGTCCCTGTTCATCAGTCTATGTTGTTCTCTCTATTCCACAAATGAGTGAAAATATGTGGTATTTATCTTTCGCTGACTGGCTTATTTCACTTAGCATAATGATCTCCAGTTCCATCCATGCTGTTGCAAATGGCAAGAGTTCCTTCTTTTTTACCACAGCATAGTATTCCATTGTGTAGATGTACCAAAGTTTTTTAATCCACTCATCTGCTGATGGACACTTAGGCTGTAAACAAATCTTAGCTATGGTGAATTCAGCTGCTATGAACATAGGGGTGCATATATCCTTTCTGATTTGTATTTCTGACTTCCTGGGATATATTCCTAGAAGTGGGATCACTGGGTTGAATGGAAGTTCCATTTTTAGGTTTTTGAGGAAACTCCATACTGTTCTCCACAGTGGCTGCACCAGTCTGAATTCCCACCAGCAGTGCAGAAGGGTTCCTTTTTCTCCGCATCCTCTCCAACACTTGTTGTTTGTTGATGATAGCCATTCTGGTGGGAGTGAGATGATACCTCATTGTCGTTTTGATTTGCATCTCTAGTATAATTAGTGACTTTGAGCATGTTTTCATATGTCTTTCGGCTTTCTAAATGTCCTCTTTCGAAAAGTGTCTATCTAGGTCCATTGCCCATTTTTTTATTGGATTGTTTATCTTTCTATTGTTAAGTTGCATGAGTTCCCTGTAAATGTTGGAAATTAAACCCTTATAGGAGATATCATTGGAAAATATGTTCTCCCATGCAGGGGGCCTTCTTGTTGTTTTGTTGATAGTTTCCTTTGCTGTGCAAAAGCTTTTTATTTTGATGTAGTCCCATTTGTTTATTTTCTCTTTAGTTTCCATTGCCCTAGGAGCATTATCAGAGAAGAAATTCCTATGGCATATGTTTGCGATTTCACTGCCTGTGAATTCCTCTAGTATTTTTATGGTTTCCAATCTTACGTTTAAGTCTTTTATCCATTTTGAGTTTATTTTTGTGTATGGTGTGAGTTGGTAGTCTAGTTTCATCTTTTTGCATATATCTGTCAAATTTTCCCAACACCGTTTATTGAAGAGACTGTCTTTACTCCATTGTATGCTCTTGCCTCCTTTGTCAAATATTAATTGGGCATAGTGGTTTGGGTTGATTTCTGGGTTCTCTATTCTATTCCATTGATCTATATGTCTATTCCTGTGCCAGTACCCAGCTGTTTTAAGAACAGTGGCTTTGTAATACAGCTTGATATCTGGTATTGAGATCCCACCTACTTTGTTCTTCTTTCTCAGGATTGCTGCAGCTATTTGAAGTCGTTTTTTATTCCAGATGAATTTTTGGAACATTCGTTCTAGACATGTGAAATATGCCATTGGTAATTTAATGGGGATTGCATTGAATCTATAGATTGCTTTGGGTAGTATGGACATTTTGATGATGTTGATTCTACCAATCCATGAGCACGATATGTTCTTCCATATATTTATGTCTTCCTCTATCTCTTTTTTCATTGTCCTGTAGTTTTTTGCATATAAGTCTTTTACCTCCTTACTTAAGTTTATTCCTAGGTATCTTAATTTTTTTGGTGTAAATGGGAATGCTTTTTTAATCTCACTTTCTGTAAATTCACTGTCACCCTAATACCAAATTTGTATTTTCTTTATCTGGTTTTGGTATTAGGGTGATGCCAAAGAAATGCCATAGATTTCTTGGCATTAATTTTGTATCCTGCTACATTGCTGAATTCATTTATTAAGTCCAATAATTTTTTAATGGCATCTTTGGGTTCTCTATGTACAGTATCATGTCATCTGCAAATAAGGACAGTTTTACTTCTTCTTTTCCAATTTGGATGCCTTTTATTTCTTCTTCTTGTCTGATTGCAACAGCTAGTACTTCCAGTACTATGTTGAACAGGAGTGGTGAGAGGGGGCATCCCTGTCTTGTTCCTGTTCTTAAGGGAAATGGTTTTAGCTTTTCCCATGGATTATGATGTTGGCTGTGGGTTTGTCATATATGGCTTTTATTATGTTGAGGTATGATCCTTCTACTCCTACCTTGCTGAGAGATTTTATCAAGAAAGGGTGTTGAATTTTGTCAAATGCTTTTTCTGCATCAATTGATATGACTATGTGGTTTTTATCTCTCAAATTGTTTATGTGATGTATTACGTTTATTTATTTGCGGATATTGTACCATCCTTGCATCCCTGGGATAAAACTTAGTTGGTCATGGTGTATGATCTTTCTGATGTACTGCTGGATCCGATTTGCTAGGATTTTGTTGAGGATTTTGGCATCTATGTTCCTGAGGGATATTGGCGTTAATTCTCTTTCATTGTATTTTCTTTATCTGGTTTTGGTATTAGGGTGATGCTGGCTTCATAGAATGAGCTGGGAAGTGTTCCTTCCTCTTGAATTTTTTGGAATAGTCTGAGGAGGATAGGTTTTAGTTCTTCCTTGAATGTTTGGTAAAACTCCCTTGTGAAGCCGTCTGGCCCCGGGCTTTTGTTTGATGGAAGCTTTTTGATGACTGCTTCAATTTCTTCCATAGTTATTGGCCTATTGAGATTTTTAGATTCTTCCTGATTGAGTTTTGGAAGGTTGTATTTATCTAGGAATATATCCATTTCCTCCAGGTTGTCTAGTTTGTTGGAGTAGAGTTGTTCATAGTATTTTTTTTAATAATCCTTTGTATTTCTGTGGGGTCTGTTGTTATTTCTCCTCTTTCATTTCTGATTTTGTTTATTTGGGTCCTTTCTCTGTGTTTCTTCATGAGCCTAGCTAGAGGTTCATCATTCTTGTTTATCCTTTCAAAGAACCAGCTCTTGGTTTTGTTGATCTTTCGTATTGTTTTTTGTCTCTATGTCATTTATCTCCACTCTGATCTTTATTATTTCCTTCCTTCTGATCACACTGGGCTTTTCTTGTTGCTCTCTTTCTAACTCTTTGAGTTATAGGGTTAGGTAATTTATTATCATTGTTTCTTGTTTTTACAGTAGGCTTGTAGAGCTATGAAATTCCCTCTCAAGACTGCGTTCGCTGTGTCCCATAGGTTTTTGATTGCTGTGTTTTCATTGTTGTTTGTTGCCATGATGTTTTTTATTTCTTCTTTGATCTCTCTGGTAACCCAGTCATTGTTTAATAGCATGCTATTTAGTCTCCATGTGTTTGATTTTTTTGGATTGTTTTTATTGTAGTTGATTTCCAGTCTTATGCCATTGTGATCTGAGACGATGCTTGGTATGATTTCTATCTTCTTGAATTTGAAGAGACTTTGTCTGTGACCAAATATATGGTCTAGCTTTGAAAATGACCCATGTGCACTTGAGAAGAATGTATATTCTGTGGCTTTGGTGTGAAATGTTCTGAAGATGTGAGTTAATTTCATCTGATCTAGTGAGTCATTTAGGATTGATGTTTCTTTGCTGATTTTTTTGTTTAGAGGTTTTGTCCTATGATGATAGTGGGGTGTTAAAGTCCCCTATTATGATTGTATTGCTGTCAATCTCTCCCTTGATCCCCTCCAGAAGTTTTCTTATGTATTTGGGTGCTCCTATATTGGGTGTGTATATTTTTACCAGAGTTATTTCTTCTTGTTGGATTGCTCCCTTTAGTATTAAGAAGTGGCCTTCCTCATCTCTTTTTATGTCCTTCACTTTGAGATCTAATTTGTCAGATATAAGTATTGCTACCTCAGCTTTTTTTTTCATTTCCATTTGCCTGAAAAACCTTTTTCCATTCCTTCACCATCAGTCTGTGTGCATGTTTTTTTTTTTTGTTTTGTTTTTTTTTCTGAACTGGGCTTCCTATAGACAGCAGATATATGGGTCATGTTTTCTTATCCACTCAGTTACCCTAAGTCTTTTGATTGGGGCATTTAATCCACTTACATTTAAAGTTATTATTGATAGATACTTTTTTGTTGCCATTTTTATTCTTTACCCCTCTGTTCCTCCTTTGTTTCTTCTTCTTTTTTTTTTTTTTACAGCAGACCGTTTAGCATTTCTTGCATTGCTGGTTTGGTGGTAATAAACTCCCATAGTCCTTTTTTGTCTGTGAAGCTCCTGATTTCACCCTCAATTTTGATTGATAGCCTTGCTGGGTACAGTATTCTTGGATTCAGACCCTTCCTTTGCATGACTTTGTATATTTCATTCCATTCCCTTCTTGCCTGATGTGTTTCTGTTGAGAAATCCATCACTAGTCTGATGGGGGATCCTTTGTAAGTAACTTTCTGTCTCTCTCTAGCTGCTTTTAAGATTCTTTCTTTGTCGTTGGTGTTTGCCAATTTAATTATGATGTGCCTTGGCGTCAGTCTTTTGGGGTTCATTTTGTTTTGGACTCTGTGAGCTTCTTGAATTTGTGTCAGTTTTTTCTTCCCTATATCAGGGAAGTTTTCTGTCATTATTTTTTCAAATAGGTTTTCTATTCCTTGCTCAGTTTCCTCTCCTTCTGGCACCCCTATTATGTGGATGTTGTTTTGTTTCGTGTTGTCCCAAAGTTCTCTTAGGCTCTCCTCCTGCCTTTTAATTTTTTTTTTCTAGAAGCTGCTCTGCTTGGGTATCTTTTCCTACTTTGTCTTCTAGCTCACTGATGTGGTCCTCTGTTTCTTCTAGTCTACTGTTGATGCTTTCTATTGAGTTCTTTATAGCAGTGATGTCATTTTTCATTTCTTCTTGGTCCTTCTTCATTTCCTCTTGGTTCTTACACATATTGTTGAATTTGTCTTCCATTCTTTTCATCCACCTTATGACCATTTCTCTGAATTCTTTCTCTGACAGGTTGCTTGCCTCCATTGCCTCCATTTCGTTTACTTCCTTTTCTGGTGATGCCTGTTTTTATTTCATATGTGGGCTGTTTCTTTGTCTCCCCATGATCTCTCTTCTCCAGGTGTTTGGTTATGTAGTTCTCTCTCTGCTGCATTGATTTAAAGGCACAAAATACAACACAACAAGGCACAACGCACAAGACACTGAAATGTATTCACAATACTAATAACCTCAAGTAAAGGTGACCACCAGATCAAGGAGAATTAGGGAGTAAAGAGCAAGAAGAAAAAAAGAAAAATGAGAAAAAGAAAAAAATGGAGTGCAAAAATGAAATTGGGAGGAGGAAAAATAAAAAGTAAGAGAGAAAAGAAAGAGAATGAAATGGAAGAGGGGAAGAAACTATTTGTATGGGGAGAAAACTCCAGTAGAACAACCACTAATCCCAACAAATTCCAGCAACAGATCCCTGGAGATGAATGCAAACTACAAACAACAACTAATATCAAGCGAGGTGAGGGAAAACAGAAGCAAAATAATAACCAGAAAAAAAAAAAACAACAGAAAAATAAAAAGAAAAATCAAAACAATCTCATAAAAAAGCATTAAAAAACCCCCAATATACTCAACAATCAAGCAAACAACAACAAAACGACAGAGAGAAAAATAACTTTGGATAGTGAAGAAAGAGAAGAGAGAGGTGTATATAGATTTAAAGCAGGAGATTGGTAATTAGATATAGAAGTAGGGTGAAATTTTAACAGGGAGTAAAAATAAGGAATAGGGAAAATCTAAAGCATGGATAGGGTAAGAGAAACAAGACAACAAAAGGGGAAAAGTGAGGAAGAGAGTTTGGGGGTAAAGGTAAAGTTGACGTAGAGTAAAAGGATGCTAAAGGAAAGATGAAAATAGAATGTAGAACACTAATCCCAAAATATTCACCTTAACAAGACATGACCCAAAGGGAACAAAGCATGAATGTACTCATGGCACCGATAACCCCAATATAAGCAACCACCTGAGAAAAGATAATTAGGGGAGAGAAAAGAGAGCACAAATGATATCTAAGAGAGAGAAAAAAAGATAGGAGAGAAAAGAAAAAAGCGAATATATATTTATGGAGAAAACACCACAGAGCCAATAGATAAACCAAACGAATACAAACACCAAACACTCAGTAAAGAGGGTGAGGCAAGGCTCTGCTTTTTTTTTTTTTTTTCATTTAGCATAATCAACACTGAAGCTCAATGAGATTAACGACTTCCTTTCTGACCAAAGTTAAATATACGAGCAGTGTCTCCCTCTTGAGATATTAGGATACACATATTTATTTAATATATTTGTAACATCCTCACAACTTATATTATTATTATATTAGGAAAGAAAAACCTATTAACATGATTACATCTCTTACCTCAAAATCAACATCTGCACAACAGCCGCACACAAGACATGGACCAATAATTTTGAGTACATCCTCTCTCCTCTCATTTTGAATGGTTAACTTTGGCAGGCATGGGTGCCAATTTTGAATAACATAACCCACTGGTACACCAGGAGGAGCATAAATTTCTATCTACAAAAGCAAAAGAACATGTAAATTGTAATAATAATAATGATGTCTAATAATGGCTCTTATTTATTGAATACATTCTAAGTGTCAGACACTGTTGTTCTAAGCACCACTTGATTTACAACAAGTTGGTGCTATTATTCCTATTCATGGAGGAAGTAAATGAAGAACAGAGAGTTAACTAACTTTATCAGATTCCCTAGCTGCAAAGTAGATGAGATGAGTCACACACTCAGACAGGCTGCATGCATAGACTCCACTCTTCAGCACTGCTCTCCAAACCTGTATATTTAAAAATTTCCATACTTATCAAACACTAGAGGCCTGCTGCACAAAATTCTTGCATGGGGGGAAGGGGGGTTCTTCAGCCCAGCCTGCACCCTCTTGCAATCTGAGACTGCTGGCTCCTGCTTGCCCAATTGGGCCTAAACCGGCAGTTGAACACCCCTCTTGCAATCCAAGACTGCTGGCTCCTGCTCTTCTGCCTGCATGATCACCCCTAAACACTTGCCTGCCTGCCTGATTTCCCTGGTCTCTGGTCGTTCCACCATTTTGGTCACTGGGCTTTCATTATATAGGATGTTGAAATTCTTAAGGAACTTTTTTCTCAAACTCCTATAAAAACAGTGGCTTAGATGTATGAATAGAATCTTGATTGCTGGTGCAATTTTCAAATCTGAGTAGCAATGGCTCTATTATGGAAAGGAACTGGGGCCTAGAATCTTGGCTCTGCTATTAGCGGGGTGACCTAGGGCGAGCATATCAAATTCGCGGCCCATGAGCTACATATGGTCCACAACAAATGTTTTTGTAGCCTGGCCAATATAATGGTATGTAAGAAATATTTTAATAAAAATTGCATAACTTAATTTTTTCAATATCCTGTTATACATAATTATTAATAACTAGAGGCCTGGTGCATGAAAATTCATGTACTGGAGGGGAATTCCCTCAGCCCAGCCTTTCCCCTCTCACAGTCCGGGAGCCCTCAGGGGCGGGAGGCAACCTGGGGATCACGGGAAGGCGACTTCCCCATCACACCTTTGCTGCTGCCACTGCCAGCAGTGCAAGCCTCGGCCAGCCCTGGTTACCTGAGTCTCAGGAAGCCCTGGGAGGCTGGGCAGCTGACATCCAAGGCTTGCCTGCACCTTGGGCATCAGCTGGGCAGCCGACATCCAAGGCTTGCCTGTGCCTCGGGCAGGCCCTGGGCAGCTAGGGGTTGAAGAAACTGGGAGACTCTAAAGGTAGTCATGTGGAGAGGCTGGACCCGCTTGGGGGTGGGCCCAGCCATGCTGCGTGCCTGCCACACCGGCGGAGCTGAGGGGACTGGGCACTGCCATCTTGTGGCTGTGGGTGCCGCCATCTTTGAGGGCATGATGGTCAATTAGCATATTCACTCTTTATTAGATAGGATGAACTACAACATTCGCTAATGACTGATTACTATAATTGTATTGCATTCATTTCCCTCATGCGTTGTACACACAGGCACACAATTTCTCTCCACTAATACTAGCAGCGAATATTTTAGCAGCTGATTGCCACGTCATTAGTCTTGTACTGATTTGTTTGGTGTGCGCAACAGGAAATATTTTGCTTTTGGAGAACAAGAAAAATAGGTTTATTTTTGTTATGCTTATTAATTTGTGCAGTATTCAGTCTCTGGTAAGTTAATGCTCAAGAAAAAATATTAATTTTTATTAAAATGTTCTATTATTTTATGTTAACAAGTACTCACTTATTTCAGCCCTTTGTATTCAGCATGTCTCTATTGAAATAAACCTATATTTCTATGAAAATTGAGGCTTTTGTTTTTTTGCAGCCCACATAAACTTAAACCTTGTTTATTCGGCCCATGTTAGCCTTTGAGTTTGACATGCTTGTATGAGGGAGTTCCTTAGCATGCTCATGTGTAAGTGACATTGTCATAAACTATTTTCTAAAGTCAATAGTATGTTTGTCAATGTGCTTTTTACATTCAGAGCATATTCCACCAAACTCTCAGTTTTTCCTCAGATATTCCTATGGATAGATACCATTATACCTAACCTAAATCACAAAACACAACATAATTCAGTAGGAATAGCTTCAGTTATCTTTTGAAAATAAATGCAGTCTTAGACTTCAAATATCTATGTGCCTGTGCCTCAGTCGGTCTGTGACCTGGTCTCACAGCTGGAATGACAGCTGTGACAAGTAGCTGTGGGGATAGAGGCAAAGACCAACTTTCCTGTATGCTCTCTGTTCCCTGGTGCCTCCTCTGTACCACTTTCTGTACCAGTGAGCTGACAAGTAATATGAAATGGACACCTGGTCTTTATAGAATTGAAGGCACCCACACCTAGCATATACCTATTTCAGGTGCTCAAATATATTAACTTTTTTTAATGGGGAACTTAAGAACACAGGAGTTGGCATTTCTCAAAGGTGGTATCTCCTAGGTTTCTTCCATAATAGGTTGGCCAAAATTGTGAGATGGACATATCTGTTCTTTTCCTCATTCTTCTGTACACTTGATCCTGGAATTGTATCCTAGGATATTCTCTGCGGTGCCCTCCTCTGGCTTTAGCCAGAGTTCTCATGGTCATTTAAAGTAAGGGACTTTACCAACATGCCTTATCTTCTCAACTCTCCCCAAAGTCTGACTCTGAGCAGAAGCTTATTCCCATGAGATGAACTTCTCAGGGCCAGGGGCCTAACTGCTCACTATTTTTCACCTGCCACCCTTCCTCTCCCAATTACTCTCAAGCATAAAACAATATTTCATGGACCAAATTTTAGAAAATCTTATTTGATTATACAGTTTCAATGAAAGGGTGATAATTCTTGTTGAACTACTTTACATATTACCCAGGTAAATGCTTACTGACCTCCTGAAGGCAGCAGGGGCAACAACAGCTGGTACATCTTAGTGGTCTCTCCAGAGTTATGACCTCTCGGCCCATAAGATCAAGAATCCTCATGGTAAAAGGCCTATTAGCCCCACAGCAATTTCGGGTACAGCAATCAGTATCTTCCACGGCAAAGTAAATCCTCTGTCCAAGGCTGTTCTTAATTTCATATTTGTTATTTGTTTCAAAACCTGTTAAGACTAAAAACATAAAAGGGAGTCATTATGACCATTATGATAAAAGAATATTGAATCTATCCTAAGATACTATAATATCTAGTTATACAATTTTTAGAGGATACTTCATGTCACATTGGGAGAAAGCAAAGGAAAGGTGTTTGGAGATGATTCCAACAAAGGAAAAACAACAGAGGAAGAGAATTAGGAGAGAGTATGAAAGTATACAAAATTAAGAGTCCTATGTGAGACATGGAAAAGAAAACCCATATTCTCCTAATTCCATAGAATTGTGTTTAAAAGGGAGACTTAAGAGCTCATACTATTTGCTCACCTTAGAATGTCTTTCCAGCTCCTGAGCAACCCATACAAATAGTTAATAATTATTAAATATGGAACTTTATGTTTTATGGTTAATATATACTAGTATACACTTTAAAATACATAAAAATTATGAATGGAGTACTGTACTATAGAGGGTCTTTTGGGAGGACCTATAATCTCAAAAATAAATTCCCTAAAATAAAACATGAAAAAAAATTCAGAATACAAATTATCCAACAACAAAGAGCTCCTTTCCAGGAGTTTAAACTTAGTTTAAACAAACTAACAATAATGAGAACATTATAAATACCTACCAATGTATGTTGTATGTAATCTGAATACAATAGATAATAATTTTATTGTAACTGAATCTATCACCGACTAGTGAAATTAATATTATAATTTCTACTAGTGGTAAGAAACTTTGCAGAGCGGTGAAGAGTTTTCATTAAAGTCTATATCTAGGAAAAAAGACACTATGGTTCATGAATCTTCCTGGCACGAGTTTTGAAACATCTGGTGACCTCCTATGCTCATATTATACGTGAGGAGTACTGTACCCAGAGAGACATCTGTTGGAGTCAGACCCATTCACATGAGCAGGAATGCTGTTTTAGGAAGTCAGATCTCTAGGATCAGCATCCTTCAACATCCTAAGTGATAATCCTCGGCCCATGGCAAAAAGGTTTTACAGGGTTCATCTGAACTCCCAAGAGAAACTGTTGGCAGGATTGTAATTTTCTACAACATACCCATCCAGATTCAAAAAATGTATTCACTTTGGAAATGCACTAAGATAAGTGCACTACTGCACGTGGCTCTGTGCCAATCTCAAGGTTATCACATATTAGGAGAGGAAAAGCCAGGGTGAGAGAGGTTAGATAAAGTGATAAATCACTGAAGTGCTTTCTAGAGAGAAGAGGGAGCAAAAGTAAATTTTGTTTGGTTTCCTTCTAAATTAGGGTCTATATCATGAGGATGGATGCCCAGAGTAATAGTATTTTACCACTTGATTCCTAAGTTCAAGAAACGAATTATCAGGATGAGAGACATTTGTAAATAACCAGTTTTAATCATTCCACATCTGTTAAAGTGTTATAATTGTGGTTGTTGATATGCCTTTATTTGCACAAATGTCTTCTCTTTCTAGAAATATAATCAACACAACCAATACATACCTTCTAGAAGCTCAACTTGCTGATGAATCAGTATCTGATCTATCTATTATAATAAAAAAAAAATGTTAAACTGTAAATTATATATCACATTTTTAAGCCAACCAAATTAACATCGGTTTTTATATTTTAAAGAATTTATATAATCAATTAACAATACTTACCAATATTATCAATATTTAATAATTTATATTACTTCTAGATATACCTGAAATTAATATATACTTTACATTTTTTATTTCTTTTATTTTTTAAAGAATAGTTTATAGATTTTTAGAGAGAAAGGAAGGGGAAAAAGAAACATCCATTAGCTGCATCCTGCACTCCTCCCTGGGGATTGTGCCCACAACCCGGGCATGTGCCCTAACTGGGAATTGAACCAGCAACCTCTCAGTGCATGGGACAATGCCCAACCAACTAAGCCACACGGGTCAGAGCTAAAGTTAATATATTTTTGATTAAAAATATCTATTCAATGGCCTGGCCAGTGTGGCTCAGTGGTTGAGTGATAAATAGTGATAATTATAACACCTAAATATCATAGAGCTTTTATAAGGATCAAATGAGTTAATACTTGTAATATACTTAGGAACAAAGCCTGGAAAATGGTGCTTAATAAGTGTTTGCTGTTGGTTAGTATCAGATTATATTCAAAATCATAGAAAATTCAATTTCTTAAGCCATATGTAGTTTGCTTTAAAAGTAAGCCTGATCTGCCCAGCCAGTGTGGCTCAGTGGTTGAGTGTCGACCGGTGAACCAGGAAGTTACTGTTCGATTTCCGGTGAGGGCACATGCTTGGGTTGTGGGCTCCATCCCCAGTGTGGATCATGTAGGATGCAGCTGATAAATGAATATTTCTCATCTTTCATGTTTCTATCTCTCTCTCCCTCTCTCTTCCTCTCTGAAATCAATAAAAATATATTTAAAAAAATAAAAATAAAAGTAAACCTGACCTAGAAGAATTAATTTGTTTGCAAAAAATGTTGTTTTACCATTTTAGACATTTGCTAATTAGTCATTTGTTAATAAGTAAACTGGAAGCACAGTTTTATTTGAATGACTATTTGAGGTATTTGAAATTACCTGACTTAAATATTCCAACCCTGGTGGACAGTCTGATGGAGGTGGTGGTGCTGGCATCCATGGTACCCCTGCAGGTCCAACTGGCTGATTATATACTGGCTGGTGTTGGACAGGAAAGCCCACTGGACCAGCACTTGACCAGCCAGGTGGTGAGGCTGAATAGTCAGCCTGGGGGACAGGATAGCCTGCTAGCATCCCAGGATAAGCAGCTTGCAAGCCAGGGTAGCCAGTATGTCCTGGAGGTCCTGCAATATGAACAAGTGAAATAATTTGTAACTATACCGAAAAATGGAAACATCAAGTCTTTGGGTTTACCCCAGTATCTACAAACTGAAATTTCAGTTTAGGAATCCTGTTTCTATGAAGCTTAAAGTTCATGTTTTTATCTTTCATCAAATTTTCAATGAAATATCTGTGGTTTCATATACATTTATATTTTGAGAGTTTTGGGCAGAATAAAATTGGCCCTGGCCTTATATTTGCTATTCAACACTCAGATGAAAATATGCTTAATACCTAAGAAAGTGAAAGAATCAGCAATGATCTAGAGTCATTTGCAAAAATATTCTGGAATGCCTTCATGGAAAAGAGAGAGAACATTGAGTAGAAAGTCCAACATAAAGGCTTTAGGAGCCAGCATTTCTAGGATCAAAGCACTCTGTAAAACTGGAAATTCTGGAATTCTAAAAAATCATATCTTCTCTCTCTCTCTCTCTCTCTCTCTCTCTATAGAGAGAGAGAGAGAGAGAGAGAGAACTGGGGATAGTTTTGTCTCTTCAAGGTATATTTGGTAAGTTCTAAAGATGTTTTTGGCTGTTACAACTAGAAGGGAGGGTGACAGTGACATCTGGTGGACAGAGGCCAGAAATGCTGCTAAATATCCTAAAATGCCCGAAATAACACCCTGATGAAAAAAAATTATCCATCCCAAAATATGAAAATGCCGCTTTTGAGAAACCCTGGTATAGAGGTACAGGCATGTCATTCTTTCCAGTACTGTCTATGTAATTTTCTGGTTTAACAATTTCCCTGGAGTTTAATCCACTGTATAGTCCATTCCTAAGA
The DNA here is from genome assembly GCA_036010255.1 of Myotis pilosus. Lineage (NCBI taxonomy): Eukaryota > Metazoa > Chordata > Mammalia > Chiroptera > Vespertilionidae > Myotis > Myotis pilosus. The sequence continues at coordinate 109,651,825 of JASKON010000002.1, read as the reverse complement.
CCCTCTACATGTAAGGCATGGTCCAGCATGTATACAAAAGGAAAGCTTTCACTTATCAGATGAAGATGAGAATATGCCCAGGTAGCTGCATTTCTATAGCCTGCAGCTTCCTTTAAAGCAGTCATGTCTTTTCTGTGAGTCTCTCTGAACACAATTAACCTCAGCTCCACATGACTCAAAAACACTCAGGATCAAATCTCCTAACTGATTGATTTCATGATCACAATTTTCTGAAGAGATGGAGAATCAATACAATCAATAAAAAAATACTTTAATGCTATTGATGATAACATATAGTCAACCAAAACAAATCAAGAACTACTCTGCCAATTTCATTATTGCACCTTCAACAAAGTGCAATCCTACATAATAGAGCTAATATGCAAATAGTCATCACGCGCCTGAGACCAGGCGGGAAGACCTGAGGCCACACCCTGCCCCCGCCCTAGTGTGGGGTTGGGGGACCTGAGGCTGGGCCCCCTGCCCTGTGGGGCTTGACGGGGTGGAGCAGGCCAGGTCTGGGTCTTCTGCAATTTCGAGGCGCATGCGGGTGGGTGGGGACTTGACTCTGGGTCCCACGGCGTGCCCCAGGCTCAGACAGGAGGGAGATTTTTGTATACATTTTACTAATTTTCTTTCATCTCTGACACTTCTACTATAGAGAAAGGGCAAATAGCAGTATTAAAATATTTCCTCTAATTCCCTTTTAATGGGCACGAATTTTGTGCATGGGGCCACTAGTACTATAATAAATACACAGACAGATGGACAAACATGCACACACTCCCTTTGGGGAATATCAATGATTGATTTATTTTCACTTTATTCTTTGAACAAATGCTTTTACCTTGGAATGCTGCCGGAGGATATTGAGGATGATACCCAGCTGGGAAATTTGTTCCTGGGTGAGGAGCATTCGTTTGTGCATCTGTAATTCAAGGAGAGTTAAGCTTTAACAAAATACACATTAAAAAGAAAAATATGCCAAAACCGGTTTGGCTCAGTGGATATAGCGTCGGCCTGCGGACTGAAAGGTCCCAGGTTCGATTCTAGTCAAGGGCATGTACCTTGGTTGCGGGCACATCCCCAGTAGATTTGCGGGAGGCAGCTGATCAATGTTTCTCTCTCATCGATGTTTCTAACTCTCTGTCTCTCTCCCTTCCTGTCTGTAAAAAATCAATAAAATATATATTAAAAAAAAAAGAAAAATGTAATGTCTGTGGATAGGTAACTTCATTTGCATGATCTTGTGCTATATTAAAATAGAGGGAATTCTTCACTTAACACAAGCTGTGCCTGTTATCAGAATTATTTTGACACAGAATCATGTGTCAAACAAATTCCCTTTAAAAAAAATTTTTAACTGATTTTTAGAGAGAAGGAATGGGAGGCGAGAAACATTGATTCAAGAATGAAACATCCCGCATGTCTCTCCCTCCCCACAACCAGGATTGAGTTTGCAACTCAGGCATGTGCCCTGATCAAAAATCAAACTGGCAACCTTTTGGTGCACAGGACAATGCCCAACCAACTGAGACACACCAACCAGGGTAAACATATTCCCTTTTGGATAAAATGAAACAGGTAAATTCACAGGGCTTGAATTTCTAGTTTTAAACTGTGCTGGATGAGTGTTCACTTCCATACTCTGATTTTGTTGGTATTAGAAAAGAGATGATTTGAAAACCACATATAGAGTGTGAAGAGATAAATAAAACTGGGGGGATGTGAGAATGGTAATGGAAGAATTATAGATGATTTTAAAGATATCTATAATCATGGCTCTAGGAATTTTTTAATATTTAAAATAATGCATATATATGTATTTAAATATATTTTTATTGATTTCAGAGAAGAAAGGAGAGGGAGAGAGAGAGATAGAAGTAGCTATAGATATAAAAGCCTAAGCAACCAGCCAACCAGCTGACCAGCCGGTAGCTATGATGCACACTGACCACGAGGAGGCAGATGCTCAATGTAGGAGTAGAAACCAAAAGCATGAAAACATGGAACAGACTGATGAATCTCAAAGGAAAGGGGGGAGGGGGGAGGGGGGAGAGATTAACCAAAGATCTTATATGCATACTAGATTTGTGCATTAGTGGGTTCCCTTGGCCTGACCTGTGCCCTCTCACAATCTGGGACCCCTTGGGGGATGTCGGAGAGCCAGTTTTGGTCTGATCCCCACAGGCCAGGCCAAGGGACCCCAGCACTGGGCCTGTAGTCAATGATAAAAGAGAATCACTGATTGGCTTCCTCCTGCACACCCCACACTGGGGATCGAGCCCACAACCTGGGCATAGGCCCCAACCGGTAATGGAATTCTGACCTCCTGGTTCATAGGTCGATGCTCAACCACTGAGCCATGCCGGCAGCTGGGCTATATCTGTATTTAAATATCCTTTTCATGCTTACTCTGGGACTTCCCTAATAAGGTTGATCAAAGTGAATTCTAATATTTGACTGATTTTGACTTATAAAAATCAAAACTGACTTAAGTACAATAAACTAACAGGTTAAATGTTATTATTTGCTAATCAAATGATATACAATGTGCTGTAACTAATCCTAATATATGTACAAATAGTTCAACATCCTAGTTCTTTATATTTAGGTTTCTCCAATTATTCATTTAGTGGCCAACCCAGCTGAACAATAAGTATCTCCTGTCTCACCCCTGAGTTAGTCTCTGGAGCTACACTGGCTCTGTCTTCATGGGACATATAGTCTAGTGGACTCTCCATTTTTATTATGTCCTCCTCTCTTTCATATGACTTACTAACTGTAAATTCAAAATTTCTTTTTGAATCATGGGGACATGGAATCAATACAGAAGAAAATGTTGGCCTAATATTCAACCTGACACCTCCCCTGTATGCTTCTCTTTCATGAGATTTTAAAGATCACTCAATTCGTGGTTTCAGCAGGAAGGCTGGACTGTGGGCCCACTCTCTCCTCCATTCAATTGGTTCATAATAAGTTCAGGAGAATGGAGTCCATGGAGACTGCAAATTCAGGCAACAGAGCTACTTCCATCAGGACTTTCCCCTGGATAGACACACCAAACTGTCACAGATTTCTGAATTACTACAAGCCATTTTTTCCCAACCATTCCTTTCTGTTTCTCAGCATCACATGAGTGGCCTTGCTTAGCTCTCTAACTCTCAAGGCTCTGCCCAGAGTCCCCACTCTCAGCATGAGTTAGAGACAACAGGATCAGACTCGATGGATCTGGAAGAAACGAACTGCAAATCTGACTTTAAGACCTACCCGTAAATGATATGTCACACTTTGGCACTTCTGAGCAAATACCATTGTTCACCACAATAGTGAAGATAAACATATGTCCATGACATCACAGAATCAAGAAATTAGGACCTCATTATCTCTGGGATTTTTGTACCAGAGCAATGATCCTGGTAACAGGATTAGTGGAAATTTATACAAAGATAAATACATGAATGGGCAAGTGGTCAAGTAGAGCAAAGAGCATATGAATTACAAATGAATTTGTGAAATGCAGCCTAAAATAACATAAAGTCATAGGAGTATCACATTGTTGTAAAGGTATTTCATTTTAATTTATATATGTATATTTATGTACATATGTACATTTCACTTCTATTGATGCACACATGTACATACAATTTATATATGTGAAACTGAAGAGTTAAAAGGTGATTATGACTGTGGCCAAAAGACTCTTTCTAAAGTGATTTGAAGCATCCTAAAATTTACATTAAACAAGTGAAATGTACACATGTATTTAATCTTATTTACAAAACTCAAAGCTTTATATAACTTACATTTAAAAAGCTTTGAGTTTTGTAACCAAGATTAAGTTAACATAGCAAACACTAAGAGAAAAACATGAAACTTCCTGAAGAAGAGCCAAAGTTCTGGTCCTAATAAATATATACATGTAGCAAGGCTGACACTGTGGTGAGAGATAAACATCTTTGGCTACCTACATAAAGTTAAAGAGAGAATATAAATACTTTCAGAACACAGGACTTTTTAAAAAATATCTCCCCCCTCCCCCTACATATTGCTTTAGGTTTTTAAATATATTTTATTGATTTTTTACAGAGAGGAAGGGAGAGGGATAGAGAGTCAGAAACATCGACGAGAGAGAAACATCCATCAGCTGCCTCCTGCACGCTCCCTACTGGGGATGTGCCCGCAACCAAGGTACATGCCCTTGACCAGAATCAAACCTGGAACCCTTCAGTCTGCAGGCCGACGCTCTATCCACTGAGCCAAACCGGTCAGGGCTGTTTTAGGTTTTTAATCAGACAATGTCTTATTACATGCTTGGTCAATACCTAACTTATTTAAATTTTTCTTGAAAGAAAAAAAAGCCAGAATATAATGATTGGTATTTATTTAAAACTATTCACATGTGTATGTTATGAAACACATATTAGGGATTTATGTGAGGATTTTATTACAATGAACTGACATATTAAATGTATTATGTTAATTAATATGACTTGAATTATCTTTATGTAAATGAAATACACATACAACGGAAAACTGGTCTGGATGAAATCTATACTAATAAGAGAGAAACATGGTAATTGGCGTACGACAGCTACCCTTTTCATTGGCTAATCAGCGAGATATGCAAATTAACTGTCAGCCAAGATGGCAGTAGGCAGCCAGGCAGCTGAGAAGAGGAGGCTTGGTTGCCCCAGCGATGGAGGAAGCCAAGGTTGCCAGTCAGCAGCTGCGGGGCTCTGAGTTCCTGAAGCAACAACTCCAAAAGATACAATGTTTTAATTATAGACGCTAAAAGATGGCGGTTAATTTGCATACTCAGGCTCCAAGCAGAGCAAAGCCAAACAGCCTTGAAGCGGCAGGGCAGAGAGGCCTCCCGGGCCCTGGATCAGCGGAGCCCAGAGGCCTCCCCGCCCGGGTTATGAGCGGAGCCGAGAGGCCTCCCGCCCGTGATCAGTGGAGCCAAGAGGCCTCCTGGCCCCCGGATCAGTGGAGCCGAGAGGCAACCCAGCCCCGCGATCAGTGGAGCCGAGAGGCCTCCCCTCCCCCGGATCAGCAGAGCCGAGAGGCCTCCCGGCCTCGGTTATCAGTGGAGCTGAGAGGCCTCCTGGCCCCGGTTATCAGGGGAGCTGAGAGGCCTCCCGGCTCTGGGATCAGCGGAGCTGAGAGGCCTCCCTGCCCCGTGATCAGCGGAGCTAAGAGGCCTCCTGGCCCCCGGATCAGTGGAGCTGAGAGGCAACCCAGCCCCGCAATCAGTGGAGCCGAGAGGCCTCCGGGCTCTGGGATCAGCGGAGCCGAGAGGCTTCCCAGCCCCACGATCAGTGGAGCCGAGAGGCCTCCCCGCCCCGGTTATCAGCGGAGCCTGGAGGCCTCAGGATCCCCGGATCAGCGGAGCCGAGAGGCGTCCTGGCCCCGGGATCAGCAGAGCAGCGAGGCCCCCCTGCACCGGGATCAGTGTGACAGGGGGCAGCGACCAAACCCCTAATCGCCCTGCGGGCTCTGGTTGTGACAGGGTGTGGAGCCCCAACCTCTGATCGGCCCTGCTCTGTGTGTGACGGGGGAGCTCCCCAACCCCCTGATGGGCCCTGCTCTGTGCGTGACAGGGGGTGGCCCGGCAACCTCCCTATGGACCCTGCCTTGAATGTGACAGGGGGCAGCACCCCAACTCTCCAATCGGCCCTGCTCTGAGCCCGACCAGGGGCTGCACCTTGGGATTAGGCCTGCCCTCTGCCACCTGGGAGCAGACCTAAGCCAGCAGGTCGTTATCTCCCGATGAGTCCCAGAATTCAAGAGGGCACAGGCCGGGCTGAGGGACCTCTTCTCCCCATCCCGAGTGCACAAATTTTTGTGCACCGGGCCTCTAGTATAGTATAAATTATACAACATATTTTCCAGTAGGCCTAAAATTTCTTAAGTTTAAGGCGTTTGTATTTTTAAAGAAAAAATTATTGGTAGTGAATATCTGTGGATACTGTATATCAAAACACTGAACTAGACTTTGGGATTCTGAAGAATAAACAACACAAAGCAAATTATATTTCAGAAACTCAATAAAACTTCTGATAATATATTAACAGCAGATTTAGCATTATAGGAGAAAAGTAAATACATAATTTACTTACTTTGTTTGTCCATGATTATAAAAGTTCTGAAAAAGAAGACCTGATATTAATACATAGGCTGTAATTTTATAGGTCAAATATGACTTTTAAAACAAGATACTCTGAAAGAACATATGCACATAAGATATTCCTCTTTTCATCTAGTTTACCAGAATCTGGTCATTTCAACCCTTTGGTCTTGATCCATTACCTATTGCTATGTTTCTGAGTAGAACTTCGAAAGTTGTGGGTCAGCCAGGTGGTGGATAGCTCAGGGCTGGGCTCGAAGCATGATCCAGCATGAGAGAGAGAAACATTAGCTATCAGGTCCACTACTGCAAATGCCTCTGGAAATTCCAGGTCCTGTGGATATGTTCTGCCCAGTGTGGATGGTAAATCTGAAAAGGCATGAACCCTTGTTCTATTCTTTAATACCTGTTTTTAACCAGATAACCCACCCTCAGGGGTTGTCATAGTTATAGTTCCATGGCAATCTAACTGAAATTTTGTATTTGTTTATTTCGGTTGAATAAATAATAATAATAATAATAATAATAATAATAATCCTAACTAATAAAAGAGAAACATGGTAATTGATGTACGACCGCTACCCTTCCCATTGGCTAATCAGCGAGATATGCAAATTAACTGCCAGCAAAGATGGCGGCTGGCAGCCAGGCAGCTTGAAACTAACACAAGGCTTGCTTGCTTCAGTGATGGAGGAAACCAACGTTCCCCGCCTGCCTTGCCGGCCTCTGAGCCTGCAGTTTGAGACATTGTAACAAATATAGAAGCTAAACAAAACCCCAGAAACCAGCTTTCAGCAAGCTGGGATCTCAGAGCTGGAGTTGATACAGAGTTTTGATTATAGAACTGAAACAAACCAGATATCTGCTTTCAGGAGCGGAGGCCTAAGAGCTGGAGCCTCAGAGCTAAAGCTGGCCCAGAATAAAAAAAAAAAAAAGGAGCAGTTGGGAGCTTCAGTCCCAGCCTGAAAACAGCCCTCAGCCCCTCACCCAGACTGGCCAGGCACTCCAGTGGGGACCCCAAGCCTGAAGGGTGTGTGACCAGCTGCAAACAGCCATCATCCCCTCACCCAGGCTGGCCAGGCACCCCAGTGGGGACCCCCACCCTGATCCAGGACACCCTTCAGGGAAAACCAGCCAGCCCCCACCCATGCACCAGGCCTCTATTCTATATAGTAAAAGGGTAATATGCCTCCCAGCACCGGGATCAGTCGAGCCACGAGGCCTCCCAGCACCGGGATCAGCATGACAGGGGGCAGCGCCCAAACCCCCTGATCGCCCTGCGGCTCTGTGTGTGACAGGGGGCGGGGCCACAACCTCCCTATCGGCCCTGCTCTGTTCATGACAGGGGAAGGCGCCCCAACCCCCTGATCGGCCCTGCTCTGTGCCTGATAGAGGGGAGCTCCCCAACCCCCTGATTGCCCTGTGGCTCTGTGTGTGACAGGGAGCAGGGCCACAACCCCTCTACCCCACAGGACCTGCTCTGTGTGTGACGGGGTAGAGCCATAACCTCCCCATCGGCCCTGCCCTGAGTGTGAGAGTGGTGGAGTCCCAACCCCCTGATCGGCCCTGCTCTGTGGGTGATAGAGGGTGGCGCCCCGACCCCCCCCCCCCACCCCACAGGCCCTGCTCTGTGTGTGATGGGGTAGAGCCATAACCTCCCCATCGGCCCTGCCCTGAGAGTGACAGTGGCAGCGCCCCAACTCCCTGATCAGCCCTGCTCTGTGGGTGATAGAGGGTGGCGCCCCAACCCCCTGATCGGCCCTGCTCTGTGTGTGACAGGGGGGAGCTCCCCAACCCCCTGATCGGCCCTGCTCTGTGCGTGACGGGGGCAGTGCCCCAACCCCCTGATTGGCCCTGCTCTGTGTGTGACAGGGGGTGGTGCCGCAACCTCCCATCGACCCTGCCTTGAGTGTGACAGGGGGCGGTGCCCCAACCCCTCAATTGGCCCTACCCTGAGCGTGACTGAGGGTGGCATCGCAACCTCCCGATCTGCCCTGCTCTGTGCATGACAGGGGGCAGCGCCTCAACTCCCCAATCGGCCCTGCTCTGAGCCCGACAAGGGGCTGCACCTAGGGATTAGGCCTGCCCTCTGCCACCCGGGAGCAGGCCTAAGCCAGAAGGTCGTTATCTCCCGAGGGGTCCCAGACTGCGAGATGGCACAGTCCGGGCTGAGGGACCCCACCCTCCCCCTCAAGTGCACAAATTTTTGTGCACCGGGCCTCTAGTCTACATTATAAAAGGCCAGGGGCCGTCACGACCTAAATGACCAGACATGACTGGTCACCAGGAAGTGCATGGAGCACCTCTCCGTCCCTCCCCCGTGGCCCAGAGGATCCTATCACAGCAAGGCTGGCAGCCAGCAGGCAGAGCAGTGGGGGGTGGGCGGGGTGAGGCAGGTGCAGCAGCTGTGGATGAGGCCCAGAGCAAGGCAGGGCCTGATCAGCAGCTGCCATGGATGCTGGCGAGGCCAGGAGAGAGAGAGGCAAAGCCTGATCCGCAGCTGCCAAGGAGGCTGCAGATCAGGCCCGGAGATAGGCCAAAGATAGGCCTGGAGACACTGACTGGCATAGAAACTGGCCAATCAGAACCGAATCTGGGTGAACTGCGAGGAGCCAATGGCTGCCTATGAGGCAGAGCTTTTGACGCTGACTGGCATAGAAACTGACCAATCAGAATATAATCTGGGTGAACTGCAAAGGCAGAACCTAAGGTGGGAGCTGAGGAGGGGTTCTAAGGGCAACAGCTGTTTGGTGTAAGGTGTAAGAAAGTGGTTCAATTTTTTAATAACCGGTTTGGCAGTATAGTGCATATGGCTATCAGTCCAGATATAAGGATTATGTATTTTTGTCTGCCAAGAGCATCTCCTCCTGATGAAAAAGGCTTTCCCCCTCCATTTAAGCAATCCTATCCTATATAATCTATCTTTATAAATAAAAGGGTAATATGCTAATTAGACTGGGTCGACCAGCCATCTTCTGGATATCCGACTCCCTTCTAGACAAAGCCATGGTAGTGGAGGCTGAGGCAGAGACAGGGGCTATCAGGCCAGCAGGAGAGGGCAGTTGGGGGCAATCAGGCCTCCAGGAGAGGGAAATTGTGGGTAACCAGGCCGGCAGGGGATGGCGGTTGAGGGAGAGACAGGCCAGCAGGGGAGGGCAGTTGGGCGTGACCAGGCTGGCAGGGGAGGGCCGTTGGGGGCAACCAGGCCAGCAGGGGAGGGCAGTTGGGGACAACCAGGCTGGCAGGGGAGGGCAGTTGGTGGTGACCAGGCTGGCAGGGGAGCAGTTAGGGGTGATCAGGCAGGCAGGCAGAGGCAGTTAGGGGCGATCAGGCAGGCAGGCAGGTGAGTGATTAGGAGCCAGCGGTCCCAGATTGCGAGAGGGATGACCAGCAGTTGGACATCCCCCAAGGGTTCCCCAATTGGAGAGGGTGCAGGCTGGACTGAGGGAACTGCCCCCCCCCCTTGCATGAATTTTGAATTTTGTGCACTGGGCCTGTAGTAATAATAATAATAAACATTGTACTCAGTACTTCTGCCTTCCAGTGCCTTGATCCCATCCTATATTTTCCCACTCCTATCCTGTCACTACATTTCTTATCTCTCCACTTTATATCCCAACCCCCTATATGCCTGTTAATTACAATTAACACATGAAGCAAAACTCTGTTACCTGACTCTTATCTTGGACTCACACACTAACATAAACCAGACCCGACCTTCCCAAGTCCTCTCGTCTTGCAACCACTTTATTAATGCCTCCTCCTGTGGTGTCTTAAATGGTAAATTTTTAAAAATCAACACTTTCCTCTACATTCTTTACTAAAATCTGGTGTTCCTAGGAAGAACTCATGTCCCTCCTCTCATTTTAATTTTTTTTTATTAATCCTCTTCCAAGGATATTTTTTCCATTAAATTTTTCAGAAAGAGAGGAAGGGAGGGAGGGAGGAGGAAAAGAGAGAGAGAGAGAGAGAGAGAGAGAGAGAGAGAGAGAGAGAGAGAGAGAGAGAGAAGCATCAATGTGAGAGAGACACACTGATTGGATGCCTCCCCAATAGGGGCCAGAGATCAAACCTGCAACCCAGGTATATGCCCTTGATGAGGAATCGAACCTGTGATCCTTTGGTGCACAAGCAGATGCTCTAACCACTTAGCAATACCAGCCAGGGTTCATTTTAATTTTAAGCATAAAATTCTGTAAACTAGTAAAACTCTTATGAACATTCCAATTATAATCACCTCTTAATTATGTGTGCTCAAGAAATTCAGCAATGGTTGAATAATTCAGAATGGGTTTACTTGGCTCTTGAATAAAGCAAAACATTTGTTTGAGTTACTAATTTGACTTCCTGGATTTTCGTAAAATAATAGTAACCTAAGCTTTCATTAGTTAGTCAGAAACCAACTGTCGTGGACCTCATCAGGCTAAAAGATTAAAATTTATGTTTTTCTTCAGTAACTATAAGATGATCAATAATTAAATAAACATATATGTAACCAAAGTTGGCTAAAAGTTTTCATAGTCCACATTCATGTTTTAGGTTAGGAACAGTAAAAGGAGACTAAAGTCATATGTAACACATGCCATGGTTACTTTTGTTAATCTCACATTTCCATGATCAAATATTATAGATTAAAAGTAATACCCATTAACTTAAAATATGCTAAGAGTACCTTCATAGATATATAAAATTAAAAGATTAAGGTTGTGGATTAGAATTAAAGTATATCCTTTTATCAACATGCTGGACAGGACATCTCTAAAGTTTTTATTTATCCTCGATTGTTCATAGGACAGCCCTCTTTAATATGATTAGTCAAAAAATATCCTATACCTTTAACCAATTTTACAACAATTTCAAGGGACCATTGTCCCTTGCCTACAATGTCAGAAATGTACTAATTCTCTATTTGCCTACAATGTCAGAAATGTACTAATTTCAAGGAGAAATCCTGAATAATGCCTGGAGGAGGAACACAGACAAGTCCCCCCTGTGTGTGTCTGTGGGGGTAGAGAGGACTTCAAAATTATTAAAATAAAGAATTTTACTTAAAAAATAAAATATTTTTAATTTAAAAATATATGTTTTTACATTCAGTTGTTTGAATCTGGGGAGTCCAGGACCAGTCAGAAAGAACAAGTATGCCAGAAAGAGGAAATCATTAACAAATGCTGTGAATCGCATGAGGAAAAGGTAAAAGCTCCTGAGCAATGGAGTGCTATGACCTAACAAGTCCTTGCCAAATGAGTGCCAACTTGAATATCTTTCTTTCATAGGGTCAGAGATCATTCCCTCCCTGTACAGAAATCCAAAGAAGAGAAACTAAACTGACCCCAAAACAGAGCACACTTGTTCTTATTTGCTTTTTTCCTTCCTATTTGATTACATTATTTTGAGTCTTAAACTACAAGTTTGTAAGGATGAGTATCTGTTGGGAAAAATACCGTGGAACACAATCTGGGCCCTCATTTTCCCATAGCTTTTAGAATTTTCACTATTACATAATGCCTCAAGCATAAAAATGGTTATGTCATAAGCTGTGGTGCAAAATGTTAAGTGACAGTTGTACCTGTGTGTATGCCAGGTGGAATAAAGCACTTGTGGATTAAAGATATCCACCAAGCTCATCCTTGTCCACTATTTGCTGTTTTAAGGGTCTTTTGATTTTCTCGAACTTAATGATTCTATCACAAGACATAACATCACTCAGCTTTGGAAATGACGGAGCTGAGTCTTGGGTGAATTAGTTATTTAATTAACATGATACCTTAATTAAATAATGCCTCCACTACTTCTATAAGAAACAAATTCCAAAAAAATCTTCTAAGAGAAAGTCATATTTATCCTATATAGTCTCTAATGAAGTCATATTATATACTGTACATTGAAATATTAATTACCTCAGGACAAATAAAAACTTCAAATTATAAACTTCTATGACCAGGAGAAAGAGAAATAGTTCAGCTGATATCCAGTAAATTGTTCCACAGTTCATAATACAGTGAAACCCTTTTGACCATGTCTTGGGGTTCTAAAATTTCTATCTTGTTGCTTTTAAAAAAGTATGACTATAAAATCTGGAACCCAAGGGGGAATCTCATTTTGGAAAATCCTAAAATTACTATGCCTACAAATTAGGCAAAACTAGATTTGAACTATTTATCCAAATTTGCTTCTTAATTGCCGGCCCTAGACAAACTAGTTAAAATTTTTTCTCAGATTCCCAAGATAGGGGATATATGTTCTAAATTATTTTAGCAAGTTATTGCTCTACAGTCCATCACATAAATGTTCCTAAATTCCTGCGAATAAGTGAAAATGAGTTATTAGGCTTGGAGGAGGGGAGAAACTGGGCACAGGAACACTTGCTGAGGTAGGTTACAAATAAAATACTTTGGGGAGAGATCAACCAAAGGACTTGTATACATGCATATAAGCATAAGCGATGGATGTGAACAACAGAGGGTGAGGGTAAGGGCAGGATTGGGGGGATGAGACGACATTGGGGGGATAAGGACACTTTGTAATATCTTAATCAATAAAGAGAAAATAAATTTTAAAAAAAGAAGGAAATTGTAAAAAAAATAAAAGATAAAATACTTTCTATGTTGCTCAGCTTGTGTTCATAGGTAAATTTTGTGCATTTAAAAAGCTTTAGTTAACACTGAGGACAAAAATACTTCATCTGTTGAACTGTAGTTTTGGTAAAAGTAGACTAAAACCAGATGAATTTATATAGATGTTGAGTCCACCAGTCCACCAAATACATGTACAAGGTATGGGATGGAAGTGAGGTGGCTAAGGCTGATTTACAAAAGCAAAGTATCTGGTAATGTGGAGTCTTCCTATAAAAGCCTACTCCTGCATTTCATGTTCAAGGAAACAAAACAAACATGCTCAGAACCACTTTGAGATAGCATTTTATAGTAAACTTTGAAGACAAAAGTAGATATTGCATCAACTGGGACCAATTGAGAAAACTAACAAGTAAACCAAAAAGACAAAAGAAACAAAAACAACTTTATGTTAGTTACCCTGGCATGGGTGCTTTATTCCTTCTGCAAAGCCTTTGCTGACAATTCCCAGAGGTCCCTCACAAATTTGTTTCCTTTCCTCCTTATAAATGAGGAAACTACACCCCAAAAATGAATGGTTACTTAATGCTCACTCACTAGCTGAATTAAAATGATTTATGGTTCATGTGCTTTACGCTCATGTCCTTGATTCATTGAAAAAAAAAAAAAATCTCCTGGGCAGGGGAAAAATGGGGGAAAAAATAAAATAAAAAAATAAATAAATATAAAAATCTCCCAAATTGTCCAGTTTCAGTAAAACTTGTTAAAAGACTATCTGTATGGTATCTCTCTTAATAATTTCAAATTTACTCATGGCCATTTTGTTTTTAGTTCTAGCCAGGCTAGAAATTTCATAAACACTTACTACATTCAAAATTTTAAAAATGAAAAGCACAGTTGTTAGTACTAATTAACAGCTGTACTTTGACTTTTTCAATTTAGCACTACTTAAGAAATTGCTATACAGTGTGTGTATATACACACATATAATGCACATGTACATTTATAAATATTGTGTAAATATTAACAGTATAAAACTTGTGCCTTCTATATGATGAGAGGCATACAGCATGTAAAACAGTATAACAATCACTATAACAAAATGACAGACAATACTTTATTATGAACACTCTAAGTGCTATGAATAAGTACAATGCTGCTATAATAGAGTTATGGGGGCACGGGGTTAGGTAGTGGGGATGTGTGTGTCAAGGAAGAGAGATCCCAGAGCTGAAGGAAGTGTGTGTGAAGAGTGGGTAGGCTGTGGCATTACAGACAGAGGTAACTGCATAGGTAGAAGTCCTGAGGCTGAGGGAGCTTGTCTCATTCAAGAAAAGGAAATTTCTGTGAGTTATGGACTAGGAGGGAGAGGTAATTAGATTTGAGGATGGAGTTCTCACACATTCACTGTCTCCAGCTGCACTTTACACTCTGAAAGGCCAGAGCATAGCCAGTCCAAGGCAAAGCACTTAATTTGTGCTTGTTGATTCAACAGGGTGTATACTGTATTAGTTCATTCCTTTCAGTCAGAAAGAACAGCTGCCTTACAGATTTGAAGGCTGCTTAATCTCCTATGACCTAGCTATTTCAAATGCCACTTTTCTACCTAAGTGCAAAAGTCCACTCATTTTACAAGCAGCCTTGTGTTAGTTCAGCCTTCAAACTCCTCCAATTGTCAGGGTAGTATTAAGAGGAACTTATGCTGTTACAAAAATTCAGGGGAGAAAAAGTGATCCCAAATCGTCTGACACTTGACACTAAGTAAGTGACACTTTGCACAGTACTAATCATGTTCCGGATCTTTCTAAACTAGGAGAAACAATAGTTTCCTGCCTGTTCCTGGAACTGGGAAGTTACCATGCCAGAATTCCAGGAATAAGTAAATGTATAAATAAAACCCCAGAGAACCAGATAGTAAGCATGGAGAAGCTGAACTTAGTCAAATATTCAAACAATAAGAACTGATTTTCACTGAGTACTTTCTGCAGTGCCAGATCCTGCCCTAACAAAGTTCACTAATTCACGTCATACTCTAACTCTTGTAAATCTTAATAGTTGTACAACTTCCAGAATGAGGTAAGGAAGGACGGTCTTTGAAGAAACTGGCTGGAAGTCCCCATATTAAGTAGTACAGGCAGGATTCAGTCAGGCAGGGGAACTCCTGAGATAATGGTCTTGGCCTCTACAAACCGCCTCTCCCTTTCCAATGCTGATTTTCCAGGGTGTCTGGCATAGTTCCACCCACACTCCTATTTAGTGTTTACTGTTAAACGACAGCTAGCGGGCTCTATTACTCGTCCCTTCCAACTTCCCCAATGGGCTGGCAGATCCCCTTGGGCCCAGGTTCGTGCCTTGATTCAAGGTGCTTTCGGGGCTGTTAAGACACCCACTAGAAGCCGAGCCTGTCTGGCGGTTTCAGACGGGGATCCTCGTCAGGGCAAGTTCCTGGCCTGGAGCACCGGTGGCCAGCAGTGCCCTTCCTGAGACCTGGCTCCACTTCCGGGCGGCTTCCCTAGTCCCCCAGGACCTCTGTCCCACCAGGTACCCGCCAATCTCAGTGCCAGCGCAACCCGCTGCCCTCGCGCCCCTGTGTCACAAGCCGCCCCTGAAGTCCCGCGCCAGGAGGCAGAGAACCCCCCCAGCTCACCTGTGGCTGCCGCTGCTCCGTGACCGCCCTGCGCTGACCAGAAAAAAGAACCCCGGCGCAGGCAGTGGCTCTGCTGCCTTTGGCCCCTGGGTGGCCCCTGCGTGTCGGGTTACACAACCTCCCCGGAAGTCACCAGGGAGGGGCCTCTTAGCGACCTTGGTGCCGAATGGAGGCTCTGGTTTCGTTTCCTGGGTCCTACGTATACAAAAGGGCTCCCTAGTGTCCCCTGCGCGCGCACGTCCGGTGGCTGCTGGAGGGGGAGCTGCAGGGAGATCACCGCCCGCCCTCCTGTTGCTCTCTGGACTGAATGCAGCAACATTGGCTCTGCAGCTCAGAGCAGCTGGGCACTGGGGCGCCTACACTGAAACTGAGGGTCATTACCTCGAGTTGGCTGTCAGGGGTGGGGTTGAAGGCACTTCTTTGACTCTAGCCTTGACCTCCATACCTTACATTCCTGTCACTTTAAGGGGTGGGAGCACACAAGTTTTTCTTTATGGGGCCTTTTCACTTTCGCTCTCTGGCTCTTTGTCTCTCTCCATCTTTGAGTCTTAACTCTTTTTAAGAGTTAAACCGACCAGATTTGTTTAGAATGTTTAGTTTTTCAGGTCCTTCGGACTGGCAACCAAGCACAATAAATGTCGAACAGAACTGAAGAATTCATTGATTTCTTTTTTCTTTTAAAATTTTCATTTACAAATGTAACACCTGATCTTCACACAATAAAAGTGAAATAAGCCAGTCAGAGAAAAACAAGTATCACATGATCTCACTCATATGTGGAATCTAATGAACAAAATAAACTCTTGAACAAAATAGATACAGAGATATAGCAGCATTTTCAGAGGGAAGGTGGGGCTGTGGGGAGGAGTGATTAACTGAGGGAGTTATATGTATATATGCATTGGCCAAGGACACCTGGTGAAGGCCTGGGAGGGGCAGTGCGGGGTGGAGGGCGTCAATGGGAAAACAAACAAAGGGGACATCTGTAATACTTTCAAAAATAAAGATTTTAAAAATAATAATAATAAATAAAATTTTCATTTACAAAAGTAACATATGATCTTCCACACAATAAAGCCAAATGTGGAGAAAAGAAGCAAAACATGCTTTCTGCACCCCGCTCTTCTCCCCATGACACTTAATAGACATTTGGAAATTTACTGAGAGAATAGGGAGGTGGTAGGAGAGAAGGGAGTTGGAAGGGAGGGATATAGGGACATTGAGAAATTAAGACTGAAAAAGGAGGGAGGAAACTGTTAGGGAGGAAAGTGGTAAAGAATTATAAATTTACTAGCGGCCCGGTGCAAGAAATCCGTGCACTGGGGGCAGGGTGCGGGGTGTGTGTGTCCCTCAGCCCAGTCCGCACCCTCTCACAATCTGGGAGCCCTCGGGGGATGTCTGACTGACATCTGGCAGTCGGACATCCTTAGCGCTGCTGCAGAGGCAGGAGAGGCTCCCACCACCACCAATACGCTCACCAGCCATGAGTCTGGCTTCTGGCTGAGCAGCACTCCCACAGAGTGCACTGACCACCAAGGGGCAGCTCCTGCATTGAGCATCTGCCCCCTGTGGTCAGTGTGCATCATAGTGACCAGACATTCCTGTCTATTTGCATATTAGCCTTTTATTATATAGTACTAGAGGCCCGGTGCACAAAAATTTGTGCACTTGGGGTGGGGGGTTGGTCCCTCAGCCTGGCCTGTGTCCTCTCACAGTCTGGAACCCCTCAGGGGATGACCACCTGCTGGCTGAGGCCTGCTCCTAGGGGGATTTGGCTTAAGATGGCAATCAGACATCCCTCTGGCAGCACAGCAGCCCTCAGGGGATGTCCACTTGCCAGCGGAGAGCAGACCTAAGCTGCAGTCAGACAACCTTAGTGCTGCTGAGGAAGCAGGAGAGGCTCCCACCACCACTGCTGTACTGGCAGCCATCAGCCTGACTTGTGGCTGAGCAGAGCTCCTCCATGTGGGAGCTCACTGACCACCAGAGGGCAGCTCCAGCATTGAGCGTCTGCCCCCTTGTGGTCAGTGTGTGTTATAGTGACCAGTCATTCCCAGTCTTTCTGCTGTTAGGTTCAGTTTGCTTATTACCCTTTTACTGTATAGGATAGAGGCCAGGTGCACGGGTTGGGGCCGGCTGGTTTGCCCTGAATGTTGTCCCAGATCAGGGTGGGGGTCCTGCTTGGGTGCCTGCCCAGCCTGGATGAGGGGCTGATGGCTGTTTTCAGACTTTCTGCACCCCCTTTAGGGTGGGGGTCTGCACTGGGGTGCCTGGCCAGCCTTGATGAGCGGCTGAGGGCTGTTTTTAGGTGGGCCAAGCCTGCAACTGAAGCTTTCAGTCTCTCCTTTTTTCTTTTTCTTTTTTATTCTGGGATTGATTTATCTTCTGTAATTGAAATTTTGTTGTGGCTCCAACTCTGAGGCTGGCTGGCTGAAAGCAGGTACCTGGGGTGTTTAGCTTCTATAATTGCAACATAGTTGCTTAGAGTGCAGCTCAGAGCTGGGCCCGCAACAGGCAGGAAATCTTGGCTTCCCCCATCGCCGGGGCAATCAAGCCTCATGTTCACTTCAGCTGCCTGGCTGCCAGCTGCCATCTTGGTTGGCAATTAATTTGAATATCGCCCTGATTAGCCAATGGGAAGCATAGCAGAGGTATGGTTAATTACCATGTTTGTCTATTATTAGATAGGATTAGTCATCTAGAAACCAGATGGGTTGAGCCCCAAAGTGGCTCCAGCAACCAAGGATGGGGAGTCAGAGATTTTAAAAGAATCTAGGAAGACTTTTTCAGAGGGAATTCTCTGGACAGGTCCACATCTGGGGCAAGTCAGGCGGGGAAAGTTCCTGGTCTTAGCAAATGGAAGGTGGTCTAAGCTAAAGGGAATGTCAGTTGCCAAATGATCTAAAGGTCAGTTTCCCAGGGAGGGGAACATGGATTCAATTATTTGATCAGACCTAACAGAAACCAAGTCACTTTGGTTTGAATTCCTTCTCATTTGTGTGACTTTATGCAAATTGCACTCTCTGTGTCTATTTTTTAATCTGTAAAATGAGGGTAGTAATACTACCTACTCGTAGAATTTTTAAAAATCTTTTTGGTTGAAAGTATTACAAATATTCCTTTTCCCCCCTTTGATGCCCTCCTCCCTCACCCTTCTCCCCACAGCCTTCACCAAACTATTGTTTATGACCATGGGTTATGCATATATGCATATAATTCTTTGGTTAAACTTTCCCGTGCCTCCCCTTGCTCTGAGATTCATTAATCTGTTTTATGAGGATCAAGAAAGGTAAAATATACAAAACATTCAGAGTGATGTCTGCCACAGAGTAAGCACTAAATAAGTTTTTAAAAACATAAAGAGGATTATTTTATATAAAGTGTTCTCTCATGTGTTTCCACCTTATGATACATCTTGGAAATCTCCTTACCTTTAATACAGAACTTAATGTTGATCTAGTCATCACAGTATACTTTGCTTACAATTTCAAGATTACAAATTATGTCATGGTCATAAACTTTGCACATATCTTTCTGTACAGACCATAGAAACTTATTCTGTTCTTCTGCCAATATAGTCTGAGAATGCTTGTTTTACCAGATCTCTCCACCTCATAAATATAATTTCCAAATGTTTGCTCTTTTGATTGGCAAGTATTAACTTATTATTGTTTTTGTTAACTCTGATTGTTAGTAATACTGAGTAATTTTTTCATATTATTACTGAACATTATACCACTTTCTTTTGTGATATGTCTGATATTTAATACAGTTTTCTGTTGTATTGGGACATTTACTCCCCCTTTCTTATTTGGTGTGCTCTTTATATACTGTGGATTGAATCCCTGATTTATTAATAAGGTACAATCCTTTTGCCTAGACGGTCTCTGAATTAGGTCTAATTGTAAGTTGCTTTAGCAATACATAGTTTTCATTTTTAATCATCTTTTACAGTGTTTTCCACTTTTGACTTCTGGAATTTGCATCTATTTTAGAAAGTTTCCTGTATGCACTCCAGAACATCCAGGATGAGTTCTTTCTTGACATCTGTTTATGCTTTCTTTTTAAATCAAGACACAACTTTTTATTTTTTTTATAATAGTCAATTTACAATATTATGTCAGTTTCAGTTATATTAATTAGACATGTTATATCTTACAAGTGATCACTCCAATAAGTCTAGTAACCATCTGACAATATACATAGTTTTTACAATATTATTGCCTATATTCCTTATGCTATACTCTACATCAGCAGTTCTCAACCTGTGGTTCGCGATCCCTTTGGGGGGTCAAATGACCCTTTCACAGGGGTCACCTAAGGCCATCAGAAAACACATATATAATTACATATTGTTTTGTGATTAACCGCTATGCTTTAATTATGTTCAATTTGTAACAATGAAAATACATCCTGCATATCAGATATTTACATTACGATTCATAACAGTAGCAAAATTACAGTTATGAAGTAGCAATGAAAATAATTTTATGGTTGGGGGTCACCACAACATGAGGAACTGTATTAAAGGGTCGCAGCATTAGGAAGGTTGAGAACCACTGCTCTACATCATTGTGACTCTTTTTGTAACCAGAAATTTACACTTAATTTCTTCACCTTTTCATCCGTTCCCCGACACTTTTCCATCTAGCAAACATCAATTTGTTCTCTGTGTCTATGAGTTTGTTTCTGTTTTGTTTGTTTGTTATTTTGTTTTTTCAGATTCCACATGTAAGTGAAATCATAAGGTATTTGTCTTTTACAGCATGGCTTATTTCACTTAGCATGGGTCTCAAGGTTCATCTATGTTGTTGCAAATGACAAAATTTCATTCTTTTTATGGCTGAGAAATATTTCATTGAATGTGTACCACCTCTTCTTTATCCATGCATCTATTGATGGACACTTAGGTTTCTTACATATCTTGGCTATTGTAAATAATGCTGTAATTAACATGGGGGGTGCATATATCTTTTGGAATTAGTGTTTCAGATTTCTTTGAATAAATACTCAGCAGTGAAATTGCTGTGTCATAAGACAGTTCCATAATTTTTTGAGGATCGTCCATACTATATGTGTTAATGGCTACACCAATTTATAATCTCACCAACAGTGCTTGAAGATTACTTTTTGTCCACATCCTCACCAACACTTGCTGTTTGTTGATTTGTTGATGGTAACCATTCTGACAGGTGTGAGATGATATCTCATTGTTGTTATAATTTGCATCTTTTACCTCCTTAGTTAACTTTATTCTTAGGTATCTTAATTTTTTGTTGCAATGGAAATGGGATTGTTAGATTAGTTTCTCTTTCTGTGAGTTCATTATTGGCGTATGAAAAAGCTATAGATTTCTGGGTGTTAATTTTGTATCCTGCTACATTGCCAAATTCATTTATTAAGTCTAGTAGTTTTTTGATAGAATCTTTAGGGTTTTCTATGTACAATATCATGTCATTTGCAAATAATGACAGCTTTACTTCTTCTTTTCCAATTTGGATACCATTTGTTTTTTTCTTCTTGTCTGATCATTATGGCTAGCACATCCGGTACTATGTTGAACAGGAATGGTGAAAGTGGCATCCCTGTCTTGTTCCTGTTCTTAGGGGAAATGGTTTTATTTTTTGCCCATTGAGTATTATGTTGACTGTAGATTTGTCAAATAAAGCTTTTATTATGTTAAGGTATGATCCCTTTATTCCCACTTTGCTGAGGGTTTTTATCAAGAAAGGGTGTTGGATTCTGTCAAATGCTTTTTCTGCATAGATTGATATGATCATGTGATTTTTATCTTTCAATTTGTTTATGTGATGATCATGTTTATTGATTTACAGATATTGTACCAGCCTTGCATCCCTGGAATAAATCCCTCTTGGTCATGGTGTATGATCTTTTTAATGTATTGCTAGATGCAGTTTGCTAATATTTTATTGAGGATTTTAGCATCTATGTTCATTGGGGATATTGGCCTGTAATTGTCTTTCTTTGTAGTGTCTTTATCTGGGTTTGGGATTAGGATAATACTGGCTTCATAGAAATAGCTTGGAAGTGTTCCTTCACCTGGAATGTTTTGGAATAGTTTGAGGAGAATAGGTATTAAATCTTCTTTGAATATTTGGTAAAACTCACCTGTGAATCCACCCAGACCAGGGCTTTTGTTTGCTGGAAGTTTTTTGATCACTGCTTCAATTTCATCAGTAGTTATTGAAAAGGCAAGGGCTATGCCCTCCATCTTGCCCCAGGGCGAGGGCTATGCCCTCCATCTTACCCTGGATCCTCCATTTTTGGGCAGCAGCCATTAGCCATGTGCTCAGCAAGGAGCTTCTTCCCGGAAGCCCAAGCCTCTGCTAGCCACACCTAGGATTTCTTTAAACTAACCAATGGTAATCAAGGGAAGTGCATTCCATAGATACGACCACATCCTGTGTAACAAGACACCGACTTGCGCCCAGCCAATCAGCAGGGTCCACAGCACTCTCTCCTCCCCTTACTCCAACCACCATATAAAACCCCTCTCCACACAGAGCTCCCTCTCTCTCTGCCACTTGCCACTGCATTGGTGAGTGTGGTTGGGGAGCCGAGCTAGCTCGAATAAAGACTCTTTGCTTTTTCATTGGACTCAGGTGGCTCCCTGATGGCCTTTTGGGGATCCTGAAATCTGGGCATAACATTTGGGGGTTTGTTCGGTATCCCCAAGACCCTCGAGGGACCCCTGATCCAGAGAGTCTGACTGGCCGCAGTAAGTGTCTGTGTGTTGTGTATTCTGTTCTGTGTGTTATATGTTCTGTCCTGTGTTGTGTGTTCTGTCCTGTGTGAGCTCACTTCTGAAATTCTGTAGTTCCTGGAGTGGTCTAGGTGGACGCACTACTGAAGGACCATGGGCGGGAAGAGTCGGAAGATGTTCTGCTCCCCAGGAGGGACATGTATTCCCCTCGAGGATCTGAGACGAGGCAGGTCGCTCCCGCCGGTTGGCGTACAGCCATCGTCTAGCTTTTGGTTTTGCTTCCATGAAGTTGGGCCCTTTAGTTGTCTGTGTTTGTGTTGTTTTTTTCTGTTTTATTCTGTGGACTAACTGGGCAGACATTACGGGACAGACTCAAACTACTCCTTTAAGCATTATGGTCATTTTAATATCAAGGGCTGGGCCAAACCTTCTTGCCAGCCTCAGGTGTGGTTTTCTAGAACCGCTGGGAACTTGGGACCTTGGAGCTTACAGAATTCAAATGATAAAAACTTATGTTTAGGTATTTTGAAGTGAAATAATGCTGAAATATTGCTAGAGGACAGAATTGAATCTGTTGGTTGATTATGTCTTGCAGTTTTGAAGTTTATTCTTAAAAATGTTACTGATTGAGAAATGCTGAATATTTGACTTGCCAGCTAAACATTTAAGATTCGGATTGAATTGGGAAAAATTGTGTGTTGTGGTAGCTAAATGCTTTTGCTTATTGGTCTGATTAAAAAAGAGGATTAGTTTTATGACCTCAACTGAAAATTTTTAATACAAAAAACAGTTTAAATTTAATTGATATTCTTTGAGATAATTATAAAAGGTATAAACAGCTAATGAGATTTCAGTTTGTCTGCAATATAATGTTGGTCATCTATCTTTTAGGGATTTTGGTTTGCTAGGTCAAAAAAAAACAACAACACTGTAGACAGCCACCATTTTGGGCTGCATGACTTGGCAGCTGGATGTCATCCACATGGCTTGCTGTGCCCCTGGGGGCTGCCATCTAGAAACAGCAAAGGCCCCTCCCTCTGATTTAGTCAATCACAGAAGGAATGTCTGCTCACTGAGGCAGGATGGAATTTCAGCGGTGGAGCTTTAAGGCAAAGTTTTACTACAGAAATGTGGATGGGGCAGAAAGTGTGCTTGCCTTGTAAATTTATTTAATACTATTTTTAAGAAGATATTTTTAATACTTAATTAGCAATCATGGTCTTAATATAATTTCAGTGATATGATAGACCAATGTTTCTGAGCAGTTGGCTTTATAAGGGCCGAAAATAGTAAATCTAAAAAACCCTGCTTTCCTTAAACTAAGGACAATTAAATGTTATATGTTCCCTCCCTAAACAAAAGTTAAGTAGCTTATGTCAAAGTCTTTAAAAGGGACTGATAGTAGTAATATGGTATCAATTATTTCAGGTAAAACATGGAAGGATTTATTCCCTTCCACTGTGTGGAAGGCCCCCTGGGAAGGCACTTAAGCATTCTGTATTGACCTCTCTTGACCTTTTTATTGCCAAGAGGATTCCAATTGTCTACAGCTGTTATCTGAGCTCTCCATTCAAGCTGAGATCATGAAAAGCTGGTACCATGGATCTGTCTCTTGCCCAATGACATAAGCTGGGCCCTCTCTGGAGAAGAAACCCGGGTTCCCCATGATCAATGCCAGGGCCCCACCAGCAGGTGAGGGAATCCAAGGGCAGTTGATGGACATGGAGGCCAGAGGGACATAGGTTAACAAGGAGACAGAACTGAACCTCACATCACCCTACTTGGCCCAGAGGATGGCTAGTAGTCAATGACGGGTAAGACCCCTCAGGGAGGGGTGACCTAAGACAGGCACAGTTGGGGGCCAGTAGGAGAGAACTTGGGGTTCAACAGAGGTGGGGCACAGATCCTCACCCCCCCCCCACAATGGTGCAGGGGCTTGAACACTCGCCCCTTCTGAGGAAGGTCTCCTGTCCCTATGGCTGCTTCTTGCTTCCCATGCCCAGCCCAGATCAGGAACCAAATAACAAAAGAGATTTGGTCCAGCTAAAATCAGAATCCAGATAAACGGAGGCTTGGCTAACAGACCCTATGCCTAAATCTAGCCTAAAAACAGGAATGCTCAGAGACTTCACAGGGTTGTAAATTAAAATTGTTGTTAGAGTGTTAAATTTGACAGTAAAATAGTTGTCAAGTTTTCAAATTAATTAAATTTGGCTACTTTAAATAGGTAATTATTCAAAAGGTATTAACCAAAATTTTCATTTCGTGGTAAGCTGCTGGAAGACATCTTACCCAGGTATGGTATTCCTGTTATGATAGGATCTGACAACAGACCAGCCTTTATTTCACAGGTAACACAGGAGTAGCCAGGGCTATTGGGGCAAATTGGAAATTCTTATAGGCCCCAGAGTTCTACCTACCCAGGGCAGGTAGAAAGGATGAACAGAACTCTAAAGGAGACCCTTACCAAATTAACCATGGAGACTGGCGGGGGCTGGGTGGCTCTCCCACCATATGCCCTTTACCGGGTAAGGAACTCCCCTTACACCCTGGGCTTTACTCCCTATGAAATCATGTTTGGCAGGCCACCCCCTATCATTCTTAACCATGTCTGTGACTGTGTTTTGTTTGACTTGCTGTTTTCAATTGTTTGTTGGAATCCTCATGGAGGACATGACCTGGTCTTGCCCTTCCTCCCTCCTCCTGATTTTGAGAGTGTCTATAGCTGGATTTCGGGTGATCTCCAGGCTTTTTGTCTGCAGGAGACCTCCCTATGCACCCGTTGTCTTTCCAGGCTGACTAGGAGTCATATTTCCCCACAGGTCAGACCCCAGTGTCCGGGAGGGAGGACTCTATGGGAGCAGTCTGTAGTTTTCTTTGAAACTCCCATTGCTTAAAGGGAGACAAGCAACCAGCCTGGGTGAGACAAGGGGGGAGGGTGTTAGCAGTTATGTTACCAGCTTCAGACCACTAGAAGAGCAGAAGAGGAACAAAGCTGAAGTCAAAACACCGCCCAGCACCTGAACCACCTGCTTGAGTCCATGCCACTGCGAGAGGGCAGCAGCTTCCAGGATTTGCTGGGGGATGTGCTGGCCGGGCCCCTAGGAGACCCTAGGCAAAGCAGCTGGCTCGCAAGGGGGGCTGATGTCCCCTTCTGGTGCCCTCCCTTGGAGGAGGCCTGGTTGCTGCTCTGGCACAAAGGGAACTGGTGGAAAGGCAGGAGAGCTGAGTGCTGTGGCTGATGGGCAGGGTTAACAAAGGGGAACTCTCCCTGGACCTGGAAGCCATTGGGACTTTGAAGTTCTCCAAGAGAGGAGGAATCTGGCTCAGAGACTGGCCGAAACCTTGTTGGGTTAGGAGAACCAGAGGCTGAATGTTGAGCTTGTAGACTGCAGTTTGCTTGGCAGAGATCCAAGCCCAGTTGTATAGGGGTTGAGCTACCTGTGTGCAGCAAAACAACTTTCTCCCATGCCAGAATACATTTTAAGGAAATTGGACAGACTGTGTTTGCCGCTAGAAAGAAGAACTGGCCACAGTGCACAGCCCTGACAGCGACCTGCAGAAAACTGTATAATAGACTCAGGTGATGCCTGCATCTTCATGGACATGGCTCCAGAGAGGCGAGGACAATTTTGCCTTATATAGGAGGGTCAGGAGTGAACTTTAGTCACCTCCCTAAGATTTTTGTATAGCCCTGCCATATCTCATGTTTAGTAGCGGAGGATTTGGCTGCCTGAAGCGGCCATGGTGCCAATATTATGTTTCACTGTATTAATATGTTGTATTAACCTTTGATTCTCTTACAGGTTTAAGTGTAGCTGTAGCTGCCAGCAGTTGCTGTAGACCGGTGATGGTCTACAATCCTTGGTAGTCTTTGGGAGTAACTGGCAAGTGTCCAGTCTCCCACATTGAGGGACTTTGTTATAGCTATGTATTAGCTGTCCTGGAAGGTGGTCAGTTACCATTCTTGTTGTGTTTAAGTTGTTGAAGCTGAAATGGTTTCTTTCCCTTCAACCAGACCATTTGTTGTAGTTTGTCTCTGCCAGGTCACAGGCCCAGCTCCTTCTGTGCCCAGGACAGCAGGGAGCCTGAGTGGAAGGTGACCTCTGGCCAGACACACCCACTGCAGATCACCCTCGGGAGGACAGCAGACCTCCCCGGACCCCTTGTAATCCTCCTAATGCTGTTGACTTTTGGCCCTTTCATTATTAACAGACTAGTCCAATTTGTCAAGAAGTGTATAGGGGTGGTTCAGTTGATAGTTCTGCGTACCCAGTACAGGCCTCTAGCAGCAGAAGGAGAAGTAGAAATGCAAACCGACCCATGATTGGGCCTGTAAGTCTCCAGAGAAGGGGGGAATGAAAGGGCGAGGGCTATGCCCTCCATTTTGCCCCAGGGCAAGGGCTACGCCCTCCACCTTACCCTGGATCCTCCATTTTTGGGCAGCAGCCATTAGCCATGTGCTCAGCAAGGAGCTTCTTCCCAGAAGCCCAAGCCTCTGCTAGCCACACCTAGGATTTTTTTAAACTAACGAATGATAATCAAGGGAAGTGCGCGCCATAGATACGACCACATCCTGTGTAACAAGACACCAACTTGCGCCTGGCCAATCAGCAGGGCCCACAGTACTCTCTCCTCCCCTTACTCCAACCACCATATAAAACCCCTCTCCACACAGAGCTCCCTCTCTGTCTGCCGTTTGCCGCTGCGTCAGTGAGTGTGGTCAGGGAGCCGAGCTAGCTCAAATAAAAACTCTTTGCTTTTTCATTGGACTCAGGTGGCTCCCTGATGGTCTTTTGGGGATCCTGAAATCTGGGCATAACAGTTAAAGGCCTATTAAGGTTTTCTGATTCTTCCTGATTGAGTTTTGGAAGATTGTATCTTCTAGGAGTATGTCCATTTTATCTAGCTTGTCCAGTTTGTTGGAATAGATTTGTTCCTAGTAATTTTTTATGATCCTTTGTATTTCTGTGGGGTTGGTTGTTACTTCACCTCTTTCATTTCTGATTTTGTTCTTTTATTTTTTGGTGAGTCTGGCTAGAGGTTCATAAATCTTGTTTATATAAATATTTCGATATAAATATTTCTCTTTTTTTTTGCATCCATTGTGGCTAGACAGCGGTCCGGTTCCTGAGTAGGGATGATGGGGAATTGATAAAATGAAAGAGACAGACACAAATACAGTAGGGAAAGCTGGGACTGGGTGGGACCACTCTCCTCTGATGGAGAGACAGGGACCCAGAGTCAATACAGTGAGTTTATTTTATATAGCAAAAACCAGGAAGTTTTACTAAAGCCCAAGACAAAGGAGATTATGTATATTCTTGTGGCTTCTTTGTAATTATCACTTCTGGGTGGGCCTGGATAATCGTGTTTGTTCCTGGTGCTTGACTGGATTTAGATAATAAAACCCAGCCCCTGATGCCTGAGCTGAAGGTCAAGCTGACAACATACCTGCCTCTAGCAAGGTGTGTTTCCAGGATGTGGCTCTGCCAATGCCACTGGATTCAGCTGGCAATAATTAAATGCTCATGTGCCTTCCCAGGTGCTCTCTACATGTTTATCCTTTCAAAGAAGCAGCTCTTGGTTCTATAGTAGGTCCTTGGGTTACGTTGGAGATCCGTTCCTATGGCGGGCGATGTAATACAATTTTCACCATGAGTCCAAAACCACCTACATAAGCACCTATGTCACTCACATGGAGCACATACACAGCAGTAATGAAGTGAAACAGTAAAAAAAATTAAAAGAAAAATAGCAATTCCTGACCTTTACTTCTGGTAAATAAATAATAAAAAACATTCAGCACATATGTACATATGTTGAAATGACAGAACTTTTTTAATAAATAAATGGGAGATGGTGATGTAACCACAAAACAACATACATCGAGTCCAACGTAACCCAAGGACTGTCTGTATTCATTTTTTGTATTTTTTTTTGTGTGTCTCTATACCATTTATTTCCAATCTGATCTTTATTATTGTCTTCCTTTTACTTACTCAGGCTTCTCTTGTTGCTCTCTTTCTAATTCCTTAACTTTTAGGGGTTAGATAACTTATTACCATTTTTTTTTTCTTGTTTTGTGAGGTAGGACTGGAATGCTATGAACTTTACTCTCAGGATTGCTTTCACTGTGTCCCATAGATTTTGGGTTGTTTTGTTTTCATTGTCATTTGTTATAAGAATTTTTTTTATATTTCTTATTTGATCTCTGTGGTTATCCCATTCATTGTTTAATAGCATGCTATTTAGCCCCTCATGTGTTTAATTGTTTTTGAGTGTTTTTATTGTAGTTGATTTCTAATTTTATGGCATTGTGATCTGAGAAGATCCTTGATATGATTTCAATCTTGAATTTGTAGAGACTGAGCCTGTGTCCTAATGTGTTCTATCTTTGAAAATATCCTATGTGCACTTGCGAAGAATGTATATTTTATAACTTCGAGTGAAATGTTCAGAAGATGTCAATTAGTTCCATCTGATCTAGTGAGTCATTTAGAATTGCTATTTCCTTGTTGATGCTTTCTAGAAGGTTTTCCAGTGATGTCAAAAGTATATTAAACTCCTCTACTATGATTGTATTGCTGTCAATCTCTCTCTTGATATCTTCCAGAAGTATTTTTATATATTTAGATGCTCTCGTATTGGATCTATATATTTTTACCAGAGTTAAATCCTCTTGTTGTATATATTTCTTTAGTATTATGAAATGGCCTTCCTTTATCTCTTGTTATGGCCTTCACTTGGAGGTCTATTTTGTCATCTATAAGTGTAGCTACCACAACTTTTTTTGTCATTTCCATTCGTCTGAAATTGTTTTTTTCATTCCTTCACTTTCAGTCTGTGTGAGTCCTTTGTTCTGAGCTGGGTCTCTTTTAGACATCATATATATGGGTCATGTTTTCTTATCCATTCAGCCACCCTATGTCTTTTGATTGGAGCATTTAATCCATTTACACTTAAGGTTGTTATTATTAAGTACTTTTTTGTTTCCATTTTTATTCTTTATGTCTTTGTTTCTCCCTATCTTTCTATTCCTTCTTCTTACACCAGTCCTTGTAGGATTTCTTGCATTGCTGGTTTGGTGGTAATAAACTCCCTTAGTGTATTTTTGTCTGCAAAACTCCTTATCTTTTCTTCCATTTTGAAAGGTAACCTTGCTGGATATAATATTATTGGATTTGGTCCCTTTCTTTTCATTACTTTGTATATTTCATTTTATTCCCTTCTGATCTTATGGGTTTCTGTTGAGAAATTATTTGATAGTCTACTGGGAGATAACTTGTAGGTAACTTTCTCTCTCTCTCTCTTGAAGCCCTTATGATTCCTTCTCTGTCGTTAATGTTTGCCATTGTAATTATGATGTGTCTTGGTGTGGATCTTTTTTGGTTCATCTTGTTTGGGACTCTATGTGTTTGTGTGACTTTTTTCATCCCAAAGTCAGGGAAGTTTTCTGTCATTATTTTTTAAAATTGGTTTTCTGTTCCTTACTTAGCTTCTACTTCTGGCACCCCTATTATGTTTCTGTTGCTTCGTTTCACATTGTCCCAAATCTCCCTTAAACTGTCCTCCTGCTTTTTACAATTTTTTTTTCCAAGAGCAGTTCAGATTGAGTGTTTTTACTACTCTGTCTTCTAATTCACTGATTCAGTCTTCACCTCCTTCTAGTCCAGCGGTTGCCAACCTTTTGGACATCATGGACCACCAGTGGTCACCAACCTTTCGGACCTCATGGACTACCAGTGGTCACCAACCTTTCGGACCTCACAGACCACCAGTGGTCCATGGACCACCAGTTGGCGACTGCTATTCTAGTCTACTGTTGAAACCTTCCATTGTGTTCTTTTTTGCAGCTATGTCACTCTTGATTTCCTCTAGATTCTTACTCTTGGTGAATTTCTCATCCACATGTTTAAGCATCCTAATAACCATTACTCTGAATTCTTTCTTTGACAAATTATTTGCCTCCATTTCATTTAGTTCCTTGATTGGCAATTCCTCTTTTTCTTTCCTTTGGGGATCTTTTCTTTGTCTCCCCATTTTTGCTGTCCCTTCTTATATGTTTCTATGTAATGTGAGTTGCTATCTCTTTCTGTTCCTTGGCAACCTGTTTGAGCTTCAAGAATTTGAAGCCCATAGAGGTCCAATGGTCTGATACTCCTTAGACCAGAGGGTGAGCCTGCCTTGAGTCTCATGCCTTTATTGTCTCTGCTCTGAATAGTATCCCCTTCCCCCACAGATCTTCCCTCAGTTATCTGCTGCAGATGCTCAGGGTTGGTGGGGGCACTTGCACAGTTCTTCTGCTGTTCGACCCCTTGTGAGGACTCCTCTGGCATGTGATTCACTGCCTGGCCCCAGTGCCCATGGCAGGGTGGTACCCTAGGTCATTCTGGCAGCACACTTGTAGTGCAGTCCTGGAGCCTGGGTGGGGTGCTGTGCTGGGTGCCTCCATTGCACTTTCAGCATGGTCCTTGGGCCTGGACAGGGTTCCATGCTGGGTGCCTCTGGCTTTCACTATCAACATGGTCCTGGGGCCTGGGTGAGGTGTCACACCAGGTCTGTTGAGTGTTTTATGATTAGTGATTTGATTTTGTTATCAGTCTGTTCACATTTTCTATTTTTTCCTGATTCCATTTTGGAAGATTATATGTTTCTATGAATTTATGTAGTTCTTCCAGATTGCCTGATTTGTTTGGATATAGTTTGTATTCATGTCATATCAATCATCACCTCTCCTCTTTCATTTCTGATTTTATTTTTTGGATCCTTCTCTTTTTTCTTTGTCCCGACCTGCGGGACAACAACGAGGGAACGAAGAGACACCCTAGGAGAATGAGACAAGCAAGGGACACGAAAGAATGGAGGCAAGACAGGATTCTGATCAAGCCTCAAACTTTATTTTTACAGCCACAGGATATATACTGTTTTAGGGACGGGGGGGGGGTGGGTAAAGGGGTCTATGGGCAGTAACCTATCACTAGAGATTTAGTAGGCTCTGGATGGCTGTGCTTATCAGCAGAGATGCGTGATTTAGTGGCCTTCGGATGGCTGTGTGCTTGGCCTTCAGATGGCTGTGTGCTTATCAGTGGGGAGGTGTGAATTAGCAGCTGTGTGGGGGCAGTTTGTCTTTTACTGCTGGCCAAATTGCAAGACACAGGTGGTTTCTAGTAATTAGGAGTTTCTGAAGGAACCAGAAACTTACAGTTCTTAAGATGGCTTTGTCTAAGCCAATATTTCTAATGGCTCCCAACATTTCTTAATAAGTTTGGCTAAAGAATTATCAATTTTGTTTATCTTAAAAAAATAACCCAGCTCTTGAGAGGGAGGAGCAAGTGGTGGCTGAATAGTCAGACCTATTGTGTACTTTGTCCCAGGGCCAGACTTGAAATACAACTAAAGTAGAGAACATGCATCTGGAATTACCAACTGAGTTCCAGCTGAGGAAGTGACTTATAACAAGAAAGAACAAAAAATATCTGGAGACCGATAGGAAGGGTGAGGTCACGAGAGGAGGGTTGCCTGGAAAGGAAGGAGCACTGAGCTATGGGGAGAACTGTTCCCTCAGAAAATAGCTGGGAGCACAAGCTATGCTCCACACACCTGCAGCCCCACCTGACCCATGGCATGACCCATGTCACCTGAACATCTCATCAATTGTGAAAGATCGTAGAGCTTTTGGCAGCAGTGGAGTCTAGCCCTGGCAGACTGGAGCCACTGGGTGAAAGACCCACAGTTTTGTTGCTTTTATTTTTTAAATCTCTAAACCCAGAGCATAGGAGTTTTCATTTGCAGCTACACACCTGAGGCATTGGTGCAGGAAGGGAGGCATGGACTTGAGATGCCTGAGGAATTGCTGGAGAGAGAAGTAGTGCAGGGAGACTTGGAAAAGCAATAACTAGGAGTCCTGCATTGGATAGTTCAGATGCTTCCAAAATGGCGATTTTCATGGGAGGAGCTACCAGAGGGCAGGTAAAGGAAAAAAAATACACTAGGTCAGTGGTCAGCAAACTGCGGCCCCTTGAGTGTGGCTCTTCCACAAAATACCACGTGCGGGCGTGCACGTACAGTGCGATTGAAACTTCGTGGCCACACTCAAGGGCCCAAAGAGCCACATGTGGCTCGTGAGCCACAGTTTGCGGACCACTGCCCTAGGTTATACAGCCTGCCACACCCTGCATTTTGAGCTTTACAGAGGAAACAAGGGCAGAGGCCAAGCTTTCAGGTCTGAACAGTTTCCAGTAGTCCTCCGTACTGGATTGGGGGAGAGGCTATCTGCCCCACTATTCTAGGAACCAGATTAATGAAAACTCCAGGGTCCCAGCTGATCCAATTACTCTCCATACAAAGATCTCTGTCCAGCCAACGTCAGAGTAATATTTTGGGCCGCTTGTGGAGGAATCCTGCTGGAGACCATGATCAGCAGTAATTGCTTTAAATGTGAGGAGTCTGGCAGAAGGCTGACCAGGACTCTTTTTGATATTCACAGGGTGAATATCTACATTTTATTACCTGCTGCTGACTCAATAGCCTAAAGCAAACTCCCCCAAAACATGATAATCTTACTGTTTACTAAACATTACCATTGATATGTCTGTTTGCATTCCTAGAGGCAATTGTGTATTCTAGCTAATAAAAGCAGTTGGGAAAGGAGCAACAGAGAGAACTTGACTTCTATAGTTGAGTTGTCCTCTGGTTCCCCCAGTATTCAAAATAATATTTCATCTTGGGTGTCATTTGTGAGTCAGGCCTTCCTCCAAGTCTTTGAATCCGAGAAAGACACGCTGGCCGTGGACTCTCGCAATTGGCATCCAAAACAGAAACTTGGAGGGAAAGGATTCGCCAGAGAGGAAAAATATCACTGGACCTGGTGGTGGCAGTTTAACTGCATGCAAAACTCTTGTCAGCTGTGGAAGCCCACAGATCCGTAAGTGCTCAAGTGATTTCTTTTGTTTCAACCAGATCAAAATGGGGCAGAATTTGTCAAAAGAAGAGAGACTTTCCTATAGACCTCTGACTTGCTTATTAAAGGATAAGGGAGTTGCAGTTTCAGAAGATCTTCTTTTACAGTTTCTAAAGATTATTATAGAATATAATCCATGGTTTTCTGATGAGGGTACATTGGATATTGAATGTTGGGAATGGATAAGTCAGAACTTGAAAGAAGCTCAGCAGCAGGGGAAAAATTTGCCTCCAAATTGTTTCTCCTTGTGGGAAACGATATTGTATTTGCTAGAGCCTTTCAAAGAAGAAAGACCTCCTCCCCTTGGACCCTCCGCTCCTAAAGAGAAGCAGAAAGATAAATTGGAGGAGTGGCCTTCATGTCCTGATTCTGAACATTTAAATCGCCACTAACAGAATCACCTATGCAAAAAGCCATCAGTAAAGGATTGAAGGACATGACAGTAGAAGATAGACTTGCTTTTCCTATTATACAGGTAGCTAATCTACAATTCCAAAATCAAATAATAAGACAGCATGAAAGAGTTGACTTTAAAATGATAAAGGCCTTGCGTGATAGTCTAATACAGAATGGTGCAAATGTTCCACTTACTGGAGAAATTATAACTAACATTTCTGAAGCATCCTAGCTCCTTATGATTGGTGAATACCTGTGCAACTCTGGATGGAGGAGATTATTTGCTCTGGAAAGGAGAATTTTTAGAGAAATGTCAAGAGCAAACTTCTTCAAATCTCAGGCAGAATGTTCCCATAACTTTTGAGATGCTTGCAGGACAGGGACAATTTAGTGATGTTCAAAATCAGCTCTAATACATCCAGCAGGCTTATGAGCAAATTAGACGTTGTGGACGAAAAGCCTGGTGGACTTTACCAACAAAAGGGGAACCTGAAAAAGCCTTTAGTAAGTGCATGCAAGGGCCCACTGAGTCATTCTCTGATTTTGTAGCTTGCCTCACTCGAGCAGTGAGAAGGCAGATTCAACATGAGACAGCAGAAGATATTTTGACTCAGCAATTAGCTTATGAAAATGCAAATGCTGATTGTAAGAAATGTTTAATACCTCAAAGAAAAAATAGTACAATTACCGAAATGATTTGAGCATGTCATAATGTAGGGTCAGGCATTTTTCAGGCAAGCTTACTAGCTGCCGCAATTACAAGAAGAAGCAAATTATGTTTCAATTGTGGACAACAAGGACATTTTAAAAAGGAATGTAAGCAACCAAAAAATGACGCTCAGGGAGAAGGCATAAACATTCTGCCTCCCAACTCAGGTAATGCAGGTCTATGTCCCAGATGTAAGAAGGGGAGTCATTGGGCCAATCAATGTAGATCTAAATTTCATAGAATGGCCAGCCATTAAATAAAGACATAGGAAATGGCCAGCCATAGGAAAATGGCCTGAGGGGCTCCCCTCAGCCCCATTGTTAAATAAGGGGAAGTTCCACCCTGCCAGAGCCACAATAGATTCCCTCCTTCAAGTCACTCCAGAAAGAAATGTTAACTTTGATCTTAATAGCACAATAACAATCACCCTGATCCCTGATATGGCTAGACAAGTTGTTCCTACAGGAATTTGGGGACCTGTGCCACCAGGAATATCAGGTTTAGTCCTAGGAAAGAGTGAAAATATGCTAAAATAACTGTTTTTCTTGGAGTCATAGATTCAGAATATAAGGGAGAAATCAAAGTAATTTTAGAATGCAAACATATTATGCAAATTATTCCAGGACAAAAAATTTCTCAGCTCTTGCTTTTACCTTATATTCAGCAAGGTGAAGTTATAAATAGGAGGAGAAGGACACAAGGATTTGGAAGCACAGATATATATTGGATACAGGAAATTAGCAAAACCCATCCTATGATTAATCTAAAATAGAGGGAAAAATGTTTAAAGGTCTAGTAGACACTGGAGCAGATATTAGTGTCATCAGTCAAGAATTGTGGCCTCCAAGTTGGTCCATGGTAGAAGCTATGGGCTCTATCACAGGTGTTGGAATTCCTGATAACACACAACGCAGCGCTGCAGTGTTAAAGTGGAAAGATGAGGAAGGACAAACAGGATGGTTTCAGCCTTATATTGTCTCTGGAATTGCAGTCAACTTATGGGAATGAGACATTTTAGAAGGTTTACAAGCTTGTATTATTACTGGCAAAAGACAACAGTTAATAACTCAGATATTATATCAAGCTGGTCAAGGTTTAGGAAAAGATAATCAGGAGATTAAAGAACCCATTTAGGCCAAAGAAAACACAGGAAAACAAGAATCAGAATATCAGCCTTTTTAGGAGTGGTCACTGCTCAATCTCCTCACCCCCATGCTGAGCCTATACAATGGAAAGATAATAGGCCTATTTGGGTGAATCAGTGGCCATTAACCAAGGAGAAATTAAATGAAATAAGAAAAGATTGCCTTAAAACCTTAAATGACATTCAAAAATTATTAGGGGACATTAATTGGTTAAGACCTTATCTAAAAATCTCTACAGGAGAAATGACAAATTTATTTAATATACTTAGAGGTGTCTAATTTTTCCTCACCCCGAGTATTGACAGATGAAGCTAGAAATTA
This sequence comes from Myotis pilosus, assembly GCA_036010255.1. Lineage (NCBI taxonomy): Eukaryota > Metazoa > Chordata > Mammalia > Chiroptera > Vespertilionidae > Myotis > Myotis pilosus. The sequence continues at coordinate 109,616,215 of JASKON010000002.1, read as the reverse complement.
GTTACAAAGAATTGAGCAGGCAATCTCCTTATCCCAAGTGGTCCAAGTACTGCCTGAATTGCCTTTATTGGGACAGATTAATCCTATTGCAAATAGTCCACTGGAGTCATCTTCCAAAATAAAAACTCTCTTGCTATTATTGAATGGGTCCGTCTCATCAATCCTTTAAAACTGCAGTTACATATAAAGAGCTTATGTCTCAATTAATATTTCAGCTTAGAAAACGCTGCAGACAGCTTAGAGGCCAAGAACCCCAATGTATTTACCTTCCCCTAACTGGGAAGCAATTAGAAATGTTATTTCAGACTGATTTAAATTGGCAAATTGGACTGAGTGGATATTCAGGGAATCTTAGTTGTCACCTACTAAAAGACAAATTATTACAATTTTTATATTATACTCTTATTATTATACCAAAAAATACTAGACAGGAGCCTATTCCTGAAGCATTAACTGTTTTTACAGATGGATCATCAAATGGCAAAGCTGCTTATCATACAATGAATTTAGACCGAGTTATCCAAACTAGTCATACTTCTGTACAAAGAATTGAGTTAGAAGCTATTAAGGCTGCATTACAAGAATTGCAGGAACCTCTTAATATTATCTCGGATTCTTTTTACGCTGCAGGTTTATTAAATAGAATTGAAACTGCTCATTTAAAATGGCTCAGTGACCAAAGTTTGTGTTTACTATTTAAACAAGTCCAGCAGATTGTGCAACAAAGACAATATCCTTTCTATATTACTCACATAAGGGCTCACAGTTTATTACCTGGCCCTTTGGCAAAAGGAAATGCACATGCTGATCAATTGGTAGCTTTATTAAAACAGGCCTCAGAATCTCATCAGCTTTTACATCAGCCTGCCAAAATGTTGTCTAGACAATTTTCAATCTCTCTCCAGCAGGCAAAACAGATTCTCAGAGAATGTCCCACTTGCATGTTACATCTACCTCAAGGACCTAACATGGGAGTCAACCCTAGAGGTTTGCTAAGGGACCATATCTGGCAAATGGATGTGACACATTATACTTCCTTTGGATGCCTTGGGGCATTGCATGTCTCTGTAGACACATTTTCAAAAGTCCTTTGGGCTACTGCATCTACAGGGGAGACAGCAAAACAGGTTATTAATCATTGCCTAGCTGCTTTTGCCATCATGGGAATTCCAAAAATTATTAAAACTGATAATGGGCCTGTTTACACAAGCTGTCATTTCCAACAATTTTGTAAAAAGTGGAAAATTCAACACATTACAGGAATACCATATAATTCCCAAGGACAGGCCATTATTGAATGACAACATCAGCGGCTAAAACCCCAACTTGAAAAACAAAAAGGGGGGATAATGATGGAGAAATCACCTGTGGGAATGCTGCACCAAGCCTTAATTATCTTAAATTTTTTCACTTCTGATGCTGATGGCAAGACACCCATGGAGTTACACTGGTGTCAAAATAAAACAAAGGAAAATGCTCTAGTTAAATGGAAAGATTCTGAATCTGGCTTATGGAAGGGACCCAATCCATTATTAACCTTTGGTTGAGGGTAAGCTTATATATTTCCAGAAAATTTCTCCAAACCTGTGTGGATTCCTGCTAGAAATATTAAACTGCAACATGGATCCAAGAGAGAAACTAGCCAGATTAATGAGGACCTTGTGCCTGGAGCCAAACCATGCAGCTGTAGACAATCGGCTACCCCAGCCACAAACAGCAGCTCCAGGCAACACACTGAAGATAAGGAGTGGAAGAAGAACATGGCAGCAACCAATCAAAGTGTTCCTCTCACTTTGATGTTTCTCTCTGTCTTTCCCTTTCTCTCCCACATTCTCTAAAAATCAATGGAAACATATCCTCAGGTGAGGATAAAAAAATAATAAAGAAATTATTATTATATGAAAGACACATCTTGAAAATGTCTAAAGAAAGTTGTCATTTTTTCATGGGGAGGAGACTGGAGTCCGTGTTGATGAAAAAACCTTGCTGGCTACGGTGACTTTGCAGTGGCTGCAGCAGCAGGGTGATGGGGCTGGTGCCTTCCCCTGATCAGCCTGGTCACCTCCCACAAAGGGAGGCCAGACTGCGGCTTAGGCCCGTTCCCCAAGGGGAGCAGGGAGCGGGCCTAAGCCATCATTAGGACATCCTCTGAGGGCTCCCAGTATGTGAGAGGGGGCAGGCTGGGTTGAGGGACACACCCCCAGTGCACAAATTTCATGCACCGGGCCCCTAGTAATAATAATAAAAGGCTAATATGCACATTGACTGAATGGCAGAATGATCGGTTGCTATGATGTGCACTGGCCACAAGGGGGCAGATGCTCAATGCAGGAGCTGCCCCATGGTGGTCAGTGCACTTCCATATGGGGAGTGGCACTCAGCCAGAAGCTGGCTCATGGCTGGCCAGCACAGTGGTGGTGGCAGGAGCCTCTCCCACCTCCGTGGCAGCACTAAGAATGTCCAACTAATGGTTTAGACCTGATCCCTTGGGGTCCTAAGCCTTTAGTCAGACATCCTCCGAGGGATGCCTGGCTGCCAGAAGGATGTCTGACTGCAAGCTTAGGCCTGATCCCCTGGGAAGTGGACCTAAGTCATCAGGTGGACATCCCCCAAGGTGTCCTGGACTGTGAATGGGCGCAGGCCCAGCTGAGGGACCCGCCCCAAGTGCACAAATTTTTGTGCACCGGGCCTCTAGTCCTATCTAATAAAAGAAAAACATGCAAATTGACCATAACCCCGACACCCTTCCCATTGGCTAATCAGCATATCCTTATGCAAATTAACTGCCAACCAAGATGGCAGCCGGCAGCCAGGCACTGAAGCGAACAGGAGGCTTGCTTGCTCCAGTGATGGAGGAAGCCAAGGTTCCTCGCCTGCCGCTGCCAGCCTCTGAGCTTGCACTCTAAGAAACAATGTTGCAAGTACAGAAGCTAAACAAACTCCAGAAACCTGCTTTCAGCCAGCAGGGCTTCAGCCAGCAGGACCGCAACAGTGTTTCAATTATAGAATCCAAACAAACCCAGTACTTGCTTTCAGCAGCCGAGGTCTCAGAGCTGCAGCCAAGCCTCAGAGCTAAAGCTGGCTCTCAGCTCCAGTGACAGCCATAGAAGGTAAATAAATCCCAGAATAAAAGAAAAAAGATAAAAAGGAGAGGTTGGGAGATTCAGTCGCCCGCCAGTCTGAAAACGGCCCTCAGCCCCTTACCCAGACTGGCCAGGCACCCCAGTGGGGACCCGCACCCTGAAGCAACAAGGTGGTGGTTAATTTGTATACTGAAGGCGGGCAGAAGTGGGCAAGGCTGTCCATGGTCCCGGGACCCAGATCTGTGACCCTGTCGGGCAGGGGGCAGTGCTTGAGGCTGTCCTCAGTCCGGGACCTGGGTCCGTAACCCTGCTGGGCAGGGGGCAGCGTGGGAGGCTGTCCGCAGTCCAGGACCAAATCTGTGACTCTTCCGGGTGGGGGGCAGTACTTGAGGCTGTCCACAGGACCAAGAAATGGATCTGTGACCCTGCCTGGTGGGGGGTCAGCACTTGAGGCTGTCCACGTCCTGGGACCTGGATCCGTGACCCTCCCCAGTGGGGCAGCAGCTCGCACAGGGGCGGATCGGTCGGGGTTGGGCAGGGCAGGATGCCTGGCTTCTGCCCAGCCCTAGTCACTCTGGGCAGGTGAGCAGCGCAGAGAGCCTCTGGACAGGGGAGGCAGGCTGGCCGAGGGAGGCCTGTATTCTCCACATGGCGGTGGTGACAGCTGTGAGCCTGCCAAGCGGAGCCTGCAGGCTGAGCTGAAGTAGCGCCTGCAGGCCATCAGCGCTCAGGAGTGGCTGCGCAAGATCTGCCTCCTGGCTCAGAAGGTGCAGGATTGCAGGGACAGCCACCGTGGCGGGCCAGATTGACGTCCTCCTCCTGGCCGCACCACGGGGGTTTGTGTATCTGCAAAGCCAGAGGCCTCTGGTGTGCACATCCCCCCCGTCCCCCCGCGTGTGAACATCCCCCAGCACACTGTCATCCTCCCACGCCTGCAACAGTTGCAAACCAAGGCATGCACAAGTTCCCCCCGCCTCTCCACCACATTTCCATCAACCCGGCATGCCTAACACCCCCCACAGGATGTGCACACATCCCCTCTGATGCGCTCATGTCCTTTGGAGAGTGTCTGGGTGTTCTGGGTGCTGAGGGTGGGCGCCTGTGAGATGACAGTGAGAGGGCGGAGTGGTGATGCCCTGTTCCCACGGAGGCTACGAGATCACCTCTCGGGGGTTAATGCAAGTGCTGAGGCAGGAGCAGGTGCAGACAGACACACCTGGTGGGCACGGGCAGCCCTCGCTGAGGTTCCTTCAGTCAGCGTTCAAGATCAAGAACCCAGAGGTGGAGAGGAATTCCGTCCTCTCAGTGAAACAGTGGGATAGTTTGGGTGACTGTAGAGGAGGAATGTGCACTTTGGGTGCCAGCACCCATGAGCGAAGGCTGCCCTGACTGAGCCTCACTTGTTTGGGGCCTAGCTCACTCTTGCCGGGCAGTGGGTGACAGGATGTGCTTTTCTGAATTAATGAGAGAAAACGTTGATTCTCTTGCTGCCCATGAAGGTGGAAAGTGAAGTGGGGAGACATGTGGGGAGTGAGCAAGGTTCCCTGTCTGGGGGTTCCAAATCTGCTGTTGGTTTCTTTCACCGCTGACTAGAGATATACAGGGTGTCCCCCCAAAATGTATACACACTTTAAATACCTACTAATTCCAATGGTTTTAAGCATAAGAAAGAAACAACAATGGAGCTGTTATCTGTTAAAAGTGTGGGCACAAACAGGTAGTTGGACATTCCCTGAGGGGTCTCAGATTGGAGAGAGTGAAGGCCAGACTGAGGGGCCCCTTCCCCCCCCCACCCCAGTGCATGAATTTCATGCATCGGGCTACTAGTCCTACATAATAAACAAGAAGCATGCAAATTAACCATCCCTCTGCTATGCTCAAGCCACGCCCACCAGCCAATCAGGAGCGAGTATGCAAACCCAACTAAGATAGTGGCGGCCACGGAGCTGGACAGAGAAGGAGGCTTGGGTTGGTTCCCCCCAGCAATGGAAGAAGCCAAGTTTCCTGCCTACCCTGTCTGGCCCTCGGCTGTGTTCAAGGCTACAAAGTTTCAATTATAGAAGATAAATAAATCCAGGATACCTGCTTCCAGCCTGCTGTGGCCTTTGCTCAAGGAGGGCCTGGGAACCAGGGCAACCCAGGCTTCCAGCCGGACCTGGGCTCTGCTCAAGGCTACAAAGTTTCAATTATAGAAGATAAATAAATCCCAGAAAAAAAAGAAGAGGCTGGGAGCATGGGTCACTGGGGGTTGTGGCCAGCCTGAAAGTGGCCCTCAGCCCCTCACCCAGGCTGGCCACACTCCCATGGGGTGAGAGTCCCTGCTGGGGGGCTTGGCCAGCCTGCAAACAGCCATCAGACCCTCACCCAGGCTGGCCAGGCACCCCAGTGGTGACCATAACCCTGAAGTGGGTGTGGCCAGCCTGAAAACAGCCCTCAGCCCTTCACCCAGGCTGGCCAGGCACCTAAGCGGGACCCCCACCCTTATCCAAGGCACCCTTCAGGGCAAACCAGCCGACCCCCACCCATGCCCCAGGCCTCTATCCTATATAATAAAACAGTAATATGCAAATTGACCCTAACAGCAGAAAGACTGGGAATGACTGCTCACTATGACACACACTGACCACTAGGAGGCAGATGCTTAATGCAGGAGCTACCCCTGGGTGTTCAGTGCACTCCCACAGGGGGCACTCTGCTCAGCCACAAGCCAGGCTGATGGCTGCCAGCATGGAGGTGGTGGCGGGAACCTCTCCCTCCTCCCCTGCAATGCTAAGGATGTCTGACTGCAGCTTAGGCCTGCTCCCTGCTGGCAAGTGGACATCCTCCGAGGGCCCCCCCGGGCTGCCAGAGGGATGTCTGACTGCCAGCTTAGGCCTGATCCCCTGGAGAGCAGGCCTAAGCCAGCAGGGTGGACAACCCCCGTGGGGTCCCAGACTGTGAGAGGGCACAGGCCAGGCTGAGGGACCCACCCCCAGTGCACAAATTTTTGTGCACCGGGCCTCTAGTATTATATAATTATTCCAGGCAAACTGAAATATCTAATTCCTTAGATGCCTGGCAGCAATTTAAAGAAAGAATTTGCTCCTTTACTTTTGCCTTTTAGCATAACCACTATTACCTGTCTCATTCTTGTTCTTATTTCTTTAATTTTAGTCTGCAGATACAGAATAAAAATTTTAAAAGAATTGAAACTCTGCAAGTGACATATCAACCTCTATTAAGAATTTGAAGTAGGGGGAATTGCTGGAGGCCTAGATCAGCAGTAATTGCTATAAATGTGAAGAGTCTGGCAGAAGGCTGACCAGGACTCCTTTTGATATTCACAGGGTGAATATCTACATTTTATTACCTGCTGCTTACTCAATGGCCTAAATCAAACTCAATCTTACTGTTTACTAAACATTACCATTGATATGTCTGTTTGCATTCCTAAAGGCAATTGTGTATTCTAGCTAATAAAAGCAGCTGGGAAAGGAGCAACAGAGAGAACTTGACTTCTATAGTTGAGTTGTCCTCTGGTTTCCCCAGTATTCAAAATAATATTTCATCTTGGGTGTCATTTGTGAGTCAGGCCTTCCTCCAAGTCTTTGAATCCGAGAAAGCCACGCTGGCCATGGACTCTCACAGAATAGCTCTGGGACAGGAAAACACTCCTATCATATTCCCTGAAAACGAAACAGCACTTACCCCACCTAAAGCCCTGTCAGAAAGAGACTTTTGAGTGGTTAAGATTGATAGCTGTCTGACAGGCAAAGGTGGGCAGTGGTGGAACCCCAGGAATCAGGGGAAGTGTGCTGAACCAGCCCTGGGCCACAGGAAGCTAACAAATGTACTCTAGAGTGCAGATTGGCCCCTCCTGCTTGCAGCCAAGGCCTGAAGAGACAGAGTGTTGGACTGGTGGATCACTTGGAGCTTCAGCAGGGTGCTAAAAGCCAAAAGACAGTGCCTGACAGTGGTTAGCACCTAAATGGTTAACATCTAACAAGAAACCCAGAATTGGCAGACACAACAGAAGAATGGGGCCCTAAGCCAGCTCCCATGGAGCATTAAAACTTGGATGAAATTAACACTTCACTTTTTTTTGCACCTTTTTCTTCCTCCCTTCTCTTTTTTCCTCCCATTTTTCTTGTCCTTTCTCCTTTTTAGTTTTTCTCTTTACTTTCTCTTTTCTCCCTTTTAAAATGGATCTTCTTTATCTAGCTGCTTAATTTTTTTTATTATTATCTTTTGTTAATTCTCACCCAAGGATATTTTTTCATTGATTTTTATGGAGAGTGGAAGAGAGAGGGAAAGAGAGAGAAACATCAATATGAGAGAAACACATCGGTTGGTTTCCTCCTGCATATGCTCTGACCAGGGCCTGGGTTGAGGCGGAGCCAGCAACCGAGGTACGTGCCCTTTACTGAAATGGAACCCAGAACCTTTGGTCCGCAGGCTAATACTCTATCCACTGAGAAAAACTGTCTAGAGCTACCTAGCTGCTTTATTGATTTGTTATTATTCTATCCTCTGTTGTTTTGTTCATATATCTAATTTTCATCCTCCCTGCTACTACTCAATTTTCCTTTTTCTTTTGCTGTGTCCCATAGAGTTTGGGTTGTTGCATTTTCATTTTCATCTCAAGGTATTTTTTTATTTATTCCTTGATCTCATTGTTAATCTAGTTGTTGTTAGTAGAATGTTATTTAGCTTTCACATGGTTGTATATTTTTCAGTTTTCCTTTTGTAATTAATTTTTAGTTTCATACCAATTTGATAGGAGATTCTTGATATAATTTCGATCTTTTTAAATATATTGACACTTGTGATCTATCCTAGAAAATGTTCTATTTGAACTTGACAGGTTTGTATATTTGGCTGCTTTTTGGTTCAATGTACTAAAAAAATATCTGTTATGATATGGCATTTAAGGCCAATGTTTCCTTCTTTATTTTCTGCTGAGCTGATCTATCCATTGATGTCAATAGGTTATTAAAGTATCTTACTATGAATGTATCACTGTGGACTTTTCCCTTTATACCTATCAGCTTTATATATTTAAAAAGTGCTCCTAAACCGGGTGCATAGATGTTTATGATTATTATATTTCTTTGTCTTTGGTTACAGCCTTTCTTTCTTTATTTTTAAAACTATATTGTTGAAAGTATTACATAGGTCCTCCTTTTTCACCCACTAACCTCTTCCAGACTCCTCCTGTCTTCCCACCCACCCCAGGCCCTCACCACCCCATTGTCTGTATCTACAGGTTTATGCATATATGCATTGAAGATCATTGGTTGATCTCTTCCCACCCACTCCCCCCTGTCTTCATATGAGGTTCAACATTTTGTTCATGATTCTACGACTCTGGGTCTGTTTTTGATCATCAGTTTATTTGGTACATTATATTCCACATATGAGTGAGATCGTGTGATACTTATCTTATTCTGACTGGCTTTTTCTGCATCAATTGATATGATCATGAGATATTTGTCTTGCAGTCTATTTATGTGTTGTATCACTTTTATTGATTTGCGAATATGGTACCAGCCTTGCATCCCCAGTTTGCTAAAATTTTGCTGAGGATTTTAGCATCTATGTTCATCAGAGTTATTGGCCTGTAGTTTTCTTTCTTTGTCATGGCTTTATCTGGTTTTGGAATTAGTTTGATTCTGGCCTCATAGGAAGAGCATTGGCAAATATGTTCTCCCATGCAGCGGGCTTTCTCATTGTTTTGTGGATTGTTTCTTTTGCTGTGCAGAAGCATTTTATTTTGATGTAGTCCAATTTGTTTATTTTCTCCTTAGTCTCCATTGCCCTAGGAGCTGTGTCAGTAAAGATATTGCTACATCATATGTCAGCTATTTTGCTGCCTATGGAGTGTTGTAGGATTTTTATGGTTTCCCATCTTATGTTTAAGCCATTTTGAGTTTGTTTTTGTGTATAGTGTAAGTTGGTGATCTAGCTTCATTTTTTTTTGCATGTATCTGACCAAATTTCCTAGCACCATTTATTGAAAAGACTATCTTGACTCTATTGTATGCTCTTGCCTCCTTTGTCAAATATTAATTGAGCATAATGGCTTGGGTCTATTTTGGGGTTCTCTGTTCTGTTTCATTTGTCTATATATCTGATCTTGGACTAGTACCAGGCAGTTTTGAGAACCGTGGTTTGGTAATATAGTTTGATATATGGTATTGTGATCCCTCCAACTTTGTTTTTCTTTCTCGGGATTTCTGTGGCTATTAGGGGTCTTATTTTATTCCAGATGAATTATTGGAGAGTTTAGAGATCTTTGAAATATGACGTTGGTATTTTAATGGATATTGCATTGAATCTGTAGATTGCTTTGGGTAGTATGGACATTTTAATGACGTTGATTCTACCAATCCATGAACATGGTATGTTCTTCCATATGTTTATGTCTTCCTCTACCTCTTTTTTAAATATCCTGTAGTTTTCCAAGTACACATCTTTTACCTTCTTAGTTATGTTTACTCCTGGGTATCTTAATTTTTTTGGTGCAATGGTAAATGGGATTTTTGTTTGTTTGTTTTTCTTTCTGTGAGTTCATTATTGGTGTATAAAAAAAGCTATAGATTTCTTGGTGTTAATTTTGTATCCTGCTATATTGGCAAATTCATTTATTAGGTCTAGTAGTTTTTGATGGAGTCTTTGGGGTTTTCTATGTACAGTATCATGTCATCTGCGAATAAGGACAGTTTTACTTCTTCTTTTCCAATCTGGACGCCTTTTATTTCTTCTTCTTGTCTGACAGCTATGGCTAGCACTTCCAGTACTATATTGAAAAGGAGTGGTGAAAGTGGGCATCCCTATCTTGTTCCTGTTCTAAAGGGGAATAGATATAGTTTTTGCCCATTGAGTATGATGTTGGCTGTAGGTTTGTCTTATAAGGCTTTTATTATGTTGAGGGATGATCCCTCTATTCCCACTTTGCTGAGAGCTTTTATCAAGAACGGGTGTTGGATTTTGTCAAATGCTTTTTTTGGGCATCAATTGGTATGATTATGTGATTTTTATCTCTCAATTTGTTTATGTGATGTATCACATTTATTGATTTGTGGGTATTGTACCGTTCTTGCATCCCTGGAATAAATCCCATTTGGTCATGATGTATGATATTTTTAATGTAATGCTGGATCCAATTTGCTAGAATTTTGTTGGGGCTTTAGCATCTATGTTCAACAAGGATATTGGCCTTTAGTTCTCTTTCTTTATAGTGTCTTTATCTGGTTTTGGAATTAGGGTATTGCTGGCTTCATAGAAAGAGCTTGGAAATGTGCCTTCTTGAATTTTTTAGAATAGTCTGAGGAGGATAGGTTTTATTTCTTCTTTGAATGCTTGGTAGAACTCTCCTGTTAAGCTGTCCGGACCAGGGCTTTTGCTTGCTAGATTTTTGATCACTGCTTCAATTTCTTCATTGGTTATAGGCTTATTCAGGTTTTTTAATTCTTCCTGATTGAGGTTTGGGAGCTTGTAATTTTCTAAAAATTTGTCCATTTCATCTAGGTTTTCCATTTTGTTGGAATAGTGTTGTTTTTAGTATTTTTTTTCCATATCCTTTGTATTTCTGTGGGATCGGTTGTTACCTCACCTCTTTCATTTCTGATTTTGTTTATTTGTGTCCTCTCTCTTTGTTTCTTGGTGAGCTCCACTAGAGGTTCATCAATCTTGTTTATCCTTTCTAAGAACCAGCTCTTGGTTTGTTGATCTTTTGTACTGAGTTTTTGGTCTGTATGTTGTTTATTTCTGTTCTAGTCATTGTTATTTTCTTCCTTCTGCTTATGCTGGGCTTTTATTGTTGAGATCTTTCTAACTCTTTGAGTTGTAGGGGTAGATAATTTATTACCATTTTTATTTTTATTTTTTTTATTTTTGAGGTACACCTTTCAAGCTATGAACTTTCCTGTCAGGACTGCTTTCATCGTGTCCCATAGATTTTGGATTGTTGTATTTTCATTGCTGTTTGTTGCCATGCTTCTTTTTTATTTCCTCTTTGATCTCTTTAGTAACCCAATCATTGTTTAATAGCATGATATTTAGCCACCAGGTGTTTGATTTTTTTTCATTGTTTTTATTGTAGTTGATTTCTAATTGTTATGACATTATGATCTGAGAAGATGCTTGATATGATTTCTATCTTCTTGAATTTGAAGAGTCTTTGCCTGTGTCCCAATATGTGGTCTATCTTTGAAAATGTCCCATGTGCACTTGAAAAAAATGTATATTCTGTAGCTTTGCAGTGAAATGTTCTGAAGATGTCAATTAAGTCCACCTGATCTAGTGAGTCATTTAGGATTGCTGTTTCTTTTCTGATTTTTTGTTTAGAGAATTTATCCAGTGGTGTTAGTGGGGTATTAAAGTCCCCTACCATGACTGTATTGTTGTCAATCTCTCCCTTGATATCTTCCAGCAGGTTTTTTTTTTTTTTAATGTATTTGGGTGCTCCTATATTGGGTGCATATATGTTTACCAGAGTTATATCTTCTTGTTGAATTGTTTCCTTTAGTATTATGAAGTGGCCTTCCTTATCTCTTGTTATGGCCTTCACTGTGAGGTCTAATTTGTCAGATATAAGTATTGCTACCCCAGCTTTTTTTTCATTTCCATTTGCCTTTTTCTATCCCTTCACCATCAGTCTGTGTGAATCCTTTGTTCTGAGGTGGGTCTCCTGTAGACAGCAGATATATGGGTCAGGTTTTTTATCCATTCAGCAACCCTATGTCTTTTTGATTCGGACCTTTAATCCATTTTCATTTAAAGTTATTATTGGAGAACCAAGATGGCGGCATAGGTTAATGCCGGAGTTTGCTGCCTCGAACAACCATTTCAAAAGTGAAACTAAAAGACCGAACGGACATCACCCAGACCCACAGGAACGCTGGCTGAGTGGAAGTCCTACAACTAGGAGGAAAGAGTAGTGCATACGGACACTCAGGAGGCGCAGTGCTGAAGTCAAACTCTGAGGTGTGGAGTGCGCGGAGCGGGCGGCGTCGGAGGGCGCGGTTGTTGTTTTCAATCGGGAGGGAGTCGCAGACTCTGAGCTCCAGATCCGGGCGAGTCTTTAGGGGCACAGACTCAAACGGGAGAAGCGGACTGTCTGGCTTCGGTCAGAGCAAGTGCAGCTTTCTCTCCGAGGTTTGCAGCGGTTGCTGGGACTCAGAGAGGCAGAGCCCCCGGGACAGGACTGAGAGCGGCCATAACTGCTCTCCCTCTCCGGCCCGCCCTGTTGATCCCATGCGACCCGCCCCGCCCAAGCCCGGCACAGAGGCTTTTGCCCGATAGCCTCAGGCAAAGGCGAGATTAGCACCTCCCTAGAGGACAGTAGTTCTCTCACTGCAGACACAGCTGGTTCTCACAGCCACTTGGCCTGGAGGTCAAATCCCCCCTGGTGTTAGCTACAACAATCAAGACTGCTCACAAAGACCACTAGGGGGTGCACCAAGAAAGCATAACAAAATGCGGAGACAAAGAAACAGGACAAAATTGTCAATGGAAGATATAGAGTTCAGAACCACACTTTTAAGGTCTCTCAAGAACTGTCTAGAAGCCACCGATAAAGCTATTGAGATCTTCGAGAAATCTAATGAGACCCTCGATGCTATGATGGGGAACCAACTAGAAATTAAGCATACACTGACTGAAATAAAGAATATTATACAGACTCCCGACAGCAGACCAGAGGAGTGCAAGAATCAAGTCAATGATATGAAATCCGAGGAAGCAAAAAACACCCAACCGGAGGGGCGGAATGAAAAAGAATCCAAAAATGCGAGGATAGTGTAAGGAGCCTCTGGGACAGCGTCAAGCGCACCAACATCAGAATTATAGGGGTGCCAGAAGATGAGAGAGACCATGAAATTGCAAACCTTTTTGAAGAAATAATGACAGAAAACTCCACCCACCTGGTGAAAGAAATGGACTTACAGGTCCAAGAAGCGCGGAGAACCCCAAACAAAAGGAATCCAAAGAGGACCACACCAAGACACATCATAATTAAAATGCCAAGAGCAAAAGACAAAGAGAGAATCTTAAAAGCAGCAAGAGAAAGAAACTCAGTTACCTACAAGGGAATACCCATACGACTGTCAGCTGATTTCTCAACAGAAACTTTGCAGGCCAGAAGGGAATGGCAAGAAATATTCAAAGTGATGAATACCAAGAACCTACAACCAAGATTACTTTATCCAGCAAAGCTATCATTCAGAAGTGAAGGTCAGATAAAGAGCTTCACAGATAAGGAAAAGCTAAAGGAGTTCATCACCACCAAACCAGGATTATATGAAATGCTGAAAGGTATCCTTTAAGAAGAGGAAGAGGAAGAAAATGGTAAATATACAAATTATGAACAACAAATATGCATCTATCAACAAGTGAATCTAAGAATCAAGTGAATAAATAATCTGATGAACAGAATGAACTGGTGATTATAATAGAATCAGGGACATAGAAAGGGAATGGACTGACTATTCTTGGGGGGAAAGGGGTGTGGGAGATGCAGGAAGAGATTGGACAAAAATTGTGCACCTATGGATGAGGACAGTGGGTGGGGAGTGAGGGCGGGGGTGGGACGGGAACTGGGAGGAGGGGAGTTATGGGGGAAAAAAGAGGAACAAATGTAATAATCTGAACAATAAAGATTTAAAATATAAAAAAAAAAGAAAAAAAAATAAAGTTATTATTGATAGGCACTTGTTTGTCGCCATTTTTATTCTTTATGACTGTGTTCCTTATTCCCTTCCTATTTCTTCTTTTTACAGCAGACCCTTTAGCATTTCTTGCATTGCTGATTTGGTGGTAATAAACTCCTTTAGTGTTCTTATGTCTATGAACGTCCTGATTTCACCCTCAACTTTGATTGCTAGCATTGCTGCGTATAGTATTCTTGGATTTAGACCCTTGCTTTGCATGACTTTGTGTATTTCATTCCATTCACTTCTGGCCTGATGTGTTTCTGTCGAGAAATCATTTGATAGTCTTATCAGAGCTCCCTTGTCAGTAACTTTCTGTCTTTCTTTGGCAGCCTTTAAGATTCTTATTTTGTTATTGGTGAGCTTTTTGTTATCTGTGAGCTTTTTGGACTTGTGTGAGTTTTTTTCTGTCCAATATCAGGTAATTTTTCTGTTATTATTTCTTCAAACAGGTTTTCTATTCTTTGCTCAATTTCTTCTTTTTCTGGCACCCCTATAATGCAGATGTTGTTTTGTTTCATGCTGCCCCAAAGTTTCCTTAGCCCAGCTGTGGGCAAACTACAGCGCGCAGGCCAGATCCGGCCCGTTTGAAATGAATAAAACTATTGAAAAAAAGACTGTACCCTTTTATGTAATGATGTTTACTTTGAATTTATATTAGTTCACACAAACACTCCATCCATGCCTTTGTTCCTGCCCTCCAGTCCAGTTTAAGAACCCACTGTGGCCCTCGAGTCAAAAAGTTTGCCTACCCCTGCCTTAGGCTCTCCTCCTGTTTTTTTTTTTTTTTTTTTTTTTTTTTTCCAGTTGCTGCTCTACTTGGTTATTTTTTTCCTACCTTGTCTTCTAGCTCACTGATGTGGTCCTCCGCTTCTTCTAGTCTACTGTTGATGCTTTCTATTGTGTTCTTTATTGCAGTCATGTATTCTTCATTTCTTCTTGGTTCTTCTTCATTTCCTCTTGATTCTTACAAATATTGTTGAATTTGTCTTTCATCCTATTCAGCATTCTAATTACCATTGCTCTGAATTCCTTCTCTGACAAATTGGTTGCATCCATTTCATTTACTTCCTTTTCTAGTGATTCCTCCTCTTCTTTCATATGGGGGCTATTTCTTTGTCTCCCCATCTTCGCTCCTCTCAGGGTGTTTGGTTATGTGGCTCTCTCTTTCCTGCAGTTACTTAAGGGCATAAAATACAACATGACAAGGCACAAGACATAGGCTGCCAAACACAAATGTATTCATGATACCAATAACCGCAAATAAATGTGACCACCAGAGAAAAGAGAATTAGGGGAGAGAAATGAGTGAAAAAAATGATATTGAGAAAAGGAAATAATGCAAGAGAGAAAAGAAAGAGAAGAAAAAGAAGGGGAAAAATATATGTATATGGGGAGAAAACCACAACTAATCCAAAAAATGCAAATAACAAACACTCATAGAAGAATGCAAACAACAACTAATTCAAAAAATTCAAACAACAAACACCCAAATAAGAAACACCCAGATGAATCTGAAGAGGCAGGGCTCATTTATAGAAGGTAAGGTCAAGGAATTGAATGAATGGGGAAATTTCCATGATTTAGTATATAGGAGGTAGAAAGAGAATAAGTGCATAACAAGAAAAGTAAAAAACAAAATACAAAAAAAGAGAAAAAAATAAATAAAAATATATGTATATTATATATGATATATATATAATCTTTCCCCCTTCTTTATTCTATCTATTATCTATGAATTCATCTATTTTTGGAAAAGGAGAATAGAGAGCAGATAGACCTGCATTTATGATTGGAACTAATTCCGCTGTTAGTAGAAGAAGAGAACAAGCGAGGAGAGGAAAAATAGATGCAAAGCAAAAAGAAAAACAAAACAAACAGAAAAAACAAGCTAACAAACAAACTTCAACAAGAAGACAGAAAGAAAGAAAAAGGAAGAAAAGAAAAAAAGTGGCTAGTGAAGAGAGGATTGTGCCTGGACTTGGAGCAGTGGAGAGGAAATCTATACTAATAAAAGGGTAACATGCTAATTAGACATCTTCTGGATGACCTTTCAGATGTCCTTCTGGACAAAGCCATGGTGGCAGGGCTGAGACAGAGGCATTTATGGGGATAAGGCTGGCAGGGGAGAGCAGTTAGGGGTATCAGGCTGGCAGGGGAGCACAGTTAGGGTGATCAGGCCAGCAGGGGAGAGGACTTAGGGGGATAAGGCCAGCAGGGGAGATCAGTTAGGGGGATCAGGCCAGCAGGGGAGAGCAGTTAGGGCAGCGGTTCTCAACCTGTGGGTCATGACCCCTTTGGCGGTTGAAAGACCCTTTCACAGGGGTCGCCTAAGACCATACTGCATATCAGATATTTACATTACTATTCATAACAGTAGCAACATTACAGTTATGAAGTAGCAACGAAAATAATTTTATGGTTGGGTCACAACATGAGGGACTGTATTTAAAGGGCCAAAAGGTTGAGAACCACTGAGTTAGGGGGATCAGGCTGGCAGGGGAGAGTAGTTAGGGCTATCAGGCCAGCAGGCAGGTGAGCGGTTAGGAGCCAGCAGTCCCAGATTATGAGCAGGATGTCTGACTGCCAATTTAGGGCCTAAACTGGCAGTCGGACATCTCCCAAGGGGGTCCCAGATTGGAGAGGGTGCAGGGCGGGCTGAGGGACCCTCCTCCTGTGCAAGAATTTAGTGCTCCGGGCCTCTAGTCAGATATATGAGTAAGACCAATTTTTAACAGGGAGTCAAAGGAAAGGATAGAGACAAACTAAAGCAGGAAAAGGGTAAGAGAAACAAGACAAAAAAGGAGAAATTGAGAAAGAGAGTGTTGGCATAAAGGCAAAATTGAGATATAGTAAAATAATGCTAAAATAAAAATAAAAATAGAATGTAGAGCACTAATCCAAAAATAAAATAAAATAAAATAAAGAAAAAATAAAAGAAAATGTAAAAAAGCTAAAATAATAGTAATAATTATAAGAATTAAAAATAAAAATATAATAAAAACGTAAAATAAAGGGAGAAAAATTTTAGTTTCTTATGTAAAAGATAAAAAATAAAAAAGTGAAATAGTGAAGGTCGTTCACTTCAGTGGAGCTTCAGTAACCCATGGGTGCTGGTTTACGACCCCTCTCTACTGTTCTGTCTGGCACATCTGTTTCCTGTCAGGTAGTCAGCACAGTGTTAAAGTTCCCTGTAGTCTACCGCTCTACTGTGTCATAAGCCACAACCTCTTTTTCAAGCAGGCAGGATCTCTCTGATCACTTTGTTCCTCTGCCTGCCTTCAGTTGTATTTACACAAGACTCACTTTCTGACACAACCCCTGGTAGTGGTGTTTTTGTATTAATTTCTGGGACTAAATGGACCTTCTAGTGTTTAGATTCTTCTTTCCCTGCCACACTTAATACTGGGTTGGAGGGACAGACTGACCCAGAGCTGGTTCCCTGCTTGTCTCTCCTTATTATGATCCCCAGTTTCCACAAAAACAACTTTCCCCTGCAGTCTTGGTGAGTGTTTTTAACTGGAAGATCCTATGTACTGGACTTATCAAGCAAAAGCAAGGAGGTTTTTTTTTTTAAAAAAAAGACAAAGGGAACCACGCCAACTCACGTCTTTTTCTCCTGGCACTGTGCAGCCAGTATAGAACTTCAGGCTGCCTTTCGGTGCACAGATTCTCATAGCTGTGGGCTTATATCTAGAGTCACCTTCTGCCAGCAGCCCTGCGGACCCCCCTTCCACTGTCAAGGGTTACACTGACCCCAAGGGCCGCAGGTTTGGTGGAGCACAGTCTCCCACTGAGACTCTAGACTCCACTGCATGCATTTCTCCCTCCAGCCTGGATCCCATATGTTACCTCTGTCTATGTGATAGATCTCTGACCTTTCTGTCCATGTATTGCCTCACCAGCTGTGTTTAATTTGTCAATTTCAGGTGGGATGCCCTAACCGGTTTGGCTCAGTGGATAGAGTGTCAGCCTGAGGACTCAAGGGTCCCAGGTTCGATTCCGGGCAAGGGCATGTGCCTTGGTTGCAGGCACATCCCCAGTGGGGAGTGTGCAGGAGGCAGCTGATCGATGTTTCTCTCTCATCAATGTTTCTAACTCTCTATCCCTCTCCCTTCCTCTCTATAAAAATCAATTAAAATATATTTAAAAAAAATTTCAGGTGGGTGTTATTTGATTCAGCTGTTCCTTCTATTTGCTCTGTGAGAAGGTGCAGGACCCGTCCACATATTTGACAGCCACCTTGACTCCCCTGGACAAACTTTTTAGGTGCCCATGGCCTGAGAGGCTGGAGTCTTGGTGTTTGTGGGTTTGTAGCTGAGGCAGCTGGTCCCTGAGCATTGTGGTTGTAGAGTTCCTGGAGGTATCTGAGGTCTCCCTGGTTGAAGGTAAGGCTGGGGTTCTAATCACAGCTGCTTTCCCCTTCAAGATGATGTGGTCTCTGAAGCAGAGCTGGCTGCTCAGCTAGATATTTCAGCAGTAGTAGAGGTTGCCCAGCTAGGGGAGCCTGGTCTGCTAGTCCCCAACCATCCTGTGAATATAACTGTCCCTCACCCACAAATACAGACACTCCCTGCACGTCCATGCACTCTCCTTTCGCTCTGTCACTCACACACTATCTTGCAGCTTGCTGTCCTGTCAGCCACCATCTTCCAGCCTGACCCATTTTTATTCTATTTTTTAATTGTTGTATTGCTTAAAGTATTACAAAGAGTATTACATATGTCTCCTTTTATTTCTCCCCTTGACCTTCCCCTAGCCTCCCATACCTCCCAGTGTCTTGTGTCCATTGGTTATGCTTATATGCATGCATACAAGTCCTTCGGTAGATCTCTTACCCCTCCCCCCCAACCCTCCCCAGCCTTCCCACTGTAGTTTAATAGTCTGTTCGATGTTGCTCTGCCTCTGTAACTGTTTTTGTTCATCAGATTATAGTGGTCTTAATTATCCATAAATGAGTGAGATTATGTGGTATTTCTCTTTCATTGACTGGCTTATTTCACTTAACATAATGATCTCTAGTTCCACCCATGCTGTTGCAAATGGTAAGAATTCCTTCTTTTTTTAAAATTGTTTTATTGCTTAAAGTATTACAAAGAGTATTATATATGTCTCCTTTTTC
Organism: Myotis pilosus; assembly: GCA_036010255.1. NCBI lineage: Eukaryota > Metazoa > Chordata > Mammalia > Chiroptera > Vespertilionidae > Myotis > Myotis pilosus. Next base: position 109,597,319 of record JASKON010000002.1, on the reverse strand, counting down.
CCCCCTTCTTGATATTCCCCCGCTTCCCTTATCCCCCAGTGTCTTATGTGCATTGGTTATGCTTATATGCATGCATACAAGTCCTTCGGTTGCTCTCTTACTGCCACCTTTCTGGCCCCCAACCCTCCCCAGACTCCCAGCTGTAGTTTAACAGTCTGTTTGATGCTGCTATACCTCTGTATCTATTTTTGTTCATCAGTTTATAATGGTCTTTATCATCCATAAATGAGTGAGATCATGTGGTGTTTTTCCTTCATTGACTGGCTTATTTCACTTAGCATAATGCTCTCCATTTCCATCCATGCTGTTGCAAATGGTAAGAATTCCTTCTTTTTACAGCAGCATATTATTCCATTGTGTAGATGTACCACAGTTTTCTAATCCATTCACCTGCTGATGTGCACTTAGGCTGTTTCCAGATCTTCACAATAGTAAACTGTGCTGCTATGAACATAGGGATGCGTATATCCTTTCTGATTGGTGTTTCTGGTTTCTTTTATTTAAATTTTTTTTTATTTTATTGTTTTACTGCTTAAAGTATTACAAAGGGTATTACATATGTGTCCTTTTTTTTCTCCCCTACCCCCCAGTGTCTTATGTCCATTGGTTATGCTTATATGCGTGCATACAAGTCCTTCGGTTGATCTCTTACCCTCCTCCCTCCTGCCCCCTAACCCTCCCTGGCCTACCTGCTGCAGTTTGACAATCAGTTTGAGGCAGCTCTGCCTCTGTATCTATTATTGTTCATAAGTTTATAATGGTCTTTATTATCCATGAATGAGTGAGATCATGTGGTATTTTTCCTTCATTGACTGGCTTATTTCACTTAGCATAATGCTCTCCAGTTCCATCCATGCTGTTGCAAATGGTAAAAGTTCCTTCCTTTTTACAGCAGCATAGTATTCCATCATGTAGATGTACCACAGTTTTCTAATCCATTTATCTGCTGATGGGCACTTAGGCTGTTTCCAGATCTTAGCTAGGGTGAATTGTGCTGCTATGAACATATGGGTGCATATATCCTTTCTGAGTGGTGTTTCTGGTTTCTTGAGATATATTCCTAGAAGTGGGGTTATGGGTCAAATGGGAGATCCATTTTTAACTTTTTGAGGAAACTCCATACTGTTCTCCACAGTGGCTGCACCAGTCTGCATTCCCACCAGCAGTGCCTGAGTGTTCTGTTTTCTCCAAATCCTCTCCAGCACTTGTCGTTTGTTGATTTGTTGATAATAGCCATTCTGAGAGGTGTGAGATGGTACTTCATTGTTGTTTTGATTTGCATTTCTTGGATGATTAGTGACTTTGAGCATGTTTGCATATGTATCTTGGCTTCTTGAATGTCCTCTTTTTGAAAAGTGTCTATTTAGGCCCTTTGACCCATTTTTTGATTGGATTGTTTATCTTCATTTTGTTAAGTTGTATGAGTTCCCTATAAATGTTGGAGATTCAACCCTTATAGGTGATAACATTGGCAAATATGTTTTCTCATGCAGTGGGCTTTCTTGTTCTTTTGTTGATGGTTTCTTTTGCTGTGTAGAAGCTTTTTATTTTGATGTAGTTCCATTTGTTTATTTTCTCTTTAGTTTCCAATGCCCTAGGAGTGGTTGTATTGGTGAAGAAATTGCTTCGGCATATGTCTGAGATTTTGTTGCCTTTGGATTCCTCTAGTATTTTTATGGTTTCCCATCTTACATTTAAGTCATTTATACCTTTTGAGTTTATTTTTTGTGTATGGTGTAAGTTGGTAGTCTAGTGTCATTTTTTTTCATGTGTCTCTCCAATTTTCCCAACATCATTTATTGAAGAGGCTGTCTTGACTCATTATATGTTCTTGCCTCCTTTGTCAAATATTAATTGAGCATATTGGTTCAGGTCGATTTCCGGGCTCTGTATTCTATTCCATTGATCTATATGTTTGTTCATGGGCCAGTACCAGGCAGTTTTGAGAACAGTGGCTTTGTAATACAGCTTGACATCTGGTATTGAGATCCCACCTACTTTGTTCTTCTTTCTCAGCATTGCTGCAGCTATTCGGGGTCTTTTTTTAATTCCAGATAATTTTTGGAGAGTTCGTTCTAGGACTGTGAAATATGCCATTGGTATTTTAATGGGAAGTGCGTTGAATTTATAGATTGCTTTGGGTAGTATGGACATTTTAATGATGTGAATTCTACCAATACATGAACATGATATGTTCTTCCATCTGTTTATGTATTCCTCTATCTTTTTTTCAATGTCCTGTGGTTTTCTGAGTAGAGGTTTTTTATTTCTTTAGTTAAATTTATTCCTAGGTATCTTAACTTTTTTGGTGCGATGGTAAATGGGATTGCTTTTTTAGTCTCTCTTTCTGTAAATTAACTATTGGTGTATAGAAATGCCATAGATTTCTTCGGGTTAATTTTGTATCCTGTGCTCCATTGCCGAATTCATTTATTAAGTCTAATAGTTTTTTGATGGAGCCTTTAGGGTTTTTTATGTACAATATTATGTCATCTGCGAATAAGGACAGTTTTACTTCTTCTTTTCCAATTTGGATGCCTTTTGTTTCTTCTTCTTGTCTAATTGCAATGGCTAATACTTCCAGTACTATGTTGAACAGGAATGGTGAGAGGGGGCATCCCTGTCTTGTTCCTGTTCTTAGGGGAAATGGTTTTAGCTTTTGTCCATTGAGTATGATGTTGGCTGTGGGTTTTTCATATATGGCTTTTATAATGTTGAGGTATAATCCTTCTATTCCCACCTTGCTGAGAGTTTTTATCAAAAATGGGTGTTAAGTTTTGTCAAATGCTTTTTCTGCATCAATTGATATGACTATGTGGTTTTTTTCTCTCAATTTGTTTATGTGATATATCACGTTTATTGATTTGCAGATATTGTACCATCCTTGCATCCCTGGGATAAATCCTACTTGGTCATGGTGTATGATCTTACTGATGTACTGCTGGATCTGATTTGCTAAGATTTTGTTGAGGATTTTGGCATCTATGTCCATGAGGGATATTGGCCTATAATTCTCTTTCATTGTGTTGTCTTTACCTGGTTTTGGTAATAGGGTGATGCTGGCTTCATAGAATGAGCTGGGAAGTGTTCCTTCCTCGTGAATTTTTTGGAATAGTCTGAGGAGGATAGGTGTTAGTTCTTCCTTGAATGTTTGGTAAAACTCCCCTGTTAAGCCATCTGGTCCTGGGCTTTTGTTTGCTGGAAGCTTTTTGATGACTGCTTCAAGTTCTTCCATAGTTATTGGCCTATTGAGATTTTTAGATTCTTCCTGATTGAGTTTTGGAAGGTTGTATTTTTCTAGGAATTTGTCTATTTCCTCCAGGTTGTTTGGTTTGTTGGAGTAGAGTTGTTCATAGTATTTTTTAATAATCATTTGTATTTCTGTGGGGTGTGTTGTTATTTCACCTCTATCATTTCTGATTTTGTTTATTTGGTTCCTTTCTCTTTGTTTCTCGGTGAGCCTGGCTAGAGGTTCATAAATCTTGTTTATCCTTTCAGAGAACCAACTCTTGGTTTCATTGATTTTCTGTATTGTTATTTTTGGTCTCTATGTCATTTATTTCTGCTCTAATCTTTATTATCTCCTTCCTTCTGCTCACGCTGAGCTTTTCTTGTTTCTCTCTAATTCTTTAAGATGTAGAGTTAGATGATTTACTACCATTTTTTCTTGTTTTTTTGAGATAGTCTTGTAGAGCTATAAACTTCCCTTTCAGGACTGCTTTCATTGTGTTCCATAGGTTTTGGATTGTTGTGTTTTACATTGTCGTAAGTTTCCAGGATGTTTTTAATTTCTTCTTTGATCTCATTGGTAACCCAATCAATACTTAATAGCATGCTATTCAGCTTCTAGGTGTTTGAGTATTTTGGGTTGTTTTTATTGTAGTTTATTTCTAATATTATGCCATTGTGGTCTGAGAAGATTCTTGGTATGATTTCAATCTTCTTGAATTTGGGGAGACTTTGCTTGTGACCCAATATGTGGTCTATTTGTGAAAATGTCCCATGTGCACTTGAGAAGAATGTATGTTCTGTGGCTTTGGGGTGAAATGTTCTGAAGATGTCAATTAAGTCTATTTGATCTAGTGAGTCATTTAGGATGGCTGTTTCTTTGCAGTTTTTTTTGTCTAGAGGTTTTATCCAGTGATGTCAGTAGTGTATTAAAGTCCCCTACTATGATTGTATTGTTGTCGATCTCTCCCTTGATATCTTCCAGGAGGTTTTTTTTTTTAAAATATATATTTTTTTGATTAAGATATTACATATGTGTCCTTATCCCCTCCTTACCCCCTCCCCCCTCCCCCCGCTCATGCCCTCACCCCCCCCCCCCCCCGTTGTCCGTGTCCATTGGTCAGGCCTATATGCTTGCATGTAAGTCCTTTGGTTGATCTTTCCCCCTTACCCTTACTCTCCCCTACCTTCCCTCCAAGGCCCGACAGTCCAATCAATGCCTCTCCGTCTCTGGATCAGTCCTTGTTCATCAGTTTATGTTGTTCCTTACATTCCACAAATGAGTGAGTTCATGTGGTATTTATCTGCTCTCCAGTTCCATCCATGTTGTGGCAAATGATAAGAGTTCCTTTTTCTTTTTCCGCTTCTTAAAGAATACCTTTCAGCATTTCATATAATGCTGGTTTGGTGGTGATGAACTCCTTTAGCTTTTTCTTATCTGTGAAGCTCTTTATCTGACCTATTCTGAATGATAGCTTTGCTGGATAAAGTAATCTTGGTTGTAGGTTCTTGGTATTCATCACTTTGAATATTTCTTGCCACTCTCTTCTGGCCTGCATGGTTTCTGTTGAGAAATCAGCTGACAGTCGTATGGGTACTCCCTTGTAGTTAACTGACTGTCTTTCTCTTGCTGCTTTTAAGATTCTCTCTTTGTCTTTTGCTCTTGGCATTTTAATTATGATGTGTCTTGGTGTGGTCCTCTTTGGATTCCTTTTGTTTGGGGTTCTATGTGCTTCCTGGACTTGTAAGTCTATTTCTTTCACCAGATAGGGGAAGTTTTCTGTCATTATTTCTACAAATAGGCTTTCAATATCTTGCCCTCTCTCTTCTTCTGGTACCCCTATAATTCTGATGTTGGTACGCTTGAAGTTGTCCCAAAGGCTCCTTACACGATCTTCATATTTTTGGAATCTTTTTTCTTTTTCAGTTGGATATTTTTTGTTTCTTTGTATTTCAAATCTTTGACTTGATTCTTGGGATCCTCTTGTCTGCTGTTGGATCTCTGTATATTATTTTTTATTTCAGTCAGTGCATGCTTAATTTCTCGTTGGTCTTTTTTCATATCCTCCAGGGTCTCACTAAATTTATCGGTGGTTTCCATAAAATTCTTGAAAAACCTTATAAACATGGTTTTGAATTGTATATCCAGTCATTTGGTTTCCTCCATTTTTGTCATTTGTGACCTGTTTCTTTGTCTCCGCATTTTTTATGCTTCCCTGTGTTGGTAGAGTGGTTTTGTGTGCTAGGTGTCCTGTAGGGCCCAGTGGCTCAGCCTCCCCAGTTACCTGAGGTGGATACTCTTGGTGCACCCCCTTGTGGGCTTTGTGCACAGTCTTGTTGTAGTTATGTCTTGATTGTTGTAGGTATCACTGGGAGGAATTGACCTCCAGGCCAATTGGCAGTGAGAACCAACTGTGTCTGCAGTGGGAGAACTTCTGTGCTGAAGACTCCCTTCTGGGGCAAGACTTGCTTCAGTGGGGCTTTGGTGGTCACTGAGTCTCCCCCCTGAGTGTGTCTCTTATGGATCTGAGGAGTTGTAATCCAGATGGTCCCCCTCTGACCACTGGGTACACTGGCTCTTGGAGGTTACCCAGCAGGAGCTATGAAGAGAACTGCAGATTCCCCTTCCTTTTTTGGAGTTTGGAGGTGCCCTGATGAGGCCCAGCTGTGAAGCAATGCAAGCTGCTGTGGGGCCTTGGTCCTTCGCTTGTAAGTTCTGGGTCTGTGGCCCAGCTGCAGTTTGTTCGGTAATTTTCAGGTTGCAAAGGGCCAGGGCATTCATATGCAAAAGCCTCTGCCACAGCCTGGGTGGGGCGATGTCTCAGGGAATCAAAGGGTGGAGCAAGCAGCTATGATGTATTCTCAGCCCTGCCCAAGGGGCCATGTGCCTCAGTGTCCTGGTAATTTAATTTGCTGCAAGCACCTCTGAGGGAACGCTGCCCTCGAGTTCCGAGTTCTGCCAGTTGCCAGACAGTCCAGTTTCTCCCTGTATGAGTCCTGGGTCCCCAGAGACTTCCCGGAACCGGAGTTCAGAGCAGTCGGGAGCTTGTGACTTCCTCCCAATTGAAAAAGACAGCCTGGTCCTCAGGTACCAGCCCCTTTCCATGAGCGCGAGCCTCTGTACTTCTGCACTTTACTTCCGCAGGTCCTCTGGCTCACAGTGTGTTTTTCTTTCCTTCTAGTTGTAGAATTTCTACTCCGCCAGCCTTCCTGTAGTTCTGGATGATGTCCGTTTTGTCTTTTTATTGTATTTTTGAAGTTGTTGTAGGAGGCAGCAATTTCCCGGTGTTTACCTATGCCGCCATCTTAGTTTCTCCTCAGGCCTTCCAGGAGTTTTTTTTTTATGTATTTGGGTGCTCCAACATTGGGTGGATATATGTTTTTCAGGGTTATATCCTCTTGTTATATCGATCCCATTAGTATTATGAAATGGCCTTCCTTATCTCTTGTTATGGCCTTCACTTTGAGGTCTATTTTGTCTGATATAAGTATTATTACCCAGCTTTTTTTTTTTTCATTTCCATTTGCCTGAAAGATATTTTTCCATCCCTTCACTTTAGTTTGTGTGAGTCCCTTATTCTGAGGTGGGTCTCCTGTTGACAGCAAATATATGGGTCATCTTTTTTTATCCATTTAGCCACTCGATGTATTTTGATTGGAGCATTTAGTCCATTTACGTTTAAAGTTATTATTGAAAGGTTCTTGTTTGTAGCCATTTCTATTTTTTGTGCCTTTTTTCTTTCTGAGATTTTTATTTCTTCTTTTTACACCAGTCCCTTTAGCATTTTTTGCATTGCTGGCTTGGTGGTGATAAACTCCCTTAGGCTTTTTTTTTGTCTGTGAAGCATCTTATTTCCCCTTCAATTTTGAATGATAGCCTTGTTTGATAGAGTATTCTTGGATTCAATCCCTTGCTTTGCATCACTTTGTAAATTTCCGTCCATTCTTTTCTGGCCTGATGTGTTTCTGTTGAGAAATCATTTGATAATCTAATGGGAGATCCCTTGTATGTCACTTTCCATCTCTGTCTTGCAGCCTTTAAGATTCTCTCTTTGTCCTGAACATTTGCCCTGGTAATTATTATGTGTCTTGGTGTGGGTCTTTTGGGGTTCATTTTGTTTGGGACTCTCTGTCCAGGAGAGAAGGGGGTCCAGATTCCACTCATCCACACCTTCTTCCGCTCCTCAGCATGGGTGAGTATCTGTATCTGAAATGTCCTTTCAACAGGGTTCAGTGAAAAAACAAACAAACAAATGCTGGCCGCAGAAACGGGGAAGACTGAGCCTCTGTGAGCTCCTCTCTTACCTGCAGTGCATGGTCTGGTCAGTGCTTCAGGCTGCCCTTCTGGGCTCAGTCTTCCGTAATTATGGTACCCAGATCTCAAATCCCCCGGTGCCAACAGTCCTGCGGATCTCCTTTCCCCAGTCAGAGGCTGTGCCTGTCCCAAGGGACGTGGCTGGGTGCAGCGTGGTTTCCCTCTGACCCTCTGGGCTCAGAGATCTGGCAAACTTTCCTGCCCAGATCCCTGTTTTTTACCTTTCCAGGAGAACTCTGCCCTTCCTGGCTGCAAACTGTCTCACCAGCTGAGTCTCCTTCGCCAATTAGGGGTGGATGTTATTGGTTTTAGCTGCTCATTCTATTTGCTCCGGGACAAGCCTTGGGATGCATTTGCCTATTCCACTGCCATCTTGTCTCCTCTTTTTTCTTTCCAGGCTACCCACTTGCATAGGTGTTAGGTAGTAGGTCTGAGGAAGATCCACAGAGAGGGTAGGCCTGAGATTCAGGGGAAGTTGGTTTCAACGAGCAGCAATGACTCCAAATCTGCGTTCATCACAAGAATCCAAGGAAACAAAATAATTCCAAGCAAACAAATAACTTCCTCTTTTTGTTCTTTTTACAGCATCTTGCCTTTCAGGAGCTGCTCTTTCACAATTTCCCTTCTGCCTGCAATGCAGAAACCGAGATCCAGTTCATGTTGTACAGCCCCAAACCCTGGCTGTCTGACAAACCGACAAGCCGCTGCATGTTGACACTTGGAGCTGCTCGGTCAGGCTGCGCTGAAGCAGAGGCAAGAACAGGACCATTTTTATTCTTTATGCCTGTGTTTCTTCTTCCCTTGTAGTTCTTGTTTTTACACCAGTCCCCTGTAGGATTTCTTGTGTTACTGGTTTGGTGGTAATAAATTCCCTTAGCCTTTTTTTGTCTGTGAAGCTCTTGATTTCCCCTTCAATTTTGAATGATAGCCTTGCTGGATAGCGTATTCTTGGATTTAATCCATTGCTTTGCATCACTTTGTATACTTCATTCCATTCCCTTTTGGCCTGATGTGTTTCTGTTGAGAAATCAGTTAATAGTGTATTGGGAGATCCCTTGTTGGTAACTTTCTATCTCTCTCTTCAGCAGCCTTTATTACTCTTATTATGTACTTGACGTTTGCCAATTTAATTGCAATATGGCTTTGTTTTGGTCTTTTGGGGTTCATCTTACTTAGGACTCTCTGTGACTTCTTGGACTTGTGTGGGTTTTTTTTCCCCAAAGTCAGGGAAGTTTTCTGTCATTATTTCTTCAAACAGGTTTTCTTTTCCTTACTCAGCTTCCTCACATTCTGTCACCCCTATTATGCAGATGTTGTTTCAGTTGATGTTGTCCCAATGCTCCCTTAGTCTGTCCTTTGGCTTTTTAGTTTTGTTTGCTTGTTTCTTCTCTCTTTGCTGTTTTTTTTGTTGTTGTTTGTTTGTTTTTTTTTGTTTTGTTTTGTTTTTACATTGTCTTCTAACATACTGATTTGGTCCTCAGTTTCTTCTAGTCTACTGTTGGAACCTTCCATTGTGTTCTTTATTGCAGCTATGCCATTCTTAATTTCCTCTTGATTATTACACATGCTGGTGAATTTCTAATCCAGACATTTGAGCATCCTTATAATTATTACTATGAATTCTTTCTCTGACAAATTGCTTGCCTTCATTTCATTTAGTTCCTTTGCTGGTGTTTCCTCCTTTTCTTTCATTTGTGGGTTGTTCCTTTGTGTCTCCATTTTTTGCCTCTCCTTTGTAATTGTTTCTATGTTTTAGATGAAATGGCTATGCCACCTAGATATTTTGAATTGGTCTTATACATTAAATGTTTTGTGGGACCTAGTGATGTAGGCTGTCATGTCTCCTGGGCTGAGTGTTCTAGGGAGGCCCACTCCTTGAGATTTTTGAGTTCTACTGATTTAGTTGGGTCTTGAATGTTATTATTCCATTCATGGATGTAGTGTCCCCTCTAGGTGTCCAATTATTTGGCTCATTCCCTACCATGTTGTGCTAACTGTTTTAGAGCTGCTGACTGAACAGTACCAAATACCACATGATAAGACATGACATGGTTGTAACAGAACACAAATGTACACAAGCCAATTATTACCTTAATATATGTGCCCATCATAGAAAGAAGAACCAGGAAAGAGAAAAGAGAATAATATTGATAGTGAGAAAACATAAAAGAAAGAAAGAATATTGGAGAAAACACACCAAAGCAATCAAATAAACCAAAAGGCACAAACAAAAAAACAAAAAACACAGAAAAAGGCAGAATCTGTAGATGCAGAGTTTAAATAAAGAACATAAGGTTAAGGAATTGGATGAATAAGGGAAGGACCATGGTTTAGAATAGAGGAGGGAGAAAAGAAATGAGAAGATAAGAACAAACAAAAATAAACAAATAATCAAAAAAAAGGTGTTTTTTTTGTGTGTGTGTTTTTTAAGCAGAATAGATGAGAGAGCAGATAGGTCTAAATTGAGGAAGTGAAACACGTTAAAAAATTAGAAGAAGAAAAGAGCAAGAGAGGAGAGAAAAAATAAATCAATAGTGAAGAAAAAGATAAGAGAAGGGGAAATGGAGTAGGAGCAGGGAAGAGGGAATTAGATATATGACTAAACCAACAGAGACTAGAATAATAACACATCAATAAAGAAGGTCATTTTTTTAAAAGGAGAAGAAAGAAAGGAAAGAGGAAAACTAAAACAGAGAAAGGAGAAGAAAAATGGAAGGAAAAAAAGAGAAGAGGGGAAAAAAGCACAAAAAATAAAAAAGTAAAAAATTAAAAAAAATAAAAGTGAAGAATCATTTGCTTTAGCTGAGTTTATTGCACCATGGGAGCTGGTTTAGAATCCCACTCTTCTGTTCTGTCTGCCAATTCTGGGCTTCCTGTCAGGTACTTAGATGTTGACCACTGTTAGTTACTATCTTCTGGCTTTTAGCACTCTGATTGATGATCCAAGTGATCCATTTGTCTTCTGCTTATGTCTGTTTCTGCATGCCTTGGCTGCAAGAAGGTGGGGCCAATCTTCCCTCTTTGCCTGTCTGCCAGCTGTCAATTTTAATCACTCAAGGGCTTTAGGTGGGATTGGTGCTGTTTTGCTTTTGGGGAATAAGATGGTGGATATTTTTCTTACACAGAGCTACTCTTCTGTGAGTGGCCCAAAATATTGCTCTGCCCTTGGTTGGTTAGAGATCCTTGTATGGATACCAATGGGGTTGGCTGGAAATCTAGAGTTTTTATCAGTCTGGTTTCCAGAATAGTGGGGCAGATGGCCCCTCTTACAATCTAGTCATTGAGGGCTCCTTGGGAGTATTCTGACCTGTAAGCTTGGCCTTTGCCTGTTTCCTCTGTAAAGCTCAAAATGCAGGGTGTGGCAAGCTGTATCACCTGCCTTGATAGGAGCTAGCTCTTCTGGGAAGAAATGGACACTTATGTTTGGAAGCTTAAGAACATCCCAATGCAGGACTCCTGGACAAGTCTCCTTGCCCTGCTTCCCTCCATATCCTCTCTTTAGGCACCTCAAGTTCATGCCTCCCTCCCTGTGCCAAAGTCTCAGATAAGTGATTGCAATTGAAAAGTCCTGTGTTCGGAGTTTAGAGAATAAAAACAAAGACAAAAAACACACACAACACAACAACAAAAGCATGGCTTTCTCTCCCCCCAGCACCACTCTGCTTTCTCCTCGAAGTGCTGCCTTTGGAGGGGCAGCCTTTCATGGCTGTGGTCTTGGGTACAGATTCCCAGGCTGCAAGCAGCCCTGTGGCTTTTCCTTTTGACAGTTGGACATTAAATCTGCTGTTAAGGGACATGGCTTTGGTGCAAAGCCATTTTCTCCTCTCCTTCTCAGCCTGCTGGTCCGCTGCCCCTCTCAAGCCCAAGTCCCCATTTCAACCTGTCTCCAGGCATTTTCTTCCCTTCCTTGTTATAAATTGTCTTCTCAGCTGTGCCTAATTTGTTAATTTGGGGTGTATGTTCTCTGATTTAGTTGTATTTCCATTCTGGCCACCATTTTTTCTTCCCAGCATTTTCTTTGAAAGTCTATTCTGTTTAATGTAAGTATTACTATAATAGGTTTTTTGTTTCTTTGTTTCTATTTGCATGGAATATTTTTTCCCCTCCCTTTACTTTCAGTCTGTGTCTTTTAATTTGAATTGGGTCTCTTCTAGGCCGCATATGTATCTTTATCTTTCTTTTTTTATTCATTCAGCCAACCTAAATCTTTTGATTAGAACATTTAGTCCATTTACCTTTAAAGTGATTATGGATAGCTATGTAGTTATTGCCATTTTGCTCATTGTTTTGTAATTATTTTTTATAGTTTTACTCTGTTCCTTTTTTAGTTTCTTGTTATCTTCTTTTATAGGTTGATGACTTTCTGTAGTGTTATGTTTGGATTTTTTCTCTTTATTTATCTTATATTCCTTGTTATTTGTGTTTTGTGGTTATCATGCGCTTCCTATATATCAAGCTTTGTTTACAGTAGGGTATTTTAAGTTGGTGGTTGCTTAAGTTTGAACAAATTCTAAAATCACTACAATTTTTACTCACCCTCTCCACATTTTTACTTTTTATGTGCATGTGTATATGTGTATCCCTTAATTTAATGTTGTAATTGTACATGATATTCTTACTTTTACCTTTTGACTTTTGAAGTATATATTTTTATTAGTATCAGAGAGAAAGGGAGAAGGAGAGAAAGAGATAGAAACATCAATGATGAGAGAGAAAGAATCATTGATTGATTGCTACTTGCATGCACCACACTGGATCGAGCCTATGACCTGGGCATATGGCCTGACCAGGAATTGGACTGTGATCTCCTGGTCCACAGGTTGATACTCAACCACTGAGCCACATTAGCTGGACAAGATCCAGGATTCTTTAGTAGCAGAGTTGGCTATTACCAATCTTAGCAAAGTTAATTTCTCTCAAATGATGGGGATGGAAGCCATATTTTAGTAGTTTCCAGAATAAAAGAGAAGGCAATGAAGTACAGACAAGTGTAGGATTTTTTAAAGGGAAATACAATTATTGGTAACCAAACTAACTTAAAAGTAATTATAAGCAAATTAGAGGACTGGTGCACAAAATTCATGCACTCAGGGTGGGGAGGAGGTCCATCAGCCTGGCCTGTGCCCTCTCGCAGTCCGGGAGCCCTTGGGGGATGTCTGATGGGAGAGGCTCCTGCCACTGCTGCTGCCCTCACCAGCCATGAGTCTGGTTTCTAGTTGAGCAGTGCTCCCACTGTGGGAGTGCACTGACTACCAGGGGCAGCTCCTGTGTTGAGCATCTGCCCCCTGGTGGTCAGTGCACATCATAGTGAGTGGTTGAGCAGCCTTAGCATATCATTAGCATATTACACTTTGGTTGAATGGACAACTGGACATTTAGCATATTAGGCTTTTATTATATAGGATACCAAGATTACTAACTATGAGGATGTAATGAAAAACCCAAAAGGGAATCAAGATTATTGGACTAAATCTTTTATTACAAGTTCATTGGGCTGAACCTTTGTTAATTGAAAACAAACTTTCTTCAATGTATTTATTACAAATAAAAACATGAGAAGAGACACTTTAGTAAAACTCTAAGAACAATTTGACACCCTGTTAACTGAAGAACTTAATATTCAGATAATAAGGGCTGATGCTTACAAAGTACATATATTTGGTTACCTAATCATAGCTGAGATTTAGTGTCATACTTCATATGAATGCCAAATTTAGACAAAACGAAATGAAACATTAAAAATAAAAATGCATAGAAGGTCAATAGGGGAGACAACTAAGATGGCAGCATAGGTAAACATCTGAACTTGCTGCCATGCATAACCACATTAAAACTACAACTAAAAGACAAAACAAATATCATCCAGAGCCACGGGAAGGCTGGCTGAGTGGAAATTTTACAACTAGAAGGAAAGAGAAAAGCGCATTGAGTCTGGTAGGAGGTGCAGAGGTGTGGAAGTGTGGAGGTACGGAGGCGTGTGCGAAAGCGGCTAGCAGCTGGGTACGCTGTTGTCTTTTTCAATCAGGAGGGAGATACAAGCTCCTGACTGCTCTGACCTCCAGTTCTGGGAGAGTATTTGGGAACCCAGACTCATACAGAGAGAAACTGGACTGTCTGGCATTGGGCCAGAACGTGAGGGTGGCTTTCTCGCAGAGGTTCTTGCAGCGTTCATTGTTCCTGCACAGGGCCAGTGGGACAGAGACCCAGGGACCTCTCTGAGGCAGAGCAGACTGGTAGCCATTGCAGTTTGTTCCACCCTGGTGATTCCCTGAGACCCCACCCCACCCAATTTACAACCCTACCCAAGCTGTGCTCAGAGGCTTTTGCATACAAATGGCCTGGCCTTTCTCCACCTAAAAACCTGTCAAACTGTAGCTGGGTCAGAGAACCCCAGAGCTTCCAATAGAAGGCCTAATGCTCGCCAGCAGCCTGCATTGCTTCACAGCTGGGCCTCACCGGGGCACCTCCAAACGCCAAACAAAGAGGAGGAATCTGCATATCTCTCTGTAGCTCCTGCTGGGTGGCCTCAGGCAGTGGCTGACTTTGCACCTCCTTGGAGATCCAAGAGCCAGTGTACCCAGTAGTCAGAGTGAGACCATCCAGATTACAACTCTTCACATCCATAAAAGACACACTCAGGGGGCAGACTCAATGAGTGCCAAAGCCCCACTGAAGCAAGTCCTGCCCCATAAGGGTATCTCCAGCACAAAAGTTCTCCCATTATAGACACAACTGCTCCTCACAGCCAGATGGCCTGGAGTTCAATTCCTCCCAGTGATACCAACAGCAATCAAGGCTTAACTACAACAAGACTGTGCACACAGCCCACAAAGGAGTGCACTAAGAGTGTCCACCTCAGGTAATTAGGGAGGCTGAGCCACTGGGCCCTATAGGACACCCAGCACACAAAGCCACTTTGTCAACACAGGGGGGAAGCCAAAATATGGAGACAAAGAAACAGGTCACAAATGACAGAAATGGAGGAAAGCAAACTACTGGATATAGAGTTCAAAACCATGGCTTAAAGTTACTCAAGAATCTTCTAGAAACCTTTGAAAAATTTAGTGAGACCCTCAAGGATATGAAAAAGGACCAATTAGAAATTAAGTATACACTGACTGAAATAAAGAAATATACAGAGATCCAATAGCAGACTAGAGGATCCCAAGAATCAAGTCAATGATTTGAAATACAAAGAAGCAATAAACACCCAACCAGACAAGCAAAAGGAAAAAAGAATACAAAAATATGAAGATAGTGCAAGGAGCCTCTGGGACAACCTCAAGCATACCAACATTCAAATTATGGGGGTGCAGGAAGAAGAGAGAGAGCAAGATATTGAAAACCTATTTGAAGAAATAATGACAGAAAACTTCCCCTACCTGATGAAAGAAATAGACTTACAAGTCAAGAAAGTGCAAAGAACCCCAAATAAAAGTAATCCAAAGAGGGCCACACCAAGACACATCATAATTAAAATGCCAAGGGCAAAAGACAAAGAGAGAAAATTAAAAGCAGCAAGAGAAAACAGTTATTTACCTACAAGGGAGTACCCATACAACTGTCAGCTGATTTCTCAACAGAAACTATGCAGACCAGAAGGGAGTGGCAAGAAATATTCAAAGTGATGAATAACAAGAACCTACAACCAAGATTACTTTATCCAGCAAAGCTATCATTTAGAATTGAAAGTCAGGAGAAACTAAGATGGTGGCATAAACACCGGGAAATTGCTGCCTCCCACAACAATTGAAAAATACAACAAAAACACAAAACTGGACATCATCCAGAACTACAGGAAGGCTGGCTGAGTGTAAATTCTACAACTAGAAGGAAAGAAAAGCACACTGAGAGCCAGAGGAGCTGCGGAAGTAAAGTGCAGAGGTACGGGTGCTCCCGCAAGGAAAGGGGCTGGCACCTGAGGACGAAGCTGTCTTTTTGAATCCGGAGGGAGTCACAAGCTCCCGACTGCTCTGAACTCCGGTTCCGGGAAGTCATTGGGGACTCAGGACTCATTTGGGGAGAAACTGGACTGTCTGGCAGCGGGCGAACTTGACCGCGGCGTTCCCTCAGAGGTGCTTGCAGCCATTACTGGGACACTGAGTCGCGCGACTCCTTAGGGCAGGGCTGAGGATCTGCCATAGCTGCTTGCTCCGCCCTTTGATTCCTTGAGACCCTGCCCCACCCAGGCTGAGGCATAGGCTTTTGCATATGAATGCCCCAGCCCTTTGCAACCTGATAATTACCTAACTGCAGCCAGGCCAGACAGACCCAGAACTTCCAAGAGAAAGCCCAAGGCCCCACAGCGACTTGCATTGCTTCACAGCTGGGCCTCATCAGGGCACCTCCAAACTCCAAAAAAGGAAGGGGAATCTGCAGTTCTCTTCGTAGCTCCTGCTGTGTAACCTCAGGCAGAGGTTAAATTAGCACCTCCTTAGATCCAAGCGCCACTGTACCCAGTGGTCAGAGGGGGACCATCCAGATCACAACTCCTCAGATCCATAAGGGACACACTCAGGGGGCAGTCTCAGTGAGCACCAAAGCCCCACTGAAGCAAGTCTTGCCCCAGAAGGGTGTCAGGCAGTCCAGATCCACTGGTTATCTGGTTTCACAATCTCTGTGTGTATTCTAACCTTACCATAATTTTTTAACTTAATTCAGCCATGTATTTTATTTTCTTTTGGCTCTAATTCAACTGTTGAAAATTGCAGAGGTGGAAGGATTTAAGAAGCTTAGAATTTATTTACTTATTTATTTATTTATTTTTTAAATTTATTTTATCGCTTAAAGTATTACAAAGGGTATTACATATGTGTCCTTTTCCGCCTCCCCCCCACCCTTGACAATCCTCTGCCCTCCCCTATCCTCCAGTGTCTTATGTCCATTGGTTATGCTTATATGCATGCATACAAGTCCTTCGGTTGATCTCTTACCCCCTTCACTCCTGCCCCCCAACCCTCCTTGGCCTTCCCGCTGAAGTTTGACAATCTGTTTGAGGCAGCTCTGCCTCTGTATCTATTATTGTTCATAAGTTTATAATGGTCTTTATTATCCATGAATGAGTGAGATCATGTGGTATTTTTCCTTCATTGACTGGCTTATTTCACTTAGCATAATGCTCTCCAGTTCCATCCATGCCGTTGCAAATGGTAAGAGTTCCTTCTTTTTTACAGCATCATAGTATTCCATCATGTAGATGTACCACAGTTTTCAAATCCATTCATCTGCTGATGGGCACTTAGGCTGTTTCCAGATCTTAGCTATGGTGAATTGTGCTGCTATGAACATAGGAGTGCATATATCCTTTATTATTGGTGTTTCTGGTTTCTTGGGATATATTCCTAGAAGAGGGATCACAGGGTCAAATGGGAGTTCCATTTTTAGTTTTTTGAGGAAACTCCATACTGTCTTCCATAGTGGCTGCACCAGTCTGCATTCCTACCAGCAGTGCATGAGTGTTCCTTTTTCTCCACATCCTCTCCAGCACTTGTCGTTTGTTGATGATAGCCATTCTGACAGGTGTGAGATGATACCTCATTGTTGTTTTGATTTGCATCTCTCGGATGATTAGTGACTTTGAGCATGTTTTCATATGTCTCTTGGCTTTCTAAATGTCCTCTTTTGAAAGGTGTCTATTTAGATCCTTTGCCCATTTTTTCATTGGATTATCTTCCTTTTGTTAAGTTGTGTGAGTTACCTATAAATTTTGGAGATTAGGCCCTTATCAGATATGACATTAGCAAATATGTTTTCCCACACAGTGGGGGCTTTCTTGTTGTTTTGCTGATGGTTTCTTTTGCTGTGCAGAAGCTTTTTATATTGATGTAGTCCCATTTGTTCATTTTCTCTTTAGTTTCAAGTGCCCTAGGAGCTGTATCAGTGAAGAAATTGCTTCGGCATATGTCTGAGATTTTGTTGCCTTTGGATTCTTCTAGAATTTTTATGGTTTCCTGTCGGACATTTAAGTCCTTTATCCATTTTGAGTTTATTTTTGTGTATGGTGTAATTTCGTGGTCTAGTTTCATTTTCTTGCATATATCTGTCCAATTTTCCCAACACCATTTATTGAAGAGACTATCTTGGCTCCATTGTATGTTTTTGCCTGCTTTGTCAAATATTAATTGTGCATAATGGTTTGGGCCGATTTCTGGGCTCTCTATTCTATTCCATTGATCTATATGTCTGTTCTTGTGCCAGTACCAGGCAGTTTTGAGAACAGTGACTTTGTAATACAGCTTTATATCTGGTATTGAGATCCCACCTACTTTGTTCTTTCTCAGGATTGCTGCAGCTATTCAGGGTCTTTTTTTATTCCAGATGAATTTTTGGAGAGTTCGTTCTAGATTTGTGAAGTATGCCATTGGTATTTTAATGGGAAGTGCATTGAATTTATAGATTGCTTTGGGTAGTATGGACATTTTAATGATGTTGATTCTACCTATCCATGAACACAGTATGTTCTTCCATCTGTTTATGTCTTCCTCTATCTCTTTTTTCAACGTCCTGTAGTTTTCTGAGTAGAGGTCTTTTACCTCTTTAGTTAAGTTTATTCCTTTGTAGCTTAATTTATTTTGGTGTGATGGAAATGGGATTGTTTTTATGATCTCTCTTTCTGAAAGTTCACTATTGGTGTATAGAAATGCCTCAGATTTCTTGGGGTTAATTTTGTATCCTGCTACATTGCCAAATTCATCTATTAAGTCTAGTAGTTTTTTGATGGAGTCTCTAGGCTTTTGTATGTATAATATCATGTTGCCTGCAAATAAGGACAGTTTTACTTCCTCTTTTCCAATTTGGATGCCTTTTATTTCTTCTTCTTGTCTAATTGCAATGGCTAATACTTCCAGTACTATGTTGAACAGGAATGGTGAGAGGGGGAATCCCTGTCTTGTTCCTGTTCTTAGGGGAAATGGTGTTAGTTTTTGTCCATTGAGTATGATGTTGGCTGTGGGCCTGTCATATATGGCTTTTATCATGTTGAGGTATGATCCTTCTACTCCCAGTTTGCTGAGAGTTTTTATCAAAAATGGGTGTTAAGTTTTGTCAAATGCTTTTTCTGCATCAATTAATATGACCATGTGGTTTTTTTTCTTTCAATTTGTTTATGTGATGTATCACGTTTATTGATTTGCGGATATTGTACCATCCTTGCATCCCTGGGATAAATCCTACTTGGTCATGGTGTATGATCTTTCTAATGTACTGCTGGATCTGATTTGCTAAGATTTTGTTGAGGATTTTGGGATCTATGTTCATGAGGTATATTGGCCTGTAATTCTCTTTCATTGTGTTGTCTTTACCTGGTTTTGGTATTAGGGTGATGCTGGCTTCATAGAATGAGCTGGGAAGTGTTCCTTCTTCTTGAATTTTTTGTAGTAGTCTGAGGAGGATAGGTTTTAGTTATTCCTTGAATGTTTGGTAAAACTCCCCTGTGAAGCCGTCTGGTCCTGGGCTTTTGTTTGCTGGAAGCTTTTTGATGACTGCTTCAATTTCTTCCATAGTTATTGGCCTATTGAGATTTTTAGATTCTTCCTGATTGATTTTTGGAATGTTGTATTTTTCTAGGAATTTGTACATTTCCTCCAGGTTGTCTAGTTTGCTGGAGTAGAGCTGTCCATAGTATTTTTTAAAAATCATTTGTATTTTTGTGGGGTCTGTTATTATTTCGCCTCTATTGTTTCTGATTTTGTTTATTTGGGTCCTCTCTCTTTGCTTCTTATTGAGCCTGGCTAGAGGTTTGTCAGTCTTGTTTATACTTTCAAAGAACTAGCTCTCGGTTTCATTGATTTTCTGTATTGTTTTTTTGGTCTCTATGTCATTTATTTCTGCTCTAATTTTAATTATCTCCTTTTTTTCTGCTCACTCTGGGGTTTTCTTGTTGCTCTCGTTCTAATTTTTTGAATTGTAGAGTTAGTTGATTTACTACCATTTTTTCTTGTTTGTTGAGATAGGCCTGTAGAGCTATAAACTTCCCTCTCAGGACTGCTTTCATTGTGTCCTATTGGTTTTGGATTGTTGTGTTTTCATTGTCATTAGTTTACAGGATGTTTTTAGTTTCTTCTGTGATCTCATTGGTAACCCAATCAATATTTAATAACATGCTATTCAGCTTCCAAGTGTTTGAGTATTTTGGGTTGTTTTTATTGTAGTTTATTTCTAATATTATGCCATTGTGGTCTGAGAAGATTCTTGGTATGATTTCAGTCTTCTTGAATTTGGGGAGACTTTGTTTGTGACCCAATATGTGGTCAATTTTTGAATCTGTCCCATGAGCACTTGAGTAGAATGTATATTCCCTGGCTGTGGGGTTAAGTGTTCTGAAGATGTCAGTTAAGTCCATCTGATCTAGTGAGTCATTTAGAATTGCTGTTTCCTTGCTGATTGTTTGTCTAGAGGATTTATCCAGGTATGTCAGTGGTGTATTAAAGTCCCCTACTATGATTGTATTGTTGTCGATCTCTCCTTTGATATCCTCCAGGAGTTTTTTTTTATGTATTTGGGTGCTCCTGCATTGGGTGCATATATGTTTACCAGGGTTATATCTTCTTGTTGTATTGATCCCTTTAGTATTGTGAAGTGGCCTTCCTTATCTCTTGTTATGGCCTTCACTTTGAGGTCTATTTTGTCAGATATAAGTATTGCTACCCCAGCTTTTTTTTCCTTTCCATTTGCCCGAAAGATATTTTTCCAACCCTTCACTTTCAGTCTGTGTGAGTCCCTTCTAATGAGGTGGGTCTCTTGTAGACAGCAAATGTATGGGTCATGTTTTTTTATCCATTCAGTCACTCGATGTCTTTTGGTTGGAGCATTTAGTCCATTTACTTTTAAAGTTATTATTGAAAGGTTCTTGTTTGTAGCCATTTCTTTTTTGTATGTGTGTGGCTGTTTTCTGCTGGGAGCCGGTCCATCCTTGCTGTTTCAACGGACCTGGCATATATGGCATACTGTTCTTAATATGTTTGCTCACCTTCTTGGCACTATGTGTTTTAACCAAGGTCACCTCTCCGAGAAAGGTTGTTTCCCCAGGTAGAGATTTTCCCCTGAAGTTAGGGAGGGAATAAAACCCCTTCACTAAGTGCCAGGTGGATAATTAATCTCTTTACTATGAACAATCATGCTTAAGCTACGTAATCTTTACTCCCTGGAATGGAGATAAGAAATGCCCTATCCCTTGGAATAGAGATTGATAGGATTGGAATCAACTGGTATAAATACAGATGTAACAAGACAACAAGAGACAGAACTTAGAAGACAGAACCTACACAGAACCTAGAGACAGAAGAACTTTGCTGGAGAGAACATGGCAAAAGATCCTGGACAGAACCTGGCTACAGAACTTGGTTGGAGAACCTAGACAGACCTGGCTGAAGAACCCGGCTACAGAACCTGGCGACCGAACCTGGCTGGAGAACCTAGCGATAGAACATGGCTACAGAACCTGGCTGGAGAACCTGGAGAACCTGCCTGGAGAACCTAGCAAGAGAACATGGACACAGAACTTGGCTGGAGATTGTGGCTAGAGATCCTGGCAAGGCTGCTGATCAACTGAACACTGTCTCCATGTCATTCCTTCTTCGCCGAATCTATCCACACCTTTGGGGACCCCTGGACCTGCTGGGGCTGGACCCCAGCAGTTTTCTTTCTGAGCTTTTTATTTCTTCTTTTTACACCAGTCCCTTCAGCATTTCTTGCATTGCTGGCTTGGTGGTGATAAACTCCCTTAGCCTTTTTTTTTTTCTGTGAAGCTTCTTATTTCCCTTTCAATTTTGAATGTTAGCCTGGCTGGATAGAGTATTCTTGGATTCACTCCTTTGCTTTGCATCACTTTGTAAATTTCCGTCCATTCTTTTCTGGCTTGATGTGTTTCTGTTGAAAAATTATTTGATAATCTAATGGGAGATCCCTTGTATGTAACTTTCCATCTCTTGCAGCCTGTAAGATTCTCTCTTTGTCCTGAACATTTGCCATGGTAATTATGATGTGTCTTGGTATGGGTCTTTTCGGGTTCACCTTGTTTGGGACTCTCTGGGCTTGTGAGACTTTTTTCTTCCCCACCTCAGGGAAGTTTTCTGATAGTATTTCTTCGAATAAGTTTTCTAATCCTTGTTCCTCTTTCTGTTGTTCTGGCACCCCTATTATTCGTATGTTGTTTCGTTTCATGTTGTCCCAAAGCTCCCTTAGGCTCTCCTCCTGTCTTTTAATTTTTTTCTCCAATTGCAGTACAGTCTGGGTTATTTTTTGCTTCCTTGTCTTCTAATTCACTAATTCGGTCCTCCGCTTCTCCTAGTCTACTGTTGATACTTTCAATGGTGTTTTTTTATTGCAGCTATATCACTCTTCATTTGTTCTTGGGTCTTACTTAAGTTGTTGATTTTTTCATCTGTTTCTTCTTGCTTCTTGTATATGTTGTTGATTTTTTTCCTCAATCCGGTTTATGCACTCTAAGACCCTTATTCTGAATTCTTTTTCTGTCATGTTGCATGTCTCTCCATCACTTAGCCCAGGCGTGGGCAAACTTTTTGACTGGAGGGCCACAATGGGTTCTTAAACTGGACCGGAGGGCCGGAACAAAAGCATGGATGGAGTGTTTGTGTGAACTAATATAAATTCAAAGTAAACATCATTACATAAAAGGGTACGGTCTTTTTTTTTTTAGTTTTATTCATTTCAAATGGGCCGGATCCGGCCCGTGGGTCATAGTTTGCCCACGGCTGACTTAGCCACTTTTCTGGTGAGTCCTCCTTTTCTTTCCTTTGGGGGTTTCTTTGTCTACCCATGTTTGATCTCATTGACATATCTAGATGTTGAGTCATTCATTCAGTGGCTGCTCCCTGGGTGGCATTGGCTCCTTGGGCTGTGGTTGCTCCTCAGGCAGTTGCGGTAGCAGCTGCTCCTCAGTTGGCAGCGGCTCCTCTGGTGGGTCCTGTTCACAGCTTTGGTGGCTCTTCTGGCTGGTGGGGGGAGGCTTCACGTACAGCTGCTGTTCTTCAGAGGGTGTGGTGATCAGGAGTATGCTGTTGCTTGGATCTGTGGTGACGGTGCCGGCAGCAAGCGCAGCCCCTCAGACTCCAAAGCGACGGACCGCTGCTCCCCATCGAGCTCCAAGGCAGACACAGCTCCCCCCGCCTGCGACCTTCAGACTTCCTCACTTCCCCTTTCTCGAAGCTTAGAATTTAAAAGAAGGATTTAAGAAGCTTAGAATTCACAATCAGAGGGTATAAGTAGGATCTAGTTGGGAAAGTTACACAGGACACTGTTACTTTATTCCACAGACAAATAGAGGAAAAAAATAAGTAGTTCAGGATGAAGAATGAGTTTTGGGTGGTTAAAGACATGAAGAAACATCATGTTTTTTAAAAAAATTCAAATTCATATGTAAACCTTTTTTTAAAAGTGTTTCTGTTTGACATTCTCAACAGAAAATTTAATAGTCTCAAGCTTCTTCTGTATCATTTGTGCATTTTATCTCAATATAAAAGCATTTGATCACTTAAGCCTTCATATTTCTTGTAGACTCATGCTACTCACAGGTAGAGACAATTCTGTAGAACAATCAGTATTTTCAGACATAGCCTCAACTGTCTAACTCTCCTGACATTGGACAGAAGTGAATGTATACACAAGACAAATAAGGGAACAAAGTCCTCTGACCTCTGAAACAACACTCCCCACTTCCCATATTAAGTAAGGGATGATGAATTGCTATAGGTTTATCTTGGAAGTCTGAAAGAAACTGTGTTTGCATTTGTTGTTTTTTTTCATTCTATGTCTCCTCTTTCTTTGTTTGAATATCCCTGAGATAATTCTGCAGTGTAAACCAGGGAGAAGTTTGTGGCTGAAGGTTTTGCTAAGTGCATAGTAAAGATCCGATCATGCTCCTGGATGAACTCTCAGATACAGAAGGAGATTCTAGGCTGACTCATCAGATGACAACCAATATCCTGCAATAGGTTTTCCCACAGGGAAGAAAACTGGGCGGGGGGGGGGGGGAGGAGAAGAGGATGGGGACTCTCTCTAATATAAATGATCAGATTCTGGCAAATGATTTTCCACAGTGTTTACATTCAAAGTCTTTCCACAATAGGAGTTCTTAACGGCTGACTGAGGATTGGCCACTTGGGAGTGTCTTCCCATGTCTGTTCTACTGACAGCGTTCTCCCACAATGAACCCTTTGATGCTGAGTGAGGGTTGAGCTGCCACCAAAGGCCTGCATTCTTTCATAGGGCTTCTTTCCAGTTTGTATTACCTAGTGTCAAATGAGGCTTGTGCTCCAGCAGGATTTCCAGCACTCCCTGTACTCATATGGCTTTTTTCACTGTGAATTCACTAGTGCCTCTTGAGGCCTGACTTGTGGTGAAAGGCCTTCCCACACTCACTACACTCATAGAGTTTCCCTCTGGCATGGATGCTGATGTGTTGAATAAGCATCATTCCTAGTGCTGAAGGGTTTCTCACATTATTTACACTCAAAAGGTTATTCTACAATATGGGCCCTCTTATGCAAGGTAAAAGTGGAGCAGTGGGTGTAGGTCTTACCATATTCAGTGTACACAAAAGACTTCTCCCATAGTGGACAATGGCCTATTGAATGAGTTTTTCCCTCTAGCAAAAGGCTTTGCTGTACTCTAGGGCTTTTCCGCTGAATCTGCTGAATGTGCTGGTGTTCTGTGAGGTATGACCTGCAGTTAAAGGCCTACCCACACTCATTGCACTCATAATGCTTTTCTCCAGTATGAATACTGAAGTGATGAGTAAGGTCTGACTGATTGCTAATGGCTTTCCTATATTCTTTGCATTCATAGGTTTTTTTTCCAGTGTGGGCACTTTTATGCAAGATAAAAGTGGAGCAGTGGGTGAAAGCTTTTCCACACTCACCACATAGGTTCAGCTTCTCTGTGGTGTGAGTCCGTTAGTGCTGCTTGAGGTGAGACCTGTTGTAGAAGGCCTTCCCACACTTGAGACATTTATACAGCTTTTCTCCAGTATGGATGATATAGTGTCAAAGAAAACTAGTCTTATTGTGGAAGGCTTGAACACATTCGCTGCACACAAAGGGTTTTTCTTCAGTGTGGCTCCTGTTATGCAGGATCATATTGGAGTGATGCCTCTCCACACTCGCTGCACACATAGGGTTTCCTGGTGTGGATCGCCTGGTGCCTGGGGAGGTGTGACTGGCGGTTGAAGGTCTCTCCATACTCCAAGCACGCATAGGGCCTTTCCCCTGTGTGGATCATGTGGTGCTCTTGCTAAAGGTTTTCCCACACTCTGCGCATTCATAGGGCTTCACTCCAATGTGAATCTGTTTATGTCAAACCAAGAAGCATTTCTTATTGAACACTGTCCTGCATTCCTCACACTTGTAGATCTGTTTACTGTCAGGAATTGAAAGATCTTGCATTAGTCCATGTGAGTCTCATACATAATTTCTCCTGCAGAGACTGGCCCCTGAGCAGTCCTGGAGTGCAGATCATCTCTTTCTCTAAATTGTCATGTTCAAGACCCAGTTTACCAGTGAGCTTCTCCCTTAGGGAATCCATCCCTGGTCTTGGGTGGCCTTCCTTGGAAAGACCTACTTTGGATTAGTATTTGTAAAAATTCAAAATTCATCCATTATTTTTTTTAAAATATATTTTTGTTGATTTCATAGAGGAAGGTAGAGGGAGAGAGATAGAAACATCAATGATGAGAGAGAATCATTGATTGTCTGCCTTCTGCATGCTCCCTTGTGGATGGAACCCACAACCCGGGCATGTGCCCTTG
Source organism: Myotis pilosus (assembly GCA_036010255.1). Lineage (NCBI taxonomy): Eukaryota > Metazoa > Chordata > Mammalia > Chiroptera > Vespertilionidae > Myotis > Myotis pilosus. Next base: position 109,572,015 of record JASKON010000002.1, on the reverse strand, counting down.
ACCAGAATTGAACCTGGTACCCTTCAGTCCACAGGCCAGTGCTCTATCCACTGAGACAAACCAGCTGGGGCCAGAATCCATCCATTCTTTAAGTGAAGTTTTGAGCCCTCGAATAACCATAGATTTGGTCAGTGAATTTGAGATATAGAGAGATCTCTTAAAATAAGAGCATTACTTCCATTTATAATGAGCTAAACTACTCTTTCTCTTTGCCAATAATACTTCAAGAATTCTCTTAAAAATTATAATTTTCATTCATAAAAGGAATGGACCATTTATTTAAAAAAGAATACACATTAACTGTGAAACAGAACATACAGATTCAGGAGACATGCTTTGGTTATCCCCTCCCCTTTACCTTTCTTCCATTCTTGAAGAAAAACAAACAAACAAACAAACAAACAAACCCTCTTAGGTTAGTTTCCTCCAGACCAGAGTAGCCTGGTGTTTTGATAAGTTTAACACCGGTTGTAATTGCAAATGTTACTGTAAGGTCTGGGGCTGAGAAAATAGGGTCTTTCCTGATCCCACCAGCTGAGTTGGACAAAACAACCCAGAACTGCCAAGCCACATCCTGCTGGACAATAGCTGCCATCCTGGGACCCACCAGAGCATCCTGTTGTGCTGATGGCCAATAAATAACCACCGGAGACTTCTCAAGATGGCCAGGGTGCAGCTGCACCAACTTCCTGCTCATCAATCACCCGCCACAAGCTACCTCAGATAAACCTGATTGGTCCAACAGCAGCATAAAAAATCTCTGCCAGGCATAGGCGGGTGTGACTCCCCGGGCCTGCACCTCCAGACCGTGGAACCTCACCCGAGAGCTTCCAATAAACGCGATATTTCGCTCTTACCCTGCTTGTCTTGGTCAATTTATTGGCTTTGGTCAGATTAAATCTCACATCTCAGATTAAACCTTACATTAAACCTAACAGTTACTTCTCTTTTTAATGGCCAGGGTAAACCTGTGTTCCTTTCCTAATAAGGTGTTCAAATCCACTTTTCTTTTTTAGTTCAGCTCTCTCCCTTTTCTATCTCCTCTTCTCTCTCATACCTTTTCTTCTCTATTTTTCTTCTCAGTATTTTTGTTTGTTACAATTTCTGAGAGATTTTTCTCAATTTATCTTTTATACCCTAATTTAATATAAAACTTTGGTTATCCTATTTTCAATTCCTGCCTCCCACACATGCCCTCTCTTTTAGTTTATTTCCTATTCTGTCTTGTAGTTTTTTGTTTTCTTTTTTTTATGTCTCAGAGGATATTAATTAGAGTTTTGGGGAAATTTTTGCTATTTTTTCATAGATCTGTTTTTTTTCAAGTTTAGCTTTTCTTTTTGTTTGTTTTTGTCTCTCTTGTCTGAGGCCTTCCTGAAGTGTCTGGTGGTCCTAGTCCACTTATTGATATGCCACAGATAATGAAACAGCAAATTTCAGTGATAGGCCTTGTTAATTTATTTGCCTCACAGTATGGTGAATGGGTAGAAAGCTGCATTTTTTTTTCTTTCCAGTAACCCCCAAATCTAGAGGTATTTTTAGTTTTTGAATAATCAGTTTCTCCAGGGAATAATTTTTTGAACATCTGCTTGGAAGTTGTGCAAGTATTGACAATTTCTTGCATCATGGATGAGAGAAAGAAGGCTCAATTTATTTATAGTGTGTGTGTGTGTGTGTGTGTGTGAGAGAGAGAGAGAGAGAGAGAGAGAGAGAGAGAGAGAGATGATGATGATGATGATGATGATGATGATGATGATGATGTTGATGATAAGAGAAGGAGATGATGAGAAAAGGAAGAAAGAATGAGCATGAAAGAGAAAAATGAATTTGAAAATTCCATTAGGAGAGGGACATGGGTTTACCTTGTTAATTAGAAAAGAAGAAGAAGAAGTAATCATTGCAAGCAGGGTTGACTAACAGACAGACCTGGCTACCAAGTCCAGAGGATACTAGCTTTTTCTTTAGATGACAGTTAAAAGTGGCTAAAAACTAACTTTCATGCAGTGTCAAATCATTGAAAACACAGCCAAAGAGCCACCCAGGCACATGCTCTTGGTCACACAGTGCTTTATCTTGAGCAGGCACTAGTGACTGAAATCCTCTCTTAGCCATTTACCATTTCAAGGGTTATGTATAAATGGAAATGGCCATAGAATCTCTAATATTTGTCTGGAATAGCATGATTTTTAGACAGCTGTCACTCCACAAACCCCTTCACTCTGTAACTTACTGCATGCTCCTATAAATCCTTTTGTCTGAGTATAAAGAAACACATGCTTCTCTTCCCACTTTAAAAGAATCACTTCAGACTGCAGAGTTTGACACAGCTAACTGAAGCATGAAAGAGATGATGATCCAAATTGTAGATTTGTGAAAGGGCAAAAAACTAAACTACTACTTCTACTCTGACTACTGTTTCTATGATTACTATTATTGTTACAATTACTTCCACTGACAACTTGGTTTGATAAGAGTCCAGAGGTTCTATCTTAATTACATATGTTGAAATTGGAAGTGTCATTATTTTTTCACATTACTGAGAATAAAAATTATACATTCTTAAATTAGAGGAAAACTCTAATGGAACTAAAATGAGTCTCTTTTAAAAATTAGCTGAAAAATGGAGAATTTATGAGATGTCTCATATTTTAAATATTATAAAAATCATACTCCAGTGTGTCAGAGCAGAGCTTCTTCAATTGCCCTCCAACATATAAAATATTTTATCAGGACTATATGAGATGAATGCTGGGTTGCTAAAATAATTTTTTGAGAATTAGTTAATTAAAATATATTTAAGTCTTTGTCCTTTATAAGCTTAATGACAGAATAACATAGAATAAAATGTTTTAATAAAAGTCAGTAATTAAAAAATCCCTAAACCAGCCCTAGCTGGTTTGGCTCAGTGGATAGAGCATTGGCCTATGGACTGAAGGGTCCTGGGTTTGATTCCAGTCAAGAGCACATGATCGATTCCCAGTAGGAGGCATGCAGGAGGCAGCCGATCAATGATTCTGTCTTATCATTGATGTTTCTATCTCTCTCTCTCCCTCTCCCTCCCTCTCTGAAATCAATAAAAATATCCCTAAACCATCTTTTTACTATTTCTCAAATGGGTGTAAAGGGAAATTTCCAGAGGCTTGTGATATGTGGTGCTGACATCACCACTCTCAAAGCTATTGAAATACAAACTTGTGTTTGAACAAATTTTTAGTTTTAATTTTTAATATGGTAAAATCCATATAAACAAAGCAGAGATATCTCTCCCAATTTTTACCCACCACAGGTGGGTGTGGGGCCAGCCCATTCTGCATCTCTGCCCCTCCTATCAGTATCGATGTGCTTCTTCTTTATATCCTTAGTTGTAGGACTTTTAATCTACCTTATACTATTACAGTTTCAGAGGCCTTAAAGAGCTGCTCTATATTCAATCAAGGCTTTATTGCTACATTAAGTGGGAGAGACAGGGTTCAGTGTACTATCATCTTGCCATGATCTGGAATATTTGGTTCTTTTTAAAAGATTCTCCTAGTCTTTTTATTTTGTGCTGTATATTGTGTATGTTCAAATACATATGTATTAACATTATGAACTGTTTATCATATTATGTATTTGAACAGAATTAATTATAGTTAAAGATAAGTTAATTATTTGATGTTATCCTGTTATGAAAATTGTATTCAAAGAGAGAGGAGATATGGGGACCTACTGGATTATTTAAAAATATTGCAGAATCTGGTCAAGATGGTAGCATAGGTAAATATGGTCAATCCTCCTGCAAGCACATCAAAATTACAAGTAAACTACAGAACAACTATCATTCAGAACTACCTGAGATTTAGCTAAACAGAAGTCCTAAAACAGGATATAAAGAAGCCACATCGATACTGGTAGGAGAGGCAGAGATGCAGAATGGGCTGACCCCACACCTACCTGTGGTGAGTAAAAATTGAGAGAGATATCTCTGCTTTGGAGGTCCTCCCTTGAGGATCTCCACAGCCCAGGATTCCAGTGCAAGGACACAGAACAATGTTTATAATGATGCTCAATAAACTTAGGAGAAGGGTAGATGAACTTAGTGAGAACTTCAATAGAGAGACAGAAAAAATAAAAATGAAAATAGAAAACATAAAAAAGAACTAGCCAGTCTGGCCAATGTTGCTCAGTGGTTGAACAGAAGGTCATGGTTCAATTCCTGGTCAGGGCATATGCCCAGGTTGTGGGCTCAATCCCTATGGAGGGCATGCAGGAAGCAGCTGGTCAATGATTCTCTCTCATCATTGATGTTTTTATCTCTCCCTTCCTCTCTGAAAGCAATAAAAATATATTCTAATAAAAAAGATCTAGTCAGAAATAAAGCATACATTAACTAAAATGAAGAATACATTACAAGGAATCAACAATGGAGTAGATAAAGCAGTTGATTAAATTAGAGATTTGGAAGATAAGGAAACAGAAAACACCCAACAGAACACAAAAACAAACAATAACCTCCCCACCCCCCAAACAAAACAAAACAAAAACAAAAATAATAAGGATAATATAAGGAGCCTTTGGGGAAACTTCAAGTGTACCAACATTTGCATCATGGGGATGCCAGAAGGAAAAGAGAGAGAGGAAAGAATTGAAAACCTATGGGGGGAAAAAAATCACAGAACACTTCCCTAACCTGGTGAAGAAAATAGACATAGAAATTTAGGAAACGCAGAGAATCCCAAACACATGAACCCAAAGAGGCCTACACCAAGACACATCCTAATTAAAATGTCAAAAGTTAAAGACAAAGAGAGACCTTTAAAGGCAGCATGTGAAAAGCAGTTAGTTACCCATGCGGAACCTCCCATAAGACAGAAATTTTGCTGGCCAGAAGGGATTGGCAAAAAATATTAAAAGTGATGAAAAGCAAGGGCCTACAACCAAGATTATTTTATACAGCAAAGCTATTATTTAGACTTGAAGGACAGATAAAGAGCTTTCCAGACAAGAAAAAGCTAAAGAGGTTCATCAACACCAGACCAGTATTATAAAAAATGTTAAAGAAGAAACAATTTTTAAGAAGAAACAATGAAAAAAAGAAAACAATTTGAATAACAAATAGCAATAAATACATATCTATCAACATTGACTTTAATATTTTTTCTTGTTTAAAATATTTTAATTTCTAAAAAAGCTTAAGCCATTTTAATTACACAGTATTTAATACTTTCAACAAACTGAAAAGTAAAACAAACCACTTAAGTCAGTTTTATTTACTTTCTAAGTTGCCCCCCTGGAGGATGCAAAAATCAGCTAAGTGAAATATATAAATGAATGCAATGTCAGTATTTAGCTAAAAGGATTTTTAAAGGTAAAGTTCATCTGGTAATTCCATACAAGTAATACAAAACAGCTGTCAGACATCGCCCAAGGGGTTTCAGATTGGAGAAGGTGCAGGCTGGGCTGAGGGACACCCCCACATGCATGAATTTTATGCACTGGGCCACTAGTCTACTTATATAGAAACCATGGGTGGTGTTCATCTGTACGTAGAGCTCAGGAAGTATGTCTCAGTGCTGCAGCTGATGCAATGGCGTGAGTGCATTCCACCATGACATGCTTCCTTGGCACACCAGGAAGTAGCAACACCCGCCTGAATCAACTCCTAGAGCCACTTGCACAGTTCCCCAGCCTTTCAGCCATTGCTCACCTATAGCAATGTGTCTCCCTCTGATTGGTCCTCTCATGCTATATATACCCCTGTAGTTCCTCAATGAAACGGATCTGTGTCAATGAACCTGGTCTCCGGAGTTGTGCATGCAGATGCCCTAGCGCGTTGGGGCTCCATCGTCCTCACCACCGAGGGACCCCCTGCTTCATTCATCATGACCACAACCCGCTTCGACCAAGCGGAAGGAAGTCAGTCCTGCAGGGGTTGTCTTGGCAACGGCTGCACCCTCCCCTGAGCTGTTTCCCCGGAACTGTTTCCTGTAAGGGTGGGGTTTGAGCCAGGGAGTGTGTAGGCATATCTTTCTAAAGTGTGCCACGCCAGCATGGCCAGGGGTGAACCTGAGTGGGGGTGGCTGAAAGGCTTAGAAAAGACAGACAAGAGAATGAAAGCCAGGTCTCGGTGAGACACTGCTTCTCTGAGAGACAGCGACCACACCCACAGCCATGCCTTTATTTTATAGCAGATCCTACGAAGCAAAGTAAGGGTGTGACCAAGAAGTTTACAACATTCTCCTGGGTTTTAATCCTACTCAACTACATGCACCTGAACTCTGTCAAGCCTACATCACTCAGGCATGTGGGGCCATGTGTTTGGACCATAGGTTCAAGCTTACAACTACAGCTGTTGGCTATAATTGTGCTGGGAGGGCCCTGCCCCTCCAAGCTGGGACTTGCACGTGGCAATGAGAGGACTGTGCCTTCTCATCAGTCCAAGGCTTGAACCTGTCCAAAACACTGTAGCTGCCTCCCATAATAAAGTTTTAATTCTGTTTCTTTGTTACTAATGTTGTGGCCCTATCCCATAACAAAGAAACAATTTCTGGAGGATGAGGCCCAGGAATCAGGATTTTAAAAAGATTCAAAGGTGATTCTAATGTGCAGCCAAAGTTGAGAACCACTGCTATAGATAATATTAAAAATATATCTAAACATGCAATTCTTTGTCCAAAAAATGAGCATGTTCAAAAATTAAATGAAGAAAATTTGGATGTACTTGATGGAGATTTTCACACATATTTCAGTGATGATTCCATTGATTCCACAGATGATGCTGAAAAGGAAAATTTTCCCATCAAATTTCTTAATAGTATTACTCCTTCGGGAATGCTGTGTCATAAATTAAAATTGAGTGGGTGCAATCATCATGCTATTGAGAAATCTCAATAGTAAATGGGGTCTTTGTAATGGTACCAGATTGATTATCAAAAGATTACAACCTAATATTATTGAAGCTGAAGTATTAACAGGATCTGCAGAGGGAGAGGCTGTTCTGATTCCAAGAATTAATTTGTCCCCATCTGACACTGGCCTCCCATTTAAATTGATTCAATGATGGTTTCCTGTGATGCCAGCATTTGTGATGACTATTACTAAATCACAAGGACAAACTCTAGACAAAGTAGGCATATTCCTACCTGAACCCATTTTTGCACATGGTCAGTTATATGTTGCTTTCTCTCGAATTTGAAGTGCATGTGATGTTACAGTTAAAGTTCTAAGTACTTCATCACAAGGGAAATTAGTCAAGCACTCTGAAAGTATTTTCACTCTTTTTTTTTTTTAAATATATTTTATTGATTTTTTTTTTACAGAGAGGAAGGGAGAGAGATAGAGAGTTAGAAACATCGATCAGCTGCCTCCTGCACACTCCCTGCACACTCCCCACTGGGGATGTGCCTGCAACCCAGGTACATGCCCTTGACCGGAATCGAACCTGGGACCTTTCAGTCTGCAGGCCGACACTCTATCCACTGAGCCAAACCGGTTTCAGCTATTTTCACTCTTAATGTGGTGTACAGGGAGATATTAGAATAAGTTTAATCACTTTATCAGTCATTGTTTGCATCACTATTGTTTTTATATCATGGTTTTGTTGTTTTCATATTATGTTTTTATTGTTTTCATATCATGTTTTTGTCTTTTTTATATCATGCCTCTGTTGTTGTTATATCCTTTGGTTACTGTTTATTTATTAATAAATTTATATATTATTTTCATATACATTTTAATAATTTCCTTTCATCTCTCATACTTCTATTATAGAGATAGGGCAAATAGCAATATTACAATATCTCTGCTAACTAATTCCCTTTTTAAAAAAATATATATATATAATTGATTTTTTACAGAGAGGAAGGGAGACGGATAGAGAGTTAGAAACATCAATGAGAAGAAACATCAATCAGCTGCCTCCTGCACACTCCCCACTGGGATGTGCCTGCAACCAAGGTACATGGTCTTGACCGGAATTGAACCCGGAACCCTTGAGTCCACAGGCTGATGCTCTATCCACTGAGCCAGACCAGTTAGGGCAATTAATTCCCTTTTAATGTGCATGAAATCTGTGCACCGGGCTACTAGTATATCATAATGCTTAAGAATACTCACCCTATTAAAACACTTGCCTGGCTTCAGTTCTACCAGCTATGGTCACATTCCTTAAATTTGTGTGAATAGCCATCATCAATAAAATTTACCTAAGACACAAAGAATTAAATGAGTACTCAACATAGCACTCAAAGCAAGGACTGACATACAGTAAATATGCAACTGCTGTTTTATTTATAAAAAATATACAGACTTGTTTCTTTGTGGCACTTGTAATCACATAACCTTTGTAAGGGCTCAGAATGTTCACAAAGCCAGACCTAAGAAACTACTATGTCTAGAAACTTATCAGAGTGAGACACTAGTAGAAAAATATGAAGTGGCATATTATTTCTATTTGTATGTGGTATAAATATTCCAAATTTTCCTGAAGTAATTAAAGTTTAAATCATGACAGAGAATATATGAATCAGAAAGTAATGATATCTAGTTGATACATAAGATTGAATATATTTACAATTTACTTTTTTCATGAAAAAATATAATTACATTGCATTTTATTTAAGCTGAAGATTACAGAGAGGATATCTCCATATGTAGATTTTAATTAACATTTACATCAAAGAATTTCTTAAAAATACTGCCTAGAACAGTGGTCGGCAAACTCATTAGTCACCAGAGCCAAATATCAACAGTACGATTGAAATTTCTTTTGAGAGCCAAATTTTTTAAACTTAAACTATATAGGTAGGTACATTGCTATCAACTTAATTAGGGTACTCCTAAGCTGGCCTTTGCTTAAAACGTCCTCAATCTGAGGGGTCGACCTCAGCGAACGTACCCCCACTTCTTCTAACTCCACTTCTTCAAAATAGACTCACCCAGGCTGAAAACCGACTTCTGCGCAAGGGCCACGAAGTTTCAATCGCACTGTACATGCGTGCCCTCAAGTGGTATTTTGTGGAAAAGCCACACTCAAGGGGACAAAGAGCCACATGTGGCTCGTGAGCCGCAGTTTGCTGACCACTGGCCTAGAAAATCTAAGATTTATTGGGAAGCAAATTTGAAATATTTCTTTGACTTTAAATAGTTTTTTATTTTTCTATTATGGTTGACATACAATATTATATTACTTTCAGGTGTATAACTGTACACCCCAGTTATTAGACCTTATATAATTTACTAAGTGATCACCTTGATAAATCTAGTACACATCTGACACCATACATAGTTAATACAATATTATTGACTATATTTCTTATGCTGTACATTACATCCCCACGACTATTCTGTAACTACCAATTTGTATCGCTTTTTTATGTTTTTTATTGATTTTAAAGGGATGGATGGAGGGGAAGAGAGAGAGAGAGAGAAAGAGAGAGAAACATCGACATGAGAGAGAAACATTGATAGGTTGCCTCCCATACACACACCAATTGGGGATCAAATCCATGATCTTTCAGTGTACTGGGTCATGATCTAACCAACTGAGTCAAACCAGCAGGGACCCAATTTGTACTTCTTAATCCCTTCACTTTTTCACCCATCCCCCAACCTCTTTCCCATCTGGCAACTGTCAAAATATTTTCTGTATCTGTGAGTCAGTTTCTGTTCTGCATGTTTATTTATTTTGCTTTTTACATTTCACATATACTTAGTAAGTGAAATCATATGGCATTTGTCTTCCGCTGACTTCTCAGCACAATACCCTCTAGGTCCACCCATGTTGTTGCAGATAGCAAGATATTCTTTTTAATGGCTGAGTCATAGTCTATTGTATATATGCACCACTTTTTTAAAGATAGATTTTTATTGATTTCAGAGAGGAAGGAGAGAGAGAGAGAGAGAGAGAGAGAGAGAGAGAGAGAGAGAGAGAGAGAGAGAGAATTATCAATGATGAGAAAGAATCATCGATCAACCGCCTCCTGCATGTCCCCCACTGGGGATTGGGCCCTCAACCCGGGCATGTGCCCTTGACTGGAATGGAACCTGGGACCCTTCAGTTTGAAGGCTGACGTTCTGTCCACCGAGCCAAACTAGCTAGGGCTATATGTACCACTTCTTTATCCATTCATCTATTGATAGACACTTAGGTTGCTTCCATATCTTGGCTAATGTAAATAATGCTGCAATGAACATAGGGATATATATGTCTTTTCAATTTAGTATTTTGGGTTTCTCCTGTAAATACCCAAAGTAGAATCACTGGGTACTTCATTGTCTCTTTATATATAGCCTTTGTTTTAAAGTATATTTTGTCTCATATAAGTATTGCTACCCCAGATTATTTTTGGTTTGTTTGTTTCCATTTTCATTAAATATATTTACTTTCAGTTTGTTTTTCGATTTGAAATAAGTCTCTTGTAGACAGCATATGTAAGGGTCTTATTTCCTTATCCATTAAGTCTCCATAGGTATTTTGATTGAAGCATTTAATCCATTTGCATTTAAAGTAATTGTTGAGTCCACTCAGTCCTCCAGTGGCAGCACCTGGCAGGAAATGGAAGTGAGGGAAAAGCAAGGAGAGATTTTCCTGCCTTGTTTGTAGTGTTTGCTTTTGCCCAGCCTAGTCTGGTGGTGGGGTGATCCTACACATGGGGCTCCCAGTGAGGAGTTCGCTGACATTGTAATGACTCTGAGTGACATTGGGACAGACCCTAGAGTTTAAGGATGTGGGTCCCAGTTTCAGAGCTTTCTCCATGGCTGAGGCTGGCAGCCTTTTTCAGTGCTGGTTGCTTTTGAATTTGGAGGTCAGGAGCGGTGAGATGGAAGGACATGCCAGCAAGGAACCCCCGTGGTTTGTCTGACTTCTAGCAGAAGCTGGTACCCAGTGAGGGTTTCAGAAAATTGCCCTCAGGGATGTCCAAGAGCAGCTTAGAGTCGGGGAGTTACATAGGCAGTCCCAGACTGGCTGAGACCATGGTGCAGTTCTTGCGAAAAGAAGACGGTTACAACCTAATCTGCAAATTCAATCCAGGCACTGGAATCCTGACTCAAGCATTATTTCAAAGAGGTGCCAGAGTGATTGCTGTTGAAAGTGATAAAACTTTTATTCCACATTTGGAGTCCCTAGGGGGAAAGCTGGGAAGAAAACTACACATTATCCACCGTGTCTTCTTTAAACTGGGTCCTAGTCATTTTGGAGTAGTAAAACCTGTTGTGAATCCAAAGTTGCTTTTCTGCAATTTGGGAATAGAAACACTTCCTTGGTCAGAAGGTATTCCTTTAAAAGTCGTTGGAATCTTCCCAACTAAAAATGAGAAAAAGATGATTTGGAAACCTTTACATGACATATATTCCTGTACTTCTGTATATAGATAATGGGCAAGTAGAACTAAATTCATTTGTTAATGAGATGGAATCCAAACCTGTACTATGCATTAAGTATGCTCTGGCAAGTAGCTTTTGAGATTAAGCTTCTGTATACAGAATCTATATCATCATTTGACATATGCAGCCGAAGTGGGCAACTGGAAAAGCCAGAGTGAAGAGAATCATTAGAACAACAAATACAACAAAACCTGTGTTTTATTCAATTAACTCCTCATAAAAATTTATTTTCACTTTTAACACCTATTATGATGTATTTTTTCACATGATAAAGCAGTGTTTTTTGAAGCACCATTGCAAGCTAATAGACCACTTAAATTCATTGAGTCCAATTGATGCAATGGATATAATGAAGAAACTAAAACAAGATAAAACAACAAAAATAACAGATATGTATCCTCCAGACTTTAAACACCTTTTTGAAACTATAGAATGTTCCTAAAATCATACCTATAAGTGGCTATATGATGACTTCATGGAAGATGTAGTCATATAGGGAACTGGACTGCCAAGACAGTAGCTGGAGCCATTTATTTTATTTGGAAATTATGAAACAAATGAAAAAGAGCTAAGTTTTTTAAGTTCACATCCTTTCACAGAAGGTAACTGTTCTTGTTTTGCACAAACAAGGCAGTTCATTAATTCTGAAGTTAATACTATTAGTGCATTGGATAAAACTATGGCTGCCATTTTATTTACAACTGAATAAAATAAAAACTTCACTTAATTGTGGATTTGATCAGCTTAGATTTATTTTGTTTTAAATTCCTATCTACTGTCAATATACTTGTAGTCGGACATCCCTCTCACAATATGGGACCGCTGGCTCCTAACTGCTTACCTGCCTGCCTGCCTGATTGCTCCTAACCACTATGCCTGCTGGCCTGATCACCCCCAACTCCTGACCCCCTGCCAGCCTGATTGCTTCCAACTGCCCCCCCTCCCCCGTCGGCCTGCTCCCCACAACTGCCCTCCCCTGCCAGCCTGATTGCCCCTAACTGCCTCTGCCTTGGCCCTGCCACCATGGCTTTGTTTGGAAGAATGTCCAGAGGTTTCCCAGTCTAATTAGCATATTATCCTTTTATTAGTATAGATTGCTTATTGGCTGAGATGTCATTCAATATATACATTTAGAGAGTAACCAGCTTAATTTTATTCTTATTTTCCTGAGAAAAGTAGCTATGATCATAATATAAAATTCTTGATTTAATTGAGTTTCAGGATGCATTTGTTTGAAAGGCTCACTGTACAACAAAATATAAAAAGAAGCCTCTTTCATGATGCCAGATGGGCAAAATCATTTCTACATGAGATAAATGTAGTCCACAATCTTGGCACAGCTGCTTTGTCTATTCATAGCCACATGGGGCATGTCACACAGAAAAGGAAGAAAAGATGAGGGCAGACCAATTAGTGGATGCCATAATTTCTGCTATGGCTTATAGCAACTAGATGGCATCATTAGTGTTTCTCCACTTATTCTCAAAAGGAAAAACCTAAGTTGATGACCTCATGCATACATGGGTGCATGCATACAACAAAGGCAAAAAATATATAAATTTATATAAATATTAGAGGCCCGGTTCTAAATGGGCAGTCGGACATCCCTCTCACAATCTAGGACTGCTGGCTCCCAATTGCTTGCCTGCCTACCTGCCTGATTGCCCCTAACCACTTCTGCCTGCCAGCCTGATCACCCCCTAACCACTCTCCTGATAGTCTGATCAATGCTTAACTGCTTCCCTGCTGGCCTGATTATTCCTAATTGCCCCCCCGCCAGCCTGGTCACCCCCAACTGCCCTCCCCTGCAGGCCTAGTCCCCCCACAACTGGCCTCCCCTACTGGACTTCTTGTGGTGGCCATCTTGTGTCCACATGAGGGCAGCCATCTTGTGTGTTGGACTGATGGTCAATTTTCATATTACCCCTTTATTAACCATACCAATAAAAGAGAAATATGTAAATTGACCATCACTTCATGATGCCCACTGCCAATCAGGAGTGAGTATGCAAATTAACCCAACAAAGATGGCGGTGGCCTGACCCCCCTCCCCCAACCGCTCCAGGCCTCTGGGCAGCACACCTCCTCAGGACCTCCTCCCTGCTGTGCTCCACACCGGTCAACTGTCCTTGCAGCTTCCCTTTGGTGCAGCCCCTGGCCTCAGAGGCAACCCTCTGGTGCCTAAGGTCATAGCTCCCACTGTCTAGCGTTTCCCTCTACCCCACCTCTGCCCCGCTGCTCTGGTGGAGCAGCCCCATGGGCACAGATGCGTGAGGTAGCTCGCTCATGTCCCGGGAGCCCCAGGCCAGCCAAGGGGTGATGTGGTGGCCATGGCGGCAGCAGCAGGTGGCTCAGCTTTGTTTTGAATAGATGAAAGAGGCCACCTACACAGTAAACCAAATTATCAGATCTCCCTCCTCCCTATCTCGCCAAATCAAGAAGGGAGGGGCGATGGGCATGGAGGGAGGGTGGGTGGAGGGCATACGGGTAAGAGGATGAGGAAGGGGGCCAGTTGCATCCCACTTTCATAATGGCAAAGTGAAAAGCACTAGCACACCCAACCTCTCCAGTCCTCACTGCCTGCCTCGCTCCCCCCACCTCTTCCCCTCACTGCCAACCTGGGAGTGCCAGCACTGCACAGAGAAACTCTCTGGAGAAGGAGGGCAAGAAGGAAGTGGTACCGGCGTGCACAGGGCTTGCCACTGCTGCAGCCGCTACACAGGCTGCTGGAGCGAGCCCGCCACGTGCTGGCAGCCAGGGGAAGGAAGGCCTATTCTTGCATGAATCTTCATGCATTGGGCTTCTAGTATAGGAGATATATATATATATATCTCATGTATACTGTATAATAAAGAGGTAATATGCATATTGACCATCTCTTCGTCATGTTGTCACAAGATGGCTGTGCCCACAGCGTAGGCGTGGTTCCTGTAATGAGCCATAATGAGTGATCAGCAGGGACCTGAGGCTGTGTGGCACTGGGCCAGGGCAGGGAACCTGAGGCTGCTCTACCTGCCCAGCAGGGCTTGAAGGGGGACCTCAGGCCATGCCCCCTGCCCTGGCGCCAGGCCAGGGGACCTGAGGCTGCACACCCTGCCCAGCGAGGCTTGAGAGGGGACCTGACTCTGCGGCCCCCACACAGCAGGGCTTGATGGGGGACCTGAGGAAGTGCCCTCCACCTGGCGAGGCTTGACAGAAGTGGGGCCGGCCAGGTCTGGATCTTGCCCAATGGGGGTGGGGCCAGCCAGGTCTGGGTCTGGTGTGATTTTGAGGTGCATGCAGGTGGGCAGGGACTTGACTATGGGTCCTGCAGTGTGCCCCAGACTCTGACAGGAGAAAGATTTTCTTTTTTAACATTTTTTTTTATTGTTTAAAGTATTAAAAATAGTAGTACAAATGTTTCCTTTTTCTTTTCCAATTGACCTTCCCCCAGCCTCCCCTACCCCCTGGCACATGCCTTCGCCCCCCTCCCAGTGTCTTGTGTCCATTGGTTACGCTTATATGCATGCATACAAGTCCTTCGGTTGATCTCTTACCCCCCACCCCACCCTTCCAGCCTTCTTGCTGTAGCTTGACAGTCTGTTTAATGCATCTCTGCCTCTGTATCTATTTTTATTCATCAGTTTATGTTTTTTTATTATCCATACATGAGTGAGATCATGTGATATTTTTCTTTCACTGACTGGCGTATTTCACTTAGCATAATGCTCTCCAGTTCCATCCATGCTGTTGCAAATAGTAAGAATTCTTTCTTTTTTATAGCAGCATAGTATTCCATTGTGTGGATGTACCACAGTTTTCTAATCCCTTCATCTGCTGATGGGCATTTAGGCTGTTTCCAAATCTTAGCTATGGTAAATTGTGCTGCTATGAACACAGGGGTGCATATATCTTTTCTGATTGGTCTTTCTGTTTTCCTGGGATACATTCCTAGAAGTGGGATCACTGGGTCAAATGGGAGTTCCACTTTTAGTTTTTCGAAGAAAGTTCATACTGTTTTCCACAGTGACTGCACCAGTCTGCATTCTCACCATAAATGTAAAGCAGTAAAGGAGGTTTCCTTTTTCTCCACATCCTCTCCAGCAGTTGTTGTTTGTTGATTTGTTGATGATAGCCATTCTGACAGGTGTGAGGTGGTACCTGACTGTTGTTTTGATTTGCATCTCTCAGATGATTAGTAACTTTGAGCACGTTTTTATATGTCTCTTGGTTCTGAATGTCCTCTTTTGAAAGTGTCTATTTAGGTCCTTTGCCCATTTTTTTGATTGGGTTGTTTATCTTCCTGTTGTTAAGTTGTATGAGTTCACTGTAAATGTTGGAGATTAAACTCCTAATGGTGATAACATTGGCAAATATGTTCTTCCATGCAGTGGGCTTTCTTGTTGTTTTGTTGATGGTTTCTTTTGCTGTGCAGAAGCTTTTTATTTTCATGTGGTTCCATTTGTTTATTTTCTCGTTAGTTTCCATTGCCCTAGGAGCAGTATCAGTGAAGAGATTGTTTCAGTATATGTCTGAGATTTTTCTGCCTGTGGATTCCTCTAGTATTTTTATGGTTTCCTGTTTATGTTTAAGTTCTTTATCCATTTTGAGTTTATTTTTGTGTATGATGCAAGTTCGTGGGCAAGTTCATTTTTTTTTTTGCAAGTATCTATCCAGTTTTCCCAACACCATTTATTAAAGAGACTGTCTTGACTCCATTGTGTGCTCTTGCCTCCTTTGTCAAATATTAATTGAGCATAATGGCTTGTGTCAATCTCTGGGTTCTCTGTTCTGTTCTATTGGTCTATATGTCTGATCTTATACTAGTACCAGGCAATTTAGAAAACAATGGCCTTGTAGTATAGCTTGATATCTGGTATTTTGATCCCTCTAATATTGTTCTTCTTTCTTAAGATTGCTGCAGCTATTTCGGGGTCTTTTTTTTATTTCAGATGAATTTTTGGAGAATTTCTTCTAGATCTTTGAAGTATGCCCTTGGTATTTTAATGGGGATTGCATTGAATTTATAGGTTGCTTTGGGTAATATGGACATTTTAATGATGTTGATTTTACCAATCCATGACCATGGTATATTCTTCCATTTGTTCATGTCTTCCTCTATCTCTTTTTTTCAGTGTTCTGAAATTTTCTGAGTACAGGTCCTTTATCTCCTGGGTTAATTTTATTCCTAGTTATCATAATTTTTTTGTTGCAATGATAAATGGGATTGCTTTTTAATTTTTCTTTCTCTGAGTTCATTATTGGTGTATAGAAAAGCCATAGACTCCAGGTGTTAATTTTGTATCCTGCTACATTTCTAAATTCATTTATTCAGTCTAATCGTTTTTTGAGGGCCTCTTTGCGGTTTTCTATGTACAATATCATGTCCTCTTTGAATAATGACAGTTTTACTTCTTCTTTTCCAATTTGGATGCCTTTTATTTCTTCTTCTTGTCTGATCGCAATGACTAGTATGTCGAACAGGAGTCGTGAAAGTGGGCATCCCTGTCTTGTTCCTGTTCTTAGTGGAAATGGTTTTAGTTTTTGTCCATTGAGTATGATGTTGGCTGTGGGTTTGTCATATATGAGTATGATCCTTCTCTTCCCACCTTGCTGAAGGTTTTTATCAGGAAAGGGTGTTGGATTTTTGTCAATTTCTTTTGCATTAATGCATACGATTATGTGGTTTTTATCTCTCAGTTTGCTTATATGGTGTATCACATTTATTGATTTGCAGATATTGTACCATCCTTGCATCCCCAGAATAAATCCCACTTGTTCATAGTGTATGATCTTTCTAATGTAATGCTGGATTAGATTTGCTAAAATTTTATTGAGGATTTTGGCTTCTATGTTCATGAGGGATATTGGCCTGTAATTATCTTTCTTTGTATTGTCTTTATCTGGTTTTGGGATTAAGGTAATGCTGGCTTCATAGAAAAAGCTTGGAAGTGCTCATTTCTCTTGAATTTTTTGGAATAGTCTGAGGAAGATAGGTTTTATTTCTTTCTTGAATGTTTTATAAAACTCCCCTGTGAAGCCATCTGATGCAGGGCTTCTGTTTATTGGAAGTTTTTGATTACTGCTTCAATTTCCTCCATAGTCATTGGTCTATTCAGATTTTTTGATTCCTCCTGGTTGAGTTTTGTAAGGTCATATTTTTTAAGGAATATGTCCATTTCTTCTCTGTTGACCAGTTTGTTGGAGTAGAGTTGCTCATAGTATTTTTTCTTAAGATTCTTCTTATTTCTGTAGGGTCTGTTGTTATT
Source organism: Myotis pilosus (assembly GCA_036010255.1). Classification (NCBI taxonomy): domain Eukaryota; kingdom Metazoa; phylum Chordata; class Mammalia; order Chiroptera; family Vespertilionidae; genus Myotis; species Myotis pilosus. Next base: position 109,554,406 of record JASKON010000002.1, on the reverse strand, counting down.
TTGCCTCTTTTGTTTCTGATTTTGTTTATTTGGTTCTTCTCTCTTTGCTTCTTGTTGAGCCTGGCTAGAGTTTCACAATCTTGTTTGTCCTTTCAAAGAACCAGCTCTTGGTTTCATTGATCTTTTGTATTGATTTTTTGATGTCTATGTCATTTATTTCTGTTCTGATCTTTATTATTTCCTTCCTACTGCTCACTCTGGGCTTTTCTTGTTGCTATCTTTCTGATTCTTCATGTTGCAGAGTTAGATGGTTTATATCAGTTGTTTTTTTGTTTGTTTGTTTTTGTTTTTGAGGTAGGCATGCAATGCTATGAACTTCCTTCTCAGGATTGCTTTCAGTGTATCCAAAGATTTTGGATTGTCGTGTTTTCATTGTCATTTGTTTCCAGGATGTGTTTTATTTCTTCTTTGATCTCTTCTGTAACCCATTCATTAGTACGCTAATGAGCCTCCAAGTGTTGGAATTTTTGTGATTGTTTTTACTGTAGCTGATTTCTGGTTTTATGCCATTGTGATCTAAGAAGATGCTTAATATAACTTTAATCCTCTTGAATTTAGAGAGGCTTTGCCTGTGTCCCAATATGTGGAGTATTTTTAAAAATGTCCCATGTGTACTTGAGAAGAATGTATATTCTGTAGTTTTGGGCTGTAATGTTCTAAAGATGTTGATTAAGTCCATATGATCTAGTGAGTCATTTAGGATTAATTTTTCTTTGCTAATTTTTTTGTCTAGAGGATTTATCTAGTGATGTTAATGGGGTATTAAAGTCTCCTACTATGATTATGTTGCTGTCATTCTCACCCCTGATATCTTCCAGAAGATTTTTATGTATTTGGGTTCTCCTGCATTGAGTGCATATATGTGGTTCAATATATATGTATATCTACAGCTATATTCACTGAATTAATTGGTCAGTGGGCCATGACAAGGTTTTAGACTGCTTAACATTTACTATTTGACCATACATACCTAAATATCACACATGGGCATTATTAACTTAGTGCTAACTCAAGTGTAAACTCTGCAAAGATACTGTATTCTAGTGCCACCATTCTCCTTCAGTTTACTTACCTTTTGTCTTATCTCTTGAGTAGAAATAATAATATAAAAATATTAAAAAGTCAAATTTGTTAATATATAGTGCTTGGTATATTGCCTAATAATAGTAACAACTAGATACAAAACTAACTCAATATGTGTTGTTGGCTATTATCATTATTATCTACCAGTGGTAGGAAATGCATATTGTTTTATTGCCCACTCTTTATTTCTCTCTAACTTTTTCTCCTTTTTCATTAAGACCATATTTTGGAACAATGGTTGTCACATTAGCCCAGTTAGTGTGGCTCTGTAGTTGAGTATCCATCCATGATCCAGTAGGTCATGGTTTGATTTTCAGTCAGGGAACCTGCCTGGGTTCCAGGTTCAATCTCCAGTAGGGGGCATCCAGGAGAGTGCTGATCAATGATTATCTCTCATCATTGATGTTTCTATTTCTCTTCCCTTCTACCTTCCTCTCTCTCTGAAGTAAATAAATAAATAAATAAATAAATAAATAAATAAATAAATGTAAAATGAGCAATGTGTATTAATAGGAGGAAGTACAGCTAACCAGACAAACAAGGAGGTGACTTTATCACATTGGAAAGAGGGAAATGATGTGTACTAACTAGCCATTTTTTCTTTCTTTCTTTCTTTCTTTCTTTCTTTCTTTCTTTCTTTCTTTCTTTCTTTCTTTCTTTCTTTCTTTCCTTCTTTCCTCCCTTCTTTCTTTCTTTTTTTATTTACATAAAATTTGGATTATGCAACCTGAAATCTTTATTTATGGTTGAAAACATTACTAGTATATTTACAATTAGAAAATGCTCATTCATTTTTACTAGCTAGAAACCTAAAAGATTTGGGAAATGTGTGAAGTAGGCATATTCTTTTTCTTTCTTTCTTTCTTTCTTTTTTCTTTCTTTCTTTCTTTCTTTCTTTCTTTCTTTCTTTCTTTCTTTCTTTCTTTCTTCTTTCTTTCTTTCTTTCTTTTTTTTCATCTTTAGGCATGCTCTTTTGATGGTCATCTGTCTTTGTTTAGTTATTGCTTTTCTTTCTTGCTTTTCTTTGTTGATTTATTGGATTTCTTAAATCCAGCCAAACTCTTTTTTCCTTCCTTCCTCTCTTCCTTCCTCCCTTCTTCCATTCCTTCCTATCTTCTTTCTATTTATGTTTTTACTGTGCTTTACAAATAAATTGCTATGAAATGTGTCAACTTTAATCAAGCTAGTATAACAGCTTAGAAAATTTTCAAATTTCCTCTCTCTATCCAATGAAGTCCTGAATAACTAACTTGAGATAATTTAATCTATAATAATAAAAGCTTAATATGCAAATAGACTGAACAGCCGAACAGCAGTCCGACCATCTATACGACCACGCTATGACATGCGCTGGCGCCAGGCCAGCCAAGGTGGGTGCAATGTGATTGGTTGGGGGGCTGCCATCACCCCACAATCACCCCACAAAGGGAGGCCCAGGTCACCGTCCAGTGGGACGATCAATCGGGGGGCTCCATGATCTCCCCAAAGAGGGAGGCCCAGGATACCCTCTGTGGGGCAATGGATCTGGGGGCTCTGTGAAACCAGGGAACCAGGGATGGGAGCATATGGGGCGGATGTGGGCAGTGCCAGGCCAAGGCAGGTGCAGGTGGGGGGCGGGGCTGGGAGGCAGCCGAGGCTGTGAAGGCCTACCCTTGCACGAATTTTGTGCATTGGTCCTCTAGTATATCCATAAGTTCAAATAGATGCAATTCTGTTAAATCATCTCAAAAGTTAGTCACAAGTATTTAGATTCAGATAATTTAAAAAATGTATGTAATAACTATTAACTGGAATATATCCATATGTGTGATATATTCCACTTATATATAAAATTTCTGACATATATATTCTGGGAAGAATGTTAAAATTGACTTTCATTCAGTAAATATTTATTTGGCTTCTTCTATGACATTGAGAACTGTGCTGTGTACAAGGGAATAAAAAATGAAAGACTATGCTCTCCTAAAGTGCAGAGTTTTTATGCCAAATATATGTATCTTACAACTTCAAACTCTTAGTAACTTTTATTTATTTATTTTTATTTTATTTTATTATGTATGAGACCAAGCGTCCCTGGCTGCTACAGGAGTCTAGCAGACAGGTAGAGTTAAGAAACAACTTTATTTTGAGCAGAGGGTCTTAGTAACTTTTAAAAAAGGTATGTAAGTTTTTAATTTTATTTCTTATTTGTTTTTATATATGAGAAATTTATCATGCTAAAAAATATCTATATCTTTAAAGGTTTGAAGTTTTGTAAATATATTCTGATTTGAAATTTTAATGTTGTTTAATACTTACACATTTAAAAAAAGATAGCATTTTTTGCAAAAACAGACAATTTAAGGGACTTAAATAAGTATTATATAAAATTTCCATTGCTGAAACATCTAAAAAACCCAACCATTTATTTTTTTTAAAAAATTCTGCTTGAAGTAAAAAATATATGAATATGTTGTCTTCAAAGAGGCAAAATTAATAATTTTAATGGTTTTGATTGCTATTAAAAATGAATGTCTATTTGTAGATGCATTGGATATTTGCAACTATCTATAATAATAAAAGTGTAAAAAAAAAGCATAATATGCAAATCGACCAAACGACTGAACAGCAGAACAACTGTCTGGACAACCATGTTATGACACGGACTGGCAAAAGGCCAGCCAAGGTGGATGTGATGGAATTGGTTGGGGGGCCCTGCCATAGCCCCATGATCACTCCACAGAGGGAGGCCGAAGCCACCGATGGGATGATCAATTGGGGTTGGGGGGCTCCGTGATGGCCCCAAAGCCCCAGCTGGGTGGGCGTGGCCTCCCTCTGCTGGACGACGATCCATTGCCCCAATGAAGGAGACCCAGGCTACAGGGCCAGTGGTGCTGCCGTGGGTGGGTGGAGCCTCTCTCTGTGGAGCCACTGATCACAGAGCCCCACAGAGGAAGGCCCAGGTCACCATCCGACAATGCTGTGGCAGATGTGTGGGGCCTGCTAGTGATCGCCCTGCAGAGGGAGGCCCAGGCCAGCCAAGTGATCACACCCCATGCCTGTTGCCTGTAGAGGGAGGCAACTGGTGGCAGAGGAGGGGGAGGCAGCGCTGCACAAATGGCAAGCAGGGGCAGTGGCAGGGGTGAGGCCAGCTGCTGGCAGCCAGGGGATGGAAATCCCAATAGTCCATGATCACCGGCCAGGCTTAGGGATTATACCCGAGGGGTCCCAGATTGCGAGAGGGTGCAGGCCGAGCTGAGGGACACCCCTCTGTGCACGAATTTCATGCACCAGGCTGCTAGTTATACTGTATTTTCTGTTCATTTACTTTGACATTGGATTTTATTTTATTTTATTTTTCTTTTTTTTTTTTTAGCTATCAAGTACTTTTATTTTTCTTTTTTTTAATATATTTTTTATTGATTAAGATATTACATGTGTGTCCTTGCCCCCACGTTACCCTCTACCCCCCCCACCCCCGGCGCTTGCCCTCCCCCCCGTTGTCCGTGTCCATTGGTTAGGCCTATATGCCTGCATGTAAGTCCTTTGGTTGATCTTCCCCCCTTACCCCCACCCTCCCCTACCCTCCCTCCAAAGCCCGACAGTCCAATCAATGCCCTCCATCTCTGGATCAGTCCCTGTTCATCAGTTTATGTTGTTCCTTATATTCCACAAATGAGTGCGTTCATGTGGTATTTATCTGCTTTCCAGTTCCATCCATGTTGTGGCAAATGGTAAGAGTTCCTTTTTCTTCTTCCTCTTCTTAAAGAATACCTTTCAGCATTTCATATAATGCTGGTTTGGTGGTGATGAACTTCTTTAGCTTTTTCTTATCCGTGAAGCTCTTTGTCTGACCTTCTATTCTGAATGATAGCTTTGCTGGATAAAGTAATCTTGGTTGCGGGTTCTTGCTATTCATCACTTTGAATATTTCTTGCCACTCTCTTCTGGCCTGCATGGTTTCTGTTGAGAAATCAGCTGACAGTCGTATGGGTACTCCCTTGTAGGTAACTGACTGTCTTTCTCTTGCTGCTTTTAAGATTCTCTCTTTGTCTTTTGCTCTTGGCATTTTAATTATGATGTGTCTTGGTGTGGTCCTCTTTGGATTCCTTTTGGTTGGGGTTCTCTGTGCTTTCTGGACTTGTAAGTCTATTTCTTTCACCAGGTGGGGGAAGTTTTCTGTCATTATTTCTTCAAATAGGTTTTCAATATCTTGCCCTCTCTCTTCTTCTGGTAACCCTATAATTCTGATGTTGGTACGCTTGAAGTTGTCCCAGAGGCTCCTTACACTATCTTCATATTTTTGGAATCTCTTTTCTTTTTTCTTTTTCGGTTGGGTATTTTTTTTTGTTTCTTTGTATTTCAAATCTTTGACTTGATTCTTGGGATCCTCTTGTCTGCTGTTGGATCTCTGTAAATTATTCTTTATTTCAGTCAGTGTATGCTTAATTTCTAGTTGGTCCTTTTTCATGTCCTCCATGGTCTCACTAGACTCTTTGAGGATCTTACTAAATTTATCGGCGGTTTCCATAAAGTTCTTGAAAAACCTTATAAACGTGGCCTTGAACTCTATATCCAATCGTTTGCTTTCCTCTATTTCTGCCATTCGTGACCTGTTTCTCTGTCTCCGCATTTTGGCTGCTTCCCTGTGTTGATAGAGAGGCTTTGTGTGCTAGGTGTCCTGTAGGGCCCAGTGGCTCAGCCTCCCCAGTTACCTGAGGTGGACACTCTTGGTGCACCCCGTTGTGGGCTTTGTGCACAGTCTTGTTTTAGCTATGCCTTGGTTGTTGTAGGATCACTGGGAGGAATTGACCTCCCGGCCAATTGGCTGTGAGAATCAGCTGTGTTTGCAGTGGGAGAACTTCTGTGCTGGAGACACCCTTCTGGGGCGCGACTTGCTTCAGTGGGGCTTTGGTGCTCACTGCGTCTGCGCCCTGAGTGTGTCCCTTATGGATCTGAGGAGTTGTGATCTGGATGGTCCCCCTCTGATCACTGGGTACAGTGGCTCTTGAGTCTAAGGAGGTGCTAATTTAGCCTCTGCCAGAGGTTACCCAGCAGGAACTACGAAGAGGGCTGCAGATTCCCCTTCCCTTTTTTTTTGGAGTTTGGAAGTGCCTTGATAAGGCTCAGCTGTGAAGGATGCAAGCGCTGTGGGGCCTTGGGCCTTCTCTTATAAGTTCTGGGTCTGTCTGACCAGGCTGCAGTTAGGTAATTACAGGTTGCAAAGGGCTGGGGCATTCATATGCAAAAGCCTCTGTGGCAGCCTGGGTGGGCGGGGTCTCAGGGAATCAACGGGGGCGGAGCAAGCAGCTATGGCAGAGCCTCAGCCCTGCCCTAAGGAGACGCGTCTCAGTGTCCCCATAACGGCTGCAAGCACCGCTGAGGGAAAGCCGCCCTCAAGATCGCCCGCTGCCAGACAGTCCAGTTTCTCCCCGTATGAGTCCTGGGTCCCCAGAGACTTCCCGGAACCGGAGTTCAGAGCCGTCGGGAGCTTGTGACTCCCTCCCGATTCAAAAAGACAGCCTCGTCCTCAGGTGCCAGCCCCTTTCCGCGCGCGAGCCCCCTACCTCTGCGCTTCTCTTCTGCAGCTTCTCTGGCTCTCAGTGTGCTTTTCTTTCCTTCTAGTTGTAGAATTTACAGTCAGCCAGGCTTCCTGTGGTTCTGGATGATGTCCGTATTGTTTTTCTGAGGTATTAATCAATTGTTGTGAGCGGCCTCAACTTCCCGGTGTTTATCTATGCCGCCATCTTAGTTTCTCCCTCTGGATTTTATTTTTATAGATTTTTATAAACTTTAAATAGCTTCTTGATATTAATATTTTCTTGAGACTTTTTATTTTAATTTTCGGATTAAAATTTTAGGATAAATCTCTAATAGAAAGATTCTACATTTTTAATGGGTTAAAATTTGAAAAGATTTTTCCTGAGTTTTTTATTGGAGCAAATGATTATAAAAGTACTCTTTTATGGTTTTTCTAACCTTTTAATAGTTTTTTTTTGCATTTTGTTTTTCATTTCATCTGATGTTTACTTTGGTACATGACATAAAAGAGGGTTCGAACTTTTTCTTTCTTTTCCCAAATATTGTCTAATTATTCTAATTCCATTTTCAAAGTAGTTAACTCTTCTCCACTGTTTAAGGGACCATTTTTAATCATATGTGTAATTCTATCTGCATATGAACTTTCCAGCCTGACCCATTTATATTTTTAATTATGTTTTAAAATTTGTTCATTACAGTTGAGAATCTTATTTTCAGATTCAATGTAATAGTTAGACATTTATCTAATTTATGAAGTGGACCCCCCAATAACTCTAGTATCCACATGGCACCATGCATAGTTATTAAAATATTATTGACTGTAGTCCCTATGCTGTACTTTACATCCCTGTGACTGTTTTGAAACTACCAATTTATACTTCTTAATCCCTTCACCTTTTACACACAGTCCCCAACACCCCTCCCATCTGGCAACCAGCAGTTTGTTCTCTGTATTTATAAGTCTGTTTCTGTTTTGTTTGTTTATTTTGTTCTTAAGATCCCACAGTTAAGTGAAACTGGAAGAAAACATAGGCACAAAACTCTCTGACATTGCTCTTAGTAATATTTTTTTAAAAGTATATATTTCTTTGGATAAGGGAGATGAAAGAAAACATAAACAAATGAAAATACATCAAACTAAAAAGTTTTCACACAGCAAAGGAAAGCATCAACAAAACAGAAAGATAACCTACAAAATGGAAGAAAATATTCATTAATGATACATCCAATAAGGGGTTGATGTTCAAAATTTATAAAGAACTCATACAACTTCACACGAAAAAAAGCAAACAATTCAATTAAAAATGGGCAGAAAACTTGAATAGACACTTCTGCAAAGAGGACATACAATTTGCCAATAAACATGAAAAGATGCTTAATGTCACTAATCATTAGAGAGATGCAAATTAAAACCACAATGGGATATCACCTCACAACATTCAGGATGGCTATCATCAATAAATCAAAAAACAGTAAGTATTGATAAGGATGTAGAGAAAAGGGAATCCTCATTCCCCATTTGGTAAGATTACAGACTACTGAAGGCACTATTGAAAAGAGTAGGGAGGTTCCTCAAAAAATTAAAAATAGAACTACCTTATGATCCAGCAATTCCACTTCTGGGCATTTATGTGAAGAAATACAAAACACTAATTCAAAAAGAAATATGCAGCATTATTTACAATAGCCAAGACATGGAAGCAACCTAAATGCCCATCAATAGACAATTGGAAAATATTACTTGCCCATCAAAAGGAAGAAAATCTTACCGTTTGTAACAATATGGATAGACCCATTGATATTTTATTTTTCCTTTTCATCAAACTATGTACAGTACTACTCTGTTTTAATGATTTAGATTTATAGTATATTTTGATATGTAGAATAGTCCTATCTCACTACTCTTTCATAATGGTATGAATTTATATGCCTATACATAGTATATGCCTATACATAAACTTTAGAATCCATTTATCAAGTGGACAGTACATTAAGACATCTCTCCATTTATCTATCTCTTCTTTTATGACCCTCAGCAAAATTTTATATATTTTTTGAGGTTTAGCTCTTATTAATTTATTTTTGCATTTATTCTTAGTATTACTGGTTAATTTTAAATGGGATTTTTCCCATCGTCATTTCAATTTTTTTATTGCTGGTTTATAGGAAAATAATTGATACTTGTTGGTAATTTATTGAATACCTTATTGTTTTTCCATTTATTAGTATTTTCAAATATTCTTTTCAAATATTCATGTTTGTTAATATTTATATTCCTTATTGATTCATTAGAACTTTAAAAACATTATCGGATAGCATCAGTAATTGAAGGTGTATTCATATTTTATTGTTTACTTTAAAAGACTTTATTTCCAGTGTTGTACAATTTTGTATAATCCTTCCTCATAGATTTAATATTCTAAAATTATTTCTTGAAAAACATTACCTAGGTGAGAGAATCTAAGTTATAATTCTCTAAAACTGCAACACATTACTTGATTATTATTTACATTAATAATGAAAAATTCAAATTATTTTCAAATGTAGGACCCTTATTTTTTTCTTATGTAATAAACATTGGCTTCAGAAGAAGATATTGTGTACTGAGGAAATTGGGTGTTGAATAATAGGACTTTTCCTTTTCCCACAAAATTATTGGCACTAGTTCAGAAGATAAAATGTTTTCCTCTTCTAAAAAATCATTTCTCCATCTCTATAACTACTTTCATTAAAAATATTTCACCCAAAACATAAGCATGCCAAGTTACAAATCTCACCAATTATATTTTTGAAAGAATTTTCAGTTTTCTTTCTACAAAAAGGAATTTATCCTTACTTTTAGCAAATATTACATGACAGTGAACACTCAGGGTTTCTGATGGAAGAATACAAAAAGCTAAGATTTTAATTTTATCCCCAAGCAAGTGGCCCAGTGCACGAATTCATGCACATTAAAAGGAAATTAATTAGAAGAAATATTTTAATATAGCTGTTCGCCTTTTCTCTATAATAGAGATGTCAACCAAATTCATGATTATGATGACAGATAAAAACACACATGTGCAATTGGTGCCAGCAAGAGCTATATATATATTGCACATGCATGAGTCAACTTAGACTTTTATAGATATAGAATAAACTTGCTTAATTAGACCTGCTTTCTGATGTAGCTAAACTTTTCCAGACCAGTGAAGCACCCCAACTTCTTTTTCATGTAATTGTCAGCAACACAGCAGTAGATATCAACACGAAGCAGATTATTATTGCAGATCACGCAGGGAAAACAAAAGGTAAAATATTTAACTACAGCAGTGTTTTTTTAAAAAAATGTATTTATTGATTTCAGAGAGGAAGAGAGAGGGAGAGAGAGATAGAAACATCAATGATGAGAGAGAATCATTGATTGGGGATCAAGCCCAAAACCCAGGCATGTGTCCTTGCTCAGAATCGAACCCAGGACCCTCAGTCTGCAGGCTAATGCTCTATCCACTGAGCCAAACTGGCTAAGGCTGCAGCAGTGTTTGATTATATTCTGTATAGTGAGAAAACCTGAAGCCATTTTCAAGGTTCACCATTTCTTACTTCTTTTCAGTTGGGTCAAGTTTCTAAGCTTTCTAAATCTTCATTTTCCAGCTAATGCAAAGAAAATAGGATTCCACTGAATCTCCTATCTACCTATTCCAGGACTTCTTTGAGGATCAAATGAGATGAGGTATGGGAAAACGCTTAACAGACATTTGGTTAAAGTGTGAAATGTTTGCACCTGTCTATAAAGCAAGTCATGTTCCCAGGCTGAAGAAACTGCAAGGAGGCTAGTCACTAGGGAGAAGAAGCTGGGCATTGCTACATGACATCATTACCCGGATGGTTGGACACTTAGCATATTAGCCTTTTATATAGATAGACTAGAGGCCCAGTGCACAAAAATTTGTGCACTCGGGGGGGAGGGGGGGTCCTTCAGCCCGGCCTGTGCCCTCTCACAGTCTAGGACCCCTCGGGAGATAATGACCTGCTGGCTTAGGCCTGCTCCTGGGTGGCAGAGGGCAGGCCCAATCCCTAGGTGCAGCCCCTGGTCGGGCTCAGAGCAGGGCCGATTGGGGAGTTGGGGCACCGCCCCCTGTCATGCACAGAGCAGGGCGGATTGGGAGGTTGCGATGCCACCCTCAGTCACACTCAGGGTAGGGCCGATTGGGGGGTTGGGGCACCACCCTTTATCACCCACAGAGCAGGGCTGGTCAGGGGGTTGGGACGCCGCCACTGTCACACTCAGGGCAGGGCCGATGGGGAGGTTATGGCTCTACCTCATCACACACAGAGCAGGGCCTGTGTGTGTGTGGGGGGGGGGGTTGGGACACTGCACCCTGTCACACACAGAGCCCCAGGCCAGTCAGGGGGTGGGAGAGCTCCCTCCTATCAGGCACAGAGCAGGGGTGATCAGGGGGTTGGGGTGCCTTCCCCTGTCATGAACAGAGCAGGGCGAATAGGGAGGTTGTGGCCCTGCCCCCTGTCACACACAGAGCTGCAGGGCGATCAGGGGGTTTGGGCGCTGCCCCTTGTCACACTGATCCCGGTGCTGGGAGGCATATTACCCTTTTACTATACAGGATAGAGGCCTGGTGCATGGGTGGGGGCCGGCTGATTTGCCCTTAAGGGTGTCCTGGATCAGGGTGGAGGTCCCCACTGGGGTGCCTGGCCAGCTTGAATGAGGGGATGGATGATGGCTGTTTGCAGCTGGTCACACACCCTTCAGGGAGGGGGTCCCCACTGGGGTGCCTGGCCATTCTGGGTGAGGGGCTGAGGGCTGTTTTCAGGCTAGTGGGTGACTGAAGCTCCCAACTGCTCCTTTTTTTCTTTCTTTTTCTTTCTTTCTTTTTTTTTTTTTTTTTGTTTTATTCTGGGCCAGCTTTAGCTCTGGCTCCAGCTCTGAGGCCTCTGCTGCTGAAAGCAGGTATCTGGTTTGTTTGGGTTCTATAATCAAAACACTGTATCAACTCCAGCTCTGAGGTCCCAGCTGGCTGAAAGCAGGTTTCTGGGGTTTTGTTTAGCTTCTATATTTGTAACAATGTTTCAAACTGAAGCTCAGAGGCCGGCAAGGCAGGCAGGGAATGTTGGTTTCCTTTGTCACTGAAGCAAGCAAACCTCATGTTAGCTTCAAGCTGTCTTGCTTCCGGCTGACATCTTACCTGGCAGTTAATTTGCATATCACCCTAATTAGCCAATGGGAAGGGTAGCGGATGTATGGCTAATTACCATGTTTCTCTTTTATTAGATAGGATTGATTTATCTTTTGGCTTAAATAACTTCTGTGGAAAATTGGAAACTGGTAATGGAAGATCATAATGAAATCACTTAGGACAGTGGTTCTCAACCTTCTGACCCTTTAAATACAGTTCCTCATGTTGTGACCCAACCATAAAACTATTTTTGTTGCTACTTCATAACTGTAATGTTTGCTACTGTTATGATTGTAATGTAAATATCTGATATGCAGGATGGTCTTAGGCGACCCCTGTGAAAGGGTCGTTCGATCACCAAAAGGTTCGCAACCCACAGGTTGAAAACTGCTGGTTTAGGATGATTAGCTCTCTACAGACATCTCTAACTCTGGATTGAATTAATTTTGAAGTCTTCGTATTCTGTTACAATGTGGCTATGTCTGCATTCTTGGAGCTGCGCTTCTCTTTACATTTTGCTTTCACTGTTTCTGTTCACATTTTACTTTAAGCCTAATTATTCCCAAAGGCACCAACCCTACCAATTGAGTTTATGAATGAAAAATGTACAATAAACTTTTATTTTTTTTTAATTTTATTTTTTATTACAAAGGGTATTACATATGTGTCCATTTTTCCCCCCGCCCTAGACAGTCCCCTAGCCTCCCCTATCCCCCAGTGTCTTATGTCCATTGGTTATGCTTATGTGCATGCATACAAGTCCTTTGGTTGATCTCTTACCCCCCTACCTCCCACCCCCCAACCCTCCCCGGCCTTCCCGCTGCAGTCTGACAATCTGTTTGAGGCAGCTCTGCCTCTGTATCTTATTGTTCAAAAGTTTATAATGGTCTCAATTATCCATGAATAAGTGAGATCATGTGGTATTTTTCCTTCATTGACTGGATTATTTCACTTAGCATAATGCTCTCCAGTTCCATCCATGCCGTTGCAAATGGTAAGAGTTCCATCCTTTTTAGAGCAGCATAGTATTCCATTGTGTAGATGTACCACAGTTTTCTAATCCATTCATCTACTGATGGGCACTTAGGCTGTTTCCAGATCTTAGCTATGGTGAATTGTGCTGCTATGAACATAGGGGTGCATATATCCTTTCTGATTGGTGTTTCTGGTTTCTTGGGATATATTCCTAGAAGTGGGATCACAGGGTCAAATGGGAGTTCCATTTGTAGTTTTTTGAGGAAACTCCATACTGTCTTCCATAGTACAATAACCTTTTATAAGAGCTTGCATTTCACACATTGATGTCTTAATATCCTATCTAATAAGTCTATCACATACTTTCATCTTTTTCATTAATTCTTATTTTTTCCCTTCCTACCTTTCTCCTACAATTTCAAACATGTCTGGCATTTTGAAGAAATCCTGAAAGTGTTTGGGCATAATTTCTTACTGCATGACAAACTGCCCTTCTCTAAGACTTTGCAAATGACCTAATATCCTTTAATATATTAATGCTGCAACTATCCAGAAGGGTTTCTTTTTGCTTTTTTGTTTGTTTGTTTATTATTGTTGTTATTTTTTGTAATCAAGAATTCTAATGTAATTCAATACATTAGTTGATATGTAGTAGATGTTTAATTACATGAAATTTATGGGTGTTATCTGTAGAGGCTAACGATTAGGTTAAGATATTATGGTGTTTGCCAAATGTAGGATGGGAGAGACTTGTTTGACATATTTCAGTGTGCAAGTAACTGATTGGTTTGAGACAGTAGAATTTAGGAAAACTTAAGCTGAAATTAACAACTATAGTGTAACTGAGCCTAAAGACTAATTCCTTTATAAAGAATTATTCACACTCTATTAATGCCCTATAAAATCCTGGTGTCTCTATGTCCTTCCTTTTAAAATAAGTAAAATTGAATATGAAATTTGACATATTCTCTGCAGAGTTCTTGCTAAGCCAAATATATATACACAAAAAGTGAAGTATAGCAGCACATAGCCAGTCCTATACATGCCTTTGTAAATTTTCTAAGTAGAAGAAAAACGTTGGGTTAATCCTGTTGGCTTTCACCTCTGGATGATCAGAACACTCCAAGCATATTAGGGACATTAATGCTTTCAGTAACACATTCCCTAATTGGTGACTCTACTTAGCCTCTATAAAAGAGGTGTATTTAAGACAAAATTGTAAAGTGGGCACTATCAATGCCTGGCTTTTCCCCTGTGGCTTTCTCCTAGTCCCATGTTCTCACAGTTCTTTATGTCTACAGAATCCTAATTTTAGAGTTATGTATATATGGTGATAAATCTCACCATGCGTATATACTGGCCAACATGAAGACATTACTGTCTGGGAATTCATAAGTAATTCCAGCTCAGTGCCATGGGAGGGAAATGTAGAATGCACTGACCATTTCAGAAACATGTTGCACAGTGCTCACTGGTGACTCACATGGCACTTGGTAACATAAGCTTACAGTTGAGTTCAGGTAATCAGTATTCTCTACTTAGAGACTGGGAGGTTATGCAGCCTGACTTCCCCCTAAGACTGAAATACTCTGCTTCTCACTGAGAGGCATTAAAGTTTAAAATTGAGCTGTTTCACTGTTTTGAGTGGTTGAAAAGTTCTAATCATCATGAAGCTCTTTCCCATCAGAGAAAAATCTCTCAGTGTATTATTGGTCCTTGTTCAACTCTTTGGAGGAATAACAGTATTAACTAACATTTTTATAATGCTTACTATGTGCTAGGAAGTCTTCTGAGTGCAATATGCAATGATTTATTAAATTCTCACAACAACCCTATGATAAATATGCAGTTATTATACCAATCTTGCAAGTGAGAAATCTAAACTATCGCAGAGCAATTCAGAATCCGCTTATCCCCACTTTCATATTTTAGCATTGACATTTTCCCTTCTTCAGGCTAGATACCTCTAGTTATTTTTCATAGAACATGGTTTCTACAATCTTCATTTTTTTTGAGATATAATTGACATATAACATTGCATCAATTTTAGCTATACAGTATAGTGCTTTGATATATGTATATATTGCAAAATGATTACCACAAATTTAGTTAACATTTATCACTACACATATTTACAATTTATTTTTCTCATGATGAGAACTTTTTTGTGTGTTTTGTTTTATGTTAATCCTCACCTGAGGTTATTTTTTTCCATTGATTTTTAGAGACAGTGGAAGGGAGAGAGAGAGAGAGAGAGGGAGAAACATTGATGTGAGAGAGACACATCCATTTTTTGTCTTCCACACACATGCACCCCTAGCCACAACCGAGGTATGTGCCCTGGACCGGAATCAAACCCGGAACCCTTCAGTCCGAGGACCAACACTCTCCAGCGGTTCTCAACCTGTGGGTTGCAACCCCTTTGGCGTTCGAACGACCCTTTCACAGGGGTCGCCTAAGACCATCCTGCATATCAGATATTTACATTACAATTCATAACAGTAGCAACATTACAGTTATGAAGTAGCAACGAAAATAGTTTTATGGTTGGGACACAACATGAGGAACTGTATTTAAAGGGCCAGAAGGTTGAGAACCACTGCTCTATCCATTAAGCCAAACTGGCTAGGGCTCATGATAAGAACTTTTAATATTTACTCTTTTAGCAACTTTCAAATATACAATACACTATTGTTAACTATAATACATTACATCTCAAAGGCTTACTTATCTCAGAAGTTGGTATCTTTTAACCACTTTCACACATTTCATCCTCCCCCTCAGGCCTTATCTTTGGCAATCACCAACCTGTTCTCTGTATTTGTGTGTTTAGCCTCCCCCCTCCCCAGATACCTCATATAAGTGAATTAATACAGTATTTGCCTTTCTAGTCCAACTTATTTTACTACTAGGGGCCCAGTGCATGAATTTGTGTACCTTGAAAGAAACTGTGGACCATGAGGCTGCGGTAGGCACAGGTGGGGGGCTCAGCCCATCCTCTGTGCCCCATTCTGGCCCCTCCTGCCGTGGCCCCCAGTCCCCTGTCTGCCAGCAGCCCCACTCCCACTGCTGCTCCCATGCACTATGGCACCAGCCCCACTTGCACCGCTGATGGCATGGAGTGATTAGGGTTGGTGCCAGCAGTGGGTGCGAGTGAAGGCTGCTGCCCCAATCACCCCTCAGGAGGTGGAGAAGCCCTCAGGGGCTATCAGGGCCATCAGCCGCCACTTGCACCTGCTGATGATGCTGAGTGATTGAATTGGCACTGGGCACCAGCAGCAGAGGCGAATGCCTGGTGGGACCACAGTTTGAGGGAGCAAAGAATTTTCAGTAACCACCAGAAGCTTGCCCTGATGACAGCGACTGGTGCCCCCACTCACCTTCTCCACCATTCCACCATGGCCAATGCCTACCATGTTCTATACACGCCCCCTGGTGGTTAGTGCACATCATAGCGACCAGTTGTTTGGTTGTTTCGGTTGTTCCACCATTCAGTATATTTGTATATTAGCCTTTTATTATATAGGATGGGCCTTTAAGGCCCATCAATGTTGTTATAAATAGCAGGATGTCCTTCTTTTTATGGCTAAATAATATTCCAGTGTACATGTATGACATTTTCTTTATCCATTTATCTGTTGATGGACAGATAGCTGTTGATGGGCACATATAACTTCTATGGGTTGGCCATAGTAAATGATGCTGCAATGCATGTGGGAGGGGAAATACCTTTTTGAGATAGTGATTTCATTTCCTTCAGATAAAGACCCATAAGTGAAATTGCTGGATTATATGATAGTTTTATTTATTTATTTTTATATTTCCCTGCTGATCCTACCAACCTAGTTCCCTTGGCTGTGGTTTCTCTGGAAAGTAGGTAGGCATAGTGGGAATTTCCTTTATCTACTCATGCATGTCACTAATTAGGTGACTGGCATTTGGCCACCTTAAGAGGGTCATAGTTATTCCCACCATTTACTCATGTTTCATTGAATTTCTTTGCTTTGACATTCAGAGAACTGGACAGAAATCACATAGTATCAACACCCGCTTTGGGCCTTTGAAATGATAGTTTTATTTTTCATTGTTGAGAAATCTCCATACTGTTGTCTATGTTGGCTGCACTATGGAAAATTGCATTTCCACCAACAGTGCACAAGTGTTCCATTTTTTCCACATCCTTGCAAAGTTATTTATTTTCTCTTTGATAATAGCCATTCCAATTAATATCTCATTGTGTTTTTGATGTGCATTTCCCTGATTATTAGTGATATTGAGCAGTTTTTCATGTAGTTGTTGGCAATCAGTATGTCTTCTCTGGAAAAAATGTTTATTCAAATCCTCTGCCCATTTTTAAATCAGATTGCTTGTTTTTTGCTATTGAGCTGTTTATATAGTTAGGGTATTAACCCATTATCACATATATGATTTGCAAATATTTCTCTCATTCTATAGGTTGCCTTTTCATTTTGTTCATGGTTTTCTTTGCTGTCCAAAAGCTTTTTAGTTTGATGTAGTCCCACTTGTTTATTTACTTTTACTACCTTTGCTTTTGGTCATATTCAAAAACCACCACCATGACTCATGTCAAAAAGCTTACCAACTATTTTTCTTCTAAGGGTTTTATGGTTTCAAGTCTTAAATTCATTTTGAGTTGATTTTTATATATGGTATAAGATAGTGGTTCATTTCCATTCTTTTGCAGATGGCTGTTTAGTTTTCCCAACACCATTTCTTTTTATTTCTTTTTAATATATGTTTTATTTATTTCAGAGAGGAAGGGAGAGGGAGAGATAGAAACATCAAAGATGAAAGAGAATCATTGATTGGCTGGCTCCTGCACATGACCCACTGGGGATGAAGCCTGCAACTCACGTTATATGCCCTGACTGGGAATTGAACTGTGACCTCCTTCTGGCTCATAGGTCAATGTTCAACCACTGAGCAACACTTTCTGGGCCCAACATCATTTATTAAAGAGACTATCTTTTCTCATTGTATAATTTTGGATCCATTGTCATAAATTAATTCACTATATGTGGCTGGAATTATTTCTGAATCTCTATTTTGTTTTGTTGCTCTATGTGTCTATTTTTATGCCAATACCATATTTTTATTACTATATATCTTAATATCCTATATAGTAAAAGGCTAATATGCAAATAGACTGAATGGCAGAACAACTGAAAAACCGGTCACTATGATGTGCGCTGACCACCAGGAGGTGTGTGCGGAACATGGTGGGTGTTGGTCACAGCACGATGGTGCAGCAGGTGAGCAGGGGCACCAGACCAAGGCAGGACGCAGGTTGCTGTCATCGGGGGCGAGTCTCTGGCAGTTACTGAAAATTCTTTGAGGGTTTCCTTTCTATTTGTCATTTGATCTGCAAATAGAGACAGTTTCACTTCTTTCTTTCCTATTTAAATGCCTTTTTATTATTTTATAAGGTGGGCATCCTCACCCTTCTCCTAATCTTAATGGAAAACACTTTCAATTTTAATGTTAGCTGTGGGTTTCTCATATAATCTTCATTATATTGAGATACTTTCTCTTTATAGCCACTTTATAAGTAATTTCCATCATGAATGGATGTTCCCTTTTGTTAAATGCCTTTTCTTCACTTATTGAGATGATCATACTATTTTTAGTCTTAAAGTTATTAGTATGATGTATCATATTGATTGATTTGCAGATGTTGAGACATCCTTGCATCTCTAGAATAAATCCCACTTGATCATATTGTATGAATCTTTGAATACATTGTTGAATTCAGTTTGTTAATATTTTGTTGAGGTTTTTTGAATCTATGTCCATCAAAGGTATTGACCTGTAATTTTCTGTCTTATAATATCCTTCTAGATTTGTTATCAGTGTAATCCTGGCCTCAAAAATTCATTTGGAAGTGTTGCCTCCTCTTCTACTTGTTGGAAGCATTTAAGAAGTATTGGCATTAATTTTTAAAAAAGTTTTGTAGATTTTATCAGTGAACCCACCTGGTCCTGGACTTTTGTTTCTCGGCAGGTTTTTGATCACTGATTCAATCTCCTTTCTTGTTATTGATTTGTTCAGATTTTCTATTTCTTCATTATACAGTCTTAGTAGTTTGTATGCTTCTAGGTACTTATTCATTTCTTCTAGGTTACCAAATTTGTTGGCACATAAATATTCATAATATAATCATATAACTTATGATTCTTTGTATTTCTGTGGTATTTTTTTTGTAATATCTCTTCTTTCATTTCTGATTTTATTTGATTCCTCTCTTTTGTTTCTTGATAAATTTAGCTAAAGTTATATCTATTTTATGTTTTTCCCCAAATCAGATATTAGGTTCATTGATTTTTTTTTGTTTTAATCTTTATTTCATTTATTTCTGCTTTGATTTTTGTTATTTCTTTTCTTCTACTAACTTTTTACTTAGTTTTTTCATCTTTTTCTAGTTTCTTGAGGTGTAAAGTTAGGTTGTTTGAAATCTTTCTCATTTTTTAATGTAGGCATTTATTGCTATAAACTTTCCTCTCAGAAATGCCTTTGCTATATCCAGTAAATTTTGGTATGTTGTATTTCTATTTTTTAAATCATCTTTTGATTTTTTCTTTGATTCATTGGTTGTCCAGAAGCATGTTGTTTAATGGCCACATATTTGTCAGTTTTCCAGGTTTTTTTTGTTTTGTTGCTGTTTTGTAATTCATTTCTACTTTTATACCATTGTGTTTGGAAAATGCTTTTAAAATTTATTAAGACTTGTTTTGTGGCCTAACTTATGCCCTATTATGGAGAAGTTTCATGTGAGGTTGAAAAGAATGTCTATCTTGTTTCTTTTGCATAAAATATTCTGTAAATTTCTGTTTGGTCCATCACGTTTATATATAATTTGCCTAATGTTTTCTTATTAATTTTCTGTCTGGATGATCTGTCCTTTGTTGAAAGTGGGGTATTAATGTTACCTATTACTATTGTATACTGACTGTTTCCATCTGTTCTAATTTGCTTTATATATTTTGGTGCTGGTATGTTAGGTACATATATATTTACAAATGCAATATTCTCTTGTTTAACTGCTTTATCATTACATAATGACCTTTTAGCCTCTTATTATAGTCTGACTTAAAGTTTATTTTGTCTGATGTTCCTATAGACAGACACAAACAAGAGTGTCAGGCATGTGCATGAGCTCATTTGGCAGATACCAGCAACCTGGAGTAAGGGAGAAGTGTGAAGATGGTGTCCACTGATCTTCTGGTCTCTGGAAACTATAGCAGTCAGCTCCTTGAACTGTGTTAAAATAGAAGCCTGCCCCTAAGCTCACAGTATTAAGATAAACAAATCAGCCTCTTTTATGGAAAAAATGGGTTTGTTTCAGACTGCCACCTCTGTTCCAGGTCCTGGGGATATAGTCACAAACATTCACACTAAGTCTTTAAGAACTGACTCTGAGTTTGCTATTGCCTTATGGGTTTTATGGAATCAAGCCTCATTGGCTTGCAAAGCTAGATGTTTGGGGGCCCATCTTTCAGATGGAAGTCTTAAAAGCTGGGCATCAGATGTAATGTTCAAACCCTTTCTTTCTCAGAGAGATACTGAGAGTTGTGGGTTCCCCGTTCATTATGTGTAGCTGCACTGGGGTGGGGTTTATTGTTAAAGCATTTCAGTCTCTACTACCTGGTTTGATATGAATTTTTTGCTCCTTTCTCTGATGTGTATGAGTTAGTCAGCTAGTTTCTGAATTTCTATCAAAGGGGATGTATCATATATAGCTGTAGATTTGGTGTGTCTGTGGGAGGAAGTGAGTTCAAGTGCATCCAACATGTCTACCATGAATTGTAACCCTTCAATCTTCACCTTTTAAATCATTCTTTTGCAGTTGTCTACTAATTTGCCAGTGTTCTTCAAGTTTAGAATCTATTACTATTGTGTTTATAACACCCAAGATTGAGGGTTATTAACACAAATTAAAGAAGGGCAGGAATCAAAATCTGCTGCTAATGTGATGGTTCTTGCCACTGTCTCACTTGCTGTTTGAATAATTGAAATATATCCTGCAAAGGAATTTACATTTTGGCATTTCCTGGAGCTACAACCAGGCACAGATCATTGAGGGATGCACCCACATAAATGCTTTTTGCATTCATAAATGCACATAACATACCATATTTTATTGGAATAAAGTGGTAGAACTATAATGTGCATATCAAGAATAAAAATATTTTTTACTTCCCATAATGGAAAGAGTCATCATACTTTCTAGTATAGAATTTACTTTGAGAGTCAATCACCATATCTCTTTTTATAATTTTTAATATATGATTTTTCATTCATTCTACTTTATTTCTGGTATTCATTTTTGTAAAATATCTATCTATCTATATAAAAGCCTAAATATAATATAATTTTTTGTCTTTTATAATATAAAGCAGTACAATAATATTTTTTGAGTCATGTGATAGTTGCATAGTTCATTCATAATGATTACTAAAAGGGAGAACATGTTAATATCCTGTAGGCTAAAAACTTTTATAATATTACTAGAGGCCCAGTGCACGAATTCGTGCACCTTGAAAGGAACTGTGGGCCCCGAGGCTGCAGTGGGCACAGAGGCGGGTCTCGGCCCATCGTCTGTGCCCCAGCCCGGCCCCTCCCACTGCGGCCCCGGTCCTCTCTCTGCCAACAGCCCCGCTTCCACCACTGCCACTTCCACCGCTGCCACTTCCACCGCTGCCACCTCCACCGCTGCCACTTCCACGCGCTGATGGCGCCAGCCCTGCTCACACCCACTGATGGCACAGAGTGATTGGGGCCAGTGCCAGCAACAGGTGTGAGTGGGGACGGTGCCATCAGTGGGTGCCAGAGGCTGCTGCCAGCCCCAATTGTCCCTTAGGAGCAGGGTGAGGTGGAAAAGCCCTGAAGGACGATTGAGGCCGGCAGCTGCCGCTCGCACCCGCTGATGGCACCAAGCAACCAGGGCCAGCGCTAGGCACTGGGAATGGGTGCAAGCAGCAGTTCTGGTGTGGGCAACGTGTGTGAGCACGGGGCCTGTGCCGGCAGCAGGTGCTAGCCCCAGGCAGGACCGCAGCATGCAGGAGCAAATAATTTTCAGTAACCACCAGAGGCTTGCCCTTATGACAGCTACTGGTGCCACATCTTGGTCTGGTGCTCCCACTCACCTGCTCCACCACCCCTCTGCAGCTAACACCCGCCATGTTTCGCATGCACCCCCTGGTGGTCAGCGCACTTCATAGTGACTGGTTGTTTGGTTTTTCGGTTCTACTGTTTGGTCTATTTGCATATTATGGTTTTATATAGAGAGATTTGTTAAAATTTTGCATTTGTTTCAGAAATAATAACATTAAAAATCTAAAAAAGAACCAGCAGTTTGTCAATTATTTATGTGAATTATTTATATGGACTATGTTTATAGTTTTCTTCTGTAGTCCTCTGAAATATTACAATAAAAATTATATATTTTTTCCTTTTTAATATATAAATGTGGCTTCTAGTTTTTGTGCCCCCAGTGCATGAGTGAACATTTTTTAAGTACAAACAAAACATGCAGCAAGTGGCTATATACTTTGTTTATGTAAAATCTTCATGCCTTTGCGTACTTTTTATCATTTTGGTTAATGGTATCATCTGAGAATGAGTAGACAATATTTAAAAATAGCTAATTATGCTATTTATTAATACTTTTAATAAATATTTCCTGGAAAGGGAGCTAAAACTCTTAGTTCAAGTAGAAGATTTAGATCTTATTTATTTTATTATGCTAAATCACAGGGGTCCCAGGAATGCAGTAAACTATTATTTTCCAAGAATTCTTACTTTTATTTGTTTTTCATAGCCTGCTGGTTTTCTTTAATGCATATATTAATTACTCAAATTTCTTAGTATACTTGGAGTTTTGATTTTATAGTTCTTTTCTGTTTCCCTAGCTTATTATATTTGTATTTTCTTTTGTCAGCAATTTCTTTTATTTATCTTGGTCTTTTGTTTTTCCACATATCTGGTTGTCTTAGTTTGTTTATATTTAAGAATAGACTGGTGACTGTTGTCATTTTTCTCTACTCTTGTATGCCTGCTTCTCTGCTAGCTCTCTTCCACCTGTAGGACTAAGACAAGTATGAACAATGTTTGTCATCTTCAGGGTGAACAGATGGAGAAACCACTCTTTGAATGCTAAAATAGGAAGAGCTATACTCTATGGCACTAGAAGCCATTCCAGCAACATTAAAAACATTATGCTCGCCCTTGCCATTGCTGCCCAGTGATTAGATCCTTGGCCTGTGCACTGAAAGGCCACGATTTTGATTCCTGGTCAAGGGCATGTACCTAGGTTGCAGGTTGGATTTCTGGCCCAGTCAGGGCACAGGTGGGAGGCAATCAATCTATGTGTCTCTCTCACATTGATGTTTCTCTCTCTCTCTCTCATCCTTCCCTCCCTCCCTTCCATTCTCTTTAAAAATCAATGGAAAAAATATCATTGGGTGAGGATTAACAAAAAACAAACAAACAAAAACCCTATGTTTATGCAGTTAATTTTTTTAAGAGTGATATTTTGGTATTCCTGGGAGTATAATGCTGAGCTGCTATGGTCAGTGTGTACAGAGAAAGGGTAGGAGTTAGAAATGAAATCAATTCGGGGTACTAGACAGCACAGTATTTAAGAAGAAATACTTTCAATAACTTTATTATTATCTTTCTACTCTCATGTTGCATGACACCCTTGTCTTTGAGCCAGGTACCTCCTTAGGGTCAGAGCAGTTCTTCATTACAGGCTGTTCATGTAAATATTGGGCTGCCTTTTGCTGGTTCTGTTTTATCCACCATTATCTTCATTTGCATAATTTAATGAGAAACTTAGAAAAAAGAAGAGATTAATTCTTATTTTTAGTTGTTTTTAACTGGAAGAGGTTTTGTGACACTTGTTTTAAAAAGTCAATTTATTGATTATATAGAAAATGGATTTTAGAAAAGAGAGGCAGGTTTCATGGACATAAGTATTCAGGTTCAGAAATAGGATTGTGACAGTAGAAATGGAGATAAAGAAAGAGAAGTAAGAAGTAAAAAGAAGTAAAATTTGTAGCATTTGGTGACTATTTTGTCATAGGTGGTTGTGTATACACAGGAAGAAATAATTGCTTCCTTTTGCATGACTAATAGACATAATTCTAATATAAAAACAATATGTAAAGCTCCAGGCTACATGTCTTTTCAGAATTAGTTTCTACTTGTATAATTAGATTTTAAGCAAATAAAATTTGATCTACTGACCTTAATTGACAAATTATATTTGCTGAAATCTAATACAGAGCCATGATGTCTGGATTTTCATGTAAACAGTATGGAACAATTCAATGAAAAGTTGGAAGACACAATTCTACATCCAATTCTATCACTCCATAAAATAATGTCTGAGGCTCAATTCAGATTAATCAAATGTTTATGCTTTTGATTCTGGAGGAAAAAATCCATTCTTATCCAAATACCAGGTTTATCCACCAGTTTTTGGTATCTTATTTTTGTTGTATTATTCTATGGGCTTTGCTTAATTATTTTCCATAATTTTTCTGTAGAATACTAAAATACACCATGCTTAATTAAGACAGCTAAATGCCACCCTCTTCCAGATCCTCATGGTTGCTGCTATTTGCTCTCTATATTAATTTCAAGACATTTTTGTTAGACTAAAATATTCTTCACTTATTTTTCTCTACTTCCTTACCAAAATTTACTCAATACTACTTTTTCTAAGGCCTAATAATATTTGATGCCCTACATATCAAGAAAATAACTAAATCATGTCTTTTTTTAAAAAAACTCATTGTAACATTGAACATAATTAATTACCATTCACCTCATAGAAATCTCTCCTTTCTTAATTTCTATGGTATCACATTCTGTTGTCTTTTCTGCTGGTCTCTAGACAGTTCTACTCTGCCCTGTGTGGACTCTCCTTCCACTTTGCAGTTTTAAAGTATGCTGTCCCAAGGCTTCCTTCCACTTTTGAAATTCTTCTCTTTTCATTCAATAGAGTTTCAGTGGGGTAAGCCATGAACTCATGGTTTCAAATCCTAATTTTAAATATGTTGGGTAATACCACTTCTTGGCCTTTTGGCTAAAGTGAAGCGTAAATATTTTGGGTAGTATCATATATCCCAGAAAACTATAGATTATATGTTATGAAAAATAACTCAATGGAAAAAATATAAATATATTTTCTTCAAGATGATTTTATTTAGAATACAATTATGAAGACTGGGAGTAGTCATAAAGGGAGTTATTTTTCTTAATTATTTTTGTAATGCTTTTTCTATATATTCAAGAAATGTTATAAATTTTCCCTTTGCCGAAATCGGTTTGGCTCAGTGGATAGAGAGTCGGCCCGCGGACTGAAAGGTCCCAGGTTCGATTCCGGTCAAGGGCATGTACCTGGGTTGCGGGCACATCCCCAGTGGGGGATGTGCAGGAGGCAGCTGATCGATGTTTCTCTCTCATCGATGTTTCTAACTCTCTATCTCTCTCCCTTTCTCTCTGTGGAAAATCAATAAAATATATTTTAAAAAAATTTTTTCCCTTGAGGCAAACCTGAATAATTGTTTTTGAATATAGTTACACTTTAAACATTTTCTGTGTGTGCTGTGTGTGTGTGCGTGTGTGTGTGTGTGTGTGTGTGTGTGTGTGTGTGTGTGATGGGTTTATTGTTCAAACATTTCAGAAATATATAAAGTATTTATTTTTTTATTTTTTTTTTAAATTTAAATCTTTATTGTTCAGATTATTACATTTGTTCCTCTTTTTTCCCCCCCATAACTCTCCTCCTCCCAGTTCCCGCCCCACCCCCGCCCTCACTCCCCACCCACTGTCCTCATCCATAGGTGCACGATTTTTGTCCAATCTCTTCCCGTATCTCCCACACCCCTTCCCCCCCCAAGAATAGTCAGTCCATTCCCTTTCTATGTCCCTGATTCTATTATAATCACCAGTTCATTCTGTTCATCAGATTATTTATTCACTTGATTCTTAGATTCACTTGTTGATAGATGCATATTTGTTGTTCATAATTTGTATCTTTACCTTTTTCTTCCTCTTCCTCTTCTTAAAGGATACCTTTCAGCATTTCATATAATCCTAGTTTGGTGGTGATGAACTCCTTTAGCTTTTCCTTATCTGTGAAGCTCTTTATCTGACCTTCAGTTCTGAATGATAGCTTTGCTGGATAAAGTAATCTTGGTTGTAGGTTCTTGGTATTCATCACTTGGAATATTTCTTGCCATTCCCTTCTGGCCTGCAAAGTTTCTGTTGAGAAATCAGCTGACAGTCGTATGGGTATTCCCTTGTAGGTAACTGAGTTTCTTTCTCTTGCTGCTTTTAAGATTCTCTCTTTGTCTTTTGCTCTTGGCATTTTAATTATGATGTGTCTTGGTGTGGTCCTCTTTGGATTCCTTTTGTTTGGGGTTCTTCGCGCTTCTTGGACCCGTAAGTCCATTTCTTTCCCCAGGTAGGGGAAGTTTTCTGTCATTATTTCTTCAAATAGGTTTTCAATATCTTGCTCTCTCTCATCTTCTGGCACCCCTATAATTCTGATGTTGGTACGCTTGAAGCTGTCCCAGAGGCTCCTTACACTATCCTCACATTTTTGGATTCTTTTTTCATTCCGCCCCTCCAGTTGGGTGTTTTTTGCTTCCTCGGAATTCATATCATTGACTTGATTCTTGCGCTCCTCTGGTCTGCTGTCGGGAGTCTGTATAATATTCTTTATTTCAGTCAGTGTATGCTTAATTTCTAGTTGGTTCCCCATCATAGCATTGAGGGTCTCATTAGATTTCTCAAGGATCTCAATAGCTTTATCGGTGGCTTCTAGACAGTTCTTGAGAGACCTTAAAAGTGTGGTTCTGAACTCTATATCTTCCGTTGACAATTTTGTCCTGTTTCTTTGTCTCCGCATTTTGTTATGCTTTCTTGGTGCACCCCCTAGTGGTCTTTGTGCGCAGTCTTTTAGTTAAGACTTGATTGTTGTAGCTAATACCAGGGGGGATTTGACCTCCAGGCCAAGTGGCTATGAGAATCAGCTGTGTCTGCAGTGAGAGAACTACTGTCCTCTAGGGAGGTGCTAATCTAGCCTTTGCCTGAAGCTATCGGGCAAAAGCCTCTGTGCCGGGCTTGGGTGGGGCGGGTCGCACGGGATCAACAGGGCGGGCCGGAGCGAGCAGTTATGGCTGCTCTCAGTCCTGTCCCCAGGGGCTCTGCCTCTCTGAGTCCCAGCAACCGCTGCAAACCTCGGAGAGAAAGCTGCACTCGCTCTGACCGAAGCCAGACAGTCCCGCTTCTCCCGTTTGAGTCTGTGCCCCTAAAGACTCGCCTGGATCTGGAGCTCAGAGTCTGCGACTCCCTCCCGATTGAAAACAACAACCGTGCCCTCCGCGCCGCCAGCCCACTCCGCGCACTCCGCACCTCAGAATTTGACTTCAGCACTGCGCCTCCTCTGAGTGTCCGTATGCGCTACTCTTTCCTCCTAGTTGTAGGACTTCCACTCAGCCAGCATTCCTGTGGTTCTGGATGATGTCCGTTCTGTCTTTTAGTTTCACTTTTGAAGTGGTTGTTCAAGGCAGCAAACTCCGGCGTTAACCTATGCCGCCATCTTGGTTCTCTCTCAGAAATATATAAAGTATTTATTAATTCCTGCATTATTAGTCTGTCTCAACTGTGAAATCACTATTAAATTTTATGTGTTCTTTCAGATTTTGAAATTTAAGAATATCCTATATAATGTATATGTAATTTTAATTTTTTAACAAAAAAATGATTTACAGTTCTGCATAATTCTGCAAAGTAACTTGCTTTTCCTTACCAACTACATTATA
The DNA here is from genome assembly GCA_036010255.1 of Myotis pilosus. Taxonomy (NCBI): domain Eukaryota; kingdom Metazoa; phylum Chordata; class Mammalia; order Chiroptera; family Vespertilionidae; genus Myotis; species Myotis pilosus. The sequence continues at coordinate 109,526,796 of JASKON010000002.1, read as the reverse complement.
GATATTTTTCATTTTTCTCTCCCTTTCTTCTTGTCTCCTATCTTCTATCTTAATGTCTATGAATCTATCTAATTTTGGAAAATAAAATTCCATTATCTGAATGAAAATTTATTTATTAAATAATCCACCATTGGTTAACATTTAGGATGGCTCTATTCATTTTATTGTGGATATTAAAACAACTTTGCAGCTAGCACCAGGATACATATATCTTTGAAAGCTTTTTCATTTATTTAACATGTGTCTAGAGTAAATTCCAAGAAAACAAAGTTGTTTGCTCAACTAATATGTACATTTAAATATTTTACATTTGATGCCAAATTTTCTTTCTGATTAATATCAACTTACTTTTCCACCAACATTGTGTAAAAAGTGTTGCTTTCTTGAGCCTTTGATAACAATGGATAATTCAAACTTTTGAATACTTTCCAATCTGATTTATTTCTTTAATAGACAATTTGAACATCATTTTATTTTTACTAGCTATTAATATTCTCTTTTAAAATACATTTTATATCACTGTGCCTGTTTCCTTTTAAAATATTTGTCTCATGTATTGGTAAAAGCTCTTTACTCATTATGATTAAGCACTATGCTTTCTTTTAAGTTGCCTTTTTCTTCCTTTGCTTTAGTTCATGTTGTGTTCTGCATAGTAGAAACTTTTAATCTTCTAGAATTTTGTGGTTTATTTCCATATGTACATTTCTGTTTGTGTGTGACCCTAAATCATATTTTAATTTTTCTAAACAGTTTTATCAGATATTAATATTTTTGGCTTCATATTACAGTGTTCCTGAATACTATTGGCTTAAGCACTAAATGATTTCTTAACACATGTATAATCTGACTTAATAATTTTGAAGATAGGTAGTCCAGGACAGGCACAACAGCTCTATCATGTCCTCAAAGACCCACATTCCTATTATTTGAGTTGCCATCTTTAGAGTATTGGCTTTGTGACTCATTAAGATTGCTGCTATATTTCCTGGTATCAAATCATGTTCTAAAGAGGAAGTAGGCAGAATAATAGATCCAGTCACATCTGCCCTTGTTAATAGAAGAGTAAATACTTTACTGGAAATCCTAATAGACTTCTGGTTATGTTTGATTGACAAGAGCTGAGTTACATGGCAACCCTAAATACAAAGAAGATGAGAAAACAATTAGTTTAAAATAAATGTAGATTTATAATAAGATATACTATATTCTGGCTGTCATTTTTTAACATATATCGAAAAAGATTTTATGTGGCTTTTATGATTACACACCTGTGCTCTTGCTGTAGCAAATAAGAAATTTACCCTTTTGCACTATTCTATATTCTCTCTTTTTATACACACCCCACTCATAATTCTGCATACTTTTGCAAAGTAACTTGTTCTTTTTCTTTACCTACTATGATATAGATATTTTCTATCCAGTTAGAAATGTTATATTAATGTATTATGTCAAGTATCTATCTGACTTAACAATTTAAATTTAAGAAAAAAGAATTATATTCTATGTGTAAACCGTAATTTATTAATCTATTCACTATTGTTTAGCATTTTACATATTTCTTAACAGTCTTCTTATGTAAATTCTGGTTAGTAAAAAGACCTGTGTATATGAAGTAGAAGAAAGGCACTCTTCCTTTGGGACAGCATGGATGGACCTGGAAAATATGCTAAGTGAAATAAATCAAACTGAGAAAGACAAATAGCACATTATCTCACTTATTTGTGGAATCTAATGAACAAAATGAATTGTCCAACAAAATAAGACCTGAAGCATGGAGGCATGGAACAGACTGACATAACTCAATGTGGGGTTGGGGGCACAAGAAGAGATAAGCTAAAGAACTTACTAGAGCCTTGGTGCATGAATTCATGTACCAGTGGGATCTCTTGGCCTGGTTTGCAGGATCAGACCCAAACCAGCTCTCCAACATCTCCCGAGGGGTCCCGGATTACAAGAGGGTGCAGGCCAGGCCAAGTGACCCCACTGGTGTATGATAGGGGCCAGGGAGCGATGCGGGAGGTTGGCCAGCCAGAGGGACTGTGGGAGGGCTCCAGAGCATGTCTGGTCTGTCTCACGTAAGTCCTAATTGGCCGGACCCCAGTAGCAGGCTCACCTATGGGTCAGAATGTCTGCCCCCTGGTGGTCAGTGCAAGTCATAGCGAGCAGTTGAGCATCCTTAGTATATCATTACCATACAGAGGACTGGTGCATGGAATTTGTGCACTGGAGGGGGGTGGGGGTCCCTCAGTCCAGCCTGGGACCCTTCAGGGGATGTCTGACTGCCAGCTAAGGCCTAATCCACCTGGGAATTGGGCCTAAATCAGCAGTCAGACATCCCTTTTGCAGGCCGGGGCTCTTGCAGTTTGGGACCCCTTGCTCCTTACCACTCTCCTGCAGTGGAGGTGGGAGAGGCTTCTGCCACTGCTGCTGTGCTCGCCAGCCATGAGTCTGGCTTCTGGCTGAGCAGCGCTCTCCCTGTGGGAGTGCTCTGACCACCAGGAGGTAGCTCCTGCGTTGAGCGTCTGCCCCCTGGTGGTCAGTGAGTGTCATAGGAACCAGTTGTTCTACCATTCGGTCAATTTGCATATTAGGGTTTTATTATATAGCATTATGCTTTGATTGGTTAAATGGCCAACTGGATGACAACACTTAGCATATTAGGCTTTTTATTATATAGGATATGCATAGCCCATGGACATGAGCAGTAGGGTAGTGACAACCTGAGGGTGGGTTGGTAGGGGCTTGGAGAAGGGAGGTAAAGAGAAGGAAACTGAGATATATCTGTAATACTATCAACAATAAAAATATATAAATAAAATTTAAGAAGAAGGCACTCTTACACTTTGCGACAGCATAGATGAACCTGGAGTATCTTACGCTAAGTGAAGTAAGCCAGCAAAGAAAGGCAAATATCACACGATCTCACTTATATGTGGGATCTAAGGAACAAAATAAAATGTTGAACAAAATAAAACCATGTGGGAAGCCGCTTATTGTCTTCTCTAGCAGAGAGGTGAAAAAGGAGCATGGAATGATGGTGATCCTTGAAGCCCTGGCAAAGGTCAGAGCTATGCACCTACTGTTTAGTTGAGACAATGGTAGCTGAAGCAACTTCCCCACCAGATAGTCCTGTAAATCCTTACTGATAAGATAGTCTGTCTGTTACTGGAACACCCATAGCCTGCCTAAGGGCTATGGGTGTATCCCAAACTGAATAAAAAGATGGCAAGGCCTGAGCACAAGCGGAGTCCATCCTCTTTGGATGGGCTCTCGCCTGGCTCCCCAATTTTCAAATTATTATTACTTGTCTCATCTCTTTCATTTGTGTGCAGCCCCTCTTCCAGATCCTGAAGCCTGAACCACGGTGGGACATGGGCAAACATACACAGGACCAGAGGCATGGATACGTGGAACATAATCACAGATCTTAGTGGGAAGGAGTGGGATGAGAGATCATTTGGTCATCTCCAAAGTTATGTCTTTCTTTTCTTGTGAGGCCCTATGTATGGATATGCTTTGAAATACTCTGTGTAATTATACCAATACGAGGCCTGGTGCATGAATTTGTGCACCAATGGGGTCCCTCGGCCTGGTCTGTGGAGTTAAACTGAAACCAGCTCTCTGACATCCCCCAAGGGGTCCTGTATTGAAAGGGGGCATAGGCCAGGCCGAGGGACACCACCAGTGCATGATCAGGTCTGGGAAGGGACGTGGGGGGTTGGTCAGCTGGGGAGGGGTTGTGGGAGGACTCCAGGGCATGTCTAGCCCATCTTGCTAAGTACAGATTGGCTGGACCCCAAGAGCAAGCTAACCTACTGGTTGGAGCATCTACCCCCTGGTGGTCAGTACACGTCATAGTGAGTGGTTGAGTGGCCTTAACATATCATTAGCATATTACTCTTTGATTGGTTGAACAGCCGACAGGTCGATCAGACACTTAGCATATTAGGCTTTTATTATGTAGGACTATTAGAGCCCAGTGCACAAAATTCTTGGGAAGGTACTAGGCCTATCCTGTAGTCAGGGCCATCTTCCCTGGCTGCTGGCAGCTGTCCCCATCCCCCACCGCCACCCACCTCTGGTTCTCCATTCACGATTGGGTGATCAGAACCTGCTGGCCCAGGGGAGGGGCTGAGAGGTTGGCAGTTCCCACCCGTTCTCCAGGCCCACTCCCACTGAGAATCACCCTCTGTGTGTGGGACAACCGGCAGGGTGGGGGCCTTGGCCTGGCACCATCTGCATCCCCTGCCACCCACCCTCAGTTCCCCATTCCCCATTGGGTGATGGGAGCCTGCTGGCCAGGGAAAGGGACTGAGAGGTGGTCAGTGCACCTCATAGTGACTGGTTGAGCGATCATTCTGGTTGTTCCGCCATTAGGGTCAATTTGCATATTACCCTTTTATTATATAGGATAGAGGCCTGATGCATGAAATTCATGCAAGAGTAGGCCTTCCTGTCCCCAGCTGCCAGCACTGGCTTCCCTCTGGCACCCGGGGCCCGGGCTTCCCTTGCAAGCTCGGCTTCATCCAGAAGGACATCCAGTCTAATTAGCATATTATGCTTTTATTATTATAGATGCTTTTACTATTATAGATATAGATGATACCACTACTGTTATTGTGATTTTGCAATTACTCAACCCATTGGAAACATGAGTAAAAGACAATAGACTAGGGACTTGCACAGGTATCCTGGAGGGACATGACTGCATTATAAAGAGGTCAGACTACCAGGAAGTTTCTATATGCAAACCAGAGACAGATTACTAAAAATTTCCAATTTGATTTAGATTAAAAAATAAAGTTTATACCATTTTTTCAGAATTGAGTAGGAAGTAGTTTGCAACATTGGTTGCACATTTATATCACTGGGAAGATTTTTTTCATTGTTGACTCTGTTATAGATGTCCCCCATTTGCATGCCTTTGCTTTTCTCCACCCTGCCCCTGATTCCCCTAGGCTTTCACCACATTATTGTGTGTGTCAATGGACTATGCATATATGCATATATATTCTTTAGTTGATCTCTATTTCTTTTTTCAGTGGTCTATAATTTTGAAAGTATAGTTCTTTTATTTCCTTGGTTAAGTTTATATCCAAGTACCTTATTTATTTGTTGTTACAGTGGTAAATGGGATTGTTTTCTTGGTTTCTCTTTCTGAGAGTTGATTATTGGTGTAAAAAATGCCACCAATTTATAGATCTTAATTTTGTATCCTGCTACTTTGCCAAGTTCGCTTATTAAATCTAGTAGTTTTTTTTTTTGTGTGTATTCTTTAGTGTTTTCTATATGCAATATCATGTCATCTGTGAATAAGGACCATTTCACTGTTTCATGGTTGAATTTTTATCTGGAAGATTTATCCAGTGATGTCAGTGGGGCTTTTAAGTCCACTATTGTGATGGTGTTGCTGTCAATTTCTAGCTTCAGTCCTCTACGAGTTTTTAAAAAATATATATTTAGGTGCTCCAATATTGGGTGCATATATACTTGTCAGGCTTATAGCCTCTTGTTGGATAGATCCATTTAGTATTATGTAGTGATCTTTGTCTCTTTTATGGCCTTTGTTTTGAAGTCTATTTTGTGAGAAATAAATATTGCTACCACAGCTTTTTTTTTGCTTTAATTTGTATAGAATATATATATGTATATATACTAGGGACCTGGTGCATGAAATTCGTGCGCTGGGGGGGGGCGGGTGTCCCTCAGCCCAGCATGCCCCCTCTCACATACTGGGAGCCCTCAGGGGATGTCCTATTGATGGCTTAGGCCCGCTCCCAGCTCCCCTTGGGGAGCGTGCCTAAGCCGCAGTCTGGCTTCCCTTTGTGGGAGGTGACCGGGCTGAACAGGGGAAGGCACCAGCCCCATCACCCTGCTGCTGCAGCTACTGCCAGTCACCGCAGCCAGCAAGGTTTTTTCATCAACACGGACTCCAGTCCCATCACCATGAAAAAAATTGACAACATTTTTTAGGCATTTTCAAGATGTGTCTTTCATATAATAATAATTTCTTTATTTTTTTTTTATCTTCACCTGAGGATATGTTTCCATTGATTTTTAGAGAATGTGAAAGAGAAAGGGAAAGACAGAGAGAAACATCAAAATGAGAGGAACACTTTGATTGGTTGCCACCTGCATGAGCCCTGACCTGGGCCCTGGCCAGGGAGGAGCCTGCAACCTAGGTACATGCCCTTGGTCAGAATTGAACCCAGACCCTGCATTATCCACGGCAGGCCAAGGCATTATCCACTGAACCAAAGTGGCTAGGGCAGGATATGACATTTCTTAGCCCTCCAGCAGCAGACCTTCGTTTTTTTCACCAGGAGTGTGGTGAAAAACCCTAAACCCTAGATCACTTTTTTGTTTTTTTTTTTTGTTTTGTTTGTTTTTTAAATTTTATTTTTTATTACAAAGGGTATTACATATGTGTCCATTTTTCCCCCCCGCCCAAGACAGTCCCCTAGCCTCCCCTATCCCCCAGTGTCTTATGTCCATTGGTTATGCTTATATGCATGCACACAAGTCCTTTGGTTGATCTCTTACCCCCCTACCTCCCGCCCCCCAACCCTCCCCGGCCTTCCCGCTGCAGTTTGACAATCTGTTTGAGGCAGCTCTGCCTCTGTATCTATTATTGTTCAAAAGTTTATAATGGTCTCAATTATCCATGAATAAGTGAGATCATGTGGTATTTTTCCTTCATTGACTGGCTTATTTCACTTAGCATAATGCTCTCCAGTTCCATCCATGCCGTTGCAAATGGTAAGAGTTCCTTCCTTTTTAGAGCAGCATAGTATTCCATCGTGTAGATGTACCACCGTTTTCTAATCCATTCATCTACTGATGGGCACTTAGGCTGTTTCCAGATCTTAGCTATGGTGAATTGTGCTTCTATGAACATAGGGGTGCATATATCCTTTCTAATTGGTGTATCTGGTTTCTTGGGATATATTCCTAGAAGTGGGATCACAGGGTCAAATGGGAGTTCCATTTGTTGCTTTTGAGGAAACTCCATACTGTCTTCCATAGTGGCTGCACCAGTCTGCATTCCCACCAGCAGTGCACAAGTGTTCCTTTTTCTCCACATCCTCTCCAGCACTTGTGGTTTGTTGATTTGTTGATGATAGCCAGTCTGACAGGTGTGAGATGGTACCTCATTGTTGTTTTGATTTGCATCTCTCGGATGATTAGTGACTTTGAGCATGTTTTCATATGTCTCTTGGCTTTCTGAATGTCCTCTTTTGAAAGGTGTCTATTTAGGTCCTTTGCCCATTTTTTGATTGGATTGTTTATCTTCCTTTTGTTAAGTTGTGTGAGTTCCCTATAAATTTTGGAGATTAGGCCCTTATCAGATATGACATTGGCAAATATGTTTTCCCACACAGTGGGTTTTCTCGTTGTTTTGTTGATGGTTTCTTTTGCTGTGCAGAAGCTTTTTATTTTGATGTAGTCCCATTTGTTCATTTTCTCTTTAGTTTCAAGTGTCCTAGGAGCTGTATCAGTGAAGAAATTGCTTCGGCATATGTCTGAGATTTTGTTGCCTTTGGATTCTTCTAGAATTTTTATGGTTTCCTGTCGTACATTTAAGTCCTTTATCCATTTTGAGTTTATTTTTGTATATGATGTAAGTTGGTGGTCTAGTTTCATTTTCTTGCATATATCTGTCCAATTTTCCCAACACCATTTATTGAAGAGACTATCTTGGCTCCAATGTATGTTCTTGCCTCCTTTGTCAAATATTAATTGAGCATATTGGTTCGAGCCAATTTCTGGGCTCTCTATTCTATTCCATTGATCTATATGCCTATTCTTGTGCCAGTACCAGGCAGTTTTGAGAACAGTGGCTTTGTAATACATCTTGATGTCTGGTATTGAGATCCCACCTACTTTGTTCTTTTTCAGGATTGCTGCAGCAATTCGGGGTCTTTTTTTATTCCAGATGAATTTTTGGAGAGTTCGTTCTAGATCTATGAAGTATGCCGTTGGTATTTTAATGGGAAGTGCATTGAATTTATAAATTGCTTTGGGTAGTATGGACATTTTAATGATGTTGATTCTACCAATCCATGAACACGGTATGTTCTTGAATCTGACTATGTCTTCCTCTATATCTTTTTTCAACGTCCTGTAGTTTTCTGAGTAGAGGTCTTTTACCTCTTTAGTTAAGTTTATTACTAGGTAGCTTAATTTTTTTGGTGCGATGGTAAACGGGATTGTTTTTATAATCTCACTTTCTGAAAGTTCACTATTGGTGTATAGAAATGCCTCAGATTTCTTGGGGTTGATTTTGTATCCTGCTACATTGCCAAATTCATGTATTAAGTCTAGTAGCTTTTTGATGGAGTCTCTAGGGTTTTGTATATATAATATCATGTCGTCAGCAAATAAGGACAGTTTTACTTCCTCTTTTCCAATTTGGATGCCTTTTATTTCTTCTTCTTGCCTAATTGCAATGGCTAACACTTCCAGTACTATGTTGAACAGGAGTGGTGAGAGGGGGCACCCCTGTCTTGTTCCTGTTCTTAGGGGAAATGGTGTTAGTTTTTGTCCATTGAGTATGATGCTGGCTGTGGGCCTGTCATATATGGCTTTTATTATGTTGAGGTATGATCCTTCTACTCCGCCTTACTGAGAGTTTTTATCAAAAATGGGTGTTGAACTTTGTCAAATGCTTTTTCTGCATCAATTGATATGACCATGTGGTTTTTTTCTTTCAATTTGTTTATGTGATATATCACGTTTATTGATTTGCGGATATTGTACCATCCTTGCATCCCTGGGGTAAATCCTACTTGGTCATGATGTATGATCTTTATGATGTACTGCTGGATCCGATTTGCTAAGATTTTGTTGAGGATTTTGGCATCTATGTTCATGAGGGATATTGGCCTGTAATTCTCTATCATTGTGTTGTCTTTCCCTGGTTTTGGTATTAGGGTGATGCTGGCTTCATAGAATGAGCTTGGAAATGTTCCTTCCTCTTGAATTTTTTGTAGTAGTCTGAGGAGGATAGGTTTTAGTTATTCCTTGAATGTTTGGTAAAACTCCCCTGTGAAGCCGTCTGGTCCTGGGCTTTTGTTTGATGGAAGCTTTTTGATGACTGCTTCAATTTCTTCCATAGTTATTGGCCTGTTGAGATTTTTAGATTCTTCCTGATTGAGTTTTGAAATGTTGTATTTTTCTAGGAATTTGTCCATTTCCTCCAGGTTGTTTGGTTTGTTGGAGAAGAGCTGTCCAAAGTATTTTTTAACAATCATTTGTATTTCTGTGGGGTCTGTTGTTATTTCGCCTCTATCGTTTCTGATTTTGTTTATTTGGGTACTCTCTCTTTGCTTCTTGGTTAGTCTGGCTAGGCGTTTATCAATCTTGTTTATCCTTTCAAAGAACTAGCTCTCGGTTTCATTGATTTTCTGTATTGTTTTTTTGGTCTCTATGTCATTTATTTCTGCTCTAATCTTTATTATCTCCTTCCTTCTGCTCACTCTGGGGTTTTCTTGTTACTCTCTTTCTAAATCTTTGAGTTGTAGAGTTAGATGATTTACTACCATTTTTTTCTTGTTTTTTGAGATAGGCCTGTAGAGCTATAAACTTCCCTCTCAGGACTGCTTTCATTGTGTCCCATAGGTTTTGGATTGTTGTGTTTTCATTGTCATTAGTTTCCAGGATGTTTTTAATTTCTTCTTTGATCTCATTGGTAACCCAATCAATATTTAATAGCATGCTATTCAGCTTCCAGGTGTTTGAGTATTTTGGGTTGTTTTTATTGTAGTTTATTTCTAATATTATGCCATCGTGGTCTGCGAAGATGCTTGGTATGATTTCAATCTTCTTGAATTTGGGGATACTTTGCTTGTGGCCCAATATGTGGTCTATTTTTGAATATGTCCCATGAGCACTTGAGAAGAACGTATATTCCCTGGCTTTGGGGTGAAGCGTTCTGAAGATGTCTATTAAGTCCATCTGATCAAGTGAGTCATTTAGGATTGCTGTATCTTTGCTGATTGTTTGTCTATAGGACTTATCCAGTGCTGTCAGTGGTGTATTAAAGTCCCCTACTATGATTGTATTGTTGTCGATCTCTCCTTTGATATCTTCCAGGAGTTTTTTTATAAATTTGGGTGCTCCTGCTTTGGGTGCATATATGTTTACCAGGGTTATATCTTCTTGTTGTATTGATCCCTTTAGTATTATGAAGTGGCCATCCCTATCTCTTGTTATGGCCTTCACTTTGAGGTCAATTTTTCCGATATAAGTATTGCTACCCCAGCTTTCTTTTCCTTTCCATTTGCCTGAAAGATATTTTTCCATCCTTTCACTTTCAGTCTGTGTGAGTCCCTTCTAATGAGGTGGGTTTCTTGTAGACAGCAGATGTATGGGTCATGTTTTTTTATCCATTCAGCCACTTGATGTCTTTTGGTTGGAGCATTTAGTCCGTTTACGTTTAAAGTTATTATTGAAAGGTACTTGTTTGTAGCCATTTCTTTTTTTGTGTGGCTGTTTTCTTTCTGAGCTTTTTATTTCTTCTTTTTATACCAGGCCCTTTAGCATTCCTTGCATTGCTGGCTTGGTGGTGATAAACTCCCTTAGCCCTTTTTTGTCTGTGAAGGTTCTTATTTCCCCTTCAAGTTTGAATGATAGCCTTGCTGGATAGAGTATTCTTGGATTCAGTCCTTTGCTTTGCATCACTTTGTAAATTTCTGTCCATTCTTTTCTGGCCTGATGTGTTTCTGTTGAGAAATCATTTGATAATCTAATGGGAGATCCTTTGTATGTGACTTTCCGTCTCTCTCTTGCGGCCTGTAAGATTTTCTCTTTGTCCTGAACATTTGCCATGGTAATTATGATGTGTCTTGGTGTGGGTTTTTTCGGGTTCACCTTGTTTGGGACTCTCTGGGCTTGTGTGACTTTTTTCTTCCCCACCTCAGGGAAGTTTTCTGATATTATTTCTTCGAATAGGTTTTCTAATCCTTGTTCATCTTTCTGTTGTTCTGGCACCCCTATTATTCGTATGTTGTTTCATTTCATGTTGTCCCAAAGCTCCCTTAGGCTCTCCTCCTGTCTTTTAATTTTTTTCTCCAATTGCAGTACATTTTGGGTATGTTTTGCTTCCTTGTCTTCTAATTCACTAATTCTGTCCTCCGCTTCTCCTAGTCTACTGTTGATACTTTCAATGGTGTTTTTTATTGCAGCTATATCACTCTTCATTTCTTCTTGGGTCTTACTTAAGTTGTTGACTTTTTCATCTGTTTCTTCTTGCTTCTTGCAGAGGTTGTCGTTTTTTTCCTCCATCCGGTTTATGCACTCTAGGACCCTTATTCTGAATTCTTTTTCTGTCATGTTGCATGCCTCTGTATTACTTAGCTGCTTTTCTGGAGAGTCCTCCTTCTCTTTCCTTTGGGGGTTTCTTTGTCTACCCATGTTTGATCTCACTGACATATCTATACGTTGAGTCGTTCAGTGGCTGCTCCCTGGGTGGCAGTGAGTCCTTGGACTGTGGTTGCTCTTGGGGCGGTTGCGGTAGCAGCTGCTCTTCAGTTGGTGGCAGCTCCTCTGGTGGGTGCTGTTCACAGCTGTGGTGGCTCTTCTGGCTGGTGGGGAGCGGTTTCACGTACAGCTGCTGTTCCTTAGCAGAGTGTATGGTGCTCAGGAGGTTGCTGTTGCTTGGATCTGTCTTATAGAAGCGCCACTAATCCCAGCAAATTCCAGCAACAGCTCCCTGTAGATGGATGCAAACTTTCCAGGGGAGTTCTGCCCTTCCCGGCTGCAAACCGTCTCACCAGCTGAGCACTTTCGCCAATTCGGGGTGGGTGTTATTAGTTTCAGCTGCTCACTCCATTTGCTCCGGGACACGACCTGGGACGCGTCTGCCTATATCTCCGCCATCTAGCAATCACCCTAGATCACTTTTTTGGATTCTTATTACCCAAGTTACTAAGAATATTACCAGTGGCATACAGGGAGCTTAACCAATGAGCAGTCAGAAAAGGTGCTTCCTCTATAGTTCACACCAATCTGCGGCTTGGCACCCCACCCACCCCCGCCCCAGGCTTGACGCCTCTGGCCCAGGCTTCAGGCCTGGGCAGGGGAGCCCCATCTCCCCCAATAATGGGCTCCACCCTTGCCCAGGCCTGACCCCTTGGCCAGAGGCGTTGACCCCCATCACCCTCCGATTGCCAGATTGGCCCCTTGCCCAGGCCTGATGCCTCCGCCAGAGGTATAAGGCCTGGGCAGGGGACCCCCATCTCCCTCCCATAGCTGCCTCCGCCCCCCGCCCAGGGCTGATGCCTCTGGCCCAGGTATCAGGACTGAGCAGGGGACCCGCACACCCCTTCGATTGATTGCTCCACCCCCCGCCCAGGCTGATGCCTGGGCCAAAGGCATTGACCCCCATCACCCTCCAATTGCAGGATCAGCCCCTTGCCCAGGCCTGATGCCTCTGCCAGAGGCGTCAGGCCTGGGCAAGGGACCCTCATTTCCCCCATCACTGGCTCTGCCCCCAGCCCAGGCCTGATGCTTCTGGCCCAGGCATCAGGACTGGGCAGGGGACCCCCAAACCCCTCCGATTGCTGGCTCTGCCCCCGGCCCAGGCCTGATGCCTCAGCCAGAGGAGTTGACCCTCATCACCCTCCGATCCCCGGATCAGCCTTGCCCAGGCCTGAGGCCTCCGGCAGAGGTGTCAAGCCTGGGCAGGGGACCCCCAGCTGCACAGGATCGCTGACTCCGCCCGGGGATGGCTGGTTCTGCCCCTGCCCAGGCCTAAGGCCTCTGGCCGAGACATTAGGCCTGGGCAGGGGGCCCCCAGCTCCCCACGATCTCCCGCCCTGCCCCTGCCTAGACCTAATGCCTCTGGTCAAGGCATTAGGCCTGGGCAGGGGACCCCCAGCTCCCCAAGATCTCCCGCTCTGCCCCTGCCTAGACCTAAGGCCTCTGACCGAGGCCTTAGGCCTGGGCAGGGGACCCGCAGCTGCCCAGAATCGCTGACTCCGCCCCTGCTCCCTGCGATGGCTAGTTCTGCCCCTGCCCAGGCCTAACATCTCTGGCCAAGGCGTTAGGTCTGTGCAGGGGACCCCAGCTCCCCGGATTGCAGGCTCCACCCCTGCCCAGGCCTAATGTCTTTGACCAAGGCTTTAGGCCTGGGCAAGGGACCCCTAGCTCCCCGGACTGCCGCGAGAGCAGGTTGGGTGCGTAACTGCAGGCGGATGCCGCAGCTGCCCTGCAAGCCCTGGTCTGCCAGTGGGAATGCGGGTTTGGGACATCCGCCTGCACTCACACCCCAACACGCTCTTGGGGGTTGGGGGCATGACTACAGGCGGACGCCGCAGCCGCCCTGATAGCCCGGGCCTGCTGGTGGGAGCGGGTTGGGGGCGTGACTGCAGGTGGACGCCGCAGCCGCCCTGGAAGCCCGGGTCTGCCGGCGGGAGCGGGTTGGGGGTATGACTGCGGCGGAAGCCACAGCTGCCCGGCCAGCCCAGGTCTGCCAGCAGGAGAACCGGTTGGGGTCTTGGCCAGTAGGGGACAGCTGCGGTCATGCCCCGCCAGCCCTGGGTTGGGTCGCCCGCCATCCAGGTCACAGATAGCAGGCCTGGATGGCGGAGGGGCAGGCAGGATGGCGCTGTCCCATCCTTCCTGCAGTATGCAAATTAGCCACCATCTTTGTTGGCGATTAACTGCCATCTTAGCTGGCAGTTAATTTGCATATCGCCGTGATTAGCCAATGGGAAGGCATCGCTTTACTTTCAAACTGTGTGGATCTTTTGTTCTGAGGTGGGTCTCTGGTAGACAGCATATGTATGGGTAATGTTTTCTTATTCATTCAGCTACCCTATGCTTTTTTGATTGGAGCATTTACTTCATGTACATTTAAGATTATTATCGATAGATGCTTATTTATTGTCATTTATATTTTTGTGGCAATGTTCCTCTCACTCTCTATTTCTTCTTTAAGCAGACTCTTTAGCATTTCTTGCAATTCTGGTTTGGTAAGAATAAACTCCTTTAGCTTTCGCCTCCCCCATCCCCCCTCCTCATTTTTTTTTTTTTTTTTTGGTCTGGAAAGCTCATTACTTCATTTTCAGTTTTAAATGTTAGCCTTGCTGAATAGAATAGTCTTGGTTTCAGACCCTTGCTTTTCATTACTTTAAATACTTCATGCCATTCCCTTCTGGTCTATACATTGAGAAATCATCTGACAGCCTTATGAAAGCACCTTTATAGGTAACTAATTGATTTTTTTCTTGCTGCCTTTAATATTCTCCATTTATCTTTAATTTTTGCTATTTTAATTATTATGTGTCTTTGTGTGGGACTTTTTTGGGTTTATCTTTATTGGTACTCTGTGCTTCCTGAACATGTGTGACCTTTTTCCTTCACCAGGTTAGGGAAGTTTTCTGTCATTATTTCTTCAAAAAGGTCCTTTATCACTTTTCTTTTCCTTCTGGTACCCCTCTGATGAGGATGTTGTTATGTTTCATGTTGTCCCAAAGTTCCCTTAAACTATCCTCTTGCTTAATTATTATTATTTTTTTGTGGTCCTCTGAGTGACTTTTTTTCTACCCTATCAAGGCTGGTACAATAGCCACAAATTAATAAATGTGACACATCACATAAACAAATTGGAAGACAAAAATCATATAACCATACCAAATGATGCAGAAAAGGCATTTGAAAAAATTCAACACCCTTTCCTGATAAAAACTCTCAGCAAAGTGGGAATAAAGTTATCAAACCTCAACATAATAAAATCCATATATGACAAACCTACATTGAAGATCATACTCAATGGGCAAAAATTAAAGCCATTTCCCCTAGGAACAGGAACAAGACAGAGATGTCTGCTTTCACCACTCTTATTCAATATAGTACTGGAAGTGCTAGCCATAGCAATCAGACAAGAAGAAGAAATAAAAGTTATCCAAATTGGAAAATAAGAAGTAAAATTGTCATTATTTGCAGGTGACATAATATTGTACATAGAAAACTGTACAGACTCCATAAAAACTACTAGAATTAATAAATGAATTTGGCAATGTAACTGGATACAAAATTAACACCCAGAAATATATGATATATGGCTTTTTTATACACCAATAATGAACTCACTAAAAGAGAAACTAAAAAAAAAATCCATTTACATTGCAACAGAAAAATTAAGATACCTAGGAATAAATTTAACCAAGGAGGTAAAGAATGTGTACTCAGAAAATTACCCTATTTTTTAATTTGCTGATTTGATCTTCCACTTTCTCTTATCTACTGTTTTTTCTTTCAGTGTATTCTTTACTACAGCTATGTCATTATTCATTTCCATCTGGTTGTTTTTAATGGTTTTTATGTCCTTTTTAATGCTGTTGATAATCCTTATAATCATTATTTGAACTCTATATTTGATTAAGTGCTTATATGCATTTCATTTAGCTCTTCTTCTGGAGAATTCTCTTGCTCTTTAGTTTAGTGTGCTCTAGGAATATTCCCTGTGTGGGTTATGTGGTCCCTCTTATTGTAATTGGTTCTTAATTGTTGTTCTTCCATTTGTCGGTAGACTCAGTCCTTGGGCTGGCTCACTATGAGGCTCAACCAAAACCATGTTGTAGCACCTGTTATATAGGACAAAACAAAACAAGGCAAAACAAAACTACACTGAAAATAACACACACACACACACACACACACACAAAAAAAACCCCAAAACCAAAAAACACAAAAAAACTAATAAGAACAAAAATACCACCACCAACAATAAATACAATAAGGAAAGAGAAAAAAGCCCTGGCTGTGTGCTCAGTGGTTGGAGCATTAGCCCTTAAACCTCAGGGTCATGAGTAAGATTCCCAGTCAAGGGCACTTACTTGGGTTGCAGGTTTGATTTGTGGCCCTGATCAGGGAATGTGAAGGATGTAACCAATCAATGTGTCTCTCTTTTCATTGATCTCTCTCTCTCTCTCTCTCTCTCTCTCTCTCTCTCTCATTTCTCTCACCTTCATCTCTCCCATCCACTCTCTCTAAAAAAATCAAAGAAAAAATATCCTCAGGTGAGGATTAAAAAAATGATTACTATAATATAAGAAAGCAAAGGAATGAGAGCAGAAAGGAAGAAATGAAAGAGGAGAATGTGAAAGAAAAGAAGATGAAGAAAAGAAAAAATAAGAATAAAAGAGAGAAAGAAGAAAAAAGATATATATGAAATAATAATAATTTTAAAAGGCAATAATAATGAATAAAATAATATATTAAACTAGAGGCCCAGTGCACAAAAATTTGTGCACTTTGGGGGGAGGGGGGTTACCTCAGCCTGGCCTGTGCCCTCTCGCAGTCTGGGACCCCTCGGGAGATAACAACCTGCTGGCTTAGGCCTGCTCCCGGGTGGCAGAGGGCAGGCTCAATCCCTAGGTGCAGCCCCTTGTCGGGCTCAGAGCAGGGCCGATTGGGGAGTTGGGGCACCGCCCCCTGTCATGCACAGAGCAGGGCAGATCAGGAGGTTGCGATGCCACCCCTAGTCACGCTCAGGGTAGGGCTGATTGGGGGGTTGGGGCACCGCCCCCTGTCACACTTAAGGCAGAGTCGATAGGGAGGTTACGGCGCCACCCCCTGTCATGCACAGAGCAGGGCCGATCAGGGGGTTGGGGTGCTGCCCCCTATCACGCACAGAGCAGGGCCCATTGGGGGGTTGGGGCTCCATACCCTGTCATACACAGAGCAGGGCCAATCAGAGGGTTGGGGAGCTCCTCCCTGTCATGCAGAGAGCAGGGCCCATCAGGGGGTTGGGGAGCTCCCCCCTGTCATGAACAGAACAGGGTGGATAGGGAGGTTGTGGCCCCTCCCCCTGTCACACACAGAGCTGCAGGGCAATCAGGGGGTTTAGGCGCTGCCCCCTGTCACACTGATCCCGGTGCCAGGAGGCCTCTCGGCTCCGCTGATCTTGGTGCTGGGAGGCATATTACCCTTTTACTATATAGGATAGAAGCCTGGTGCACAGGTGGGGGCTGGCTGGTTTGCCCTGAAGGGTGTCCTGGATCAGGGTAGGGGTCCCGCTTGGGTGCCTGGCCAGCCTGGGTGAGGGGATGATGGCTGTTTGCATCTGGTCACACCCCCTTCAGGGTGGGGGTCCCCACTGGGGTGCCTGGCCAGCCTGGGTGAGGGGCTGAGGGCTGTTTTCAAGCTGGCAGGTGACTGAAGCTCCCAACCTATCCTTTTTTCCTTTTTTTTAAATTCTGGGCCAGCTTTAGCTCTGAGGCTCAGCTCCAGCTATGAGACCTCCACTGCTGAAAGCAGATTTCTGGCCTTTGTTTACCTTCTGTATTTGAAACAATGTTGCGGTCCTGCTGCCTGAAGCCCGGGGTTTGTTTAGCTTCTACATTTGTTACATTGTTGCTTAGAGTGCAGCTGAGAGGCCGGCAAGGCAGGCGGGGAAGCTTGGCTCCCTCCGTCACTGAAGCAAGAAAGCCTCACTGTTCGCGTCAGCTGCCTGGTTGCCGGCCACCATCTTGGCTGGCAGTTAATTTGCATATCTCCCTGATTAGCCAATGGGAAGGGTAGCAGTCATATGCAATTACCATGTTTCTCTTTTATTATATAGGATAGGAAAAGAAAAAGTGAAAGAAAAAATAAAAAAGCAAAGAGAAAGAAAATATAGATGATGAAAAGAAAGAGATAATTAAGGGATTTGAGAGAAAAAAGAGAAGAAAAGAAATGAAACAAAATAAAGAAAAGATTATATACAAAATAATAATAAAGAGAAAAAAAGTGGAGTTTGCCTCCATAGGTTTTGGAGCCTACTGTGTTCACCCTTTGGATATGCTATTTGTAGCATTTGCTGGATTTCACCCTGATGTTGTCCAAGCCTGGACCTTTGGTGTGCCAGTCATAGGCTTTCCTGTAGGTTCTCTAATGCAATCAATGCCAGTTTCTGTTGCTACCTGGCTTTAGCCACCAGTCTAATGCTAGGCAGACCTATATTGCAGTAGAAAGGGGCTCTGAAGCCCAGAGACTGGATGTCTCAAGTCTCATCCCTTGAATGTCCTTGCTCTGAGTTGCTCTCGCATCTGCAGGGGTATCTGTTACTGGGGTGACTAAACCAGATTCACATTGGAGTGGGAGGGTGCTTATAATCTTTAGGACTGGAACAGGCAATTCCTCTCACTCCTAGGGCTAGCTGGCTGCGGGCTGTACTTACTGGGGAGCCTGGATCTGTTTCCCTATAATGCAGCTGAAGGGCCCAGCATACACCCATCTGTCTCCTGGACAGAAACCCACCTGGGAGACACTGTTGAAACCCCTCAGCTCCACCTGGCTTCTGGCACCCCCTCACTGTCACACAAAATAGTAGGGGATTAAAGAAGACACACACAACAAAACTCAACCCCACTTGGCTCTCTAAGCTTTCTGTGCAGTTGGCTCCAATTGGCAGTGCCGCCACCCAGGTTCCCGCTGGCCAAATGTTCACATCCCCCATGCTGTGAGATTGAGCAGTAAGGGCAAAGATTTCTAGCCCTGTAGCGATTTTCCTTTGGTTCAAATCACAGTAGAATGGGCCAGACCTACCAGTTTCACAGGCTGGGGTGGAGCACTGTCTCTGTGTTTGAGGTGGAAGTAAGGTGGGGAAGTCCAGTCTCTCTCTATTCTTTTTCCCTGGGCATACAGAGCAGCCCCTGTACAACTCTCTGCCCAATGTTTTACCAGAGGATGGAGGAGCTCTCAGAATCACTGTTGGGTGAATGGATCATCCCTTGAATGGTCAAACTCTGAAGTCTGGAGCTTTGCTGCATGGCCCCTTCCCCTAACCTCCAATCAGAGCAATTAACCCTGGCTGGTGCTTCAACAATGAGATCGCTCATTGCCTGGGATGTTGTGGTTTGAGCTTCCCAGGTGGACCATATCTCTACTGCTTCCAACTGCCCGTGCTACATAGGTTCCCCTTCTCCATTTTTCTGAATTGGAGAATTTTGGGTGGGGCTGAGACCCCACGCTCCCAGGGGGCAGGTGCTCCACTGTCACAATATCTGTCCAGCTTCTCAGACTCACACCTGTGCCAATTGGCTCACCCTCTCTGCATCTCCTTCTGTCTTTCCTCTGAGTTCCCCGTTCACAATATTTAAGATCAGCTACACTCCAAGTGTTTTTTCATGCAGTGCAGCCACAAATCTGTCTGGTGTTGAGAGCAAGCGTTGGGAGGTTTCAGCTACTCTGCAGCCGTGTTGGAACTCCATAAATTCTTTAAGGTAAGTGAAATGTGAGGTCCTTTAATGTTGAGAGCTACTGATGACAATGCGGAGAGGAGGGATGAAAGGATGTTATTGTTTGGAAAGGGAGTCCCTTTCCATAAAAACATCAGGTAGCTGTTTTTCTGGAGTTCTTTCTTTCTTTTCTCTCTTTGCTCCAGTTGAACTTGCTTCAGGCTTAATAAAAGAACACAGTGGCCCAGGAGACACTGATAGGGATTTTGACTTAACTGATTTGGAATGAGCCAAGATATTGGTTTTTTTGTTGTTTTTTTTAAGTCTCTCCAGCCCAGATCCCCAATCCTGTCTCTTCACAATCATTATTTTTAAAAAACTGATTTAAATATTTGGCCTGGATTGAAAATCACCCATACAGAATAAAATTAATTTCTCTATATTTTACACGACATTTCCCCTATTTCTGCTCCCCCTTCTCCCATCATTATGGTATTTGTGTTCCTATCACTTTACTATCTTAAAAGCCTATTTTAAAATGCTGGGGCACTCCATCTGTGATTAGACCTATTCACCCTCACTTGATGACCTTGAATCACCAAATCTGATCCATACATGTGCCACAGCTTTGCCTATACATTTCCTGTGAAAATGATCAAGATGCAACATACAAATGACCACAGTGAAGATATTTCCTGCATGATTCTGGGTAATTTTAGATTTTTTTGCATTGACTATTTTGCTTTTTTTTTTTTTTTTTTTAATAAGGTTTTCTAGTTAGGTCCTACTTCTGACCTTAACAGCTTTTTTTTTTTTTTAAATATATTTTATTGATTTTTCAAAGAGAGGAAGGGAGAGAGATAGAGAGTCAGAAACATCGATGAGAGAGAAACATCGATCAGCTGCCTCCTGCACATTTCCCATTGGAGATGTGCCTGCAACCCAGGTACATGCCCTTGACCAGAATCGAACCTGGGACCTTTCAGTCCGCAGGCCGACGCTCTATCCACTGAGCCAAACCGGTTTCAGCTATTTTGCTTTTTAAAGAGGAATAGCAAATAAAATTTGGGAATTTACTTTTCATCACATGCTCAATTTTTATGGTTGCCTTTATTTAACTCTTTGATAAGAGAGTATACTCAGTCTCCTGGGAAAAATAGGAATATATGCATTCACTAAGTTGATTGGAATTGTATTCAGTCTCATCATAAAAAATAGTAATTACTAAATTTTTATATTTTGTATAATGTATCCATAAAAATGGTCTGTTTCTTGTTTGATAACAAAATTAACATCAAATTCACCCTCCTAAATACAAAATCAGTACCTTTTCTATTGCAGATTAAAGAAATAACACAGTGAATATTTAATAAAAAAATATATTTTCATGCATCTGCTGGTATAGCTAAGCAGAGTTGATAATGTAAACTGTTGCTGCCATCTGCAGCATGAGACACTTTACAAGCATATTACTTACACTTATATAACTGGGTTTTGAACAACTTGCTTACTTGAAATATAAGAACTGTTTAATATCTGTTAGTTCTTCTATGTATTTTCTACAGCTAGCTTTAAACATAGTTAAAATATAACATATTTTAAAACATTCAAAGTATTTGTGAATATGATATAGATGCTAAAATAAATACTGAGATTATATTTATTATTTGACTATGCTGAATTTGAAAAGGGAATTAAAAAGTAGATTAAAATAATTTTTATGATTTATTTATACAAGAAAATATTTTCTAAATCTTTTATGTTTGACAAAGTTAGAAAAATACTCCAATAAAATTTAAACATTTTCTCAGAGATCTTTTTCAGGTTTATCTATTTCCCACTTAATCTGTTATCTAGAATAGTAAACAGAGAGACAGCCACAAAAATGACATCAAAGATATAGTCAATATCTTTGATGAAATATTTTAAGTTGTTTTTTACATGTTGTTTTTCTGAAAAAGAGATAGCACATAGCATTGATGAGAATATTACTTATTCAGGTTTTAAGGGGATGAGAATACTTCTCTCCTAGCTTTCTGAATTCACATTCTATGTATTCTAGAAATTTTCCTTTTGCCATTTCTTGTCTACTTATATTCTCATAGTAGAAGGTGGGCAAAAACTTAATAGCTCTGTAAAATTTGTCAAGTTACTTTAACATTCCTGACCATTGATTGCCTTATCTGTGCTTTTGGGCTTACAATAATAATTTTGTTGTATTGCATTGAAATTAAATGAGAATTGTATGTGAGATGTCTAGCATAATGCCTAAGATGTGCTCATAAATCTTAGCTTTTATATATTCATAAAAAATCATTTCATCACGTTTAGTTTTATTTCAAGCAAAATAACAAATTTCCATACTTCACATTTCTTCTATTTCTATTGCAAGTGAACTTAAAAACCAGATATTTATAATTACACTAGAGGCTCAGTGCATGAAAATTCATGCACTGGAGGGGGGATCCCTCAGTCTGGCCTTTCCCCACTCACAGTCTGGGAGCCCTCAGGGGTGAAAGGCGACCCAGCGATCAGGGGAAGGTGATGCCCCCATCACAACTCTGCTGCTGTCACTGCTGGCAGAGCAAACCTTGGCCGGCCCTGGTTACCAGAGATTTGGGTGGCCCTGGGTGGCTGGGCAGCCACTATCTGAGGCTTGCCTGAACCTCAGGCCGGCCCTGGGTGGCTGGGGGGCTGATGGGACCGGGCGCCACCATCTGTGGCTGTGGGCTCCACCATCTTTGAGGGCAGGGCAGTCAATTAGCATATTCCCTTTTTTTTGGCTGTGGGTGCTGCTATCTTTGAGGGTGGGGCAGTCAATTAGCATATTCCCTCCTTATTGGCTGTGGGTGCCACCATCTTTGTGACAGCATGATGGTCAATTAGCATATTACCTCTTTATTAGGTAGGATAGAAAATGCCAGAAAATGCATTTCAATTATTTTGATAATACTCGTTTGGAAGACAGTCATAAAAATACTGGCTCAGTTAGTAAATCCCAATATGGTTTTCTCCTTTTTTTCTAACAAAATTTTAATTACTTTATGTTTTTCTTTTTAAAATAAATCATAGATTCCATAAATTAATTAATTTAAATTACTGAAATCTGTAATGCCTGAATTTAACACCTGGACAGTTGGATGAACTCTAATACATGCCACTAAGTACAATGTTCACAATTTGTGGCAAAAAATGTCCTAGTGTAAGAAATAGACTAAGCCATTTGAACTTAGAGAATTTTCATTAGAAATAACTTTTTTCTTTCTAAGATAATCAACAGAATCCAACACAAAATATTACAAGAAAGAAAAATATTATACATAATTTATTTTCCTCCTAATATTAACAATTAAAGACACTGTGACAGAACTGTAAAAATTAAATAAGAGAAAATTGTGAAGTACTAAACTTTTATCTTATTTCTTAGGTTTATTCTCATTTTGATAAAAACCAAATCTATAATAAATGTAGTATATAAACTGCATTTATGAATCAAATTTTAGTAAACTGCCATATATGCTGTCTAGGCCATACACTTATACTTCATATTATTGCTCCTCTTTTGGAGGAAAATACGTATGATTTACTAAATGAGTTTTAGTTTCCTTCCTCTAGGACCGTGGTCGGCAAACTGCGGCTCGCAAGCCACATGCGGCTCTTTGGCCCCTTGAGTGTGGCTCTTCCTAAGCCTTAGGAGTACCCTAATTAAGTTAATAACAATGTACCTACCTATATAGTTTAAGTTTAAAAAATTTGGGTCTCAAAAGAAATTTCAATCATTGTACTGTTGATATTTGGTTCTGTTGACTAATGAGTTTGCCGACCACTGCTCTAGGATATTATGAATAGGGAAAGATATTCAAGGCATTTTTTTCCCAGTACCTGTTGGTTTACTCAGACCTAGTTACTGACTTCAATATAGTTTTTAAATAAATTTCAAAGTACAAAAACAAAGTACATATATCCAGGAAAATAAGCTATTCTTTTTCTTTTTTAAAATCTTTACCCAAGGATCTGTTTTTATTTATTTTAGACAGAGAGGTAGTGAGAGAGAAAGACTGATGTGAGAGAAACATCAATAAGTTGCCTCTCATTCACACCTTGACTGAGGATCAAACCCACAACCTCAGTATGTGCCCTGTTCAAGAATTGAACCCACAACCTTTTGGTGTACAGGACAATGCTCCAACCAACTGAGTCACCCAGGCAGGGTGAAGCTATTGTTTAAATCATGATATAGCACTACTACTTGAAGGACACCTGGGCATGGCTGAATGGGAAAGTGTGGCCTAATTACTGAAGAAGAGAGTCTAACTCATTAGGCACAACCTGAATTCCTGGGGCTTCTTCATCTTGGTGATAGCCATAATGATTCTCACTTCTATGCCTCTATGCTGTACCTGACTGGGAATGTTCTCCCAGACATACATTTCCTGGTTTTGACCTCACCTGGCCTGGGGAACACACACTTATCTGATATGTTATCTACTCTCTAAGGGTTCTAATCTCCCACCCTAAGTGCATTGAATGTTAGTTCTTCTTGTGCCTTGATGTACATTCTTTTATTATAGCAGCTATAACACTAGATTACACCTGTTTGAGTGAGTGACATGGCCATACTTTCAGTTTCCTACAACAGAATCTGGAATTTAAGTTCTTAATATATCTTGCATCCCAAATTCAGTCAAGTGCTAGGTTTTGTAAATTCCTCTTCCAATCTTGCCTTGCATATATAGTTAGGGCTATATAGGATCTAGCCCCCAACTACTTTTTCTGGTGCAATGCATGCTTCTCTTCTTCTTGTTTACTATACTCCAGCTCCTTAGCCTTTCTGTTTCTCAAACTTTCCCATCAGGCTCTTGATTTAGAGCCCTTGCATTTACTTTTCCATCTGTCTTTACAAAATATTATTATAAATTGCTGCTTTCCTCCCTTTCTCTGGACAAATGTAACAACATCTCTATTTCTCTCTATTTCTTTATACTGAAGCCATTTTCTTTATAGTTTTGAGAATATAATGTTCTTTGCTCCTAGAAGGGAATTGATTGTTTTCCATTAGAGCAACAAGTAACAATCAAAACCAATATTTTAAGCAGGTTTAATCACTCAGTGACTGATTACAAAAGTGCACACACTTCTGAATGAAAACTAGTAACATCTTCTGCAATTAACTTCAGAAAATCAACTTTCCTTGATCCAGGTCCAAGGGAGGAAGCCACAAGCTGTGAATTGCTGATAGCTCTAAGCAGGTTGCCCAGGACCAGTCATAGACATTGTCTGACATTGGCCTGCACTAAAGTCACTCCAAAGAGGCCCAGAATCAATACACCTAACTGGATCCTGCTCAGGCAACAACAGATCAGGCTCCAATAAGGTTCATAAGCAGCATATACACAGGGAGATACTGGCAGGCACCAAATCCTACTGAGGTGAATTTTGTGTGATCAGCACCTGCATAGTAGCTTACACACTGTGTTGGAGGTTGAGCCTCGCAGTTGGCCATCCTGAGGATCAATACCATGCACAAATGCACCAACAGACCTCAAGATTCCATTATAACAGGACAACACACATAATATGTACAAGGGGCATTTCTAGAGCATCAGCCTAGGTGATCAGGGAGACTGCACCACTGGTTCCACCAAAAACCTACTATATGAGGCCATACTATCAAGACTGGGAGTCATAGTAGATCTACCTAATACATAGAAACAAACACAAAGAGGCAACCAAAATGGGAATATAAAGAAACAGGCCCCAAATTAAGAAATAAGAGAATTTTCCAGAAGAAAAGCTAATTGAAATAGATGTAAGCAATTCATTATATATAGAGTTCAGAGTAATGATCATAAGGATGCTCAACAGCATGAAAAATAACAGAAAACATAAAAAAGGACCAGTCAGAAATGAAGAATGCCATTTCTGAAATAAATAATGCACTGGAGGGAATAAACAATAAGCTTAATGAAGCAGAGGCCATCAACTCAGTGACTTGGAAGACAAGATAGAAAAAAAACCCCACACAAACAGAGTAGCAAAAAGAAAAAAATATTTAAAAATGAAGATTGTTTAAGGGATCTTAAGGACAATATGAAGTGTAACACTATCTGTGTCCTAGGGACACCAGAAGGAGAAGGAAGAGATCAAGGGATCAAGAAAATATTTGAAGAAACAGTGACTGAAAACTTCTCTAACTTGGTAATGGAAAAAGGCATGCAAGTCCAAGAAGTGCAGAGAGTCCCAAATAAGAAGGACCCTAAAAGGCCCATACCAAGATACATCATAATAAAATGGCAAAAGTTAAAGGCAAAGAGAAAAATCTTAAAAGCTGCAAGAAAAAGACAATTACCTGCAAGGGACCTCCTATAAGACCATCAGATGATTTCTCAAGAAACATTCAGACCTGAAGGGACTGGTATAAAATGTTCAAAGTAATGACAAGCAAGGTTAAATAACCCAGGATATTTTACCCAGCAAGGCTATCATTTAAAATTGAGAGATAAAGAGCTTTCTAGGCAAGAAAAATCTAAAGGAGTATTTTACCACCAAACAAGTATTACAAGAAATGTTAAAGGGTTGCTTTAAGAAGAAAGAGAAGAAAAAGAAAAACCACAGAGGAATATAGTAAACAAAATAAATTGGTAATAAATACATATCTATCAATAATAATTTTAAATGTAAATGGTGTCAATGCTTCAATCAAAAGATATAAGGTAGCTAGATGAATAAGAAAACAAGACCCATGTATATACTGTCTTCAAGAGACCCACCTCAAAATTAAAGTTACACATATACTAAAAGTAAAGGGATGGAAAAAAATATTTCATGAAAGGGATAAAAATCTGGGGCAGCAATACTTATATCTGACAAAATAGACTTTAAAACCAAGGCTATAATCTACACTAATAAAAGAGAAAAATGGTAATTGGCGTACGACGCTACCCTTTTCATTGGTTAATCAGGGCTATTTGCAAATTAACTGCCAACTAAGATGGCAGTTAACCGCCAACAAAGATGGCGGTTAATTTGCATATGTAGGCACAATGCAGGGAGGCGAAAGGGAAAGCAGGAAGAAGCCCCCTGCCACTGACAGTGATTGGAAACCCAGGGGGGAGCTAAGGGCCGCCTTTGCCCTGCCCCCCAGCCATGATAGGAGAATCGGGGGCCTTTGCCGCCCTGGCCAGTGATAGCAGGAAGTAGGGGTGGAGCCAGCGATGGGAGCTGGGCACGGTCATAGCTGGCAGTCCCGGGAGCTAGGGGTCCCTTGCCTGGGCCTAAAGCAGAGCCCACGATCGCGGGGCCGCTGCAGCTGCGGGTCCCCGCTGCCCGGGCCGGACGCCTAGGCCAGAGGCGTTAGGCCTGGGCAGGGGCGGAGCCTGCAACTGTGGGGAGCTGGGCGTCCTCTGCCCAGGCCTAATGCCTCAGCCAGAGGCGTTAGGCCTGGGCAGGGGCAGAGCCTGCAACCGCGGGGAGCTGGGGGTCCCCTGCCCAGGCCTGACACCTCTGCCGGAGGCCTCAGGCCTGGTCAAGGGGCCAATCCGGTGATTGGTGATCAGAGGGTGATGAGGGTCAACTTCTCTGGCCAAGGCATCAGGCCTGGGCGGGGGGCTGGGGTTCCCCTGCCCAGGCCTGATGCCTGGGTCAGAGGCATCAGGCTTGGGTGGGGGGCGGAGCCGGGGATTGGGGGGATATTATGGTCCCCTTGCCCAGGCCTGAAGCCTGGGTCAGAGGCGTCAGGCTTGGGTGGGGGGTGGAGCAAGCCATCAGAGGGAAATGGGGGTCCCCTGCCCAGGCATGATTCCTGGGCCAGAGGCCTCAGGCCTGGGCAGGGGTTAGAGCCAGTTATCGGGGGGAGATGGGGTCCCCTGTCCAAGCCTGACACCTCTTGCAGAGGCGTCAGGCCTGGGCAAGGGGTCAATCAGGCGATTGGAGGGTGATGGGGGGTCTATGCCTCTGGCCGAGACATCAGGCCTGGGCAAGGGGCAGAGCCAGCAATTGGAGGGGTTTGGGGGTCCCCTGCCCAGGCCTGACACCTGGGCCAGAGGCATCAGGCCTGGGCTGGGAGCAGAACCAGTGATGGGGGGAAATGAGGGTCCCCTGCCCAGGCCTGACACCTCTGTCAGAGGCGTCAGGCCTGGGCAAGGGGCCGATCCTGTGATTGGAGGGTGATGGGAGGTCAACGCCTGAGGGCTTCCAGTATGTGAGAGGGGGCGGGCTGGGCTGAGGGACACTCCCACCCCCCCCCACACACACCAAGTGCACGAATTTCGTGCACCGGGCCCCTAGTATGAGATAAAGAAGGAACCTACATAATAATAAGGGATCAGCCTAACAAAAAGATATAACCCTTTTAAACATTTATGTACCCAACACAGAAGTACCTAAATTTGTAAAGCAAATCTTGATGGACATAAAGGAATAGATTATTGAATATAGTTATAACAAGGGATTTTAACACCCCATTGACATCAATGGATAGATCTTCCAGGCAGAAAATCAATAAGGAGATGGTGGCCTTAAATGATACACTAGATCAAATGGATTTCATTGATATCTTCAGAGCATTTCACCACTAAGCAGTAGGATATACATTCTTTTCAAGTGCCCATGAACATTTTCTAGGATACACTATAGGTTAGGACACAAAACAAGTCTCAATAAACACAAAAAGACTGAAATCATATCGAGCATCTTCTCTGACCATAATGCTATGAAACCTGAAATCAATCATAGGAAGAAAAGAGAAAAATATGCAAATATATGGCGATTAAATAACATGTCACTAAACAATAAATAAATTAACAAGTGCAAAGAAGAAATCAAAAGATAACTTTAAATAAATGAAAATGATAACACAACAACCCAAATCTGTGGGACACATGGAAAGCAGTTCTAACAGGGAAATTCATAACATTACAAGTCTATCTAAGGAAGAAGGAAAAGCTAAAATAAATAATCTATCTTTACATTTAAAGGAACTTGAGGAAGAACAACTAAATAAACCCAGAGTGAGTAAAAGGAAGGAAATAATAAAAATCAGAGCAGAAATAAACAAAAATAGAGTTAAAAAACAACAACACACAATTCACATATCAATGAAACCAAGAGCTGGTTCTTTAAAAGATAAACAAGATTGACAACACTTTAACCAGATTCATCAAGAAAAAAAAAGAGAAGACCCAAATAAATAAACTCAGAAATGAAAGAGGAAAAGTAACAACTGTCACCAAAGAAATACAAAGGATTGTAAGAAAATATTATGAACAACTATATGACAACAAATTCGACAATCAGGATGAAACGGGCAAATTCCTAGAAACTGAATCTTCCAAAAAGGAATCAGGAAGAATCAGAAAATCTGAATAGACATATTACAACTAATGAAATTGAAGCAGTAATAATAATAATAATAAACAACTCTAACAAACAAAAGAACACAATGGCTTCACAGGTGAACTTTACCAAACATTCAGAGAAGAATTAACACCTATCCTTCTCAAACTATTCCAAAAAATTCAAGTGAAGGAAAGACTCCCAAGCTCATTTTACAAGGCTAGCATTATCCTAATTACAAAACCAGATAAAGACACTACAAAGAAAGAAAATTATAAGCCAATAACCCTGATGAACATAGATACTAAAATCCTCAACAAAATATCAGCAAACTGAATCTAGCAGTACATTAAAAAGATATACATCAAAATCAAGTGGAATTTATTTGGGAATGCAAGGTTGGTACAATATCCACAAAATAATAAATGTGATATACCAAATGAACAAAATAAAGGATGACCACATGATCACATCAATAGATGCAGAAATAGCATTTGATAAAATTAAGTACTCATTTCTGATAAAAACTCTCAGCAAAGTGACAATAGAGGGAACATACCTCTATTGCCATATATGACAATACCACTGCCACCATCATACTCAATGGGCCTTAAGATCAAGAACAAGGCACGGATGTCCACTTTCACCATTCTTATTCAACATAATACTGGAAGTCCTAGTCACAGCAATCAAGAAGAAGAAATAAAAGACATCCAAATTGGAAAGAAATAAGTAAAGTTCTCATTATTTGCAGAGGACATGATACTGTATATAGAGAAATTTGAAGATTGCACCAAAAATCTACTAGATGATAGATGAATTCAGTAAAGTATTGGGATACAAAATAAATATCCAGAAATTAGCTGCATTTTTATGCAATAATAATAAACTATCAGAATGGGAAAGTAATAAAACAATCCTATTGCTTCAAAAAGAGTAAAATATCTAAGAATAAATTTAACCAAGGATGTAAAAGACCTGTACTCAGAAAATTATAAAATACTGAAGAAAGAAAATGAAAAATATACAGCTAATCTGCAGCATATTCCATGTTCATAGATAAGAAGAATTAATGTCGTTAAAATGTCCATACTACCCAAAGCAATCTACAGATTCAACTCAATTTCTGTCAAGATACCAATCATGTATTTCAGAGAACTAGAACAAGTCTTCCAAAAATTTATATGGAACCACAAAAGACCCCATATAGCAACAGTGATCTTGAGAAAGAAGAACAAAGTTGGAGAAATCACACTACCTGATATCAAACTATACCACCTTGGCCATAGTAATGAAAACAGCATGGTACTGGCATAAAAGACATATAGATCAATAGAACAGAACAGAGAGCCCAGAAATAAATCTATGCCTTTATAGTCAATTAATATTTGACAAAGGAGACAAAAAACATACAATGGACTAAAGATAGTCTATTATAAATGGTTCTGTTAAATTGGACAGACATGTGCAAAATAATGAAACTAGACCACCTTCTTGCACCACACAAAAGAATAAACTCAAAGACTTAAATGTTAGACTTGAAGCCATAAAAAGCCTAGAAACAAATATAGGC
Source organism: Myotis pilosus (assembly GCA_036010255.1). NCBI lineage: Eukaryota > Metazoa > Chordata > Mammalia > Chiroptera > Vespertilionidae > Myotis > Myotis pilosus. The sequence continues at coordinate 109,496,724 of JASKON010000002.1, read as the reverse complement.
AGTAAAATCTCTGACATTTCTTATAACAATATTTTTTTCTGATATATCTCCCTGGGCAGGAAAACAAAAGGAAGTATAAACAAATGAGACTATATCAAACTGAAGAGTTTTTGCACAGCAAAGGAAACCATTAACAAAGTGAAAAGACAAGCTACTGAATGGAAAAACATATTCGCCAATGATACATCAGATCAGGGGTTATTATACAAAATTTATAAAGAATTTATAAAACTCAACACCAAAGAAACAAACAATCCAATTAAAAAATAGGCAAAAGACCTGAATAGACATTTCTCCAAAGAGGACATACAGATGGCCAATAGACATATGAAAAGATGCTCAACATCACTAATCATCAGAGAAATGCAAATTAAAACCATAATGAGATATCACCTCACACCTAATAGAGTGGCTATCCTCAATAAATCAACAAACAATAAGTGTTGGCGAGGATGTGGAAAAAAGGGAATCCTATTGCACTGTTTGTGGGAATGCAAATTGGTGCAGCCATGTGGAAAGCAGTATGTAGTTACCTCAAAAAAATTAAAAATTACCCATCAATTCCGCTTCTGGGAATGTAACCAAAGAAACCTGAAACACCAATTCTAATTGCATCCCTGTGTTCATCACAGTGTTATTTATAATAGTCAAGATTTGGAAGCAGCCCAAGTGTCCACCAGTATATGAGTGGATAAAACAGCTCTAGTACATTTACACAATGGAATACTACTCCACTGTAAAAAGGGGAAAAAAAATATCCTTTGGGATAGCATGGATGGACTTGGAAAACATTATGCTAAGTGAAATAAGCCAGTTAGAGAAAGTCAGATACCATATGATTCACTCCTATGTAGAATTTAATGAACAAACTGAATTAACAAGAAAAATAGAGACAGGCTCTTAGATAGAGAGCAGGCAGACAATTTTGGAGGATGGAGGTGGGGGTAGGAGGCAGGGAGGGTTTGAGCAAAAAAGGGGAAAAAAGAGGAAAATCTCATGGGCACGGTCAGCAGTGTGGTGACTGCAGAGGTGAGGGTGGTGGTGGAGGTGGGAGAGGTTATAGGTGGAGTAAGTGGTGATGTGAATAAAAATAAACAAAGAGAAAGAAAATCAGCAAATCAGCAACATATTCAGTCCAGCTAACGTATTTCTGACCAGCCAGTCTGCAACATTCTTACTCTGGTGATCATGTTTCCATAGCTAATGTCAGCTCCTGTTGCTTTGTTCACTGCTAGAACTTAATGCTTGATATAGGCACCTAGCACATAATATGAATGTCACAAACATTTATCAAATGCATCTTTAGATTAGGAATAATTGCCACTAAGCATAATATCCCCACTGCTTGAAACACTGCCTGGTGCATAGAAGTAATTTCATAAAACATTAGTTAATGAATGAATGAGTGAATTCATTGTCCATGCATCTTTTAAAATAATTGTGAGGGATATCCTTGAAGTAAACCAGTGATTATTCAAATATTTAAATTTCTGTAGGTTCATATACATCTCATATACATTTCTTTTTAAAAATACAAAGATGCCCACCTGCCTATTTGGGAGAGTTAAAAGCATTACAAATTCAATATGTTTAAAACTGAACCCATGCTCTTTATCCTATTTACTCCTGAATCAGATCCTCTTCTAATGTTCCCTCTGTCAGTAAATGGGATAGGTCTGAAATCTCCTTTCTCCTTTGAATTTCCATTTTCTACTCAGCATCAAGTAATGGTAATTTTACCTCCTAAATATATTTTGAATATTCTCAGTTCTCTCCCTTTAAATGAGTGAGGAGACATTAATCCAAGTTACCATTAGTTGTCACCTAAATTACTTTAGTAATCTATTAATTGGTCCATGGGCATCCTCTCCAGCCTTCTCGCCACACTTAACTTTTATCAGTCAAGTCTCTCCTAATAAACTTTTATCAGATGCTTTGCTAATAGGACAGAGTCTAAAATCTTTAACATGGCCCACAGGCCCCATTTATTCTCATCTGGTACCACATTCTTCCTCACTGTCTGAACTTCAATCACTGGCCTTCTTCAAGTAACTTGAGATTGTCATGTCTTCTCTTTCCCCATGAGAGAACTTTTGCAAATGTTAGTATCTCAGTCTGAAACATTATTCCTTCTGCTCCTACTTATTCTTTATATACTAAAGCCCCATCACTCCTTTATTCCTTGACCAAGTCAAATATCCCTATCTTAGCCCTTTGTCTATTTCCTTTAAACAATTCTCATGTTTGAAATATTTTGTTTGTGTCATTATTGAATTAACAGCTATTCTTTAACTAAACTATAAGCTATAAGAGGGGGAACTATACTTTTGGCATATAGAGGGAGCTCAAAAATATTAAATTAATATAACAATGAATTAATGAATGAATAAATGGGAGGCATTTGAATCTGATTAGGTCTTCTCAGTACAATAAAAGTGAACAGTTAGATCCGGTCTTCTGAGAGGGTAGTGGGGCAAAGGGAAAGCAATGCTGCTCAGAGGAGCCACCTCATTTAGCTGCATTCTTTTCATGGAAAATTTCACTGAACAATGAAAGTCTCTCTAGCCTCTCATGGACTCGTGTTTGGTGGTAAAGCAAAAATTAGAACATAGAAGACATATAAAAGTCAATTTCATCTTTACTGAGGAAGGGGAAGATGGATTTGTCATAGTGTGCTAATTAAGGAGTAAAGTACTACGGCAGATTTTACTTAATAAAATAGCCAATTTAAAAATGTGTGCCACAGTGTAAGAAGGATTTTTACCTTTAAGGAGTCTCTTTGTCTTTAGGTGTTATGTAGCTATTTTTCACTTCTTTTTAAGGTTCATTTGGATAGTTTTTAAAAATCCAAAAGAGATTGTAATTTTATAATGTACCATGTATAAATGGTATTTTTTCCTTCTATTCTTGCCTCACTGTGAAAGTTTCAATCACTGCTGTTATGACATCAGCAACAAAAATATTTCATCTTAGAACTCAAAAGTAAAAGACAAGAAGAAGATATGAAACAGGATCAGCCTTAGGAAAAACATTTGGGATCTGAGCAGGTCTTGCACATACTGCCAAATTTTCCTTTGTTTTCATATCATTCTGTTACCTCATCAGGAAATGTTAGCTATTTTCTTCCATTTTATTAGTTAATATGGATCAACTTTTAAAATGCCATTTCATTTAGCTACTTATAAATTATCATAAATCACACACATTATGGTTAAAATAGATAAGGGGAAATGGAGAAAATATTGGGTTCTTAATTATCAACACAGCTCTGCAAAGTAGCAAATGGAAGAACTGAGAAGGGTCAGAAAAATTACATGTTTATGTTTATTCCTAAGTATCTTAATTTTTTTTGTTGCAATGGTAAATGGGATTATTTTTTTTTCATTTCTCTTTCTGAGAGTTCATTATTGGTGTATAAAAATGCCAGAGATTTCTTGGTGTTAATTTTGTATCCTGCTACATTGCTGAATTCATTTATTAAATCTAGTAGTTTTTTATGGACTCTTTAGGGTTTTCTATGTATAATATGCCACCAGAAAAAATTGATTTCATCTATCTTCCTTCTCATCTTTAAACATATTATTTAACCAACTTTTAGCTTTTCCAAAATAAAGTCCTACTACAATAAGATTAATTAATAAAATAAAAAAAGACTATTTACAAAAAAACATTTTAGAAATCCAGTTCTTTTGTTTTTTTCTTTTTTTTTAAATTTTTTATTACAAAGGATATTACATATGTGTCCATTCCCCCCCCCCGCCCTAGACAGTCCCCTAGCCTCCCCTATTCCCCAGTGTCTTATGTCCATTGGTTATGCTTATATGCATGCATACAAGTCCTTTGGTTGATCTCTTACCCCCCTACCTCCCGCCCCCCAACCCTCCCCGGCCTTCCCGCTGCAGTTTGACAATCTGTTTGAGGCAGCTCTGCCTCTGTATCTATTATTGTTCAAAAGTTTATAATGGTCTCAATTATCCATGAATAAGTGAGATCATGTGGTATTTTTCCTTCATTGACTGGCTTATTTCACTTAGCATAATGCTCTCCAGTTCCATCCATGCCATTGCAAATGGTAAGAGTTCCTTCCTTTTTAGAGCAGCGTAGTATTCCATCGTGTAGATGTACCACCGTTTTCTAATCCATTCATCTACTGATGGGCACTTAGGCTGTTTCCAGATCTTAGCTATGGTGAATTGTGCTGCTATGAACATAGGGGTGCATACATCCTTTCTAATTGGTGTTTCTGGTTTCTTGGGATATATTCCTAGAAGTGGGATCACAGGGTCAAATGGGAGTTCCATTTGTTGCTTTTGAGGAAACTCCATACTGTCTTCCATAGTGGCTGCACCAGTCTGCATTCCCACCAGCAGTGCACAAGTGTTCCTTTTTCTCCACATCCTCTCCAGCACTTGTCGTTTGTTGATTTGTTGATGATAGCCAGTCTGACAGGTGTGAGATGGTACCTCATTGTTGTTTTGATTTGCATCTCTCGGATGATTAGTGACTTTGAGCATGTTTTCATATGTCTCTTGGCTTTCTGAATGTCCTCTTTTGAAAGGTGTCTATTTAGGTCCTTTGCCCATTTTTTGATTGGATTGTTTATCTTCCTTTTGTTAAGTTGTATGAGTTCCCTATAAATTTTGGAGATTAGGCCCTTATCAGATATGACATTGGCAAATATGTTTTCCCACACAGTGGGTTTTCTCGTTGTTTTGTTGATGGTTTCTTTTGCTGTGCAGAAGCTTTTTATTTTGATGTAGTCCCATTTGTTCATTTTCTCTTTAGTTTCAAGTGTCCTAGGAGCTGTATCAGTGAAGAAATTGCTTCGGCATATGTCTGAGATTTTGTTGCCTTTGGATTCTTCTAGAATTTTTATGGTTTCCTGTCGTACATTTAAGTCCTTTATCCATTTTGAGTTTGTTTTTGTGTATGGTGTAAGTTGGTGGTCTAGTTTCATTTTCTTGCATATATCTGTCCAATTTTCCCAGCACCATTTATTGAAGAGACTATCTTGGCTCCATTGTGTGTTCTTGCCTCCTTTGTCAAATATTAATTGAGCATATTGGTTCGGGCCAATTTCTGGGCTCTCTATTCTATTCCATTGATCTATATGCCTATTCTTGTGCCAGTACCAGGCAGTTTTGAGAACAGTGGCTTTGTAATACATCTTGATATCTGGTATTGAGATCCCACCTACTTTGTTCTTTTTCAGGATTGCTGCAGCTATTCGGGGTCTTTTTTTATTCCAGATGAATTTTTGGAGAGTTCGTTCTAGATCTATGAAGTATGCCATTGGTATTTTAATGGGAAGTGCGTTGAATTTATAGATTGCTTTGGGTAGTATGGACATTTTAATGATGTTGATTCTACCAATCCATGAACACGGTATGTTCTTCCATCTGTTTATGTCTTCCTCTATATCTTTTTTCAACGTCTTATAGTTTTCTGAGTAGAGGTCTTTTACCTCTTTAGTTAAGTTTATTCCTAGGTAGCTTAATTTTTTTGGTGCGATGGTAAACGGGATTGTTTTTATAATCTCACTTTCTGAAAGTTCACTATTGGTGTATAGAAATGCCTCAGATTTCTTGGGGTTAATTTTGTATCCTGCTACATTGCCAAATTCATGTATTAAGTCTAGTAGCTTTTTGATGGAGTCTCTAGGGTTTTGTATGTATAATATCATGTCGTCAGCAAATAAGGACACTTTTACTTCCTCTTTTCCAATTTGGATGCCTTTTATTTCTTCTTCTTGCCTAATTGCAATGGCTAACACTTCCAGTACTATGTTGAACAGGAGTGGTGAGAGGGGGCACCCCTGTCTTGTTCCGGTTCTTAGGGGAAATGGTGTTAGTTTTTGTTCATTGAGTATGATGCTGGCTGTGGGCCTGTCATATATGGCTTTTATTATGTTGAGGTATGATCCTTCTACTCCCGCCTTACTGAGAGTTTTTATCAAAAATGGGTGTTGAATTTTGTCAAATGCTTTTTCTGCATCATTTGATATGACCATGTGGTTTTTTTCTTTTAATTTGTTTATGTGATGTATCACGTTTATTGATTTGCGGATATTGTACCATCCTTGCATCCCTGGGATAAATCCTACTTGGTCATGGTGTATGATCTTTCTGATGTACTGCTGGATCCGATTTGCTAAGATTTTGTTGAGGATTTTGGCATCTATGTTCATGAGGGATATTGGCCTGTAATTCTCTTTCATTGTGTTGTCTTTCCCTGGTTTTGGTATTAGGGTGATGCTGGCTTCATAGAATGAGCTTGGAAGTGTTCCTTCCTCTTGAATTTTTTGTAGTAGTCTGAGGAGGATAGGTTTTAGTTCTTCCTTGAATGTTTGGTAAAACTCCCCTGTGAAGCTGTCTGGTCCTGGGCTTTTGTTTGATGGAAGCTTTTTGATGACTGCTTCAATTTCTTCCATAGTTATTGGCCTGTTGAGATTTTTATATTCTTCCTGATTGAGTTTTGGAATGTTGTATTTTTCTAGGAATTTGTCCATTTCCTCCAGGTTGTCTAGTTTGTTGGAGTAGAGCTGTGCATAGTATTTTTTAACAATCATTTGTATTTCTGTGGGGTCTGTTGTTATTTCGCCTCTATCGTTTCTGATTTTGTTTATTTGGGTCCTCTCTCTTTGCTTCTTGGTGAGTCTGGCTAGGGGTTTATCAATCTTGTTTATCCTTTCAAAGAACCAGCTCTTGGTTTCATTGATTTTCTGTATTGTTTTTTTGGTCTCTATGTCATTTATTTCTGCTCTAATCTTTATTATCTCCTTCCTTCTGCTCACTCTGGGGTTTTCTTGTTGCTCTCTTTCTAAATCTTTGAGTTGTAGAGTTAGATGATTTACTACCATTTTTTCTTGTTTTTTGAGATAGGCCTGTAGAGCTATAAACTTCCCTCTCAGGACTGCTTTCATTGTGTCCCATAGGTTTTGGATTGTTGTGTTTTCATTGTCATTAGTTTCCAGGATGTTTTTAATTTCCTCTTTGATCTCATTGGTAACCCAATCAATATTTAATAGCATGCTATTCAGCTTCCAGGTGTTTGAGTATTTTGGGTTGTTTTTATTGTAGTTTATTTCTAATATTATGCCATCGTGGTCTGCGAAGATGCTTGGTATGATTTCAATCTTCTTGAATTTGGGGATACTTTGCTTGTGGCCCAATATGTGGTCTATTTTTGAATATGTCCCATGAGCACTTGAGGAGAACGTATATTCCCTGGCTTTGGGGTGAAGCGTTCTGAAGATGTCTATTAAGTCCATCTGATCAAGTGAGTCATTTAGGATTGCTGTATCTTTGCTGATTGTTTGTCTATAGGACTTATCCAGTGCTGTCAGTGGTGTATTAAAGTCCCCTACTATGATTGTATTGTTGTCGATCTCTCCTTTGATATCTTCCAGGAGTTTTTTTTATAAATTTGGGTGCTCCTGCATTGGGTGCATATATGTTTACCAGGGTTATATCTTCTTGTTGTATTGATCCCTTTAGTATTATGAAATGGCCTTCCCTATCTCTTGTTATGGCCTTCACTTTGAGGTCTATTTTGTCCGATATAAGTATTGCTACCCCAGCTTTCTTTTCCTTTCCATTTGCCTGAAAGATATTTTTCCATCCTTTCACTTTCAGTCTGTGTGAGTCCCTTCTAATGAGGTGGGTTTCTTGTAGACAGCAGATGTATGGGTCATGTTTTTTTATCCATTCAGCCACTTGATGTCTTTTGGTTGGAGCATTTAGTCCGTTTACGTTTAAAGTTATTATTGAAAGGTACTTGTTTGTAGCCATTTCTTTTTTTGTGTGGCTGTTTTCTTTCTGAGCTTTTTATTTCTTCTTTTTATACCAGACCCTTTAGCATTCCTTGCATTGCTGGCTTGGTGGTGATAAACTCCCTTAGCCCTTTTTTGTCTGTGAAGCTTCTTATTTCCCCTTCAAGTTTGAATGATAGCCTTGCTGGATAGAGTATTCTTGGATTCAGTCCTTTGCTTTGCATCACTTTGTAAATTTCTGTCCATTCTTTTCTGGCCTGATGTGTTTCTGTTGAGAAATCATTTGATAATCTAATGGGGGATCCCTTGTATGTGACTTTCCGTCTCTCTCTTGCGGCCTGTAAGATTTTCTCTTTGTCCTGAACATTTGCCATGGTAATTATGATGTGTCTTGGTGTGGGTTTTTTCGGGCTCACCTTGTTTGGGACTCTCTGGGCTTGTGTGACTTTTTTCTTCCCCACCTCAGGGAAGTTTTCTGATATTATTTCTTCGAATAGGTTTTCTAATCCTTGTTCATCTTTCTGTTGTTCTGGTACCCCTATTATTCGTATGTTGTTTCATTTCATGTTGTCCCAAAGCTCCCTTAGGCTCTCCTCCTGTCTTTTAATTTTTTTCTCCAATTGCAGTACATTTTGGGTATGTTTTGCTTCCTTGTCTTCTAATTCACTAATTCTGTCCTCCGCTTCTCCTAGTCTACTGTTGATACTTTCAATGGTGTTTTTTATTGCAGCTATATCACTCTTCATTTCTTCTTGGGTCTTACTTAAGTTGTTGACTTTTTCATCTGTTTCTTCTAGCTTCTTGTAGAGGTTGTCGTTTTTTTCCTCCATCCGGTTTATGCACTCTAGGACCCTCATTCTGAATTCTTTTTCTGTCATGTTGCATGCCACTGTATTACTTAGCTGCTTTTCTGGAGAGTCCTCCTTCTCTTTCCTTTGGGGGTTTCTTTGTCTACCCATGTTTGATCTCACTGACATATCTATACGTTGAGTCGTTCAGTGGCTGCTCCCTGGGTGGCAGTGAGTCCTTGGTCTGTGGTTGCTCTTCTGGCGGTTGCGGAAGCAGCTGCTCTTCAGTTGACGGCAGCTCCTCTGGTGGGTGCTGTTCACTGCTGTGGTGACTCTTCTGGCTGGTGCGGGGCGGTTTCACGTACAGCTGCTGTTCCTTAGCAGAGGGTATGCTGCTCAGGAGATTGCTGTTGCTTGGATCTGCTGCGTTGATTTAAGGGCACAAAATACAACACAACAAGGCACCACGTACCAGGCACTAAACACAAATATATTCACAATATTAATAACCCCAAATAAAGGCGACCACCCAAATTAAGAGAATTAGGGGATAAGGCAGAAGGAAAAGAAAAAGATAAAAGAGAAAAAAGAAAAGTATGGACCAAAAAAAGGAGTGTAAAAATGAAATTGGGAAAAAGAAGGGGGGAAAATAAAAGCGAGAAAAGAAAAAAGAAAAACAAGAGTGAAAAGGGAGAATGAAGTGGAAGAGGGGAAGAGACTTTTTATATGATGAGAATACTCCTATAGGACCACCACTAATCCCAGCAAATTCCAGCAACAGCTCCCTGTAGATGGATGCAAACTAGAAACAACCAATAATATAACGATGAAAATAGAATGGAGAACACTAATCCCAAAAAAAAATATAGAGAAAATAAAATGGCACTTTAAAAGATGGTAAAATGGTAGCAGTAATAATACTGGTTAAAAATAAGAAGGTAGTAATTAAAAGGGTAAAACCAGGTGATGGAAAAAGAGGAGAAAAAAAAAGAAGAAAAAAAAGGGGAAAAAAAAAGAAAAAAAAAAGAAAGAAAATTTAAAAAAAAATTGGTTTCTTGGTTAAAAGGTGAAAAAAGAAAAAAAAATTGCAGTAGTGAAGGTCCTTCTGTTCTTCTATTCTTCAGTCTGGCTCGCCTTTAGTCCTGCCTGGTATTCAGGAGAGTGTTGAGTTTCCCTGTGATACACTGTTCCTCTGTGTTGTAAATCACAGTCCTTATTTTAAAGCAGGCCGGATTTTGTTTCCCAGACTGCCTTATTTTGTGTTTAGCAAAGAGTCAGTTTGTGGCTCAGCCTCTGGGTGGCAGTGTTCTGGGCTTGGCCTCTGAGGCTATATGGCATTCCAGTTCTTTTGATTAGTAACCAGGTTTGGTACCAGAAAAACTTCAAAGTGCTCTCTAAACATTGAATTTTCATCAGTGATGCTGCAAGCCTTAGTTCTCATCTTTCATGCTTACTCATGCAATAACTTCAAAGGAATCAAATGAAAGGATGGTAATCTCTCAAAGCAACATTGTGCTAGGGCCAGTAATCTTGTTTTTAGCTATCATGCATTTACAACCAAATAATTGCTTCATTACACAATACTTTATTAAATATAATAATTAAAATTTTGTTACAAATGAGTAAATATTCAAATCATTCATAAATGAAATCCAAGCCCAAGCGTTTCTAAAAAAAATGAAAAAGAATTAGGGTCAAATGTCAACATCTTCAAGAGAAAGAGATAATTTAAACTTGTCATTTACTTACAGAAATATGTTCTGCATATTTTATTGTTTTGTCATCTTGATTGTTATAATCCAGCCAGTGAATGTTCAAAGAACATAAAATCCTACAAATAAGTATACTGAGAATGAGTGAATTTATAAAAAGGCAACAATTTAAAACCAAGAGTCTCACATGCAATCTTTTATCACATAAAGCAATTTATCTTTCCTAGTGGTGCTTCAGTAACATGTAATGTATCAGTAGAAGAAAAATAAAAAGAATTTGTAAGCTTCATGACACTTGTATGTCTAATTTTTCAGAGCAAAAGTAAGTTGAAAACCTTATCTGAATCAGCATGGCATCATCAGTAAAAATTTGGGTGATCAAGACTGTAAAATTAGATTGTAGAGCATTCTGAGTCAGTGAAGAAAGCTGTACTAGACACTGACTTTTGAACACGAATTAGACATATCATCATGGACTTTGTGGTCAGTAATTATCATCTGAGGAAGTACTGAAAACTATACCAGAAGGAACTTTGGAGGCAAAAGGTTAGAACTATGAGTTGTGGAGTGGTAGCCTTGAACCAAAGGAGAACAAAAATTACAATGTACTTAAGAATTTTGCTGTTCAGATCAAGAAATGTCCTCATACTAGCAGCTTTTTAAAGGTCTCTTACAACAAAGTCATAAAATGAAGACAGTATTTAAAAATTAAAAATATAATTCTTCTTATAAATTTATTTAGAAGTCAGTAATTTATGTTGGTACTACAGGTGAAAAATTGTTTTAAAAGCTATGTTGGCAAAAAGTGTAAATGTTTTATAATATTATGGTAGAAAGGAAAAAAGGAAGGGAGCCATTGGATGTTCTCTGTAGTATCTTTCTCACTCAAGACACTGGAGTTAAAAATTATCTTTTAGATAATTGGGATATTATCTAGGTCCGTGCTTCTCCAACTTATAGTATATAGAGAATTGCTAATAGTACATTTTTGTCATCCACCAGTTACATATAAGAGGCAGTGGGGGCAGATTAAATATGATGTTTTTCTTGATATAAACATTAAGTATAGGGATTATCAATAAGGCCAAATTGAAGCTTTGGAAAGGGGATATGTGTATGTGTGTGTTTGTGTTGTGTGTACACACATGCATGTGTGTATTTGGAGAGATTGGTGTTGAAGTGCTGAATGATCAAAATGGAAAAAGTGAGCAGGAAATCGCAAAATAAAAAGCCCTGTCAAAGATTAAAGTCCTCAGGATCCAAGAAGGCAGCAGACAGGACAGCAGTGAGAAAGAGTGTGAGTGAGTGAGGGACAGTTATATTCTGCAAGACTGTTGGGGACTGGCAGACCAGGCTCCCATGGCCAGGCAGCCTCTACTGCTGCTGAAATCTCTCCCGGGGTGGCCTACTCTGCTGCAGAGACTGCGCCATGTTGAAGGGGAGAGTGGCTGTGGCTGGGAGCCCAGCCTCACCTCCACCCAGGGAGCCCCTGGACACCACCCGTGACCTTACAGCCACACTAGCCAGGGACCTGCTGCCTCAGCTGCGAACCCAAGAAACGGAGACTCCAATGTCCTTAGCCCTGGGCACCTAAAAAGTTTGTCCAGGTGGAGACAAAATGGCGACCAAATAGGCAGATGGGTCTGGCGCCTTTTCAAGGAATAGATAGTAGAAACAGCTGAATTGAATAATATCCACCCGGAATTGGCAAATTAAACACAGATGGAGAGACAATCCATGGACAGAAAGGTCAGAGATAGTTGGGAGACAGACGGGATCAGGGATCTGGGCTGGAGGGAGAAATGCATGCAGCTGGGACTAGAGTGTCAGAGGGATACTGCACTGCACCAAGTCTGCGTACATTGGGGACATGTGTAGTGCTAGACTATGGAAGGGTATACACAGGGCTGCTGGCAGTGGGGCACTCTAGATCTAAACCCACAGACATGGGGGGCCGTGCCCAGAAAGGCAGCCTAAAGCTGGGTCTTTCAATCACAAACACTCACTTAGGCTGTAGTGCAGAGGAAGGTGGTTTTGTGGAAGCTGGGGAACAAAATAGGGAGAGGTGATCAGTAAGCCAACTCTGGGACAGTCAGATCCCTCCAACCCTGAACAGACATTTTTCTCCTGGAGACCAGGTCCCTCCTAGCACCACAGCTGCATCTAGCCTTGAGCTCTGCAAGAAAACAAAGATTCGCCAAAACCGGTTTGGCTCAGTGGATAGAGCGTCAGCCTGCGGACTGAAAGGTCCCAGGTTCGATTCCGGTCAAGGGCATGTACCTGGGTTGCACGCACATCCCCAGTAGGAGATGTGCAGGAGGCAGCTGATCGATGTTTCTCTCTCATCGATGTTTCTAACTCTCTATCTCTCTCCCTTTCTCTGTAAAAAATCAATAAAATATATTTAAAAAAAAAAGAAAGAAAAGAAAACAAAGATTCAAAGTACCCCCAGGGAGCCCTTGGGGACTGGGTTTTGAGGGGCCATTTGGTCTCGGAAACTAATACAGAAACACCGCCACCTAGAGGCCATGTCAGAAATAGATGCTTGTGAAAATACAACTAAAAGCAGGCAGAAAAACAAAGCAGGCAGATTGGTCCTGCCTGGCTGAAACCAAGGCAGTGGCATCTGACACAGAGGAGCAGTGGATTGCTGGGAGCTTCAACATGTTACTGTCTCTAGCAGTAAGCTGAGACATGGCAGACAGAACAGTGGAGAGGGGTCTTAGACCAGCCCCCATGGGACATTAAATACTCAGCTGAAGCAAAGGAACTTTACTACTTCACTTTTTTCTTATCCTATCTAATAAAAGAGTAATATGCAAATTAACCATAACTCCACGACAAAGATGGCCACGCCCATAGCAGTGGGGCAGGACGCTGGCGGCGTCACCCTGGCAACATGAGCCCAGCAGGTATTGCCTCAGGGACCCACGAGCAGGTCACGCGGCCCTTGAGCAGGCAAGCATGGCCGCAGGCAGCCCCCAACAGGGCCTGCTCCTGGGTTGCCACAGAGATCTGTGAGCAGGAAAGCACTGTGTGCAGGCAGCCCCCAGAAGGCAGCCCCCAGCAAAGCCTGCTCCCAGGTCACCGTGGCAATCTGCGAGCAAGCAAGTGCAGCCACAGGCAGCACCCCACCCTGGCCACAGCTCAAGGGAGAGAACAACACACAGGCGAAGCCAGGAGCCTGAGACACACACACACACACACACACACACACACACACACACACACACGGCAACTACTCCGAGCCTTCATGGTGTGGCTAGGGGCAGGCCCCAGAGGACACACACATGGGGCGCCTGCTCTGAGCCTCTGCTGCCAGACTGTGGCGGTCAGTAGGACATCAACTGAGGGCTCCTGGACTGTGAGAGGGGCACCCACCCCCAGTGCACAAATTTTGTGCACCGGGCCTCTAGTCTTTTACATAAGAAACTAATTTTTTTTCTTTTCTTTATTATATTTTTTAAATTATTTTTATTTACTATTATTATTATTATTACTGCTAGAGTCCTGGTGCACGGATTTGTGCACTGGTGGAGTCCTTTGGCCTGCCCTGTGGGGATCAGGCCACGGCTGGCAGTCCAACATCCCCTGAGGGTTCCTGGAATGAAAGAGGGCACTCTGCAAAGTTGCTGTCGCTCAGCAGCTCCTGTGTTGAGCATCTGCCCCCTGTTGGTCGGTGAGCATTGAAGCTACCAGAGAGTTGGCTAGTCAGACAGTCAGACAGTCACTTAGGCTTTTATATATATAGATTTTTTTAAATTTTTTTATTCTACATTCTATTTTTATTTTATTATTATTGTTTTATCATTAATTTAATCTTTCTTATTTTTTCATTTATGTCAACCCTTTCTTACTCACTTCCCTCTTTTTCATCTTGTTTCTCTTCTCCTGTTTCTGCATTAGTTTTTCTCTCCTTTTTTTTTTTACTCCTTTATAAAAATTGATCTTTTTTATCTGCTCTATTGACACATTACTATTATAGTAGTCTCTGTTGGCTTACTCATTTATCTAATTTCCTCCCCCCTGCTCCATGTCCACACACCCTTCCCTTTTCTCTTTCTTCACTAGCCAATTTCTTTTCTGGTTGGTTGTTTGATTGTTTGTTAGTTTTTTTGTTTGTTTTTGTTTTTTTTATTTTATGATTTTGTTTTTCCTCTCCTTGCTTGTTCTCTTATTCTGCTAATAGCTTAATTAGTTTCACTCACCAAGCTCAGGCCTATATTCTCCCTACTCTATTCTCCTTTTCCAAAAATAGAGTTATATATATATATATGGCAAAATTGTTTTTTATTGAATATTTTGTTTTTTACTTTTCTTCTTATACACTCATTTGCTTTCTAGCTCCTCTAAACTGAATTGTGGCCATTCCCCCATTCATTAAATTCCTTTATCTTACCTTCTGGAAATAAGTTCTGCCTCTTCAGATTCAGGTCCCCTCCATTTTTTCTGGGTGTTTGCTGTTTGAGTTTTTTGGTTTAGTTGTTGGTTGTGTGGAGCTTTCCCCCCATATATGTATATATTTTTCCCTTATTTTTTCTTCTTTTTATTTTCTCTCTTACCTTTTTTCCTTTTCTCAATATCATTTTTGCATGCTTTCCTCTCCCCTAAGTATCTTTTCTCTGGTATTCACCTTTATTTGGGGTTATTGGTATTGTATATACACTCCTATTTTGTTCCCTCTGTGTCTTATCTTGTAAAGTTGTATTTTGTGCTTTTTGATTAATATGGTAGAGAGTGAGCAACATAACCAGACACCCGGAGAGGAGCAAACATGGGAAGACAAAGAAAGAGTCCCCATATGAAAGATAAAGAGAAATCACCAGAAAAGGAAGTGAATGAAATGGAGGCAAGCAATTTGTCAGAGAAAGAATGCACAGCAATGGTCGTAAGGACACTGAAAGGATGGGAGACAAATTCAAAAACGTGTAAAAATCAATAGGACATGAAGAAGAATCAAGAAGAAATGAAGAATAACATTGCTGCAATAAAGAATACAATATAAAGCATCGACAGTAGACTAGAAGAAGCAGAAGACCACATCAGTGAGAGAGAAGACAAAGTAGGAAAAAAAAAAAAAAACCCAATCAGAGCAGTAACTGGACAAAAACCTAAAAACCAGGAGGAGAGCATAAGGGAGTTTTAGGACAACCCAAAATGAAACAACATCCTCATAATAGGGGTACCTGAAGGAGAGGAAACTGAGCAAGGAATAGAAAACCTGTTTGAAGAAATAAAGACAGAAAACTTCCCTGATATTGGGAAGAAAAATCCACACAAGTCCAAGAAGCTCACGGAGTCACTAACAAGATGAACCTTAAAGACCGACACAAAGACACATCATAATTACACTGGCAAACACCAATGACAAAGTAAGAATCTTAAAGGCTTCCAGAGAGAGACAGAAAGTTACCTCCAAGGGATCTTCCTTTAGACTATCAACTGATTTCTCAACAGAAACACATCAGGCCAGAAGGAATGGAATGAAACATACAAAGTGATGCAAAGCAAGGGATGGAATCCAAGAATACTATAGCCAGCATGGCTATCATTCAAAATTGAAGGGGAAATCAGCAGCTTCACAGGCAAAAAAAAAAATGGCTAAGGGAGTTTACTGCCACCAAACTAACAATGCAAGCAAAGTTAAAGGGACTGCTGTGAAAAGAAGAAATAGGAAGGGAAGAAGGAACACAGGCATAAAGAATAAAATAACTACCTATCAATAAGAACCTTAAATGTAATTTAAACAAATGCTCCAATCAAAGGACATAGGGTAGCTGAATGGAGAGGAAAACATGACCCATATATCTTCTGTATACAAGAGACCAACCTCAAAACAAATAACTCACACACACTGATAATGAAGAGTTGAGAAAAAGAATTTAGGTGAATGGAAATTAAAAAAAAAAAAGCTGGGGTAGCAATAACTATATCTGACAAATTAGATCCCAAGTGAAGTCTGTAACAAGAGATAAGGAAAGCCACTTCATAATACTAAAGGGAACAATTCAACAAGAAAATATAACTCTGGTAAACATATATGCACCCATTAAGGAGCACCCAAATACATAAAAAAATTCTGGACGATATCAAGGGAGAAATCCACAGCAACACAGTCATAATAGGGGACTTTAATACACCATTGACACCACTAAATAAATCCTCTAAAAAAATCAGCAAATAAACAGCAATCCTAAATGACTGACTACTTCAGATGGACTTAATTGACATCTTCAGAACATTTCACCCCAAAACTACAGAATATACATTCTTCTCAAGTGCACATGGGTCATTTTCAAAAGTAGACTGCATATTGGGACACAAGAAGTCTCTTAAAATTCAAGAAGATAGGAATCATATCAAGCATCTTCTCGGACCACAATAGCATATAATTAGAAATCAACCACAATAAAAACAATGGAAAAAAATCAAACACATGGAGGCTAAATAGCATGCAATTAAACAATGATTGGGTTATCAAAGAAGAAATGAAAAGCATCCTGGCAAGATACAACATTGAAAACACAATAATCCAAAATCTATGGGACACAGTGAAAGCAGTCTTGAGAGAGAAGTTCATAGCTCTATAAGCCTACCTCAAAAAACAAGAAAAAAATGGTAACAAATTATCTAACCTTATATCTTAAAGAATTAGAAAGAGAGCAACAGGAAAAGCCCAGAGTAAGCAGGAAATAAAAAGGAAATAATAAATATCAGAAGAAAAACCAAGATGGTGGCATAGGTAAAAATCGGAGTTTGCTGCCTCGAACAACCACTTCAAAAAGCAACTAAAAGACAGAACGGACATCATCCAGAACCACAGGAAGGCTGGCTGAGTGGAAGTTCTACAACTAGGAGGAAAGAGAAAAACATACTGAGACTCAGAGGAGGCGCAGTGCTGAAGTAAAATACTTAGGTGCGGAGTGCATGCAGAGCGGGCTGGCGGCCAAGGGTGCGGTTGTCGTTTTAAATCAGGAGGGAGTCTCAGGCTCTGAGCTCCAGGTCCGGGCAAGTCTCTAGGGACCCAGACTCATACAGGAGAAGCGGGACTGTCTGGCATCGCTCAGAACCCTAGGGAAGCTTTCTCTCCATGGGGTTTGCAGCGATTACTGGGACACTGAGAAGCAGACCCTCTGAGGGAAAGACTGAGAGCAGCCATAATTGCTAACCCCGCCTTGTTGATCCCTTGGGACTCGCCCCGCCCAAGCCCTGCAGGGAGACTTTTGCAGGATAGCCTCAGACAAAGGCTAGATTATCACCTCTCTAGAGATCCAGGAGCCAGGAAGCCCAGAGGTCAGAGTGAGACCATCCAGTTTGCAGCTCCGTGGAACCATAAAAGACACACTCAGGGGACAGACTCAGTGAGCACCAAAGCCCCATCGAAGCAAGTCTAGCCCGAGAGCAGTGTCTCCAGCACAGAAGTTCTCCCACTGCAGACACAGCTGATTCTTACAGCCAATTGGCCTGGAGGTCAATTCCTCATAGTGATAACTACAACAATTAAGGCTTAACTACAATAAGACTGTGCACATAGCCCACAAGGGGGTGCACCAAGAGTGTCTACCTCAGGTAATTGGGACACTTAGCACAGAAAGGCACTCTATCGACACAGCAAAGCATAAAAAATGCCGAGACAAAGAAACGGGACACAAGCAATAGAATTGGAGGAAAGAAAACCGTTGGATATAGAGTTTAAAACCACACTTTTAAGGTCTTTAAAGAACTGTCTAGGAGCCGCCGATAAATTTAATAAGGCCTCCAAAAAGACTGGTGAGACCGCCGATAAATGTAGTGAGATCCTCAAGAAATCTAACGAGAGACTCGATGTGTGATAAAGAACCAACTAGAAATTAAGCACACATTGACTGAAATAAATAATATTATACGGACTCCCAACAGCAGACCAGAGGGTTGCAAGAATCAAGTCAAAGATTTGAAATCCGAAGAAGCAAAAAACACCCAACCGGAAAAACAAAATTAAAAAAAGAATCCAAAAATACGAAGATAGTGTAAGGAGCCTCTGGGACAGCTTCAAGCGTACCAACATCCAAATTATAGGGGTGCCAGAAGATGAGAGTGAGCAAGATATTGAAAACCTATTTGAAGAAATAATGACAGAAAACTTCCCCTACCTGGTGAAAGAAATAGACTTCCAAGTCCAGGAAGCACAGAGAACCCCAAACAAAAGGAATCCAAAGAGGACCACACCACGACACATCATAATTAAAATGCCAAGAGCAAAAGACAAAGAGAGAATCCTAAAAGCAGCAAGAGAAAGAAAATCAGTTACCTACAAGGGAGTACCCATACGACTGTCAGCTGATTTCTCAACAGAAACTTTGCAGGCCAGAAGGGAGTGGCAAGAAATATTCCAAGTGATGAATACCAAGAACCTACAACCAAGATTACTTTATCCAGCAAAGCTATCATTCAGAACTGAAGGTCAGATAAAGAGCTTCACAGATAAGGAAAAGCTAAAGGAGTTCATCACCACCAAACTAGGATTATATGAAATGCTGAAAGGTATCTTTTAAGAAGAGGAGGAAGAAGAAAAAGGTGAAGATACAAATTATGAACAACAAATACACATCTATCAACAAGTGAATCTAAAAATCAAGTGAATAAATAATCTGATGAACAGTATGAACTGGTGATTATAATAGAATCAGGGACATAGAAAGGGAATGGACTGACTATTCTTGTGGGGGGGAGGGACGTGGGGGTGAGGGAAGAGATTGGACAATAATCATGCACCTATGGATGAGGACAGTGGGTGGGGAGTAAGGGCGGAGGGTGGGGTGGGAACTGGGTGGAGGGGAGTTATGGTGGGAAAAAAGAGTAACTAATGTAATAATCTGAACAATAAAGATTTAATTGAAAAAAATAAATGAATATCAGAGCAGAAATAAATGACTAGAGACAAAAAAAAAAGAAGGAAAGAAAACAATACAAAAGATAAATAAAACCAAGAGCAGGTTCTTTGAAAGGATAAACAAGATTGATGAGCCTCTAGCCAAGCTCACCAAAAAGCAAAGAAAGAGGACCCAAATAAGCATTATCAGAAACAAAAAAGGTGAAACAACAATCGACCCCACAGAAATACAAAGGATTATGAAACAATACTATGAACAACTCTACTACAAAAATTGGACAACCTAGACTAAATGTGCATATTCTTAGAAAAACACAAGCTCCCAAAACTCAATTAGGAATAATAATAATAATAAAAAAACCCTGAATAGTCCAATAACTACCGAAGAAATTGAAGCAGTAATCAAAAATCTTTCAGGAAAAAAAAGCCCTGATCCAACAGCTTTCCAGGGGAGTTCTACAAATCCTTCAAAGAAGAACTAAAACCTATCCTCCTCAGACTACTCCACAAAGTCCGAGAGGAAGGCAAACTTCCAGGCTCTTTCTATGAAGCCAGCATTACCCTAATCCTAAAACCAGATAAACACACTATAAAGAAAGAGAACTAAAGGCCAATATCCTTGATAAACATAGATGATAAAGTCCTCAACAAAATTCTAGCAAATTGGATCCAGCATTACATTAGAAGCATCATACTTCATGACCAAGTGAATTTATTCCAAGGATGCAAGAATGGTACAATACCCACAAATCAATAAATGTGATACATCACATAAACAAATTGAGAGATAAAAATCACATAATCATACCAATTGATGCCAAAAAAAAGCATTTGACAAAATCCAACACCATTTCTTGATAAAACTCTCAGCAAAGTTGGAATTGAGGGATCATACATCAACATAATAAAAGCCTTATATGACAAACCTACAACCAACATCATGCTCAAAGGGCAAAAACTAAATCTATTCCCCCTTAGAACAGGAACAAGATAGGGATGCCCACTTTCACCGCTCCTATTCAATATAGTACTGGAAGTGCTAGCCATACCGGTCAGACAAGAAGAAAAACTAAAAGGCATCCAAATTGGAAAAGAAGAAGTAAAACTGTCATTATTCACAGATGACATGATACTGTACATAAAAAAACTCCAAAGACTCCACCAAAACACTACAGTACTAGATTTAATAAATGACAATATAGCAGGATACAAAATTTATACCCAGAAATCTATGGCTTTTTTATATACCAATAGTGAAGTCACAGAAAGAGTAACTAAAAAACAATCCTGCTCACCATAGCACCAAAAACATTAAGATACCTAGGAAAAAAGTTAACTAAGGAGATAAAAGACCTATACTCAAAAAACTACAGGACATTAAAAAGAGATAGAGGAAGACATAAACAAATGGAAGAACAAACCGTGTTCTTGGATTGGTAGAATCAACATCATTAATATGTCCATACTACCAGAAGCAATTTATAGATTCAATGCAATCCCATTACAATACCAACGGAATATTTCACATACCTAGAACAAACTCTCGAAAAATTCACCTGGAATAAAAAAAAAGACCCCTAATAGCCACTGCAATGCTGAGAAAGAAGACCAAAGTTGGAGGGATCATGGTAGCAGATATCAAGCTAATTATAAAGCCACGGTTCTCAAAACTGCCTGGTACTGGCACAAGAACAGACATATAGACCAATGGAACAGAACAGATAACCCAGAAATAGACCCAAGCCAATAAGCTCAATTAATATTTGACAAAGGAGGCAAGAACATAAAATGGGCTCGTGACAGTCTCTTCAATAAATAGTGCTGGGATATTTGGTCATATATACATAAGAAAACAAAACTAGATCACCAACTTACACCATACACAAAAACAAACTCAAAATGGTTAAAGAACTTAAATGTAAGACAGGAAATCATAAAAATCTTATAAGACTCCATAGGCAGCAAAACATCAGACATATATAATAGCAATATCTTTACCGATACAGCTCCTAGGGCAATGGAAACTAAGGAGAAAATAAACAAATGGGACTACATCAAAATAAAAAGCTTCTGCACAGCAAAAGAAACCATCAACAAAACAACAAAAAAGCCCACTGCATGGGAGAACATATTTGCCAATTCTATTTCAGAGAAGGGTTTAATCTCCAACATTTACAGGGCACTCATACAATTTAACAAAAGGAAGATAAAAAGACCAATCAAAAAATGGGCAAAGGACCTAAATAGACCATTTTCAAAAGAGGACATACAGAAGGCTGAGAGACATATGAAAATATGCTCAAAGTCACTAATCACCCAAGAGATGCAAATCAAAACAATAATGAGGTATGATCTCCCACCTGTCAGAATGGCTATCATTAAGAAATCAACAAAAGACAAGTGCTGTTGAGGGTGTGGAGAAAAAGGAACACTCGTGCACTGCTGGTGGAAATGCAGACTGGTGCACCCACCGTGGAAAATAATATGGAGTTTCCTCAAAAAGTTAAGAATGAAACTCCCATTTGGCCCAGTAATCCCACTTCTAGGAATATATCCCAAGACACTAGAAACAACAATCAGAAAGGATATATGCTCACAGCAGTATAATTTACCATAGCTAAGATCTGGAAACAACCTAAGTGCCCAACAGCTGATGAGTGGATTAAAAAACGATGGTACATCTACACAATGGAATACTATGCCACTATAAAAAAGAAGGAACTTTTACCGTTTGCAACAGCATGGATGGAACTGGAGAGCATTATACTAAGTGAAATAAGCCAGTTGGAGAAAGATAAATATCACATGATCTCACTCATATGTGGGATATAATGATCAACATAAACTGATGAACAAAAATAGATCCAGAGACAAGGTAGCCAACCTCAGAGAGAATGCAGGGGAGGGGAGTGGAGGAAGGTTAGAGATAAGGCAAAGGACTTGTATGCATGCATATTAGCATAACTAATGGATGCAGACACTGGGGAACTGGGTGCTTGCCCTTGGGAGTGGGAGAGGCTGGGGGGTTCAATCAGGGATAAAGGAGACATGTAATACTTTAAACAATAAATATATAAACTAAAACAATAATAATAAATAATAAAAAATTAAAAGCCCTGTCAAGTGGGAAGAGAAGAATAGGGAATGAAAGAAATATTGGGTGTCAGGCAAGATTGGCTGGAATTTGTTATATGTGTAGATAAAAATAGGAATTGAGGGTGACTATTTAGTAAGTATAAAAACATAGTAGTCTACATATAAAAATTCTACCTTCTTCCAATGGTAGGGAACCAAAGAGTTAAGTTAAAGTAACTCCTCTTAAATTTCTGAAGAAAATACTCTCTCTTTATATATCTATATATCTATGTATATCTATTATTCTATATATATGATCTCTTAACCATCCTCCTACCCTGCCTTCCCTCTGAGGTATGAAGGTTTCTTTGGTGTTTCTCTGTCTCTAGATCTATTTTTGTTAATCTGTTTATCTATATATCTATATATCTATTTATCTACATCTATATCTACATATCTATATATCTATTTATCTACATCTATATCTACATATCTATATATCTATTTATCTATATCTAAAGATATTATCTACTTATATATCTATATCTATATCATCTATATCTATATCTATATATCTATATCTATCTATATCTATCTATCTGTAGCTATATCTATATCTATTCTATATTCATATCATGTATAATCTATCTATATAAATTCCTTAAATAGGTATCATTGAAGTCACTAGGGAATTATTTTTAGTTCATATATTTCCTAAGTGTCTTTAGAAGAGACTGAGAAAATAGGACCTGTTATTTTTCCACAGCAGCACACATGAATATAACCATAAG
This sequence comes from Myotis pilosus, assembly GCA_036010255.1. NCBI lineage: Eukaryota > Metazoa > Chordata > Mammalia > Chiroptera > Vespertilionidae > Myotis > Myotis pilosus. Next base: position 109,473,715 of record JASKON010000002.1, on the reverse strand, counting down.
ATTTACATTCTTAAAACCCAGAACAACAACAAAATATGAGAGTTAGAATGTAGGATTATTTTATTTTTTAAATTTGTCTTTATTGTTGAAAGTATTATAGGTTTCCTGCCTTTTCCCTCATTGAATCCTTCAACCCCACATGTAGGTTTATTTTTATTTTATTTACTTTGTTGGTTAGTTAATTTATTTATTATTTTATTATTTTATTGTTTAAAGTATTACATATGTCTCCTTTTCCCCTATCAATCCCTCCCTGGCCACTCCCAACCCACATGACAAGCCCCCACCAACCCAGTGTCCATGTCCATTGGTTATGCTAATATGCATGCATACAGATCCTTCAGATGATCTCTTAACCACCCTCCTCCCCTGCCTTCACTCTGAGGTTTGAAGGCCTGTTTGGTGTTTCTCTGTCTCTAGATCTATTTTTGTTAATCTGTTTATATTGTTCACTGGAGGGCCAGTGCATAAAATTTGTGCACTTGGGGGTTTCCTCAGCCTGGCCTGCACCCTCTCACAGTCCGAGAGTCCTTGGGGGATGTGCGACCGACATCCTTAGCACTGCTGTGGAGGTGAGAGAGGCTCCCACCACTGCTGCTGCACTCGCCATCCATGAGCTGGGCTTCTGGCTGAGCGGCACTCCCCCTGTGGGAGCACACTGACCACCAAGTGTCAGTGCACATCATAGTGGCTGGTTGTTCCGCCATTCGGTTGATTTGAATATTAGCCTTTTATTATATAGGACTAGAGGACCAGTGCACGAATTCGTGCACCAGTGGGGTCCCTCAGCCTGCCCTGCGGGATTGGGCCCAAACCGGCTCTGTGACATCCCCTGGGGGGTCCAAGATTGCGAGAGGGGGCAGGCCAGGTCAAGGGACCCCACCAGTGCATGATCGGGGCCAGGGAGGGACCGCGGGAGGGCTCCAGGGCATGTCCAGCCTGTCTTGCTCAGTCCCGATCAGCTGTACCCCAGCAGCAAGCTAACCTACCAGTTGGAGTGTCTGCCCCCTGGTGATCATAGTGACTAGTCTACCAGTCAACTGTCTGCCACCTGGTGGTCAGTGCACGTCATAGTGAGCGGTTGAGTGGCTTTAGCATATCATTAGCATATTATGCATTGATTGGTTGAATGAATGACAAGACACTTAGCATATTAGGCTTTTATTATATAGGATGTTATTTGGTTGATTGCATCCCACCCACCCACCCATGATTGGGGCCGGGGAGGGATGTAGTAGGTTGGCCAGATGGGGAGGGACCGCAGGAGATTTCCAGGGCAAGTCTGTCCCATCTCGCACAGTCCCGATTGGCTGGATGCCAGCAGCAAGCTAACCTACCAGCCAGAGTGTCTGTCCCCGGGTGGTTAGTGAGTGGCTGAGAGGCCTTACCATATCATTAGCATATTATGCTTTGATTGCTTGAACAGATGACTGGACGACCAGACACTTAGCATATTAGGCTTTTATTATATCTACTAGAGGCCTGGTGCACAAAATTTGTGCATGGGGGGTGTCCCTCAGCTGGCCTGCACCCTCTTCAATCTGGGAACCCTCGGGGGATGTCCAACTGCTGGTTTAGGCCCACAGGGATCATGCCTACACCAGCGGTCGGACATCCCTCTCACAACCCAGGACTGCTGGCTCCTAACCGCTTGCCTGCCTGCCTGCCTGATTGCCTCTAACCGCTTCTGCCTGCCAGCCTGATCGCCCCCTAACTGCTCCCCTGCCAGACTGATTGATGCCTAACTCCTCCCCTGCTGGCCCAAGCACCCCCAACTGTCCTCCCCTGCAGGGCTGGCCATCCCCAACTTCCCTCCCCTGCCAGTGTGGTCACCCCTAACTGCCCTCCCCTGCAGGCCATCTTCTGACAGCCATCTTGTGATGAGTGAGGGCGTCACATGAGGGCACGAGGACCACCTAGGCTTTTATTATTAAGTAATAATTATTATAAGTAATAATAAAAGCATAATATGCTAATTAGACAGGACAGCCAAACAATCTTCTGGATGTCATTCCGATATCTTTACCGATGAAACCATGGTGGAGGGGGCTGAGGCAGAGGTGGTTAGGGGCAATGAGGCAGGTAGGCAAGCAGTTAGGGGCAATGAGGCATGCAGGCAGTGTGGTTAGGGGCAAACAGGCAGGTGAGTAATTAGGGGTTATCAGGCAGGAAGGCAGGCAGGCAGGTAGAGCAGTTAGGAGTGATCAGGCAGGCAGGTGAGCTGTTAGGAGCCAGCAGTCCTGGGCTGCGAGAGGGATGTCCAACTGCCAGTTTAGCTCCAATCCCTGTGGGCCTAAACCGGCAGTCAGACATCCCCTGAGGGGTCCCATATTGCGAGAGGGTGCAGGCTGGACTGAGGGACCCTGCCTCCCATGTATGAATTTTGTGCACTGGGCCTCTAGTAGGATTATATTCTATAAATGAATGAGATCATATAATATTTATCTTTCTTTAACTGGCTTATTTCACTTAGCATAATGGTCCATCCATGCTGTTCCAAATAGTAAAAGTTCCTTCTTTTTTATAGCAGTGTAGTATTCCATTGTGTAGATGTACCACAGTTTTTAAATCCACTCATCTGCTGATGGGCACTTAGGCTGTTTCCAAATCTTGGCTATTGTAAATTGTGCTGCTAAGAGCATAGGGGTGCATATATCCTTTCTGATTGGTGTTTCTAGTTTCTTGTAATATTTTTCTAGAAGTGGGATTACTGGGTCAAATGGGAGTTCCATTTTTAACTTTTTGAGGCAACACAATACTGTTTTCCACAGTGGCTGCACCAGTCTGCATTCCCACCAGCAGTGCAAGAGGGTTCCCTTTTCTCTACATCCTCACCAGCACTTGTTTGTTGATTTGTTGATGATAGCCATTTTGACAGGTGTGAGATGGTACCTCATTGTTGTTTTGATTTGCATCTCTTGGATGATTAGTGACTTTGATTATGTTTTATATGTCTCTTGGCCTTCTGTATGTCCTCTTTTGAAAATGGTCTATTTAGGTCCTTTGCCCATTTTTTGATTGGATTGTTTATCTTTCTTTTGTTAAGTTGTATGAGTTCCCTATACATTTTGGAGATTAAACCGTATTGGAGATAACATTGGCAAATATAGTCTCCATGCCGTGGACTGACTTCCTTCCTTCCTTCTCTCTCTCTCTCTCTCTCTCTCTCTCTCTCTCTCTCTCTCTCTCCTCTCTCTCTCTCTTCCTTTCATGGTTTCTTTTGCTGTGCAGAAGTTTTTAGTTTGATGTAGTCCCATTTGTTTATTTTCTCTTTAGTTTCCATTGCCCTAGGAGCTGTATCAGTAAATATATTGCTATGACATATGTCTGATATTTTACTGCCAATGGAGTCTTATAAGATTTTTATGGTTTCTTGTCTTTCACTTAAGTCCTTTATCCATTTTGAGTTTATTTTTGTGTATGGTGAAAGTTGGCGATCTAGTTTCATTATTTTGAATGTATCTGACCAATTTTCCCAACACCATTTATTGAAGAGACTGTCTTCACTCCACTGTATGTTCTTGCCACCTTTGTCAAATATTATTTTTGCATAATGGATTGGGTGCTTTTATGGGGTCTCTATTCTGTTCCATAGATCTATATGCCTTTTCTTGTGCTAGTACCAGGGTCTTTACATTATGGTGGGTTTGTAGTATAACTTGAAATCTTGTATTGTGATTCCTTCAACTTTGTTTTTTTTTTTGTTGTTATTCCCCCCTCCCTAAAATTGCTTCAGTTATTTGGGGTCTTTTTTGATTGCATATAAATTTTTGGAGTTTTGTTCTAGGTCTGTGAAATATGCTCTTGGTATTTTAATAGGGATTGTATTGAATATGTAGATTGCCTTGAGTAGTATGGACAATTTTATGATGTTGACTAGATGCCTGGTGCATGAAATTCATGCACACAGGGGGTGTTCCTCAGCCTGGCCTGCACCCTCTCCAATCTGGGACTCCTTTGGCGATCAGGTCTAAACTGACAGTCAGACATCCCTCTCACAATCTGGGACTCCTGGCTCCTAACCTGCCTGCCTGCCTGAATGCCCTTAACCACTTCTGCCTGCCAGCCTGATCGCCCCCTAACCGCTCCCCTGTCGGCCTGATTGACGCCTAACTGCTCCCGTGACAGCCTATTTACCCCCAACTGCCCTACCCTGCAGGCCTGGTCCCCCCCAATTGCCCTCCCCTGCAGGACTGGTCACCCCCAACTGCCCTCCCTTGCTGGCCTGTTCACCCCCAACTGGTCTCCCCTGCCAGCCTGAGACCCCACAACTGCCCTCCCCTGCTGGCTATTATGTGGTGACCATCTTGTGGCAGCCATTTTGTGGTGGCCATCTTGTGGCAGCCATTTTGTGGTGGCCATCTTGTGGCAGCCATCTTGTGATGATGCGAGGGCGGCCATTTTATGACAACCTTGCACAAGGGCGTCACACGACTCCACCTAGGCTTTTATTATATAGGATTCTACCAACCCATGAATACGATATTGTCTTCCACTTGCTTATATCTCCTTCTATCTCTTTTTTCAGCATCCTGTAGTTTTCTGAGTACAGGTATTTGTCCTCCTTTGTTAAGTTAAATCCTAACTGTTAATTTTTTTGTTGCAATGGTAAATGGTTTGTTTGTTTAGTTTCTCTTTCTGAGAATTCCTTATTGGTGTGTATACAAGCCATTGATTTTTGGGTGGTGATTTTGTATCCTGCTACTTTGATAAATTCATTTATTAAATGTAATAGTTTTTTGGTGGAGTCTTTAGGTTTTCTTTAGTCTTTCGGTTTACAATATCATGTCACCTGCTAATAATGAGAGTGTTACATCCACCTTTCCAATTTGGATGCCTTTTATTTCTTCCTCTTGTCTGATTGCTGTGGCTAGGACTTCCAGTACTATGTTGAATAAGAGTGGTGAGAGCAGACATTCCTGTCTTGTTCTGGTTCTTATGGGAAATGGCTTTAGTTCTTCCTCATTGAGTATGATGTTGGCTGTAGGTTTGTCATATAACGCTTTTATTATGTTCAGGTATAATTCCTCTATTCCCACTTTGCTGAGAGTTTTCTTTTTCTTTTTTTATCAAAAATATGTGTTGGATATTATGCAATGCTTTTTCTGCTTCTATTGATATGATCATGTGATTTTTGTCTTTCAATTTGTTTATGTGATGTATCACGTTTATTGATCTGAAAATATTGTACCAGCCTTTCATCCCTGGAATAAATACCACTTGGTCAAGGTGTATGATCTTTTTAATATATTACTGGACCTGATTTGCTAACATTTTGTTGAGGTTTTTAGCATCCATGTTGATCAGGGATATTGGCCTATAATTCTCTTTATCTGTAGTGTCTTCATCTGGTTTTGGAATTAGGATAGTGCTTGCCTCATAAAAAGAGCTTGGAGGTGTTCCTTCCTCATGGATTTTCTGAAATAGGTTGAGGAGTATAGATATTCATTCTTTGAATGTTTGGTAAAACTCCCCGGTGAAGCCATCCGGGCTTTGGCTTTTGTTTGCTGCGAGGTTTTATTACTGCTTCTATTTCATTAGTTGTTATTGGCCTATTCAGGTTTTCTGATTACTCCTGATTCAGTTTGGGGAGATTGTATTTTTCTAGAAATTTGTCCATTTCTTGGGCATTGTTCAGCTTGTTGGCCTATAGTTGTTCATAGTTCAGTGGGGCCTTGACTTATGAGTTTAATTCGTTCCGTGACAGAGCTCATAACTCAAATTACTCGTATGTCAAATCAAGAAGTGAATGATTGAGACACGTGATGCTGGGCTGATGTTGTGGCATTCACTGTGACGTTCGCTGCTCCAACTAGTGGTGGGGTATCTGAAGCTGGCTTGTAACCCGAATTTTAGCTCACAACTCAAAGCAAAAAATTGGCTGAGAGACGGCTCATATCTCGAAAAACTCGTTAGTCGGGACACTCGTAAGTCAAGGCCCCACTGTATTTCCTTACAATACTTTGTATTTCTGTAGTGTCAGAAATACACTTTTGTTTCTGATTTTATTTATTTGGGTCCTCTCTCTTTGTTTCTGACAAGTCTAGCTAACGATATATCAATTTTGTTTATCCTTTCAAAGAATCAGCCCTTGGTTTCATTTAGTTTTTGTATTTTTTTTTCAGTATCTATGTTATTTACTTTGGCTCTGTTTATTATTTCCTTCCTTTTACTTACTCTGGGCTTTTCTTATTTTTTCTAGTTCTTTAAGTTGTAAGGTTAGTTTGTTGTTGATTTTTCTTGTTTTTTGAGGTATGCCTGTAGTGTTTTGAACTTGCCTCTAAGGACTGCTTTTGCTGTGTCCCAGACATTTTGGGTTGCTGTGTGTTCCTTTTCATTTGTTTCCAGGAAGGTTTTTATTTCTTTCTTGATCTCATTGGTAACCCATTCATCATTTAATAACATGTTAGCCTCCATGTGTTTGAATGTTTTGGGGTGTTTTTACTGTAGTTGATTTTAATTTCAATCCACTATGATGTGAGAAGATGCTTGATATTTCAATCTTCTTGAACTTGTAGAGACTTGTTTTGTGTCTGACATGTGGTCTATCTTTGTGAATGATTTATGTGCACTTGAGAAGAATGTATATTCTCCTGTGTTGGGATGAAATGTTCTATCAATGTCAATTAAATCCATCTGACCCAGTGTGTCCTTTAGAGTCACTGTTTCTGGGTTAAGTTTTTGTCTGGAAGATCTATCCAGTGAATTCAGTGGGGTGTTAAAAGTACCATACTATGACTGTTTTTTTGTTGATCTCTCCATTAAAGTCCTCTAGCAGGTTTTTTATATATTTAGAATCTCCTATATTGGGTGCATATATGTTTACCAGGGTTATAGCCTCTTGTTGGATTGATCCCTTCAGTATTATATAGTTACTTTGTTGTCTCTTTTGATGACCTTCATTTTGAAGTCTATCTTGTTGGAAATGAGTATTGCTATTCTGTTTTTCTTTTTTCTTTTCCGTTTGCTTTGAAAATTTTTTCTTATCCCATCACTCTCATCCTGTGTGTGTCTTTTGTTCTGAGGTGGGTCTCTTTTGGACAGCATATAGTTGGGTCATGTTTTTGTATCTATTCAGCTATCCTATGCCTTTTGATTGAATCATTTAATCCATTTACATTTAGGGTTATTATTGATAGGCACATATTTATTGCCATTTTAATTCTGAATGCCTAGGATTCTCTCCATGTTTCTTTTTCTCATTACAGCAGTCCCTTTAGCAATTCTTGTTAAATGCTTGCTTGGTCATGATACACTCCCTTAGCTTTTTTTTTTTTTTTTTTTTTTTTTTTGTCTGGGAAGCTCTTTATTTGACCATCTATTTTGAATGACAGCCTTGTTGGATATAGTAATCTTGGTTTCAGATCCTTGCTTTCCATTATCATGAGTACTTCATGCCATTCCCTTCTGGCCTGTAGAGTTTCTGGTGAGAAATCAGGTGTCAGCCGTAATGGGAGTTCCTTTCTAGGTAACAGTTTTCTTTTCTCTTGCTGCCTTTAAGATTTGCTCTTTGTCTTTAAATTTTGGCATTTTAATCATGATGTATCTGGGTGTAGACCAGTTTAGGTTCTTCTTTCTTGGTGTTCTCTGTGCCTCCTGAACCTGTGTGAGTTTTTCCTTTAATAGTTCAGGGAAGTTTTCTGCCATTATTTCTTCAAACACATTCTCTATCTCTTACTCCCTTTCTGCCTCTTCTGGCAACCTTGCTTTTTGAATATTGTTATGCTTCACATGGTCCCACAGCTCTCTTAAGCTGTCCTCCTGTTTCTTTGGTTGTCTGATTGAGTGATTTTTTTCAGCCCTGTCTTCTAATTCACTGATTTGGTCCTCAACTTCCCCTAATATGTTGTGTATTCCTTCCATGCGTTCTTTATTTGTGTTATGTCATTATTTATTTCTGACCGTCCTTTTTTCATAGTTACTATATTTTTGTTCATGCTGTTGAGCTTCTTTGCCATCATTACTCTGAACTGTTTCAGATAAATTTCTTATCTCTGCTTCATTTTCTCTTCTTCTGGAGAATTCTGTTTTTCTTTCATTTGGATTTTTTTTTCTTTATCTCCTCATTTTGGCCATCTGTTTGTGTTTGTGTTAGGTAGATCCTCTATGCCTCTCAATCTCTAGTGCAGGACAGTGTCAAATGATGTTTCTGACTAATTAGACCAGCAAAGACTTAAAGACTCCAGAGACTACCTCTGTCTACAGCAGTGGTTCTCAACCTTGGCTGCACATTAGAATCACTTGGGAATCTTTTTAAAATCCTGATTTCTGGGCCTCATCCTCCAGAAATTCTGTTTCTAGAATTTCTGTATTTTTCTGTATTTTAGTTGTAATTCCAGAAGTAACAAAGAAACAGAATTTCTGGAGGATGAGGCCCAGAAATCAGGATTTTAAAAAGATTCCCAGGTGATTCTAATGTGCAGCCAAGGTTGAGAACCACTGGTCTACAGACTGATAGGATTCTGACTTTAATGGCCCTAGACCAGGGGTGGGCAAACTTTTTGACTCAAGGGCCACAATGGGTTCTTAAACTGGACCGGAGGGCCGGAACAAAAGCATGGATGGAGTGTTTGTGTGAACTAATATAAATTCAAAGTAAACATCATTACATAAAAGAGTACGGTCTTTTTTTTTTAGTTTTATTCATTTCAAACAGGCCGGATCCGGCCTGCGGGCCATAGTTTGCCCTTGGCTGGCCTAGAGCCTAGACAATTGTCCTCAGGTGAGGCTAGAGTTTTTTTTTCAACAGGGTGGGGTGGTTGCTGCCTGGAGGCTAATTGTTATTTTTAGTCTCTTAAGTGGCCTCAGGGGAATGTGTTTTCCAATAGGATGTGTCAACTGTCTTCCCCCCACACAAAGCAAATGTCTGTGTAGGAAAGATGTCCTCTGCTGTGTGAGGGAATGACTCAGCACTGGAAACTGTGCTTATCTGCCTTCTGAGCTCTAACCCCCAAGTCTTCAATCCTAGCTCCTGCTCACATAGCTCTAGTACACTCTGCCCTTCCTCTGTGGAAGCACCAGGTGGGTCATTCCACAGGGAATTTTGTGTATTGGCCCTTTAAGAGGGTGCCTGAAATTCCAACTCTCTCTTCCTGGCAGATAACTACCCTGCTGGTTTTCACAGCCACATGTTATGTTGGTATCCTTCTCAGGAGTGGTGATCTCTGCTGGGGAGCCCATCTTGGAGCTTAGACCCCAGAATTCTCAGTGGCAACCTCCCACAGCTGAGATATCTCTCCAGAACTTTAGTTGCTTTCTGTGGGTGCCTGGCCAGCCCTTTTGTGCCTCTGCCCCTCCTACCAGGCTCTATGCAGTCTCCACATTTGGTCCTTGTGTATCAGGGTTCTCTCCTGCGAGTATTCCATTGATTATTATGGAAGTTTTTTCTCTATTTTAGTTGTAATTCCAGTTTGTTTCTGGGAGCATGTTCATGAAGCATCCACTTACTCTGCCACCATTTTTAATCTTCTGTAGGTTTATTTTTAAATTCCATGAGTTTTTGTTACTGCACTGAAAATGCTGGGCAGTGAGCAAGATATTGGAGGGACATCAGGAACAGGAGACAAACAATCCTTTGGCACAGGTATTATCAGACTTCTATTCTTCTATCCAAAACCAAAGAAGAAAAGGTTGCTAATTAAGTTGAAAGTTGGAAAGAAAGGACAGACATAATATCTTTATAACATGGAAAATCTGCCATCTCATATATCTATGCACACATCAAAGGGCAAGAACAGGGCTCTTTTCACATTCTGAACATCACCTAGTTCATTGTTAAGCAATGAAACTGCCCTGAACTTTATCTAGGGTAAATAATTGGGATACTTTTGTTTACATATTTTTCAGTGAAAGTGAAAACAAGCCAAAAATATAAATTGAATTTGAAAGAGAAGGGAAACTCAGGTTTTGAGGAAATACAAGAAGGTCTGCCTACCAGAAATGCATTCTCATTCCTGAAGAATGTTGGTTCTAAACTAGCCTTCTATATAAAGCTTAGAACTGGGGGAGTGTGAAATGCTGTAATTGACAATTGAAAGGGAGAGAAATAAGTCAGTTACACTCTTCAAGACCATACTTACAAAGAGAAAACAGGCACCGATCATGGATGCTTTGACCCTCACATCTAAATCCGCAGGAACATGAATCCCAAAGTTGTCAGCATTGGTGAAAACATTGTTTACAAACCCGGACCAGTACTTTGAAATCTTCCCAATTGTAAGATTTTCATTAATGGTCTTCACCTTTAAAAAGAAAATAAGAGGAATGTAAACAGATGGTCTTATATTTCTTCACATGCTTATTTCATGAGAGATTATTTTATTCATCGTCTCTAAATGACAATATGATGTTACTCATTCCTTTATATAAGCATAAGTTTACATATTTAACTTTCCATTTCACTGTTCAGGAATTTTGCTTTCCTGACAGTTTTCTAATCCATCATAAATTTTTATTTTGTTTTGGATATAGATGGAGAATGTAATAGCAATGCACAATTAAGGCCAGCTGACCACAAGATGGCAGCAGGTACATATATAGTTTCAATTATGTGGTCTAACCAGAAAGGTAATTCCTTACTGGAGGTCCAAATTTTAAACCTCAATTCCTCATTAAAAAAAAAAAAATAAAGAGAGAAAGAGAGAGAGAGAGAGAGAGAGAGAGAGAGAGAGAGAGAGAGAGAGAGAAAGAGAGAGAGAGAGAGAGAGAGAGAGAGAGAGAGAGAGAGAAAGGCTTTAGGAGGAATTAGCTTCACTTCTAGGTACAATTTGTTAACTTCTAAATTTTATTACTGATTTTATAAATACAAACACATTTAAATTTTATTAGCCATTGCTTAATGTCATTTTTATATTATACTTAGACATTTACTAGCTAATTTCTTGAATAACCAATCATAAGCAATATTTTTGCATTAAAAAGTCCTAATATACCACATAGGAAGTTCAGACTAATTTGAAATAAAAAGAAATCTATCGTCCTCCTCAGCTAGGCGTTCACAATGAAACTTTATCAGCTATTCATTTGCTTGCCTTGTTTCCCATTCAAAGGCTGAAAATGATTCAATATAAACTTTCATTTTCAGTATGTCAGTTGAAGACAGAAAATAAAGAAAGTTAGTTAGGGCATCCCCATACCCAGAATATTAAACTCTATGTCTAATTTCTTCTTTGATCATGGGGCATGTTTTTATACTTTATTCTTATTAGAGCCATGCCACATCTTTTTGGAATGGAGTGGAGTTAAGAGATCTCCTTTTGCAAAATTTTCATTGTATCTTATGTGAATGTTGTTAAACTGAACATCTTAGGTGGTGCACATGAATGAATAAATAAAAAATTAATATACAGTTTAAATCAGACCATATCCTCTGCCTAAGGTGGAGAAACTAAGATAGTTCATATTGATATGCATCAACTTATTGTTTTTTAACATTCAATTTACATAAATGCATTTATGTGAGAATATGTTGTTCTATAAAATAAAGATAGCAGGTCTTAAGAACATAACTTTTCAATTAGTGATATTTTAATGGAATGTGCTTCTGAGATGAGAGCTGAACTGGGGTACGTTACCACCAGGGCTATAGGATATAATTTATGTGACTCTAAACTATGTATATTTGCTTTATACCATGGGTGCTATATTTCTAAATAAATAAAATTTTTGTAGTATGTTTAAAAATTCCTTAGTGTTTCTGAAATTATGAGTTACTATAGGGATGTAAAATATTGGTTTATTACATTATTTCACAATATATATTATTTTCTAAATTTATTACAGAAATATTTCATTATTTGAACATTTAAAAGAATTGAATTATGTTGCAACAAATCAGGATCTAAGCGAAAACTTCCTTCATTTTGTTGATCATACCTCAAAATCCACATCACCAAAACAGCCACATGTTGCACAAGGACCAACAATTTTCAAAATATCTTCTTTGTTTGCATTTTGTATTGTGAATTTAGGCAGAAATGGGTCCCACTTCTGTGCCACATAACCAACTACAGTACCAGGAGGAGCTTGGATTTCTAACTGTAAGAAGAAATAATAATAAAATAAGATTCTCTAAGGTTATTGTATTTTAATTTTATTATAATTTAAATTTACTTCTAAACAATATACTTCTATGAAATTATTTTCACATTATACAAGTCATTTTAAATATCTAGTTCTAAGGAAGCAAAGCAGTGTTTATTCATATTTTATAGAAATGAAGAAACTCATTGTATAGATGTATGTTTGGTATTACGCACTAAAAGTCCATATCTTTGATCTTATTTCCTAAAGAGAACCTATCCCAGAACTGTCTTTTGAACCTGGGACACTGGATTCTTCGCCATTTTTGTTCCAATTACAGCAGTTTGTCAAGCATGGAAAGTTGTTTCCCCTGAGGGCCCTAGTATCTGCTTCTTTTCAGTTGTTGCCACAATACACATCTATTTTTAAGCCTCTTATCAATTATTAAGTATGCATATTTCTTCTCTTCAGATTGTCAACTTCCAGATCCTCTGTGTTCTATATCATCACTGTTTAACTTTTTCCAAAGTGTTAAAAACAAGCAATTATTGCAATTTCCCAAATAAAATCCTTTGTATAATAAGCTGGAAGTGGGTGCAAATAATGAAAATTGTTTGCTTTTAAATCAAACTAACTCTCCATCATCAGATCTCATTCTGTCTTTTCTTATTTATTAAGTTAACTAGAGGCCCGGTGCACAAAAATTTGTGCACTCGGCGGGGAGGAGGGGTCCCTCAGCCTGGCCTGTGCCCTCTCGCAGTCCGGGACCCCTCGGGAGATAACGACCTGCTGGCTTAGGCCTGCTCCTGGGTGGCAGAGGGCAGGCCCAATCCCTAGGTGCAGCCCCTGGTCGGGCTCAGAGCAGGGCCGATTGGGGAGTTGGGGTGCCGCCCCCTGTCATGCACAGAGCAGGGCGGATCGGGAGGGTGAGATGCCACCCTCAGTCACGCTCAGGGTAGGGTCGATTGGGGGTTTGGGGCACCGTCCCCTGTCACACTCAAGGCAGGATCGATGGAGAGGTTGCGGCCCCACCCCCTGTCATGCACAGAGCAGGGCCAATCAGGGGGTTGGGGTGCTGCCACTGTCACACTCAGGGCAGGGCCGATGGGGAGGGTATGGCTCTACCCCGTCACACACAAAGCAGGGCCCATGGAGGGGGGTGGGGGGGTGGGGCGCCGCACCTTGTCACACACAGAACTGCAGGGCGATCAGGGGGTTGGGGTGCCTTCCCCTGTCACACACAGAGCCGTAGGGCGATCAGGGGGTTTGGGCGCTGTCCCCGTCACACTGATCCCGGTGCCGGGAGGCCTCACGGCTCTGCTGATCCTGGTGCTCGGAGGTATATTACCCTTTTCCTATATAGAATAGAGGCCTGGTGCATGGGTGGGGCTGGCTGGTTTGCCCTGAAGGGTGTCCTGGGTCAGGTGGGGGTCCCCACTGGGGTGCCTGGCCAGCCTGGGTGAGGGGATGATGGCTGTTTGCAGCTGGTCACACACCATTCAGGGTGGGGGTCCCCACTGGGGTGCCTGGCCAGACTGGGTGAGGGGCTGAGGGCTGTTTTCAGTCTGGCGGGTGATGGAAGCTCCCAACTGCTCCTTTTTTTCCTTTTTCTTTTTTATTCTGGGCCAGCTTTAGCTTTGAGGCTTGGCTCCAGCTCTTAGGCCTCCGCTGCTGAAAGTAGGTTTCTGGCCTTTGCTTACAATGTTGTGATCCTGCTGGCTGAAGCCCATGGACTAAACTGGTTTCTGGGGTTTTGTTTAGCTTCTATATTTGCTACATAGTTGCTTAGAGTTGCAGGTCAGAGGCCTGCAACGGCAGGCGGGGAACGTTGGAGTCCTCTGTCACTGAAGCAAGCAAGCCTCATGTTAGTTTCAAGCTGCCTGGCTGCTGGCCGCCATCTTGGCTGGCAGTTAATTTGCATATCTCGCTGATTAGCCAATGGGAAGGGTAGAGGTTGTATGCCAATTTCCATGTTTCTCTTTTATTAGATAGGATAATCTTATGTATATGTCTATAGTGTTTTTGCATAAACAAAAGTAGTTTGAAAAAGACTGCTTAGAATTACATAGAATTGTTCTGGGATCCCTTTCAAAGTTATTGGTTTGATTATGACAAAAATTTTTAAATTATTAATGGGTATCAAGATACATCTAATGTTTAATTTATGTGATAATGACTACTATAAAAATAAAACATCAATTATCAGAAATATTCAAATATTCTGTGATTATACTGACTATACCATGTTGGGCCATATTAGATCTTAAATATCCTCAGTGGGAGGATAAAAATTCTTGAGTTCATGTATAAGTACCTTAGCTATCTTATCACTTAGCCAGGTGATTAGCTATAAATAGTTGGATAATTAGTTGGAGAATAAACTTCCCTAATTATCCTTCTTTCATTAATATTTATTTCCATTGTCCTAAATAGAGTATTTATACACTACTTCAATAAGACACGTAGGCTTGAATAAGAACACATGGATCAAGTCCCATTTATGAAATTTTCTAGATATCTGATCGTAGGTAAATCATCTCCAGTTTCTAAGCACCAGTTTGCTCAACTGCAAAATGTGGAGAGTAAAATCTGTTCTTTCTAGCTCATAGAGATGTCATGATACTGAAGATGTCTAAGTAAGTAAATGTTCTTTATCACCTGCATTATGTCAATAAAAGCTGTTATTACAGATCCATTAAAGAGTAATGGAATTTATTATACATTGAAATAAAATAATTGAATCATTCCCTCTAGAACAGTGGTTCTCAACCTGTGGGTCACGACCCCTTTGGCGGTCGAATGACCCTTTCACAGGGGTCGCCTAAGACCATCCTGCATATCAAATATTTACATTAGATTCATAATAGTAGCAACATTACAGTTATGAAGTAGCAACAAAAATAAATTTATGGTTGGGTCACAACATGAGGATCTGTATTTAAAGGGCCAGAAGGTTGAGAACCACTGCTCTAGAACAATAACATTGTCTTTTCCAAACCTTGATGTTTGTCATAAATGAGAGCATGCAATGTGACATCTGTACTAAATAATATTACCTAACTAAGAGAAACCACCTTAGAAGAGTTCAGTATCACTTGACACTTCCTGAATTTTGCTACAGTGAGAGAAGACAAAGGGACAAAGGGTAGATTTGCTTAATGGTGGAACTCATAGATATTACAATTAAATGCTAGTAACAAGATTCAGGAAGGTATATCTCATTTACATGATGCATGAGCTGTCTTCACCAATTAACATCACAGAAGCCACTATCATTTTTGGTTGGAAAGGGAAAAAATATTAGTGAATTACCAAATCTTCAAGGTGTTCTGATTCTAAAGGAGTGATGTACCAATCCAAACAATTGAAAGGCTAATTGCCCCATAGTTCTAAATGAATGCCATTTATTAAAGAAATGTTTGCTAATCTTTTCAAAAGTAGAAGGGAAAAGCACACCAGAGCCAACCTCTTGTAGGTAGCAAGGACACCAGCAGCTGTCACACCTCAAGGGCCTGTTTACTGTAATCACCTCTTGACCCGAGTTGTCTGTGATCCTCAGAGTGCAAGATCGAAGTGTGGAACAGAAAGTACGATTGAAGCAGACACTTTCCTCCACGGCAAAGTATATTCTTTGTCCCAAGCTGTTTTTAATCTCATATTTGTTTACAGTTTCAGTGCCAAGTATCACTGATGGAGCAAAAAAGAAAATTCATCAAAATAATGCTGTGCTTAGTATCATGCCTTTAAACGAAAAACAAACAAACATAGTGACAGATTACTTATTAAGAATATTGTACTTTCTTTACACAAATCTACATCCATGCTCTAAAACTTGAGGATTCTCCATGAAAGTCAAAGTAAACTCTGAGAACAGAGCTGTGAGATGAATAAATTTTTATTCTAGATCAATGCTCTACTTGGAAACATGCAATACCACTTTCAACTGGGAAAGCAATGCTGTCAATAACAGAATGCTGTACTCAAATAATAATTCTGTCATTGGTATGAAATTTATTGGAACAACTCATATGATACTAAGAATTTTGTCTAAAATCTCTGTCTGGCAATATATCTACAGGTGTATGTTATTCTACTATCTATTTCAATTTTGACATATTTTAGAAATAATATCATATGTTAAGAACAAAAATACTCAAGTAATTTGCAAGTTAGTCACACTTGTAAATTTGTTTATTGTTAATTTGCCAATTTGAGAATCACTGATGAAATCATAAAACAGTGAAATTTTGTTTGGATAATTTTTTTAAAATTTAGCCTTAAACTTGATTTCCATTTCTGAAATTATTAAGAAAAATTAAAAGTACTAGCAACCAAGGAAATGATCACATTTAAAAAAATAATTTTAAGATTAAAAATAATGCTAGATTTCTTATGGCATATCACCAAAGACTCGGAGAGTTTTATGCTTTTAGGCTTATTTTCGTCAGCCTAATAATTTCACTTTCAATGTTTATTTTTTAAAAATAAAATAGTGCTATTTTTAAATAAAGTTATTCTAAACATTTAACTATCATTTATAGAATATTTAGATATAAAGGAACTTCTGAAACCTAAGATATTTTCAACAATTTTAATAGAAGAGGATACACTTACTTCCAAGAAGCTCCACCTGCTGGTGCACAATGATCAGGTCTAACTGTGAGGGAGACAGAACCGGAAACATTATATCACAACACTGAAAACTTGTGGGGATATTCTTCTTTTTCTTTTTTTTTTTAAATTTGAGAAGCATGTTTATTTTCACACACAAAAAAAACACAACATGGAAATTGGCTATTTGTTTAAAAGCTCAAAAAATATTCCACTTTATATGTTTTAAAATTTATACAACTGGTCCAAAAAAGAAAAAGCCTAACTGATTCAGGAATTGTATTCTTGCTATAAATACCTTAAAAAAACAGAAAATATATATGAAAATGTTCTTTTCAGATATTTGAAAAAAGGCCTTACAGGACTGTGGTGCCTAAGAGAAGGAAGAAAATGAAGTAAATCTTACAACTGTCCTATATTACTGCAGGAGTCTGTTTCCCAGCCCCAGCAAAGGCTGTGTAAAACCAGAATCTAAGATTCTTGCAGAGCTGAAGAGACAGCTATTGGAATTCAGATAGGCTGAAGTAGCTATACTATTTTTTCTTTTGTGATTTTTATCTTTTCTTTCTTTTTTTCTTTATTTTTTTTTCAGTTATTTTTTTTTAAATTTTATTTTTTATTACAAAGGGTATTACATATGTGTCCATTTTTTCCCCCCGCCCAAGACAGTCCCCTAGCCTCCCCTATCCCCCAGTGTCTTATGTCCATTGGTTATGCTTATATGCATGCATACAAGTCCTTTGGTTGATCTCTTACCCCCCTACCTCCCGCCCCCGAACCCTCCCCGGCCTTCCCGCTGCAGTTTGACAATCTATTTGAGGCAGCTCTGCCTCTGTATCTATTATTGTTCAAAAGTTTATAATGGTCTCAATTATCCATGAATAAGTGAGATCATGTGGTATTTTTCCTTCATTGACTGGCTTATTTCACTTAGCATAATGCTCTCCAGTTCCATCCATGCCGTTGCAAATGGTAAGAGTTCCTTCCTTTTTGCTCTAAAAAGGAAGGAACTTTTTTTCTTTATTAATTAAGGTATTACATGTGTGTCCTTATACCCCCATTACCCCCCCCCATGCCCTCACCCCCCCCCCTCCCCGGTGTCTGTGTCCATTGGTTAGGCTTATATGCATGCATAGAAGTCCTTGGGTTGATCTCTTCCCCTTACCCTCACCCTCCCCTTCCGTCTGAGGTTTGACGGTCTGATTGATGCTTCTCTGTCTCTGGATCTGTTTTTGTTCATCAGTTTATGTTGTTCATTATATTTTGTGGGGATATTCTTAACCAGTTTACTAGACTATATACAATTAGGTCTAACTGTTAAAGATGACATGAAGGCTATGAAACATTACATCACAACATTTTGAAAACTTTTGGAGATATTATCAACCTGTTTACTAGAGTATATAAATTAGATGCTTTTCATGTTCTCTATTGTCAAAACAGTTGAATACAACTCACATTTATTTTATTTGATTATTTATTTTTAAATATATATTTTTATTGATTTCAGAGAGGAAAAGATAGGGAGAGAGAGATAGAAACATCAATGCTGAGAATCATTGATTGGATGCCTCCTGAACTAGCCCCAATAAGCCTCAAGACTGCAACTTGGGCATATACCCTAGCCTGAAATCAAACCATGACCTCTTGGTTCATAGGTCGATACTCAACCACTCAGCCACACTGGCCAGGCACAACTCACATTTTATATTAAAAAAGAAAGTAAACTTTATTTTTTATTTAAGTGAAAATAAGAAATTACAAGAACCTTGAAGATTCCTCTGCAGATTTGCATAGAATATAAATAGAAACTGTGCTTAACTATGCTCTCTTTTTGTGGTAATGGATAAAAGAGTAGCTGTTAGAATCAATACTTTGAGAAGATTTTTAAACAATCTCTGTGAATAATAATCCCTGTGATTTTTTAAAAGTTGATTCCCCTTATTTTTATAAGAAAACGAAATAAAACAACAAGGATCTGAATGTCTGGCCGCTTGTTCTAACCCTGCCTAACTTTACTCCTACTGGGTCATGCAGCAGTTCATTGCCCTCAATTACAGCAGAAAGAGCTTACTGTGGAAAATTTTTCACTCACATCTCCCTTTGGACTAGAAAAAAGTCAGATATCCTGCTGATGTTGATAAAATATCAATTTAAGTAGAATAAAAGTTATGTCACTAAATGCATAACAGTAAAACTTTCCTTACATAATTAGAAATGAAGTCCATTTACAGGGATACAGTATCCACACAATTGAGAAATGACTATATTAAAAAGTAGGTAATGCAAATTGTTTTTTTAAATATATTTTTTATTGATTAAGATATTACATATGTGTCCTTATCCCCACGTTACCCCCTACCCATCCCCCCTTGCCCCGCTCATGCCCTCACCCCCCTGTTGTCCGTGTCCATTGGTTAGGCCTATATGCTTGCATATAAGTCCTTTGGTTGATCTTTCCCCCATACCCCCATATTCCCCTACCTTCCCTCCAAGGCCCAACAGTCCAATCAATGCCTATCCGTCTCTGAATCAGTCCTTGTTCATCAGTTTACGTTGTTCATTATATTCCACAAATGAGTGAGATCATGTGGTATTTATCCGCTCTCCAGTTCCATCCATGCTGTGGCAAATGGTAAGAGTTCCTTTTACTTCTTCCTCTTCTTAAAGAATACCTTTCAGCATTTCATATAATGCTGGTTTGGTGGTGATGAAATCCTTTAACTTTTTCTTATCTGTGAAGCTCGTTATCTGACCTTCTATTCTGAATGATAGCTTTGCTGGATAAAGTAATCTTGGTTGTAGGTTCTTGCTATTCATCACTTTGAATATTGCTTGACACTCTCTTCTGGCCTGCATGGTTTCTGTTGAGAAATCAACTGACAGTTGTATGGGTACTCCCTTGTAGGTAACTGACTGTCTTTCTCTTGCTGCTTTTAAGATTCTCTCTTTGTCTTTATCCCTTGGCATTTTAATTATGATGTGTCTTGGTGTGGTCCTCTTTGGATTCCTTTTGTTTGGGGTTCTCTGTGCTTCCTGGACTTGTAAGTCTATTTCTTTCACCAGGTAGGGGAAGTTTTCTGTCATTATTTCTTCAAATAGGTTTTCAATATCTTGACCTCTCTCTTCTTCTGGTACCCCTATAATTCTGATGTTGGTACGCTTGAAGTTGTCCCAAAGGCTCCTTATACTATCTTCATATTTTTGGAATCTTTTTTCTTTTTCAGTTGGGTATTTTTTGTTTCTTTGTATTTCAAATCTTTGACTTGATTCTTGGGATCCTCTTGTCTGCTGTTGGATTTCTGTATATTATTCTTTATTTCAGTCAGTGTATGCTTAATTTCTAGTTGGTCTTTTTTCATATCCTCCAGGGTCTCACTAAATTTATCGGCGGTTTCCATAAAATTCTTGAAAAACCTTATAAACGTGGCCTTGAACTCTGTATCTAGTCGTTTGCTTTCCTCCATTTCTGTCATTTGTGATCTGTATCTTTGTCTCCGCATTTTTTATGCTTCTGTGTCGGTAGAGTGTTTTTGTGTGCTAGGTGTCCTGTAGGGCCCAGTGACTCAGCCTCCCCAGTTACCTGAGGTGGACACTCTTGGTGCACCCCCTTGTGGGCTTTGTGCACAGTCTTGTGTAGTTATGCCTTGATTGTTGTAGGATCACTGGGAGGAATTGACATCCACACCAATTGGCCGTGAGAATCAGCTGTGTCTGCAGTGAGAGAACTTCTGTGCTGAAGACACCCTTCTGGGGCAAGACTTGCTTCACTGGGGCTTTGGTGCTCACTGAGTCTGCCCCCTGAGTGTGTCCCTTATGGATCTGAGGAGTTGTAATCTGGATGGTCCCCCTCTGAAAACTGGGTACACTGGCTCTTGGATCTAAGGAGGTGCTAATTTAAGTCTCTGCCTGAGGTTACCCGGCAGGAGCACGAAGAGAACTGCAGATTCCCCTTCCTTTTTGGAGTTTGGAAGTGCCCTGATGAGGCCCAGCTGTGAAGCAATGCAAACTGCTGTGGGGCCTTGGGCCTTCTCTTGGAAGTTCTGGGTCTGTCTGGCCCAGCTGCAGTTTATTAGGTAATTTTCAGGTTGCAAAGGGCCAGGGCATTCATATGCAAAGCCTCTGCTGCAGCCTGGGTGGGGTGGGGTCTCAGGGAATGAAAGGGTGGAGCAAGCAGCTATGAAGGATCCTCAGCCCTGCCCTAAGGGGCCTCGCATCTCAGTGTCTGATAATTGCTGTAAGCACCTCTGAGGGAAAGCCGCCCTCAAGTTCAGAGTTCTGCCTGCTGCCAGACAGTCCAGTTTCTCCCCGCATGAGTCCTGGGTCCCCAGAGACTTCCTGGAACCGGATTTCAGAGCAGTCGGGAGCTTGTGACTCCCTCCTGATTCAAAAAGACAGCCACGTCCTCAAGTGCCAGCCCCTTTCCACGCGCTCGAGTCTCTGTACCTCTGCACTTTACTTTCGCAGCTCCTCTGGCACTCAGTGTGCTTTTCTTTCCTTCTAGTTGTAGAATTTCCACTCAGCCAGCCTTCCTGTAGTTCTGGATGATGTCCGTTTTGTCTTTTCGTTGTATTTTTGAAGTTGTTGTGGGATGCAGCAATTTCCCGGTGTTTACCTATGACACCATCTTAGTTTTTCCAATGCAAATTGTTTTTAAAGAAAATAATAAAAATGTGCTTTTAGAATGAATGAATGAATTTGTATATATTTTAAATTTGACATTCAGTACTTGAAGTCATAAATACAAAATCTAATGCTGATTGTCTTTTCTAATGTTTATTTTCTATGTTGCCTTTAAATGTACTTTATTCTCTTCCACATTAATACACTCATATTGTAATTGTTACGTTGAAGTAACACTACTAATATTTGGCATTGGGCATCACAAAATCAAAAAAATTGGAAGTTACCTTATTTTGTTTATTCTTTTTTAATTTAATATATTTTTTATTGATTAAGATATTACATATGTGTCCTTATCCCCATGTTACCCTCTACCCCCGCCCCCCCCCGCTCATGCCCTCACTCCCCCATTGTCCGTGTCCATTGGTTAGGCCTATATGCTTGCATATAAGTCCTTTGGTTGATCTATCCCCCTTACCCCCACCCTCCCCTACCTTCCCTCCAAGGCCCGACAGTCCAATCAATGCCTCTTGTTTATTCTTATATATACTGACGTGAAGGTAAAACTAATATTTCTTTAATTCAAATCTTGTTATTGATAAAAGTGTGCATGTGGCCTCTTAAGATTTATAACAAATATTTTCCAAAAATAATTTATGATTTTAAATATTCTAAAACCTATTTTAACAGTTATGCAAATAAAAAAATTAGAACCAACCAAATGGGAGAATGCATTTGCAAATAACAGCTCCAGCAAGGGGTTAATATAAAAAATATATAAAGAACCCATACAACTCAACAAAAAAAAGATACCAAACAATTCAATTAAAAATGGGCAGAGGACCTGAACAGATACTCCTCCCAAGAAGACATAAAAATGGCCAACATATATGAAAAGACATTCAACTTTACTAGCTATTAGGGAAAATGCAAATCAAAACTACAATTAGATACCACCTCACATATGTTGAAATACCTATTATCAAGAAGATATACCCTTTGTAATAATAAAAAAAAAAAAAAAAGAAAACAAGTAAGTGTTAGAGAGGTTGTGGAGAATAGGAATCCTCATTCACTGCTGGTGGTAATAAAAACTTATACCACCACTATGGAAAAGAGTATGGAGGTTCCTAAAAAAATTCACAGTAGAGTTACCATATGACCCAGCAAACCCTCTTCTGTGTATCTACTTGAAATTTTTGAAAACATCTATTCTCAAAGATATATGCACCCCTATGTTCATTGCAATATTATTCACAGTGGCCAAGATATGAAAACAAACAAAATGTCCTTTGATAGATGATTGAATAACTAAGATATTATATATATAATATATATATATAATATATATAAGATATATATAAGATATATATATATACACACATATATTATATATATACACACACAAATATAGATAGATAGATCGATATAGACTACTAATAAAGGAATATGCAAATTGTCCAGGACCCCATCACAGTAACAGTAACAACTGAATAAGCAGGCTGCGTGGGGGGACCCGACTGGCAGGGGGCATTAGTGAAGGATGACCAAACAACTCAACAGTAGGCTGCGTGGGGCAACCAGGCTGGCAGAGGGTGGGCAGTTGGGGGCGACCAGGCCAGCAGGAGGGGGGGAATTGGGGGTGACCAGGCCAGCAGGGGGGCAGTTAGGGGCAAACAGGCTGGTGGGGGGGTGGCAGTTGGTGGCAACCAGAACAGCGGGCAGGGGCAGTTAGGGGTGATTAAGTAGGCAGGCAGGTGAGCAGTTAGGAGCCAGTGGTCCCAGATTGTGAAAGGTATGTCCAACTACCAGTTTAGGCTCAATTGCTTGGATCGGGCCTAAACTGGCAGTCGGACATTCTCCAAGGGGTCCTGGATTGGAGAGGGTGAAAGCTGTGCTGAAGGCCCCCCACCCCATGCACAAATGTCATGCACTGGGCCTCTAGTATATATATGTATGTGTGTGTGTGTGTGTGTGTGTGTGTGTGTGTGTGTGTATGTGTGTATGTAGATACACACACACACACACACAATGGGGTACTACTCAGCCATAAGAAAGATGAAAAACTGCCATTTGTGACAACATACATGTATGTACCTTGAGAATATCATGCTAAGCAAAATAAATGAGATAGAAAAAAAATTAAGAACCATATGATTTCACTCACATGTGGGATATAAAACTGAAAGCAACAAATGAACAAACAAGACAAACAAACAAACAAAAACTCATAGACATAGGCAACAGTATGGTAGATACCAAAAGGAAGAAGGGTAGAGGTATAGTTAAGGGTAGAGGGGGTAGACTGTATGATGTTGGAAAGAAATTTGACTTTCATTGGTGGGCACACCATAGATGTATCATAGAGTTATAGAGTTGAAACCTATATAATTTTATTAATGTCACCTCAATAAATTTATTAAAAAATTATAATCAGTTTTTTCTAGTGTACTATTGTTTGTTCTGGTCTCTTCTTTTGAGAAAAAAAAATGGAGGGCTTTGGGAAAAGAATACATTAGCCTCATAAAAGCTATCCATGATGATTTACCAGTGGATATATGTAGAAGTAACTTACGAATGAGGGAAGAACTATGAGGGCAAGACTAAGTTTTTGAATTTAGGAATTTTGAATATTAGTGTCATGGATCAAGTTTTAGTCTTGAAAATGAGAGGCCATCAATTAAGATCTGCTCTTCAGAAAAGAGATTACAAACGGTGGTGAAGAAAGTGGATGCTGCATGGAAATGCTCCCAGGACCAAACTGAAACTACAAATAAAATATAGAAAAACTTCCTGATGACTGTGGACCAACAGTGGTGACCACATAGAGACAGGAGGAAAATGCAGAGGTGCGAAAGGGCTGGTGGGCTCCCACAGACAGCAATTGAAGTCCCAGAGAGATATCTCAGCTGTGAAGGGTTGCCACTGAGAATTCTGTGGTTTAATCCCCAAGATGGGCCCCCCTGCAGAGAGCACCACTCCTGAGAAGGGTACCCACATAACATGTGGCTGTGAATTTCCAGGAAGAGACAGCTAGAAATTCAGGCACCCTCTTAAAGGGTCAATGCACAAAATACCCTGTGGAACCACCTACCTTGTGCTCTGGTGGAGGGAGGGTAGAGTAGACTAGAGTAGTGTGAGCAGAAGCTAGGATTGGGGATACAGGGGTTAGAACTTAGAAGGCAGACACTCCCAGTTTCCAGTGCTGAGTCATTCCATCACACAGCAAAGGACATCTTTCCCACACAGAGATTTGCCTTCCTGGGGGGAAGACAGTTGACATACCCTATTGGAAAACACCTTGCCCTGAGGCCACTTAAGAGACTAAAAATAACAATTAGCCACCAGACAGAAGCAACCACTCCATCCTGTTGAAAAAAAACTATAGCCTCACCTAAGGACAATTGTCTGGGGCCATTAAAGTCAGAATCCTATCAGTCTATAGACCAGTGGTTCTCAACCTTGGCTACACATTAGAATCACCTGAGAATCTTTTTAAAATCCTGATTTTTGAGGTGGTCTCTGGAGTCTTTGAGTCTTTGCTGGTCTAATTAGTCAGAAACAGCATTTGACAGTTTCCTGCACTAGAGATTGAGAGGCATAGAGGATCTACCTAACACAAACCCAAAAAGATGGCCAAAATGAGGAGACAAAGAAAAAAATCCAAATGAAAGAAAAACAGAATTCTCCAGAAGAAGAGAAAATGAAGCAGAGATAAGAAATTTATCTGAAACAGTTCAGAGTAATGATGACAAAGAAGCTCAACAGCATGAACAAAGATACAGTAACTATTAAAAAAAGAATGGTCAGAGATAAATAATGACATAACACAAATAAAGAACACATGGAAGGAATACACAACATATTAGGGGAAGTTGAAGACCGAATCAGTGAATTAGAAGACAGGGTAGAAAGAAATCACTTAATCAGAGAAACAAAAAGAAAAAAAAAATTAAAAACAAGAGGACAGCTTAATAGAGCTGTGTGACAACATGAAACATAACGATATTCAAATAGCAGTTGTGCCAGAAGAGACAGAAAGGGAGTAAGGGATAGAGGATATGTGTGAAGAAACAATGACAGAAAACTTCCTGAAACTGGTAAAGAAAAAGCTCCCACAAGGTCCGGAGGCACAGAGAACACAAAGCTAGAAGAATGCAAACTGGCCTACACCCAGACACATCATAATTAAAATGCCAAAAATTAAAGACAAAGAGAGAATCTTAAAGACAGCAAGAGAAAAGAAAACTGTTTACCTGGAAAGGAGTTCCCATAAGACTGACACCTGATTTCTCATCAGAAACTCCACAAGCCAGAAGGAAATGGCATGAAGTACTCACGGTAATAGAAAGAAAGGATCTGAAACTAAGATTACTATATTCAGCAAGGCTATTATTCAAAATAGAAAGTCAAATGAAGAGCTTCCCAGACAATGAATAAATAAATAAATAAATAAATAAAAAATAAATAAATAAATAAAGGCAGGCTAGAGTACATCCACACCAAGACAGCATTATAAGAAATGCTAAAGGGACTGCTAGATGAGAAAAGAGAAAACGAGAGATACCTAGACATAGAGAATTAAAATAGCAATAAATAAGTACCTATCAATAATAACTTTTAAAGTAAATGGATTAAATGATTCAATCAAAAGGCATATGATAGCTGAATGGATACAAAAAGATGACCCAACTATATGCTGTCTACAAAAGACCCACCTCAGAACAAAAGACACACACAGGATGAGAGTGAAGGTATGGATACAATTTTTCCATGCAAATGGAAAAGAAAAAAAAAAAAGCTGGAGTAGCAATACTCATATCCAATAAATTAGACTTCAAAATGAAAGCCATCACAAGAGACAACAAAGTCACTACATAATACTGAAGGGATCGATCCAACAAGAGTATATAACCCTAGTAAACATATAAGCACCCAATATAGGAGATTCTAAATATATAAAAAACCTGCTAGAGGACTTTAATGGAGAGATCAACAAAAATACAGTCATACTAGGGGATTTTAACACCTCGCTGAATTCACTGGATAGATCTTCCAGACAAAAACTTAACCCAGAAACAGTGACTCTAAAGGACACACTGGGTCAGATGGATTTAATTGACATTGATAGAACATTTTACCCCAAAGCTGCAGAATATAAATTCTTCTCAAGTGTACATGGGTCATTCTCAAAGGTAGATCACATGTTAGGACACAAAACAAATCTCTACAAGTTTAAAAAGATTTAAATCATATCAAGCATCTTCTCAGAACAATGTGGAATGGAATTAGATATCAACTACAGTAAAAACACAGAAAAATATTAATACACATGGAGACTAAATAGCATGTTATTAAACAATGAATGGGTTACCAACAAGATTAAGAAATAAATAAATAAATAAAAACTTCCTGGAAACAAATGAAAGTGAACACACAACAACCAAAACCTCAGAAACTAAAAAAATGGTCTTGAAAGGAAGTTCATAGCACTACAGGCATATGCACCACCCCCCACCAAAAAAAAAAAAAAAAAATCAACAACAAACTATTGCTCTAGCCAGTTTGTCTCAGTGTATACAGCATTGGTCTGTGGACTGAAGGTTCCCAGGTTCAATTCCAGCCAAGGGCACATACCTGGGTTGCGGGCTTAATCCCCAGTGTGGGGTGTGCAGGAGGCAGCCACTCAATGATTCTCTCTCATCATTGATGTTTCTATCTATTTCTCCCTCTCTGAAATCAATAAAAATATATTTTCAAAAACCAAAAACAAACTATTTAACCTTACAGCTTAAAGAACTAGAAAGAACAAGAAAAGGCCAGAATAAGTAGAAGAGAGGAAATAATGAGGAGTAGAGCTGAAATAAACAACATAGAGACTAAAAAAAAACAAAAACACACACACAAAAAAATACAAAGATTCAAGGAAAACAAGAGCTGGTTCTTTGAAAGGATAAACAAAATTGATTTACCACTAGCTGACTCATCAAGAAACAAAGAGAGAAAGGAAGATGGCGACTGGCAAGATGTCAGGGAGGTGGAGAATGTGAGAGAATGAGAGAGCTAAAGGTGAGTTTGTGAATGTTTGTGGTGTGTGCGTGTGTGTGTGTGTGAGTTAGAGACAGTTAGATCCTGCAGGACTTTCAGGGGCCGGCAGACCTGGTGATCATACACTTTGAGGCCCCATTGCTGCTACAAACACACCTGGGCAGCCAGTGCTGGCACAGAAACCACACCATCTTGAAGGGAAGAACTGCTGTGACTAGGATCCTAGCCTCACCACCACCCAAAATGGCGTCAGGTGCAAAACGGGAACCTACAGCCACTCTGAACAAAGACATGCTATCACAGCTGTAGACGCACAGACACTGAGATTCCAGACATCCAGGCCACAGATTTCTGTGAGTCACAGAGTGCATCCTTCTCCCCACTGGTCCACTGCAGAAGTATAGGGCCTGCGTGACCTGTGACGTGCAAGCAGGCCACCTGCCAACACAGGGTGGCTATGCAACCAGGGCCCCCTAGAAGGCCAGGGACTCTGATTTTCGGCATGCAAGTGAGGCTGCACCCAAGAGCCAGTGACTCCGATTCTCGGTTCTTGGCGCTCACACACGGGGATTCTGATTCCTGGTGCATGCTTGAGGACTTTTATTTTTGGCACATGTGCACAAGGACTCTGTTTCTCAGCACATGTGTGCAAGGACCCTGATTCTAGGTGCACGAGCAAAGCCACACCAAGCACCAATGACACTGATTCTAGGTGCACGCAGCTCCCACAGACCCACAACAGCCACACACCTCAGTGTTTGAGCTCTTCAGAGATACTTAGGTGGTGCGATGTTCCTGCTGCACACAGCTCAGGCCCCCATAACTTGGCTCTTGAACCTTCTGGTTATAGCTAGAATGGGGAGACATGAAACAATCCCCAAAGGAAAGAACAAGATGAATCACCAAGAAAGGAACTAAATGAAATGAAGGCATGCAATGTCAGAAAAAGAATCCAGAGTAATGGTCATATAGTTCATGAACTGGATCAACAACCTATGGAAAAATCAGGAAAAAATCAAAAGTGATATAGCTACACACAAAAATGTGATGGAATGTTTCAACAGTAGTCTAGAAGAAGAGGAGGACTGAATAGTGTGTTCACAAGCCCAATCTGAACAGCAACTGGAGAAAAAAATTAAAAAGCAAGAGGAGAGCCTAAGGGAGCTTTGGGACAACATGAAATGAAGTAACATACATATGATAGGGCTGCCATAAGGACAAGAAGAGCAGCAAGGATTAGAGAATCTAGTTGAAGAAATAATGACAGAAAACTTCCCTGATATGAGGAAGAAAAAAGTCAAATAAATACAGAGAGTCCAAGCAAGATGAACACGAAAAGGCCCACATCAAGACATGTCATAATTACAATGGCAAACATTAAAAACAAAGAGAGAATCTTAAAGGTTGCAAGAGGGAGATAGTTACCTACAAAAAATTCCCCATCAGATTATCAAATAATTCTTCAACAGAAACATATTAGGCCAAAAGGGAATGGAAGGAAGTATATAAAGTGATGCAAAGTAAGGGACTGAATCTAAAAATACTCTATCCAGCAAGGCTATAAATCAAAATTGAAGGGAAAATCAGGAGCTTTGCAGACTAAAAAAATCCTTAGGGAGTTTATCACTACCAAGCCAACAATGCAAGAAATGCTAAAGGGAATGCTGTAAAAAGAAATAGAAAAGGGGTAAAGAACACAGGCTTAAAGAATAGAAATGGTTAAAACAAGTACCTATCAATAATATTAAATGTAAATGGATTAAATGCTCTAGTCAAAAGACATCGAGTGACTGAATGGATAAGAAAACACGACCCATATATATGCTATCTATAAGAGACCCACTTCAGAACAAGGGACTCACACAGACTAAAAGTGAAGGGATGGAAAAATATCATTCAGTCAAATGGAAATGAAAAAAAAATCTTGTGTAACAATATTTATATCTGACAAAATGGACCTTGAAGTGAAGGCCATAATAAGAGATAAGGAAAGCCACTTCATAATTCTAAAGGGATAGACACAACAAGAGGATATAACTCCAATAAACATATATGCACCAAATGCAGGAGCACCCAAATATGTAAAAAAAAAAAAAAAACCTTCTGGAAGATAGCAGGGGAGAGATAGACAGCAATACAATCATAGTAGAGACTTTAATATCCCAATTTCATCACTGGATAAAGCCTCTAGACAAAAAATCAGCAAAGAAACAGCAATCCTAAATGACTTACTAGATCAGATGGACTTAATTGACATCTTCAGAACGTTCCACCCCAGAGCTACAGAATATATATTCTTCTCAAGCGCATATGGGATATTATCAAAGATAGACCACATATTGGGACACAGGCAAAGTCTCTCCAAATTTAAGAAGATTAACCCCTAGAGTGCCTGGGGGTGTGATCACGCTCCTCCTGCAGTGTCACTATTAGATGCTAGTAGTTCACTCTTTATGTGGGAAAAAAAAATTAAAAACCTTAACTCAAAATGCCTTGGCAATTTTAGCATAGTTCCTAGGATATTGGTTGTCACTCAAAGGGTTAAAATCATATCAAGCATCTTCTCAGATCACACTGGCATAATCCTATATAATAAAAGGCTAATAGGCAAATTGTCCCCTCAGGAGTTAAAACAACCAGGAGTTTGACCACTTGCTATGATGTGCACTGACCATGAGGGGGCAGTGCAGAATGAAGGAAGGTCCCAGCCAGCATGCAGAATCTGAGGGAAGGAAGGCCATGGCCAGCAGCCAGCCCCTGGGGGAAGGAAGGCCCTGGCAGGCAGCCAGCAGCCAGAAGGAAAGCCCCAGCCAGCACCCGGAAGGTCCTGATTGGCCCAGATTGCCGGGCAAGCCTAGTGACCCTATCCATACACAAATTTTGTGCACCAGGTCTCTAGTATTAGAAATAAACTACACTAAAAACAATCCAAAAAATTCAAACACTTGGAGGCTGAATAGCATATTACTAAACAATGATTGGGTTACCAAAGAGATCAAAGAAGAAATAAAAAACATCCTGGAAACAAATCACAATAAAAACACTATACAAAATCTATGGGACACAGTGAAAGCAGTCCTGAGAGGGAAATTCATAACATTACAGGCCTCTTTCAAAAATGAACAAACAAGAAAAGCTGATAATAAACCATCTAACTCTGCAACATGAAGAATTAGAAAGAGAGCAACATGAAAAGCCCAAAGTGAGCAGAAGGAAGAATCAGAGTGGAAATAAATGACATAGGACCAAAAAAAAAAAAATACAAAAGATCAATGAAACCAAGAGCTGGTTCCTTGAAAGGATAAACAAGATTCATGAACCTCTAGCCAGGCTCACAAAGAAGCAAAGAGAGAGGACCCATACAACCAAAATCAGGAATGAAAGAGGCTAAATAACAACAGACCCCACAGAAAAATGAAGACTCATAAAAAATTACTATGAGCAGCTCTATTCCAACAAACTAGTCAACTTAGAAGAAATGGACATATTCCTAGAAAAGTATGACCTTCCAAAACTCAATCAGGAAGAATAAAAAAAAGCTGATAGGCCAATAACTCTGGAGGAAATTGAAGCAATGATAATAAAAAAGGAAACTTCCAACAAACAAAAGCCCTGGACTAGACAGATTCACAGGGGAGTTTTATCAAACATTCAAAGAAGAACAAAAACCTATTTTCCTCATAGTATTCCAAAAATTCATGAGTAGGGAACACTCCCAAGCTCTTTCTACAAAGCCAGAATTACCTGAATCCCAAAACCAGATAAAGACAATACAAAGCGCCCTAATTGGTTTGGCACAGTGGATAGAGCATCGGCTTGCAGACTGAAGGGTCCCAGGTTTGATTCTGGTCAAGGGCAGGTACCTTGCTTGCAGGCACATCCCCAGTATGGGGTGTTCAAGAGGCAGATGATTGATGTTTCTCTTTCATCAATGTTTCTAACTCTCTATCCCTCTCTCTTCCTCTCTGTAAAAAAAAAAAATAAAAAAAAAATCAACAATATATATATTTTTTTAAAAAGACAATACAAAGAAAGAGAATTACAGGCCAATATCCTTCATGAATATAGATGCCAAAATTCTCAACAAAATTCTAGCAAATTGAGTCTGGCATTACATTAGAAAGATCACATACTATGGTCAAGTGCGATTTATTCCGAGGATGCCAGGATAGTATAATGTCTGAAAATCAATAAACATGATACATCACATAAAAAATTGAAAGATAAAAACCATATAATCATATCAATTGATGCAGAAAAGCATTTGACAAAATTCAACACCTTTTTTGATGAAAACCCTCAGCAAGGTGGGAATAGAAGGATCATATCTCAACATAATAAAAGCCACATATGACAAACAAACAGCCAACATCATACTCAATGGGCAAAACCCATTTCTTCTAAGAACAGGAATAAGACAGGGATGCCCACTCTCACCACTCCTGTTTGTCAGGTAGCCAAAACAATCAGACAAGAAGAAATAAAAGGCATCCAAATTAGAAAAGAAGAAGTAACAAATTGGAAAAATTTAAGTAACAAAATAAATTGATGAACGGAGTGGATACAGAGACATGGAAGCATGGAACAGAGTGCAGAATCTCAGAGGCAAGGCAGGGAAGGAAAGCTGGTGGGTAATCAACGAAGGATCTTGTGTGCATATATGCATAACCCATAGACACAGACAATGGGCAGTGAGGGCCTGGGGTTGGGGGGTAGGGTAGGCTGGTGGGGGTTTGTTCCCGCATTTACCCCCACTAGCCCACCCTACTCTATGTAATACTTTTAACCATAAATAATTATTTTAAAAAATAAAAGATCTGCTCTACAATGGAAAGGGAAATTGTACCTCTGTAATCCTATATAATAAAAGCCTAATATGCTAAGTGTCCAGTTGATAGGTCAGCCATTCAACCAATCAAAGTATAATATGCTAATGATATGCTAAGCAGCTGTGGGCAAACTACGGTCCGCGGGCCAGATCCGGCCCGTTTGAAATGAATAAAACTAAAAAAGAAAAGACCGTACCCTTTTATGTAATGATGTTTACTTTGAATTTATATTAGTTCACACAAACACTCCATCCATGCTTTTGTTCCGGCCCTCTGGTCCAGTTTAAGAACCCATTGTGGCACTCAAGTCAAAAAGTTTGCCCACCCCTGTGCTAAGGCTACTCAACTGCTCGCTATGACATTCACTGACCACCAGGGGGCAGACCTCCAACTGGTAGCTTAGCTTGCTGCTGGAGTCCAGCAGATCAGGACTGAGTGAGAAGGGCCAGACATGCCCTGGAGCCCTCCCGCGGTCCCTCCCTGGCTGGCCAACCTCCCACATTACTCACCACCCTGATCATGCACTGTGCACCAGTGGGGTCCCTCGTCCTGGCCTGTGCCCTCTTGCAATCTGGGACCCCTCGGGGGATGTCAAAGAGCTGGTTTCGGCCTGATTCCACAGGCCAGGCTGAGGGACCCCACTGGTGCATGAATTTGTGCACTGGGCCTCTATTATCTAATAATAGCAGTAGTTTGTTTAATGACTTCTCTGTAGTAGTCACTCTGCTAAATATTTTGACATAGTGTGTGATTTAATTCTCATAAGAACTCAGAGGTAGATATCATTGTTTTACATATGCAGAACCAATACCAGGTAGATTAAGTAGTTTGTCCCAGAATTACAGTTTGCAAATTGTTAAGCCAGGACTTGAACCCTGGCTGTACTGTAGCAAATTTTGATATTCTTTCCAGTCTGTTACACTGGCATCACTAAACTAATCTTAGAACCTGGTAAAAACAATTCTTTAGTGATACTATTGAACTTTTGAATACCTTTCTTCCATATTTTCTCTACTCTAATATTCACCCCATCTTCTGTAAAAACATTTGATTTGATCTATCTTTTGAGAAAATCTACATTTGAGGGTCTCATTTTGGTTGTTCTTGTAGTTTCCTTTATTTCTAAGCCATATATCAACCACGGTCCAAATGAGCCCTTCCCATCAATTGCTATTAATATATAAACTGGGAATTGTTGGAAAGTGTAAACTTTAAACTTTACTGAGTCATATATACAGGTGTCAGGGCAACTAAAGTACTCCTGAAGTATGAAAGTTGTAGAATGAATATCTAATGACAGCATTGAATATATAGCTTAATAATAAATTCTTCTCCATAATTTATCATGTTTACAAGTCTCAGTAATTGTATTTAATATATGTACAGTTGACTCTTGAACAAACCAAATTTGAATTGCACGGATCCACTTATGTGCAGATTTCAATAAATACTATTAATATATTTTATCTTCCTTATGATTTCTTAATAACATTTCTTTATCTCTAGATTACTTTATTATAAAATACAGTTTATAGAACATATACCATACAAAACTTTTGTTAATTGATTATGTTATCAGAAAGGCTTCCAGTCAATAGTAGGCTATATTAGTAGTTAAATTTGGAGAAAGTCAAAGTTTTACATGGACTTTTGACTGTTCAGTGGATCAGTGTCCCTAACCTATGCATTGTTCAAGGCTCAACTCTACTTCAATATAAACTGAATCTTTACATTTTTTGTAGACTATAACTCACTACTTTTATCTCTAGGTAAATAAATTATAATAATTATACTTTGACACTTGTAGAATAAAATATCTTTGACTATTATGAACATGTTAATCTAATCTGGAAGGAGAAGCTTTATATTATTCTTAGGTTTAACCTACAGAAAAAAATATACATCTACAAATATGCATATATACACATGTGCATACACATGCACACACACACACACACACACACACACACCCCTGGGAATTTATTTACAAATTGTAAATGAAAAAAAAAGATTTTCAGTAGTGATTGAGTGAACTTGATTAAAGGAGAATAGATGATTTTTTAAAAAAATTTACTTTGATATTTTTAATTTAGAGAATTTTGTATATTTTTGTGTATTTTTCTGTTTGTTTACAGAAAAAATGTACTATTTTCAGAAGTTCATAACTTTACTTAATTCTTATGGTTCTTAGATAAAAGTTAATGCATTCTATGTCTCTTACGGGCTTGTGGTATAAAGCTTTTAAAATGGTCATTCATTCTGTTAAAAATACACTGCTTTAAAACAAATATGTATTTTTTTAGTGTATAATGAATAGACTATCTTTTCCTTTGAAATAAAATATTTACCAATTTGTGGTATATTTTTGTATTCTGTAAAATATTGCTAAAGATATATTCTTGGAAAATTGACTTTGCTTTATAACTGAAGCCAATGAGCTTATACCTCTATTTATTGAATGTGGAAAAAAAATGTATTCATGTCAAGCATCTTGCTCTAGGTGTGTCATCATTCAAGGATGGAAGAAGAATATGTGATGACCGTATGTGATCATCAAACCTCAGCCCTCTGTTACTGGTCTATCACTCTTATCCTTGGCAAAACCTTGCCTGACAATGTTCCCAAACAGCTTGCAGCAGTTAATCAACTCTAGTCAGCTCTTTTACACATCTCCCTGAGCTCTGCAGTCTCTAAAGTACATTTGTCTGCCAGTCGGTTTCTGGAGAAAGCATCTGCAATAATAAACATTTTCCCAGGAACATATGCTGCATGCAGCTTAAACCTATCAGGCATAACAGAAATCTCTTGCACCTTAAGGGAATTAACACAGATTTTATTTTGCTAAAGGAGATAAACTTGATACTTTGAAAGAATGCCAAACAAGCAGAAAATTGCAGCAGATGTGCTCACATCTCAATATTAGTGTAAGTGTATTTCTAATCTTTTGTAGAATAAAATACTCAAACAACAACTGTACATATATAATTGCTATTAACGTGTCACATAATTCTGATGATATTTCTTTACTGAATTATTATAAGGCTTGAATTTATTATTATAAGCCTTACCGTAACTCCAATGATGACTAATGACTATATATAATAATATGATTTTTCAAGCAAATTGGCATGGAGATGCACAATGTCAAAGACAATATTATCAACTTGGTGTTTGATTTACCTTGGATTTCCATCCACCTTTTTTTCTTTATTGATTAAGGTATTACATATGTGTCCTTATCCCCCCATTGCCCCCCACTACCCCCACTCATGACCTCACCCCACTGGTGTCTGTGCCCATTAGTTATGCTTATATGCATGCATACAAGTCCTTTGATTGATCTCTCCCCCTTACCCCCCTCTTCCCTACCTTTCTTCTGAGGTTTGACGGTCTGATTGATGCTTTTTGTGTCTCTAGTTCTGTTTTTGTTGATCAGTTTATGTTCTTCATTATATTCCACAAATGAGTGAGATCATGTGATATTTATCTTTCTCTGACTAACTTATTTCGTTTAGCATAATGCTCTCCAGGTCCATCCATGCTGTTTCAAATAGTAGGACTTCCTTCATTTTTACAGCAATGTAGTATTCCATTGTGTAGATGCACCACAGATTTTTAATCCCCTCATCTACTGATGGGCACTTATGCTGTTTCCAAATCTTAGCTATCTCAAGGCCATATATCAAGCTGTATTACAAAGCCACTGTTCTCAAAACTGCCCGGTACTGGCACAAGAAAGGACACATAGACCAGTGGAATAGAACAGAGAACTCAGAAATTGACCCAAACCACTACGCTCAATTAATATTTGACAAAGGAGGCAAAAGCACACCATGGAGTCAACACTGTCTCTTCAATAAATGGTGTTGGGAAAATTGGACAGATACATGCAAAAAAGAAAACTAGACCACCAACTTACACCATACACAAAAATAAACTCAAAATGGATAAAGGACTTAAACATAAGATGGGAAACCATAAAAATCTTAGAGGAATACACAGGCAGCAAAATCTCAGACACATGCCAAAGCAATATCTTCACCAATACAGCTCCTGGGGCAACGGAATCTAAAGAGAAAATAAACAAATGGGAGTACATCAAAATAAAAACTTTCTGCACAGCGAAAGAAACCATCAGCAAAACAATAACTATGGGAGAACATATTTTCCAATGTTATCTCTGATAAGGGTTTAATCTCAAACATTTACAGGGAACTCATACAACTTAACAAAAGGAAGATAAACAACCCAATCAAAAAAATGGTGAGAGGAAAAAGAAGATGGCGGCGATATAGGCAGACGCGTCCCAGGTCGTGTCCCGGAGCAAATGGAGTGAGCAGCTGAAACTAATAACACCCACTCCGAATTGGCAAAATTGCTCAGCTGGTGAGACGGTTTGCAGCCGGGAAAGGCAGAACTCCCCTGGAAAGGTAAAAAAAAAAAAAAACCCAGGGATTTGGGCAGGAAAGTTTGCCAGACCTCTGAGCCGAGAGGGTCGGAGGGAGACCGCGTGGCAGACAGCCGCGTCCCTTGGGACAGGCACAGCCCCTGACTGGGGAAAGGTGATCCGCGGGATTCCTGGCGCTGCCGGGGGATTTCAGATCTGGGTTCTGTGATCACTGAGGACTGAGCCTAAAGGGGGCAGCCTGAAGAGCTGACCTGACCATGCAGTGCCCGTAAAAGAAGAGTTTACAGAAACCAAGCCTTCTCCGTTTCCACAGCCGGCATTTGTTTGTTTGTTCTCGCTGAATCCTGTTCATGGGACATTTCGGATACAGACACTCACCTGTGCTGAAGAGAGGGAGAGGGTGTGGAGGAGTGGAATCCGGGGAGAGACTGAGGAGAGAGGGGTGGCCAGGAGAGGTGGCAGCGAATTGAGTGCTGAGACGCCCCTTAGCCCAGGACTGGGGCAGCCATTCTCTCCAGAGATTGAGACTCCTCCCCCCAGTCGCCAGGCAAGGAGCACAACCACACCCAGATCCCACCCTGAACAAGATCAAGGATTAAAATAATCTGATCAGCCCCTGGGAGTTAACAGGGTCTCGCCTATACAGGGATTTTCAATGCCATATAGCCTCAGAGGCCAACCCCAGAACACTGCCACCCAGAGGCTGAGACACAAACTGACTCTTTGCTAAACACAAAATAAGGCAGTCTGGGAAACCAATATGACCTGCTTTAAAATAAGGACTGTGGTTTACAACACAGAGGAACAGTGTATCGCAGGGAAACTCAACACTCTCCTGAATACCTGGCAGGACTAAAGGTGAGCCAGACTGAAGAATGGAAGAACCGAAGGACCTTCACTACTGCAATTTTTTTTTCTTTTTTCACCTTTTAACTAAGAAACCATTTTTTTCCTTTTTTTTTCTATTCCTTTCTTTTCTTCTTTTTTTTCCTCTTTTTCCATCACTTGATTTTACCCCTTTAATTACTATCTTCTTATTTTTAACCAGTATTATTACTGCTACCATTTTACCATCTTTTAAGGTGCCATTTTATTTTCTCTTTATTTTATTTTGGCATTAGTGTTCTCCATTCTATTTCCATCGTTATATTATTGGTTGTTTCTAGTTTGCATCCAGGTACAGGGAGCTGTTGCTGGAATTTGCTGGGATTAGTGGCAGTTCTATAGGAGTATTCTCCTCATATTAAAAAGTCTCTTCCCCTCTTCCACTTCATTCTCTCTTTTCATTCTTGTTTTTCTTTTTTCTTTTCTCGCTTTTATTTTCCCCCCTTCTTTTTCCCAATTTCATTTTTGCACTCCTTTTTTTGGTCCATACTTTTCTTTTCTATTTTCTCTTTTTCTCTTCCTTCTTCCTTATCCCCCAATTCTCTTAATTCGGGCGGTCACCTTTATTTGGGGTTATTAATATCATGAATATATTTGTGTTTACTGCCTGGTATGTGGTGCCTTGTTGTGTTGTATTTTGTGCCCTGAAATCAACACAGCAGATCCAAGCAACAGCAATCTCCTGAGCACCATACCCTCTGCTAAGGAACAGCAGCTGTACGTGAAACCGCCCCTCACAAGCCAGAAGAGCCACCACAGCTGTGAACAGCACCCACCAGAGGAGCTGCTGCCAACTGAAGAGCAGCTGCTACCGCAACCGCCTGAAGAGCAACCACAGACCAAGGACTCACTGCCACCGAGGGAGCAGCCATTGAATGACTCAACGTCTAGATATGTCAGTGAGATCAAACATGGGTAGAAAAGGAAACCCCCAAAGGAAAGAGAAGGAGGACTCTCCAGAAAAGCAGCTAAGTAATACAGAGGCATGCAACATGACAGAAAAAGAATTCAGAATAAGGGTCCTAGAGCGCATAAACCGGATGGAGGAAAAAATCGACAACCTCTGCAAGAAGCTAGAAGAAACAGATGAAAAAATCAACAACTTAAGTAACACCCAAGAAGAAATGAAGAGTGATATAGCTGCAATAAAAAACACCATTGAAAGTATCAACAGTAGACTAGGAGAAGCGGAGGACTGAATTAGTGAATTAGAAGACAAGGAAGCAAAACACACCCAAAATGTACTGTGATTGGAGAAAAAAAATAAAAGACAGGAGGAGAGCCTAAGGGAGCTTTGGGACAATATGAAAAGAAACAACATACGAAAAATAGGGGTACCAGAACAATAGAAAGATGAATAAGGATTAGAAAACCTATTCGAAGAAATAATATCAGAAAACTTCCCTGAGGTGGGGAAGAAAAAAGTCACACAAGCCCAGAGAGTCCCAAACAAGGTGAACCCAAAAAGACCCACACCAAGACATATCGTAATTACCATGGCAAATGTTCAGGACAAAGAGAAAATCTTACAAGCCGCAAGAGAGAGACGGGAAGTCACATACAAGGGAGCTCCCATTAGATTATCAAACGATTTCTCAACAGAAACACATCAGGCCAGAAAAGAATGGACAGAAATTTACAAAGTGATGCAAAGCAAAGGACTGAATCCAAGAATACTCTATCCAGCAAGGCTATCATTCAAACTTGGAGGGGAAATAAGAAACTTCACAGACAAAAAAAAGCTAAGGGAGTTTATCACCACCAAGCCAGCAATGCAAGGAATGCTAAAGGGTCTGGTATAAAAAGAAGAAATAAAAAGCTCAGAAAGAAAACAGCCACACAAAAAAAGAAATGGCCACAAACAGATACCTTTCAATAATAACTAAACGTAAACGGACTAAATGCTCCAACCAAAAGACATCAAGTGGCTGAATGGCTAAAAAAACATGACCCATACATCTGTTGTTTACAAGAAACCCACCTCATTAGAAGGGACTCACACAGATTGAAAGTGATAGGATGGAAAAATATCTTTCAGGCAAATGGAAAAGAAAAGAAAGCTGAGGTAGCAATACTTATATCGGACAAAATAGACCTCAAAGTGAAGGCCATAACAAGAGATAGAGAAGGCCACTTCATAATACTAAAGGGATCAATACAACAAGAAGATATAAACCTGGTAAACATACATGCACACAATGCAGGAGTACCCAAATTTATATATAAAAAAAAAACTCCTGGAAGATATCAAAGGAGAGATTGACAGCAATACAACCATAGTAGGGGACTTTAATACACCACTGACAGCACTGGATAAGTCCTATAGACAAACAATCAGCAAAGATACAGCAATCCTAAATGACTCACTTGATCAGATGGACTTAATAGACATCTTCAGAACGCTTCACCCCAAAGCCAGGGAATATACGTCCTTCTTAAGTGTTCATGGGACATATTCAAAAATAGACCACATATTGGGTCACAAGCAAAGTATCCCCAAATTCAAGAAGATTGAAATCATAAAAAGCATCTTCGCAGACCACAATGGCATAATATTAGAAATAAACTACAATAAAAACAACCCAAAATACTCAAACACCTGGAAGCTGAATAGCATGCTATTAAATATTGATTGGGTTACCAATGAGATCAAAGAAGAAATTAAAAAAAACCTGGAAACTAATGATAATGAAAACACAACAATCCAAAACCTATGGGACACAATGAAAGCAGTCTTGAGAGGGAAGTTTATAGCTCTACAGGCCTATCTCAAAAAACAAGAAAAAAATGGTAGTAAAACATCTA
This sequence comes from Myotis pilosus, assembly GCA_036010255.1. Taxonomy (NCBI): domain Eukaryota; kingdom Metazoa; phylum Chordata; class Mammalia; order Chiroptera; family Vespertilionidae; genus Myotis; species Myotis pilosus. The sequence goes on along the minus strand of JASKON010000002.1, from coordinate 109,433,485 downwards.
ACTCTACAACTCAAAGAATTAGAAAGAGAGCAACAAGAAAACCTCAGAGTGAGCAGAAGGAAGGAGATAAAAAAGATTAGAGCAGAAATAAATGACATAGAGGCCAAAAAAACAGTACAGAAAATCAATGAAACCAAGAGCTGGTTCTTTGAAAGGATAAATAAGATTGACAAACCCCTAGCCAGACTCACCAAGAAGCAAAGAGAGAGGACCCAAATAAACAAAATCAGAAACGATAGAGGCGAAATAACAACAGACCCCACAGAAATACAAATGATTGTTAAAAAATACTTTGGACAGCTCTACTCCAACAAACTAGACAACCTGGAGGAAATGGACAAATTCCTAGAAAAATACAACATTCCAAAACTCAATCAGGAACAATCTAAAAATCTCAACAGGCCAATAACTATGGAAAAAATTGAAGCAGTCATTAAAAAGCTTCCATCAAACAAAAGCCCAGGACCAGACGGCTTCACAGGGGAGTGTTACCAAATATTGAAGGAAGAACTAAAACCTATCCTCCTCAGACTATTACAAAAAATTCCAGAGGAAGGAACACTTTCCAGCTCATTCTATGAAGCCAGCATCACCCTAATACCAAAACCAGGTAAAGACAACACAATGAAAGAGAATTACAGGCCAATATCCCTCAAAAACACAGATGCCAAAATCCTCAACAAAATCTTAGCAAATTGGATACAGCAGTACATCAGAAAGATCATACACCATGACCAAGTAGGATTTATCCCAGGGATGCAAGGATGGTACAATATCCGCAAATCAGTAAACGGGATACATCACATAAAGAAATAGAAAGAAAAAAACCACATGGTCATATCAATTGATGCAGAAAAAGCATTTGACAAAATTCAACAACCATTTTTGATAAAAACTCTCAGTAAGGCGGGAGTAGAAGGATCATACCTCAACATAATAAAAGCCATATATGACAGACCCACAGCCAACATCATACTCAATGGACAAAAACTAATACCATTTCCCCTAAGAACAGGCACAAGACAGGGGTGCCCCCTCTCACTGCTCCTGTTCAACATAGTACTGGAAGTGTTAGCCATTACAATTAGGCAAGAAGAAGAAATAAAAGGCATCCAAATTGGAAAAGAGGAAGTAAAAGTGTCCTTATTTGCAGACGACATGATATTATACATACAAAACCCTAGAGACTTCATATAAAAGCTACTAGACTTAATACATGAATTTGGCAATGTAGCAGGATACAAAATTAACCCCAAGAAATCTGAGGCATTCCTATACACCAATAGTAAACTTTCAGAAAGAGAGATTATAAAAACAATCCTGTTTACCATCGCACCAAAAAATTAAGCTACCTAGGAATAAACTTAACTAAAGAGGTAAAAGACCTCTACTGAGAAAACTACAGGACGTTGAAAAAAGATACAGAGGAAGACATAAACAGATGGAAGAACATACCGTGTTCATGGATTGGTAGACTCAACATCATTAAAATGTCCATACTACCCAAAGCAATCTATAAATTCAACACACTTCCCATTAAAATACCAACGGCATACTTCATAGATCTAGAACGAACTCTCCAAAAATTCAGCTGGAATAAAAAAAGACCCTGAATAGCTGCAGCAATCCTGAAAAAGAACAAAGTAGGTGGGATCTCAATACCAGATATCAAGATGTATTACAAAGCCACTGTTCTCAAAACTGCCTGGTATTGGCACAAGAATAGGCATATAGATCAATGGAATAGAATAGAAAGCCCAGAAATTGGCCCAAATCAATATGCTCAATTAATATTTGACAACGTAGGCAAGAACATACAATGGAGCCAAGATAGTCTCTTCTATAAATGGTGCTGGGAAAGTTGTACAGATATATGCAAGAAAATGAAACTAGACCACCAACTTACACCATACACAAAAACAAACTCAAAATGGATAAAGGACTTAAATGTACATCAGGAAACCATAAAAATTCTAGAAGAATCCAAAGGCAACAAAATCTCAGACATATGCCGAAGCAACTTCTTCACTGATAAAGCTCCTAGGGCACTTGAAACTAAAGAGAAAATGAACAAATGGGACTACATCAAAATAAAAAGCTTCTGCACAGCAAAAGAAACCATCAACAAAACAACGAGAAAACCCACTGTGTGGGAAAACATTTGCCAATGTCATATCTGATACAGGCCTAATCTCCAAAATTTATAGGGAACTCATACAACTTAACAAAAGGAAGATAAAAAATCCAATCAAAAAATGGGCAAAGGACCTAAATAGATACCTTTCAAAAGAGGACATTCAGAAAGCCAAGAGACATATGAAAACATGCTCAAAATCACTAATCATCCGAGAGATGCAAATCAAAACAACAATGAGGTACCATCTCACACCTGTCAGACTGGCTACCATCAACAAATCAACAAACGACAAGTGCTGGAGAGGATGTGGAGAAAAAGGAACACTTGTGCACTGCTGGTGGGAATGCAGACTGGTGCAGCCACTATGGAAGACAGTATGGAGTTTCCTGAAAAAACTACAAATGGAACTCCCATTTGACCCTGTGATCCCACTTCTAGGAATATATCCCAAGAAACCAGAAACAGCTGAAACCGGTTTGGCTCAGTGGATAGAGCGTCGGCCTGTGGACTGAAAGGTCCCGGGTTCGATTCCGGTCAAGGGCATGTTCCAGGGTTGCGGGCACATTCCCAGTGGGGGATGTGCAGGGGGCAGCTGATCGATGTTTCTCTCTCATTGATGTTTCTACCTCTCTATCCCTCTCCCTTTCTCTCTGTAAAAAATCAATAAAACATATTAAAAAAAAAAGAAACCAGAAACACCAATCAGAAAGGATATATGCATCCCTATGTTCATAGCAGCACAATTCACCATAGCTAATATCTGGAAACAGCCTAAGTGCCCATCAGTAGATGAATGGATTAGAAAACTGTGGTACATCTACACGATGGAATACTATGCTGCTCTAAAAAGGAAGGACCTCTTACCATTTGCAACGGCATGGATGGAACTGGATTGCATTATGCTAAGTGAAATAAGCCAGTCAGTGAAGGAAAAATACCACATGATCTCACTCATTCATGGATAATTGAGACCTTTATAAATTTTTGAACAATAATAGATACAGAGGCAGAGCTGCCTCAAACAGATTGTCAAACTGCAGCGGGAAGGCCGGGGAGGGTTGGGGGGCGGGATATAGGGGGGTAAGAGATCAACCAAAGGACTTGTATGCATGCATATAAGCATAACCAATGGACATAAGACACTGGGGGATAGGGTAGGCTAGGGGACGGTCTAGGGCGGTGGGAAAAATGGACACATATGTAATACCCTTTGTAATAGAAAATTAAAAATTAAATAAAAAAATTTAAACAACAACAACAACAACAAAAAATGGTGAGAGAAACCAAGATGGCGGCATAGGTAAACACCGGAGTTTGGTGCCTCGAACAACCACTTCAAAAATACACCTAAAAGATGGGATGGACATCATCCAGAACCACAGGAAGGCTGGCTGAGTGGAAATTCTACAACTAGAAGGAAAGAGAAAAGCATACCAAGACTCAGATGAGGTGCAGTATGGAAGTAAAATACTAAGGTGTGGAGGTGCATGCAGAGCAGGTTGTCGGCAGAGGGTGCGGTTGTCATTTTAAATCTGGAGGGAGTCTCAGGCTCTGAGCTCCAGTTCCGGGTGAGTCTCTAGGGACCCAGACTCATATGGGAGAAGCGGAACTGTCTGGCATTGGTCGGAACTCAAGGACAGCTTTCTCTCCACGGGGCTTGCAGCGAATACCTGGATACTGAGAAGCAGACCCTCTGAGGGCAAGACTGAGAGCAGCCATAACTGCTATCCCCACCCTGTTGATCCAGTGGGACCCTCCCCGCCCAAGCCCTGCAGGGAGGTTTTTGCTGGATAGACTCAGGCAAAAGCTAGATTAGCACCTCCCTAGAGATGCAGGAGCCAGGAAACCCAGAGGTTAGAGTGGCACCATCCAGTTTGCAGCTCCATGGAACCATAAAGGACACACTCAGGGGTCGGACTCAGTGAGCACCAAAGTCCCATTGAAGCAAGTCTTGCCCCAGAGGGGTGGCTCCAGCACAGAAGTTCTCCAGCTGCAGATACAGCTGATTCTCACAGCCAATTGGCCGGGAGGTCAATTCCTGGCAGTGATACCTACAATAATTAAGGTTAACTACAACAAGACTGTGCACAAAGCCCACAAGGGGTTTCACCAAGAGTGTCCTCCTCAGGTAATTGGGGAGGCTAAACCACTGGGCCCTAGAGGACACTCAGCACAGAAAACCACTTTATCAACACAGGGAAACATAAAAAAATGCCGAGGCAAAGAAAAAGGACACAAATGACAGAAATGGAAGAAAACAAAGTACTGGATATAAAGTTCAAAACCACACTTTGAAGGTTTTTCAAGAATTTTCTAGAAAATGCTAATAAACTTAATGAGATCTACAAGAAATCTAATGAGACCCTAAAGGTTGTGATAAAGGACCAACTAGAAATTAAGCATACACTGACTGAAATAAAGAATATTATACAGACTCCCAACAGCAGACTGGAGGATTGCAAGAATCAAGTCAAAGATTTGAAATCCGAAGAAGCAAAAAACACCCAACCAGAAAAGCAAAATGAAAAAAGAATCCAGAAATACGAAGATAGTGTAAGGAGCCTCTGGGACAGCTTCAAGCGTACCAACATCAGAATTATAGGGGTGCCAGAAGAAGAGAGAGAGCAAAATATTGAAAACCTATTTGAAGAAATAATGACAGAAAACTTCCCCTACCTGGTGAAACAAATAGACTTACAAGTCCAGGAAGCACAGAGAACCCCAAACAAAAGGAATCTAAAGAGGACCACACCAAGACACATCATAATTAAAATGCCAAGGGATAAAGACAAAGAGAGAATCTTAAAAACAGCAAGAGAAAGAAAGTCAGTTACCTACAAGGGAGTACCCATACGACTGTCAGCTGATTTCTCAACAGAAACTTTGCAGGCCAGAAGGGAGTGGCAAGAAATATTCAAAGTGATGAATGCCAAGAACCTACAACCAAGATTACTTTATCCAGCAAAGCTATCATTCAGAATTGAAGGTCAGATAAAGAGCTTCACAGATAAGGAAAAGCTAAAGGAGTTTATCACCACCAAACCAGTGTTATATGAAATGCTGAAAGGTATCGTTTAAGAAGAGGAAGAAGAAGAAAAAGGTAAAGATACAAATTATGAACAACAAATACACATCTATCAACAAGTGAATCTGAAAATCAAGTGAATAATCTGATGAACAGAATGAACTGGTGATTATAATAGAATCAGGGGCATAGAAAGGGAATGTACTGGCTATTCTTGGGGTGCAAATGGGTGAGAGGGATGCAGGAAGAGACTGGACAAAAATCGTGTACCTATGCATGAGGACAGTGGATGGGGAGTGAGGGAGGAGGGTGGGGTGGGAACTGGGTAAAGGGGAGTCATGGGGGGAAAAAAGAGGAACAAATGTAATAATCTGAACAATAAAGATTTAATTAATAAAAAAAAGGGCAACGGACCTAAATAGATACTTTTCGAAAGAGGGTATACAGAGGCCAAGGGATATATGAAAATATGCTCAAAGTCACTAATCATCCAAGAGATGCAAATCAAAACGACAGTGAGGTATCATCTCACACCTGTTAGAATGGCTATCATCAACAAATCAACAAATGACAAGTGTTGGTGAGTATGTGGAGAAAAAGGAAACCTCTTGCACTGCTAGTGGGAATGCAGACTGGTACAGCCACTGTGGGAAAGAGTATGGAGTTTCCTCAAAAAACTAAAAATGGAACTCCCATTTGACCCAGTGTTCCCACTTCTAGGAATATATCCCAAGAAACTAGAAACACCAATCAGAAAGGATATATGCATCCCTATGTTCATAGCAGGATAATGTACAATAGCTAAGATTTGGAAATATCTATCGACCTTTTGATATTCAGTTGAAAACACTCTATGATCGTTGTAGAAGCCTCTCTTCAGGTATAACAACTTTTCCCCCCTCTATGCATATGCTATAGTTGTGGGATTATCTGGCTTTGGTATATAGCCTGGTGCTTTTTGTCAACATTTTTTGTCTTGCCAATTAGGTTGAAGAATGTTTGGGTGAAAGGGTCTAGGTTTTATATTTTCTATGTGCCTTGATTTTAGCATGTACTCAATAAATATTCTTTAATTAAATAGCTCTAGGTGTCAAGACATACATATTAGACAAAGATCAATTTGCTGATACTTTGAGCAATGAGGATAAATGTGCTCTTGTTACTCTGTCAAATAAAGGAAACTAAAAGTGGTAATAAATGTAAACATAAATTTCTTCCCTCAAAGTAGAAATAAAAAAAATTATAATTTGATGTTTCATAATACTATTCTTAATTCAGTAAGTTATTCAACCTTGGTTGAAAAGCAAGAAATCACATTTGTATTCATATCAAGGGGAAATATATAGAAATCGAGAATTAAAAAGCACCTGACTTAAATAATCTAGACCAGGAGGGAGGCTGCCTGGTGGAGGGTGACCTGACTGCCACACTTGGTTCTCTGGATTAGAAGATGAGACATAAAGGCTGTGGTCTGGGTCTGAAGCTCCAGGAATAAAACCAGGTAGGCCTCTACTTCTTTGGTTCTGTGCATCTACAAGAGAATGAAAATCCCAGATTACATTTAAATTCAGACATACCATTACATTTAGTCTTTCTTATATTGTTTGTTACTTCTTAATTCAGTGGATAGATTCTCTTCTGCTGCCCTTTACTTCATTTTTTTTTTGGGGGGGGGTGCTTTTTTTATTGTCTAAAGTTTTACATGTGTTGTCTTTTTCCCAGATTGACCTCATACCACTCCATATCCATCCCTGAGGGCAAGCCCCCACTGCCCCGGTGTCTGTGTCCATTGGTTATGCTAATATGCATGCATACAAGTCCTTTGTTTGATCTCTAACTCCCCCACCTCCCTTGCCATTTGTCTATGGATCTATTTTTGTTCATCAGTTTATGGTGATCATTATATCCCACATATGCGTGAGATCATGTGATATTTATCTTTCTCCGACTGGCTTTTTTTTTTTGCTTAGCATAATGTTCTCCAGGTCTATCCATGCTGTTGCAAATGGTAAAAGTTCCTTCTTTTTTTTATAGAGGCGTAGTATTCCATTGTGTAGATGTACCACAGTTTTTCAATCCACTCATCTGCTAATGGGCACTTAGGTTGTTTCCAAATCTTAGCTATTGTAAATTGTGCTGCTGTGAACACAGGGATGCATACATCCTTTCTGATTGGTGTTTCTGGTTTCTTGGGATATATTCCTAGAAGTGGGAACACTGGGTCAAATGGGAGTTCCATTTTTAGTTTTTTGAGGAAACTCCATACTCTTTCCCACAGTGGCTGTACCAGTCTGCATTCCCACTAGCAGTGCAGAGGGTTCCTTTTTCTCCACATCCTCACCAACACTTGTCATTTGTTGATTTGTTGATGATAGTCATTCTGACAGGTGTAAAATGATATGTCATTGTTGTTTTGATTTGCATCTCTTGGATGATCAGTGACTTTGAGAATGTTTTCATATATCTCTCAGCAAGAAAAGTGCCTTCTTTCAAAAGTGTTCATTTAAGTTCTTTGCCCATATTTTGATTGAATTGCTTATCTTCCTTTTGTTAAGTTTTATGAGTTCCCTCTAAATTTTGGAGATTAAACCCTTATATGAAATAGCATTGGCAAGTATGTTCTCCCAGGCAGTGGGCTTTACTTCATTTATCCTTTTCACTGTCACTACCATTTGCACCTCAAAACAGAAAAAATGAATGTAGAAGATTGCTAGCAGTAGCTGTGAGAAAAAATGGATAATTGGGGCAAAGTACATGATTTTTTAAAATATATTTTTTGAAGGCCTTAAAGACTTCTGTTCAAAGAGCTAAAAAATTATAAACTACAAAATAAAAGGAAATGGTAAAAGGAACCAAGTATTCTTTACTCATAAAAGGATAACCTTTGATATAGGTTTTGAATCATATTATAACTTTCAAGGCACATTCTCTCTTCCCCAAATATTATGAGCATGTCTCATAATTTGAAGATTACTTTGTGTCCTTATCAATCATGCTCTGATGACTAAATTTAATTCGTAATTCTTATCCTTTAGCCAGCCCCTGAACTACCTGGAGACCTTGTGATAACAAGATTTCTGGACCTCACTCCAGAGTTTCTGATTTAGTAGTTGGGGTGGGGCTTGAGAATTTGCATTTTTATAGGCTCCCAGGTAAGCTAATGCTGCTGGTCTGATGATATACTTTGAGATCTAATTGTCTAATTCTATATACTATGAGAATATTCATAATTAATTTATGGGCTTCTTAAGAACAACATAATATCTAATCCTACCTAATAAAAGAGTAATATTCAAATTAACCATCACTCCCTCACTCCATCACAAAGATGGCAGTGGCCACGGAGCTGGAGCAAGCAGGAGGCTTAGGTTGCCCTTGGCAATGGAGGAAGCCAAGCTTCCCGCCTGCACTGGCCAGACCTGGGCTCCGCTCAAGGCTACAAAATTTCAATTATAGAAGATAAATAAATCCCAGATTCCTGCTTCCAGCTGGCATGGCCTCTGCTCAAGGAGGGGCTGAGAACCTGGGTTGCCAGGGGCAACCCAGGCTTCAAGCTGGAACAAGGCTACAAAGTTTCAATTACAGAAGTTAAATAAATCCCAGATACCTGCTTCCAGCCCATGGGCGTGGCCAGCCTGAAAACGGCCATCAGCCCCTTACCCAGGTTGGCCAGGCACCCCAGTGGGACCTCCATCCTGATCCGGGACACCCTTCAGGGAAAACCAGCTGGCCCCCACCCATGCACCAGGACTCTATCCTATATAATAAAAGGGTAATATGCAAATTGACCCTAACAGCAGAATGACTGGGAATGACAGGTCACTATGACACACACTGACCACCAGGGGGGCAGACGCTCAATGCAGGGTGGGCAGTGCGCTCCCACAGGGGGAGTTCTGCTCAGCCACAAGCCAGGCTGACAGTGCTGGCGGGAGCCTCTTCTGCCTCTTCAGCAGTGCTAAGGATGTCCGACTGCAGCGCCTGGTGCACAAAAATTTGTGCACGAGGGAGGGGGTGTTCTTCAGCCTGGCCTCACTCTTTCTAATCTGGGACCCCTCAAAGGATGTCCTACTGCCGGTTTACAGGGATCGGGCCCAAACCAGCAGTCAGACATCCCTCTTGCAATCTGGGACTGCTGGCTCCTAACTGCTCACCTGCCTGCCTGCCTGCCTGCTTGCCTGATTGCCCCTAACCACTCTGCCTGCTGGCCTGCTTGCCCCCAAATGCCCCCCTGCCAGCCTGATCACCCCCAACTGCCCCCCGTGCCAGTGTGCTCATCCCCAACTGCCTCCCTGCCAGCCTGCCAACCCCCAACTGTCCCCCCTGCTGACCTGCTCACCCCCACCTTCCCTTCCCACTGGCCTGTTCACCCCCAACTGCCCCCCTGCTGTCCTGATCACCTCCAGCTGACCCCCACTGATGACCTGCTTGCCCTCAACTGGCCCCCCTGTTGGTTTGCTTACCCCCAATGGCCCCGCCCCCCACCAGCCTGATCATCCACAACTGCCCTACCCTTTTGGCCTCTAACTGCCTCTGCCTAGGCCCTGCCACCATGGCTTTGTCCAGAACGTCCAGAAGGTCTCCTGGAAGGTCTCCCAGTCTTAATTAGCATATTACCCTTTTAGTAGTATAGATTAGCTTAGGTCTCAGTATTTTGTATAAAAGCATTAAAATTAAAAAATATATTTTTTTATTGATTTAAACAGAGAGACACATAAATTTGTTATTCCACTTATTGATGCATTCCTTGATTGATTCATGTATGCGCCTTTATTGGGGATTGAATTTGAAACCTTGGTATCTGGAAGACAAACTAAATTACCCGGCCAGGACTAAAAATTTTTTCTTTCACAATATAAATCACTTTGTAGCTCACCTAAGATAAAATAATTACAGGTTTCTATAATTTTTGGATTTTTTTAGAGAATAACCTGTTTTTTATATTATTGCCAGGTAAAAATGTTGCTATTTCAATGATCTCTTAGATTGAAATTTGGAGATTGCGATTCCTCCTGTATTAATCTGGAGCCTGTGTCAAATTGTGCATAAGCCCTAATAAGTGCATACAAAAGCATTCTTCTTTGTTAAAGAATAGAAATAATTCTTTCTATGATTATTTTTCCTTTTTCTTTTCATATGACTGCCATTTGGATACCTTCCTCAATAGATACCAATTTTTAAAAAAATTATCAGTGTTTTTATTTCTCATATTTATTAATCCATTAATTAACAAGTTATCACATGTGCATTCATTTAGTTTATCAATACTATGCAGTTTTATTTTTTTAATATATATTTTATTGAGTTTTTACAGAGAGGAAGGAAGAGAGATAGAGAGTTAGAAACATCGATGAGAGAGAAACATCGATCAGCTGCCTCCTGCACATCTCCTACTGGGGATGTGCCCACAACCCAGGTACATGCCCCTGACCGGGATTGAACCTGGGACCTTTCAGTCCGCAGGCCGATGCTCTATCCACTGAGCCAAACCGGTTTCGGCAATACTATGCAGTTTTAGAATGAGTGTAGGTGTGGATTAAGTTTCATGACCTTTCACATATTAGAGAGGCCATTATAAAGACAAATAATTGAGACTATTCTAAAGACAGATGAATAGAAAGGACAAAGAAAATGTTTCTGGTTTACTATAAGAAAGAAATTTGTTCCATTTGCACAAAGATTTGAACAAGTATTCTCACACATAAACTAAAGTTAGAGTGACATCTATATAATAATTCACAATAAATTAGAATGATCTCTCTTCAGCAATGATCCTCAAATTCATGTAAGTTCTCTATGTGTATGTGGAGGGGGTGTTTTCTGAATCTTTTAAATCTCTAAAAAATAAATTTGGAAAAGGACTGAATTGTCCTTGGAGTTACTAAGTTCCTCATTATTAAAAGAATTCAACTTTAGCCAGGATGAGCACGTAGGGATTTTTTAAAAATCACAAAAAACTGGTGAAGAAATATACTCATCAAAGAAATGGTCTTTTGAACACTGACATAAACTGTTTCTAGTAATGGGAGGTCATTAAGGCTCTGTGTAGGTGTGGCGTTAAAGAGGAACAATAGCAGATTATTCCTTTATTTATTTATTTAACCTTAAGATAACAAAATAGACAAAGATGGATGTTTGTACTGCTCTGTGGCATTTAGAATTTAGACAAGCTTCGGGGTTAAGACCATATGGAAACAAACTTTTCATTTGGCCCTACTAAAATAGAGCTCTCTACCTGTAACATAGCAATTTGCTTCCCACAAGGACCCCATTCTGAACTTCTCTCAAATCTGGGCAGACACAGAGGATAGAAGCTTTAGAACTAATTCCTCTTCCACTTGAGAAGGAGCCTGAATGGGACCCTAAGTGGTAACCTGAGAGGAAGACTACATAGCACTACATCAGATTTGGGAGAGGAGTTAATGGTTAGTGTAGTAATAACTGCTGAAAAATAACAGGCAACAAACATCTTTCTTCAGTATTAGTGCCAAAGCACTGTTGCCATTGACTTTCAGAGAAACACACTGGCAAAATCATGATCTAGGGACAACTAGTTCATGATGATAAAATTAAGAATAGAGCTTTTTGGGAGTTAAGGTACATGGCTAGTGACTGGAAATGGAACTTTATGAGGTACTAGAAATGTTCTATATCTTGATCTTGGCTGTAGTTACACAAGCACATCTTATTTAAAAACCATACAGATTAAGTTGGATGCTAATTATGTACTTTACTGTTCTCATGTTATCCTTTAATTAAAAAAACACGTGTGGGAATCAATTTCTAATAATAGCTGGTAGAAGATTATTAGACTCTCTCTGTTGATGTTACTACTAAAAAAGGTTAGCAAATTACTCTAATTTTATCACATAATCTATGTCTGCTGTAACAAAATGTAGTAGGTTATTGAGTATCTGTCAAGTGGCTCTATAGTCCTGACCCAGGTCTGTATAGTTTCTTAGACATCACAGCAGGTCCAGGGGAATTAATACACATGGGCCCACAGGAGATCATGTCCAAAGTCTTAATTCATTAGTAGCTCCAGCAGCTGGAGACTGTTAGAGTCCTATTCTGAGATCACTTGCTTCATCTTCTGGAATTTCAATTCACATTGGAGCAGCCTTTAAAGCAGCGGTTCTCAACCTGTGGGTCGCGACCCCCTTGGGGGTCGGATGACCTTTCACAGGGGTTGCCTAAGACCATCGGAAAACACATATATAATTACATATTGTTTACAGTAGCAAAATTACAGTTATGAAGTAGCAATGAAAATGATTTTATGGTTGGGGGTCACCACAACATGAGGAACTGTATTAAAGGGTGGCAGCATTAAGAAGGTTGAGAACCAGTGCTTTAGAGAGATCTCTTATCAGGTTTGATCATCCTGGAAAATCCATTTTTCTCAAACTTAAAACAGAGTTTCATACCAACCTGTTATTAAATTGTGTTTATTTACACTAACAGGGGGCTTCAGACTACACAAATATCTTTTCAGTTCTAATGATGTCTAGTATTCAGATTGTCCTTTGATTTAGTGGTGCCAATTGAACTGCCTACAAAATGTGTGAAATGTCCAATAAGCCTGTATTCCTTGGGAAAATTATAATTGCCTATATAGTTTCACTGGCCAGAAAATATACATATTACAAATAATGTCTTTAAATGTATCTGAAGAAAACTGTCCACAAAAATATTTAAGTAAATAATGATGATAATTCAACTTGCCACCTCAAACATGATTTCTAAATCAAAAGAATGCTTCATTTTTATTCCCTTTAAGCAGTTTAGGGACTCTAACAGATGTTTTGCCCACTCCACAGGTTATTTTGAGTTGGTTGCAGGAATTTTAGTTTTCCACCAGAAGTTTTACCTCTAAGTTTAGTGTTGAGCACTTATCATTAATGAACTTCACTGCTTTCTTGATAGGTTAATCATATTCTGATCATAGTATTGCTTTCTAGTCACACGTTTCTTCAAAGACTCAGACCACCAGATAAAGAAGAAACTCCTTTGAATTTCCATCTGGCTTTGAATTTCTATCTACTATTTTAAAAATGTATAACTAGCTCATAAATATTTCAAGTACTCTGCAACTCTTTACCTTCCAGGCTATAGTTTTATAACTCTTATTTTATAAAGTGATGAAGTGTTTTGAATGAAGTGTTAGTGCTAGTCCTAAATGAAAGAAAAGTCCTGCCAAGATTTTTTTGTCTTCAATATAAAAATGAAGCACACATATTAAAATGAATGATTTGATGTCTCAAGCCTATATTTCACAATTTGTTTGAGCATTTCCAATAATACTCAGGAACTGGTATACATTAAATGTTGATGAAAAATAAAAAGTTACATTGCTTGTTCCATATTAAATAGCATCCGGTGTGTATTTTGATGAAAGAAGCACAGAAGCATACACATTTCTTTGAATGGATCAGTAATTTAATTTAGGATATTTTAAATTGGTAGACTCTAATACCCTATGAGTAACTAGGTTACGTTTCCACCAATTATTAATCATAGTTATTCATGATAAAGCTTTTTATTATAGCTTAGAGTTTAATGACTTGTTCTGATGATGGAATGAAAGCACATTGCAATTTCATTTGTTTTTATAATTTCACAAGTGTTTTTAGTAAGGATGCTATTCATTACCTTAAAAAACAATGATATCTCTTGTCTTTTTGAGAAGTTCTTTAAAGTAAGAAAAGTTAGACAACACTAATGATATTTATACAATTTTAGGGGTTTGAGGAAACACTTACCAGCTCCCTCCTTCAGTACCTAATTAACCTGCTTGCTTAATTTAGTTATTATATATAAAATTTACTATCAAAGACATTTTGAAAGAATTTCTGCTTTGTAATTCAGAAATATTTAGTTCTAGTCCATTAAATTTTTAAGATTTACTGATAACACATGTTGAATTCATTATAATAAATGATATATCACCTATTTTCAACAACAAATGGAAATTTTTAAACACTGAACTGTACTTTAACACTTTTTAACTTATGTGTGAAAAGCTTTCTTCAAATCCCTTTAAACTTGGAAGATCAACCTATTCTTGTGTTTGGCATTAAATATTTTCATTCTGAATTTTGCTATGAAGCTTTTCTTATTAATTCACTACTATATTTATTATAGCTAAGACATTGTTTATAGCTTAACTTTCACATTCTATCAGATAGTGTGATTTAATTTACTTAATGCAATATGCTCCTTGAAGTTAAAATTTAAAAAATTAAAGTATCAATCTCTAGATTTTGAGTCATAATATGAAGAAAAATTTATTAGCTGGCTATATTACTCTTACCTTTAGAGGCCATGAATATTTCTGAGTCACGTCTTCAAAGATAGCCAGGTGAAAAGAAAAGGTTTTTCTTGTTGCAGCAAAGAGAGGAAACATGGCATGAATAAAACTTCAGAAGGTGTCTGTCTGCTCCATGTCAACTTACAAATAACAGAGGAAGGGAATGCTTCATTCGGCCTCCAGAGAGCTGTATTTTATCACTTCGAACAAGAGGGGAAGACGAAGCTACCAACAAAGGTAAACTCTACTCAGAAACCATCATATTACTTGGTGGTTGAAGGAAAAATTTAAAAATAATGAAAACCAAAAAGGAAAATATATAACACTCATTTTAAAAGTCTTGTTTCCACTTAGTTGTTTTTGTGTTCCTTGGAGTCTATACTTTTGCTTTCACTATACATTAGACATTCTATTCTCCTGGTTGCTATAAATCTCCTGTGCCAGAGTCATGATAAAATATTCTATCATGTATAACTTTCTGATAGTTCTAAGTACAATATTTTATATTTTGAAAATGTTAGAACATAAACTTTCTTATTTTTCTTTCGAGATTTCTACCTACTCTCTCCCACAAAACAAATAAAAAGAACACGTATTCCCTCCTATTTATGTACATAAACAAATCTTTATTTTCATTTTTAATTGAATTTGATGAATCGGAGACATTTGGAAATACAAACCTTCGATAACCTTGCAGTTCATTGGAACATACAGGTGATATTTAGCTGCACTGCATACAGCAGGGGAAAAAGCACTGAAACCTGGCAGCTCACATTTCTAAATGCAGCTGATCAGGTGAACAGGGAAATTTTGCTCACCAAGTCAATTGCCCTGGATGGCACAATTTGCAAAAGTTGAAGTTGTTTATATATTACATTATCAGCAACAATAGTTAAGCAGCATGAGAAAACATAAATAATGATGAAAACTTATAAAGTCAACCTCACAGGTTGCAGATAGCCAAAAGTTTAGGTTCTTCTTATTTGGCAAAGAGAGATTTCTTTTTATTATTGTTGTTTGGAAGTGTTCGGGATTAAAAAGAGTTGCCATTATTTGAATTTCAGGAAAGATATATAAACATGATCGGTATTTTTAAATTAAATTATATGTTTGCTAAATTTCTTAATGTTTGTTATGAACATTTGGAAACACTTTACTCTAAAAAAAAAACAAAACCCTAAATTGTTGTCAACACTATCAAACTTGGTATTTTAAATTATGGTCATAATTGACAAGTTAATTTTTACTTTCTCTAAAGCACCAATTTGAAATTAAAAAATAAAAGCCTAAGTGAATTAAGCATATATATTGACCTGTACAAAGCCAACCATCTATGTATTTGTATTGGCCGTATGACTAACTGATAGACTCTGAATACTTAGCTGCAACAGAGACTTTCCAGGCCATCTAACTTGGTAAAGTTTCTACCCATTTCTTATTTCATGCTTTCTCCCTCAGTTCTGCTAAAGACCCAGCAGGTACCAACCTGAGGTTTCATCTCCACTTCCCTACACTCTTTTCTGTTTGCCAGCCTTTTTCTAGGTCATACTCACAAACCTTCCTTAATAGATTTCTCAGATGTTCATGTGTCCTGTTAATGTGCACTTCTGCAGCCAGGCGATGTTTCTCCAGGAGCTGGCCTCACCTCCTCTCCTGCTGCTGTTGCTGCTGCCCTTCACCTTCACAGTACACTCAGTCCTCCTCTCCGAACATCTCCCACCTCCAAGAAAGAACCAGTATCACCATTTATCACTCAAAATGGTCACAGCATCCTCATCTCCCTCTATGAAGCCCTTGGCTTTTTCAAGCAGCATCAGTATCAGTTTCACTCTGCCATCAGGTTGCAGGTTTCTGCTCCGCTCCCTTGATTCCAGGAAATATAGCAATACAAATATGTTTAACAGGCATAACCCAAGGCTTGAAGGTAACATAATGGGAATGCAGTACAAGAAAAAAGACTTACAAGTGAATATCAGCACAGATGGGTCTCAGGAAAGTTAGCTCCCTCTCTCACCGGAGCCTCTGCTCTGCTGCTTGGCATGCTCATTCCTCAGAATGTTCTGCTTTGCCTGTCCTTGTCCCTCATGAAGGAGGGGCCTCTGTATTCTCACTGTCTTCCGTTTTTTCCAAGAGGAAATAAAAAAAAAACAATCCTATCATAACCTCACCACCATTCCCCCCTGCCCATGGCCTTTTTTTTTAGGGCAGGCTATCACTAGTTTTGAAGGCCTGTTCATTCAATATTACATCATTAAACAGAACTTCCTTATTATTTAACTAGTGGCCCAGTGCACGAAATTCGTGCAAGGGGGTGGGTTCCCTCGGCCCAGCCTGCACCCTCTCTAATCGGGGAACCCTTGGGAGATGTCCGACTGCTGGTTTAGGCCTGATCCCTGGGATCCCCCTAACTGGCAGCCGGACATCCCTCTTGCAATCTGGGACCACTAGCTTCTAACTGCTCACCTGCCTGCCGACCTGATCTCCCTAACTGCTCTCCCCTGCCCGCCTGATTGTCCTAACTGCTCTCCCCTGCTGGCTTGATCCCCCTAACTTCTCTGCCCTGCCGGCCTGATCGCCCCTAACCGCCTCTGCCTCAGCCCTGCCACCATGGCTTTGTCCAAAAGGACATCCAGAAAGTCGTCTGGAAGTTGTTTGTTCTAATTAGCACATTACCCTTTTATTAGTATAGATTGATTTCAGAGAGGGAGGGAGATAGAAACATCAATGATGAGAGAGAATCATTGACTGACTGCCTCCTGCACGACCCA
Organism: Myotis pilosus; assembly: GCA_036010255.1. Taxonomy (NCBI): domain Eukaryota; kingdom Metazoa; phylum Chordata; class Mammalia; order Chiroptera; family Vespertilionidae; genus Myotis; species Myotis pilosus. Next base: position 109,416,245 of record JASKON010000002.1, on the reverse strand, counting down.
CACTGGGGATCAAACCCATAACCCAGGCATGTGCCATACCAGGAATTGAACTCTGGGCCCTTCAGTCCTCAGGCAAAGGCTCTATCCATTGAGCAACACTGGCCATGGATACACTTTCCTTTTCCAGTGGGACGTGTTCTGTTTGCTGGAGCTGAAACACTGAAGCTGTCTCACTGGGGCAGAGTGGGGTGCAGTGGGTTGGAGTAGGTGAAGCCCCCTGAAAGATGGAGAGGGGCCTTGTTTAACAGCCAGACTGTTTCATGGCTGTGCTGCCTCGCAGTTGAATGGCCACACTGTTGGGCTGCACTACTGTCAGTGGGAGTTTACACAACTGAACTGTCTGCATGGATAGCTTCCTCCTCACCACACCCCCAAGCTGGGGGTTCCTCTTAGGGTTGAAGGGACACCGATCACCCTTGGCCACTTTGGAAAGAGAAGTGGGGGATCCTGATTTTACGTGAATGCTCCAATTTCTTAAGTTGGCAACTAATGCGAACTTCAGACGTTTGGGCCAAGCCAGAGAGGTGGTCAGGTCTGGTGTCCAGCCCAGCTGTAAAGGAACCTTAGGCGTCTGGGCAGGTGAAGGGGTTGGGAGTACGCTTGGGTAATTCTGATGTCACCCCACTTGGTTTTTTGTGTTTTTTTTTTCCCCACTGATCACAATTTATTATAATCTGTAGGCAGCATAGATAGACATTAGTTACCAGAACTATGTCTTCATAGAAGTGGACAGTATATAGCCATTCTATGGGGAACTGTGTGCACTTAAGCATCAGCATAATCTTTCAGTTTCTTTTTTTTTGTTAATGAAAATAAGCTTTATTACATCAAGTAATAAATACATACAAAGATGCAAACACTATTAGTCACTGTCTTCCAGATGTTTGGATCTACTGATGGGAAAGGCGGAACTGAAATGTACATACATCCTTAGGGGAAATTTCAGGGGTCCTTGTCAGGCGAGATTCAATAAATTGCTCTTTCTTCTGTATTTATAACTTGTGCATTTTAAAGATTGACTTCAAAGTATTAATAGTCATGCAAATGCTTAAACAAAAAAAAAAGTTACATTAAAAAGAATTTATACTGTGTGGTGAATGGGCACTGGCTACTAAAGCGCTGCCTCAGGACTCACTGAAACAAACCCTCAGGGTTGGATCAGCTCAGAAGAGAAACATAAAGAACCATGTGAGTAACAGAAATGTATCCAGAAGAGAAACACATATCTGGGAGGCCAACTACAGTTTGCTGTGATAGGTAACTGACATGCATCATGTAAATAAATGCTTTAAAAAAACACACAAAATGCCCTGGGTAGTTCCTAACTAACATGTAAAACTAATAACTGCAAAAATCTCTTCTCCATCTCAGCGATGGGAGGATCAGAGCCTGATGAACCACGGGAGAGACACGGGGAGGAGAAACCAAGCTGTTACCATTTTGAAACCAAGTTTCATCTGAAGGGGGTTGCAAGCATGAGCTGTCACTTCTTGGAAGAAGAGGGAAAGCCTTTCACGCTGACTTAGGGGCTAAGACCTGGTGTTCTGTTCCATCTCAGCCAAGCACTCCCGAACCAGCCCTGTCGTGTGGATGATGCCTCATTTCAGTCTCTCCATCGTGCTCTTGCTGCCCACATACGTGAGTAAGATCTCCTTCCCTAGTTCTTCGATGATGACCAGCAGCTCAGCATATTTGCTCTGGGGCACCTGGCTGTTCTCTGTTCCCTGTGTGTTAGAGATGGTGGTCCTAGTCACTCAGCAGCTGGCAGTACTGGGAAGACGTTGCCGTGCTGGTGGAAGGCTGGTGAACACTCCCAGAGTCCTTGATGGAGGTGGCGGGCATGTGCATGGTCAAGTTCGGTTTGTAAGACATCCCCTCCGCCCCCCGCCTCCCGCTGCAGGGCGCAGGCCCCATGAGACGGCATCGGCAGCGGTGGTGGTGAGGCCAGGCGGTGGCGAGGTAGGCCTGGGGTCTGTGTGCCTGTCTGTGCGCCTTCTCAGCTCCCGCACACTTTTTGTTGTTGACAGCTTGGGCGCACTGGCAAATATGGCTGTCCCCTCACCCTGACACTGCTGCAGTATCATGATCTTTCAGTTTCTTGATGTTCTGCTTGTGCTGCTCAACTTCTTTCTGCAGACGCTCAAATCTCCTTTTTATGATGAGTGATGTCTTCTTCATGTTGTTTCTTCAGGGCTGCCAGCTGTTCTTTAATGCGCTCTGGGAAGTATCCTTCCTCTTCAGCCTTCTCTTTTTTTTGTGAAGGTCCCAATGGCTTCCCTGATTGCGCCTGCCTTGGAGCTGAAATTATCTGACCATTGCAGCCAAAGCCTCTGGCTTGCATGGCCCTCACCCCCCACACTTCAAGCTGCAGATGTGCCACTGACACAGAGACTGCCCTGGTTGTCAGTGCCGCGCAATTCTGGGCCACCCCACTTAGTTTTAAATGCAAACCTGCCTTGGACAGGCCTTGAAGGTCTTTTTTCCATGGTGATCACGGGTAGCAGGCCAGCCGGGGCTCTCTCTGCCTCTGATCGCCATGGCGTTCACAGGGAAGCAGGCCAACTGGCACCCCCAGGGGTTCCGGGGGTGGTGGCTGGCCTGTGCAGTGGCTCTCTCTGCCTCCAATCCATAATGCAATCACCAATCACCGCCGCTTTTGCCCGCCCCCCACCTTTTGCCTGCCGCCTGGGTTTCCGATCCCTTTCACCTCCCAGCATTGCAGCTACTATGCAAATTAACCGCCATCTTTGTTGGTGGTTAACCGCCATCTTGGCTGGCAGTTAATTTGCATATTGCCCTGATTAGCCAATGGGAAGGGTAGCGAAGTTATGGATAATTACCATGTTTCTGTATTATTAGATAGGATTATTTAACAGCTAGATATTTGAATTAAATTTTCATGACAGAAAGATTCACCAATTTAGTCTTTTTTAGTATAAAGGAAGAGGCTGCCAGTTTATTTAAATCTAGAGTGATGCCTGTTATAAAACAAAAAAAGAACAGCAATGTGTTCCAGTTTGCATTTTCTGGGGCAAAGATGGGGAATGGAGCAAAATGTTAGCCTAAAGGTCAGGGACAGGACTAAGAACCAAAGACTGGGATGAACTAGTCTTAGGAATATTTACATAGTTTTATGGTTAGTCTGCCTAAAAATCATATATACATATACATACATATATAAATATACATATATATATGTCCATATATAATCAAATATATATGGAATGGGAGAGAATTATATAAATTCTATTTATAATTATATAAATATTATTTATATAAATATTATTTTGGTAAAATTATAAAAAACATTTTATTCACTTGAAATTACATTTTTAAAAATTCATGGTAATGCATAAAATAATATTTATTTTCAGCAACTGCATGTATGAATGTAATAAATACAGTTATTGATCATTGCCCTTTTAATAGATATTTGGATTGTTTCTTTTTGTAAGGCAGTGGTTCTTATGCACATGTGTAGCTTTCATTTGAAAGTATATGTCTGGAAAGGAAAATGCCAGCTGATGGGGTATGAAGATTTTTATTTTTACCAGATATTATCAAATAGATCTCCAAAGTGCTTGTGCCAATTTACAAGCAACAGTAATGGATAAGCATTCCCTTTTCCACATTTCCCTTTCAAAACAGTCTTGGTTGGTAGAGTGGGAAATCAACAAGGGATACCCAGATATTGATTTATGAGAAGGCAGCATCCAGGGGTGTTTTGTTATCACCTGAGTAATGTAAAAACCTTTGTCTGTGTTTGTTTTCAGCTCTTCCTATCATGCTATATCATGTCAGAGTAACTAAGAGCAACTTTTATAAATATCTGGTTAAAAAAGTAATGCTATAGATAGGAAGTGGTTCACAAATGGACTATAATTTAGTGGTAAAATAGCTCCTTTCATTCATTGAGTCTAATGGCCTGACTTCTTAAAATGTGAACCACAGACATGCAGTGTGTATAAATCTTACCTCTGAATTTATAGATTTTTTGCATTAAATTTGCTATGAAACAAAGCAGGATATGTATAAAGAAATTATTGAAGAAAATAAAACAAATCTAGGGAGATATATTGTTTTTATAATTTTTTTTCTTTACTGATTAAGGTATTACATATGTGTCCTTATCCTCCCATTGCCTTCCACCTTCCCACTCATGCCCTTACACCCCTGGTGCCTGTGTCCATTGATTAGGCTTATATGCATGCATACAAGTCCTTTGGTTATAACTATATTATTAGATATGAAATAACCAATCCCTTAATGTAGATGTGGCAGTTTCTTCCCTAGGAATGTGCAACTCTTATTTAAGCAGCCACTTATCACACTGTGCAAACTGCCTATCAGAATGCATTTCTTTACTATTTTATTCAAACCTACTAGAGGCCCGGTGCACAAAATTTGTACACTCAGCTGGGGGGGAGGGGCGGATCCCTCAGCCTGGTCAGTGCCCTCTCATAGCCTGGGAGCCCTCAGAGGATGTCCAACTGCCAGCTGGCAGTTGGACATCCTTAGCGCTCCTGCAGGGGCAGGAGAGGCTCCCACCACCGCCGCTGTGCTCACCATCCATGAGCCAAGCTTCTGGTTGAGCAGTGCTCTCCCTGAGGGAGCACACTGACCACCAGGGGGTAGCTTCTGCATTGAGTATCTTTCCCCTGGTGGTCAGTGTGCATCATAGTGACTGGTCATTCTGCCATTGGGTTGAAACCGGCTCTCTGACACCCCCAGAGGGGTCCCAGATTGTGAGAAGGCACAGGCTAGGCCTAGGGCCCCCACTGGTGTACGATTGGGGCCAGGGATGGATGTGGGAGGTTGGCCAGCTGGGGAGGGACGATGGGAGGGCTCCAGGGTGTGTTTGGCCTGTCTCGCTCAGTCCTGATCAGCCGGACCCCAGCAGCAAGCTAATCTACCAGTCAGACCATCTACCACCTGGTGGTCAGTGCATGTCATAGCGACTGGTCAACCAGTCAACTGTCTGCCCCCTGGTGGTCAGTGCACATCATAGCGAGCAGTTGAGCAGCCTTAGCATATCATTAGCATACTATGTTTTGATTGGTTGAATGGCCAACTGGACAACAGGACACTTAGCATATTAGGCTTTTATTATATAGGATTCTTTTGATACAGTGCTTCATTCATTCATTCATTCAATAAGCATGTATTAACTTTTTACTATAAGCATAGCATTATAGAGCATACTGAGATATAATGATACAACCTCCACCCTGGGGGAACAGGTACTCCAGAGGAGTATGACAATAAAGGGATGCAATATTTTTATTTTTAAAAACTAAGTTACAATATCTTAAGAATGGCAATGATGTAAGTCATTCTCTCATTGTAAAGCAAAACTAATTAAAATCAGTAATTCATCTTTCAAATGAGCAAACTTTGTTTCACATATACATGTCTAATTTTCCTTTCTTCTGTTCCTTTAAACAGGAAAATAATAACTCTTAAGATATTCTTTCTTAAATAATGAAAGGATAGTAAACCAGATCATGCTTCTTAGCTGTTAGAAAGACATGAATTTCTTACTACACTTTTTCTGCCTACTTAAAAAGATATCGATTTAAAAAAATTGAAAAAAGGAAAATAATCCTGGATACAGAGAAGAAGAATCTGGGAAACTAAGATAAACTGGTTCTGGAGCAAATATATCGAGTGGTTCCCATTTTCCAAGATAATATGGAAAAATTCCTAATTAGAGTCCTGTGTACAGGCCCAAGGGAGAATGGTATCTCATAATCAGTACATTGTAAAGCCCAATGCAGAAGCAAAAGCTTAGTTTATATATGGAAGTTATTTTTAAATATTCAGCCTTATACATTTTCTTTAGGTAAGACTAAGTTAAGTTTAATGGAGTTCTTTCAAGAACTCTGTCTTTACAGTGCTCTGTCTTCTGGAATTTTCTTGATCTATTTTGAATAATGTAAACTTTTTTCCTAATGATATTTTCCTCTAAAGTGTCTAAAAGAAGACAGAATATTCTGAGAGGTTCTGACTTATTCTAAGCTATATTACTAGAAAAAGAGACAGAAATTATTTGCAAAAAAACATTACAGACATATGGCATATCAACAACTCTTTATTTAGATGTTCTACAAGGTATAGAACATTATGTGCATGTCTGAGAAGAGAGGAGAGAGACGAGGGATATATGATATCTATCTATCTATCTATCTATCTATCTATCTATCTATCTATCTATCATCTATCTATCTATCTATCATCTATCATCATCTATCTGGAGAAGAAATTGGAGCTAGATTGAGAGAGAGAATTAAGACGACAATAAAAATCTTCAGAGACCCCAATGTTCTCCAAGAACTACTTTATCATTTTGAAAATCTCTATTTCTATCATTATTTTTTTCAGATTTTAGCTTTTTATGTAGGTATGTTCCATGTATAAAAATTTTGAAGTTGCTTACAAAATATTTACACCACTCGTCATCTATTTACACATTTTAAGAGCAACTTTTCTAACAAACAAAACTAATTTATCAAGTTATGAAAATTTTCTTAAAAAACCTTACTATATTACCACAAAATAAATAAAGATAAACAATATTTTAAAAACAAAATTAAAATTTTATTTCAATTAAGACCCCTTTTGGCATTTTGCTTATTTATTCTGCCCTTTGGTTAATAGCATCAGCATCACGTTACTATTTTATATTGCATATATGCAGCACTTGCTTTCTTAAGTTTTCAACATGTCATCTGTAATTAAAGGTAGACACTGAGTCAATATGAACAATAGATTAACTAAACTGCACTGTAATTTAGGTAAAATTACTGTGTCACTGTATATTACATGCAAAATCCACTTAAACGGTCATTTAACCAACAGTACTGCCTGAACAAATAACTCAGTATATGAAAATTGCATCATAAATTCAACATTTTCATACATGAAAACCGCATCATAAATTCAACATTGCCATGTGAAAAACTACGTAAGTCCTCCTCCTGTAAAATGGTACTGTTTAGCTTATTTTAAGAGGTTTAACTTTCATATATTGTAACTATCTGTAAGCTCTTCAGTTCACAATTCATATAAAACTCTTTCATATTTAAAATAAACAATCTAATTTTAATCAGTGCATTAAATCTGCTTTTTAAGTTCATTTGAATGATGATTATCTTTCCCCCTAAAGAAATTATTTTGATAAGGTTTTAAGAGGTATCTTACAACAAAATTCTAACTGTAAATGTATTCATAGTAATTTTCAAATTACTTATGATTTTTCCCACAAAGAATCTTAGAAAACTTGTAATGAGCCTATAAAGCTGATTTGCATATTTACAAAATTTTGAATAGCAAATATAGGCAACTCATAAAAAACAAAACAAAACAAACACATATTTGTTCAATGGCTATTTGTGAATTACCAGGTACACTACGTGCCTCTAAGTAATTATTCTATTATTGAAAATAACTTGATGTCAAGTAAAATCTTGACATACAATCCAGCCTTCTTCCTATGCCTGACAGCTGACTTGTTTCTAAACACTGTCACATTAAATGATGGTGCTTAGGCAAAAACGCTGGACACACACATTGCACCCCCATCCACCAACCCACACTGAGATGAGCTGCCTGCCTTGGGATGTAATCTGCTTGAGTAAAGCCATATGCATTACAGCAAGCATTCCAGATCCCTAAAGGACCAAACACTTTGGCATTAATACAATGTACTCCCTGTTTTCTCTAATATATAAAACTAGAGGCCCGGTGCATGAAAATTCATGCACTGGAGCGGGGTTCCCTCAGGCAGGCCTGGTTACCTAAGCCTCAGGCGGCCCTCTCACAGTCTGGGAGCCCTCAGGGGCAGAAGGTGACCCAGTGATCAGGGGAAGGCCATGCCCCCATCACACCTCTGCTGCTGCCACTGCCAGCAGCACAAGCCTCAGCCAGCCCTGGTTACCTGAGCCTCAGGTAGCCCTGGGCGGCTTGGTAACCTCCATCCAAGGCTTTCCTGCACCTCGGGCCTGCGCTGGGCATCTGGGGGACTGAGGGAAGGTCAAGAAGCACTGTACACCTGCCACCCTCCCCCCAAATCCCTGCCGGTAGGGCTGAAAGGACTGGGGGACTCCAGCAGGGCTGAGGGGATTGTGCACCACCATCTTGTGGCTATGGGTGCTGCCATATTTGTGATGGCATAAAGGTCAATTTGCATATTCTCTATTTATTAGATAGGATATATATTTTCCAGTTTTTTGCTTCGTGTGTGTGTGCGTGTGTGTGTATATATATATATATATATATATATATACACTAGAGGCCCGGTGCACAAAAATGTGTGCACTGGCCAGGGGATGAGGGTGTCCCTCAGCACCAATTGTGCCCTCTCACAGTCTGGGACCCCTTGGGAGATAACGCCCTGCTGGCTTAGGCCCACTCCCGGGTGGCAGAGGGCAGGCCCAATCCGCCCCCTGTCATGCACAGAGCAGGGCAGATCGGGAGGTTGCGATGCTACCCCCAGTCACGCTCAGGGTAGGGCCAATTTGGGGGTTCAGGCGCTGCCCCCTGTCACACTCAAGGCAGGGCTGATGGGGAGGTTGCGGTGCCACCCCCTGTCACTCACAGAGCAGGGTCCATCAGGGGAGTTGGGTCTCTGTACCCTGTCACACACAGAGCAGGGCCAATCAGGGGGTTGGGGAGCTCCCCCCTGTCATGCACAGAGTAGGGCCAATAGGGGAGTTGGGGCACCGCCCCCTGTCACCCACAGAGCAGGGCCAATCAGGGGGTTGGGGCACTCCCTCCTGTCACACTCAGGGCAGGGCCGATGGGGAGCTGCGGCTCCACCCAGTCACACACAGAGCAGGGCCGCATCCTGTCACACACAGAGCAGGGCCGATCAGGAGGTTGCGGAGCTCCCCCTTATCAGGCACAGAGCAGGGCCAATCAGGGGCTTGGGGCGCTTTCCCCTGTCATGAACAGAGAGAGCGGATAGGGAGGTTGTGGCCCCACCCCCTGTCACACACAGAGCCGCAGGGCGATCATGGGGTTTGGGCACTGCCCCCTGTCATATGCTGCTCCAGGGGCCAGGAGGCCTCGCAGCTCCACTGATCCCAGTGCTGGGAGGCCTCGTGGCTCTGCTTGACACTTGGGCAGTGAGGCCTTGCGGCTCTGCTGATCCCGGGGTGTGAGGCCTCATGACTCCACTGATCCCGGTGCCAGGAGGCCTCACAGCTTCACTGAGGAGGCCTCACGGCTCCCCTGATCCCGGGGCGTGAGGCCTCACGGCTCCACTGATTCCGGGTTCGGGAGGCCTCGCAGCTCCGCTGATCCTGGTGCTGGGAGGCATATTACCCTTTTACTATATAGGATAGAGGCCTGGTGCACGGGTGGGGTCTGGCTGGTTTGCCCTGAAGTGTGTCCTGGATCAGGGTGGGGGTCCCTCTTGGGTGCCTGGCCAGCCTGGATGAGGGGATGATGGCTGTTTGCAGCTGGTCACACCCCCTTCAGGGTGCAGGTCCCCACTGGGGTGCCTGGCCAGCCTGGATGAGGGGATGATGGCTGTTTGCAGCTGGTCACACCCCCTTCAGGGTACAGGTCCCCACTGGGGTGCCTGGCCAGCCTGGATGAGGGGATGATGGCTGTTTGCTGCTGGTCACACCCCCTTCAGGGTGGGCGTCCCCACCGGGGTGCCTGGCCAGTCTGGGTGAGAGGCTGAGGGCCGTTTTCTGGCTGGCGGGTGACTGAATCTCCCAACCTCTCCTTTTTTTCTTTTTTCTTTTTATTCTGGGATTTATTTACCTTCTATGGCTGTCACTGGAACTGAGAGCCAGCTTTAGCTCTGAGGCTCGGCTCTAGTTCTGAGAACTTGGCTGCTGAAAGCAGGTATCTGATTTGTTTATCTTCTATAATTGCAACATAGTTGCTTAGAGTGCAAGCTCAGAGCCCAGCAGTGGCAGGCAGGGAACCTTGGCTATCTCCTTCACTGGAGCAAACAAGCCTCCTGTTCGCTTCAGCTGCCTGGCTGCCGGCCGCCATCTTGGTTGGCAGTTAATTTGCATATTGCCCTGGTTAGCCAATGGGAAGCATGTCGGAGGTATGGTTAATTACCATGTTTGTCTATTATTAGATAGGATATATATATATATATATATATATATATATATATATATGTATATATATATATATTTAAGTTTGTAATTAAAATTTTGCCAAGTGAACTGCAGACCATCAGTGTGATTGCATAAGCATGCAGGCCCTTGCAGCAGCTCAGTTCTGGTGCCTCTTCATGTTCAAGGTCAGGTGGTCAGAGCAGGAGAAGCTGCAGTTCCACACCTTGCACTGGAATAGCTTGGGCCCGGTATGCTTCCGGTAGTGGCATGTCAGCTCATTAGAGTGTGTGAACCTCCTGTCACAGCCTTCCCAGGTCCATTTGAACAGCTTCTCACCAGTATGAGTCCTCAGGTGAGCTTTAAAATGAGAAGACTTCATATAAACTTTTGTGCAGCCAGAGTAATCATAGAAGTGGATGCGTCGTTTCTCCATATTGGGGTTACTCCTTCCGTTGTATCTGATAGGTTGGATGTTTTGCGAATTAACTGGTAGAGTGGCAGGTAAATTCCAGCATAGGATGGAAGTGTGGGGTTAAATTCTGGAGCATCTCTGCTTGTCTATCTGACTTCCAGGCTCTGAGCTTGGTGATGACTGGTGAAAGTAAGTGGCCTCTTGTGGAAGAAACTGACTTGGCATTGTGTATGTGCAAGGGGGTATGCCCTGGAATTGTTTCATCGTAGTCTGCAGAACAGTGTGTGAGTTGAGTAAGGCCTGCCATGGCGACTGACATAGAAACATTAAGAGTGTCTGTTACTAAGAAAAAAAAGAGTGTCGAGTGTCTGTTACTGTTGTCTGGTTTGTTGAACTAGGCATATCTAGATCCGGTGTATTCAGTAGCTGGTACAGGTGGACGTGTGTGTGTGGGTGTGTGGCGACGGGGGAGGGGGTAGAGAGATGAAGATCTGGTGTAGGAAGTTCTTGTTTGATGAAAATATTGTTCACCTCTGGAACTGTGGTCTGGTGTCAGCTGAATATGCTGGTGAACTCAGGGAGGGCCTGTGTTGGGGTCGGAGGAGGGGCAGTCATTTCACTCTGGTGGCTGAAAATGGCAACATGTTCTGTCTTGTGTGTTACACACAGTCTCTGGGATTTGTAGAGGCCAGTTCTCAGGTGAGTGATGTCTGGGAAGAAGACATTCATGTTGATACTGACTGTAAGGTAACCCTTTACTGTCAGTGAAGAACTGGTCTACGACTGTCTCATCTATACTTTTTATACTCTGAAATTATAGAAACTGGAGGAAGCTGACATGTCAGATACTTCATTTCACATCTTCTTGGACCAGCTCCTGAGGGGGCAGGGCGGGGGGGGGGCAGTCAGCCTGGCAACAGTGGTGGCGCAGGCTGTGGAGGTTGTGGGTACATGGGCTGCACCTGCAGGTGATGGTGCAGGTGCTTCAGCTCCTTGCCAGAGAAGAGTGCCATGTTGGGGGCCAAGTTCCTGGCTCCCAGCATGGGCTTGAGCTTCGTGAACACGGGCTTGTCCTGCGGGGCCAGTGGCTTGGGCATAGGTCTCAGCTGGATAGCACCCTCATAGCCATGGGCACTGGGGGAGAGGGGCGGGGGGTGGCTCCGGTCGCTGGGCATGGGTTGGGCGCCCTTCCCACTTCATGCATGCTGGCTCGGGCTGGCGAGCTCTGTGAGGGGTCTCAGGCAGAGGAGGGGAGGCTCCGGACAGACCCCTCAGTCCACGGTTCTCGAAGGCGCACATAAAAAGCAAAACTCTTCCGCTCTGCCTGGCTTAAACGCCAACATCCTCAGGGTGGCCATCTCCAGAGCCCACTCCCGCTATGGCAGGTCTCTGAGAGCAAGTTATGAAGTGTACCTGACCCGCAACTCAATTCTACAATTATTTTAAATATACTTACCTGTGCCTTGGTTCTTGGCCTTGCTTGGTGTGGTCATTTTATTCCTCCCAACATCTGCCTATATCTTCAGGCATCACCAAAATACTGCACCAGGCCCTTTGGTAGTTGCAACAGACAGCCCAATACACAGCTGCTTTACAGATAGCAGTCATATTACACATAACTGGTGCAGCTGCAATCTTGTGCCTGCTGGAGTACACCAACTGTTTTCTGCAGAACATTTTCTTCACAGTTCCAGCATTGAAAATAAGCATCCCTCAACTTGAATCTCCCCAAGAGCAAAGTTCCCAAGAAACTGAGGTAATTATTATAGCAAATATATATTAAATATATAGACAAAATATGTTATAGTTAATTTAGCTTTACTAGTGCATCTTCAGTGTTTCTTCTGGTTCTTTCACAGGCCACTGTAAGAAAATGTTACCACATTTGAATACATGCCTGGTTAAATGATGACTAAAGAGTAGGTTGTGCCATCTCTCCATATGCCATGGAGAATGGCACTTCACTGAAGGGGAGTGGAAAAGCAAGGCCTATTTTTGTTATTTGTCTAAATTCTTTTTCTTATTGTTGCCTAATGTAGGTCCTGACCCACTTTAAGCGTTCATGAAATGTTAACTGAAAAAATGATAGAAAAGATGTCACCAAAAATTTGTTTTTTTGTTTGGGTCTTCTTTTGATTAGTTTATAAGCAAATGTCTGAACTGAGAAAAAAAATGAATAAAAATTAGGATCTTGTTCCTAACTTTAAGTTAAAGTCAATAGTGATTTGCATAATGTATGCTATTATGTTTTTGGCATAACTGTAATAATTCTATGTTTGCTTAAAGTGAGGTCCATTTATGTTTTGTATATTTTTTATTTTAAAATAGATTTAGTTTTGTTTTTCTCAAGTTACTAAATAGATTCTAGTGTACTGTTGTCAATAGAAATATATTTTGAGCATATATGTAATTTGAAATTTTCTAGGAGCCACATTAGTATATAAACAAAAAATAATTTAAATAATATATTTTATTTAATCAACTATTTACAACATATTACAATTTCAAAATGTGGCACTAGCCAATTTTCAAATAATCAGTATTCATTTGTGGCTAGTGGCTGCTGTTTTGAATATGTAAATCCTAGTGTATTTATCTAGCAAGGCTGGTGACAGATTAAAAATTGTTTGTTAATCTTATGTTTTCCATTACATATATGTGTTTTCATATAATTTTTAACTTCATTATTTTATTTATTTTTAAATAGAATTAACAACATTTATATATAAAATAACTTGAAATTATAGTGCAAATAATAAATTGAAAGTAAAAAATTACCTTTTCCCCATGTCAGTTCCTTTCCCCTCAAATGATTATTGTTCACTCTAGTGTATATATTTTCAGATAAGAAATATACCTAGACACATAATATGAAAATACATATTTAAAAATTGTACATTTATGAATTCATTTTTTCTTTACTTTTTTTTGAATTTTTGGTCTGATATTGGTTAATAAAGCCATACAGGGGTCAAGCATACAACTCAATAAAACATCATTTGCATACATGTTTTTACTACCCAAAATAAAGTTTCTGTCTGCCACCATTTGTCCCCCATTTACCCTCATCCACCTTTCTCACCACCCCCTCCCCGTTCCCTCTACCAATCACCATATTTTTGTTCTTAGCTATGTGTTTTTTTTTCTTCTTAATACATTCACTTTTTCATCCATCCCTACAACTTTCTCCCCTATGACAGCTGTCAGTCTGTTACAGGTATCTATGATTCTATTTTGTTTGTTAGCATATTTTGTTCAGTAGATTCCACATGAAATAGATTCCATGCTGTTGTAAAAGATAAATTTTTTATTAATGGCTGAGTAGTATTCCAATGCATAAATGTAGCACAGTTTTTTGTTTTTTTTTTTTATATACATTTATCTATTGACTAGAGGCCTGGTGCACAAAAATTTGGGCACTCAGGGGGAAGGAGGGGTCCCTCAGCCTGGCCAGTGCCCTCTCACAGTCTGGGACCCTTCGGGATATAACGACCTGCTGGCTTAGGCCTGCTCCCGGGTGGCAGAGGGCGGGCTCAGAGCAGGGCCAAATGGGGAATTGGGGTGCCGACCCCTGTCATGCACAGAGCAGGGCAGATCGGGAGGTTGCGATGCCACTCTTAGTCACGCTCAGGGTAGGGCCGATTTGGGGGTTGGGGCACCGCCCCCTGTCACACTCAAGGCAGAGTCGATGGGGAGGTTGCAGCGCCACCCCGTCTCACACACAGAGCAGGGCCAATCCGGGGGTTGGGGTGCTCCCCCATGTCACACACACAGCAGGGCACATCAGGGGGGTTGGGGCTCCTTACCCTGTCACTCAGAGAGTAGGGCTGATAGGGGAGTTGGGGCACTTCCCCCTGTCACATACAGAGCAGGGCGGATCAGGGGGTTGGGGCGGCACCCTCTATCACCCACAGAGCAGGGCCTATCAGGAGGTTGGGGTACTGCCACTGTCACACTCAGGGCAGGGCCGATGGGGAGGTTATGGCTCTACCCCATCACACAAAGAGCAGGGCCCGTGGCCGGGGGCGGTTTGGGGTGCCATCCTCTATCACCCACAGAGCAGGGCCAATCACGGGGTGGAGGCGCTGCCACTCTCACACTCAGGGCAGGGCCGATGGGGAGGTTATGGCTCTACCCTGTCACACACAGAGCAGGGCACATGGGGGGGGGGTTGGGCGCCGCACCATGTCACACACAGAGCAGGGCCGATCAGGGGGTTGCGGCGCCGCACCTTGTCACAAACATAACCGCCGGGCGATCAGGGGGTTGGCGAGCTCCCCATATCAGACACAGAGTAGGGCTGATCAGGAGGTTGGGGCGCCTTCCCCTGTCACGAACAGAGCAGGGCGGATAGGGAGGTTGTGGCCCCACCCACTGTCATACACAGAGCCACACGGTGATCAGGGGATTTGGGCACTGCCCCCTGTCACGCTGATCCTGGTGCTGGGAGGCATATTACCCTTTTACTATATAGGATAGAGGCCTGGTACATGGGTGGGGCTGGCTGGTTTGCCCTGAAGGGTGTCCTGGATCAGGGTGGGGGTCCCCACTGGGGTGCCTGGCCAGCCTGGGTGAGGGGATGATGGCTGTTTGCAGCTGGTCACACCCCCTTCAGGGTGGGGGTCCCCACTGGGGTGCCTGGCCAGCCTGGGTGAGGGGATGATGGCTGTTTGCAGCTGGTCACACACCCTTCAGGGTGGGGGTCCCCACTGGGGTGCCTGGCCAGCTTGGGTGAGGGGCTGAGGGCTGAAGCTCCCAAGTGCTCCTTTTTTTTTCTGTTTTTATTCTGGGCCAGCTTTAGCTCTGGCTCCAGCTCTGAGGCCTCTGCTCTGAAAACAGGTATCTGGTTTGTTTGGGTTCTATAATCGAAATAATGTATAACTCCAGCTCTGAGATCCAGGTTCGCTGAAAGCAGTTTTCTGTGGTTTTGTTTAGCTTCTATATTTGTTACAATGTTTGAAACTGCAGGCTCAGAGGCCGGCCAGGCAGGCAGGGAACGTTGGTTTCCTCTGTCACTGAAGCAAGCAAGCCTCATGTTAGTTTCAAGCTGCCTGGCTGCTGGACGCCATCTTGGCTGGCAGTTAATTTGCATATTGCCCTGATTAGCCAATGGGAAGGGTAGCGGTTATATGCTAATTACCATGTTTCTCTTTTATTAGATAGGAAGGATACTAAGGCTGCTTTCACATCTTGGCTATCATAAATAATGCTGTAATGAACATAGGAAGCATATATTCTTTCAAATCAGTGCTTCTGGTGTCTTCAGATGTATTCCCAGAAGTGGAATTGTATGGTCCAAGGAAGTTCCATTTTAAATTTTTTGAGGAAACTACACACTGCTTTCCACAGTGCCTGCACCAGTCTGCATTCCCACCAACAGTGCAGGAAGGCTCCCTTTTCTTCACATCTTAGGCAACACTTGTTGCTTGTTAATTAATTGATGTTAGTCATTCTGGTAGGTGTGAGGTGGTATTTCATTGTGGTTTTAATTTGCATTTTACTGATGAGATGAGCATCTTTTCATATGTCTATTTGCCATCTGTATGTCCTCTTTAGAGAAGTGTCTATGCAGGTCCTTGGCTCAATTTTTTATTTTTATTTTATTTTATTTTTTTTTATTTTTTTTATTTTTATTTAAATCTTTATTGTTCAGATTATTACATTTGTTCCTCTTTTTTTTCCCCATAACTCCCCTCCTCCCAGTTCCCGCCCCACCCCGCCCTCACTCCCCACCCACTGTCCTCATCCATAGGTGCACGATTTTTGTCCAATCTCTTCCCGCATCTCCCACACCCCTTTCCCCCCAGTTGTTTCTTGGTTTTTTGTTTTTATTTATTTATTTATTTATTTATTTATTTTCTTATTTATTTAATTATCTATCTATTTATTTATTTATTAATTTTGGGGGGTGGGTGTGTGTCTTCATCCAGCACTTTTTTAAAAATAATATTTATATATTTATTTATTATATTTTAAAGTAATTCTTAATTGTTGAAAGTATTACATGTGTCCCCTTTGTTTCCTCATTGACCCCCTTCAGCCTCCCTGCCATCCCACCTGCCCAAGGCCTTCAACACCCTATTGTCTGTCCATGGTTATGCATATATGTATTCAAGGTCCTTGGTTGATTACCTCCCACCCCACCTTCCCTCTGAGATTGAGCATTCTGTTCCATGCTTCCATATCTCTGGGTCCAATCTGTTCATCAGTTTATTTTGTTACTTAGATTGCACATCTGAATGAGATCATGTGATACTTATCTTTCTCTGAATGACTTATTTCACTTAGCATGATACTCTCCAGGTCCCTCCATGCTGTAACAAAGGGTAAGATATTCTTCTTTTTTACTGCTGCATTTTATTTTATGGTATAAATGTACCACAGATCTTTTATCCACTCATCTACTGATGGGCAGTTGGACTGTTTCCAGATCTTAGCTATTGTAAATTGTGCTGCTATGAACATAGGGGTGCATACATTCTTTCTTATTGGTGTGTCAGGTTTCTTAGGCTATATTCCTAGAAGTGGGATCACTGGTTCAAATGGAAGTTTCATAGTTAATTTTTTGAGGCAACACCATATTATTTTCCATAACGGCTGCATCAGTCTGCATTACCACTAGCAGTGTACTAGGGTTTCCTTTTCTACATATCCTTGCCAGCACTTGTCATTTGTTGATTTGTTGATGATAGCCATTCTGCCAGATGTGTGGTAATACCTCATTGTCATTTTAATTTACATCTCTCTGATGATCAGTGACTTTAAGCATTTTTTCAAAAGTCTATTGACCATCTGTATCTCCTCTTTGGAACAATGTCTATTTAGGTTCTTTGCCCATTTTTTTAATTTAAATTATTTATTGTTGAAAATATTACATATGTCTACTTTTTACCCCATTGACTCTTCCTTGCTGATCCTTTCCCCCAAGCACATGCCCTCCCCTCGCTATGTCTGTGTCCATTGGTTATGCTTATTTGCATGCATACAAGTCCTTTGGTTGATCACTTACTGCCCCCCCCCCCTTGTATCCTCCTCTACATTCCCTCTGAGGAATTAATGATCTGTTCCATGCTTCTATGTCTCTGTATCTACTTTTGTTAATCAGTTTTGGTGTTCATTATATTCCACAAATGAATGATAGCATGTGATATTTACCTTTCCAGATTGGCTTATTTCGCTTAGCATAAGGCTCTACAAGTCCATCCATGTTATTACAAATGGTAAGAGTTCTTTCTTTCTTTCTTTTTTTTTTTTTTTTTTTTTTTTTACAGCAGTGTAGTATTCTATTGTGTAGATGTGCCACAGTTTTTTAATCCACTCATCTGCTGATGGGCACTTACGCTGTTTCCAAATCTTAGCTATTGTAAATTGTGCTGCTATGAACATAGGGGTGCATATATTCTTTCTGCTTGGTGTTTCTGATTTCTTGGGACATATTCTTAGAAGTGGTCAAATGGGAGTTCCATTTTTAATTTTTTGAGGAAACGCCATACTCTTTTCCACAGTGGCTGCACCAAGTCTGCATTCCCTCCAGCAGTGCATGAGAGATCCCTTTTCTACATATCCTTCCTAGAACTTGTCATTTGTTGACTTGTTGATGATAGCCATTCTGACAGGTATGTGGTGATACCTCATTGTCATTTTTATTTGCATGTATCAGAAGATTAGTGACTTTGATCATTTTTTCATATGCTCTTGACTTCTGTATATTCTCTTTCAAAAAGTGTCTCTTTAGGTCCTTTACCCATTTTTTGATTAGATTGTTTATCTTCCTTTTGTTAAGTTGTATGTGTTTCCTATAAATTTTGGAGATTAAACCATTATAGGATGTAACATTGGCAAATATGTTCTCCAATGCAGTGGGCTCCCTTGTGGTTTTGTTGATGGTTTGTTTGCTGTGCAGAAACTTTTTATTTTGATGTAGTCACATTTGTTTATTATCTCCTTAGTTTCCATTGACCCAGGAGATGTATCAGCAAAGATATTGCTACAACATATGTCTGATATTTTGTTGCCTTTGGATTCTTTTTAGATTTTTATGGTTTCCTGTCTTACATTAAAGTCTTTTATCCATTTTGAGTTTATTTTTGTGTATGGTGTCAGTTGGTGGTCTACTTTCATTTTTTTGCATGTATCTGACCAATTTTCCCAACACCACTTATTGAAGAGACTGTCTTAACTCCATTGTATGGTCTTGCCTCCTTTGTCAAATATTAATTGAGCATAATGTCTTGGGTCAATTTATGAGTTCTTTGTTCTGTTCCATTGGTCTATATGTCTGTTCTTATGCCAGTACTAGGCAGTTTTGAGAACTGTGGCTTTGTAATATAGTTTGATATCTGGTATTGTGATCCCTCCAACTCTGTTCTTTCTCAGGATTGCTGTTCAGGGACTTTTTGTATTCCATATAAATTTTTGGAGATTTTTTTCTGGAATTGTGAAGTATGCCATTGGTATTTTAATGGAGATTTCATTTAATCTATAGATCGCTTTGGATAGTATGGGCATTTTAATTATGTTGATTCTACAAATCCATGAACATGGTATATTCCTCCACTTGTCTATATCTTCTTCTATCACTTTTTTCAACATCCTGTTGTTTTCCGAATATAGGTATTTTGCCTCCTTGGTTAAGTTTATTCCTAAGTATGTTAATTTTTTTTTTGCAATGGTAAATGGTATTGCTTGTTTAGTTTCTCTTTCTGAGAATTCATTATACTAATAAAAGGGTAATATGCTAATTAGACCAGGAGACCTTCTGGACATCCTTCCAAACAAAGCCATGGTGGTGGGGCCAAGGCAGAGGCAGTTAGGGTGATCAGGCCATGAGGGGAGGGCTGTTGGGGGTGATCAGGCTGGCAGGGGGGAAGTTGGGGACGAGCAGGCTGGCAGTTGGGGGCAATCAGGCCTGAAGGGGAGGCAGTTGGGGGCAAGCAGGCTGGAAGCGGGGGGCAGTTGGGAGTAATCAGGTCAGAAAGGGGAGCAGTTGGGGTTGAGAAAACCAGAAGGGGGAAGTTTGGGGCGAGCAGGCTGGTAGGAAGAGTGGTTAGGGGCAATCAAGCAGGCAGGTAAGTGAGCAGTTAGGAGCAAGTGGTCCTAGATTGTGAGAGGTATGTCTGACTGCCAGTTTAGGCCTGATCTCCAGATGGCAGTCACACATCCCCTGAGGGGTCCCTGATTGGAGAGGGTGCTGGCGGGACTGAGTAATACCCCTTTGTGCATGAATTTCATGCACTGGGCCACTAGTCCTATCTAATAAAAGACAAAAACAGTAATCGACCTTTACCTTCGCTATGCTTCTCATGGGCTAATCAGCGCCATATGCAAATTAACCGCCATCAAAGATGGCGGTTAATTTGCATACAGCGGGCAGGGCTGGCCAGTGCCAGACGCCATCCGGGCCCGTGTGCAGCCCTGGGTGGCCAGGCTTAGGTGGCACGATGGCGTCACCTAAGCCCCGCCCCAGCCGGGACCCCCATGTGCCGCCTAAGCCCCATGCACCTAAGCCCCACCCCCAGGTGGGACCCCGTGTACCACCTAAACCCTGCGCCACCTAAGTCCTGCCTCCAGCCAGGACCCTCATGTGCCGCCTAAGTCCCGCTGCCAGCTGGGACCCCATGGTGATCCCAGAGCAGGCAAGTGCGGAGGAAGGCCAGCCCCCAAGTGGGCCTCCTCCTGGGATTGCCATGGTGATTGATCTATGAGCAGGAAAGTGCAGCCTGCATGCAGCACCCCACCCTTGCCAAAGCTCAAGGGAGAGAAAAACATGCAGTGGAGGCCAGGATCTGAGAGATCAACAATGAGGGGCACCTGCTCCAAGCCTCCACGGTATGGCTGGGGGCAGGACCTCAGCAGACACACACTCACATCCCTCCCCACACACACACAGCACCTGCTCTGAGCCTCCAATGCAGCTGGGGGCAGGCCCCCAGCAGACACACACACACACACACACACACACACACACACACACACACACAGGATGCCTGCTCTGAGCCTCTGCTGCCAGACTGTGGTCCTCAGTAGGACATCCACTGAGGGCTCCCGGACTGTGAGAGGGGCAGGCTGGGCTGAGGGAACCCCACCCCCCAGTGCACGAATTTCGTGCACCAGACCTCTAGTCTATATATATAAAAGCCTAAGTGACCATCCAACAGTTTGACCATTTGTCTGGTAGCTATGACGTGCAATGACCACCAGAGGGCATATGCTCTGACCAGTAAATAAGGGAGCCTGATTTTTTGCAGAATTGCCAATGGGTTAGGTTGCTGCTGGGGCACTGTTGGCCCTGAATCTGCTTCACTTGCACCCTGGACTCAGAGAGGAGGGAGGAGGGAACCGGTGGGTGTCAAGGGCCTGGGCCTTCAGGAGGGGTCTCACAATCTGGGACCCTTTGGGGGATGTTGGAGAGCAGGTTTTGGCCAGATCCCTGCAGGCCATGCCAAGGGACCCCACTGGTGCATGAATCCATGCACCAGGCCTCTAGTTGGTGTATAAAAAAGCCATTTATTTTGGGGTGTTGATTTGTATTCTGCTACACTGCCAAATTTATTTATTAAATATTATAGTTTTTTGGTGAAGTCTTTAGAGCTTTGTATGTACAATATCATGTCATCTGAGAATAATGAGAGTTTTACATCCTATTTTCCAATTTTGATCCTTTTTATTTCTTCTTGTCTGATCGCTGTGGCTAGGACTTCCAGTACTATCCTATCTAATGAAGATGGAATATGGTAATTGACCCTCACACCATCGCAAAGATGGCAGTGCTCACAGCCAATAATTAGGGAATATGCTAATTGATTGCCCCACCCTCAAAGATGGCAGCACCCACAGCCAAAATGGAGGGAATATGCTAATTGACTGCCACTCCATCAAAGATGGAGATACCCACAGCCACAAGATGATGGCTCCCAGTCCCCTCATCCCCTGCTGGGGCGGCAGCCATGCACCTGCCTCCAGAGTCCTCCAGTCCCCTCCGCCCCCCAGCCACCCAGGACCAGCCTGAGGCACAGGCAAGCCTTGGCTATGGCTGCCCAGCCACCCAGGGCCGGACTGAAGTGCAGGCAAGCCTTGTATGGCAGCTTCCCACCTGCTTAGGGCTGGCCTGAGGCATAGACAAGCCTTGGATGGAAGCTTCCCAGCCGCCCAGGGCCACCCAAGGCTCAAGTAACCAGGGCTGGCTGAGGCTTGCACTGCCA
The DNA here is from genome assembly GCA_036010255.1 of Myotis pilosus. NCBI lineage: Eukaryota > Metazoa > Chordata > Mammalia > Chiroptera > Vespertilionidae > Myotis > Myotis pilosus. The sequence goes on along the minus strand of JASKON010000002.1, from coordinate 109,394,550 downwards.
GCAGTGGCAGGAGCAGACCTGTGATGGGGGCTTCACCTTTCCTTGATCACTGGGTTGTTTCCTGCCCCTAAGGGCTCCCGGATTGTGAGAGGGGGCAGGCTGGGCTGAGGGACCCTCTGCTTCAGTGCATGAATTTTCATGCACCAAGCCTCTAGTGTTGAATAAGGGTGGTGAAAGCACACATCCCTGTCTTGTTCCTGTTATTAGGGAAAATTTTTTTTTTCCCATTGAGTATGATGTTCACTGTAGGTTTTTTATATATGAACTTTATCATGTTGAAGTGTGCTTCCTCTATTTCACTTTGCTGATTTTTTATCAAAAATGATTATTATTGTACCAGTTTTACATCACTGGAATAAATCTCACTTGGTCATGGTGTATGACCTTTTAAATATACTAGAAGCCCAGGTGCACAAAAATTTGTGCATTCGTGCGGGGGGTGGGGGGTCCCTCAGCCCGGCCTGTGCCCTCTTGCAGTCTGGGAACCATCGGGGGATGTCCACCTCTGGCTAAGGCCTGCTCCCCGGGAGAACAGGCCTAAGCTGGCAGTAAGACATCACTCTGGCAGCCCAGGAGCCCTCGGGGAATGTCCACTTGCCAGCGGGGACCAGGCCTAAGCTGCAGTCGGACATCCTTAGCACTGCTGAGGAGGTGGAAGAGGCTCCCACCACCACCTCTGTGCTTGCAGCTATCAGCCTGGCTTGTGGTTGAGCACAGCTACCCCTGTGGGAGCACACTGACCACCAGGGGGCAGCTCCTGCATAGAGCATCTGCTCCCTGGTAGTCAGTGTGTGTCATAGTGACCAGTCATTCCCAGTCATTCTGCTGTTAGGGTCAATTTGCATATTACCCTTTTATTATATAGGATAGAACTCTGGTGCATGGGTGGGGGCCAGCTGGTTTGCCCTGAAGGGTGTCCCAGATCAGGGTGGGGCTACCACTGGGGTGCCTGGCCAGCCTGGGTGAGGGGCTGATGGCTCTTTGCAGACTGACCAAGCGCCCCAGTGGGGACCCTCACCCCATGGGAGTGTGGCCAGCCTGGATGAGGGGCTGAGGGCCATTTTCAGGCTGCCCACAGCCCCTTCAGGTTGAGGGAGTCCTGCTGGGGTGCCTGGCCAGCCTGGTTGAGGGGCTGATGGTCGTTTTCAGATTGGCCATGCCCCCTGGCAACACAAGCTCCCAGCCTCTCCTTTTATTATTTTTTTTTCCCCCTGGGATGTGGGAAGAGCTCAGGAGATTTATCTCAGTTCAGTGGCAGTTGCAATGGCGTGAGCGCACTCTGCCTATACAAGGTTCCTCAGCACACCAGGAAGTGGCAGTGCCCACCTGAGTAAGCCCCCTAGAGCCCCTACATAGTACCCTGATCTTTCCTACCATTGGTTTCCCTAAGGATGTTGTATACTTCTTATTGGTCTGGAATGTTATATATGTTGCTGCACTTAAGCAATAAACTCAGATCCGCATCTTGAACCGATCTCCGGAGTCGGGCATGCTTTGTTAGGACTCTGTCAGCCTTACCCCCTCGGGACCCCCTGCCTCACTGGGATTTACTTATCTTCTATAATTGAAACTTTGTAGCCTTGAGCAGAGCCCAGGGCCAGCCAGGGCATGTGGGAAGCTTGGCTTACTCCATCGCCGGGAGCAACCCAAGCCTCCTGCTCACTCCAGCTCCATGGCCGTGGCCATCTTAGTTGGGTTAATTTACATACTTGCTCCTGATTGGCTGGTGGGCATGGCTTGTGGTCGTGGCTTGAGCATAGCAGAGTGACGGTTAATTTGCATGTTTCTCTTTTATTATATAAGATTGCTGGACCTGATTTGCTAATATTTTGTTGAGGATTTTAGCATCTATGTTCATTAAGGATATTGGCTTGTAATTCTCTTTCTTTGTAGTGTCTTCATGTGTTTCTGGAATTAGGGTAGTGCTGGCCTCATAAAAAGAGCTTAGAGATGTTCCTTCCTCTTAGATATTTTGGAATACTTTTAGGAGTATAGGTAATAGTTCTTTGAATATTTGGTTAAACTCCCCTGTGAAGCCACCTGTACTGGCTTTTGTTGGCTGAGTGTTTTTTGAATGCTGCTTCTATTTTGTCAGTTATTATTAGCCTATTCAAGTTTTCTGCATCTTCCTGTTTCAGTTTTGGGAGATATATTTTTATAAGAATTTGTCCATTTAATCAACTTTGTCCAGCTTGGTCTCATATAGTTGTCTGTGGGAGCCCACCAGCCCTTTCATGTGTCCTCCCCTCCTCACAGTCTGTATGCAGTCTCCACTTCCAGTCCTCAGTTATCAGAGCTCTCTGCAGTGAATCTTCTGTTGATTATTCAGTAAGTTTTTTTGTATTTTAGTTGTAATTCCAGTTTGGTCTTGGAAGCGTGTGCCTGCAATATCCATTTACTCCACCAGAATTTTTAATTTCTCAGTATTTCTAATATGTTCCTAAATTTTGATACTAATGCTACTGGTCTTGAAGATCACACTTTGAGGAAGAAGACTTTGCAATAATCTGCACTACTTCCCATTAGACCTCTCTTTTTTTTTTTTTTTTTTTTTTTTAGCTTACTCTACTCCCACCATATTAGAATTTCCCCTCCTCAGGGCTTGGAAATGGCCTCTGTCTGCTTGGAATGACCTGCCTTGGGATCCCTTGGTGTTGAGTTTTAAAAGCTCTTTCTGAATTTTGGAAATTAGCCCCTTTTCAGATGTATCATTGGGAAATTTGTTCTCCCATTCAGTGGTTGCCTTTTAATTTTGTTAATGGCTTTGTTGTGCAAAAACTTTTTAGTTTTATGCACTCTCATTTTTTTCTTTTGCTTCCTTTGCCTGAGGCAATATCCTATATAATAAAGAGCTAATATGCTAATTAGACCAAATGGTGGAACAACCTTCCAGAATAACCAGTGGGCAGGATTGGGGCCAGCGAGCCTGTGCCGCCAGGCCAGCCATGGTGGTCCTGACACATCCCTTGTTCAGAGGCTTTGGGAGAAGCAGCGTGGTCCTGGTCCTGGTTTCAGCACCGCCCCTTCTGCAGAGGCTGCGGGAGACAAGGTGGTACAGTCCTGGTCCAGCACTGTGCCTTCCACAGAGGCAGAAGGGGGCACGACTGCAGCACCTCAACCTCCTATGGCCCCTTCCCTGGCAGGCATGGCCCCCGATTGGCACCCTCGTCCATTGGGCGGGGGTGGGGAGCACTAAGGAACAGCAAGCCCAGCTTCTGGTTGAGCAGCGCTCTTACACTCCCGCCCCCCCCCCCCTGCTGTCTCATCCAGAAGCCGGGCTCCCAGCTGGCAAGTGCTGTGGCGGTGGTAGGAGTTTCTCCCACCTTCATGGCAGTTGGGCAGTAAGGGGTGAGGGGTTCTAGACTGTGAGAGCCCCAGATTGCAAGAGGGATGTCTGAGTGCCAGCTTAGGCCCAATCACCTGGTAAGTGGACCTAAGCTGGCAGGCAGACATCCTCCAGGGGCTCCCGGGTTGCCAGAGGGATGTCTGATTGACAGCTTAGGGAGTAGGCCTAAGCCAGCAGGTGGACGTCCCCCAAGGTGTCCCAGAATGCAAGAGGGAACAGGCTGGGCTGAGGGACCACCCTCAGTACACAATTTCATGCACTGGGCCTCTAATATCAGAAATAAAATATTACTACAAGAAATTTCAGAAATTTTATTGCTTATTTCTTTTAGAATTTTTATGGTTTCATGATGTACACTTAAGTCTTTTATGCATTTTGTGTTTATTCATGTGTATGTTGTATGAAGATAGCCTTATTTCATTTTTTATGTGTATATCCAATTTTCCCAACACCATTTATTGAATAGACTATCTTTACCACATTGTATGTTCTTGCCTCCTTTGTAAAATATTAATTGACCATAAAGGCATGGGTTTATTAGTGGGCTATCTATTCCATTTAATTTACCTATATGCCTGTTTTTATACCAGTACCATGCTTTTCTGATTATTGTGGCATTATAATACAGTTAGATATCAGGTACTATGATATCTCCAACTTGTTCTTTCTCAAGATTGCTGAGGCTTTTCAGAATCTTTTGTAGTTTTATATAAATTTTTGAAATATTTGTTCTTGTTCTGTGAGATATGCCATTGATAACTTGATAGGATTTGCATTTAATTTATAGATTTCTTCTGGTAATATGGACATTTTAATGATGTTAATTCTTTCTATCCATGAGTATAGTATATACTTCCAATTATATTTTCCTCAATTTCTTTCTTCAGTATCCCATAATTTTCTAATTATAAGTCCTTTACCTCCTTGGTTAAATTTATTTCTAGGTACCTTATTATTTTTTGTTGCATATTAAAATGGGATTGTTTTCTTAGTTTCTCTTCTGATCATTCATTGTTGGTGTATAAAAATGCCATCAATTTCTGAATATTAATTTGGTATTCTGCTACATTACCAAATTCATTTCCCAGTTCTAGGAGTTTTTGGTGGACTATTTAGCGTTTTCTATGTATGGTATCATGTCATTTGCAAATAATGATAATTTTACCTCTCCCTTTACAAATTGGATGCCTTTTATTTCTTCTTCATGTCTAATCACTGAAGCTACCAATTTCAATAGTATGTTGAGTAAGAGTGATGAATGCAGACGTACTGTCTTGTTTCTCATCTTAAGGGAAATGCTTTTAGTTTCTTCCCATTGAGTATAATGTTGGCTGTGGGTTTGTCATATATGGCCTTTATTATGTTGAGGTATGTTCCCTCTATTGACACTTTTGCTGAGAGTTTTTATCATAAATGGGTGATAGATTTTGTCAACCACTTTTTCTAAATCTATTGATATGCTCATGTCATATTTATTCTTCATTTTTTTATGTGGTGTATCACATTTATTGATTTGCAAATATTGTACCCAACTTGCATCCCAGGAATAAATCCACTTAATCATGGTTTAGGACAGTGATGGCGAACCTTTTGAGCTTGGCGTGTCAGCATTTTGAAAAACCCTAACTTAACTCTGGTGCCGTGTCACATATAGAAATTTTTTGATATTTGCAACCATAGTAAAACAAATATTTATATTTTTGATATTTATTTTATATATTTAAATGCCATTTAACAAAGAAAATCAACCAAAAAAATGAGTTCACGTGTCACCTCTGCCATGCGTGTCATAGGTACGCCATCACTGGTTTTGGACCTTTTTAATGCACTGCTGGATTTGGTTTGCTAGTATTTTGTTGAGAATTTTAGAATGTATGCTCATCAGGGATATTAGGCTATAATTTTATTTCTTTTCAGTGTCTTTACCTGATTTTGGAATTAGGATAATGCTGGCTTTGTAAAATAAGTTTGAGACTCTTCCCTGCTCTTGAGTTTTTGGTAATAGTTTGAGAAGAATAAGTGTTTTTGTTGTTGTTGTTGTTTTGATTGTTTGGTAAAATTCATCTGTGAATTCATCTGGCCTAGGACTTGTGTTTGCTTGGAGTTTATTGATTACTGCATCAATTTTGCTAATGGTAATCTGTCTATTCATATTCTCTGGTTCATCTTGATTCAGTTTTAGAAGATTGTATGTTTCTAGGAATTTATCCATTTCATACATATTGTTCAATTTGCTGGCATATTGTCGTTCATTATATTTTCTTACAATCTTGTTTACTTATGATTTTATTTATTTGAGTCATCTTTCTTTTTCTTGAGGAGTCTGGTTAAAAGTTTGTCAATCTTATTTACATCTTCAAACAACCAGTTCTTGGTTTTGTTGATATTTTCATTGTTGTTTTAGACTTCATTTTGTTAATTTCTGCTCTGATCTTTATTATTTCTTTTCTTCGACTCACTTAGGGTTGTTTGTTGTTTTTTGTACAGTACTTTTAAGTGTACATTTTTATTGTTTATTTGACATTTTTCTTGTTTCTTAAGGAAAGCTTCTAATATTATGTAGTTCCCACTTAGGTCTGTTTTCTTTGTGTCCAGTAGATTTTGAATTGCTATGTTTTCATTTGTTTCAAGGTACCTTTTGACTTCTTCCCTTATTTCATTGTTAGAACATTTATTGTTTAGTTACATGTTATTTAGCATCCATGTCTTTGTGTGTTTTTTAATTTTTTTCTTGTGATTGATTTCTAGTTTCATACCAATATGGTTAGAGAAGATGCTTGTTATGATTTCAATCTTCTTACATTTACTGAGATTTGTTTTGTGTTATAATATGTTGTCTATGCTAGAAAATCTTCCATGTGCACTTGAAAAGAATGTATATTGTGCTGCTTTGGGGTGAAATGCTCTGATGATATAAATTAAATCCATCTGATCTGATGTGTCATTTAAGGCAACTATTTCCTTGTTGATTTTTCTGTATGGAAGATCTATCCATTGATGTCAGTCAATAGGTGAGTTAAAATCTACTATGACTGTGTTACTTTCAATCTTTCCCTTTATGTTTGTCAATATGTAGGTGCTCCTCTGTTGGATGCATTAATGTTTACAAGGGTTATATTCTTTATTTGGGTTGCTCTCTTTATCATTATGTAATGTCAGCTTTGTCTCTTATTATAGCCTTTGTTTAAAAGTCTAGTTCAGGGGTGTTCAAACTATGGCCTGTGGGTCACATGCAAATACAAATATTGCATTTGTTCCCGTTTTGTTTTTTTACTTCAAAATAAAATATGTGCAGTGTGCATAGGAATCTGTTCATAGTTTTTCTTTTTTAAACTATAGTCCGGCCCTCCAACGGTCTGAGGGACAGTGAACTGGCCCCCTGTTTAAAAGGTTTGAGGACCCCTGGTCTAGTTTGTCAGACATAAGTATTGTTACTTCAGGTTTTTTTTTTTTAATATCAATTTTTTTGAAATATTTTGCCCATTCCTTTACTTTTAGTCTGTGTGTATCTCCCCCCCCCCCCCCCCCCGAGGTGAGTCTCTTGCAGAAAGGATATATATATATATATATATATATATATATATATATATATATATATATAATATATATCCTATCTAATAATAGACAAACATGGTAATTGACCATACCTTGGCTACGCCTCCCATTGGCTAATCAGCACAATACGCAAATTAACTGCCAACAATGATGGCGGCTAATTTGCATACTGAAGGCTGGCTGGCAGCACACAATGCTGCTCGCAGGACTTGGCCCCGGATCCCTCACCTGGCGAGGAGGGCCGTCAGCACGTGAGGCTGCCCCCAGGACCAGGGACCCAGATCCGTGACCCAGCAAGGCAGGGCCAGCAGCACGCATGACTGCCCATGGGACCAGGGACCCGGATCCATGACCCAGTGAAGCGGGGCTGGCAGCGCGCACAGGGGCAAAGCAGCTGGGGTTGGGCAGGGCAGGATGCCTAGCTTCTGCCCAGCCCCAGTCACTCCAGGCAGGTGAGCAGCACGCACTGGCTTCCCACCCTGCCCAGGCTGCTCCAGGCCTGTGGGCAGAGAGCAGAGAGCCTCTGGACAGGGGAGGTGGGGCGCCAGAGGGCGGGCTGTACTCCCCACATAGCTGCAGTGGCAGCCATGAGCACGCCAAGTGGAGCCTGCAGGCTGAGCTGAAGTAGCATCTGCAGGCCATCAGCGCCGAGGAGTGGCTGCACAAGTCCCGCCTCCTGGCCCAGAAGGTGCAGGATCGCAGGGACAGCCACCATGGCGGGCCAGATTGATGTCCTCCTGGCCACACCATGGGGATTTGCGGATCTGCAAAGCCAAAGGCCTCTGGTGTGCACATCCTCTTCTCCCTCCCTTGAGTTCGAACAACCCCAGGCACACTGTCACCCTCACATGCCTGCAACAGTCACAGACCAAGGCGTGCACAAGTTCTCCCTGCCTCTCCACCACACTTCCATCAAACCAGCATGCCTAACACCCCCACAGGATGTGCACACATCCCCTCTGACACGCTCACGTCCTTTGGAGAGTGTCTGGGTGTTATGGGTGCTAAGGGTGGGTGTCTGTGAGATGACAGTAAGAGGGCAGAGTGGTGATGCCCTGTTCCTGCAGGAGGCCAGTGCAGCGATGAGATTACCTGTGTGGGGCTAATGCAGGTGCGGAGGCGGGAGCAGGTGCAGATAGACACACCTGGTGGGCGCGGGCGGCCCTCGCTTAGGTGCCTTCGTCAGCATTCAAGATCAATAACCCAGAGACAGACAGGAATTCCGTCCTTTCAGTGAAACAGAGGGATAGTCAGGGTGACTGCAGAGGAGGAATGTGCACTTTGGGTGCCAGCACCCATGAGCGAAGGCTGCCCTGACTGAGTCTTGCTTGCTTGGAGCTTAGTGCAGTCCTGCCGGGCAGTGGGTGACAGGACGTGCTTTTCTGAATTCATGAGAGGAAACATTGATTCTCCCACTGGCCACGAAGGTGGAAAGTGAAGTGGGGAGACGTGGGGAGTGAGCGAGGTTCCCTGTGTGGGGGTTCCAAATCTGCTGTTGGTTTCTTTCAACACTGACTAGAGATATACAGGGTGTCCCCCCAAAATGTATACACACTTTGAATACCTACTAATTCCAATGGTTTTAAGCATGAGAAGAAAGAAGCAACAATGGAGCTGTCATCTGTTAAAAGTGCAGGCACAAACTGGCAGTGGGACATTCCCTGAGGGGTCTCAGATTGGAGAGGGTGCAGGCCAGACTGAGGGGCCCCCCTTCCCCAGTGCATGAATTTCGTGCACAGGGCTACTAATATATATATATATATATATATATATATATATATATATATATATATATAAAATTTCATTTTTTTAAATATATTTTTTGTTTTCTTTGAGTCTTGCTTTCTTATTCATTCAGCTATGCTATTTTTTCTATGGGAGAACTTAAGCCATTTATATTTAAAATAATTATTTAGAGAGAGGAAAAAATGGTGGCTGAATAGATAGATGGGTCCTGCATCTTGTCCCAGAGCAGAGAGAAGGAACAACTAAATCAAATAACATCCAACTGGATTGGTGAATTAGACACAGCTGGGAAGACAATTCACATCCAGGAAAGGCAGAGGATGCCAGGAGAATGGTAGGATTTGGGAACTGGGCTGGAGAAAGATGTATGACCACCAGGCAGAGAAGGTCAGAAGGAAAGAAAGCTGCACTGCATCAGGCCTGTATTCCTGTGGGGCAGGTGTAACTTCTGACTGTGGAAAGGAAGTCCACAGGGCTGCTGGCAGCTGGGGAATCTAGATCTAAATCCACAGCTGCAAGATGCTGTGCCCAGAAAGGTGGCCTGAAAAGCTGCCCAAGTCTTGCAGTTCTGGAGGGAGAGAAACTTACAGTCACATGGTTATTTTGCCTGTTTTGTCTTTGCTTTTATTCGCTAAACCCAGTTCAAAGGACCTTTCAATTACAAACACTCACCTGAGGCTGCAGTGCAGTTAGAGGTGCCAATTTGTGCAGGCTGGTGAGAGGCTGTGGAGGAGAGCAGGACAGTGAGAGGTGACCAGGAATCCAGCACTGAGACATTCGGGACCCTCCAAACCTAAGCAGCCATTTTCCTCCTGAAAAGCCAGACCCTCACGCAGTCTTAAGATAGCTATTACAGCCAAACCCAGCTTACACTTTGAGCTTTACAAAGGAAACAAAAGCACTGACTAACCCCAAAGAGCATCAAGGATTGGGTTGAAGAGGGCCTTTCAGTCTCAGAAAATGACACAGCACACCCCCACTTCAAGCCCTGTGAGAAACAGATGCTAGAGTGATTAAAATTGAAAGCAGGCAGGCAGGCAAAGTGGGTAGATTGGTCCCACCTGCTTGCAGCCAGGGCTGTGGACACAGACACAAACAGAAGAGCAGTGGATCACTTGGAATTTCAACATGGTGCTGACTACCTAATAGGAAACTGAGAAGTGGAAGGCGAACAGAAGAATGGGGTCTCAAACCAGCCTGAACAGGGCATTAAAACTCAACTGAAGTGAATGACACTTCAATTTTTTTATTTTTTACCTTTATCTATCTATCTATCTATTTATTTATTTATTTTAAATCTTTTTGTCTTATTTTTTCTTCATTCTATTTTTATTTTTTTATTATTTTATTTTATCTTATTTTTTCTTTTTCTCCACCCTTTCTTCCCCACTTTTCCTTTTTTCATCCTGTTTTCTCTGCTTCTGTCCTCATTTAAATTTTCTTGTTCTTTTCTTTTTATTCCTTGTCAAAAATGTCTTCTTCATCTGCTTTATTGATGTATTATTATTATTGTAGTCTCTGTTGGCTTATTAATATGCCTAATTCCCCTCTTCTGCCCCAAGTTCATGTACCCATCTCTTTTCTCTTTCTTCACTAGTCAATTTTCAATGCTTTCATTTTTCCTGTACTCTCTTGCTCTCTTCTTCTCCTAATTGTTTAATTAGTTTCAGTCACTAAATTCAAGCCTATCTGCTCTCTCCTCTATTCTATTTTTCAAAAAATAAATAAATACATTGAAATTTTTTTGTCTTATTAATTTATTTATTTTTCTTTTCAGCTTATCCACTCATTCTCTTTCTACCGCCTCTGATAAACCATGGTTTTAACCCTATTCATTCAATTCCTTAACCTTACTTTCTCTATATAAGCTCTGCCTCCATAGATTCTGTCCTCTCCACTTTTTCTGGGTGTTTGTAGTTTATATTTTTTGGTTTATTTGTTTATTTTGTGGTGTTCTCTCCCCATATATTTTTATTCTTCCTTTTTGTCCTTTTCCTTTTCTCTCTTACCTTTTTTTCATTTCTTGATATCATTTTTGCTCTCTTTTCTCTCTCCTAATTCTCTTTTCTCTGTTTACACTTTTATTGGGGTTATCGGTGTTGTGAGTACATTCATGCTTTTGTCTCTTTATGGTGTGTCTTGTCTAGTTGAATTTTGTAGTATTTGGTCAACATGGTAGAGAGAGAGAGTCACATAACCAGACACCCAGAGAGAAAACTTCGTCCACGAATGGGGCAAAGACATTCAAGACCCAGTTAAACCAAGAGAACCCAAATATTCAAGTAGCGGGCAGCTCTAAAATACCCAGCCTAGAAGACCTGAGAGATTGCACCACTGGGTCCCACAAAATATCTACTATATTAGACAAATACAAAAAACCTAGGTTTCATAGCAGTTTTATCTAATATATAAAAACAATCACAATGGAAGAGCAAAAATGGGAGATAAAGAAACAACCCCAATTCGAAAGAAAAGGAGGAATCTTCAGAAAAGGAATACACAAAATGGAGGAAAGCAGTTTGTCAGAGACAGAATGCAGGTCAGAGGTTAAAAGAATGCTGAAAAGAATGGAAGAAAAATTTAAAAATGTGTAAGAATCAAGAGGAAAAGAAGAATAAAAAGGCGGGGGGGGGGAATGGACACATATGTAATACCCTTTGTAATAAAAAAATTAAAAAATAAAATAAAATAAAATAAAACTGAAACATAGTTAAAAATAAAAAAAAATAAAATGTAAAAAAAAAGAATAAAAAGGAAATGAAGAATTACATAGTTGCAATAAAGAACACTATGGAAAGTTTCAACAGTACACTGGAAGAAGCTAAGGATCACATCAGCGAGTTAGAAGACAAAGTAGGAAAAACCACCCAAGCACAGCAGCAACTGGAAAGAAAACCTAAAAATCAGGAGGAGAGCCTAAGAGGGCTTTGGGACAATATGAAATGAAACAACATCTGCATATTAGGGGTGCCAGAGGAGAGGAAGTTGAATAAGGAATAAAAAACCTGTTTGAAGAAATAATGACAGAAAACCTCCCTGATATGGGGAAGAAAAAAGTCACCAAGTAGCGAGAAGCACACTGAGTCCCAAAAAGATAAATGCCAAAAGACAGACACCAAGACACATCTATTAATATAAAAACCCTGGGTGTAACACCCATCACGACCAAAGCTCAAATGACTGGAAGAAAGTCAGTCTAGCAGGGTTCGCCTTGGCAATGGCTGTACCCTCCCCGAGCTGTTTCCAGTGAGGGCAAGGGCGAGGGCGAGGGCGAGGGCGAGGGCAAGGGCGAGGGTTAGAGCGAGGGAGAGGTTTGAGGCAGGAACAGGCCCTCTGAGCATGGAGGCACTGAGTCCTGGGTCGCCTTGGCAAGGGCTGTGGCCTCCCCAAGCTGTTTCCAGTGAGAACAAGGTTTGAAGCAGGAAACAGTCCTTGGAGCATGAAGTCATATCTTTATAAAATTTTAATACATTATATTAGAGGTCGTGGTAGTACTGTTTTACCCACAGCATCTACAGGAATTGCTGCAAATTTACTTTTTGGTGGAAGAACCTTTCATTCCCAATATAAATGACCAATTCCATTCAATGAAACTTCAATTTCTAGACTCAATATAAACAGTGAAGTTGCTAAAACTATTAAAAAGGCCCAACTTCTCATTATTGATTAATGCACCATGGCATCCAGTCATGCTATAAATGCCATAGACAGATTACTAAGAGAAATTATGAATTTGAATGTTGTATTTGGTGGGAAATTTCTCCTTCTTGGAGAGGATTTTCAACAATGTCTCAGTATTGTACCACATGCTATGTGATCGGCCATAGTACAAATGAGTTTAAAGTACTGTGATGTTTGGGGATGTTTCAGAAAGTTATCTCTTACAACAAATATGAGATCAGAGGATTCTGCTTATAGTGAATAGTTAGTAAAACTTGCAAATGGCAAACTTGATAGCAGTTTTCATTTAGGAATGGATATTATTGAAATCCCCTGTGAAATGATTTGTAATGGATCTATTATTGAAACTACCTTTGGGAATAGTATATCTATAGATAATATTAAAAATATATCTAAATGTGTGATTCTTTGTCCAAAAAATGAGCACATTCAAAAATTAAATGAAGAAATTTTGGATATAGTCAATGGAGATTTTCACACATATTTGACTGGTGATTCCATTGATTCAACAGATGATACTGAAAAGGAAAATTTTCCCATCGAATTTCTTAATAGTATTACTCCTTCAAGAATGCCATGTCATAAATTAAAATTTAAAGTGGGTACAATCATTGTGCTATTGAGAAATCTTAATAGTAAATGGGGTCTTTGTAATGGTACCAGATTTATTATCAAAAGATTACGACCTAATATTATTGAAGCTGAAGTATTAATAGGATCTGCAGAGGAAGAAGTTGTTTTGATTCCAAGAATTCATTTGTCCCCATTTGGCACTGGCCTCCTATTTAAATTATTTCGATGACAGTTTCACGTGATGCTAACATTTGTGATGACTATTAATAAATCACAAGGACAAACTCTAGACAGAGTAGAAATATTCCTACCTGAATCCATTTTTGCACATGGTCTGTTATATGTTGCTTTCTGTGAAAGGGTAAATACGATTGATGAACCTCTAGCCAGGTTCTCCATGAAGCAAAAGAGAGGACCCAAATTAACATGATCAGAAATGAAAGAAGTGAAGTAACAACATCCTCACAGAAATACAAAGGATTATAATAAACTACTATGAACAACTCTATTCCAACAAACTGAACAACCTAGAGGAAATGGACATATTCCTAGAAAAATATGAGCTTCCAAAACTCAATTAGGAAGAATAAAAAAAAAAAACCTGAATAGGCTGATAACTACTGATGAAATTGAAGCAGTAATAAAAAAAAAACTTCCAACAAACAAAAGCCTTGAAAAATGCACCCTAGGGGAGATCCAAGATGGCAGCCAATGGGATGGCAGGCTGAAAGATAGTGTGTGAGTGAGAGAGTGAAAGGAAAGTGTGTAGACATGTGAGGAGTGTCTGTATTTGTTAGTGAGGGATAGCAATATTCCACAGGACTTTGGGGGATTGGTGGACCAGGCTCCCCTGGCTGGGCAGCCTCTACTACTTCTGAAATCTCTCCCAGAGCAGCCGGCTCTGCCACAGAGACCGTGAAATCTTGAAGGGGAGAGTGGCTGTGATTGGAAGCCCAGCCATACCTTCAACCTGGGAGACCTCAGACACTGACTAGGACCCTACAACCACAACTCCCAGGGACCAGCTGTCTCAACTGTGAACCCACAAACACTGAGACTCCAGCATCACCAGCCACAGGCACCTAAAAAGTTTGCCCATGGGGAGACAAAGTGGCAACCAAATACACGGACAGATCCTGCACTTTCTCACAGAGAAGATAGAAGGAACACCTGAATAGAATAACATCCACCTGGAATTGGTGAATGAAACACAGTTGGTGAGGCAATCTGTGGATGGAAAAACCAGAGATCACCTAGAGAGAGGTGATATCTGGGATTCATGCTGTAGGGAGAAAAGCACACAGCATGGACTGGAGTCTTAAAGAGAGATTGCACTCCACCAAACTCGTGGCCCTTGGGGTCAGTGTAGCCCTAGAATGTGGAAGGGGTTCCATAGGGCTTCTGGAAGAGGGGGACTCTAGATCTAAGCCCACAGCTATGTGAAACTGCCCAGAAAAGCAGCCTGAAGTTCTATACTGGACGTACTGTGCCAGGGGGAAAAGACACGAGTCAGCATAGTTCCTTTGTCTTTTATTTTTTACCTCTTTGCTTTTGCTTGCTAAGTCCAGTACATAGGACCTTCCAAATAAAAACACTCACCTAAACTGCAGGGGAAAGTTGTTTTTGTGGAAACTGGGGATCAGAATAAGGAGAGACAAGCAGGAAACCAGCTCTGGGTCAGTCCGTCCCTCCAACCCAGTATTAAGTGTGTTAGAGAAAGAAGAATCTAAACACTGGGTAGAGGGGCCATTTAGTCCCGGAAATTAATACAAAAACACCATCATCCAGAGGTTGTGTCAGAAATTGACTCTTGTGTAAATACAACTGAAGGCAGGCAGAGGAACAAAGTGAGCAGAGAGATCCCACCTGCTTGAAAACGAGGTTGTGTGTTATGAAACAGAGGAGTGATGAATTGCAGGGAACCTCAACACTGTGATAACTACCTGACAGGACACAGATGTGCCAAGCAGAACAGTAGAGGAAGTGAATGACCTACACTACTTCACTTTTTTATTTTTTATATTTTACTTAAGAAACTAAAATTTTTTTCTCATTTAATTGTACTTTTTATTATATTTTATTTTAATTATTATTAATATTATTATTTCACATTTTTAAGTTTTATTTTATTTTTTCTTTATTTTATTTTATTTCATTTTATTTTGGAATTAGTGTTCTACATTCTATTTTTCTTTTTTTAGCATTATTTTACTCTATCTCAATTTTTCCTTTATGCCAACACTCTTTTTCTCACTTACCCCCTTTTTTGTCCTGTTTCTCTTACCCTGTTCTTGCTTTAGTTTTTTCTCTATCCTTTCTTTTTACTTTCTGTTAAAAATTGATCTTACTCATATATTTAATTTCCTTTCCCTGCTCCAAGTCCATGCACACTTCTCTCTTCTCTTTCGTCACTAGCTAATTTTTTTTTCTTTTTCTTTCTTTCTGTCTCCTTGTTGTTATTTGTTTGACTGTTTGTTAGTTTTCTTTTTTTCTTTTTTTGCTTAAGTTTTTACTCTCCTCGCTTGTTCTCTTCCTCTACTAATAGCTTAATTAATTACAATCTCTGTCTCAAGCCTATCTAGTCTCCATTCTCCTTTTCCAATAATAGATGAATAGATAGAGAGATAGATTAAAGAAAGGGGATAGATCTACACTAATAAAAGACAAAGATGCTAATTGACTGTACCTTCCTTTGCCCTAAGCAACACCCACCAGCCAATCAGAGCAACTATATGCAAATTAACCCAACTAAGATGGCGGCCGGCAGCCACGGAGCTGGAGCAAGCAGGAGGCTTTGTTGCCCAGGTGATGAAGGAAGGCAAGCTTCCTACCTGCCCTGAGCCAGATGTGGCATCTGCTCATGGCAACAAAGTTTCAATTATAGAAGACAAATAAGTCCCAGATACCTGCTTCCAGCCAGCCTCCACTGGGAGCTTGGGTGGCTGGGGGTTGTGGCCAGCCTGCAAACAGCCATCAGCCCCTCACCCGGGATGGCCAGGCACCCCAACGGGGACCCCCACCCTGAAGGGGCTGTGGCCGACATAAAAACGGCCTTCAGCCCTTCACCCATGATGGCCAGGAACCCCAGTGGGGACCCCCACCCATATACATATATTTTTCCCAATTCTCTTTTTTCCTCTTTCTTTTCTCAATTACAATAGCCCACCTTGAAGGGGCTTTTGCCAGCCTGCAAACAGCCATCAGCCCCTCACCCAGGCTGACCAGGCAACCAGGATAATATGCAAATTGACCCTAACAGCAGAATGACTGGGAATGACTGGTCACTATGACACACACTCACCACCACGGGACAGATGCTCAATGCAGGAGCTGCCTCCTGGTGGTTTGTGCGCTCCCACTGGGGGAGCTCTGTTCATCCACAAGCCAGGCTGATGGCTTCCAGTACAGAGGTGGTGGTGGAAGCCTCTCCTGACTCCTCAGCAGTGCTAAGGATTTCCAACTGCAGCTTAGGCCTGCTCCCTGCTGGCAAGTGGACATCCCAAAAGGGCTTCCGGGCTGCCAGAGGTATGTCTGACTGCCAGCTTAGGCCCAATCCCCCAGGGAGCGGGCCTAAGCCAGCAGGTGGTCATCCCCCGAGGGTCACAGACTGCAAGTGGGCACATGCCTGGCTGAAGGATCCCCCCAATGCACAAATTTTTGTGCACCAGGCCTCTAATATATATATTCTTATATTTTATATATAAATTTCTCTCTTTTTTGTATTTTTTTTTACTTTTCTTTTTATACATTCATTCTCTTTCTACCTCCTCTTATACTTAATCATAGCCATTTCCCTATTCATTCAATTCCTTGACCTTACCTTTTGGAAATAAGCTCTGCTTCCTCAGATTCATCTGGGTGTTCGTTGTTTGGGTGTTTGTTGTTTGCATTTATTGGATTAGTTGTTGGATTTTTGGAGTTTTCTCCCCATATACATATATTTTTCCCAATTCTCTTTTTTCCTCTTTCTTTTCTCAATTACATTTTTTTTCTTAATATCATTTTTACAATATTTTCTCTCCTCTAATTCTCTTTTCTCTGGTGGTCACCTTTATTTGGGGTTATTTACCGGTATCATGAATACATTTGTGGTTGGGGCCCGGTGTGTTGTGTCTTGTCATGTTGTATTTTGTACCTTTAAGTCAATGCAGGAGAGAGAGAGCTACATAACGAGACACCCTGAGAGGAGCAAACATGGGGAGACAAAGAAATAGCCCCCATATGAAAGAAAATGAGGAATCACAGGGAAAGGATGTAAATGAAATCGAGGCAAGCAATATATCAGTAAAATAATTCAGAGCAATGGTCATAAGGATGCTGAAAACGATGGAAGAAAATTCAATGTGTGTAAGAACAAATAATTAAGAAGAACCAAGAAGAAATAAGGAATAACATTGTGCAATAAAGAACACAATAGAAAGCATCAATAGTAGACTAGAAGAAGTGAGGACCACATCAGTGACCTAGAAGACAAGGTAGAATAAAATGCTTAAGTAGAGAAGCAACTGGGGAAAAAAAAACCTTAAAAAACAGGAGGATAGCCTAAGGGAAGTTTGGGACAACATGAAACAAAACAACATCCACATAAGAGGGTCACAGAATGAGTGGAAACTAAGCAAGGATTAGAAAACCTGTTTGAAAAAATAATAACAGAAAACTTCCCTGATATTGGGAATAAAAAACTCACACAAGTCCAAGAAGGAGTCCCAAATAAGATGAACCCAAAAAGACCGACACCAAGACACATTATGATTAAATGGGCAAACAACAACAAAGTAAGAATCTGAAAGGCTGCCAGAGAGACAGAAAGTTACCTACAAGGGATCTCCCATCAGATTATTGACTAATTTCCCAACAGAAACACATTAACCCAGAAGGGAATGGAAGGAAATATAAAAAGTCATGCAAAGTAAGGGTCTAAATCTAAGAATACTGTACCCAGCAAGAATATCAATTAAAGTTGAGGGAGAAATCAGGAGCTTCACAGACAAAAAAGGACTAAGGGAGTTTATTACCACCAAACCAGCAGTGCAAGAAATACTAAAGTGTCTGCTATAAAAAGAAAAAAAAATAGGAAGGGAAGAAGGAACACAGGCATAAAGAATAAAAATGATGGCAAACAAGTGCTTATCAATAATAACTTTAAATATAAATGGTAAATTTCCCAAGCAAAAGACATAGGGTAGCTGAATGGATAAGAAAACATGACCCAGATATCTGTTGTCTACAGGAGACATAGCTCAGAACAAAGGATTCACACAGACTGAAAGTGAAGGGATGGAAAAATGTTTTTCAGGTGAATGGAAATGAAAAAAAAGCTGATGTAGCAATACTTATATCTGACAAATTAGACCTAAAAGTGAAGGCCATAACAAGAGATAAGGAAGGCCACTTCATAATACTAAAGAGAGAAATTCAACAAGAAGATATAACTCTGATAAACTTATACACACCCAATACAGGAGCACCCTAATACATAAAAAAAAAATCTGGAGGATATCAAGGGAGAGATTGACAGCAATAAAGTCATAGTAGGGGACTTCAATACCCCACTAACACCACTGGATAAATCCTCTAAACAAAAAATTAGCAAAGAAACATCAATCCTAAATGACTCACTAGATTATATGGAACTAATTGACATCTTCAGAACATTTCACCTCAAAACCACAGAATATGTATTCTTCTCAAGTGCACATGGGTCATGTTCTAAGATAGAGCACGTATGGGAAACAGGTAAAGTCTCTTCAAATTCAAGAAGATAGAAACCATATCAAGAATCTTATAAGATCACAATGTCATAAAATTAGAAATCAACTACAATAAAAACAATGAAAAAAATCAAACACCTGGAGGCTAAATAGCATGCTATTAAACAATGATTGGGTTACCAAAGTGATCAAAGAAGAAATAAACAGCATCATGGCAACAAATGACAATGAAAACACAACAATCCAAAATATATGGTACACAGTGAAAGCAATCTTGAGAGGGAAGTTCATAGCTCTCCAGGCCTACCTCAAAAAACAAGAAAAAATTGTAATAAATGATCGAACCCTACAACTCAAAGAATTAGAAAGAGAGCAAGAGTAAAGCCCAGTAAAAGCAAAAGGAAGGAAATAATAAAGATCAGAGAGAAAATAAAGAACATAGAGACCAAAAAAACCAATATAAAAGATCAACAAAATCAAGAGCTGGTTCTTTGAAAGGATAAGCAAGATTTATGAACCTCTAGCCAGGCTCACCAAGAAGCAGAGAGAAAGGACCCAAATAAACAAAATCAGAAATGAAAGAGTTGAAGTAAAAACCGATCCCACAAAAATACAAAGGATAATGAAAAAATACTGTGAACAACTCTATTCTAACAAAATGGACATCCTAGATGAAGTGGACATTTTCTTAAAAAAATACTAGCTCCCAAAACTCAATCAGGAAGAATAAAAAAAAATGAATAGGCCAATAACTACTGAAAAAATTGAAGCAGCAATCAAAAATGTTCCAGCAAACAAAAGCCCTGATTCTGAGGGCATTACAGGGGAGTTATACCAAGCATTCAATGAAGAACTAAAAACTATCCTCCTCATACTATTCCAAAAAATTCAAGAGGAAGGCACACTTCCAAGCTCTTTTTATAAAGCAAGCATTACCCTAGTTCCAAAACTACATAAAGATGCCACAAAAAAAGAGGAAAAAAAAAAAGAGAACTACAGGCCAATATCCTTGATGAACATAGATGCTAAAGTCCTCAAAAAAAAAAAAATCTGGCCAATTAGATTCAGCATTATACTACAAAGATCATACATCACGACCAAGAGGGAGTTGTTCCAGGGATGCAAGGATGGTACAATATCCACAAATCAATAAATGTGATACATCACATAAACAAATTGAGAGAAAAAAACCACATAATCATATCAATCAATGCAGAAAAAGCATTTGAAGAAATCCAACACCATTTCTTTTTTTTCCTTTTTTTATTGCTTAAAGTATTACAAAGAGTATTACATATGTCTCCTCCCCCCCCGCCCTTGACAATCCCCTGGCCTCCCCTACCCCCCCACCCCCGTGTCTTATGTCCATTGGTTATGCTTATATGCATGCATACAAGTCCTTTGGTTGATCTCTTACCCACCCCCCTCCTGCCCTCCAACCCTCCCTGGCCTTCCTGCTGTAGTTTGACAGTCTGTTCAAGGCAGCTCTGCCTCTGTATCTATTTTTGTTCATAAGTTTATAATGGTCTTATTAACCAGAAATGAGTGAGATCATGTGGTATTTTTCCTTCATTGACTGGCTTATTTCACTTAGCATAATGCTCTCCAGTTCCATTCATGTTCCAACACCATTTCTTGATAAAAACTCTCAGCAAAGTGGGAATAGATGGATCATACCTCAATATAATAAAAGCCTTATATGACAATCCTACAGCCAACATCATACTAAATGGGCAAAAAATTAATCTCATTTATCCTAAAAATGGGAACAAGACAGGGATGCCCACTCTCACCACTCCTGTTCAATATACTACTGGAAGTGCTAGCGATAGTGGTCAGACAAGAAGAAGAAATAAAAATCATCCAAATTGGAAAAGAAGAAGTTAAAATGCCCTTATTATCAGATGACATGATACTGTAAATAGAAAACACAAAAGATTCCATAAAAAAAACTGCTTGACCGCCCTAATTGGTTTGGCTCAGTGGCTACAGCATCAGCCTGCGGACTCAAGGGCCCCAGGTTCGATTCTGGTCGGGAGCATGTGCCTTGGTTGTGGGCACATCCCCAGTTGGGAGTGTGCAGAAGGCAGCTGATTGATGTTTCTAGCTCTCTATCCCTCTCCCTTCCTTTCTGTAAAAAATCAATAAAATATATTAAAAACAAACAAACAAACAAAAAACTACTAGACCTAATAAATGAATTTGGCAATGTAGCAGGATACAAAATTAACACCCAGAAATCTATGACCTTTTTATACAAAAATAATGAGCTCACAGAAAGAGAAACTAAAAAAACAATCCAATTTACCATTACACCAAAAAAATTAAGATCCCTAGAAATAAACTTAACTAAGGAGACAAAAGACCTGTACTCAGAAAATTACAAGACATTGAAAAAAGGAATAGAGGAAGACATAAACAAATAGAAGAACATACCATATTCATGGATTGGTAGAGGTAGAATGAATATCATTACAATGTCATACTACCCAGAGCAATATATAGATTCAATGCAATTCCTACTAAAATACCAATGGCATATTTCAAAGACCTAGAATAAACTCTCAAAAATTCATCTGGAATAAAAAAAGGACTCCGAATAGCCAACGCAATCCTTAGAAAGAAGACCAAAGTTGGAGGGATCACGGTACCAGAGATCAAGCTATATTACCAAGCCATGGTTCTCAAAACTGCCTGTTACTGCCACAAGAACAGAGAAGCCAGAAATTGACCCTAGACATTATGCTCAATTAATATTTGACAAAGAAAGCAAGAGCATACAATGGTGTCTACAATAAATGGTGCTAGGAAATTTGGTCAGATACATGTCAAATAATGAAACTAGATCACCAACTTACACCATACACAAAAACAAACTGAAAAATGGCTAAAGGACTAAAATATAAGATGGGAAAACGTAAAATCCTACAAGACTCCATAGGCAGCATAATAGCAGACATATGTCTTAGCAATATCTTATCAACACAGCTCCTAGGGCAATGGAGACTAAGGATAAAATAAACAAATGGGACTACATCAAAAATAAAAAGGTTCTGCACAGCAAAAGAAACCATCAACAAAACAACAAGAAAGCCCATTGCATGGAAGAACATGTTTGCAAATGCTATTTCAGATAAGGCTTAATCTCCAATATTTACAGAGAAATCATATAACTGGTGCAGCCACTGTGGAAAACAGTATGAAGTTGCCTCAAAAAGTTAAAAATGGAACTCACATTTGACCCAGTAATCCCACCTCTAGGAGTATATCCCAAGAAACCAGAAACACCAATCAGAAGGGATATATACATCCCTAAGTTCTTAGCAGCACAATTTACAATAGCTAAGATTTGGAAACAACCTAAGTGCCCATCAGCAAATGAGTGGATTGAAAAACTGTGGTACATCTACACAATGGAATACTATGCCTCTATAAAAAAGAAGGAACTTTTACCATTTGCAACAGCATGGATGGAACTGTGGAGCATTATGCTAAGCAAGATAAGCCAGTCAGAGAAAGATAAATATCACATGATCTCACTCATATGTGGGATATAATGATCAGCAGAATTTGATGAAGAAGAATAGATCCAGAGACAAATTTCCAGAGAAGGGGGGGTGAGATCAACCAAAGGACTTGTATGCATGCATATTAGCATAACCAGTGGACACAGACATTGCGTTCAGTGGGGTTTGCCAGCAGTGGGGATGGCTGGGGTGGAGTTGTCAATTGAGGAAAAGAGACATATGTGAAACTTTAGACAATAAAAAGAATGCCTGATCTGCATGGCTTCACAGGGGAATTTTACCAAACATTCACAGAAGAACTAAAACTTATCCTCCTCAGACTATTCCAAAAAATTCAAGAGGAAGGAACACTTTCAAGCTCTTTCCACAAATATAGCATTACCCTAATTCCAAAACCAGATAAGGACACTACAAAGAAAGAAAATTGCAGGCCAATATCTTTGATGAACATAGATGCTAAATTCTCAACAAAATTCTAGCAAATCAGATCAATCATTACATTAGAAAGATCATACTCCATGACCAAGTGGGATTTATTCCAGAAATGAAAGAATGGTACAATATCCACAAATCAATAAAGGTGATATATCAAATAAACAAATGAAGAGATAAATTGATATAATCATATCAATTGATGTAGAAAAGGCATCAGACAAAATCCAACACCCTTTCTTGATAAAGATCTCAGCAAAGTGGGAATTGAGGGATCATATCTCAACATAATAAAAGCCTTATATGAGAGTGAACATCATACTCAATGGGCAAAAACTAAAACCACTTTCCCTAAGAACAAGAACAAGACAAGGATGCCCACTTTCACCACTCCTGTTTGACACAGTATTGGAATTGCTAGCCATAGAGATCAGATAAGAAAAAAATAAAAGATATCAAAACTGGAAAATAAGTAAAACTGTCATTATTTGCAGATGATATGGTATTTTATCTAGAAAACCCAAAGGACTTCATAAAAAAACTACTAGACTTAGTAAATGAATTTTGCTATGTAGCAGGATACAAAATTAACATCTAGAAATCTATGGCTTTTTTATGCACCAATAGTGAACTCACAGAAAGAGAAATTTAAAAAAAATAATCCCATTTACCACTGCAACAAAAAAATTAAGGTACCTAGGAATAAATAAATAAGGATGTAAAAGATCTCTACTCGGAAACCTACAGGATGCTGAAATAAGATATATTGAGGAAGACATAAACAAAAAGAAGAATATACCATGTTCATGAATTGGTAGAATCAAAATCATCAAAATGCCCATACTACATAAAGAAATCTATATATTCCATGCAATCCCCATTAAAATACCAACAGCATATTTCACAGACCTAGGACAAACTCACCTAAAATTCATATGGAGTAAACGAAGACCCTGTGTTGCTGCAGCAATCTTTAGAAAGAAGAACAAATTTGGAGGGATCACAATACCAGATATCAAGCCTATGTTACAAAGCCACTTTTCTCAAAACTGCCTGGTACTGGCACAAGAACAGACATATAGACCAATGGAACAGAACATAGAATCCATAAATCGACCCAAGCCATTATCCTCAATATTTCACAAAGGAGGCAAGAGCATAAAATGGAGTCAAGACAGTCTCTTCATAAATGTTGTTGGTAAAACTGGGGGGGTGGGTGAAACTAGGCCACCAACTGACACTATACACAAAAATAAACTCAAAATAAATAAAAGACTTCAATATAAGATGGGAAATCATAAAAATCTTAGAAGAATACATAGGCAGAAAAATAGTCATGTTGTAGCTATATCTTTAGTGATACAGCTCCTACATCAATGGAAACTATAGATAAAATAAACAAATGGGACTACATCAAAATAAAAAGCTGCTGTACAGCAAAAGAAACCATCAACAAAACAACAGGAAAGCCCAATGCATGGGAGAACATATGTGCCAATGTTATCACTGATAAGGGTTTAATCTCCAACATTTACAGGGAACTCATACAACTTAAGCAATGGAAGATAAACAATCCAATCAAAAAATGGGCAAAAGACCTAAACAGACATTTTTTGAAAGAAGACATACAGAATGGCGAGACATATGAAAACATGCTCAAAGTCACTAATCAATTGAGAGATCAAGTCAAAATGACAATGAGGTACCATCTCACACCTGTCAGAATGGCTATCATCAACAAATCAACAAACAACAAGTGCTGGCCAGGATGTGGAGAAAAAGGAACCCTATGTACTGTTGGTGGGATTGCAGACTGGTGCAGCCACTGTGGAAAACAATATGGAGTTTCCTCAAAAAGTTAAAAATGGAACTCCTATTGGACCCAGTAATCCCACTTTTAGTAATATATACCAATAAATCAGAAACACCAATCAGACAGGATATATGCACCCCTATGTTCTTAGCAACACAATTTACAATAGCTAATATTTGGAAACAGCCTAAGTGCCCATCAGCAGATGAGTTGATGAAAAAACTGTGGTACATCTACATAATGGTATACTGTGCTGCTGTAAAAAAGAAAGAAATCATCCTATTTTCAATAGCATGGATGGAACTTGAGAGATTTATGCTAAGTGAAATAAGCCAATTGGAGAAAGATAAACATCACATGATCTCATTCATTTGTGGATTATAATGAACAACATAAACTGATGAACATAAATAGATCCAGAGACAGAAGCATTGAACAGACCATCCAACCTCAGAGGGAAGGCGGGGCATGGAAACTAAGGTAGAGTGTGGGTAAGGCATCAACCAAAGGACTTGTATGCATGGGCACAGAGTAGTGGGGTGAGGGAATGGCTGGGGAGAGTACAATGGGGGGAAAGGAGACATGTGTAATTCTTTAAACAATAAAAAATTTAAATTAAAAAAAATAAAGTAAGGAGAACCAAGATGGTGGCATAAGGTACAGACCTGTGCGTGCTGCCTCCCACAACAACATCGAGACTACCAACTATAAAACAAACAGTTGTCATTCAGAACCATGGGAAACCTGGACCAGTGGGAGCTATACAACTGGAAGGAAAGAAAGAAGAGCATTGAGACTGAGTAGGTTGTGCAGAGGCTCCAAGAACAGAGGTACGGAGTTGCGCGCCAGGCTGGTTGCAACTGGATGCACAGTTTTTTTTTTTTTTTTCATTCAGAAGGGGATACAGACTCTCAAATCCACTGAGCTTGTTTGGGGCGGGATCCTGAGGTTCCAGACCTCTACAGGGAGAGGCGGGATGGCCTTGCAAGAGTGGCTGTCTCCCAGAGCTGCTCGACAGCACTCGGGGACACAAGACGCGGAGTCACGGAGAGGCAGGCAGTCGCAGAGACACCATTGCCCCTTGCCCTGCCCTGGTGATTCCTAGGGACTCTGCCCTACTCAATTTACATCCCCACCCAAGCTGTGCTAGTGGCACAAAGAGAACCACCAGCGATTTTGCAGCCCAGCCCAGCAGAATGCAGATTTCAACTCCTCGCATACATAAGGGACACACTCAAGAAGCAGAATCAGGTTTGGAGGAAGCTGGAGCCAGACACGGCTGGGCCAGCGATGTGAAACCACTGTACCAGCAAACGCACAGGCAGATCCACCAGATCCAGTCTCACATGGGACTCTGGGAGATGGCAGACAGGCAGTCTGTACACTTGGTAGAAAACAAAATCCAAGCAAGCATACCAGATATTCAGCCACCAGGAATGCCTGGAGATTTTGTCCAGCAAGGTGCCACCCAACAAAGGACAGAATGCCAAACTTTGTGTTGCTGAGACGCCCACCATGAGGCTGAGGCGGCCCCCATAGGGCCAAGGTGGCCCCTGTGGGGCTGGGATGGCCCCCGAGAGGCTGGGACAGCCCTGGTGAGGCTGAGGCAGCCCCGGTGAGGCTGGGACAGCCCCTGTGGGGTTGAGACTGCCCCGGTGGGGTTGCAACAGCCCTGGTGGGGTTGCAATGGCCCTGGTGGGGTTGAAATAGCCCCGGTGAGGTTGAGACGGCCCCAGTGAGGTTGAGACGGCCCCTGTGAGGTTGAATTGGCCCTGGTGAGGTCGAGACAACCCCAGTGAGGTTGAATTGGACCCATTGAGGCTGAAAAGGCCCCGGTGAGGCTGAAACAGCCCCGGTGAGGTTGAACTGACCCCAGTAAGGTTGAGACGGCCCTGGTGAGGTTGAGACGGCCCCAGTAAGCTTGCAACGGCCCAGGTGGGGTTGAAACAGCCCCTGTGAGGTTGAGACAGCCCTGTTGAGGTTGCACTGGGCCTGAGGGAAGGTCAATAAAAGTCCTAAAGCACCCAATGTTATCCCCAGTGAGGCTGGGATGGTCCCAGTGAGGCTGAGATTCTTTGAGTCTCTTGGCTGTATTATTTGTAAACATGGAAACCAAATCAAACTGTTACCAAGGTAACCTTCATGAAGCCATTATTTAACTCTCATTATCACTTTTTCTTAGGATTGATAAATTCATTGAAAGTTTGACATAAATAATGCTGTATTTGAATGTAATATATGGATTAGTATATAATTATTTTTAATCCTCTCATTGTAAATTCTATATAACTGAATTTATTTTTCAAGGTGGAAGAACAAACACACATGTACAATATTTTGAGCAATAGATTGAGGTCTGTAAAAATAATTAATTGGTCCTTGATGCTGAGAATATTTGCCTTTGGTGGCACACATTTTGTAGCTTAAAATTACTTGTTTTGGGGACAGACGGGATGAAAAAAGGTGAAGAGACTAGCCAAAGAACATATATGCATACCCCATAGACACCGACAACAATGTGGTTATAGCCAGAGGGTGGGAAGGTTGGGGTCCAGGAGAAGGGGCAAAGGAGGAGAAAATGGAGGACATCTGTAATAATGTCAACAATTAATAAAATTGTCTTAAAAATTTACTTGTCTTCTTCCCACCCAACTTATTTCTGTAATATTGTATGCCATAATCCTATATAATAAAAGGGTAATATGCAAATTGACCCTAACAGCAGAATGACTGGGAATGACTGGTCACTATGACACACACTGACCACCAGGGGGCAGACGCTCAATGCAGGAGCTGCCCCCTGCTGGGCAGTGCACTCCCACAGGGGAAGCTCTGCTCAGCCACAAGCCAGGCTGATGGTTGCCAACACAGTGGTGGTGGCGGGAGCCTCTCCCGCCTCCTCAGCAGAGCTAAGTATGTCCGACTGCAGCTTACGCCTGCTTCCCGCTGGCAAGTGGACATTCCCCGAGGGCTCCCGGGCTGCCAGAGTGATGTCTGATTGCCAGCTTAAGCCCGATCCCCCGGGGAACGAGCCTAAGCCAGAAGGTGGACATCCCCCGATGGTTCCCAGACTGCGAGAGGGCACAGGTCAGGCTAAGGGACGCCCACGAGAGCACAGATTTTTGTGCACCAGGCCTCTAGTATTTATTATAAATGTTATTGGTTTTCAATTTCTATGATCAACCAATGGAAAAACATGGAAGACATGGTTAGAGATAAATAACAGAAGGTAAATTATAGAAAACTTGAAAATATAAACCAATTGCGTGTCTTTATAATGTGGTGAAAGTGTGATTTTGTTAAATAACTAATCTAACATTTGTTGAGAGTCAATAGGTACTGTTTAAATTGTCAAATCAGGAGTCTGAAGCATAATCATGTTTTAAAATAGTCATAAATATTTTCAGATATTTATAGTATTTTGATATTTGACTACTGTAAGGTATCTTAAAATCCATCAAGATGTTACAGATCCCAAAACTCCACCATCAGAGAATTCCTTTGAATTCCATTTTACACAGTCCTGATTTAGAATATTTATGCCCCTGGTTGGGGAATATCAATAAAATGATTCTTGGTATAAGAATAGTAACCTTAAATAAAGATTTTTAAAGATCTGGATTTTTAAAATCTTTGTTTCACTTAAATAAAGTAATACTTGAAGGAGGAAAAAGGGAAAGAAGAAAATGCCCATACATGCTCTTAACATCTTTTGCATCAGATGCTATGAGAGAGAATTAAATATATATTTAATTCAATTTAGTTAGTCACAACACATTGATAAGGTGAGTAATTTTCTTTGTCTTACAACTGATCTGAATGTCTTCTACAAAAATTAGTTTCAATCATGTTCTTTGCTATTCAATTGAAGGTGCTTATGAGTCATAAAATAACCAAAGTTATTACAGGAAAAGAATGCAAGAAGGTAACAAACTAGATGACTGAATTTTAAAATGTGTCTTAGTAAATCCTCATGTTCCAGGAAGAGGATTTAGGGGCTTCTGAGGTGTGAGGGGCAACCCAGGCCTTGGGCCTAACTAAGGATGTGCAGGGAAATTTTGAACTCATTTTCTTCTTCAAACAGAGAAATGATGATTTGATCTGCTTTCAACAATTTCTTAAGAAAAAAACTGGTCTGAGAGATAAAATGGCAGCAGTATAGATGGATGTGTCCCTAGCCTTGTCTCAGAGCAGATAGGGTGAGAAGCTGAAACAAGTAACATCCAGCCTGAATTGGCAAAGGAGAATCAGCTGGGAGACGGTTTGCTTCCAGGAAGGGCAGAGGTTCCCTGGATAAAGGTAAAATCAAGATTCTGGGAAGGAGAATCTGCCAGAGCTCTGAGCCCAGAGGATTAGAGGGAATCCGCATGGAACTGGCACCAAGTCCCATCCCTTGGGACAGGCAGTGTCTGACTGTGGAAAGAAGGTCCTCAGAACTGCTGGACCGCAGGGAACTCTAGATCTGGGTCCACAGTCAGGAAAGGCTGAAGAGGAGTGCCAGCAGGAGAGGAGCGTGCAGAGGCACAGTCTCTCCCCCCTCTGTGGCCTGTGCCTTTCTTCATTAAGCCTAGTGCATAGGACCTTTTGGATACAGAGACTTACCTGTGGCTGGAGTGTGGGAGAAGTTGTGGACTTGTGGAATCTGAGGAGAGAGGAGGGTCCAGGGGAAGTGGCAGCAAGTTTGGTGCTGAGTCATGCCTTAACCCCAGGATCTGGGCAGCCATTTTGTCCTGAAGAGATAGCCCCCCCCCCCTCCAGTATCCAGACAACCAATACAGCCACACCCAGATTCCACCTTGAATGGTACAAAGCATTAAAAAAATACACAAAAAACTAAATAGTCCCTGAGAGCCCAAAGGGACTGGCCTAAAGAGAGACCTTCAATCGCAGCAACAGGAACCTGAGAAACAGTACAGTACAGAAGACTGGGATCTTAAGCCAGCCAAAGGAACAACACTTCACTTTTTCATTTTTATTTTTATTTTTTATTATTATTTTGTTATCTCTTTCTTTTTTTCTTCTTTTTTCTTTGTTTTCCAGTTTTTGTTGTTTTATTTTCTATTTCTTTTTGCATTATTTTTCCAACACTCTATTTTAATTTGTTTTTATTTGCTATTTTTTATACCATTTTTGAAATCAAATTTTTTTGGTAAATTTATTATTATTATTTTTATTATTTTCGTCTTGTTCTCTTTCCTCTTATCCACCCATCCCCATTCTACTTCCTCTATACTGAACTGAGATCCTCCCCATATTTATCTAATTTTTAATCTTATTTTCTGTACATAAGCTCAGCCTCTACAGATTCTGCCCCCACCTTCTTTGCTGCGGATTTGGTGTTTGTATTTTTTAAAAAATATATTTTATTGATTTTTTACAGAGAGGAAGGAAGAGGGATAGAGATTTAGAAATATCGATGAGAGAGAAACATTGACCAGCTGCCTCCTGCACACTCCCTACTGGGGATGTGCCTGCAACCAAGGTACATGCCCTTGACTGGAATCCAACCAGGGACCCTTCAGTCTGCAGGCCGATGCTCTATCCACTGAACCAAACCGGTTAGTGCAGGTGTTTGTATTTTGTTGTTGTTGTTTATCTATTGGTTCTGTGGTGTTTTCCATATATATGTATATATATACACATATATATGTGTGTGTATATATATATGTATATATATACATATATATTCTCCTTTTTCTTCCTTTTTATTTTCTCTTGTTTTTTTCTCTCTCTTTGATATCATTTATGCTCTCTTTTCTCCTAATTCTCTTTTCTCAGGTGGTCACTTATAGTGGGGTTATTGTTGTGAGTACATTTGTGCTTTATTCCCTTTGTGTTTTGTCTTCTCAAACTGAATTTTATCCTGTCTGGCCAGGTGCTAGAGAGAAAGCCTCATAACCAGACACCTGGAGAGGAAACTACATCCACTAATGGGCCAATAACACCCCAGATTCAACTACAGAGGCAGGAAGAAGGGGACAGTGAGAGCATGAGTGAGTGAGGGAGCAAAAGAGGAATGTATGGTCATGTGGGATGTGTGTGTGTATGTGAGTGAGGCACAGTTAGATCCCATAGGAACTTCGAGGGCAGGCTAACTGGGCTCACCTGATTAGGCAGCCTCTGCTACCATAGTAAACAGTACCGGGAGGTCGGCTCATCCTCAGAGGCCTAGCCTTTTGAAGGGGAGAGATGCTGTGACTGAGAGCCCAGCCTCATCTCCACCCAGGGTGCCCTCAGATAACACCTGGGACTCTACAGCCACCCCTGCCAGAGACCTGCTACCTGATATGTGGTCCCACGGTCAACAAGCCTCCACTCACCCTAGGTGCAGGCTCTTGTGAGTTCTGAAGTGTGCTCCCCTCTTACTGACCCAACGCCTTAGCCCCGGTCACTGCAACCACACTAGCAGCAGACACATGAGCAGCCTACTCCTGTCCAAGGAGCAGCAGCCCCACAAGCATCCTGCCCCAGGCCTAAGAGCAGAAGCCTCATGTGGCCTGCCCCTGTCCAAGGAGCAGCAACTGTATGAGTGGCCCACTCCCCTGTCCGAGGAGCAGCAACCACGCAAGCAGCCTGCCCCATCTGAGAAGCAGTAGCCACACAAGCAGACTGCTCATGATTGAGGAGCAGCAGCCCCGCGCAGCCTGCCCCCATCCAAGCAGCAGCAGTGTGAGCAACATGCCCCTGTCCGAGGAGCAGCAACCACATGAGCAGCCTTCCCCCATCTGAGGAGCAGCAGCTGTGTGAGTAGCCCAAACCTGTACGAGGTACAGCAGCACCGTGAGCAGCCAGCCTCCATTCGAGGAGCAACAGCCACACGAGTAGACTGCCCATGTCCAAGGAGTGGTAGCCCTATGCACTCTGCACTGGTTCAAGGAGCGGCAGCCACATGCAGACTGCACCTCTACGATGAGCAGCAGCTGGGTGAGCAGCCTGTCCCCATTGAAGGAGCAGCAGCCTCACGTGCAGCTCACTTCCACTCGAGGAAGAGTAGTAGCCTGAGCAGCTCACCCCTGTCTGAGGAGCAGCAGCCACACGAGCAGACTGCCCACATCTGGGGAGCAGCAGCCCTGCACAGCCCACTCTGCTCCGAGGAGCAGCAACCACATGCAATCTGCACCTGTCCGACGAACAGCAGCTGGGTGAGCAGCCCGCACCTGTCCAAGGAGCAGTAGCCACACTTGCAGCTCACTCCCACCAGGAAAGCAGCAGCCATGCAAGCTGCTTGTCCCCCATCCGAGGAGCAGCAGCTGTAAGAGCAGCAACACATGTACGAGGAGCAGTAGCCCTGTAAGCAATGTGCCCCTGTCCAAGAAGCAGCAGCCTCACGAGCAATCCACCTCATATGAGGAACAGCAGCAGCGTGCAGCCAACCCTGCTCCAAGGAGCAGCAGCCACGTGAGTAGTCTGCCCCAGCTGAGGAGCAGAAGCCACGTGAACAGCCTGCCCCCATTCAAGGAGCAGCAGCCTCATGACCAGCCCACCCCTGTCCAAAGAACAGCAGCTGGGTAAGCAGCCTCCCCCACCAGCCAGAGGTGACACAACTGCTGCGAAGAGCACTCACCAGAGGAGCTGTTGCCAACTGAGGAGCAGCCCCTGCATGACTCAACATCTATATAAGTTAGTGAGATCAAAAATGGGTAGACAAAGAAACCCCCAAAGGAAAAAAGGAGGATTCACCAGAAAAGTTGCTAAGTGAAAGAGAAGCATGCCATATATCAGAAAAATAATTCAGAATAAAGTTCATAAACCTGATGGGGGGAAAAAATCAACAACTTATGTAAGAATCAAGAAGAAATTGATGACAATATCAACAACTTATGTCAGAATCAAGAAGAAATGAAGAGTGATATAGCTGCAATAAAAAACACTATGGAAAGTTTCAACAGTAGACTAGGAGAAGCGGAGGACTGAATTAGCGAATTAGGAGACAGGGAAGCAAAACACACTCAAACTGAACTGCAATTGAAGAAAAAACATTAAAAGACAGGAGGAGAGCCTAAGGGAGCTATGAGACAACATGAAATGAAGCAACATACCAATAATAGGGGTGCCAGAACAACAGAAAGAGGAACAAGGGTTAGAAAACCTAGTTGAAGAAATAATGTCAGAAAATTTCCCTGAGGTGGGGAAGAAAAAAGTCACACAAGCACAGAGAGTCTCAAACAAGATGAACCTGAAAAGAACTACACCAAGACACATTATAATTATTATGGCAATTGTTAACGACAAAGAGAGAATCTTGAAGGCTACAAGAGAGAGACAGAAAGTTACGTACAAGGGATCTCCCATTATATTATCAAATAATTTCTCAACAGAAACACATGAGGCCAGAAAAGAATGGAAGAAAATTTACAAAGTGATGCAAAGCAAGGGACTGAATCCAAGAATTCTCTATCCTGCAAGGCTATCATTAAAAATTGAAGGGGAAATAAGAAGCTTCACAGAAAAACAAAAGCCTAAGGGAGTTTATCACCACCAAGCCAGCAATGCAAGAAATGCTAAAGGAAATGATGTAAAAAGAAGAAATAAAAAACTCAGAAAGAAAAGAGGTACAAAAAATAAAAATAGCTACAAACAAGTACCTTTCAATAATAACTTTAAACGTAAACAGATTAATGCTTCAATCAAAAGACAGTGAGTGAATGAATGGATAAAAAAAAACATGACCCATATATATATGCTGTCTACAGGAGACCAACCTCAGAACAAGGGACACAAACAGACTGAAAGTGAAGGGATGGAAAAATATCCTTTAGGCAAATGGAAATGAAAAAAAAAAGCTGGTGTAGCAATACTTATATCTGACAAAATAGAACTCGAAGTGAAGGCCATAACAAGAGATAAGGAAGGCCACTTCATAATACTAAAGGGATCGATACAACAAGAGGATATAACCCTGATAAACATATATGCACACAATGCAGGAGCAACCAAATACATAAAAAAAACTCCTGGAAGATATCAAGGGAGAGATTGACAATAATACAATGATCATAGGGAACTTTAATACACTACTGACATCACTAGATATATCCTATAGACAAAAAATCAGCAAAGAAACAGCAGTCCTAAATGACTCACTAGATCAGATGGACTTAATTGACATCTTCAGAACATTTCACTGCAAAGCTACAGAATATACGTTCTTCTCAAGTGCACATGGGACATTTTCAAAAATAGACAACATACTGCGTAATAAGCAAAGCCTCCCCAAATTCAAGAAGATTGAAATCATATCAAGCATCTTCTCAGACCACAATGGCATAATATTAGAAATAAACTACAATAAAAACCATCGAAAAAATTCAAATATTTGGAAGCTGAAAAGGATGCTATTAAACAATGATTGGTTGACCAAAGATATCAAAGAAGAAATTAAAAACATCCTGGAAACTAATGACAATAAAAACACAACAATTCAAAATCTATGAGACACAATGAAAGCAATCCTGAGAGGGAAGTTTATAGCTCCACGGGCCTTCCTCAAAAAACAAGAAAAAAATTGTAATAAATCATCTAACTCTACAACTCAAAGAATTAGAAAGAGAGAAACAAGAAAAGCCCAGAGTGAGCAGAAGGAAGGACATAATAAAGACCTGAGCAGAAATGAATGACATAGAGACCAAAAAAACAATACAGAAGATCAATGAAACCAAGAGCTGGTTCTCTGAAAGGATAAGTAAGATTGATGAACCTCTAACCAGGCTCACCAAGAAGCAAAGAGAGAGTACTCAAATAAATAAAATCAGAAATGAAAGAGTCAAGATAACAAGAGACCCCACAGAAATGCAAAGAATTGTTATAAAACAAAACAAACAAACAACAAAACTATGGACAACCCTATTCTAACAAACTAGACCACCTGGAGGAAATGGACATATTTCTCGAAAAATACAACCTTCCAGAACTCAATCAGGAAGATTCTAAAAGTCTCAATAGGCCGATAACTATGGTAGAAATTGAAGCAGTCATCAAAAAGCTTCCAGAAAACAAAAGACCAGGGCCAGACAGCTTTACAGGGAAGTTTTACCAAACATTCAAGGAAGAACTAAAACTTATCCTCCTCAGACTATTCCAAAAAATTCAAGAGGAAGGAACACTTCCAAGCTCATTCTATGAAGCCAGCATCACCCTAATACCAAAACCAGATAAAGACAACACAATGAAAGAGAATTACAGGCCAATATCCCTCAGGAACATAGATGCCAAAATCCTCAACAAAATTCTAGCAAATCAGATCCAGCAGTACATCAGAAAGATCATACACCATGACAAGTAGGATTTATCTTGGGTATACAAGGATGGTACAATATCTGCAAGTCAATAAACGTGATAAATCACATAAACAAGTTGAGAGATAAAGATCACATAGTCATATCAATTGACGCAGCAAAAGCATTATACAAAATCCAACACCCTTTCTTGATAAAAAAAACTCTCAGCAGGGTGGGAATAAATGATAACACTGTCCTTATTTGCAGATGACATGATATTGTAAATAGAAAACCCCAAAGACTCCATCAAAAAACACTTGACTTAATAAATGAATTCGGCAATGTAACAGGATACAAAATTAACACCCAGAAGTGCATGGTTTTTCTATACACCAATAATGAACTCACAGAAAGAGAAATTGCACAAGCAATCCCATTTACTATTGCAACAAAAAAATTAATATACCTAGGAATAAATTTAACCAAGGAAGTGAAGCACCTGTACTCAGAAAATTTCAAGACGCTGAAAAGAGAGAGAGAAGAAGATATGAACAAATGAAAGAATATACCATGTTCATGGATTGGTAGAATCAACTTCATTATAATATCCATACTACCAAAGCAATGTATAAATTCAATGCAATCCCCATTAAAATACCAACAGCATACTTCAAAGACCTAGAACAAACTCTCCAAAAATTGATCTGGAATAAAAAAGACCTTGAATAGCTGCAGCAATCTTGAAAAAGAAGAACAATATTGGCGGTATCACAATACAAGATATCAAGCTATACTACAAAACCACTGTTCTCAAAACGGCCCGATACTGGCACAAAAATAGACATGTAGACCAGTGGAATAGAACAGAGACCTGAAATCAACACAAGCCATTATGCTCATTTAATATTTGACAAAGAAGGCAAAAGCATACAATAGAGTCAAGACAGTCTCTTCAATAAATGGTGTTGGGAAAATTAGACAGATATTTGAAAAAAATATGAAATTAAACCACCAACTTACACCATACACAAAAATAAACTCAAAATGGATAAAGGACTTACACGTAAGATGGGAAACCATAACATTCTTAGAAGAAGCCATAGGCAGCAAAATAGCAGACATTTGTCTTAGCAATATCTTTACTGATACAGCTCCTAGCGCAATGGAAACTAAGGAGAAAATAAACAAATGGGACTACATCAAAATAATAAGCTTCTGCACAGCAAAAGAAATCATCAACCAAACAACAAGAAAGCCCACTTCATGGGAGAACATATTTGCCAATGTTATCTCCAATAAGGGTTTAATCTCTGTAATTTATAGGGAACTCATACAACTTAACAAAAGGAAGGTAAACAATCCAATAAAAAAAATGGGCAAAGGACCTAAATAGACACTTTTTAAAAGAGGACATTCAGAAGTCAAGAGACATATGAAAACATGCTCAAAATCACTAATAATCTGAGCGATGCAAATCAAAACAATAATGAGTTAACATCTCACACTTGTCAGAATGGCTTTCATCAACAAACGACAAGTGCTGGAGAGGATGCAGAGAAAAGGGAACACTCGTGAACTGCTGGTGGGAATGCAGACTGGTGCAGCCACTGTGGAAAACAGTATGGAGTTTCCTCAAAAAATTAAAAATGGAACTGCCATTTGATCCAGTAATACCACTTCTAGGAATATATTCCAAGAAAACAGAAACACCAATCAGAAAGGACATATGCACCCCTATGTTCATAGCTGCACAACTTACAATAGCTAAGATTTGGAAACAGCATAAATGCCCATCAGCAGATGAGTGGATTAGAAAACTGTAGTAGATCTCCACAATGGAATATTACACTGCTATAAAAAAGAAGGAATTATTACCATTTGCAACAGCATTGATGGAATTGGAGAGCATTATGCTAAGTGAAATAAGCCAGTCATTGAAAGATAAATACCACATGATCTCACTCATTTGTGGAATATAAAGAACATTATAAACTGATGTACAAAAATTGAAACTGAGGCAAAGAAGTATGGAACAGACTATGAAACTACAGTGGGAAAGCTGGGGAGGGTTGTGGAGGGGAGAGGGAAGAGATCAACTGAAGGACTTACTTGCATGCTTATAAGTATAACCAATGGATGCAAGACACTGGGGGTTGGGGAGTGAGAGCAAGTGCCAGTGGGTAGGGGAGGCCAGGGGAACTTCAATGGGGAAAACAAAAGAGACATATGTTGCTGGGAGCTGGTCCATCCTTGCTGTTTCAAGGGACCTCGCATATATGGAATACTGTTCTTAATATGTTTGCTCACCTTCTTGGCACTGTGTTTTAACCAAGGTCACCTCTCCGAGAAAGGTGGTTTCCCCAGGTAGGGATTTTCCCCTGAAGTTAGGGAGGGAATGAAACCTCTTAACTGCCAGGGGGTAATTAATCACTTTAACTACGAACAATCATGCTTAAGTACATCTAGTCAGGTTCTCTTGACACAGAGGCAGCCATCGGGTGATCATCATAGCCAGGTTCCTCTAGCCAAGTTCTGGTCAGGATCTCCAGCGAAGTTCTGGTTAGGATCTCCAGCCAGGTTCTGTCTTCTAAGTTCCGTGTAAGTTCTGTCTCCTAAGTTCTGTCTCTTAAGTTCTGTCTCTTAAGTTCTGTCTGTAGGTTCTGAGTTCTGTGTCTCGGGTCTGTCTCTCGGTCTGCCTCTCTAGGTTCTGTCTTCTGAGGTCTGTCACTAAGTTCTGTCTCCTGTTGTCTTGTTGCATCTGTATTTATACCAGTTGATTCTAATCCTATCAATCTCTATTCCAAAGGTTAGGGCGTTTCTTATCTCCATTCCAGGGAGTAAAGATTATGTACTTAAGCATGATTGTTCGTAGTTAAAGTGATTAATTACCCCCTGGCAGTTAAGAGGTTTCATTCCCTCCCTAACTTCAGGGGAAAATCCCTACCTGGGGAAACCACCTTTCTCGGAGAGGTGACCTTGGTTAAAACACAGTGCCAAGAAGGTGAGCAAACATATTAAGAACAGTATTCCATATATGCGAGGTCCCTTGAAACAGCAAGGATGGACCAGCTCCCAGCAAATTCCCCCTTTTTTATTTTTTAAAAGCAGGCATTAAAAAGAAAAATCCCAAGTGCTCTCTTGTATCCATTTTAAGAGTAGGATTGGCGCTTTCTGCTATCACCTGAGTCCTGATCTATCACCCCAGGGAGAGCTTGCCAATCCTATACTTTCCCGGGGTTGAAGGGCTGCAGTGGGGTTAAGGATAAGGCTCCTTGGGCCTACCTTCTCCCATGCCTCTACATTTACCTTTCCGGCACCTTTCCTTCCTCAGAAAAGCATGGACATATTTCTTGTATAAAATGTTCCATCTGACTGGGAGTAACCTTAACTCCTCTGCTAGCAAGCATATGCGTTAAAAGATCAATACTGAGTCTTTTTTCTTTAGACTCAGTATGGCACATCTTCTCAATCTAAGTTCTGTACTATCCACCTTCTTACCCTACTCATCCTTTATAGGGGGGTCTGTAGCACACTGGTGGAGTCCTATCCGTCCCGAATGTGGGGGTTCTCAATGGGGGGGGCTTACCTATGGGAATCCTGTTCCAGGGGTTCCCAAAGGTGTGGACGGAGTCGGCGAAGACTATCCACCCTCTTCCTACGGTGGAGTCCGATCCGTCCCGAGTGTGGGGCGCTTACCTAGGGGTCCCTGTTCGGGCGCCATATGCCGGGGTCCAACCCCAGCGGGTCCAGGGGTTCCCAAAGGTGTAGACGGAGTCGGCGAAGAAGGAATGACACGGAGACAGCGTTCAGTTGATCAGCAGCCTAGCCAGGATCTCCAGCCAAGTTCTGGTCTGGATCTCCAGAGAAGTTCTGCCTAGGATCTCCAGCCAGGTTCTGTGGCCATGTTCTCTCGCTAGGTTCTCCAGCCAGGTTCGGGTTAGGCTCTCCAGCCAGGTTCGGTCGCCAGGTTCTGTAGCCGAGTTCTCTTGCCAATTTCTGTAGTCAGGTTCAGTCCAGGATCTTTTGCCATGTTCTCTCCAGCGAAGTTCTAGGTTCTGTGTAGGTCCTGTCTGCTAAGTTCTGTGTTCTAAGTTCTGTCTTCTAAGGTCCGTCTTCTGAGGTCTGCCTTCTGAGGTCTGCCTTCTGAGGTCTGCCGCTAAGTTCTGTCTCCTGTTGTCTTGTTGCATCTGTATTTATACCAGGTGATTCTAATCCTATCAATCTCTATTCCAAAGGTTAGGGTGTTTCTTATCTCCATTCCAGGGAGTAAAGATTATTTAGCTTAAGCATGATTGTTCGTAGTTAAAGAGATTAATTACCCGCCTGGCACTTAGTTAAGAGGTTTTATTCCCTCCCTAACTTCAGGGGAAAATCCCTACCTGGGGAAACAACCTTTCTCGGAGAGGTGACCTAGGACCGGCTCCCGGCAATATATACTATTTGTAATACTTTAAATAATAAAATAAAATTTTTTTAAAAGTTAGGTAAATATTTAAAAAAGCCTTCAGAGTCATAAAAGAAAAAAAAAGGTGGGAAAGAATGTCAAAGTCAAAAAAGCAAAGTGTTTCAAAACAAGGGAGTTGTCATATGTTACCTTGGAAACTGCTATTTCAGAGAAGTGATAGGCCTTTGAATAAGGAAGCCAAAGCCTGAGTAAACTTGTCACAGTAGAGAATGGCAGGTAGTGTGTGGGCAGAACAAGCTGAGAAGTCAAATATTGACATATATTTCAGGAATGTTCCAGTCAAAGGAAGGAGACAAAGGCTCTGGCTTTGCAACTGACCCAGACAAAATAAGATAAACTATACTCCAGATGTTCTTCCATGTGATATTTAAATTGCTGCACAAAGAACTTTCCACAGATTTAAGAACTTGCTGCCAGTAAAGGGAGGTCAATTAAACATTACAATGAGTTAATAGAAATGGTGTGTGGAATCACCTTTCCTCTAGGTTCACTTGTCCAAATCACTTGTAAAATGTGCTGGGGGATAAGGATATGAAGCACCTCAAACCTGCATGCATCCCTAGCATTTGTTTATCTTATTTTAATTAGCCTTCTGAGTAGCAACTTAGAAAGGTCAATGTAACATTTTTAAGATTTTTCTTGGTTATGAAGAAAAATATTAGGGGGAAAATTAAAAACAAAGATGATATATGAGCCTTCTCAATTTCCTTATCTACAAATACTTGCAGTCAAATTCTAATACAGTTTTCATATTCCTTTTTTGCCATGTTTTGTTTGTTTGTTTCTATTTGACTTAGTTTCTGTGAGTTCTCTTGTATGCTAATGTTTTCAAATATAAATGAATTAAATCAGCCAATGAATAAAATGCATAAAAACTCCTGTGCTTCACCGCACTTTTTGCTATGTATACCAATTTTTAAAACTCTCAAATATGGCTTTTTTAATTACTTTAAATTTGTAGACTACTTAACACTGTGCCATCCCCTAACACACTAAGAAGAGGGATATGGTGGGCTTCTGTGAGATTCCCCAAGGTCTCCTACTTGGTAATTCCATTTTAGTTGCAAACAAAAGAAAAAAGCTGTTTTGGGAATTCTGTCATCTGCAGCAACTTGGATGGACATTGGGGGCATTATGCTAAGTGAATTAAATCATGTAGAGACAGATAAATACTGTATGATATCACTTATATGTGGAATCTGAAAAAGCCAAACTCATGAAGACATAGAGTATAGTGGTGGTCACCAGGGACCAAGGATTAGGAAAATTGGGGAGATATTTAAGGGCACAAACTTGCAACTCATAGATGAATCAGTTCTGCAGATCTAATGCACAGCATGGTCATTATAGTCAACAACACTGTATTATAATCTTCAACATTGCTAAAAGTATCTTAATTGTCCCCATCAAAAAAGATATGATCCAGGTATTAGCTAATGCTATGATAGCCATCATATTGCAATATATAAATGTGTCAAATCAACACTTTGGACACTTTAAACTTGCACAGTGTTATATGTCAAATTTCCATTAAAATCTATGTAATGAATATGGTTATATGAAGGAAAAACTTTTTTGAATTATTTTTCCTTCACTATTTCATCAAGATATCTTTCTGGCAGGGTCACTAAAGGCTTTCTGTGTAACTGGATAGGCAGGGTTCACACCTCCACCTGCCTGGGCAAAATTACAGATACCTTCTACATTCTGCATTGGCATCAAGGCAAAATTCTCACACAATAAATGGACACATTACAGTTGCTTATTTATTCAATAAATTCATCAAAACTATTATCTTGATAAATGTAAGATGACAACCAAAAAGAGAGCCCCCGTAGAATAGCCAAATACCAGGTCTTAAGAAGGAACATGAGAAGAATTTTGAGCCTGGGAGGGCACATTCTAGTGCTTCTCACTTTCACTTCCTGAAAGAACTGTTTGTATCTAATCACATTTGTTTAATGAAGTGCCTGGCTTTAAATGAGTTAATTAACCTTTGTGGAACAAAATAGGTAATATTAGTGTTTATGTGGATAGTAAGCTGATTATTACTTCATTTCTACTTGACTGTAATATCCTTTGAAAGCTTTATGCCACTTATATGTTAGAGACGATTTTGAAAAAAATATTAAAAAACTGATCATACAATCTTTAGAATGTCTAGACCAGTTTTTCTCTTTCTTTCTTTCTTTCTTTCTTTCTTTCTTTCTTTCTTTCTTTCTTTCTTTCTTTCTTCTTTCTTTCTTCCTTTCTTTCTTCTTCCTTTTTAATTTTTTTATTGATTAAGTTATTAAATGTGTCCTTATCCCCACGTTACCCCCATCCCCCCACTCATGCCCTCACCACCCTAGGGTCTGTGTCCATTGGTTAGGCCTATATGCTTGCATATAAGTCCTTTGGTTGATCTCCCCCCCTTACCCCCACCCTCCCATATCTTCCCTCTGAGGTTTGATGGTCTGATAGATGCTTCTCTGTCTATGGATCTGTTTTTGTTCATCAGTTTATGCTGTTCATTGTATTCCATAAATGAGTGAGATCATGTGATATTTATCTTTCTCTGATTGGCTTATTTCAGTTAGCATAAGGCTCTCCAGTTCCATCCATGCTGTTGCACATGGTAAGAACTCCTTCCTTATTACAACAGATTAGTATTCCATTGTATAGATGTACCACAGTTTTTTAACACACTCATCTACTGATGGGCACTTAGGCTGTTTCCAGTCTTAGCTATGGTGAATTGTGCTGCTATGAACATAGAGGTGCATATATCCTTTCTAATTGGAGTATCTAGTTGCTTGGGATATGTTCGGAGAAGTGGGATCACTGGGTCAAATGGGAGTTCCATTTTTAGTTTTTTGAGGAAACTCCATACTGTTCTCCACAGTGGCTGCACCAATCTGCATTCCCACCAGCAATGAAGGAGGGTCCTTTTTCTCCACATCCTCCCCAACACTTGCTATTTGTTGATTTATTGATGATAGCCATTCTGACAAGTGTGAGATGGTACCTGATTGTTGTTTTGATTTGCATCTCTTGGATAATTAGTGACTTTGAACATGTTTTCATTGTGCTTCACTATTTCTTCTATCTTCTTTCGAAAAGTATCTATTTAGCTCCGTTGGCCATTTTTTGATTGGGTTGTTTATCTTCCTTTTGTTAAGTTGTATGAGTTCCCTGTAAATGTTGGAGATTAAACCCTTATCAGTGATAACATTGGCAAATATGTTCTTCCATGCAGTGGGCTTTCTTGTAGTTTTGTTGCTGGTTTCCTTTGCTGTGCGGAAGCTTTTTATTTCGATGTAGTCCCCTTTGTTTATTTTCTTGTTAGTTTCCATTGCCCTAGGAGCAGTATCAGTGAAGAAATTGCTTTGGCATATGTGTACTATTTTGCTGCCTGTGGATTCCTCTAGTATTTTTATGGTTTCCTGTCTTATGTTTAAGTCCTTTATCCGTTTTGAGTTTATTTTTGTGTATGGTGTAAGTTGGTGGTCTCATTTCATTTTTTTTTTTTTTTGCGTGTATCTGTCCAATTTTCCCAACACCATTTATTAAAGAGGCTGTCTTGACTCCATTGTATGTTCATGCTTCCTTTGTCAGATATTAATTGAACATAGTGGTTTGGGTCAATTTCTTGGTTCTCTATTCTATTCCTTTGAGCTATATGTCTATTCTTGTGCCAGTACCAGGTTGTTTTGAGAACAGTGGCTTTGTAATACAGCTTGATATCTGGTATTGAGATCTCACCTACTTTGTTCTTCTTTCTTACGATCACGGCAGCTATTCGGGGTCTTTTTTTTTTATCCCAGATAAATTTTTGGAAAGTTTGTTCTAGGTCTGTGAAATATGGCATTGGTATTTTAATGTGGGAATGCATTGAATCTATAGATTGCTTTGGGTAGTGTGGACATTTTGATGATGTTGATTCTACCAATCCATGAACATGGTATGTTCTTCCATCTGTTTATGTCTTCCTCTATCTCCTTTTTCAGAGTCCTGTAGTTTTCCACGTATAGATCTTTTATCTCCTTAGTCAAGTTTATTCCTAGGTGCCTTAATTTTTTTGGTGTGATGGTAAATCGGATTGCTTTTTTAGACTCTCTTTCTGTAAGTTCATTATTGGTGTATAGAAATGCCATAGATTTCTTGGCGTTAATTTTGTATCCTGCTACATTGCTGAATTTATTTATTAAGTCTAATAATTTTTTTGATGGAGTCTTTAGGGTTTTCTATGTATAGTATCATGTCATTTGTGAATAAGGACAGTTTTATTCTTCTTTTCCAATTTGGATTCCTTTTATTTCTTCTTCTTGTCTGATCACAATGGCTAGTACTTCCAGTACTATGTTATACAAGAGTGGTGAGAGTGGGCATCCCTGTCTTGTTCCTGTTCTTAGGGGAAATGGTTTTAGTTTTTGCCCATTGAATATGATATTGGCTGTGGGTTTGTCATATATGACTTTTATTATGTTGAGGTATGATCCTGGTATTCCCACCTTGCTGAGAGTATTTTTCAAGAAAGGGTGTTGAAGTTTGTCAAATGCATTTTCTGCATCAATGGATTTGATTATATATTTTTCTCTGAGTTTGTTTATGTGGGGTATCACGTTTATTAATTTGCGGATATTGTACCATCTTTGCATCCCCTGAATAAATCCCACTTGTTCATGGTGTATGATCTTTCTAATGCAATGCTGGATTTGATTTGCTAGAATTTTGTTGTGAATTTTGGCGTCTATGTTCATGTTGGATATTGGCCTGTAATTCTCTTTCTTTGTATTGTCTTTA
This sequence comes from Myotis pilosus, assembly GCA_036010255.1. Classification (NCBI taxonomy): domain Eukaryota; kingdom Metazoa; phylum Chordata; class Mammalia; order Chiroptera; family Vespertilionidae; genus Myotis; species Myotis pilosus. Next base: position 109,350,699 of record JASKON010000002.1, on the reverse strand, counting down.
TCTGGTTTTGGGGTTAGGTAATACTGGCTTCATAGAAAGAGCTTGGAAGTGTTCCTTCCTCCTGATTTTTTTGAAATAGTCTGAGGATGATAGGTTTTATTTCTTCTTTGAATGTTTGATAAAACTCCGCTGTGAAGCTATCTGGGCCAAGGCTTTTGTTTGTTGGAAGTTTTTTGATTACTTCTTCAATTGCCTCCATCGATATTGGCCTATCCAGATTTGTTGATTTCTCCTGGCTGAGTTTTAGAAGGTCGTATTTTTCTAGGAATATGTCCATTTCTTATAGTCTGACCAGTTTGTTTGAATAGAGTTTCTCATAGTATTTTTTATGATACTTCCTATTTCTGTGGGGTCTGTTGTTATTTTGCCTCCTTTGTTTCTGATTTTGTTTATTTGGGTCCTTTTTCTCTGCTTCTTGGTGAGACAGGCTAGAGGTTCATCAATCTTGTTTATCTGTTCAAAGAACCAGCTCTTGGTTTCATTGATCTTTGGTCTCTATATCATTTATTTACGCTGTGATATTTGTTATTTCCATCCTTCTGCTCACTCTGGGTGTTTCTTGTTGCTCTCCTTCTAATTCTTAAAGTTGCACATCCTGGTGGTTTATTACCAGTTTTTCTTGTTTTTTGAGGTAGGCCTGTAATTCTATGAACTTCCCTCTCGGGACTGCTTTCACTATATCCCAAACATTTTGGATTATTGTGTTTTCATTGTCATTTGTTTCCAGGATGTTTTTTATTTCTTTTTTGATCTATTTGGTAACTCACTCATTGTTTAATAATATGCTATTCAGCCTCCATGTGTTTGAATTTTTGTGCTTGTTTTTATTGCAGTTTATTTCTAATTTTATGCCATTGTGATCTGACAATATGCTTGATATGATTTCAATCTTCTTGAATTTGGAGAGACTTTCCCTGTGACTCAATATGTAATCTAACTTTGAAAATGTCCCATGTGCACTTGAGAAGTTTGAATATTCGTGGCTTTGGGGTGAAATGTTCTGAAGATGTCAATTAAATCCATATGATCTAGTGAGTCATTAGGATTGCTATTTCTCTGCTGATTTGTTGTCTAGAGGATTTATCCAGTGATGTTAATGGGGTATTAAATCCCCTACTATGATTGTATTGCTGTCAATATCTCCCCTACTATCTTCCAGAAGTTTTTTTTTTTATGTTTGGGTGTTCCTACATTTGGTGCATATATGTTTACCATATTTATATCCTCTTGTGGTATCCATCCCTTTAGAATTATGAAGTGGCCTTTCTTTTCTCTTGTTATGGTCTTCACTTTGAGGTCTATTTTGTCAGATTTAAGTATTGCTACCCCAGCTTTTATTTTCCTTTCCATTTGCCTGATAGATATTTTTTCATCCCTTCACTTTCAGTCTGTGTGAGTCCCCTGTTCTGTGGTGGGTCTCCTGTGGACAGCATATATATGGGTCATGTTTTCTTATCCATTCTGTCACTCGATGTCTCTTGATTGGAGCATTTAATCCATTTACATTTAATGTTATTATTGATAGGTACTCGTTTGTAGCCATTGCTGTGCTTTATGCCTGTGTTCCTTCCACCCCTTCTATTCTTTTTACAGTATTCCCTTTAGCATTTATTGCATTGCAGGCTTGGTAGTTATAAACTCCCTTAGCATTTTTTTTGTCTGCGAAGCTCCTGATTTCCCCTTTAATTTTGATTGATAGTGGATAGATTAATCTTAGATTCAGTCCTTTGCTTTTCATCACTTTGTTTACTTCATTCCATTTCCTCCTAGCTTGGTGTGTTTCTGTTGAGAAACCATTTGATAATCTGATGGGGGATCAGTTATTAGCTATCAAAGGATCTCTTTGTCTCTCTCTTACAGCCTTTAAGATTCTTTCTTTGTTATTAACATTTGCCATTGTAATTATGACATGTCTGGTGTGGGTCTTTTGAGATTCTTCTTGCTTGGCACTCTGTACTTGTGGGACTTTTTTCTTCCCCACATCTGGGAAGTTTTCTGTCATTATTTCTTCAAATAGATTATCTAATTCTTGCTACTCATCTTGTCCTTCTGGCACCCCTATTGTAGGTATGTTACTTCGTTTCGTGTTGTCCCAAAGTTCCCTGAGACTCCCCTCCTGCTTTTTAATTTTTTTCTCCAGTTGATGTTCAGATTGGGCTTTTTTCTCTACCTTATCTTCTAACTCACTAATTCAGTCCTCTATTTCTTTTAATCTACTGTTGAAACCTTCCATGGCATTTTTTTTTTTATTGTAGCTATATCACTTTTGATTTCTTCCTGATTTTTCCATAGGTTGTTAAATTTCTCGTTCATCTGGTTTATGAACTGTATAACCATTACTCTGAATTCGTTTTCTGTCATTTTGCATGCCTCAGTTTCACTTATTTTCTTTCTTGGCTAATCCTCTTTTTCTTTTCTCTGGGGATTGTTTCATTGTCTTCCCATTCTAACTATCACCAGAAGGTCCAAACGCTGAGGTGTGGGGGCCTGAGCCATGTGCAGTGGGAGTGTTACACCACCCGTGTTTCACTGAAGAGCTCTGACACTGAGATGTATGTCTGCTGTGGGTTGGTGGGAGCCACACACACTGAGAATCAGAGTCACCAGCACTCAGTGTGGCATCGTGCATGCACCTAGAATCAGGGAACCCGCATGCCCCACACTGAAAAAAAAGTCCTCATGGGCCTAAGCCAAAATCAGAGTCCCCTAATGCATGCCAGGAGTCAGAGACCCTGTGTACATGCGCTGAGAATCCAGTGTCGGAATCTCTGTAGTTTGGTGCAGCCTCGCATAGTGAATCAGGGTCCCTGTGTGCGTGTGTGCCCACAATTGGAATCACAGGTGCTCAGTGTGCATGCACTGAGAATCAGGGATCCCTTGGGCACACGATGATAAACAGAGTCCCCAAGTGTGTGCGCTGAGAGTCAAGTCACTGGTGCTCAGTGCTGCTTCTCAAGTGGAGAATCAGGGCCCCCTGTCTGCTTGGGAGGCCGGGTTGCACAGCTGCTCTGTGTTGGCAGGAGGCCCACTCCTGCACTGCAGGGAAGGGACTTCCCTTGTCCGCACACTCAGAGCCAAAGTCAGGCAGCGCAGCCACCCTGTGTCAGCAGGAGGCCCACTCCTGCACCACAGGAAACAGACTCCTTTGTGCATGTGCCCAGAGGCAAAGTTAAGTCACACAGCTTCCCTGTGTCAGCAGGAAGCCTGTTCATGTGAAGCAGGCCTGGCAGGTTCTATGCCAATGCAGCAGGCTGGCGGGGAGGGAGATGGGCTCCGTGACTCACAGTAATCTGCAGTTGGGATGTCTGGAGTCTTGGTGTCCGTGGGTCTGCAGGTTTTTGTCCCAAGTGGTTGTAAGGTCCCAGCTTGTGTCTGAGACCAGATTGGGTGGTGGTGAGGATAGGGTCCTAGTAGAAAGCAGTCCTTACATTTACCTAACTTGTAATTTGGTTGTTACCTATGCTGAATCACTGGTTCTCTATTTTTTCTCTCTCTTTCTCTTATTTTATGTTCTCTCCTTGAATAATCTTATCTACATAGTGACTCTACTCTCTATTAACTCCAAAATCCATAGCAGTCAATACTTCTCTTCTGGTCTTTAGATTTTTTACAACAGAAATTTTATTTAAAACCACATAAATAATTATCCATATTGATAACTCAAAAAGCTGTATACATGTACACACATACAGCCACCACCACCACCACCAACAACAACTTTATTATAAGTCAAATTTTCTCTGTTTTTTGCCTTTCACTGGCCAGTCATCATGCTGGACGTAGGACTTCAAATTAAATAAAATACACACATGACCCTTCAGGGGTTCTAGGTCCACCTCTTAAGGGCTATTGTGTCATCTTGGCTTATACCATGCTGTGTTGTAACTGCCTGTTTCTTCATATACATCTCTCATACACAGTGATTAAAGGACAGGGAATCCTTCCATTCTGTTTATGTTTCTTTCTAATTCAATATTGTTTTGTTGACTTAAATGAATGGATCATTACAAGAGCTGTATATGCACATAAATATTATATGCATTTGATGTAAAATTAAATTCATATTTTTTCTCTTGTGTTTCATTTTTATACTTTTGTGACTATTGTCCTAACAGGTTAAGAACATTCAATTTATTCTTTTAAAATATGTATGTTATATTTATGAACAAAATACAAGACCTCATGTAAAATGCAGGTGACTTTTGGTGAATTCATGGAATAAAGAAATTTATTTAGAGACATACAGCTTCAAAGAGTAAAAAACTACCACTAAAAAAATCATCTGGAAATTTTTTGTACTATTCCACTAGAATATGAGAAGAGTGAAAATTTTATTGCATCTTTTTATTTAGAAACTTCACTTTGTATTTTTATTGAGTTTATTATGGGAATAAAAAAATGTACTTATTGCCGAAACCGGTTTGGCTCAGTGGATGGAGCGTCGGCCTGCGGACTGAAAGGTCCCGGGTTCTATTCCGGTCAAGGGCATGTACCTGGGTTGCAGGCACATCCCCAGTAGGAGATGTGCAAGAGGCAGCTGATCGATGTTTCTCTCTCATCAATGTTTCTAACTCTCTATCTCTCTCCCCTCCTCTCTGTAAAAAAAAAAAAAATCAATAAAATATATTTAAAAACAAAACAAAACACAAAAAAATGTACTTATTGATATTAGCTTACATATCACGGTGGAAATAATTTTTCCTCTTACACATTTAAATTCTTCTGGCTGGCCTAATGATCAAATTAACATGAGACAGATAGGAGAAAATGATCAAATTTATTGCATATGTGCATTTGGGAATTCTTGAAGAATATGAGACAATCTTGAGCTAAGGAGAAGGGGTGGGGTGGTGGCTGTGGTTGGTACTTCAAAGGGCAGGAAGACAATTCACATAGATATGGAAAGGCAAATATTTGGTAAACAAATGTTTGCTGAGCCATCTTCAACAATGGAACCCAGAGAAGACTTTCATCAAATGATGAAAGCCTTCCTGGGTTCCTTTTTGTCTATCACACTCTATTAAACTGTAGTTATTGATGATGACTTCCTAGAGCAGGTCCTCTGTCTAAATTCTTTCAGGCAGTTAGGGAAAAGTGAAAGTTGTTTTTTTTTTTAATATATCCTGTTTCTTAAAATAACCAGCTTAAAATCATCAATATCTCATAGAGGTATATTTTGGGGTGGCAAGCTTTGCTCCTCCCCAAGGGTAAGGGTATTCTGTAGTCTTTGACATTGCAGAAAAATATTGGTATATGTACATAAAGTTAATTTTATGGCATAGGCTCTGTAGCTTTCATGAAATTCTCAGAGGAGTCTGTTTTCCCCAAAATGTTAAGAACCATAATGATATACACTTTGCTGTATATTATATCTGAAAATTATTAATGAGAAAGTTTTCAGAGAAGACCTTCAGCCCAAACCAAATCTTTTTGTTTTTGAAACTTACACTACACAGAAATGCCAGTTCTCCTGATGCTGACCCAGCAAAGGGCATTTCTATTTGTATCTAAATAGATTCATTTCCAATTTGGAGAAAAGCCTATGTTCCATTACCATGCAGCCCACAACATGCTTGAGGTTGCTAATTATGGTGCAAATTGTGGTAGTATTTCTGGTGACCTGAACATGTGTTCAATAGAAATAGAAATGAGCCCCTCGATTCATTTTTCATGGGCTGGAAAACATCTGCCAGATGGTTATAGCTTTCAGTAACTATTAAGCTGGAGCACATTTGAACAAATGGCCTAGATATATAGTATTTTAAAGCTTATTCTGAAATTTCTAACACATCCATGGAGATTAGTCTTAATGAAAAACTGCATTAATCTACCTCATGTATTGTGATTAGCCTGAAATGGATGATTCCCTCTCACTTTTGCCAAAGTCAAGCTAACAATGCCTTTATCCATTTTTATATAATGCTAACAAAGCATCTGGAAGATTTATTGATATAAAGGTATCTATTAGAACATCAAAATTAATTTAAATCCCTGAAACAATTTCAATTAATTATCTTATTTTAATTAACAAAATTTAATTATCTTATATTAATTAGCTCACTGAAGGAGTAAATTTGAGATGAATTTAATTTTAACAAAGTATCTTTTGAAATAATAAAAGAGCATTAACAAACAGAGTCTAATTTGTTTTATACTTTTAATTACAGTCTTAAAATTACATTTAGAAAAGTAATAAACTAATATTTATTATTTTAAATTTAAAGCTTTATTTTGGGTGTACATATTTCTTTTTTTTAATTGTTTTATTGATTAAAGTATTACAAAGAGTATTATATATGTCTCTTTTTTTCTCCCCTTGACCTTCCTCTAGCCTCCTATACGCCCAGTGTCTTGTGTTCATTGCTTATGCTTATATGCATGCATATAAGTCTTTCGGTTGATCTTTAACCCACCCACTCCCAACCCTCCCCGCCCTTTTCTATGTAGTTTGATAGTCTGTTCCATGTTGCTCTTCCTCTGTATCTATTTTTGTTCATCAGTTTATAATGATCTTAATTATCCATAATGAGTGAGGTAATGTGGTATTTTTCTTTCATTGACTGGCTTATTTCACTTAGCATAATGCTCTCCAGTTCTATCCATGCTGTTGCAAATGGTAAGAATTCCTTCTTTTATACAGCAGCATAGAATTCCATCGTGTAGATGTACCACAGTTTTCTAATCCATTCATCCGCTGATGGGCACTGAGGCTGTTTCCAGATCTTAGCTATAGTAAATTGTACTGCTATGAACATAGGGGTGCATATATCTTTTCTGATTGGTGTTTCTGGTTTCTTTGGGTATATTCCTAGAAGTGGGATCACTGGGTCAAATGGAAATTCCATTTGTAACTTTTTGAGAAAACTCCAAACTGTCTTCCATAGTGGCTGCACCAGTCTGCATTCCCACCAGCAGTGCACGAGTGTTCCTTTTTCTCCACATCCTCTCCAGCACTTGTCCTTTGTTGATTTGTTGATAATAGCCATTCTGACAGGTGTGAGATGATACCTCATTGTTGTTTTGATTTGCATTTCTCAGATGATTAGTGACTTTGAGCATGTTTTCATATATCTCTTGGCTTTCTGAATGTCCTCTTTTGAAAAGTGTCTATTTAGGTCCTTTGCCCATTTTTTGATTGGATTCTTTACCTTCCTTTTGTTAAGTTGTATGAGTTCCCTATAAATTATAGAGATTAAACCCTTATTGGAGATAACATTGGCAAATATGTTCTCCCATGCAGTGGGCTTTCTTGTTTTGTTGATGGTTTCTTTTGCTGTGCAGAAGCTTTTCATTTGGATGGAGTCCCATTTGTTTATTTTCTCTTTAGTTTCCAATGCCCTAGAAGCTGTATCTGTGAAGAAATTGCTTCGTCATATGTCTGAGATTTTGTTGCCTTTGCATTCCCCTAGTATTTTTATGGTTTCCTGTCTTACATTTAAGTCCTTTATCCATCTTAAGTTTATTTTTGTGTATGGTGTAAGTTGGTGGTCTAGTTTCATTTTTTTTGCATATATCTGTCCAATTTTCCCAACACCATTTATTGAATAGACTGTCTTGACGCCATTGTATGTTCTTGACTCCTTTGTCAAATATTAATTGAGCATATTGGTTCGGGTAGATTTCTGGGCTCTCTCTTCTATTCAATTGATCTATATGCCTGTTCTTGTGCCAGTACCAAGCAGTTTTGAGAACAGTGGCTTTGTAATACAGCTTGATATCTGGTATTGAGATCTCACCTACTTTGTTCTTCTATCTCAGGATTGCTGCAGCTATTATGCCAGGGTCCAACCCCAGCAGGTCCAGGGGTTCCCAAAGGTGTAGACGGAGTCGGCAAAGAAGGAATGACACAGAGACAGCATTCAGTTGATCAGCAGCCTAGCCAGGATCTCCAGCCAAGTTCTGGTCTGGATCTCCAGAGAAGTTCTGCCGTTTATTGTCTTGTTACAACCGTATTTATACCAGTTGATTTTAATCCTGTCAATTTCTATTACAAAGGTTAGGGCGTTTCTTATCTCCATTCCAGGGAGTAAAGATTATGTAGCTTAAGGATGATTGTTTGTAGTTAAAGTGATTAACTACCCGCCTGGCACTTAGTTAAGGAGTTTCATCCCCTCCCTGACTTCAGGGAAAAATCCCTACCTGGGGAAACAACCTTTCTCGGAGAGGTGACCTTGGTTAAAACACACAGCGCTAAGGGGAGCAAACATATTAAGAACAGTATGCTATATACTGTACAGTATGCCAGGTCCCTTGAAACATATGCTGTGCAGATGTTTCTTTCCTGCAGCGACTGTGTCAAGCAGCAAGGGTGGACTGCCTTCTGCCAAATTTAACTAAGTGCCAGGCGGGTAGTTAATCACTTTAACTACAAACAATCATGCTTAAGCTACATAATCTTTACTCCCTGGAATGGAGATAAGAAACGCCCTAACCTTTGTAATAGAAATTGATAGGATTGGAATCAACTGGTATAAATACAGATGTAACAAGATAATAAACGGCAGAACTTCTCTGGAGATCCAGACTATTAGGGATCTTTTTTTTATTCCAGATGAATTTTTGGAGAGTTCGTTCCAGGTCTGTGAAATATGCCATCGGTATTTTAATGGGAGGTGCATTGAATTTATAGATTGCTCTGGTTAGTATGGACATTTTAATGATGTTGATTCTACCAATCCATGAACATGGTATGTTCTTCCATCTACTTATGTCTTCCTCTATCTCTTTTTTCAGCGTCCTGTAGTTTTCTGAGTAGAGGTCTTTAACCTCTTTAATTAAGTTTATTCCTAGGTATCTTAACTTTTTTGGTGCGATGGTAAATGGGATTGCTTTTTTGAGTCTCTCTTTCTGTAAGTTCACTATTGGTGTATAGAAATGCCATAGATTTCTTGGCATTAATTTTGTATCCTGCTACATTGCCCAGTTCATTAATTAAGTTTAATAGTTTTTTGATGGAGTCTTTAAGGTTTTTTATGTACAATATCATGGCATATGCAAATAAGGACAGTTTTACTTCTTCTTTTCCATTTTGGATGCCTTTTTTTCTTCCTCTTATCTAATTGCAATGCCTAATAATTCCAGTACTATGTTAAACAGGAGTGGTGAAAGTGGACATCCCTGTTGTTCCTGTTCTTAGGGAAATGGTTTTAGTTTTATCCATTGAGTATGATGTTGGCTGTGGATTTGTGATATATGGCTATTATTATGTTGAGGTATGATCCTTCTATTCCCACCTTGCTGAGAGTTTTTATCAAAAATGGGTATTGGATTTTTTCAAATGCTTTTTCTGTATCAATTTATATGACTATGTCTTTTTTTTTCTTTCAATGTGTTTATGTGATATATCACGTTTATTGATTTGCAGATATTGTACCATTCTTGCATCCCAGGTATAAATCCTACTTCGTCATGGTGTATGATCTTTCTGATGTATAACTGGATCTGATTTGCTAAGATTTTGTTGAGGATTTTGGCATCTATGTTCATGAGGGATATTGGCCTGTAATTCTCTTTCATTGTGTTGTCTTTACCTGGTTTTGTTATTAGGGTGATGCTGGCTTCATAGAATGAGCTTGGAAGTGTTCCTTACTCTTGAATTTTTTGGAATAGTCTGAGGAGAATAGGTTTTAGTTCTTCCTTGAATGTTTGGTAAAACTCCCCTGTGAAGTTTGGTGGAAGCTTTTTGATGACTGCTTCAATTTCTTCCATAGTTATTGGCATATTGAGATTTTTAGAATCTTCCTGTTTGAGTTTTGGCATGTTGTATTTTTTGAGGAATATGTCCATTTCCTCCAGGTTGTCTAGTTTTTTGGAGTAGAGTTGTTCATAGTATTTTTAAACAGCAATTTGTATTTCTTTGGGGTCTCTTGTTATTTCGCCTCTACCATTTCTGATTTTGTTTATTTGGGTCCTCTCTCTTTGCTTCTTGGTGAGCCTGGCTAGAGGTTCATCAATCTTGTTTATCCTTTCAAAGAACCAGCTCTTGGTTTGATTGATTTTCTGTATTTTTTTTTTTTTGGTCTCTATGTCATTTATTTCTCCTCTAATATTTTTTATCTCCTTCCTTCTGCTCACACTGGGTTTTTCTTCTTGCTCTCTTTCTAATTTTTTGAGAGGTAGAGTTAGATGATTTAATATCATTTCTTCTTGTTTTTTGAGTTAGGCCTGTAGAGCTATAAACTTCCCTCTCAGGACTGCTTTCATTGTGTCCCATAGGTTTTGATTGTTGTGTTTTCCTTTTCATTAGTTTCCAGGATGTTTTTAATTTCTTCTTTGATTTCATTGATAACCCAATCAATATTTAATAACATGCTATTCAGCTTCCAAGTGTTTTAGTGTTTTGGGTTGTTTTTATTGTAGTTTATTTCTAATATTATGCCATTGTGGTCTGAGAGGATGCTTGGTATGATTTCAATCTTCTTGAATTTGGGGACACTTTGTTTGTGACCCAATATGTGGTCTATTTGTGAAAATGTTCCATGTGCACTTGAGAAGAACGTATATTGTGTGGATTTGGGTTGAAATGTTCTGAAGATGTCAATTAAGTCAATCTGATCTAGTGAGTCATTTAGGACTGCTGTTTCTTTGCTTATTTTTTGTCTTGAGGATTTATCCAGTGATGTCAGTGGTGTGTTAAAGTCCCCTACTATGACTATATTATTGTTGATCTCTCCCTTGATATCTTCCAAGAGATTTTTTAATGTATTTGGGTGCTACTGCATTGTGTACATATATGTTTATCAGGGTTATATCCTATTGTTGTATCTATCCCTTTAGTATTATGAAGTGGCCTTCCTTATCTCTTGTAATGGCCTTTACTTTGAGGTCTATTTTGTCAGATATAAGTATTGCTACCCCAGCTTTTTTTTCATTTCCATTTGACTGAAAGATGTTTTTCCATCCCTTCACTCTCAGTCTGTGAGAGGCCCTTATTCTGAGGTGGGTCTCTTGTAGACAGCAAATATATGGGTCATGTTGTTTTATCCATTCAGCCCCTCGATTATTTTGATTGGAGCATTTAGTCCATTTACGTTTCAAGTTATTGTTGAAAGGTACTTGTTTGTAGCCATTTCTATTTTTTGTGCCTCTTTTCATTTTTAGCTTTTTATTTGTTCTCTTTACACCAGTCTCTTTAGCTTTTCTTGCTTTGCTGGCTTGGTGGTGATAAACTCCCTCAGGCTTTTTTTTTTTTTTTTTGTCTGTGAAGCTTCTTCTTTCCCCTTCAATTTTGAATAATAGCCTTGTAGGATAGAGTATTCTTGGATTCAGTCCCTTGCTTTGTATCACTTTGTAAATTGCCGTCCATTTTTTTCTGGCCTGATGTGTTTCTGTTGAGGAATCATTTGATAATCTAATGGGAGATCCCTTGTATGAAACTTTCTGTCTCTCTCTTGCAGCCTTTAAGATTCTCTCTTTGTCATTAACAATTGCCACCATAATTATAATGTGTCTTGGTGTGGGTCTTTTCAGGTTCATCTTGTTTGGGACTCTCTGTGCTTGTGTGACTTTTTTCTTCCCCACCTCAGGGAAATTTTCTGACATTATTTCTTCAATTAGGGTTTCTAACCCTTGTTCCTCTTCCTGTTGTTCTGGCACCCCTATTATTCATATGTTGCTTCATTTCATGTTGTCTCATAGCTCCCTTAGGCTCTCCTCCTGTCTTTTAATGTTTTTCTTCAATTACAGTTCAGTTTGGGTGTGTTTTGCTTCCCTGTCTTCCTATTCACTAATTCAGTCTTCCACTTTTCCTAGTCTACTGTTGAAACTTTCTGTGGTGTTTTTTATTACAGCTATATCACTCTTCATTTCTTCTTGATTCTTACATAACTTGTTGATTTTTTTTTTCATCCATTTCTTCTTGATTCTTGCATAAGTTGTTGTTTTTTTTTTTTTTTCTCCATCCATTTTATGCACTCCAGAACCCTTATTCTCAATTCTTTTTCTGACATGTTGCATGCTCTGTTTCACATACCTGCTTTTCTGGCGACCCTTCCTTTTCTTTCCTTTGGGGGTTTCTTTGTCTACCCATGTTTGATCTCACTGACAGATCTAAATGTTGAATCAATCAGGGGCTGATCCTTGGGTGGGATTGGCTCCTCGGACTGTTGTTGCTCCTTGGGTGGTTTTGTTAGCAGCTGCTCCTCTGTTGGAAGCAGCTCCTCTGGTGGGTGCTGTTCACAGCCGTGGTGGCTCCTCAGGCTGTGGGGGAAGGTTTAGCACACAGCTGCTGTTCTGCAGATAGAGGGTGTGCTGATCATGAGGCTGCTGTACCTTGGATGGTGGTGGGCTACCCATGCAGCTACTACTCTTTGAACTGGGGCGGACTGCTCATGTGGCTGCTGTTCCTTGGATGGGGGCTGGCTGCACACTGCTGTTGTTCCTCTGATGTGGTGGTCTGCTTGTGGGGCTCCTGCTCCTTGGACATGGGCAGGTTGAATGAAAGGCTGCTGGTCCTTGGATGGGGGTGGGATGCTCACATGGCTGTTGCTCTTCAGACCAAAATGAGCTGAACACGTGGCTGCATCTCCTTGGATGGGGATGGGCCACTCACCCGGCTGCTGCTTGTCAGTTAAGTGCAGGCTGTGTGTGGCTCTGCTCCTTGGACCGGTGCGTGCTGCGCAGGGCTTCCACTCCACGGACTTGGGCGATCTGCTTGTGTGGCTGCTGCTTCTTAGACCATGGTGGGCTGCTGCGGCTCCTCGAATGTGGACGGGCTGCTCACAGAACTGCTGCTCCTTGGATGGGGGCAGGCTGCTTACACAGCTGCTGCTCCTCGGATTGGGCAGGCTTCTCGTGTGGCTGCTGCTGCTTGGACAAGGGCAAGATGCTTGAACAGCTGCTGCTCCTCGGCAGGGGGTGGGCTGCGCAGGGCTGCCTCTCCTCAGACGTAGACAGACTGCTTGTGTGGCTGCTGCTCTTCAGACGGGCGGGCTGCTCACGTGGTTGCTGCTCCGCAAATCGGGGAATGGTCCGCTCACCAGCTGCTGCTCCTTGGACAGGGGCAGGCCACATGAGGCTGCTGCTGTTAGGCCTGGGGCAGGCTGCTCACAGGGCTGATGCTCTTTGGACTGGAGCATGCTGGTCATGTGTCTTCTGCTCACATGGTTGCAGTGCCCTGGATTAAAGCCGTTGGGCTGCTCAGAGGGGAGCGAGCTTCAGAACTCACAGAAACTTGCACCCAGGATGGCTGGTGACTTGGTGGCCAAGGGACCACAGCCGAGGTAGCAGGTCCCTGGCAGGGGGGGCTGTAGAGTCGAAATTGTTACCTGAGGGCAACCTGGGAGGAGGTGAGACTGGGTTCTCAGTTACATGAGCTCTCCCCTTCAAAAAGACGAGGCCTCTGAAGAAGAACTGGCCTCCTTGTACTGTTTGCAATGCTAGCAGAGGCTGCCTAGTTAGGCTAGCCCAGTTAGCCTGCCCCCAAAGGTCCTGTGGGGCCTAACTGTGCCTCATTCACACACACACACACACACACACACACACACACACACACACACACACCCCACAACCACATTCTCCTCTTTTGCTCCCTCGCTGCCACCTTCTTCCTGCCTCTGTAGCTGGATCTAGGGTGTAATTGACCCGTTCATGGATGGAGTTTCCTCTCCAGGTGTCTGGTTATGTGGGTCGCTGTCTAGCACATTAGCCAGACAGGATAAAATTCACCTAACAAGACATGACCCAAAGGGAACAAAGCATGAATGTACTCATGACTCAGATAACCCCAATTTAAGTGACCACCTGAGAAAAGAGAATTAAGGGAGAGAATAGAGAGCACAAGTGATATCTAAGAATGAAAAAAAAAGATAGGAGAGAAACAAAAAAGGAGAATATGGAGAAAACACCACAGAACCAATAGCTAAACCAAAGAAATAAAACACCAAATAACCAGTAAAGAGGGTGGGGGCAGAATCTGTAGAGGCTGAGCTGATATACAGAAAATAAGAATAAGAATTGGATAAATATGGGCAGGACCTCAATTAAGTACAGAGGAAGTAGAAAAGGGATTAGTGGATAAGAAGAGAAAGAAAGAGACCATAGTAATAGATTGATAAAAAAATTGATTTAAAAATGGTATAAAAATAGAAAATAGCAAGTAAAAATAAAATTAAAATGAATGATGAAAAAATAATGTGAAAAGAAGTAAAAAATGAAGCAAGAAACAAAACAGGAAAACAAAGAAAAAAGCAAAAAAAAAGAGCGAACAAAATAATAAAAAAATAAAAATGAAAAATTGAAATGTCATTCCTTTGGCTGGCTTAAGGTCCCAGTCTTCTGGAATGTCTGTGATTTTTTTTTTTCTGGAACTGAAGGCCTCTCTATAGGCCAGACCTTGTTAACTCCCAGGGACTATTCAGATTTTTTTAATCCTTTGTACTATTCAGGGTGGGTGTGGCTGTATTCCTTGCCTGGAGACTGGAGGGATGGGTTATATCTTCAGGAGAAAATGGCTGCCCAGGTCCTGGGCTCAGGCTTGACTCAGCATTCAACTTGTTGCCACCTCTCCTTGAACCTCTCCTCTCCCCAGCCTCTCCCCAGATTCCACTCATCCTCACCTTCTCCCATACCTCAGCACAGGTGAGTGTCTGTATCCGAAATGTCCTATGAACAGGGTTCAGTAAAAAACAAAAAACAAACGCCGGCCGCAGAAACAGGGAAGGCTGAGTCTCTGTGAGCTCCTCTCTTACCAGCACTGTGTGGTCTGGTCAGCCCTTCAGGCTGCCCCCTCTGGGTTCAGTTCTCCGTAATTATGGAAACCAGATCTCAAATCCCCCAGCACCAATAGTCCTGCGGATCTCCTTTCCACAGTCAGAGGCTGTGCCTGTTCCAAGGGAGGTGGCTGGGTGCAACGTGGTTTCCCTCTGACCCTCTGGGCTAGGAGATCTGGCAAACTTTTCTGCCCAGATCCCTGGTTTTTACCTTTCCAGGAGAACTCTGCCCTTCCTGCCTGCAAACTGTCTCACCAGCTGAGTCTCCTTCGCCAATTCGGGGTGGATGTTATTCGTTTCAGCTGCTCATTCTATTTGCTCTGGGAGAAGTCGTGGGATGCGTCCTCCTATTCCGCTGCCAACTTTTCTCTTCTTTGGGTGTACATATTTCTTATAAGTCTTGTTATTAGTGGTACCAAAGTTCTAACATTGTATCTTTTGAAGATTATTAATGTGAGCACAAATTCATTTAATCTGCTATATTATTAAACTTTCTGTTGAATATAAACTTCATATTTATCTCACTTCCAGTGTTTATCTCCCAATTTGTGAAAGTATATTGGTATGCTATAGAGTATAACTGGGAGGCAAGCCAGGTAAAATCTGTAACTAATTCTGCATAGTCATATATTTTACACTATATTTCTGTTATTGGTTATAACCTTGTATTTTGAAGCAAACCGTAAATATAGATAAAACATTTTAAGCAACAATAAAATTAACAGATTAAATTAAAGGTGCATCTAATATCAAATTAAGAATGCTACCATAATAAAACATGTTATACAATTTTAAATAATTTTGTCTATGTCAAGCTACAGATGATGGCTTCAGGTGATATAAGATTAGGGGAACTGGATTGTAAAGCCGAAACTGCATTGTTCTGAAACTCCTCATAGAAGTTTTCCATTTACATATTTATTTTGTTGTAAACATATTTGTATTTGAAGGCGTCATAGAATTATTCTCAAACAGAACACCAGGAAATGGAATATTTTTCAATCAAGACCAAAATATAAGGAAAAAAACACACTCTAATTTTGTATATGTTTTCTGTCACCTACACTCTAAAGGGTCAGATAATAAATAATTTAGGCTTTTGGGGCCAAGAGGCAGAACTGAGAATATTATGGAGGTCATTACATAACAAGTGAGAATGTAAAATCCTACAAATCTTTTTTGGTGAAATACAAAATATAATAATTGAAACCAATTTTTGCTAATAAGATCTACTAATGAGAAGAATAGAATACTCCTTTAGGAATATTTCACTTAATTGTGGTTCAAAGTTAGTGTCTCCTATAATCAAAATCAATTGCAAATATTCTTCTGTCAATGCTGATTTGTAATGAGATTGAATGTATTTCTTCATAATGTCTCTTCATAGAAATAGGTGCTTCCAAATACTGATATTAACCCAGGATATGGAAGACATTTGTAGAATTGTTAGATTCTTCCCTAGATATTTGTCTTTTAGCATGCCATTATATTTCAGATTATTTTCCAATTGAAGGTGAAGTGGGAGCTCCTCACTTACCCAGGTAAATAAGTTTTGAAATGTGGAAATTTCCTTTGAACTTAAAATTATTAGAACTTAGTTGGAGCTTGAAAAGTATATCTCCTGCAAATTGAGTGGTAATAGTGGTATTTCTTTTTAATATTAATTTTGACATTGTAGGAAATATATAAAGCAGCTTGATAAGTATACTAGGCGCCCGGTGCATGAAATTCGTGCACTGGGTGGGGGTGAGGGGGAGTGTCCCTCAGCCCAGCCTGCCCCCTCTCACATACTGGGAGCCCTCAGGCATTGACCCCCATCAATATCCAATCGCAGGATCGGCCCCTTGCCCAGGCCTGACGCCTCTGCATCAGGCCTGGGCAGGGGACCCTCATTTCCCCCCATCACTGGTTCTGCCCCCAGCCCAGGCCTGATGCCTCTGGCCCAGGCGTCAGGCCTGCGCAGGGCACCCCCACACCCCTCTGATTGCTGGCTCTGCCCCTGGCCCAGGCCTGATGCCTCTGGCCCAGGATTCAGGCCTGGGCAGGGGACCCCTCTCTGCCCCCATCACCGGCTCTAATCCCCGCCCAGGCCTGATGCCTCTGGCCCAGGAATCATGCCTGGGCAGGAGACCGCCATCTCCCTCTGATCGCTTGCTCCACCCCCCCGCCCAAGCCTGACGTCTCTGACCCAGGCTTCAGGCCTGGGCAAGGGGACCATCATATCCCCCCAATCCCTGGCTCCACCCCCCACCCAGGCCTGATGCCTCGGCCAGAGGAGTTGACCCTCATCACCATCCGATCGCTGATCACCGGATCAGTACCTTGCCCAGGCCTGAGGCCTCCGGCAGAGGTGTCAGGCCTGGGCAGGGCACCCCCAGCTCCCTGCAGTTACAGGCTCCGCCCC
Organism: Myotis pilosus; assembly: GCA_036010255.1. Classification (NCBI taxonomy): domain Eukaryota; kingdom Metazoa; phylum Chordata; class Mammalia; order Chiroptera; family Vespertilionidae; genus Myotis; species Myotis pilosus. The sequence continues at coordinate 109,333,587 of JASKON010000002.1, read as the reverse complement.
TGCCCAGGCCTAAGGCCCCTGGCCAAGGCATCCTGCCCGGGTAGCAGGGACCCGCAGCGGCAGCGGCCCCACGATCGTGGGCTCTGCTTTAGGCCCAGGCAAGGGACCCCTAGCTCCCGGGACTGCCAGCTTTGACCCTGCCCAGCTCCCATCGCTGGCTCCACCCCTGCTTCCTGCTATCACTGGCCAGGGCGGAAAAGGCACCTGATTCTCTGATCATGGCTGGGGGGCAGGGCAAAGGCAGCCCTGGGGGCTCTTAGCGTCCCCCTGGGTTTCTGATCACTGTCAGTGGCAGGGGGCTTCTTCCTGCTTTCCCTTTCGCCTCCCTGCATTGTGCCTACATATGCAAATTAACCGCCATTTTGTTGTCAGTTAACTACCATCTGAGTTGGCAGTTAATTTGCATATAGCCCTGATTAGCCAATGAAAAGGGTATCAACGTACGCCAATTACCATTTTTCTCTTTTATTATATAGGATATTCACAACTTACTTATGATTCAAACAATCATAATCATAGTTATAATCGAAAGACTTTTATGCAGTATATGTTTTGCATATAAATAATGTTATCAGTACTTAAATTTAATTTTACCTATTATTTTAGATAAAATTAATTAAGAAACATGATCAAATCTACAGCAGTAGGAAATTTCTAAATTCATCCAGGGTTCAAAAATAGTAGCTGGGGGGAAAATGAAGATGGCGGTGGAATAGGCTGAGGTATCCCAAGGCTTGTCCCAGAGCAAATAGAATGAACAGCTGAAACGAATAACATCCACCCCGAATTGGCGAAGGAGACTCAGCTGGTGAGACAGTTTGCAGGCAGGAAGGGCAGAGTTCTCCTGGAAAGGTAAAAACCAGGGATCTGGGCAGAAAAGTTTGCCAGATCTCCTAGCCCAGAGGGTCAGAGGGAAACCACGCTGCACCCAGCCACGTCCCTTGGGACAGGCACAGCCTCTGACTGTGGAAAGGAGATCTGCAGGACTATTGGTACTGGGGGATTTGAGATCTGGGTTCCATAATTACGGAAGACTGAGCCCAGAGGGGGCAACCCGAAGGGCTGACCAGACCACACAGTGCTGGCAAGAGAGTTGCTCACAGAGACTCAGTCTTTCCCATTTCTGTGGCCTGCATTTTTTTTTTTTTTTTTTTTTTTTTTTTTTACTGAACCCTGTTCATAGGACATTTCGGATACAGACACTCACCTGTGCTGAGGTATGGGAGAAGGTGAGGATGAGTGGAATCTGGGGAGAGGCTGGGGAGAGGAGGAGGTCAAGGAGAGGTGGCAACAAATTGAATGCTGAGCCCAAGACCTGGGCAGCCATTTCCCCCTGAAGATATAGCCCCTCTCTCCAGCCTCTAGTCAACAAATACAGCCACACCTAGATTCCACCTGGAATGGTACAAAGGATTAAAAAAATCTGAATAGTCCCTGGGAGTTAACAGGGTCTGGCCTATAGAGAGGCCTTCAGTCCCAGCAAAAGAAAATTTAAAAAAAAAAATCACAGACATTCCAGAAGACTGGGATCTTAAGCCAGCCAAAGGAATGACATTTCAATTTTCATTTTTATTTATTTTTTATTATTATTTTGTTAGCTCTTTTTTTTTTTGCTTTTTCCTTTGCTTTCCTTTTTTTTTGTTTGTTGCTTTATTTTCTATTTCTTTTCACATTATTTTCCCATTACTCTGTTTTATTTTATTTTTACTTGCTATTTTCTATTTTTATACCATTTTTTTAATCAATTTTTATAAATATATTATTTTGTTCTCTTTTTTCTTCTTATCCACACATCCCTTTTCTACTTCCTCTATACTAAATTGAGGTCTTCCCTATATTTATCCAATTCTTATTTTCTGTATATCAGCTCAGCCTCTACAGATTCTGCCCCACCTTCTTTACTGATTATTTGGTGTTTGTGTTTCTTTGGTTTAGCTATTGGTTCTGTGGTGTTTTCTTCATATATATATATTCTCCTTTTTCGTTTCTCTCTTATCTTTTTTTCTCTCTTAGATATCATTTGCACTCTCTTTTTTCTCCCCTAATTCTCCTTTCTCATGTGGTCACTTATATTGTGGTTATTGGTGTCATGAGTACATTCATGCTTTGTTCCCTTTGGGTCATGTCTTGTTAAGGTGAATTTTATCCTGTCTGGCTAATGTGCTTAGAAAGCGACCCACATAACCAGACACCTGGAGAGTAAACTCCATCCATGAACGGGTCAATTACACCCTAGATCCAGCTACAGGGGCAGGAAGAAGGCAGCAGCGAGGGAGCAAAAGAGGAGAGTGTGGTTGTGTGGTGTGTGTGTATGTGTGTGTGTGTGTGTGTGTGTGTGTGTGTGTGTGTGTGTGTGTATGAATGAGGCACAGTTAGACCCCGCAGGAACTTTGGGGGCAGGCTAACTGGGCTAGCCAACTAGGCTGCCTCTGTTACCATTGCAAACAGTACAAGGTGGACAGCTCTTCTTCAGAGGCCTCGCCTTTTTGAAGGGGAGAGCTCATGTAACTGAGAGCCCAGCCTCACCTCTACCCAGGATGCCCTCAGGTAACACCTGGGACTCTACAGCCACCCCTGCCAGGGACCTGATACCTTGGCTGTGGCCCCATGGTCCCTGAGTCCCCAGCCACCCCGGGCACAGGATCTTGTGAGTTCTGAAGCACGCTCCCCTCTGCCCGGCCAAACGCTTTGGTCCAGGGCTCTGCAATCATGTGAGCAGCAGACACATGAGCAACCTGCTCCTGTCCATGAAGCATCAGCCCTTGAGCAGCCTGCCCTAGACCTAAGAGCAGCAGCCTCACGTGGCCTGCCCTTGTCCAAGGAACAGCAGCTGTATGAGAAGCTCACTCCCTTTTCTGAGGAGCAGCAACCACGCAAGCAGCCCAACCTGTCTGAGAAGCAGCAGCTGCACAAGCAGTCTTCCCACGGCTGAAGAGCAGCAGCCCTGCACAGCCCACCCCTATCTGAGTAGCAGCAGCTCTGCAAGCAACCTGTCCTCATTCAAGCAGCAGTAGCTGCACAAGCAGCCTGCCCCAATCTGAGGAGCAGCAGCTGTTTGAGCAGCCTACCCCCATCTGAGTAGCAGCAGCTCCATGAGCAGCCTGTCACCATTCAAGAAGCAGCATCAGCCCGCCCCAGTCTGCAGAGCAGCAGCCACGAAAGCAGACCACCCATGTCCGAGGAGCGGCAGCTCTGCGCAGCCTGCACCGGTCTGAGGAGCAGAGCCACACAGAGTCTGCACCTGTCTGATGAGCAACATCCACGTGACTGGCCCGTCCCCATCCAAGGAGGAGCAGCCAGACGTGCAGCTCACTCCCGTCTGAGGAGCAACAGCTGCTCGAGCAGCCCATCTCCCATCCGAAGAGCAGCAGTCCACCAGCAGCCCACCTCCATCTGAGGAGCTGCAGCCCTGCAATCAACCTGCCCCTGTCCAAGGAGCAGTAGCCTCACAAGCAGCCCACCCCATCAGAGCAACAGCAACAGTGTGCAGCCAGCCCCCATCCAAGGAACAGCAGCCATGTGACTAGTCCGCCCCAGTCCAAGGCGTAGCAGCTATGTGCAACCTGCTCCCATCCAAGGAACAGCAGCCTCGTGACCAGCACACCCTCTGTCTGAGGAACGGCAGCTGTGCAAGAAGCCTCCCCCCACCAGGCAGAGGAGCCACTACAGCTATAAACAGAGCCCACCAGAGTAGTGGCTGCCAACTGAGGAGCAGCTGCTACCACAACTGCCTGAGGAGCAACCACAGCCTGAGGAGCCACTACCACCCAAGAAGCAGCACTTGAATGACTCAACAGCTAGATCTGTCGGTGAGATCAAACATGGGTAGACAAAGAAACCCCCATAGGAAAGAAAAGAAGGGAGGAATCACCAGAACAGCAACTAAGTGAAACAGAGGCATGCAATATGTCAGAGAAAGAATTCATAATAAGGGTCCTACAATTCACAAACCGGATGGAGCAAAAATATCAACAACTTATGTAAGAATCAAGAAGAAATGGATGAAAAAAATCAACAACTTATGTAAGAAAACTGAGAAGTGGAGGACAGAAAAGAAGAGTGGGGTCTCAAAGCAGCCCACCGGGGGCATTAAAACTCGGCTGAAGCGAATGAAACTTCACATTTTATTTTTTATGTAAATTTTTTTCTCTATATTTTTTTAATCTTTTATTTTTTGTATTTTTTCTTCATTTTTATTTTATATTGTTATTTCATCTTATTTTTATCCACATTTTTCTTCTTCCCTTCTCCCTCTATCATATTGTTTTCTCTTCTCCAGTCCCTATGCTAGGTTTTCTCTTTCCTTCTTTTTTATCCCTAAACATTGATCTTCTTTATATGCTTTATTGATGTGTTATTATTATTGTAGTCTCTATTGGCTTACTCATATATCTATTTTCTCTCTTTGGTCCAAATCAATGCACCCTTCTCTTTCTTCACTAATCAATTTCTTTTTTTTAATATATATTTTTTTATTGACTAAGATATTACATATGTGTCCTTATTCCCATGTTATCCCCTACATGCCCCTTATGCTCATGCCCTCACCCCCCCCCATTGTCCATGTTAATTGGTTAGGCCTACATGCTTGCATATAAGTCCTTTGGTTGATATCTCCCCCTTACCCCCACCCTCCCCTACCTTCCCTTTAAGGCCTGACAGTCCAATCAATGCTTCTCTGTCTCTGGATTAGTCCTTGTTCATCAGTTTATGTTGTTCATTATATTCCACAAATGAGTGAGATCATGTGGTATTTATCCCTTAGAGAATATCCTTCACCATTTCATATAATCATGGTTTGGTGGTGATGAATTCCTTTAGCTTTTTCTTTTCTTTTTTTTTTCATTGCCACCATTTTATTTTATTTTATTTTTTTTATTTTTTATTACAAAGGGTATTACATATGTGTCCATTTTTTCCCCCACCCTAGACAGTCCCCTAGCCTCCCCTATCCCCCAGTGTCTTATGTCCATTGGTTATGCTTATATGCATGCATACAAGTCCTTTGGTTGATCTCTTACCCCCCTACCTCCTGCCCCCCAACCCTCCCCGGCCTTCCCACTGCAGTTTGACAATCTGTTTGAGGCAGCTCTGCCTCTATATCTATTATTGTTCAAGTTTATAAAGGTCTCAATTATCCATGAATGAGTGAGATCATGTGGTATTTTTCCTTCATTGACTGGCTTATTTCACTTAGCATAATGCTCTCCAGTTCCATCCATGCCATTGCAAATGGTAAGAGTTCCTTTTACTTCTTCCTCTTCTTAAAGAATACCTTTCAGCATTTCATATAATGCTGGTTTGGTGGTGATGAAATCCTTTACCTTTTTCTTGTCTGTGAAGCTCTTTATCTGACCTTCAATTCTGAATGATAGCTTTGCTGGATAAAGCAATCTTGGTTGTAGGTTCTTGGTATTCATCATTTTGAATATTCTTGCCACTCCCTTCTGGCCTGCATGGTTTCTGTTGAGAAATCAGCTGACAGTCATATGGGTACTCCTTGTAGGTAACTGACTTTTTTCTCTTGCTGATTTTAAGATTCTCTCTTTCTCTTTATCCCTTGGAATTTTAATTATGATGTGTCTTGATGTGGTCCTCTTTGGATTCCTTTTGTTTGGGGTTCTCTGTGCTTCCTGGACTTGTAAGTCTATTTCTTTCATCAGTTAGGGGAAGTTTTCTCTCATGATTTCTCCAAATAGGCTTTCAGTATCTTGCTCTTTCTCTTCTTCTGGCACCCCGATAATTCGGATGTTGGTACGCTTGAAGTTGTCCCAGGGGCTCCTTACACTATCTTCATATTTTTGGATTCTTTTTTCATTTTGCTTTTCTGGATGGGTGTTTTTTGCTTCTTCATATTTCAGATCTTTGACTTGATTCTTGGGATCCTCTCGTCTGCTGTTGGGTCTCTGTATATTATTCTTTATTTCAGTCAGTGTATGTTTAATTTCTGACTGGTCTTTTTCGATTTGTTTTGCATTTTCATTAAGGTTCTTGAAGGTCTCACTAAGTTCCTCGGAGATCTCACTAAGTTTCTCAGAGGTTCGTAGAAGATTCTTGAGTAATTTTATAATTGTGGTTCTGAACTCTATGTCCTCCATTCATTTGCTTTCCTCCATTTCTTTCATTTGTGACATGTTTTTTTGTCTTCGCATTTTTGGCTGACTGCGAGGACCCGCTATGTCTATAAGAAGAACTGCTACAGTGATACCAACAGATTTCTCTGCCTTGTTTGTAGTTTGGAAGCTTTGGAGCTCTCTGATCCAGCTGCAGTTTGTTCGGCTGCAGAAGCGCAGGTGCCTCCTTTGTGCAGCCGATCACAACTTGGGAGGGGATATGAATAGAGTGGGCCGGGGTCTCAGGAAGACACCAGGGTGGAGCAAACAATGGTGTTGTCATGTCTCCGGACTCGGACTCTGCATTTCCGTGATTCCCCGAGTGCTGCACGCCCCCACGGCACAAAGATCCCCGCGAGCAGCTCTGTGAGAAAGTCACCCTCGCTTTCCGACCTGCTGCAGGACAGTCCCATTTACCCCCGTAGGAGCCTGGGACCCCAGTGTCTCATCATAAATGAATTCAGTGCATTCGAGATCTTGTATCTCCTTCTGATTGAAAGAAACTGCGAACCCAGGTGCAGCAGCCTCGCACGCGCCTATGTACCTCTGTTCTTGGCACCACTCCTCTCCTACTCGGTCTCAATGCTCTTTTTTCTTTCCTTCTAGTTGTACAACTTCCACTCCGTCAGCTTTCCCATGGTTCTGGATGATAGCTGTTTTGTCTTACTGTTGTGGTTTTAATGTTGTTGTGGGGGGCAGCACGTACAGGTTTGTACCTTATGCCACCATCTTGGTTCTCCTAGTCAATTTCTTTATGCTTTTGTTTTTCTGCTGTGTCTTACTCTCATCTTCTGCTAATTGTTTAGTTTCACTCACTAAATTCAAGCCTAGCTGCTTGCTCCTCTAGTCTCCTTTTCTAAAAATAAGTAAATAAATATATTAAAAATTATTTATGTATTTATTTATTTATTTTACTTCTTAACCACTCATTCTCTTTGTATGTCCTCTATACTGAACTGTGGTACTTCCCCTATTCATTCAATCTCTTAACCTTACTTTCTGTATATAAGCTCTGCCTCTACAGACTCTGTACCTCCCTTTTTATGGCTGTTTGTTTGCATTTTTTGGTGTATTTGTTTGTTTTATGGTGTTTTCTCCCCATATAGTTTTTCTTCTTTCTTGTACTTTTTATTTTTTCTCATACCTTGTTTTTCATTTCTTGATATCATTTTTTTCTCGTTTTTGCTCTCTTTTCTCTCTCCTAATTCTCTGTGGTGGTCACTTTTATTGGTGTTATTGCTGTTGTGAGCACTTTAATGTTTTGTTACCTTTGTGCTGTGTCTTATTCAGTTGTATTTTGTGCTGTTCAATCAACATGGTATAGAGCAAGCCACATAATGAGACACCCAGAGAGGAGACTCCAACCGAGAATGGGACAATAACACTCAAGACCCAACTACACAAAGAGAACCCAAATATCCCAACTTTGGGGCATCCCTAGTATACCCAGCCCAGAAGACCTGAGAGATTACACCACTGAGTCACACAAAACATCTACTATATAAGAAAAACTCAAGACACATGGGGGCATAGCAGTTTTGTCTAATCCATACAAACAATTGTAAAGGAACAGCAACAACGGAGAGACAAAGAAACAACCACCATACAAAAGAAAAGAAGGAATCACCAGAAATGGAAATAAATGAAATGGGGGCAAGCAATGTGTCAGAAACAGAATTTAGAGCAATGGTTATAAGGATTTTGAAAAGGATGGAAGACAAATTCAACAACATATGTAAAAATCAACAGAACATGGGAAATGACATAGCTGCAATAAAGAATACAATGATAATTTCAATTGTAGACCAGAAGAAGATGAGGTTGACATCAGAAAGTTAGAAGACAGTGTGAAAAAAGAACCAAGAGGAGCAGCAACTGGGGGGGAAAAAAAAACACTTAAAAAGCAGGAGGAGAGCCTAAGGGAGCTTTGGGACAAAATGAAACAACATCCACATAATAGTGGTGCCAGAAGGAGAGAGAGGAAGTTGAGTAAGGAATAAAAAACCTCTTTGAAGAAATAATAACAGAAAACTTCCCAGATTTGGGGAATAAAAAAGTCACAAAAGTCGAAGAAGCACACAGAGTCCCAAATAAGGAACCTAAAAAGACCAACACCAAGACATATTCTAGTTAAATTGGCAAACATAAATGACAAAGGAAGAATCTTAAAGGCTACAAGAGAGAGAAGGTTACCTACAAAGGATCTCCCATTAGATTATCAACAGATTTCTCAACAGAAACACATCAGGCCAGAAGTAAATGGAATTAAATATACAAAATGACGCAAAGCATCAGATTGAATCTAAATATACTACACCCAACAAGGCTACCATTCAAAATTGAAGGGGAAATCAGGAGATTCACAGCCAAAAAAATAGGAAGTTTATTACTACCAAAAGAGCAATGCAAGAAATGCTAATGGGACTGCTGTAAAAAGAAGAAATAGAAAGGGAAGATGGAACATAGGCATAACGAATAAAAATGAAAACAAACAAGTATCTATCAATAATAACTTTAAATGTAAATGGATTAAATGCTCCACTCAAATGACATAGGATAGCTGAATGGATAAGTAAACTTGACCCATATATTTGTTATCTACAAGAGACCAACCTGACAAAAAAGCACCCACAAGACTGATAGTGAAAGGGTAGAAAAAATTTTTCAAGCAAATGGAAATGAAAAAAAAAAAGGTGGAGTAGTGAGACTTTTATCTGACAAAATAGACCTCAAAGTGAGAGCCATAACAAGAGATAAGGAGGGCCATTTCATAATAAAGGGAGCAATTCAACAAGAAGATATAACTCTGATAAACATATATGCACCCAATACAGAAGCGCCCAAATACATTAAAAAAAAAAACCCAAAACAAATTTCTAGAAGATATCAAGGGAGAGATCAACAGCAATACAATCATAATGTGGGATTGTAGTATCTCATTGATATCACTGAATGAATCCTCTAAACAAAAAATTAGCAAAGAAACATCAAATCTAAATGACTCACTAGATCAGATGGAATTAATTGACATCTTCAGAACATTTCACCCCAAACCTACAGAATATACAGTCTCCTCAAGTGCCCATGGGACATTTTCAAAAAAAGACCACATATTGGGACACAGGCAAAATCTCATCAAATTCAAGATAGAAATCATATCATATTTCTTTCAGATCACAATAAAATAAAATTATAAATTACAACAAAAACAATGAAAAAAATCAAGCACTTGGAGGATAAATAGCATGCTATTAAACAATGATTAGGTTACCAAAGAGATCAAAGAAGAAATTTTAGCAAATCAGATCCAGCATTACATTAGAAAGAACAAACACCATGACCAAGTGATATTTATTCCAGGTATGCAAGGGTGGTACAATATCCACATTGAATAAACATCATACATTACATAAATAAACTAAGAGACAAAAATCACATAATAATATCAATTGATGTCGAAAAACATTTGACAAAGTCCAATACTCTTTCTTGACAAAAACTCTCAGCAAAGTGGGAATAGAGGAATCATACCTCAACATAATAAAAGACTTACATGAAAAACCTACAGCCAACATCATATTCAATGGGCAAAACTAAATCCACTTTTTCTAAGAACAGGAAAAAGACAGGGAAGCCGACTCTCACCACTCCTGTTTGCCATAGTACTGGAAGTCCAAGCCATAGCAATCAGACAAGAAGAAAAAATAAAAGGTATCCAAATTGGAAAAGAAGAAGTAAAACTGTCATTATTCACAAATGACATGATTTTGTACATAGAAAACCCTAAAGACTCCATAAAAACTGCTAGACTTAGTAAATGAATTTGGCAATGTAGCAGTATACAAAATTAACAACCAGAAATCTATGGCTTTTTTATACACCAATAATGAACTCACAGAAAGAGTAACTAAAAAACAATCCCATTTACAATTGCAACAAAAAGATTAAGATTCCTAGGAATAAACTTAAGTAATGACTTAAAAGACCTGTATTCAGAAAACTACATGACACTGAAAGAGGAGATAGAGGAAGACATAAACAAATGGAAGACTATACCATGTTCATGGATTGGAAGAATCAACCTCACTAACATGTCCATACTACCAAAGACAATCTATAGATTCAATGCAATCCCCATTAAAATACCAACAGTATATTTCATGGACTTAGAACAAACTCTCCAAAAATCCATGTGGAATTAAAAAAGACCCCATATAGCCACAGTAATCCTGAGAAAGAAGAACAAAGTTAGAGGGATTACAATACCATATATCAAGCTATATTACAAAGCCACTGATCTCAAAACTGCCTGGTACTGGCACAAGAACAGGCATATAGTCCAATGGAACAGAACAGAGAACCCATCAATTGACCCAAGGCACTATGCTCAATTAATACTTGATAAAGGAGGCAAGAGAATACAATGGAGTCAAGACAGTCTCATCAGTAAATGGTGTTGGGAAAACTGGACAGATACATGCAAAAAAAATGAAACTAGACTACTGAATTACACCTTACATAAACTCAAAATGGGTAAAATACTTCAACATAAGATGGGAAACCATAAAATAATCCATAGACAGCAAAATCTTAGAATATTTTGTAGCAATATCTTTACTACTACAGTTCCTAGGACAATGGAAACTAAGAAAAAAATAAACAAATGGGAACACATCAAAATAAAATGTTTCTGCACAGCAAAAGAAACCATCAACAAAACAACAAGAGAGCCCACTGCATGGGAGAATAAATTTACCAATGTTATATCCAATAAGGTTTTAATCTCCAACATTTATAAGGAATTCATACAACTTAACAAAAGGAAGAAAACAATGAAATCAATAATGGACAAAGGATTTAAATAGACACTTTTCAATAGAGGACATACAGATGGCTAAGAGACATATGAAAAATGCTCAAAGTCACTAATCATCTGAGAGATGCAAATCAAAATGACAATGAGGTACTATCTCCATCTCACACCTGTCAGAATGGCTATCATCAACAAATGACAAGTACTGGTGGGGATTTGGAGAAAAAAGAACCCTCATGCACTGCTGGTGGGAATGCAGACTGGTGCAGCCACTGTGGAGAACAGTGTGGAGCTTCCTCAAAAAATTAAAAATATAACTCCCATTTGACCCAGTAATCCCACTTCTAGAAATAAATCCCAAGAAATCAGAAACACCAATCAGAAAGGATATATTCACCCCTCTGTTCATTGCCACACAATTTACAATACCTTAGATAGAAACATCCTAAGTGCCCATCAGCAGATGAGTGCAATAAAAACTGTGTTATGCCCTAACCAGTTTGGCTCAGTGGATAGAGTATTGGCCTGCAGAAGGTCCCAGGTTCGATTCCAGTCAAGGGCATGTACCTTGGTTGCGGGCACATCCCCAGTAGGAGGTGTGCAGGAGGCAGCTGATTGATGTTTCCCTCTCATTGATTTTTCTAACTCTCTATCCCTCTCCCTTCCTCTCTGTAAAAATCAATAAAACATATTTAAAAAATAAAATAAAAACTGTGTTACATCTATTCAATAGAATACTACACTGCTATAAAAGAGAAGGAACTGAAATAATCTAGTCAAAGAAAGATAAATATCACATGATCTCACTCATTTGTGGAATATAATGAAAAGCATAAAGTGATGAAAAATAGATCCAGAGACATAGATATATCAAACAGACTGTCCAACCTCAGAGAAAATTCAGGGGAGAGGGGCGGGGGTAAGAGAGCAACCAAAGGACTTGTATACATGCATATCCCATGGAAATAGTCAGTAGGGGGGATGATGGCATGTGCTGGGGTGTGGGAATGGCCAGGGAGAAGTCAGTGGGGGAAAAAGAGACATATGTAATACTTTAAAGGAAAAAATATTTTAAATAAAAAATGATTACTACAGATTTTTTTTAAAAAAGTAAGTCTTGGCTAAGCCAATGGGAAGCACTTGATTGAAAGTCTCCTCAAAGGAGTCCTTTCCATATTCACTGTTCTTGGCAGGGAGCAGCCTCTGTGCATTGTGACCATAGCACAATCATGTTGGTAGATTTCAAATGCAATAACTGAGGCCACCAGTCAATTACATTTTCTTCAGCAATGGATCTGAGTGGTGCATTTTCATGTCTGCCATAGCCTAACACTTACTCCATGCAGATTTGCTTCTGTACACTTATTTGGGGAGATGTTCTTCCACAGTTCCCATGGGTCTGTCCTGCTTAGGGCAAACTTAAAAGAGAGAAATTTGAGGAATGAATTAAAGCCCTAGTCACTGTACTTGATCTTGTCTACCACTAGTACTCATCCCTTTCTTCCTCCCTTGCCCTCAGCTATCACCTTAGCATATCTTGATTACTTACCTGATGTTGTGACCAAAAGCTTCATTACCGAGAGTCTGAATGTTTGATGATCATAGTTTTCTCAGGGGACTGAAGGGTTCCAGGTTCAATTTTGGTCTATGGCCTCAGTTGCAGGCTAGATCCCCTGCTCTGGTCGGGCCACCTGAGGGAGGCAACCAATCAATGTGTCTCTCTCACAATGATGTTTCTTTCTCTCTGTCTCTCCCTCTCCCTTCCACTCTCTCTAAAAATCAATGGAAAAATATCCTCAGGTGAGGATTAACTACAACAATGAAAACTCCCAAAACAAAAAGGAGCATATGCTATGGAGACAATAATAATTACATTTTTGAGTTTTTAGAGCAATTTTATAAAATAATACAACTTTATTTTTATAAGATACTAGAGGCATGGTGAACAAAATTTGTGCACTTGGGGAGAGGGGTCAATCAGCTCGGCCTGTGCCCTCTTGCAGTCCAGGAGCTCTTGGGGGATGCCCAACTGATGCAGAGGCAGGAGAGGCTCTGGCTGCAATTGCCGCCCATGAGCCTGGCTTCTGGCTGAGCAGTGCTCCCCCTGTGGGAGGGCACTGACCACCAGGGGGCAGCTCCTGCATTGAAAGTCTGTCTCCCTGGTGGTCAGTGTTAGTCATAGCAACCAGTTGTTTTGCTGCCAGGCTGAAACCAGCTCTCCAACATCCTCTGGGGGGTCCACAATGGTGAGAGGGCCCAGGCCAGGTTGAGGGACCCCACCTATACACGATTGGTGCTGGGAAGGGATGTGGGAGGTTGGTCAGCTGGGGAGGGACTGTGGGACGGCTCCAGAGCATGTCCAGCCTGTCTCACTCAATCCCAATTGGCTGGACACCAGCAGCAAGCTAACTTACTGGTCAGAGTATCTGCCTCCTAGTCGTCAGTGCATGTCATAGGGACTGGTTGACCTGTTGACTGTCTGACCCCTGGTGGTCAGGGCACCTCATAGCAAACAGTTGAGTGGCCTTAGCATATCATTAGCATATTATACTTTGATTGGTTGAACAGCCAACTAGATGACCTCACACTTAGCATATTAGGCTTTTATTATATAGGATAAATAATACAAATACAAATTATAAGTTGTACAATTATAATTATTCAGAAATGTATAATATACTAGAGGTCGGTGCATGGAATTCTTGCACTGGGGGGGAGGTGTCCCTCAGCCCAGCCTGCACCTTCTCCAATCTGGGACCCCTCAGGGGATGTCCTACTAAACCTGAAGTCAGACATCCCTCTCACAATCCGGGACTGCTGGTTCCCAACCACTCGCCTGCCTGCCTGATTGCCCCTAACCGCTTCTGTCTGCCAGCCTTATCACCCCCTAACCACTCCCCTGCCAGCCTGTTCGATGCCTAACTACTCCCCTGCCAGCTCAATTGCCCCCAACTGCCCTCCCCTGCCAGCCCAGTTGCCCCCAAGTACCCTCCCCTGCCTGCCCGGTCACCCCCAACTGCCCTCCCCTGCTGGCCTGGTCACCCCTAACTACCCTCTCCTGCTGGCCTGGTCACCCCTAACTGCAAACCCCTGTAGGCCTGGTCCCCCCGCAGCTGCCCTTCCCTGCAGGCCTGATCACACACAACTGCCCTCCTCTGCCAGTCATGTTATGGCTTTGGACGCCGCCATATTTGAGTGCGTGGCAATCAACTAGCATATTCCTCCATATTGGCTGTGGGTGCTGCCATCTTTGAGGGTGGGGTAGTCAATTAACATATTCTCTCCTTATTGGCTGTTGGCACCGCCAACTTTGCGACAGCGTGAGGGTCAATTAGCATATCACCTCATTATTAGATAGGATATTTGATATATATTTAACATGATATATAGATATATCATAAATATGTCACATATGAATATATTCAATGTATAATACAATAAATTTACAATAAATATGTAATTCACATGACTATATCACATCTTTATTATATTAAATATGTATTAATAAACATTGAATATATTAATAAATATATTGACATTTGATATTACTGTAGTTAATATTAAAAGTATTGATAAATTTTTATATCAATATATAATACTAAATAATGAGAATACTAATGTTTATATATATATGTGTGTGTGTCTTCTTGTCAATAAACAAATTTTCCTGTACAAAATTTTTATGATGCTTTTTCCATCTTCTCCCCTCAATAGGACAACAGCACAAAACTTAGTGTTTACTTCATTTTTTCTGTATTGATTAAGTATCACATATGTGTCCTTATCCACCCATTGCCCCCTAAACTCCCTGCTCATGCTGTAATCCCCCTAGTGTCTGTGTCCATTAGTTATGCCTATATGCATGTATACAAGTCCTTTGGTTGATCTTTCCCCCTTACCTCTCCCCTCCCCTGCCTTCTCTCTTAGGTTTCACAATCAGATCGATCCTTCTATGTCTCTGGATCTGTTTTTGTTCATCAGTTTATGCTGTTCATTATATTTCATAAGTGAGATATATAATCTGATATTTATCTTTCTCTGACTGGCTTATTTCATTTAGCATAATGCTCTCCAGGTCCATCCATGTTGTTGTAAATGGTACGAACTCATTCTTCATTACTGCAGCGTAGTATTCCATTGTGCAAATGTACCACAGTTTTTTAATCCACTCATCTGCTGATGGTCACTTAGGCTGTTTCCAATTTGTAGTTATTGTAAATTGTACTGCTATGAACATAGGGGTGCATATGTCCTTTCTGATTGGTGTTTATGATTTCTTGGGACATATTTCTACAAGTGGTCAAATGAAAGTTCCATTTTTAATTTTTTGAGGAAACTCCATATTGTTTTCCACAGTGGGTGCACCAGTCTGCATTCCCACCAGCAGTGAAAGAGGGTTCCTTTTCCTTTACATCCTATACAGCACTTATTGTTTGTTGACTTATTGATGATAGCCATTCTGACAGGTGTGAGATGATACCTCATTGTTGTTTTTATTTGCATCTCCCAGATGATTAGTGACTTTGAGCATGTTTTCATATGTTTCTTGGCCTTCTGTATGTCCTCTTTTGAAAAGTACTTATTTAGATCTGTTGCCCATTTTTTGATTGGATGGTTTATCTTCCTTTTGTTAAGTTGTATGAGTTCCCTGTAAATGTTGGAGATTAAACCCTTATCGGAGATAACATTGGCAAATATGTTCTCCCATGCAGTGGGCTTTTTTGTTGTTTTGTTGATGGTTTCTTTTACTGTGCAGAAGCTTTTTATTTTGTTGTAGTCCCATTTGTTTATTTTCTCTTTAGTTTCCATTGCCCTAGGAGCTGTATTGGTGAAGATATTGCTTCAGCATATGTCTGAGATTTTGCTGCCTGTGGATTCCTCTAATATTTTTATGGTTTCCCATCTTACATTTAAGTCCTTTATCCATTTTGAGTTTATTTTTGTGTATGGTGTAAGTTGGTGGTCTAGTTTCATTTTTTTTTTTTTGCATTTATCTGTCCAATTTTCCCAACACAATTTAAAGAGATTGTCTTGACTCCATTGTATGCTCTTGCCTCCTTTTCAAATATTAATTGAGCATAGTGGTTTAGGTCAATTTCTGGGTTTTTTATCCTATTCTATTGGTCTATATATCTGCTCTTGTGCCAGTATCAGGCAGTTTTGAGAATAGTGGCTTTGTAATACAGCTTAATATTTGGTATTGAGATCCCTCCAACTTTGTCCTTCTTTCTCAGGATTGCTGCAGCTATTCGGTTTTTTTGTTGTTGTTTTTTTTTTTTGTTTGTTTGTTTGTTTTTTAATCTAGATGAATATTTGGAGAGTTCTTAACTTTTACATTTTTACATGTTATTTGTCTTGCATGTAGATTAGGGTTATTGATATTTCCTCACATTATTCATCTGCGAAACAATTAGGAATTATAAGAAAATTACTAATATCAAAATTTTTGTGATATAAACTTATTTTTAAGATTACTTTGAAACATCAGTAGTAACTAGAAGATATACTATTATTTTACATATATATATATATATATATATATATATATATATATATATATATATATGACTCGGTGCATGAAATTCATGCACTGGGGATGGGTGGGGGGTCCCTTAGCCCGGTCTGTGCCCTCTCGCAGTCCGGGACCCCCCCTCCTTACCGCTCACCTGCTTGCTGCTTCCTACCGCTCGTCTTGCTGCTCTTTAGTGCTGCTGCAAAGGCTCCCGCCACTGACACTGCACTTGCCAGCTGTGAGCCCTGCTTCTGGCTGAGTAGCACTCCCCCTGTGGAAACACACTGACCACCAGGGGACAGCTCCTGCATTGAGTGTCTGCCCCTTGGTGGTCAGTTCATAACCACCAGTCATTCCACCATTTGGTCAATTTGCATATGAGGGTTTTATTATATAGCATAGTATATTGAATGTGAACTGTAAATGAAAAGTAAAATTTAAAAAAGAACCAAATAAAATTTTAGATCTGAAAATTTATATCTATCTATATCTATCTATCTATCTATCTATCTATCTATCTATCTATCTATCTATATTTAATTCTCACCTGAGGATGTTTTTAAAATTTATTTTTAGAGAGAAACATCCATGTGACAGAGTAATACCAGTAGGCTGTCTCTGCACCTGCTGACCCACTGGGATCTAACCTAAACCTAACTATGTGCCCTAACCTAGAATCCAACAGGAAATCCTTTGGTGTACAGATTGAGACTCTGACCAATTGAGCCACCTGGCCAGGGCAGATCTGAAAATAATTTTTTAAGTGTACCTCCAGGTCCTGTTCAGTGTGTATCAGTAGTTAGAGTGTCCTCCCATGCACCAAAGGGTAATGGGTTCTATTCCAGGTGAGGGCACATACACAGGTTGTGGGTTCAATCCCTGTCAGAATGCTTGTGGAACTTTCTCCCTTCCTCTCTCTCTAGAATAAAAAAAAAAAAAAAAACAACAACAAAAAACATATCCTTAGGGGAGGACTTAAAAATAAAAAAACATGCTGATTTGGTTGAGTGGATAGTGCTTCTGTAGGTGGACT
Organism: Myotis pilosus; assembly: GCA_036010255.1. NCBI lineage: Eukaryota > Metazoa > Chordata > Mammalia > Chiroptera > Vespertilionidae > Myotis > Myotis pilosus. Next base: position 109,316,116 of record JASKON010000002.1, on the reverse strand, counting down.
GAAGGATGCCGGGTTGGATTCCAATCAAGGGCATGTACCTGGGTTGCTGACTCAATCCAGGCCCTTGTCAGGGATTCAGCAAGAGGCAAACAATTGATGTCTCTCACATTAGTTTCTTTCTTTCTCCCTCCCTTCCACTCTCCGAAAAAAAAAATATCAATGAAAAAATGTCCTCAGGTGAGGATTAATCAAAACAAACCAACAAACACCCATCCCCAGTGTGATTATTGAAGGAGCATATGAAGTATTTGTTGAATGAGGGGGAAGGGATGGGACTTCACTTTCTAACTTTTTTAGCAACTCTGCAAACCAGAGGGTTTATTTTTTATTTTATTTTTATTGATTGATTATTTTAGAGAGAGGAAGGGAGCGAGAGAAACACCAGTGTGCTGTCCCACTTATGATGTTCTCTTTGGTTGCTTCTTGTCTGTGCCCTGACCAAGATCCAACCGGCAACCTTGCTGTATCAGGAGGAGGTTCTAACCCACTTTACTGCGCACTGCCTGTTAGGGCCCCTCAACAAAACCCCTCTGGCTGCCCTGGCCCCTGCTGTAGGTCAGAGCTCCTCTTCTACAGAAAAGGTTTGGGTTCCATTCTGCCAGGGCACCTACTTAGGTTTCGGGTTTGATCCCCGGTTGGAGCTGACTGCTGCTCCGGAAGTTACTGAGGACAGTGTGCTCTAGTCATTCTGTGGGGAGCTGGGGTTCCATTGCCAACCTGGCTGACTCTGATCCCTGCTACCCCCGCTCCTACATCAAGGACGACTTCAACTATGGCAGCTGCATGGCCTCCACCAGTGTACACATCTACATGGGTAGGTCACCCTCTCCGTGGCTCACCAGGTGTTGTTGCTCAGTCGCCCCAGAGACATATTTCTGGACTCCCAGGGAGATCAGGGTCAGAGGGAAAGCACTTCACCTGGAGCAGAGCACCCATCCTGTGCAGGGCTCTCAGGGTTTGTGTCTCTGATCCTGCCCTCAGCAGCCCCAGGACCAAGGTGGTGGGCCTTGGGGCTGCTGGGTGCCGGCACCCCCTGCATGTTTGTGTCTCTGATCCTGGCCCCAGCAGCCCCAGCACTGTGGTGGTGGGGCTTGGTGCTGCTGAGTTCAGGGCCCCCTGAGTGTTTGTGTCTCTGATCTGGCCCCTAGCAGCCCCAGCACCATGGTGGCAGGGCTTGGGTCTGCTAGGTGCCGGGGCTGCTGGGTGCCAGTCCTTTGGGTTTTTGTCTCTGATCCCCCCAGCAACCCCAGCACCACGATGGTGGGGCTTGGAGCTGCTGAGTGCTGGGGTTGTGGGTTTGTGTCTCTGATCCTGCCCCCAGCAGACCCAGCACCACAGTGGTGGGGCTTGGTTCTGCTGGGTACAGGGCCTTCCTGTGTGTTTGTGTCTCTCATCTGGCCTCCAGCAGCCCAGCACTGCGGTGACTGGCCTTGGGTCTTCTGGGTGCTGGGCCTGTGGGTTTGTGTCTCTGATACCCCTAGCAGCCCCAGCACCAAGGTGGTGGGCCTTGGGGCTATTGGGTGCAGGGCCTCCCTGTGTGTTTGTGTCTTCTATCAGGCCCCCAGCAGCCCCAGAACCACCTCAGCGGGGCTTGGAGCTGCTGGGTGCCGGGCTCCCCTGCATGTTTGCGTCTCCAATCTGGCCCCCAGCAGCCCCAGCACCAAGGTGGCGGGCCTTGGGGCTGTTAGGGCCTGACGGGAGACATAAACACACAGGGCTTCCATCAGGCTTTGCTGCTCCGGCCCAGGAGCTGTCAGGCTATGCTCGGCTGCTTGGAACCTACATATGCAAATTAACTGCCAACTTTGTTGGGTTAATTTGCACACTCTCCTGATTGGCTGGTTAGCGTAGAGAAGGTATGGTCAATTTACATGTTCATCTATTATTGGGTAAGATATATCTATATATAGCTATATATATATGTAAATATATATAGATATATATATATAGTGGTCTTTTATTATATTTGAATCACTGTTCTTATTTGCTTTTTCTGGGAATATGGATTATGAAATCTTGAGTAAAAAACACTTCACTGTACAAAAAATTTTATGAATTATTCAATATGTCTTTTTTCATCTTTGTAATTTCAAATATATGTGTACATATTATAGGTATTATAAATATACTAGAGGCCTGTTGCATGAAAAGATTCATGCAATAGGCCTTCCCTTCCCCTGGCTGCCTGCACCAGTTTTCCTCTGCCACCCGGGACCCAGGCCTTCGCTTCGGCCGGAGTCGCCTTCAAGCCTTCGCTGCCCTGGATCGGGTCGCACAAGGGACACCCAGGCGGGCCAGCTGATCATTGCTGCCCCACCCGACCACCCCAGGTCAGGTTGCACATGGGACACCCGCTGTCCTGGTCGCAGATAGCAGGCCCAGATGGTAGCAGGGCAGGCAGGATGGTGCTGTCCCGCCCTGCCTGCAGTATGCAAATTAGCCACCATATTTTTTGGTGGTTAATTTGGATATTGCCCTGATTAGCCAATGGGAGGCATAGTGAAGGTACGGTCAATTACCATGTTTGTCTATTATTAGATAGGATACTTATATGTATTTGACTGTAATGTCCACAATAATCTAAGCTCTGTGTAATGTGGCAGATCATTAACTATATCCTGTACAATAATATCCTTGGAATTCATTGCTACCATTAACTTGTTATGCAAATTGTAATTTATTGTTAATTATATACTTTATTTACACTCAAAGTTTTCCACCTCATGTTTGAGTGACAGGACATAAATATTTTAAAAACCAAAATGTTACTATTAGTCATTTTTGGAATGTGGTAGTTGGGTTGCCTTTTTTATGAGACTTCAGAACATGGATTATTTAACTTCCATTACATATAAACTTAGTTGAAAAGTATATCACTTGCTTTTATCTTTATCACAGTATTTAATTAAATATTACCTCTTAGTTCTTTAAATGTTGTAGATCTAATTGTTTAATTGTCCATAAAATCATAGGCAACTGAAGTTTTCTCTTAGAAAACTATTTGATATCCAGCTGTCAAGAATAGTCGAATGTCTTATTTCCCGACTCTAGGTGTTTCCACTAACACATAATCAGATTTCCCCCAACTCTAAGGCTGTTTGAAGTTTGGATGCCAGGAACAGCTTTGAATTCCAGAAGGCTTTTATAGGATTTTCCCACCAGGAAGGGTTTTGGGAAGTCATTGAACAGGGACATAGGTTTGAAATAGGGAAGTAACACGATTCTAAAAGTCTTCAATAAGACATAAAAAATGCCCCAAGGCGGAAAAAAACCCAAAAAACAAATCCCTCACACATTTAAATTTAATAGAATATTAAAAATCTTGAAATAAAATAGACATTGCATGTAAACCAGATTATATGTGGTAACTGACATATTCAGCCACAAATTACAATTGGTATCTCCACACAGTATTAATTCTATAGGAATGTTTGGTAAGACTTTAGGAAATCTTTACGGTATAGAAAGTATAAACAGTAAGTACTAAAGAAAAAGTGAGCCTTTATTTCCTCTATATTTTAAGCACTTTCTTTAAATCAAGGGGATTCTCACCTTCAAATACTGTGTTATTTGCATTTTTATGGTAAAATCCTGCCATCTTGTGGCCAGTTCATCTATCACACCTTCCTTTCTCCTCTGGGATAGCTTTTTTTATACGATGTTTGAGTATTTGGGGCCAGAAATTATATATACATATATCTCATGGGGTCATTGCTTTAATTAAATAACAAAAATTTAAGCATATTAATTCAAAATAGAATGAATATACCACATTTTTCCATGTATAAGTCTCCCCCCATTTTTCCAACCCAAAATTAAAAAATAAATATTTTAAACATAAAACAGAACACATTTTTATTTAGTAATTACCACAGGTAACGTTTACATATCAGTACTATGATATTATGAAGTGTAAATATTTCTCTCTTTTCCACATCCAGCACAGCTACAGAGCGGTCCAGTTTCTGAGTAGGGGCTATTAGGGATTGAGAAAGTGAATGAAAGAGACAGACACAGAGATAGAAGGAAAAAGCTGGGGCTGGGTGGGACAGCTGTCCTCTGATGGAGAGACAGTGACCCAGAGCCAATACAACACGTTTATTTTATACAGCAAAAACCAGGAAATTTTACTAACGGTCAAGGCAAAGGAGATTGTGGGCATGGGTCATATTCATTCCTGGTGCTTGGCTGGATTTAGATAATGAAATCCACCCCCTGGTGCCTGGACTGAAGGTCAGGCTGACAACACTCCTGCCTCTGGCAAGGTGTGTTTCCAGGATATGGCTCTGCCAATGCCACTGGATTCAGCTGACAATAATTAAAGACATTCCCATGTGCCTCCCCAGGTGCTCTCTACAATGAAGCATATCACTTTATTCAGCCTCTGTTGCATCACTGCTCTCTTCTTCATCACTATTAGTTTCAGACATATTACTTTCTTCAACTTCTATTGTATCACTGCTGTCTTCTGAGTCACTGTCTATATATGTGAGATCATCCTAATAAACTAGTGGCATTTTCTGAGCTAACTTTGTATTCTCATGGCCAATCCTTCTCTCCTCATGAAATTGAAGCACAATTTTGCCTTTCCTGTAAAATCAGCAATGTTCATTTTGCTTGCAAATATTCTTGCCTGACATTGATTAAGTTTGGTTGACACACATAAGCCACTCTGGTGCTGCTCCATAAGCCAAGTCTTAAGCCTCTGCTCCAAGTTTGTCCATTTTGCTGGTTTTCTTCTTAAGGCCTTCTTCTTTTTTTGGTATCTTAAGGGGTTGTTCTTCCTGTTTTCTTCACTGTCTGATCATTCACTCAGTGAGAGGAGGTCCAAATTGTCTCTCGGAAGCTCTATTTCCATGCTCTTTCACATAGCTGATTACATTCAGTTTGAATTTTGCAGAGTAAGACAATCACTTACCAGTATTTTTATTTTTAATTTTTTAACATCTTTATGGGCTCAGAACACTGAACATCTGCTCACTCTCCACCTCCACCTCCAATTATGGCATCAGCTGACATCAGTGACAATAAGGCTCGTGATTGGAGGAAGCCTGTTTGACAAGGTATGGGCAGCTACACACCCCTGTGGAGCTCCCTCCTTGTCTGACTTCTATGTATAATGTGCCCTTTGATTTTTAGTCTAATGATTTTTAGAAAAAAAATTGTGTCTTATACATAGAAAAATACAGTAAATTTACTATTATTGTCACTTAAGGGAATTTAATCTGTATCTTCTGGAGCTCTTAGAGAATTTCCCTTTGTGTGGGCATATTATTAAAGCTACAAATTTGACTCTAAGTGATTTTTTTAAATGTTTGTAGCTGCTCTGAAAGTCACCATAAGCTACAAAATGTCCATATATTAGTATGTAATTTGGGAACTATTTCTAATGCATATCTCATTTTAAACAATAGGGGGCATTATGATGTCATGTTTTGGTTTTCTCTATAAAGGGAAGTGTTTTATGTCATAGTAAAAATCTTGAGTTTTCTTTTTGATAGAACAGCTCTTTCAGTTCAAAATCACATTTGTTGTATTTTGACAGTACTGGCAATGAATATGAGCTTCATTATATACCCTTGAGGAATATAATTTCTTAAGAGAAAATATTATACTAGTTTATCACAATTTCAATATATGCACACATTTCTAAATTTATATAAAATCCCACCAATTTAATCCAATATGATAGTTTTAAAATATAAATGCTTCCTTATTAAACTGAGAAATGTTGCCATTTCAAGTGTCTTTAAATTATTTTTTTCATTATGTATTTTTTAATTTCTTTATTGATTAAGTTATTACATATGTGTCTTTATCCCCAAATTACCCCCCAACCCCCCAACTCATGCCCTTTGGTTGATCTCTCCCCCTTATCCCACCCTCCTCTACCTTCCCTCTGAGGTTTGATGGTCTGATCGATGCTTCTCTGTCTCTGGATCTGTTTTTGTTCATCAATTTATGCTGTTCATTATATTCCATAAATGAGTGAAATCATGTGATATTTATCTTTCTCTGACTGGCTTATTTCAGTTAGCATAATGCTCTCCAGTTCCATCCATGCTGTTGCAAATGGCCATAATTCCTTCTTTTTTACTGCAGCATAATATTCCATTGTGTAGATGTACCACAGTTTTTTAATCCACTCATCTGCTGATGGGCACTTAGGCTATTTCCAAATCTTAGCTAAGGTGAATTGTGCTGCTATGAACATAGGGGTGCATATATCCTTTCTAATTGGTGTTTCTAGTTTCTTGGGATATATACCTAGAAGTGGGATCATTATGTATTATCATGGACTCAAACTTTTTTCAAAGTTAAACTTTATATAAGGTAAAAAAAAATCATGAAACTATGTTCTCAGTATTATAAAATTTTGAAATATTTAGATAATTTGGGTGTGAATTGTTAAAACAAAAATACTCTCAAAGTTAGTGATTTTCTAAAGTTAAGTACGGTGTTTTTAAAATATATACCATTTGGGTAGTTTATCTTTTCAAAGTTTACATAGTTTTAGACTGAATATAGAATGAAACAAGATTCAGTAAATTAAATGCTTAAATTCAAAATTCTAAGTTTTGTATGGGAGAATATATATTTTTCAATAGAAAGCATCTCTTTTATGTTTCATGAAGCAGATATATGAAAAAAAGATAAAACAGCTTTTCTAAGACCATTATTTCTGTTTCCATTCAAAATTGTATAACAATTGTCAATACTTTATTTTGAATTGTATTGAATGTACTGAAATCACACACACACACACACACACACACACACACACACACACACACATTACATAACTACATTATTTTACCTTTTTATAAAAATTAAAACATTAAATAGTTTTAAAAGTCTAAACTCAACTTTTAATTTGCTTCCCCAATATCAGTTTCCTTTATCAGGTAAAGATAATAATCATTGTGAATTTATTATACATACTGTATTTTTAATGATTCAGGTAAAGGTGATTATGGTATCTTTTCTTGAGGCATATTTCTAGACATTACGAGCCATATTGAACAAAAATTGTGTATTCTTTAAAAATTTTATGTTGATAGGTCTAAATTAGTCATGGTGAGGGTATTTATACCATGGAAATCAGCAAATTCCATAAAACTGGGATTTATTTCTTTCCCCAGAAATCATGAGTCCAATGGGTGTTTATTTACCTGGGACCACTGGTGACATTTTGGTTACAAGTCTTCTTGCACAAGGTTTTCCTACATATTGCAGAAGATTTAATGTTTTTGGCCACTACAATCACTAGAGGGATTACTAAACAATATGTGTCAGGTCAATAATGAAAGATCAATGAAGCAATAAGTTCCAAGGGCAGAATTAGATACAAAAATAACATAACAAGTTACTCTTAGAAAACACAAATTAGGTTTAATTGAAAAAGGGATTTAATTATCATCATTTACTTCTTGGTCACATTGTAAGTCTACTCATAGGGCCAGAATGTGGAGAGATATAAAACAAGGAAACCAATTAGGAAGCTGCAGTATATGTTTGCTATTTTTCCTATCAATAGCAGTCCTTCTTCTTCTTGCAGCATTACACTTCAAGTGTCCTCTAGTCTCTAGAGCTATGATGCCCAGTATGATAGCCACTCTCCACATATGGCATTGAGTACTCAACAAGAAGCTAATGCAATTGAGGAACTAACTTTTTAATTGAATTGATCATATTAAAATGTAAAATATGCACTGGATTTTGAAAACTTAAAACATGCAAAATATTTTACTAATAACTATTTTGATAAGATGTTGAAATGACAATATTCTGGATATATTGGGTAATTTATCTATACTAACAAAAGGGTAATATGCTAATTAGACAAGGAGACCTTCCAGATGTCCTTCCAGACAAAGCCATGGTGGTGGGGCTGAAGCAGAGGTGGTTAGGGGTGAACAGGTTGGCGGGGCGGGGGGGGGAGGAGTTGGGGGTGAGTAGGCCGGCAGGGGGGGGCAGTTGGGGGTGATCAGGCCAGAAAGGGGGGAAGTTGGGGGTGATCAGGCCAGCAGGCAGAGTGGTTAGGAGTGATCGGGCAGACAGGCAGATGAGTGGTTAGGTGTCAGCAGTCCCAGATTGCAAGAGGGATATCAGACTGCTGATTTAAACCAGCAGTTGGACATCCCCTGAGGGGTCCCAGATTGGAGAGGGTGCAGGCCGGACTGAGGAACACCCCCACCCTCGTGCATGAATTTAATGCACCAGGCCACTAGTATTATTTTATATATTATAATGAATTTATTAAATTCACTGATTTCTACATTTTAATATGTGGCTACTAGAACATTTTAAATGATGTATGGAGCTCCCACATTACATCCATCAGACAGTGCTGCTCTAGAGTCATCCACCCTTGGTACCGAACTTGCACAGTTCTGAGGAGCTGATTCCACAGGATAGCAGTGATTTAGGCCTGGCCAATCAGAACACAGTGACTCATCTTTTTAGGGACAATTACATAGTCAATTTCAACCAAAGAGATCAAGGCACAGGATCTTAGCTCCAACTGCTGGGAAAGAATGGTTCTCTTTTTTTGATGGACTTGAAGCTGTCAGTGAGAAGCATGGAACTGGTAGCAGTCATAGCATCTCCTTAAAGGAAATGCAGAGTTGGAAATGACACCAACACTAAAATGAAAAGCCAAGAAGTAAGATAAATAGACTCTGAAAACGAGAAATTTTGAATTACTTTGAGCAGTATAGACCTTTTATGGCTCAAGCCTGTTTGGATTAAGATTTTTTGATACTTTCAAAACAAAAATTCCTTGTGGCCGCAGAGGCAGGAGATCCTCAAAGGCTGAGGCCTCAGCAGCGGCAACAGTGATGGAGAACACCCCACCTAAGACACACTGAAGTGAGTACGGTCCTGCTTTGACTTACAAAATACAAGTAGAGATAAGGAAGTTGAAGGTATAAAACACAGCCTAAACCTGAACTGTGTTAAGGGAAAAATACAAATTTGGAACTTAGCATTTTCTAAGTAGTAACATGCTAAGTTCAAATCCTCAATAACCTAGTTGCCAGTATTTAAAAGTGACTCTTCTAAGTTTACTATGTGACCTACAATTTAGATTTTATTTTAAATGTTAGTGTATAAGCAGTAAGAATAGATATTATGTTATGTATTTTAGCCTGTAAACTAGAAATAGATTGACATACATGAAAATATTACAGCTTTCTATCATCAACCAACAAAAATCTCTTCTCCTCTTACAAAAGAGACCCACATCTATGGCTTAATCACTATGCGCAACTATTGCACACTAGCTCTGAGTTAAGTGAAAGCTTTTATCTTTTTAGTCAAGTGCTTTCTGACATGCAAACTTTTACAAAGGGTCATGTTTTTATTTTTGGTTGGTCATAATTTCTTTTTTGATATTTAGTTTCAACTAAATATTGATTCCTCAATAATCTTAAATATTTCAACTTTGAAATCTACTTTTTAAATTATGAAGGTGACATGAAAAATATATTTAATACTGTATTTAGTTTAGTTTTTTACTTCTGTCCTCCAGTTTACTTAAGATACTGAAATATTTTCCAAAATGTTTCATCCTCTTCACCTGCTACCTTGGTAGTCTTCAAAAGAGCTGGTCACTGGGAAGAACACAGAAAAGTTGAAAACCATTTTACTTAATAATGGATAACTGAAATAATACGAACTTTCTTATTAATATAAAAATTTCTCAGAGGGCCCTAAAATGATATTGAAAAAAACAAGCCTCCAATAACATCCTGGTTATATTTAATTCAAATACAAGTGATTGAATAAGTAGAAATAGTTTAGTGTTCCTGACACCAACAAAAACATTACCTACTGGAAGAAAGAATAATATGTTTTCTAATTGTATAATAGTGGAAGGATAGTTGCATAATTACAGGGCTACAGTGACAGCTGCTTACTATGTCCGCTATCATGCACCACAGGTGGTAATTTACCCATGGCCTTCTCATTTATTTGAAAAGAAAACAGTAGGGAGTAGCTCTTATGCATCTCATGCAATTTCAGATATTTTAGGCAACTATCATTGAAGATTTTTCATTTTAATATTGTGTAAAACTATGGCTTATTTTTTTTTTTTATATTGGACTCTCCTACCCAACAGACTCTTTTAAGTACTATGCCTAGAGTTTTTGTCTTCTTACTTTTCTCTGAAGTTATTATTTTTATATTCCAAGGTATATGTGAAAGACAAAAATAACAGTAACAAAATTTCATTAAGATATGAACCTAATGAGAATATTGGATCAACTTTGTCTTTTTATTAACATTTCTAAATGTAGTTAAGTACAATAGCATAAAAAAGCTGGAAAGCAAATATATTTTAGTTCAGAAAGCTTATCTATATATATATAAAAGGCTACCCAGAACCAGAGAGGAGGGAGCCTGATTCCTCATGGGGCTGCACATTCCACCTTTGGCCGTGGGTTTGTTGAGAAAGGGCAAATAGCGATATTAAAATATTTCTTCTAATTAATTTCCTTTCAATGTGCACGAATCCATGCACAGGGCCACTAGTATTTCATAAAATTACTTTTAGTAGTCATTTTACTTGAAAATATTTTCAAAAGGCATTTAGTGTTCACTTACAAAGACATTCCTAGTTCTCTAATCTCAAATGTCTAGAAGAGAGGCGAAGACCAGGACATAAACGAAATGGTTCCTGCACAATGGGAGCTACTAGCTTAAGATTCCAATGCCAAAGCCATATGTGGTTTTTAGGAGAGGCCCTCCACTTTTGAACTGAAACTCTTTTCTCTTATATAGCACACCATTCTTATAAACAAACACATTTTAAAAAAACCCAAGTAAACACACAGCTTTATTTACTAATACAGAGACAATTGGAAACATCAAAGGAAAAAAGACTAGACAGGAGAATAAAGGTTGGTCATTATGGACACAACTCACATTTCAATTGCTGTCTACAGACTTCCTAAATCTTCAAGGTTGGAATTAATCACCACATCCTCTGGGCTCCTAGAACATTTTTAAAAAGAAATTAAGATTAGGTTTTTGGACATTCCACCCTGGTGACCTTCTGTACCTAGCCCACTGTCCTTGCTCTGCTCATGTCTATCTAAGTGCCTACAACAAAACTAGGTCCAGTCTAACCCCACCAGTCTAACACCTGGTGCTGTTTCCTCTGCCTATAACAGTTCTGGAGGCTAAGAAGTCCAAAACTGAGGTGCTGTCTTACTGGATTCCTGGTGAGAGTTGACTTCCTTACTTGCAGAAAACTCTTCTTGGTGTGTACTCACATGTAGAGCAAGATAGAGCGCTAAACATGAAGATATTTTTCTCAAGTATTTACTGTCAGAACCTGATCAAACTCCTGGAGGAAAATTCAACAAAAGGTTCCAGTCCAGCATCTACTGGTCTCATTAGAACATAAAGTCAGTTTTTCAAAATGGTGGCCCAATAGGCAGAAGTTTCATGTACCTCTTCCTGGGGCAAGGCTGGAAAAGCAACTAAATTGGAGGACATCTACCTGAAATTAATAAATTAGACACAGCTAAGGAGACAACTTTCAATAAGGAAGGGCAGAGGATGCCTAGAGGATGCACTTGCCAGCCATAACCCACGTGGAACCACCACTGTGACCTGGCAGTGTGTGGCACAGTACCTCAGGCAGGCTCCCAGATGAGGTATCCAGAGTGATCTCCAGCACCAGGCCTCCTCACCAGCCCAACAGGACCCAGTATCCCAAAGTTAGTGCAATCCAGGGGGACCCCAGAGCCCCACCCCCATCCCAGGCTTCAGAATCATGCTGCCAGTCTGACCCAGAGTCGCACAGTGCCCACTCCACCTCAAGCCCTGGGATGTACTGCCATGCCGACCTGGAGTAACCCAGCACACCCCACTTTAAGCCACAAGAGATCACGGACTGGGTGAGACAGAACAACTTGTTCCTGCTTCACCCAGGGCCCCTGGATGGGCAACCTGGAACAACCCAGCATGAACCTCACTTGGGCCACAGGAGAGCCTAGATTGTGCAACCCAGAAACCCACCCCTGCTCCAACCAGGGAGAGTTGAATTGGAGAAACTCAGTAAGTGCTCCACTCCAGGCCACAGTAGAGCTCTGACTGTGTGACCAAGAGCAACCTGCACCCACTCCACCCTGGTCCCTAGGACAGTCCTTCTGGGGCTACCTGGAGAAATCCAGCATGCTCCCAATTCTGGGCCACAGGATAGCACTGCCAGGGTTACTTGAAGCAATATGGTGTGCCAAGCCAGGGGCAACAGGACTGTGTAGCAAATGTGCTTTCAGAGAGACCTAAGGCACTACCTGGCTATGGGTGCCAGGGCTACACAGCAACTGCATGCCAGAGGTATCTGAGTCCTCACAGGGAGTCACACACCAGAGTAACTGTAAACACACAACCACCATCCCGAGCATCTGAAGTGGGCAAATAAAAGACCGGATCAGTGGGAGGAGATACAACTCAGAATAGAGACAATAAAGGCATGAGTCTCAAGGGAGATCCAAACTCTGGTCTAAAGACTTCTGGTCCATTGGCCTGATAGGGCCTTCAACTTCTCAAATCCCAAGCAGGGTGCACTGGGTCAGAAAGAAAAAATAAAAATGGGGAGTCCAAGAAACAACCCCCCTAGGGAAGAAAGGGAGGAATCTCTGGAAAAGGAACTAAGTGAAATGGAGGCAAGCAATATGTCAGAGAAAGAATTCAGAGTAAGGGTCATAAAGTTCCTAAACTGGCTGGATGAGAATTTCAACAACATATGTAAGAATCAAGGGGAAATGAAGAATTATATAGCTGAAATTAAAAAAAAAAGAAAGGTTTCAACAGTAGACTAGAAGAAGCAGAGGAACAAATCAGCAAATTAGAAGACAGGGTAGAGAAAACACCCAATCTGAACAGCATTTGGAAAATAAAAATTAAAAAAAACTGGAGGAGAGTTCAAGGGAGCTTTGGGAAAACATGAAATGAAGCAACATCCCCATTGTAGGGGTGCGAGAAGGTCAAGAGGAGGAACAAGGAATAGAAAACCTATTTGAAGAAATAATGACAGAAAACTTCCCTGATTTGGGGAAGAAAAAAGTCACACAAGCACATATAGTCCTAAACAAGATGAACCCAAAAAGACCTACACCAAGACATGTCATAATTACAAAGGCAAATGTTAATGACAAAGAAAGCATCATAAGGGCTGCTAGAGAAAGACAGAAAATCACCTACAAGGGATCTCCCATTTGACTATCAACTGAGTTCTCAACAGAAACACATCAGATCAAAAGTGAATGGAATGAAATATACAAAGTGATGGAAAGCAAGGGACTGAATTCAAGAACACTCTATCCAGCAAGGCTATCATTCAAAATTGAAGGGGAAATCAGGAGTTTAATAGACAAAAAATAAAAAAAACAAACAAACAAATAAACAAAAACACTAAGAAAGTTTCTTACCACCAAGCCAGCAATGCAAGAAATGCTAAAGGGACTGATGTAAAAAAAATTAGAAAGGGAGGTAGGAATACAAGCTTAAAGAATAAAATGGCAACAGACATGTACCTATCAATAATAACCTTAAACATAAATACATTAAATGTTCTAATCAAAATACATAGGGTGTCTGAATGGATAAGAAAACATGACCCATTTATATGCTGTTTAAAAGACACCCACTTTGCCCTAACTGGTTTGGCTCAGTGGATAGAGCGTCGGCCTGTGGGCTGAAAGATTTCAGGTTCGATTCCGGTCAAGGGCATGTACCTTGGTTGTGGGCACATCCCCAGTAGGACGTGTGCAGGAGGCAGCTGATCAATGTTTCTCTCTCATTGATGTTTCTAGCTCTCTATCCCTCTCCCTTCCTCTCTGTAAAAAAATCAATAATAAAAAAAGACACACACTTCAGAACAAAGAACTCAACAGAATGAAAGTGAAGGTATGGGAAAAAATTTTCAGGCAAACAAAAATTCAAAAAGCAGGGGTAGCAATACTTATATCTGACAAAAAAGAACTCAAAGTGAAGGCGGTAACAAGAGATTAAAAGGCCACATCATAATACTAAAAGGCTTGATACAACAAGAGCATATAAATCTGGTAAACATATATGCTCCCAATACAGGAGCACCAAAATACATAAAAAAGTCTAGAAGATATCAAGGGAGAGAACAACAGCAATATAATCATAGGAGGGGACTTCAATACCCCATTGGCACCACTGGATAAATCTTCTACACATAAAATCAACAAAAAAACACAGCAATCCTAAACAACACATTAGATCAGATGGAACTAATTAAAATCTTCAGAACATTTCACCTGAAAGAAATGGAATATAACATTCTTCTTGAGTGCACATGAGACATTTTCAAAGATAGACTACATATTAGGACACAGGTTAAGTCTCTACAAATTTGAGAAGAAAGAAATCATATCAAGCATCTTCTCAGATCACAATGACATAGAATTAGATATCAACTATAAAAAAAGCAATCAAACACTTGGAGTCCAAATAGCATGCTATTAAATAATTACAGGGTTATCAAAGAGGTCAAAGAAGAAATAAAAAACATCCTGGAAACAAATGACAATGAAAACACAACCATCTGAAATCTATGGGACATAGTGAAAGCAGTCCTGAGAGGGAAGTTCACAGCTCTACTTTCCTACCTCAAAAAAACAAAACACACACACACACACACACACACACACACACACACACACACACACACACACAACTAGTAATAAATTATCTAACCCTACAACTTAAAGAATTAGAAATAAAGTATCAAGAAAGCAGAAGGGCCCTGGCTGGTTTGGCTCTGTGGATAGAGTGACGGCCTGCGGACTGAAGGGTCCCAGGTTCGATTCTGGCCCAGGGTACATGCCTGGGTTGTGGGCTCGATCCTCAGTAGCGGATGTGCAGGAGGCAGCCCATCAATGATTCTCTCTCATCATTGATGTATCTATCTCTCCCTCTCCCTTCCTCTCTGAAATCAATAAAAATTTTTTTTTTTAAAAAAAAGCAGAAAGAAGGAAATAATAAAGATCAGAGTAGAAATAAATGACACAGAGACCAAAAAAAATACAAAAACCAATAAAAACAAGATCTGGTTCTTTGAAAGGATAAACCATCTTGATGAACCTCTAGCCAGGCTCACCAAGAAACAAAGAGACAGGACCCAAATAAACAAAATCAGATATGAAACAGGAGAAGTAACAACTGAACTCACAGACATGCAAAGGATTGTGAAAAAAAAATACTATGAACAACTCTACTCCAACAAACTGGATGACCTAGAGGAAATGGACATATTCCTAAAAAAAATACAATCTCCCAAAATCAATCAGGAAGAATAAAAGAAAAACCCAAATAGGCTGATGACTATGGAGGAAATTAAAGCAGTAATAATAATAATAAAAAAAACTTCCAGCAAACAAAAACATTGGGCCAGACGGCTTCATAGGACAGTTTTACCAAACATTCAAAGAAGAATTAAAACCTATCTTACTCAGACTATTCCAAAAAATTTAAGAGGAAGGCACACTTTCAAGATCTTTCTATAAAGCCAGCATTACCATAATTCCCAAATCAGATAAGGACACTACAAAGAAAGAAAATCACTGGCCAATATCCCTGATGAACATAGATGCTAAAATTCTCAACAAAATTCTAGCAAATCAGATCCAGCGTTACATTAAAAAGATCATTCACTATGACCAATGGGGTTTATTCCAGGGATACAAGGCTGGTACAATATCCACACATCAATAAATGTTATACATCACATAAGCCAATTGAGAGACAAAAATCATATAATCATGCCAATTGATGCAGAAAAAGAATTTGACAAGATCTAACACCCTTTCTTGATAAAAACTCTCAGCAGGGTGGGAATAGAGCAATCATACCTCAACTTAATAAAAGCCTTATATGACAAACCTACAGTCAATGTCATACTCAATGAGCAAAAACTAAAAACATTTCCCCTAAGAACAGGAACAAGATAGGGATGCCCACTCTCACCATTCCTGTTTGACATAGTACTGGAAGTGCTAGCCAAAGCAATCAGACAAGAAGAAGAAATAAAAGTCATCCAAATTGGAAAAGAAGAAGTAAAACTGTCCTTATTCGCAGATGACATGAAACACATAGAAAACCCTAAAGACTCCTTTAAAAAAAACCAAAAACACACTATTAGACTTAATAAATGAATTTGGTGGGATATAAAATTAACACTGAGAAACCTATGACTTCTTTATACAGCAATAATGAACTTACAGAAAGATAAACTAAAAAAAAATCCAATTTACCATTGCAACAAAAAAAATTAAGATATCTAAGAATAAACTTAACCAATGAGGTAAAAGACCTATACTCAGAAAACTACAGGACATTGAAAAAAGAGATAGAGGAAGACATAAACAAATGGAAGAATATACCATGTTCATGGATAGGTAGAATCAAAATCATTAAAATTTCCATACTACCCAAAGCAATCTATAGATTCAATGCAATCCCCATTAAAATACCAATGGCATATTTCATAGACCTAGAACAAACCCTCCAAAAATTCATATGGAATAAAAAGAGACTCTGAATAGTTATAGCAATCTTGAGAAAGAACAACAAAGTTGGAGGGGGTCACAATACCAAATATCAAGCTATATTACAAAGCCACTATTCTCAAAACTGCCTGGTACTGGTACAAGAACAGAAATACAGACCAATGGAACAGAGTCCCAGAAATCAACCCAACACATTTTGCTCAATTAATATTTTACAAAGGAGGCGAGAGCATACAGTGGAGTCAAGACATTCTCTTCAATAAATGGTGTTGGGAAAATTGGACAGATACATGCAAAAAAATGAAACTAGGCCACTGACTTGCACAAAAATAAACTCAAAATTGATAAAAGACAAACATAATATGGGAAACTATAAAAATTTTAGAAGAATTCATAGTCAGCAAAATATCAGACATATGTTGCCGGGGTTCTTGTCCCAGCATCAAGAAGGGTTCAGGAATCTGGAGAAGGGGCTGTCCATAGATTTAATAGGAATCCCAGAGACTAATAAAGAATCCGGAGATGAACTATAATTTTGAAAAGCATTAGGGGGTCAGAGGAGCTTAGCTAAAGGAGCTAAGATCCAAGATCTTAAGTCTAAGGTCTTAGGTTCTCTCCATCCCCAGAACCCCATGCTTTTTATTAACACAATTTGTCCTGAGGCGAGGCAGAGATATACACTTTAAAGGGTATACAGAAACATTGGCAGAATGGGGGAATTAGTCTATGGCTCTTCAGATGTTTGGCCAGTAGGAGGCAATAATATGTAGATTAAGATGCCTTTTGGCTGTCTGGCACAATCAATAATCCCTTTTCATGTTTGGGGAAATGCCTTTAGCCATTCCCAACAGGTGTGACTCAACCCTGTTGAGTCCCCAAGTCTCATTTACCTTATGATGAAACTCTTGAAATTATGACATGCTGGAATTGGTTCCTGGCAATATGTCATAGCAATATCTTTACCAATACCTCTTCTAAGGAAAATGACAACTAAGGATAAAATAACCAGATGGGACTACATCAAAATAAGAAGCTTTTGCACAGGAAAAGAAACCATCCACAAAACAACAAGGTAACCTACTGCATGGGAGAACATATTTGCCAATGTTATATCTTATACCAGTTTATTCTCCAAAATTTATAGGGAACTCATAGTACTTAAAGGAATTTAAATAATCAAATAAAAAAAATGGGCAATTGGCCTAAATAGACACTTTTTGAAGGAGGACATACAGAAAGCCAAGAGACATATGAAACATGCTCAAAGTTACTAATCATCTGAGAGAAGCAAATCAAAACAGCAATGAGGTACCATCTCACATCTGTCAGAATGGCTATCATTAACAAATCAATAAATGACAAGTGCTGGTGTGGATGTGGAGAAAAAGGAACCCTGGTGCACTGCTGGTAGGCATGTAAACTGGTGCAGCCAAAGTGGAAAACAGGACTGAGTTTCCTCAAAAAATTAAAAATCGAACTCCCCTTTGACTCAGTAATCCCACTTCTAGGAATATATCCCAAAATATAAGAAACACCAGTCAGAAAGGACATATGCAGCCCTATGTTCATAGCCACACAATTCACCATAGCTAAGATTTGGAAACAGCCTAAGTGCCCATCAGAAGATGAGTGGATTAAAAACCTATGGTACATCTATTCAATGGAATATTACACTGTTATAAAAAAGAAGGAACTCTTACCATTTGCAACAGCGTGAATGGACCTGGAGACCATTATGCTAAGTGAAATAAGCCAGTCGAATAAGCCATGATCTCACTCACTTGTGGAATATAATGAACATCATGAACTGATGAACAAAAATAGATCCTGATATATAGAAGCATTGAACAGACCATCAAACCTTAGAGGGAAGGCCAGGGAGGTTGGGAAGGGGAGGGTAAGAGATCAACCAAAGGACCTGTATGCATGCATATAAGCATAACCTGTGGACACAGACAGTAGGGGGGTGAGGGCATGTACTGGTGTGTGGGAGCAGCAGGGGAGAGGTCAATGGGGGAAAAAGGAGTCATATGTAATACTTTAAACAATAAAGAATTTAAATTAAAAAAGAAGAAATTAAGCTTCAGGACAAATTGTGTTAATAAAAAGTATGGGGTCCTGAGAAGAGAAGACCTTAGAACTTAGACCTTAGTTTCCTTTAAACTAGGCTCCTCTGACCCCCAAATGCCTTTCAATATTATGCTTCATCTCTGGACTCCTATTTAATCTACGCACAGTCTTCTTCAGATTTCCTGAACCCTTCTTGAGGCCTGAACAAGAGCACCAATATTAATGACGGCCTGAAATGGGGCTTTCTGCACCCTGGAAGCACCAACATTAATGGCGCTCAAACTCGAGACATCTGGAAAATGAAGTATTCACCTGAGCGGAAACAGCACCAGTGATGGTGAAACAACAATGACCCATCTTGAGAAACAGAGCTGCTTGAGACTAGGATCCTGGCCTCAGCACCAGCCAGTCTGGTCTCAGACACAAACCAGGACCCTGCAGCCACTGGGGACAGAGACCTGCGACCACAGCTACAGAGCCACAGACACCAAGAGTCCAGAAATCCCCGCAGCAGATCCATGAGTGACAGAGCCCATCCCCCTGCCCACAGGCTCGTGAGCAGAGCCATAGTAACTGATAGACCCACCCCTTGCCCAGGCCTCAGTGCTGCTACAGGGACCTTAGCCTGGAAGTGCACGAACACCTGGAACTTAGCCCTTGCAGCACAGGCTAAGGGAGCCTTGGCCTGAAATGCATGAACACCGGGAACTTGTCCAGCACAGCCTAGGCTAAGTGAACCTTGGCCTGGAAGTGCATAAACACAGGGAACTTGTCCAGCGCAGTGCAGGCTAGGGGAACCTTGGCCTGGGAGCTAATGCTCAAACACTGGGAACTTGTTCCTGACAGCATGGGCCCCAGGACCCCTATTCTCAAGGCAGGAGGCAACACCAAGCACCAGTGACTTGACTGTGTTTCTTTTTTTATTTTTTTTAAAATATATTTTATTGATTTTTTACAGAGAGGAAGGGAGAGGGAATAGAGAGTTAGAAACATCGATGAGAGAGAAACATCGATCAGCTGCCTCCTGCACATCTCCTACTGGGGAAGTGCCTGCAACCCAGGTACATGCCCTTGACCAGAATCGAACCTGGGACCCTTCAGTCCGCAAGCCGATGCTCTATCCACTGAGCCAAACTGGTTTCGGCGACTGTGTTTCTTATCACCTGCGCCTGGGATCCCTAATTCCCTGTGCATTCATACTAACACCAGTGACTCCAATTTTTGGTGCATGTGCACACAGGGACCCTGATTCTCAATGCAAGTCTGCGCGAAGCAACAGAGACCCTGACACTGGATTCTTGGGGAACTCTGACTCCTGGTGCACGCTAGGGGGGCTCTGATTTTCAACACACTCCAGGGGAGTCTCTGTTTCATCACAGTGCAGGTGAGGTCCCTGATTCTAAGTGCACACATGAGGCCACATTGAGTGCTGGTAATGCTGACTCTGATCAAGACTGGTTCCCACCAACCCACCACAACCACACATCTTAGAGTCAGAGCTCTTCAGTGACAATAGGGTGGTGTGTAGCTCCCACTTTACATGGCCCAAGCCCATGCAACTCGATGTTTGAACAATCTGGAGATAATCAGAATGGGGAGATGACACAATCCCAGGGGAAAGAAAATGAGGAGTTGCCAAGAAAGGAAATTAATGAAATTGAAGCATGCAACATGACAGAAAAAGAATTCAGAGTTATGGTTGTACAATTCATTCACCGGATGAATGAGAAAAATCAAAAGCTTATGGAAGAATCAGGAAGAAATGAAAAGTGATATAGCTACAATAAAAACACCATGGAAGGTTTCAACAGTAGACTGGAAGAAGCAGAGACCGAATTAGTGAGTTAGAAGATAAGGTAGAGAAACAAGCTCAATCTGAACAGCAACTGGAGAAAAAAATTAAAAAGCAGGAAGAGAGCCTAAGGGAGCTTTGGGACAGCATGAAATGAAGTAACATATGCATAATAGGGCTGCCAGAAGGACAAGAAGAGCAGCAAGGATTAGAAAATCTATTTGAAGAAATAATGACAGAAAAATTCCCAGATATGGGGAAGAAAAAAGTTACACAAGTACAGAGAGTTCCAAGCAAGATGAAAC
Source organism: Myotis pilosus (assembly GCA_036010255.1). Taxonomy (NCBI): domain Eukaryota; kingdom Metazoa; phylum Chordata; class Mammalia; order Chiroptera; family Vespertilionidae; genus Myotis; species Myotis pilosus. The sequence continues at coordinate 109,295,396 of JASKON010000002.1, read as the reverse complement.
CCAAAAGACCCACACCAAGACACATCATAATAATGATGGCAAATATGCACAACAAAGAGAGAATCTTAAAGGCTGCAAGAGAGAGATAGAGAGTTACCTACAAAGGATCCCCCATCAGATTATCAAATGATTTCTCAACAGAAACACATCAAGTTAGAAGGGAATGGAAGGAGGTATACAAAGTGTTGCAGCAAAGCAAAGGACTGAATCCAAGAACACTCTATCCAGCAAGACAATCAATCAAAATTGAAGGGGAAACCAGGAGCTTTGCAGACAAAAAAAGTCTAAGGGAGTTTATCATTACCAAGGCAGCAATGTAAGAAATGCTAAAGGGAATGCTGTAAAAGGAAGAAATATATAAGTAATAAAGAACACAGGCACAAAAATAGAAATGACTACAAGCAAGTACCTTTCAATAGTAACTTTAAATGTAAACGGACTAAATGCTCTAATCAAAAGACATCGAGGGGCTGAATGAAAAAAAGACATGACCCATATATATGCTGTCTATAAGAGACCCACTTCAGAACAAGGGACTCACACAGGCTGAAAGTGAAGGGATGGAAAAATATTTTTCAGGCAAATGGAAATGAAAAAAAAAAATCTGTGGTAGCAATACTTATATCTGACAAAATAGTCCTCAAAGTGAAGGCCATAACAGGAGATAAGGACCGCCACTTCATAATACTAAAGGGATCGATACAACAAGAGGATATAACCCTGATAAACATATATGCACACAATGCAGGAGCACACAAAAACATAAAAAACCTCCTGGAAAATACCAACACAATCATAGTAGGCGACGTAAACACACCACTGACATCACTAGATAAATCCTCTAGAAAAAAAAGTCAGCAAAGAAACAACAATCCTAAATGACTCATTAGATCAAAAGGACTTAATTAACATCTTCAGAACATTTCACACAAAAACCACAGAATATACGTTTTTCTCAAGTGCACATGGGACATTTTCAAAAATAAACCACATATTGGGTCACAAGAAAAATCTCCCCAAATTCAAGATGATGGAAATCATACCAAGCATCTTTTCATACCACAATGGCTTATATTAGAAATAAACTACAATAAAAAAAATTCAAAAAATCTCAAACACTTGGAAGCTGAATAGCAAGCTACTAAATAATGATTGGATTACCAATGAGATCAAAGAGGAAATTAAAAACATCCTGGAAACTAACGACAATAATAGCACAACAATCCAAAATTTATGGGACACAATGAAAGTAGTCCTGAGAGGGAAGTTTATAGCACTACAAGCCTACAGCAAAAAAACAAGAAAAAATGATAGTAAATCATCTAACTCTACAACTCAAAGAATTAGAAATAGAACAACAAGAAAAGCCCAGAGTGAGCAGAAGGAAGGAGATAATAAAGATCAGAGCAGAAATAAATGACATACAGACCAAAATATATATATATATATATATATATATATATATATATATATATATATATATATATAAAAGATCAATGAAACCAAGAGCTGGTTCTTTGAAAGGATAAACAGGATTGATGAGTCTCTAACCAGGCTCACCAAGAAGCAAAGAGAGGGGGCTCAAATAAACAAAATCAGAAATGAAAGAGGCAAAAGAACAAGATACCCCACAGAAATTCAAAGAATTGTTAAAAAATACTATGAACAACTCTACTCTAACAAACTAGACAACCTGGAGGAAATGGACATATGCCTAGAAAAATACAATCTTCCAAAACTCAATCTGGAAGAATCTAAAAATCTCAATAGGCCAATAACTATGGAAGAAATTGAAGCAGTCATCAAAAAGCTCCCAGCAAACAAAAGCCCGGGGCCTGAAGGTTTCACAGGGGAGTTTTACCAAACTTTCAAGGAAGAACTAAATCCTATCTTCCTCAGAATATTCCAAAAAATTCAAGAGGAAGGAAAACTCCCCAGCTCATTCTATGAAGCCAGCATCACCCTAATACCAAAACCAGATAGAGACAACACAATGAAAGGGAGTTATAGGCCAATATCCCTCATGAACATAGATGCCAAAATACTTAACAAAATTCTAGCAAATCGGATCCAGCAATACATCAGAAAGATCATACACCAAGACCAAGTAGGATTTACCCCGGGGATGCAAGGATGGTACAATATCCGCAAATCATAAAACATGATACATCACATAAAGAAAAAGGAGAGATAAAAAGCACATAGTCATATCAATTGATGCAGAAAAAGCATTTGACAAAATTCAACATACTTTCTTGATAAAAACTCTCAGCAAGGTGGGAATACCAGGATCATACCTCAACATAATAAAAGCCATATATGACAAACCCACAGCCAACATCATAATCAATGGGCAAAAACTAAAACCATTTTCCTAAAAACAAGAACAAGACAGGGATGCCCACTCTCACCACTCCTGTTCAACATAGTACTGGAAGTACTAGCCATTGCGATCAGACAAGAAGAAGAAATAAAATGCATCTAAATTGTAAAAGAAGAAGTAAAACTGTCCTTATTTGCAAATGACATGATACTGTACATAGAAAACCCTAAAGACTCCTAAAAAAAAACACTACTGGATTTAATAAATGAATTCGGCAATGAAGCAGGATACAAAATTAATGCCAAGAAATCTAAGGCATTTCTTTACACCAATAGTGAACTTACAGAAAGAGAGACTAAAAAGCAATCCCATTTGTGATCGCACCAAAAAAATTAAGATACCTCGGAATAAATTTAACTAACGAGGTAAAAGTCTTATATGTGAAAAACTACAGGACACTGAAAAAAGAGATAGAGGAAGACATAAACAGATGGAAGAACATACCGTGTTCATGGATTGGTAGAAACAACATCATCAAAATGTCCATACTACCCAAAGCAATCTATAGATTCAATGCAATCCCCATTAAATTACCAACGGCATATTTCACAGATCTAGAATGAACGTTTCAAAAATTCATCTGGAATAAGAAAAGATCTCGAATAGCTGCAGCAATCCTGAGAGAGAAGAACAAAGTAGGTGGGATCTCAATACCAGATATCAAGCTATATTACAAAGCCACTGTTCTTAAAATATCTTGGTACTGGCACAAGAACAGACATATAGATCAATGGAATAGAATAGAGAACCCAGAAATTGACCCAAGCCACTATGCTCAATTAATATTCAACAAAGGAGGTAAGAGCATACAATGGAGTCAAGACAGTGTCTTCAATAAATGGTGCTGGGAAAATTGGACAGATACATGCAAAAAGATGAAACTAGACCACCTACTCACACCATACACAAAAATAAACTCAAAATGGATAAAGGACTTAAATGTAAGACGGGAAACCATAAAAATACTAGTGGAATCCACAGAGAATGAAATCGCAAACATATGCTGAAGGAATTTCTTCTCTGATACTGCTCTTAGGGCAATAGAAATGAAAGAGAAAATAAACAAATGGGACTACATCAAAATAAAAATCTTTGCACAGCAAAGGAAACCATCAACAAAACAACAAAAAAGCCCACTGCATGGGAGAACATATTTGCCAATGATATCACCGATAAGAGTTTAATCTCCAACATTTACAGGGAACTCATGCAACTTAACAAAAGGAAGATAAACAATCCAATCAAAAAATGGGCAACGGACCTATATAGATACTTTTCAAAAGAGGGCATACAGAAGGCCGAACGACATATGAAAACATGCTCAAAGTCACTAATTATAAGAGAGATGTAAATTAAAACAACAATGCGGTATCATCTCACACCTGTCATAATGGCTATCATCAACAAACAACAAGTGTTGGAGAGGATGTGGAGAAAAAAGAACCCTTCTGCATTGCTGGTAGGAATGCAGACTGGTGCAGCCACTGTGGAGAACAGTATGGAGATTCCTCAAAAAACTAAAAATGGAACTCCCATTTGACCCAGTGATTCTACTTCTAGGAATATATCCCAAGAAGCCAGAAACACCAATCAGAAAGGATATATGCATCCCTATGTTCATAGCAGCTCAATTCACCATAGCTAAGATTTGGAAACAGCCTAAGTGCTCATCAGCAGATGAGTGGATTAAAAAACTGTGGTACATCTACACAATGGAATACTATGCTGCAGTAAAAAAGAAGGAATTATGGCCATTTTCAATAGCATGGATGGAACTGGAGAACATTACGCTAAGTGAAATAAGCCAGTCAGAGAAAGATAAATACCACATGATCTCACTCATTTGTGGAACATAAAGAACAAGATAGACTGATGAACAGGGGCAGATCCAAAGACAGAGAAACAATTATCAGACTATCAATCCCCAGAGGGAAAGTAGGGGAGGAAGAGGTAAGGGGGAGAGGTCAACCAAAGGACTTATAGCATGCATATAAGCCAAACCAATGGACAGGGGGATGAGAGCATGAGTGGGGTGTGGCGTGGAGGTTAGGGGTTAATGGGAAATGAGGACACATTTGTAATACCTTAACCAATAAAGAAATTTAAAAAAAAGAAACAACAAATAAAATAAAATAAAATAAAAAAGAAGAAATCAATATCATGGACAGGGTTGATAGTAAAAAAATTTAACAGGTGGGCATTAACCCATTGGGTACTGGATCTTGAAGAATTACTGGGTATCAGCAACCTTGGCAATGGTGTAAGTGGGAAGCACTCTGATAACAGTGGCAATGTTTATTTGCCATGCAGTATGCAAATATATATATATATATATATATATATATATATATATATATATATATATATATATATATATATAATTTCAACAAACAACCAGAATGTATGGATGAAGTGCCTATTTCTTATTCATCTTAACATCCCAGCTGGCAGAGAACAGGACAAAAGGTTAGTAGCTCAGATAAGTAGTCTTTGAACTTAATGTATTTTTTAAGAAAAAACTTAGGTACAATTTAAATTCATGTAAGTTCTGTCCCTATAATTTTCTTTAAGTAGGAGATAATTAATGTTTCCAAGATACACAGAGTGGAGAGAAAAGGACATTATAGCTAGAGGCTTGACAAGCCAAGGTTGGATTACAAATTCCATTTGCTAGGAGTTGTTTTTGCATTTCAACTGAGATGCCAAAGTAGAAGTGAACTGATAAAAAAGTGAAAAAAAAAAACAAAAAACAAACCCACAGCATTATTTTGACAGACTTGGGATGATTTAAAAATTAAATAAAATAAGGACATTTTGGAATGTTTGGTTTTCATTCCTTTACCTTTAAAGAATGTTCATGTTTTCTTTACTCAAAATTTACTTTTCATTTATCTTTTGTTTTCCTGCTTGTTGATGTCTTATTTAGCAGAAATGGAAGACAGAATGTGGAAGAAATTTAAAAATTGCAGTTACAATGAAGCCTATCAAATACCAAAAGTTATCTGTTTATTTTTACCTATAATTTATAGTGAGTACAAATAACAGCCTCTCAATAATAACAGGCTATCTCTAATATAATCTGATAAGGATTATATTACATAATGTGCCAGAATTTGCTTTATACCATGAGGCATGCCATAGATACCTAGAGTGGAGGGTGAGATGGATATACTGAACATTTAAATTTTAATTATAATCATGGTAGATAACATTGTTTTCACTGCATATTACATTAAGTTAATGAACTTGGAGAGCAGGACTTGAGAAAATCATCAGTTTCACTCCAATCCTATATAATAAAAGGCTGATATGCAAACTGACCGAACGGCAGAATGACCGGTTGATATGCAGCACACTGACCACCAGGGGGCAGACACTCAATGCAAGAACTACCCCTTGGTGGTCAGTGTGCTCCCACAGGAAGAATGCTGCTCAGCCAGAAGCCGGGCTCATGGCTGGTGAGCACAGTGGCGGTGGAGAGAGCCTCTCAGGCCTTTCTGACTGATGGCTTAGGCACATTCCCCACCAGTTGGACATCCCTGAGGGCTCCCAGACTGCAAGAGGGCACAGGCTGGGCTGAGGGGACCCTATTTTTTTTCCACTTTTTTCTTTTTCTTATTTTTTTTTAAATTTTGTTTTATTGCTTAAAGAGTATTACATATGTCTCCTTTTTTTCCCCTTGACATTCCCCCAACCTCCCTTGCCCTCCAGTGTCTTGTGTTCATTGGTTATGCTTTTATGCATGCATACAAGTCCTTCCGTTGATCTTTTACCCACCCCCCAACCCTCCCTGGGCTTCCTGCTGTAGTTTGACAGTCTGCTCAAAGCTGCTCTGCCTCTGTATCTATTTTTGTTCATCAGCTTATAATGGTCTTTATTATCCATAAATGAGTGAGATCATGTGGTATTTTTCTTTCATTGACTGGCTTATTTCACTTAGCATAAAGCTCTTGAGTTCCATCCATGCAGTTGCAAATGGTAAGGATTCCAACTTTTTTTTATAGCAGCATAATATTCCATTGTGTAGATGTACCACAGTTTTCTAATCCATTCATCTGCTAATGGGCACTTAGGCTGTTTCCAAATCTTAGCTATTATAAATTGTGCTGCTATGAACACAGGGATGCATATATCCTTTCTGATTGGTGTTTCTGGTTTCTTAGGATATATTCCTAGAAGTGGGATCACTGGGTCAAATGGGAGTTCCATTTTTAACTTTTTGAGGAAACTCCATACTGTCTTCCATAGTGGCTGCACCAGTCTGCATTCCCACCAGCAGTGCAAAAGTGTTCCTTTTTTCCCGGATCCTCTCCAGCACTTGTCATTTGTTGATTTGTTGATGATAGCCATGCTGACAGGTGTGAAATGATAACTCATTGTTGTTTTGATTTGCATCTCTCAGATGATTAGTGACTTTCAGCATGTTTTCATATGTCTCTTAGATTTCTGAATGTCCTCTTTTGAAAAGTGTTGATTTAGGTCCTTTGCCCATTTTTTGATTGGATTGTTTATCTTCCTTTTGTTAAGTTGTATGAGTTTCCTATAAATGTTGGAGATTAAACGCTTATCAGTGATAACATTGGAAAATATGTTCTTCCATGCAGTGGGCTTTCTTGTTGTTTTGTTGGTGGTTTCTTTTGCTGTGTAGAAGCTTTTCATTTGGATGGAGTCCCATTTGTTTATTTTCTCTTTAGTTTCCAATGCCCTAGAAGCTGTATCTGTGAAGAAATTGCTTCGTCATATGTCTGAGATTGTCTTGCCTTTGGATTCCTCTAGTATTTTTATGGTTTCCTGTCTTACATTTGAGTCCTTTATCCATTTTGAGTTTATTTTTGTGTATGGTATAAGTTAGTGGTCTAGTTTCATTTTTCTGCATGTATCTGTCCCATTTTGCCAACACCATCTATTGAAGAGACTGTCTTGACTCCATTGTATGTTCTTGCCTCCTTTGTCAAATATTAATTGATTAATTGAGCATATTGGTTCAAGTTGATTTCTGGGTTCTCTATGCTATTCCATTGATCTATATGTCTGTTCTTGTGCCAGTTCCAAGCAGTTTTGAGAACAGTGGATTTGTAATATTGCTTGATATCTGGTATTGAGTTCCCACCTACTTTGTTCTTCTATCTAAGTACGGCTGCAGCTATTCAGGGTCTTTTTTTATTTCAGATGAATTTTTGGAGAGTTTGTTCTAGGTCTGTGAAATATGCCAATGGTTTTTTAATGGGAAGTTCGTTGATAGTTTATAGATTGATTTGGGTAGTATGGACATTTTAATGATGTTGATTCTACCAATCCATGAACACGGTATGTTCTTCCATTTGTTTATGTCTTCCTCTATCTCTTTTTTCTACATCATGTAATTTTCTGAGTAGAGGTCTTTTACCTCTTTAGTAAATTTTATTCCCAGGTATCTTATTTTTTTTGGTGCGATGGTAAATGGGATTGTTTTTTTTAGTCTCTCTTTCTGTAAGTTCACTATTGGTGTATGGAAATGCCATAGATTTCTTGGCATTAATTTTGTATCCTGCTACATTGCCGAACTCATTTATTAAGTCTAATAGTTTTTTGATGGAGTCTTTAGGTTTTTTTTATATACAATATCATGGCATCTGCGCATAAGGACAGTTTTACTTCTTCTTTTCCAACTTGTATGCCTTTTATTTCTTCTTCTTGTCTCATTTCAATGGCTAATCCTTTCAGGACTATGTCAAAGAGGAGTGGAGAGAGTGGGCATCACTGTCTTGTTCCTGTTATTAGGGGAAATGGTGTTAGTTTTTGTCCATTGATTATGATGTTCGCTGTGGGTTTGTGATATATGGCTTTTACTAGGTTGAGGTATGATCCTTGCTGAGAGTTTATATCAAAAATGGGTGTTGGATTTTGTCAAATGCATTTTCTGCGTCAATTGATATGACTGTGATTTTTTTCTCTCAACTTGTTTATGTGATGTATCACGTTTATTGATTTGCAGATATTGTTCCATCCTTGGATCCCTGGGATAAATCCTACTGTTCATGGTGTATGATTTTTCTGATGTACTGCTGGATTCGATTTGCTAAGATTTTGTTGAGGATTTTGGTATCTATGTTCATAAGGGTTATTGGCCTATAATTCTCTTTCATTGTGTTGTCTTTATCTGGTTTTGGTAGGAGGGTGATGCTAGCTTCATAGAATGAGCTTGGAAGTGTTCCTTCCTCTTGAATTTCTTGGAATTGTCTGAGGAGGATAGGTTTTAGTTCTCCTTTGAATTTTTGGAAAACTCCCCTGTGAAGCTATCTGGCCTTTGGCTTTTGTTTGCTGGAAGCTTTTTGATGATTGCCTCAATATCTTCCATAGTTATTGGCCTATTGAGATTTTTAGAATCTTCCTGATTGAGTTTTGGAATGTTGTATTTTTCTGGGAATATGTCTATTTTCTCCAGGTTGTCTAGATTATTGGAGTAGAGTTGTCCATAGTATTTTTTAACAATCATTTGTATTTCTGTTGGGTCTCTTGTTATTTCACCTCTATCATTTCTGATTTTGTTTATTTGGGTCCTCTCTCTTTGCTTCTTGGTGAGCCTGGCTAGAGGTTCATCAAGATGGTTTATCCTTTCAAAGAACCAGATCTTGGGTTCATTGATCTATTGTATTGTTTTTTTGTTTTTTTTTTTTTTTTTGGGTGTGTGTGTGTGTGTGTCTCTATGTCATTTATTTCTGCTCTAATCTTTATTATCTCCTTCCTTCTGCTCACTCTGGGCTTTTTTTGTTGTTCTATTTCTAATTCTTTGAGTTGTAGTGCTAGATGATTTAGTGCCATTTTTTCTTGTTTTTTGATGTAGGTCTTTAGAGCTATAAACTTCCCTCTCAGGACTGCTTTCATTTTGCCATAGGTTTTAGATTGTTGTGTTTTCATTTTCTTTGGTTTCCAGGATATTTTTAATTTCCTCTTTGATCTCATTGGTAACCCATCAATATATAATCACATGCCATTCAGCTTCCAAGTATTTGAGTGTTTTGGGTTGCTTTTATTGTAGTTTATTTCTAATATTATGCCATTGTGGTCTGAGAAGATGCTTGGTATGATTTCAATCTTCTTGAATTTGGGGAGACTTTGTGACCCAATATGTGGTCTATTTTTGAAAATATCCCATGTGCACTTGAGAAGAACATATATTCTGTGGTTTTTGTGTGAAATGTTCTGAAGATGTCAATTAAGTCCATCTGATCTAGTGATTCATTTAGGATTACTGTTTCTTTGTTGATTTATTGTCTAGAGTATTTATCCAATGATTTCAGTGGTGTATTAAAGTCCCCTTTAGTATTATGAAGTGGCCTTCCTTATGTCTTGTTATGGCCTTCAATTTGAGGTGTAATTTGTCAGATATAAGTATTGCTACCCCAGTTTTTTTTATTTTCATTTCCATTTTCCTGAAAGATATTTTTCCATCCCTTCACTTTCAGTCTGTGTGAGTCCCTTGTTCTGAGGTGGGTCTCTTGTAGACAGAATATATATGGGTTATTTTTCTTTATCCATTCAGCCACTCAATGTCTTTTGATTGGAACATTTAGTCCATTTATATTTAAAGTTATTTTTGAAAGGTACTTGTTTGTAGCCATTTTTATTTTTTTGTGCCTGTTTTCTTTCTTAGCTTTTTATTTCTTCTTTTTACACCAGTCCCGTTAGAATTTCTTGCATTGCTGGCTTGTTGGTGATAAACTCCTTTAGCCTTTTTTTTGTTTTTGAAGCTTCTTATTTCCCCTTAAATTTTTAATGATAGCCTTGCTGGATAGAGTATTCTCGGATTCTGTACCTTGCTTTGCCTCGCTTTTTAAAGTTTTGTCTATTCTTTTCTGGCCTGATGTTTTTCTGATGAGAAATCATTTGATAATCTGTTGGTAGATCACTTGTATGTAACTTTCCGTCTCTCTCTTGCAGCCTTTAAGATTCTGTCTTTGTCCTAAACATTTACCATGGTAATTATGATGTGTCCTGGTGTGGGTCTTTTCAGGTTCATCTTGTTTGGGACTCTCTGTGCTTGTGTGACTTTTTTCTTCCACACCTCAGGGAAGTTTTCTGACATTATTTCTTCAACTAGGTTTTCTAACCCTTGTTCCTCTTCCTGTTGTTCTGGCAACCCTATTATTCATATGTTGCTTTGTTTTATGTTGTCCCATAGCTCCGTTAGGCTCTCCTCCTGTCTTTTAATTTTTTTTCTCCAATTGCAGTTCAGTTTGGGTGTGTTTTGCTTCCCGGTCTTCTAATTTGCTAATTTGGTCCTCCGCTTCTGTTAGTCTACTGTTGAAACTTTCCATGTTATTTTTTATTGCAGCTATATCACTCTTCTTTTCTTCTTGATTTTTACATAAGTTATTGATTTTTTCATCAATTTCTTCTTGCTTTTTGCATAAGTTGTTGATTTTTTCCTCCATCTGCTTTATGCATTCTAGGACCTTTAATCTGAATTCTTTTTCTGTCATGCTGAATGCCTCTGTTTCACTTAGCTGCTTTTCTTTCCTTTGGGTTTTTTTTGTCTATCCATTTTTGGTCTCGCTGACTGATCTAGATGTCGAGTCATGCACGGGCTGCCCTTTGGGTGGCAGTTGTTCTTCGGGCTTCAGTTGCTCCTCAAGTAGTCACAGTAGTAGCTGCTCCTCAGTTGGCAGTGACTCCTCTGGTGGGTGCTGTTCACAGCAGTGGTGTCTCCTCTGGCTGGTAGGTGAGGCTGCTCTCACAGCTGCTGTCCCTTGGACAGGGTGGGCTAATACGAGGCTGCTGTTCTTCAGGTGGGGGCGGGCTGCGCATGGCTGCTGCACCTTGGACAGGAGCTGGCTGTTCACGTGGCTTCTGCTCCTTGGATGGGCACGGACTGCTCACATGGTCTCTCCTCCTTGAATCGGGGCTGGCTGAATGCTGCTGCTGTTCCTCAGATGGAGCAACCTGCTCATGAGGTTGCTGCCACTCTTTGGACAGGGGGAGGTTGCTTACAGGGCTACTGCTTCTCATTCGGGTGTGGGCTGCTTACACAGCTGCTGCTCCTCAGATGGGGGACGGGCTGCTTGTGTGGCTGCTGCTCCTCAGGTGTGAGTGAGCTTCATGTGTGGCTGCTGCTCATTAGATGGGGGAGCGATGCTCACCCAGCTGCTGCTCGTTGAACAGATGCAAACTGAGTGTGGCTGCTGCTCCTTGGACCAGTGGGCTGTGCAGAGCTGCCGCTCCTCAGATGTGGTCAGTCTGTCTGCTTTTGTGGCTGTTGCTTTTTGGGCAGGGGCAAGCTGCTCAGGCGGCTGCTGCTCCTCAGGCCGAAATGAGCTGTACATGCAACTGCTGCTCCTCGTATGGGATCTGTCTGCTCACGTGGCTGCTGCTCCTCAGATGGGGGATGGGCTGCTTGTATGGCTTCTGTTCGGGCCGAAGGGAGCTGCACATATGTCTGCTGCTCCTTGGATGAGGGCCGGCCACTCACCCAGCTGCTGCTCATCGGACAGGTGCAGGGTGAGTGTATCTGCTGCTCCTTGGACTAGTGTGGACTGCACAGGGCTGCCGCTCCTCAGACGTGGGCAGTTTGTTCATGTGGCTGCTGCTCCTCGGTCTGGGGCAGGCTGCTCGGGTGGCTACTGCTCCTTGAATGGGAGCGGCTGATCATGGCGATGCTGTTTCTCATATGGGTATGGGCTGCTTACACCACTGCTGCTCCTCGTATGGGGGTAGGCTGCTAATGCAGCTGCTGCTCCTTGGATGGGGGCAGGTTTCTTGCACACCTACTGCTCCTCAGACAGGAGGAGAATGTGGGCTGCACAGCTGCTGTTCCTTGAATGGGGGCGGGATGCGTGGGGTGCTGCTCCTCAGTCATTGGAAGGCTGCTCATGGGGCTGCTGCTCCTCAGACATGGCAGGCTGCTCACGTGGTTGCTGCTCCTCGGACAAGGGAGTGGGCTGCTCACACAGTTGACAGCTGCTGCTCCTTGGACAGGAGCAGGCTATGTGAGGCTTCTGCTCTTAGGCCTGGAGTGGGCTGATCACGTGTCTGCTGCTTGCATGGTTGCAGTGCCCCAGGCTAAGGCATTGGGCCAGTCAGAGGGGAGCACACTTCAGAAAGCACAGGAGCCTGCGCCCAAGGTGGCTGGAGACTCGTTGACAGTGGGACCACAGCCGAGGTAGCAGGTCCCTGTCAGGGGTGTCTGTAGAGTCCCAGGTGATATCTTAGGGGCACCCTGGGTTGGGGTAAGGCCTTGATCCCAGTTACAGCAGCTCTCCCCTTAAAAATGCTAGGCTTCTGAGGTTGAGCCGGCCTCCTGGAACTGCTTACAATGGTAGCAGAGGCTGCCTAGTTAGGCAACCCCATTTAGCCTGACCCTGAAAGTCCTGCAGGATCTATCTGTGCCTCACTCACATACACACACACACACATCCCACATGACCACACACTCCTCTTTTGTTCCCCCACTGACTCACGCTCTCTCCCTCACTGCCGCCTTCTTCCTGCTTCTGTAGTTGGGTCTGGGGTGTTATTGACCCGTTTGTGGATGGAGTTTCCTCTCCAGGTGTCTGGTTATGACGTTCACTCTCTAGCACATGGCCAGACAGGATAAAATTCACCTCGACAAGACACAATACAAAGGGACCAAAGCATGAATGTACTCACGACAATAACCCCACTATAAGTGACCACCTGAGAAAAGAGAATTAGGGGCAAGAAAAGAGAGCATAAATGATATCAAAGAGAGCAAAAAAGATGAGAGAAAAGAAAAAGGAAGAAGAAGGAGATCATATATATGGGAAAACACCACAGAACCAATAGGTAAACAATCAAACAAAACAAACAAACAAAAATAATAATGGTAATAATGATAAAAAATATATAAAATAAATACAAAAAAAATACAAACCCCAAACCCCAGCAAAGTGGGTAGGGGCAGAATCTGTAGATGCTGAGCTTATATATAGAAGATAAGGTTAAGAATTGGATGAATATGGGGAGGATCCCAGTTCAGTATAGAGGAAGTAGAAAGGGTTTGGGTAGATAAGAGGAAAGAGAATGAGAAAAAATAATAATAATAAATTTACAAAAAATTTGATTTCAAAAATGGTATAAAAATAGCAAATACAAATAAAATAGTGTGGTGGAAAAATATTGTGAAAAGAAATAGAAAATAAAGCAACAAACAAAAACAGGGAAAACAAAGAAAAAAAGAAAAAAGAGAGAGATAACAAATTTATTAAAAAAAATAAAAATTAAAAAGTGAAGTATTCCTTTGGTTGGCTTAAGATCCCAGTCTTCTGTGCTGTAGTGTTTCTCAGGTTCTGATTGCTGGGACTGAAAGTCTTTCTTTAGTCCAGTCCCTTTGTGCTCTCAGGATCTATTTAGCTGTGTTTTTTTTGTTTTGTTTTGTTTTGTTTTTTTAATCCTTTTACCGTTCAGGGTGGAATCTGGGTGTGGCTGTATTAGTTGCCTGGATACTAGAGGGAGGGGCTATCTCTTCTGGGCAAAATGGCTGCCCAGGTCCCAGGCTCAGGCATGACTCAGCAACAAACTCACTGCCACTTCTCCTGGATCCCCTTCTCTCCCCAGATTCCACAATTCTGAACCTTCTCCCACACTCCAGCCACAGGTAAGTGTCTGTATCTGAAAGGTCCTATGAACTAGGCTCCATGAAGAAAGGCACAAGCCACAGAGGCCAGAGAGGCTGCCCCTCTATGCACTCCTCTCCTGCTGGCACTCTTCAGCCTTTACAGACAATGGACCCAGATCTAGAATCCCCTGCTGACCAGCAGTTCTGCATACTTTCTTTCCACTGCACCCGTCCCAAGGGACATGGCCCAAGCCCCGCGTGGGTTCCCTCTGATCCTCAGGGCTCAGAGTTCTGGCCAATTATCCTTCCCAGAGCCTTGACTTTACCTTTTGCTAGGAGTCCTCTGCCTTTCTCTGCTGCAAACTGTCTCCCAGCTGAATCTCCTCTGCCAATTCGGGCTGGATGTTACTCATTTCAGCTTCTCACCCTATCTTCTCCAGGACAAGGCACGGGACACGTCTGTCTATACCGCTGCCATTTTCCCCTCTCCTGGGGGACCCTCTTGAATACACAGATTTAATGCACCAGGCCTCTAGTTCATTATAAAATGTATGGATCATTAGTGTGGATTTCTAGCCTACTTAAAGGAAGGTCAAAACTTCTACTATCAGCCCAACTTATTTTTTCACTATGTAAATGGTCATCTCTAAGTCTCACACTACAGTGAGCCTGCAATTGGACTTTTATTGTTTTTTATTCTTAATCTACTTCAGACCTGATTGCCTTCTAGAAAATTATGAGGGTTTTCTTTCTTCCCTTCCTCCTGCTCCTCTCACATCTCCCTCCTTTTCTTTCTTCTCTTCTTCCTTTCATTATCTTTCTGCCTATAATATTTTATCATAATTGATACAATGAAATGTGCATATTTAATGTACACAATTTGATGTTTTGACATATATATCTCACAAAACTATCAGCAAAATCAAGATACTGAATATATTCATCACCCCACAAAATTTTCTTATATTTCTTTGAATCCTTCCCTCACAACCTTTTCCAAGATCTATCCCCAAGGAACCACTGATCTATTATGAAAGTTTTCTTATTTTGATAGATTATTATTGTAGATTCTGATTTTCTTAAAACAATTTGATTGTCAATTTTAACATGCTTAGTGTGCAGGTGGATTGGCTTTGTACAGTAATCAGAGAAGCATGAATACTTTTCAACCACATGCATGTAAGTTAAACAAGGTCAAAATAAAGTGAAATAAATATACTCCTTTTAAAATTTCTATGGCCATTTTACAACTACAAAGAAGAATATTTTATATTGACTGTTTTAAAGTAACTACTCAGAAACAGATTCTGACACATTATATTTTCCTGAGGTAAATGCACTATTCAGAAAGCCCAGATTTGCAGCCTTATCTGGAAACATATGTTTGTAGATCAGGGCACAATGTATAGAAAAGCTATAGTAAATACCGACCCTCTGAAATCAGGGTCTAGAATTTGTTGTTATTAAATAACTCTATTAGGCTATATAAACTATTTATTTTTAAATATTTTTTCTCTCCTCCTTACTCTACTTTAGGTGACAAGGTGAAAAATGAGTACCTTATGATGTGTATTATAGCCACTGCGATAAACATTGCATGCTTTCTGGTGAAGAGGCAAAGGGTTGAGCAGCCTGCTCTGTCCTAGACATGGGAGTAGGAATACTATTTGTGTGTCTCTGTGTGCATGTGTTTGCAAAGAAATAGAATTAGAATAGAATTCTATCGCAGGTAGTTTTCTATTTTTGAATCTGTAAAATAAGAATAACAGTTTCAAAGTTGTGTTAAGGGTGGGAGGACATATATAGAAGAAATGTGGTGCATAATATGAAGGTCTCAAAGAATATTAGATATTATTAGATAAAACATTTGTATTTTAATGCTATTTGAATAAAATTTTACCCTCTTACTTGCCTTTTAGAAAATAGTTATTGATTGAGCTCTAGAAACTATATTTAGTCAAGAAAATCTTGGATTGTCCAGCTATTGAGTTAGCTACTTGAAAACAGTTGTGAGAGGGGCACTTCTGATTAAAGCTGACATGTAATACTTTTTAAAATGAGTTCCTTCCCAGCCTTCTCATGTACTCCACTTTATTGTTTATAGAATTGCAAACCGTGTTACTTAAAATAGCACAGATACTTCATTTGCTTTCTGCTGACAATTACTGCAATTAAGAATAATTAAAAGCTAAGGCATAAAAGCTCAGGGACTACTAATTCCCTCATAACATGTACTTAAAGTTGAGACAGCTACAAGGATTTCAAAAGATTCTAATCCCACATGTTGTGGGGACCAGTACCCTGTTCTTGAATTGTTTGTTTCTCTTCTATGTGGAAATAAGTACAGAAAGTTAAAGTGCCAGTATAGGCAAGTGCATGCTTCAGTGTTTGACGAAGTATTGCTCTGTTGGGGATTGAGAGGGGAAAGCCCTGGTCCTTTACTACAGTAATTGACAAAGCACTGGTTTAAGATGAAATTTCTGTGTGGTCTGACTTGTGAAGATCTGGGTTGTCCTCAAGATTCCCCCCAAGCACTTGTCATAAAGTCTTGTTTTATAATAAGAATTTCATTTGTTAGGAACATAGACTTACAGATCAGAGTATCAGATTCTTTTATAACATTTATGAAGAGAAAGGTGAGAAGATTTATTGAACAATTACTGAGATACTTTTACATCTATTATTATAATTTCTCAAAATGCTGACCTAATGCCCTAAGAGTTTAGTTACCATGAAGGCCACATGGTGAGCAAGTGTTAGCAGATAATAAGTAATGTCGTGTGTGTGTGTGTGTGTGTGTGTGTGTGTGTGTGTGTTTGTGTGTGTGTATCCTTCCTCATTTTGCTGTGTATGCAACTTCTGTTTATTTGACCACTTTTAGGTCACATGGATAGCATAACTTTGGATATATTCTTGTTTATACTGAGCAGTCCAAAAGGCCAGTGGAGAAGGTGAGGACTGAGGTGAAGCTGTGTATCTAACCCGATGCTTATACAGAGGAAGTTGAGTCAGCCATTCATTCTCTAAAGCTTCACATCTTGCTTTTCTCCTTGACATTCTGTTTCTTGGATGTGTTAAGGAGGGAATTCTGCATGGAAATGTAGTGAGCTATCAGAATGGTGAAGGAAGTTGTATATTCTAGATAGCTATTTTAGTTCAAAGTTTAGACATTTCTATTTTCTTTTGAGACTGTTTTCCCGATGCTTCAGGCAGAATTTTAAGATGAATAGAGAAAAATAAACAAACCCTCAAGATTCTCTAAGCAAGGATTTCTCCTAGTAGGATTTAAAAATATTTTCAAATTTCTTCTCACTTATTTTATGAATTTAGACTGCCAGGTAGGTAGTCTTTTAAATTTTTTTTCCTATCGGCTTGTGATTACAATATCCACTATTGTGTTGGCTTCACTAGGAATATTTGTGATTACAATATCCACTATTGTGTTGGCTTCACTAGGAATATTTTAATATTGAATGTTTATAGAACCTCTGGTTTAAAGGTCATTCTGAGAGTCAAACTGAAGGTTACCTGGTCCTGGGTATTGACATCAGTGCTAGAATAGGATCTAATGTACACTGTATTGCTGAGATGTTCAATGACAGGCCAAGTAGCATATTCTCAGTATGATGACTAAATGTTCCGTTTATTCCCTTCTAATTAACAAAGATTTAAAATTAAATTTCACACATCTGTTTGGAAAATTTCCCTTTAGCTATTTTTTGTTGAAGATTTTGCTTTGGAAGAAAGATATTATTAAAGATAATAAGTCACTAGGTTGCAAAGCCATATCAGGAGACATAAACAACAGTATGGTGATTACCAGTTGGGAAGGGGGGTAGGGAGAAGTAGAAAAGAGTAAAGAGAGCATAAATGGTGATGGAATGAGACTTGACTTGGGGTAGTAAACACACAATACAATATGCAGATAATGTATTATACAATTGTACACCTGAAACCTATATAATTGTATTAACCAATATCACACTACCAAGGTCAATAAAAAGAAATAAAAACAGCTTTCTTATTTAAGTAATATGGTCCCAGTACTGATATTTGTGCTAGTGCATCCTGAGCTCATTCCCATTTGGAAATGAAGAAACAAGCACTCTTTGGGATACAGGTCTTTTGGTCATAAACTCATGGGTTCTGAATCCATACATAACTTCCAAAATGGAGAAATTAAAGCTGTTTGCACTAAGTAGAAGTGGAATTTTCCTTAATTAAAATTCTAATAAGATTTAATGATAGTAACATTAGAAAGAAAAATTTAAAAGGGTTTATAATAAAAATAAAGTGATTATTTAAAAAAACTGTAATAAATAATAAAATCTCCAAAATAATGTTTGATTTAAGTTCTTGAACTCAGACATAATTTGCCATCCTTCAATTTTCTTTTCTTACTTTCAATCCTTTTATCCTTTTTATAGAAAATTTGTTAACCCCTTACTATGCAGATAATAGGCTAAAATAAAAAACCTGTATTCTCATTTAATCCTCACAATATTCCAGTGAGGTACTAGAGAGCTTTTCTCCTCTTTCTACTGGATGAAGAATTTTAAGCATAATATTCTGATTTACCTCCACAAATGAGGAACAAAAAAATTCAAAATTCAAATGGTCACATCTAAATTTATCATTTACCTATCACCTATCTGACAGTATATTTGGCATCAGATAAGTGGATGTAGTCTGGTTGTTTGTAGGGTGCACAGCTGACCCACAGTAACTAGACTTCCTACAGTCAGATGTAACCAGCTGATGGAGTTCTGGTGGAAGGAGTCTGAGAGGATGGTAATATGCCACATCTAGGAGAATATTTTTAGAAAGTGGATGTGCCTACTTCATGTTCTTTTATTATTATTTTTATTTTTTTTCCAATCTTTAATTTCTTTATTGATTAAGGTATTACATATGTGACCTCATTTCCCCCTTAACCCCCCACTCATGACCTCACCCCCCTGTTGTCTGTGTCCATTGTTTGGGCTTATATGCATGCATACAAGTACTTTGGTTGATCTCTCCCCCTTATCCCCACCTTCCCCTACTTTCCCTCTGAGGTTTGACAGTCTTATCACTGCTTCTCTGTCTCTGGATCTATCCCTTTTTATCAGCCTATGTTGTTCACTATATTCCACAAATGAGTGAGGTCTTGTATTTATCTTTCTCTGACTGGCTTATTTCACTTAGCATAATGCTATCCAGTTCCATCCATGCTGTTGCAAAAGGTAAGAACTCCTTCTTTTTTTACCACAGCATAGTATTCTATTGTGTAGATGTACCACAGTTTTTTTTAATCCACTCATCTGCTGATGGGCACTTAGGCTGTTTCCAAATCTTAGCTATGGTGAATTGTGCTGCTATGAACATCGGGCTGCATATGTCCTTTCTGACTGGTGTTTCTAGCTTCTTGGGATATATTCCTAGAAGTGGGATTACTGGGTCAAATGTGAGTTCCATTTTTAGTTTTTTGAGGAAACTCCATACTCTTCTCCACAGTGACTGTACCAGTCTGCATTCCCACCAGCAGTGCAAAAGGGTTACTTTTTCTCCATATCCTCTCCAACACTTGTTATTTGTTGATGATAGCCATTCTGACAGGTGTGAGATGATACCGAATTGTCGTTTTGATTTGCATCTCTTTTATAATTAGTGACTTTGAGCATGTTTTCATATGTCTCTTGGCCTTCTGCATGTCCTCTTCCAAAAAATGTCTACTTAGGTCCATTGCCCATTTTTTGATTGGATTGTTTACCTTCCTTTTGTTAAGTTGTATGAGTTCCCTGTAAATGCTGGAGATTAAACCCTTATTGGTGATAACATTAGCAAATATGTTCTCCCGTGCAGTGGGCTTTCTTGTTGTTTTGTTGATGGTTTCCTTTGCAGTGCAAAAGCTTTTTATTTTGATGTAGTCCCATTTGTTTATTTTTTCTTTAGTTTCCAATGTCCTAGGAGCAGTACCAGTGAAGAAATTCCTTCGGCATATGTCTGCAATTTCACTGCCTATAGATTCCTCTAGTATTTTTATGGTTTTCCATCTTACGTTTAAGTCCTTTATTCATTCTGAGTTTATTTTCTGTGTATGCTATAAGTTGGTGGTCTAGTTTCATTTTTTTGCATGTGTCTGACCTAATTTCCCAGTGCAATTTATTGAAGAGACTGTCTTGACTCCATTGTATGCTCTTGCCTACTTGTCAAATATTAATTGGGCATAGTGGTTTGGGTTGATTTCTGGGTTCTCTATTCTATTCCATTGATCTATATGTCTGTTCTTGTTTTGAGAACAGTGGCTTTGTAATACAGCTTGATATCAGGCATTGAGATCCCTCCTACTTTGTTCTTCTTTCTCAAGATTGCAGCAGCTATTTGGTGTTTTATTATTATTATTATTATTCCAAATGAATTTTTGGAGAGTTCTTTTAAATCTGTGAAATATGCTGTTGTTATTTTAATGTGGAGTGCATTGAATCTGGTAATATGGACATTTTGATGATGTTGATTCTACCAATCCATGAACATGGAATGTTCTTCCATCTGTTTATGTCTTCCTCTATCTCTTCTTTCAGTGTCCTTTAGTTTTTCACAAATAGGTCTTTTACCTCCTTAGTTAAGTTTATTCCTACATATCTTAATTTTTTTGGTGCGATTGTAAATGGGATTGTTTTTTAGTTTCTCTTTCTGTAAGTTCACTACTGGTGTAAAGAAATGCCATAGATTTGTTGGCATTAATTTTGTATCCTGCTACATTGCCGAATTCATTTATTAAGACTAATAATTTTTTGATGGCGTCTTTAGGGTTTTTTATTTACAATATCATGTCATCTACAAATAAGGACAGTTTTACTTCTTCTTTTACAATTTGGATTCCTTTTATTTCTTCTTTTTGTCTGATAACAATGGCTAGAACTTCCAGTACTATGTTGAACAGGAGTGGTGAGAGTGGGCATCCCTGTCTTTTTCCTGTGCTTAAGGGAAATGGTATTAGTTTTTGATGATTGAGTATGTTGTTGGCTGTGGGTTTGTCATATATTGGTTTTATTATGTTGAGGTATGATCCTTCTATTCCTACCTTGTTGAGAGATTTTATCAAGAAACGGTGTTGGTTTTTGTCAAATGCTTTTTCTGTGTCAATTGATAGGACTATGTGATTTTTATCTCAATTTGTTTATGTGATGTATCATGTTTTATGATTTGCGGATATTGTACCATCCTTGCATCCCCGGGATAAATCCTACTTGGTCTTGGTGTATGATCTTTCCAATGTATTGCTGGATCCGATTTGCTAGAATTTTGTTGAGTATTTTGGCATCTATGTTCATGAGGGATTTTGGCCTATAATTCTCTTTCATTGTGTTGTCTTTATCTGGTTTTAATATTAGGGCAATGTTGGCTTCATAGAATGAGCTTGGGAGTGTTCCTTCCTCTTGAATTTTTTGGAATAGTCTGAAGAAGATATGTTTTAGTTCTTCCTTGAATGTTTGGTAAAAATCCCCTGTGAAGCCATCTGGCCCTCGGCTTTTGTTTGCTGGAAGTTTTTTGATGACTGCTTCAATTTCGTCCATAGTTATTGGCCTATTGAGATTTTTAGAATCTTCCTGATTTAGTTTTGGAAGGTTGTTTTTTTCTAGGCATATGTCCATTTCCTCCAGGTTGTCTAGATTGTTGGAGTAGAGTTGTTCATAGTATTTTTTTACAATTCTTTGAATTTCTGTGGTGTCTATTGTTATTTCACCTCTGTCATTTCTGATTTTGTTGATTTGGTTCCTCTCTCTTTGCTTCTTGGTGAGTCTGGCTAGAGGTTCATCAGTCTTGTTTATCCTTTCAAAGAACCAGCTCTTGGTTTCATTGATCATTTATATATATATATTTGGTCTGTATGTCATTTATTTCTGCTCTGATCTTTATTATCTCCTTCCTTCTGCTAACCCTGGTATTTTCTTATTTCTATCTTTCTAATTCTTTGACTTGTAGTGTTAGATGATTTACTATCATTTTTTCTTGTTTTTTTGAGGTAGGCCTGTAGAGTTATAAACTTCCCTCTGAGCACTGCTTTCATTGTGTCCCATAAATTTTGGATTGTTTTGTTTTTATTGTCATTAGTTTCCAGGATGTTTTTAATTTCTTCTTTGATATCATTGGTAACCCAATCATTATATAATAGAAAGCTATTCGACTTCCAAGTGTTTGAATTTTTTGGATTATTTTTATTGTAGTTTATTTCTAATATTATGCCATTGTGGTCTGAGAAGATGCTTGGTATGATTTCAATCTTCTTGAATTTGGGAATACTTTGCTTGTGACCCAATATGTGATCTATTTTTGAAAATGTCTCATGTGCACTTGAAAAGAATGTATATTCTGTGGCTTTGGGATGAAATGTTCTGAAGATGTCAATTAAGTCCATTTGATCTATTGAGTCATTTAGGATTACTGTTTATTTGCTGATTTTTTTTTTGTCTAGAGGATTTATCCAATGATATCAGTGGTGTGTCTAAGTCCCCTACTATGATTGTATTGTTGTCAATCTCTCCCTTGATATCTTCCAGGAGTTTTTTTATTTTTATGTATTTGGGTGCTCCTGCATTGGGTGCATATATATTTATCGGGGTTATATCCTCTTGTTGTATCAATCCCGTTAGTATTATGAAGTGGGCGTCCTTATCTCTTGATATGGCCTTCACTTTGAGGTCTATTTTGTCAGATATAAGTATTGCTACCACAGATTTTTTTCATTTCCATTTTCCTAAAAGATATTTTTCCGTCCCTTTACTTTCAGTCTGTGTGAGTCCCTTCTAATGAGGTGGGTCTCTTGTAGACAGCACATATATGGGTCATGTCTTTTTTTCCATTCAGCCACTCAATGTCTTTTGAATGGAGCATTTAGTCCATTCACATTTCAAGTTATTAATGCAAGGTACTTGTTTTTAGTCATTTCTATTTTTGTGCCTGTGTTCTTTATTACCTTTTTATTTCTTCTTGTTACAGCATTCCCTTTAGCATTTCTTGCATTTCTGGCTTAGTAGTGAAAAAATCCCTTAGGCTTTTTTTTTTTTTTTTCTGTGAATCTTCTGATTTCCCCTTCAATTTTGATTGGTAGTCTTGCTGGATAGAGTGTTCTTGGATTCAGACCTTTGCTTTGCAACACTTTGTATACCTCCTTCCATTCCCTTCTAGCTTGATGTGTTTCTGTTGACAAATCATTTGAAAATCTGATGGGGGCTTTTTTGTTGGTAACTCTCTGTCTCTCTCTTGCAGCCATTAAGATTCTCTCTTTGTTGTGAAAATTTGCCATTGTAAGTATGATGTGTCTTGGTGTGGGTCTTTTGGAATTCATCTTGCTTGGGACTCTCTGTACTTGCGTAACTTTTTTCTTCCCCATATCTGGGAAGTTTTCTGTCATTATTTCTTCAAATGGATTTTCTAATCCTTGCTGCTCTTCTTGTCCTTCTGGCAGACCTATTACGTGTATCTTACTTCATTTTATGTTGTTCTTAAAGCTCCCTTAAGCTCTCCTCCTGCTTTTTAATTTTTTTCTCCAGTTGCTGTTCAGATTGAGCTTGTTTCTCTACCTTAACGTCTAACTCACTAATTCAGTCCTCTGCTTCTAGTCTACTGTTGAAACCTTCCATGGTGTTTTTGATTGTAGCGATATCACTTTTCATTTCTTCCTGATTCTTGCATAGGTTGTTGATTTTCTCATCCATCTGGTGAATGAATTGTATAACCATTACTCTGAATTCTTTTCTGTCATGTTGCATGCTTCAGTATCACTAATTTCCTTTCTTGGCGATTCCTCATTGTCTTTCCTCTGGGATTGTGTCATCTCCCATTTTGCATATCACCAGAAGGTTCAAACGTCGAGTTGCATGGGCCTGGGCTGTGTGCAGTGGGAGCTTCGCACCACCTTAGTTTTTACTAAGAGTTCTGACACTATGATGTGTGACTGTCATGGGTTGTTGGGAACCAGGCTTGCCCAGAGGCAACGTTACCAGTGCTCAGTGTGGCCTCATGTGTGCCCCTAGAATCAGGGACCCTGCCTCCACCACGCTGAAACAGAGACTCCCTTGATGTTTGTTGAAAATCAGAGCCCCCTAGCATGTGCCAGGAGTCAGTGTTCCCCAATAATCCAGTATCTCTGCCTTCGGCTAAGATTCAGGGTCCCTTTGTTAGCATGCACCGAAAATTGGAGTTACTGGCTCTTAGTGTGAATGCACTGAGAATCAGGGATCCCAGGAGTGTGTGATAAGAAACAGTGTCAAATCACTGGTGCTTAGTGCTGCCTCCCACCTGGAGAATTGGGGTCCAGGTCAGCTTGGGGGACTTCAGTGAGTGCTTGCCCAGAATCAAGATCAAGTGGTACTACCGCACTGCATGGACTTTGGGTTTGGTCACCTGATTGCCTTGTGGGGAACAAATTCCCTGTGTCTCAGCACTCCTAGGCTCAAGTTCCTGCAGAGGTGCATGCCTGGAACAGATTCCCAGTGTCTGCAAGCTCTCAGGCTCAAATTCCTTCAGTGGTTTAAACCTTGTGAGGGGCGGGTCTATCAGTTACTATGATGCTGCCTGAGAGCCTGCGGGGAGGGGGATGGGCTCTGTTACTCACAGTAATCTGCCACAGGGATGTCTGGATTCTTGGTGTCTATGGGTCTGTAGCTGTGGTCGCAGGTCTCTGTCTCCAGTGGCTGCAGGGTCCTAGTTTGTGTCTGAGACCAGACTGGGTAGTGCTGAGGCCAGGATCCTAGTCTCAAGCAGCTCTGTTTCTCAAGATGGCGTGGTCTCTGTGCCCATGCTGGCCGCCCAGGAGTGTCCGCGCTGGGAGCGGGGTTCCACCGTCTAAGACTGCCCGGTTTGGAAGCCCCTTGGAAGACCTTCAGAGTCTAACTGTCCCTAGCTCATAAACACACACACGCACCACACACGTCCACACACTCCTCTATCGCTACTTCGCTCTCTCACACTCTCTCCCTCCCTACCTTCCTGCCAGTTGCCATCTTCCTCCAGAGCACTTTTATATTTTAGGTTCATCTTTGGATACACTTTAATTTCAGTTTATATTCTAATTCATGTGGTGGGTTTTAAATACTTGCTACCTTTTTCTAATTTTTTAAAGTTTTCTTGGGAAAACAAATCACTTTTTTTCCAACAGCTAATTCTGTACAGCCATCTGATAAGAAGTTCAATTTACAGTCTTTGAATTTTATTTTGAATATTATGCTTAATTTTCCTTGGACATTTATTATAAAATAAGAGATATAGTTTGGATAGCTTGAAAGAAAATATAAAATAGTGATAGAAAGCAATACCACACAACTATGAGAAAAAATAGAAATATAGAGTCCACAGAGCATAGAGTAAAAATATTATAGAAATACAAAATCTATAGTAAATTTAATTTTTTTTCTTTTATACATATTTAGGGCACAATATGCTTTCATGTATTCAAGCTGTCATAAATTTTTAAAAATCTTATATTGAGTATTTTTCATAAACTCCATTATAAATTTTAGTTTCTTTTCAACTGGGAGAGTTTGATACATATAGCTTTAAATTATAAATAAAATAAGTAACTCCGAATAGAAATTTTTGGCATAGGTACAATAAAGCATGCTTATTTCTCTGATGTTAAAGGTTTCTGTCTTTAAGATCCAGGAAAAAAATGTCTTCCTCAGTATTATTTGCCTTTAAAGCCTATGGGGTTTGGAATCGTGAATAGAAAGAGAAATTCTGAAATAAGGATGTGGGTTGGAATTGTCAAGAAAAAAGAAATAAAATGTAGAATAAGTGAAGGGAACATGTCCTAATTAAAACCACTTTTCTATTGTTAGGAGTCCCAAATGCACTTAGATGAAAGCAGGGCTGCATGTTTTATTAGTTGCCTAACCAATCAATACAATCCTGGCAGCAACAACTGTATAAACACAAAGTCTGCAGCAAACGCTTTGTAGGGCCACCTGCACTCTGATCTAAACTAAACTACAGTGACATTTTAAACATTCTCATGAGAAGTTTTCTACTTTCTCAGGATACAACATTCCACATAACCCATAAGATTATTGGAATATGTTTAACAGCAGTTTCTTATTCCAATACACACAGCACAAATTTTCAAATCATAGTTGGAAAATACACTCATACTTGTTTTTGAACATATAAAGCTTAGATATAATGCTGTTACTATTTTAAAAGGACACGTAAGGAATTGCAACCTGCCCCTGATAATTACTATTCCATGTGTTCCTGGTCCATATTACTATTTCTTTATTTTTTTTCCAAATTACAATGATGACTAACAAAGTTGTGTTTTGTTATAAAGTTTACCTTTTTGTGCACTATCATATCAGAGTCTTGCAAAATAGATCTTTGTATAAACCCAAACAAAAATATGCTTGTAAAAAAGATTTACTCCAAACTTCTAAATAGTTTTTTCTTTGGATCAAACAGAGGGATGATCTGTTTCTTACTGCCCAAAAGGTTAGCCTTGATTAGGACTTTAAATTAAAATTTATTTATAGTTTTAAAAATTAAAAGAGCTAACCATTAACAAATACTTTCTCTTTGCTAACTATTGTGATAGGGTTTTATTCATTCACTTATTTAATGTTTACCAAAGCAACATGAAGTAAGTATTGTCATGATTTTATGAGGACACTAAAAGTTATAAAACATAGAAACTTTCCTCAAATTCCACAACCAGTAGGTGTCTGAGCTAGAACTTGAATCCAATTCTAACTGAATTACAGCAAGAGTTTGAAGAAGAACTTTTTTCATTCACTGTTATTTTTAACTAGAGCCCTGGTGCATAAAAATTTGTGCACTGGCAGGGGGTGTCCCTCGGCCCCACTTGTGCCCTCTCACAGTCTGGGATCCCTCGGGAGCTAATGACCTGCTGGCTTAGGCTCGCTCCCAAGTGGCAGAAGGCAGGCCCAATTCCTAGGTGCAGCCCCTGGTTGGGCTCAGAGAGGGCCTATTGGAGAGTTGGGGCGCCGCACCCTGTCATGCACAGAGCAGGGCAGATCGGGAGGTTGTGATGCCACCCCCAGTCATGCTCAGGGTAGGGCCAATTGGGGGGTTGGGGCGCCGCCCCTCATCACACTCCAGGCAGGGTCAATGGGGAGATTGCGGCACCACCCCCTGTCACGCACAGAGCAGGGCCCATCAGGGGGTTGGGGCTCCGTACCCTGTCACACACAGAGCAGGGCTGATCAGGGGGTTAGGGGACTCCACCCTGTAACACTCAGGGCAGGGCTGATGGGGAGGTTGCGGCTCCACCCCGTCACACACAGAGCAGGGCCGATCAAGGGTTTGGGGAGCTCCTTCCTATCAGGCACAGAGCAGGGCCAATCAGGGGGTTGGGGCGCCTTCCCCTGTCATGAACAGAGCAGGGTGGATAGGGAGGTTCTGGCCCCACCCCCTGTCACACACAGAGCCACAGGACGATCAGGGGGTTTGGGTGCTGCCCCTTGTCATGCTGCTTCAGGGGCCAGGAGGACTCGCGGCTCTGCTGATCCCAGTGCTGGGAGGCCTCGCAGCTCCGCTTGGCACCGGGGCAGTGAGGACTCATTGCTCTGCTGATCGCGGTGCTGGGAGGCCTCGCTGCTCTGCTGATCCCGGTGCTGGGAGGCTCCGCTGATCCCGGTGCCGGGAGACCTCAGGGTTCCACTGATCCCAGGGCGTGAGGCCTCGCGGCTCCACTGATCCTGGGTTCGGGAGGCCTCGCAGCTCCGCTGATCCCGGTTCTGAGAGGCATATTATCCTTTTACTATGTAAGATAGAGGCCTGGTGCATGGGTGGGGGCTGGCTGGTTTGCGTTGAAGGGTGTCCTGAATCAGGGTGGGGGTCCCTGTTGGGTGCCTGGCCAGCCTGGATGAGGGGATAATGGCTTTTTGAAGCTTGTCACACCCTCTTCAGGGTGGGGGTCCCGCTTGGGTGCCTGGCCAGCCTGGATGAGGTTATAATGGCTGTTTGCAGCTAGTCACACCCCTTTCAGGGTGGGGGTCCCCACTGGGTTGCCTGGCCATTCTGGGTGAGTGGCTGAGGGCCATTTTCCGGCTGGCAGGTGACTGAAGCTCTCAACCTCTCCTTTTTTCTTTTTCTTTTTTTTTATTCTGGGATTTATTTATCTTCTATGGCTGTCACTGGAAATGAGAGCCGGCTTTAGCTGTGAGGCTTGGCTCCAGCTCTGAGACTTCGGTATCTGAATTTGTTTGGCTTCTATAATTGAAGCACTGTTGCAACTCCAGCTCTGCCGGCTGGCTGAAAGCATGGGGTTTGTTTAGCTTCCATAATTGCAACATTGTTTTTTAGAGTGCAGCTCAGAGCCCAGCAGCGGCAGGCAGGGAACCTTGGCTTCCTCCTTCACTGGAGCAAGCAAGCCTCCTGTTCGCTTCAGCTGCCATCTTGGTTGGCAGGTAATTTGCATATCACCCTGATTAGCCAATGGGAAGCATGTCAGAGGTATGGTTAATTACCATGTTTGTCTATTATTAGATAGGATAGCTACACAATAAAAGTTGAGTTGATAGCCTATTTATTGAATGTGGCCTTTATGCATAAGATGACTTGTGTGGTAATTGTCTATCTATAGTAATAAATTCATAGCTATTCATTAAAATAAAATCCACATATATCCACAAATAGAATGATAAGAAGGAATTAGTTGGAAAAGGAATAAGCATAAGAGAGAGCAGAGAAAGTATGATTTATTTAATTTTCTTCACAAACATATTCATTTATTATTAACTATTGCCCATTGAAAGGAAATTAATTAGAAGGTGGCTGGTAGGGCAGGATTGGGCAAGACAGGCTGGACAGGCCCTGGAGCCAACCTTCCGCAGTCCCTCCCTAGCTGGCCACACATGGGCGGTGATGCGGCTCAAAGGGCATCTGTGGAGTGAACAGGGTCCCTCCAGCAGGTGGGGTACCTCAGCCTGGCCTGTGAGGATTGAGCCACAACTGGCTCTCCCATAACCCCCGAGGGGTCCCAGATTGTGAGAAGATGGTTCTTGGATGACACACCCTGGAATCGGGCTCCCTCCTCTCTGGTTCTGGGATGCATCACCCGAGAACCACTGCTGTCAAATCACTGCAGCTCAGCAGCTCCTGCATTGAGCGTTTGCCCCCTAGTGGTCATTGCACATCATAGCTATTGGTCAGATGGTTGGATGGTCGCTTAGCCTTTTATATACTTAAATATCATGCTAAGCGAAATAACCCAGTCAGATAATGACAAATATCACATGATCTCACTCATATGTGGACTCTAATGAAAAAAATAAAATGATGAACAAAATAGATTCAGAGACATAAAAGCAGGAACAGACTGTTGAATCTCAGAGGGAAGGTGGGAGTAGGTGGGAAGAAAACAACCAAAGAACTTGTATACATATGTACATAACTCATGGACACAGACAATAAGGTGGTGAAGGCCTGGGGCAGAGGGCTGGGACAGGTTAGAAGGGGTTAATGAAGAAAAAAGGGATATATGTAATACCTTCAACAATATAGATTTAAACATCTTGATTAATAAAATATAAAAAATATATATCATGAAAGGACAAAGTTTTGTGGGAGACTAATTAAAGTTAATAAAAATTTTGTGAGAGAGTTCTTTAAGAAAAAGATGAAAATATCTTACTTTTATAAAATTTTATGAAAATAAAAAGCCTTATGAACATATTGTGAGTGTCCTCCCCAGGGCCTCAAAGGTACTCCATGTGTGAGGGTTCCTAAAGCTTAAGCTTTATTATCTATAGTAAATTTGCGTCTTATTTTGTAGATGAGGCAACTTAAGGTAGTAAGCGATGAATACAGTATTCAAATGTAGGTTTTTCTGACTCCCATATCAATGTTTCTATCAACTCCATTATAATTTTTAGACTCTTCATTAGCAAAACCAGGAGTTACATGATGAGAAGCTTAGGTATGGCAATGGTCATATTCTATTTATTTCTATGTTCATCTCAGCACAGTTCAAATAACCAAAATGAAATGTGTGAAACCCAATAAATTTCTAAAAGTATGGCTCATAAAATATAACAAATTTTATGTAAGAATTGGTGAGAAGCAGGAAAAAAGAGGCTTAGGGAGAGGGAAACATGGGGTGAGAAACAGGGACTCAACAACTTTCCCCAGGGCAGCACAGGTTCTGTGAAGTCATAGAAACCAAGAAACACTTCCTTTTATATATATATATATATTTAATCTTTAATGTTGAGAGTATTACAGATGTTCCTCTTTTTCCTCCCATTGTCCCCCTCTACCCAGATCCACCCCAACCCAGGTCTTCACCACCCTATTTTCTGTGTCTATAGTTAATGCACATCTGTACATATAAAAGCCTAAGCGACCATTACGATGGAATGATGTGAACGACTGGAATAACCAGAATGACTGATTGCTATGACATGCACTGACCACCAGGGGGCAGACGCTCAACTCAGGAGCTGTCCCCAGGACACTGCCCTGATCACCAATGGTGCCTGCCTGCCAACCTCCTGATCCTTTCCCCTTGCTGGCAGGTTCTGATTGCCTGATCAGGGGTAGGCCTTGGGCTAGGACTGGAAACCTGGGTTGGGTGGCAGCAGATGCGGGCAGTGAGGGAAGGAGGAGGAGGGCAGGCGGGGAGGGGGAAGGCAGAGAGGCAGGGAACCACGCAGTGGCAGTGCATGGGTGACGAGGGAAGGAGGAGGTGGGGAGGCAGGGAGATGGGGAAATTGATTGGCTCTAATCACCAGCCAGGCCTAGGGACTCCATCCATGAATGAATTTGGTGAACTGGGCCTCTAGTCCTCTATAATAAAAGCTCAGTGGCCAAAATGGTGGAATGACCAGAATGACCAGAGACCAGGGTAATGAGGCAGGCAGGTGAGCAGTTAGGAGCCAGCAGTCCTGGATCGCAAGAGGGATATCCGACTGCCAGTTTAGGCCCAATCCACAGGGATCCCTGTGGTATCAGGCCTAAACCAGCAGTTGGACATCCTCCAAAAAGTCCCGGATTACAAGAGGGTGCAGGACGGGCTGAGGAACCACCCCCAACCCCCGTGCATGAATTTTGTGCACCAGGCCTCTAGTAAGCATATAAGATCTTTGGTTAATCTCTACCCATCCCCTCCTCCCCGCTGCTCTGTGAGAATTGTCAGTCTGTTCCACATTTCCATGCCTCTGATTCTATTTTATTTATCAGTTTATTTTTTTCATTAGGTTTCTTGTTCATTTGTTTTTATTTTTATTTTTTAAAATATATTTTATTGATTTTTTACAGAGAGGAAGGGAGAGGGACAGAGAGTTAGAAACATCGATGAGAGAGAAAGATCAATCAGCTTCCTCCTGCACACCTCCTACTGGGGATGTGCCCGCAACTAAGGTACATGCCCTTGACTGGAATCAAACCTGGGACCCTTCAGTCCTCAGGCCGACGCTCTACCCACTGAGCCAAACCAGTTAGGGCTATTTTGATTTTTAGATTCAATTGTTTTTTTGTTTTGTTTGTTTGTTTGTTTGTTTTTATTGTTTAAAGTTACAAATAGTAGTACAAATAGTAGTACATGTCTCTTTTTTTAGATTCAATTGTTGATAGATATGTATTTATTGCTATTTTATTGTTCATATTCTTCTTCTTTTTTTCTTTTTTATTTTTCAAATTGTAAGAGAATATTTATTTGGTAAATCACAGAGGTAGAAGAAATGTGCTTAGTAAACGAGTTATGGGGGGGGTGAAGGAAAGGCCTTTGGAGCTTTGGGAGTAAGGAAAATGAGGAAGTCAATGGTAACGAGGAGGAGTTGGGGGAAGGGAAAGGCACCAGCATACTCTGGGGAGGGAAAGCCCACTGGGTCCTCCATCCTAAGGGTTTTAAGGGTAGAGAATTTAGGGGAGGTCCCAGGGAAGGTTCTTCATAGAATATTCAGCAGTTTTCCAGGTTTGCCCTTTCAGGGTTGTGGTCTCCATTGCTTGATTAGCTGGCATCAGGGCAGGAGGTCATTATGCAATGCAGTTGGTCCTGAGGTCAGCTGTCGCTGGTCATTGCTTATCTGGGCCTGGAGCTGAAATAAAACTGAGGCCTAAAAATGAGCTATTGTCCATTTGTCTTGTTGGTGAGCAGCAGCCACAGAAACATACAGATCCATTCAAAAGAATGAAGTTCAATCTTTAGTGTGTAACATGCTCAGGGTTCACGTGAAGGATTCCCCAGAAAAGTACTGGTGGTCTTTTTTGATTGTCAGAGGAGTTCTTTAAATGTTCCAGGAAATTCTAGATGTTCCCACTATCATTTTGATACCAAATTTTTGGACTGGAACCCAGATTCTTTGTCTGCTGGAATCTAAGAATGAATCCATGGACAGAAAGTGGTATAGCAAAGATGGAGATTTATTGAAGAACAAGTACAGACTCTCATGTGGGGAGAGGGAAGAGTCCCACAGAATAGACTCTCAAGTAGGGAGGGGGAAAGGGTCCCATTCTTTTTCTTCTTCTTTCTTCTTCCTCTTTTTAAAGAATACCCTTCAACATTCCATCTCATACTGGTTTGGTGGTGATGAACTGCTTAGCTTTTTCTTGTCTGTGAAACTCTTTATCTGACCTTCAATTCGAAAACAATAGCTTTGCTGGGTAGAATAATCTTGGTTGTAGGTCTCTGCTATTCATCACTTTGAATATTTTTTTGCCACTCCCTCTGGCCTACTAAGTTTCTGTTGAGAAATCAGCTGACATTCATATGGGCACTCCCTTGTAGATAAATAACTGCTTTTCTCTTGCTGCTTTTAAGATTTTCTCTCTATGTTTAGCCTTTGGCAATTTAATTCTGATGTCCCTTGGTGTTGTGTTTTTGGGTTCCTCTTGTTTGGGACTCTGTGCTTCCTGGACTTGTAAGTCTATTTCTTTCACTAAGTAGAAAAAGTTTTCTGTCATTATTTCTTCAAATAGGCTTTCAACATATTTTTCTCTCTATTCTCCTTCTGGCACCCCCATAATTAACAACTCTCTGTTAATATGTATGTAGGAAGAATAACCAAAAATTTTCTCTACTCGTCTTTCTTTGGGAAGCTAGTGATGATCAGAAATAAGACAGATAATCAACTATATGTAAAAATACATGTCCCTTTTACCAGTGTACCTTAAAAAGACTAAATAGGAGTCACCATACAGTTATATATGTTTATGGTTAGTGATATGCCCAATTTACACCAGGGGGTTTCAGTAAATTCCTTTAGACATCAATACAGTGTATTTTTCACTTCTTCCATTCAGTTTCAAATTCTCTTTACCTGTTTGCTGATAATTGAAATTCTTTTAACTAGTGGCAAAATTTTTCATTCCAATAACTGAGAGAAGGGCTTAAAATGTAAATTCCAGAATTCCTGATCATGATATATTTTAGCTGAAACTCATTTATCTTAATCAGAAATATGTGGTTCTTTCTAGATTTAATTAACACAGAAGAATGTTGCAAAGAAAAGGACCAAAGCTGTATGATCCTGAAGGTTGAGGGGAGACAAGGGCTCAGAAAGATGAATGTGATATAAACAAATTTCATATTACATGATTCACAATTGTACCTGATGTTTTGCATGTTAATTTACATGTGTGTGTTTGTAATCAAAGAATATGTATTCAAAGAGTTCCAGAAATGAGATACAAACATAAAAATATTTCCCAATTATGTTATTTAATCAATAAATGACAAATGGAACATTTTCAGCAATTTGAGAAGTTATGTTAAAACATCTCAATATATCTATCACTGACGTCTGGTCAGATGGTGAAATACTGTTGAATCTCATGAATATGAGATTCTTAAGGTTCCTTATGGAGTTCCCCATTTTCCTCTTTTTAAAGCAGTCAGCCATGTTTAGAAGAAAATTTATCCCCAAGGATATATTTGAAAAAAAAAAACAAAGGAAAAGAGAAGGCTATAAGTAAAAGAGGCCAGAAAGAGAATCTACAAAGGGATAACAATTAAAAAATGAATGATTTATCAATAGCAACTCTGGAAACTAGAAGATAGAATATCTTTAAAGAGCTGAGAGAAAAGAATTGTTAACCTAGATTTTCAGCAAAACTTTCTTTCAGGAATAAGAACAAAATCAAGATAATTACAAAAAAACCTTGTAGAATTTACTACCAATAAATTTTCATAAAAAACCCTAATATATATATATATATATATATATATATGAAGAAAAAAGATTGATTTTAGATGTAAAATGGAATAGTGAATAAAGATAACTAACAGTGACTGATAAAATAATAATAATGATTTTTATATACAGTATATATTTGTAATATATGATTAATAACCATATTCCAACAAATTTTTCTGTTCCATTGGGGCATGCTGATATGTTTTCACTGCCCTCTTCTCTTTACTTCCACAGGTTATACATTATAAATACAACTATGTATATAATCCTTATCTATCAACTTCACTAACTTCTTTGTACTTTCATGGAAAAACTAGGATGTAATTTAAATCTAACTCACCAACAGCTTAATACCTAGTTCTTGCAGCTGAAATGTAGGAGAAAAATAAACTACCATTCTATTAATTTTTTGCTTTTAAATTAATGACCAACAAACTTAAGTGAGACTTAAATTGTGCCTGGCAATAATACTTTATTTTTGTATTTTATTCTCTCTGCCACTGTCCACTGTCATAGCTGACTCTTGCTTACTTTTCTCTATCTCTTCACATCATTATGACCTCCTAATTAACCTCATTTTCTGTTGTTCACATTTCCTCCTGTTTCACTCAGAAAATCAAAGTATTTTAAAGAAAATTTTGTTCACAACTCTATTATCCATGACTGCCTTCTCACTTATTACCATTGATGGACTATCCATGGTCCTATTTGAAGCCACCCTCTCCTCTTGTGTGCTGGATCCCATTCTCTCTCACTTACAGTAAGACATTAATCCAACCAATTATTTTATCTCTCTCCTATATGATCAATTTCTCTCTTCCTCACTCTATTGTCTGGGTTGCATAGAAACATACTGTTTCTCTCACCAAACGTAAAAGAAAAGAAAACAACAAAAACAAATATGAACTTTATTTTCTGTACCAACTACCATCTCATTTCTTTGTTTTCATTCATAGTTAGCTTCTCTAAAGAGTTCCTATATTTCTATATTCAGTTTTTGTGCAGACATTTTTTGCTTCTAAATCAGAAATATGCACATATTGTAAATGTATAGCTAGATTCATTTTCACAAATTGAACATACTCATGAAAATAACACCCAGGACCTAACATTACAAGCACTCTGGAGGCCTCTTATTCTCCCTTCCAGAAACAGCGCCCCCAAACTGTCAAGTTCCCTGAATGCTAACAGCACAGATTAGTTATGTTGATTTTGTTTTTATAAGTGGAGCTATAGGTCATGTACTCCTTTATGTCTGCCTTCTCTTGATTAACATTGCATTTGTAATATGTATCTATTTTAATTTATCCTTTTACTTTGAAATTCACTCCAATTAGGCCTTTGTCCCTAACCCTCCATCAGTACTATTCTTAAATCATAAATAATCCCACATTGCTGAATTCACTAGTTAAATATCATCTTACTTTACCATTTTATTGCTATCTTTTATTTTACACATGTTCTTCATTTCATTGCTTGAACATTTTAATCTTGTGGTTTTCTTTTTCTCCTACTTATCAGTCTTTCTTTGTCTTTTTGCTGGTTCCTTCTCCATTTTCTTTTAATGCTTAAGTGTCACAGAGCTCAATTCTTGGTCTCTCTCTTTTGCACCCTCCATTACTCACTTTCTTGTTGATTTCATGGTTCTAAATAACATGAGCATGGTCATGGCTCCTACTTAATTCATATCACAGGCCCAAGTCTTTTCCCTGAAATTCAGAAGTGTACATGCAATGATGTTCTCAACAGCTCTACTTAATGCCTGATATAGATAGCTGAAACCCAATAGCTACAAAATTGAGTTCCAAATTTTATTTTTCAAACCTGTTCATCCTAAAGCTTTTCCATTTCATTGGTTAGCACTTGCATTCTTCCAGATGTTCAAAATAAAATAGTTGGAATTATCTTTGAATCTTCCCTTTCTCTCACAGCACATCCAACCTATCAACAAATCTGTTTACTCTTTCTTTAAAACATAAAGGAAAACAGAATATTGCTTACCATCCCATCTCCTTCCATGTAAGAGCTGGCATCATTCAGTGCTGAGCTTACTGCAATAATCTCTTTCTCATCTCCTTCCTTCTACCCTTGATTCATCCTTCATATATTCTCCAAGAAGAAGTCATAGCAAAATGTTTATTTTAGTAAAATGTTATTGAATTATAATATACTAGGGTCCCAGTGCAAGAATTCATGCACCTTGAAAGGAACTGTGGGCAGCAAGGCTGCGGTGGGCACCGGGGTGGGTCTCGGCCCATCCTCTGCGCCCCCGCCCGGCCTCTCCCACTGCAACCCCTGGTCTCCTGTCTGCCGACAGCCCTGCTCCCGCCACAGCCCCCACATGCTGACAGCACCGGCCCTGCTCTCACTCGTTGATGGTGTGGAGTGATTGGGGCTGTTGCCAGCAATGGGTGCAAGTGCCATCAGCAGGTGTGAGGGGTTGCTGCTGCCCTGATCACCCCTCAGGAGCAGGGGGAGGTGGAGAAGCCCTCAGGGGTGATCAGGCTGGCAGCTGCCACTGGCACCCACTGACAGCGCCAAGTGATCAGGACCAGCGCCGGGTGCCAGCAGCAGGTGTGAGCAGGGCTAGCACTGGCAGCAGGTGCAAGTGCTAGGCGGGACCGTGAAGCATAGGAGCAAAAAATTTTCAGTAACCACCAAAGGCTCGCCCTGATGATAGCAGCCGGTGCCCTGCCTTGGTCTGGCACCCTCACTCACCTGCTCCACTATCCTGCTGCGGCCGATGCCCGCCATGTTCTGCACTTGCCCTTTGGTGGTCGGTGCATTTCATAGTGACTGGTTGTTCAGTTGTTCCACCATACGGTTTATTTGCCTTTTATTATATAGGATGTTGGTGTGACAAATCTGATAATCATCTTTTTTTTCTAGTAAAACTAACACATAATTTTAAAAAATGATTTTAATAGTCTTAACTAAAATAAGCTTGGACTTCCAAGTTAGTCAAATGCCCAAAGTATATTATTATCTGCCCTTCTCTAAACTTTTCTATATGCTTTATTTTTATTTTATATCTTTATTGCTGAAAGTATTACATATACACTCTTTTTTCCTCATTGACACTCCTCCAGGCCTTCACCACTCTATTGTCTGTGTCCATGGGTTATGTATATATGCATACAAGTTCTTTGGTTGATCTCTTCCCACCCCAACCTTCCCTCTGAGATTCAACAGTCTGTTCCATGCTTCTATGTCTCTGGATCTATTTTGTTCATTAAATTCCACATATAAGTGAGATCATGTGATACTTATTTTTCTCTGACTGGCTTATTTTGCTCAGCATAATACCCTAAGTTCCCTCCATGTTGTCTCAAGGGGTAAGAAATCCTTCTTTTTTCACAGCTGCAGGAAGTAGAATATGATCACATGGCTGTATTTCAGATGTATAAATTTTGAGGCTTTCAAAATCCCAAATTACTTCCTTATGCAAAGTGGCAATACAAATAGCAATCCTACATAGTGAAGAATACCTTCTGTATAGCTCCCTTTTATAAAAATGGGCAAACACACACACACACACACACACACACACACACACACACACACACACAGACATAAGTTTAGTCCATCTGAAGAAGCACTCCAACTCCCTAATTCCACACTTGAACTAGGCAGAGGCAAGTTTACATTATCCCAGAAAACTCAATAAGTAGCTTTATTTGGTATCTTCAAGAAGTTTCTCTTTTTGTAGGAAATGTCAGTCTTGCAGGAGAAACTGTAACTGGTTCTCTTGTAATTCTGTCTAGTTCTGCGTGAACATCTGATAGGACAAGCTTCTGAGATGGTGGTAAACCACTGCTTCCACCTCAGCCCCAGCTCCACAGATGCCACCACCAGCACAGGGACCTCCTGGAGAGCAAGTCTTTTTACCCACAAACTATTGAGAAATTTGCTGGGACACCTTCACTTGTAGCTCCAGCTTTCATGTTTGGATCAAAATTTTTTGACCCAGCAGTGTTGGGCAACATGCTGGCAATGTTGGATGACACTGATATGTTTGGTGTTACAGGGGCACCTCCTTGGACTCTTGGTGAAGCTTTGTGCATGAGAAGAATATTGTGGCAGATGACCAAGTGTTTCTTATGAAGACACTTTTAGCAAAGCAACCACCAACTGCAGTTGGAAGGCCAGAGAGAGTGGAAGGGAAGGGGAGAGACAGAGACATCCATGTGAGACAGACACATGGATTGGTTGCCTCCCACATGGACCCTGACCTAGGTCAGGGATCCAGTCTGCAACCTAGGTACCTGCCTGCCCTTGACTGGAATCAAACCTGGAATCTTTCGGTCTGCAGGCTGATGCTCCTACCACTGAGCAAAACTGGTTAAGGCTATCTTCTGCTTATAATGTTTGAAAATTTTCATGTAATATTCCTATTTTCTTATCAGTATCCCATCCTGCTAGAGTAAATATTGCATCTTTTCCTACCACAGCAGCAGGAATCTTATATAGTTTCTGAATGATTTATTTATATACTAAATCAATATTTTTGTTTCCTTTTACTGAAGTGTAAATAAGTGCTGCACTACACGTAAAAAAAAATTCCGGGTATGTGACTGAATAAAATAAAAATGTTCACCTTTGTAGTCATATTCTTTCTTCAATTTACTTTGTGCAAACTCCTAGTACTGAAATGCCCAAGTTATGTGTAAGTGTATCTAAACACTATTACAACATTGCATTAATAACCTCTACATTTTTATTTTTCACATTTAGGCTGTGTGCTTTCTTTACTTCTTAGTTAAATAAACAAATCTTGGCCAATATTTCGAAAACATGTTTTGATAACTTACATGATCATGGATTTAGATAATGACTGGTGTATCAAATGCTATCTGATAGTTTTCTCAGCATATTCCATGTGTGGTGGTCCATGTCTATATTCCATTTTAGTATATAATGCCAAAGCATTTTAAAAGTGAGTATACCAATTTATATTTCCACCAGATTGCGTGAAAGTTCAAAGGTTTTTTTACATTCTCTTGCCATTACTGGATATTATCAAACTTTTTCACTTTCGCTCTCTAGAGATTCCATGTTTACTTTTCCATTTACATATTCATTAGCCATATACTATCTACTTTTATGATGTGCCTGTCCAAATCTTTTACCCATTGTAATATTATGTTGTCTGTCTTTCTCTTTCTGATTAATGGGAACTTTGTAGATTCTACAAAAAAAGCTTTATCATATGTAAGTGTTAAAAGTCACTTATCCTACACTGAAGCTCACCTCATTACACTTAAAAAAATGTTGAAAGTATTACATATGTCCCCTTTATTCCCCATTGACCTCTCTAACTGCACTGCCTCCCCTGCCCTCGGGCCCAGGCCTTCACCATCTATTGTCTGGGTTATTTTTGTTTATTTGTTTGTTTTTTAATTAAATCTTTATTGTTCAGATTATTACAGTTGTTCCTCTTTTTTCCCCCCATAGCTCCCCTCCACCCGGTTCCCACCCCACCCTCTGCCCTTAACCCCGCCCTGTCCCCCGCACATTCCTCATCCATAGGTGTACGATTTTTGTCCAGTCTCTTCCCGCACTCCCCACACCCCTTTCCCCCCAGGAATTGTCAGTCCACTCCCTTTCAAAGCCCCTGATTCTATTATATTCCCCAGTTTTTTCTGTTCATCAGATTATTTATTCACTTGATTTTTAGATTCACTTGATAGATATGTATTTGTTATTCATAATTTTTATCTTTACTTTTTTCTTCTTTCTCTTCTTAAAGGATACCTTTCAGCATTTCATATAATACTGGTTTGGTGGTGATGAAATGCTTTAGCTTTTTCTTATCTGTGAAGCTCTTTATCTGAACTTCAATTCTGAATGATAGCTTTGCTAGATAAAGTAATCTTGGTTGTAGGTTCTTGCTATTCATCACTTTGAATATTTCTTGCCACTTCCTTCTGGCCTGCATAGTTTCTATTGAGAAATCAGCTGAGAATCTTATGGGTACTCCCTTTTAGGTAACTGACTGTTTTTCTCTTGCTGCTTTTAAGATACTCTCTTTCTCTTTTGCTCTTGGCATTTTAATTATGATGTGTCTTGGTGTAGTCCTCTTTGGATTCCTTTTGTTTGGGGTTCTCTGTGTTTCCTGGACTTGAAAGTCTATTTCTTTGACCAGGTAGGGGAAGTTTTCTGTCATTATTTCTTCAAATAGGCTTTCAATATCTTGCTCTCTCTCTTATTCTGGCACCCCATAATTTGGATGTTGGTAAACTTGAAGTTGTCCCAGAGAATCCTTACACTATCCTCATATTTTTGGATTCTTTTTTCTTTTTGCTTTTCTGGTTGGGTGTTTTTTGCTTCTTCGTATTCCAAATTTTTGACTTGATTCTTGTGATCCTCTAGTCTGCTGTTGGATCTCTGTATAATATTCTTTATTTAAGTCAGTGTATGCTTAATTTCTAGCTGGTCCTTTTTCATATCCTCAAGGGTCTCATTAGACTTATCGAGGGTCTCACTAAATTTATGGGCGGTTTCTAGAAAATTCTTGAAAAACCTTAGAAGTGTGGTTTTGAACTCTATATCCAGTAGTTTGCTTTCCTCCATTTCTTTCATTTGTGACCTGTTTCTTTGTCTTCACAATTTGGCTGCTTCTCTGTGTTGATAGAATGGCTTTCTGTGCTAGGTGTCCTATTGGGCCCAGTGGCTCAGCCTCCCCAATTACCTGAGGTGGACACTCTTTGTGTACCCCTTTGTGGGCTTTGTGCACAGTCTTTTAGTTAAGCCTTGATTGTTGTAGGTATCACTGGGAGGAATTGACCTCCGGGCCAATTGGCTGTGAGAATCAGCTGTGTCTATGGTGGGAGAACTTCTGTGCTGGAGACACCTTTATGGGGAAAGACTTGCTTCAGTGGGGCTTTGGTGCTCACTGAGTCTGCCCCCTGAGTGTGTCCCTTATGGATCTGAAGAGTTGTAATATGGATGGTCCCACTGACCACTGGGTACACTGGCTCTTGGATCTGTAAGGAGGTGCTAATTTAGCCTCTTTCTGAGGCTACCCAGCAGGAGCTATGGAGAGATCTGCAGATTCCTCTTCTTTGTTTGGGTTTTGGAGGTGCCTAGATGAGGCCCAGCTGTGAAGCAATGCAAGCTGCTGTGGGGCCTTGGGCCTTCTTTTGATATTCTGGGTCTCTCTGACCCAGCTGCAGTTTGTTAGGTAATTTTAGATTGCAAAAGGCCTGGCCATTCATATGCAAAAGCCTCTGTGCACAGCTTGGGTGCTGGGGGGCGTGTCTCAGGGAATCATCAGGGTGGAGCAAACAGCTATGGCTGATCCTCAGCCCTGCCCTACGAGGCCCCAGGTCTCAGTGTCCCACAGTAATTGCTGCAAGCACCTCTGAGAGAAAGCTGCCTTCGAGTTCTGCCCGATGTCAGACGGTCCAGTTTCTCCCCATATGAGTTTGGGTCCCCAGAGACTGGCCCAGAACTGGAGTTCAGAGCAGTTGGGAGCTTGCATCTCCCTCCAGATTGAAAAAGACAACTGCATCCTCAGTTGCCAGCCCTTTTCTTGCACGCCTCCATACCTCTGCACTTTACTTCCACACCTCCTCTGAGTCTCAGTGTGCTTTTCTCTTTCCTTC
Organism: Myotis pilosus; assembly: GCA_036010255.1. Taxonomy (NCBI): domain Eukaryota; kingdom Metazoa; phylum Chordata; class Mammalia; order Chiroptera; family Vespertilionidae; genus Myotis; species Myotis pilosus. Next base: position 109,253,720 of record JASKON010000002.1, on the reverse strand, counting down.
TAGTTGTAGAATTTCCACTCAGCCAGCCTTCCTGTGGTTCCAGATGATGTCTGTTTTGTCTTTTAGTTGTATTTTTGAAGTGGTCGCATGACGCAGTAATTTCAGGTGTTTACCTATGCTGACATCTCAGTTTCCCCTGGGTTAGTTTTGATAAACAAGTTTTAATTTTTTTAAAAAATTTTATTGTTTAAGGTATTACAAATAGTAGTAGATATGTCTCTTTTTTTCCCCCACTACCTTTCCCCCTGGCCTCCCCTCCCCCGGTACTTTCCCTTGTCCCCTCACCCCTAGAGTCTTGCTTCTGTTGGTTGTGCTTATATGCATGCATACAAGTCCTTCGGTGATCTCTTACCTCCCCAACCCTCCCCTACCTTCCCACTGTAGTTTGACAGTCTGTTTGATGCTTCTTTGCCTCTGTCTATTTTTTGTTCAACAGTTTGTAATGTTCTTTATTATCCATAAATGAGTGAGATCGTGTGGTATTTATCTTTCACTGACTGGCTTATTTCACTTAGCATAATGCTCTCCAGTTCCATCCATGCTTTTGCAAATGGTAAGAATTTCTTCTTTTTTACAGCAGCATAATATTCCATTGTGTAGATGTACCACAGTTTTCTTATCCATTCATCTGCTGTTGAGAATTTTTTTTTTTTTATGATCTTTGCTATATTTATTATCTATTCTTTATTCTAAGTATACTACCAAGACACAGCTCATTATCACAATCCATTATTGGCAAGAATAAGGCAACTGATTTACCCTAAAGGAGGTTATAACAATCCGAGTAAAATCAAGAATATGGTTTTGTAATTATACTTAATCTGATAGCATGATAAGACACCATATAAATTTCAAAATTTTAATTTATTTCCCTACCTCTAATCTCAATCCTTTCTAATCATTTCTATTTCTTTAATAGGTTATTCTTTCTAAAACACTGTTTTTTCTGCTCCAACGCCTACAATGTTTCCTAATACCTAATAAAATTATAATAACTAAATTTTTGAGTGGTTATTTGGTACCAGGCTCTGCTAAACATTCTCATGCCTTATCTCACATAATAAGCACATATGTTTTTTTTTTATTTTTTTTTAATTTTATTTTTTATTACAAAGGGTATTACATATGTGTCCATTTTTTCCCCCCCGCCCAAGACAGTCCCCTAGCCTCCCCTATCCCCCAGTGTCTTATGTCCATTGGTTATGCTTATATGCATGCATACAAGTCCTTTGGTTGATCTCTTACCCCCCTACCTCCCGCCCCCGAACCCTCCCCGGCCTTCCCGTTGCAGTTTGACAATCTGTTTGAGGCAGCTCTGCCTCTGTATCTATTATTGTTCCAAAGTTTATAATGGTCTCAATTATCCATGAATAAGTGAGATCATGTGGTAATTTTCCTTCATTGACTGGCTTATTTCACTTAGCATAATGCTCTCTAGTTCCATCCATGCTGTTGCAAATGGTAAGAGTTCCTTCCTTTTTAGAGCAGCATAGTATTCCATCGTGTAGATGTACCACAGTTTTCTAATCCATTCATCTACTGATGGGCACTTAGGCTGTTTCCAGATCTTAGCTATGGTGAATTGTGCTGCTATGAACATAGGGGTGCATATATCCTTTCTGATTGGTGTTTCTGGTTTCTTGGGATATATTCCAAGAAGTGGGATCACAGGGTCAAATGGGAGTTCCATTTGTTGCTTTTTGAGGAAACTCCATACTGTCTTCCATAGTGGCTGCACCAGTCTGCATTCCCACCAGCAGTGCACAAGTGTTCCTTTTTCTCCACATCCTCTCCAGCACTTGTCATTTGTTGATTTGTTGATGATAGCCAGTCTGACAGGTGTGAGATGGTACCTCATTGTTGTTTTAATTTGCATCTCTCGGATGATTAGTGACTTTGAGCATGTTTTCATATGTCTCTTGGCTTTCTGAATGTCCTCTTTTGAAAGGTGTCTATTTAGGTCCTTTGCCCATTTTTTGATTGGATTGTTTATCTTCTTTTTGTTAAGTTGTGTGAGTTCCCTATAAATTTTGGAGATTAGGCCCTTATCAGATATGACATTGGCAAATATGTTTTCCCACACAGTGGGTTTTCTCGTTGTTTTGTTGATGGTTTCTTTTGCTGTGCAGAAGCTTTTTATTTTGATGTAGTCCCATTTGTTCATTTTCTCTTTAGTTTCAAGTGTCCTAGGAGCTGTATCAGTGAAGAAATTGCTTCGGCATATGTCGGAGATTTTGTTGCCTTTGGATTCTTCTAGAATTTTTATGGTTTCCTGTCGTACATTTAAGTCCTTTATCCATTTTGAGTTTATTTTTGTATATGGTGTAAGTTGGTGGTCTAGTTTCATTTTCTTGCATATATCTGTCCAATTTTCCCAACACCATTTATTGAAGAGACTATCTTGGCTCCATTGTATGTTCTTGCCTCCTTTGTCAAATATTAATTGAGCATATTGGTTTGGGCCAATTTCTGGGCTCTCTATTCTATTCCATTGATCTATATGCCTATTCTTGTGCCAGTACCAGGCAGTTTTGAGAACAGTGGCTTTGTAATACATCTTGATGTCTGGTATTGAGATCCCACCTACTTTGTTCTTTTTCAGGATTGCTGCAGCAATTCGGGGTCTTTATTCCAGATGAATTTTTGAAGAGTTCGTTCTAGATCTATGAAGTATGCCATTGGTATTTTAATGGGAAGTGCGTTGAATTTATAGATTGCTTTGGGTAGTATGGACATTTTAATGATGTTGATTCTACCAATCCATGAACACGGTATGTTCTTCCATCTGTTTATGTCTTCCTCTATATCTTTTTCAACGTCCTGTAGTTTTCTGAGTAGAGGTCTTTTACTTCTTTAGTTAAGTTTATTCCTAGGTAGCTTAATTTTTTTGGTGCGATGATAAACGGGATTGTTTTTATAATCTCTCTTTCTGAAAGTTCACTATTGGTGTATAGAAATGCCTCAGATTTCTTGGGGTTAATTTTGTATCCTGCTACATTGCCAAATTCATGTATTAAGTCTAGTAGCTTCTTGATGGACTCTCTAGGGTTTTGTATGTATAATATCATGTCATCAGCAAATAAGGACAGTTTTACTTCCTCTTTTCCAATTTGGATGCCTTTTATTTCTTCTTCTTGCCTAATTGCAATGGCTAACACTTCCAGTACTATGTTGAACAGGAGTGGTGAGAGGGGCACCCCTGTCTTGTTCCTGTTCTTAGAGGAAATGGTGTTAGTTTTTGTCCATTGAGTATGATGTTGGCTGTGGGTTTTTCATATATGGCTCTTATTATGTTGAGGTATGATCCTTCTATTCCCACCTTGCTGAGAGTTTTTATCAAAAATGGGTGTTGAATTTTGTCAAATGCTTTTTCTGCATCAATTGATATGACCATGTCGGTTTTTTCTTTCAATTTGTTTAGGGGATGTATGTGGTTTATTGATTTGCGGATATTGTACCATCCTTGCATCCCTGGGATAAATCCTACTTGGTCATGGTGTATGATCTTTCTGATGTACTGCTGGATCCGATTTGCTAAGATTTTGTTGAGGATTTTGGCATCTATGTTCATGAGGGATATTGGTCTGTAATTCTCTTTCATTGTGTTGTCTTTACCTGGTTTTGGTATTAGGGTGATGCTGGCTTCATAGAATGAGCTTGGAAGTGTTCCTTCCTCTTGAATTTTTTGTAGTAGTCTGAGGAGGATAGGTTTTAGTTCTTCCTTGAATGTTTGGTAAAACTCCCCTGTGAAGCCGTCTGGTCCTGGGCTTTTGTTTGATGGAAGCTTTTTGATGACTGCTTCAATTTCTTCCATAGTTATTGGCCTGTTGAGATTTTTAGATTCTTCCTGATTGAGTTTTGGAATGTTGTATTTTTCTAGGAATTTGTCCATTTCCTCCAGGTTGTCTAGTTTGTTGGAGTAGAGCTGTCCAAAGTATTTTTTAACAATCATTTGTATTTCTGTGGGATCTGTTGTTATTTCGCCTCTATCGTTTCTGATTTTGTTTATTTGAGTCCTCTCTCTTTGCTTCTTGGTGAGTCTGGCTAGGGGTTTATCAATCTTGTTTATCCTTTCAAAGAACCAGCTCTTGGTTTCATTGATTTTCTGTATTGTTTTTTTGGTCTCTATGTCATTTATTTCTGCTCTAATCTTTATTATCTCCTTCATTCTGCTCACTGTGGGCTTTTCTTGTTGCTCTCTTTCTAAATCTTTGAGTTGTAGAGTTAGATGATTTACTACCATTTTTTCTTGTTTTTTGAGATAGGCCTGTAGAGCTATAAACTTCCCTCTCAGGACTGCTTTCATTGTGTCCCATAGGTTTTGGATTGTTGTGTTTTCATTGTCATTAGTTCCCAGGATGTTTTTAATTTCTTCTTTGATCTCATTGGTAACCCAATCAATATTTAATAGCATGCTATTCAGCTTCCAGGTGTTTGAGTATTTTGGGTTGTTTTTATTGTACTTTATTTCTAATATTATGCCATCGTGGTCTGTGAAGATGCTTGGTATGATTTCAATCTTCTTGAATTTTGGAAGACTTTGCATGTGACCCAATATGTGGTCTATTTTTGAATATGTCCCATGAGCACTTGAGAAGAACGTATATTCCCTGGCTTTGGGGTGAAGCGTTCTGAAGATGTCTATTAAGTCCATCTGATCAAGTGAGTCATTTAGGATTGCTGTATCTTTGCTGATTGTTTGTCTATAGGACTTATCCAGTGCTGTCAGTGGTGTATTAAAGTCCCCTACTATGATTGTATTGTTGTCGATCTCTCCTTTGATATCTTCCAGGAGTTTTTTTATAAATCTGGGTGCTCCTGTATTGGGTGCATATATGTTTACCAGGGTTATATCTTCTTGTTGTATTGATCCCTTTAGTATTATGAAGTGTCCTTCCCTATCTCTTGTTATGGCCTTCACTTTGAGGTCTATTTTGTCCGATATAAGTATTGCTACCCCAGCTTTCTTTTCCTTTCCATTTGCCTGAAAGATATTTTTCCATCCTTTCACTTTCAGTCTGTGTGAGTCCCTTCTAATGAGGTGGGTTTCTTGTAGACAGCAGATGTATGGGTCATGATTTTTTATCCATTCAGCCACTTGATGTCTTTTGGTTGGAGCATTTAGTCCGTTTACGTTTAAAGTTATTATTGAAAGGTACTTGTTTGTAGCCATTTCTTTTTTTGTGTGGCTGTTTTCTTTCTGAGCTTTTTATTTCTTCTTTTTATACCAGACCCTTTAGCATTCCTTGCATTGCTGGCTTAGTGGTGATAAACTCCCTTAGCCCTTTTTTGTCTGTGAAGCTTCTTATTTCCCCTTCAAGTTTGAATGATAGCCTTGCTGGATAGAGTATTCTTGGATTCAGTCCTTTGCTTTGCATCACTTTGTAAATTTCTGTCCATTCTTTACTGGCCTGATGTGTTTCTGTTGAGAAATCATTTGATAATCTAATGGGAGATCCCTTGTATATGACTTTCCGTCTCTCTCTTGCGGCCTGTAAGATTTTCTCTTTGTCCTGAACATTTGCCATGGTAATTATGATGTGTCTTGGTGTGGGTCTTTTCGGGTTCACCTTGTTTGGGACTCTCTGGGCTTGTGTGACTTTTTTCTTCCCCACCTCAGGGAAGTTTTCTGATATTATTTCTTCGAATAAGTTTTCTAATACTTGTTCATCTTTCTGTTGTTCTGGTACCCCTATTATTCGTATGTTGTTTCGTTTCATGTTGTCCCAAAGCTCCCTTAGGCTCTCCTCCTGTCTTTTAATTTTTTTCTCCAATTGCAGTACATTTTGGGTGTGTTTTGCTTCCTTGTCTTCTAATTCACTAATTCAGTCCTCCACTTCTCCTAGTCTACTGTTGATACTTTCAATGGTGTTTTTTATTGCAGCTATATCACTCTTCATTTTTTCTTGGGTCTTACTTAAGTTGTTGAGTTTTTCATCTGTTTCTTCTTGCTTCTTGCAGAGGTTGTCGATTTTTTCCTCCATCCGGTTTATGCACTCTAGGACCCTTATTCTGAATTCTTTTTCTGTCATGTTGCATGCCTCTGTATTACTTAGCTGCTTTTCTGGAGAGTCCTCCTTCTCTTTCCTTTGGGGGTTTCTTTGTCTACCCATGTTTGATCTCACTGACATATCTAGACGTTGAGTCGTTCAGTGGCTGCTCCCTGGGTGGCAGTGAGTCCTTGGTCTGTGGTTGCTCTTCGGGCGGTTGCGGTAGCAGCTGCTCTTCAGTTGGCGGCAGCTCCTCTGGTGGGTGCTGTTCACAGCTGTGGTGGCTCTTCTGGCTGGTGGGGGCGGTTTCACGTACAGCTGCTGTTCCTTAGCAGAGGGTATGGTCCTCAGGAGATTGCTGTTGCTTGGATCTGCTGCGTTGATTTAAGGGCACAAAATACAACACAACAAGGCACCACGTACCAGGCACTAAACACAAATATATTCACGATATTAATAACCCCAAATAAAGGCGACCACCCGAATTAAGAGAATTAGGGGATAAGGCAGAAGGAAAAGAAAAAGATAAAAGAGAAAAAAGAAAAGTATGGACCCCAAAAAAAGAGTGCAGAAATGAAATTGGGAAAAAGAAGGGGGGAAAATAAAAGCGAGAAAAGAAGAAAAAAAAAAGAGTGAAAAGAGAGAATGAAGTGGAAGAGGGGAAGAGACTTTTTATATGATGAGAATACTCCTATAGAACCACCACTAATCCCAGCAAATTCCAGCAACAACTCCCTGTAGATGGATGCAAACTAGAAACCACCAATAATATAACGATGAAAATGGAATGGAGAACACTAAACCCAAAATAAAATAAAGAGAAAATAAAATGGCAATTTAAAAGATGCTAAAATGGTAGCAGTAATAATACTGGTTAAAAATAAGAAGGTAGTAATTAAAAGGGTAAAACCAGGTGATGGAAAAAGAGGAAAAAAAAAGAAGAAGAAGAAGAAAAAAAAAAAAGGAAAAAAATAAAAAAAATAAAAATAGATTGGCTTCTTAGTTAAAAGGTGAAAAAAGAAAAAAAAAATTGCAGTAGTGAAGGTCCTTCGGTTCTTCTATTCTTCAGTCTGGCTCGCCTTTAGTCCTGCCAGGTATTCAGGAGAGTGTTGAGTTTCCCTGCGATACACTGTTCCTCTGTGTTTTAAACCACAGTCCTTATTTTAAAGCAGGCCGGATTTTTTTCCTAGCCCGCCTTATTTTGTGTTTAGCAAAGAGTCAGTTTGTGGCTCAGCCTCTGGGTGGCAGTGTTCTGGGCTTGGCCTCTGAGGCTATACAGCATTGAAAATCCCTCTATAGGTCAGACCCTGTTAACTCCCAGGGGCTGATTAGATTATTTTAATCCTTGATCTCATTCAGGGTGGAATCTGGGTGTGGCTGTGCTCCTTGCCTGGGGGCTGGGGGGAGGAGTCTCACTCTCCAGAGAGAATGGCCGCCCCAGTCCTGGGCTGAGGGGCGTCTCAGCACTCAATTCGCTTCCACCTCTCCTGGCCCCCGCCTCTCCTCAGTCTCTCCCCGGATTCCACTCCTCCGAACCCTCTCCCTCTGTTCAGCACAGGTGAGTGTCTGTATCCGAAATGTCCCATGAACAGGGTTCGGCGAGAACAAACAAACAAATGCCCGCCGTGGAAACGGGGAGGGCTTGGTTTCTGTAAACTCTTCTTTTACGGGCACTGCATGGTCAGGTCAGCTCTTCAGGCTGCCCCCTTTAGGCTCAGTCCTCCGTGATCACAGAACCCAGCTTTCAAATCCCCCGGCGCCAGGAATCCCGCGGATCGCCTTTCCCCGTCAGGGGCTGTGCCTGTCCCAAGGGACGCGGCTGTCTGCCACGCGGTCTCCCTCCGACCCTCTGGGCTCAGAGGTCTGGCAAACTTTCCTGCCCAAATCCCTGGGTTTTTTTTTACCTTTCCAGGGGAGTTCTGCCCTTCCCGGCTGCAAACCGTCTCACCAGCTGAGCACTCTCGCCAATTCGGGGTGGGTGTTATTAGTTTCAGCTGCTCACTGCATTTGCTCCGGGACACGACCTGGGACGCCTCTGCCTATATCGCCGCCATCTTCTCTCCAACTCTGCTGTTGAGAATTTAGGCTGTTTCCAAATCTTAGCTATTGCACTGCTATGAACATAGGGGTGCATATATCCCTTCTGATTGGTGTTTCTGTTTTCTTGGGATATATTCCTATAAGTGGTATTACTGATTCAAATGGCAGTTTCATTTTTAATTTTTTGAGGAAACGCCATAATGTTTTCCACAGTGGCTGCAGCAGTCTGCATTCCCATCAGCAGTGAAAATGGGTTCCTTTTTCTCCACATCTTCTCCAGCACTTGTCATTTGTTGATTTGTTAATGATAGCCATTCTGGCCTGTGTGATATTGGACCTCATTGTGTTTTGATTTGCATCTTTTGGATGATTAATGACTTTGAGCATGTTTTCATATGTCTCTTGGATTTCTGAATGCCCTCTTTAAAAAAGTGTCTATTTAGGTCTTTTGCCCATTTTTTGATTGAATTGTTTATCTTCCTTTTGTTAAGTTGTATGAGTTCTTTGTAAATGTTGGAGATTAAACCCTTAAAAGACTTTAAGGCAAAGAGTACTATTGCAGGTTAAAGGATACATTTTATAATTGTAAGAGTCAATTCAATGAAAGATGTAAAATCCAAAGTTTTTATACACCTAATAGCATGGCCTTAAAACACATGAAGCAAAACTAACAAAATTATAAGAAAAAATAGAAAAAAACTACAAACGTATTTGGTAGTACCTAATAGAACAAGCAGTTACAGAAGATTTAAATAAAATTAACTAAATTGACCTAGTTGGCTTATATTGACAGACACTACAGGAATACAGTACTTTTTTTTTCAAGTGTACATGGAATATTTATGAAACTCCCAAACCAAATACCATCAGCCAAATACCATCAGTTTGTGTGTGTGTGCGTGCACTTGCGTGTGTGTAAATTGACATATAGATTAAACATGATTATGGAAATTGATTGAGTCAAAAAAGCCAAGACAGACTTTAATATAAGGACAAATTGAAGACTTACACATCTGAAAATAAAGACATGATAAAGTCACATAAATTGAGAAAGCTTTATATTTGCAAAAAAAAAATTAAGCATTGGAATTAAATACAATCCAGACACAGAACCACAAATTTATGTTACTTGGATTATGAGAAAGGTGCTACTGTGATGCATTGAAGAAATGAATGGTTACTTGCATGAAAAACAAAAAGAACCTGGCCATTAAAAAGTTTTAATTTTAAGAAAGTCCAGTTAATCTATTTTTCCTAGTAAATTTCAATTTATCAATCTTATCTGTGTACTGTTTAAAAATCTTCCCCTATTTAGTGTTCATAAAGATTTTTTCCAAGAAGATTTTTTTGTTTACAAACCACTTGCATTCTATTTTTACATATGATTTGATGTAGAGGACTGGATTCTTCTATTTTCATGCAAGTAACCACTCCTTTCTTTAATGCATTGCAGTAACACCTTTCTCATAATCCAAGTAACATAAATTTGTGGTTCTGTGTCTAGATTGTATTTAATTCTGATGCTTAATTTTTTTTTTCAAATATAAAGCTTTCTCAATTTATGTAACTTTACTATGTTTTTATTTCCAGAAGTGTAAGTCTTCAATTTGTTCCTTATATTAAAATCTGTCTTGGCTTTTTTGACTCAATCCATTTCCATAATCATGTTTAATCTATATGTCAATTTATGCCCACGCACACACACACACACACGCACGCACACACACACACACATTCAAACTGATGATGGCATTTGTTTGGGAGGTTCATAAATATTCCGTGTACACTTGAAAAAAAAATACTGTATTCCTGTAGTGTCTGTCAATATAAGCCAACTAGGTCAATTTAGTTAATTTTATTTAAATCTTCTGTAACTGCTTGTTCTATTAGGTACTACCAAATACATTTGTAGTTTTTTTCTATTTTTTCTTATAATTTTGTTAGTTTTGCTTCATGTGTTTTAAGGCCATGCTATTAGGTGTATACAAACTTGGTATTTTATATGTTTCTGTTGAATTAACTCATGATTATAAAATGTCTCCTTTAATCTGCAATAGTACTCTTTGCCTTAAAGTCTTTTCCTGATAATTTATAGGGGTTTTTGTTAGTATACATGTGGCATATATTTTTGCATTATTTATTTTCATAGTTTTTGTGATTTTATACTTAAGATATACTTCTTATAGCAAATTATGTAGTTTTTCTTTTTTTTTTTTTTTACTGGTCTGAGAATTATAGACTTTTGGGTGGTATCTCTTCTATGCACATTTAATATATTTTCTTATGCATTGGAATTTAAATCTACTACCTTATATTGTATAATTTTGCTGTTATTATTTAACTAGAGGCCTGTTGCATGAAAAGATTCATGCAATAGGACTTCCCTTCCCCTGGCTGCCAGCACTGGTTTTCCTCCAGCACCCGGGACCCAGTCCTTTGCTCCGGCTGGAGGCGCCTCCAAGCCTCTCACGGCTTCAGCGGCTGGAGCCACCTTCAGTCTTCACTCTGCCGCTTCATGCCTATGTATGCAAATTAACCACCATCTTTGTTGGCAGTTAATTTGCATAGCTCGCTGATTAGCCAATGGGAGGCATAGCGAAGGTACGGTCAATTTCAATCTTTGTCTATTATTAGATAGGATTTGTTTTTGTCTATTTTACTCCTTTTTACATTATTTTAGATAAAGCATGTTTTAAAAAATTATCCTTTTTACATTATTTTAGATAAAGCATGTTTTAAAAAATTATCTAATTTCCCCCCTACACATTTGTTAATCATATAATCTACTCTTTTTAAAAAAATATTTTTATTGATTTCAGAGAGGAAGGGAGAGGGAGAGAGAGAGCTAGAAACATCAATGATAAGAGAGAATCATTGATTGGCTGCACTTCCCCTACTGGAGATTGAGCTTGCAATTGGGCATGTATCCTTGACCAGAATTGAACCCAGAACCTTTCAGTCTGCAGGCCAATGCTCTATCCACTGATTAAAACAAGCTAGGGCTCTCCTACTCTTTTTAGTAATTTGTTTTAGAGCTGCATTGTTCAATACAGTAAGCACTAGCCATCATGGCTACTTAAATTAAATAAGGTTAACAATTCAGTTCATCACACTACTTACATTTTATGTTCTCAATAGCTACATGACACTAATGGCTATAGTATAGGACAACACAGATTATGGAACACAACTATTATGGCAAAAAGTTCTATTCAACAACAACATTCTAGACTCATTACAGTATATCTTAAATTTCTATCTCCTGGATAATTCATAAACATTACAGAACTTTAATGCAATTTAACGCATTCCTGCCTTTTGAGATGCTGTTTCATAAAATGGAATTTGTTCAATATTTTACTCTTATATGACATTATTATTATATAATTTTAAACAGTCAATATTTATTTAAATTTCCTCAAATATTTATACTTTCTGATGTTCTTCATTCTTTCAGCTCTTAATGTTGTTGTTACACTGTCCTCTGGTTTTCATTATTTTTTTTCTGTAGAAAACTTGGCTGTCATTGTTGTCTTTTTTTTTTGAACAGTTCATTTTTATCATTCCTTTCCTTTCTCTTTATTTTTCAGCACTTTTACTATAATATCCTTAGGTGCCATTTCTTTGTAGATATTTTCTTGGTGCTTGAAGATAGCTTTAATCTCTGGAATGATGTCTATTTTCACGTTTGGAAAAATTTCTGCCATAGGTTTTTCAAATATAGCTTTATCCCATTCCTTTTGTGACTTTAATTAAAAATAATCCTACTTACCATATCCCATATATATTTTGTTTTCTTCTCTAAGTGTCCATCCTATTTTCCTTTCTTTGCTTCATTCAACATATTTTGTACTGATCTGTCACTAACATCACTATTTTGATATTAAGTCCTCCATTCATGTAAAGTATAATATTAATCTTTTTATTTGTTTCATAATTTCAATTTAATACTTTTAGTAGCATTCTGTGTTGTGATGAAATTATCCATTATTTTCTCTATTTTTTAGCATATATATTATAGCCTGATAATTCTAAGATATAGATCACTTGGAGTTTGTTTATAATGCCTATATTTTTCTGTTGATTTTCAGTTGTATATATTTGTTACCATGACTAGAAATTTCTAATAAAATGTTGGACATTGTGTATGAAAAGTTATAGAAGCTCTGATTTTATTTTCATTCAAGGATTTGATTTTCTTCTTCAAGGCTGACATATTCTCCATTTATGAATATCTGCAGCATTCACAGTCTTAAATCTTTCAATTTAACACATACTTTTACAATTTTTATTGCACAATATTTGTATCAGTAGAAGGAATACAGAAGTCACTATATTTAATACAGAGCATTCAAGTTTTTAATGCAATAAATGAGAAGTCTGTGTACATTTTTCAAAAGTATTTAAATATGCAATACTGAAGTGATTGGCTGGTTGACCAGTCAAAGCTCTCTGAGTAGTTGCCTTAAATCATCTCAGCCAGCAAGATGGATGTTGGTTATTCTCAAAAAGCTCATCTGGAGGCTGCTTTGAAACCCACATCTGCTCAGCTATCTTACTGTATCCAAAGAGTAATGGCTTCCCTGTCTCTTCCTCCTCCCAAATATCATCTGAGGCTTTCTCAATAGAAGCCTCTAACTCAGAACAATGTAGGCAAGGGGCTTCTGGAAATGTAATTGATGGCTTCTTCTCTTCTGAGGAAATTTTAATGTTGAGAAATGGTGATGCCTAGCCAACCATAGAAAATCAAGCAAGTACTTTTTTCTTATAACTGCATAAAAATTATATAGGGAAAAATATATATGTATATATATTGCTTTTTACCTTTTTTTAAAAAAATAATTCTTTACTGTTGAAAGTATTACATACTTTCCCTTTTCCCCCCATTGACCCCCTCTAGCCTGCCCCTGCCTCATACCCCAGGCCCTCACCACCCCATTGTCTGTGGCCATGGGCCATGCATCTATGCATACAAAGTTCTTGGCTGATTACTTCTCAACCACCCACTCTCCCCCACCTTCCCTCTGAGATTTCACACTCTGTTTCATGCTTATATGTCTTTGGATCCACTCTATTCATCAGTTTATTTTGTTATTTAGATTTTACATATGAACGAGATTATGTGATACTTGTCTTTCTCTGATTGACTTATTTCACTTAGCAGGATACTCTCCAGGTCCTTCCCTGATGTCTCAAAGGGTAACAGATTCTTCTTTTATACTGTTGCATAGTGCTCCACGGTATAAATGTACCACAGCTTTATATATGTATATAAATATATATGTATATAAATAAATATGTGTATATAAATATAGTTCTTTATTTTTTAAAGTGTTACATATAATATTACATATGTCTGCTTTTCTTCCCATTGACCTCTCCCTGCTTGGCCACCCCCACCTCCAGCACACTCCCTCACCCCCCTAGTGTCTGAGTTCCTGGGTTATACTTATATGCATGCATATAAATCCTTTGGTTAATCTCTTACATCCCCCACCCTACTCTGCCTTCCTTTGTTTCTGATCTTGGGTCTTACATTTTTTTGTTGATAAGTCTGGTTAAAAGTTTATCAATTTTATTTATCTTTTCAAAAAACCAGCTCTTGGTTTTATTGATCTTTTGTTTGCTTGTTTTTAGACTTTCATTTATTTCTGCTTTTATCTTTATTATTTCCTTCCTTCTATTGACTGTGGGATTTTTTTGCTGTTGTTTTTCTAATTTCTTTAGGTGTAAGGTTAGATTGTTTATTTGATATTTCTTTTGTCTCTTTAAAGTAGGCCTGAATTGCTATAAATTTACCTCTTAAAACTACTTTGCCTGTGTCGCATAGATATTGTATTATTGTGCTTTTATTTTAATTTGGCTCATGGTACTTTTTGATTTCTTACTTGATCTTTTTTTTAATTTTTTTATTACAAAGGGTATTACATATGTGTCCATTTCCCCCCCCCCACCCTAGACAGTCCCCTGGCATCCCCTATACCCCAGTGTCTTATGTCCATTGGTTATGCTTATATGCATGCATACAAGTCCTTTGTTTCATCTCCTACCCCCCTACCTCCCGCCCCCCAACCCTCCCCGGCCTTCCCGCTGCAGTTTGACAATCTGTTTGAGGCAGCTCTGCCTCTGTATCTATTATTGTTCAAAAGTTTATAATGGTCTCAATTATCCATGAATAAGTGAGATCATGTGGTATTTTTCCTTCATTGACTGGCTTATTTCACTTAGCATAATGCTCTCCAGTTCCATCCATGCCGTTGCAAATGGTAAGAGTTCCTTCCTTTTTACAGCAGCATAGTATTCCATCGTGTAGATGTACCACAGTTTTCTAATCCATTCATCTACTGATGGGCACTTAGGCTGTTTCCAGATCTTAGCTATCGTGAATTGTGCTGCTATGAACATAGGAGTGCATATATCCTTTATTATTGGTGTTTCTGGTTTCTTGGGATATATTCCTAGAAGTGGGATCACAGGGTCAAATGGGAGTTCCATTTTTAGTTTTTTGAGGAAACTCCATACTGTCTTCCATAGTGGCTACACCAGTCTGCATTCCCACCAGCAGTGCACAAGTGTTCCTTTTTCTCCACATCCTCTCCAGCACTTGTCGCTTGTTGATTTGTTGATGATAGCCAGTCTGACAGGTGTGAGATGGTACCTCATTGTTGTTTTGATTTGCATCTCTTGGATGATTAGTGACTTTGAGCATGTTTTCATATGTCTCTTGGCTTTCTGAATGTCCCCTTTTGAAAGGTGTCTATTTTGGTCCTTTGCCCATTTTTTGATTGGATTGTTTATCTTCCTTTTGTTAAGTTGTGTGAGTTCCCTATAAATTTTGGAGATTAGGCCCTTATCAGATATGACATTGGCTAATAAGTTTTCCCACACAGTGGGTTTTCTCGTTGTTTTGTTGATGGTTTCTTTTGCTGTGCAGAAGCTTTTTATTTTGATGTAGTCCCATTTGTTCATTTTCTCTTTAGTTTCAAGTGTCCTAGGAGCTGTATCAGTGAAGAAATTGCTTCGGCATATGTCTGAGATTTTGTTGCCTTTGGATTGTTCTAGAATTTTTATGGTTTCCTGTCGTACATTTAAGTCCTTTATCCATTTTGAGTTTATTTTTGTGTATGGTGTAAGTTGGTGGTCTAGTTTCATTTTCTTGCATGTATCTGTCCAATTTTCCCAGCACCATTTATTGAAGAGACTATCTTGACTCCATTGTATGTTCTTGCTTCCTTTGTCAAATATTAATTTAGCATATGGGTTCGGGCCAATTTCTGGGCTCTCTATTCTATTCCATTGATCTATATGCCTATTCTTGAGCCAGTACCAGGCAGTTTTGACAATAGTGGCTTTGTAATACATCTTGATATCTGGTATTGAGATCCCACCTACTTTGTTCTTTTTCAGGATTGCTGCAGCTATTCGGGGTCTTTTTTTATTCCAGATGAATTTTTGGAGAGTTCGTTCTAGATCTATGAAGTATGCTGTTGGTATTTTAATGGGAAGTGCGTTGAATTTATAGATTGCTTTGGGTAGTATGGACATTTGAATGATGTTGATTACCAATCCATGAACACGGTATGTTGTTCCATCTGTTTATGTCTTCCTCTATATCTTTTTTCAACGTCCTGTAGTTTTCTGAGTAGAGGTCTTTTACCTCTTTAGTTGCCGGGAGCCGGTCCATCCTTGCTGCTTGACACAGTCGCTGCAGGAAAGAAACATCTGCACAGCATATGTTTCAAGGGACCTGGCGTATATAGCATACTGTTCTTAATATGTTTGCTCCCCTTAGCGCTGTGTGTTTTAACCAAGGTCACCTCTCCGAGAAAGGTTGTTTCCCCAGGTAGGAATTTTTCCCTGAAGTCAGGGAGGGGATGCCTCTCCTAGAAAGGTTGTTTCCCCAGGTAGGGATTTTTCTCTGAAGTCAGGGAGGGGATGAAACTCCTTAACTAAGTACCAGGCGGGTAGTTAATCACTTTAACTACAAACAATCATGCTTAAGCTACATAATCTTTTCTCCCTGGAATGGAGATAAGAAACACCCTAACCTTTGTAATAGAAATTGACAGGATTAAAATCAACTGGTATAAATACGGATGTAACAAGACAATAAACGGCAGAACTTCTCTGGAGATCCAGACCAGAACTTGGCTGGAGATCCTGGCTAGGCTGCTGATCAACTGAACGCTGTCTCCATGTCATTCCTTCTTCACCGACTCCGTCCACACCTATGGGGAACCCCTGGACCCGCTGGGGCTGGACCCCGGCATCTGGCGCCCGAACAGGATTCCCTTAGGTAAGTCCCCCCGTACTTGGGACAGATAGGACTGCACCGTAGGGTGCTTCAGAACCCCCTATAGAGGATAAGTAGGGTAAGCGGGTAGTTAGTACAGAACTTAGATTGACAAGATGGGTCATACTGAGTCTAAAGAAAAAACACTCTGTATTAATCTTTTAACGCATATGCTTACTAGCAGAATTGGAGTTAAGGTTACTCCCAGTGAGACAGAAAGTTTTATAGAAGAAGTATGTCAATGGCTTCCAGAGGATGGAACTGTTAATTTAAAAACTTGGGTTGAAGTAGGAAAGCAATTAAAGAAACACCATGGATCTGAGAAGGTCCTGCCATGTTACTTTTCCCTCTGGGATTCAATCTGTGACACCTTGGCACCAGAGGCAAAAATGGTTGAACTTTCTCAAAATTTAAATAGTCCCTCGGCTCCACCCAGAGAGGATGCATCATCATTGTCTTCAGCTCAATCTAAAAGCAATTTAGCTATGCCTACTGATCGGGAGGAGAATAAATATCATAAACATGACCATTGGTCCTTTCCAGTCAGTAGAGAGGAGAGTGGCCCTCCCATTCAAAACAGGCTCCCCAAATTAGAAAGGAAGCCTAAACCAGGTCCTGTGGCTCCTATGAGCTCCATGTCTAAATTTCAAAGGGCGATAAGAGAAGCTGAAGCTAATGGAGATCTTGAATTCTCACTCTGCTTCCCAGTTACATATGAGAATGAGTGTGGTGGGAATAGAAACCCCACCTTGGAGCCTATACCTTACAAAGTACTTAAAGAATTAAAATTGGCCTGCTCTGAATATGGACCTCTAGCTCCTTACACACAAACCTTGGTAGAAACCCTAGCCAGTAAATGGATGACTCCTTATGATTGGTCACAGGTTTGTAAATCCTGTCTCTCAGGAGGCGATTACTTATTATGGAAAACTGAATATGATGATCTTGCTAAGAAAGCTGTAGCCACTAGCGAAAAAAACAGAAAAGGAATAACCCTAGACATGATATTAGGAGAAGGTGATTTTAACACGGCTGAGGAGCAAATGAAGATGCCCACAGAGGCACTTACCAAAGTAACCAGTTGTGCAGTAAGTGCCTGGAAATCCCTACCTTATACAGCAGGAAAAACAACCACCCTTACAGAGGTTAAACAGAAGGTCGAGGAACCATATCAGGATTTCCTTTCTCGCCTCATGCAGGCAGTCAAGAGAGTAATCAATAACAAAGAGGCAGCTGATATCCTAATCAAACAACTGGCTTTTGAAAATGCTAATAATACCTGTCAGGCTTTATTAAGGCCGATTCGCAGAACAGGAACTATAAATGATTTTATAAAACAGTGTGCTGATGTAAGTCCAGCATTTATACAGGGTGTAGCTATAGCTGCAGCTCTCAAAGGGGAGACATACCCTCAATATGTACAGGGTATAGGACAAGCCAGCAATAATACAGGTAATAAAAGAAATATGAACTGCTACTCTTGTGGCTTATCTGGGCACTTTAGCAGAGAATGCCCAAATAAAAATAATAATACTCAGGCCAGATGGCAAGCTCCTCGACAGCCTGGAAATACATTAGGGAATAATATTAATCCACCAAAAACTGTTTGTCCCCGATGTCAGAAAGGATTCCATTGGGCAAAGGAATGTAGATCAAAATACCATAAAAATGGTCGGCCTTTAAACTCTACAAATAGCTCCCAAGGAGGTTATATCCCATCACCTCAATTGGGAAACTTGAGAAGGGGCCAGCCCCAGGCCCCTGCAATAATAGGGGCATCAACCTTCAACCCCTTTGCAAATTTCAATCAGTCAGTGACCTCTTCAGGGCAACCCCAGGCAGTGCAGGATTGGACCTCCACTCAACCACCCATGCAATACTAACCCCAGACTCGCCAGTAGCAGCCATTCCTACAGGAGTGTCTGGGCCGCTGCCTGAGGGAACTGTAGGTTTAATATTAGGACGGAGCTCCACCTCGTTGCAGGGGATCTTAGTCATCCCAGGAGTTGTTGATGCAGACTACACAGGAGAAATACAGATTTTACTTTCCCCACCCACCACAACTATACAGATTCAGCCCAACCAGAGAATTGCCCAATTACTCCTGTTACCAATACATAAAATAGGGACAGCTGTTACCCAGAAAGCTAGAGGGGCCGGAGGCTTTGGATCTAGTGATGCAGCATTTTGGATACAAGAAATCCATGCTACTAGACCTACAAAAATTTTACAAATTCAGGGAAAACCAATTGAAGGTCTATTGGATACAGGAGCAGATGTTTCCTGCATAGCAGAGAAGGATTGGCCCTCTTCATGGCCCACGCACACCACCTCCACTTCCCTAGTAGGACTAGGCAAGGCATCTAATGTAAAAAGAGTTCTCAGATTCTAACTTGGGCTGATGAAGATCAACATTCAGGAACATTCTGTCCCTATGTAATTACGACTATCCCCTTTACATTATGGGGAAGAGATATCTTGTCTCAAATGGGAGTTGTATTATATAGCCCCAGTGATAGAGTAACATCACAGATGCTAGACACGAGATTTAATCCAGGAAAGGGATTAGGAAAGGAAAGTAATACCTCACACTCCTCGACAGGATCTGTAATTGGGGCCATTGCCCTTAGGACTGCTGATCCCATAGTCTGGAAATCGTCACAACCAGTATGGGTTGAGCAATGGCCCTTAACATCTGAGAAAATATCAGCAGCCCGACAATTAATTGATCAGCAATTAGCAGAGGGACATATAGAGCCATCAAATAGTCCCTGGAACACACCCATATTTGTAATAAGAAAAAATCAGGCAAGTGGAGACTTTTGCAAGATCTAAGAGCCATAAATGCCACCATGGAAGATATGGGCTCCTTACAACCTGGATTGCCCTCCCCTGTGGCAATTCCACAGGAGTATTGTGTTGTTGTTATTGACTTACAGGATTGTTTTTTCACTATACCTCTTTACCCGGCTGATTGTCAAAGATTTGCATTCAGCATACCATCAGAAAACTTTAAACAGCCTTATCAGAGATATCAATGGAAGGTTCTCCCACAAGGGATGAAAAATAGTCCTACATTATGTCAAAAGTTTGTAGATCAGGCATTGCAAGTTATTAGAAAGAAATTTTCAGATCTATATCTTATTCATTATATGGATGATATTTTACTAGCTCATAAAGATCGGGCTACTTTACAGGAAATTCTTACTCAGACCATCCTTGCTTTAGAAGAACATGGTCTAAAAATAGCCCCAGAAAAGATTCAGACTGAACCTTCTTTTTCCTACTTAGGCAGAATATTACATACCTCTACTATCACCCATCAGCCTTTACAATTAAGAAAAGATCATTTAAACACATTGAATGATTATCAGAAACTATTAGGTGATATCAACTGGGTCAGGCCATATCTAAAAATAACCACTCTTGACTTAAAACCTCTATTTGACATTTTAAAGGGAGATTCTAACCCTAAGTCTCCCCGACAATTAACTGTAGAAGGAGAAAAGGCTATAGCAAAAATAGAACAGGCCATCAATAAACAGCAACTACAGTATCTAGATTATTCCAAATCTTGGGCCTTAATTATTCTAGCCACTAAATATACTCCTACAGGATGCTTGTGGCAGGAAGGACCATTAGAATGGATACATTTACCTGTCACTCCTAGGAAGATTGTACCACCCTATCCCTCCCTAGTAGCCACTCTCATTATCAAAGGTAGACGACGCATTATCAAACTCTTTGGAAGAGAAGTTACTGAGATAATAATACCTTATAAAAGAGAACAATTAGACACACTATTACAATTTGAAGAAGAGTGGCAAATAGCTATAGGTAACTTCCCAGGACAAATTTTACATCATTTGCCAAGATCACCTATATTGCAATTTCTCTCCCTACATCCGTTTATATTTCCTATTAAATGTTCAAAAGAGCCATTATCACCTCCTGCCTCCTTAGTATTTACAGATGGCTCCTCTAATGGTAGGGCAGTAACAATCATTGACTCAATAACCCATGTTCAACAAACTCTAGAGACGTCAGCTCAGAGAACAGAGCTTTTGGCAGTTATTTATGCTTTTGAACAATTGCAACAGGTTCCCTTTAACTTGTACACTGACTCTCAATATATAGTTAAATTATTTCCTCATATTGAGACCGCCTCTCTCCCACAAGGAAGAACAGCCATTTTCTCTTTGTTAACTCAGCTACAAACTTACATTCATAAACGAGAAAAGGCTTTCTATATTGGACATATTAGAGCTCATTCCTGCCTACCAGGACCCTTAAGCGAAGGAAATTATCAGGCGGATTTACTAACTCGCCCAGTAGTTTGTACAGCTCTAGAAGAAGCCCGGCGGTCTCATGCCATTCACCATCAAAATGCTTCTGCTCTCCGTCTATATTATCGCATATCTAGAGAAGCTGCTCGAAGTATTGTGCGTGACTGCGGCCATTGTCCTACTCATTTTCCTAGCCCTGCTACTGGAGTTAATCCAAGAGGACTCAGACCCTGTGACTTATGGCAGATGGATATTACTCATGTCCCATCTTTTGGCAAACTTTGCTATGTGCATGTTTGTATTGATACCTTTTCTCATGTTATCCTTGCTTCTGCACGTACAGGAGAAGCCTTTAAAGATGTAAGTCAACATCTATTCCAATGCTTTTCCTACCTAGGAATACCAAGGGCACTTAAAACAGACAATGGGCCTGCCTATACCTCTAGAGCTTTTAAAAACTTATGCTCTACATTCGGCATCACACATACTACAGGAATACCCTACAATCCTCAAGGCCAAGCAATAGTAGAAAGGGCTCACCAAACTTTAAAAACACAAATTAAAAAATTACAAGAAAATGAGTTTAAATATTCCTCTCCTCATCATGTTCTACAACATACTCTATTTGTAATTAATATACTAAATGTAGATTCTGAGGGAAATTCCCTGATGTACAGGCATTGGAACCCTGATCTAACTAAAGCTAAAGCCCTCGTCAAATGGAGAGACTTGCTTACAGGAACCTGGAAGGGACCTGATGTACTTTTAACCCGGGGGAGAGGATATGCTTGTATATTTCCACAGGACGCAGACTCACCTGTGTGGATTCCAGACCGTCTAGTCCGACCTTATGTCTCACCGCCCGCCATCTCTGCCTCATCATAGCACACCTGACCAGTGCCCGTCTGCAGCAGATGTGCAGCCCTGAGCTGGAACAATCTGTCCATTGGGAGGATCACATGTGCCTCCTTTTTGTCTTTCCACATGTCCCAGCTTTGCCGTACATCTCCTTTCCTTTTTCCTTTTTTAAAAATCTAACTACTCTTGCTGGTTCTTTGGCCTTTCTCCTTCTTTCCTGAACACAGCCTTTTCTAGAATCTCCCTACCCTACTGTTCCAGGAAGGGCACCTCCCTTTTATGCCGTGACTAGGGGTGTTTGGTATATGCCCCATACATGGAGTTGTTTGTGCCAAGAGCCTGACATCCTGAGCTGAGAAAGCCCTGTTCCGGGACTCTCCTTTGTCCTGTATTGGCCCCTCTTACCCTTGTGCCAAGAGGGACCCTCTTCTTACAATCCAATTGCCCATAGCTGTTGCCTGAGCTCTCTGTTCATGCTGAGGTTGAAGCCTCATGGTGGCTGGTACCATGGATCTGTCTCTGGCCCAATGGCGTAAGCTGGGCCCTCTCTAGAGAAGAAACCTGAGTTCCCTATGATCAATGCCAGAGCCCCGCCAGCAAGCGAGGGAATCCAAAGGCAGTTGCTGGGCATGGAGGCCAGAGGGACATAGGCTACCAAGGAGACAAAACTGAACCTCACATCACCCTACTTGGCCCAGAGATGGCTGGTAGTCAACGACGGGTAAGACTCCACAGGGTGGGGCAACCTAAGACAGGCACAGTCGGGGGCCAGTAGGAGAAAACTTGGGGTGCAACAAAGGTGGGGCACAGACCCCCCTCCCCAATGGTTCAGGGGCTTGAACACTCGCCCCTTCTGAAGAAGGTCTCCTGTCCCCATGGCTGCTTCCTGCTTCCCATGCCCAGCTCAGATCGGGACCCAGGTAAAGACAGAGACTGGCTGACAGCAGCTGCCCTCTCACTGCAACAGGACTTGTTTCCCATTTCTACCTGGGACCACAGGGAAAGGGGAAGCTGAAGGAAAGGGCTGTGTCAGGATGCTGCCTTCTTCACTTTCTTCTCCATCTTTTTTCTAAACACTTCCATGCCTTATAGTTCTTTTGCTTTCTCTTCTTTTTCTCTCTACTACCCTCCATCTTCCATATCAGCTGACCCAGAGGGCACAGCTTACTCCTCCTCGGACATCGACACCACCATCAACCACGGCCCTGATGGACCCTTTGATGCAGCCCTTCAACTTGCTGACGCTTCGGGAAGCCTGTCGCCAGTGACGCCGCCCGCTAGCCAGACCAACAAAGACAGTCAAACCAACAACTTGAGGACAGCTGAAATCCCTTGACTGAAGAGGCTGGCAACCTTCTACAGGAATGGGGCTCCTTGTGCGCTCCATCCACTATGTTTATAGTTATGCTCACTATCATTGCTTGCCACTCTTCTTCGGAGACCTAAATGGCCCAATCTGAGAGGTGGCCACTGATTTGCATGCGTGATCATTTAAAAAATAAAAAAGGGGGAATTTGCCGGGAGCCGGTCCATCCTTGCTGCTTGACACAGTCGCTGCAGGAAAGAAACATCTGCACAGCATATGTTTCAAGGGACCTGGCGTATATAGCATACTGTTCTTAATATGTTTGCTCCCCTTAGCGCTGTGTGTTTTAACCAAGGTCACCTCTCCAAGAAAGGTTGTTTCCCCAGGTAGGAATTTTTCCCTGAAGTCAGGGAGGGGATGCCTCTCCTAGAAAGGTTGTTTCCCCAGGTAGGGATTTTTCCCTGAAGTCAGGAGGGATGAAACTCCTTAACTAAGTACCAGGCGGGTAGTTAATCACTTTAACTACAAACAATCATGCTTAAGCTACATAATCTTTTCTCCCTGGAATGGAGATAAGAAACACCCTAACCTTTGTAATAGAAATTGACAGGATTAAAATCAACTGGTATAAATACGGATGTAACAAGACAATAAAGGCAGAACTTCTCTGGAGATCCAGACCAGAACTTGGCTGGAGATCCTGGCTAAGCTGCTGATCAACTGAACGCTGTCTCTGTGTCATTCCTTCTTCGCCGACTCCGTCTACACCTTTGGGAACCCCTGGACCCGCTGGGGTTAGACCCCGGCATTTAGTTAAGTTTATTCCTAGGTAGCTTAATTTTTTTGGTGTGATGGTAAACGGGATTGTTTTTATAATCTCTCTTTCAGAAAGTTCACTATTGGTGTTTAGAAATGCCTCAGATTTCTTGGGGTTGATTTTGTATCCTGCTACATTGCCAAATTCATGTATTAAGTCTAGTAGCTTTTTGATGGAGTCTCTAGGGTTTTGTATGTATAATATCATGTCGTCTGCAAATAAGGACAGTTTTACTTCCTCTTTTCCAATTTGGATGCCTTTTCTTTCTTCTTCTTGCCTAATTGCAATGGCTAACACTTCCAGTACTATGTTGAACAGGAGTGGTGAGAGGGGGCATCCCTGTCTTGTTCCTGTTCTTAGGGGAAATGGTGTTAGTTTTTGTCCATTGAGTATGATGTTGGCTGTGGGCCTGTCATATATGGCTTTTATTATGTTGAGGTATGATCCTTCTACTCCCGCCTTACTGAGAGTTTTTATCAAAAATGGGTGTTGAATTTTGTCAAATGTTTTTTCCAGATCAACTGATATGACCATGTGTTTTTTTTTTTTTTCAATTTGTTTATGTGATGTATCACGTTTATTGATTTGCGGATATTGTACCATTCTTGCATCCCTGGGATAAATCCTACTTGGTCATGGTGTATGATCTTTCTGATGTACTGCTGGATCCGATTTGCTAAGATTTTGTTGAGGATTTTGGCATCTATGTTCATGAGAGATATAGGCCTGTAATTCTCTTTCATTTTGTTGTCTTTAACTGGTTTTGGTATTAGGGTGATGCTGGCTTCATAGAATGAGCTTGGAAGTGTTCCTTCCTCTTGAATTTTTAGTAGTAGCCTGAGGAGGATAGGTTTTAGTTCTTCCTTGAATGTTTGGTAAAACTCCCCTGTGAAGCCGTCTGGTCCTGGGCTTTTGTTTGCTGGAAGCTTTTTGATGACTGCTTCAATTTCTTCCATAGTTATTGGCCTGTTGAGATTTTTAGATTCTTCCTGATTGAGTTTTGGAATGTTGTATTTTTCTAGGAATTTGTCCATTTCCTCCAGGTTGTCTAGTTTGTTGGAGTAGAGCTGTCCATAGTATTTTTTAACAATCATTTGTATTTCTGTGGGATCTATTGTAATTTCGCCTCTATCGTTTCTGATTTTGTTTATTTGGGTCCTCTCTCTTTGCTTCTTGGTGAGTCTGGCTAGGGATTTATCAATCTTGTTTATCCTTTCAAAGAATCAGCTCTTGGTTTCATTGATTTTCTGTATTGTTTTTTTGGTCTCTATGTCATTTATTTCTGCTCTAATCTTTATTATCTCCTTCCTTCTGCTCACTCTGGGGTTTTCTTGTTGCTCTCTTTCTAAATCTTTGAGTTGTAGAGTTAGATGATTTACTACCATTTTTTCTTGTTTTTTTGAGATAGGCCTGTAGAGCTATAAACTTCCCTCTCAGGACTGCTTTCATTGTGTCCCATAGGTTTTGGATTGTTGTGTTTTCATTATCATTAGTTTCCAGGATGTTTTTAATTTCTTCTTTGATCTCATTAGTAACCCAATCAATATTTAATAGCATGCTATTCAGCTTCCAGGTGTTTGAGTATTTTGGGTTGTTTCTATTGTAGTTTATTTCAAATATTATGCCATCATGGTCTGCGAAGATGCTTTTTATGATTTCCATCTTCTTGAATTTGGGGATACTTTCCTTGTGACCCAATTTGTGGTCTATTTTTGAATATGTCCCATGAGCACTTGAGAAGAACGTATATTCCCTGGCTTTTGGGGTGAAGCATTCTGAAGATGTCTATTAAGTCCATCTGATCAAGTGAGTCATTTAGGATTGCTGTATCTTTGCTGATTGTTTGTCTATAGGACTTATCCAGTGCTGTCAGTGGTGTATTAAAGTCCCCTACTATGGTTGCATTGCTGTCGATCTCTCCTTTGATATCTTCCAGGAGTTTTTTTATAAATTTGGGTGCTCCTGCATTGGGTTCATATATGTTTACCAGGGTTATATCTTCTTGTTGTATTGATCCCTTTAGTATTATGAAGTGGCCTTCCCTATCTCTTGTTATGGCCTTCACTTTGAGGTCTATTTTGTCTGATATAAGTATTGCTACCCCAGCTTTCTTTTCCTTTCCATTTGCCTGAAAGATATTTTTCCATCCTATCACTTTCAATCTGTGTGAGTCCCTTCTAATGAGATGGGTTTCTTGTAGACAACAGATGTATGGGTCATGTTTTTCTATCCATTCAGCCACTTGATGTCTTTTGGTTGGAGCATTTAGTCCATTTACGTTTAAAGTTATTATTGAAAGGTTTCTGTTTGTGGCCATTTCTTTTTTTTGTGTGGCTGTTTTCTTTCTGAGCTTTTTATTTCTTCTTTTTATACCAGACCCTTTAGCATTCCTTGCATTGCTGGCTTGGTGGTGAAAAACTCCCTTAGCCTTTTTTTTGTCTGTGAAGTTTCTTATTTCCCCTTCAAGTTTGAATGATAGCCTTGATGGATAGAGTATTCTTGGATTCAGTCCTTTGCTTTGCATCACTTTGTAAATTTCCGTCCATTCTTTTCTGGCCTGATGTGTTTCTGTTGAGAAATCATTTGATAATCTAATGGGAGATCCCTTGTATGTGACTTTCCGTCTCTCTCTTGCAGCCTGTAAGATTTTCTCTTTGTCCTGAACATTTGCCATGGTAATTATGATGTGTCTTGGTGTGGATCTTTTTGGGTTCACCTTGTTTGGGACTCTCTGTGCTTGTGTGACTTTTTTCTTCCCCACCTCAGGGAAGTTTTCTGATATTACTTCTTCTAATAGGTTTTCTAATCCTTGTTCATCTTTCTGTTGTTCTGGTACACCTATTATTCGTATGTTGTTTCGTTTCAGTTGTCCCAAAGCTCCCTTAGGCTCTCCTCCTGTCTTCTAATTTTTTCCTCCAATTGGAGTACTTTTTGGGTGTGTTTTGCTTCCTTGTCTTCTAATTCACTAATTCGGTCCTCCGCTTCTCCTAGTCTACTGTTGATACTTTCAATGGTGTTTTTTATTGCAGCT
The DNA here is from genome assembly GCA_036010255.1 of Myotis pilosus. Classification (NCBI taxonomy): domain Eukaryota; kingdom Metazoa; phylum Chordata; class Mammalia; order Chiroptera; family Vespertilionidae; genus Myotis; species Myotis pilosus. The sequence goes on along the minus strand of JASKON010000002.1, from coordinate 109,227,099 downwards.
ATATCACTCTTCATTTTTTCTTGGGTGTTACTTAAGTTGTTCATCTGTTTCTTCTAGCTTCTTCCATATGTTATTGATTATTTCATCTGTTTCTTCTTGCTTCTTGCAGAGGTTGTCGATTTTTTCCTCCATCCGGTTTATGCACTCTAGGACCCTTATTCTGAATTCTTTTTCTGCCATGTTGCATGCCTCTCTATTAGTTAGCTGCTTTTCTGGAGAGTCTTCTTTCTCTTTCCTTTGTGGGTTTCTTTGTCTACCCATGTTTGATCTCACTGACATACCTAGACGTTGAGTGGTTCAGTGGCTGCTCCCTGGGTGGCAGTGAGTCCTTGGTCTGTGGTTGCTCTTCGGGCAGTTGTGGTAGCAGCTGCCCTTCATTTAGTGGCAGCTCTTCTGGTGGGTGCTGTTCACAGCTGTGGTGGCTCTTCTGGCTGGTGGGGGGCAGTTTCACGTACAGCTGCTGTTCCTTAGCAGAGGGTATGGTGCTCAGGAGGTTGCTGTTGCTTGGATCTGCTGCGTTGATTTAAGGGCACAAAATATAACACAACAAGGCACCACGTACCAGGCACTAAACATGAATATATTCACGATATTAATAACCCCAAATAAAGGCGACCACCCGAATTAAGAGAATTAGGGGATAAGGAAGAAGAAAAAGAAAAAGATAAAAGAGAAAAAAGAAAAGTAGGGACCAAAAAAAGGCGTGCAAAAATGAAATTGGGAAAAAGAAGGGGGGAAAATAAAAGCGGGAAAAGAAAAGAAAAGAAAAAAAGGGCGAAAAGAGAGAATGAAGTGGAAGAGGGGAATAGACTTTTTGTATGAGAATACTCCTATAGAACTGCCACTAATCCCAGCAAATTCCAGGAACAGCTCCTTGTTAATGGATGCAAACTAGAAACAACCAATAATATAACGATGAAAATAGAATGGAGAACACTAATCCCAAAATAAAATAAAGAGAAAATAAAATGGCATTATAAGATGGTAAAATGGTAGCAGTAATAATACTGGTTAAAAATAAGAAGTTAGTAATTAAAAGGGTAAAACCAGGTGATGGAAAAAGAGGAAAAAAAAAAGAAAAAAAAGGAAAAAAAAGGAAAAAAATTGGTTTCTTATTTAAAAGCTGAAAAAAGAAAAAAAAAATTGCTGTAGTGAAGGTCCTTTGGTTCTTCTGTTCTTCAGTCTGGCTCGCCTTTAGTCCTGCCAGGTATTCAGGATAGTGTTGAGTTTCCCTGCGATACACTGTTCCTCTGTGTTGTAAACTACAGTCCTTATTTTAAAGCAGGCCGGATTTTTTTCCTAGCCTGCCTTATTTTGTGTTTAGCAAAGAGTCAGTTTGTGGCTCAGCCTCTGGGTGGCAGTGTTCTGGGCTTGGCCTCTGAGGCTATACGGCATTCGATTTCTTACTTGATCTTGTTGTCCATCCATTCATTGTTTACTAACATGTTATTTAGTCTCCACGTGTTTTTCATTTTCCTCTTGTAGTTGAGTTCTTGTTTTACACCATTGTGGTCCAAGAAGATGCTTGATATAATGTCAATAGTCTTTAATTTATTGACACTTATTTTGTAGCCCAACAGGTGTTCTATCATGGAAAATGGTCTATGTGCACTCTCAAATAATCTATATTCTGATTCATTCTTGTGAAATGTTCTAAAAATATCAATTAAATTTATCTGGTGTAATGTGTCATTTAAAGGCCTTCTTTCCTTGTTAATTTTCTGTCTGGATTATGTATCTATTAATGGCAATGGAGTTTTAAAGTCCCCATTATTACTGTTTTAGTGTTTATTACTTCCTCTATGTCCATCAATATTTGCTTTATATATTTAGGTTATCCTATGTTGAGGGTGCAAATATTTTCAAGGGTTATATTCTGTCATCGGGTTGACATTAAAAAATACCTTTCTTGTCTCGTTATATTTGTTTTATTGTCTTTTTGGATTCTAGGATGATGGAAAATTAGGTTGAAGCTACTCTGACATTCTCCCAGGACCAAACTATAATTACAACTAAAATATAGTAAAATGATGCTGAATAAAGATCTGAAGTCTAGCTAGAGAGAAGCCTTATATTCAAGAACTTAAAGAGGCTACATTGAAATTCTATTACGTGGGGGAAAACAATAGCCCAACCAATTGGATCCCTCTTTCTGTACCCCCCTTTCTCAGCTTAAGCACTGCTGAGAAGTTCATCTGGAGGATCAGTATGTGTCTGAAATTAACAGACAGACTGCAGACAGAGGTGGATCCCTGGGTGCTTTGAGTCTTTGCCTGACCTGCTCCTTGGGCCAGGGCTACTGAAAGTAGACCTCGGTGCACACCTTTGTCCTTTCCCAGCTCAGCAGTGGGAGCCACAAAAAATGGATTATTGATAGCTCCCAATAGGTTGCTCTGGGTCAGTGACAGACAGTGTCTGACATTGGCCTGCACCTGTGTCCCTGCAAAGAGGCCAAGAACCAGTGGCCAGCTTCAGACAACAGCAGAGCAGGATCCAATAAACTTCACAAGCAGCATATCCACAGGGATATCTCAGCAGGCACCATACCCTATTAAGGTTAATTACATCTAGTGTGACCAGCACTTACACAGAAACCTACACACTGTGTTGGGACTGAGCCTCAATGACAGCTAGCCTGAGAGTCAAACCCACCCTAAAACTGGCCAATAGCAATCAAGACTCAATTAGAACAGCAGGGCCCACACAACACACACAAGGGACATTCTTAAAGCAATCAGTTCTAGTGATCAGGGACACTATACCACTTGGTCGCCTACTACATAAGGCCACACCACGAAAACTATGAGTCATAGAAGAACTATTTAATACATAAAACAAGCACAAATAGGCAGTCATAATGGGGCATTAAAGAAACAGGCCTCAAACGAAGGAACAAGAGGATTGGATTCTAGAGAATTCTAGAGTCTAGAAGAAGAGCTAAATGAAATGGGGGTAAGCAATTTATTAGATATAGAGTTCAGAGTTATGATTATAAGAATACTCAAAAGCATGAAAAAATATATAGAAACCATAAAAAAGGATCAGTCAAAGTGAAGAATGCCATATATGAAGTAAAGCATACACTGGAAGGAATAAAGAGCAGGCTTGATGAAACAGAATATTGAATCAGGAATTTGAAAAATAAGGTAGAAAAAAACACCCTGTCAGAGCAATGAAAATAAATATTAAAAAAATGAGCATAGTTTAAAGGACCTTTGGGACAAAATGAATTGTAACAAGGTCTGTGTAATAGGAGTATGAGAATGAGAAGAGAGACAACAAGGAATCAAGAACCTATTTGAATAAATAATGTCTGAAAACTTCCTTAACCTCATTAAAGAAAAAGACATGCAAGTCCAGGAAGCCCAGAGAATCCCATACAAGAGGAACTCAAAGGAGCACCATGACACACCATAAAATGCCAAAAGGTAAAGACAAAGTGAGAATATTAAAAGCTGCATGAGAGAGTCACTAAGGTATCTACATGGGAGTTACATAAAACTGTCAGCTGATTTACAACAGAAACATTTCAGGCCAGAGGGATTGGGGTGAAATATTCAAAGTGATGAAAAACAAGGACCTGCAACCAAGGATATAGTACCCAGAAAGTCTATCATTTAAAATTGAAGGAAAATAAAGAGCTTCCCAGGCAAGAAAAAACTAAAGGAGTTTGTTACCAGCAAACCATTATTGCAAGGAATGTTAAAGGGCTTGCTTTAAGAAGCTGAAGAAGAAAAGGAAAAGAAAACAAAACAGAGGAACATAGTAACAAAATAAAATATCAATAAACACATACCTATAAATAATTATTTTAAAAATAAATGGCTTAAATTGTCCAGTCACTACACATAAGGTAACTGGATGGATAAGAAAACAAGTCCCATGTATATGTTGCCTTCCAGAGACCCACCTCAGAACAAAAAGATATACACAGACTAAAATAAAGTGATGGATAAAGATATTTCATGCAACTAGAAAGGAAAGAAAATTACATAGCAATCATTATATCTGACAAAATAGACTTTCAAATCAAGACTATAGTAAGAGACAAAGAAGGACCTTACATAATGATATGAGGCTCAATCCAACAAGAGGGTTTAACCCTTGTAAACATTTATGCACTCAACATAGAAGCACCTAAATATGCAATATTTTAAATATATTTTTATTTTTAATATATTTTATTAATTTCATAGAGGAAAGGAGAATGAGAGAGAGTTAGAAACATCAATGATGAGAGATTCATTGATTGGCTTCCTCCTGCAGACCCCCTACTGGGTATCAAGCCTGCAACTGGGGCATGTGCCCTTGACTGGAATGGAACCCAGGACTTTTAAGTCCATAGGCCGACACTCTATCCACTGAGCAAAACCAGCTAGGGCTGTAAAGCATCTCTTAATGGACATAAAGGGAGAAATTGACAGTAATTATTATATATAATAAAAGGTTAATATGCAAATTGACCAAACAGCAGAATGACCGATTGCTATGATGTGCACTGACCACCAGGGGGAAGACACTCAATGCAGGAACTCCCCCCTGGTGGTTAGTGCGCTCCCAGAAGGGGAGTGCCATTCAGCCAGGAGGCAGGCTCACTGCTCACAGCTGGCGAGCACAGCAGTGGTGGCGGGACCCTCTCCTGTTTCCTGCCTCTGCAGCAGCACTAAGGATGTCCAACTGCTGGCTTAGACCCGCTCCCCCCCTGAGGGCTCCTGGACGGCAAGAGGGTGCAGGCGAGGCTAAGGGAACTCCCTAAGTGCACAAATTTCGTGTACTGGGCCTCTAATATAGTTATAGTAGGAGATTTAACATCCCATTGATAACAATGGATAGATCTTTCAGACAGAAAGTCAATAAGGATATTGTGACCTTAAAGTAAATTCTAGATAAAATGGATTTTCTTGATATCTTCAAAGCATTCCACCCCAAGGAGGCAGAATATACATTTTTTTCAAGTGTAAATGGAATGTTTTCTAAAATAGACATGTTAGGACACAAAACAATTCTCAATATATTTATTAAGATTGAAATCATATATAGCATTTTCTTTGACCATAATTCTATGAAACTTAAAATAAATCACAAGAAGAAAATGGAAAATGAAAAAATATGCTAATTAGCATGTAATAAACAATGAAAGAGTTAATGAGATAAAGGAAGCAATCAAAAGATACCTTGAAACAAATGAAAATGAAAACAAAACAACCCCAAATCTGTGGAGCACAGGGAAAGCAGCCCTAAAAGGGAAATTCATAGCATTATAGGACTATCTCAAGAAACAAGAAAAAGCTCAAATAAGCAATCTAAATTTATAGTTAATGGAACTTGAAAAAGAATAACAACAAAGCCCAGATTGAGTAAAAGGAAGAAAATAATAAAGATCAGAGCAGCCCTAACCAGTTTGGCTCAGTGGATAGAGCATCGGCCTGCAGACTGAAAGTTCCCAGGTTTGATTCCAGTCAAGGGCATGTACCTTGGTTGCGGGCATATCCCCAGTCAGAGGTGTGCAGGAGGCAGCTGATCAGTGTTTCTAACTCTCTATCCCTCTCCTTTCCTCTCTGTAAAAAATCAATAACATATATTTTTTAAAAAAGATCAGAGCTAAATAATTGAAATAGACTCTAAGAAAACAATAAAAAAGATCAAGGAGGAGAATAGAAAAAGTGGCGACTTTCTTGTACCTCCTCCCAGGGTCAGACTGGAAATACAACTAAATTAGAGAACATTCACCTGGAATTACCAACTAAGGTCTAGCAGAGGGGGAGGCATATCAAGGAACGACAGAAAAGACCTGAAGATGAGTAGGAAGGGAAAGGTCATGAGAAGAGCCTACCCAGCTCTCAGGGGTGGCAGGCTGGTACACTGAGAGAGGAAGAAGTGCTGGGCTATGTGAGGGTCTGTTTCCTCAGAAGATCGAGCCCCATAATGCAAACAGTATCCATAGCCTGGAGCACCAGAACTGAGACCCGCAGCCCATGTAACATCAAACCATGAAAGGCATCAATGCAGCTGGCAGAGTTTGGAGCTTGTTTGGAGTCTATTGGAGAGAAAACCACAGCTTTGTGTTTGTTTTTTCTCTAAACCCAGGCACAGCAGTTGATTTTGCAGCTACTCACCCAAGGCTTTGGTGTAGGACAGTGGTTCTCAACCTTCCTAATGCCACAACCCTTTAATACAGTTCCTCATGTTGTGGTGATCTCCAACCATAAAATTATTTTTGTTGCTACTTCATAACTGTAATTTTGCTACTGTTATGAATCATAATGTAAATATCTGATATGCAGGATGTATTTTCATTGTTACAAATGGAACATAATTAAAGCATAGTGATTAATCACAAAAAACAATATGTAATTATATATGTGTTTTCCGATGTTCTTAGGCAACGGTCGTTCGACCCCCAAAGGGGTCGCAACCCACAGGTTGAGAACCGCTGGTGTAGGGAGAAAGACACAGATGTGAGGTGCCTAAATACAGGCTGGGGTGGGAACCAGTGTAGGGAGATGTGAAAGATCAGTAGCTAGGAATCCTGCATTTGGTCATTCATAGGCACCCAAAACAAAACGGCCATTTTTCCTGAGAGGAGCTAGCCACTCCCATTAGCCACTGGGCAGGTAAAGAAAAAAACCTTGCCCTAGGTGATACTGACCACCCTACCCTCAGGAGTCCTGCATGCCAAACACTGCATTTTAAGATTTTCAGAAGAAACAAAAGCAGAGGCCAAGCCTATGTGTTTGAACAGTCTCAGTATGCATCAGTAACTGGATTGGAGGGCTTTCTGCCCCACTATCCTGGGAACCAGACTAGTAATTTCCCCAAATGGGAGAGCTGATAAAAACTTCAGGTTTCCAGCCAATCCAACTGGATTGCATACGAGGATTTCTGCCCAGCTGAGGGCAGAGTAATATTTTGGGCCACTTGCCAGTAGCTCTAGAACAGGGAGACACACCAACCACATTTCCTGAAATCTGAACAGTACCTCTTCAGCCTAATGCCCTTTCAGAAACAGACTTTTGAGTAATTAAGATTGAGTAATTAAGATTGCCTCTTCTAGCAAGCAAAGGCAGGCAGAAGCGGAGCCCAAAGAACCAGCAGAAGTTTTCTGACTCAACCCTCGGTCCCATGCTGCTAATACACCTGCTTTAGAGGACAGATTGGCCCCCTCCTGCTTACAGGCAAGTCTTCTGGGAGCAGACACAAACTGTAGGTTGCCTGGAGCTTCAAACAGGTTGCAGAAAGCCAACAAAGGACAGTTTCTGAAAGGGGTTAGCACCTAAATATCTCACGGAAAGCTCAGAATTGAGAGACAGAACATTTAACCATAGTCATCAAAAGAGTAGGACCCAAAAGAAGCACCCATGAGGCACTAAACTTGGCTGAAAAGAACTCCACCTTTTTTCCCCTTTTTTCTTCTTTTCCTTTTAAAACATTTTCTTCTGTCCTTTCTTTTTTCCTTTTTAATTTATCTTCTTTATCTATCTGCTTGTTGATTTGTTGTTATTTTAAACTCTGTTGTTTCATACATATATCTAATTTCCACTTCCCTTCTCCTACAAAATCATTTTTTTTCTTTCTATCATTTCCTTTTTCCCTCTTATCTCACCATTTTTACTTTTTTTATTTTGGGTCTATTTGACTTTTCCTCTATTTTATTTTTCAATTATTTTTTTGCTTTTATTTTCTTCTTCCTTTATTTTAAACTGGTTTCCTTCCCCCATACCCTCATTTTTTAAAATCATATTTTCTTTATTTTAGCTCTGCACCTACATTTTCCTCCACCCACATCTTTTGTCTTCATTTGTTTGTCTGGGGTTTTTTTGGTTGTGTTTTTTTTTGGAAATTTGTTGGTTGTTTTGTTATTTTTCTTTTCAAATTTTTTTTTCTTTCTTTTCTTAAATCATCCTTGCTTTCTTTTCTCTTTCTTAATTCTCTCTTCTCTGGTGGTAGCTTTTGTTGTAGGGGACTTGTATATGTTTTAATTTTGTTTCTTTTGTTTTGTATTTTGTGTCCTGTTATGTCAGTACCTCCACAACAGCTCACACATTATGGTGAGGGGTAAGCCACATAGTCAGCCAGCCTGAGAGGATATTCCATTCATTAACAGGAAAATAACATTCAAGACAACATGAGAACCTAAATAACTCAAGCAAGAAACTTTTGTAGAGCACCCAGCTCAGAAGATCTAAGAAACTGCACCGCTGGATCCCACAAAACACCTACTATATAAGACCACCCCACAAAGTCTGGGAGGTATAGCATTTTTATCTAGTACATAGAAACATATACAAAGGACAGAAAAAAATGGGGAGACAAAGAAGCAACCCCAAATGAAAGAAAAGAAGAAATCACCTGAAAAGGAACTAAACAAAATGGCGGCCAGCAATTTGTCAGATAAAGAATTCAGAGTAATGGCAAAATAAGGTTGCTCAAACAATTCAGTTAGAACTATGAACAACTTTACAAGAATTATAAGAAAATCAATTATAAGAAAATAAATAACACCCTGGAAGGATTCTACAGGAGACTAGAAGAAGCTGAGGATCAAATAAGTGTATTAGAAGACAAAGTAGAAAAAAAAAAATACCCATTCAGAGAAGCAAATGGGGGAGAAAAAGCAGGAGGAGAGTTTTAAAGGAGTTTTGGGAAAACATGAAACAAAACAACATACACAAAATAGGGGTACCAGAAGAAAAATCTAAGCAAGGAATAGAGAACCTGTTTGAAGAAATAATGGCAGAAAATTTCCCTAACCTGGTGAAGGAAAAATTCACTAAAGTTCAGGAAACAAAGAGGTTCCAGACAAGATGCACCCCAAAAGACCCACACCTAGGCACATAATAATTAAAATGTCAAACATTAAAGATAAAGAAAGAATCTTAAAGGCTTCAAGAGAGAGACAGAAAGTTATCTACAAGGGAACTCCCATTATATTGTCAGCTGATTTCTTAATACAAATACTTTAGTCTAGCAGGAAGTGACATGATATATACAATGTAAGGAAAACCAAGGGACAGAACCCAAGACTACTTAATCTAGCAAGACTACCATTTAAAATCTATGATGAAATAAAGAGCTTAATGGATTCAAAAAAAAAAAAAAGGTTAAAAGAATTTATTACTACCAAACCAACATGCAATAAATGCTAAGGGAACTGTTGTAAGGAGAAGAAATAGAGAATGAAAAGAACACAGGCATAAAGAGTAAGAATGGCAACAAATAAAAACATATCAATAATAACCTTAAATGTAAATGGCTTAAATGCTCCAATTAAAAAAAAAAATAGGATAGCTTAGTGGATAAAAAAACATGACCAGAATATATGCTATCTATAAGAAACTCACCTCAGTACAAAAGACTCACACAGAATGAAAGTGAAGGGATGAGAAAAAAATTTTCCCGGCAAATGGAAATGAAAACAAAGCTGCAGTAGCAATACTCATATCTGACAAAATAGACTTCAAACTGAAGGTCATAACAAGAGATAATGAAGGCCACTTCATAATACTAAAGGGATCGATACAATAAGAGGATTTAACTCTGGTAAACATATATACACCCAATACAGGAGCATAAGGGAGAGAGAAACAGCAATACAATCATTGTAGGAGAATTTAACACCCTACTGACATCACTGAATATATCTTCTAGACAAAAAAATCAACAAGGAAACAGTGATCCTAAATGACACACTAGGTAAGTTGGAATTAACTGGCATTTTTAGAACATTTCACCATAAAAGTACAGAATATACATTATTCTCAAGTGCACATGTTACATTTTCAAAGATAGACCACATGTTAGGACACAAACTAAGTCTCTACAAGTTCAAGAAGACTTAAATCATATCAAGTATCTTTTCAGGTCACAATGGCATGAAATTAGAAATCAGCTATAATAAAAACACTAAAAAATATTCAAAAACCCATGGAGGCTAAATACCATGCTAGTAAATAATGAATGGGTTACCAAAGAGATCAAGGAAGAATTAAAAAACATATTGGAAACAAATGAAAATGAGCAAATAATTGCTTCAAAATGAATAAAATATCTAGGAATAAATGTAACCAAAGATCTAAAATATGCATATTTGTAAAATTATCTATCTATCTATATATATAATAAATAATATATATAAATATATAATTATATATATTTACTAGAGGCCCAGTGCACAAAAATTTGTGCACTCGGGGGGGAGGGGGTAACTCAGCACGGCCTGTGCCCTCTAGCAGTCTGGGACCAGTCGGGAGATAACGACCTGCTGGCTTAGGCCTGCTCCCGGGTGGCAGAGGGCAGGCCCAATCCCTAGGTGCAGCCCCTGGTCGGGCTCAGAGCAGGGCCAATTAGGGAGTTGGGGCGCCGCCCCCTGTCATGCACAGAGCAGGGCGGATTGGGAGGTTGCGATGCCACCCTCAGTCAAGCTCAGGGTAGGGCCGATTGGGGGGTTGGGGCACCGCCCCCTGTCACACTCAAGGCAGGGTCGATGGGGAGGTTGCGGCGCCACCCCGTCACGCACAGAGCAGGGCCAATCAGGGGGTTGGGGCGCTGCCACCTGTCACGCACACAGCAGGGTCAATCAGGAGGTTGGGGTCCTGCCCCCTGTCATGCACACAGCAGGGCTAATCAGGGGGTTGGGGCGTCACCCCCTGTCATGCACAGAGCAGGGCCCATCAGGGGGTTGGGGAGCTCCCCCCTGTCACTCAGAGAGTAGGGCCGATAGGGGAGTTGGGGCACCGTCCCTTGTCACACACAGAGCAGGGTGGATCAGCAGGTTGGGGCACCGCCCTCTATCACCCACAGAGCAGGGCCAATCAGGGGGTTGGGGCGCCGCCACTCTCACACTCAGGGCAGGGCCGATGGGGAGGTTATGGCTCTACCCCATCACACACAGAGCAAGGGGGCCAGCTTTAGCTTGAAGCTTGGCTCCAGCTCTTAGGCCTCCGCTGCTGAAAGCAGGTTTCTGGCCTTTGCATACAATGTTGCGGTCCTGCTGGCTGAAGTCCTGCAGTATTTGTTACAATGTTTGAAACTGCAGGCTTAGAGGCCTGCAGCCGCAGGCGGGGAGCGTTGGTTTCCTCCGTCACTGAGGCAAGCAAGCCTCATGTTAGTTTCAAGCTGCCTGGCTGCCGGTGGCCATCTTGGCTGACAGTTAATTTGCATATCTTGCTGATTAGCCAATGAAAAGGGTAGCGGTCGTACACCAATTACCATGTTTCTCTTTTATTAGTGTAGATATTTCAGAGAGAAAGGGGGAGGGAGAGAGATAGAGATAGAAACATCAATGATGACAAAGAATCATTGCTAGGCTGCCTCCTGCACATCCCCTTCTGGGGACGGAGCCTGAAACCCGGGCATGTGCCCTTGACCAGAATCAAACCTGGGACCCTTCAGTCCGCAGGCCAACACTCTATCCACTGAGCCAAACCAGCTAGACTATAAAATAAAGAAATTGAGAAAGATACAAAATGTGAAAACATATACTATGTTCATGGATAAGAATTAACATTAAGATGTTCATACTATCCAAAGCAATCTACAGATCCAATGCAATTCCTATCAAGATACCAAGGGAGTATTTCACAGAACTAGAACAAATATTCAAAAAATTTATATGGAATCACAAATGACCCTGAATAGCAACAATCCTCTTGAGAAAGAAGAACAAAGTTGGAGAAATCACGCTACCTTGTATCAAAATATACCACCAGGTCATAGTAATCAAAACATCTTTTATGCTGCTAGCATAAAAGAGACATATAAATAAATGGAACAGAATAGAGAGTCCAGGAATAAATTCACATCTCTATAGTCAATTGACATTTGACAAAAGAGACACAGCCATACAATGGGCTAAAGATAGTCTATTCAATAATTGATGATGGGAATATTTGACAGATAGGTGAAAAAAAAATGAAATTAGACCCCTTATTAAACCACACAAAATAATAAACTTGAGTGGATTAAAGACATAAGTGTTAGACTGGAAACCATAAAAACCCTAGAAGCAAATATAGACGGTAAAATATCAACATTTTTCATAGCAATATTTTTTCTGATATATCTTCTTGGGCAAGGGAAAGAAAGAAAAATATAAACTAATGGAATGACATTAAACTAAAGACAAGGGCATGTACCTTGGTTGAGGGCACATCCCCAGTAGGGAGTGTGCAGCAGGCAGCTGATAGATGTTTCTCTCTCATCGATGTTTCTGACTATCACTCTCCCTTCGTCTCTGTAAAAAAATCAATAAAAATATATTAAAAATAAATAAATCTTAAGAAAGAAGCTATGGTTTGATATTATGATAAATTATCAATATTTAACCTAATTTTAGATTTTATAATATAACAGTAACATGAAAAATAGTCAATAAACTGCATTATCAACCTCAGCAGTTTTTAGTATTAAAATCAATTTACAGTATGTTTGTTTGAGGTACACATAAATTTGAAGAGGTAGTAAGTGTAAGCAGAATAGTTGATTTCTTGGATACACTCAATATAATTATAGTTCTTCACCCTTATGACTATATGTGTGTGCAGCTTAAAGTCATTTTGCTTCCCCAACCCAAAGTAGCAATATTTTAGGTAGGTTTGCAATAGATTGAAAGGCAAAATTTCTATAAATTAGGAAAAAAAAACTATGTAAAATAAATATACAATACATTTAAATAACAGACTAAACGTGTATTTTGGCATTCATCTTAGTTCTTAGCTTGTAATCTCATGACTTGGAATTGAATTATCCCTAAGTACTTAATCACAAAACTGTATTTCTAATAGACAATTGTAAAAAAAAAAAAGCATCTATCTCATTTATTACAAGCATCTCATAAGAAAACAAAATGTTTATGGGATTGTGAAAGGCAGCTAGGTTGTTTTGTAATGTAAAAAAATATTTACATATACAAAAACAATCTTAGCAGGCAGCAAACAAGATTTGTTTCTCTGTTTTCCAGAAAGTAAAATTGCATTTGTTATAATATCTTCTCAATTTTTATTAAAATGAATTAAATATTTTTCTGAAACAATTTTCAACAGCATTGATCATCTATATTATAGTCTGGAAAGTTTACATTTTGAAATAACCAAATTCACATCTTGAGATATAGAATAACTCTCCAGCCTCAAGGATGAAACAAAGCTCCTCAAACGTACTTGCAATATTAAATTATATTACCTTGTATTTCATATAGAAGTATACATATGTGAAATTGTTGTTGTTTTTATTACTGTTCTGCTTTCTATGATGAAAATATTTAAGGAACAATAATGTTCTCAAAATAATTATATGTATAATTTACATAGCTGGCATTGTTTGCATGTAGGTAAGAATAAAATGTGATTTTATGGGGAGAAAGTGGAGCTCCTTTCATCTGTAGCCTTAAGATCATCAACTGTCGATACATTAATCTATTAATACCCTCTGTAATCATATGTTCATGTGCTTTGCAGACACTTAGAAGTCATTTTTAAGAACTCTTTCCCCCTAGTCACTCACTATAGGCTATATGTCATAAAATGGCTAGTAAAATATTTGTATATTTCTATTTATATGATAGTAGCTATCATTTTAGGCATACTGTATCCTTTAAAAAGTAATGAAAATAGAAGAAATAAATAGAATGGTAATGACAAAAATGAATGACATCACATTATATAAATCTGCAGAATTTTTAACATTTGGCTTTCAACTATCACTGTTTAAAGATACTGCTTTCCATTTATTTACTCATCAGAGACAAATTTAACTTTGGGTGCTGCACAGAATTCTCCATGTTAAAAAAAAATTGAAATAACAGGTTAGTGAATGTTTTAGTGATCGATTTTTCAATAAATAAATCCAGCAATGTAGCAGGATGCAAAATTAACACCCAGAAATCAGTGGTATTATAATATATCAATAATGAACTATCAGAAAGAGAAACTAAAAAAAAAAAATCCCATTTACAATTGTAACAAAAATTAAGATACTTAGGAATAAAATTAATGAAAGAGTTAAAAGACCTATACTCAGAAAACTGTTGAAAAAAGAGATAGAGAGATATATAAACAAGTGGAAGAAAATACTGTGTTCATGGGTTGGTAGAATCATAGTCATTAAATTTTCTATACTACCCAAAGCAATCTGTAGATTCAATGGAATCCCTATGCAAATACCAATGGCATATTTACAGATCTAGAACAAACACACCAAAAATTTATATGGAACCAAAAAAGACCCCAAATAGCTGCAACAATCTTGAGAAAGAAGAACAACATTGGAGGGATTGCAGACCAGATATCAAGTTACACTACAAAGCCACTGTAATCAAAACAGTCTACTTCTGGCACAAGAACAGGCATATATATCAAGAGAACAGAGACCCCAGAAATTGACCCACATCATTATATTCAATTAATATTTTACAACGGAGGCAAAAGCATACAATGGAGTAAAGAGAGTGTCTTCAATAAATGGTGTTGGGAAAATTGGACAGGTATATGCAAAAAATGAAACTACACCACCAACTTACACCATCCACAAAAATAAACTAAAAATGGATTAAAGATCTAAATGTATTTCATGAAACCATAAATATCTTAGAAGAAACTATAGGCTGCAAAATCTCAGACATCTTTCATAGCAATATGTTTACTAATGCATCTCCTGGGGCAAAGGAAATTAAGGAGAAAATAAATAAATGGGACTACAGAAAAATAAAAAACCTTTTGCACAGCAAAACAAACCAAGAACAAAGTGAAAAGAGAGATCACGGTGTGGGAGAATGTATTTGCCAATGATACCTTTGATAAGGGTTAATTTCCAAAATATATAAGGAACTCATACAACTTAACAAAAGGTAGACAAACAGTCCAATTTAAAAATGTCCAAAGGACCTAAATAGACACTTCTCCAAAGACGATATACAATGAGAAATATGAAAAAAATGCCCAAAGTCACTGATCATCTGAGGGATGCAAATCAAAATGACAATGAGATAACACCTCACACCTGCAAGAAAGGCTATGATCAACAAATCAACAAATGACAAGTGTTGGCAAAGATGTGGAGAAAAGGGAACTCTAGTACACTGCTGGTGGGAATGCAGACTGATGCAG
Organism: Myotis pilosus; assembly: GCA_036010255.1. NCBI lineage: Eukaryota > Metazoa > Chordata > Mammalia > Chiroptera > Vespertilionidae > Myotis > Myotis pilosus. The sequence continues at coordinate 109,211,998 of JASKON010000002.1, read as the reverse complement.
CCATTATGGAAAACAGTATGGAGTTTCCTCAATAAATTTGACCCAGTGATCCCACTTTTAGGAATATATCCTAAGAAAACTGAAACCAATCAGAAAGAATATATGCATCCCTATGTTCATAGCAGCACAATTTACAATAGCTAAGATATGGAAACAGCCCAAGTGCCAATCAGCAGATGAGTAGATAAAAGAGCTGTTGTATATTTACACCATGAAATACTGTGTGGCAGTAAAAAGAAGGAACTCTTACCATTTGCAACAGTATGGATGGACCTGGAGAGTATTATGCTAAGAAAAAATAAGCCAGCCAGTCAGAGAAAGTTAAGTATGATGTGATCCCATTCATATGTTGACTCTAATGAACAAAATTAACTAATAAACAAAATAGATCCAGAGACATATAACCATGGAATAGTCTGATGAATTTCAGAGTGAATGTGGGGGTGGGTTGTGGGGAGGGAGATGGACATTAACCGGGGAACTTATATGCATATGTGTATAGCTGATGGACACAAACAAGATTGTGGCGAAGGCTTGGGAGAGGCGGCTTTGGTGAGGAGGGGCTCATTGGAGGAAAAAGCAAAAAAACAAATGGGACATCTGTAATACTTTCAACAATAAAGATATATTTTAAATAAATAAATAAATAAATAAATAAATAAATAAATAGCATCAACAAGAAAAAATGGGCTTTTAGTTAGAATTATTTCTTTCTTTTTTTTAAAATATATTTTATTGAGTTTTTACAGAGAGGAAAGGAGAGAGATAGAGAGTTAGAAACATCAATGAGAGAGAAACATCGACCAGCTGCCTCCTGCACACTCCCCCCTGGGGATGTGCCCGAAACCAAGGTACATGCCCTTGACTGGAATCGAACCTGGGACCTTTCAGTCCACAAGCCGATGCTCTATCCACTGAGCCAACATTTTCGGCCAGAATTATTTCTTTATACCTAGAAGACTTACTCGCTGAGGTAGAACTCTGACTGCTACACAAAAGAAATATATGGTTTCTTCAACTGGTTGTATCTAGCAATTTGTAATGCTACCAAAAATTGCAATTCTAATGAAAATAATCTAAGTAGTTGGCAAAAAACAATAACAAAAATCCCTGCCATGGTTAAACACAACTAACTAACCATTTTCAGGAAGTATTAGCATACTGGTTGGCTATTATTTCTACCAGTTTTCTGACTACAAAATTATGACCGGCCTTACAGCAGGAAGCAAATGATAATTAATACCCTGTCCTCTGGGACACAATAAACTGCCATTCACTTGCATAGAAATAAAATACACAAGGAAACAAAAATGGAAAGATGCTTGTTAGGCAAGGAAACAAAAATGGAAAGATGCTTTTATAAAATGATTTGATACTATAGTGGGGTGTGACTTCTCAAAGGGTTTTGTTTTGCAGTTTATTCATCATGGTATGAAGATTTTTTTATAAAGATTTCCTTTAAAATATACTATCCATCTTTATTTGAGTTCTTTGAACTCTTCCATTAAATGGCAAGGCCTTACTTCTATGGAGAAAAAGAAAAACTGTAATCCTATAATTAATCTCGCAACACTTAAAATATTCTAAAATTATATTAAAATGTAAGACAATTGAACTATAAGGTGCAAAAACATTGCCTTAATGTATTTGAATATCTCGACTACAATCAGTAGGCATGAAATATACTTCAATATCACATACTTGATTGGATCAATCAAAAAACAAAACACAGTTAGAAAACTGACACATGCCTGGCATTGCAGTTGAAACTTCACTGTCTATTTATTACACTAAAAGTTAAAGTCAAATATAAGCTTAATTACATATCATCATATGACTGGGATTATAATTTATTATAACTAGAAGATGTAGGATTGATGAATAAAATAAGGGCAACACTTTATAAAGAACTGTGAATAATTAATTTCTTTTATATTTATTAGAGTGGCAATTACTCTGATAAATATTTAATTTCAATCACCCAACCTAAACTTTTCCTGAAGTCATGCAGAGAATAAAGGAATTCTAAATAGACTCACACACTTTCCATAGATTATATATTCACCAGTATAAACCTATAAAAGCATGATTTTAACCTGAAAAAAGTATAGTATGTATATATTTACTTTCAAATTTAGTTTGTTTAAATAAATACTTTGCATTTCCCAAACTTTTATTTTCTTTGTGAATTTCCAATAAAACAGACAGATGTACTCAGTGGTGTGAAGCCAACCAGCCAGACATTTCAAATTGTAAGAGGATTAAGACTCCTCCTACTTCTTTTTGGAAACATTTCTCAAGTGTCTACATATCCTAGAAGGGAAATTTTTTGGAGGTGGCCACTTCTTTGGAATAGTTCTATGTCATCAGACCTCTGAAGCAAGGGAAGTGGGGTGAGAAAAAAGCTGAAACACAAGGTTCATTTGAGTATAAAAAATTGTAAGGGCCTCACCACCACCCAGATTGGCCTAAAACACCACCCAGAAACCAAAAGCCACTACAGCCAAAGATCTGCTACCTCAGCTGCAGACCCACAGGCACCAGGACTCCAGCTTCCCCAACCACAGGCTCTGGTGAGTCCTGAAGTGTGAAACCCTCCTGCCAATGCACAGCTGCGGCCACAGGCCATGAGAATCCTGGGGCCTAGAATCTCTGGTGACTTTCAGGGTGTGCAACCCTCCAGCTGATCCACAATTGTGGTCACAGGCCCTGTACATCCCTGGGCCTGGACCCTTTGGTGAGAGCAGAAATGGGGAGACAAAGACACAACTCACCAAAGAAAAGGAGGAAGCACTAGAAAAGTAACTAAATGAAAAAAAAGCATGCAGTGTCAGAAAAAGAAATCAAGGAAAGGGCCAAACTGTTCATTAACTGGATGGATGAAGAAATAAACAATTATGTAAGAATCAAGAGGAAACAAAAAATAATATAGCTACAATAAAAAACACAAAGGAAGGTTTCAACATTACACTAGAAGAAGATGACCAAATTAGTGAGTTAGAAGACAGGGCAGAGAAACACAACAAATCTGAACAGCAACTAGAAATAAAATTAGAAAGCAGGAGGAGAGCCTAAAGGAGCTTTGGCAAAACATGACATGAAGTAACATACATATAAGAGGGATGCCAGAAGGACAAGAAGAGGAGCAAGGATTAGAAAACCTATTTGAAGAAATAATGACAAAAAACTTCCCTGGCTTTAGAAGAAAAAAGTCACACAAGCACAGAGAGTCCCAAAAGCAATGAACCCAAAAAGGCCCACACTTAGACATGTTGTAAATACAATGGCAAATGTTAATGACAAAGAGAGAACCTTAAAGGTGGCAAGAGAGAGAGAGTTGCCTACAAAAGATCTCCCATTAGATTATAAAATGATTTCTCAATGGAAGCACATCAGGCCAGAAGGGAATATAATAAAGTATACAAAATGATGCAAAGTAAGGGACTGAATCCAAGAATACTTTATCCAGCAAGGCTATCATTCAAAGTTGAAAGGGATATTAGGAGCTTAGCAGACAAAAAAGGGTAAGGGAGTTTATCGCTATCAAGTGAGCAATGCAAGAAATTTTTGCTAAAGAGACTGTTAAAAGACCAGTACTCAGAAAATTACAGGACATTGAAAAAAGAGATAGAGAAAGAAATAAACAAATGGGAGAATATACCATGTTCATGGATTGTAATAATCAACATCATTAAAATGTCCATACTACCCAAAGCAATCCATAGATTTAACACAATCCTCATTAAAATATCAATGGCATATTTCACAAACCTAGATCAAACTCTTCAAAAATTTATCTGGAATAAAAAAAGACCCCAAATAACCACAGCAATCCTGAGAAAAAAACAAAGTTGGAGGGATCACAATACCAGATATCAAGCTATATTATAATGCCACTGATCTGAAAACTACATGGTACAATTATGCTCAATTACTATCTGACAAAGGAGGCAAGAGCATACAATGGAGTCAAGACAGTCTCTTCAATAAATGGTGTTGGGAAAATTGAAAAGATACATGCAAAAAAAAAAATGAAGCTAGACCATCAACTTACACCATTCACAAAAGTAAACTCAAAATGAATAAAGGACTTCAACATAAGACAGGAAAACATAAAAATCTTAGAAGTCTTTATAGGCAGCAAAATGTTAGATATATGTCATACCAATATCTTCACAGATACAGCTCCTAGGGCAATGAAAACTAAGGAGGAAATAAACAAATGGGACTAGATAAAAAGAAAAAGCTTCTGCACAGCAAAAGAAACCATCAACAAAACAACAAGAAAGCCCACTGCACTGGAGAACGTATTTGCTGATGTTATATCCTATAAGGGCCTAATTTCCAAAATTTATAAGGAACTCATACATCTTAACAAAAGGAATATAAACAATCCAATCAAAAAATGGGCAAAGGACTTAAATAGATATTTTTTAAAAGTGGACATACAGAAGGCCAAGAGACACATGAAAACATACTCATTGATCTATTCCAACTTTGCTGAAAATTTTTATAATAAAGGAGTGTTGGATTTTGTCAAATGTTTTTTTCTGCATATTGCTATGATAATGTGATTTTTGTCTTTCAATTTGTTTGTGGTAGGTATGTTTATTGATTTGTGAATATTGTACTAGCCTTGCTACTTTGGAATAAATCTTGCTGGATCTGTTTTGCTAATATTTTGTTGAGGATTTTAGTATGTATATTCATCGTTTATTGCCCTGTAGTTCTCTTTCACTGTAATGTCTTAATTGGTATTTGAAATTAGACTAATGCTGGCCTCATAAAAAGAGCTTGGAAGTGTTCCCTCCTTTTAGATTTTTGGGGAATAGTTTGAGGAGTATAGGTATTAGTTCTTCTTTGAATGTTTGGTAAAACTGCCCTGTGAAGACATTAGGACCAGGGCTTTTGTTTGCTGGGAGTTTTTTTAAATTATTATTACTGCTTCAATTTCATCAGTAGATACAAGACTATTCAGGTTTTCTGATTCTTCCTGATTCAATTTTGGAAGATTGTATTATTTTAGGAATTTGTCCATTTCATCCATATTGTCCAGCTTGTTGACTTATAGTTTCTTAGCATTTTCCTACTTTCCTTTGTATTTCTGTGGTGTTAGTTGTTACTTCAACTTTTTCATTTCTGGAGGCTAAACAGCATGTTATTAAACAATGAATAGATTATCAATGAAATCAAGGAAGAAACGAAAACCTTCCTGGAAACATCAAAAAGGAACACACTACAACCAAAAATCTATGGAACACAGCAAAAGCAATTCTTAGAGGAAAGTTCACATAGCATTACAGACCTACCTCAAGAAACAAGAAATATCTCTAATAAACTATATAACACTACAGCTTATAGAATTAGAAAGAGAAAAATAATAAAATTCCAGAGTAAGTAGAAAAAAAGGAACTAATAAAAACCAGAGCAGAAATAAATGACATAGAGACTAAAAATAATACAAAAGATTAATGAATTAAAGAGCTTTTTTTTGGAAAAGATAAAAAATATTGATGAACATTTCAACAGACTCATCAAGAAACAAAGAAAGAGAATCCAAATAAATAAAATCAGAAATGAACTAGGCAAAGTAACAACTGGAGTACAAAGTACAAAGGATTATAAGAAAATACTATGAACAAGTATATGGCATATACAGTGGTCGGCAAACTCATTAGTCAACAGAGCAAAATATCAACAGTACAACAAATTGAAATTTCTTTTGAGAGCCAAATTTTTTAAACTTAAAGTATATAGGTAGGTACATTGTTATTAACTTAATTAGGGTACTCCTAAGGCTTAGGAATAGCCACACCAAGGGGCCAAAGAGCCGCGTGTGGCTCGCGAGGAACAGTTTGCCAACCACGGGTATATGTCAATGAGCTGGATAATGTAGATGAAATAGACAAATTACTAGAAAAATACAATCTTCCAAAACTGAATAAGAAAACCTGAATAGGATAATAACAACTGATGAAACTGAAGCACTAATTTAAAAAGCTCTTAGCAAACAAAAAAGGCCTGGCACTGATGGCTTCACAGGGGAGTTTAACCAAACATTCAAAGAACTAACACCTATCTTCCTCGAATTATTCCAAAAAGTCCTAGGGGAAGGAAGACTTCCAACCTCTTATTATTTATTTATTTAGTTAGCTAGTTATTTAATTTTTTATTGTTTAAAGTATTACAAATATTAGTACATATGTCTCTTTATTCCCCCATTGTCCTCCAGCCTCCCCAATCCCCAGCACATGCCCTCACTATCCCCCGCCCCAGTCTCAGTGTCTGTGGCCATTGGTTATGCTTATATACATGCACACAAGTCCTTTTGTTGATCTCTTACCCCCCACAACCCTCCCCTGACTTCCCACTGTAGTTTGACAGTCTGTTTTATGCTTCTTTGTCTCTGTATCTATTTTTGTTTATCAGTTTATGATGTTCTTTATATTCAACAAATCAGTGAGATCATGTGATATTTATCTTTTGCTTAGCATATTGCTCTCTAGTTCCATCCATGCTGTTGCAAATGGTAAGAACTCCTTCTCTTTCCGTTGTGCAGATGTACCAGTTTTTTAATCCACTCATCTGCTAATGAGCACTTAGGCTGTTTCCAAATCTTAGACATTGTAAATTGTGCTGGTATGAACATAGGGGTGCATATATCATATCTGATTGGTGTTTCTGTTTTCTTGGGATATACACCTAGAAGTGGTATTACTGGGTCAAATGGCAGTGCCATTTTACATTTTGTGAGGAAATGCCATACTATTTTCTACAGTGGCTGCAACAGTCTTCATTCCCACCAGCAGTACAAGAGGGTTCCTTTTTCTCCACATCCTCCCCAGCACATGTTGTTAGTTGATTTATTGATGATAATCATTCTGACAGGTGTGAGATGGTACCTCATTATTGTTTTGATTTGCATCTCTTGGGTGATTAGTGACTTGAACATGTTTTCATATGTCTCTTGGCCTTCTGTATGTCCTCTTTTAAAAAGTGTCTATTTAGGTCTTTTGCCCATTTTTGATTGGATTTTTTATCTTCCTTCTGTTAAGTTGTATGAGTTCTCAGTAAATTCTAGAGATTAAACCCTTATTGGAGATAACATTGGCAAATATGTTCTCACATGCAGTGAGCTTTTTGTTGTTTTGTTGATGATTTCTTTTGGGCTATGTATTGTATCATGTCATCTGAGAATAAGGACAGTTTAACTTCTCTTTTCCAATTTGAATGCCTTTTATTTCTTCTTCTTGTCTGACCACTATGGCCTTCTGTATGTCCTCTTTTGAAAAGTGTCTATTTAGGTCCTTTGCCCATTTTTGATTGGATCATTTATCTACTTTTTGTTAAGTTGTATGAGGTCTCTGTAAATTTTGGAGATTAACCCTTATCTGAAATAGCATTGGTGAATATGTTCGCTCAAGCAGTGGGCTTTCTTGTTTTGTTGATGGTTTCTTTTGCTGTGCAGAAACTTTTTATTTTGACGTAGTCCCATTTGTTAATTTTCCTTTAGTATCCATTACCCTAGGAGCTGTGTTGGTAAATATATTGCTATGACATATGTCTGCTATTTTGCTGCCTATGAAGTCTTGTTGGCTTTTTATGCTTTCCCATCTTACATTTAAGTCCTTTAGCCATTTTGATTTTGTTTTTATGTATGGTATATGTTGGTGATCTAGTTTCATTTTTTTGCATGTATCTGACCAAATTTCCTAGCACCATTTATTGAATAGACTGTCTTGACTCCACTGTATGCTCTTGCCTCCTTTGTCAAATATAAATTTAACATAATGGCTTGGGTCGATTTCTGGGTTCTCTGTTTTGTTCCATAGGTCTACATGTCTGTTCTTGTGTCAGTACCAGGCAGTTTTGAGAACCGTGGCTTTGTCACAAATCTTGATATCTGGTATTGTCATTTTTCCAACTTTGTTCTTCTTTCTCAGAATTGCTCTGGCTATTTGGGGTCTATTTTTATTCCAGATGAATTTTTGGAGAGTTTTTCTAGATCTTTGAAGCATGCCATTGGTATGTTAATGGGTATTGCATTGAATCTGTAGATTGCTTTGGGTAGTAGGAACATTTTAATGATGCTGATTCTACCAATCCTTGGACATGGTATATTCTTCCATTTGTTTATGTCTTCCTCTATCTCTTTTTTCAATGTCTTGTAGTTTTCTGAGGACATGTACTTTGCCTCCTTAGTTAAGTTTATTCCTAGGTATCTATTTTTTTTGGTGCAATGGTAAATGGGATTGCTTTTTCAGTTTCTCTTTCTGTGAGTTCATTTTTCGTGTATAAAAAGGCCATAGGATTTGGGGTGTTAATTTTGGAACCTGCTATATTGCCAAATTCATTTATTAGCTCTAGTAGTTTTTTGATGGAGTCTTTGGGGTTTCCTATGGATAATATCATGTCATGTGCAAATAAGGACAGTTTTACTTCTTTTCCAATTTGGATGCCATTTATTTCTTCTTCTCCTCTGATCACTGTGGCTAACACATCCAGTACTATATTGAACAGGAGTGGTGAAAGAGGGCTTCCCATCTTGTTCCCATTTTTAGGAGAAATGAGTTCATCTTTTGCTCACTGAGTATGATGTTGGCTGTAGGTTTGTCACATAAGGCTTTTATTATGTTGAGTTATGATTTCTATTCTCACTTTGCTAAGAGTTTTTTTTTTATTTTGTCAAAGGCTTTTGCTGCATTGATTGATATGATTATGTGATTTTTGTCTCTCAATTTGCTTATGTGATGCATCACATTTATTGATATGTAGATATTGTATCATCTTTGCATCCCCAGAATACATCCCACTTGGTCATGATGTATTATCTTTCTAAAGTTATGCTGGATCTGATTTGCTAGAATTTTGTGAGCACTTTAGCATCTATGTTTATCTATGTTTTTTTGTGGTGTCTTTATCTGTTTTTGGAATTAGGGTAATGCTGACTTCATAGAAAGAGTTTGGAAGTGTGCTTTCCTCTTGAATTTTTTGGAATAGTCTGAAGAGGATGGGTTTTATTTCTTCTTTGAATGTTTGGTAGAACTCCCCTGTAAAGCTGTCTGCACCAGGGCCTTTGTTGGCTGGAAGATTTTTTGACCACTGCTTCAATTTCTTTGGTGGTTATCGGCCTATTCACGTTTTTTTTAGTCTTCCTGATTGACTTATGGGAGCTTGTATTTTTCTAAAAATATGTCCATTTCATCTAGGTTGTCCATTTTATTGGAATAGAGTTATTCGTAGTATTTTTTCATAATAATTTGTATTTCTGTAGGATCAGTAGTTACCTCATGTCTTTCATTTCTGATTTTGTTTATTTGGGTTCTCTCTCTTTGCTTTTTGGTGAGACCGACTAGAGGTTCATCAATATTGTTTATCCTTTCAAAGCACCAGCTTTTGGTTTTGTTGATCTTTTGTATTGTTTTATGTATGTATGTATGTATGTAAGTATTTATTTATTTTTGTTATCTATGTCATTTATTTCCACTCATATCTTTATTATTTCATTCCTTCTGCATACCTGGGATTTCCTGTTGCTCTCTTTCTGTTTGAGTTGTGCAGTTATATGATTTATTACCATTTTTTCTTGTTTTTGGAGGTAGACCTGTAGAGCTATGAACTTCTCTCTCAAGACTGCTTTCACTATGTCCAAAATTTTGGATTTTTGTGTTTTATATGTTGTTTGTTGCCATGATGCTTTTTATTTCTTCTTTGATCTCTTTTGTAACCCAATCATTGCTTAATAACATGCTATTTAGTCTCCAGGTGTTTGACTTTTTTCATTGTTTTTATTGTAGTTGATTTCTAATTTTATGCCATTGTGATATGAGAAGATGCTTGGTATGATTTCTATCTTCTTGAGTTTGAAGAGACTTTGCCTATCCCCTAGTATGTGGTCTATCTTTGAAAATGAGCCATGTGCACTTGAGAAGAATGTGTATTCTGCAGCTTTGGGGTGCAATGTTCTGAAGATGTCAATTTATTCTGTCTGACCTAGTTAGTCATTTAGGATTGATGTTTCTTTGCTGATTTTTTGTTTAGAGTATTTATCCAGTGGTGTTAATGGGGTATTAAAGTCCCCTACTATTACTGTATTACTGCCAATCTCTCCCTTGATATCCTCCAGAAGTTTTTTTATGTATTTGGGTGGTCTTGTATTGGGTGCATATATGTTTACCAGAGTTATGTCTTCTTGTTGAATTGCTATCTTTAGTATTATGAAGTGGCCTTCCTTATCTCTTGTTATGGCCTCACTTTGATGTCTAATTTGTCAGATATAATTATTTCTACCCCAGGTTTTCTTTCATTTTCATTCACCTGAAAAACCTGTTTCCATCCATTCACTATCAGTCTGTGTCAGTCCTTTGTTCTTAGGTGGGTCTCCATCCCTTCACTATCAGTATTGTGAGTGCTTTTTTGTCAGGTGGGTCTCTTGTAGACAGCAGAATTATGGGTCATGTTTTCTTATCCACTCAGCTACCCTATGTCTTTTAATTGGGGTATTTAATTAATTTAGAGTTAAAGTTATTTTGGATAAGTACTTGTTTGTTGCCATTTTTATTCTTCATGCACGTGTTCCTCATTTTCTTCCTATTTCTTCTTTTCACAGCAGACCCTTTAGCATTTCTTGCATTGCTTGTTTGGAGGTAATAAACTTCATTAGTCCTTTTTTGTCTGTGAAGCTCCTGATTTCTCCCTCAACTTTGATTGATAGCCTTCCTGGGTACAGTATTCTTTTATTCACACCCTTGCTTTGCATGACTTTGTGTATTTCATTCCATTACCTTCTGGGGTGATGTGTTTCTGTTGAGAAATTAGCCAATAGTCTGATGGGAGATCCCTTACAGGTAACTTTCTGTCTCTCTCTGGCAGCCTTTAAGATACTTACTCTTTCATTGGTGTTTGCCAGTTTAATTATACTGTGTCTTGGTGTCAGTATTTTTGGGTTTATATTATTTGGGACTCTGTGATCCTCTTGGACTTGTGTGAGTATTTCCTTCTTCCCAGTGTCAGGGAAGTTTTCTGTCATTACTTCTTCAAACAGGTTTATATTCTTTGCTCAATTTCATCTCTTTCTAGCACCCCTATTATGTGGATGTTATTTCATTTCATGTTGACCCAAAGTTTCCTTAGGATCTCCTCCTGATTTTTAAGTTTTTTTTTCCAGTTTCTGCTCTGTTTGGTTATTTTTTTCCTACCTTGTCTTCTTGCTCACTGATGTAGTCCTCCACTTCCTCTAGTCTACTGTTGATACTTCCTATTGTGTTCTTTCTATTTTTCTGCAATGTCATTTTTCATTTCTTTTTGGTTCTTACACATATTGTTGAATTTATCTTCCATCGTTTTTAGCATCCTTATGACCATTGCTCTGAATTCTTTCTCTGACATATTGCTTGCCTCCATTTCTTTTACTTCCTTTTCCTGTGATTCCTCATTTTCTTTAGTATGGGGGCTGTTTCTTTGTCTCCCCATGTTCACTTCTCTCAGGGTGTCTCATTATGTAGCTTTCTCTCTCCTGAGTTGACTTAAAGGCACAAAATACAACATGACAAGACACAATGCACAGGACTATATTACAAATACACTGTTCTAAAAACTGTGGTACTGGAACAAGAACATACATATAGACCATTGGAAGAGAACAGAGAACCCCCAAATCAACAAAAGCCATTGTAATCAATTAATATTTAACAATGGAGGCAAGAGCAAACAATGAAGTCAAGATAGTCTCTTCAATAAATGGTGTTAGGAAAATCAGACAGATACATGCAAAATAATGAAACTAGACCACTAACTTACACCATACACAAAAATAAACTTAAAATGGATATAAGACTTAAATGTAAGACAGAAACCATAAAAATTATAGAAGAATCTATAAGCAGCAAAATAAAAGACATTTGTCATAGCAATATCTTTACTGAAGCAGCTCCTAGGGCAATGGAAACTAAGGAGAAAATGTACAAATGGCACTACATCAAAATAAAAAGCTTCTGCACAGCAAAAAAATCATCAACAAAACATCAAGAAAGACCACTGCACTGGAGAATGTATTAACAATCCAATCAAAAAATGGGCAAAGGACCTAAATAAACACTTTCAAAAGAAGACATACAGAAGGCCAAGAGACATATGAAAGCATGCTCGAAGTCACTAATCATCCAAGAATTGCAATTCAAAACAACAATGAGGTACCATCTCACACCTGTCAGAATGTATAGCATCAATAAACAACAAGTGCTGGAGAGGATGTGGAGAAAAAGAAACCCTCCTTCACTGCTGGTGAGAATGCAGACTGGTGCAGCCACTGTGGAAAACAGTATGGTGATTCCTCAAAAAATTATACTTCCATTTGACCTAGTGATCCCACTTTTAGGAATATATACCAAGAAAACAGAACAACAATTCGAAAGGATATATGAACCCCCATGTTCATAGCAGCACAATTTACAATAGCTAAGATTTGGAAATAGCCTAAGTGCCCATCAGAAAATGAGTGGATAAAAAACTATGGTGCATCTACAGAATGGAATACTCTGCTGCCATAAAAAATTAGGAATTCTTACCATTTTTAATAGCATGAGTGGAACTGTAGAGCATTATGCTAAGTGAAATAAGCCAGTCTGAGAAAAATAAATATCATGATCTCACTCATTTGTGGATTATAAAGAACATCATAAACCAGTAAACAAAAATAGATATAGACATAAAGAAGCATGAAACAGACTTTCAAACTTTGTGGGAAGGTAGAGGAGGGTTTTTTTTTGGGGGGGGGGGGTAAGAGATCTACCAAAAGACTTGTATGCATGCATATAAGCATAACCAATGGACACTGACACTAGTGGGGTGAGGTCATGTGCCAGAGTGTGGGGTAGATGGGGGGGGGGAGTAAATGGGGTAAAAAGGAGACTTATGTACTACTATTTGTAATACTTTAAAGAATTAAAAAATGGGAAGATCTTCTTTGCTTATGGATTGGAAGAATTAGGGTTGTTAATGTCCATACTACTGTTAAAGATAAAAACCACAGGCCCAGCGTCGCATCACTGGAGCTAAAAGCCCATGATGCCAAATATAAATTTCATGCTGGACTTAATGGAAGTTTCAACATCTTCCAGAAGCTTAATTTTAATCAACCAGTCTTGAATTTTCTGGTCAAACACCAGCAAGGTTATCTGTCACATGGGCCCTCCCCATCCCCCACAGAAAGAAGAGGGAAGCTGTATGATTGAAATCCTTCCCCACCTCTTACCCCCAAGAAAAGATGTAATGGTCCCCAAATAGTCATTTCTTTTTTTGGTTTGTTAATAGCTCTTGGTCCTTCTTCCTATAAAAACGTTCTATTTTCTATATCCCTGAGGAGCTTCCTTTTAGTTGCCAGATAGGATGCTGCCTGATTCATGAATCAATAATAAAGGTAATTATATCTTTAAATTTACTTGGTTGAATTTCGTTTTTTAGCATACCCAAAGTGCTAAACAGATTCAATTCAATCTCTATCAAAATTCCAATGTCATTTTTCACAAAAATAGAACAAACCTAACATTTGTGTGGAACCACATAAGACCCTGATTAACCAAAACAATCCTGAGAAAGCCAAACAAAGTTGGAGGCAACCCACTCCCTGATTTCAAACTATATTATAAAGCTATAATAATTAAAGCAGTATAGTACTGGCATAAAAACAGACACATAGATCAATGGAAAAGAATAGAGAGCCAAGAAATAAACCCACACATATAAGGTCATAAATTTAGGAGAAAGGAACCAAGAATGTTAAATGAGGAAAGTACAGTATCTATATACTAGAGGCCTGATGCAAAAATTCATGCAAGAGTAGGCCTTTGCAGCCAAGGCTGCCTGGATCCCTCCCTTGCAGCCATGGATGGCTGCCTGGATCCCTCCCTTGCAGCTGCAGTGGCTGCCTCGATCCCACAGCTGCAGTCCAGCTTTGTCCCGGAAGGATGTCCAGTCTAATTAGTATATTATGCTTTTATTATTATAGATTATATATATATATATATATATATATATATATATATATATATATATATATATATATATAAAGCCTAAGCTACTGTTAAGACCAAATGACTGGAATGACCGGAATGACTGGTAGAACATTCACTATGATGAGCACTGACCACCAGGTGGCAGATGTTCAACCCAGGAGCTGCCTCCTGGTGATCAGTGGGTTTCCACAGCCAACCTCCCACAACCCCTCCCATGCACTCCCCTGGCCAACCAACCTCCTGTGGTCCCTCCCCCAGGCCTGCCAACTTCCCAGGGTCCATCCCCCCAGCCAGCTGGCCCTCCAATAGGCCTCGATCGCTGGCCAAGCTGAGGGACCCCACCCATGCACAAATTCATGCACCAGGCCTCTAGTCTCCAATAAACTGTGCTGGGGAAACTGAGTAGCCACATGCAAAAGAATGAAACTGGGTCACTATTGTAAGGGTTCAGAATGAGTCACCCAAGACTTGTTATTTTTAAAAAATATATTTCTTCATTGATTTCAGAGAGGAAGGAAGAGGTAGAGTGATATAGAAACATCAGTGATGAGAGAGAATCATTGATCGGCTGCCTCCTTCCCCTCCCGCACTGGGGATCAAGCCCGCAACCCAAGCATGTGCCCTTGACAGGAATTGAACCTGAGACCCTTCAGTCCGCAGGCCGACGCTCTATCCACTGAGCCAAACTGGCTAGGGCAAGACTTGTTATTTTTGAACTGAAGGCAACTGAGATCCTCGGAGTCCATGGGAAACATTTATGTCTTCCTTAAAGAATTTATATTTTGGTCCTTTCCCATAATAAGAATTATCATCAGAGATAAAATTTTATGACCTATATAAGGGCAGGGAAAAATTCTGATTACTGAACATCTGCTCTTATTGTCCTGTAATGTCCTTCTTCCTTTCTGAAGTGTCAGGAGCTTTACTTCACCTTTAGCTCAGAATACCATATATACGGTACTTCACTGCTCTTCCTTTCTCTGAACCAATCACATATGTTTCAAAATAGACTCCCCTGGGAGATAGATAATCAAGTTTTGCCAGTAACTATGGTAGCTTTTCTGGATGCTCAGCTAAATACAAAATTGAAAGCTGGAAATTAGGTATAAAATACAGTAGCATGTTTGATTAAGCTTTTGTTTCAAATACATCCATCATAAATAATCATATTGCTAGATGCATGGCACAGCTACTACATAAGCACTGATGTTGCTCTTACCCATGAAGTTCCCCTTTTACTTTTAATTTGATTTAATTATTTTATTTTGGAACTTGAAATTTGTGCAATTTTATTTTTAATTAGGAGCATTTTCAATACAAGCAAAAGGAGAAAGTCACATTAGATAATGGATATATCTAGGGAGCAAAGTTCACTTGGAATTACATACAGGAACATACACAGAATTTTTGTGATATTTACACAATAATTAACATGTTATAAAATTCCTCTTTTAGAAAGCCCCTAGTAAGCTAGACAACTGACCACATGAATAATCTTGCTTTTCCTTCCCCTGCCCTAATTCCTGCTCTTATGTTTTAAATAAAAAGTATACCCAAAATATACAAAGTACTCATACAACTCAACAAAAGGATGACAAACAAAAAATGGGCAGAAGACCTGAATAGACACTTCTCCAAAGAGGACTCACAAATTGCCAAGACTTATATGACAAAATCTTCAACATCACTAATCATCAGATGCAAATTAAACCACATTGAGGTGCTTCCTCATACCTGCCTTAATGGCTACTATCAATAAATCAACTAACAAAAAGTGCTTGCAAGGATGTGAAGAAAAGCGAATCCTAGTACACTGCTGGTCGGAATGCAGACTTATACAGCCACTATGGAAATCAGTGAGGAGTTTACTAAAAAAATTATCAGTAGAATAATGTGAATGAATTAATGTTAGCCACATGTCCTATGACTTGTTTACAATGTTAATATTTAAGCCATGTTTTGTTTTGTTTTTTAAAAGAACACCACTTAGAATTACCATAGTTAAGATTAAATCTTGCTTAGATGATGGGTCTTCCCACTCTGGCATTTAAGCCATTTATTTCAAAAACAAAGTTATTTCATTTCTTGTCATCTTATAGCCATGAAAATTACAGGCAGTCAGAAGTTAGCAATGACTGCTTCACAGACCCATAGCAATACGTAGTAACAGATTTCTAAAGAGTTCAAAGAGCTCAGTTTTCATCTGTGTTTGGTGAAGGATGCACAAACCTTGAGGCCATCTGAAAACTCAGCTTCATCTCTAACACTTGGAATAACAAATGTGTTATTTTTCAAAGCTGCATTCTCCCCTCTTGGAGTGGCTGTGCCCATTCTATTGAGAAAAAGTGGGAAACTTCAGAGCAGGTATTCTGCTTCTAGACTGTGTGGAGTTCCTTTGAGCATATCACAAGGGTGGCATCCTGAATATGTGTTATTGTCAATAGAGGCCTAAAATCAATGAAAAATCCTTTCTGGTTTTCTGAGCAAAATATCCACATAGAACCATCATCTCCTTTCTTCCAGGTTAGGGTTGCTACTTAATCAGGAGAAGGTAGAGGGTGCTCTCTGCCCACATTACACTGAAGAATGCAGCATGAATACAAAATTCCATTTATTTCAGCTGCATTTCTAAAACTAAAGAAATTGTTAGGAAAGGGATGGTTGGATATCTTACCTGTGGTTTGTTACAAATAAGTGTAAGATTTCAATAGCATATGTATTTTTTTTCTACTTACTTAAAAAAATCTCATGTATTGCCTCACACATTTTTATATAGTGTCATTATAAAGACTACCTAATATAAATTACATAAATGCACAATTAACTGGATAATAATGGAAATACAGATATGTGTGATTTGCTATCTTTTTGTGATACATTTCTATCATTCTAATGAAGATGGAAAAGTCAAAAGCAATGTGAGCAGTTCACTCAGAAATGCTCTTTAATTTTTTGACTTAATGAGTTACTCTGATATCTCAAAAATTTATAAAACATGATGTTCTAAATTCCTTTTAGCTAATTCAAAACCACACCAAATGTTTCTTCCATTTACTCTAAATTCCATTACTATGTGGGTAGTTTTATTTGAAAATATGTTACCTAAAAAATATAAATCTTCCATAAAAGTTACTGATTAATAGAGCATAATACAAGTTTATAAGAACAAAAACATGTATTTTAAAAGGTTGACAGAAAAGCACATTGTAATGTGATAAAAGTGAGATTCAGTGATTGAGGTAATATAACATATATAAAGACTAGAGGCCTGTTGCACGAAGAGATTTGTGCAATAGGCCTTCCCTTCCCTTGGTTGCTGGCACCAGTTTTCCTCTGGCACCCGGAACCCAGGCCTTTGCTCTGGCTGGGATCCAGCCAGAGCCCCCCACCAGCCATCAGGCCTCATGGCTCCGCTGATCCTGGGGCTGTCAGGGTTCACTGCTCCGCTGATCCCAGCACCATGAGGCGTGTGGCTCCGCTGGTCTCGGGGGCGTGAGGCCTCGCAGCTCCGCTGATCCCAGGGCCATGAGGCCTCGTGGCTTTGCTGATTCCGGGGCCGTGAGGCCTCACTGCTCGGCAGGCTTCAGGTGTGTTTGGCTTCACTCCACTGCTTGGAGCCTCGTATGCAAATTAACCACCATCTTTGTTGGCGGTTAATTTGTATATTGCCTTCATTAGCCAATGGGAAGCATAGCAAAGGTACAGTCAATTACCTTTTTTGTCTTTTATTAGATAGGATGATGTCCTTGTTATATCACAATTTTCTTATGTTTTAAAATACTTCATATGTAAAAACACTTAATAAACAAAAATTTACTTCTTTAGTATAATAAAGTAAAATAAATAACCAAAATTCTCAGTTAGTGAAAAAACGTGCTTCTGACATCACAATGAAAAGAAATTATTTTGATACTAGAGGCCCAGTGCACAAAATTCATGCACTCGGGATGGGGGCAGGGTGTCCCTCAGCCCGACCTGTGCCCTCTTGCAGTCCAGGAACCTTCAGCGGGATATCTGACTGATGGCATAGGCCCGCTCCACAGACATCCTTAGCAGACATCCTTATCACTGCCATGGCATTCCCCCTGTGGGAGCACACTGACTATCAGGGGGCAGCTCCTGCATTGAGCATCTGCCCCCTGATGGTCAATGTGTTTCATAGCAACCAGTTGTTCTGCTGTTTGGTTGGTTTGCATATTAGCCTTTTATTATATAAGCTATTAAATTAATTGGCCTGTGGGATTGGGCAAAAACCGGCTCTCCAACATCCCCTGAGGGGTCCTGGATTTTGAGAGGGTGCAGGTCAGGCCGAGGGACCCCGCTGGTGCACGATCGGGGCAGCGGAAGGATGCAGGAGGTTGGCCAGTCGGGGAGGGACTGTGGGAGGGCTCCAGGATGTGTATGGCCTGTCTCACCCAGTCCCCATCAGCCAGACCCCAGCAGCAAGCTAACCTACGGGTCAGAGCATCTGACCCTGGTGGTCAGTGCACATCATAGTGAGCAGTTGAGTGGCCTTAGCATATCATTAGCGTATTATGTTTTGGTTTGTTGAACGGCAAACCAGATAACCACACACTTAGTATATTAGGCTTTTATTATATAGGATGTCAAAGCATTCTGTCTGAAGTTAAAGAAGAGATTTTTCATAACATTTTAAGTTAATTAAGATGGAATATATATATATATAATCATTATCAAGCAGTGGGCTTCTTTTGGGGGGAGGTTGGAATAGAGAGGAATTCAGCAAGGCTCTACTGCTTCCTGTCAAGTTTCCAATAATATCCCCACTCACCCTAAGGTTGGGTAGAAACAGCAATAGTTCTAAGTATGGAATACAGAGAACAAGACTGCTGTGCCTAGAGAACAAATATGAAAGAGAATATAATGGCCAATGCATTGCTGCTGTGTTTGCCTGTGAAGCTTGCTTTCCTGTCTTACCAATTCTTCACTATCAATGTTTGTACAAAAACAGTAAAATAAAGTGGAAAGCCATGGCATAAAAGAAGTCACAAACATATACATACATAAAAAAAATGGGCCACAATAAAACACTGCAAGATAAAGTACCTAAAAGCTGTTGATATATTGTGTATATAATCATCTTCAATGTAGACATGCCTTCTCTCTCGTCACTTACAGTTTAGTTAGGATGGAAACATTAAAAAAATAATAGTGTTGAGTATAGTAATAGTAGAAATAGTAAGGGAGCACATAGAAAGAGCACCAATCTAAAGACATTTGGGCAATGTAATTATAGAAAATGGATTGTCATTGGAGAGTCCAATTTTTTAATTTCAATCTAAGCTAGACCAGTTGATTTGAAGGTATCATTTTTCTACTTGCTGGATATTTTTCTATATCCCACATTTCTGAGACCTATTTTCTTAAAATTATGATCTCTGCTCATAAGCCATTTTTATTTAATCATTCTGACAGTAAAGCATAAAGGCAATTAAGAATTTACTTCAGTGATACTCTTAGGTAACTCATATTTATAATCTCTTATGAATTGTGACCTTGATTAGGGTAAAGGTTGTTGCTTAATTTTTTGCCTCTGTAGCTCCTGGTAAAAATTATGAATATATTCATGAATCAATCAATAAATCAATTAACATTGGAATTTTAGAGATAGAATTTTCATTAGCTTAACTTTGCAAAGATTCAGAAAAGTAAAGTGCTGCCAGGAGTGAAACAAAGTGACATCCAAGGTCACAGAGGGAGTTTTGAAAGTGATCCAATTAAAACCTAAAGTTCTAAACTAACTGAGTTTTAAGGTAGTAGGCATGTATAAATTTTCATGGAATGATGCTTCAACCCAAGGACATAGACAAAATCAGTTGAAATTAGTTTTGATCTGTAGCACCTTCTATCAGGTTATGCACGCAGCTTACTGACAAACTCATTTGTAAATATGGCTGGTTGATTTTCTTTCATTGATGCAATTTTTCTGTAGCCATGGTTCTCAACACTTGACCATTTAGAAATAGTGAAGACTTTTTATTTATCTCAATGACTGGAGTATGCTACTGGAACTTGGTAAAGGGGAACCAGAAATGCTACAATTCCTGGTAGTCCAGCCCAAAGTGCACATGTTTCTCCAGAAAATATTTTTATTTTTATTTATTTTTTAATATATTTTTTATTGATTAAGATATTACATATGTGTCCCTGTCCCCACATCACCCTCCACCCCCCTCCGCTCATGCCCTCACCCCCCCCCTCGTCGTCTGTGTCCATTGGTTAGGCCTCTATGCCTACATGTAAGTCCTTTGGTTGCTCTTTGCCCCTTACCCCCACCCTCCCCTCCCCTCCCTCCAAAGCCCGACAGTCCAATCAATGCCTCCATCTCTGGATCAGTCCTTGTTCATCAGTTTATGTTGTTCCTTATATTCCACAAATGAGTGAGTTCATGTGGTATTTATCTGCTCTCCAGTTCCATGCATGTTGTGGCAAATGGTAAGAGTTCCTTTTTCTTCTTCCTCTTCTTAAAGAATACCTTTCAGCATTTCATATAATGCTGGTTTGGTGGTGATGAACTCCTTTAGCTTTTTCTTATCCGTGAAGCTCTTTATCTGACCTTCTATTCTGAATGATAGCTTTGCTGGATAAAGTAATCTTGGTTGCAGGTTCTTGCTATTCATCACTTTGAATATTTCTTGCCACCCTCTTCTGGCCTGCATGGTTTCTGTTGAGAAATCAGCTGACAGTCGTATGGGTACTCCCTTGTAGGTAACTGACTGTCTTTCTCTTGCTGCTTTTAAGATTCTCTCTTTGTCTTTTGCTCTTGGCATTTTAATTATGATGTGTCTTGGTGTGGTCCTCTTTGGATTCCTTTTGCTTGGGGTTCTCTGTGCTTCCTGGACTTGTAAGTCTATTTCTTTCACCAGGTAGGGGAAGTTTTCTGTCATTATTTCTTCAAATAGGTTTTCAATATCTTGCCCTCTCTCTTCTTCTGGTACCCCTATAATTCTGATGTTGGTACGCTTGAAGTTGTCCCAGAGGCTCCTTACACTATCTTCATATTTTTGGATTCTCTTTTCTTTTTTCTTTTTCGGTTGGGTATTTTTTGTTTCTTTGTATTTCAAATCTTTGACTTGATTCTTGGGATCCTCTTGTCTGCTGTTGGATCTCTGTAAATTATTCTTTATTTCAGTCAGTGTATGCTTAATTTCTAGTTGGTCCTTTTTCATGTCCTCCATGGTCTCACTATACTTATTGAGGGACTCATTAAATTTATTGGCAGTTTCCATAAAATTCTTGAAAAACCTTATAAACGTGGCCTTGAACTCTATATCCAATCGTTTGCTTTCCTCTATTCCTGCCATTCGTGACCTGTTTCTCTGTCTCTGCATTTTGGCTGCTTCCCTGTGTTGATAGAGAGGCTTTGTGTGCTAGGTGTCCTGTAGGGCCCAGTGGCTCAGCCTCCCCAGTTACCTGAGGTGGACACTCTTGGTGCACCACCTTGTGGGCTTTGTGCACCGTCTTGTTGTAGCTATGCCTTGGTTGCTGTAGGATCACTGGGAGGAATTGACCTCCTGCCAATTGGCAGTGAGAATCAGCTGTGTCTGCCGTGGGAGAACTTCTGTGCTGGATCTCTAGGGCGGTGCTAATCTAACCTTTGCCTGCGGCTATCGGCAAATGGCTCTGCGCAGGGCTTGGGCGGGACGGGTCCCTGGGGATCTACAGGGCGGGCGGGGCGAGCAATTATGGCAGCTCTCAGTTCCGTCCCTAGGGATTCTGCCTCACAGAGTCCCAGCAACTGCTTCAAACCTCGGAGAGAAAGCTGCCCTCGAGTTCTGACCAAGGCCAGACAGTCCCGCTTCTCCCGTTTGAGTCTGAGTCCCTAGAGACTCGCCCGGATCTGGAGCTCAGAGTCTGAAGCTCCCTCCCGATTGTAAACAACAACCGCGCCCTCCGCGCTGCCAGCCTGCTCCGCGCGCACACGCACCTGAGGATTTCACTTCAGCACTGCGCCTCCTCTGAGTCTGGGTATGATAGCCTCTTTACTCCTAGTTGTAGAATTTCCACTCAGCCAGCCCTCCTGTGGTTCTGGATGGTGTCCGTTCCATGTTTCAGGTGTAATTTGAATTGGTTGTTCGAGGCAGCAATCTCTGACATTAACCTATGCCGCCATCTTGGTTCGCTCCTCTAGAAAATATTTTTAAAGTCTTTATCACTTTACTAGCAGAGTTCAATAATTTTTATTTATTTGCTATATTTTTTACATTATAATGCATATTTAATGCCACAGATCTATAAACATTACCCCATATAAAATCTATGGCATATTTTTTGTAAACTCAAGTTTTATGCTTATGAGTTATTTTTTCCCAGTTGCAAAGATACTGCATTTCATAATAAAAATGTACAAATAATAAAATTGAAAGCAAATGCAATTTCTCCTCCAGAAATTCACTCTATTAACATATTTATCCTTTCAGGCATGTATGTTTGTGTATATGCATTTAAAATATTATTAAATTATATATATTGCTTATAGTATGTATTTAACTACAATATAAGTCAAGAATATTTTTCAAGCCATAAGCATAGCATTTCATCATGTAATTATATCACATTTTTTCATGTTAAAAATCATGTTGAGTATATCATTATATCTAAGTCACTGAGCTTGCCTCATTTATATTCAAAGGGTAAATTCTAGAAGTAAAATTTGTGAAATTTCACAACAAGTTAATGGCAATTGTAAATTATTTTTGCCTTCTCATGCACTTTTATACAAATTAAATCCCAGATATTTTCAATAGCACACTTGATGTCAGTAATGAACTATGGCCAAAGCAAAATGATGAACGAATGATAGAGAGAGAAGGGAGGAAGACAGTAAGAGAGGTAGAGAAGGAAGAATAAGGAGGGAGAAGAGGGAGGGAAGGGGAGAGAGGGAAGGGGAGGGAGAGAGAGAGAACAAGTTTTTCCCTTTGTTGGAGACTAATTGAAGTAAAAAGTATTCTGTTTTGTTTTTATTTGTCACAGTAATCTTTGATTTGTAATATGTAAACATTTACTCATTAACTCAAATAAAAATAGAGTGATGTTTGAAAAATATGGAAAAATATTATGACTAAAAATTGAAAAAAAGAAGTGAAGAGTGGGGTGGTAAGGTTATTGGTTCAGGCTAAAGATCCGCAGATCCACTCATCTTTTCTTCTGTGGGGGAATACAACTCAAGATAAAGGAATCTGTCAAAAGATCAGTGACAGAAGCAGAGTTAGATTGAAGGTTTCCTGGTTTCATGTTTCAGGTTGCTCCCACTCTCAGCATATACTGGCTCTTTGGCTCATCACTTATAAGAACAAGTTTTTGGAGAGCAGCCACTATCTCTCTTATTTATTCTTTTTTTTTCTAAATATATTTTATTGATTTTAGAGAGGAAGGGAGAGGGAGAGATAGAAACATCAATGATGAGAGAGAATCACTGATTGGCTGCCTCCTGCACGCCCCCTACTGGGGATCGAGCCGGCAACCCAGGCATGTGCCCTTGCCGGGAATCGAACCTGGTCTCTTATTTATTCTTAATTCTTGGGATTAGGTAATTAAAGACACACAAATTATTGCTGCATGGATAAATACACACATAAATAAAAAGGTGATTGTACTATGTAAGTGTAAGAGGAAGCTTTAAGAAACCAAATGTAGAATTTATATTGTGTATAAATCTTGGCTGGGTTAACGACTAGAGTGCGCCTGAGTTTTGAACCGCACACCAGAGGTTGGAGGGTGCTTCGCCTGGTTGCCTGGATTGCATATAGGGATGACCGTCCCCTCCCTCGAGGAGCTGGAATCCTTCAAATACAGTGACTTGCAGAACTTGGCCAAGAGTCTGGCCCTCCGGGCTAACCTGAGGGCAGACAAGCTGCTAAAAGCCTTGAAAGCCCACCTGAAATGGGAAGCAAGAAAAGAAAATGGAAATCAGGATGAAAGCCAAACTTCTGCATCCTCTTGTGATGAGACTGAACTGCAAATCAGCAGTCAGAAACAAGCTGAATGGGAACCACCTGGCCATGTCACCAAGAAAAGGAGAAGGTGCAGGACTGTCCACAGCAATCCTGACTCCCATCAGGATCATTCAGAGATAAAAACAAGTGATCCCACTGAGTTCCAGAATCAAGAAAAGCAGGAAAACCAGGCTCTCAGACCTGTTGCAGAAGTTCCATCTCCACCAGATGAGAGACAAGGAAATGAGAATGCAGTGTCCTCGGGAAATAGTGGAATAAATGGTAATGAAGATTCAAAGGTACCTTCAGAAAGAAAGAAGTCTGTCTACACAGATGGGTTTTCTAAATCTGGAAAATAAAAGAATTGCAACCAGTACTCCAAACTTTAAGAAGCTTCATGAGGCCCATTTTAAGGAAATGGAGTCCATTGATCAATATATTAAGAGAAAAAAGAAAAATTTTGAACAACACAATTTACTTAATGAACTGAAGAAGCGGTCCATAACTAAGGAAGCAGTGGCAACTCCAGTGGGTCTCCAAAGAAGATTTTCTATGGCTTGTACTCCATCAAGCCAGCAGCCCTCACAAGGATGGGCCTAGGATGCTGCAGATCTGAGCACCTTGTATATGAAGGGGTCGGTCAAGCATTCCACTCTAACAGAAACTAAAATGAATGTCAGGTTTTCAGCTGCTACTAAAGATAATGAATACAAGCGTTCACTGACCAAGACTCCAGCCAGAAAGTCTCCACATGTGTCCATATCTGGGAACACCCCAAAAGGCCAGGCTGTGCTTGGGACAAACAAGTTAAAGGCCACAAAGAGGGATTCTGCTACAGTTATTACCCCATTCAAGTTTTCAGCTGAAGCAGCACGGACTCCAGTCTTCAACAAGAAACCAGTTTTTGATCTCAAAGCAAGTTTGTCTCGTCCCCTCAACAAAAAGCCACACAAAGGAAAACTGAAACCGTGGGGACAATCTAAAGAAAATAAGTGTCTGAATGAGCATGTAAGCAGGGTTAGCTTCCACAAGAAAACATACAAACAACCTCGTCTTCAGACCAGGGAGGAGCAACGGAAGAAACATGAGCAACAATGAAAGGAGAAGAAAGCAGAGGTGTTGGGAACTCGAAGGGGCCTTATTATGGCTGCAGATTAATAGTTTAACATTTTGTAAATATTCCTTTATTCTGAACCTTTTTTGTAAATATTTTTATACTGTCCTTCCTACTTTAGTCAAAAGATCTTTTTCTACTCTTAACTTTGTTCCTAAGTCCCAGTACAACTCAGTATTTTAATGAGATCTATCCTATACTTTTTTTCCCCATGCTATAGATTTTTTACCTAGATTTTTTAATGTCAATTCCCCCCGCCTGGCTCTAATATTAACAGAATTGCAATCGTCTTCTAGGCAAGAGCATTTACCTAAAGGTAGCTTATTATAACACAAGCTTTAGTAGAAATTGAACAGTAATAACTTATGGATAGGGAAAGCTGGGAGAAGTCCCCTTTTTATCCTCCAGAGAATCTAGTCATCTTAATAAAACAAGGGGCCATATGGATTGGTTATGGCATCAAAATTTTACCCATGTGGTTTATTTCAAGCTTACACACCTTTTGTTCAACTCAATTCTTGTAATTGTCATCTCACTCAATATATTCTTAAAAACAAAAACTCTATAGCTCATTCTAGCCTTGCTTATTTAACAATATACAAGGCCATGTTGAAATTTCAGGATTGTTGCTTTAAGGATTACTGTGCTGTCAAACTTAAATTTTATTCAACTTATGGAAAAACTAGAGTTTCTTAGCATCATATCCATGTTTGTTGCACCTAAGTGGAACTTCTGAGTTTTGTACTGCTTCAGATTTGAAATTTAAAAAATTTAAAAAAAGAAACCAAATGTACAAGTCTAATCCAAGTATGACACCTTACTGGGCACTCAAATTTTATTTCCTGTCTGTCAGAGTAACTGGGTGATTTAATTATTTGATTTTTTCCCTTATATACCTGTTTTAGGAAATGACCAAATGAATGTAAACTCTTACAATAATGATAGAAAAAGACAAATTTTTATGCATTATGATTCTAGCTAGTCTAGACCATCATTCCTACTAATGCTGAAATTTTGTATATTTCCAGATAGAGAATGAATTAATCTTCTAAGGAGATACAGTACTGTGCAGTGAAAAAGATTACTAGATGAGAAATCAAGAGTTTGATGCTAATCCCATGTCTACCACTAAATTACTGTGTGACACAGAATAAGTTTCTCTTTTTTTCTGAATTTAAATTTCCTCAGTACTTAAGTAAGCAGATTAAATAGATTCTTCTAATTTTAAAAATCCCCTGAATATAATAGTTAAAAATAACAACATGAACAGTTTGGATTGTCTACTTTTCCTCCTTGAAAACCTTATTGCTTGATGCTCTTCAAAAATATCTCTACAAGCAAAAACTGAATCTCTGTTAATTAAAGAATCCATATTTCTAGTATTATCTAATTCCATTGGAAGCAATTAAGGAATTATTGAAACACCTAACACCATGCTCACCTATCTATAACTGTCTCTGTCAGAGACAAATTATGCTCATTAAATATCCATGTACTGCTCTATATTGTCTAGCATATGTTGCAACTGGATTATGTACATGTGATTGTGTTCTAGGAAACCAAAAGGTAAGTGGAAGTGAAGAGTTACTCCTGATATGTACCTGTTTCAGACCATGTTTCTCCTTGGTCTTTCTTTTTCCTGCCTGGGCAACATAGGAGACCACAGATTGGGATTGCAAATTTCAGACTACCATGAGAGTTGTCTGGATAGCTATATCCTCAGAAGGGGGACATTTTCTGTTTATCCACAGTGGACTTTGTGTGAGTGAGAAAATAATTTTAGCTGTGCTAAGCAACTGAGAAGAGTATATTTTATGATAGTGTAAACTAGTTCATCTTGATGCATATAACTTCTATATTATAGCTTCCCTAGTATATAATCCTTTAGAAAATTGACAAAAAATTAACAAGGACAATATAAAATATAGATAGCTAGAGAAGTATTAAAATGTTAATTTTTTGTATAGTTTCTTAGGGTTATCTTATTAATCTTTCTTTGTTAAATTTATTCTATTTTTCCCATCACAATTATCCCCTCTATGACCTCTTTTACCTCCCCAATCCCTCTCCTTCTGCAATCACCACACTATTGTCCATGAGTTCTCTCTCTCTTTTTAAAAAAATTTCACTCAACCCCTCCATACCCTCCTCCCAACCAGAGCTGTCTGCCTGCTCTCTATCTATGAGTGTGTCTCTATTTTGCTTGGCAGTTAACTGATCATGGTTTCTGGGACTTTTACTTTCCTCAAGAATATTAGTCTCCTAATTGTTTATGTATTTCCTTGGCACTCACGAAGTTATTGATCTGTGGAACAGGACTTAACATAATGCTATTTTATTTTATTATTTGATAGAGAGGGGGAGAGAGAAAGAGAGAGACATAGAGAGAGAAAGGGTGGGGGAGAGAGAGAAACATCTATCAATTACCTCCCATGCCCATCATAATTGGGGATCAAACCTGCAATCTCGATATGTACCCTGACCAGAAATTGAACCCAGAATCCTTTATTGCACAGGACAACATTTCAACCAACTGAGCCATATTGGCCAGGGCATAATGCCATTTTAAAGAAAGGAAAACTCTAGTTAAATATAAACTTTTAAAATATTTTTCTGCTTGAAATAATATAGCAACTGTTTGCAATGAATGACTTAAACATGGTGATTTATAGAGAGTATTTTATTTATTTATTTTTTTAAATATATTTTATTG
Organism: Myotis pilosus; assembly: GCA_036010255.1. Classification (NCBI taxonomy): domain Eukaryota; kingdom Metazoa; phylum Chordata; class Mammalia; order Chiroptera; family Vespertilionidae; genus Myotis; species Myotis pilosus. The sequence continues at coordinate 109,184,203 of JASKON010000002.1, read as the reverse complement.
AGTTTTTACAGAGAGGAAAGGAGAGAGATAGAGAGTTAGAAACATCGATGAGAGAGAAACATCGACCAGCTGCCTCCTGCACACTCCCCACTGGGGATGCGCCCGCAACCAAGGTACATGCCCTTGACTGGCATCGAACCTGGGACCTTTCAGTCCACAGGCCGACGCTCTATCCATTGAGCCAAACCGGTTTCGGCGAGAGTATTTTATATGAAAAACATTTGTAAGTGAGCATTTAAATTCCAACTAAATATTTTTCTAATATTCATCTATATATATAAAAGCCTAAGCTACTAGATGACTGGATGACTGGATGACCAGATGACTGACCAGTAGCTATGATGTGCACTGACCACCAGGGGGCAGACGTTCCATGCAGGAGCTTTCTCCTAGTGGTCAGTGAGCTCCCACAGCAGGAACGCAGCTCAGCTGACCAATGGGCACCAGACACCCGGCTCATGGCTGGCTGGAAAGTGCAGCTGCGGGAGCGAGAGCCTCACCCATGGACACTCCCCCTATAAGCCCCTCCCCCATATGGACCGGGACCAGGATCGGGACCTAATTCCGGACAGACTGGGCATGAGCCTGCGGCCCCTTCTCCAGTGCCTGCACGAGGAATGAGGTTGCAATGATAAGAGGCGGCTGTGTGATCATGGGTGTGCCGGTATCACCCTAGGATGGTCACAGCGGGGCCAGGATGAGTGGGAGTGGCAGGCACCCAGCCAGGGCTCAGGCTCCTCCCCAGCTGCCTGTTGCTTCCCGCACTACTTCATGCTGTGCAGAGCGAAGTGGACAGCAGGCTGGAGTCTGATGAGCTGGTGGGTAAGGCCAGGCTGTGGCAGTGCGGAGGTCCACTGATCCCCACAGGCCAGGCAAAGGGACCCCACAGAATTCATGCACTGGGCCCTAGTCTAATCTAATAAAAGAGAAACATGCAAATTGACTGCACCTCCGCTATGCCCCAAGCCATGCCCATCAGCCAATCAGAGTGACAATATGCAAATTAACCCAACCAAGATGGCAGCCACGGAGCTAGAGAAAGCAGGAGGCTTGGTTGCCCTGGCAATGGAGGAAGCCAAGCTTCCCACCTGCCCTGGCCTACTGTGGTCTCCGTGCAAGGCAACAAAGTTTCAATAATAGAAGATAAATAAATCCCAGATACCTGCTTCCAGCCAGCCTCCACTGGGAGCTTGGGTGGCTGGGGGTTGTGGCCAGCCTGCAAACAGCCATCAGCCCCTCAACCAGGATGGCCACTCCCTCATGGGGTGAGGGTACCCATAGGGTGGCTTGGCAAGCCTGCAACCAGCCATCAGCCCCTCACCCAGGCTGGCCAGGCAACCCAGCAGGACCCCCCACTTTGAAGGGAATGTGGCCAGCCTGAAAATGGCCCTCAGTCCCTCACTTAGGCTGACCAGGCACCCCAGCAGGGACCCCCACCCTGAAGGGGCTGTGGCCAGCCTGAAAACAGCCCCTCACTCAGGCTAGCCAGGCACCCCAGCCTGATCCAGGACACCCTTCAGGGCAAACCAGCAGGCCCCCACCCATGCACCAGGCCTCTATCCTATATAATAAAAGGGTAATATGCAAATTAACCCTAACAGCAAAAAGACTGGGAATGACTGGTCACTATGACACACACTGACCACCAGGGGGCAGAGACTCAATGCAGGAGCTGCCCTCTGGTGGTCAGTATGCTCCCACAGGGAGAGCTCTGCTCAGCCACAGCCAGACTGATGGCTGCCAGTACAGCGGTGGTGGTGGGAGCCTCTCCCGCCTCAGCAGCACTAAGGATGTCCGACTGCAGCTTAGGCCTACTCCCCGCTGGCAAGTGGAGATCCCCGAGGGCTTCCGGGCTGCCAGAGGGATGTCTGACTGCCAGCTTAGGCCCAACCTCCCAGGAAGTGGGCCTAAGCCAGCAGATGGACATCCCCCGAGGGGTCCCAGACTGCGAGAGGGCACAGGCTGGGCTGAGGGATCCTCTGAGTGCACAAATTTTGTGCACCGGGCCTCTAGTCTATATAATAAAAGCTTAAGCAACCATATGGTGGAACAACCAGTTCCTATGATGCATACTGACCACCAGGGCGTAGACACTCAACACAAGAGCTGCCCCCTGGTAGTCAGTGTGCTCCCACAGTGGGAGCACTGCTCAGCTAGAAGCCAGGCTCATGGCTAGTGAGTGCAGCAGTGGTGGCGGGAGCCATCTGAGTGCCAAGGAGCAGTGTCAGGCGGGCAGTAAGAAGCAAGGGGTCCAGGACTGCCAGAGAAATTTCCAATTGCCAGCTTAGGCCTGATCCCCACGGGGAGTGAGCCTAAGCCAGTACATGTACATCCCCCATTGGGTCCCGGACTATGAGATGGCGCAGGCCAGTCTGAGGGATACCCCCACCCCCGTGCATGAATTTCGTGCACCAAGCCTCTAGTATTGTATAAAATTGAAAATACCCTTATGAGGTCATTCCAACTATATACTGGATATATACCTTTACCTGGATATCCTAAGTTCAAGTGTTTTGAAACCCACCTTTTCATCTTATTTCTTTCGTTTTCTCCCTGCACAACCTTGTTCTCTCTTCCTCTTTATCAAGCAGCAAAAGTATTGTTTACAGTCTACCTAAATATCAGTTCTGTTGATTCTACTTCATAATCTCTATACTAATTACTTTAGATACACCTATTAACAACTTCTACTTGGATTGTAGAAATAGTTCATCTTATTTCTACTACTGGATCCATCCTACATAATTCTGCCTGAATACTTGCATCATAACCTCTTTCCTCTTATTAAAAACTTCCCAGATATCATTGTCATTTTGATAAGAATATTATAGTTTTACAATGATCTATGTGTCACAATCTATGTAGACAGCATTGGTTCTTGTCACTCTTCTCTCTAATACTCAGGCTTCAGTCCCATCCTGTGTTGTGCTAATTTTCTGATACACAGGCTTGTTCACAACTCCACACTTTTGCCTATGTCCTCTGCATAGATGCTATTCACTCCTTGTTTGGCAAAAGTCCTCTTGTCCCATCAATATGTTGCTCGCTGTATCTATGCTAAGTTATCACAAATTCCTTTAGACATTACAGGTTCCTTTTTTGTCTAGACTCCCAAGGTGCATTTCCCATACTTCCATGAAAATATTTAACTTTTAGAAATTAGCTCTTACAATATACTTTACTGTTTTATTATGACTCCTAGAGAGCAGGGTATGCATATTTATCCTTGCATCCTTAGCACCAATCAATAAGAATACTTCACAAAAGAATAAAATATTATCTTACCCATGTTTTTAACAAGCAACTGACAACTGGAAATTTCAGTTGAGGGAGGATTAGATTTACTTTTGGGAATAGGTATTTTTGTGTAATTTTTATTAGAAATTGTGGCAAAAGGGATTCTGAAATGTCTGTTGGAATTTAAGGATGCAGTAATTATTGATTGGATATTGTTCAAATAGTGTCCAGTGGAATTTGGGGCTCAGCTTATATATTTTATATAAGAATACATTGTGTATTGCAAAAATGACTTTTAACATTAGCTTCTTGGGCAGATAAAATAAATCCTGAAGCCATAACATTTCTGACAACAATCTAAGTGTATAAATGGAATGAAGAGATTCTGGCTAAGAAAATCGTAGAAGCACTAAGCAGCCATGATTACCAATGTGAACTAATCTAAAATGGGGTATAACATACTGAAAGCTCCATGAGTATATGGCAGTGCTAACATTCTTTGTGAGTAGGGCCAAACTTGGAGGGAACAATGAAATTTGTATTTAAATTGCATCAATTATAGTGGTAGTGTATCTCTGGAGGATTTAGGTATTAGGATTTCAGACTAATTGAGAATCAATATAATCAAAAACCCTTGAAAATTCCTTATAAAAATGCCACCTTGGAGCTCAACAAACAATCTATAATTATTTCCGACCTAGTTAATTTTCCCACATTAGAATATATTGTTGTTTCTTCAGTTGATACTGAATGAAGAATTGGATGTTCATTAGGGGGAATTTTGTATGAAACAAGAGCTGAATTATGCCTTTAATTTTACATTCATAATGGTACACATAATCATTGAGTAGAACTGCGAGCTGAATTTTCTTCACTACTTAAATTATTTTTCTTTCCCTTTTTAAGTAAAATATTCATTTTATGACATTCATAATTTATAAAATTTAATGCTTTTCTTATTTGTGTGCATACTACCATCTCTTTACTGTTATGGCAGAGGCCATGATGTCAAACTCTTATAAAATGCATTCTGCCCAGTAACATGAAATTGTTATTATAAAAATTCTTGAATATGAGGGAGTAGAGCAGGGAATTGTCCTCTAATTCAAGTCAAGAGCCATTCTGAAAACACTAGTTCAACCATATCATATTGGAATAGAAAAAGGACACTGTAATTATTTAAATATTTTTAATGTACTTTTTTCTATTTGGGAATCACAAATTTTCTAAATCAAATTAACCAATGGCATTCAAATTTTAAAAAGAGATAAACCTACCACTTTAAAAAAAAGCACAGTTGACATTTACTAATGATCTTGTTTTAAATATGATCTTTGCCTGAGGCCAACTTACTACTCTCTTTTCTCTAATTAAATTTTAATTCACATTCAGGGGATTTTTACAGAACACCACTTTCAGTAAATTATTTGGTTCTTCTTATCTACACTAGGCAATTGTTTTTGTTCTTTTAATAATATACTCACTAGAAGAGAAGCAGAAAAAAATAATCAAGTTAGTATTATTATAATGTTTTATTATTTTAAAGAATTAATATATTCCTAATTTATGTAATTAAAGTGGAAACCATATGGGGAAAACCATGTAATACATTAATAAGGTATAAAGTGATTAATATTAATCAAACTTTTAATTCAAAATATTACTTATTTGAATTTAGTATGTTCTTTGTTGGAAAAATGCTGATAATATGATTGATGAATTTTAAAAGAATTTTATATAAACAAATCAAATAATCCTGGGAGGTTAGATGACATATGTGGAATCATCAGAAAGAGAAAAGTGATAATTAGTTCCAGACAAATTCTAATGATTACTTAAAAGAGCTAAAGTCTAAGTTTATTCCTACTCCTGCGATATTATGAGGTCATGTCAGTCACAATTTGACAGGAAAAAATGACCAAGATTTAGTCTGTACAATTGTTAGAAGGGATCTTTCAGAAGCAACAATATATTTCTGAAAGCTTTGAGAAAATTATAATGTTAGGAATTCTATGAAATCAAAAACATTTGGAAAAGATTTAGGATGGAAATTGAGCTTGTTTTAGATGGGTTATATAACACAGATGGATGCAGTGACAACAGGTAGTAGTTAATATAAATGTGTAATTACATATATTTGCTGCTTGAAGTCATAAATCCTAAGTAGATTTGAGAATTTTGTCCTGAATTCTTCTGGTCTTCCTCATTATCTATACTAGTAATTTCTACTTGAGGTAAAGAAGAAGAGGGCAGTGGGGTGCGTGGGGAATAAAGAGGAAAGAGTCAAGGAGAAGGTCCATGATGCATTCACTCACCTTTATGTGATTTCAGTGGAAATCCTATATATTTAATGATATAAGGGAATTTATTGATAATTTATTTAGTTGGAACTAACCTGTCCTTCAAAAGTATATAACTCATATTTTCATTTCTGAAAGTTTGTTGTTGTTGTTAAGTACCAAATAGAAATAAAATATCAATAATATATCTAATATAAATTAATTAATGATAAATAAATACATTTATTTATTTTATATTACCTGGAACCTTTTTGTGTATAACATATTCATAAAGTAATATCTTATATAATTTATAGATAAATAAATTAATAAAATGTGTAGATAGAGGTGGTACTCAAAGACTTTATTGCTAAGGATTCAAATATGTTTGAAGTTTTTCTTAAAGATAAATATAATTTACTAATAGTCTGATGCATGAAATTCGTTCACTGGGGTGGGGGGGGAAAGGGGGCCCTCAGTCTGGCCTTCACCCTCTCCAATCTGAGACCCCTCAGGGAATGTCCAACTACCTGTTGATGCCCACACTTTTAACAGATAACAGCTCCATTGTTGTTTCTTTCTTATGCTTAAAACTATTGGAATTAGTAGGTATTCAAAGTGTGTATACATTTTGGGGGGACAGCCTGTATATCTCTAGTCAGTGGTGAAAGAAACCAACAGCAGATTTGGAACCCCCAGACAGGGAACCTCACTCACTTTCCGCCTTCGTGGGCAGCAGGAGAATCAATGTTTTCTCTCATTAATTCGGAAAAGCAAGTCCTGTCACCCGCTGCCCGGCAGGAATGCGCTAAGACCCAAGCAAGCGAGACTGAGTCAGGGCAGCCTTCGCTCATGGGTGCTGGCACCCAAAGTGCACATTCCTCCTCTACAGTAGCCCCGACTATCCCACTGTTTCACTGAGAGGACGGAATTCCTCTCTGCCTCTGGGTTCTTGATCTTGAACACTGACCAAAGGCACCTCAACGAGGGCCGCCCACGCCCACCAGATGTGTCTGTCTGCACCTGCTCCTGCCTCAGCACCTGCATTAACCCCCCAGAGGTGATCTTGTAGCTGCACTGGCCTCCTTGGGAACAGAGCATCACCACTCCACCCTCTCACTGTCATCTCACAGGCGCCCACCCTCAGCACCCAGAACACCCATACACTCTCCAAAGGACATGAGCACATCAGAGAGGATGTGTGCACATCCTGTGGGGGTGTTAGGCATGCCGGGTTGATGGAAGTGCGGTGGAGAGGCAGGGGGAACTTGTGCATGCCTTGGTTTGCAACTGTTGCAGGCATGGGAGGGTAACAGTGTGCTGGAGGATGTTCGCCTGCCAGGGGGAGATGTGCACACCAGAGGCCTCTGGCTTTGCAGCTCCACAAACCCCCGTGGTGCGGCCAGGAGGACGTCAGTCTGCCCACCCACCGTGGCTGTCCCTGCAATCCTGTGCCTTTTGGGCCAGGAGGCGGATCTTGCGCAGCCACTCCTGGGCGCTGATGGCCTGCAGGTGCTACTTCAGCTCAGCCTGCAGGCTCTGCTTGGCGCGCTCACAGCTGTTACCCCCGCCATGTGGGGAGTACAGGCCACACTCCGCTGGCCTGCCTCCCCTGTCCAGAGGCTCTCTGCGCTGCTCACCTGCCCAGAGTGACTAGGGCTGGGCGGAAGCCAGGCATCCTGCCCTGCCCAACCCTGGCCGATCCACCCCTGTGCGAGCTGCCGCCCTGCCAGGAAGGGTCACGGATCTGGGTCCCGGGACCATGGACAGCCTCAAGCGCTGCCCCGCGCCCAGCAGAGTCACAGATCCGGGTTCAGGACAACAGACAGCCTCCCGCGGTGCCCGCCGCCTGCCAGGTAATGGATCCGGGTCCGGACCTCGGACAGCCTCAAGCACTGCCCCCCGCCCAGCAGGGTCACAGATCCGGGTCCCAGACCGCAGACAGCCTTGCCCGCTGCTGCCCGCCTTCAGCATGCAAATTAGCCACCATCTTGTTGCTTCAAGGTGGGGTCTCCACTGGGGTGCCTGGCCAGCCTGGATGAGGGGATGATGGCTGTTTGCAGCTGGTCACACCCCCTTCAGGGTGGGGGTCCCCACTGGGGTGCCTGGCCAGTCTGGGTGAGGGGCTGAGGGCCGTTTTCAGGCTGGCGGGCAACTGAAGCTCCCAACCTCTCTCTTTTTTTTTTTTATTCTGGGATTTATTTACCTTCTATGGCTGTCACTGGAGCTGAGAGCTGGCTCCAGCTCTGAGACCTCGGCTGCTGAAAGCAGGTATCTGCGTTTGTTCTATAATTGTAACACTGTTGCGATCCTGCTAGCTGAAGCCCAGCTGGCTGAAGCCCAGCTGGCTGAAAGCAGGTTTCTGGAGCCTGTTTACCTTCTATATTTGCAACATTGTTTCTTAAAGTTGCAGCTCAGAGGCCTCAGCAGCAGCTGGGGAACCTTGGCTTCCTCCATCACTGGAGCAAGCAAGCCTCCTATTCACTTCAGCTGCCTGGCTGCCGGCTGCCGGCCGCCATCTTGGTTAGAAGTTAATTTGCATATCGCCCTGATTAGCCAATGGGAAGCGTGCCGGAGGTTCGGTTAATTACCATGTTTGTCTATTATTAGATAGGATAGGTTTAATTGTAGAAGAAACAAAAATGGTGGAGCGAATATGTCACAATGCTAAGGTAAATGGTGAAACCAGAATTCAACTTCAGGTCTCAGAATTCTGAGAATAGAATGTTAGTCATGTAATATACAACATTCTCTAAAGTCCAAGCTCTTAGGATGCCTTACATTTCTTGTCCAGCCAAATGGAACTTCAGAGTGTCATGCATTTACTCCTGGACTTGAACCTGCCATTACTTATGCCTGAAACACTTGTTGTGTCCTACCTTCCCCCTCTTATTTCTTGGGTAATTACTTATACATTCTGCAGAATTCAAATTCCATGTCACTTTTCATGTTTCAACCTAAATGTCACTTGCTCAAAACAATGTTAAACTTGTTTACCCTAAAACCCTTACAAAACACATCCTGTTAGCTGAGATTGAGTGCAACTTCTCTAATCCCTAGACCTGGTTACTCTCCATATCATACAGGAAGCACTTAACTATATGGCAAACATCCAATTTTTTTTAGCTCTACTCTAAGTGCTTTAGAATTGTGTATCTTTTTCATTATACCATTCTTGTGACATAGTGCAGTGCTGGATCTTCAGTATATCTTCAATAAATTCATATTAAATGAAGAGATAGGAAACAGTATGAGACTGCTCTGCTAGATTTCCACATGTCCACCAGACCCCTACCACCCCCCTCTAATTGGCTTAACTGAAGGTGCATTAACTGTGTGTAAATAGCAGACCACTGATGTAACACTGAAAGCCAAGACCATGACTGACTCTAAATTATAAGTAAAAAGGACACAGTTACTGGTATAAGACCTTGCACCCAAATGTAATTTCCTCTTGGCTCAGATTAGATAAGAAATAGTGAAAGGAAATAGTAGAACTTAGAGGAAATATAATCGAGTTAGAAGAAATATGATGTTTGGGCAATTTTTCTGTTATCCCACCAAGCTGGAAAAGTGGGATGAGAAATAGGGGTTTGGGGAGGGTAAAAGCCATGTGCTCTGTTTTCCACTTACAGGAGCATCCTCAGCTTTGTATCCTAAAGGAAGTGACAGAGCACTAGAAGTGGTCCAGTAATGTTTCTGTGTTTGCTATGAATTTGGAAGAAGTGTTAATGTTTCCACAAATCTAGGACAGACTCAGAGGTGAGCTGGAGATAGGGTCAGTTCAACAGGGCAAGGAGACATCCAATAGCTGGATGCCAAGGATAATCTTTTGTGTGGACTTTCTATACCAGCTTCTTGACACAGGCTTTGAGACAGTTCTACCCAGAGACTAGAAACTGGGCAGGATAGGGGTAAAGAAAACCCTGCAAGTGGGAGAATTTAATCTTGGAAGAGGTCAACTGATTAATCCAGAAATTACAAAATTGGACTGAATATCTGGTATGAAACAGTTTACATGTTTGAAACCCAAGTGAAATAAGAACTTGTGAATACATACTACATCCCGGACTTGTGAATTTACTTCTCATTGTAATATGAAGCTTATGTCAATGAGACAACCTAACTAGCTCTGACAAGGAGCCATCATTACCACAGCATTTTAAAGAAAACTGAGTTTGAAAATAGCAGATAATTCAGGATATTCTAATGCTCACATGTACATATATATTACTTTGGTCTTTTAACTTACTGTTATATCATTGATAATACCCTTTCTGGGGAAAATTTTTATGACTGTAAATAACATTGCATTTAAAGTTTTGGTGGAGGAAAAGCTGCTTTTCAACCTATATATAATTCTACTCATAAAAATGTATTTGAGGTGGAAATATTTTTTTAAACCTGAAAATTGTGTCTAGGTTATCCACAGGTTAAAATAGTGCAAAAATTAAAAGAATTGATCTATCTTCATCTTCAACCAGCTGTTTCTATTGATGCAATATGGAAATAATAAAATACATGTTAAAAGTATGCAATGTGTTCCTAAAGGGTTTTATTTCATTTTGATTATCAAACTTAGAATTCTAATATTTATCCTTTTGAAGCCTGTGAGTGAAGATTAAAGCACTCTCATATGCTATCTACAGGTGTGCCTCAGTAAATTCTGATTCTCAGATAATCTAGGGAGTAAAAAAGCTATAGTAAATAAGAAATTGTTAATCAGTACAGTGACACAGAAGATCAATCTTTGATTATTATATTTACAAACCCTGTTTATTTGCTCACATTAGAAAAAACAGGCAAGGATGTTGAAACGGATTTCTAGAAATGATAGATGTAATTGTCAAAACTGCCAATGTCAATGTATAATGTTCATAAAAGAACCAACCCAATTTAAGCACCTTCCATTTATCATTCATGCAGTTTTACCCTAGTTCTTTTATAATGATAACATACAAGGGAGGAAAAACTGCTGTGTTCATTCTTGTGCACTTTTCACTACCATCCACCTTTCTTGGCGAGGATAATTTGTACACAAGTTTCCCTTCTCTGAAGATGTTGGAACTATTAGATGAAATATGGATTTGATAAAGTAAATGAAATAAGGATCTGCATATAATTGCTATGTTGCTACGTAGAATGTTTTGAAATTTTAAACCATAATGATTTATATGTTCTGATTCATCACCTACTTACTCTTGGAATACATTCTCAACTTTGACAATACTTTGTTAAAATTTTTAAATATTTATTTATTTATCCTTACCCAATGATATGTTATATTGATTTTAGAGAGAGAGGAAGATAGAGAGAGAGTAAGAGAAACATCAATGTGATAGCGAAACAACTATCAGTTGCCTCCCATGTGTGCCCCCACTGGGGATTGAACCTACAACCTAAGTATGTGCTCTGACTGGGAATTGAATTCACAACCTTTTGATGTATGGGACAACACTCCAATCAACTAACTCACCTGGCCAGGGTCCCAATGCCAGTATTTTACAGATGGTTTTTTTATATAAAAATTTGCAAGTGGTAAGGTGTTATGTGTATTTAAATTGGAAAAAACTCAACTGTGTATTACAGATATTGTCAATTGAGAAAAATATAAGGCATTGTCCCTTATTTTGCTTAAATAACTAGTTTTCTATTATAATTAATGAATTCATGAACACTGTCAGATATGCTGCCAAATCAAATTATACATATGTTATTTCTGTAATTTTACTGAAGCAGCTGTTTAAAATTTCTGACTCTTTCTTGGTCTTTAAATTTGACTATTTGCAACACTTTCCTAAAAGTGGGCTCATACTTGATATTGCCACTAGATTGTAAACCCCAGGAGGGTAAGGCTTGGTTATGACTATATCTCAGATTCCTGAAAGAATTAGTATATTGTTGATACCCTATAATTGTTTATTGAAAGAAGAAGTACAAAGATAATTTTTTTAAAAAAATTATAGAGAGAAAAAAGTAAAATGTATAATTATTGTAAAATATGTAAGTATTAAAATGAATGTGGGGGGGTATTACCAAAGTTACAAATAATTTATTATGAGATTAGTACCAGTGAGATGACACTACTCAAGTTTTCCAAAAATAAAACACTCTATTCCTTACATTAGAATAGATATTTATCACTTAAAAAGAAGACATAAGATGATATCAGGGAAGATGCAGCTAACATATCACAAAGAAACAGTCCCAACTAAAATTGTATCAGATAACTTTGAAGAATGCCTTAGTGGTTCTCTTTTCCTCTTGAGGATAAATATATTAAAATATACTTTAAAAATGCTAATAAGACAAAGCGCTTTTACACTTACATGAAAACCACATTACAGACATTCAACCAAGTGATAGTAGAAATGCCAAGATGGGCCTGACACTCTATAAGATGCTCAGAAAAACATGGCCCTGCTTTTATGTAGTATACAGCTCCAACAGACAGAGAGAAATGAGAAAAACAATAATGTGTGATAACTGCTATCATAGGCCAATACAAGAAACACATAGCTGAAGGCAAGGGTAATGGTTTTCATAAATTTAACATTAATAAACAATTGAAACTATAAAAAAAAGAACAAATGTCCTGCTTCATTGGATGACATGATCATAAGGAGATATAACAGCTCTCATTTGTATTACTGATGTTCCATTTTCTCCTTTATAAAACGGGGGTTTAAAAATTCTTTAGGTCAAATGAGAGTATTTGATAATCTGTGAAAACTGTCAAGTGCTACACAAGTGTTAGTCATTATTCTTACAGTTATCTCCATCACACGCATGTCACATAGTTAATGTGCAATTCTTATATAAGAAACCTTGAAAATACTTGTTCAGAGGAATTTTTATATTATATATATTGTATGTCTATACATATTTATGTATTTTTATATATTTGTAATATATATTTGAGGGGCATTTACATTTTTAAAGGAAAGATTGAAAAAGGAAGATTTAATTATGAGACTATAGTCAATAATTTTTTAAGTAATTTAATTGCAAAGATTTTCTTAGACATTCTAAAATGCTGCACATCCATTTGAAATTGTTTTAAAACTATTGCTTAGGGTAGAGTTAACTTTTACAATTTAACTTATAACCGTATCTTATCACTGTTATGATGCATTGATATTTCCATATTATAAATAGTGAAAATAGGATCTTTAGTGTCACTTGATCTTATCAGAAATAATCATAATACTTTTCAGGGAGGAAACCAAGATGGCAGCATAGGTAAATACTGGAGTTTGCTGCCTCAAACAACCACTTCAAAAATACAACTAAAAGACGGAACGGACATCATCCAGAACCACAGGAAGGCTGGCTGAGTGGAAGTTCTACAACTAGGAGGAAAAAGAATAGCATACCGACACTCAGAGGAGCCACATTGCTGAAGTAAAATACTAAGGTGTGGAGTGCATGCGGAGCGGGCTGGCAGCGGAGGGCGCAGTTGTCTGTTTCAATCTGGAGGGAGTCTCAGACTCTGAGCTCCAGATCTGGGCGAGTCTCTAGGGACCCAGACTCAAACAGGAGAAGCGGGAATATCTGGCTTCGGTCGGAACTCAAAGGCAGCTTTCTCTCCAAGGTTTGCAGCGGTTGCTGGGACTCTGAGAGGCAGAGCCCCCGGGGACGAGACTGAGAGCAGCCATAACTGCTCGCTCAGCCAGCCCTATTGATCCCCTAGGACCCGCCCCACCCAAGCCCTGCACAGAGGCATTTGCCGGATAGCTTCAGGCAGAGGCTAGATTAGCACCTCCCTAGAGGACAGAAGTTCTGTCACTGCAGACACATCTGATTCTCACAGCCACTTGGCCTGGAGGTCAAATCCCCCCAGTGTTACCTACACCAATCAAGGCTTAACTACAACAAGACTGCGCACAAAGACCACTAGGGGGTGCACCAAGAAAACATAAAAAAATGTGGAGACAAAGAAAAAGGACACAAATGTCAGAAATGGAAGATATAGAGCTCAAAACCACACTTTTAAGGTCTTTCAATAATTTTCTAAAAACTGCAGATAAATGTAGTGAGATCCTCAAGAAATCTAATGAGACCCTCGATGTTGTGATAAAGAACCAACTAGAAATTAAGCATACACTGATTGAAATAAAGAATATTATACAGACTCCCAACAGCAGACCAGAGGAGCGCAAGAATCAAGTCAAAGATTTGAAATGCGAAGAAGCAAAAAACACCCAACCAGAAAAGCAAAATGAAAAAAGAATCCAAAAATACGAAGATAGTGTAAGGAGCCTCTGGGACAGCTACAAGCGTACCAACATCAGAATTATAGGGGTGCCAGAATATGAGAGAGAGCAAGACATTGAAAACCTATTTGAAGGAATAATGACAGAAAACTTCCCTCACCTGGTGAAAAAATAGACTTACAGGTCCAAGAAGCAAAGAGAACCCCAAACAAAAGGAATCCAAAGAGGACCACACCAAGACACATCATAATTAAAATGCCAAGAGCAAAAGACAAAGAGAGAATCTTAAAAGCAGCAAGAGAAAGAAACTCAGTTACCTACAAGGGAATACTCATACGACTGTCAGCAGATTTCTCAACAGAAACCATGCAGGCCAGAAGAGAGTGGCAAGAAATATTCAAAGTGATAAATACCAAGAACCTACAACCAAGATTACTTTATCCAGCAAAGCTATCATTCAGAATTGAAGGTAGATAAAGAGCTTCACAGATAAGGAAAAGCTAAAGGAGTTCATCACCACCAAACCAGTATTATATGAAATGCTGAAAGGTATCCTTTAAGAGGAAGAAGAAGAGAAAGATAAAGATACAAATTATGAACAACAAATATGCATCCATCAACAAGTGAATTTAAGAATCAAGTGAATAAATAATCTGATTAACAGAATGAACTGGTGATTATAATAGAATAAGGGACATAGAAAGGGAGTGGACTGACTATTCTTGGGGGGGAAAGGGGTGTGAGAGATGTGGGAAGAGACTGGACAAAACTTGTGCACCTATGGATGAGGACAGTGGGTGGGGAGTGAGGGCGGAGGGTGGGGAGGGAACTGGGAAGAGGGGAGTTATGGGGGGAAAAAAAGAGGAACAAATGTAATAATCTGAACAATAAAGATTTAATTAAAAAAAGAAAAGAAATTGAATTAAATTATTTTTATCACCCCATGCTTGAGATGAAGTATTTATTTATTTACATATTTATGTAGTTAGTTATTTTCATGCTTCTCTTGGTCCTCTATAAGAAATCACTGATAAAGTCATAGCACAATTATCTTTTAGTTTTATTTTTGTGTGTTCCAAAAGAACAGAGGATAGAGTAATATTTGTACTTGTATTTTTCACCAACCTTATGTCAGATAATGATGCATGTATTACTGTAGAAATCAGTTATACAATTCCAAAGAGAGTTGGAGAATATGAAGAAGAAGGTAAGCTTCAAAATATCTGTTCCTGGACACTACATTAAGAACTCAGCACTCATTGTCAAATCAAAGAGTGATCATACTCAATTTGATGTAGACCTCAACTGCAATATGAAACCTTAAGAAGAAGTTAAGATAACCAGTTCAAGCAAATAGATATTTTCCCATATAAATTACATTATCAGCAATTTTAACTAAGGAACATATACAAAATTGAATTTTATATGCATATATAATTTTTATTTATATCAATAACATACAAAAAACAAAAGAACATGAAAGTACAAGAAAATAAAATACAAGAATATTTTAGTTTCAAGAAGTAAAACCATTGAGACTTAATTTTATGAAAACTATAAAAAACTTTTCATTTAACTCTGTTATACAATAATTTTTAATATTTTATTTATATTTGAAATATTCAACAATTTAAATGTAAGCCTTAAATATTGGTTTTGCCAATAGTGTTATTCTACTTGAAATCTCTTTTTTTATAGCATTATTTTTTAATGTCAAAACTGTAACTAACCACCTATACCTTCTTACATTTCCTCCACCCCACTCCCTCAGGCAATCACCACATTGTTGTCTAAGTCCATCAGTTTTTCTTTTTTGTTTTCTATTTTGCCCCATCCTTCCACCTCCTCTACCCAATACCCACCCAACCTACCAACAGCTGTCAGCCTGCTTTCTGTCTATGAGTCTGTCGATATTTTGAATTTTTTTTCAAATACAGTTTACACTCAATATTATTCTGTATCAGTTTAAGATGTACAGCATAGTGGCTAGATAATCATATACTTTACAGTGGTCCTCCTGTCAATTCCAGCACCCACCTGACATAGTTATTACAATATTATAGGTGATATTCCTCATGCTTTAATTTATATCTTTATGACTATTCTGTAACTACCAGTTTGTACTTCTTAATATCTTCATTTGAAACCTCTTTAGATTACATAGTTTTAATAAAAAATTAAGAATATATTTCATGGACTAATTTGTGTTTAAATTCATGCACTCCTCTGTTCCAAAGAACAGAGGATAGAGTAATATTTGTGCTTGTATTTTTCACCAACCTTATATCAGATAATGATGCATGAATTACTGTAGAAATCAGTTATACAGTTCCAAAGAGAGATGGAGAATATGAAGAAGAAGGTAAGCTTCAAAATATCTGTTCCTGGACACTACATTAAGAACTCAGCACTCATTGTCAAATCAAAGAGTGATCATACTCAATTTGATGTAGACCTCAACTGCAATATGAAACTTTAAGAAGAAGTTAAGATAACCAGTTTGTGGTTATCCTAATTTGTGCTTTAGGTGAAATCATTCTTTCATATCCATTGTGTTATCTAGATTCACTTCCTTCTCATTTATAGAACTTCTATAACACAAGTGTTATCCTTTCCTTGTTACAAACATAATGTTGTTTTACCATAACCATATATTATGTGCCTCCAAAGAGTACAGTTTAAAGAGACGGAAGAAGAATATATTTGATAAAATTCTAGGAAAGGGAATAGTAAATTGGAAGAATAATTTCTTACTTTTCTAACTCTGGGTCAATGGATTTTTTTTTCAGGTTTTAGGTAAATTTATTTATATATTTATTTATTTATTTTTATTACAAAGGGTATTACATATGTGGCCATTCCCCCCCTCCCCCGGCCCTAGACAGTCCCCTAGCCTCCCCTATCCCCCAGTGTCTTATGTCCATTGGTTATGCTTATATGCATGCATACAAGTCCTTTGGTTGATCTCTTACCCCCCTACATCCCACCCCCCAACCCTCCCCGGCCTTCCTGCTGCAGTTTGACAATCTGTTTGAGGCAGCTGTGCCTCTGTATATATTATTGTTCAAAAGTTTATAATGGTCTCAATTATCCATGAATAAGTGAGATCATGTGGTATTTTTCCTTCATTGACTGTCTTATTTCACTTAGCATAATGCTCTCCAGTTCCATCCATGCCGTTGCAAATGGTAAGAGTTCCTCCCTTTTTAGAGCAGCGTAGTATTCCATCGTGTAGATGTACCACGGCTTTCTAATCCATTCATCTACTGATGGGCACTTAGGCTGTTTCCAGATCTTAGCTATGGTGAATTGTGCTGCTATGAACATAGGGGTGCATATATCCTTTCTGATTGGTGTTTCTGGTTTCTTGGGATATATTCCTAGAAGTGGGATCACAGGGTCAAATGGGAGTTCCATTTGTAGTTTTTTGAGGAAACTCCATACTGTCTTCCATAGTGACTGCACCAGTCTGCATTCCCACCAGCAGTGCACGAGTGTTCCTTTTTCCCCACATCCTCTCCAGCACTTGTCGTTTGTTGATTTGTTGATGATAGCCAGTCTGACAGGTGTGAGATGGTACCTCATTGTTGTTTTGATTTGCATCTCTCGGATGATTAGTGACTTTGAGCATGTTTTCATATGTCTCTTGGCTTTCTGAATGTCCTCTTTTGAAAGGTGTCTATTTAGGTCCTTTGCCCATTTTTTGATTGGATTGTTTATCTTCCTTTTGTTAAGTTGTATGAGTTCCCTATAAATTTTGGAGATTAGGCCTTTATCAGATATGACATTGGCAAATATGTTTTCCAACACAGTGGGTTTTCTCGTTGTTTTGTTGATGGTTTCTTTTGCTGTGCAGAAGCTTTTTATTTTGATGTAGTCCCATTTGTTCATTTTCTCTCTAGTTTCAAGTGTCCTAGGAGCTGTATCAGTGAAGAAATTGCTTCGGCATATGTCTTAGATTGTGTTGCCTTTGGATTGTTCTAGAATTTTTATGGTTTCCTGTTGTACATTTAAGTCCTTTATCCATTTTGAGTTTATTTTTGTGTATGGTGTAAGTTGGTGGTCTAGTTTCATTTTCTTGCATATATCTGTCCAATTTTCCCAGCACCATTTATTGAAGAGACTATCTTGGCTCCATTGTGTGATCTTGCCTCCTTTGTCAAATATTAATTGAGCATACTGGTTCGGGCTGATTTCTGGGCTCTCTATTCTATTCCATTGATCTAAATGCCTATTCTTGTGCCAGTACCAGGCAGTTTTGACAACAGTGGCTTTGTAATACATCTTGATATCTGGTATTGAGATCCCACCTACTTTGTTCTTTTTCAGGATTGCTGCAGCTATTCGGGGTCTTTTTTTATTCCAGATGAATCTTTGGAGAGTTCGTTCTAGATCTATGAAGTATGCCGTTGGTATTTTAATGGGAAGTGCGTTGAATTTATAGATTGCTTTGGGTAGTATGGACATTTTAATGATGTTGATTCTACCAATCCATGAACACGGTATGTTCTTCCATTTGTTTATGTCTTCCTCTATATCTTTTTTCAACGTCCTGTAGTTTTCTGAGTAGAGGTCTTTTACCTCTTTAGTTAAGTTTATTCCTAGGTAGCTTAATTTTTTTGGTGCGATGGTAAACGGGATTGTTTTTATAATCTCTCTTTCTGAAAGTTCACTATTGGTGTTTAGAAATGCCTCAGATTTCTTGGGGTTAATTTTCTATCCTGCTACATTGCCAAATTCATGTATTAAGTCTAGTAGCTTTTTGATGGAGTCTCTAGGGTTTTGTATGTATAATATCATGTCGTCAGCAAATAAGGACAGTTTTACTTCCTCTTTTCCAATTTGGATGCCTTTTATTTCTTCTTCTTGCCTAATTGCAATGGCTAACACTTCCAGTACTATGTTGAACAGGAGTGGTGAGAGGGGGCACCCCTGTCTTGTTCCTGTTCTTAGGGGAAATGGTGTTAGTTTTTGTCCATTGAGTATGATGCTGGCTGTGGGCCTGTCATATATGGCTTTTATTATGTTGAGGTATGAACCTTCTACTCCCGCCTTACTGAGAGTTTTTATAAAAAATGGGTGTTGGATTTTGTCAAATGCTTTTTCTGCATCAATTGATATGACCATGTGGTTTTTTTCTTTCAATTTGTTTATGTGATGTATCACGTTTATTGATTTTCGGATATTGTACCATCCTTGCATCCCTGGGATAAATCCTATTTGGTCATGGTGTATGATCTTTCTGATGTACTGCTGGATCCGATTTGCTAAGATTTTGTTGAGGATTTTGGCATCTATGTTCATGAGGGATATTGGCCTGTAATTCTTTTTCATTGTGTTGTCTTTACCTGGTTTTGGTATTAGGGTGATGCTGGCTTCATAGAATGAGCTTGGGGGTGTTCCTTCGTCTTGAATTTTTTGTAGTAGTCTGAGGAGGATAGGTTTTAGTTCTTACTTGAATGTTTGGTAAAACTCCCCTGTGAAGCCGTCTGGTCCTGGGCTTTTGTTTGATGGAAGCTTTTTGATGACTGCTTCAATTTCTTCCATAGTTATTGGCCTGTTGAGATTTTTAGATTTTTCCTGATTGAGTTTTGGAATGTTGTATTTTTCTAGGAATTTGTCCATTTCCTCCAGGTTGTCTAGTTTGTTGGAGTAGAGTTGTCCAAAGTATTTTTTAACAATCATTTGTATTTCTGTGGGGTCTGTTGTTATTTCGCCTCTATCGTTTCTGATTTTGTTTATTTGGGTCCTCTCCCTTTGCTTCTTGGTGAGTCTGGCTAGGGGTTTATCAATCTTGTTTATCCTTTCAAAGAACCAGCTCTTGGTTTCAATGATTTTCTGTATTGTTTTTTTGGTCTCTATGTCATTTATTTCTGCTCTAATCTTTATTATCTCCTTCCTTCTGCTCACTCTGGGGTTTTCTTGTTGCTCTCTTTCTAAATCTTTGAGTTGTTTAGTTAGATGATTTACTACCATTTTTTCTTGTTTTTTGAGATAGGCCTGTAGAGCTATAAACTTCCCTCTCAGGACTGCTTTCATTGTGTCCCATAGGTTTTGGATTGTTTTGTTTTCATTGTCATTAGTTTCCAGGATGTTTTTAATTTCTTCTTTGATCTCATTGGTAACCCAATCAATATTTAATAGCATGCTATTCAGCTTCCAGGTGTTTGAGTATTTTGGGTTGTTTTTATTGTAGTTTATTTCTAATATTATGCCATCGTGGTCTGCGAAGATGCTTGGTATGATTTCAATCTTCTTGAATTTGGGGATACTTTGCTTGTGACCCAATATGTGGTCTATTTTTGAATATGTCCCATGAGCACTTGAGAAGAACGTATATTCCCTGGCTTTGGGGTGAAGCGTTCTGAAAATGTCTATTAAGTCCATCTGATCAAGTGAGTCATTTAGGATTGCTGTATCTTTGATGATTGTTTGTCTATAGGACTTATCCAGTGCTGTCAGTGGTGTATTAAAGTCCCCTACTATGATTGTATTGTTGTTGATCTCTCCTTTGATATCTGCCAGGAGTTTTTTTATAAATTTGGGTGCTCCTGCATTGGGTGCATATATGTTTACCAGGGTTATATCTTCTTGTTGTATTGATCCCTTTAGTATTATGAAGTGGCCTTCCCTATCTCTTGTTATGGCCTTCACTTTGAGGTCTATTTTGTCCGATATAAGTATTGCTACCCAAGCTTTCTTTTCCTTTCCATTTGCCTGAAAGATATTTTTCCACCCTTTCACTTTCAGTCTGTCTGAGTCCCTTCTAATGAGGTGGGTTTCCTGGAGACAGCA
This sequence comes from Myotis pilosus, assembly GCA_036010255.1. NCBI lineage: Eukaryota > Metazoa > Chordata > Mammalia > Chiroptera > Vespertilionidae > Myotis > Myotis pilosus. The sequence goes on along the minus strand of JASKON010000002.1, from coordinate 109,163,676 downwards.
GATGTATGGGTCATGTTTTTTTATCCATTCAGCCACTTGATGTCTTTTGTTTGGAGCATTTAGTCCGTTTACGTTTAAAGTTATTATTGAAAGGTACTTGTTTGTAGCCATTTCTTTTTTTTGTGTGGCTGTTTTCTTTCTGAGATTTTTATTTCTTCTTTTTATACCAAAACCTTTAGCATTCCTTGCATTGCTGGCTTGGTGGTGATAAACTCCCTTAGCCCTTTTTTGTCTGTGAAGCTTCTTATTTCCCCTTCAAGTTTGAATGATAGCCTTGCTGGATAGAGTATTCTTGGATTCAGTCTTTTGCTTTGCATCACTTTGTAAATTTCTGTCCATTCTTTTCTGGCCTGATGTGTTTTTGTTGAGAAATCATTTGATAATCTAATGGGAGATCCCTTGTGTGTGACTTTCCGTCTCTCTCTTGTGGCCTGTAAGAATTTCTCTTTGTCCTGAACATTTGCCATGGTAATTATGATGTGTCTTGGTGTGGGTCTTTTCGGGTTCACCTTGTTTGGGACTCTCTGGGCTTGTGTGACTTTTTTCTTCCCCACCTCCAGGAAGTTTTCTGATATTATTTCTTCGAATAGGTTTTCTAATCCTTGTTCATCTTTCTGTTGTTCTGGTACCCCTATTATTCGTATGTTGTTTCGTTTCATGTTGTCCCAAAGCTCCCTTTGGCTCTCCTCCTGTCTTTTAATTTTTTTTTTCCAATTGCAGTACATTTTGGGTGTGTTTTGCTTCCTTGTCTTCTAATTCACTAATTCGGTCCTCCGCTTCTCCTAGTCTACCGTTGTTACTTTATATGGTGTTTTTTATTGCATCTATATCACTCTTCATTTCTTCTTGGGTCTTACTTAAGTTGTTGACTTTTTCATCTGTTTCTTCTAGCTTCTTCCATATGTTATTGATTATTTCATCTGTTTCTTCTTGCTTCTTGCAGAGGTTGTCGTTTTTTTCCTCCATACGGTTTATGCACTCTAGGACCCTTATTCTGAATTCTTTTTCTGTCATGTTGCATGCCTCTGTATTACTTAGCTGCTTTTCTGGAGAGTCCTCCTTCTCTTTCCTTTGGGGGTTTCTTTGTCTACCCATGTTTGATCTCACTGACATATCTAGATGTTGAGTCGTTCAGTGGCTGCTCCCTGGGTGGCAGTGAGTCCTTGGTCTGTGGTTGCTCTTCGGGCGATTGCGGAAACAGCTGCTCTTCAGTTGACGGCAGCTCCTCTTGTGGGTGCTGTTCACAGCTGTGGTGATTCTTCTGGCTGGTGGGGGGCGGTTTCACGTACAGCTGCTGTTCCTTAGCAGAGGGTATGGTGTTCAGGAGATTGCTGTTGCTTGGATCTGCTGCGTTGATTTAAGGGCACAAAATACAACACAACAAAGCACCACGTACCAGGCACTAAACACAAATATATTCACGATATTAATAACCCCAAATAAAGGCGACCACCCGAATTAAGAGTATTAGGGGATAAGGTAGAAGATAAATAATAAGATAAAAGAGAAAAAAGAAAATTATGGACCAAAAAAAGGAGTGCAAAAATGAAATTGGGAAAAAGAAGGGGGGAAAATAAAAGCAAGAAACGAAAAAAAAAAGAAAAAAAAGAGTGAAAAGAGAGAATGAAGTGGAAGAGGTTAAGAGACTTTTTATATGATGAGAATACTCCTATAGAACCACCACTAATCCCAGCAAATTCCAGCAACAGCTCCCTGTAGATGGATGCAAACTAGAAACAACCAATAATATAACGATGAAAATATAATGGAGAACACTAATCCCAAAATAAAATAGAGAGAAAATAAAATGGCACTTTAAAAGATGGTAAAATGGTAGCAGTAATAGTACTGGTTAAAAAATAAGAAGGTAGTAATTAAAAGGGTAAAACCAGGTAATGGAAAAAGAGGAGAAAAAAAAAAGAAGAAAAAAAAGGGAAAAAAGTAAATAAAAAAAATAATAAAGAAAATAAAAAAAATTTGGTTTCTTAGTTAAAAGGTGAAAAAAGAAAAAAAAAATTGCAGTAGTGAAGGTCCTTTGGTTCTTCTGTTCTTCAGTCTGGCTCGCCTTTAGTCCTGCCAGGTATTCAGGAGAGTGTTGAGTTTCCCTGCGATACACTGTTCCTCTGTGTTGTAAATCACAGTCCTTATTTTAAAGCAGGCCGGATTTTGTTTCCCAGACTGCCTTATTTTGTGTTTAGCAAAGAGTCAGTTTGTGGCTCAGCCTCTGGGTGGCAGTGTTCTGGGCTTGGCCTCTGAGGCTATTTGGCATTGAAAATCCCTCTATAGGCCAGACCCTGTTAACTCCCAGGTGCTGATCAGATTATTTTAATCCTTGATCTCATTCAGGGTGGAATCTGGGTGTGGTTGTGCTCCTTGCCTGGGGGCTGGGGGGAGGAGTCTCACTCTCTGGAGAGAATGGCTGCCCCAGTCCTGGGCTAAGGGGCGTCTCAGCACTCAATTCGCTTCCACCTCTCCTGGCCCCCCTTCTCTCCTCAGTCTCTCCCCAGATTCCACTCCTCCGCACCCTCTCCCTCTGTTCAGCACAGGTGAGTGTCTGTATCCGAAATGTCCCATGAACAGGATTCCGCGAGAACAAATAAACAAACGCCGGCTGCGGAAAACAGGGAAGGCTTAGTCCCTTTAAACTCTTCTTTTACGGGCACTGCATGGTCAGGTCAGCTCTTCATGCTGCCCCCTTTAGGCTCAGTCCTCCGTGATCACAGAACCCAGCTCTCAAATCCCCGGGCGCCGGGAATCCCTCGGATCGCCTTTCCCCTGTCAGGGGCTGTGCCTGTCCCAAGGGATGTGGCTGCCTGCCATGTGGTCTCCCTCAGACCCTCTTGGCTCAGAGGTCTGGCAAACTTTCCTGCCCAAATCCCTGTTTTTTTTTTACCTTTCCAGGGGAGTTCTGCCCTTCCCGGCTGCAAACTGTCTCACCAGCTGAGCAATTTCGCCAATTTGGGGTGGGTGTTATTAGTTTCAGCTGCTCACTCCATTTTCTCCGGGACACGACCTGGGACACGTCTGCCTATATCGCCGCCATCTTCTCTAGGTTCCAATGGATTTGAATGCATTTAAATATATACCAATTGTGACAAACTTTGTCACAATGTGTATACATATATTTATTTGGTCTTACCCTAAACATATATGGTGTATACCCAATTTATTAATCCACAATTTACCTTTATGGGAACTGATGAAGGACTACCTTATCTGTTCTGAATTTAAGGGAAAGCTAGTGAAACATCTGTCCTTTTCATTAATCTGATAATATTAACTACTGAGGATGGCTTTATTCTCTGTTTCCTATTGGCACCCTGAAAGGCAGTTCTCACTCTAACTCAGCTCCCAGGGTTGCCATCTGCAATAGATTTTCACCTTTCTGTGGATTGTGACATCTGACCATGCCACTTTCTTAGCTTAACACAATTACCTTTGCACATTTAATGACCTTTGTATAGAGTTAAAAAGATGTCAGCACAGAGAAATGTTAGGTCCTGATGTGAAAAGTTCCATTGTTTCCATACATCTAATTGACCTTTTACATTATAGAAGACAATAAAAAAATCAATTGGGTTTCTTAGTAGCCAGCCAGTCCAATGCAATCTTTAACATTAATATGCAAATTACATTGTTTTCAAAGCATTGACACCTATACACTGCTAGAAGTATCAAAATGACTTTTCATTAATAACCATTATATTAATCAGTGTTGCCAAGAACTAGAATCTGACTGCGAAATCCCTTAGTGGAAATTGCTATAATCGTTCAAGCTACAGGAAAGAACATTTTTCAGCATAATTATTGCTGTCATCTTATTGAAAAATATCCCATTAGATGTCAACTTTTAGTTATGGAAATTGTGTTGATTAATTTTTAATTTCTAGCATTTATATGATGTTGCACAAGTAAAGATCTTTGATAATTTAAATGGTTAGCTGAGCAATTATTAAAATAACTTACAGCAATTCAAACATTCATTTGCTTACTAGAAGTGCAATACATCATTAACTCCTGATTAAAATAAAGTTTGGGAAATGCAAGTACTGAATTGATCACTGAGGTTTGTATTTCAGGGTGTTTTATAAAAATATTCATACTATGTAGGATGCCGCAGCTACAATGATAAAGCTCTAGTATTAATACTTCAAAGCAAGAGATTCTAAATTGTACTGGTAATATGGCATCCCAGCCATGTGCTCAAGTACATATGTGCCTCTATGCCAGCGGTTCTCAACCTGTGGGTCGCGACTGCTTTGGGGGTCGAACGACCCTTTCACAGGGGTTGCCTAAGACCTTCGGAAAACACATATATAATTACATATTGTTTTTGTGATTAATCACTATGTTTTAATTATATTCTATTTGTAACAATGAAAAGACATCCTGCATATCAGATATTTACATTACGATTCATAACAGTAACAAAATTATAGTTATGAAGTAGCAACAAAAATAATTTTATGGTTGGGGGTAACCACAACATGAGGAACTGTATTAAAGGGTAGTTGCATTAGGAAGGCTGAGAACCACTGCTGTAGGCAGACAATTTAAATGCACTCTAACATTGCAATTTTTAGCCGCTCCAGTATCTATTTTATTTAAAACAAACAAACAAAAAGTTGCAATACTTGCAAGTGAAGAAGGAATTCTCAGTCTTGTGCCTTTTAAGTTTTTTATTGACTTGTTGAATCTTCGTATTAACTTTGAAATCTTATACAACCCTCAGTTTCTTTATCTGTATATTGAAAAAATAACTATACTTACCTCATAATGTTGTACTGTGGGTAACATGACTCAAGGAATATAGAATATCTAGATAGTGTGTTGGATATGTTAAGCAATAATGTTTCTCATAAAATAATATTTCATATCATAATCCTATCATAAATGTATGGCCAGTATATGAAGATAAATGTTTTTATATGCAAATTAAAATGTTTTTTGATCCTTAATATCTCTCAATATTAGTATCCATAATTAAAAACAAAGATATAGGGTTAATATCCAAAATTTGTAAAGAACTCATAAATTCAACAACAAAACAACAAACAATCCAATTAAAAATAGGAAGAACACCTGAACAGACACTTCTCTCAAGAAGACATACAAATGAGATCCAAGATGGCAGCTGATGGAACTGTAGGCTGCAAGAGAGTGTGACTGTTGGGGACTAACAGACCAGGCTCCCCTGGCTGGACAGCCTCTACTAGTGCTGAAATCTCTCCCAGAGCGCCTGGCTCTGTGGCTGTGATTGGAAGCCCAGCCTAACCTACAACCAGGGAGACCTCAGATACCTCCTGGGACCCTACAACCACAATGCCCAGGGACCAGCTGCCTCAGCTGAGAACCCACGAACACCAAGACTCCAACCTCCCTGGCCAAGAGCACATAAAAAGTTTGACCAGGGGGAGAAAAGGTGGTGGCTCTATACGCGGTTGGGTCCTGCACCTCTAACAGAGCAATAGAAGGAACAGCTGAATCGAATAACACCCATCCGGAATTGGCAAATTAAACACAGCTGGTGAGGCAATCCATGGACAGAAAGGTCAGAGATCGCCTGGAGAGAGAAATAAGCTCTGCCGCTTCAGATTAATTTGGTATTTGTTAATTGGGTGTTTGTTGTTTGCTTTTTTTTTTGAATTAGTTGTTTTTTGTTATTTGCATTCTTCTCAGGGTGTTTCTTGTTTGCATTTTTTGGATTAGTTGTTGGTTTTCTGGAGTTTTCTTCCCATATACATATATATTTCCCCCATTCTTTTTTCTTCTCTTTCTTTTCTATCTTACATTTTTTTCCTTTTCTCAATATCATTTTTGCACTCTTTTCTATCCCCTAATTCTCTTTTCTCTGGAGGTCACTTTTATTTGGGGTCATTAGTATTGTGAATACATTTGTGTTTGGTGCCCTGTGTGTTGTGTCTTGTCATGTTGTATTTTGTGTCTTTAGTCAATGCTATAGAGAGAGAGAGCTACATAATGAGACACCCTGAGAGGTACAAACATGGGGGGACAAAGTAACAGCCCCCATATGAAAGAAAAGGAGGAACCACCAAAAAAAGTAAGTAAACAAAATGGAGGCAAGCAACTTGTCAGAGAAATAATTCAGAGCAATGGTCATAAGAACCCTAAAAAAGATGGAAGACAAATTCAACAGTATGTGTAAGAATCAAGAGGAAATGAAGAAGAACCAAGAAGAAATGAAAAATGACATCACTACAATAAAGAACACATCAATAGAAAGCATCAACAGCAGACTAAAAGAAGAAGAGGACTGCATCAGTGAGTGATAAGACAAGGTAGGAAAAAATACCCAAGCAGAACAGAAACTGGAAAAAAAAAACTTAAAAAACAGGAGGAGATCCTCAGGGAACTTTGAGACAACACAAAATGAAACAGCATCTACATAATAGGGGTGCCAGAAGAGAGGAAACTGAGCAAGGATGAGAAAACCTGTTTGAAGAAATGACAGAAAACTTCCTTGATATCAAGAAGAAGAAAAAACTCACACAAGTCCAAGAAGCTTACAGAGTCCCAAACAAGATGAATCCAAACAGACCAACACCAAGACACACTATAATTAAACTGGAAAACACCACCAATAAAGTAAGAATCTTAAAGGCTGCCAGAGAGAGACAGAAAGTTACCTACATGGAATCTCCCATCAGACTACCAGCTTATTTCTCAACAGAAACACATCAGCCCAGAAGGGAATGGAATGAAATACACAAAGTCATGCAAACCAAGGGTGTGAATACAAGAATACTGTACCCACCAAGGCTATCAATCAAAGTTGAGGGAGAAATCAGGAGCTTCACAGACAAAAAAGGACTAAGGGAGTTTATTACCACCAAACCAGCAATGCAAGAAATGCTAAAGGGTCTTCTGTAAAAAGAAGAAATAGGAACAGAAGAAGGAACATAGGCATAAAGAATAAAAATAGTGACAAAAAGTATCTATCAATAATAACTTTAAATGTAAATGGATTAGATGCCCCAATCAAAAGACATAGGGTAGCTGAGTGGATAGGAAAACATGACCCATATACCTGCTGTCTACAGGAGACCCACCCCTGAACAAAGGACTCACACAGACTGATGGTAAAGGAATGGAAAAAGGTTTTTCAGGTGAATGAAAATGAAAAAAAAAGTAGGGTAACAATACTTATATATGACAAAATAGACCTCAAAGTGAAGGCCATAAGCAGAGATAAGGAAGGACACTTCATAATTCTAAAGTGAGGAATTCAACAAGAAGATATAACTCTGATAAACATATAAGCACCCAATACAGGAGCACACAAATACATAAAAAAAATTCTGGAAGATATCAAGGGAGAGATTGACAGCAATGCAGTCATAGTAGCGGGATTTAATACCCACTGACACCACTGGATAAATCCTCTAAACAAAAATCAGTAAAGAAACATCAGTACTAAGTGACTCACTAGATCAGATGGAATTAATTGACATCTTCAGCACATTGCACCCCAAAGCTGCAGAATATACATTCTTCTCAAGTGCACATGGGTCATTTTCAAAGATATACCACATATTGTGGTACAGGCAAAGTCTCTCCAAATTCAAGAAGATTGAAATCATATCAAGCATCTTCTCAGATCACCATGGCATAAAATTAGAAATCAACTGCAATAAAAACAATGAAAAAAAATCAAACACCTTGAGGCTAAAAAGCATGCTATTAAACAATGATTGGGTTACCAAAGAGATCAAAGAAGAAATAAAAAGCATCATGGCAACAAACAACAATGAAAACACAACAATCCAAAACCTTGGGCACAGTGAAAGCAGTCTTGAAAGGGAAGTTCATAGCTCTACAGGCCTACCTCAAAAAACAAGAAAAAAATGGTAATAAATTAACCCTACAACTCAAAGAGTTAGAAAGAGAGCAACAGGAAAAGCCCAGTGTAAGCAGAAGGAAGGATATTATAAAGATCAGAGCAGATATAAATGACATAGATACCCCCCAAAAAAATATAAAAGACCAACAAAGCCAATTTTTATTTGTCATTCATTTCCAGGATGTTTGTAATTTCTTCTTTGATCTCTTTGGCAACCCAATCATTGATTAATAGCATGCTACTCAGCTTCCAAGTGTTTGAATTTTTTTGATTGTTTTTATTATAGTTTCTTTCTAATATTATGCCATTTGGTCTGAGAAGATGCTTGATATGATTTCAATCTTCTTGAATTTTGGGAGACTTTGCCTGTGATCCAATATATGTGGTCTATCTTTGAAAATGTCCCATGTGCACTTGAGAACTTATATTCCCTGGCTTTGGGGTGAAATGTTCTGAAGATATCAATTAAGTCCATCTGATCTAGTGAGTCATTTAGGATAGCTGTTTCTGTGCTGTTTTTTTTTTGTTTGTTTGTTTTTGTCTAGAGGATTTATTCAGTGATGTCAGTGGGGTATTAAAGTTCCCTACTATGATTGTATTATTGCTGATCTCTCCCTTGATACCTTCCAAAATTTTTTTATATATATTTGGTTGCTCCTGCATTGGGTGCATATATGTTTACCAGATTTATATCCTCTTGTTGTATCGATCCCTTTAGTATTATGAAGTGGCCTTCCTTTTCTCTGCTTATGGCCTTCACTTTGAGATCTATTTTGTCAGATATAAGTATTGCTACCCCAGCTTTTTTTTTTTTCATTACCATTTGCCTGAAAGTTATTTTTCCATCACATTGCTTTCAGTCTGTACAAGTCCCTTAGTGTGAGGTGGGTCTCTTTTAGACAGCTTATATATGGGTCTTGTTTTCTTATGAATTTAGCCACACAGTGTCTTTTGATTGGAGCATTTAGTCCATTTACATTTAAAATTATTGCTAGGTACGTGTTTGTAGCCATTTTTATTTTTTGTGCTTGTGTTCCTTCTTCCCTTTTTATTTGTTCTTTATAGACCAGTACCCTTAGTATTTCTTGCATTGTTGGCTTGGTTGTGATAAACTCACCTAGCTTTTTTTTTTTCTGTGAAGTTCCTTATTTCCCCTTAAATTTTAATGATAACCTTGCTGGATAGAGTATTCTTGGATTTAGTCCCTTGCTTTGCAGCACTTTCTAAACTTCCTTCCATTCCTTTCTGGCCTGATGTGTTTCTGTTGAGAAATTATTTGATAATCAAATGGGAGATCCATATATGTAATTTTCTCTCTCTCTCTTGCAGCCTTTAAAATTCTCTCTTTGTCCTAGATGTTTATTGTCTTAATTTTGAAGTGTCTTGGTGTTGGTCTTTTCAAGTTCATCTTGTTTGGGACTCTCCATGCTTGTGTGACTTTTTTCTTCCCCACCTCAGGGAAGTTTTCTGACATTATTGTTTCAAATAGGTTTTCTAACTCTTGTTTCACTTCCTGTCCTTCTGGCACCCCTATTATTCATATGTTGCTTCATTTTATGTTGTGCCAAAACTCCCTTAGGCTCTCCTGCTGTCTTTTAATTTTCTTTTCCCCAATTGCAGTTCACTTTGGGTGTATTTGCTTCCCTGTCTTCTAATTTGCTAATTTGGTTGTCCGCTTCTCCTAGTCTTCTGTTGAAACTTTCCATGGTGTCTTTTATAACAGTTATATCAGTCTTTATTTCTTCTTGATTCTTACATAAGTTGTTGATTTTTTTTCATCCATCTGGTTTATGAACTGTATGACCCTTATTCTGAATTCTTTTCTGACATATTGCATGTCTCTGTTTTGCTTAGCTGCTTTTCTGGCGATTCATCCTTATTTTTGTTTTGAGTGTTTGCTGTCTTCCCATTTTTGCTCTCACCAAATGATCTAGGTGTTGAGTTGTGTGGTATCTGCTCCTCTAGTGGTCGCAGCAGCAGCTGCTCTTCAGTTGGCAATGGCTCCTCTGGTGGGCACTGCTTGCAGCAGTGGTGACTCCTCTAGCTGGTTGGGGCAGGCTCTGTGCGACTGCTGCTCCTTGTACAGGGTTGGGCTACTCACAAGCTGCTGGTCCTTGGACGGGGGCAGGTTGCTCATAGGGCTGCTGCTCTTCAGATGGAGACAGTCTGCTTGCAGGGTTGTTTCCCCTTGGATGGGGGCAGAATGCTTATGCAGCTGCTGCTCCTCTGACAAGGATGCTCTGCATGCAAGGCTGTTGCTCCTCAGATGGGGGAGAGCAGCTCACACAGCTCCTGATTCTCCAATGGGGACGGGCTTCCAACAGGGCTGCTTCTCTTTGGATGGGGGCGGGCTGCTCACAAGGCAGCTGCACCTCAGATGAGGGTGGGCTCTGCATGGCTGCTACTCTGCTGACCAGGGCTGGTTGCACACAGGACTGCTGCTCTTCATACAGGGGCAGGCTGCTCACATGGCTGCTGCTCCTCAGATGGGGACAGACTGCTTGCATGGCTGCTGTTCCTCAGACTGTGAGAGACTGTTTGGGGGGCTGCAGATCCTCAGGCCACAACACACTTTCTTGATAAAAACTCTCAGAAAAGTGGGAATAGAGGGATCATAACTCAACATAATAAAGGCCTTATATGACAAACCTACAGCCAACATCATACTCCATGGGCAAAAACTAAACTTGTTTCCCCTGGAATGGGAACAAGACAGGGATGCCCACTTTAATCACTCCTTTTTAATATAGTTATCAAAGTGCTAGCCATAGTGATCAGACAAGAGGAAAAAATAAACAGCTTCCAAATAGGAAAAGAAGAAGTAAAACGGTCCTTATTTGCAGTTAGCATGGTACTGTACTTATAAAAACTAAAAGACTACATCAAAAAAATACTAGACCTAATACATGAATTCAGCAATGTACCAGGATACAAAATTAACACCCAGAAATCTATGGCCGTTTTGTACACCAATAATGAACTCACAGAAAGAGAAACTAAAAAAACAAAAAATCCCATTTACCATTGCAACAAAAAAATTGAAATACCTATGAATAAACTTAACTAAGGAGGTAAAAGACCTGTACTAGGAAAACTACAGAATATTAAAAAAAAAAAGCGATAAAGGAAGACATAAACAATGGAAAAACATACCACGTTCATGGATTGGTAGAATCAGCATCATTAAATAGTCCATACTACCCAAAGCAATCTACAGATTCAATGCAATCCCCATTAAAATAACAATGACATATTTCAAAGATCTAGAACAAACTCTCCAAAAATTCATTTGGAATAAAAAAGACTCCAAATAGCCACAGCAATTCTGAGAAAGAATAACAAAGTTGGAGGGATCACAATATGACATATCAAGCTGTATTACCAAGCCACGGTTCTCAAAACTGAATGGTACTGGCACAAGAGCAGACATATAGACCAATGGAACAGAACAGACAACTCAGAAATCGACCCAAGCCATTATGCTCAATTAATATTTGACAAAGGAGGTAAGAGTATACAATGGAGTCAAGACAGTCTATTCAATAAATGGTGCTGGGAAATTTGGTCAGATACATGCAAAAAAATGAAACTAGATCACCAAACTCTGAATGGTTAAAATGTAAGACCAGAAATCATAAAAATCCTACAAGATTCCATAGGTAGCAAAATAGTAGACATATGTCGTAGCAATATCTTTACTGACACAGCTCCTTGGGCAATGGAAACTAAGGAAAAAATAAACAAATGGGACTACATCAAAATAAAAAGCTCTGCACAGCAAAAGAAACCATCAACAAAACAACAAGACAGCCCACTGTGTGGGAGAACATATTCGCCAATGCTATTTCAGATAAGGGTTTAATCTTCAAAATTTACAGGGAACTCATACAACTTAACAAAAGGAAGATAAATGAGCCAATAAAAAAATGGGCAAAGGACCTAAATAGACACTTTCAAAAGAGGACATACAGAAGACCAAGAGCCATATGAAAACATGCTCAAAGTAACTAATCATCTGAGAGATGCAAATCAAAACCACAATGAGGTACCATCTCACACTTGTCAGAATGGCTGTCATCAACACATCAACAAATGGCAAATGCTGGTGAGGGTGTGGAGAAAAAGGAACGCTCGTTCGCTGCTGGTGGGAATACAGACTTGCGCAGCCACTGTGGAAGACAGTATGGAGTTTCCTCAAAAAGTTAAAAATGGAACTCCCATTTGACCCAGTAATCCCACTTCTAGGACAATATCCCAAGAAACCAGAAACACCAATCAGAAAAGATATATGCACCCCTCAGTTATTAGCAGTACAATTTATAATAGCTAAGATTTGGAAACAGCCTAAGTGCCCATCAGCAGATGAGTGGATTACAAAACCGTGGTACATCTACACAATGGAATACTATGCCACTATAAAAAAGAAGGAACTTTTACCATTTGCAACAGCATGGATGGAACTGCAGAGCATTATGCTAAGCAAAATAAGCCAGTCAGAGAAATATAAATATCACATGATCTCACTCATATGTGGATGTGGGATATAATGATCAACATAATTTGATGAACAAAAATAGATCCCAAGACAAAAGGAGGGGGGTTGTGGGGGGTGGTTAGAGTGCAACCAAATGACGTCTATGCATGCACATTAGCTTAAAGAATGCACACAGATACTTGGGTGGTGGGGGCTTGCCTGGGGTGGGAATGGTTGGGCGGGGTTAATTGGGGAAAAAGGAGACATATGTAAAACTTTAGACAATAAAAAAGACATACAAATGATCAATAAATATATGAAAAGATGTTTAATTTTTTACCCATAACTAGTAGTTAGGGAAATGCAAGTGAAAACTATGAGATATCACCTCATACCTGTTAGAATTGGCTGTTATTCACAAGACAAGTAATAAGTGTTGGAGAAGTTGTGGAGAAAAAAAATAAACCTTCTTGACTGCTGGTGGGAATGTAAACTGGTATACCACTATGGAAAACAGTATGGCAGTTCCTCAAAAAAATAGGAATAAAGTTATAAGACCCAGAAACCAATCTCCTGGATATCTACTTGTACAATTTGAAAACTTTTATTTGTAAAGATAATGTACCCCTATGTTCACAGCAGCATTATTCATGGTGGCCAAGATATGGAATCAAGCATAATGTCCTTCAATAGGTGATTGGATAAAGAAGATGTGGTAAATATATAAAATGACATTTGTGACAACATGGATGGATCTGGAGAATATGCTAAGCAGGATAAAAGTAAGATGGAAAAAGTCAAGAATCATATGATTTCACTCACGTATCCTATCTAATAAAAGAGAAACATGGTAATTGGTGTACAACCGCTACACTTCCCATTGGCTATTCAGGGAGATATGCAAATTAACTGCTAGCCAAGATGGCGGCTGGAAGCCATGCAGCTTGAAACTAACATGAGGCTTGCTTGCTTCAGTGATGGAGGAAACCAACTTTCCCTGCCTGCCTCGCAGGCCTCTGAGCCTACAGTTTGAAACATTTTAACAAATATAGAAGCTAAAAAAAAAACCAGAAACCAGCTTTCAGCGAGCTGGGATCTCAGAGCTGGAGTTGATACAGAGTTTCGATCATAGAACTGAAACAAACCAGATACCTACTTTCAGCAGCGGAGGCCTAAGAGCTGGAGCCTCAAAGCTAAAGCTGGCCCAGAATTAAATAAAAAGAAAAAAGAAAAAAAGGAGCGGTTGGGAGCTTCCGTCACCCGCCTGCCTGAAAACAGCCCTCAGCCCATCACCCAGACTGTCCAGGCACCCCAGTGGGGACCCCCACCCTGAAGGGTGTGTGACCAGCTGCAAACAGCCATCATCCCTTCATCCAGGCTGGCCAGGCACCCCAGTGGGGACCCCCACCCTGAAGGGTGTGTGACCAGCTGCAAACAGCCATCATCCCCTCATCCAGGCTGGCCAGGCACCCCAGTGGGGACCCCCACCCTGAAGGGTGTGTGACCAGCTGCAAACAGCCATCATCCCCTCACCCAGGCTGGACAAGCACCCCAGTGGGGACCCCCACCCTGAATGGTGTGTGACCAGCTGCCAACAGCCATCATCTCCTCACCCAGGCTGGCCATGCACCCCAGTGGGGACCCCCACCCTGATCCAGGACACCCTTCAAGGCAAACCAGCCAGCCCTACCCATGCACCAGGCCTCTATCCTATATAGTAAAAGGGTAATATTCCTCCCAGCACCGGGATAAGCATGACAGGGGGCAGCACCCAACCCCCCTGATCGCCCTGCGGCTCTGTGTGTGACAGGGGGTGGGGCCACAACTTCCCTATCTGCCCTGCTCTGTGTGTGACAGGGTAGAGCCATAACCTCCCCATCGGCCCTGCCCTGAGTGTGAGAGTGGCGGCGCCCCAACCCCCTGATCAGCCCTGCTCTGTGGGTGATAGAGGGTGGAGCCACAACCCCCACCCCCCACGGGCCCTGCTCTGTGTGTGATGGGGTAGTGCCATAACCTCCCCATCGGCCCTGCCCTGAGGGTGACAGTGGCGGTGTCCCAACCCCCTTATCCACCCTGCTCTCTGTGTGACAGGAGGCGGTGCCCCAACTCCCCTATCGGCCCTACTCTCTGAGTGACAGTGGGGAGCTCCCCAACCCCCTGATGGGTCCTGCTCTGTGCATGACAGGGGGGAGCTCCCCAACCCCCTGATCGACCCCGTTCTGTATGTGACAGGGTACGGAGTCCCAACCCCCCTGATGGGCCCTGCTCTGTGTGTGACAGGGGCCAGCGCCCCAACCCCCTGATTGGCCCTGCTCTGTGCGTGAGAGGGGGTGGCGCCGCAACCTCCCTATCGACCCTGCCTTGAGTGTGACAGGGGGCGGTGCCCCAACACCCAATTGGCCCTACCCTGAGCGTGACTGGGGGTGGCATCGCAACCTCCCGATCTGCCCTGCTTGTGCATGACAGGGGGCAGTGCCCCAACTCCCCAATCGGCCCTGCTCTGAGCCTTACCAGGGGCTGCACCTAGGGATTGGGCCTGCCCTCTGCCACCCGGGAGCAGGCCTAAGCTAGCAGGGTGTTATCTCCCGAGGGGTCCCAGACTGCGAGAGGGCACAGGCCGGGCTGAGGGGTCCTCCCTCCCCCCCGAAGGCACAAATTTTTGTGCACCAGGCCTCTAGTTATATAATAAAGAGCTAATATGGAAATGGTTGTCACATCCTCACCTCGTCATGCCCTCAAGCCATCACACCGTAACTGCTCAGACACTCAACACTGGGGAGAGAGAAAGGGGGACCAGCCAGGCTCAAATTAGCTCATGAAAGAGGAATGGGGACCTGCCAGGCTGTGACCTGGGAGAGAGATAAGCCACCCGCCCCATGGCCCCATGAGCCAACAGCTGCACCTGCACCTGCAGCCTGGGAGAGGGACAATCTTCATGCCCCACAGTCCCCACAGTTCTAGGTACCAGCAGTGTGCCTGCAGCCCTGGAGAAGGACAAGCCACCCACCCCATGGTCCCAAGCACCTCTAGCTGCGGCCCGAGCAAATCCGCCCACCCATGGTCCCCTGTGGCTGCGGCCATCCTGAGTGAAGCCAGCCTGGGTGCTAGGTGCCTGTGGCCAGCCAGAGGGAGTGAAGCCTGGGACCTGGGTATCTGCAACCGGCCAGAGGAGGGAATCCTGCATACCGGGTACGGGTCAAGGCAGAGGTGGTTAGGGGCAATCAGGCCAGCAGGGGAGCAGTTAGGAACAATCAGGCAGTCAGACGGAGGGGTTAGGGGTGATCAGGCAGGCAGGCAAGCTCTTAGGAACCAGCGGTCCCGGATTGCAAGAGGCAGTTGGACATCCCCCAAGAGGTTCCGGATTGGAGAGGGTGCAGGCGGGCTAAGGGATGCCCCCCCCCCGCCATGCACAAATTTCGTGCACCAGGCCTCTAGTTGGAATATAATACTGAATCCAACAAATGTACAAATAAAAGCTTATAGACACAAATAACAGTATTGTGGTTACCAGAAGGAAGGTGGTATGGGGCAAAATAGTAAATGGTAAAAGGGGTCAAATATGTGGTGATGAAAGGAAATTTTATTTGAGTGGTAAACATACAATGGAATATGCAAATGATATATTATAGAATTGTACATTTGAAACATATAATTTTATTAATCAGTGCCACTTCAATAAGTTAAAACAAAAATACTCATGCACTTGGTGTTGAGTTGCCTGCCAATTCTTATGGTTTAAGTAAACAGAATAAAGAACGAAAAATGACTATATATAAGAAACCACAGTTTTTCACCTCTAATAAGTAAGTACCCTTGGAACTGCAGAGAAACTTGAAGGAAAAATTAAGTCCAATATATTACAATATTCCAAAATCTAAAATTTGTACTTTGAGTTGTTATTTGAAAGCCTGTGTAAGTGCTCCAAAAAACATAGACAGCTTTTATAGTTGAGTAATTTAGGGGGAATTGGCAGGGACAGAACTCCCCCCAAAATGTATACACACTTTAATAGCTGATATCTCAATTTTGCAAATGAAATGTATTTTAATAAATACTGCCTTTATAATCATTTAAAGTCTGTGCATACATTTGGGGACCATATATTTGTCATATTTTCTTTTCTAAAAATTAGAAAAAATATCTAAACTTTGTATACCAATCCTATATAATAAAGAGGTAATATGCATATTAACTCTCACACCCTCACAAGATGGCTGCCTATGACCAGGCCAGCAGGGGGATTAGTGAGGGACAACCAAACAACTAAACAAGCAGCCGCATGGCGTGACCAGGTCGGTAGGGGGGTTAATGAAGGATGACCAAATAACTAAACAGCAGGCTGCGTGGGGCGACCAGGCCAGTGGGGGAGAAGGCATCAGGGGTGACCAGGCTGGAAGGGGGCA
Source organism: Myotis pilosus (assembly GCA_036010255.1). Classification (NCBI taxonomy): domain Eukaryota; kingdom Metazoa; phylum Chordata; class Mammalia; order Chiroptera; family Vespertilionidae; genus Myotis; species Myotis pilosus. The sequence goes on along the minus strand of JASKON010000002.1, from coordinate 109,146,938 downwards.
TAGTTGGGGGCAACCAGGCCAGCATGGGGGACAGTTGGGGGAGGCCAGGCCAGCAGGAGGGGGTAATTAGGGGCAACCAGGCCGTCAGGGGATCAGTTAGGGCTGATCAGGCTGGCGGGGGGGGGGCAGTTAGGGGCAACCAGGCAGGCAGGCACATGAGCGATTAGGAGCCAGAGGTCCAGGATTGTGAGAGGGATCCCGGATTGGAGAGGGTTCAGGCTGGGCTGAGGGGACCCCCCCCTCCTGTGCATGAATTTCATGCACTGGGCCTCTAGTCTCTAATAAGCTTTTATAAAACAAATCCTCACAAATGTCAAGAAGCTGTCTTCATAGTTTTTCCCCTGAAAATATTCATAGCTCAGTTGGAGAAGAAAGATAGGACCAATAACTGCAATGCAAGTGCTAAAATATATATAAAATTAATATCTTAAATGAATAGGAAGAAAGTTTTTAACTGAGTTCAGAGGTGTTTTATAAACCTTCTAGTGCAGAGACAGTTCACTAGGTCTTGAAGGATAAGGATTTGCAAGAATGTTTGGGAAAAAATTGTTCTAAGAAAAAGAAACATGGTGTACAAGTGAATGGAATGATAAGAGTGCATATGAGCTCATATATTTAGTTCCTGGAAGATTCTAGGTACTCAATATTTGTTGAGTGAATCCATGAATGAAAGAAAGTGAGAGAAAGGTTCAGAGGGGATAAAGAAAAGTATCCTAAGAAGGGAAGATAAAGATCTATGTCTTTATAATTTTGCCTGTTTTCCTCTACATTCTTGTGATTTTTTTTTATTCCACAAGCTCTGTTTTACGCTTTTGATTCTTTCACAAATGTAATTCATATGTGCTTCCTGAGTCCATTCCTCTTTGAATACCCTGATGTTAAGTTCATATCTGATATTTCTTTGTGTTTGGCCTTGGACCTACGTGCCCAAATGTGTGCTTCAGCTCTCTCTGGACCTGCTCTGTATTACAGAGCTGTGAAGTGTGGTTCCTAGGCTCACATGTAAGTTACATTCTGGCTGAGTTCAGCTAAGGGGTGACACTGGGGGAGATCAGAGGGCAAGAAGATGAGAGAAGCCAGAGTGTGTCTCACCCTCTGTGTTTGAAGGAGTTATGCTGCCACAATATTTCATATGCTGCTAGATAGGTTCACCATGTTTCTATCTTCCATGTAGTGACTCTAACCTGAACTCCAATAATACTATTTCCTCCACTTGTCTCCTTTGGAGAATCTTGAGATTATTTTTGGAGATTTAAATGTAAATACTTAGTATCTAGTTCAATTATCATGTATGAGGTGAAATTATAAGTAAGACATATTAAATCAATTCCTTAAAATTTAATATCTTAATAGATATTAAGAAAGTAAAACAAACTCCTTGATTTTCTATGCAGTATCCTTTTGACAATACTATAGTGTCATCTCATGTGTTAAGAGTAACTAGATAGACATGAGCCTGAGCCAGGATAGATGGCTAACATCAAGGGGAAGATGTGAGAGACATGACAAACAAAAATTAACCAAGAGTTAGCATACCCAAAAGTGAGGAATGTGGGGGAAACTTTAAACCTCCTCCAGAATGTGGTTTAACAGATAGTTTAATATCTGGGTAGGGTAGCCTTGAAATCAGAGGAGGTTTTTTGTTTGTTTGTTTGTTTGTTTTTCACAACCCAACACCAGAGTATGAAATTTTAAATGCCCAAATGTGTGAGGCACTTGGTTTAGCTGTGGCCTGGCCAGCTAAGCTGCTCACTCAAACTATATCTGAGTGTATTTCTTTTCTTATTTTTTTCCAAATAAACTCTTGCATGCTTTGCTCTTATTTGGTACTGTCTCTTGTTTGGATTCCTTCATACAAGCAAGGTAAGAACTGGGGGATGAAGAGACCACCTCCAACAACTGAATATATTTGAGAAAGAAATTACATATTATAAGTAATTAATGTGAAAAGATAACAGTGTTGTGCCAAAAAGGAATGCTTTTGACTTCGCATAACAGAAAACTAACCATGGATTTTAGCAAACAGGGATCTGTTTTCCTCACACATGACCCAATCAGAGGTAGGCAGTTACTATCTTTGGCCCAATTGCTTCACTGACTGGTGGTACCATCTCAGTGATTCTCTTGCTGTTTTCTCCATGGAATGTACAACTCCAGGTATTATGACCATGTTTAAAATAGGAAGAAAGGGATAAGAGCCTCTCACATTGAATGCATCCCTTTTTATCTTGAAAGTAAAAGCTTTGCTAAGGTTCTCAGTAGGCTTCATTTAAATCTTATTAGCCAAAAGTGTGCCTGGTGACCACACAGTTACAGTGGAGACTTAGAAAGTAAATGTTTAGATTTTCAGCCACTTTATAAAGCTGCAACTGAAAGGAAGTTAAGAATAAGTGACACATTAGCTGGACAACAGGGGGAGAGAAAAAAGAACCATTTTAATTACAGATGAGTGAGTGTTTTGAGAGAAGTAAATGGTCATGTTAAAAGAATTCATATTAATAAAATATATTGGCTAGGGTCCTGGTTTGAGACAAATACAATTGAAAAGTAATGAACAAAACACAGGTTATCACTGATATTTTCATAAGTATAAACTGCGGCTCAAAGATGAATAAATTGTCCAAGTTAAAGCACCTGCTAAAAGGCAATGGCAAATTTCAGAACTTTGTTTTAACTCCAATGCCTTCAAACTTTCTACTATCCAGGTATGGTTTGTTAGCTGCTACCAAAAAATTCCTGAAGTTCATCTATGCACATAATTAATTCATATACTTTGTATTATCCCCCACCATCACAGAACTCATGATGGTTTTTGTACTTTAAAATTGTTCCCTGCACTTTAAAAAAATAGGATGTTATTTCTATGAAATGTTTATAGAAAGCAAAATAATAATAGTTCAATTTTTCCTAGGACCCAGATCTATTAGGAATGATATTGAGTGATACAATCTAAGAAAATAGATTTAATGACAGACAAATTTCAAGACAATTTAATGATAACATACTAGTAGTCTGTGATCACACTTTGATTCACTGTTGCTCTCAAAATATTTTTTTTTGCAATAAATTGGTATAGTTTATGCCTTCTAAGTGTGTTAAACATAGTTCTGATGATTTCTAATAATGTCTGCCATGGAATATCATAGAAGATGTAACTAATATTTTGTTAATTCTGCCTAGTTGAATGTTACCTAAATATTTGTTTTTTTATTCAACTTGGCATTCCCTACAGTGTTCAGTCTGGTATTCAACACAGAACAGAGGCTCACTTACCATTCTTTTAATGATTCCTTTCCTAGTCCAGGTTGACATTTTTTTCCTCCAACATAGATGACCAACAACACATGTTTTCTATGCACTTATCTCCTTTTAGTACATTTTATTTATGGATGCAAGCTAAATACACTTTATTTAAGAATCATTGAAAGTTTAAATTGTAAAAAAATTATACGCTATATCAATTTCTCATTCTTTTTTTGTTATTGTTAATCTTTACCCAAGGATATTTGTATTTTTTTCACTGATTTTTTAGAGATAATGGAAGAGAAAGGAAGAGACCAAGAGAAACACCAGTGTGAGAGAGACACATTGACTAATTGCCTCCCTCACGTGCCCAGACCTGGGATCAAGTCTGCAACTGAGGTATGTGCTCTAGACCTGAATGGAACCTGAGATTCTTCAGTTCACAGGGCTGGCAATCTAACCACTGAGCAAAACTGGCGAGGACCAATTTCTCATTCTTTGATTAATGTTGCCTACTACATTATGGAAAGTTGACTCTCCATTTTTGCTTGAATGCCCAAGTGAGAAGAGGAACATTGGCTATTCTATCTGTGGGTTTTCTTTTTTTTATAATTTTTAAAAAATATTTTTTATTGATTTTTTTTACAGAGAGAAAGGGAGAGGAATAGAGAGTTAGAAACATCGATGAGAGAGAGACTTAGACTTCGATCAGCTGCCTCCTGCCCACCCCCTACTGGGGATGTGCCCACAACCAAGGTACATTGCCCTTGACCAGAATTGAACCTAGGACCCTTGAGTCCACAGGCCAACACTCTATCCACTGAGCCAAACTGGTCAGGGCCTATCTGTGGGTTTTCAATTGTGGATGCCTCTCTATGAAAACTTTTTCCCTGAACTTCTTCCTATTGGAATTTGTTCTGCATTTGACTAGGCTTTTGTCCAAATGACACTGTGACTTAAAGACATCATAAGTCTATTTATTTACCTGTTTAATGTTAAGTGAAGAGATTTGACTATATGCTCTTTGAGGCTAATACAGTTCTAGTATTTGGTGTTTATGTAATATTTTTGTTGACTATTCAGCAATATACTTTAGCTATTCCATCCATGATTAGTCTCTAGATCCTTTATCACTGAAGTAAGAGGTAATCTATCATAATTCTCAAAACAAAATATAAAAAATGACAAACAAGTGTGTTTGTTTTAATTTTGATCATGTGGTTTGACCACTCAGTGAGCTGGAGCAATGTTTCTTCCCAGAGTATCAGCAAGAGAACAGTATGACAAGGTCAGACCCAAACAGGATCTCCACAGGATTGTCCTGTGTGACATATACACAAATTTATTTACCTACATATTTATTTTTTCAAGTAAGATGTATACACAGTTTAAAAATAAAATTCTATATTAAGAATAAAGTTTATTTAGTTATTTTCTGCACCACTTCTCCTTTCTCCAGGTCCTCTTCCTATAGCAATGATTTGCAAATACTTTAGCAGTTACTTTTGATTCTTCTAAAATATAGCTTCCATGAGAGCAGAAACTTTTTATGTGTTGTTCTAGCATACTGGAAGTTCCTGGGCATGTTGGGAGCTTTTTGAAAATGTCTGGTTATTCTTGCTTGTGCTTTCATATTTAAGAATGATACAAGAATACACTGACTGAAATTTCATATGGGGCATATTTAAAGACTAGAATTTTAATGCTCAGTGTTTTAGAGTGAAATAAATTGTTTTATTTTTTCTAATTTTATAGAGATATAATTGACATATAACAATGTCTTAATTTAGTTATATAAGATAATTATTTAATATAGGTATATATTATAAATTTTACCACAGTAAATTTAGTTAACATCCATCACTTCACATAGTTATGTAATCTTTCCCATGATGAGAGCTTTTAAGATGCATTCTCTTAGCAACTTTCAAATATACAATAGAGTACTGTTCACTATAGTTACCATGCTGTACATTATCCTATATAATAAAAGGCCAGCCACCATAAGTGTAACTACCGGAATGACCAGAGACCAGAACCACCACGGCCCCACCCAGGCTGCCCTCCCCTCTAAGCAAGCAGTTAGGCGTGATAAGGCAGGCAGGCAGAGTGGTTAGGGGTGATCAGGTAGCCAGACCAGTGTTTAGGGGTGATCAGGTAGGCAGGCCAGCAGTTAGGGGCAATCAGGTAGGCAGACTGCCCCTCATTGTGCTGGCCCCGCTCCCAAGCAAAGAAAGAAGGAGACCCAGGCCAGCCAAGCCATCACACCCCATGCCTTTTGCTTGCAGAGGTAGGCCACCAGTGGCAGGGGAGGGGGGCAGCACTGCACAGATGGCAAGCAGTGGAAGCGGGGGGCATGGGGCCAGCTGCCTATAGCTGGGGGAAGGAAAGCCCTGATAGGCCCTGATCTCAGGCCAGGCTTAGGGACCCTACCTGAGGGGTCCCAGATTGTGAGAGGGTGCAGGCCGGGCTGAGGGACGCCTCAAGTGCATGAATTTTTGTGCACTGGGTCTTTAGTGTCCTCATAATTTATTTATCCTATAACTGAAAATTGGTATGTTTGACCACCTTTGCCTCTTTTCTCCAACTCTTAACCACGTCTCTAGCAACCCCTAATCTGTTCTCTATATCTATGATTTGAATTTTTTTTAGATTCTACATATAAGTGAGATTATACAGTATTTGTCTTTCTCTGTTTTATTTATTTAACTTAGCATAATGCCTTCAAGTTGCATTCATGTGGTAGCAATGGCAGACTTTCATCTTTTTGTGGCTGAATAATATTCTATTGTGTATTCCAATTACCACATTTTAAAAAATTCATTCAACTATTGATTAATATTCTGTTATTTCCACATTTTGGCTATTGTAAATAATACTGTATTGAACAGGGGGTGCAAATATCTCTTTGAGATAGTGATTTTATTTCCTACAGATATCTACCTAGAAATGAAATTGTGGGGAATGTAAATTGGTACAGACACTGTGCAAAACAGATAGAGATTCCTCAAAAATTTAAAAATAGAAATACCATATGATCAAATCAACTGTTAATATTCCCCTAAGTGAGAGGAGATATAGGATTTAATCTCTAAGTAGGTGGTATATGTTGGATATATACACAAAACATTAATTTATTTTTTATTTTATTTTTTAAATATATTTTATTGATTGTTTACAGAGAGAAAGGGAGAGGGATAATTAGAAACATTGATGAGAGAGAAACACCAATCAGCTGCCTCCTGCACACTCTCTACTGGGTATGTGCCCACAACCAAGGTACATGCCCTTGACTGGAATCAAACCTGGGACCCTTGAGTCCGCAGGCTGACGCTCTATCCACTGAGCCAAACCGGTTAGGGCTACACAAAACATTTAATTCAATAGAATAGACCCATTCTATAATTGGTTTTGGTGGAAGATGGGGACAAACATACTTGATACCAGATGTCATTCTCTGAGAGTAGGTAAAGGTGGAGGGCTCAGTTGTTCAATGCTGGTGTCATATAGCTCTAGACCTTACTCCTATTCTCAGAAAATATTCAGTTTCCAGATCTACTGAAATCCCAGACTGTCAGGGATTCCATAGGTTTTGGTTTCCTTCCTAGCTGAATTCCTTTCCATCAGGCATCCTCTAGGCTGCTGTTTTATCTTTCCTATAGATGTAGATGGCTTTCTCCATTTGTTTCATGACATCCAGGTTGTTTGTAATTAGAAATATATTTGTTTTCTTTCTTTTCCTCTCCGCCTTCTTTCTTTTTTTTAAAACTGTCATTTAAGATAATAATATGGATCTTAGAAGAGAGATGAGATTAAAAAACATGTGGTAGGTCTGTACTTTTGTAGTTAGTTTCATGAAATTTTTTTATATGACTCATACTTTGGGTTTCAGCCTCTCTAGGGCTGCCATTTTAAGAGACCATTTTCTGAACCATCAGCTTATGTTCAATCTCTAATAAACAGGGAGGGGCATTAGGGTTCTCTACAAGACTATCTTAAAAAATGTAAAATAAAGGGTATTCAACAATTAGCAGTAGCATTGCTAGTGCTTAAAATACAAGACAGAGAAGACAGAGGGAGCAGTAGGACCCTGAAGGGCTGTTTCTGCTGGTTCAAGGAGCTGATGCTTTACATGTAGGCATTACTGAAAACTGAAAAAGAAGCTGATTACTTTTAACAAGGTTTTATTTTTACAATTCCATTAAATAGATAACCAATCATACAAAAATAAGTGATAAAAATAAAAATGTAAATGTGAAAATGTGGTAACAGATTATAAGAAATAGTTTACGCAGCGTATTTCTTATTTCCTAGCTGAGTCTAAAATACAAAGAATATAGTTATTTTAAAAAAGTGCTACACAATAAAACTACAGATAAAGACAATGAAATAGAATAAATAAGCATGACATTCATTATGGTAATGTTTTGGTAGAGAATAGGCTGGGCTCTGAGCAGTTAGTAAACAAAAGAAGGCATGTTCATCTTCACACTTTCCAATCAGAAGTAGAGTATCATGCCAATTATGCAAGGTAGCTATATTTTTAATTTTCCTGGACTTTATTTTTTCAATTATTCTGATGTCAGAAAATTTTTACCTGTGAATCAATAATTCTGAGAGTAATATAGTAGGGTTTGGAGGAAAGAAAGGATTTGGGAGTGAGATAAATTTGGTCTTGGCACTGCCACATGTTACCTCTACTGTCCTTAGGAGACTCTCAAAGTCATAATTTTTCATCTTTACCTTGTAGAGATTTAATTGTATCCTATTCCTCTGACACACAGAATTCAGTAAAGGCTAGCTAAGTTTTTAAAAATTGAAATATACCACCACTACTATCATTTTTCTGTCTCCTTCCACAATCTCATACTTGTAATTTTTCAGTTTTTCTCAAAATCTGTATTCTTTATCCTTAACTTTGATTGAAGATGACCATTTTAGATTGGTGGGTTAAGGAGCTACAGAAGGTCTTTTTGAGTTATCTTCCTGGAAGTGGGAGTAGCCACAAGTTCTCTTTTAGTGTTTACAAATACCAGCAATGTAGCATATCTTTCTTGTATGTCATATTTAATAATCTTGTTTCAATTAAGAAAATAAGAAAATTATCAATAGGAATTGCCCATATTTATGAACACATGATCTGAGCACATTGGCTTGGTTTTCATATACAGATATTGCTTGTATAGAATATAGAAGGAATAATGACTTATTTCAAGGAACCCTTGAAAGTAATTATTCCCATGTGCTCTTTCTGCTCTTTCTCTCCTTGGTTGTCCTTAGACATTTTTTTCAATAGCACCAGAATTTGTAGGAGTAAGAAGGAGTAGACAGGAAGATTATGTCTACAGTTACAGATATGCCTTTTGTAGTTTAATTTTTGAAACTACAGCCTTTGCTTCTTTGAATGTATTTACACAGATGTTGGGGAAGACAGCTGGTAATCATCTACCACTGGCCTTATAGTCACCTTTGCCTTAAAGCAATCTCTGGGAGGTACATTAAAAAATATTGTATTAGAGGCCCATTCCTAAGATACCATGTTTTTATTCTAATTTGCTCTTTTGGAAAGTAACTTAACACATACCCTTTAGACAAAACATATTTACTTAGTATTATATGATTAGCTCCTTTGGAGACCTATGGTTTTCTCATGCTAATATCAGTAATATGCGATGTATATGGGGCAAGCTAACATATACCTTTTATGTTACTTAAACAATTATCTCAAAAATATTGAAATTAAATTTTGACATAATGTCAACAATGAGAAGTAAAGAGAAAATAATCTTTCCTGATTTTAGTTTTCAAATTTTGATGTCAAGGAAAATATTTTCAGAAGGTCATATTAAATAAAACACTGACTGAAATATAAAAAATGTTTAAAAATAGATAATTAGAGCAAGATCATTAAAATTGACAAGATATTTTATTAAGGCACATTTTGAGAATGCAATGGTACCTTTAATATTGACTTGAAGACCTCTCTCTCTTTTTTTTCTAAATATGGAACTAAATGGTCACATCTTTCCTGATTCTTTTTTTCTGGGGTGCTTTCTGTTCCTTCAGATTTTGCAGGTGCTCATGTCCTACTGAGATGCCAAATACTTCATGCCACCAGGAGTTTTTACCTTGTCAGGTGTCATTGCTGCCAAGCTGAAGGAAGAAAACGAAGTCCACCATCAAGGAGATGTGCATAGTGTAGTTCCAACCCACCAAATTGGCAATGTTACATATGTGATGGCACTGAGGAGCCCACAAGAATAGACAGTTTCTCTACTTTAGCAAACTCTGATTGTGCTCATTAACTGGTCATATGGACCTCTTGCTGCTATGCCTGATAACTGCAGCTTTGATGCCTATCTATTTCTTTGCCTTTTTACCAGGAAGGAAGCGTTGTCTTTGATTGTCCATCAGAACTAATCCTTTCTCAGCATGATACTTGTTAGCATAATTACAGAGAAAGGACCAAAAAAGTGTATTAGGGGTTGTTCCTTTTAAAAAAGATATATGCAATTTGGATGAAAAAGGCACTGAATGTATTTCATTAATTCTAGTAGATAAGGTAGCTTTCATTTTCATATTTTAACCTTTATATTTACTTATTTGTATGTACTATAAATCCTACTAAACTAAAAAAATCCTTCATAATAATCTCTATTAACATTATCACAACACAGAGAAATTTCTAGCTAATAATTTTTGAAGACTCTCAGCCCCAAGAGAACATGAATTATGAATAATTCCGGTTACTTTTGAATCACCTTTGGTCATACAATTGACCTGTTCATGACTTGTACAAAAATAGAATGGAAGAACTTAGTTTTGAGAACTCTTTTCAAAAGAGCTGTTAAATCACTAAAATCCTTTTTACTCAGTCTTCAGAAAATAATCTGAGAGACAAAGGTGTACATGTTCATAAAGGGCAGCCCAGAGATCAAGATGAAATGAGCAGCAAATTATGCTTTCATGAGTATAATTTCTATTTACTAAAATAGTAATATAAAAAGTAATAATAGACTTAAACTTTTAAAAAACAGAAAAGGCTTTAAAGTTTTTATTAATAGAAGGGAAAAAACATAATTGGTATCTTTGTTTGAAAAATATAACAAGTTTAATGCCTATGTTCAAAGTAAAAAACAAATATTTATAAAAAATTGTAGGACTGGAGACTCAAAATATACATTTATCCACATATTATTACTATTTCTTTGCAATCCTATAATGATATTTACTTTTAATTCACAAGGTTCATAAACAGGCACAATGTCAGGAAAGTGATTGAAGTTGTATGAGGCTTTGACACAACTTGTCAGTAAAGAAAAAAAATGGCTTTTAAAAAGGATGTTAAAAGCTGTAACTGGTGCCTACGACACATCTTCACAAATGTAAAATATATATATATATTTAAGAGTCCCCAAATATTATTCATGTGAAAAGTTTCTACTTCTTTTTCATATTCCAATAAAAATTGTGGCGTATCTTTCAGTAATATCACCCTACTTTTGCTAAACTTTTTGTGTTGTTAACTTTTAATAGTATCATCTGGCTCTTAAACTTTGAAGACATCATTTTCATGATCTTATTTTAAAACAACTGTTGTTCTGAAGAGGAGAACTCTTGATGCAAACACTCTCTGGTTCATTTTGCACAGTGTTTACCATTTAGCATAATGAACATGACACCACATAGAGTAAAAATTCTGAGGAGGTTCTGGTTTAGACTATCATCTTAACATAAAAACCAACAAAATTCACATTTGTTTATCCCAAGTTAAGTAACAAATTATTTGTAATTTGTCTTGTTATGTGGCTCACTCTCTACCACATTGACCAAAGAGCACAAAATACAACTTGACAAGACATGACACAAAGGGAACAAAACACAAATGTACTCATGACACTGATAACCCAATATAAGTGACCACCAGAGAAAAGTGAATTAGGGGAGAGAAAAGAGAGCAAAAGTGATATCAAGGAAAGAACAAATGGTAAGAGAGGAAAGATAAAAAAGAAAAAGAAATAATAAGAATATATTTGTGTACATATGTGTGTGTATATACATACATATATATACATATAAAAACATATATATATATATATATATATCCTATCTAATAAAAGAGAAACATGGTAATTAGCTGTACAACCGCTACCCTTCCCATTGGCTAATCAGCGAGGTATGCAAATTAATCAACAGCCAAGATGGTGGCTAATTTGCATATGTCAGCCTCAAGCCTCGGACTGAGGCTTTAGGCTGGGGCCTGGGCGGAGCCAGCCAGTGATCGGTGCGGGGAGCTGGGGGTGCCCCGGCCCAGGCCTAACGCCTCTGCCAGAGGCTTCAGGCTTGGACCAGAGAGGAGCCAGCCATGATCATTGATGGCGGCAGCGGCGGGGAACAGGGTGGAGCCAGCCAGCTATGCTTGATGGCAGCAGTGGCAGGGAGTTGGGGGTGCCCTGGCCCTCGCCTAAAGCCTCCGCCAGAGGCTTTAGCCTTGGGCTGGGCGAGCCAGCCAGGGATCCTTGATGGCAGTTGCAGCAGGGAACCGGGGCGGAGCCAGCCAGCGATTGGTGGCGGGGAGCTGGGGGTGCCCCAGTCCAGGCCTAAAGCCTGAGGCTTTAGGCCAGGGCTGGGCCAGAGCCAGTCAGCAATCGTTGATGGCGGAGGCAGCGGCAGGGAGCTGGAGGTGCCCCGTCCAGGCCTAAAGCCTTGGCCAGAGGCTTTAAGCTTGGGCTGGGGAGGAGCCAGCCAGCAATTGTTGATGGTGGCAGCGATGGGGAACCGGGGCGGAGCCAGCCAGCCATCCTTGATGGCAGCAGCAGGGAGCTGGGGGTGCCCCAGCCCAGGCCTAAAACCTCGGCCTGCGGCTTTAGGTTTGGGTCGGAGAGGAGCCAGCCAGCGATCATTGAGCAAGGGATCATTGATGGCAGCCCAGGCCTAACACCTCGGCTTGAGGCTTTAAGCTTGGGCCAAGGAGGAGCCAGCCAGCGATCGTTGATGGTGGCAGCGGTGGGGAGCTGGGGGTGCCCAGGCCCAGGGCTAATGACTCGCCAGAGGCGTTAGGCCCGGGCAGGGGCCATACGGCAATTGGTGTGAACTACAGAGGAAACACCTTTTCTGACTGCTCAATGACTAAGCTCCCTGTATGCCACTGGTAATATTCTTAGTAACTTGGGTAATGAGAGTCCAAATAGGTGATCTAGGGTTTTTTTACTACACTCCTGGAGAAAAAAAGGAAGGTCTGCTGCTGGAGGGTTAAGAAATGTCATATCCTGCCTTAGCTGGTTTGGCTCAGTGGATAATGCCTCGGCCTGCCCAATGCAGATTCTGGGTTCAATTCTGACCAAGGGCATATACCTAGGTTGCAGGTTCCTCCCTAGCCCTGGCCCAGGTCAGGGCTCATGCAGGAGGCAACCAATCAAAGTGTTCCTCTCACTTTGATGTTTCTTTCTGTCTTTCCCTTTCTCTTCCTCATTCTCTAAAAATCAATGAAAACATATCCTCAGGTGAGGAGAAGAAGGAAGGAAGGAAGGAAGGAAGGAAGGAAGGAAGGAAGGAAGGAAGGAAGGAAGGAAGGAAGGAAGGAAGAAAGGTCATATCCTATGAGAGACACTTCTTGAAAATCCTTAAAGAAAGTTGTCATTTTTTCATGGTAAAGGGACTGGAGTCCGTGTTGATGAAAACATCTTGATGGCTGCCATGACTGGCAGTGGCTGCAACAGTGCGGTGATGGGGCTACGGCCATCCCCTGATCAGCCCAGTCGACTCCCACAAAGGGAGGCCAGACTGTGGCTTAGGCCCACTCCCCAAGGGGAGCAGGGAGCAGGGAGTAGGACATCCCCTAGGGCTCCCAGTATGTGATAGGGGGCAAGCTGGGCTGAGGGACCCCCCCTCCAATGCACAAATTTTTGTGCACTGGGCCTCTAGTGTGTATATATATATATATATATATATATATATATATATATATATATATATATATATTTGTTTGTTTATTTGTTTTATTTTCTTTTTTTTGCTGTGTACAAAAGCCCCACCTCAGAACAATGGACTCATACAGACTGATAGGATGGAAAAAAATTTCTTTAGGCAAATGGAAGTGAAAATAAAGGGGTAGCAATATTTGTATGTGACAAAATAGACCTCAAAATGCAGGCCATAACAAGAGATAAGGAGGGCTACTACATAATGCTAAAAGTAACAATTCGTCAAGAAGGTATAACTCTGGTAAATATGTATGCACCAAATCCAGGAGCACCAAAATACATAAAAAACTTCTGGAAGCTATCAAGGGAGAGATTGACAGCAATATAGAGATTGACAGTCATAGTAGGGGACTTTAATACCCCATTGAAACCACTGGAAAAATCCTCTAAACAAAAAATCAGCAAAGAAACAGCAATGGTAAATGTCTCACTAGATCAGATGGACTTAACTGACATCTACAGAATATTTCACCCCAAAGCTACAGCATACATTATTCTCAAGTACACAGGACATTTTCAAATATAGACCACCTATTAGAACACAGGCAAAGTCTCTGAAAATTCAAGAAGATATAAATCATATCAAGCATCTTTGAAGATCACAATGGCACAAAATTAGAAATCAACTAAAAGAAAAGCAAGGGGAAAAAAAGTAAAGCACTTGGATGCTAAATAGCATGCTATTAAACAATGATTGCGTTACCAAAGAGGTCAAAGAAGAAATAAAAACATACTGGTAACAAACTACAATGAAAACAGAACAATACAAAATCTTTAGGACACAGTGAAAGCAGTATTGAGAGGCTAGTTCATAGCTCTACAGGCCTAACTAAAAAATAAGAAAAAATGGTAATAAATTATCTAACACTGTGACTTCAAGACTTAGAAATAGAGCAACAAGGAAAGGCACGCGTAAACAGAATGAAGGAAATAATAAAGATCAGAAGGGAAATAAAGGACTGAGAGACCAAAACAAACAAAACAAAACAACAACAACACAAAAGTTCAACAAAGGATAAACAAGATTGATGAACCTCCAGCTAAGGTCACCAAGAAGCATAGAGAGAGGACCCAAATAAACAGAAACCAAAGAGGTGAAGTAACAATCAAACCCACAGAAATACAAAGGATTGTGAAAAAAATGCTATGAACAACTCTACTCCAACAAACTGGACAACCTAAAAGAAATGGATATATTCTTAAAGAAATACAAGCTTCCAATACTCAATCAGGAAGACTAATAAAAACTCAATATACCGATAACTACTGAAGAAATTGAAGCAGTAATCAAAAATCTTCCAGCCAACAAAAGCCCTAAAAGGATGGCTTTACAGGGGAGTTCTACCAAACATTCAAAGAAGAACTAAAACCTATCCTCCTCAGACTATTCCAAAAAATTTAAGAGGAAGGCACACTTACAAGCTCTTTCTATTAAGCCAGCATTACCCTAATTCCAAAACCTAATTCCAAAACCACAAATAAAGAAAACTACAGACCAATATTCTTGATGAACATAGATGACAAAATCCTCAACAAAATTCTAGCAAATCAGATCCAGAATTACATTTGAAAGATTATACACCATGACCAAATAGTATTTTTCTGGGGATGCAAGGATGGTCCAATATCCACAAACCAATAAATATGATATATCACATAAACAAATTGAGAGACAAAAATTATATAATCATATTAATCAATGCAGAAAGCATTTGAAAATATTCAAAACTTTTTCTAAATAACTCTCAGTAAAGAGGAAATAGAGGGATCAAAACTCATCATAATAAAAGCCTTATATGACAAACCTACAGCTAACATCATACTCAATGGAAAAAACAAAAAAAAACATTTCCCCTATGAACAGGAACGACACAAGGATGCACACGTTTACCACTCCTGATCAATATAGTACTGGAACTGCTAGCTATAGCGATCAGACAAGAACAAGAAATAAATGGCATCCAAATTGGAAAAGAATAAGTAAAACTGTCCTTATTTGCATATGACATAATATGGTACAGAGAAAACCCCAAAGACTCCATCAAAAAACTACTAGACTTAATAAATGAATTCAGCAATGTAGCAGGATACAAAATTAACACCTAAAAATCTATGGCTTTTTAATACACCAATAATGAACTCACAGAAAGAGAAACTATAAAAAAAATTCCATTTATTATTGGAACAAAAAAGTTAAGAAACCTAAAAATAAACTTAACTAAAGAGGTACTTGGAAAACTATAGGACATTAAAAAAAGAGATAGAGGAAGACATAAACAAATGGAAGAACATACCATGTTCATGGATTGGTAGAATCAGCATCATCAAAATGTCCATAGTACCGAAAGCAATGTACAGATTCAAGGCAATCCTCATTAAAATACCAACAGCATGTTTCAAAGACCTAGAACAAACTCTACAAAAACTCATCTGGAATTTAATAAAAGACCCCGAATAGCCACAGCAATTCTGAGACAGAAGAACAAAATTGGAGGGATCACAATACCAGATATCAAGCTATATTACCAAGCCACGGTTCTCAAAACTACCTGGTACTGGCATAAGAACAGACATATAGACCAATGGAACTGAACAGACAACCCAGAAATCAACCCAAGCCATTATGCTAAATTAATATTTGACAAGGAGGCAAAAGCATACAATGGAGTCAAGACAGTATCTTCACCAAATGGTGCTGAGAAATTTGGTCAGACACATGCAAAAAAAAAAAAAAATGAAACTAGATCACCAACTTACACCATATAAAAAAAACAAACTCAAAATGGCTAAAGGACTTAAATGTAAGATGGGAAATCATAAAAATCTTAGAAGACTCCATAGGCAGAAAAATATTAGACATATGTGCTAGCAATATCTTTACCAATTCAGCTCCTTGGGCAATGGATACTGAGGAGAAAATAAACAAATGGGACTACATCAAAATAAAAAGCTTTTTCACAGCAAAAGAAACCATCAACAAAACAACAAGAAAAGTTTTGTGTAAGCTAGTAAAATGGGATATGCCTGCACATATCCTATAACTAGCAATTCTATTCCTCATTATCTACCCTAGAAAGTTCTTAAACATGTGTATCAATATATATTTGCAAAAATGTTTTTAATCGAGGCCGAGAAGATGGCGGCGATATAGGCAGATGCGTCCCAGGTCGTGTCCCGGAGCAAATGGAGTGAGCAGCTGAAACTAATAACACACACCCCGAATTGGCGAAATTGCTCAGCTGGTGAGACAGTTTGCAGCCGGGAAGGGCAGAACTCCCCTGAAAAAGGTAAAACAAAACAAAACAGGGATTTGGGCAGGAAAGTTTGTCAGACTTCTGAGCCCAGAGGGTCGGAGGGAGACCACGTGGCAGACAGCCCGTCCCTTGGGACAGGCACAGCCCCTGACAGGGGAAAGGCGATCCGCGGGATTCCCTGCGCCCCGGGATTTGAGAGCTGGGTTCTGTGATCACGGAGGACTGAGCCTAAAGGGGGCAGCCTGAAGAGCTGACCTGACCATGCAGTGCCCGTAAAAGAAGAGTTTACAGAAACCAAGCCTTCCCCGTTTTCCGCGGCTGGCGATTGTTTGTTTGTTCCCATGGAATCCTGTTCATGGGACATTTCGGATACAGACACTCACCTGTGCTGAACAGAGGGAGAGGGTGCAGAGGAGTGGAATCTGGGGAGAGACTGAGGAGAGAAGGGGGGCCAGGAGAGGTGGAAGCGAATTGAGTGCTGAGACGCCCCTCAGCCCAGGACTGGGGCAGCCATTCTCTCCAGAGAGTGAGACTCCTCCCCCCAGCCCCCAGGCAAGGAGCACAACCACACCCAGATTCCACCCTGAATGAGATCAAGGATTAAAATAATCTGATCAGCACCTAGGAGTTAACAGGGTCTGGCCTATAGAGGGATTTTCAATGCCATATACCCTCAGAGGCCAAGGCCAGAACACTGCCACCCAGAGGCTGAGCCACAAACTGACTCTTTGCTAAACACAAAATAAGGCAGTCTGGGAAACAAAATCCGGCCTGCTTTAAAATAAGGACTGTGATTTACAACACAGAGGAACAGTGTATCGCAGGGAAACTCAACACTCTCCTGAATACCTGGCAGGACTAAAGGCGAGCCAGACTGAAGAACAGAAGAACCAAAGGACCTTCACTATGGCAATTTTTTTTTTTCTTTTTTCACCTTTTAACTGAGAAACCAAATTTTTTTTATTTTCTTTCTTTTTGACCCCCCCCTTTTTTTTCTCTTCTTTTTTTTTCTCCTCTTTTTCCATCACTGGTTTTACCCTTTTAGTTACTACCTTCTTATTTTTTAACCAGTACTATTACTGCTACCATTTTACCATCTTTTAAAGTGTCATTTTATTTTCTCTCTATTTTATTTTGGGATTAGTGTTCTCCATTATATTTTCATCGTTATATTATTGGTTGTTTCTAGTTTGCATCCATCTACAGGGAGCTGTTGCTGGAATTTGCTGGGATTAGTGGTGGTTCTATAGGAGTATTCTCATCATATAAAAAGTCTCTTCCCCTCTTCCACTTCATTCTCTCTTTTCACTCTTTTTTTCTTTTTTTTTCTTTTCTTGCTTTTATTTCCCCCCCTTCTTTTTCCCAATTTCATTTTTGCACTCCTTTTTTTGGTCCATAATTTTCTTTTTTCTCTTTTATCTTTTTCTTTTCCTTCTGCCTTATCCCCTAATTCTCTTAATTCGGGTGGTCGCCTTTATTTGGGGTTATTAATATTGTGAATATATTTGTGTTTAGTGCCTGGTACGTGGTGCCTTGTTGTGTTGTATTTTGTGCCCTTAAATCAACGCAGCAGATCCAAGCAACAGCAATCTCCTGAGCACCATACCCTCCGCTAAGGAACAAGAGCTGTACGTGAAACCGCCCCCCACCAGCCAGAAGAGTCACCACAGCTGTGAACAGCACCCACCAGAGGAGCTGCCATCAACTGAAGAGCAGCTGCTTCCGCAACCACCCGAAGAGCAACCACAGACCAAGGACTCACTGCCACCCAGGGAGCAGCCACTGAACGACTCAACATCTAGATATGTCAGTGAGATCAAACATGGGTAGACAAAGAAACCCCCAAAGGAAAGAGAAGGAGGACTCTCCAGAAAAGCAGCTAACTAATACAGAGGCATGCAACATGACAGAAAAAGAATTCAGAATAAGGGTCCTAGAGTGCATCAACCGGATGGAGGAAAAAATCGACAACCTCTACAAGAAGCTAGAAGAAACAGGTGAAAAAGTCAACAACTTAAGTAAGACCCAAGAAGAAATGAAGAGTGATATAGTTGCAATAAAAAACACCATTGAAAGTATCAACAGTAGACTAGGAGAAGCGGAGGACCGAATTAGTGAATTAGAAGACGAGGAAGCAAAACACACCCAAAATGTACTGCAATTGGAGAAAAAAATTAAAAGACAGGAGGAGAGCCTAAGGGAGTTTTGGGACAACATGAAACGAAACAACATACGAATAATAGGGGAACCAGAACAACAGAAAGATGAACAAGGATTAGAAAACCTATTCGAAGAAATAATATCAGAAAACTTCCCTGAGGTGGGGAAGAAAAAAGTCACACAAGCCCAGAGAGTCCCAAACAAGGTGAACCCGAAAAGACCCACACCAAGACACATCATAATTACCATGGCAAATGTTCAGGACAAAGAGAAAATCTTACAGGCCGCAAGAGAGAGACGGAAAGTCACATACAAGGGATCTCCCATTAGATTATCAAATGATTTCTCAACAGAAAAACATCAGGCCAGAAAGAGAGTCCCAAACAAGGTGAACCCGAAAAGACCCACACCAAGACACATCATAATTACCATGGCAAATGTTCAGGACAAAGAGAAAATCTTACAGGCCGCAAGAGAGAGACGGAAAGTCACATACAAGGGATCTCCCATTAGATTATCAAATGATTTCTCAACAGAAAAACATCAGGCCAGAAAAGAATGGACAGAAATTTACAAAGTGATGCAAAGCAAAAGACTGAATCCAAGAATACTCTATCCAGCAAGGCTATCATTCAAACTTGAAGGCGAAATAAGATGCTTCACAGACAAAAAAGGGCTAAGGGAGTTATCACCACCAAGCCAGCAATGCAAGGAATGCTAAAGGTTCTGGTATAAAAAGAAGAAAGAAAAAGCTCAGAAAGAAAACAGCCACACAAAAAAAGAAATGGCTACAAACAAGTACCTTTGAATAATAACCTTAAATGTAAATGGACTACATGCTCCAACCAAAAGACATCAAGTGGCTGAATGGATGAAAAAACATGACCCATACATCTGCTGTCTACAAGAAACCCACCTTATTAGAAGGGACTCACACAAGCTGAAAGTGAAAGGATGGAAAAATATCTTTCAGGCAAATGGAAAGGAAAAGAAAGCTTGGGTAGCAATACTTATATCGGAAAAAATAGACCTCAAAGTGAAGGCCAGAACAAGAGATAGGGAAGGCAACTTCATAATACTAAAGGGATCAATACAACAAGAAGATATAACCCTGGTAAACATATATGCACCCAATGCAGGAGCACCCAAATTTATAAAAAAACTCCTGGAAGATATCAAAGGAGAGATTGACAACAATACAATCATAGTAGGGGACTTCAATACACCACTGACAGCACTGAATAAGTCCTATAGACAAACAATCAGCAAAGATACAACAATCCTAAATGACTCACTTGATCAGATGGACTTAATAGACATCTTCAGAACGCTTCACCCCAAAGCCAGGGAATATACGTTCTTCTCAAGTGCTCATGGGACATATTCAAAAATAGACCACATATTGGGTCACAAGGAAAGTATCCCCAAATTCAAGAATATTGAAATCATAAAAAGCATCTTCGCAGACCACAATGGCATAATATTAGAAATAAACTACAATAAAAAAAACCCAAAATACTCAAACACTGGAAGCTGAATAGCATGCTATTAAATATTGATTGGGTTACCAGTGAGATCAAAGAAGAAATTTAAAAAATCCTGGAAACTAATGACAATGAAAACACAACAATCCAAAACCTATGGGACACAATGAAAGCAGTCCTGAGAGGGAAGTTTATAGCTCTACAGGCCTATCTCAAAAAACAAGAAAAAATGGTAGTAAATCATCTAACTCTACAACTCAAAGATTTAGAAAGAGAGCAATAAGAAAACCCCAGAGTGAGCAGAAGGAAGGAGATAATAA
Source organism: Myotis pilosus (assembly GCA_036010255.1). NCBI lineage: Eukaryota > Metazoa > Chordata > Mammalia > Chiroptera > Vespertilionidae > Myotis > Myotis pilosus. The sequence continues at coordinate 109,126,494 of JASKON010000002.1, read as the reverse complement.
AGATTAGAGCAGAAATAAATGACATAGAGACCAAAAAAACAATACAGAAAATCAATGAAACCAAGAGCTGGTTCTTTGAAAGGATAAACAAGATTGATAAACCCCTAGCCAGACTCACCAAGAAGCAAAGAGAGAGGACCCAAATAAACAAAATCAGAAACGATAGAGGCGAAATAACAACAGACCCCACAGAAATACAAAGGATTGTTAAAAAATACTTTGGACAACTCTACTCCAACAAACTAGACAACCTGGAGGAAATGGACAAATTCCTAGAAAAATACAACATTGCAAAACTCAATCAGGAAGAATCTAAAAATCTCAACAGGCCAATAACTATGGAAGAAATTGAAGCAGTCATCAAAAAGCTTCCAGCAAACAAAAGCCCAGGACCAGACGGCTTCACAGGGGAATTTTACCAAACTTTCAAGGAAGAACTGAAACCTATCCTCCTCAGACTACTACAAAAAATTCAAGAAGAAGGAACACCTCCAAGCTCATTCTATGAAGCCAGCATCACCCTAATACCAAAACCAGGTAAAGACAACACAATGAAAGAAAATTACAGGCCAATATCCCTCATGAACATAGATGCCAAAATCCTCAACAAAATCTTAGCAAATCAGATCCAGCAGTACATCAGAAAGATCATACACCATGACCAAGTAGGATTTATCCCAGGGATGCAAGGATGGTACAGTATCCGAAAATCAATAAACGTGATACATCACATAAACAAATTGAAAGAAAAAAACCACATGGTCATATCAATTGATGCAGAAAAAGCATTTGACAAAATCCAACACCCATTTTTTATAAAAACTCTCAGTAAGGCGGGAGTAGAAGGTTCATACCTCAACATAATAAAAGCCATATATGACAGGCCCACAGCCAGCATCATACTCAATGTACAAAAACTAACACCATTTCCCCTAAGAACAGGAACAAGACAGGGGTGCCCCCTCTCACCACTCCTGTTCAACATAGTACTGGAAGTGTTAGCCATTGCAATTAGGCAAGAAGAAGAAATAAAAGGCATCCAAATTGGAAAAGAGGAAGTAAAACTGTCCTTATTTGCTGACAACATGATATTATACATACAAAACCCTAGAGACTCCATCAAAAAGCTACTAGACTTAATACATGAATTTGGCAATGTAGCAGGATAGAAAATTAACCCCAAGAAATCTGAGGCATTTCTAAACACCAATAGTGAACTTTCAGAAAGAGAGATTATAAAAACAATCCCGTTTACCATCGCACCAAAAAAATTAAGCTACCTAGGAATAAACTTAACTAAAGAGGTAAAAGACCTCTCTCAGAAAACTACAGGACGTTGAAAAAAGATATAGAGGAAGACATAAACAGATGGAAGAACATACCGTGTTCATGGATTGGTAGAATCAACATCATTAAAATGTCCATACTACCCAAAGCAATCTATAAATTCAACGCACTTCCCATTAAAATACCAACGGCATACTTCATAGATCTAGAACGAACTCTCCAAAAATTCATCTGGAATAAAAAAAGACCCCGAATAGCTGCAGCAATCCTGAAAAAGAACAAAGTAGGTGGGATCTCAATACCAGATATCAAGATGTATTACAAAGCCACTGTTGTCAAAACTGCCTGGTACTGGCTCAAGAATAGGCATATAGATCAATGGAATAGAATAGAGAGCCCAGAAATTGGCCCAAACCAATATGCTCAATTAATATTTGACAAAGGAGGCAAGAACACACAATAGAGCCAAGATAGTCTCTTCAATAAATGGTGCTGGGAAAATTGGACAGATATATGCACAGAATTGGAAAGAAACTAGACCACCAACTTACACCATACACAAAAATAAACTCAAAATGGATAAAGGACTTAAATGTACGACAGGAAACCATAAAAATTCTAGAAGAATCCAAAGGCAACAAAATCTCAGACATATGCTGAAGCAATTTCTTCACTGATACAGCTCCTAGGACACTTGAAACTAAAGAGAAAATGAACAAATGGGACTACATCAAAATAAAAAGCTTCTGCACAGCAAAAGAAACCATCAACAAAACAACGAGAAAACCCACTGTGTTGGAAAACATATTTGCCAATGTCATATCTGATAAGGGCCTAATCTCCAAAATTTATAGGGAACTCTTATAACTTAACAAAAGGAAGATAAACAATCCAATCAAAAAATGGGCAAAGGACCTAAATAGACACCTTTCAAAAGAGGACATTCAGAAAGCCAAGAGACATATGAAAACATGCTCAAAGTCACTAATCATCTGAGAGATGTAAATCAAAACAACAATGAGGTACCATCTCACACCTGTCAGACTGGCTATCATCAACAAATCAACAAACGACAAGTGCTGGAGAGGATGTGGAGAAAAAGGCACACTTGTGCACTGCTGGTGGGAATGCAGACTGGTGCAGCCACTATGGAAGACAGTATGGAGTTTCCTCAAAAAACTAAAAATGGAACTCCCATTTGACCCTGTGATCCCACTTCTAGGAATATATCCCAAGAAACCAGAAACACCAATCAGAAAGGATATATGCACCCCTCTGTTCATATCAGCACAATTCACCATAGCTAAGACCTGGAAACAGCCTAAGTGCCCATCAGTAGATGAATGGATTAGAAAACTGTGGTACATCTACACGATGGAATACTACGCTGCTCTAAAAAGGAAGGAACTCTTACCATTTGCAACGGCATGGATGGAACTGGAGAGCATTATGCTAAGTGAAATAAGCCAGTCAATGAAGGAAAAATACCACATGATCTCACTTATTCATGGATAGTTGAGACCATTATAAACTTTTGAACAATAATAGATACAGAGGCAGAGCTGCCTCAAACAGATTGTCAAACTGCTGCGGGAAGGCCGGGGAGGGTTGGGGGGTGGGAGGTAGGGGGGTAAGAGATCAACCAAAGGACTTGTATGCATGCATATAAGCATAACCAATGGACATAAGACACTGGGGGATAGGGGAGGCTAGGGGACTGTCTAGGGCAGGGGTGGGGGAAATGGACACATATGTAATACCCTTTGTAATAAAAAATTAAAAATGAAACTACAAGAAAGCCCACTGCATGAAAGAACATATTTGCCAATCCTATTTCAGATAAAGGTTTAATGTCCAAAATTTACAGAGATCTCACACAACTTAACAAAAGGGAGATAAACAATCCAATCAAAAAACAGGCAAAGACCTAAATAGCCACTTTTCAAAAGAGGACACACAGATAGTTGAGAGACCTATAAAAACATGCTCAGTCACTAATCATCTGAGAGATGCAAATGAAAACAACAATGAGGTACCATCTCACACCTGTTAGAATGGCTATCTTTGATGAATCAACAAACAACAAAAGTGCTAGGGAGGATGTGGAGAAAAAGGAACCCTGGTGCACTGCTGGTGGGAATGCAGACTGGTGCAGCCACTGCGGAAATGGTATGGTGTTTCCTCAAAAATTAAAAATGGGGCTCCCATTTGACCTAGTAATCCCACTTCTTGGAACATATCCCAAGAAAAAAGAAACACCAATCAGAAAGGCTATACGCACCCCTGTATTCATTGCAGCACAATTCACAATAGCTAACATTTAGAAACAGCCTAAGTGCCCATCAGCAGATGAATGGATTACAAAACTGTGGTACATCTACACAATGGAATACTATGGTGCTGTAAAAAAGAAGGAATTCTAACCATTTTCAACTGCATGGATGGAACTGGAGAGCATTATGATAAGCGCAATAAGCCAGTGGGCGAAAGATAAATACCACATGATCTCACTCATATATGGGATAAAATGATCAACAAAAAGTGCCAGAGACAAATTGCAGGGCAGCGGGGGTTAGGGATCAACCAAAGGACTAGTATGCATGCATATTAGCATAACCAATGCATACAGAGAGTTGAGCAGTGGGGGCTTGCCCTCCGGGGTGGGAGTGACAGTGGTGGATCAATCAGGAAAAACAGAGACATATGTAACACTTTAAACAATGAAAAAAAAATGAATTCGGCAATGTAGCAGGATAGAAAACTAACACTCCGAAATCTATGGCTTTTTAATACACCAATATTGAGCTCACAGAAAGAGAAACTAAAAAGAAAAAATAAACCCCAATTACCATTGCACCAAAAAAATTAAGATACCTAGAAATAAGCTTAACTATGGAGGCAAAAGACCTGTACTCAGAAAACTACAGGATATTGGAAAAAGAGATAGAGGAAGACATAAACAAATGGAAGAACATACTGTGTTTATGGAATGGTAGAATCAACATCATTAAAATGTCCATACTACCAAAAGCAATTTATAGATTCAATACAATCCCCATTACAATACCAACAGCATGTTTCAAAGACCTAGACCCTACAAAAATTTATCTGGGATAAAAAAAGACCCCAATTAGCCAAAGCAAGCCTTGGAAAGAAGTACAAAGTTGGAGGGATTACAATACTAGATATCAAGCTATATTACAAAGCCACTGTTCTCAAAACTACCTGGTACTGACATAAAAACAGATATACAGACCAATGGGACAGAACAGACAACCCAGAAATCGAACCAAGCCATTATGCTCAATTAATATTTGACAAGGAGGCAAGATCATACAATGGAGTCAAGATAGTCTCTTCAATAAATCGTGCTGGGAAAATTGGTCAGATACATACAAAAAAATGAAACTAGATCACACACTTACACCGTATCCTATCTAATAAAAGATAAATATGGTAATTAGCCATACATACGCTACACTTCCCATTGGCTAATCAGGACAATATGCAAATTAACTGCCAGCCAAGATGGCGGCCAGCAGCCAGGCTACTGACATGAACAGGAGGTTTGCTTGCTTCAGTGACGGAGGACTCCAACATTCCCCGCCTGCTGCTGCTGGGCTCTGAGCTGCTAAGAAACATTGTGAGAAATATAGAAGCTAAACAAAACCCCAGAAAACTGTTTTGAGTCAGCCAGGGCCTCAGAGCTGGAGTCGCAACAAAGTTTCAAATACAGAAAGTAAACAAAGCCAGAAACCTGCTTTCAGCAGTGAGGTTTCACAGCTAAAGCCGCTCTCAGATACAGTGACAGCCATAAATCCAAGAATAAAGGAAAAAAAAGGAAAAAAGGAGCAGTTGGGAGCTTCAGTCACCCACCAGCCAGAAAATGGCCCTCAGCTCCTCACCCAGACTGGCCAGGAACCCCAGTGGCGACCCCACCCTGAAGGGGGTGTGACCAGATGCAAACAGCCATCATCGCCTCATCCAGACTGGCCAGGCACCAAAGCGGGACCCCCACCCTGATCCAGGACACCATTCAGGGCAAACCAGCCAGCCCCCACCCATGGACCAGGCCTCTATCCTATATAGTAAAAGGATAATATGCCTCCCAGAACCGGGATCAGCAGAGCCGCGAGGCCTCCCGGTCCCTGGAGCAGCATGACGGGGGCAGCACCCAAAGCCCCTGATCGCCCTGCGGCTCTGTGTGTGACAGGGGGTGGGGCCACAACCTCCCTATCTGCCCTACTCTGTTCATGACAGGGGAAGGCACCCCAACCCCCTGATCAACCCTGCTCTGTGGGTGATAGAGGGTGGCACCACAACCCCCCCCCCCACGGGCCCTGCTCTGTGTGTGACAGGATAGAGCCATAACCTCCCCATCGGCCCTGCCCTGAGTGTGAGAGTGGCGGCGCCCCAACCCCCTGATCGGCCCTGCTCTGTGGGTGATGGCGCGGTGCCCCAACCTCCACATCAACCATGTCTTGAGTGTGACAGGGGGCAGCATCCCAACCCCCCAGTTGGCCCTACCCTGAGTGTGACTGAGGGTGGCATCACAACCTCCTGATCGGCCCTGCTCTGTGCATGACAGGGGGGAGCTCCACAACCCCCTGATTGGCCCTGCTCTGTGCATGACAGGGGAGAGCTCCCCAAACTCCTGATTGGCCCTGCTCTGTGCGTGACGGGGGGAGCTCCCCAACGCCCTGTTTGGCCCTGCTCTGTGTGTGACAGGGTACGGAGCCCCAACCCCCCTGACGGGCCCTGCTCTGTGCGTGACAGGGGGAAATGCCCCAAACCCCTGATCAGCTGGCTCTGTATGTGACAGGGGGTGGCGCTGCAACCTCCCCATCGACCCTGCCTTGAGTGTGACAGGGGGCAGCACCCCAACCCCCCAATCGGCCCTACCCTGAGCATGACTGAGGGTGGCATCACAACCTCCTGATCCTCCCTGCTCTGTGCATGACAGGGGGTGGTGCCCCAACTCCCCAATCTGCCCTGCACTGAGCCCAACCAGGGATGGTGGGGCAGGCACCTAGGTATTGGGCTTGCCCTCTGCCACCCAAGAGTGGGCCTAAGCCAGCAGGTGGTTATCTCCCAAGGGGTCCCAGACTGTGAGAGCGCACAAGTGGGGCTGAGGGACACCCCCCCCCCGCCTGTGCACAAATTTTTGTGCACCAGGCCTCTAGTAGAAAAATAAACTCAAAATTGTTAAAAGGCTTAAATGTAAGACAGGAAATCATAAAAATATTAGAAGATTTCATAGGCAGCACAATATCAGTCATATACTGTAGCCCAATGCAGTCCCTATGGCAATGGAAATTAAGGAGAAAATAAACAAATGGGACTACATCAAAATAAAAAGCTTCTGCACAGCAAAAGAAACCATCAACAAAACAACAAGAGAACCCACTGAATGGGAGAACATATTTGCCAATACTATCTCAGATAAGGGTTTAATGTCCAACATTACAGGGAACTCATACAACTTAACATAAGGAAGATAAACAACCCAATCAAAAATGGGCAAGGAGAAACCAAGATGGTGGCATAGGTAAACACCGGAGTTTGCTGCCTTGAACAACCACTTCAAAGATACAACTAAAAGACGGAATGGACAATATCCAGAACCACAGGAAGGCTGGCTGAGTGGAAATTCTACAACTAGAAGGAAAGAGAAAAGCATACCGAGACACAGAGGAGGCACAGTGTGGAAATAAAATAATAAGGTGCAGAGGTTGCATGTGGAGTGGGCTGGTGGCTGAGGACGCGGTTGTCATTTTCAATCAGAAGGGAGTCTCAGGCTCTGAGCTCCAGTTCCGGGCGAGTCTCTGGGGACCCAGACTCATACAGGAGAAGCGGGACTGTCTGGCATCGCTCTGAACTTGAGGGCAGCTTTCTCTCCGAGGTGCTTGCAGCAATTACTGGGACACTGAGAAGCAGAGCTTCTGAGGGCAAGACTGAGAGCAGCCATAACTGCTAGCCCCGCCCTGTTGATCCTGTGGGACCTGCCCTGACCAAGTCCTGCAGGGAGGCTTTTGCTGGATAGCCTAAGGCAGAGGCTAGAGTAGGATCTCCCTAGAGATCCAGGAGCCGGTGTACCCAGAGGTCAGAGTGGGACCATCCAGTTTGCAGCTCCATGGAACCATAAAGGACACACTCAGGGGGCAGACTCAGTGAGCACCAAAGCCTCATTGAAGCAAGTCTTGCTCCGGAGGGGTGTCTCCAGCACATAAGTTCTCCCACTGCAGACACAGCTGATTCTCACAGCCAATTGGCCTGGAGGTCAATCCCTCCCAGTGATACCAACAACAATCAAGGCTTAACTACAACAAGACTGTGCACAAAGACTACAAAGGGGTGCACCAAGAGTGTCCTCCTCAGGTAATTGGGGAAGCTGAACCACTGGGACCTAGTGGACACTTAGCACAGAAAACCACTTTATCAACACAGGGAAGCATAAAAGATGCGGAGACAAAGAAAAAGGTCACAAATGACAGAAATGGAGGAGAGTAAACTACTGGATATAGAGTTCAAAACCACACTTCTAAGGTTTTTCAAGAATTTTCTAGAAACTGCCAATAAACTTAATGAGACCTACAAGAAATCTAATGACACCATCGAGATTATGATAAAGGACCAACTAGAAATTAAGCATACACTGACTGAAATAAAGAATATTATATAGACTCCCAACAGCAGACTAGAGGAACGCAAAGAATCAAGTCAATGATTTCAAATACGAAGAAGCAAAAAAACCCACCCAGAAAAGCAAAATGAAAAAAGAATCCAAATATATGAAGATAGTGTAAGGAGCCTCTGGGACAGCTTCAAGCGTACCAACATCCGAATTATAGGGGTGCCAGAAGATGAGAGAGAGCAAGATATTGAAAACCTATTTGAAGAAATAATGACAGAGAACTTCCCCTACCTGGTGAAAGAAATAGACTTACAAGTCCAGGAAGTGCAGAGAACCCCAAACAAAAGGAATCCAAACAGGACCACACCAAGATACATCATAATTAAAATGCCAAGAGCAAAAGACAAAGAGAGAATCTTAAAAGCAGCAAGAGAAAGAAAGTCAGTTACCTACAAGGGAGTACCCATACAACTGTCAGCGGATTTCTCAACAGAAACTTTGCATGCCAGAAGGGAGTGGCAAGAAATATTCAAAGTGATGAATGCCAAGAACCTACAACCAAGATTACTTTACCCAGCAAAGCTATCATTCAGAATTGAAGGTAGATAAAGAGCTTCACGGATAAGGAAAAGCTAAAGGAGTTCATCACCACCAAACCAGTATTATATGAAATGCTGAAAGGTATCATTTAAGAAGAAGAAGAGGAAGAAGAAGAAGAAGAAGAAGAAGAAGAAGAAGAAGAAGAAGAAGAAGAAGAAGAAGAAGAAGAAGAAGAAGAAGAAGAAGAAGAAGAAGAAGGTAAAGTTACAAATTATGAACAACAAATACACATCTATCAACAAGTGAATCTGAAAATCAAGTGAATAATCTGATGAACAGAATGAACTGGTGATTACAATAGAATCAGGGGCATAGAAAGGGAGTGGACTAACTATTCTTGCGAGGGAGAGGGGTGAGGGGGATGCGGGAAGAGACTGGACAACAAGCGTGCACCTGTGGATAAGGACAGTGGGTGGGGAGTGAGGGAGGAGGGTGGGGTGGGAACTGGGTGGAGGGGAGTTATGGGGGGGGAAACAGAAACAAATGTAATAATCTGAACAATAAAGATTTAACTAATCAAAAAAAATGGGCAAAGGACACAAATAGACACTTTTAGAAAGAGGACATATAGAATGCCGAGAGGCCTATGTAAATATGCTCAAAGTCACTAATCATCCGAGAGATGCAAATCAAAACAACAATGAAGTAGCATCTCACTTGTCAGAATGGCTGTCATCAACAAATCAGCAAATGACAAGTGCTGGAGAGGATGTGGCCTAAAAGGAACCCTCTTGCACTGCTGGTGGAAATTCAGACTGGTGCAGCCATTGTGGAAATCAGTATAGTGATTCCTCAAAAAATTAAAAATAGAACTCCCATTCCACCCAATAATCCCACTTCTAGGAATATATCTCAAGAAACCAGAAACACCAATGAGGAATGACATATGCATCCTTATGTTCATAGCAGCATAATTTATAGTAGCTAAGATTTGGAAACAGCCTAAGTGTCCATCAGTAGATGAGTGGATTGAAAAATTGTGGTACATCTACAGAATGGAATATTATGCCACTATAAAAAAGAAGGAACTTTTACCATTTGCAACAGCATGGATGGAACTGGAGATCATAATGCTAAGTGAAATAAGACAGTTGGAGAAAGATAAATATCACATGATGTCACTCATAAATGGTATATAATGAACAATATAAATTTATGAAGAAAAATAGATCCAGAGATAAAGAAACACTAAACCGACCATACAATCTCATTGAGAATGTAGGGGAGAGGGTAAGAGATCAACCAAAGTACTTGTATGCATGAATATTAGCATAACCAATGGGCACAAACACTGATGCAGTGGGGACTTGTACTCAGGGTGGGGATGGCAGGGGTGTCAATCAGGGAAAAAGGAGACATATATAATACTTAAAAGAAAGCATTCTAACCTCAATGGGGGGTTAAATCTGAAAATTGACTTTCTTTGTCTCACCCATTTCAAAATACATGACTAATAGCTTCCTTTTAAGGACATTATTCAGATGCTTGGTGATCAAACAATGTGCACTGTTTCAGAATACTAATAAATTACATTAAGTAAATAAATATGTTCTACAATGATTTTGCTTGCTATTTTTAATGTTTAAATAATAAATTTAATGTTTTGTTTTGCTTCAAGATATATAATTATACTTTTACATTTTTGAATAATTTCATTTTCAGAAACCATTTTTAACAGAACTATTCATATGTCCATTGATGTAATAAAAACAATTTTGCAGTAAGTAAATAACTGTATTAAATACTACATAATTTTATGTATTTTAGTATACTGCTTTATTCTAAAAATGTAGATTTACCAACATTTTATATTCCTCCAAACTTTGCTAGATATCATTAAATTACTCTGTGGATGGGTGTAATAAATTTATTCTCTGTCAACAGTTGGTATTACTATTTTATAAATTGACAAGCCAATGAATGTAAAATGTATTTTCATGTGGTTTTGAGCTGAATCTACCTAATTAGTAACAGGTTTGAGCATCATGTCATTATTTTTATTGGTCATTAGGGTTTCTTCTTTTTCTATTAGGTTGGATTATCTATTTTGTTGTTTATTTGTAAGATTTATTTTTATTTTTTTGTATATTATTACTTTTCTATATCTATAATAATAAAAGCATAATATCCTAATTAGGCCAGACATCCTTCTGGATGTCCTTCCAGACGACCTTCTGGACAAAGCTGGGGCTGTGAGGGAAGCCCGGTTCCTGGGTGCCTGCCAGTGATCAGAGGGAAGACCAGGTGCCAGGTGCCTGCCGGTGGCCAGTGTGAAGCTCAGGTCCCGGGTTCCTGCCAGCAGCTGGAGGCAAGCCTGGGTTCTGGGTGCCAGAGGGAAGCTGGTGCTGGCAGCTGGGGTAAGGAAAGCCTACTCTTGCATTAATTTCGTGCGTCAGTCCTCTAGTGTAATTATAATATGGTTTATCTATAGTTTCATAGAAACTAAGATAAATTTTGGAGCCCATGATCTGAAGGTTTCCAAAAAGTCAACTCAGAAGTCTTCTGAGGCTATATTGCTTACTTAAAATGAAAGAAAGTATTTTGCCATTTTATCAAAACATATTTAAAGATATTTATTAAAAAGCTCCAAAGCACTCAATGTTGTCCTCTTAATATATGCTACATTTAAATAGTTATTTCAACAAAATCTTTTACCCTTACAGCAATAATCTACTTTTGAACTGATAAAAATCTCCTGGATGGTCTACTAGATATTTCACAATTGTCTTTTTGGTGATAAATAACCACTTAGCATACTTGTCAAAAATGCAGGTTAACCAAGTCCCACTTCAGCTCACTGAGTCAAAATTTCGAGGGAAATGCCTCTGAATTTTTAAAATAGACCCAAGTTATGCTTATATTTGGGAAAGTTTGGCAAACTTCTTTGATACACAATTGAAAATAACATAAATAAATGGAAAGCATCCTATCTAATAAAAGAGTAATATGCAAATTAACCATCACTCCTCACTCCGTCAGTCCATCACAATGATGGCTGCGGCCATGGAACTGGAGCGAGCAGGAGGCTTGCATTGCCTCTGGCAATGGAGAAATCCAAGCTTCCTGCCTGCCCTGGCCAGCCCTGAGCTCTGCTCAAGGCTACAAATTTTCAATTATAGAAGATAAATAAACCCCAGATACCTGCTTCCAGCCAGCGTGGCCTCCAGTCAAGGGGGGGGCTGGGAGCCTCGGTTTCCAGGGGAAACCTGACCAGGGCTCCGCTTAAGGCTACAAAGTTTCAATTATAGAAGATAAATAAATCCCAGATACCTGCTTCCATCCCGTGGCTGTGGCCAGCCTAAAAATGGCCCTCAGCCCCTCACCCAGGCTGGCCAGGCACCCCAGTGGGACCCCTGCCACCCTGAAGGGGTTGTGACCAGGCTGCAAACAGCCTTTAGCCCCTCACCTAGGCTGGCCAGGCACCCCAGCATTACCCCAAAACCCTGAAAGGGCTGTGGCCAACCTGCAAACAGCCCTCAGCCCCCCACCCAAGCTGGCCACACCCCCATGGGTGAGGATCCCTACTGGGGGGCTTGACCAGCCTGAAAACAGCCATCAGCCCCTCACCTAGACTGGCCAGGCACCCCAGTGGGGACCCCCATCCTGAAGGGGTGTGGGCAGCCTGAAAACAGCCCTCAGCCCCTCACCCAGGCTGGCCAGGAACCCCAGCGTGACCCCCATCCTGATCTGGGACACCCTTCAGGGCAAACCAGCTGGCCCCACCTGTGCACCAGGCCTCTATCCTATATAATAAAAGAGTAATATGCAAATTGACCTAAGAGCAGAAAGACTGGGAATGACTGGTCATTATGACACACACTGACCACCAGGGGCAGACACTCAATGCAGGAGCTGCCCCCTGGTGGTCAGTGTGCTCCCACAGGGGGAGCTCTGCTCAGCCACAAGCCAGGCTGATGGCTGCCAGTACAGTGGTGGTGGTGGGAACTTCTCCCGCCTCCTCAGCAGCGCTAAGGATATCTGACTACAGCTTAGGCCTGCTCCTCGCTTGCAAGTGGACATCCCCTGAGGGCTCCCAGGTTGCCAGAGGGATGCCTCACTGCCAGCTTAGGCCCTATCTCCTGGGGAGCAGGCCAAAGCCAGCAGGTAGACATCCCCCAAGGGGTCTCAGACCTCCTCTGCGAGAGGGTACAGACCAGGCCGAGGGACCCCTCTGAGTGCACAAAGTTTTGTGCATTGGGCCTCTAGTCTATACTAATAAAAGCTTAGGTGGTCCTTGCGCCTTCGTGTGACACCCTCACATTGTCACAATGTGGTCTCCAAAAGATGGCCACCACAAGATGGCTGGCACGGGAGGGAATTTGGGGGCAACTAGGCCAGCAAGGGAGGGCAGTTAGGGGTGACCAGGTCGGCAGGGGAGGGAAGTTGGGGGTGATCGGGCTGGCAGGGGTGGGCATGGGGGGCGATCGGGCCAGCAGGTGAGCAATTAGGGGGTGATCAGGCTGGCAGACAGAAGTGGTTAGGGGCAATCAGGTAGGCAGGCAGGTGAGCAGTTAGGAGCCAGTGGTCCTGGATTGTTAGGGATGTCCAACTGCCGGCTTAGGCCCAATCCCACAGGATCAGGCCTAAACTGGCAGTCAACATCCCCTAAGGGGTCCCAGATTGGAAAGAGTGCAGGCCAGGCTGAGGGACAACCCCCCATGCACGAATTTCGTGTACCAGGCCTCTATTGTTAGAATAAAAAGTAAACTATCTTCTTTTCATGCCCTTCTTCCCAGATCAGTTGCCTTCATTTTTTCAATTCTGGATATATATGTGTATATTTGTATATATATATATATATATATATATATATATATATATATATATATACAAATATACATATACACACAGAAATATATATATATATATATATATGCTCCAGCTATTCAGCATTTTATGCGAGTCACAAATTTGTCAATTTGCAATTTAGCAAAGAGTAGGGATTCTGTTTCTCAATACTTTTCTTGGGAATGTAAAATATTTGGCTATGCATTCATTTCATTATTGGTAGAGAAAACTCCTGGTCCCCACCTCTTGCCAGGGGAGGTGAGGTGCTTGGGATGCCACTGGAATAATAATTTCCAGAGGCCCCCTTCACAAGTTGAGATATTTTTGAGAATTTTATTTCTTTAGAATTACACCTCTGAATTTCTGAGTTCCCATTTCCCATAGAAGAAGTGTTAACTGTGGCTTCAGCAGAGGTAGGACCAAAGCCAAGCCAATTTTAAGAGTTTCCACTCCATGTTGGAGCACAGATCCAGTCCAGCATCAGGATAGCTTAGTTTGTGTTCCCTACTACAGTCCATTGTGTGTGGGGTCCACAGAGCCACATGGCTGTGGAGGGAACATGGGCAAATGCAAGAGAGCCACAAGAACACCAAGAGGCAAGAGTCAAGAGAGCCAAGAAAGAGAGAATTCCTTTGTCTGAGGGATTATGTTTTCCCAATTTTCACAGACTTGCAGTGGCTCTGCCCTCTCTAGGCAATGATTTCTCTTTCCAGGTTTGACTGATAGGCACCTTCCCTGCATCACCCTGATTTCACTGTGCATGTGTCCATCTTCCCCTTTGTCCAGTCCCTTCCCCCACTAGTCTGAAGGGAATGGGCTGATGGTTCCTGAGGAGTATGAACATCAATCTTCCTAGTGAAACTGCCCAGATGACATGTCTATGATGTCTGACCTTCCCTTTGCTCCTTTTTATTATTAATAACTACTTAATAAAAGAGAATCACTGTGGCACTTAATGCTTCTCTTGCTATAAAATAGCAGTAATGAATTATCAGAAAGGGAAACTAAAAAACAATCCCATTTACCATTGCAACAACAACAACAACAAAAAGATAACTTGGAATAAACTTAATCAAGGAAGTGAAAGACCTATACTCAGAAAACTACAGGGCACTGAAAAGAGCAATAGAGGAATCTACAAACAAATAAAAGTATATACTATGTTCATGGATTTGAAGAATTAACATGATTGAAATGCCCATACTATGTAAAGCAAACCTATAGACTAAACACATTTTCTATTAAAATACAAAGTGCATATTTTACTGATCAAGAAGAAATAGTCCAAAGATTATATGGAACCAAAAAATACCCAAATACCTGCAGCAATCTTTAGAAAAAGAAGAACAAATTTGGAGGGATCACAATATCAGATATCAAATAATAAGAACCTATTGTAATAAAAAACAGCCTGGTACTGGCACAGGCACAGTCATATAGAATAATGGAACATAACAGAGAACTCAGAAATAGATCCACACCATTATGGTCAATTAATATTTAACAAAGAAGGCAAGAACATACCATTGAGTCAAGACAGTCTCTTCAGTAAATAGTATTGGGAAAATTAGACAGGTACAAGCAAAAAAAAAAAGTGAAACTAGACCACCAACTTACACCATACACAAGAATAAACTCAAGCTGGATTAAAGATTTAAAAATAAATCACGAAAACATAAAATTCCTAGAAGAAACAAAAGGCAGCAAAATCTCAGACTCTGAACTAGCAGTATTTTTGACAATACATCTCTTAGGGCAAGGGAAACAAAGGAAAAAATAAACAAATGTGACTACATAAAAATAAAAAACTTTTGCACAGCAAAAAAAAAAAATCATCAACAAAATGAAAAAGAGATATCACCATATGGGAGAACATATTTGCCAATGATACATCTCATAAGGGTTTAATTTCCAAAATATATAAAGCACTCAAATAAATTGACAAAAAGAAGACAAACAATCCAATTTAAAAAAAAATGGCCAAAGGACCTGAATAAACACTTCTCAGGACATACAAATGGCCAAGAGACATATGAAAAAATGCTCAAAGTCACTAATCATCATAGAGATACAAATTAAAACCACTATGAGGTATCACCTCACATCTGCTATAATGGCTATCATCAACAAATCAACAAACAAGTGCTGGCAAGGATGTGGAGAAAAGGGAACCCTACACTGCTGGTAGGAATGCAGACTGGTGTAGCTACTATGGAAAACAGTGTTGAGTTTCCTCAAAAAATTAAAAATGGAACTGCCATTTGACCCATTGATTCCACTTCTTGGAATATATCCTAAGAAACCTGAAACAACATTGAGAAAGAATGTATGCATGCCTTTGTTCATAGCAATGCAATTTACAATAGCTAAAATCAGTGCCCCTTCATAGATGAGTGGGTAAAAAAGCTGTGGTACATTTACAACATGGGATACTATGCAGCAGTAAAAAATGACATAGCTCTTACTCTTTGAGACAGCATGGAGGGACCTGGAGAGTATTATGTTAAGCTAAATAAGCCAGTCAGAGAAAGACAGGTATCACATGATCTCACGTATATGTGGAATCTAACGAACAAAATTGATCCAGAGACATGAAAGCATGCATCAGACTGAGGAATGTCAGAGGGAAGATGGGGGACAGAAAGAGATTAACCAAAGAACATTATATATATATATATATATATATATATATATATATATATATATATGGACACAGATAATAATGTGGTGAAGACTTGGGGAAGGGGCAGGAGCAAAATTCAGGGGGTCAATAGAGAAAAATGTGGGACATGTGTAATACTTTTAACAATGAAGAAAAATGTAAAGAATCTATCTATATATCTATATATATAAAAGCCAAGCAACCAGAACTATGGAATGACCAGAATGACTGGAAGGACCAGTCGCTATGACGTGCACTGCAGTGGCCAACCAGCCTGATCAGGGCACCAATCGGCCTCCCCAAACTGCCTGAGGCCCCTCCCCCCAGCCAGCCCCACCCCTGATCAGACCCCGTCCCTGATCAGGGGTGGGGCCTGCTGGCCAACTGCCAGAGGATCTTCCCCTCAGCTGGCCCTGCCCCCAATCAGCCCCCTCTACTCTGATCAGGGGCGGGGCTAGCTGGCCAACTGCCCACAGCCCCTCCCCATGGCTGGCACCCTGAACCTTGATCAGGGGTGGGGCCAGTTGGCCAACCTCCCATGGCCCCTCCCCCCAGCTGACCCTGGCATGCATTACCCCTCCCGTCCACTCCCCAATCAGGGGGTGGGGCCAATCAGGACAGGCCGGCCAGACCCCACCCATGCACAAATTCATGCACTGGGCCTCTAGTAAAAAAATAACAACCCTAGTTGGTTTGACTCTGTATATAGAGGGTGGGCCTGCAGACTGAAGGGTCCCAGGTTCGATTCCTGTCAAGGGCACATACCTCGATAATCAATGGATGTGACACATCCATGTTTCTGTGTCCCTCCCGTCCCTTCTCTCAAAAAAAAAAAAATCATTGGAAAATTATCCTCAGGTTAGGATTAACCAAGAGGGGAAAAAAATGACAACTGTTGAGGGATGTTTAATGAACCAAAGACAGCATATAGCTATAATGAAAACCACAGAGCAAGCAAGGAATGGCATTTGAGCAAGCCCACCCACAGTCAAAAGATTTGAAACTTGGATTTGAGTTCTTTTTAGGGGTGAATGAATGAAGTTTAAAGAAATGCTATGGGTTAAAGATTCATGATTGCATAACAGACATTTGGGGCTGCATCATTTTCAGTGTGAAAATTTCTACATCCTCAGAAGTATAGGGGGATCAGCCCTGGCCTAAGGCACAAACCTGGGTTGCAGATTCGATCTTGGCCCTGTTTGGGGTGAATGCAGGAGGCAACCAATGGATATGTCTCTTTTATATTGATGTCTCTCTCTCTCTTTCTCTCTCTCTCTCTCTCTCTCTCTCTCTCTCTCTTTCTCTCTCTCTCTCTCTCTCTCTCTCTCTCTATATATATATATATATATATATATATATATATATATATATATATCCTGTCCCTTCATTCTCAGGTGAGGATTAACAACAACAACAACAGAAAAATGTATAGAGGGATCTTAGTAGTGGTGACATTTCATGGTGAGATGTGGGATAAGGAGGGGAACTTTGAGTGCCAGTCTGTACCAGCACCTTATATTATGATACAACAGCAGCAGCAACTGTTTTTTTGTTTGTTTGTTTGTTTGTTGTTGTTATTGTCTAAAGTTTTACATATGTCTCCTTTTTACCCGATTGACCCCCCACCCTTGGCCATTCCAACCCCAGTCAAGCCCCCACCGCCCCAGTGTCTGAGTCCATTGGTTATACTAATATGCATACATGCAAGTTCTTTGGTTGCTCTCTAACCCACCCACCTCCCCTGCCAATTGTCTCTAGATCTATTTATGTTAACCAAATCATGTTGATCATTATATCCAACATATGAGTGCGATCATGTGATATTTATCTTTCTCCGACTGGCTTATTTCACTTAGCGTAATGCTCTCCAGTTCCATCCATGCTGTTGCAAATGGTAAAAGTTCCTTCTTTTTTACATTCCATTGTGTAGATGTACCACAGTTATTTTATTTTATTTTTTATTTATTTTTTAACAAGGATTATATTTTAATTAGAAAATTAAACTGTTTCCTCAAATTTATAAAAAAATATTCAATAATTTTAAAATTATGCCCCAGTCATTATTTAACATTATTATTCAGAGTTAAAAAAAGATTTAAACACGAAGCAGGAACACAAAGACAAGGTATCTGCTGGCATTACTTGTGGAAGTTTACACATTATTGGAGGTGGCTGCAGAGCTGAAAACGCTGTCTAGTTCTGCCAGAGCTGCATACTTGTCTGAAGACACACTTGACTGACTGGGAAGTGAAACCACAGAACTAACAGGAGCTTTACCTGTGGTCCCAAAGCCACTCCCCTGATTACCACCTTATCCAGCACTGAAGATATTGTCTAAATTAGGAAGTGCTGCATATTTGTCTGCAGCCTGAAGACCACCTTTATTTGTTGCAACTTTACTAACAGTTGTTGCTGTTTGATGACTCTGGGAAGTACTGAAGTTTCCAAAATCAGCACTGGAGGATTTGGGGAAGTTATCAAAATGAGCAAAATTAGCTTTTACTGATCCAGCACTTCCACCTGTAGTTTGGAGCTGAAAAGGAGAGTGACTTGCTGTGGGGAAACTTCCAAAATTACTCGAACCACTAGACTGTCCAAATGCAACAAAGTTTGCAAAATCTGCATTTGCAGAATACTGGGCTGCATGACTGTTGAAATGTGCAAAGTTAGCAAAATCAGCTGTAGCTGATGACTGAGAAGCTGGAGCAGCAAATATGTCTGAGCCAAGATCACTTAAAAGGTCAAACTTCATTTCCTGATGCTGTCCTTGAGAGTGACCTATAACAGGGGACATGCCTCAGAATCATTCTTGTGTAGGGTAGACTCTGTAATGTCACATAGTAACAGATTTGTCACAGCTCAGTCAACTAACTAGGTGTGCCCTTATTTAGGTGCAGGGCTGGCACTGAATCTCCTAAAAGAGATTTTAGTGGTTTGACCTCAGGTGTACTGCTTGTGCTCCTGGCAGAGGAGCCTGAAATAGATGCATGAACAGGTGCCACTACTTTGGCTTGTTCTGGTGGGACATACCATCTTTTCTTTTCATATTTTTCTTGTAGGAACTCTTTCACTTTTTGTGGATCCCTGAAGTCTGAAATTGCTGAAAATCTATCATCAAATAATCCTAGCCAAATCTGTTTACAGACTCTTTTTCCTATCATAGACCAACCATGGTTCTGTACCACAGTTTTTTAATCCACTCATCTGCTGATGGGCACTTAGGCTGTTTCCAAATCTTAGCTATTGTAAATTGTGCTGCTATGAACATAGGGGTGCATATATCCTTTCTGATTGGTGTTTCTGTTTTCTTGGGATATATACCTAGAAGAGGGATTACTGGGTCAAATAAGAGGTCCATTTTTTAATTTTTTGAGGAAACGCCATACTGTTTTCTACAGTGGCTGCACTGGTCAGCAGTGCACAAGGGTCTCTTTTTCTCCACATCCTCGCCAGCACTTGTTTGTTGATTTGTTAAAGATAGTCATTCTGAAAGGTGTAAGGCGATAACTAATTGTCATTTGATTTGCATCGCTCAGATTATTAGTGACTTTGAGAATGTTTTCATGTGTCTCTGGCCTTCTGTATGTCCACTTTCAAAAAGGGTCCTTTGCCCATTTTCTGATTGTATTGTTTTCTGCCTTTTGTTAAGTTGTATGAGTTCCCTATAAATTTTGGAGATTAGATCTTTATCAGAGATAATATTGGCAAATATGTTTTCCCATGCAGTGGCCTTTTTTATTGTTTTGTTGATGGTTTCTTTTGCTGTGCAAAAGCTTTTAATTATGATGTAGTCCCATTTGTTTATTTTCTCCTTAGTTTCCATTATCCTAGGATCTGTATTGGTTAACGATATTGCTAAGACATATTTTGCTACCTAGGGAGTCTTCTAAGATTTTCATGGTTTCCCGTCTTAAATTGAAGTCCATTATCCATTTTAAGTTTGTTTTTGTGTATGGTGTAAGTTGATGGTCTAGTTTCATTTGTTTTGCAGTATCTGTCCAATTTCAGCATAATGGCTTGGGTTAATTTCTAGATTCTCTTTTCTGTTCCATTATTCTATATGCCTGTTCTTGTGTAAGTACAAGACAGTTTTGAGAACAGTGGCTTTCTAATATTGCTGGATATCTGGTATTGTAATCCCTCCAAATTTGTTCTTCTTTCTCAGGATTGCTGTGGCTATTCAGGGTCATTTTTTATTCCACGTGAATTTTTGGAGGGTTTGTTCTAAGTCTGTGAAATATGCCATCAGTATTTTAATGGGGAATGAATTGAATTTATAGATTGTTTTGGGTAATATGGACATTTTAATGATTTTGATTCTACCAAAACATGAACACAGTATATTCTTCCATTTGTTTATGTCTTCTTCTATCTCTTTTTTTCAACATCCTGTAGTTTTCCGAGTACAGGTTTTTTACCTCCTCAGTTAAGTTTATTCCTAGGTATCTTAATCTTTTTGTTGCAATGGTAAATGGGATTTTTTTTTTTTTTAGTTTCTCTTTCTGTGAGTTCATTATTGGTGTATAAAAAAGCCATCAATTTCTGGATTTTAATATGTATCCTGCTACATTGCAAACTTCATGTATAAAGTCTAGCAATTTGGGGTTTTTTTTGATGGAGTCTTTAGGGTTTTATAGGTATAATATCATATCATCTGAAAATAATGACAGTTTTACTCCTTCTTTTCCAATTTGGATGCATTTTATTTTTCTTGTCTGATCACTATTGCTAGCATTTCTAGTACTATATTGAACAGGAGTGGTGAAAGCGGGCATCCTGTCTTGTTTCTGTTCTTAGGGGAAATGGTTTTAGTTTTTGCCCATTGAGTATGATGTTGACTATAGGTTTGTCATATAAGGTTTTTATTATGTTGCGGTATGATCCCTCTATTGCCACTTTGCTGATAGTTTTCATCAAGAAAGGGTGTTGGGTTTATTCAAATGCTTTTTCTGCATCAATTGATATGATTATGTGATTTTTGTCTCTCAATTTATTTATGTGGTGTATCACATTTATTGATTTGCGGGTATTGTACCATTCTTGAGTACCCAGAATAAATCTGACTTGGTCATGGTGTATGATCTTTTTAATGTAATGCTGGATCTAATTTGCTAGAATTTTGTTTAGGATTTTAACATCTATGTTCATTAGGGATATTGGCCTGTAATTCTCTTTCTTTGTAGTGTTTTTATCTGGTTTCAGGATTAGGGTAATACTGGCTTCACAGAAAGAACTTGAAATGTTTCTTCTTCCTGAAATTTTTTGGAATAATCTGAGGATGGTAAGTTTTAGTTCTTCTTTAAATGTTTGGTAAAACTCCCCTGTGAAGCTGTCCAGCCAGGGCTTTTGTTTGCTGGAAAGTTTGAGATTACTGCTTCATTTTTCTCAATAATTATTGGCCTATTCATATTTTTTTATTCTTCCTGATTGAGTTTAGGAAGATTGTATTTTTCTAGAAATATGTCCACTTCGTCTAGGTTGTCCAGTTTTTGGAATAGAGTGGTTCATAGTATTTTTTTAAATCGTTTGTTTTTCTGTGTAATTAGTTGTTACTTCACCTCTTTCATTTCTGATTTTGTTTATTTGGGTTCTCTCTCTTTGCTTCTTGGTGAGCCTGGCTAGAGGTTTATCAATCTTACTTTTTCTTTCACAGAACCATCTCTTGGTTTTATTGATCTTTTTTTTTTCATCTCAGTGCCATTTATTTCTGCTCTGATTTTTATTATTTCCTTCCTTCTGCTTACTGTGGGCTTTTCTTATTGCTCTCTTTCTATTCTTTAAGTTGTTAGGTTAGATAATATATCACTAGGTTTTGTTTGTTTGTTTGTTTGTTTAGGGAGGCCTGTTATGCTATGAATTTCTTTTTCAGACTTGCTTTCATTCTGTCCCATTTTTGGGATTGTTGTGTTTTCATTGTAATTTTTTTCCAGGATGTTTTTTATTTCTTTTTTGATCTTTTTGGGAACCCAATCATTGTGTAGTAGCATGCTATTTAGCCTCCAGATGTTTGATTTTTTTAAAATTGTTTTATTTTAGTTCATTTCTAATTTTATGCCATTGTGATCTGATAAGATGCTTGATATGACTTCAATCTTCTGTATTTTAGAGACTTAGCCTGTATCCTAATATGTGGTTTATCTTTGAAAATGTTCCATGTGAATCTGGGGAGAATGTATATTTCACAGCTTTAGAGTGAAATGTTCTGAAGACATGAATTAATTCCATATAATCTAGTGCAGTGGTTCTCAATCTTCCTAATTCTGCGACCCTTTAATACAGTTCCTCATGTTGTGGTGACCCTCAACCATAAAATTATTTTTGTTGCTACTTCATAACTGTAATTTTGCTACTGTTATGAATCGTAATGTAAATATCCAATATACTATATGTGTTTTCCGATGGTCTTAGGTGACTCCTGTGAAAGGGTCCTTCGACCCCCAAAGGGGTCACGACCCACAGGTTGAGAACCGCTGATCTAGTGAGTCATTTAGAATTTCTGTTCCTTTTTTGTTTTTTGTTTTTACATATTTGGGTGCTCCTGTATTGGGTGTATATATGTTTACCAGAGTTATATATTTTTGTTGTATTGATCCTTTTAGTATTATGAAGTAGCCTTCCTTATCTCTTGTTATGGCCTTCACTTTGAGGTGTATTTTGTCAGATATAAGTATTGCTATCCCAGATTATTTTTCATTTCCATTTGCCTGAAAATTTTTGTTCCTGTCTCTTCACTTTCAGTCCGTGTGAGTTCCTTTTTCTAAGGTGGGTCTTTTGTAGAGCATATATATGGATCATGTTTTCTTATCTATTCAGCCGCCTTCTGTCTTTTGATTGGAGCATTTAATCCATTTACATTTCAGATTATTATTGATAAGCATTTGTTTGTAGCCATTTTTATTCTTTATGCCAGTGTTTCTTCCTCCCATCTTAATTTTTTTTTTTTTTTTTTTTTTTTTTTTTTTTTTTTTACCACAGTCCTTTTAGTGTTTCTTGCATTGCTGGCTTGCATGTCTGCAAAGCTCCTGATTTCCCCTTCAATTTTGAACGATAGCCTTGCTAGTTAGGGTATTCTTGGATTCTGTCCCTTGCTTTGCATCACTTTGTATACTTCATTCCACTCTCTTCTAGCCTGATGTGTTTCTGTTGAGAAATCATTTGATAATCTAATGCGAGATCCCTTTTAGGTAACTCTCTATTTCTCTCTTGCAGCCCTTAAGATCCCTCTTTGTTGTCAATGTTTGCCATTGTAATTACAATATGTCTTGGTGTGGGTATTTTTGGGTTCATCTTGTTTGGGATTCTCTGTGCTTGTGTGACTTTTTTCTTCCCCAAATCATGGAAATTTTCTGTCATTATTTCATTAAATAGGTTTTCTAATCCTTGCTCCTCTAATTGTCTTTCTGGCACCCCTATTTTATGGATGTTGCTTCATTTCATGTTGTCCCAAAGCTCCCTTAATCTCTCCTACTGCTTTCTAATATCAATTGTTCAGATTAGGTGTATTTTTACCTTGTCTTCTAACTCACTGATTTGGTCCTCTGGTTCTTCTAGTCTACTGTTCAAACCTTCCATTGTGTTTTTGATTGTAGTTATATCATTTTTCATTTCCTCAATTCTTACATTAGTCGGTAATTTTGTAGTCCGGCCAGTTTAGCAACTGTGTGGCCCTTACTCTGAATTTTTACTCTGACATATTGCTTTCCTCCATTTCATTTAGTTCCTTTTCTGGTGATTACTCCTTTCCTTTGCAAGTTGTTTCTTTTTCTCCCCATTTTTGCTGTCTCTTTATAGCCCTGGGCTCCCTGCCTGGGTCTGAGGATTTGAAGCCCCTAGTGTTCAATGATCTGGTATTTGCTAGACTGGAGGCTGGGTCTGCCTTTAGTTTAACACCTTTATTATCTCTGCTTTGAGTTGTACCCCCTTCTCTCATGGTTCTGGTCCCTCAGTTGTCTGGTTCAGACTCTCAGGGTCAGTGGGAGTGCGAGCATAGTTCCTCTGGTGTGGAACTGTCTGTGAGGGCCCAGAGCCCTCTGCATGCAATTCATTGTGCAGCCCTAGCACCCAAGGCAGGATGGTGCCCTACCCCTCTATCCCTGTTGTAGTGTACATGCAGCATGGTCCTGTGATCTGTGGCTGGGCATGCCAGGTCACATCAGTAGTTCTGAGCTGGGCCAGGGATGGTGCTCACACTCAAAGACAGCTATGTCAGAGCCGGGGTGGAGCTCACACCTGAATGAAAGCTCTGTCCATGACAGGGGGTGGAAAACACACTGGTCTGAGGCTCTGTACTGCGACGGGGGAACAGGCAGCTGTGGGGATCCCTGGCTTGCACTAACAACATGGGGACTTGTAACACAGGACCCTGGGATGCTAGGTTTGTTCTCTGGTGAGGAGATGTAGCTCAGGAAGTCTCTCTGGCTGTGCTCACTATAACTGTCTGGGACTTGCAGAATGGTACTACACTGCTCACTGCTGGGGCATGGTGGTGGTTCTACGTGGGTTATGGCTGCAAGCATCCGCCTGCACAGGTCCAGAGGTGGTGTTCAATGTTGGTCTGAGTGTTGGTGTGGCTGCATTTTTGGCCTCCGTTGCTCTCCTCTACAAGATGGCATGCATTCCATGCTAAAACTGTACTGGCCTGGGAGTGCCCTCAGTGGTAGCAAGGGCTCCCTGTCTAGGAGAGCCCTATCTGCCAGTGCCTGGGACTTCTGCAATGTCTAACTGGCCCTCACTACCCCACACTCACCACACATGTTCACACATACTCTTCTCGCTCCTTCACTCACTCATACTCTCTCCCTTCCTGCTGTCCTGTCAGCCACCATGTTCAAATCCAAGAAATTTTATTTTTTTGCTTAAAGAAAATTTAAAATACATTTGAAACAGTGTTAAAATATTTAACTCCCTTATAATTAAATTAAACAGCTATTTCTTGCTTGATATTCACAAATCACTGCTTTATGTTATTTTCTCAGAAAAATTTAGTAACAGAACATCAGCCTCAGTAACTAAGAACTTTGGGTGTGTTACCTCTTCATGATTTCAAAGTCTTAAATCATTTTATTGGTAGACTCTACTGTCTTTGTTTCAGGTAAATACTTCAAGATTTTGAAATAAAGTGGTTTACTTCTTATCAGCACTCCAGCATTTAAGGAGCTTAGAAGTCACCAGCTTGTCCTAAGAAATAAAAATATGTATAAACTAAAAAATCAACAACTCTTCTAAGAACCATCAGAGAAATACTGTCACAAGACGAATTACTGCTCTAAAAATAGGAGCATTAGACAGTTACACAGAGAAGCACAATCTATCAGAGCAGAAATCCATCAGCAAAAACCCTATAGAATCTAGTGCCTGGATAGGAAAACCAAAACTGTAATTGACAAATTGCTGGAGGTTCAGAATGAACAAGCCTAAGAGTTTAAATCTCCAGGGGGACACCAGACATAGTGAGATCCTCATGCTTTTGTGAGTTTAGCTCCAGATCTTCAGATTTATTGTAAAACAAGACCCCCTTGTGCTCTAGAGGTGAGATTAAAAGAGAAAACTTTTGAAATACACCAGAAGGTTCTGTTCTTAACACGACCTACCCTTAAGAGAAAGCATTTTATCATAGACTAATAGCTTGCTGGGATTTTATAAAAGTATCATCTACCTGGGGGGAGGGTGGAAGAACACCCAACTTTAGCCAGCTCTAAAATTCCACTTGGGGGGAACGAAATGATAAAATCCCATTCGTAGTAGTGTTTCCTTTTCATGTGGGGGAAGCATGGAATTGAGAAGTATGGTGAAGTTTTGTTCCAGAGACATAAGTTCACCAAAGGAATGAGACCTAATCATGTGACTACAGAATGTTTCCCCTTTCAACATACCATACCATCACATTACTAAAGGCCTATTTACTGCAATTTCTTTTACCCAGTACATCATCTTCAGTTTTCAACAAAAATTACAATGAATAATAAAAACCAAGTAAATAAACAAACAAAAAACCAATACCCACAAATGAAA
The DNA here is from genome assembly GCA_036010255.1 of Myotis pilosus. Taxonomy (NCBI): domain Eukaryota; kingdom Metazoa; phylum Chordata; class Mammalia; order Chiroptera; family Vespertilionidae; genus Myotis; species Myotis pilosus. The sequence continues at coordinate 109,100,512 of JASKON010000002.1, read as the reverse complement.
AATTTGAAGAGAATGAACAAGCATCAGAAACAGAATCAAATATGTCAGGAATTTTGGAATTATCAGATAAGATATTTATTTTTTTAAAAAAAACTATGATTAGTAGGCTGAGGGATTTAATGGAAAAGTAGACAACATGAAAAAACAGATAGATAATATAAATAAATCAATATTCTAAGAAAGAACAAAACATAAATTATGGAGATTAACACTGTAATACAATTGAGGAATGCCTTTGGTGGGCTCAGCTGTAGACTGTACTGATCTAAGAAAAGGATCTCTGAGCTTGAGATTATGACAATAGTGACTTCCCAAACTTTAAAGCAAAGAGAATAAAAATTGAAAAAAGAAGAACAATAGGCCCTTGCTGGGTGGCTCAGTTGGCTAGAGTATTGTCCTGATGTGCCAAAGTTGTGGGTTTGAATCCTGGTCAGGACACATACAAAATCTACCAATGAATGCATAAATATATGGAACAACAAATCTATTCTCTCTCTCTCTCTCTCTCTCTCTCTCTCTCTCTCTCTCTCTCTCTATCTCTAACTCTCTCTCTCTCTTTCCAATATCATTAAATAAAAATTTTTAGAGGAGAAGGAAGATGGCGGCGATATAGGCAGACGCGTCCCAGGTCGTGTCCCGGAGCAAATGCAGTGAGCAGCTGAAACTAATAACACCCACCCCGAATTGGCGAGAGTGCTCAGCTGGTGAGACGGTTTGCAGCCAGGAAGGGCAGAACTCCCCTGGAAAGGTAAAAAAAACCCAGGGATTTGGGCAGGAAAGTTTGCCAGACCTCTGAGCCCAGAGGGTCGGAGGGAGACCGCGTGGCAGACAGACAGCCGCGTCCCTTGGGACAGGCACAGCCCCTGACGGGGAAAGGCGATCCGCTGGATTCCTGGCACCGCCGGGGGATTTGAAAGCTGGGTTCTGTGATCACGGAGGACTGAGCCTAAAGGGGGCAGCCTGAAGAGCTGACCTGACCATGCAGTGCCCGTAAAAGAAGAGTTTACAGAAACCAAGCCCTCCGCGTTTCCGCTGACGGCATTTGTTTGTTTGTTCTGCGAACCCCTGTTCATGGGACATTTCGGATACAGACACTGACCTGTGCTGAACAGAGGGAGAGGGTTCGGAGGAGTGGAATCCCGGGAGAGACTGAGGAGAGGCAGGGGCCAGGGAGAGGTGGAAGAATTGAGTGCTGAGTCGCCCCTTAGCCCAGGACTGGGGCAGCCATTCTCTCTGGAGAGTGAGACTCCTCCCCCAGCCCCCAGGCAAGGAGCACAGCCACACCCAGATTCCACCCTGAATGAGATCAAGGATTAAAATAATCTAATCAGCCCTGGGAGTTAACGGGGTCTGACCTATAGAAAGGGATTTTTCAATGCTGTATAGCCTCAGAGGCCAAGCCCAGAACGCTGCCACCACCCAGAGGCTGAGCCACAAACTGACTCTTTGCTAAACACAAAATAAGGCGGAGCTAGGAAAAAATCCGGCCTGCTTTAACATGAGGACTGTGGTTTAAAACACAGAAGAACAGTGTATCGCAGGGAAACTCAACACTCTCCTGAATACCTGGCAGGACTAAAGGCGAGCCAGACTGAAGAATAGAAGAACTGAAGGACCTTCACTACTGCAATTTTTTTTCTTTTTCACCTTTTAACTAAGAAACCAATTTATTTTTATTTTTTTTAAATATTTTTTCCCTTTTTTTTTTCTTCTTTTTTTCCCCTCTTTTCCATCACCTGGTTTTACCCTTTTAATTACTACCTTCTTATTTTTAACCAGTATTATTACTGCTACCATTTTACCATCTTTTAAATTGCCATTTTATTTTCTCTTTATTTTATTTTGGGATTAGTGTTCTCCATTCTATTTTCATCGTTATATTATTAGTGGTTTCTAGTTTGCATCCATCTACAGGAGTTGTTGCTGGAATTTGCTGGGATTAGTGGTGGTTCTATAGGAGTATTCTCATCATATAAAAGTCTCTTCTCCTCTTCCACTTCATTCTCTCTTTTCACTCTTTTTTTTTTCTTTTCTCGCTTTTATTTCCCCCCCTTCTTTTTCCCAATTTCATTTCTGCACTCTTTTTTTGGGGTCCATACTTTTCTTTTTTCTCTTTTATCTTTTTCTTTTCCTTCTGCCTTATCCCCTAATTCTCTTAATTCGGGTGGTCGCCTTTATTTGGGGTTATTAATATCGTGAATATATTTGTGTTTAGTGCCTGGTACGTGGTGCCTTGTTGTGTTGTAGTTTGTGGCCTTAGATCAACGGAGCAGATCAAGCAACAGCAATCTCCTGAGGACCATACCCTCTGCTAAGGAACAGCAGCTGTACGTGAAACCTCCCCACCAGCCGGAAAGAGCCCCCACAGCTGTGAACAGCACCCACCAGAGGAGCTGCCGCCAACTGAAGAGCAGCTGCTACCGCAACCGCCCGAAGAGCAACCACAGACCAAGGACTCACTGCCACCCAGGGAGCAGCCACTGAACGACTCAACGTCTAGATATGTCCAGTGAGATCAAACATGGGTAGACAAAGAAACCCCTAAAGGAAAGAGAAGCAGGACTCTCAGAAAGAAAGCAGCTAAGTAATACAGAGGCATGCAACATGACAGAAAAAGAATTCAGAATAAGGGTCCTAGAGTGCATAAACCTTGGATGGAGGAAAAAAATCGACAACCTCTGCAAGAAGCAAGAAGAAACAGATGAAATAATCAATAACATATGGAAGAAGCTAGAAGAAACAGATGAAAAAATCAACAACTTAAGTAACACCCAAGAAGAAATGAAGAGTGATATAGCTGCAATAAAAAACACCATTGAAAAGTTCCAACAGTAGACTAGGAGAAGCGGAGGACCGAATTAGTGAATTAGAAGACAAGGAAGCAAAACACACCCAAAATGTACTGCAATTGGAGAAAAAATTAAAAGACAGGAGGAGAGCCTAAGGAGCTTTGGGACAACATGAAACTTGCGAAACAACATACGAATAATAGGGGTACCAGAACAACAGAAAGATGAACAAGGATTAGAAAACCTATTGAAGAAATAATATCAGAAAAACTTCCCTGAGGTGGGGAAGAAAAAAAGTCACACAAGCCCAGAGAGTCCCAAACAAGGTGAACCCGAAAAGACCCACACCAAGACACATCATAATTACCATGGCAAATGTTCAGGACAAAGAGAAAATCTTACAGGCCGCAAAGAGAGAGACGGAAAGTCACATACAAAGGATCTCCCATTAGATTATCAAATGATTTCTCAACAGAAACACATCAGGCCAGAAAAGAATGGACAGAAATTTACAAAGTGATGCAAAGCAAGGACTGAATCCAAGAATACTCTATCCAGCAAGGCTATCATTCAAACTTGAAGGGGAAATAAGAAGCTTCACAGACAAAAAAGGGCTAAGGGAGTTTATCACCACTAAGCCAGCAATGCAAGGAATGCTAAAGGGTCTGGTATAAGAAGAAGAAATAAAAAGCTCAGAAAGAAAACAGCCACACAAAAAAGAAATGGCTACAAACAAGTACCTTTCAATAATAACTTTAAACGTAAACGGACTAAATGCTCCAACCAAAAAGACATCAAGTGGCTGAATGGATAAAAAAACATGACCCATACATCTGCTGTCTACAAGAACCCACCTCATTAGAAGGGACTCACACAGACTGAAAGTGAATGGAAAAATATCTTTCAGGCAAATGGAAAGGAAAAGAAAGCTGGGGTAGCAATACTTATATCGGACAAAATAGACCTCAAAGTGAAGGCCATAACAAGAGATAGGGAAGGACACTTCATAATACTAAAGGGATCAATACAACAAGAAGATATAACCCTGGTAAACATATATGCACCCAATACAGGAGCACCCAGATTTATAAAAAAACTCCTGGAAGATATCAAAGGAGAGATCGACAACAATACAATCATAGTAGGGGACTTTAATACACCACTGACAGCACTGGATAAGTCCTATAGACAAACAATCAGCAAAGATACAGCAATCCTAAATGACTCACTTGATCAGATGGACTTAATAGACATCTTCAGAACGCTTCACCCCAAAGCCAGGGAATATCGTTCTTCTCAAGTGCTCATGGGACATATTCAAAAATAGACCACATATTGGGTCACATGCAAAAGTCTTCCCAAATTCAAGAAGATTGAAATCATACCAAAGCATCTTCACAGACCACGATGGCATAATATTAGAAATAAACTACAATAAAAACAACCCAAAATACTCAAACACCTGGAAGCTGAATAGCATGCTATTAAATATTGATTGGGTTACCATAATGAGATCAAAGAAGAAATTAAAAACATCCTGAAACTAATGACAATGAAAACACAACAATCCAAAACCTATGGGACACAATGAAAGCAGTCCTGAGAGGAAGTTTATAGCTCTACAGGCCTATCTCAAAAAACAAGAAAAAATGGTAGTAAATCATCTAACTCTACAACTCAAAGATTTGAAAAGAGAGCAACAAGAAAACCCCAGAGTGAGCAGAAGGAAGGAGATAATAAAGATTAGAGCAGAAATAAATGACATAGAAGACCAAAAACAATACAGAAAATCAATGAAACCAAGAGCTGGTTCTTTGAAAGGATAAACAAGATTGATAAACCCCTAGCTAGACTCACCAAGAAGCAAGAGAGAGGACTCAAATAAACAAAATCAGAAAGCGATAGAAGGCGAAATAACAACAGACCCCACAGAAATACAAATGATTGTTAAAAAATACTTTGGACAGCTCTCTCCAGCAAACTCAGACAACCTGGAGAAATGGACAAATTCCTAGAAAAATACACAACATTCCAAAACTCAATCAGGAAGAATCTAAAAATCTCAACAGGCCAATAACTATGGAAGAAATTGTGAAGCAGTCATCAAAAGCTTCCATCAAACAAAGCCCAGGACAGACAGCTTCACAGGGGAGTTTTACCAAACATTCAAGGAAGAACTAAAAACCTATCCTCCTCAGACTACTACAAAAAATTCCAAGAGGAAGGAACACTTCCAAGCTCATTCTATGAAGCCAGCATCACCTAATACCAAAACCAGGTAAAGACAACACAATGAAAGAGAATTACAGGCCAATATCCCTCATGAACATAGATGCAAAATCCTCAACAAAATCTTAGTAAATCGGATCCAGCAGTACATCAGAAAGATCATATACCATGACCAAGTAGCAGGATTTATCCCAGGGATGCAAGGATGGTACAATATCCATAAATCAATAAACGTGATACATCACATAAACAAATTGAAAGAAAAAAACCACATGGTCATATCAATTGATGCAGAAAAAGCATTTGACAAAATTCAACACCATTTTTGATAAAAACTCTCAGCAAGGTGGGAATAGAAGGATCATACCTCAACATAATAAGCTATTTCCATATGAAAAAACAGCCAACATCATACTCAATGGACAAAAACTAACACCATTTCCCCTAAGAACAGGAACAAGACAGAGGTTTCCCCCTCTCACCACTCCTGTTCAACATAGTACTAGAAGTGTTAGCCATTGCAATTGAGCAAGAAGAAGAAGAAATAAAGGCATCCAAATTGGAAAGAGGAAGTAAAACTGTCCTTATTTGCTGATGACATGATATTATACATACAAAACCTAGAGAGTCCATCAAGAGGCTACTAGACTTAATACATGAATTTGGCAATGTAGCAGGATACAAAATTAACCCCAAGAAATGAGGCATTTCTATACACCAATAGTGAACTTTCCAGAAAGAGATTATAAAAACAATCCCGTTTACCATCGCACCAAAAAATTAAGCTACCTAGGAATAAACTTAACTAAAAGTAAAGACCTCTACTCAGAAAACTACAGGACGTTGAAAAAAGATATAGAGGAAGACATAAACAGATGGAAGAACATACCGTGTTCATGGATTGAGTAGAATCAACATGTTTTAAAATGTCCATACTACCCAAAGCAATCTATAAATTCAATGCACTTCCCATTAAAATACCAATGGCATACTTCATAGATCTAGAACGAACTCTTCAAAATTCATCTGGAATAAAAAGACTGAATTGCTGCAGCAATCCTGAAAAAGAACAAAGTAGGTGGGATCTCAATACCAGACATCAAGATGTATTACAAAGCCACTGTTCTCAAAACTGCCTGGTACTGGCTTTACAGAATAGGCATATAGATCAATGGAATAGAATAGAGCCCCAGAGCAGAAATTGGTTGAACAATATGCTCAATTAATATTTGACAAAGGAGGCAAGAACATTCAATGGAGCCAAGATAGTCTCTTCAATAAATGGTGTTGGGAAAATTGGACAGATATATGCAAAGAAAATGAAACTAGACCACCAACACACCATATACAAAAATAAACTCAAAATGGATAAAGGACTTAAATGTCGACAGGAAACCATAAAATTCTAGAAGAATCCAAAGGCAACAAAATCTCAGACATACGGGGGCAATTTCTTCACTGATACAGCTCCTAGGACACTTGAAACTAAAGAGAAAATGAACAAATGGGACTACATCAAATAAAAAGCTTCTACAGCAAAAGAAACCATCAACAAAACAACGAAAACCCTGCATGGGAAAACATATTTGCCAATGTCATATCTGATAAGGGCCTAATCTCCCAAAATTTATAGGGAACTCACACAACTTAACAAAAAAGAAGATAAACAATCCAATCAAAAAATGGGCAAAGGGGACCTAAATAGACACCTTTCAAAAGAGGACATTCCAGAAAGCCAAGAGACATATGAAAACATGCTCCAAAGTCACTAATCATCCGAGAGATGCAAATCAAAACAACAATGAGGTACCATCTCACACCTGTCAGACTGGCTATCATCAACAAATCAACAAGCGACAAGTGCTGGAGAGGATGTGGAGAAAAGGAACACTTGTGCACTGCTGGTGGGAATGCAGACTGGTGCAGCCACTATGGAAGACAGTATGGGTTTCCTCAAAAAGCAACAAATGGAACTCCCATTTGACCCTGTGATCCCACTTCTAGGAATATATCCCAAGAAACCAGAAACACCAATCAGAAAAGGATATATACCCCTATGTTCATAGCAGCACAATTCACCATAGCTAAGATCTGGAAACAGCCTAAGTGCCCATCAGTAGATGAATGGATTAGAAAACTGTGGTACATCTACACGATGGAATACTATGCTGCTCTAAAAAGGAAGGAACTCTTACCATTTGCAACGGCATGGATGGAACTGGAGAGCATTATGCTAAGTGAAATAAGCCAGTCAATGAAGAGAAGGAAATACCACATGGTCCTCACTTATTCCATGGATAATTGAGACCATTATAAACTTTTGAACAATAATAGATACAGAGGCAGAGCTGCCTCAAACAGAGTCAACAAACTGCAACGGGAAGGCCGGGGAGGGTTCGGGGGCGGAGGTAGGGGTAAGAGATCAACCAAGAGACTTGTACATGCATGCATATAAGCATAACCAATGGACATAAGACACTGGGGGATAGGGAGGCTAGGGGGACTGTCTTGGGGGGGAAAAAAATGGACACATATTTAATACCCTTTGTAAAAAAAAAAAAAATAAAAAAAAAAAAAAAAAAAAAAAAAAAAAAAAATTTTTAAAAAGACATTTATTTTATTTTATTTATTATATTGCTTAAAGTATTATAAAGGGTATTACATATGTGTCCTTTTTTTCCCCACCCTTGACAATCCCCTGGCATCCTCCACCCCCCAGTGTCTTATGTCCATTGGTTATGCTCATATGCATGCATACAAGTCCTTCGGTTGATCTCTTACCCCCCTCACTCGTGCCCCCAAACCCTCACCGGCCTTCCCGCTGCATTTTGACAATCTGTTTGAGGCAGCTCTGCCTCTGTATCTATTATTGTTCATAAATTTATAATGGTCTTTATTATCCATGAATGAGTGAGATCATTTGGTATTTTTCCTTCATTGCCTGGCTTATTTCACTTAGCATAATGAACTCCAGTTCCATCCATGCCGTTGCAAAAGGTAAGAGTTCCTTCTTTTTTGCAGCAGCATAGTATTCCATCGTGTAGATGTACCACAGTTTTCTAATCCACTCATCTGCTGATGGGCACTTAGGCTGTTTCCAGATCTTAGCTATGGTGAGTTGTGCTGCTATGAACATATGGGTGCATATACCCTTTCTGATTGGTGTTTCTGGTTTCTTGGGATATATTCCTAGAAGTGGGATCACAGGGTCAAATGGGAGTTCCATTTGCAGTTTTTTGAGGAAACTCCATATTGTCTTCCATAGTGGCTGCACCAGTCTGCATTTCCACCAGCAGTGCACGAGTGTCCCTTCTTCTCCACATCCTCTCCAGCACTTGTTGTTTGTTGATTTCTTGATGATAGCCAGTCTGACAGGTATGAGATGGTACCTCATTGTTGTTTTGATTTGCATCTCTCAGATGATTAGTGACTTTGAGCATGTTTTCATATGTCTCTTGGCTTTCTGAATGTCCTCTTTTGAAAGGTGTGTATTTAGGTCCTTTGCCCATTTTTTGATTGGATTGTTTATCTTCCTTTTGTTAAGTGGTATGAGTTCCCTATAAATTTTGGAGATTAGGCCCTTATCAGGGGGTGGAAAACAATTTGCTGACATTGGCAAATATGTTTTCCCACACAGTGGGTTTTCTTGTTGTTTTGTTGATGGTTTCTTTTGCTGTGCAGAAGCTTTTTATTTTGATGTAGTCCCATTTGTTCATTTTCTCTTTAGTTTTAAGTGCCCTAGGAGCTGTATCAGTGAAGAAATTGCTTCGGCATATGTCTGAGATTTTATTACCTTTAAATTCTTCTAGAAATTTTATGGTTTCCCATCTTTCATTTAAGTCCTTTACCCATTTTGAGTTTATTTTTGTGTATAGTGTAAGTTGGTGGTCTAATTTCATTTTTTTGCATGTATCTGTCCAATTTTCCAAAGACCATTAATTGAAGAGATTATCTTGGCTCCATTGTATGTTCTTGCCTACTTTGTCAAATATTAATTGAGCATATTGGTTCGGGCCGATTTCTGGGCTCTCTATTCTATTCCATTGATCTATATGCCTGTTCTTGTGCCAGTACCAGGCAGTTTTGAGAACCGTGGCTTTGTAATACATCTTGATATCTGGTATTGAGATCTCACCTACTTTGTTCTTTCTCAGGATTGCTGCAGCTATTCGGGGTCTTTTTTATTCCAGATGAATTTTTGGAGAGTTCTTTCTAGATCTGTGAAGTATGCTGTGGGTATTTTAATGGGAAGTGCGTTGAATTTATAGATTGCTTTGGGTAGTATGGACATTTTAATGATGTTGATTCTACCAATCCATGAACACGGTATGTTCTTCCATCTGTTTATGTCTTCCTCTATCTCTTTTTTCAATGTCCTGTAGTTTTCTGAGTAGAGGTCTTTTACCTCTTTAGTTAAGTTTATTCCTAGGTAGCTTAATTTTTTTGGTGCGATGGTAATTGGGATTGTTTTTTTTAGTCTCTCTTTCTGAAAGTTCACTATTAGTGTATAGAAATGCCTCAGATATCTTGGAGTTAATTTTGTATCCTGCTACATTGCCAAATTCGTGTATTAAGTCTGGTAGTTTTTGGATGGAGTCTCTAGGGATTTGTATGTATAATATCATGTTGTCTGCAAATAAGGACAGTTTTACTTCCTCTTTTCCAATTTGGATGCCTTTTATTTCTTCTTCTTGCCTAATTGCAATGGCTAACACTTCCAGTGCTATGTTGAACAAGAGTGGTGAGAGGGGGCATCCCTGTCTTGTTCCTGTTCTTAGGGGAAATGGTGTTAGTTTTTGTCCATTGTGTATGATGTTGGCTGTGGGCCTCTCATATATGGCTTTTATTATGTAGAGGTATGAACCTTCTACTCCCGCCTTTCTGAAAGTTTTTATCAAAAATGGGTGTTGGATTTTGTCAAATGCTTTTTCTGCATCAATTGATATGACCATGTGTTTTTTTTTCTTTCAATTTGTTTATGTGATGTATCACGTTTATTGATTTTCAGATATTGTACCATCCTTGCATGCTTGGGATAAATCCTACTTGGTCATGGTGTATGATCTTTCTTATGTACTGCTGGATCCAATTTGCTAAGATTTTGTTGAGGATTTTGGCATCTATGTTCATGAGGGATATTGGCCTGTAATTCTCTTTCATAATGTTGTCTTTATCTGGTTTTGGTATTAGGGTGATGCTGGCTTCGTAGAATGAGCTTGGAAGTGTTCCTTCCTCTTAAATTGTTTTATTAGTCTGAGGAGGATAGGTTTTAGTTCTTCCTTGAAAGTTTTGTAAAAATCCCCCGTGAAGCCGTCTGGTCCTGGGCTTTTGTTTTATGGAAGCTTTTTGATGACTGCTTCAATTTCTTCCATAGTTATTGGCCTGTTGAGATTTTTAGATTCTTCCTGATTGAGTTTTGGTATGTTGTATTTTTTTAGGAATTTGTCCATTTCCTCCAGGTTGTCCAGTTTGTTGGAGTAGAGCTGTCCATAGTATTTTTTAACAATCATTTGTATTTCTGTGGTGTCTGTTGTTATTTTGCCTCTATCGTTTCTGATTTTGTTTATTTGGGTCTTCTCTCTGCTTCTTGGTGAGTCTGGCTAGGGGTTTGTCAATCTTGTTTATCCTTTCAAAGAACCAGCTCTTGGTTTCATTGATTTTCTGTATTTTTTTTAGGGGGGTGTGGGGGGCTCTATATCATTTATTTCTGCTCTAATCTTTATTATCTCCTTCCTTCTGCTCACTCTGGGGTTTTCTTCTTACTCTCTTTCTAATTCTTTGAGTTGTACAGTTAGATGATTTACTGCCATTTTTTCTTGTTTTTTGAGATAGGCCTGTAGAGCTATAAACTTCCCTCTCAGGACTGCTTTCATTTGCGTCCCATAAGTTTTGGATTGTTGTGTTTTCATTGCCATTAGTTTCCAGGATGTTTTTAATTTCTTCTTTGATCTCATTGGTAACCCAATCAATATTTAATAACATGCGATTCAGCTTCCAAGTGTTTGATTATTTTGGGTTGTTTTTATTGTAGTTTATTTCTAATATTATGCTATCGTGGTCTGAGATCATGCTTGGCATGATTTCAATCTTCTTGAATTTGGGGAGACTTTACTTGTGACCCAATATGTGGCCTATTTTTGAATGTGTCTTATGAGCCCTTGAGTAGAATGTATATTCCATGGCTTTGGGTTAAAGCGTTCTGAAGTTGTCAATTAAGTCCATCTGATCTAGTGAGTCATTTAGAATTGCTGTTTCTTTGCTGAATGTTTGTCTAGAGGATATACCCAGTGATGTGAGTGGTGTATTAAATTCCCCTACTTTGATTGTATTGTTGTCAATCTCTCCATTGATATCTTCCAGGATTTTTTTATGTAGTAGGTGCTCCTGCATTGGGTGCATATATGTTTACCAGGGTTATATCTTCTTGTTGTATTGATCCTTTTAGTATTTTGAAGTGGCCTTCCTTATCTCTTGTTATGGCCTTCACTTTGAGGTCTATTTTGTCTGATGTAAGTATTGCTACCCCAGCTTTCTTTTCCTTTCCATTTGCCTGTAAGATATTTTTCCATCCCTTCACTTTCAGTCTCTGTGAGTCCCTTCTAATGAGGTGGGTCTCTTGTACACAGCAAATGTATGGGTCATGTTTTTTTATCCATTCAGCCACTCGATGTCTTTTGGTTGGAGCATTTAGTCCATTTACATTTAAAGTTATTATTGAAAGCTACCTGTTTGTAGCCATTTCTTTTTTTGTGTGTGGCTGTTTTCTTTCTGAGCTTTCTGTTTCTTTTTTTTACACCAGTCCCTTTAGCATTTCTTGCATTGCTGGCTTGGTGGTGGTAAGCTCCCTTAGCCTTTTTTTTTTTCTCAGAAGCTTCTTATTTCCCCTTCAATTTTAAATGATAGCCTTGCTGGATAGAGTATTCTTGGATTCAGTCCTTTGCTTTGCATCACTTTGTAAATTTCTGTCCATTCTTTTCTGGTCTGATGTGTTTCTGCTGAGAAATCATTTGATAATCTAATGGGAGATCCCTTGTAGGTAACTTTCTGTCTCTCTCTTGCAGCCTGTAAGATTCTCTCTTTATCCTGAACATTTTCAATGGTAAATATGATGTGTCTTGGTGTGGGTCTTTTCGGGTTCACCTTGTTCAGGACTCTCTGGGCTTGTGTGACTTTTTTCTTCCCCACCTCAGGGAAGTTTTCTGATATTATTTCTTCAAATAGTTTTTTCTATTCCTTGTTCGTCTTTCTGTTGTTCTGGCCCCCCTATTTTTCGTATGTTGTTTCATTTCATGTTGTCCCAAAGCTCCCTTAGGCTCTCCTCCTGTCTTTTAATTTTTTTTCTCCAATTGCAGTACAGTTTGCGTGTGTTTTGCTTCCTTGTCTTCTAATTCACTAATTCAGTCCTCTGCTTCTCCTAGTCTACTGTAGATACTTTCAATGGTGTTTTTTATTGCAGCTATATCGCTCTTCATTTCTTCTTGGGTCTTACTTAAGTTGTTGATTTTTTTCATCTGTTTCTTCTTGCTTCTTGCATAAGTAGTTGATTTTTTCATCTGTTTCTTCTTGCTTCTTGTATATATTGTTGGTTTTACCTCCATCTGGTTTATGCACTCTAGGACCCTTATTCTGAATTATTTTTCTATCATGTTGCATGCCTTTGTATCCCTTAGCTGCTTTTTTGGTGAGTCCTCCTTTTCTTTCCTTTGGGGGATTCTTTGTCTATCCATGTTTGATCTCACTGACATATCTAGATGTTGAGTCATTCAGGGGCTGCTCCTTGTGTGGCAGTGGCTTCTCGGGCTGTGGTTGCTCCTCAGGTGGTTGTGGTAGCAGCTGCTCCTCAGTTGGCAGCAGCTCTTCTGTTGGGTGGTGTTCACAGCTTTGGTGGCTCTCTGGTTGGTGGGGGGGAGGCTTCACGTACAGCTTCTGATCCTCAGAGGGTGTGGTGATCAGGAGGCTGCTGTTGCTTGGATCTGCTGCGTTGATTTAAGGACACATAATACCACACAAGAAGGCACAGCATACCAGGCACTGAGCACAAATATAATCACGATATTAATAATACCAAATAAAGGTGACCGCCAGAATTAATAGGATTGGGGGATAAGAAAGAAAGAAGAGAAAAATATAAAAGAGAAAAAAGAAAAGAAAAGAAAAGAAAAGGGAAAAAAGGAGTGCAAAAATGAAATTGGGAAATAGGAGGGGGAAAAGAAAAGAGCGAAAAGAGAGAATGAAGTAGAAGAGGGAAGAGGGGAAGAGACTATTTATATGAGGAGAAAACTCTGATAGAACCACCACTAATCCCAACAAATTCCAGCAACAGATCCCTGGAGATGAATGCAAACTACAAATAACCAACAATATCAAGAGAGGCAAGGGAAAACAGAAGCACAAAAATAACTGGGAGGGTGGGGGGTGGAGTGAGTAGAAAAACCAGCAGAAAAAAAATAAAAACAAAAAGCAAAACAACCTCACAACCAGTCATAAAACACACACACACACACACACACACACACACACACACGTACACACACACACACACACACACACACATACAAAACAAACAAACAAATAAATGAACAAAAAAAACAATATTCTCAACATTCAAGCAAACAGCAACAAAACAATAGCAAGATAAAAGAAGATAGAGAAAAATTTTGGATAGTGAAGAAGGATAAGTGATAGGTGTATAAGGATTTAGAGCAGTGTAGTGGAAATAGGATATATAAGTAGGGTTAAATTTTGACAGGGGGAAAAAGGAAAGAATCGGGAAAATCTAAAGCAGGAATAGGACAAGGGAAACAGGACAACAAAAGGGGAAAAGTGAGGGAGAGGGTTTTAGCATAGAGGTAAAATTGAGGTAGAGAAAATTGATGCTAAAGGAACAATGAAAATAGAATGGAGAACGCTAATCCCAAAATAAAATGAAGAGAAAATAAAATGGCACTTTAAAAAGTGGTAAGATGGTAGCAGTAATAATACTGGTTAAAAATAAAAATGTAGTAATTAAAAGGTTAAAATCAGGTGATGGAAAAAGAAGAAAAAAAGTTGGTTTCTTAGTTAAAATGTGAAAAAAAAAAATTGCAGTTGTGAAGTTTCTTCGGTCCTTCTACTCTTCAGTCTGGCTCACCTTGGTCTTGCAAAGTATTCAGTAGAGTGTTGAATTTCCCTGCGATACACTGTTCCTCCGTGTTGTAAACCACAGTCCTGATTTTAAAGCAGGCCGTATTTGTGTCCCAGACTGCCTTAATTTGTATTTAGCTACGAGTCAGTTTGTGGCTCAGTCTCTGGGTGGCAGTGTTTTTGGGTTGGCCCCTGGGGCTATACGGCTTCTCTATCCAGTAGCAAGGGTTTATTTTCTCTATTTCACTTAAAACTGGTTTGGGCTAAAAAAACATTTAAAAAAGAACAGAATATCCAAGAACTATGAGACAATTATAAAAGTTGTAAAAGGTGTAGTGAACACATAATGTAAATACCAGTAATAATAAAAAGAGGTAATTACAGAGACAATGTTAGAATAAATATTGACTAAAACTTTTTAAAAAGTAATGTCAGGCATGAACCAGGAAGCAGAGAATACTAAGCAGGATAAATGCCCAAAACAAACAGAAACAACAAAACCCACTGCACCCACAAAAATCAAATTGAGAGCTCAGAAAATCAAAGATAAAGATAAATTCTGAAATATGCTAGAGGACAAAACACCTTTACTATACAGAAGCAAGGATAAACATTTTATCTGACTTCTAGAAATCATGCAAGCAAGAAGAAAATGGAGTGATATATTTAAAATGTTGAGAGAGAGAAAAAACACCACCCACAAATTCTGTACCCTTCAAAAATTATCTCTCAAAAATAGAAGGAAATAATACTTTCTCAGATGAACAAAAATTGAGGGAATTTGTTGCTAGTAGGCCAGATTTTCAAGAAATGTTAAAATAAGTTCTTTAGAGGCATAGATGTTTAGTGAGACAGAGTGAGCGTGAAGTAAGTTCCAGTGGAGCAAAGAGACAAAAAAGGGAGAGAACCCAAGGGGAACAGCTGCCTGAATTTTTTATGGAAGGGGATACCTCTTCCAAACAATAATATCCATATATCCATACAGCCAACCCTCTTCTCCATATTCAGTCATCAATAGCTGTTAACCTTAATAAATCTACATCCTGATTCAAATTAGTCAATTAGACAGAGTTTTTAACCAGTGGTCTTTTTTTTCTTTTTTGTTTGCTTATTTCTTATTTTGTTTGTTGTGTTTGGTTTTGTTATGTTAGCACCTGCACAACATTTCACATGATATGGTTGAGGATGAGCCTCACAGTCAGCTAGCCTGAGAGGAGATCCCACCCATGAGAAAGACAACAATCACAACCCAATTACAAGGGACATTCCTAGATCATCCAGCTCAGCAGATCATATAGCCTGCACCACTGAGTCCCAGAGAACACTTATTGTATAAGGCCACCCCACAAAGACTAGGAGCATAGCCATATGATTTAATAAATGGAAACAAATACAAGGGGAGAGCAAAAAAGGGAAGACAAATAAACAACCCAAAATGAAATAAAAGGAGGAAACTCCAGAAAGAACTAAACGAAATGGAGGCAACAATTTATCAGATATATAGTTCAAAATAATGGTCATAAGGATGCTCAATTAAAGCTGGAATAAAACAAATGGACATCACTGAAACCTATAATTATAGGAAGTCCTGAATAACATGTATACTGACTATAAACCACAGTGCCACTTTGCAACACTGCTCCCTTAGATAACAGTGTTTCACCCATAGAACACTCTTTTGTGATATGGATTCCTGTACTCTGTGAGTGGCTTTAGTAAGATTGATAGTTTTGTGTCAGCAGTTACAGTAACTAGAGAAGAAGTATTGTTTCCTTAACTTTGTGGCTCTGTCTGCCCACAGAAAAAATAGCTAAAAAAATCAAAGCCAGATGAAAATGCCTCTAATCCTTTGGCTGTTGTTAAGACATCCTGAGTAGAACTCTTTTATCAGTTCTTTTAGCTCTGCTTTACTGGCCCATCTGTTCCACAGATTTCCTATAAGAGTTCTTGTGGCTTCAGTTAACTTGAACTGAGCAGCAAAGTACCTTGTTCTGGCTCCATAATGCCTAATAAAAATAACTTTAGGGGGAATAATTAAAGAAAGAACAGACATGCAATATATTGAATAGGTGCATAGACTAAAAACAGCTAAAACCAAAGAGAAACATTTAAGACAAATTGATAGATCGTCTTGAAGTAAGCAGAACTGTCTTGTATTTCTTCATTAGAAGTCATCTATTGGTAATAGGAAATCTAGAAAAGTTCTGAAAATTAATTTCCCTCACCAGTAACCTCCAGGAAATAATTTTAAAATAATTATGCTCAACCATTTGCATGCAAGTGGTAAGGCATGAGGCTGACAATCTGTTTATGACCTATAAATTGCTTAGTTTTAATAAGGTTCATAGCATTGTTAAGAAATGATCACATCTGTAAGCTCAGTGGCATGTCGGTAAACCAGATTCCTAAGAGGAGGAAAAGCCCTAATTCATATGTATGCTTTACAGCTTCATCATGTAAACTGTGGCTCATTTCAAGTTACCCATGTTTTAAGAACAGGCTTGCAAAATACTTGAATATTTAAAATTTAGCTCTCAGAGCCACAATTAAGTGAGCACCAACTCATCTCTGTGCCAGTTGCAAATAACCAGCACAGACATGGTTTACTAGTATAGCAGGTGTGTTTTGAGATGGGACAAGTCTCTTGCAAAGTCATGATGGGAAGGAATCTAATATATACCATAATCATGACATTCCATGAAATGGTCTTGCAAACACAAACACAAAAAATAGAGTTTGGTTCAAAGGTTTATTATTTCTTTTTACAAGCTAGCAAGAACATCACTAGATCATGTTGCATAGGAATTTTCCTACACAATTTCAGAATTATGATAGCTTAAAGGAGTTAGGCTAAATTCGATCATAGGAGTGGTGGTCAGTTTTAATGAACAATACAAGGTAAAAATGCACTGAGTATTCCTAATAAAAATTATAGTAGGAAACTAGGTAATTTCACCTTTTAAATAGTTATCTCTCCTCTAAATTCAGCTGTTGCCCTTACAGACAATGCTTCTACTTTTAATGCCACTTAAAACTAACCGTGTAGATAGCTATGCACTTTTGGAGTTTTGGGCATCTGATTGCCTAGATTAATATAAAAATTGACAAGAAATGTAAATTATAAAGCACCTGAAAATTTTCAAATTCTATAGATGAGAACAGAGGATTATGATTATGAAGATTATTGGTATTTCACTTCTTACAAAGTTTTATGAAAACTATCATCCAAGAAATTAATAAGCCAAAAACAATGGTAAAAATCAATATTTTTAATACTATCATGTTGTGTTGACAAATGTAGGACCTGTTCTCCAATAGTACAAACCTTATATTAAAAAATAACTAAGAAAACATATATAAGAAAAGATATGTGTAGTTATGACAAGCAGTGGTTAGATTTAACATGCTCATGCTATTTTCATACTTTTGTGTTTTAAAAAGAAGGGTTTATTTTATTATATGATGGGATAGCATACAATCAGAAACATTACATAAAATATGACTTGGAGTCATATGAAGAGTTTGATTTGAAGTCAGTGTAAAGTACATGAATACATTTTGACATAAATCAGTTTGATAAAATAAGTTTAATAAGTTTTTAATTAAATATTGATATGTTTTGCATTTTAAGAATATATATGTATATATATATATATATATATATATATATATATATATATATATATTTCTTTTCTTTTCTTTTCAGTAACTCAATGAAATCACCCTTTGTCTTATAAAACAATGACTAGCTGAATCAGAACAATTGTACTCTGGTACTAGATTGCCTGAGTTGAAATTCAAGTTTCTTGGGCAGGCTTTTTATCCCTTAAATCTTATTTGTACTTCATTAACCACACCTGTAAAAAACAAGTTATAATATTTAGTGTCTATTCAATATGGTTGTAATGGGGATTAAGTGGATATATATTTAGTTTACCCTTGTCTTTAACAAGGGTAAACTAAACACTAACAGGATATATATACAAAAGTAATGCCATACAAAAAATACTCTTCTGAAATTTGCTTTTCTGACTTTGTAATACTGTATAGTTCATTTTCCCTGACATCCTGATTCTTTGTATGAACTTCCAAATAATATGTATTTGATGTAAATTTTCCAAACATTCCTATTATGAACAACGCTGGCATGATTATTATAACTTAGTTTAAATATTCTGTACTTCAAATTCTAATAGTTACTTATATAGCTAGAGGCAACATTCAATTTATATATGTATATTTAAAAATTATCAATAAAAAAGGGCTTTTACTTAATGGTTAATACTATACTTGCATTTTTAACTAGAAATTTAAGGTTTATAAAATATCTTATTTTACAAAAACAGATAACCACTATTTTGATTATGTTAATTTGGATGTGTTTGGCATGCAGTGTGTAGTCAGGTTTTACCTGTTTCATGTAAATGTGATCTAAACCATGTAAAAGAGTTGTGTCACTCACTGATCTATGGGTCTATAAATGGAATAAGTGAAATGTATCCGTCTTGAGTGGCCTTTATTCTTGCCAGAGGCAATGCCAAGGAGGCAGTATCTCCTCTCCCCCACCCCACAATCTTATGGATCTACATTCCTAGCAAACCATGCCAGAATTTTAGAACCGTGACTCCTAGAAGGATCCCTTGTCCTGAAGTCTAGGAACCTTAGTTTCTGTCCTTCCTATGAATTATGTTGTCAATTAGTTGGTGAAGGTCCTCTATTCAGTGGTGGTATCTGCTGAATGGTTCTGTAAAGAAAAACTAATAAACCTTCCTGGATAAAGAGTGTAAGAAAAAAGAAGATTCCTAAAAGGTGTTTTTAACAAGGGTAAACTAAGCACTAACAGGTGAATATGTTGAAAGCAAATACAGAACCTCTTTGTGGTTTCATAGGAAAAAGTGGGAACCCAAACTCAGCATGATAGCAATTATGCATAAAGAATAACGCATTCTCAACTCCAGTGTGATAGTGTTTATATTTTTAGGTACAGTGTGATTTTTAACTTTTTTGGATTGGTAATTAAAATAAAGGTAAGTGCATGAATAATTCATGATGAATAAAAACAGCTTATGTAAAAAATATTAGTTAGGTATTTAGGAATTTTTTTTTTTTTTAGAAAAAGTGTTCATTTCTTTCAGAGAGTCATTACCTCCAATGAAAAGTATGAAGAACACACTTTTTAAAGCAAAAGTAAATCTGTCTCTTGAAATATTTCAGTGCATTTGGAATTCATTGATTCATTAATGACTCCTAATGGGGAAATCATTATTGAATCACAAATTAAAATGAAATTGTAAGTAATTTTATTTATGTCAACATTAAGAAGAATTTCAGAGGTGCTTATAGTTATTTATATGCCTATTAAACATTTTAACTATCTATAATTTTTTGTATCATTAAAGAATTTTTGGATTCAATTTGAAATCTCTAATAACAGTGAATATATCCATTTAGAGCAACGGTTCTCAACATGTGGGTCGTGACCCCTTTGGGGGTCGAACAACCTTTTCACAGGGGTCGACTAAATACATCCTGCATATCAGATATTTACATTATGATTCATAACAGTAGCAAAATTACAGTTATGAAGTAGCAACAAAAATAATTTTATGGTTGAGGGTCACCACAACATGAGGAACTGTATTAAAGGGTCGCAGTATTAGGAAGGTTGAGAACCACTGATTTAGAGTAAGGACAGCTAAATTTAAGGTAAAATTTGAAACATCAAATCAATGTAGCCAGCTCTTTATCATGGTTGTACTGTCTCAACAGTGTATACATGGGGGTAAATCTTGTCTTTGATAGGAAAATATCAATTCCTGAATGAAATAGAAATGCCAAGGAAGATACCTCTCCTGGTCACTGATACTATAAAACTCAACCTTTGTAATTTTCTTATTAATAGTTATTATTTGGGTTGATCAGTCTTTAACTCTTCAAACAGGTAAATGACCTTGGACAGTATATTACTTCATCCTTTCACTAGCACATACCATGATTTACTTAAGAATTATAGGAAGAGAGACCCAAGATGGTGGCATAGATAAACACCTGTACTTGCTGCCTCTCACAACCACATCAAAACTACAACTAAAAGACAAAACATCGATCATCCAAAACCACAGGAAAACTGGCTGAGTGGAAATTCTACAACTAGAAGGAAAGAAAAAAAGCACATTGAGACTGGTAGGAGATGAGGAAGTGTGGAGGTGCAGAGGCGTGTGCAAAACAGGCTGGCAATTGGGTGTGTGGTTTTTGTTTTGTTTTTTTTCAATCAGGAGGGAGATACAATCTGCCAATTGCTCTGAACTCCAGTTGTGAGAGATGCTGGGGTCCAACCCCAGCAGGTCCAGGGGTTCCCAAAGGTGTGGACGGAGTCGGCAAAGAAGGAATGACACGGAGACAGCGTTCAGTTGATCAGCAGCCTAGCCAGGATCTCCAGCCAAGTTCTGGTCTAGATCTCCAGAGAAGTTCTGGCGTTTATTGTCTTGTTACATCCGTATTTATACCAGTTGATTTTAATCCTGTCAATTTCTATTACAAAGGTTAGGGCGTTTCTTATCTCCATTCCAGGGAGTAAAGATTATGTAGCTTAAGCATGATTGTTTGTAGTGATTAACTACCCTCCTGGCACTTAGTTAAGGAGTTTCATCCCCTCCCTGACTTCAGGGAAAAATTCCTACCTGGGGAAACAACCTTTCTAGGAGAGGCATCCCCTCTCTGACTTCAGGGAAAAATTCCTACCTGGGGAAACAACCTTTCTCGGAGAGGTGACCTTGGTTAAAACACACAGCGCTAAGGGGAGCAAACATATTAAGAACAGTATGCTATATACGCCAGGTCCCATGAAACATATGCTGTGCAGATGTTTCTTTCCTGCAGCAACTGTGTCAAGCAGCAAGGATGGACCGGCTTCTGGCAGAGAGAGGCTCTGAGGACCCAGACTCATACAAGGAGAAACTGGGCTGTCTGGCATCCAGCAGAACATGAGGGCAGCTTTCTCTCAGAGGGGCTCACAGCAATCATTGTTCCTGTGCAGGGACCTCTCTGATGCAGGGCTGACTGACAGCCATTGATGTTTGCTCCACCCTCATGATTCCCGGAGACCCCATCCCCACCCAATTTACAAACCCACCCAAGCTGTGTGCAGAGGCTTTTGCATATGAATGGCCCGCACTTTCCCAGCATAAAACCTAACAAACTGCAGGTGGGTCAGAGAGCTCCAAAGCTTCCAAAAGAAGGCCCAGGGCTCAGCAGCAGCAGCCGACCTTGCTGCACAGCTGGGCCTCATTTGGGCACTTCCAAACCCCAAACAAAGAGGAGGAATCTGAAGATCTCTCTGCAGCTCCTGCTGGGTGGACTCAGGCAGTAGCTAACTTTGCACCTCCTTGGAGATCCAAGAGTCAGTGTACCTAATGGTCAGAGTGAAACCAACTGGATTACAACTCTTCACATCCATAAGCGACACACTCAAGGGGCAGACACAGTGAGTACCAAAGCCCCATTGAAGCAAGTCTTGCTCCATAAGGGTGTCTCCAGCACAGTAGTCCTTCCATTGTAAACACAGCTGGTCCTCACAGCTAATTGGCCTGGAGGTCAAATACTCCCAATGATACCAACAGCAATCAAGGCTTACCTACAACAGGACTGTGCACCAAGCCCACAAAAGGGTGCACCAATAGTGTCCACCTCAGGTGATTGGGGAGGTTGAGCCACTGGGCCCTATGGGATACTTAGCACACAAGGCCACTCTATCAACACAGGGAAGCAGCCAAAATGTGGAGATAAGAAACAAGTCACAAATGAAAGAAATGGAGGAAGCAAAATATTGGATATAGAGTTCAAAACCACGGTTATAAAGTTACTCAAGAATCTTCTAGAAACCTCCAAGAAATTTAGTGAGACATTCAAGGATATGAAAAAGGACCAATCAGAAATTAAGCATACACTCACTGAAATAAAGAATAATATATAGAGATCCAACAGCAGACTAGAGGATCCTAAGAATCACGGCAAAGTTTTGAAATATGAAGAAGCAAAAAACACCCAACTGGAAAAGCAAAAAGAAAAAAGAATCCAAAAATATGAAGATAGTGTAAGGAGCCTCTGGGGCAACTTCAAGCATACCAACATCTGAATTATGGGGGTGCCAGAAGAGGAGAGAGAGCAAGATATTGAAAACCTATTTGAAGAAATAATGACAGAAAACTTCCCCTACCTGGTGAAAGAAATAGACTTACAAGTCCAGGAAGCGAAGAGAACCCCAAACAAGAGGAATCCAAAGAGGACCACACCAAGACATCATAATCAAAATGCGAAGGGCAAAAGACAAAGAGAGAATCTTAAAAGCAGCAAGAGAAAAACAGTTACATACAAGGGAATACCCATGCGCTGTCAGCTGATTTCTCAATAGAAACTATGCAGGCCAGATGGGAGTGGCAAGAATATTCAAAGTAATGAATAGCAAGAACCTACAACCAAGATTACTCTACTCAGCAAAGCTATCATTTAGAATTGAAGGTAAGATAAAGAGCTTCACAGACAAGAAAAAGCTAAAGGAGTTCATCACCACCAAACCAGTATTATATGAAATGCTGAAGGGTATTCTTTAAGAAGAGGAAGAAGAAGAAAAGGGTAAAGATAAAAATTTGAACAACAAAGTGGCAACAAATACGTATCTATCTATCTATCTATCTATCTATCTATCTATCTATCTAGCAATCATCTATCTATCTATCTATCTATCTATCTATCTAATCTATCTATCTATTTATCTATCTATTCACATATCTAACAAGTGAATTTAAAAATCAAGTGAATAAAAAATCTGATGAACAGAATAAACTGGTGAATATAATAGAATCAGGGGCATAGAAAGGGAGTGGACTGATAATTCTTGAGTGGGAAGGGGGTGTGGGGAGTGCAGGAAGAGATTGGACAAAAATCTTACACCTATGGACAAGGACAGTGTGGGGGGTAAAGACATGGGTGGAAGCAGGTAGAGGGGAGCTATGGGGGGAAAAAGAGGAACATCTAAAATAATCAGAACAATAAGGATTTATTTAAAAAAAATTATAGGAAGATAGATGTAATTCCATCTACCCATCTACTACTGAGAGGGAGGAAAACAGAGGGAGATACAGAGAGAAGAAACAGAGACAGGGAAATAAATGATTAATTTTACCTAGCATTAAGTAATCTTCAAAAACAGGGATTGTTTCTGTACCTTGAAGACATAAAAATTTAATGATATCGAGGGCAGAAGTTTAGTCACATCATAAGCAGAGGAAAGAGAATGTTCAAATCTATGGAGTCTACTGGAAAAGAGAGAAAAAGTGGTAAAAATAGAAAATACATAAGCATGTGTGGACTAAGCCAGGGCCATAGAGCTGTGGAAGTAGGGAATGTAGACGATACCATTGGTAAAAATTTATAGCGGGAATGAACATATTTTGGAACTTTGAAATTAGACACTTATTCAATTGATGTGTAGTTTTTAGAAATGGAGCTGAAAGTTGATTTTATATCTTTTTAGAAACAAACTCTGCTGTTAATGTGAAAAAGAAATAGTGGTAGGGAACATAGAGACAGAGAGGCCAGTTAGGAAGATGAGAGATAATTACAGTATTTTAGATGAGACATGGCACTTTGGAACCCTAGTGGAGGCTGTGAAGATGGAGAGAGGAATAAATATAAGACATCCCAGAAGGCTGTAGGAATTCTAGGACTTAGTAGCAACCTGATTTTGCCTGCTTCCTTTCTGTAGTCCCCACTCCAATATTAATATCCAGACCCAGGTTTCTACCCTTTGAGATCCTTTACCATAGGGAAGGAAAGAAAAATGTGGAGAAATTACATCAATCAATCCTGAGAAAAACTGAAGTTAATTTTTAATTTTATAAATAGAGGCCCAGTGCACAGAATTCATGCACTCTGGGTGGATCCTTCAGCCTGGATTGTGAGAGGGTGCCGGCCAGCCCAAGGGAACCCACTGGTGCATGATCGGGGCCGGGGAGGTTGGCCAGCTGGGGAGGGACCATTTGAGAGCTCCAGGGCATGTCCAGCCTTTCTTGCTCAGTCCCAATCGGCCAGACCCAGCAGCAAGCTAACCTACCGGTCAAAGTATCTGCCCCCTACTGGTCAGTGCACATCATAGCGAGCAGTTGAGTGGCCTTAGCATATCATTAGAATATTACGCTTTGATTGGTTGAATGGCCAACCAGACGACCATTTAGCATATTAGGCTTTTATTATATAGGATTAATGCAGTCCTGGTTCCACTAGACCTTATATAAGGAACCTACCAACTATTTTTTAAAGAATGTTAGCACTTTAATTATTGATCAACAAATATATGATAATTACATATAAATTTGACCCATTAGTTAGCCAAGCTCAGGAGGGCTTCCTTGAAAATACTGTTAGCTGGTCAATTACTCAATATATTTGAGAGAAAAATAAGTTACATTTATTAAAAGTGTATTGCACATGGACACAGACAATAGTGTGGGGACCTGGGGAGGGGTACAGGTACAGGTTGGTAGGAGTCAATGGGGAAAAGAAGGGGACACCCACCCAGTGTTGCTCAGTGGTTGAGCATTGACCCATGCACCAGGAGGTCACGGTTCAATTCCTTGTCAGGGCAGGGCACATGCCTAAGTTGCAGGCACAATCCCTAGTTGGGGGCATGCAGGAGACAGCCAATCAATGATTCTCATCATTGATGTTTCTATTTCTTTCCCTCTCCTTTCCTCTCTCTGAAATAAATAAAAACATATATTTTAAAGGGGGGAGGGGTGCATCTATAATACTTTCAACAATAAAGTTAACATTTTAAAAATATATTGTGGAGAAAGGGGTGAGTATAGTTGTAAGAGGGTATGGGGGGAATAAATGGTAATGGAAAATATAAAGAGATAAAATAAAAAATAAAATTGACAGTGCAGACTGTATTCTGTTTTCATTTAGATGTTTCATAAACTCATTTTTAATGTATAAGATAATTGAATATACAAAGATATTATCATTCTCCAATAAATAGGCAAGGAAGATACATCTTAGAAGGAAAAGGACTATATCCTACCAAGTATAGTTCTGAGAGTGTTTTATTCTTGCAGTGTACTAGAACTGTTGTTACATTCATCTTCTTAATGTCTTCTCAGCTTGTTAAAGTAAAATTTAAGAAGCTCCTGGTGGATTAATAGGCTACATATAATGGACTATGGAGTGAAAATTTCAGTTCTATAGTCTTAATTACTTTCAATTTTTTTCTGTAATGTTATCATGAGTCTCTAACAGAAAATAATATTGACCATATATATGGTACACTGGTTGCTGGCATTTTATTTTATTTTAAAAAAATTATTTTTTATTGATTTCAGAGAGGAAGGGAGAGGGAGTAAGAGATAGAAACATCAATGATGAGAGAGAATCATTGACCGGCTGCCTCCTGCATGCTTCCCACTGGGGATTGAGCCCAGAACCCAGGCATGTTCCCTTGACTGAAATTGAACCTGAGACCCTTCAGTCCAAAGGCTGATGCTCTATCCACCAGCTAGGGAGGTTGCTGGCATTTTAGATTACTCTTGAGGGGGACTCACTAAATTATATTTGCTGATTCAACTTGAACTTCACCTCCAGAGTGATCTTAAATTTAATGAGTAAATAGCACCTTATGTACCTTATAGACATATTGTTAGAATTAGGTGAAATAAAATACATAGCATAAAGTCTGTGAAGAAATAATCTGACACCTTGCCCTGCTCTATTTACAAAATAAACATTCACATCATATTCTATATTGGGGAAAGAAAAAAAATACTTTGCACTTTGAGATAAACAGAAACAAAACAAGGAAACAATGACAATAACAACTGACAAAACAGAATCATTCCATCTATCTTTATTCCCCAAATTAACCCATATCTTGAACTTTCTTATAAGTTACTGGTCCCCTAACAAAAATAATTTTATCCTGACCTTTGTAATGTGATGCTGCACATAGGTGACAATCTTTATTAATAGGATAATCATGTAAGATACTGACTAATTTATATACACTGAGGGTTTTAATAATTCTGAAGATTCTAGACACACTTAGATGACTCAGACTGGCCACTCCAGGTAAGACATAATGACTGACTGAGATAAGTAACCCTAGAAACTGACAATTAATTCTAAACAATAAACTAACCTGGCAATAAAGACTATCTCGCCAGCAGCCTAGGAGAACCTGGCCTTACCCACACCATTATAGGGAAGAATGTGACTAAGTTGAGATATCAAACAATCTTCTACTTTATATGTATGTAAAATGCTTATCTATGTTTTCTCAAAGTTTAGTGGGCTGTGGGTTCACATAATTAATCCCAATGAGCACTTAGGCATCTTGTATTTGGTGAGAACTCTGCTATCTATACTAATAAAAGGGTAATATGCAAATAGGTCATGATGCCCTCACAGTAACAACCGGACAGGCTATTAATCACAACCAGTATGCAAACTGACCATCACTCCAACACAATAATAAGAGAGGAATATGCTAATTAGCCCTTATATGCTAATAAGTCACGACCAGTATGCAAATTGACCATCACTCCAACACACAAGATGGCCACCACCATGTGGTCAAAGATGGTCACCCCCATCCCCATGTGGTCAAAGATGGCTTCCCTCATGTGGCCACAAGATGGCCTGCAGAGGAGAGCAGTTGTTGGCAATCAGGCCTGCAGGGGAGAGCAGTTGGGGGTTACTGGGCCAGCAGGGGAGGGCAGTTAGGAGTGACCGGGCCAGCAGGGGAAGGCAGTTGGGGGCCACCAGGCCAGCAGGGGAACTGTTAGGCTTCGATCAGGCTGGCAGGCAGAAGTGGTTAGGGGCAGACAGGCAGGCAGGCAGGCAAGCAGTTGGGAACCAGCAGTCCTGGATTGTGAGAGAGATGTCCAACTGCCCATTTAGGCCCGATCTCTGTGGTCAGGCCTAAACGGGCAGTTGGACATCCCTTGAGGGGTCCCAGACTGGAGAGGGTGCAGGCTGGGCTGAGGGATACCCCCCAGTGCATGAATTTCATGCACCAGGCCTCTAGTTACTATATAATGTTTTCTCTGGCTAATGAAGGATAGATAGTCCTTCCTTTTTTAACTCTAACACATTTTTTAGTATTCCAATCTTTTAAAAATTCAATCGGCATAGTTTATGATGTGTAATATTAATGTGTCCCCTCTTTGGAACTTCATAAAGAGCAAACTGTAAGAAATGCATTTTTTACTATGTCACAAAGACCAACGTGGACAGAATCTATTTATACTTTCTATAACTTATATTTAATAACAAAGAATATATGCTAATTCAATATTTTTATTATTAAAATGATTATTGTATCTGAAATTAATTAGACTGTGTTTGCAATAAAATATTTAAATAAGTAGAATTTTTTAACTTACGCCAAAACTGGTTTGGCTCAGTGGATAGAGCGTCGGCTTGCAGACTGAAAGGTCCCAGGTTCGATTCTGGTCAAGGGCATGTACCTGGGTTGCGGGCACATCCCCAGTAGGAGTTGTGCAGGAGGCAGCTGATCAATGTTTCTATCTCATCGATGTTTCTAACTCTCTATCTCTCTCCCTTCCTCTTTGTAAAAAATCAATAAAATATATTAAAAAAAATTTAACTTAAAAAATAAGATTTGTGAGAATAATGTGTTACACTGAATACTGCTAATTTACTAAATATTGTAGTTAGTCTTATTCATTCATCATTCTGTTCAAGAGTAGCTTTTGGAAAATGTTCTACACATTTGGAATATGAAGATCAACATGGTGGTGTAAAATATATTAAAATTATCATGCCTGACACCAAATATATATTCCATTTTGAAAAACAAGCCACACCAAACTGTGAAATATAGGTATCATATTAAAGCATACAATGTTTTAATGGTTCTTTAAAGTCTATGCTCTCCTTAAGTTGTCATTTAAATTTCTTAGTAATGGAATTATCACATAGTTTTTTATCCTATTTGCCTTTATTTTCTAAATTATTTTGCAACTAAGAATTTTTATGACCTGCTCAATGTTTTATACTTCTACTAGAGGCTTGGTGCACAAAAATTTGTACACTCGGGGGTGAGGGGGGTCCCTCAGCCTGGCCTGTGCCCTCTTGCAGTCTGGGACCCCTCAGGGGATGACCACCTGCTGGCTTAGGCCCATTCCCCGAGGGATTGGGCCTAAGATGGCAATCAGACATCCCTCTGGCCGCCCGGCAGCCCTCGGGGGATGTCCACTTGCCAGCGGGGAGCATGCCTAAACTTCAGTCAGACATCCTTAGTGCTGCTGAGGAGGCAGGAGAGGCTCCCACCACCACCGCTGTACTGGCAGCCATCAGCCTGGCTTGTGGCTGAGCAGAGTTCCTCCCTTGTGAGAGTGCCCTGACCACCAGAGGGCAGCTTCAGCATTGAGCGTCTGCCCCCTGGTGGTCAGTGTGTGTCATAGTGACCAGTAATTCCCAGTCCTTCTGCTGTTAGGGTCAGTTTGCATATTTCCCATTTACTATATAGGATAGAGGCCTGGTGCATGGGTGGGGGCCAGCTGGTTTGCCCTGAAGGGTGTCCCGGATCAGGGTGGGGGTCCTGCTTGGGTACCTGGCCAGCCTGGATGAGGGGATGATGGCTGTTTGCAGCTAGTCACACCCCCTTCAGGGTGGGGGTCCCCACTGGGGTGCCTGGACAGTCTGGGTGAGGGGCTGAGGGCTGTTTTCAGGCTGGTGGGTGACTGAAGCTCCCAGCCTCTCCTTTTTTCTTTTTCTTTTTTATTCTGGGATTTATTTACCTTCTATAGCTGTCACTGGAGCTGAGAGCCGGCTCCAGCTCTGAGGCCGTTGCCAGCTGAAAGCAGGTATCTGGGTTTGTTTAGCTTCTATAATTGAAACTCTGTTGCCATCACTGGAGCTCTAAGCTCTGAGCCTGCTGGTGGCTGAAAGCAGGTACCTGGGGTTTGTTTAGGTTTTATAATTGCAACATTGTTGCATCCAGAGCTCAGAGCTGGACTGTGGCAAGTGCAGAACCTTGGCTTCCTCCATCACTGGAGCAAGCAAGCCTCACGTTCACTTTAGCTGCCTGGCTGTCGGCCGCCATCTTGGCTGGCAGTTAATTTGCATATCTCGCTGATTAGCCAATGGGAAGGGTAGCGAAGTTATGGTTAATTACCATGTTTCTCCATTATTAGATAGGATACATGGTTTTATTCATGCCAGAGGAAGTAAATTATATAAGAGAAAGATCACAGAGCAAGTGGAACATGAGCTTTGTCCTAAAAGGAAAATGGAACTCCAACAAACTGTAAAAAGGTCTTGACTATCAGGCAAAGGAGCATAGAATTGATTTAATGGATACCACAGAGCCGCTGTTTTCTCTTTCAGTCTATCCGTGTGTGTGTGTGTGTGTGTGTGTGTGTGTGTGTGTGTGTGCATGCCATCCATTTTCTATTTTCAGGCTTTGAGATCTTATTGCTTTGGTTTGAGGGCCATTCTGAAATTAAAAAAGGAGGTTCAATCTACTAGTTAGCAGATGGATTATGAACAAGAAAATAGCAAGGGCTGTTCCTTATTTCCATTTTCATGAAACTAGTTCTGAGAAACTATCTTATTTCCATAAGCCAAAATTAAACCAGTGGTTTAGAGCAATGGTCAGCAAACTGTGGCTCACGAGCCACATGTGGCTCTTTGGCCCCTTGAGTGTGGCTCTTCCACAAAATACCGACTTCTGCACATAAGCCACGAAGTTTCAATCACACTGTATGTGTGCCCCCACATGTGGTATTTTGTGGAAGAGCTAAAGAGCAAATTCTTTTTTTGCTATATTTCACATAGCAAATTCTCAGTTAGAATTCCAGAAATAACAAGTTTTTAAATATATGTTTACTAGAGGCCTGGTGCACAAAAATTTGTGCACTCGGGAGGGAGGGGGGCCCCTCACCCCGGCCTGTGCCCTCTCGCAGTCTGGGACCCCTTGGGAGATAACGACCTGCTGGCTTAGGCCTGCTCCTGGGTGGCAGAGGGCAGGCCCAATCCCTAGGTGCAGCCCCTGGTCAGGCTCAGAGCAGGGCCGATTGGGGAGTTGGGGCACCGTGCCGTGTCATGCAGAGCAGGGTGATCGGGAGGTTGTGATGCCACCCTCAGTCACACTCAGGGTAGGGCTGATTGGGAGATTGGGGCACCATCCCCTGTCACACTTAAGGCAGGGTCGATGCGAGGTTGCAGCGCCACCCCCTGTCACGCACAGAGCAGAGCCAATCAGGGGGTTGGGGCACTGCCCCCTGTCACTCACAGAGCAGGGCCCATTAGGGGGGGTGGGGCTCTGTACCCTGTCACGCACGAGGCAGGGCCAATCAGGGGGGTTTGGGCTCTGTACCCTGTCACACACAGAGCAGGGCCCATCAGGGGGTTGGGGTACCACCCTCTAACACCCACAGAGCAGGGTCAATCAGGGGGTTGGGGCACCGCCACTCTCACACTCAGGGCAGGGCCGATGGGGAGGTTATGGCTCTACCCCATCACACACAGAGCAGGGCCTGTGGGGTGTGGGAGTTGGGGCACCGCACCCTGTCACACACAGAACCACAGGGCGATCAGGGGGTTGGGGAGCTCCCCCCTATCGGCACAGAGCAGGGCGGATCAGGGTGTTGGGGCGCCTTCTCTGTCACGAACAGAGCAGGATGGATAGGGAGGTTGTGGCCCTGCCCCCTGTCACACACAGAGCCGCAGGGCAATCAGGGGATTTGTGTGCTGCCCCCTGTTACGCTGATCCCGGTGCTGGGAGGCATATTACCCTTTTACTACATATAGGGTAGAGGCCTGGTGCACGGGTGGGGGCCAGCTGGTTTGCCCTGAAGGGTGTCCTGGATCAGGATGGGGGTCCCCACTGGGGTGCCTGCCCAGCCTGGGTGAGGGGATGATGGCTGTTTGCATCTGGTCACATATCCTTCGGGGTGGGGGTCCCCACTGGGGTGCCTGGTCAGCCTAGGTGAGGGGATGATGGCTGTTTGCATCTGGTCACACACCCTTCAGGGTGGGGGTCCCCACTGGGGTGCCTGGCCAGTCTGGGTGAGGGGCTGATGGCTGTTTTCAGGCTGGGGGTGACTGAAGCTCCCAACCGCTCCTTTTTTTCTTTTTCTTTTTTAATTCTGGGCCAGCTTTAGCTTTGAGGCTTGGCTCCAGCTCTTAGGCCTCCACTGCTGAAAGTAGGTTTCTGGCCTTTGCTTACAATGTTGCGATCCTGCTGGCTGAAGCTCGGTGACTAAAGCAGGTTTCTGGGGTTTTGTTTAGCTTCTATATTTGTTACATAGTTGCTTAGATTTGCAGCTCAGAAGCCTGCAGTGGCTGGGGGGGAACGTTGGAGTCCTCCGTCACTGAAGCAAGCAAGCCTCATTTTAGTTTCAAGCTGCTTGCCTGCTGGCCACCATCTTGGCTGGCAGTTAATTTGTATATTGCCCTGATTAGCCAATGGGAAGGGTAGCGGTCGTATGCCAATTACCATGTTTCTCTTTTATTAGATAGGATAATGTCTTCGAGTTTTAAACCTTAGGGACTTGGGGTTTTAAATAATCTAGTGTATATTTAATAGAAGTTTATGCTTTATCCTTGATCAGATTTTGATGCTGACTTTGGAGGAAGAAAGACCAAGCTCTGTGTTTCTGAAATTCTTTGGTTTGATGGGGTCTGATATTGGCACACTTAGCTCAAAATAGCTATCATTTTATTAGATGGCTGGAAGACACTTTCAGCAATGTTGTCTTGCAGAAACATAATGGGCTTTTCCATTTCTGATGAAGTTAGAAAGTTGTGGGCACTTCCATGTCATGGCATAGTAGTTGTATTATCCCTGCTGTAACACTTTTATTTTCAGGAAAGGGATGTTGAAACTAATCACAGCTTTAATGTAAACAGGTTTTATTCCAAATAATCTTTGAAAATGTAATGCAAACATAAAAAATAGGTTTGGCAGCCCTAGCTGGTTTCGCTCAGTGTGTAGAGCACCAACTTGTGGACTGAATGGTTTTGGGTTTGATTCCAGTAAAGGGCACGTAGCTAAGTTGCAGACTTGATCCCCAGCCCTGGTCAGGATGCAAGCAGGAGGCAATCAATCAATATGGTTCTCTCACATTGATATTTCTCTCTCTGTCTCTCCCCCTCCCTTCCACTCTCTCAAACATCAATAGAAAAATATCCTCAAGTGAGGATTAAAAAAAAAAAAAAAGGTTTGGTAGCAATGTGCTTATTGGATAAAAAAGTAAATATCTAAATATGTCTTTTAATGTTTATATCATCAAAGATAGACACGTTAGAATGTATCATCCTGTCTCTTGGCAAATGTAACATAATTTTTGCTACTTCACTCTCTACATTTTAAAAAGTCAACATGAATTTATGTCTGCATACACTAAGCAATTGATTTTTCTATTGACAATATTATCTTGAGGTTTAGTTTCTAATCATATAAGCCACATAGCTGAAACATAGTGAATTTTAGATTTCCTTTTCAGACATTATTAAAATTGAGATTTTCAGCTGTCACACCAAAGATATCAATTTGGAATCAGGATTTAAATGGTGGTATAATTATGAAATGTGTAAAACAGAAATCAAATAATCTAGAGAGCCATGAAAAATTTGAACCCTGGTCGGTGCGGCTCAGTTGGTTGGAGCATCATCCTATACACACAAAGGTCATGAGTTTGATTCCCTGTCAGGGCCCATATCTAGGTTGTGGGTTCCCTCCTCCTTTGGGGCGCATGTGGAAGGCAACTAATGATGTTTCACTCTCACATCCATGTTTCCCTCTCTCCCCCTCTCCCTTCCTCTCTCTCTAAAACCAATAAAATTATGTCTGAGTATTAAAATTTTTTTAAAAAGCTAACACAAAAAAGAATAATTATTTTCAGTATTTATAGCTTGATATTTATAGTATTACATATCTCATTTTATCATTGATATCTGTCAAAAGTCACTGTGTTTCCTTCAAATTTGTGGTTTTGTGGTACCTCTACAAATCAGATACTCTGATGCTGTAGTTCCCAGCTCATGCAAAGTCACTGGAAGTCTCTTCCTTTATTCTGTAAAAACCAAGTTTTCAAATTTAATTTAATGTCAGAAAATGCTAATCACTATGTGTTTTCATCCCAAACTCTTATAATTGTTTTAAGCTCCTTACAAAATCTCTCAGTATAAATTATGCCTGGATTTTTCTAAAAAAAATATTTTGGACTTAATTTTGAAATAGTTTAGAAAAAGAATAAGATTATGAGATTTTATCTAAAGTTCGAATTAAATATTGTAGTGAAAATCAATTAAAATAAATGTTATTGCATATAAATTCCATTGAATTATTGGTCTCAGATGCATACTTAACAGTACCAAAACATATTTAAAGCCTGAAACTGTTTTTACACACACACACACACACACACACACACACACTTTAAAAGCATTCAGGTGAAAAAAATAACATTGACAATACTTTAAAAGTTATGAGCCAGATATTTATAAGAAATTTCTCTTTTATTAAAAAAATCATTATTGCGTATTTCACAGATTTAGAACAGATTTTCCAAAAAAAGACCTTGAATAGCTGCAGCAATTTTGAGAAAGGAGAACAAAGTTGGAGGGATCACAATACTGTATATCAAGTTATACTACAAACCCATTGTAATCAAAACAGCCCGGTACTGGCATAAGAACAGGCATATAGATTAATGAAACAGAATAGAGAGGCCAAAAATCAACCCAAGCCATTATGCTCAGTTAATATCTGATAAAGGAGGCATGCAATGGAGAAAGACAGTTTCTTCAATAAATGGTGTTGAGATAATTGGATAGATACATGCAAAAAAAATGAAACTGGAAGAACAACTTACACCACGGATAAAAGACTTAAATATAATCATGAAACCATAAAAATCCTAGAAGAAAACATATGCAGTAAAATCATAGACATTTCACATAGCAAAATTTTCACTAATACAATGCCTATGGCAAGAGAAACAAACAAAAATAAATAAACAAATGGTTGGTTCTACATAAAAATATAAAGCTTCTGCACAGCAAAAGAAACCAGCATCAAGATGAAAAGGAAGCCCACTTAGGGGAGAACATATTTGCCAATGTCTATATATATATAAAAGCCTAAGTGACCTTTATGACTGGATGACCAGACAACCGGCTGGTAGCTATGAGGTGCACTGACCACCAGGGGCAGATGCTCAACGCAGGAGCTGACCCTGGTGGTCAGTGCACTCCCACAGTTAACCTCCTGCAGCCAGCTAACCTCCAACTGTCCCTCCCCCAGCTGGCTTGCCCTAATCAGCCCCGATTGCTGGGCCAGGCTGAGGGACCACACCCATGCACAAATTCGTGCTGGGCTTCTAGTATATTTGATAAGGGGTTAATTTCCAAAATATATAAAGTACGCATGCAATTCAACAAAAGGAAGACAAAAATAAATAAATAAAATAAATAATTACTGAACTAAACTTTTTATATTTTACTAGTGGCCTGGTGCACAAAATTCGTGCATGGGGGGGGGTGTCCCTAAGCCCAGTCGGCACCCTCTCCAAACAGGGACCCCTTGGGGGATATCCAACCTGTGGTTGGGACTGCTGGCTCCTAAACACTCACCTGGCTGCCTGCCTGGTCGGCCCTACCTGCCCTCCCCTACTGGCCTGGTCTCACCCCCAACTTCCTCTGCCTGCCTGATCACCCCTAACTGCCCTCCCTCCCTTGCTGGCCTGATCTCACCCCCAACAGCCCTCCCCTGCCAGCCAGATCTCGCTGCCAACTTCTCTCCCCTGATGGCCTGATTTCCCCTAATGGCCTTTGCCTTGGCCCCCACCACCATGGCTTTGTCTAGAAGGAAATCAAATGTCAGAAGATGGCTGGTATACTCGGTCTAATTAGCATATTATGCTTTTATTAGTATAGATAGATTATATAGGACAGAATTGCTTAAAGGGGGGAGCCTTTTTCAGCAGGAGGAGATGCTCTTGGCAGACAAAAATACATAATCCTATATCTGGACTGATAGCCAGCCATATGCACTATACTGCCAAACTGATCACTGAAAAATTGAACTGCTTTCTTACACCTTACACCAAACAGCTGTTGCCCTTAAAACCCCTATTCTGCTCCCACCTTAGGTTCTGCCTTCTCATTTCACCCAGATTTGGCTCTGATTGGTTGGTTTCTATGCCAGTCAGCATCAAAAGCTCCTCCTCCTAGGCAGCCATTGGCTCCTCACCCTTCGCCCAGATTTGGTTATGATTGCTGAGTTTCTATGCCAGTCAGTGTCTCTGGGCCTACCAACAGGCCTGATGAAAGAGGTGGGGCTGATCAGCAGCCCAGGCAGAGGCCTGAGAGAAAGAGAGGTGTGGCTGCTAGCCAGGCGCCAAGAGAAAGAGACAGGCAAGGGCTGATCACCAGCTGCCACAGAGGTTATGGATCAGACCCTGTTTCTCTCTCCAGGCCTCTCTTGGAGCCTGATCCTTAGCCCCCTCGGCAGTCAGTGCTGGGTCTCCATGGCAACCCAGCACTGACTGCAGGATTGACTTCCGGTCTGTTGAGACTATGGTTGTTTTGGATGTTACGGACCCTGGGTTTTTATATATTAGGATATTTATTAATCCTATCTAATAATAGACAAACAGGGTAATTGACCATACCTTCACTACACCTCCCATTGGCTAATCAGCATGATATGCAAATTAACTGCCAACAAAGATGGCGGTTAATTTGCATACATAGGTGCCCAGCAGCTATCAGCTATGGGAGCAATCAGAGCTGAGAGGTCCCTTGCCCAGGCCTGACGCTTCAGTCAGAAGGGTCAGGCCTGGGCATGGGTGGAGCCGTGATGATGGGGAGCAAGAGAGGAACCTGCAATTGCGGGGATCTGGGGGTCCCCTGCCCAGGCCTAATGCCTCAGTCAGAAAGGCCTGGGCAGGGGCAGAACCAGCCTTCTCGGGGAGCAGGGGCAGAGTCGGAGATCGTGGGGAGCTGGGTGTCCCCTGCCCAGGCCTAACGCCTTGGCCAGAGGCATTAGGCCTGGGCAAGGGTGGAGCCGGAAATCCTGGGAAGCTGGGCAGGGGTGGTGCCAGCGACCGTGGGGAGCAGGGGCGGAGTCAGCAATGGGGACCTGGGGGTCCTCTGCCCAGGCCTAATGCCTCAGTCAGAGGCGTTAGGCCTGGGCAGGGGCGGAGCGGGAAATCGTGGGGAGCTGGGGGTCACCTGCCCAGGCCTAAGGCCTTGGCCAGAGGCGTTAGGCCTGGGCAGGGGCCAAGCCGGCAATTGGTGTGAACTACAGAGGAAACACCTTTTCTGACCGCTCATTGGCTTAGCTCCCTGTATGCCACTGGTAATATTCTTAGTAACTTGGGTTATAAGAATCCAAATAGGTGATCTAGGGTTTTTTTACTACACTCCTGGAGAAAAAAAGGAAGGTCCGCTGCTGGAGGGTTAAGAAATGTCATATCCTGTCCTAGCTGGTTTTGCTCAGTGGATAATGCCTCGGCCTGCCCACTGCTGGGTCTGGGTTCAATTCTGACTAAGGGCATGTCCTAGGTTGCAGGCTCCTCCCTGGCCTGGGCCCATGTCAGGGTTCATGTAGGACGCAACCAATCAAAGTGTTCCTCTCACTTTGATGTTTCTCTCTGTCTTTCCCTTTCTCTTCCACATTCTCTAACAATCAATGGAAACATATCCTCAGGTGAGGATAAAAAAAGAAAGAAAGAAAGAAATGTCATATCCTATGAAAGACACACCTTGAAAATGCCTAAAGAAAGTTGCCATCTTTTCATGGTAAAGGGACTGGAGTCCGTGTTGATGAAAACACCTTGATAGCTGTGGTGACTGGCAGTGGCTGCAACAGCGGGGTGATGGGGCTGATGCCTTCTCCTGATCAGCCAAGTCGCCTCCCACAAAGGGAGGCCAGACTGTGGCTTAGGCACGCTCTCCAAGGGGAGGAGGGAGCAGGGAGTAGGACATCCTCTGAGGGCTCCCAGTAATGTGATAGGGGGCAAGTTGGGCTGAGGGACCTCCCCCCGCTCCAGTGCACAAACTTTTGTGCACTGGGCCTCTAGTACATAAATAAATCATACAATATGTTTTTGTGATATTTTATTAAAACAATATCACTTTGTAGTAGCAATTTACATGTTATATTAAACAAATATTTTAATGTTAATAAAAATAAAATTGGTTATTAGACATCAACTCTTCTGCCTCAAATAGAAAATTTTAAATAACTAAGCTTAAATATTTAAAACATGAACTCATTCTTATTAGTAAGACATAATTTTTATTTTACTTTTTTGAGAAATTATCTAAATAATCATTTAGAAATGAAGATTATAATTAAAACAGTATGCAATTTAATGTTAATCAGAAATATGATGTACATGGCAGATAAAAAGATTCAAATGAGTTCCAAGTAACACAAGTAAAGCTGAGAACAGTCTTTTAATAAAGGCCATTTTGCTTGGTAGGAAAGGATTGTTAGTTGTAAAAAGAAACCTTTTAAACTAATATAATGAGGGGTGCATGTAAAAATTAATATTATGCTTTAATGTTCTCTCTAGTGAGTAGCCTAGGTTGATTTATTCATTTAGGTAATTATGTTCAGCAATATTAGTAATTCACTGTTAAATTGAATTTGGAGAACACACAATAAATTGAAA
Organism: Myotis pilosus; assembly: GCA_036010255.1. NCBI lineage: Eukaryota > Metazoa > Chordata > Mammalia > Chiroptera > Vespertilionidae > Myotis > Myotis pilosus. Next base: position 109,062,663 of record JASKON010000002.1, on the reverse strand, counting down.
CTGTAATCATATTTCTTTCTTGCTGTTTAACAAACAGAGATGTATTGATGTAAGTTCTGAATGTACTACATAAGTTAAATTCCCTAGACTGCAATTTGATCAAAAAGCTTTAGACATTTACTTGAGCTATATTAGGCGGCTGCCATTGGATGGCAGTAAAATTCTACATCAATCACTTTAGCAAAGTGAAGCTGGGAAATAATGGGACTTTTATTATTTAACAGCAGAATGCTGATTTAAAAGACAAAGCTCAAAGGGTTGTGTATACTGTAGCAATACCAACTATTTTTTTAAACTGCTTTCTTTAATTCTCCCCTCAATTTAAAGGGAGATGTAATTTTGAAAGAATTATTTATAATATTTTACCTCTATAAGAGATTATGTTCTTTCTTTTCTTTTATGTAATACAAAATTTTATATTTTAAAAAGAAGCCAATAAAAGGAAATTAGAAAATATATATGACTCAAAACCTTCTTTCTGCACATTATCAATGTTTTAAGCCCATTTTTTTTTATCATTAAAAAGCACATTTTCATTTTTGTTATATTCAGGCCTTGAAGGGCTAATTTATTTTTAAATATTTTAGACATAGATCAGTTTTCAAAGCACATACTAAGCATTGCTAAAGGTGATATGGCAAAAGAATTTTTTTCCTTCCAATGAGGCTTTAAATTCTCTGTTGACAGAGAACTCTGAAATTAATCAATAATTTGCCCTTAATATTTTAAAGGCAATGTTAAATATTTCAGACTTTATGTTAATTTATTATTATCCAAGAATGATTCACAGAGAGGCAAGTCTATAAAGAAAACCTTTGTTGTCTTAAACCTATTCTGTTTATGACATGAATTTAGCAGGAATAGATACTGCAGAGCCCAAATCAAATAAGACCTGTCCTAGGTGTTCTGTCCCTTCCCCTTCATTTAGATTTTTATTTGATGAGAACTTTGTAAATTCAATTATAATTTTTTTGGCAATAAAACAAACTATTTTTTCCAGAAAACATTCAGGTGGTCTGCACAATAAAAATAACAACTGTTAATCAGAATTTCCTGAGACAAACCACAGACTTCCTTGCTATTAATCCTCTTCCTCACTTTATGTTTAAAGTCTATTAAAAGTTTATATTCTTCCAAAGATCATATTAGGCATTAAAATTCAAGAATCTGATTCTTACCACAAAGATTGTTAAAAGAAAAGAAAATAAATGGGTTTTCATAAATCCATTCTCATCAGGAGTGTAAAAAGCACGCACAGTGGAACAATATTCATTTATTTTTATGGCAGTGCTTGAGAAGAGGAAAAAGGAAGTGAAATAAACCTGGGGATATGTAATATTATAACTTTCAAGCACAGGGAATTAGGAAGGCTGGAATGAAATACCTCAGCCAGCAGAGAGGATATATTGAACTTTGTGTGTGAGTGTCTAAAATAAGTCTTGGTTTATATAATTAATGGGTTTATTTCTGGTGTGAGAAAACTGATTTAATATATATTTATTGGGATTTGGCAATATAAAAATCCATGCTAAAGAACTTTGGTCAGAATGAAAAAGACATTTAAATCTTTTTCTACACATGCCATTCTCAAAGAAGTTATGGCTAAAAAATATTTTAAAAAGAATCTCAATTATTCATAAATATATAGAGTTCTTTATAAAAAGATCAAATTTTAAAATTTAGGTATTTTGCATTTTTATTTGCTAAAAACGAAAACATTTTTCCAACATAGTATAAAATTGATTAACTTGGTTATTTATGACTATACTTTATATTCAAAGAATAAGTTGATTTTACCCAGAAATTTAGTAAAGAAAGTACATAAATGGATTTTCTTTGTATTGAGACAGTATCTATCCAAATGTGTTTGATTATATTTTTTAAAATATATTTTATTGATTTTTTACAGAGAGGAAGGGAGAAAGATAGAGAGTTAGAAACATCGATAAGAGAGAAACATCCATCAGCTGCCTCCTGCACACCTACTGCTGGGGATATGCCTGCAACCAAGGTGCATGCCCTTGACTGGAATCGAACCTGGGACCCTTCAGTCCACAGGCTGATGCTCTATCCACCAAGCCAAACCGGTTAGGGCTCTGTTTGATTATTTACATTGATTTAGAAAGATAGTGAAATAGTAAAATTTATTAAAAAGAAGCAAGGCATGTTGCAAATACTTTCTTAATTTTAATGGTAAAAATCACTGAAAACTACAATTTACTAGTCCACAAAACTACAATTTATTAATCCACAAATGTTATGCAGCATTTAGAGGCCTGGTGCACTAAATTCGGGCAAGAGTAGGCCTTCCTTCCCCCAGCTGCCAGCACCAGCTTCCCTCTGGCACCCGGGACCTGGGCTTCCCTCACAGCACCGGCTTCATCTGGAAGGTCGTCCGGAAGGATGTCTGGTCTAATTAGCATATTACACTTTTATTATTATAGACTAGAGGCCCAGTGCACAAAAATTTGTACACTCGGGGGGAGGTCCCTCAGCCCAGCCTGTGCCCTCTCGCAGTCTGGGACCCCTTGGGGGATGTCCACCTGCTGGCTTAGGCCCAATCCCCTGGGGAGCGGGCCTAAGCTGACAGTCAGACATCCCTCTGGCAGCCTGGGAGCCCTTGGGGGATGTCCACTTGCCAGTGAGGAGAAGGCCTAAGCTGCAGTCAGACATCCTTAGCGCTGATGAGGAGGCAGGAGAGGCTCCCGCCACCACTGCTGTGCTGGCAGCTGGCAGCCTGGCTTGTGGCTGAGCAGAGCTCCCCCTGTGGGAGTGCACTAACCACCAGGGGGCAGCTCCTGCATTGAGCGTCAGCCTCCTGGTGGTCAGTGACCAGTCATTCCCAGTCGTTCTGCTGTTAGGGTCAATATGCATATTACCCTTTTATTATATAGGATAGAGGCCTGGTGCACGGGTGGGGGCCAGCTGATTTGCCCTGAAGGGTGTCCTGGATCAGGGTGTGGGTCCACTGGGGTGCCTGGCCAGCCTGGGTGAGGGGCTGAGGACTGTTTTTAGGCTGATCAAGCCCCCCAGTGGGGACCCTCACCCCATAGGGGTGTGGCCAGCCTGAGTGAGGGGCTGATGGCTGTTTTCAGGCTGGCCACACCCCCTTCAGGGTGGGGGTCCCCACTGAGGTGCCTGGCCAGCCTGGGTGAAGGGCTGATGGCTATTTGCAGCCTGGCCAAGCACCCCATCAGGAACCCTCACCCCATGGGGGTGTGGCCAGCCTGGGTGAGGGACTGATTGCTGTTTTCAGGCTGGGCAGCCTGGCTCCCAAGGCCCCATTTTATCAAGAGAACAAAGTCGGCGTTAGTTACAGCCCTCACAGAACCCAGTACACTGCATCTGTGCATACAACTGCCTCGTTCATGTGCCTGCTTCGCCCTACTGAATTACTAACATCTTGAGGACATAGCTCTGTCTTATCCTGCCTCAACTTCAGTGCCTGGCCTGGTGCCATGGACCTGAGTGGGTTTGCTGAGTGAGTGAATAATGAGTGAGTGAATGAGTGAATGAATGAGCAAGTAAGTGAATGAGCAAGCAGCTACCAGTGGGGATAGTTCGCAATCTGCTCTGAGATGCCTGATGCAAACCCCAGGAAGTTCCCGCCCTGCTCCCAGTGGCCCCACTCCCCTCTCCCAGCTGCATAGTTCATGCAAGGCAAAGGCTGCCCGGGTGTACATTTTGGCAAATCAGTGCATTAGCACCTGCCAGCCTGGGATCCCAGTGGAGGGCCATTTGTGGGCGTGGCTGGTGGCAAATTTGTGCATTAGCACCTGTCAGCAGGAGATCCCACCGGGAGGACCATTTGTGGGCGTGGCCGGTGGCAGATCGGTGCATTAGCACCTGTCAGCCTCGGATCCCCTCGGGATGGACGTTTGTGGATGTGGCTGGTGGTGGAACAGTGCCTTTAGCTGGGGATCCCATTGGGAGGGCCATTTGTGGGCGTGGCAGGTGGCCTATCACTGGGGTCCCGCCGCCAGCCCTGGGTCTGTTCCTAAACGGGCCGCCTGGCACCCGGGTCACAAATAGCAGGCCCGGATGACAGCGGGGCAGGTGGGATGGCACTTTCCAGCCCTGCCTGCAGTATGCAAATTAGCCGCCATCTTTGTTGGCGTTTAACCGCCATATTGGCTGGTGATTAATTGGCATATCTCACCAATTAGCCAGTGGGAAGTGTAGTGAAGTTATGGTTAATTACCATGTTTCTCTATTATTAGATAGGATTATTGCAGATCTTATAAGGAATGCTGTCTTTATTCTCTTCATTCTTATAAATACAGCTTTTTATATTAAACTAGAGGCCCGATGCACAAAAATTTGTGCACTTGGGGGGAAGGGGGGCTCCCTCAGCCTGGCCTGTGCATTCTCGCAGTCTGGGACCCCTCGGGAGATAACCACCTGCTGGCTTAGGCCTGCTCCCAGGTGGCAGAGGGCAGGCCAATGCCTAGGTGCAGCCCCTGGTCGGGCTCAGAGCAAGGACAATTGGGGAGTTGGGGTGCTGCCCCCTGTCATGCACAGACCAGGGCAGATTGGGTGGTTGCGATGCCACCCCCAGTCACGCTCAGGGTAGGGCCAATTGGGGGGTTGGGGCACCGCCCCCTGTCACACTCAAGGCAGGGTCGATGGGGAGGTTGCGGCGCCACCCCCTGTCATGCACAGAGCAGGGCCAATCCGGGAGTTGGGGCGCTGCCCCCTGTCACACACAGCGCAGGGCCCATCAGGGGCATTGGGGCTCCTTACCCAGTCATGCACAGAGCAGGGCCCATCAGGGGGTTGAGGAGCTCCCCCTTGTCACTCAGAGAGTAGGGCCCATAGGGGAGTTGGGGCACCGCCCCCTGTCACAAACAGAGCAGGGCCAATCAGGGGGTTGGGATGCCACCACTGTCACACTCAAGGCAGGGCCAATGGGGAGGTTATGGCTCTACCCCATCACACACAGAGCAGGGCCCGTGGGGGGGGGGGTTGGGGCGCTGCCCCCTGTCACACACAGAGCAGGGCAGATAAGGGGGGTGGGGCACCACACCCTGTCACACACAGAGCCGCAGGGTGATCAGGGGGTTGGGGAGCTCCCCCGTATCAGTTACAGAGCAGGGCTGATCAGGAGGTTGGGGCGCCTTCCCCTGTCACGAACAGAGCAGGGCGGATAGGGAGGTTGTGGCCCCGCCCCCTGTCACACACAGAGCCCCAGGGTGATCAGGGGGTTTGGGCACTGCCCCCTCTCATGCTGATCCCAGTGCCGGGAGGCCTCTCGGCTCCGCTGATCCCGGTGCTGGGAGGCATATTACCCTTTTACTATATAGCATAGAGGCCTGATGCATCGGTAGGGCTGGCTCGTTTGCCCTGAAGGGTGTCCTGGATCAGGATGGGGATCCCCACTGCGGTGTCTGGCCAGCCTAGGTGAGGGGATGATGGCTGTTTGCAGCTGGTCACACACCATTCAGGGTGGGGGTCCCCACTGGGGTGCTTGTCCAGCCTGGGTGAGGGGATGATGGCTGTTTGCAGCTGATCACACATCCATAGGGTGGGGATCCCCACTGGGGTGCCTAGCCAGTCTGGGTGAGGGGCTGAGGGCTGTTTTCAGGATGGCTGGTGACGGAAGCTCCCAACTGCTCCTTTTTTTTTTTTTTTTTAATTCTGGGCCAGCTTTAGCTCTGAGGCTCCAGCTCTTAGGCCTCCGCTGCTGAAAGTAGGTATCTGGTTTGTTTCGGTTCGAAACAATGTATAACTCCAGCTCTGACTCCAGCTCTGAGATCCCAGCTTGCTGAAAGCTGGTTTCTGGGGGGGGGGGGGGGGCGGGGTTAGCTTCTATCCTTGTTAAAATGTTTCAAACTGCAGGCTCAGAGGCCTGCAAGGCAGGCAGGGAACGTTGGTTTCCTCTGTCACTGAAGCAAGCAAGCCTCATGTTAGTTTCAAGCTGCCTGGTGCCGGCCGCCATCTTGGCTGGCAGTTAATTTGCATATCTCGCTGATTAGCCAATGGGAAGGGTAGCAGTTGTATGCCAATTACCATGTTTCTCTTTTATTAGATAGGATGTTGAAATGGATACCATAAAAGAACTAGCTTAGAAGCTATAATGCTTACTTGAGAAGTCACAGTGTGCTTTACACCCTTCTGATATATATTAATTAAATCAGTGTTATATAGTCTGTATTTAAGGGTAGCATTAAGTACACAGTTGAACTCCTTGGGTCTGAATATTTGTTCTGATACTGATTAGCTGTGTGATCTTGCCCTTGTGGAGTTTACCTGATCCTTCTGTGTCTTCAATTTCTTTCTCTTTAAAATATATGAATTAATGTTACCTATTTCACTGGTTTGTTGTAATGAGCAGATGAAGAAAAATATATACAATTAGGGTCCCAGTGCACAAATTCATGCACTTTGAGAGAAACTGTGGGCCACAAGGCTGTGGTGGGCACAGGGGCATGTCTCAGCCCATCCTCCGTGCCCCTGCCCAACCCCTCCTGCCATAGCCCCCGGTCTCCTGTCTGCCAGCAGCCCCATTCCTGCTGTCACTGCTCCCCCACACTGATGGCCCACTTGCACCTGCTGACAGCATGGAGCAATTGCGACCAGCACCATCAGCGGGTGTGAGCAGGGCCCTCACTGGTAGCAGGTGTGAGAGGCGGCTGCTGACCCAGATTGCCCTTCAGGAGCAGGAGGAGATAGAGAAGCCCTGAGGGGCGATTGGGGCCAGCAGCCACTGTTCACACCCACTGATGGCACCTAGCAATCAGGGTCAGTGCCAGGCACTGGCCGTAGGTGCAAGCACTGGGTGGGACCACAGTGTACAGGAGCAAAGAATTTTCAGAACCACCAGAGGCTTGCCCCAATGACAGTGACCAGTGCCCTGCCTTCGTCTGGCGCCTCCACTCACCTGCTACACCATCCCGCCATGGCTGATGCCCACCATGTTCTGTGCTCTGCCACCTGCTGCTGACACCCACCATGTTCCACACTCACCCCCTAGTGGTTAGCGCATGTCATAGTGACTGGTTGTTCAGTTGTTCCACCGTTTGGTCTATTTGCATATTAGCCTTTTATTATATAGGATTTTTCCTAGGAAAGTGATGGTATGAATACTTCAATTATCACTACTATGTGTCAGAAAAGAAAAGGAAAAGTCCGAGGGTACCTGCCCTCGTGGAGCTCATAAAATAAATGAGTGTTTTTGAGATATTAGCACATACTAGGATTTGGAGATAAAAAGATATGCACTTCAAGATACTCTCAGGCAGGGGTAGCATATTTAACACAATGCACTAAATGAGGTAATAGAGTTATGCTTTCTCTAGAATACAACACATTGAAGGGGATGCCAATCTAGTCTGCATGGTGCACAGAAAATTGAGGTTGATTCCGAAGATGGCGGCGATAGAGGCAGACGTGTCCCAGGTTGTGTCCCAGAGCAAATGGACTAAGCAGCTGAAACTAATAACACCCACCATGAATTGGCGAAATTACTCAGCTGGTGAGATGGTTGGCAGCCAGGAAGGGCAGAACTCCCTTGGAAAGGTAAAAAACAAAACAAAACAAAACAGAGATATGGGCAGGAGAGTTTGCCAGACCTCTGAGCCCAGAGGGTTGGAGGGAGACCGAGTGGCAGACAGCCACATCCCTTGGGACAGGCACAGCCCCTGACTCGGGAAAGGAGATCCACGGGATTCCTGGCACCAGGGGATTTGAGATCTGGGTTCTGTGATCACGGAGGACTGAGCCTAAAGAGGGCAGCCTGAAGAGCTGACCAGAGCATGCAGTGCAGCTAAGAGAAGAGCTTACAGAGACTCAGCCTTCCCCATTTCTGCAGCCGGGGTTTGTTTGTTTGTTTTCACTGAATCCTGTTCATGGGACATTTCGGATACAGACACTCACCTGTGCTGAAGAGAGGGAGAAGGTGCGGATGAGAGGAATCTGGGGAGAGGCTGAGGAGAGGGGGGGTGCCGGGAGAGGTGGCAGTGAATTGAGTGCTGAGACACCCCTGTGCCCAGGATCGGGGCAGCCATTCTCTCCAGAGGGTGGGACTCCTCTAGCTAGCCCCCAGGCAAGGAGCACAGCCACACCCAGATTCCACCCTGAACTAGATCAAGGATTAAAATAATCTGATCAGTCCTTGGGAGTTAACAAGGTCTGGCCTACAGAGTGATTTTCAATCCCAGCAACAACGAAGAGTGATCGAACTCTGGGCAGTGGACTTCCCCAAACCAGTTTTAAGTGCAATAGAGACGATAAACCCAAGCTACTGGACAGAGAGGCCCTATACCCTCAGAGGCCAACCCAAAAACACTGCCACCCAGAGGCTGAGCCACAAACTGACTCTTAGCTAAATACAAATTAAGGCAGTCTGGGACACAAATACGGCCTGCTTTAAAATCAGGACTGTGGTTTACAACACGGAGGAACAGTGTATCACAGGGGAATTCAACACTCTCGTGAATACCTCGAAGGACTAAGGCGAGCCAGACTGATGAGTACAAGAACCAAAGGACCTTCACTACTCCATTTTTTTTTTCTTTTTTCACCTTTTAATTAAGAAACCATTTTTTTCTTCTTTTTCCATCACCTGATTTTACCCTTTTAATTACTACATTTTTATTTTTAACCAGTATTATTACTGCTACCATTTTACCACTTTTTAAAGTGCCATTTTATTTTCTCTTTATTTTATTTCAGGATTAGTGTTTTCCATTCTATTTTCATCGTTCCTTTAGCATCAATTTTCCCTACCTCAATTTTACCTCTATGCTAAAACCCTCTCCCTCACTTTTCCCCTTTTGTTGTCCTGTTTCTCTTAACCTATTCCTGCTTTAGATTTTCCCGATTCCTTCTGTTTACCTCCTGTCAAAATTTCACCCTACTTATATATCCTATTTCCAATCCACTGCTCTAAATCCTTATACACATATCCCTTATCTTTCTTCACTATCCAATTTTTTTTCTCCTTTTACCTTTCTATTGTTTTCTTTCTGTTTGCTTGATTTTTGAGTATATTCTTTTGTTGTGGTTATTGTTTGTTTGTTTTGTGTCTCTGTGTGTGTGTGTTTTTTAGGACTGGTTGTGAGGCTGTTTTTCTTTTTCTTTTTCTTTTATTTTTTTCTGCTGGTTTTTCCCCTCCCTCTACCCCCCTGCCCTGGTTATTTTTGTGCTTCTGTTTTCCCTTGCTTCTCTTGATATTATTGGTTGTTTCTAGTTTGCATTCATCTCCAGGGAGCTGTTGCTGGAATTTTTTGGGGTTAGTGGTGGTTCTATAGGAGTTTTCTCTTCATATACACAGTCTCTTACCCTCTTCTACTTCATTCTCTCTTTTCGCTCTATATTTTTTTCTCTTTTTCTTTTTGTTTTCTTTCTCCCTCCTCTTTCCCAATTTCATTTTGCATTCCTTTTCCCCCCTACTTTTCTTTTCTTTTTTCTCTTTTATCTTTTTTGCTTCTTTCTTCCTTATCCCCTAATTCTCTTAATTCAGGTGGTCACCTTTATTTGGGGTTATTAATGTCGTGAATATATTTGTATTTAGTGCCTGGTACGTGGTGCCTTGTTGTGTTGTATTTCCTGCCTTTAAATCAATGCAGCAGATCCAAGCAACAGCAGCCTCCTGAGCACCACACCCTCTGTCTGAGGAACAGCAGCTGTACGTGAAGCCTCCCCCACCAGCCAGAAGAGCCACCACAGCTGTGAACAGCACTAACCAGAGGAGCTGCTGCCAACTGAGGAGCAGCTGCTACTGCAAATGCCCGAGGAGCAACCACAGCCCAAGGAGCCACTGCCACCCAGGGAGCAGCCACTGAACGACTCAACATCTAGATATGTCAGTGAGATCAAACATGGGTAGACGAAGAAATTCCCAAAGAAAAGAAAAAGAGGACTCTCCAGAAAAGAAGCTAAGTGATACAGAGGTATGCAACAAGACAGAAAAAGAATTCAGAAAAAGGGTCCTAGAGTGCATAAACTGGATGGAGGAAAAAATCAACAACTTCTGCAAGAAGCGAGAAGAAACAGATGAAAAAGTCAACTACCTATGCAAGAAAAGAAACAGATGAAAAAATCAATAACATATGCAAGACGCTAGAAGAAACAGATGAAAAAATCAACAACTTAAGTAAGACCCAAGAAGAAATGAAGAGCGACATAGCTGCAATAAAAAACACCATTGAAAGTATCAGCAGTAGACTAGGAGAAGCGGAGGACCGAATTAGTGAATTAGAAGACAAGGGAGTAAAAGGCACCCAAAATGTACTGCATTTGGAGAAAAAAATTAAAAGCCAGGAGGAGAGCCTAAGGGAGCTTTGGGACAACGTGAAACAAAACAACATATGAATAATAGGGGTGCCAGAACAACAGAAAGAGGAACAAGGATTAGAAAACCTATTCGAAGAAATAATATCAGAAAACATCCCGGAGGTGGGGAAGAAAAAAGTCACACAAGGCCAGAGAGTCCCAAACAAGGTGAACCCGAAAAGACCCACACCAAGACACATCATAATTACCATCGCAAATGTTCAGGACAAAGAGAGAATCTTACAGGCTGCAGGAGAGAGATGGGAAGTTACATACAAGGGATCTCCCATTAGATTATCAAATGATTTCTCAACGGAAGCACATCGGGTCAGAAAAGAATGGACAGAAATTTACAGAGTGATGTAAAGCAAAGGACTGAAGCCAAGAATACTCTATCCAGTAAGGCTATCAATCAAAATTGAAGGGGAAATAAGAAGCTTCACAGACAAAAAAAGACTAAGGGACTTAATCACCACCAAGCCAGCAATGCAAAAAATGCTAAAGGGACTGGTGTAAAAAAAGAAATAAAAAGCTCAGAAAGTGAACAGCCACACAAAAAAAAGAAATGGCTACAAACAAGTACCTTTGAATAATAACTTTAAATGTAAACGGACTAAATGCTCCAACCAAAAGACATCGAGTGGCTGAATGGATAAAAAAACATGACCCATACATCTGCTGTCTACAAGAGACCCACCTCATTAGAAGGGACTCACACTGACTTAAAGTGAAAGTAAGGAAAAATATCTTTCAGGCAAATGGAAAAGAAAAGAAAGCTGGGGTAGCAATATTTATATCGGACAAAATAGACCTCAAAGTGAAGGCCATAACAAGAGATAAGGAAGGCCACTTCATAATACTAAAAGGATCAATACAACAACAAGATACAACCCTGGTAAACATATATGCACCCAATGCAGGAGCACCCAAATTCATAAAAACACTCCTGGAAGATATCAAAGGAGAGATCTACAACACTTCAATCATAATAGGGGACTTTAATACACCACTGACAGCTCTGGATAAGACCTCTAGAGAAACATTCAGCAAAGGAACAGAAATCCTAAATGACTCACTAGATCAGATGGACTTAATAGACATCTTCAGAACACTACACCCCAAAGCCACGGAATATACATTCTACTCAAGTGCTCATGGGACATTTTTAAAAATAGGCCACATATTGTGTCACAAGCAAAGTCTCCCCAAATTCAAGAAGACTGAAATCATAAAAAGCATCTTCTCAGACCACGATGGCATAATATTAGAAATAACTTCAATAAAAACAATCCAAAATACTCAAACACTTGGTAGCTGAATAGCATGTTATTAAATATTGATTTGGTTACCAATGAAATCAAAGAAGAAATTAAAAACATCCTGGAAACTAATGACAATGAAAACACAATAATCCAAAACCTATGGGACACAATGAAAGCAGTCCTGAGAGGGAAGTTTATAGCTCTACAGGCCTATCTCAACAAACAAGAAAAAATGGTAGTAAATTATCTAACTTTACAACTGAAAGAATTAGAAAGAGAGCAAGAAGAAAACCCCAGAGTGAGCAGAAGGAAGGAGATAATAAAGATTAGAGCAGAAATAAATGACATAGAGCACCCCCAAAAACACAATACAGAAAATCAATGAAACCAAGAGCTGATTCTTTGAAAGGATAAACAAGATTGACAAACCTCTAGCCAGACTCACCAAGAAGCAAAGAGAGAACCCAAATAAACAAAATCAGAAATGATAGATGCAAAATTATAACAGACCCCACAGAAATACAAATGAGTTTTAAAAAATACTATGGACAGCTCTACTCAAACAAACTAGACAACCTGGAGGAAATGGAAAAAATTCCTAGAAAAATACAACATTCCAAAACTCAATCAGGAAGAATCTAAAAATCTCAACAGGCCAATAACTATGGAAGAAATGGAAGCAGTCATTAAAAAGTTTCCATCAAACAAAAGCCCAGGACCAGACAGCTTCACAGGGGAATTTTACAAAACATTCAAGGAAGAACTAAAACCTATCCTCCTCAGACTATTACAAAAAATTCAAGAGGAAGGAACACTTCCAAGCTCATTCTATGAAGCCAGCATCACCCTCATACCAAAACCAGGTAAAGACAACATTATGAAAGAGAATTAAATGCCAATATACCTCATGTACATAGATGCCAAAATCCTCAACAAAATTCTAGCCAATCGGATCCAGCAGTACATCAGAAAGATCATACACCATGACCAAGTAGGATTTATCCCAGGGATGCAAGGATGGTACAATATCCGAAAATCAATAAACGTGATACATCACATAAAGAAATTCAAAGAAAAAAACCACATGGTCATATCAATTGATGCAGAGAAAGCATTTGACAAAATCCAACACCCATTTTAGATGAAAACTCTCAGTAAGGCGGGAGTAGAAGGTTCATACCTCAACATAATAAAAGCCATATATGACAGGCCCACAGCCAACATCATACTCAATGGACAAAAACTAACACCATTTCCCCTAAGAACAGGAATAAGACAGGGATGCCCGCTCTTACCACTCCTGTTCAACATAGTCCTGGAAGTGTTAGCTATTGCAATTAGGCAAGAAGAAGAAATAAAAGGCATCCAAATTGGAAAAGAGGAAGTAAAACTGTCCTTATTTGAAGACAACATGATATTATACATAAAAATCCCTAGAGACTCCATCCAAAAACTACCAGACTTAATACATGAATTTGGCAATGTAGCAGGATACAAAATTAACCTCAAGAAATCTGAGGCATTTCTATACACCAATAGTGAACTTTCAAAAAGAGAGACTAAAAAAACAATCCCAATTACCATCGCACCAAAAAAATTATGCTACCTAGGAATAAACTTAACTAAAGAGGTAAAAGACCTCTACTCAGAAAACTACAGTACGTTGAAAAAAGAGATAGAAGAAGACATAAACAGATGGAAGAACATACCGTGTTCAGGGATTGGTAGAATCAACATCATTAAAATGTCCATACTACCAAAAGCAATCTATAAATTCAACGCACTTCCCATTAAAATACCAATGGCATACTTCACAGATCTAGAACGAACTCTCCAAAAATTCATCTGGAATAAAAAAAGACCCCGAATAGTTGCAGCAATCCTGAGAAAGAACAAAGTAGGTGGGATCTCAATACCAGATATCAAGATGTATTACAAAGCCACTGTTCTCAAAACTGCCTAGTACTGCCACAAGAACAGGCATATAGATCAATGGAATAGAATAGAGAGCCCAGAAATCGGCCCGAACCAATATGCTTAATTAATATTTGACAAAGTAGGCAAGAACATACAATGGAGCCAAGATAGTCTCTTCAATTAATAGTCTTGGGAAAATTGGACAGATACATGCAAAAAAATGAAATTAGACCACCAACTTACACTATACACAAAAATAAATTCAAAATGGGTAAAGGACTTAAATGAAAGATGTAAAACCATAAAAATTCTAGAAGAATTTAAAGGCAATAAAATATCAGACATATGCCGAAGCAATTTCTTCACTGATACAGCTCCTAGGACACTTGAAACTAAAGAGAAAATGAACAAATGGGACTACATCAAAACAAAAAGCTTCTGCACAGAAAAAGAAACCATCAACAAAACAACAAGAAAACCCACTGTGTGGGAAAACATATTTGCCAATGTCATATCTGATAAGGGACTAATCTCCAAAATTTATAGGGAATTCATACAACTTAACAAAAGGAAGATAAACAACCCAATCAAAAATGGGCAAAGGACCTAAATAGACACCTTTCAAAAGAGGACATTCAGAAAGCCAAGAGACATATGAAAACATGCTCAAAGTCACTAATCATCCGAGAGATGCAAATCAAAACAACAATGAGGTACCATCTCACACCTGTCAGACTGGCTATCATCAACAAATCAACAAATGACAAGTGCTGGAGAGGATGTGGAGAAGAAGGAACACTCGTGCACTGCTGGTGGGAATGCAGACTGGTGCAGCCACTATGGAAGACAGTATGGAGTTTCCTCAAAAAACTGAAAATGGAACTCCCATTTGACCCTGTGATCCCACTTCTAGGACTATAGCCCAAGAAACCAGAAACACCAATCAGAAAGGATATATGCACCCCTATGTTCATAGCAGCTCAATTCACCATAGCTAAGATCCTGAAACAGCCTAAGTGCCCATCAGTAGATGAATGGATTAGAAAACTGTGATACATCTACACAATGGAATACTATGCTGCTGCAAAAAAGAAGGAACTCTTACCATTTGCAACAGTATGAATGGAACTGGAGAGTATTATGCTAAGTGAAATAAACCAGTCAATGAAGAAAAAATACCACATGATCTCACTCTTTCATGGATAATAGAGACCATTATAAACTTTTGAACAATAATAGATACAGAGGCAGAGCTGCCTCAAACATATTGTCAAAATGCAGCGGAAAGGCCGGGGCGGGTTGAGGGGCAGGAGTGAGGGGGTAGGAGATCAAACGAAGGACTTGTATGCATGCATATAAGCATAACCAATGGACATAAGACACTGGGGGTAGGGGAGGCCAGGGGACGGTCAAGGGCGAGGGGAAAAAAAGGACACATATGTAATACCCTTTGTAATACTTTAAGCAATAAAAAAAGAAAAAAAATGAGGTTGAGCTAAAGAGGACTAATGCCAGGAAGAGGCACATCTTTATTTTTTAATTAAATTTATTGGGGTAACAGTAGTTCATAGGATCATATAGGTTTTAAGTGTACATTTCTATGTTATAAGATATGTGTATTGCACTGTGTGTCCACCACCCAGAGTCAAATAATCTTTTGTCACTATATATTAGCCCCCTTTTACCTCCCAACCTCACTTCCCCATCCTCATCTCTCTGGCAACTACCACACTGCTGTTTTTATCCAAGAGTTTTCATCTTATATTCCATATTTGAGTGAAATCATATGGTTTTTAACTTTTTTCTGACTGACCTTTTTCACTTAGCTTAATATTCTCAAGGTCAACCCATGTTGTCTCAAATGGCAGTATTTCATCTTTTCTTATGGCTGAGTAGTATTCCATTGTGTATATGTACCACATATTCTTTATTCAGTCCTCTATCACAGGACCTTTGGTTGTCTCCATGTCTTGGCCACAGTGTATAATGCTGCAGTGAATATAGGGGTGCACCTTTGTGAATGATTCCTCAAAAAAATTAAGAATAAAGTTACCATATGACCCAGGTATGTACCCAAAACACTTAAAAACATGTAACTGATGGCTTCAATTCCAAATGACCTTCAATTCTTGCCACTCCCTTCTGGCCTGCATAGTTTCTGTTGAGAAATCAGCTGACAGTCATATGGGTATTTCCTTAGAATTAAAGGTCAGATAAAGAGCTTCACAGACAAGAAAAAGCTAAAGGAGTTCATCACCACCAAACCAGCATTATATGAAATGTTGAAGGGTATTCTTGAAGAAGAAGAAGAAGAAGAAGAAGAAGAAGAAGAAGAAGAAGAAGAAGAAGAAGAAGAAGAAGAAGAAGAAGAAGAAGGAGGAGGGGGAGGAGGAGGAGGAGGAGGAGGAGGAGGAGGAGGAGGAGGAGAAGGAGAAGGAGAAGGAGAAGGAGAAGGAGAAGGAGAAGGAAGGAGAAGGAGAAGGAGAAGGAGAAGGACAAGAAGAAGAAGAAAGAAGAAGAAGAAGAAGAAGAAGAAGAAGAAGAAGAAGAAGAAGAAGAAGAAGAAGAAGAAGAAAAGAAAAAGATAAAAAATATGAACAACAAAATGGGAACAAATACATACCTATAAACAAAACTAATAATCAAAAGAAACAAGTAAGAAATATAATGAACAGAATAAACTGGTGAATAAAATAGAGTCAAAGGCATGGAAATGGAATGACAATTTTCAGAGGGAAGAGGGGTGGGGGAAAGCGATTAAACAAATATCTTATCTGCATATATGCATTACCTATGGACACAGACAATAGTATGGCGAAGGCTTGGGATGGCAGGAACTGGGTGAAGTGGGGCAATGGGGGATAAAAAAGAGGGACATCTGTAATAATCTCAACAATAAAGGTTTTTTGTTTTTTTTTAATAAAACATGTAACTTAGTTTTGAAGACTATGAATCAGCCTGAAGAGGAGTCAGATCTAAGCAGAAGAATCATCATATGAGAAACCATCAAACACAGAAAAATGTGAAATGTTTGATGAACTCTCAGTAATTCATCCATGATATAGGTAGAAGATACCTATGAAAAATTAAAAATTATTCTTTTTCTCATATATATTTAAATTTCACAAGACAAAGTAAAGTAATACTTTTTATATTCATGATCTTATTCTGTAGTTGAATTTTACTCCTGTCATTTAATTTAACATTTAGATTATCCAATGAGAAAAATAGGGCTGGGCTTATGTCATAGATTACATCTGCACTTTATTTATATTTATTTATTTATTTAAATCTTTATTGTTCAGATTATTACATCTGTTCCTCTTTCCCCCCCCATAACTCCCCTCCTCCCAGTTCCCACCCTTCCCTCCGCCCTCACTCCCTACCCACTGTCCTGATTTATAGGTGCACGATTTTTGTCCAGTCTCTTCCTGCATCTCCCACACCCCTTTCCCCCCAAGAATAGTCAGTCCACTCCCTTTCTATGTCCCTGATTCTATTATAATCACCAGTTCATTCTGTTCATCAGATTATTTATTCACTTGATTCTTAGATTCACTTGTTGATAGATGTGTATTTGTTGTTCATAATTTGTATCTTTACCCTTTTCTTCTTCTTCCTCTTCTTAAATGATACCTTTCAGCATTTCATATAATACTGGTTTGGTGGTGATGAACTCCTTTAGCTTTTCCTTATCTGTGAAGCTCTTTATCTGACCTTTAATTCTGAATGATAGCTTTGCTGGATAAAGTAATCTTGGTTGTAGGTCCTTGGTATTCATCACTTTGAATATTTCTTGCCACCCCCTTCTGGCCTGCAAAGTTTCTGTTGAGAAATCAGCTGACAGTCGGATGGGTATTTCCTTGTAGGTAACTGAGTTTCTTTCTCTTGCTGCTTTTAAGATTCTCTCTTTGTCTTTTGCTCTTGGCATTTTAATTATGATGTGTCTTGGTGTGGTCCTCTTTGGATTCCTTTTGTTTGGGGTTCTCTGCACTTCCTGGACCTATAAGTCTATTTCTTTCACCAGGTAGGGGAAGTTTTCTGTCATTATTTCTTCAAATAGGTTTTCAATATCTTGCTCTCTCTCATCTTCTGGCACCCCTATAATTCTGATGTTGGTACGCTTGAAGCTGTCCCAGAGGCTCCTTACACTATCTTCGTATTCTTGGATTTTTTTTTTTTTTTTCATTTTGCTTTTCCGGTTGGGTGTTTTTTGCTTCTTCACATTTCAAATCTTTGACTTGATTCTTGCGCTCCTCTGGTCTGCTGTTGGGAGTCTGTATAATATTCTTTATTTCAGTTAGTGTATGCTTAATTTCTAGTTGGTTCTTTATCACAACATTGAGGGTCTTATTAGATTTCTTGAGGACCTCACTATATTTATCGGCGGTCTCACCAGTCTTTTCGAGGGCCTTACTAAATTTATTGGTGGCTTCTAGACAGTTCTTGAGAGACGTTAAAAGTGTGGTTTTGAACTCTATATCCTCCATTTCTGTCATTTTTGTCCTGTTTCTTTGTCTCCGCATTTTTTATGCTTTCTTGGTGCACCCCCTTGTGGTCTTTGTGCTCAGTCTTGTTGTAGTTAAGCCTTGATTGTTGTAGGTAATACTGGGGGCGGATTTGGCCTCCAGGCCAACTGGCTGTGAGAATCAGCTGTGTTTGCAGTGGGAGAACCTCTGTCCTCGAGGGAGGTGCTAATCTAGCCTTTTGCCTGAGGCTGTCCCGCAAATGCCTCTGTGCAAGGCTTGGGCAGGGTGGGTCCCGGGGGATCAATAGGGTGGGCAGAGGGAGCAGTTATGGCTTCTCTTGGTTCCGTCCCCAGAGGCTCTGCCTCTCAGTGTCCCAGCAACTGCTGCAAACCTCGGAGAGAAAGCTGCCCTCGAGTTCCAACTGATGTCAGACATTCTGCTTCTCCCGTTTGAGTCTGGGTCCCCAGAGACTCACCCGGAACTGGAGCTCAGAGCCTGATACTCCCTCCCTTTGAAACAGACAACTGCACCCTCAGTGGCCAGCCCGCTCCGCATACACCTCCGCATCTTTGTATTTTACTTTCGCACTGCGCCTCCTCTGAGTATCGGTATGCTTTTCTCTTTCCTTCTAGTTGTAGAATTTCCCCTCAGCCAGCCTTCCTGTGGTTCTGGGTGATGTCCTTTCCGTCTTTTAGTTGTATTTTTGAAGTGGTTGTGCGAGGCAGCAATCTCTCGTGTTTACCTATGCCCCCATCTTGGTTTCTCCTACATCTGTACTTTAAATCTAGAAATACAGTAATAAAATATCAAATGACATTCAATTATTTCTGCTAAAAAATGATTGTACGTGGATTTAAATTTGTTATAAATACAATGATTATGTTTCAACAATGCTACCTTTAGATCTTCTTATTATATGTGGGGATGTATAATTTAAAAATAATTATTAGTTGTGATATTGTGATTTATAATATAAAATATATATTTGGTATTTATCCTCATTCCTGGCAAAGAACTCCTAAAAATTATTGGAATTTCCTATGAAAGAAAAGTAGTAAAGGTATCTTTTATTATGTTAATGAGGTGAATTTTCAAAAGCTCATAAAGATGGTGGTTGGTTGCCAGGAGAACCAACAATGTAATTTGAAAACTAGACCTTTCAGTCCTACCCTTGCCCCCATCCTCCACCTACAGAGAAGTGGAGCTGGAGATTGAGTTTATCAAGGGTCAATTATTTAACCAGTCATACCTAAGAGATGAAGCCTCCATAAAAATCTAAAAGATCAAGGTTCAGAGTACTTCCCAAATGGTGAGCAAGTACAGATTTGGAGAGAGTGATGTACTTGGAGAGGTCTGGAAGGCTTAACACCTTTTCCTATACCTTGCTCTATGCATCTTTTCTATATCACCGAGTTATATAATTTCATAATAAACCTATAATCTAGTAAGTAATGTGTTTCATAGTTCTATGAACTGATCTAGCAAATTAATTAAAACCAAGGAGAGGGACATTGGAATCTTTGGTTTATAGCTAGTTGGTCAAAAACACAGGTTACAACCTGGACTTGGTATTGGCTTCTGAGTTAGAGGGCGATTTGTAGCCCTCAACATGTTGAATCTGATGCTATTTCCTGTGTTAGAATTGAGTTTAATGTGAAGAACACCCAGCTGGTGTTGGATAATTGCTTCATGATATGGGGATAAAAATCTATACATAGGAATTGGGTGTTAGTGTAATAAAAAGATATACGTATTTTTGGTAAGTGGTTAGCTATTAACAAATAAGTTTTCTCTCACTAGGAAAAGAAAATATATAAAACTTATAGTAATGGTTTTATTTAAAAGGTTGCAAAATAGGTGGAAACTGGATCAAAATGACACATTGCATATAAATGTACCTATTTTCCAAATGAAAATATTGTGTATTTAATTAAAAAAAAGATTTAGACAGAATTTCCAGGAGAAGATGGCTGCGATATAGGCAGACGCGTCCCAGGTCGTGTCCCGGAGCAAATGGAGTGAGCAGCTGAAACTAATAACACCCAACCCGATTTGGCGAATTGCTCAGCTGGTGAGACAGTTTGCAGCCAGGAAGGGCAGAACTCCCCTGGAAAGTGCCTGGTACGTGGTGCCTTGTTGTGTTGTATTTTGTGCCCTTAAATCAACGCAGCAGATCCAAGCAACAGCAACCTCCTGAGCACCATACCCTCTGCTAAGGAACAGCAGCTGTACGTGAAACCGCCCCCGACCAGCCAGAAGAGCCACCACAGCTGTGAACAGCACCCACAAGAGGAGCTGCCGCTAAATGAAGGGCAGCTGCTACCACAACTGCCCGAAGAGCAACCACAGAACAAGGACTCACTGCCACCCAGGGAGCAGCCACTGAACGACTCAACGTCTAGGTATGTCAGTGAGATCAAACATGGGTAGACAAAGAAACCCCAAAAGGAAAGAGAAGGAGGACTCTCCAGAAAAGCAGCTAACTAATACAGAGGCATGCAACATGACAGAAAAAGAATTCAGAATAAGGGTCCTAGAGTGCATAAACCGGATGGAGGAAAAAATCGACAACCTCTGCAAGAAGAAAGAAGAAACAGATGAAATAATCAATAACATATGGAAGAAGCTAGAAGAAACAGATGAAAAAATGAAAAACTTAAGTAAGACCCAAGAAGAAATGAAGAGTGATATAGCTGCAATAAAAAACACCATATAAAGTATCAACAGTAGACTAGGAGAAGCGGAGGACCGAATTAGTGAATTAGAAGACAAGGAAGCAAAACGCACCCAAAATGTAATGCAATTGGAGAAAAAAATTAAAAGACAGGAGGGGAGCCTAAGGGAGCTTTGGGACAACATGAAACGAAACAACATACGAATAATAGGGGTACCAGAACAACAGAAAGATGAACAAGGATTAGAAAACCTATTCGAAGAAATAATATCAGAAAACATCCCTGAGGTGGGGAAGAAAAAAGGCACACAAGGCCAGAGAGTCCCAAACAAGGTGAACCCGAAAAGACCCACACCAAGACACATCATAATTACCATGGCAAATGTTCAGGACAAAGAGAAAAATCTTACAGGCCGCAAGAGAGAGACGGAAAGTCACATACAAGGGATCTCCCATTAGATTATCAAATGATTTCTCAACAGAAACACATCAGGTCAGAAAAGAATGGACAGAAATTTACAAAGTGATGTAAAGCAAAGGACTGAATCCAAGAATACTCTATCCAGCAAGGCTATCATTCAAACTTGAAGGGGAAATAAGAAGCTTCACAGACAAAAAAAGGGCTAAGGGAGTGTATCATCACCAAGCCAGCAATGCAAGGAATGCTACAGGGTCTGATATAAAAAGAAGAAATAAAAAGCTCAGAAAGAAAACAGCCACACACAAAAAAGAAATGGCTACAAACAAGTACCTTTCAATAATAACTTTAAACGTAAACGGACTAAATGCTCCAACCAAAAGACATCAAGTGGCTGAATGGATAAAAAAACATGACCCATACATCTGCTGTCTACAAGAAACCCACCTCATTAGAAGGGACTCACACAGACTGAAAGTGAAAGGATGGAAAAATATCTTTCAGGCAAATGGAAAGGAAAAGAAAGCTGCGGTAGCAATACTTATATTGGACAAAATAGACCTCAAAGTGAAGGCCATAACAAGAGATAGGGAAGGCCACTTCATAATACTAAAGGGATCAATACAACAGAAGATATAACCCTGGTAAACATATATGCACCCAATGCAAGAGCATCCAAATTTATAAAAAAACTCCTGGAAGATATCAAAGGAGAGATCAACAACAATACAATCATAGTAGGGGACTTTAATACACCACTGACAGCACTGGATAAGTCCTATAGACAAACAATCGGCAAAGATACAGCAATCCTAAATGACTCACTCGATCAGATGGACTTAATAGAAATCTTCAGAACGCTTCACCCCAAAGCCAGGGATTATACGTTCTTCTCAAGTGCTCATGGGACATATTCAAAAATAGACCACATATTGGGTCACAAGCAAAGTATCCCCAAATTCAAGAAGATTGAAATCATACCAAGCATCTTCACAGACCCCGATGGCATAATATTAGAAATAAAATACAATAAAAACAACCCAAAATACTCAAACGCCTGGAAGCTGAATAGCATGCTATTAAATATTGATTGGGTTACCAATGAGATCAAAGAAGAAATTAAAAAAAATCCTGGAAACTAATGACAATGAAAACACAACAATCGAAAACCTAAAGGACACAATGAAAGCAGTCCTGAGAGGGAAGTTTATAGCTCTACAGGCCTATCTCAAAAAACAAGAAAAAATGGTAGTAAATCATCTAACTCTACAACTCAAAGATTTAGAAAGAGAGCAACAAGAAAACCCCAGAGTGAGCAGAAGGAAGGAAATAATAAAGATTAGAGCAGAAATAAATGACATAGAGACCAAAAAAAACAATACAGAAAATCAATGAATCCAAGAGCTGGTTCTTTGAAAGGATAAACAAGATTGATAAACCCCTAGCCAGACTCACCAAGAAGCAAAGAGAGAGGACCCAAATAAACAAAATCAGAAACGATAGAGGCGAAATAACAACAGACCACACAGAAATACAAATGATTGTTAAAAAATACTTTGGACAGCTCTACTCCAACAAACTAGAAAACCTGGAGGAAATGGACAAATTCCTAGAAAAATACAACATTCCAAAACTCAATCAGGAAGAATCTAAAAATCTCAACAGGCCAATAACTATGGAAGAAATTGAAGCAGTCATCAAAAAGCTTCCATCAAACAAAAGCCCAGGACCAGACGGCTTCACAGGGGAGATTTACCAAACATTCAAGGAAGAACTAAAACCTATCCTCCTCAGACTACTACAAAAAATTCAAGAGGAAGGAACACTTCCAAGCTCATTCTATGAAGCCAGCATCACCCTAATACCAAAACCAGGTAAAGACAACACAATGAAAGAGAATTACAGGCCAATATCCCTCATGAACATAGATGCCAAAATCCTCAACAAAATCTTAGCAAATCGGATCCAGCAGTACATCAGAAAGATCATACACCATGACCAAGTAGGATTTATCCCAGGGATGCAAGGATGGTACAATATCCGAAAATCAATAAACGTGATACATCACATAAACAAATTGAAAGAAAAAAAACCACATGGTCATATCAATTGATGCAGAAAAAGCATTTGACAGAATTCAACACCCATTTTTGATAAAAACTCTCAGTAAGGCGGGAGTAGAAGGATCATACCTCAACATAATAAAAGCCATATATGACAGGCCCACAGCCAGCATCATACTCAATGGACAAAAACTAACACCATTTCCCCTAAGAACAGGAACAAGACAGGGGTGCCCCCTCTCACCACTCCTGTTCAACATAGTACTGGAAGTGTTAGCCATTGCAATTAGGCAAGAAGAAGAAATAAAAGGCATCCAAATTGGAAAAGAGGAAGTAAAACTGTCCTTATTTGCTGATGACATGATATTATACATACAAAACCCTAGAGACTCCATCAAAAAGCTACTAGACTTAATACATGAATTTTTGGCAATGTAGCAGGATACAAAATCAACCCCAAGAAATCTGACGCATTTGTATTCACCAATAGTGAACTTTCAGAAATAGAGATTATAAAAACAATCCTGTTTACCATCGCACCAAAAAAATTAAGCTACCTAGGAATAAACTTAACTAAAGAGGTTAAAGACCTCTACTCAGAAAACTACAGGACGTTGAAAAAAGATATAGAGGAATACATAAACAGATGGAAAAACATACCGTGTTCATGGATTGGTAGAATCAACATCATTAAAATGTCCATACTACCCAAAGCAATCTATAAATTCAACGCACTTCCCATTAAAATACCAACGGCATACTTCACAGATCTAGAAGGAACTCTCCAAAAATTCATCTGGAATAAAAAAAGACCCCGAATTGCTGCAGCAATCCTGAAAAAGAACAAAGTAGGTGGGATCTCAATACCAGATATCAAGATGTACTACAAAGCCACTGTTCTCAAAACTGCCTAGTACTGGCACAAGAACAGGCATATAGATCAATGGAATAGAATAGAGAGCCCAGAAATCGGCCCGAACCAATATGCTCAATTAATATTTGACAAAGGAGGCAAGAACATACAATGGAGCCAAGATAGTCTCTTCAATAAATGGTTCTGGGAAAATTGGACAGATATATGCAAGAAAATGAAACTAGACCACCAACTTACACCATACACAAAAATAAACTCAAAATGGATAAAGGACTTAAATGTACGACAGGAAACCATAAAAATTCTAGAAGAATCCAAAGGCAACAAAATCTCAGACATATGCCGAAGCAATTTCTTCACTGATACAGCTCCTAGGACACTTGAAACTAAAGAGAAAATGAACAAATGGGACTACATCAAAATAAAAAGCTTCTGCACAGCAAAAGAAACCATCAACAAAACAACAAGAAAACCCACTGTGTGGGAAAACATATTTGCCAATGTCATATCTGATAAGGGCCTAATCTCCATAATTTATAGGGAACTCACACAACTTAACAAAAGGAAGATAAACAATCCAATCAAAAAATGGGTAAAGGACCTAAATAGACACCTTTCAAAAGAGGACATTCAGAAAGCCAAGAGACATATGAAAACATGCTCAAAGTCACTAATCATCCGAGAGATGCAAATCAAAACAACAATGAGGTACCATCTCACACCTGTCAGACTGGCTATCATCAACAAATCAACAAACGACAAGTGCTGGAGAGGATGTGGAGAAAAAGGAACACTCGTGCACTGCTGGTGGGAATGCAGACTGGTGCAGCCACTATGGAAGACAGTATGGAGCTTCCTGAAAAAACTACAAATGGAACTCCCATTTGACCCTGTGATCTCACTTCTAGGAATATATCCCAAGAAACCAGAAACACCAATCAGAAAGGATATATGCACCCCTATTTTCATAGCAGCACAATTCACCATAGCTAAGATCTGGAAACAGCCTAAGTGCCCATCAGTAGATGAATGGATTAGAAAACAGTGGTACATCTACACGATGGAATACTATGCTGCTCTAAAAAGGAAGGAACTCTTACCATTTGCAATGGCATGGATGGAACTGGAGAGCATTATGCTAAGTGAAATAAGCCAGTCAATGAAGGAAAAATACCACATGATCTCACTTATTCATGGATAATTGAGACCATTATAAACTTTTGAACAATAATAGATACAGAGGCAGTGCTGCCTCAAACAGATTGTCAAACTGCAGCGGGAAGGCCGGGGAGGGTTGGGGGGTGGGAGGTAGGGGGGTAAGAGATCAACCAAAGGACTTGTATGCATGCATATAAGCATAACCAATGGACATAAGACACTGGGGGATAGGGGAGGCTAGGGGACTGTCTAGGGCAGGGGGAAAAATGGACACATATGTAATACCCTTTGTAATAAAAAATTAATAAATAAATAAATAAATAAATAAATAAATAAATAAATAAATAAAAAGATTTTAAGAATTATAAAGCTAAAGAAAATATGTCATCAGTAAGGTATATGTAATATATCTATCTATCTATCTATCTATCATCATCTATCTATCTATTATCTATGTATCTATGTATCTATCTATCTATCTAGTGTTTATGTCGAGGGCACTAAAATGGAATCAGATGTCAATGCCACAAAAAGCTGCCTTATGCTGTTCAACCTATGAACTTTTGATCAGCTGTAAGACCACATTCTGAACTTTACTCCCTCCCCACTTTGACACCCAGACCATCTGTACTCTTCATCTTTAAAAGAATCCAATCCTGTTCACCAGCCAGTGAACTGTGTCTAATACGGCCAGAGGTGAACCTGAAGAAGGGAGGTGAAGGATTAAAGAAGACAGACAAGAGAATATAGGTGGGACCAGGTAGATCACTGCCTGTATGAGGAAACAGTGACACAGCCTGTAAGCCGAAGCTTTATTTTATAGTCAGATCACACAAAGCAAAACAATGGGAGTGGTCAACATGTTTACAATGTTCTTACGAGTTTTAAATCTATTTCCTTACTCAAGCCTTGTTTTGGCAGCACTTGCTGCACCTCCCACAGCCCATTAGCTACCTAGGAACAAGAGAGGACATAAGGTCAAGCTTAATGCTAGGAGGGCTCTGCCCTCCAAGCTGGGACTTGCATGTGGCTCTTCCACAGGTCAGTCCAAGGCTTGACACTATTGTCATTCCCTACAAGCCAGTATCCTTCATTTGCATAGAGGATCTAAGTGAGGTTTGAACACTTGGACTTTTGTGTTTGCTTTAGGAACACATCCTGGAACTTGCTTACCTCAGAATCTCACCACTCAAACCTGACCAGTACTTTCTGAACTAGTCATCACCCCATGTTATATAGACAGCCAATAGGAAAAGTTTCCTTTGTTACACATTTTGTAATTTCTGCTCTGCCTGTCTTTGTTCTCTTCGAAGAACAGTTTGTGTTGCTACCTAAATCCATATCTCCCCAAATTGGAATCTTTTAAGACTCCAAATAAAGTTTTAATCTGTTTTACAGCTTCAAATCTTTATTGGTTAGCACTTAGTATATACAACTGTATGTACTTAGCAATATATATATATATATATATATATATATATATATATATATATATCTCAGAAATTATGAAGAAGTATTATAAGATGGCAAAGAGATTGAATTGAGTTCTGAATAAATCCCAACCAAGAATACATGCAAGAAAAAGCTTCTAAAAAGGCATAACAAAATTTTTATTTTGGCTGAAGAAATGCACTATTCAAATTGAACCTCAAGAGAAACAAAGAACAGATAATCTAAAATCACCTACTTGTGAGAAAAAGCAA
This sequence comes from Myotis pilosus, assembly GCA_036010255.1. Taxonomy (NCBI): domain Eukaryota; kingdom Metazoa; phylum Chordata; class Mammalia; order Chiroptera; family Vespertilionidae; genus Myotis; species Myotis pilosus. The sequence goes on along the minus strand of JASKON010000002.1, from coordinate 109,035,850 downwards.
CATTAGAAAGGGTCTAAATGAGAAAATATAGAAAATATCTTCCAATGAACAGAGTTAAAAGAAAAGTTTTAAATAAATATAAGCAATAACTTTGAGAAATGGATAAAGAGTATAATATAGCATTCATGTACAACAAACATAAACTATGATAAGAAATAATAAACAGTAATCATAAAATTATAAAATTCAGTTATGAAAAAGTAATCAAATTTTTGCTGGAAGATTGTGCCAAAGAAACAGAGCCGTAACAGACAGAATGTCTCTCTAATAGCCATAGCACTTACATTTTACCTGGTGTGTCAAAGTGTGTATTTACTTAACCAAAACTAAACACAACATTTTAAAACAAATTAATGTGGGCAAGTTTTTGAGTTAAAATTAGGCATTTTGTCATAATCATGTATAAATATTTTTAAGACACATAAAATGTCAAAAAAAGGCCATGAGTATACTGGTATTTTTGTGTGCGTAAAATTAATTTTAGCCTCGAGTTCCACATTTTTATAAAGAACAATTTTTAAAGGAATAGAATCTTGAAATTAAGATGGAAAGTATCCCTCCAAATTCAAAACAAAAATTTTGATAGTCCCAGGATGAAGTCCCAGTAAGGATGTAACATGTGTATATTTAAAAACAACAACAATAGCATATGAAAGGAGTAAGATGGTTCAGAGCTGAAGGAAGACCTGCTTTCACATTGACATTGGCCACAAGATACAGTACAAAAAAAAAGACAAGTAGACTCAATGTGGTGACATTTTAAAACAAAAAGGTAATAGTACAATTATTAAAAAAAGCTGCAGAATAAAAATAAGCAAGCTCACAAGCAAACACACACACACACACACACACCCACACACACACACACTACCTAGTTTATTTACAATGAAGAAAGAATCAAAGTGGCATTAGGTTTTCTCTCAGAAAAACAATTCTGAATTGAAAAAATAATTCAAAGTTCTGAGGGAAAATTATTTATAATTTAACTTCCTTTTCAATATCAATATATATCTATCTGTTTATCTGTTTTGTGATCTGTCTACCTACCTGTCTACCTATTTATTAAAAGCAGATTTTGAAATGCAACTTGTGGAAGATTTTATTTTCAAAAAAGGTCAAAAGCAACATTTCTGATCCAGTATTTGTTACAGAACCTTGATATACCCCATCAAGAGATGCAGTTTACTCCCCATTTTCTTGAACCTGGAAAGTACATTTCAACAGCCATGATAGAATAGTATCATTGATTATAAAAAACTTTTAAAAATTATATAGGATTAAAAAAACAAACAAAACACAACCAATTTGGAGAAAATACTTGAAAAATATATGAGACAAAGAGTTGCCATACATAATTTGTCTAAAAACTCTTAAAAATTAATAGAAAAATTATAACCACAAATTAAAAATTGGACAAAATTTTTTCTTTTTCTAATATCAAATATAACAAATAGACTTTTAAATTTATGTACATTTTATTTTGTATATAGAGTAGTTCCAAACACATTCACATATTATAAAAGTGAGATTGCTACACATACATAAACACATATGTGTCAACCTAATCCATGTAAATAGCTGCATGATAATCAATGTTACGTATAAACCAAGATAGCAGTGGATGTGCCATTTAATCATTCCAATATGGGGAAAAATTCATATCGTTTCAAGTTTTTGCTATGACTAACAATCCTATATAAAAAAAAGCCTAATATGTTAAGTATCTTACCATTCTTTCAACCATTCAACAAGTCACTGTGATGTGTACTGACCACCAGGGAGCAGACGCTCTGACCAGTAGGTGAGCTTGCTGCTGGGGTCCAGTTGATCAGAACTGGGTGAGATGGGCCAGACACACCCTGGAGCACCCCCATGGTCCCTCTCTGGCTGGCCAACCTCCCGTGGTCCCTCCCTGATTTGCCGCCATGATCAGCCATCATTGGGACTGGGCAAGATAGGCCAGACACGCCATGGACATATCAGTGCACAGGACCAGTTTCAGCCTGATCCCCACAGGCCAGGCTGAGGGACCCCACCAGTGCACGAATCCATGCACTGGGCCTCTAGTCTATTTATATATACAAAGAGCCAGGGTCCCTAACGTCCATAAGGACCAAGGACCAACCAAATACTGGAAGTCAGTACTGGGTTGCCATGGTGACCCAGCACTGACTGCAGCCAGTGCCAGCACAGTAACCCAGCACTGACTGCTAGAGGGATGCAGATCAGGCCCAGAGAGAGGCCTGCAGAGAGAGAGGCAAGGTCTGATCCACAGCCTCCAGGGCAGCTGTGGATCAGACCTTGCCTCTCTCTTTCTCTCCAGGCTTCGCCACCAGCCATGCCTCTGTTTCTCTCAGGGCCCCCCCTCGCTGGGGCTGCTGATCAGCCCTGCCTCTTTGATCAGGCCCATTGATAGGCCCAGAGACACTGACTGGCATAGGAACCGACCAATCAGAACCTAATCTGGGTGAACTATGAGGCGCCAATGGCTGCCTAGGAGGTGGAGCTTTTGACACTGACTGGTATAGAAACAGACTGATCAGAATCTAATCTGGGTGAATTATGAAGGCAGAACCTAAGGTGGGGGCAGAGGAGGGGTTTTAAGGGCAATAGCTGTTTGGTGTAAGGTGTAAGAAAGTGGTTCAATTTTTTAATGATTGGTTTGGCAGTATAGTGTATATGGCTGGCTATCAGTCCAGACACAGGGATTATGTGTTTTTGTCTGCCAAGAGCATCTCCTCCTGCTGAAAAAGGCTTCCCCTCCCATTTAAACAATCTTACCCTATATAATCTAAATATAATAATAAAAGAGTAATATGCTAATTAGACTGGGTCGACTAGCCATCTTCTGGACATCTGACTTCCTTCCAGACAAAGCCATGGTGGTGGGGGCCAAGGCAGAGGGAGGCAGTAATGGGTGATCAGGCTGGCAAGGGAGGGCAGTTGGGGGCGATCAGGCAGACAGGCAGAGGCAGTTAGGGGCGATCAGGCAGGCAGGGGAGAGGGCAGTTAGGGGCAATCAGGCCAGCAGGGGAGGGCAGTTGAAGGTGATCAGGCAGGCAGAGGCAGTTGGGGGCGAGATCAGTCTGGCAGGAGAGAGCAATTGGGGCAAGATCAGGCCGGCAGGAGAGGGCAGTTAGGGGCTATTAGGCAGGCAGGCAGAGAGGTTAGGGGTGATCAGGCAGTCAGGCAGAGGGGATAGGGGCAATCAGGCAGGCAGGCAGAGGCAGTTAGGGGTGATCAGGCAGGCAGAAAGGTGAGTGGTTAGGAGCCAGCAGTCCCAGATTGCGAGAGGGATGTCTGACTGCCGGTTTAGGCCCCACCCCACAGGGATCCCTGATTGGAGAGGGTGCAGGATGGGCTGAGGGAACCCCTCCCCACATGCACGAATTTCGTGCACTGGGCCACTAGTATATATGTAAAAAGCTAATATGCTAAGTGTCTGACCATCTGAATAGTCACAATTATGTGCCCTGGCCACTAGAGGACAGATGTTCAACACAGGAGCTGCCATGACACACACTGGCCATTTACAGAGAAATGGCACCATGAATCTGGCGCTCACAATGCAACACTCAACTTCCCCCAAGTTGGACACAAGCCCTGCCACCACCCAGAGCAACACCCCACCAAATCGCAGCTGACACTGCCAAGACCCCATGGTGCAAAATGTGGCCCACAGCCCAGTGCAGCCCGGAAATGGTGGCTGTGGGCACCAGGTAATGGCATCATGTAGCAACACCCGGCTTTCTCTCCCTAGCAACTAGTCGCCTTGCAGTTTCTTCATCCCTGGAACACAACTTGCTTTATAGCCTTGTGCAAACATTTTACACTTTAACCAAATGTCTGTGAAGCATTTTCACATACCTCCTATCATTTTATCCTCACAGAAGTCCTGGAGTAAATAAATTGGAGACTCAGTGGAATCCTATTTTCTTTTCATTAGCCAGAAAATGGAGATTTAGAAAGTTTAAAAACTTGACCCGATTGAAAAGAAATAATAAATGGTGGACCTTGAAAATGACATCATGTTTTCTCACTGCACAGAATATAGTCAAACACTGCTGCAGTTAAATATGTTACCCTTTGTTCTCCCTGTGTGATCTACAATAATAATCTGCTTCATGTTGATATTTACTACAGTGTTGCTGACAAATACCTGAAAGAGAAGTTGGTGTCCTTCACTGGGCTGGAAAAAGTTTAGCTACACCAGAAAGCAGGTCTAATTAAGCAAGTTTAATATATATATAATGACTAAGTTGACTCACGCATGTGCAATACATATAAAGCTCTCACTGAAGCCCATCGCAGGCATGTGTTTTGATCTGTCATTATTATCTGTCATTGTTGATCATGAATTTGGTTGACACTTCTATTATAGAGAAAGGGCAAATAGAGATATTAAAATATTTCTCCTAATTAATTTTCTTTCAATGTCCATGAATCCATGTACCAGGCTACTAGTACTATAATAAATATCTTGGAACATGTATCTTTTAATACTTATAATTTATTCCTATTTGATAAATACTATAAATAGGAGAGTTGGATAAAATGCTATACATGTTTTAAGTACTAATTATTTAAATAGTAACTCAAATGCTACATTAAAGTAAAATAAAATATTCAATAATAGTGATATAAATACTAGATTACTTTTTTAAAATATTGTAGTAATTTACATTCCTAATAGAACCCACAACTCTAGTAACTCTGAATGATTAGATTATTATTATGTTTTTTTGACAATCCAGTAGGTGTAGTATCTGTTATTTTAATTTCGTTTTTTGGAAAACTAATATTTCCTCATATTTTTAATCTATATGTTAGTGAAATACCTGTTAATTCCTTTGCCTTTAAAAACAAAACAAATTGCCCTGGCCGGTTTGGCTCAGTGATGAGAAGATCAGCCCAAGGACCAAAGGGTCCCGGGTTTGATTCCCAATCAAAGACATGTACCTTGGTTGCAGGTTTGGCAACCATTTGATGTGTCTCTCTCACATCAAGGTTTCTCTCTCTCTCCCTCTCTCTTTCTCTCTCTCTCTCTCCCGCTCTTCCTTCCCTTCAACTCTAAAGATCAATGAAAAAAATATCCTCGGGGTGAGTATTAAAAACCAAACCAAAACAAAAAACCCTATATTACCTGCCTTTCTTAGTAATTTGTAGGAGAACTATGTATATTCGGGAAATTAACTCTTTATCTAATATTTGTTTACATCCATTTTCTCCTGATCTATCAATCACTTTTTGATTTTGTTATGACTTTTGCCAAATAAGGTTTTCATATTTATGGAATTAATATGTAGAATATTCCTTTCATGATTTTTGGTTTCTTACTGTAAATTAATAACCTACTCATATTTTAAATTTTTCAATTTTCTTTGAGTATCTTTACTATTTTTATATATTATTTTTAATTCATGAAGAGATTATTTTTATGTTTAATGTATAGTAGAGGCATGTTATTGACTTCCTGTGTAGAGTTTAATCTGTTGCCCAGTGTGGCTCAGTGGTTTGACTGTCAACCTATGAACCAGGAGGTCATGGTTTGATTCCCAGTCAAGGCACATATCTGGGTTTCATCTGGGTGGTGGGCTTGATCCATGGGGGACATGCAGGAGGGAGCCAATCAATAATTCTCTTTCATAATTGAGTTTCTATGTCACTCTCCCTCTCCCTTCTTTTCTGAAATCAATCCTATATAATAAAGAGGTAATATGCAAATTAACCCTCACATCCTCACAAGATGGCTGCCTACAACCATGCTGGCAGGGGGTTAGTGAGGGATGACCAAATGACTGAACAAGCAGGCTGCATGGGGCGAACAGGCTGGCAGGGGGGTTAGTGAGGGACGACCAAATGACTGAACAGCAGGCTGTATGGGCGACCAGGCTGGCAGGGGGCAGTTGGGGGCAACCAGGCCAGCAGGGGGGGGCAGTGAGGGGTGACCAGGCTGGAGGGTGGGGGCAGTTGGGGGCGATTAGGCTGTCAGGGGGGGTAGGGGAGGCAGTTAGTGGTGACCAGGAAGCAGGCAGGTGAGCGATTAGGAGCCAGAGGTCCAGGATTGTGAGAGGTATGTCCAACTGCCGGTTTAGGCCTGATCCCCAGGATAGGGCCTAAACCAGCAGTTGGACATTCCCTAAAGAGTCCCAGATTGGAGAAGCTGCAGGCTGGGCTGAGGGGACCCCTGCCCCCCCTGCACGAGTTTCATTCATTGGGCCTCTAGTAAAAATATATTAAAATAAAAAATAGACTTTAATCTGTTTCAAAATTTAATTCTGCTTCATTGATAAATACTATTTGACCCCTGAACAATGCTGGGGTTAAAGAGGACTATACCCTGTAGACTCAAAAATTCACATAACATTTAACTCTCCCAAAACATAACTACTAATAGCCTATGGTTGACCAGCAAGCAGCCTTACCAATAACATAAACAGTTGAAGAACATATATTTTATATGTTTTATGTACTATATACTGTATTCTTACACTAAAGTAAGCCAAGGGAAAGAAAATTATAGAAAGATAAAATACATTTATAGTAGTGTATTATATTTATCAATAAGGTTACATTGTCTTTTTATGAGATGAATCCTCTATCAGTATCTATACCAATAATGTCTTGTATGATACAAAACACTTTAGATATTACAAGTTTAAAAGCACTAGACATAAAAAATGGATAGATAATGTGAAAAAGAAATTCATATTTATTTATAGGTATAATGATTCATGCATTGATAATGAAGAAGCAGCAATATGGTTGCTTCATGGTAGCCAAGTGTAATTGATAAACAGGAGTGGCTACAAAATCATTATAGTAGTACATTATGTACTACAGTTAATTTATACAGTTATGATTTAAACTGCATCTTTACATTGGATTACATTTCTCTCAACTGCAAATGGTACCATGTAAGTACTGTGTTTGTGTGTGTTAAGTTTTTGAGTTATGACTTTTTATAGTAGCTTTGTGTATATTTTATGATAGTGATTTATAAAATAGGCTAGTATCTACATATAATATATGCATTTATGACATAGCATTTAAAATTTTTTTCAATATCTCATCTGTGCATTTTTTTCAAATTGCTGCAAATCCCCAAATAATTTGCCATCATATATATATTTATATAATATGCATATAAGTGGACTTGTACAGTTCAAACCTGTGTTGTTCAAGGGTCAACTGTATTTTTTTTAAATATATTTTATTGATTTTTTACAGAGAGGAAGGGAGAGAGACAGAGAGTTAGAAACATCGATGAGAGAGAAACATCGATCAGCTGCCCCCTGCACACTCCCCACTGGGGATGTGCCCGCAACCCAGGTACATGCCCTTGACCGGAATCGAACCTGGGACCTTTCAGTCCGCAGGCCGACGCTCTAGCCACTGAGCCAAACCGGTTTCGGTGGTCAACTGTATTTTTATTTAAGTGTCAGCTCTGTGATGTTATGATTATACTGTTTTATTTTTTTACTGTTTTAATACTTGCTGGGTTAAGTCTTCTCATGTTTTTCTTGTGTTGTTGTTTTTTAAATTTAATTCTTGTTTATTACTATCCTCTTAAAATTCTTATATTTAATTCTTCTATAAACTTTAATATAATTTTGTTGACTTAAAATAGTTTTATTTCAATTAGAATTTGGTATTTGAAGATATTGTTTTTATTCTCCTCCACAATTAACTATAACATTTTTACTGGAAATATTAGTACTTAAAATTGGAAATATGGGCACTTAAATTTTTATTTCATTGAGTCAAATTAAAAACAAAGAGGCCGAAACCGGTTTGGCTCAGTGGATAGAGCGTCAGCCTGCGGACTGAAAGGTCCAGGTTCGATTCCGGTCAAGGGCATGTACCTGGGTTGCAGGCACATCCCCAGTAGGAGGTGTGCAGGAGGCAGCTGATCGATGTTTCTCTCTCATCGATGTTTCTAACTCTCTATCTCTCTCCCTTCCTCTCTGTAAAAAATCAATAAAATATAAAAAAAAAACAAAGAGAAAAATAAAAGTATTTTGTGCCTGAAGATGTTCCAGCAAATATGTATAAAGAAATAAACACAAACTTTTGAAAGGAAAGATAGAACTGACTTGAAGAAGATGCTAATCAGACTAAAAATAATAGCTACAATTTATTAAATACTTGTCTGTAAAGACTGCTGTGTTATATGAATTACTTCTTAATTCTCATAAGAACACTGCAAATTACCTATTAACAAGGGAAACTGGTTAAGTATATCTGTGGTCAAGGAAAGTTATATTAAAATTTTTTGGACAAAAAAGATTAGTCCTGACTTGATACAAAAATCTGAGCTATACCCTGGCAAGTGTGGCTCAGTTGGTTG